>OY764962.1:16246575-19164507 GCA_963668005.1 Melieria crassipennis
GATAGAAAAGTAAACAATTTGTACATTCCAGACAAGAACCGGTGAATGCTGCTAAAGGATTCGAATATTTAACCGAATATGAAAATGCAATGTTTTGTTTTCACCACTTTTTGCCTTGGCATGCAGCAACAAATAGCAAGTAGTCTTAAAAGGATCATGGCTATAGTGCATAAATCAATCGCTCAAGACCTACTCTTAGCCGTGATTTATTTTTCTGACTATCGAAGCTACGAACTCAAAATAATTTTGTTTCATTATTTCGCGTAGAGCGCAAAGCATGTTGTTTTTTTGTAGTTGACGTATTGCCGAGCGTTTATTATTTGCATTGAAGTGGCCATGGCCAATTCCCGCTGTTTCGCGCATAATTGAGTGACTTCTACTAAGCGGCAGCCAATGTGGCTCGTGGCGCTGTGCTGTGACTGCCTAAGTTGGGATTTCATTTAAATTCATCCAAATGCTGATAAACTGCTGAAACTGTCGATTACACAGTTGAGAATTTTATGTATAAGTTGGACAACGTAGACAAGTGAAACAAAGTATTCGACTCGTGTGGATTTCATGCCACTGCTTTTGAATCACCTTGAAGCCTTGCCTGACATTGCTACAAGTCACGCCCATGGGTTACATTAGCTCAACCACGTTATTCTTCGGATGTTCTGATCGAGTAGAAGAAGATTTTTTAGCGCTGGGTGCTTAATGCAGAAGCAGCAGGGGACAAACAGTTAGCCAAGTTTATTTATGGCTTAGGATGTGATTGAATTTGCAGATAATTACCGCTGATTAATTGTTTAACTTTTATTTAAGTGTTTGTTCAAAGTGTTTATGAAAATTTTTTTAGTGTAACAAAACAGATTTTATCGACTAAAATTATTGAATGTAATGAATGACATTTGAGTTCATGTCATGTGGTCAGCCTAGACTTTTCTATCGTAAATCGAATCAAGATTTAATGAATAAAAATTAATGAAGTTCGAGTCTGTTCATGGCCAGCCTATAGTTGTCAGTCATCAATCAAATTGCAGTCAATTTAGTAGCTGGCTTGTTACTTTCTTCCTTCAATTTCAGTATTTTGAGGCCTTTCGAGATCTTATTTTTCTGACGACTTCAAAACGAACAAAAAATGAAAACTCATCTCGTGTATTTATCACTAAAACCACTTCTAACGCATTTGCCGCATAAATTCAAATCCCCAGTTAATACATTTTGATGCAACACACAGCGACAATGCTCACATCAATTTCGCAATTTCAATGAAGTGCCGTGAATACCGAGCAGAGCAAAATTATTGAGCTGTAAATTAAGCTGCTCAACTGTAGGAGCAAAAATATTGTGGCCAATAAAATCAACAAAAGACAACTTCTGCCTGCTTTCGCCGCAATATCAGCCATTGAAATGTAATGGCACAATTGTGCGGAAATAATACAAACAGTGCGCACGCAGCCAGGATGTCAACGAAATGAGTCCAATGTGCGCGTGTGAGTGCATTGGCCGAGAATGCTGTACTGCTTCCGCTACTGTTCATGCGTGTATGTGTGTGTGTGTGTGTGAGGAAAATGACAGCAATTCAAGCGATAATTGACTGTCAATTAAAAACTGACAGCACATCCCCCATTCGCTTTACACATTGCGGCCGTTGTCGCACTGGCGATGAGAAGAAGAAATGCCATAATTGATGGCGCTGCCGGGTTGAGTATGCGAGTGCCCCGTGTGCAGCGCGCTTAACTTAACTGTGCTGACAGGATGTGTGCGAACGTTTTCTGCTCGCCAGGACATTGTGTGTATGCAAATATGATTAATTGCAATTGTAATACAAAAGCATTGGCGTTGTCGACACTGATGGCGCTTTTAATGCCGCTGCTGCTGGCCGTAATGACGTTGCAGAGTCGCAGTTGCCACTTTGGCGCTGTTGTTTGGCCACTGACGATGGGAAAGTCCTTGATGTGCCATGGCGTGGCAAGTCGCAGCGCCGACCTTCAGCCGAAACGATTAATGCTGGCTAATTGTGGCATTGAGCAATTATCACACACGCGCAACTTGCTTCTCGTTGATTTGCGTCGCGCGCTGTATTGCAGCTGCGTCACACTAAACAACGTACCGACGTCTGCCAATGATGAAAACGAGCAAACGTTGCGATGAGACGGTGTGCTGTGCCCTTCAACTCCAAATATATCGACGAGTACGTGGTTGTGTCGCACGCACCTCTGTCGACGTGCGTTTGCGTTGCGATTAAGTGGGCGAACTGGGTGTGGTTGTTTATCAAAAGTTGCTTCATTGCTCTGTTTATTTTTCACTTAGGTGTCGTGTCGTCCTTCAATATATTAGTTGTCTATGTGTGTGTGTGTGGTTTACATTAACACACATGGCGCTGCTTTTCTCATCTCGTACGTGTCGTTTGTGTGCTAATTTCAATTCTCACTTTGCTCTTATTGTTGTTGTTTATTTTTTACTGCTCACTCTTTGCAAAGTTGGACAAAATTAGAATGATTGATTGGTGCTGTTAGCACCACTTGTTGTTTTGAAATATTCTGGATGTGACATTGAGTCAAAAGCAACAGTTGTCCTTTCGTCGCTGCAAACGTGTCAAATACAAACTTCGATTAATTTTCACAACCAAACAAGCAAAACCGAATGCAAATTCAATGCAAATTCACACAAGCATTTTCGCAACAAAATAAATGGGAAATATTTTGCAAACAAAACGTCACACATGACTTTGTGGGTGATTTTTCGTTGTGATATTTACTGAAAATTTTGGATAATGCCGTCGCCGGTTAGCGATCGCTGTTGCAGGTTCCCAATAATTGAAATTTTAATTTAGGGAAATCGTGACAAGGTCATTGGTGGAATTTATGGAAGTTATGAGAAAAAATTAACTTGAAAGAAAAATTAATTAAAATTGTTTTATTTTGATAGTGAAAATCAGGAAGGAATCATATTGTCATATGTTGCAAAGTGTTTCTAATCACAAATTGAGTTCGTAGGACCCACAGCGAATAATTGGCATTTACAGCCGTAAATGTTGTCGAGCAAATCCATTACCTTAAATGATCTGAATGAATACTTACATATTTTGCTTAAAAATTCTTAATCCGAATCCCAAAACAATTTGTTTGAACTGTACAATTTTGATTTCGACATGTTAACTGCTTCGGAAGCTATTGCCGGTTTGTCAGTAATCAAAGAAGCAGGAGTAAATCGATTCTTCTTTGTAGGACTGTGTGATTCTCTTCGTCATTAAATTTTTAATAAATTCGTTCATAAATTCATATATAATTCATTCAATATCACAAGCGATTTCGCAGTTTTAATGAAGTAATAGCATTGCACTCTCTGTTTCTTTCAATGTTGGGCTCATGAGTGACTACATTAACGAACATTTAAAACTATCAAAATACCCAAAAACTATTCTATATGCATCCTTATAAAAAAAACTTCACGTGTTTACGCACTTCACTTGCTGCGAATAATTTTTTCAAAACGGTGCGTATGAGTAACATTCATTGACATGGTATGGGAAATATTGTATTCCGACTATATAAGCGTTCACCATATAAAGTTTACTGCAAATCCGTGAACTCCCCCAAAGTAGACAGCACTCCTCAGCTTTCTATCCATAGCTTCTACATAGTTATCGAAATGCCGATTAGTAATAGTTTTATTTAACATTTTTAGGATATCACCGAATCTGCTGCGCACATCCGCATGCTCCGTTGAGCTCCATTTTATGCTTCGCAAATTTTCAATGACTTCCACATCGTTGTCCAGTTGACTGCTTTTTGACTGGTTTTGCGTGTCAGCAATCAACAATTTCATGAGCCGTTTTTCCTCCGGGGAAAAACGAGTGCGAGTGCGCTCGACAAGCACGTTTAAAAAATTAAATTTGTAACTGCACATGCGATAGTACACCGTTAGGCGTGGCATTTTGGCGCTGTTGCACATATATTCTTTTGTTATTATATTTCGTTTAATTTTTTACATATTTTCGTGAGTGACAGGACACAATGTAAATTGAATTAAATATCACTGCTGGCATGCAAATGTTGTCGCAATAACAGGCGCAATCGGGTGGAAGTGAAATTTTACAAATATTCCTTTTTTTGTAATTTTATTAAACACCTTTGCAACTGACTACAACAATGTAGCACTGTTTCATTTAAATTTTCAAAAAGTCAAAAAGCTAAAATTGTTTTCTATTCAATAATTAAACGGGGCTCGTATGTACTACAATTTTCGACATAGTTGAGTGGTAGTTTTTAATTTACGAATCTATATAAGACAACTAGAGATGCATTAAGTTATGAGATGCTAAATGGATGTAGATAACTCAATAGCTTAAAAACTACTTGACTGAGTGGATACAACTCAAGTATAGTTGAGACAAGTCAAATTATTATAACTTAGTGACAACGTAACTGATTAGACACAACCCAACGCAGTGAAGATAAGTTGATTTGAGAAAAATAATATTATATATTGTAGCGATGAGACACTCTGCATAAATAGCATACTTTTAAGCATGCACTTTGAAGTACGGCAACTTTGGTATAATTCGCTTGGTATAGTCCGATATGGCAAGGATGGTTCGCGAAGGAATGGGCTGTGCGAGAATAGTCGAGCGTTTTCCAATTGGAAGTTGCAAGAAACTTCGGGGCGATAAGAAAACTGGTATAAAAGCAGCAGTGTGCAGCGCAAAGAGTCGAGTCTGTGTTGAGCAAGCAAAGGGGAAACATGCAATAGTAGTAGTAAAGTAGTGTAAAATTGTAAATAAAGTGATTGTTGATTTTTGACTGCGTTTGCGCTGAGTAACTGAAGTAGTTTTATTTTCAAACACAATCCAAACGAACCTTGGAAAACTCATATTCGTAACAATATACCTATATTAGTTGAGCGGAACTCAACTACATATTAGATGCAACTAAACCGATTAGGAATAACTTTACTGACATGTCAACTAATTAATACTAATAATTATTCTTTACTAAGTAAAGACAACTCAACTAAACCGAGGGGGAGACAACTCAAATAAGTAAGAAAAAACATCTCAGCTGAACGGAGCCAACTCAATACAATACAATACGGTAATTTAACTGATTTATGTTGCAATACATATCGAATAACTTATGGGATGGCATTTTTTCTATCCTAATGGAAATGCGGAAATATTACAAATAAGTCTTTTTTTTTTAATATAACAAATACTTACGCGAACTTGCATGGAATCCCATGCAACAAAAGCGCTCACATTCCATTTTTTAAATAAATCAAAACTTTTGTATTTTCTTTTTCAAATATATTCACTTGTATTTGTATTTAATTTTAAATTGAATTAGTTTTCTGCATGTTTAACATTTGAATAGAGTCAATATATATGCGAAAGTGTTTTAGTTTGAACAAGCACCTCGCCGTACCTGTGTGACTGTGTGTGTGTACTTGGTTTGAATATTTGTTGGCTTTTTGTTTGCTTATTGCTGGAAATATAACATACGTATGTATGTATGTATGTATGTAAACTGTTGCTTGAAAGCTTAACAACTTTGCTCTATTGGCAATGCCACAAGTAAGTATTTATGTATTTCGGTATGTGATGTGTTATAGTGGTATGTGTGTGTGTGTGTGTGTGGGGATAACATTAGCTTAAATAGCTTGCCTCAGTTGAGATATTTGAAAAACTTCATAATTCGTATACGCAATTCTTGGGGCTCACAAGAATTACCGAATTTTTATGTATATAAAAAACAAAAATGTAACATTCAATAAACCAACCAACCATCAGTCGATCATCACTTGATTTGTTAGTTTTATCTTAGATATACATACATATATAATGTATGTGGGTGTATATCGTATGTAGCACACAATAGTTTTAAATGGATTATTAGTAACAATTTTATTATGGATATTCGTTTCAGTAGTAATTAAAAACTGTATTTTTGTGTTTTGTTTAAGTGTAACTGTAAAGTTTATCGCACGATTAGCCGTTAACCATATTTGCTCACAAGACTCAACGCATAACTTGTATAGATATTGAAATGTTCTTGAAGTATGATGAGAGCAGCAACAAAATTTAATAGTCGGCCACCCCCAACTCGAGACGTTCCTATAAATCTTTGCATTTCGAATGAATACGGTTTTCAAATCAGCTCAAAATCAGCCTATAATTGAAGTTATCTTTCATGTGTATGCCTTGGGTGTTTAAACGGATCTGGGCCTGAATTGCGCCTATTATCTGTGACATCAAGTAGACAGAAGTTGGCACCTAAAAAGTCGTTAAATCCAATTGAGTCTTTCAATCAATATTTTATTCAATGATTAAAGCAATTATTTAGAGGCCACATGGAGTCGTCCGAATATCTGGGGTACTGAAAAACTCGTTCTCAATTCATAGAACGAGAAACACACAGATTATGTATGTATGTATCGGAATATATCAGGTATCTCAGAACCATCGCAGAAGTATTGTATTAAAGCAACACTGCTTTGGCCGCTGGAAGCATGCAACAGTTGCGGAGAACTGGGTCCCAAGAAATTCTTTGAGCTATTACTCTGCACCTACTCTACTTCTCAATGTTCCGTTAAGTTTTGTTCGTGTTTCAAGAATCAAGCCAAAGTAAACTGAAATTCTTCAAAAACACTGACAAAAATAAACGCAATATCGTCTAAGCCTCACTGGTTTTATTTTACAACAAAATGAGAACATTTATGTAACATTGAATGAAAGAAAGAAAGTTTTGACTAAATTCAAAGCTCATCCGAAGCTAAACCGCCTCAATTCCAATTATATAAAAAGACATCAAGTGAAAATTCGGCGGTCTTAATTAGATATGGAAGTAGCCTACTAAGTATTAATAATTCCTCTTACAAGCCGAAGCAGGTAGCTTCCATAGAGCTAACGGACGACATGTTGGCATATCTGGTTTGAACTCTCACAGCTACTTTATACAAAGAACAGGTTCACTTTTAACACCCTTAATTTGCTTTCATAAATTTCTTCAAAAACTTTACGTTGGTAAGTGTTTAGTGGAAGCTTAACAAATGCTTCAAGATATTCGAAACTTGCAGTTGAGCCTATGAGCAAATACAGCGAACAAGTACGCGTGCGCAAAAGTTTTCGCCGTAAGTACGACTGTATGGATTTGCGCAACAAGCAATTTCCACCAACGTTGACTTGTGAGTAATGTGTTGTTACGTGTTGTCAACGACACATGTTCACAGTTTGCTGCTCAAAATTCTGAATAATATTTCGAGCAAAGTTTTTTGTAGTTTGTTGCATTTGTTGCAATGTTTTGTCACTATTTTATAACAATTCATATTTTCTTCATTTAGATTTTATATATTTTTATTTGATAATATTTAAGTCACAACAATATTCTCTTAATTTCATGGAGAAATTCGCATTTTCATTTTCATCGTTTAGGAAACTAATGCAATTCCAAAATTCTGGGCTAAAGTAGTTTTTATATTTAATATGGTCTCCACTGATTCATGGAAAACTTAAAGACTAAATGCTTGGCACATAAAATAACTCTTTCTTGTTGTTCTTCAAACTTACTGCTGTATTCGTATAAAATTATACACGTCGCACACGCCTCTTCTACGTCCTAACTAATGATACAGTACGCAAATTTAGTAAAAATTCTAATCGTAGTTGGTTTAGCGCGTCCCGATCGCAAACCGATCTGCAATGCAACCCATCCGAATTATATCTGTGGTCAAAAGCAATAATCGCTTAAGTCCATAAGTACTGGGGGTCTACTCTGTAATGCGATGCGAAAGCGAAAGCGATGCGAAAGTGCTGAAAAAAAGGAAAACAATCGAATTTTTTGAAATTTAAAATCGAAATACGCAGTGCCACAAATGCGAAAGGGGAAAATCTAAATGCGAAAGTAGAAAATTTCAATGCGATTGTCGGATTTCAGAGTACTAAGTGTGCGAATGCGATACATTTTATGTTCGCATCGCATTACGGAGTAACCCCCCTGGTTTGAGCAGCGCGCTTTAAAGAAACATGCTAGCACCCTTAACCCTTTCCTTCCCGAATTATGAAATAGCCATAGAAACAAATTGGAAGTTGGTTATTTGAAACGAGAGAAGTATTTAAAAGTATTTTGCATCATATTTAAAATGGTTCCGACTTTCCAGTGGGTGGTGCGAGGAGGTGGTAGCCATACTACACTAGACTACACTGGGCTTTTATGAAGCAAAATTAAAACATATTTTATATGAAAACAAAATTTCCCTTTATTTACAAGGTTTTAGAGTTGTTTGTTAGAATTTTAGAGTTATTTGTTAAACATAGAGCAATATTACATTTTTGGCATTTAATTCTGCTGCCCTGTCGAGCGGGAGCCGTTGCACAAATGTTAACAATTTTCAATGTTCCCAAAAAAACAAACTACATACAAGGTGCAACCCAAAGTAAACAGGACTTTTATAAAATAAAGAAAACGGATGATTATTTTTGTATAATTCTTTTTATTTATTCAAAATACTCTCCTTCTGCTTCGATACAACGTTTTGCACGGTCCAAAAGCATTTGGAATGAGTGTTTTAGGTCATCGGCCGGCATCGCCTTCAGAATGTTGGTACAAGCCTTTTGGATGTCCTCAACGTCCTTATAACGGTTTCCTTTCATCGGCAAATGCAACTGACCGAATAAGTAGAAGTCACAGGGAGCCATATCAGGCGAATACGGTGAATGATTGATGGTAAAAATGCGATTTTTGGTCAAATAATCGGTCGTAACTAGGGCTCTGTGAGCCGGTGCATTATCATGCAATAAACGCCAACTTCCTTCCTCGCGATATTCTGGCCGAATACGACGAATGCGATGCACCAAACGCTTCAAAACTTCAACATAAAACAAAGCGTTAATTGTTTTTCCCGGTGGAACAAACTCTCGATGAATTATTCCCTTTGAATCGTAGAAACAAATGAGATGAGTTTTGATTTTTGACTTCTCACGGCGGGTTTTTTTCGGATTTGGCTCATCTGGGTGCTTCCATTCGGCACTTTGACGCTTTGTTTCGGGATCATATTGAAAGCACCACGTCACCGGTTACGATGTTGAACAAGAAATTTGGATCACGTCTGGCTTCCCGAACGATGTCTTTTGCGTGCTCAATTCTCTGCGCTTTTTGGTCGTCGGTTAAAGTGTGCGGAATGAAGCGAGAACACACTTTACGGAGACCCAAATGTTCGGTTAAAATGCGATCAATTGATGTTTTGGAGATGTTCAATTCCATTTCCATCAATTCCAATGATGATTTTGGCTGCATTTTGATAAAATCACGCACAGTTTTGATGGCATCGTCAGTAATCACAAATTTCGACTGGCCGACGTGTTCGTCGTCATTCAAGTCTTCACGACCATTCTTGAATCGATTCAACCACTCATTAACACGGCCACGGGATAAACAATCATCACTATAAACTTGCTTTAACAATTTAAACGTTTCGGTAAAAGTTTTACCAAGTTTAAAACAGAACTTAATATTAGCTCTTTGTTCGATCGACATTCTCGTACCAAAGTTAAAAACATACTGTCACATTGAGCGGGATATTTCGGCGTCTACTAGACCAAATGTCATGAAATTTAGACAGTATGTGAATGAAAGATGTACCTTTCCAACGCATGTCCTCACACATAGATGGCGCTACCAGAAACGTCCCTATTGCAAAAGTCCTGTTTACTTTGGGACGCACCTTGTACTTTGCTGAAGAAGCTCAAAACAATGTTTCTTTTAAGCGATACAATTCATAGAATGAGGAAAAATCTAAAATTATACATCGAAATTCCAAATTTTAATTAGGTAGCCATATGGCTACCATGGGAAGGAAAGGGTTAACTCAATGATGTCTTAAGTCGACTTTAGCGTTTATCGTTTTTGACCACAGATATATAGTTTAGCGACGCCACACAATGCACGCAATGAGAAAATCGTATGCAGATATTTTCTTTACAAACATTTCATTTGATATTAACATTTACCAACAAATACAATAAAGGTATTCATGAACTGTGGCAACTGCCCTGGAAAAAGTGCAATATAATCCAACACCAACTGGTGGCGAATTTGCCACGTTCTGCTTTTCTGCTCTTCTAAATAAAACCTTTTAGTATATTTTCAGAGTACATTTGTCAGACTCAGCAGACGTATCCTGGGAAAATTTGTGGCTATCACATTGTGATGCCACATTGTTGATTTGCGTCGCGCTTTTTTGCGCTTTTGCCAGAGCAATTGTCACGCGTCCTGGTTGCCACAAATTTTATTTAATTTAGCTAAACATTTTACATGACTCTTATATACTTTGTAAAAACATTTAATAGAAATGTTGTATAAATTTAATCTACGCGTTGCAGATTTTGGCTAAAACATTGATACTTACAAAACGCTTAACAGGAAACAAATATTTATACATTTAGTGTATGTTAACGGGACAAAAATCGCGTCTGCCACGAACTGCTCAAAAGTTTCTTGCACATTTTTCGGTATAAAAAGTTTGATTCGTCTCTTATCTGTTTGTTTGTTTATTTGTTGATTTTGTGTGTGTGTGTGTGTGTGACAAAGCGTCTTAGAGTTTACATTTTTCACTTGATGCCATTAGCCGGACTGCCCGCCGGCAATTCTCGTTGATTTTGCGGAGCAGAAGCTCAAAAGTACAAAAATAGGTTTGCTCGGCTCATCGGTCCCGTCTAAATTCCTACCACGAATATGCGTACAAATGCAAAAATATGCCAGATTTAGTACAATATTTTTTTTTAATTTGGTTAACTGCATTCAGGCTGTTTGCTCTGCTTAAGTTTGTGTTTAGATAAGTTTTACTTAATGCATTGTACATAGGTTATTTTCTGTTGCACTGTGCCACACTGGCTTAACGGCTAAAATTCTTTTGCGTTTAAAATTCTTCTCTAAGCCTACATGCGAAATGCTAAAGCTTATTCCAAACCATCGTTGTTGTCGCGATCCAAGTGTGAGGCTTCAATTTTCAGTGTTTCAGCACTTACGTTTTGAACTTAATTTACATTTCATTTCTTTGTTAGCTAATCTTTCTTCAAATGAGACGATTCTTTGGTGATTTGAAAATTTTAGGAAATTTGCATTGAATTATATTAATTTTAGTATCATACAAATATTGGCAACGTTTTCGTGTGATCTCAAATTCAACGCATCATTATTCATAGCAAAACTTCATTTAGAAAACTTGTCTGGTAGAACCTCATAAGCCTATTGTGCGTGCTTAACCGTTGACTAGTCTTCCCGCCTATGCTTAAATTTAACTGCCTTAGCAGAAATTTAATCACCGATCCAACTTGTCTACACTACCTTCAGATATCTTTCCACCTTGTCTCCTCTAATTTACTCGCGTGACCTTAAGTGTTGAACGCAGAAAATTGCAGCACATACACTGGTCCAATTGCCCCTTCCTCTAAATTTCAATCGCACACTGCAATTCCAATATGGACTCATCATCACTTACCCCTGCGTCGCGCCAATTCACAGCTCCGCGAAAATGTTCTCCCTGAAGTCGAGCTCCGGGTGCGCCGAGTGCGACGAGCCGTGGCTGTAGTCGCGCGATTTCATTGAGCTGCGCGCCGACGAGGAGAAGCTCGACGTGCGGCCGCCGCTGCTGCGTCGCATCCGATTCTCGATCACAGACATTTTGGTCAGCGGCTGGGTGGGGTCGAGCTCACCGAAGGCGCCCGCTATCAGATCGCTGCCGTTCAGCGAGTTGAAGCTGTCGCGCTTGGAGGCGCGATGCGAGCCTTGGCTGTGGTGCGACGACTTGCGGCTGAGGCGCCGCGAGTACTGGTACTGATAGGCGGCCGTCGGCGTTATGGGCGGCGCTGAGCTGGGCATCGGCACGGCATTGCTGCTGCCCGGCGTGTATTTGTCGAAGAAGTCCGGCGGCACCTCCTCGTCCATGCCAACGTCGACGCCGCTGCTGACGCCGCCCACGCTGTCGTCGTCGTCGTGTGGCAGCGCCAGCATGCGCGCCGCGTCGTCTTCGTTCAGCGTCGACGCGACGCTGTAGCCCTCGTTGCTGCCCGTCTGAAGCGGATCGCTGCCCAGCGGCATGGTCGTGCACACCGTTTGCTGCGTGTCCTTGGCCGAGGCCGTGGAGACGGTCGTCGTTTGCGACATGTCGTAGGAGTAGGGGTCGAGCTTGGGCTTGGGCGAGCGCTGGTAGATCTTGTCGATGTCGGGCAGGCGGCGGCGCTCGCCCGACAAGCGCACCGTCTCGCCGAGCTTCTCGCGCTCCATCATCTCCTGTATGTCCATGCTGCGTTCGCGTTCCAGCAAATCGATGATCTCCAGGTCGCGCTCCAGCGTGCTGGCCGAATCCATCTGCGAGAAGGAGCTGCAGTCGCTGAACGACATATCCTTGTGGCGCAGCGACGACTGCCCGCTGGCGCTCCACTTCTTCGGGTAGTAGGGCGCGCCGTTGCCGTTTGCCACAATCATGCCGCTCACAATAGATGAGTCCTCGCCGTCGCCAAAGTTGCTGGCGCCACCATCGTCCAGCAGCGTGCTGTTGCCGTTACAGTATGTGGACGAGGTCATGTTCGAGCAGGAGTTGTCCAGCGAGCCCAGCGTCAGCTTGCGCGCAGCACTCGGCGCACTCGGTTCGCCCGCACTCTCCCGACGGCTGCTCAGGCTGCCGCTCTTCAGTTGACGCGCTGGCACGCCGCTGCCCGTCGCCTTGCTTTTGCCATCGGATATGACTTTAATCTTCACATCATTCTTCTTCACACGCGCATTCTTGCTCAGCGGCTTGGCCGCGCCCACACTCGACGCCACGCCACCCGACAGCTTGTCGCGGCCATGCCGGCTGCCGTTGTGATGCTGCTGCTGCTGGTGCTTGGCCGCTCTTAGCAGCTCCTGGCGCGTCACCAGCGCTGTGCCGATGGCGGTGCTGCCGCAAACGCCATTTCCGAACTCGTCCCCGTTCACGATTATGGACGTCGCCTGTGTGGTGTTCGTGTTCTCGTCCTTTTCGATGGAGTCCTCCCGGGAGCTGGGCGAGTGGCCGCCGCCGCCCTCGCCACCGTCGCCACTGCTGCCGCGCGACTTGTGCAAATGCTTCGACGAGAGGCGAAAATAGCCGCGAAGACGCTCCTGCTCCGTCCTGCCGAGTGGCCAGTGAAAGGCGTGCAATGAAAGTAAGCGAAAGAGGCACAATGAGAAAAGCGAAAAGCGATTTGACGGGCTGGCCTTTTATTTAATGCACAACTGGATTTAATTAAATTAGACATTCGCCGGGATTTGTGCACTCGCGCCACAGACGCGAATTCAAAGTGACAGCCGCAGAGACGGCACGCACGTATTTAGCATCATTATTCCTGCATTGTTTTTGTAAGGATTTGCACAACTATACACGCCGGCTGCTCTGTCAGCTTGCAACAGTCGAAAGCGATGGGCGAGACTTGAGCTATTAAAGTAAAACTTTCTCGTTGCTCAGAGTTGCAAATACTTTAAAGGGCACTAGTCGAATTTTAGTTGACTTGAAAGTTTTAAGTAGTTAAGTTCACAGGGTAAGTACTAAGTATGCAGAAGGGTGAAAAGAAAACTAAATAATAATAATAATAACGTTGGATTTAAGTTGCCCTAAAAATATCTGCGCTAAATTAGAATTTTTAGAATCTTTGCTTTTTATTTCCTACCGAAAAAGTTTTAGCCATTGTAACTTATAATTGCTTTGTGTATTTTCAAATGACAACAAACGTTTTGTGCAAAGGCTCGAAAAATGTTAATACAATTTTTTGTAGCTGCATTTTATATTAATCCTGCCACAATTTTATCTAAGCATTTGTAAACAGTTTTTTCTTGTATACTCAAGTAAAGCTACCGCGTCTCATTGGCTAATTTTTTTTTTAGCCAGAGTTAGCCTCAATTTGGTGAATTTTTGTTACACGCCTGTTTTCCTCTCTTGCTCTGCCAAAGAAAATAAAAAAGAATAAAATCAGTCGGCAACTCATTGCCGAGCATTCGCACCAAAACAAACAAACAATGAACGTCAAAGTAAAATTTAAAGGAGATAATGTTTATCCCGCTCGCCGTTACCGCCCGTTGTTCGAATACTTTTTTGTGCGATTACATTTTGCGTTGCGAAAAAAGCAACAAAGCAAATGATTACAAATTTTATCAAACAAACAACTCAACGACCAAAAGGATATGTGCGCAATTTGCGTGCTATTTAGAATTTTAATGGTGATAAAAATAGATCATGAGATCTGTGCAACTAGGCCCGTTAAGTTCGTGTTTATACTGGATTTGTACGAATTACGCCTTAAATTTGTTATTGCGTCGAACAGGATATGTCTCTCCTAACGTATTTTAGTGTGGTAACCTGCTATTTAAACAACAAAAGTAAGAAAACATTTACATTGAAAATTTACAGTACGAATGTAATAAATCGTACAGAAATCGAAATACATTGATGACTTGAAGCATTTAACAATGCAACAAAATTAGGCAATGAAATAAATAAGTCAGCATTAGAAACAGACTCGTTCATAAATCGTATTGGAAATCATCATCCTTTCAATCCTTTCAATCAAAATCTCATCCTTTGCTTGTGATTTAACAACAAGCACACTGTTCATTGTTATGTGTGTTTTGGCATTTTGTTTTTGTTTTAAATAGGGTAACTTCCGGTATTGTGGTATACCTAATTTGTTTATGTCTATATCGCAGTCAACTTCGACCCAAATTGAATGAAATTCAACGCATGTCATATTTCAAAGTATTGGCTTTTAAAAAACCAGCAAGAAAAGGCTTCTCATGAACATTTTCAAAGATATTCTTGAAAGTTTGTAAAAACTCGTAAACAGCCCATTGAAAAAATTGGCGTGTAATGTGGTATAGCATGCTCGGGTAATGTGGTATCCTACTTTCTTTTATGTAAATTACTTAATTGACTGGCACGACAGCCCGCTTACGCGAGACTAACGCCTAGCTTCCCGCAACCACCCGTGTTGTGCGTGTGAATTTGTACACGGGTGGAAGGGACCTACAGTTTTATGCCGGTTCCGAACGGCAGGTTGGGAGCTTTTTCATAAGCAATTTTTACTCTTTCTTCTATGTGCTTGAATTTATTCGATTGATTCGTAAGAAATTGTGATTTTTAAACATTTCTAAGGATATGTAGATACAAACCCGATCAAAATCAATCCGCGGCTTACTGTAGTAGATGTAAGTTCTACAACTACTTTCTTCGGCGTAAGCTAAAGTTAGTAATATTTCATTATTCGTTACAGTCACAATTACGTTTCTCATGCTTTTAGCATTCCATTTGCGATTTTTTCCTTTTTCCGGCCTATTTAGTACTGAAAGATGGCATACCACATTACCCTCCACGACCTATACCACATTACCCAAACTTGACTTCTTTTGAAATAATGATGAAAAAATAAATGTTCAATACAGAACTTATTCGCATATGCTAAATTGTAAATGTTACTGATTTTAATTTAACTCAAGAATAAAAATGTATTATTTTTGTGCCTTGAAAAAAACTGTTTCGCAAGCTGAAAAAAAAGCCGGTCGCATGCCAAAGCGGGCTTTTAACAATTGACCAAAAGTTATAGTTGATAAAAGCATGTTGTTGCAAGATTCTTTACTTTTCTGTGCATTGCCAATATTTCATTGTTGTTCTGTTGTCTAAGCCTGTAGCCTGTTGTGTAAGCCTGTAGTTTCCGAGAAAAGGTGCTATACCACATTACTCGACCATACCACAATTCCCGAAGCCACCCTATATTAAAGCGCTTGAAGGCTTTCATCGGATAATATTTGTTGGGAATTGTGCTCTGGATTCCCAAGTATTAAAAAATAAAAATAAACTGAGCTGAGCTGAGCTGAGTGCGAAAAGAATCAAATAACAAAATCCAAACATTAAAAAGACATGCTTAAAAAATATTCGTAGTCAAGGATTAATGTTGACTATGATTTTGAATTTAAGGAAAGACAATTTTCGTAGTAAAACCCATCGGTCAAATCGCAGGGATTAAAAAAAAAGAATAAATAACAAGCAACTGGGAACCAGCTCAGTTTGAGCAAGAGAGGAAATTAAATATTCAACGTAACCGACTGTTGGTCGTTTGCACAAGATTCGCCAGCAGCAGCAGGCAGCAAGGACGAAAATCGAATGTAAACACAGCCTACGCAGCTTCTTCCCGCTGACAAAACAAAATAAAAAACAAACAAAATCTCTATTAAATGAGCACAAAACACAGATGCAAACGCCGCAAAACACAATAACGAGCAAATAAATAGACAAATATAAACGAAACAAATAAACGCAAATTGCAGAAATAAAAATGAATAAAGCCACTTTTTAGCTAATTAATTTGGCCATTAATGCGCACAAGCAAACGCTGCAAGGATCATCGTTGCGATGCTGCCCACATCACTGCTCCCACACGGCGCACCAACACAGCAACAATAATAACAGCAACAGACGTCGCTGCGATAGTAACGACAGTGGGCGCGAGGCTCCCCCCCACTTACCTGGGCAGTATTTGCGAAGCGTAAATGCAGGGAAAGATGACCGTCGGCAGGAAGGCAATCCACACGAACATCAGGTACGTGAAGTCGAAGTGCTTCTGGTTCTCGTAGGTCTCCTCCATGGAGAGGCGTGCGAAGCGCAGCACCATCAGCGGACACAGGCAGACCACCTGCGCGGCGGCCATGCTGCCAAAGTTGCGCTGCTTGCGCTTCTCGCGGTACACATCCAGCTCGGCGCTGTACAGGTCGTACGAGCGCGTCGAGGTCGCCGTCAGCTTGGTGGCGGTCGAGCCGACCGCTGACGCTGAAGCCATAAACGGCGAATGGACGTTGGTGTGCGTGTTGAGGGACGAACCGATGCCGGTGGTGGTGCTGGTGGTGGTGGTGGTGATGACACCGCCAGTGCCGCTGCTGCCGCCAGTGTACGACCGGTCGACCGAGGAAGCCGACGAGTTGCTGTCATAATGCCGGAGCGGCGCACGATGGAAAGACGGTAATAATGTTATCAAATTTGCCGAGCAGTGAATAAACAACCAAACGACGTGACGAGTGCCATTGTGGAAATGAATTCGAGTGGAATTTTAAGGTACCATGGCACGTTAGAAAGGCGAATTTTTAACAATTTACAAAATTATTTATTTTTCAGCTCCTTTATTATCAATCTTTTTGAAAAGTTTTTACAATATATTGAAGGTTTAAGGAACACAAAAAAAAGGGGGAAAAAAGGTGAATAACGCAGTCAATTTTTGACACTTTTTTACAAAAAGCTCCTTCCTATCCTTTTATTTTTAGCGTTTTTTTCTGGTGAATTCCTGTGTCCGAAAGCTTAATAATTATGAATCTTTTTTGTTTTTTTGTTTCAGATTAGCCAATCCAAATCCATTTTCAAAAAGATTGATAATAAAGGAGCTGAAAAATAAATAATTTTGTAAATCATTAAAAATTCCCCTTTCTAATGTGCCATGATACCTTAAATAACGGTCGTCGGAGTGATGCGCGTGGGCGCAACCTGACGGACAATCTGCCAAAGGGCAGTGCCACCCTCAAAGGAAATTGCAACTGCTGAAGCTGAAGCCAAAGCGGGTCGCCAAAAGTGTTTCGCCGTTAATTAGCAAACCGAAAACAGACAAACTGCAGAAAAATTATCCGACGAACAGATGAAAACCCCCATTAAATTATTCATGCAGATACGATAAATACTCGACGTAGCTACACATAATACTTGCATTTGGCTGGATAGAGTTGGCACTTGTCGAAAATCAGTGAATTTCAATGAAATTAATCTATCTCACTCAACGGAAGACTCATTGAAGCCGAACGAAAGTGGTAAGATGAGCGTTTGTGAGAGCGAAAATGCCGCTTCTCAAATCCAAGTAGCTGTGATTTGGAATTGCAAAGCTAAATGACTATTTGAATTGGATTATTGTCGAGTTCGAAAACACTGCCCGCTTTCCACTTCCACACCTGAATACCCGCACTCGTATTTATACATCGGTAGGCACACCTACCGTTGACGATTTCTCACGTCGGCCCGGTGCTCGAACATCATAACGGCAAAAGGCCCATCCGGCGGGCGCAGCTCCTGCGATGTCCTTATGTAGAGATAAGCCAACAGCACAGTCGGCGCACAGTACCTGCAAAACGGTTGATAAATGTACCGAAGCCGCCACAAGCAGCAAAACAGATTAGCAAAGCCTGCCAACTCGCCCGCGGAAGCTGCACGCAAATATTTGCACGTTTTAGACTCAAATATTTGCACGTTTTAGGCGCAAATAAATTCACAGTCGGCAAACGCGAGTGTGTTAAGCATAAAGTGTGCGACACACTGACATTTTAAATTTCGAAATTTAAGTGCCAACGAACGACACACGGCTATACAACGACTCAGCGCAGTTGACGAATGGTTGGGGAAGTTTAATTGAAAATTATTTGCCTTTAATTGCAGCTTCGTGGCGCACATTTCGTTTTCATTTGCAATCTTAATGCCGCCACAATTAATTGGTTGGTCGCTCTACACGATTAACATTAACATTAAGTATACTCACATAATAAGAAACAAGCCTCGCATGTACTCGTGCATGTCATCCATCAAATTGACAACGCACAGTCCAATACCATCCAGACGGGGCACGTAATCCTGCATGGAGCGACCGAAAAAAGGAGAAAAGGATGCGCGTGTTTAAATATACACTGTACAAATCTAGTAAGAAATAAAGAAGAACATGACGGCAACAGACTGTCGCAGTCGGTCTTAAGCGATTTGTCGGTAGGGAGAGTGATTTCATGTTGCTTGGGAAACAGCCAAGTGGCTGAACAGGCAACTCTGTGCGGCAACCCTTATCAATAAGGAGTAGACATATTATTAAGTAAAACAGTTTCCAGATGAAATCCTAACGAAGCCACCAAAAATGTTTCTTGCAGCGGCTGCGCTATCAGCAAAGCGGATGCCATAACTCCGGCTAGCGAAAGCGAACATAGAAAGTTCACAATCCGCTATAATATTCACTGAGAGTAGTTAGTTATTATCTCTATGGTTCTTCCTTGAGCACAGTTTTCTCTGAAGGTGTGCGTACTTAACCCATTCGAGACGACGATTTTTTTCGAACACGGTCCCCAAGAGCGAAATTTTTTTTCTTTGTATCTATTGTTCATGTAAGAAAGGCTTCAGATAATTTTTAGATTTTTTGGTACACAGTAAAACCAATGCCAAATTTTGTACTTTACAGATTTCATTAGTTCCAGAAAAATCTTATTTCGACGAATAGTTTACTCAGAATAACTGATAATTGCGCATTACTGTTATTGCACACACGGTGTGCAATCGGTCTCGAATGGGTTAATCAGAAAAAAATTTTAATGAGTCTCAAGTATAATCACTAACCCACAAAACATTACCTGAAAAGGCATTGACAGAGAAGTATAAGTAATTTTTTAAAAATGCAAGTTATACATATTTTTGGTTCATAATCGGTTTTAGCAGCGTACATATTTTCTTTAGGAATGCCAGTAAAGTAAAAAACCTGCTACAAATAATTTGAACTTGTTCATTATAGTCCACGAAACACATAACTAATCTTGGATTTGAATAGGAATTCACATGCAACTTGGACTGGCCACTACTTATTTGAAAAGAAGCCCCTCCATCACCTCAACCCTCGAAAACTATAAACTACTGTGTGGCAGAAAGTTTAAGGGACACCCTGTATGCAATTTGAATGGACACAATAAATCACCGACCACACAATTTTTGTGTACGATACGTATACTTCTTGACATTATGAACTACGAAAGCAATGCGCTTAGCCGCCACGCTCCGATGCAGCGTAAGTGAAGAAAACACGCTTTTAGCACCCACACGACACATCACATGACAGCGAAGCATACCGGAAAGTGGATAGGGAACCAATGTCAAACATAATACAAGTCAAATTGAATGCATAATTTATTATTGACGCTTGTTGGTGTGGTGGCATGCAACTTTTATAAAGACTTTTATTTACCGACACATTCAGCGCAAGTCATCCTCGGATAAGTTTAATTTAAATGCTGGAAGACATAGCGATGATGGAGAAGAAACAGCGACAGCTGACAAACTGTTGAGTGGTGATATGTTAAGGTTGTCTCAACGGACAATCAGCCGTGTTGTCAAGGCCGTAAGGATGGTTGTCGGCTGTTGAATCTTTATTTGGGTTTTGCGGAAACGTGTGAATTGACTGTAAATTGTGCAAAGTGATGTGAGGTGTGTTGTAAATAAGCCGTGGCAACTGAGGTTTTAGTTTAAAATAGCGATTATTTATGTATGCGTTCCTTCGCGGAATTGTTATTGGGAGAGTTTATGGAAATCAGCGCTAACCGCAAATGTATCTTAGTTTGTTACTCAAGTAATCATCTTAAACACAACGCAAAATAGTGCCTTCTCAGAACACAATAGTCAAGTTCTAAGAGAAACCCACTTGGGTATATATAAACATGACTGTCCCGACAAGCCGTTATTGTGCACATAACTTTATATGTAAAACGAAGGGCCTAGAACTGTATGCCAGCTTTGTAGGGCAAATAGGAAGAGCACTCTCCAGCCTCGCCCTACCGTTAAAAACGTGTGGAATGTGTTTCAGAAAATTATTCCCCAATCAATATATGAGCCAAAATGAAGCAGTGTTTAACCCTCTAGTTCCCAAGTTTTTAATCTTGTTAACCAAATTACCAGTGGTGGTTTTGTGGTGGAGAAGTAATGTTTGTTCGGGGAAACAAATTTCCTGTCAATAGGAGGCGTGATAGATAGGTGCAGAAAGTAGCAGGCCTAGAGGCCTTGCTTGGGAAACAAAGCCAAAAAAATCCCATATGAAATTTTGTTTTTTAATTAATTTAAATTTTTAATTTTTTTTTAATATGTAAACATAAATAACGGGAAACAGACAATATCATACGCGTAATAGACAATAAATAAAAAGGGGTGGGGGTAAGGCGAGTGGTAGTGTGTTGTAGGGTAGTTTATACACTACTTTTGGAGGGTGTATAAACTAGGAAAACTAAAAAAATCGGTATAGTTATATACATATATATTGCGGTTCTTATTATTTTTTTAAAGCCTTGTTATCTTTTCACACAGATGTCGACAAGTCTACTCCATGAAATAAAGGACTAGGGGAGACTAGTTCTCTCATCTACCCCCACGGACTACGCCTTAGTATACATTTTTGCGGTGATATGATATTTTTTACATTGCGGTGTATCAAAATGTCGGTTCAAATAGAAAAATAATGCTTAAATAGCGAACAAAATATCATCAATGACCGTTAATTATTTACGCTTTTCATCCCAAGCAGGCCTACAGACACTCCAGGATTTGGGTTAGGTTGGAGGAGTGTAACAACTTTTTTCATAATTTTTTTTTATTTTCTCAAAGAACACATTAACTGCTACTCACCAGTAATTTTTTTAGTTTTATTGAGGCTCACAATTCATTTAAAATATAATTTGTTTCTCACACAATTTCAAAACTAATTATTTGCTTACTTTCTCACGAAACTTCAACTTTGTCTTACGATTACTGCCGTTGTGCATGTGGTAGCGTTAACTGACTACATTTATTCTATAAAATGGAGATTCCCCTTTTCATACGTGTAAAATCAACTAGAAAAATCATAAGGTGTAATTTACAAAATTTATTTAAGCTTAGGATGTCTACAGGCCTTGTTGGGAACTACACCTTTTCAACCTCAAAATGAGAATGCGTAAGTTCATAATGAGAAATATAAATTCATAATGAAAATGGGTTAATTCCAAATGAGAAATATAAAATCATAATGAGAATGTGTTAATTCTAAATGAGAATATGTTAATTCATAATGAGAATGCGTAAGTTCATAATGAGAAATATAAATGCTACATGGGAATGCGTAAATTCAAAATGAGAAAAGGAAAATTAATTTAATCAGTTAAGCAGTTGTTCTTCCCAAACCTCACTTTTCGATGACATCAATCACTTAGATGTAAGTGTTTTGCTTTATTTCGACAATATTAATTTAATTTTTTATCAGTTTTCATCAGTTTACAAAAAATGAACGAAAGATCGAATATTTATTTTCATAAATGAAAGTGAAACCACACACAAACACTTTCATGTGATGAATTTTTCCCCCGAATCAACAAACTGAATTTTGATTATCGTCGGCCATGCTCTATTCAATCATTATCATTTCCACCTACACACCGCGCATTAATTTATTAATGTCGCATGCCAATCAACCAATTTTCGTTGCTTTAATGTTAATTAAACTTTTTACCGGCTGCTTGATTTCTTTTTCACTGCTATTGCTGTTTATACTTTAATACGGCTGTTCAATTGACAACTCAGGGAAAATTCCCTCGTCAATAGCAACAACAAAAACAACAAAAGCAACAGCAGTAGCCACAACAAAACAAGAGTACAATGGCCGTAGACAGGCAATTAAATTGATTTTATAATTACGCACTCGACGACCCGAGGGGGACCCACATTTTTTCGGGTACTCGTCAGTGCAATGCCGCGTGAATTTTTAATGCTACCCGAATGTGTGCCGCCTGAACAGAAATCGAGAGTGTGCGACAGGGATGCACAAACAGCAGTGAAGCAGGCAGAATACAGAGGAGGCAATCGCGTGGGCAGACGGGCCGCCGGCCATTTGTGGCGTAGAAATGTGTGAGCCGGTGAGTTGATGGCGAGTGCCGTGGCCACGCGTATCGATTACATGATTGCCGCCGGCCGCAAAAAAAGAAATTGCGGCTGTTATGTGACGATAATACCAAATCCAGTTAGCTGCCGTTATAAAATATGAAGCGGCACTCAACTGCGGGTTAGGCGCTAAAAGCAAATCGCATTAGAGCAGAGTGTAAATAAATTATGCACAGAACGATCATGAAATATTGAATAGCAGCTTAGAAGAAGGTGAACCCTGCAGGGCAAAGATCAGCAGCAGTTAAGGGATCTAAAAATTTTAATTTGGCAATGACTTGGAGCTAAACAGAGTACGGAGACGGCATTCAGTGATTGTAGTGAATATGAGCTCAATTATCACTAATACTAGTCACTATAGGTGTTTAGATCTTTTCAGTGACATCTGACTTATCTTTTTACTATTATTATGCGCGACACATTATGCTGTAAATGTAGTTACAACATTCTATTCTATTCACAGGTATTAAATAGTTCAACCTCGACAATTGCACAGACCAGCGCAGCCAACATTTCAATGTAATTTTATTTGCCAGGACATTGTTGCCCGGTGCAAACTGGTCTGCCTCCGTGCTCGTAAAGTGCCAACGAGGCGGCGGTGATGCGTATTTAAGTAACTCTTGGCATATTTTGCAATATGCTCTCGCGACGCAGCGGAAAAAAGGTAAACAATACGGCCACATTGCAATCCCATGGCAAGTTGGATGCCAACAAAAAATATGCTCGCAAAAAAGTTTGCGAAGAAAGCCAACCAACAGGCAAGAGGAGAAATTGTGCAGAAAACCGTAAAGTCCGTGCGACGGAGCTGGCGATGGCGGTGGTGATGGTGATGGCGCTGACAACAGTTGGCGCAACTGTAGCGGAAAGCTGGGCCGACTTTTGGCTTTTGCCTTCTCCAAACTTTTCGCCCCTCTACTATATAGCCGACAGAACAGACAACGTAGGGATTTGCAAACGATACCGAACTCATTTACACACACACACACCAATACACTGAGGCACCCAAATGCACACCCAGAGACACTCCCTTTGAATGGTTTAATAAAACGCTACACTGTGATTTTATGTTTTTATGCAACGCCAACCGGGGCACAAATCCAGCGCACACATGCTGCGTGAATGTCCGGACTGGGACCTTGGACAGGGAGAGCTCAAAGTTAGTAAAGAGTCCAATTTTCCGCCCACCGCACAGTGGGAGCGAATTGCGCAAGCATTCCGCAGCCGCAGAGCCCCGCCGGAATGCGTTGCAAGGCGGCGAGCATTTTGTACACAATTTTTTGAGCAAAAAAAAAAATTGCCTCGGAGATTTTTCCGTCATTTTGCCTGCGCTTAACACGCACTTTATCAAGCTTCTGACCCTTTCTGTTGAGTTGAGTGAACGTCAGTGACTTTGCTGCTTATAATTTAAAATATTTAACTGCCATACGAATTTTCGGCGCATTTCAGACGAAAATAATGTCGGGTTAAAATAACATAAATTGCATGTCAGCGGCCGGAGACGGTTACGGAAACGGCGGAAATAAGTCTATTAAACGGAAGGAGACGTAAAGGACATGGCACATAAATTATTGTTATTTACACGAGATAGTGTCGCATAACGGTACACGGTATGCAGGGATTTCGAGGGAACGTATACAGGAGGTAACAAGAGGGATTAAAGAAAGTTTAGTAACAAATTAAAAATTAATATTTTATGGAATGTTTATAATATATTTTTAAATTGTTTGTATATAGCAATGCGTTCACCCATTTTCCCAAAAATAAAAAATGGTCGCGAAAACTTTTTGATTAATAAGTGACGCACACTTTGACGACGCACATAACACATTTTGAACGTTAAGTAATCGCATAAAGTGCAAAGGATTAAGCTTCGCGTATAAATATTTCTAAATTGCAAATTAAAATGTCAGCCATTCGCGTGACTCAGCGACAAGTTCAACGCACAAAAGTCAAAGTCAAGGCGGCACTTAAAGCACGCCTGCTGCTGTGTTTCCCTTTGTGCCACGCAGTCCTTTGTGCTTATTTTTGGTAAATTTCTAACAAACAATATTCGGACGCCGGCGAAGGCGCAAACATATAAATTTCAATTTCTTTAAAAAAAAAGCGAATGTAGGTAGGTAGGAAGTGAGCTGCTGCTGCTGGCAGTAGGGGGGTTAGGGTGCACCACAGTAGTACACTGCGCCCGAAGCGGGGTGCGGGGTTGTCATGCTGTCGCATTTTTGACTTTGACGAATCGCATGCAAGACGACACCGAGCGGATAATTTGCATGGCGCAGAAAGCTGCGAGGTGTGCGCCAGACGTTCAGAGCGGAAATTTGTGCAGGAAATACTAGGATGAAGACTTGCTCGTCATAGTAAGAATTTTCTTTTGAATGTGTATTTGAAATATGCTTTTATCGCAGACCACAGTCTGAGAGGCGATCATTTAAAATGGCAGCTTAATGATTTGAGGAATTTAACATCTGGCTGTAGCAAGATCGATAATTATATAAAAACACAGAAAAACTGATGATAATGTCTTTTATAATGAAAACTGCCTATCTCAGAACCATTCTTTTTGTACCTGAATCAGCAATTTTTTCAATGAAATTTAGTATATCTCCAAGATGCAATGGAAATAGTTTGCAAATGTGTGTATTTAATTAATGTTTCCTTCCATACAGACATTAAGGCAAAGGCATAATAGAGCAGCTGAGCCACTTGCAAAGCTTGCAAAGTAGCCGTTGTCCTTTGGTACTGCAAAATTTACAGTGTAAAGAAATACCACCAATGACTATCACTTAAAGTTCATTATGAACTAATTGCCAGCAATTATAAACGCATAAACTCTCAATTCTGAGTACGAGTGCGCAGCAAACTAATTAAAAACGCCGCAAAGTGCCATTCAATTCGAATTAATAATTTGCTTTTATTAGAAGTTTAAAACCAAACATACAAAATAGTATAAGAAATCGCTGTGTGACCACAGCGAGCCCTCAGCAAACAAATAATAAACAAAAAAACTGGCAATCTTGTGTTCCTGTCGGGCTGCGACTCAATAAAAGCAAATTAAAAATTCAACCACAGCAGAACTGAGGCAACCTGAGCAAGTCAACAACAAACAAAATCGCGTAACGAGAGCTGCTGGGCTTCATACCAAGCGGTCGGTAGCAGCATTTTTGGTAATTCATGCAAGCCCATAATTAAATACATCAAATTCGCTAATATAAATAATAAAAAAATAAATATAAATATTATAAATACAAAGAACGCCGCCACCGAGCCCCTGTGGCGACCATTGTTCTTGTTATATTTTATGATTGTTGTTGATGTTGCTGCTGTTATTAGCTGCTCATGAGTGGCGCTCGGCGATGCCGGGACGCTTTCATTTTATTTCACAATTATTTGTGCGCCTTCTTCGCTTTTCATTCGGCCGCACAGAGCCTTTTTCTTTGTCAATTTACGAAAATTGATGCAAGTGTTCGGTGGCAACAATGGAAATGATTGCCACAACAACGAGTAAAAGCAAGATGTGTGCACAGCCTTATTACAAGCACTTTTTGCATTATAAGCAGGACCTTTTTATAAACTTGCAACCTTGCTACTCCTGCGCTTTGCTGTGGGCTTGTATTTAATTTTGAGTTCATTTTCAATTTTTCGCTACACCAGTTTTGAGCTTTCATTTCATTGTTGTTTTGTTATAATTTTGTAATTCCATTCCATTTGATGAGACAAAATCGCTTTATTTCACTTTATTTTATTTAATTTTATACACACTTTGTCTTTTCTGAAAAGTGCCTGAACGGCTCTTATGCGACGATATTCGCTTGTTTACGGTTCGTTGGTCGCCGCACTCGGCGATTGCCACGTGCGGCCACTGATCGCCGACCAATTTGTAGTTGTTGTGTTCATTTGCTGAAATTCCCTTTCGCTAGTTACGGCGCACAGTGGCTGATTCTGCCGACGCAGGTTGCAAAAATAAATTTTGTCATGTTCGATTTGAGGAAACTGTTATACTTGTCCGATAGATAAATGCTAGGACCTAAGAAATCCGAAAACCTTAACTAAATTGGACAAATAGTTTTGCTTGTAGAGCCCCTCAAAGTTGAGCAATTTTTTTAGAGTGTGAAATAATATCAGCAATTTGCACTTTTTCGGCAAAGCTGAAGTTTTAAAATACGGAAAGGAGCAAATTAATTGAACCTTTTTGCACCAGCATCGTAAAACAAGACATTTGTAGTAAATAATTAAATATAGAAAAAAAATTTGGTTATTGTTGTTGTATTTTCATAGGTACTGATTTGAAGCACTGTTTTTATCACACTTTTTGAAATTTCGATAGACTTTTAAAAAAAAGGCCATACTTGCCAGAGTTCCGTCTTTGGGAAAATTGTTCACTAGTCTTCTGTGAGTGCTGCCCTTAAGAGATCGGGTGCCCGATTTTGCCCGACTGGATTTTACAGCGATTTTTCTGTGGCCACCTCGAGCAATTTTGTGCTTTCGCGTGCGTGCGTTCGAACAAGTTCGTCAAGATTTTGATAGTGAATCAATTACACGCGATTATAATCGTTGCCAGGGCATGCAAATTTGGATTATGGCTTCATTTAAGATGTGATACAAGCTCGCAACTCCATATTAAGTCGATTTAAGCCGGCCGAAAAAGTCAATTCAGGACTGTGCGTCATTCACTAAAAAACGGAAGCTTGTGGAGGCAACGGGAAAAATAACTACCACCCACATATCGGAAGCTTTGACTATGAAATATAATAAGGATCAGGAGAAAATGAAAGGCATTATAGTGAAAGCAGTTTCACTAGCAAGCCCGAATCAAGTTAAAAGAATAAAGACAGTATTCCCACCCCCCAATATGGTACCAACCAAATATAGTCCTAATGAAGCTTTAGCATTGTTTTTAAACTTAGGATTGTTCAAAGAAAAATTTACGTTTTACGTAATTTTTTTGAATTCTGGTTCTCATTTTGAAAGCAAAATTTAGGAATTTTTATCTTTAAATTTGACTCTTTCAGCTTATTTCTTAAAATTCTTATTACTTTTCATCTTTTTTAATGAATTTTCATTAATTTTGTAACTAAAACTTAACATTGTTGCTCTCATTATTCTTATTTACAGTAAGCTGAACTTTGACAAAGTATTACGTAGCACCCTGTATCTCGATTAAATTTATTTTTTGGAATACAAAAGCCTGATGAATTTGTAATCAACAGCAAAAAAATTATCTCTATTCGTTCAGAAGTTATGATTTTCGCAACCTAAAATGACAAATTGAGCCACTGTGCGGCGTTGTAATCATGACAAGTCTCGTGCCATATGAATAAATCAGTATAATGAGCAAGCTCGAGGCGCATCAGCGGCCAGCAATCTGCGTCACCTGCCACACCGTTTTAACCTGAAGACAATGGACATTTTTTTCGTGGCTCAATGAGGTGAAAAACTACACTGCGCGCCCGGCTGCTTTTAGTTATTGGTACATATTTAGTTGGAGGTGGAACTGTTTCGGGCAATAAAACACATACAACGAACAGAGGAAGAATTTCATTTTCAGTTTTGTTTATGTGTGTGTGTGTGTATGTGTGTCTGATTGCACTACAAAAACACAAAGTGCAAACTTTTGCATGTGTTTGCTGTAGACATGCACTACAAGCCTCAAGGCGTTTCGATAATAATTTTTGAAGAATCGTTACTTAGTTCATTTAAAATAATTAGTGGCCCTTCAAAATGATTGTATCATACTTGAAAATTCAAATGAAAAGCGGATGCTGAAAATAAAATTATGTTGAGCTGATGGCGAATGCACTCAGCCGTACCTGCCACCCTGTTGCCTTAATTTATATCAAGTTGCACTTTGAAATGTGGTCGAAAACATCCAATATAGTCGTATGTATTTCTAAAAAATAATTCGTTAAGATTTTGGCTTTGTAAAAGTTACCAGAACCAATTAGTGAATGCATTGTAATATGATAACCATAATTTTCGTCGCAAACTTGCCATATAAATCAAAAGTCAGCTCACCTGATTTGGGTTTTCAACTCAATTCGATTTGAATAGCCATTTCAACAACCACAATTGCAGCCGATATTTCTGGCACACAGAGTAATTTAGTGTTGTACGGATTACTCTGACTGCAGAAATCGACGGGTTAACCGTTTTTCCAATCTTTCGACGCTTCTTTCATCTTCTCTTTCACATGCACTCATAAGCCAATAATTTGTGCTTATGAACGTAAGAATAACATTGCATTGACAACAGACAAGTCAACAGATTGCAAATGACGTAAATTTTTATCTAAAGAACATTTTGGTGAAAAATCAATGCCAACTTTTGGCAAGTTAACAGCAGTTTCGCGAAGTAAATGTGGAAAAATTCGTTAAATTCGTAAATCACATATTATAAAATCGAATCTAAATCAAAATATACAAAGATATAATAACAATAATATGTACATATAAATATAAAATATATATATCGTTTGTCGAAAACCGACTTTGGTCATTTGAACAGTTATTCGGTTTTCAAATAGGACACGTTCAACTCGATGATAACGTCACTCACTAAACATTGACAGGACATTTGTATGAACCGATGGCTGTGTCAATATAGTCGCTCAGCCAATGGCAACGATTGGCTTTTGTGCGCTAAATAACATCACAATGGCTTACGAATCGGTAGTCGCATCACAAGTTAATTGAAATCAACACGCGTCTGGTTGCATTACGTTGTCCGTCCGGACATGGCGTCCTGCGCGACAGTTTCGCAATTTATGCAAGCGACCGGAATGTGTCCGAATTTGCATTTTAAATTACCGGCAGTGACAAGCAGAGCACATTCCCATGCGGCAAAGTGCAGCAAGATTTATTTGCTTTGGCCATGGTCGAGCGGCGGCGCTGTGTGGGCGAATCGGCAGCATAATGAAGCTCATTAAAGCGAGTGGCGAATGAACACCACGCAGCGCGTAAGTGGCGCGTTACGCTTGCGGCTTTAATGCGCCACGCAGCACACGTCGCTGCAAATGGAAGTAAACTGTTCGTATCGCCATGCGAACTCAGCGCAAATGGCTGCAACAGCGGCGATTTATGTCGTTTGTGGCTGTGCCTTTGTGGCGGAGTGCGCTGTCTGTGTGCTGTTGTGACACATTTAAATGACACGATGCCATGCTGAGTTTCAACAAACGCGGCCGCAGCGCTCGAGCGGCAGTAATAACAGTTTGCGAATTAAAAAATAATAATTTGCTGGGATCCTGTGCATGTGGGCGCACCGGCGACCACTGCTCAACGAGGCGTATGAGTGACATATCCGCACATACCATACATAACTACTAGGGATCGCAATTATTGGCCATTTTGCGATCCCGGTATTTTTGGGATTGAAAATTCGAATCCCGGAATCCCGAGATTTAGTCCCGGGATTCATATAACAAATTTTGAAAATAAACCAATTTTCCCAAATTGCATAAATACATGTTTATCAAATGGACATAAAAATAAACACAGTTTAACCACATTTGGGTTAATTTCAAGATTTTGTATCTTAAGTTTAATCACATTTTGTTTAGCTTTAAACATTGTCATTCAACATTTAACTTCAGTTTGATAACATTTCGTTTTATCCAAAAATAACACTTCTACATACTTATTGATTTGTAACATATGTGTATCATACGAGTATAAGGAGTGCGTGGTTAAAAATTGTGACATGCAATTTTACTAATAACTTCGTTAATACAAATTCAAATTAAACTTTCTTTGATCAGGTGAGCCATAAAAACTTTGTCATTGAATTATGCCCATTTATAGCATTGAATGTGTATTTAACCTTCATCCGTCCCTCATTTCATTATGCTCATTTGCCCCTAGAGTGTCAATTTGACACTACATGAAAACAGTGTATAAAAATTAATAATTTTTATTGTAATAGTGTAAATTGCAATTTTAGTTTATTTTTCGTGGTTGTATTTATGACAATAAATGAGCTTAAGTTGCAAAATATCATTCCAACATTACTGTTACTAAAAAAGTTATACGAGTTTAAAGACAAAAGTAGTGTCAATTTGACACTAAGGACGGATGAAGGTTAATGATAAAATGGAAATGATAAAATGATGATAAATGATAAAATTATAAAATTAACAAGGAAAAATTAAAGCCCTCATGAGGGGTATTCCAGAAAAAGTTAGAAACTTTACCCTTGAAAATGTATTATAATTTTTTTCTAATAAGTTCTAGTTCTAGTAAGGACTAGTGGTTGCTGAGATGCTTTCATTTTTCGATGTCATATGCATATATTTGATAAAAAAAATTAAATTATTCATTTGTTTGTATTTTTAGTTTTACTTCAATTTCGATAAAAAAAAGTTAAGCGTTTTGATTAAATGAAAACTGAGATGTTACAAATTTTAAGGCATTAAGTGTTTTGTCCTCTAATTTGGAAAGAAATTTATTGCAAATAAACTCTACTGAAGAGAAACATCTTCCAGATTCAACACTTGTTGGTTGAATGCTTAGTAAATATATTAATTACAGTGAAATTCCTTTAAATTGTATCCAAGTGTTTCTGTCGTTTATTTATTTTAAATTTTGTACGAATTTATGAATATGGAATATTTATTTAATATTTATAACATGTATAAGTAAAGTAAATACATTGTACAAGTCTTTAAATTTTGTATACTACTTTAGTTGAAAAATTTTATAATGGTTGATTGTTTCAATTTCAAATGTTAATTTTCAAATGCGAGTGCCATTTGTATTATAAAGTAGTACAGATTTTTTAGAAACTGGTTGGCATATTTTTGAATTTTGCCCGTTTATGAGAGGTTTTTTTTTAATCAAAATGGTTTGAAATATAGTGTCCGCGTCCAGTTAGTAGAGTGTCCGGTTATTTGAATGATATTCGTATGGAAAACTTAATGAAATCGTTGTGTCTGCGAAATTTGAAGCTGTCCGGCTATAAGGACTGTCCGTAATGAGGAATTTCACTGTATAAGCCTTTTGCAAAAGACGCCCTCTATCCCCTCCATTGCAAGAAAGGTCAATTTCTTCTATCAAAGTCTCAGATAAGGAACCTTTTTTTATTACAAGTTAGCAATTTCATTTAAATGTAATACCGAAAATCCCGGCATTAGAGAGTTTTAATCCCAGGATTTCCGAGACTGGAAAATGTCCGGGATTGCGATGCCTAATAACTACATACGTCTGTGTGTGCAAGTGTGTGCACGTTTCCATTGCGTGTGCGAGTGTGTTGACGCATATGTTTAGGTTGGTCGAGTTATTTAATCAGTAGCAAGATTTACCCCAGAAATTTAGAATTTTGGTCATGCGTACAACATTCCAATTTTCTGATTTTCCCACAAAATTTAGAGCTTTTGCCATGCATGCAAAATTTTATTTTTCCTTTAGCTGCCTTAATTTCAATGAATTCCTTGCATGTTTTCCACACAAGCGTGTTTGTGTTTGGGTTTGCATGTGCCTCTATTTGCACCCACAACCCCTGCTTGACAATCAATCAGCTGTGCACGTGCCGACATCGCGTACTTGATTTCCGGTTCAGGCTAGCGGAATTATGGCTTTTAAATAAAATTTGAACCTTTTTCACATTCACGCACACATTTCCATTAGTGTGCGAAGGGCTGCTCCCTCGTCTGCGTAGCGTTGAAGCGCAAAACGACAGCGGCCCCATCGGGTGGTTGCCATCGCATCAAGACGTCCGTTCAATGCACACGTCACTAGCCGATGAAAATTCATAAAATGTTGATATTTCCGCTTGGCTTGTTGTGCCAGCCTTGCGCCTCCCGCGCGTCTAATGCGCCGCAGTTTACGACTATGTTTTGTCCGTTGCTCACAATGTAGAAAAATGCAAATGCCGGCAGCCGCTTGGCGCAGCATCTAATCTGTCGTAAAAGTAGCACAACGAAACTGCCGTTCGACGCAACGAATAACAAAGCAAGATGCGGGCACTGTCTCGTCTTGCTCCACATTCAAGCAAAGACGCAGCAAAAGCGGTTGGCAGCCCGCAGTCGTAAGCGCTCTGGACAATAGCAGCTGCCTTACAGCAAAAAGCGTTTTCTCGAAAGATGATCGCTGGCGCACAGAAGCCAAGTTCACGGAAGCCGACGTCATACTGCAACGACTGTCGACCGGAACTGGGCGCGCAAGTGTTAAATACATAAATTGGAAATGCTGCGCGGTGGCTGTCATTAAAAGCGCGCACCATTGTTTGGAGCCTTTTTGCTTTCAATACATTTTAATGCCTCGCCCATTTACATTCGAATGTGATCGTAAAAAGTATTCGAAAACATTTATATTTCTTGGGCGTGGGCAGCGAGAAATTGGGGGAAAGAAAGTGCAAAATAATGTTTCCGATTTATGCGAAATGAAAAAATACAAATGACTTCGCAAATAGAAACAAAAAAAGGTTGCAGTGACTGAGTCCAGACTTTGAATTGCACGCCTCTGAAAAACTCCCAACCCGCCGTTAAAAATCACCGAAAAAGGGAGGGGGACTTATTTCGTCGCACAACACGGAGGGTTGGAGGAAGCTAATCGGAAAGGACTCTCACTTTCTCCTGATTATTACTCCACAAATAAAATTCGTTTTGAAAAACTAACTGAATGAAAAGTAAGAATTCAAACAAGTTTTGATTTTAAAATTCGAAATTCCCATAAATTATTGTAGTAAATTATTAAAAACAGGCTGTAAATTACACAGTCCGACAATGTTTTGACATGGACAGCACGTCTCATACCAAACAGCGATGACGCTTGAGGAAAGATGACACCGCGCTCGATAAAAACAAAAGCGAAAACAACACAAACAGTAACACTTAAGCGCGTCAAAAAATTCGCAACAACAACAAAACAAACAAGTTCAGAAACAATGTGAACAACACTACAAGTGACACGAACAACGAGTGCACAACATACGCCCAACCACCCACTTTGAGTGCCACTTTCATTGACACCTGCAAGCGTCGCGCCCTTTTCAGCTGTCAGCCTGCGTTTTTTCGCGCCCTCCTTCGCTTTGTGCCGCGCGTGTACTTTGGAAAATATTTATTCTTGCTTAGCACTTGGCTTTGTTGCTATACTCTGTTGCTGCGCTGCCGTCGAGGCGACAATGGCTTGAAGAGGAACTTGACAGCTTCATTCAAGCGGCAAATAAAACGCATTTTCTGGCAGTGGAAAAGTTAAGGGCACGCAACGATCCACCGACACACAGTCAGAAACTAGCTGAAGTCAGTGAAGCTCTTATCCAACTTGGGCGGTATGTTCGCCCAGAGGCGGTGGTCGTCACTCAAAGCGGTCCCCGCTGGCGACGAATTCCACCAGCGCTCCCGCATTTCTTGAATTCAAAATTTGCTGTGAAAACTTTTGCATTCTTTTGAATATTTTGCGTAATCTCGGCGCCGACATATTTATGGAATGTTCGTGATTCTTTCAGGCTGAACCCAGCTCAACAGGTGTGATTAACTGTGGTCTGTGCTGTGGCCAATTGTGGCCTGGACAGCGACAACTGTGGCACGCGGTGTGACAAGGTCGCATGTCTTGTTTTGGATTTCTGTCTGGTTAATTTGTCAGTTGAATTGTTGTGGCTTTTGATGGGCTGTGGTATTTGTGTTGCTCTGTAGATTTCGCTGTGTGAGTCTAAATGTTGCGTAAACTATTGCAATATTGACGCATATAATAAATTTGATTTGGCGAAAATGTTTCGAAAATATTGGAAAATAAAACAACTCTCAGAAATACGCATTTCTTGTGAATTTTGTTACTTTTCGTTTTTTATTATTAATAGGTACTTATGTATAATATCAGTTAATATGAAATCCGAAGCAATTTTCTGTTGAATTATTTATTGAAACTTCAATTCAAATTTATGGTAATATCACGTTTGAAAATCAATTTCGAATTTGCGAAAAAATGCAACAATCATCTTAAGCTCGCACAAACCTGTTTAGCTAAATCCTGGCATACTTGTCGGCGCCAGTAGCGCACGTTCTCGAAGCTACACACTTCGGCTCCTTTCAAATCCCATCCTGTCAAGTGTCAACTTGAATTTTCATCAAATGCAATGAATTTGCTTAACTCAAATTCGCACTGACATTGCCTTCGTTGGACGGTTATGGATAGCAACACGCGCTTACAATAAAAAATTTCAAAAGCAGCAAAAGCTGGAAAAAATGGGGGACAAGAAAAATTCAAGAGAATAATCAAACAAAGCTTGAAGTAACGGAAAAAAATGAAAACCTTCGAGCGAATATACGGCAGGTTTAGAAAATTTAAGAAATGGATGATTACTATTATCGGGCACACCGCCAGGAGGGCCAGTTGAATTTCACATCAATGGTTATTAAGAGATATTTGGCTTTCAATGCCACAGCCAGAACCTAACCTAAAAATTATAAGTAAACATAACAAAAACACTTTTATGCAGACTTAAAACATAGCAAAGAGAAAATAGTAGACTCAAAACAATTACTAAAAATTGTAAATATAGAAAAACAGAAACTGTAACAAATAAAAAAGCAAATAAAAAAACACAAAGTAGTAAGAAAAATAAGAAGAACTTGGAAAAGTTTGGTTCTTAATTATTGCCAGAAAGAGAAAACACTATCAGAAAACATGCTATTTAAGTCATGTATTCTTGAAAAAATGCTAATAAATAGTACTGCTTTATATCTATAAATGTCCGAGAGTCTCCGCTCCAGCAAGCACATCCAAACGGTTGAGATTGTCCTAAGATAGACGAAGCGAAAACAGAATAGCAACACTACAAGCAATAACTCTTATACAACAACATCAAACCACTTGTGAACTTTTTATGAACAACAGTAGCTGATGCAATAATCAACATTCCAACAAGCAAAGTAAACACACACAAGAAGTGTTTCAAGTAGTAGCAAAAATCGACATTATTCCCACTTTCTCTTTCTCAATCAGCAACAATCGCAGCCAACTGTGCTTCCCTCCCTCTACCCTTAATGCACACCAGGAGCCAAGAAAATGGGCAGTCAGCCGATGCGTCGTTTGCTTAATTTACGCCATAATTTACTCTGATTTCGAGTTGGGGTTTATGACGTTGGAATCGGTCCGTGGCACAGCGCTCCACCCACCAGCAACGGTGCAGAAACCGCTTGAGACAGTGACGCAACATGTGGCATGCTGTGCGCCGGATGTTTTGTTGATGTGTGTGTGTGTGTGTGTGTGTATTTTTTGCCTATTGGCTATTGCTGGCAGCTGCATTGCGCGGCCTGTTGATGCTGCACGCTCGACGTTGGATCAAAGGCGATTATTGACGTTTGATAGAATGCAGCATGAGGATTGAATATGAAATCGATGCGAGCATTTAATTAAGTATTAAGTAGATCTGCTGGCCAACTACTCGCGAGAAATTATTGCCCAGTGTGAAATCGAGCCGATATTAATACCATAATTCTATATACGTACATACATATGCACATAAGTATGACTATGAATATTTACACATGTGGATATGAGTATGAAAAGTAATCTATTACAGTAGATATAAAAAAATTGATTGGTTGACGCTAGTGAGCGCCAGTGTTAGAGCGGCAGAGAGATACAATTATAAAGTTTGCTAATGCTTTTCTTACTCAAATAGGCAATTGCTGGTTTGTACATACTCGTATGTGTGTTTTTGTTACAGCTACTTGCAGTGGTGTTGGTAAGACTCATATTGGAAAGCATCCAAAAGCCACACAATATTTTTTTTCAATAAATTTTACTAATACATTTCAAGCCTACTTATGGTTTATGAACTTATAAAGTTATGAATTCCAATATTTCAGATGTAAAATTCTCAATAGATTTGTTGTTCAGTCATTACTTCAGAGAATCTTGAAAGTTTTGCAGCTGAAGTACCAAAAACTATCGAAATGTAAAGTGATTGCGAACGCCTCAGCCATAGTACACACTAACTATAACATTTAATACAAATAGAATTTATCCATAATAGATTTTTTTCATATAGCCAATGAAGCATATAACTTTAGGCCTTGAGTTAAATATTTAATCAAAGTGACAAGCCCTTGACATGTGAGCTTCCCAACCAGCTTTCCTCTTTTCCTTTGGCCACCAATTTGACTGTCGGTTGTGCGGCATCGATTGGCTGACTGACAACAACGACTGGCGATTGACATAAATTCGAACTGACACTATTTCAAGTGGAAACTAACAAAAAGCTGCTACATAAACAAACGTAGTGAACATAACAGGCGGCTTGTGATGCAGTGCAAAAACAACAACTAGAGTAATAACCTGACATCAACATGACACATTTGTCTGCATTGGCAGCAGCTCCACACACTCAGACATATCTACAATGTTAAAGCAACCAACTGCTGTTTATTTTTATGAAGCCACTAGTGCGCAGCGCATAAATTTGCAGATAAAATTGCGCAAAGTGTATATGGAAATTTTAGCCCATGTGCGTGTGCCCACAAAACTGAAAGCCGAATATTGCTAGAAATTTGTAGCAATAAACGTCCAATATAACAACCCACCACGCTGCGCAAACACCGACAGCAACACTGCACACATGTGGCACACTGATGTACTTTTATTTTGTCCAAAAACACATCGCATGATGTCGATACACAGCCTATTGGTTGATTGGTCATTTTGTGCCTTGCCTGCATGCAAATCATGGCAAATTTACGAGTAATATGCACAATTTGTAACACACTGTTCACATCATATAAGTGCGCTTTGAACACTCTTCATAGAGAATCAGCGATATCGAAGAATATCAAATAAAATTTTCTTTGCGCTTAATGAAAGTGTGATGCTTTCAATTACTTATTTATTTATGTGTTGACTGATGCTACTGTCTCGCTTTGTCATCCATCTTTGGCCCCCTTACTCCTTACTCCTTCTTACCTCCTTTTTTTTAGTTTTCTTTTAGTATATCTTCAAATAACAATTTTCATTTATAGGATATCATTTAGAAGTTTGTACATTTGTGACGGCTTCGGAACTGTGCAAAAAATTGGAACTCAAAGAAACTCACATAGGACAAAATAGGCACATTTTAATACTACACTGTAGAGTCCGACCGATACCAAATTTTTTGGCCGATGCCGATTAATCGGCCAAAAGGGCGAAAATCGGAAGATACCGATGCCGATTACATAGAAAAAAATAACACGAATGAATTCAATCAAATACACAGTCTATTTTATAAAATAACAAAAGGAACTATTACATTTTGTTTGTAATATTCATCACAAAATAACAAAACAACGAGAAAAGAAATAATTAAAAACTAAATAACAACGAGAAAAGAAATCATTAAAAACTAAATAAAATAACAAGAGAATTCAGAATTCCAATACATTAACATGTATTAAAAAAATAATATATAACATTTATCCACTGAGAGAGAAACAATAATAGTGACTTAAATATTGCATACAAATTCAGTTTTTTATTCAACTTAAAATTAAGATTTTTATATTAAAATGTGTACTGTCAAATTGCGACCCGTTGTACAGATGCAGTGGGAAGAAGTCAGAAAACAAATTTGGAAAAAATTAGTGTCCGACCGAAATCACTTTTTTGGGCCGAAACCGAAACCGAATATTCAGTTTTTTTTAATATTCGGCCGAAACCGAAACCGAAACTTTCTAGTTGAAATAAAAATCACCATATCAAGCACTTTTTTCAACAAACGAATTTTACATTAAGTAAATAAAGAACAAACAAAGAAACATAGCATAAATAAATAAATAGTTATTAATAAAAACAATTTATTCATTTTTTAAAAACGTAAACAAGAAGAAATCACCCTTTCGTACCTTACTCGCTAATAGTTATTCAAAATTAAATAATTTAATATTATATGCTAAAAAAGAAGTTTATTTACATTGCTGGCATCTAAATTACTCCTCCTTTTACTATATATCTGCTACACAATAAAATGTAAAAAATATTCTAGAAAGTTTCGGTTTCGGCTATTCGGCCATTTTTTGGCCGAAACTGAAACCGAAACCACTTATTTGGGCCGAAACCGAAACCGAAACCGAATATTCGGTCGGACACTAGAAAAAATTAAAGGCCTGTTAAAAAATGCTTCCAATTAAAAAAAAAAAAAGAAGGATAAGGTTGAAAAATTAAATGCCCCTTCTTCTGATATCCAGATTAAGAGACGAAATGCATAGACATTTCGAGAAAATCTGTGTTTTTAAGAATACCTAGTTTAAAAAAAAACATTTCTAGGAAACATTTATATTAAACAGTATCTAAAAATACATTACTGAAAAGGGGTATAAGAACCCGTTGGTACAAAAAATGAAAACAAAAAAATGAAAGCAGAAAAATAGGCCGATGGCATCAATGACCAAAAACTTCCGATGTGGCATCGACCAAAAACGGCCGATGTGGCATTGGGCTAAAAAGGCCGATGCCGATTCTTTTTTTTTTGCCGATGCCGATACCAATTTTATTGGCCAATACTAGTCGATGCCGATGCCGATTAATCGGTCGGACTCTACTACACTGTGATTTACTTTACCGATACTGATACCAACATACTTACATATGTATCAGTATCAGTAAGGTCGACAAGGAATGAAGACCCAAGACTGCAGAATATCCTTATTCAATATTTTTTTAATAAGAATCGTAGTTCTGCAGCTTTCAAGCTTTAAACTATTTAAAATTGTTTCATCTTAAGCTACCACAACATTTTATGGTTCGTTATAAACTGCCACTTCCCATATGTGTTGCTCAAGGTTGCTTTGTCAGTCTGTTTCGCGCCCAGCATGTCCACTGCCATTTCCGTTTCTGCGCTCGCGCCGCTTAACCTTCGGCGTGTCCCTTGCTCAAAATTGCGTTCGCTGTCCTTTGGGGTCAGGATGACCCCAACCAAACGGTTATATAATTTACTGACAAAACATGAAAAAATTTTACGCATAAATCACAAAAGAAAAGGAGAAAGCCCCGAAAAGTGTTTTTCTATATTTGTTATTGGGTTGTAAGCGCGATTAACACTAAATAACACAAGTAGACGAGCGCACAAAACCGGTCAACCGTTTTTTTAATTCCGCCTGGGGTCAAATAGACCCCCAAGGGACAGGCAGAAGGTTAAAAGTTATTCACTGCATGCGAACATATTTATTGTTAATGTCAAAAATCTATACTCACGCCAATTTCCACATAAATCGTGTAAATGGGATACGGCAGAGCAATCACCATTCCAGTGAGCCACGTCGCACAGCAGCAGACGAATGCCGGCAGCCGCCCTTGCAGTGGATCGCCCAGCCAACGCATCCGGTCCCAGGCTATTAGGATGTGCGATATCATAGCAACGTGCAGCGGTATGTCCTGTTTCAAGTAAGAACAATGAAAAACGAAAAACATTTATGAAAAGTTTGTCTTGAGTGGGTGCGGTGGATGACTGACCACCACACAATACATTTCTACGGCTTCAAATACTGCAATTCGATTTTTTTCTGTTTTCTTTCCACAATTTCTCAATTTTGTTTTTCTTTATTTGATTCTCCTGATCAACTATTTGCTAAAAGGAATGCAAACATTAACACATCACTGTTAAGACTACAGAATGTTTCAAATGCTTAACTACATTTATAGTTTGTTAGAGTGACCAGGCGTTCAAGTTGCATTCGCCTAATTCATAACAAAATTTGAGAGTCAAACGAAAGTGTGAGTAAAGTGTGAAGGATAACAAAGGTTTGCTTGATTGATTTCATTAAAGCACACATTTACAATAACCATTGTATTTGTTTATTACAAAATATCAGGGACTTAACTATATAAATTTTTTAAGAAAATAATTGCAATGTAACTGATACAATGCAACATAAATTTTATTTCTTGATTATAATTATTATTTGCGACAATTAATTTTTACGTTGCATAATAACTGTTATGAGAAATAAATATTTTTTTCGTTCTCGATAATTATTATTTTGGGATTTTTTTTTGTTTACGTTGCTTAAAACTTTTATTTTTGACTTTTTTATTTACGTTACCGATAACTAATAACTAATTATTATTTTGAGACAATTTTTTTACATTGCTTCAAAACGTTTATTTATGATTTTTTGCTATTTACGTTGCCGATAATTACACTGTGTCTGAAGCAAATTTGTTGGTCGTTAAAATATCTACAAACTTGCCGAAGACAGTAAAGCGATATTCGAAACGATTTAGGACCTACTTAAGCGACAAACTCGACTAAAATGAGCAAACTTCAAAGACGGATTTCTCTTAAACTGGAGCCAATCCAACCAAACGGCTGGTGGATCTCAACTCAGTATACCTATACAAAAGTCGCTCAGTAGGTCCCCCATGTCTAAATTTTCGACTTGCAGTGTTATTATTTGAAAAACATTTTTTTTACGTTGCTTCATAACTTTTATGAAAGAAATTTCTTTTTTTATGTTGCCTTACCACATTTTGAGTATGAATTGATTTTTAATTGTTTAGTTGTTGGTGGAAATTAGGTTTCTGCAGTTAATTTGCGATTGTCAATTTAAAACAATTAACCAAAATGTGGTAATTCAACGTCAAAATTTTTTTTTTCAAAATATTAATTATCGGCAACGTAAATGAAAAGAAATCATAAATAAAAGTAAAAGTAAATCATAAATAAAAAAGGCAACGAAAAAAATTTCTCATAATAATAGTTATCGGTAATAATAATTTTAATAATAATAATTGACTGGCACGACAGCCCGCTTACGCGAGACTAAGGCCTAGCTTCCCGCAACCCCGCAATAGTTATCGGTAACGTAAACTAAAAAAGTCATAAATAAAAGTTATGAAGCAATGTAAAAAACAAAAATCCCAAAATAATAATTATCGACAGCGAAAAATATACTTGTTACTTATAAGAGTTACTTTGCAACTCAAAAATATTTATTACATGAGTCGTTTATTTTGAAAGTGGTTTAAGTCCATTTTTAGTTTTGAAACAAAGCTTATTTTTCTAGTAAAGTTTACAAAACGTATTACGTTATATATTCTAACACGTTTAAGGTCACAAAGCCATAAAAAAAATTAATACCAGTTAACAATATTTTTGAATCAAATCAAACACAAACCCTTAAATATCTCAATATAAGAAAAATGGACATCAACCACTTTCAAAATAAACGACTCACATGATAATAGTTATAGGCGACATAAAAAATTTCTTATTGGGAATAATTATTACAAAGCAATAATTATAGAAATTTCTTAAATTAGGACAATTTTTTTATTCCCAAAAATATGGATAATAATTATTTTAGGTCTCTGCAAAATATTAACAAATATTAAGCAAAGCAAATGTTTTTGCTTCACACAAAACTTCGTAAAACAGTATCTTCTTAACTTTTTGTAATGTGAGCTTCCGATTACTGCATTCTTAACTCGACTACTTTTTACTTTCCTAACAAACATAACGACACATGGTCAGTCGAATTGGCATTTGCGTTGCAACCTGAAATTTATTTTTCTTTTCAATTTTCTTTCTCAGAAACTTAATTTCACTGCCACGCCTTGTAGCCGTTGCTTCCCCGCCGACTGCTCGTGCTGACACTAGTGTCGTCTAACAGCTCCAGCAACAACAACCACCAAATACTTTTGCTGCCGGAAGTGGTGCAGGCAAACTAAACGAGACGCGACGGAGACGCGTACGAGAGCGAGAATTACCTACTTAGCACGCCAAATATACATTAACTAAGTTTTGGCTGTTGCAGAAGTGCGAGTGGGCGGCGGAACTGTGGCCTGTCAGCTGAGCAGCGAAACTAAAGTGAAAACTGAAGTGAACAGCAACGCAATTGAGAATTCATGTCAACACTTGGCGATTCAGTTGGGCTCAGTAAATATAGCGCTTTCTTTGGGTGCATGAGTGTATGTGTGTAAGTGCTTATGTGTTTATCACATCCTAACACAGGCAATAAAGGCAAATGGCGGCGTGTTGCGGCTATGGTCGTCTGTAAATAGGAGCAACACGTAAGCGGCCGCAGTGGCAATTGGCAAACATTACTTGTGCCTGTATGTGTGTGAGCGCTTTGTTGTTTTGTTTTTACTTCATTGAGCACTCATTGTTGTTGTTTGATTGGTATGGAAATGTTGGTTGAATTAGTTTAATGTTGTTCCTTTTTTGTGTTACTTAGATGTGTCATTTTTACATATCTTCTCATATTTCGTTTACTTCATTTAAGACTGCTTCTTTTTTTCGGCTTCTACTTTCGCTAATTCGCTTCGTTTGTGCTCGTGATGTGCTCTGCATTTCGTGGAGAAAATAGCAGTAATTATCGATAGGTAATCCAATCGATAAGTAAGCAACAATCACAGCGCAACAATTTCCTTGAAATGTACAAAGTTTTACCTACACTCAACAGCAGAGCAATCTCAAAATAACAGTATTTAAATTCAATTAAAGTGCCATTTCCGGCCACTTGCCGCTGGTGGCACGACGTGCTCTGTAACGCTGAGTGTGTGTGTGTGTGTGTGAGTGTCTGTGAGTGTGATAAATGGCGCTCATTGTTGTTCTCGTTTCCGTTGAAAAATCAAATTTTATTGATGTCTTTTAAAATGTCACGTCACCATCACCATCGTCAATGTCGAGCGCGGCAATCGCTCAATTGCATCAATGAAATTACTTAAAAAAATAGCTTTCTTTTTCATTTCATTTCATTTTTATGTCCCGTAAAATATAAAAACGAATCAACTCAACACGCTGCGTTGAATGCTGTTGGAGTGGCGGTTAAGGGACGCTAGCAACTCAATTTGCTTTGTCGGTAACTTTGGCAGCTGCTGTGTGTGTCTGTGAAAACCCCCATAAAAAGGTCAACCGAATTGAACTGAACTCGCCCCGTAATGGCGAGTCAATGATGAACGTTGACAGGGAGGCGTTGCCCCACAAGCAAACGCACCAGGAGCGGGTACTAAATAACGAGGCCAAGTGTGCTGTTGCACAGCCATAAATTTAAATCCAGGTGGCCGCAACGTGTGTGTATCAACAACGTTAAAAACTTCAAGTGCAAAATTAAATGTTCCTTCGACTGTAAAACTGATTACTTCTGTTTAATGATTAACGATTAACGATTACAACCTTCACAAATTATATTACAATATGGAATTAATTATTTGGTGTGAAATGGAATGCAAACTGCAATAATGGTTTTAATATCTTAATATAACGCTTAATTTTTAATACAATCTAAATAAAAGCACATTCGAATTTGTAGATAATTTGCTTTTGGTTGAAGCAACTGTTTTTATATCCTTTTCAAACTTGTTAATTCTTTCCTTTAGTTTCACGCCGATTCTATTATCTACATTCTTCTCCTTCACTTTCGTTTCCTTAATTGCTTTGGCTTGCTTCTCTTTACTTTCTCTTCAATCTCCCTAACCATTCGGTTAAATCATACGCGGATTAAACAGTTTCTTCTCTTCTTCCTTATTCAACCTACTCTCCTAATTCTCGCCTCCTCAGTTCCACTTACCTGCAGCATGGGCAGAAAGAAGCACATAAATTGCCCGAATATCCAATTCTGCATCAGCATCACGAACAGCGTGACGGGCAACACCAGCGCGCACTGCACAAAGTGGCACAGCGCCAAATTGACGATGAACGCATGCGTCACGTCCTTGTACAGCCGGTGGTACACCACATAGGCAATTATGGCCAAATTCGTCACGACGCCCGCCAACGCCAGCGCCGCGTACTGTATCAGGAATATCCAGTACACCGACTTGATGCTCGTCTTCAGCAGCGGCCCGTTGTAGCGTTCGATAGCCTCCGTGTCGTTGATGTTGCCCGCCAGGAAGTGCGCGATCGCCATGAAGTACTTATCGGGCATGTCCTTCAGCTTTGCCTCAATGTTCTGATTCATGTTCTGATTGCTTGTGCTGGCGGCGGCCATTTGGTAGTCGTACGTGTCGTTGTCGACATCGCCAGCAACGTTAGCGCCAGCGCCAGCGCCGTCGCCACCGGTGCCAGCTGCGCCGCCGCCATTGCCGCTGTCGAAAGCGGCGAACGCTGTATGGTAGGCAGACATGCTGCGCAGGCTATTGTTGCGTGCGGTTGACACTCAGGACAGCGAGAACATTTGCGCACAGCTAAACAGCCAAAACGAAAGACAAAGAAGATGGCGATTAATTTAAATTGTATTATTGTCTTTGCATTTCAATTAAGACTAAACTTGCAGTGAAATGTTCAACTAGAAACGAAAACAATGTCCGCCTGTTGTGAGACGCGCGTTAAGCGCGTCGCCACTTAGCGACGGCACTGATTTACACGCAAGTGGCGGCAAAACGCAAGCAAGCGAGTGGAAATTTCGCGGAAATTGAAAATGTGTTGCTCGAGGCAACAGGCACTGCGCCGCGCCAGCGAAAAGCTCAACACTAGAATGCTGAAGGAAGTCAAAATTAAGCCATTGCACAGTGATTCGACTCCATGCAACCGCAGGACAAAATTAGAAGGAGTGGTTCGTTCTTAAACAAATTTGGTATACTAGTTAATCACGGTCTGCTGAATTGAAATCTACGTTTTTTGTTTCTTAAAATTTTGTAGTTTGGCAATGTCTGAGACTTAAATTTTCAATTTTCGTCATTTTTGGTGAGCTATAGCAACAAGTGTGTTGGCTAGATTTTTCAGATTTTACATTTAATCGGTAACGTCAACATTTATAATTGCAAAGAGTGGCAGAAATTGTCTTAGGACCCTTTAATTTTGCAATAAAAACAGTAATAATAGAAGTATGTTTTGCTTTTTTGCAGTTTTCTCAATTTTTCATGCTGATTGCATAGTTTTAGGGATGAAAAAAATAAATTTTGTCGACGAATAGGTGTTTAGACCACTTTTCAAATAGAACTATTTTCTGAGATCGGAAGATATCGGAGGATGCATTAACATTATCCCACAAAGAAAGAATGCTTTTTGAAATATAAAAAAATCCATGAACATACTTTCACATCCTTTTTAGATATTTCCTCTAAGTTTTGACAATTTTCAGATTTTTAATTTCGAAAAATATTTTAAATTAAACGAGAATTAAAAGCCTCAGCTTTGTAAATTTTGAGAAAACATTAAAAGCGAAAATGGCCACATCATTTCTTAGTTCATATTGAAAGTTTTAGCAACTTCTTAGTAACCATGTATTTTTAAAATTTGTTTTACTCAATAGACTACAAAACAGAAAATATGTGTTTAAATTTTTTTGTGAAAAAAGTTTCAACTTTGAGCCGCTTTTGCACACACACTAATTAATTTTGAGCACAGATTTTTTGGGGTTTTCTTAGTTAGAGTTTAACCTTTCAAATGACACCGAAATCATTAAATAAATGAGACTATAAATTTTTGGAATTTTGTGTAGGGAACGAATCACTGTGCATTGATGTCTTTTATTGTTTTATTCCTTTGTTTTCTGAAAGAAATTAAAAAAAAGTGCAGCCCTATTTCGTAATATAATACCACATGGGCATTAAATAAGGTTGGCCGAGCATTCTAATGTCAAAAGCGTTGAGAATATCAACTGACAGAATTTTCTCTCCTTCACACAGTTGGTTGCTTGTTTGGACTGAGGGAAACATACTTTTGAATGCATACAAATCATGTAAAGAGTATCCGGAAGTGTTAAACAAAACATAGCATTTGTATTAATGCATTAAACTGTGTTACGTCGCTTTCAATAAGACGAACATAATCGATTTTGTCAGTAACAAACCCTCAGTGAATTTCATTAATGGTTTTAATTGCAGAAAGTTTAAGGATATGGAAACAAAAAAATGTCAGGGATGCTTTTAAAATTGACTCAAATTTATTTCTGATTCCTAGATACAATCATAGTAAGACTGTTTAATTTCACAATTAAAAATTCAGTTTAAACGTAAATATACTACATTTCCCATTTTTACTAATTGCTTTTTTGTTACCAGTTAACAGAACCTCAACAACTATTCCCGACAATATTCGGTTTCCAGAAAGCAGTAAATAATAGAATCGAAGTATCAAACAAAAAATGCCTCCTCCTCCTGCAACTGCGAGTATCCTACAAAATTCATTAACTATTCGGGAAAGCAGCAGTTGCGGCCAACCGCGTGCGCGCTCCTGTTTACTTTTGCGGCGAAGTTCGAAGCAACGAACTTCTTGTCGTCGTCAACGAGGCTACAATTTTTCACGTTACCAACGGCAGCGTTACGAACCGTTAATGTAACATTGCCCTCGGCTGGCATTGAGTGTCTAATACGTATGTACATACATATATTAAAGTTGGTATGTTGCTTTGGAACCGATTTGGTTTAAAATGTGTTTTCGTGGTCTTAACGCATGAGAAAAATACGGCAAGGAGAAATATTTAAATTTCATTTAAAATATTAAACCAACCGAAAAATTACAATAATCAGATTGCAAGTAGCAACTCGAGAGTCCCCTCACATGTAAGTACATATTTACGTACGTACATGTGTACATATCATTGCGTACATAAATACATATCAATTATTATAATTATAAATATTGTTGTTGTTGTCATATTCACCAAAGGTTCCGAGATGGGTAAGACCTGAACTCCTTTCGGAAGTGTTTCAACTTCACACGTCACAGAGATTACTGAACCTATCTAGCATTCTATATTTTAAGCGGAGATCTATACCATATGGTGAACAGCGGAGCTGATACTCTAAAGTCATTCTTGCGTCATAATTTTCAGGCTGTCCTGAAGGCAGTAAAAACACTTATTGAGTTTAGTTAGTTCAGAGATTTATGCCTCACTGTAAGTTACAAACTTTATGGACCCACCCTCTGCGGAATTATTGAGTACTATCAATGCGGATAAGATTGAAAGGATCAGTAATAATAAGAAAATAAGAAGAGAGGATGTTGAACTAACCAACAGCGAAACAGATTACGCAATATCCAATCCTTGTCCTATAACTTGGCGAACGACAGGAAAGTCGAAGCGGGCCTTTTGTGACCGCTGTGTCCTCCTTTGAGCTTCAAGTAAAAATAAAGGAGGATTGGACCTTTGAAAAATAAAACTTTTCACTGCTTTTTCTTTTAGCCTTTATAACTGCTAAAACAAGCATTGAATAACTTTGCAAATTAAAAAAAATTTATATTTAAAAGAATAAATTAATTGCTTAGTTCACCAAAAACATTAAAAGAAATATCTTACACAAATTGCACAGTTTTATCCAAAATCCCAAGTGCCAAATAAAATGATTGATGCAGCTCCTATTAACACTTGAGACATTAATAAAAACTTTCTTCCACATTGGAGAATACGTAAGTATGTAGCGATGTATGTGTGTGTGTGTGTGTGTGTGCCTGATACTCATCTGTGTGTTGATACGACACACCAAATTCTAAATTCATTTCAAACTCTTGAACACCGACTTGAAGTCAATACATGCAGCTGCAGTTTACAGTTAGTAAATGAAAAAATATATTTTATGGCACGTTCCGGTGTTTGTGTTCTCCCAGCAGCACCTGTCGGCCTGTGCCCAAAGTGCCCATAAAATTTACCTCAATCAACGCAGTATGTATCGACGTAAAAAGTGTATTACCACCGCATATAAACACATTCGCTTATACTTAGACATCTACCAAGTGTTTTGTGTCTGTATGTATATTTCCGTTTCCGCTTGTTGAAACGGATGTGAGTGTTTTCGGTTGGCCAAAATGCTGCCAATAAACCACTTGAGCCGCGAGCTAGCCAAATACACTTGAAGAAATATGTGGAAAGTAGTTGAAGTTTTTTTTATTTTATTTTTTTTGTTCAGCAGCATTTGATCCATGTACAAGCAAATGTTCCAATGCGCCACGTGCAATTTTCTCACCGCACAACTTGCAACTCTAATAAACAGTTGTAGAGCAAAACAGAAAAAACATTTTATGTAAATAACAAAAAAAAAACATTAGAAGAAAATTGCCATCATGGGAGTCCAGTCTTGCCAGAAGTGCAGCGCGCTGGTCCCCGTTGAGATTGCGCCATTTCAGCTGTTTTCCACATTTTCCCCACATTGAGTGGTTTTTATACTTTATACTCTTTTCACATGCACATGTGTGTGTGTGTGTGTGTGTGTGTTGCCAAGAGCGGCAACTTCCGTTCAATTTATTGCCCTTAATTTGTTGCCTTCCTAAACGTTTTGTGTGAGCAAAATGTGAGGTTATGTTGGTTTTCCGGTTTTTTGTGCAATCTAATGGTAGCATGTTGCATGTGTGCTGCACAGTGCATTGACCTCACTCGCTCGTGCTCGCTATTGCTTAGCAGAAAAACGCAGGCAGTGAAACAGCAACAGCAACCAACTAACAAAAATAGGTCTCGCAAGTTGTTTGCCACAATTTTTCAAATGGCAACTGACTGGCTGCCTCTTTGCCGGTCGGCCGCTTGTTTGCATGCCTTGGCATGCGCTCAGCACGCTGCCAACACAGGCCACCGCGAATTCGGTGCTATCGTGCGCTGCTCTTTAGCAGTCGCAGCGTGTCCGTCTGCCGACATAAACTCGACATGCGATTTTGTTCTTTCAGTACAAAACTTTCGTTGTTGTTGTCGTTGTCAACGTCGCTTTTGGAATACTTTGTGAGTGAAGTCTCTGCGCTGACATCAAAATGTCAGTTCCGCATCTCGTGTGCGGCTGCCAAGCGGCCGCTTGAAGTCAGCTCGTTAGCCAATTTCCTTTGTCCTGTGCGCAGCACTTTGGCGCATTTGCTGCACCCCATGTACACAATACGCTCAATATGCCCGACACAGACACACACACACACATACCTACATACTTGCCTACGTGTTGAAGCCATGTGCTTGAGTTTATTATGCTGGAAATGTTTTATTTGTTGCCGGTTTGATATCGTTGCAGTGTTGCAGACGCGCCTGACAGCAGTAAAAGGAATAACAAACAACGAACACAACAACAACAGTAACAGCAGCTGCACATTCAGTCGCCACAACTGCCATCACACTTCACTGACGTTCAATAGTTGAACATTTTTATATAGCGATGCTCCTTCAAGCTGCGCCACAAATGAACGTATACATAGTTAGTATTTTTTTTTCTCTATTTAAAATTTCCACTCATATGCTTTATGCTTTTTCGTAATTTTTTGAGGAATTCTATCAGCAATCTGAAGGTTTCCACAAAATAAGAAAGCGTGTAAATTGGTTTTCTTTTGCATCGAAAGCTCGCTGATACGATTCGATTTTCCAGTTGCCGTAGACAATGTCAAACTGTGCTGTCCATATATTTATATACATATTTATATTATTGTTAAATTGCGTTGGCCTTGAATTGTGGCTGTAAGATGATTTAAAAGATAACAGAGAGAAGGAAACAAACTAAAGGCGCCAGCACTCTTTGAAAAAATATAACAAACTTCTTATCCCTTGCATATTTATTTATATATTTTACAAACAACCCATATTTCTCATCCCTTACATATTCCATTATATATAATATTTCAGAATGGGAAGGTCATGAGTGCTTTTGAAAATATTTCATGTGCTTTCATTATCGCTACTAGGATACGTACTGTCTTGCAAGTCCTGGCAAAACAAATGCAAGGACGCACAAAATATCCAATTTCAGTGACCAGTTTTTGTACTTGAAAGAAAAGAGTGCTTTCAAAGCCGTGCGGTGAGGTCTTTGCGCTTGTGCCTTGTGAAACAGGAATTATTTTTTTTAATTTAATAAATTCTAACATTTCCTAACAAAAACCTAATTTTACAAAAATGTTCACCCATGTCAATAAAATTTTTAAAAGCCACGTGTTTTAAATTTTGTTACAATAAAATTGCTACATTGTTGGCTGTGTTGAACTAACGTAAATGTAAAACAAATGAAGAGCAGCACAAAGTTATTGTTGCACAATTTTATTATATAGGGTGTTTTTTTTAGAGGTTTGTTTTTCGAATAGAGATAATGGCATTGAGATGGCATTTTGTGGTCAAATCTGGCAACTCTAATGTCATTTATGTTCAGTTTGGTTTGCCATTTCATCATGAACAGGTTGACAAAAGAACAACGCTTGCAAATCGTGCAAATTTATTTCGAAAATAATGGTTCAGTTCGCGAAGTTTACCGCAAGCTCCGTCCATTTTATGGTCGACATAATCGTCCATCAGAGCAATTAATTCGGCTAACCATGGGTCGTTTTCGCACTACGTTTACTCTATGTGATAATACGCATCCGCAGAGACGTCGAACAGTGCGCACCTAGGAAACAATTGCCGCTGTAGAGCAAAATGTTGAAGAGGACCCGAATGAATCGATTCGCCACCGTGCACAGCAATTGGAGCTTTGTCCATCAACTTTATGGAAGATTTTGCGCAAAGATCTTGGCTTGCGACCTTACAAGATCCAGCTTGTGCAAGAATTAAAGCCGCGAGACCATGCAATGCGTCGTGATTTTGGTGTATGGGCCGAAAATGAGATTGATCTCGATGGTGGACCTGTCAATCAGCCGCGTCGGCCACATGCCCGAAATCATATTTAAACATTAATGGCATAAAATTATCCTTCCAATAAAGCCAAATTGATGGACATTAAAACGATTTTCTTGTGTTTTATTTCAATTCGAAGTTCTATACCTCTAAAAAAAAACACCCGATATTTGCAATGCTTTGTGGCGATGGCAGTGCTGCCAAACTTTTGACCTTGAAGATTGCATGATGCATTTTATTCACTTTATATGTTGTTCACTTTATATACTCGTATAGACACCCGAACTCTATGAGGACTGCAGCAGAAGTTTTCTTAGTCATTCATATTGTAATGTGACTTTTTTCTGCAAGCAAAAATTTGATCCAATGGGAATGCGCGAACAATGTCCATTTCGAAATTTCATACTACTGAAGGCCGGTCTTATCGTTTTCAGTTTCAGTTTATTTGCTAAGTATTAAAGTTCAAGTTAAAGACTGTGCCAGAAAAAATCCAGAAATACAGTTTGACCGTAAAAAGGGATTTCAGCTCCAAAAAGAAGTTTTCAGGATTTCAAGAAACAGCCAAACACTTCTGTAAAAGATATGGTCTTAAAATTTGGAGTATCGCCATCAACTATACAGAGATACAAAAAGGAAGGAGGGATGAAAACATTTGTAGCTCAGAAGGTAGCAAAGAGAACTGAAAAGCAGGAACGTGCAGCAAAAAAGTTATACGAAAAATATTTACTACAATTTGACTGCGTTTTAATGGATGACGAAATGTACTGTAAGACTAATTTTAAACAGCTTCCTGGCAAAAAATTTTACACGGCTTCAAGGAGAGGTCAAGGAAAAATATAAAGAAATAGGAACTGAAAAATTTGGTTCCAAATACATGGTTTGGCAAGCAATTTGCAAATACCCCAATGTTTTTATTTATTTATTTATTTTGAGGCCTATTGAGCCGTACTGGGCTATAATTAAACGAGAACTAAAAAAAGAAGGAAGAGCAGCAAAGGACATTAAATATTTCAAAAGAAGATGGAATAAGCCGACTAAGACTATTGATGAACCCACTGTGCGGAACTTAATGGCAGGACTCAAGGCAAAGGTACGCAGCTTTTACAGGAATAAAGATTAATCTAAGAATTAAATATATGAAATTAAAAATAATGTATGTATGTGACTGATTAATGAAATAAAAGTTTAAGTTTTATAAAAGTACATTTTCTATGAATTTTTTCTTGTTTCCGGATTTTTTCTGGTACAGTCCTTAAAGTTAATTTTCTATGAGTTTTTTCTTGTTTCCGGATTTTTTCTTGTACAGTCCTTATGTTGTAAATGGTTTAAATGGTTCTGATACCTGATCTGTACGATTTTAATTCATTTTAATTGATTATAATAATTTATTTTTGTAGTAAATGAATAACAAACTGTGATGAGCAAAACGAAGTCGGAGCCTTAAAATTCAAATCAAATTTTGTCAACTCTTAGTTCTGGCAGCGTTGATCACTAGAACTTTACAGTTTTCTTTATAAGCCATTGGGTTGAGGCCGTAGAATTGCCAAGCAATTAGCAAAGAAGGACAGGTTGAGCAAAAATTACATCGAGTCCTCATGGCGGAGCAGAACTGATTGCAGTACCTGCCGGGCAATATGGCCTACTCTTTCCTTGAGGAAAACATGATTTGTACTGTCCCTGAGTCGAACCTCTATTAGGCAGCTTGTTGGAGTCATTACTGGACACTGCGCCATTGGATCCATGCTTGTCAAATGGTGCCTCTCGTCCAGTGATGTCTGCAGAAGCTCTGGAGATGAAGAAGAAGTGGATACTATCCAACACTACCTGTGCCACTGCCCAACTCTGCAGGAACGCCGTCTCCGCACCCTGGGGTCAAGATTCCTGGCAGACCTGGCTTGCGCGGCAAACGTTGAAATTTCGGATCTACTCTCCTTCATCAAGAGGTCAAACTGGTCTTTGGCCTTCGAGTGGAAGTGCGACCTCTGGGTCGCACACACCCTTCCCTACCTAACCTAACCTAGCAAAAAAGAACGCACACAAATAAGACCACAGCTCACTTAGTTGAGCCAAATCATATTAAGAAATACAGCAATAATTTGCCCCTCTGTGTGTTGTAAAAGAAACTCAAATAAAGTCTACAGCGATGTAATGTGTGCTTACTCGAGTACTTAAGCATGAATGCGGTATGGCGCAACTGCGGCAGGCGTGGGCAATTTTTAATTTAGAGATTGCCGTTTCGCATTTTCCATTTTGCAATGCATACATTCACAAGTACGCCGCTCATGAAGTTTATTTGCGAAAACAAGAAACCTCCTTGTGCTGTTAAGCCTATTTTTATGCACAGCTCTTCGCAACGAACGAAACGTCAAATTAATATTTTATGTTTGTACTTATTTATTGCATTTTTCTTTTGCATTGTTTGTGAGTTTTGTTTTTGTGTTTATAGCAGCACATGTTGCGCTGGCAACGATCGTATCACTTGCTGACTGGCTGGATGCCTGGCTGGCAGATGTAATGCAATACGACACATATGTTTGCCAGGCGTCCTTCACCGCGTCGGCGTAAAGGATGCTGTTGTGCGTTGCCACGAAGTGAAATATCGAATGCGTTGTGCGAATGATGGCCTGACGACTCGAAATACACAGCGTTCGAAAGGCTTTGAAGCGGGCTTCGCTTACAGACGTCGCTTGTATCAGGTTTTATATGTGCGATACATACCTACACATACATATGTACATACATATGTAAACGTATATTATTGTATATGACAATGAAAGCACCTGCCGAAAACAGCATTTAGCTGCCAGTATGCAGGGTACAGTGTTTGTTTGTGTGTGTCTGGGCAAAGCCAGCAAGACTCCTGTTGCTGCTGAGTGGATCACTCATCCTAAAAGTGTGCCGAGAGAAAATGTTGCAGCTGCCTTTTCGTCACTTGGGGGTGTGAGAGGAGTTTTGCCCAAATATGTAGCAATTCGCAAATGCTTCCGGGACGAACTCAGCGGAGTGTTTAATAGTCACAGGCCTTAACCCTTTCCGGTCAATTTCCACATTTCTTGAGATTAAAATGTTTCCTTCAAAATATTGACTCTGATTTTAACAAAATAAAATACAAAAAAATTTCAAAAAAATCATTTTGGTTGAGAATTACAGCTCCATCAATTTTGTACGATATATCGTGCAATGGTCCGCAAAGGAGTAAAAATTCATGAATTTTTTGTTTCGGTTTTTTAAGTTTTATGAACAATTCATTGATTTTTTTTTATAGAAAACATAAATTATAACAACAAAAAATCAAAACGTGATTTAATTTTGATTGAAAGTTATATAAATTATATATATAAACAATTGATTCACATTTATTCAGCCTTATATAACCGTTGTTGTTGTTGCAAAGCCCTTTTCCTCTCAATAAAACAAAGAATCAATTAAAATTCTTGCAGTTTTACAGAAAGGCACTGAATATAGCCCATTCTTATTATCGTAGTGGGAGTGGCAAGTACGCATGTCTAACCTTACATAACTTATGTCTGCCCAGTAAAACAGAAACTCGTCTAGTAATTCTTATTTTTAATCGAAAATTGCCGAATAGTCGAATTTTATTAGCCACGAATTTTATTAAACGCAAAAAATGTTAAATTTAGTAAGTACTATAATTCAACTGAGATTCAAATTTTGAAATTGTTTCGCTTTTTGGTACCAAAAAGTATTACATATTTAAAAATTCCTACGCAGAAGTACCGTCATATGCTGGTTTTTCAAATTCTTGCAAAAAGCTGCTTACAAAACGCACTCATACTGTGTAGCTACGGCTACAATGATTTATATTTTTAAACAGAATGATACAACACAGCCTACTTAATGAAAATTAAAAAGCCGTTCCATAAAAAGTGCGTTCGCTGTCAAATAAAAAATCTTCGAAAAGGCGCAGGAAACAATTGGGAACATGTCAAGGCTCTGATATTGAAGTAACAACTTTGCAGGCTTGTTGATGCCTATTATTTCAAAATTTATTTTTCCCATCAAAACTGAGTGCTGCCACTACGTACAAAAGAGTATTGCGTACATTAATGTTGCACTGAAAATTGAGTTCCAAATACATTGAAAATTGCGCACCGTTTTTCAACTGATCCTTGGCGTCAGACCAATGTATTTCACACCCTAAGACGCATACCAACAAACACACACACCAGTGTAGATTTTCGTTTGTATTTATGTGCTGGTGACAATGCCAAACGCACAACTGGAGCAGCTTTTCTTGCCGCCACTTCACTTCGATTCTCATATCTTTTCTTTGTTTTCGTTTTTATTTATTATCCGCTCAAGAAACAAAATCCCTATTGATGAAAGTATAAACGACACTTTCCATTGAACGCACACACAACAATAACAAGAACCATCATAAAGACAACAATTGTCGCTGCTATTGTGCGAATTTGTGTGTGGGTGTGTGTGTGTATACATATGTGCTTAGGTTCCGTTCATTTACCTTCCCCACAGTTGCAGTTGAATTGGATTTTCAGATTGTCGTGCGCAGCAGCTTGAAGCGAAAACAGCGCCACCTGGCTTCGGTTGCGCCGCGACTGGCGGCAAATTTAGCCAACCGCGCTCCAGCAGCAGCCATTCAAATGTCAATGCAAATCGACTCGCTCATTCATGGCCACCACGCTACAGCGGCGTCATTAAAGCTTTTACTCGGCAATTTTCGCTTTCTAGTCGTCCTCCCATACGTATAAGAATATTTAAGTAAAAATACTTCTCAGAACTGAAAATGTGTTCTGAACATTTATGAGGCTATATTCCAAGAATTTAATTTTTTTAATTTGTATTTATCGAGTTTTGCAATGGAAATGGTAAAATTTGAAAGCGACCTGTACATAAATAAATTGATCAAAACCAGCTGAAGTCCTCTTACTGGCTTTTGCTTTTGCTATTATTTATTTTTCAGTTTATCGAAATTAAGTCGGATGCATGGCACTTAACAAGACACAACACTCGCCGGAAATTGATTTTCGCATAACTACATCGCCCACGCCCACGACCAGACATTTGCGGCTGTGGCAACTCGTAAACGATTTGGATTTGCAGTGGTAAAAATAAATCACAACAATTTATGCAATAGCACAAAATATTGTAAATGCAAATGTTGCATTTACGTCATCTCCGACACATATCGTCTATCAAATACAGCAACAACAAAAACAATAATAATAACAAAGTGCAATGTAAGCACAAACATGATAGTTGACTGCAGCTGGCACAATTTTCTTCGTTTGATACTGCGTTACAAATTGCAAAATTGCATATAGAGCATTCGTGCGATATGGCAACGTCGCCCGGCATGGATGCGTGCAGCTAATGCCTTAAGCGGCGCACTTTTCATCGTGTTAAAGTTAACTTTAACAATTACACAATGATGCGCCGCACGCAATTAACCGTTCAACTGCCGTTTTGTTTCTGTTGTACAACAACGTTGTTGTTGTTATTGCACCGCGCCACAACATGCACTCGACATGAGCGCGCTTCCGCCCGACACTGGTGCGGACATGAGTACATATGTACGTAGATACATTGTTAATATGCACGCCAGCTTGGCTGACATTTTGCCGCCGTCAGCCACCACACGGCGGCCGGCATCGGGCAAACTGTGGCAAAAAATGCGCAAAACATGCAATGCCGAGCTACTGTCCGTTGCCCGATAAGGGCGCGCAATTTGTCACTGCAGCAGATAAGTTGTGAAATATTGTCTGAATATAATGAACATTGAAGCCCTCGCTCCGCCCCGTCACCATTAATGAGTCACACTCATAACAGGGATGATTTTACTTTGAATTTCATTCAAATAAGAAAATTTAATTACATTTTACTTGAGCGACATTTAATTCCACGGTGACAATGATAATTAATTTTTAAATATTTTTGTGTTTATACGAATAAATAGATCGACCCAAATTAGTCAATTAGCTTATTAACTATACAATTAATTTTATTATTATTATTTATTTTAAATTGCATTAAATAGAAACTTGAAAAAGCCCCCAAAATAAACTGCCGAACCACACCAGTACATAACTTTGTGCTCCCTCTTAAGTTTTTAATTTCGAGTGGCCAAATTTGTAAGTTTGGTGGTTTTTGCAAGTAACAGCGTTTGTCCGAGAATAAAAGAGTTGTGTGCTCGAATGTCGATTCAGCTAATACCAAATGTACATAGATACAACTTTTCCTTCAGGTGCCCTTCCGTCAGGCAATCGCAAACCGCTGAGTTAAATTATTTCATACGTAAAATACGAAAATCTCGGTCTTAGTCCCTGTTAGGGCTGTTGTTCCAGTGAGATATATGGTATGTACAAGTATTTGTGAGTTGACATATGTATAAAATTTCAGTCATAGTAAATTGTGAAAAACAATTACGTTACATTATAACTTAATTACTTTTGATTCAAACAAATATTGTCATCGGCGCGTAGTATTTAATTATGTGTGTACACACATTTGGTATTTATACAATTACATACATATATATGTATGTATAGGTATATGTATTTATAATTATTTCGACAGCCCGGTGAACGTTACACGCTGGATATTTGCTGCTTACGAGCGAGTAGGTGGCAAAATTTGGAACACGAACTGCCGAGTGTCAGCTAATGAAAAAACACATAACAACAACAATAACAACAATGACCATTCAAGCCAGTTATAACAATTAGCAGTTGATCGAGTATGCACCTCTTCAAAAAAACAACAATACCAACGTGGAAACTAAGTAACTAAGCAACTAAGTACAAACACTTTGACACATAAATATATAAATATATGGTATAATTTCACGCACATACTTAAACATATTTTTGTTTTCTGTAGGTTCTTGGCGAACTTTTTTTTGTGCGCTTGACAGTCTGTCCGTTAATTAGTTGAGTCAATCAACATCAAGAAATAATCAACTGCAAATATTGTACAAACACTCGACCAAACTCACACTTACACAAATTTGTATGTTGTGTGTAACAGTTTGTATATAGCATAGTTGTAGCCTTGAAACTTTTCAGAGTCCGCACTGTAACACTTTTGAGTGGGCGCGTCTGCTGCTCGTCAGCCGCAAAATAAAAATTAATTACACTGCCGACTGCGGGTCGCATGCAAACAAAGAGAACAGCTTACGCAAGGCTTAAGAAATTGTGCACACAAAAACTGACACCACACATGCATAGCGCCCGGCAGTGGTTTCGCCGCTGTCAGCGCAGCCGCTCAGCGGTAGGCGTTGTTTAATAACAGCTTCCGTGACAGCTCAAAATTAATTCACACCCAATTATGAGTCCGCATATTTGTTGCCACCACTACAAACAGCGACTGAAGGATATTGATTTCAGATCTGATGCGGCATGACCAGCCGTTGATTGAATTTCAACGAACGTCGTGCTGGCACTATGGAACGTATGACACAAGGCGCCCAAGTTTTCCGCAGCAATGGTGATTGTTGATGATTACATAAAAGTATCAACAACTTCGAGTGCGTATGACTTTGTCAACAAAGAACGTTTGTAAAAAAGCGAGGTTGCTATTATGTTCCATAACTAACTGACGAGTTTTTATTAACTAAACTGATCACTTTTCACGAAATTAAAACTAGAATAAAACTAAAGAAAAATCTATCAAACTAGTATGACAGCACAATTATGTAACTCCAGCGATAAATTGGGAGCTTTTTCTGAGTCAATTTTACCCGCAGAGTTTTGCCATTTCATGCTGGGAGGTGAGCCACCAGAAGAAAAATTGTTGGTTGTATCACGAAATGCAGAAAGACATAATGCAGACAGACAAACTGCAGACAAGACAAAATACAGACAAGACAAAACACAGGCAAGACAAAATACAGACAAGAAAATTGCAAACAAATGGCAAACAACTTTTTTATCAATAAGCGAGTTTTTTATTTTTCGCTACTTCTGTCATAATTTAATGTATATATTTAGCTAATTTAATGTATAAGAAGGACTCCAATATCTGCTAGATCGAGGGGTGGATAAAAATCGGGGGGTTCCCAACTCCTTTTGTGTGGCTGCTAGAAAAATAACCCTCATAGGAGTAACTAGGGCCGGGGAATCAGTAAGGTGTGTCCAGTGTTTCTGTGTTCAAACTCCTTCTCTATGGTCGGCCATTTTTACTGAATTTAATTAATTTAAACGTGCAAATTTATAAAAAAAATTGTTAACACTTTTAATTAGATAAGAAATGTATTCTTATCTTCATAAATAAACTAAATTTTGTTCTCAATCACGCAGCTTAATTCCGTTAGTAAATTAAATTTTGCCTGGATTTAGTCTTGTCTACATTTTGTCTTGTCTGCATTTTGTCTTGTCTGTGTTTTGTCTAGTCTGCATTTTGTCCTGTTTACATTTTCAAAATGTGTCTGCAATATGTCTTGTCTCCTTTTTGTCTGCCTGCATTATGGAGTGCTCCCATCTCTACAAATACTTGCAGGGCCCTCCTGGCAACTATCTTTGTTAGGTGTTTGAATTTTTGTCCGAAAACTTTTGTCTTTGGGTGTAGAATGTCACAGCTTTTACTAAAAGTTGTTTTGGTTGCCAGAGCTAAAATTGTTCATTCTATCTTTAAAACTGTCTTTCAAAAATATTTCAACTTTCTTCATCGCCAGAATCGCGCTGTTGTAAAAATATCTGCATATTCGTCTCCTCTTTTATCAAAGTTCTGATTGCAACAGTAAACTCTGACTTAGTAACTTATTTCAATAAATTCCAAAGACTGAAGTTAAATTTAAAGCGCACTAAACAACTGTAAAGCGATTTATAATGCAAATATTTGAAATTATAAATACAAAAACAGGTCAATGAAATCGAATTGCAAACTCTTTGTTCGCAAAGGTGATTAACATTTTAAGCGAAACTTGTTCAATCAACGAGAAATTTCCATATAACAAATGAGAAAATAATATTCAATAACTCTGCGAATTATCGGCAATTCAAGATGCTCTCTTGAGCGACCAACAATACTGAAAACATTAAGTCAACGCTCAAGCGCCGTCGCACAGTGTCGCGAGTGTGGCAAAAAATGGTAAAAATCAATGTTACAAAATGACTAAACTGAATATGACAATCGACAGATAATATCTCAACTAAGAAAAATCCGTTATCCGATCTTTAATATCCTACTCCGTTCTATTTTTATGTAGCTTCAAAGTTGATGTTAAAAAAATACACATTCGTTCCAAGTTTGTGGGTAATTCTTTATGCTGAATGAAAAATCAAATAAAAATATAATTTATGTACTAATATTTTTTTCCTGTATGGCAGTACTATCTTTTGGTTTGTGCTTTGAAATAATTGTGAAATCCCGTTACATTGAAAAATTACTTTTTCGGTTTGCTTCTAACAAAGAACGAAAAGTTTGGTGAAAAAAAGTTTAAAAAACGCCAAAAACACTTTTTTAGTTCTAACCCGAAATTACTCAAAAAAAGTATGTATTAACATAATCCGGAGTAATTTTTTGCTTATAAGTGCTTATTTGGTTGTTATTCGCATTTTTCTAGTGACGCCTCCACTAAAAATACGTGATTTCTTCGAAGTGTGGCTTAAAGCTGAATCCAGAAAGCGGTCAATAAAACTTGATTTTCTAATAAAATTACTTAAAAATAAGACGGGCGTTGATGTGAATCATGAACAAAAGCAAAGTTTGCGTCCCCACCTAAACATTTACTTTTTGCAATGGCACCTACAGTCAAAAATGGTGATTTTTTCGAAGTATGGCTTCTGACGTTCAATGAAAGTAGCGGCAAAGCAGCTGCTGAAATGATGAGCTGTATAAAGGACAAGGTTGGCACATTGTTCGTATCATCAAAAGTAGGCAGAATGCCACGCCCACTTTAAAACTCTGAACATTTATACCAAAATATGGTATCACAAGCGAAAAAATTAAACATGAATTCAAAAAGGAAAATCACATCGTGGAACGAGTATCGCAAACAGCCTTCTAAAAATACACCGCCCATTTTTAGTGTGAGCTTTTATGCCATTATTTTAAGCTCACATACAACATTTCATAATTCTATCACTAATATTAAGAAAGTTATTTCAATATTACAGTTCCTTTCGTATGGGAGGTAGGCGTGGCAGTGGTCCAATTTTAGTGATTTTTTGTGAATTTCTTAATTTCCACCACGAAAACAATCTCACCAAGTTTCATCGAAATTGGACAACGCTAAGTATTTTTGACCACGGCTTATATGGGATCGCGACACTGTGCGTCGTATTTAGGTGCAATCATTGAGCGGCAAACGGTCGATCTGCTGTTCATTGTACGCAAGACGATTTGTTGGCAATGCGCACAACTTGCAAACTGACTGTAATTTTAATGAAGCTGGCTTTGTGTGAGAGGAGCAGATGGCCAGCACACACCAACCGCGATGACAGTGAGAACAACGCTATTGCTTTGTGTATGTACGAGCATAGTGTTTGTGTTTGTCAGGTTTATTCTTTATGTAAGCATACATACTCGTACATAAGTACATTCATTTACTTATACATTGGGGAGTAATGTAAATAAATTGCAGCGCGCTGCCAAAGTTCAAAAGTCAATTAAACACTCGACTGCTACGGGGAATTTATTTACATTAAGCAACTACGAGAAGTCTTTTCGTTTGGCATTGAAAATTCACACAATGAACTTCCGTTTTTGAATTTCGCTGTTTTAACAAAATGTTGTTGAAACGAAAATCCATATTAAATCCATACTAAATTCCAAATTTATTGTTCCTAACAGCTTGGCAGACATACATACACACATATATAGTTTTCCACACTGTTCACGACGACGACCAAAGTGATTTTCCTCCCTCGATACCTCCGATACCCAGCATATATAATATGTAAAATTAAATTGCAGCGGCAGCTCGAACGCCTACTGGCAGGTATTTAAATACTTTAAGCGCTTGGTGCCGGTTGCTATGGTGAGACCGATAAATAAAAGTAGCCAAAACGCACGCAGACACAAATAACAAAGCAAAACAAATACTGATAATACGCAGCGCGCTTTGTTTGTGTGCGAGCACTTGATATTTATTCACATGCACAAAAAATACGATATTTATGTATGTATGCACGCACTTTCGAGTTGGGTACGTGTATGTATGAGAAGTTTTACTCAATTCTGCGCCGAAAAGTATGCCTCCAACTGACCGCCAATACGGCACATTTGTGTGCGTGCAGATGTTTGTACGTATGTTTGCATGCACATGCAAACGGATTCGCATAACAGACGCGGCACAAATCAACACGGCCACCTTTTTAACTTATTTGACCGCCACACGATAGCAGCAGTTTATTTATGTTACATTGTTGTCATTGCTGTTGCTGCTGGTTTTTGTATTTTTGTTTTGTCAGAATATTGCTGACTTGGTGACTTTGTACGACTTTTCGTTTGCCCGTTTGGATCATTTTGCGGGTACGATTGGTTTGGCTTTCGCATCGGCTCATCGGTGCACGCCAGTGCGTCTTGTGCTGCTCCGCTCAATTGTGTTGTCATAAGACATAAATGCAGATGTGTATGTGCATGCGTGTGTTTCGTTGAAATTATAATAAATTTGGAAAGCAAAACAAACAGTTTTCTCGTGCAGACAGGTGCGTGGGACGCTCTTTACATACGCCACTAAACACATTCATACATATATATGTTACCAGAAAATCAATTTCAACAGACTTTTTACAAACAAGCAGGCACATTTGTTTGTTGTTTGCGTATTTTGACGATAGCAGCGCCGCAAATCAGACAACAGTGATGAAGGATTTTTGTTACTAGCGAAGCACTAAATGTGTTCGCAACATATGTCTGTATGTTTCTGATGTGTGCTTACATATAAGTTGGCGCGCGTGCATACAAAATATATGCCCCACAATTTGATAATATAAATTAATCATTTGGGAAAATGTCGGTCATGATTTTATGGCTCAATAAAATTACTCATACGCCGTGTTGCACAAATTGGAGAATCTACAAAGGCTACCATTCGACTTCCTTCTTATTTCACTTGTATCCTTTGTTTTAAATGCAACATCGTTATAACAAGCAACTAAATGTAATAAACGTGGACTTGCGCATAAAAAAATAACTATGCAAACGTTCCCGTGGCTGTACGCAGGTTCGTACATCGCATCGCACGACTTTGTGCTTCATTGCATACGTAAGCGGCTTAAGAGCACAATGTCATAAATTAATAACAACCACAACTGTAATGTAGACAGCAACAACAACAACAACAAAGGCAAGCAAAACAATAATATGACGGAAAAAAAACTATTTAAATTTTTAATGCTCGCGGCGAGAACGGTTACAGACATTAAAAGCAGACACACACACACACACACTAATAAGTGTATGTCAGATTATGTGTGGGCCATGTTGGCGCACCAACAACACTATTGCATAAAACGCGACGTTAACGCGAAAAGTTTATATTAGAAATACACATGTAGGTCGGGGACATTTTCCAGCGCACTCGCTACGAGCGAACTGTGCACTACATATCGCATTATCTCGACTTGATGATGCGAAGGACACATGCAGGCCAAAGCGGAGTTCATTGCCACACATAGATTCAGTGCAGTTCATAGAGTATTTCTTCGGCTTTTATTGGGCATACAATCTAAAGTAGGACTCCGCTTATGACAACAAGTTCCAGCTCAGTTTTACTAGCGAAAAGTAGGCTGTAGAAAATTTCGTATTAGTAAGCAGTAAGTAATTTTTTAAAGTAAGCTGCAATTAAATATTTATGTCTATATTTTAAGTTCACCCACTCAACTACCTCACTTGAGCTTAATGCGTTGTAAAATTAGGAACAACAAAGAAATATAAGTAAATATTGATATATATATTTGGTTGATTTCTATCTCCAACACATTCCCCGTGCACTTCAGCTGGTTGGGTAATGACGTATGAAAGAGTCGGGAAAGAGTTTTTCTCCGCCAAAGCTTTACCTCTCCTGGAGATCCAGTAGGATTGCTTTGCCGTTTGGTATACTTGCGCTAGTCGGTTCAAGTTACATGCGACACTGGCACATAAGGTCGAACGACGCAAGTAAATGATAAAAAGTATGCTTTGATTAAATATCTACATATTTTCAATTTTTGTTTTTTCAGCGTTGAATTACTTCGATAGTATGAAATTCTAGTTCTAGTTTTAATTAATGTGAAAATAAATCGATAGCTCTAAATCGATAAATCGATATGCTCTATTATATGTTCCATTTATAGTCTGAAATACAAGCAAAAAACAAAAATATTTTGAATTGCTCGAAAGAAAAAAAATTAAAAACTTTGCATATTTTGAGGCTCCTAATTTTTTAAGGAAAAAGTATGAAAAGTGATGAAAATGGCTATGGTACAGTTTTGCTATTATTTCGATGCGAATGTGTATTCCGCCAAATAATTTGGCTGTGTTGTATTGCTGACGTTTCTTCTTAAGATATTCATATACTTCGTAACTTGATTTATGAAACATTTGTACAATTCGAAAAAGTGACACGCCCATTTTTTGCGAAAACTAGAGCTGTTACATAAAAACGGAGTATGGTTTTGAAAACAGCGTGGAAAAACGATTTAAATAATTTAATAATAATTGACTGGCACGACAGCCCGCTTACGCGAGACTAAGGCCTAGCTTCCCGCAACTACCCGTGTTGTGCGTGTGAATTTGTACGCGGATTGAAGGGACCTACAGTTTTATGCCGGTTCCGAACGGCAGGTTGGGAGCTTTTTCATAAGCAATTTTTACTCTCAGAGGTTTGCCATTTCCAGCTGAGAGGACAGCCACCGAAAGAGAAAACGAGTTTTCCCGTTATTTTTTTAGGTGTTATTACAGGCAGTATTTGAACCTGAGGTTGCTGCCTGCGACTCGCGGTCCAACGCACTAACCGACTGAGCCACGGCGGCTGCGGCGGAAAAACGATTTAGATTCATGTAAAAAACTCCATGCAACAGACATGCTGTTGTGCAGTGTAATCGGTATCTCTCTTTAAGTTCACCCACTAAACTACCTCACGACGAGTACATTTGAGCTTAATGGGTTGTGAAGTTAGGAACAACAAATAAATATGATTAAATGTGCGCGCAGTAGTGCCAACAAAGCAATTTGTCATTTCTGTCATGTGACATGTTATGTCAATAGGTCTGTTTGGATACGGATAATTTGTACGAATTTGTACAAATTTTTACTGGATCCTGTTTGTGTACGCCAAATCTCTTGCAACGAGAGAGAAACTGAGAGCGTAAAGTGACAGTTTATTTCGTGAGAACTTGCAAGTCTTTACTAGAGAAATTTTGTCCAGTAACTTTTAGCCAGTAAGAATAAGAACAAGAAAAACATATGATTGGTTGCCATATGATCGACTGCAAAGTAAACGAATTTTTGTAAACATTTCAAGGCAAATGGAACCAGCAAAGAATTTGTGCGTTCGCAAGTCTGCTGACCCACAACCATCTTGCTCACCTTTACCTGCTGCAGCTGAAAGGGAAGAATCGCAGATAGAGCTCAACGAACCATTTGCCTTTTGCATCAAATGTCTGATTAAACTTAATTTTTCCTATTACTTCAAACCTCAAATGAAACTTTTTGATCAGCTGTTTCTTTCTTTAATCCTCCTGTTTGCACCCTTTTTACTGTGTATTGTGAGCGTGCCAAGTCCCAGTGGTGTAACCAAGAGTTAAAACTTGCAAATTCTTACAAATTCCTGTTTGTTTACTTTTTTGGATAGTTTCATTTTTGGGAGCGTAAGCTCGCTTACTTTCCTGATATTTTTTACTGGATAATTTTTACTGGAAAAGTTCCCAAACAGAGCTAATGTATACATCGAACGTAACGCTTGTACTATACGCATCAAGCAAGGCACATTAAATGAAGCGTTTTAAACGAAATTTGTAATTTCTTATTTTTTATTAGAAAACAGTGGCGTCCCCAGGGGGGGGATTAGGGGGATGGATCCTCCCCCTTGGTGGATAAATTCATTTATCCAATTTGATGTAACAATATGGAATTCTGCAAACATTTTTATTATTTGCGTTACCTCTTCTGTGATCACCCACTTAAAACCTAGTAGTAGCTCCCATGATCTGGCCAGACCATGATGTAAACAAGAGGATAGTCGAGGATTGTTGTTAAGGATATAAAAAAACCAGAAAGTGTGAACACATTGATTTGTTTTGCTTGCCTACATTTTATTTACGTAAAACGGTACAAATATACTAGAATAATTAAGTAACTAGCTAGTTTCAACTTCAATGAATTAATTTTGAAATCCAAAAAAAAGGAAAAGAAAGAAATTTTATAAATGTAAATCTGCTTCAACTGCTTGACCAATGCAATTATTGCAACGATATAATTCAGTTACATGCGTCAAAAACATTGAGATTTTACATTGGGCATTGGATTCCTTGAACTGTTGACAATGCTGAACTGCTTTGCCAAGAAAAACATGCAGAACATGCTCAACATGTTATTGTTCAGGTTGAACTGGCCGTTTTCTTTGTCGCCTTCGTCGTCGCTATCTTCACATTGAACTATTTAAACGACCATTTTTTCTATCAGTATCAGAAGCTTCGTTTTGTTCAGGGCCAAATATTACTTCTAGCAGCAAATTAATTAATATCTTAATTTTATTGCTCTTAAGCATTGGTTTCCGCTATTGCTTAGGCAATTTTTTCATAGAAATTGTGCTCTCTGATTTTTACTCCCGTGTCGAGGTTCAAAAACCAAGTCTAATCCTCAAAACAGCCTTCCCTTCCTTCCATCTCTGTCACAGAAAACAATCCAATTGATAAAAACCGGAACGACAAGACAACAAATACTTCCTTCACATCTGGAATGTAATTGAATTGACACCAAAACACGAACATAGCCATGAGTACAATGGATAAATATTAATTTTGAATATGTTCAGACAATATTTTCCAACGAAAACAATAATTTACTTACCCAAAAGAAAATAAAAGCCAAGGCGAGAGAAAAACACTTGGATCAGGTAGATTTTGCGCCAACTAACGTATGTCACGATTACATGGGATGGCACGAAATGAGGGTTTCAAATCGAGTCAGATGGAAAAGCCTAGTTGAAGTCCTATGCTCCGTAAAGGACTGAATAAGGAACAAACGAAAAAATGTTTTAAGCCATTCCACAGTGATTCGTTCCATAGACAAAATTCAAAAAATCTATAGTCTCAGAATTTAACGATTTTTATGTCAATTGAAAGGTAAAACTCCAACTAAGAAAACCCAAAAAAATCTGTAAAAAAAATTAATTAGTTTCTGTGCAAAAGCGGCTCAAAGTTGAAACTTTTTTCACAAAAAAATGTAAACACATATTTTCTGTTTTTTAGTCTATTGAGTAAAAAAAATTATAAAAATACATGATTACCAAGATGTTGCTAAAACCTTCAATATAGATTAAGAAATAATATGGCTATTTTCACTTTTAATATTTTCTCAAAATTTGCAAAGTTGAGGCTTTTACTTCACTTTTAATCAAAAATATTTTTCTAAATTAAAAATCGGAAAATTGGCTAAACTTAGAGGAAAATATCTAAAAAGTATGTGAAAGTATGTTCGTGGATTTTTGTATTTTAAGACTTCTTTCTTTGTCGGATAATGTAATTACATTCTTCGATATCTTCCGATTTCAGAAAATAATTCAATTTGAAAAGTGGTCTAAACACATCTTTTTTGACAAAATTTATTTCGTCGTCCCTAAAAGTATGCAACCAACATGCAAAATGAAAAAATCTGCACAAATGCGAAACATACGTCTATTATTATCGTTTTTATTGCAAAACTAAAGAATCCTAAGACAATTTCTGTTACTCTTTGCAATTATCAATGTTGACTTAACTGATTAAATGTAAAATCTGAAAAATTTAGCCCACCCAGTTGGTGCTGTAGCTTTCCAAAAATGACAAAATTTGCAAATTTGTCTCAGGCATTCCCAAACTACAACAGTTTAAGCAGTCAATTCAGCAGACTATGATTAACTAGTATACAAAATTTTATGAACGGACCACGGTTGTATGGAGTCGAATCACTGTGCATTCTGACAATAATATAACATATAATAACGTGGGAAATAGCAAAAAAAATTGTAACTAACTGGCAAATTTGTATGAAAATACACCATGGTCTGGCGAGGCCATGGTTTTTGTACTTAGAAAGTATCAGTTGAGGATATCATGAAATATGAGCTCGATAGCTTAACTACAACATTACTAAAGTGGATCCGAAGTTCGATGTGGTCTGGCCAGAACCGGATGCCTGCAGAAAGGTTAAGAATAAATGAATACAAAAATCAGTATTGCACTTGTTCTCGCAGAATAGTTGTATTTTCAGTGTTCCCAAAAGTATCGACTATTTACCAAAGTAGTAGTCAAACACAGGCTTCATGCCAACCCTGCATTAGCTGTTGAAATTTGACAAAAATGCAGGTACATTTTTTTGGTGAATTGTGTGTAAACATGGAAACATGTTCACCTATATCATAATTAAATTTCGGAACGTCATACATTTTAATATTTTATTTTTTGGATTTATTTTACATAGCTGGTGTGTTATGCTTTTTAAAATAGGTCTTTTGAGTTTTTCGTAATTCTACTAGAAGAAGTTTTCAAAATTTCATAACTTAAAACAAACTTGAATTTTTTAGTTGGGATTTTATGACCTAAAAATACGTGTCACTTGAATTTTTCGTTTTAAGAATTTTATTTTAGTATATGTACATTAAGGTGGGTCGCGAAAAAAAATTGGTGTTGTCACCACCTAAAAATAAAATTCAGAGTGTTTAATGACTATTTGGAAAATATTGCGATTCTGAGGTAAGCCAATTGTGAGCGGTTTTGCTTCAAAAATACCTCTAATTATCATGTTTTTTGGGTGTAACTTTTTTGTTGTTGGACATTTTCGAATAATTTTTTTTGGTTAGATAAACCTTCAGGAGTTCTTGGATTGCACATATTTTGTAAACATTTTTTTTGTTAATTTATTGAGTTCTGGAAGTTTTAATACCGTTTTTTAGTGCTTTTTCGTAAAGACTTCAAGAAATATTATTATAACTCCGCCAATTTTTCTCGTATGTCAACCCATAATGTGTCGTTTTGAAGGGTTTCCATACAGCTACTAAGCTCATTATTGTTCTTTGTAACCTTACTTTATAATATATATTTTTTTTAATTTTTGTGTTTAGTAATTCAAATATTTTTTAAAGTTACCATTTAAAACTATATTTATCGCCCAAATTTTTGCAAATTTTTACACTTATTAAAAAGCGCTAATCATTACCTTTCAAATGATATCAAAATTATGCATATCCGAAAGTTAGTTAGCCTCTATATTTGTATTTCTGTGAGACTCCACTACAAAATGACCATTGATTTTGATAACACTTAATACGGTGATCGAACTTTACATAGAGCTCTAATGACCAAATTTCAGTTATTTTTCACTACTTTTATCCCCTTTAATATCAGCAAATATTAGTTTTCATCATTGGATCCACATAATTGGATACACATTATTCTTTTGTAACGTTTTTTTTTATTTGACTGAAGAATATTTGATACGACAAAGCTTACTACGATTACAAACACAAAAATACAACAACAAGTGCTACATTCCGACATTGTTATTGAATATTGATCAGCTGTGTTGTTCTGCTACACTTTCAGTGCAACTTTGTAAAAGTAGTATGCAAAGAAATAATAGGGGTATTCTCGATGTCTTGCACGGAGGAATAATTCGTAAAAATGCAACCGTGCAAGACTGGAAAATGCTACACATCGAGAACGCACAAAAAAGCACATATTGCAAATATTGCAAAAATGCCGCAAACTTTCTCCATTTCTTTGTGATTTGGTTTTCGGTTGATCCATTTCTACCTGCAAGCAAGACATATATGCAAATTATATAAAAAGGTTGAAATAAAACCAAATATAAAGAAAATACGCTTGCGCACACGAAGAAAATGAAATGGCTGTCGCACAATCGCGATGTCGCACACAAAACAAGGGTTTTTGCGTAGCATGACATGCAAAAAATGCAAACTGTTTTTGCTTGTATTTTGTTGTTGTGTCGTTGCTCGAAATGCATGGCCATGTCAATTATGCATTTCGTGCACGATGTCAGGGCTATGCAAGACATCGAGAATACCCCTAATATGTTTCGTATACTTCGTTATTTCTTTTTCGTTCAGACTTCAAGAAGTGTTAATATAACTCCGCCATTTTTAATCGTTTGTCGTTGTTTCTTTACTAAATTAAAAGACAATGTTTATCGTTCCACGAAAATTCAATAAAAATAAGTTGCCTACAAAAAGTGACGTAATTCAACATTTATTGTTTCTCCGCGGTAAAAATCCACCAATTGCTTTGTACAAATTTTATACTGAGACAATAAAAGAAATTCTAAAATTATGGGAGAGAGCACAAATTCCCACCATTGGTAAAAGTGCTATTCGGAAAAAACTAGATAACCTTACAAAATCTTATCGTACTGTTATAAAAAATAAAGGAAATTTTAATGTAGATGAGTGGAACACTCTTTTTCCAATATGCATCTGTAAATGTGTTCTTAATTTAAATAAGTCCTGCAAATGCCTAGAAAACCTAAAAATGCCATTGCATGCCTGGGAGATTAATAATGATCAGGATGGGCGGAGGATGCGGTCGCTGGGTTTGAGGTCGAACATACGGCCAAGCTCAATAAGTTCTACATCGGAGGTTGCCGATATTGATGAAGAGTATACCGTAGAAATGTCACCCGATCCCCCAACGTCATTCGGTGATGTAAGTGAAAATGCCCAAACCCCATTAGACATTTCGAGGATTTCCCTACCAACATTCAGCCAAGCATTAGATCGCGCTGGTGTCTCAAATCGTTTTGGAACATATTATTTCTTTGCATACTACTTTTACAAAGTTGCACTGAAAGTGTAGCAGAACAACACAGCTGATCAATATTCAATAACAATGTCGGAATGTAGCACTTGTTGTTGTATTTTTGTGTTTGTAATCGTAGTAAGCTTTGTCGTATCAAATATTCTTCAGTCAAATAAAAAAAAACGTTACAAAAGAATAATGTGTATCCAATTATGTGGATCCAATGATGAAAACTAATATTTGCTGATATTAAAGGGGATAAAAGTAGTGAAAAATAACTGAAATTTGGTCATTAGAGCTCTATGTAAAGTTCGATCACCGTATTAAGTGTTATCAAAATCAATGGTCATTTTGTAGTGGAGTCTCACAGAAATACATATATAGAGGCTAACTAACTTTCGGATATGCATAATTTTGATATCATTTGAAAGGTAATGATTAGCGCTTTTTAATAAGTGTAAAAATTTGCAAAAATTTGGGCGATAAATATAGTTTTAAATGGTAACTTTAAAAAATATTTGAATTACTAAACACAAAAATTAAAAAAAATATATATTATAAAGTAAGGTTACAAAGAACAATAATGAGCTTAGTAGCTGTATGGAAACCCTTCAAAACGACACATTATGGGTTGACATACGAGAAAAATTGGCGGAGTTATAATAATATTTCTTGAAGTCTTTACGAAAAAGCACTAAAAAACGGTATTAAAACTTCCAGAACTCAATAAATTAACAAAAAAAATGTTTACAAAATATGTGCAATCCAAGAACTCCTGAAGGTTTATCTAACCAAAAAAAATTATTCGAAAATGTCCAACAACAAAAAAGTTACACCCAAAAAACATGATAATTAGAGGTATTTTTGAAGCAAAACCGCTCACAATTGGCTTACCTCAGAATCGCAATATTTTCCAAATAGTCATTAAACACTCTGAATTTTATTTTTAGGTGGTGACTGAAACGTGATTTTTTTTTTGTATGGAGTGCGACCCACCTTAATGTACATATGTATGCATATATGTATGTATGTGCATATGTACAATTTTATGCAACATGTATTAAAAATAATACGCAAAAATTAAAGTATAAAAATGGCGTTAAACTGAATTTTTTTGAATATCCCCCCCCTTCCCGAAATCCTGGGGACGCCACTGTTAGAAAATATCACTCGGACCACTGAGCGACTCTTAACAGTGGAGCGCTTGTACTACGAACGTAACGCTTGTACTATACGCATCAAGCAAGGCACATTAAATTAAGCGTTTTAAACGAAATTTGTAATTTCTTATTTTTTATTAGAAAATATCACTCGGACCACTGAGCGACTCTTAACAGTGGAGCGCTGCAGAAATAATCCAGACTATTAGGATAGACCTCTATAGATCTCTAACTCGTATCACTGGAGTCTTATCAACTCTATACGTGATCGATGGTCCAACCAGTCGAACCCAACCCATCGCTGCGGCGCTTCTCCCATCCCGAGCGCACTGAATCAGAATCCAATGTTTCATTTAAAACGATTATCGACAACAAATCATATATGTATATGCTTCAATTTTGCTATGACGAACTGTATTTAAAGCTAACCCTGAAGCACTGAAAGCAATCTTCGAAAGATCCTTGCTGACGCTCCGGCACATCTACATAAACCGAAAGCGGAAAAAGTAAAATGAAATAAATTACTGAAAACCCATTAAAGCGACAATAAAATCAGATTACCAATGGAAAAATGAACGAGTGCATGAAGTATGTCGAATATTGCGTACAGACACACACGTTCACACATATGCAAGATTGATACGGACACGTTTGGAAAGAATTTTTCATGTTCATAATGCCGCAGAAATAATTTAATCCTGAAATCAAATCACATTTTTGCACTTCCCTAATCGGCCATAAATTTTCATGTACATATAATGGCAAATAAATTAAAGTAACAAGTGGCAAATTGCAAATGGCAAATTGTGACTGTAACAACAAGCTCGACACTGCTAGCCACAAGCAGCAGCCGCATCTGAAGCAGACGGAAGTGAGTGTAGGAAAGCGGCAAATCTATATAAATATGTAGTGAATTGTGGCACGATGTGCTCTCCACATGTGAAGTGATATTTGCTTGGTGGTTGGCGACTGACGGCACGAGTAAAAGATGACAACAATAAATATGAATGAAGTGCGAAAGATGCGGCACACGCATAAATTCACGCTTAAAGCCGGTAATTCGTGTTTGTGTGCCAAGTTGATGCGTTGCTAATAAATCGCCAGGATTAATGGGTCTTGACGCTAACGCCGAGTCCATGTTGTAATCTAATGCTATGCTGCGAGAAGAGAAAAACATTATTTTGCCGGCTGACATCGCCAAATATGTGTGAAAATTTAATGCATTCGCACGACTTCGCGAGTGGCGCGCGCAAAAATGTTAGTGCAACAATGCTTATTCAGTACTCTTCAAAGTTACCTTCGTTGGCAACTCACAGTGACAGCAACGGCCATACTCTGCCGTGGCTTTCTTGTTTGTCATGCAGTGCGGCATAGTGACAATTCAACCTAAGACTAAACGCACTACAAACTACTCAAATGAACGAAATTAGAGAGAAGCTGGCGAATTTTAATTTTGTTGAATTGAGGTTAAGTTAGTTTGGTTGGCCAAGTTTGATGTTGAAATTTCTTGAAGCAGCTAAATTTTGGTTACGACAACCACACAACTTATTCGCCAGCTTTGGTGATTAACTTACTGCATGACACCAGAAGTGATATTGCTGGGAGTCGCACTTGTGCCGCTGTGGCTCATTTGTCTCAAAAGCGACAATCACTCGAAGACAAGTGGACAACTCTCACACATTTACAGGCTTTTTGGAGTAGAGTGGCTATTTTTTAGAGTTGTAGAGTTGTAGCATTTAATTGTAGAACATACTTCTAATAATATTAAAAGAAACAAAATTATGGTCACTCTCATTCAAGCACATTTATATACGTGCACAAAGTTTTAGAGAGCTATACTAATCAGAAATATGTAAGTAGATGACTGTTAACACTTCCATCAGCTTGACGATGCCAAGAGATTTATTTAACAATATTGCCTCTGCAAATATGTTTGTAAGGCAGCTTAACTTTTAGTCCTTGTTCATATAGTAAATATTTGGAACTATCGTATACCTATACGTAAGTAATGAAGAGCTTACTTATTTAAATATATTTACAGCAGGATTTTGTTAAAAGAATTGTTTTTTAACACTGCACACACACACAAATTTGACTAAGTGTTCTCTTTATGAAAATAGAAGAGAATGGCAATTTTCCCTAAGCAATTACTTAACTCTGAAAGCGGCCGGCCGCCGAAAGAAAACATTATTTTTTAGTAGATTATTGTTGCTGTCATTTAGTTAATTCAATCAAATGAATTCAACTAATTCATTAAAAAGCAATACTTCAACATGACTTGCCTCACAATTGGCCCCAATTAATAAATGTCCAATTTTCTAATGCAGTTCCACCAACACAAATTAACTGCCAAAAAAGTCGCTTACACAAGTCGCCCGCAACAATTGTAAACAAAGTCCAAAATTTATTCTGATTGCCGTTCGGGCGCGCCTGAGCTTCGGCTAATTTATGCAGTTTCCTACCAGGTGAAACGTTTGGCGAAAAATCTCCGCAATTAAGCGTCTACCTGTTGCCGCCGAACATCAGCAAATAAATTGTTGGCAGCGGCAAATTTGTGTCGTGTGCGCTTGTGGCTGACTGGCCGTAACAGCTTAACGTGGGCGCATTTGTCAATTTCAAAACAGCTCAAATTTTAAAATGCGATTCTTCTTCTTCCTCTACTTTTGCTTATCTCTTTGAGTTTCCTTTCTCTTCTTCGTCCTTTTTCTAACAACAATGCCGCCGGCATAATGCTGAAATAACTGAATAATTTTAATTAAAGTCAGAAACGCACTTTTATGTGTTTTGCTGAGTAAGCATTGGCAACCGCCCGCTGACAACAGTCAGCTAAACGAAGCAACTGACCGGTCGCTGACCTCAAACTTTTTTAATAAACCTATGGTTGCCGGCTGGGCGCTGCTGCAAGCCAATTGAATAATTGTGCGACGTACATGGTGGGCACTTTTCGTTTTATTTAAATTAATGCAACGTCAGCGGTGCGGCAAAAAGACGCGTAGTCTGAAGGATGTTTGCTGTTGTGGCAGGGAAAAACAAACTTTCAAGTTCAACAAGTGCAAAAGTTTGTGCACTTATTTGCGAGTCAAATTCCTATTTAGTAATAATATGTATAATAAATATATCAAAAAGTTTGCAACTTCAGATCGGTGAGAGTGGGAAAAAACGTCCTAAACTCACACAGTCGTTGCCAGCCACATGGAACTCGCCTAATTTATCTTCGAGGTGACCACAACAACAACTAATAAAATAATATATGTAATAATATAATATAAAAATGAAATATGTTCAATGTAAAGAAAATGTTAAAGCTTTAGTAGTGAGAGTGTTGCGTTGTTGTACCAGGCCACACTGTCTGCATTCAAGAGGGTACAAACATAATTTTATTTTTACAAAACGTTGATCATTCATTAAACGTTATTATTATAAAATAGAAGGTAATAATCGAGGAAATGTCCATTTTGTATGTGAAGCAACGTTTGGGAAGGATGGCAATTCTTCAGTCCAAAGTTACGTACTGATTACACCGTGCGACAAAAATTAAAAAAATTTTTCACACCGGGAAAAATCCATATATGCGTGAAACTACAGACCAAATATAGTAATACTGCGTACTCAGTTTTTCATTTCTACATCCTTTGTCTTTTTAAAAGGACTTCAAAATTTTGAAGGGGATAAAAAGTAAAAAAAATATATAAAAAATACTTCACCTCGTTAGAATATGGCGATATGTATATCAAATGAAAGAGGAAAGAAAGAGGCTCAAGAATTTAAATAAAATTAATTAATTATCTATTTGTAAAAAACCGATATGAAAAAGGTCCTTTGAAAATTTTAATCCTTTATAGCCTTGAAAATTGATATAGAATTTTCTTGAAAAGTAAGTATGTTAAAACCCAAAATCTCCTTGATCACTTGTCAAAATTTCATTATTCTCGCTTCATTGATGTTGTATCTGTTTATTATTTAAAATACTGGTACTCAAATAAATTAGAATTTTTGTACTTCATTAGAATTGCAGCTTCCGCCTTGTTTTTAATAACTTTCGAACCAATAAAGTTAGAGCAATGAAATCTTGTGAACTATGAACTTATGAACTAAAAGAGATTCGAGTGATCAAACTAAACACTAAACTTTTTTACAAATTGAATGGCAGGGGGTAAGATAGTATGCTTTCACCAGTCCCCCGCCAGGATAATAGAAGATAGTTTTAGTTGGTAAAAATGCAATGACAACAAGCTCATAATTTGTTACAATTCCCACAAGTCGTAGAGTTTAAGTTATTCCGAGCACATTCAAACGTGGTTATTTTTCATTATTTTCGAATTTCCACAATACAAAGTGAATCAAAAGCACATTTCACACAGCCGCACAATGGCCGCACGTTTTGACCTTGATTGAAACAATAGAAGACAACACTTTTTGGTTTCATTTCGCTCATTTTTGGTATTGTTTACACTAATGAACACATTCAGCTAAATGCGAGTATGGCAGCCCAAGCCAGCCGGACTGCCGTGAGTGGCACTTTACAAGCACACACACACACACTGAGACGTACAGCCAACATACATATCTCCACTTTGCTACCACTACACAAACAAAGATGTTTGTTATGTGTAATAAATGCAAATGAACACCGAACACAAATCATAAAGATTCACCGGCGAAACAACATACCTACTTGGCATACTTTTAGGCGGCATAGAGCGCGCTCAACGCTTTTACACTTTCACCTTGCACACAAGCACACACCTGAGCACTTGCACACGCACCAATTCCCGCGTGCGACACACACACACCAACTATGCAAAATGTTCAAGGATTTGCTGCGCTCGCTATAAAAGCATTATTTTCGCATACGAATTACGCCGCCTCCTGACCTCCGCCTCTCTCTGACAACTCGTCCGTCGTCGACGCAGCAACTCAAGCACAAGTGTCACAGCGTCCACACTTCAAACCGCCACACTGTCGCCGGTGGCCATGTCTACAATAACAGCAACTTGGTCAGAATTTTTGTTAGCTCGCCTAAGCCAACAGCAAAAAGTGCTTGAAGGTGCAAGAAATCAATATGTTTTTGTTCTGCCATCAGCGCTTATTATCTCATCACGTCGATACAGTGTCGGGTGGGTGACGGAGACGGGACGCAGACTATTGCACGCAGAGCACTTTGCCTCAGAACTTGTGACTCGTGTCGGACAAATGCGAAAGGCTTTAATCAAATCAAGCTGTTTGCAGTTGTTGGTGTTGTTTTAATACAACACCTGTTGCTTTGTTGGTGTTTTGTGCGCTTCCCTCATTTAGCCATTTCTCAGGCCATAAATTGCAGCGGCTGATGACGTGCCGCTCGAACGATCGCTCCGGTGGCCAGCTTCAGCCTGATACCATCACAGACGTATCGAGCGAAAGCCTACAAATAAAACAAAATTACTTGTTTGCAAGATAAACGAATTGAACTTTGCCATCACACTTGTTTATTTGTTTACTTCTACGGAAAGTTCATGCAACAACAAGTGGTCTGTCAGAAACATTAGACGATAATACGGATAGGTTAGTGTGATTGAAAGTGGGGGGACGGAACTGATGGGCGACCTGAAGTGGACGGGGCGCTTGTAGTAGTAGTAGTAGTAGAAGTAGTAGTAATAGTAGTAGTAGTAGTAGTAATAGTAGTAGTAGTAGTTGTAGTAGTAGTAGTGGTAGAGTAGTAGTAGTAGTAGTAGTAGAAGTAGAAGTAGTAGTAGTAATAGTAGTAGTAATAGTAGTAGTAATAGTAGTAGTAATAGTAGTAGTAATAGTAGTAGTAGTAGTTGTAGTAGTAGTAGTGGTAGAGTAGTAGTAGTAGTAGTAGTAGAAGTAGAAGTAGTAGTAGTAATAGTAGTAGTAATAGTAGTAGTAATAGTAGTAGTAGTGGGAGTAGTATAGTAGTAGGAATACACGATGTTCTTTAAATATTGATGCAAATCAATTTCAATGTTTTAATTGTTGTGAAGCAGAAAGTAATTCCAAATTCAATTGCAATAATATTTCCATACAAAGGTATTGTTGTTGTATCTTTCTTAAGTTTGTTAAGCAATGAATGCCATAAAATCAACTGATAATCAAGCCACGTATTGATGAGAACCAGTGGCGCACGAACAATTTTCTTTAAGGAGCATCCGTATACAATTTTTGAGCCCAATACTATTTGAAACTATATTTGCCACACACAAATAAATATTTGAGAGGTTTGAACCCCAAAACTTGCGTCACCTACTGATGACAACAATATACTTAAAGCGATCTGTCAACGCTGCGTATGCGGCACTAAAAAAGTAACTTGAAGTGTCGAATCAATACTGTAATAATACTATTTTCGATAGAGCGGGAACCGGAAATACATTTACAATAACTTTTTTTCTTTCAACCAACCCTACAAACAATTTCTCGATATCAATTTTTAGCGACAAATTATCGAAATAATCTCGATAATGCTTGAATTTTTTGCTTTGAATATTTTCAAGTCAAATGAAATATTTTTTTGTGAAACAAAAAATGTTCATTGCGTGAACGTGCGCGCATTTAAAACCGAGTTTACGTGTACTTATAATCGTTATTTGATTTTAATAATGGACTGGCCATGCGACAGTACTGTAAAATATGCGTTTAATTTCAATTTTCAGAGAGAAAATACGTTTTCGTAATGGTATCCAAAATGCTATTGAGAACAAGAAAAATGACGAACAAGAAATGATATCGAAATTTTCAAAATTTTCGACATCGTTACGATATCTCGGATAAGATAATTTCAATATCGCAACGATATCGAGATTTTCGAAATTCTCGACATCGTTACGATAGTGTCATTTTTCTCGTTCTCGATATCATTTTAGACACACGAGAAAAATTCTCGCTTTAACGATATCGTTTTTATATCGTTTCGATATCGTTTGGCTTGCTGGAAAATACTCAATTTCTCAAATAACAAATCAGGCACACATTTTTCAAATCCTAGGAAATAGCAAATTGAGGCTAAACTGAACTATAATTTTGTTCATAAACAAAAATTGAATTTTTTCAATATCGACGTGAATCTGGCCACCTAATTTGTACGAGAAGCGTGTTGTAGTAAATATCAATGTTCTAACAACACTCCTCACCAGTTTTATATAAAAAATTATCAATGAAAGTTGCGTATATTTGCTACATAAATATTTCCAAATATTTACAACAAAGCGTTTTTATTAATTTAGTGTTGCGCATTTGCCACATTCGTCGCTGCCAACTACGCAGAATTCTCTCCAAGCTGTGACATCGAAAATGCATGCAAATAAAATGCCGCGCGGTGCGTGCTTCCGCTGAGCGCCCGCACTGTATTAAATAACGTGGGTGTGTTGCCCTAATTAATATAAGTATCCACTAAGAGTTGTGGGCCAGGCTGCTGACGTTGTGCATGCCATAGTTATTACAGCCGTGTTAATTGCACTAAACTCACTCCGCTTAACTTGGTTGTGGTGTGAGCAAAAAAAAAAAATATGAAAAAATTGCCCTAATTAATTGAATATTTCAACTGACGCGACGTGCAAGAAAAAAGGCGTAATTATATATTTTTTATTCCTTCTATTTTAACTATCCATACACATTTACTACAAAAAGTTTATCAACAACAAAATTTATATATTCACGTACTGTTGAGTACTTTCCCTTGTTTTAAAGAAGTTTTGCCCTATGTTTTAAAGAAAACTTTGCAAAGACAACGCTTAAACCATATAATCAAATACGTTTCACTATGCAATAACAGAAAAATCTTAAACTTACATCAATCCCTATTAAATGGAACAACAGGAATTTTCACATTACCTAAACTAAGAAATTACAAAGAAAGTAATATAAGCTTTTTTTATAATAAGTCTGATACATTAAATTTCTAAATTCCGATATACTTTTTGATGGCTACTTCTTGTGGTGGGTATCTTATGTGTAAAAGTGTGTAATAAAGAATACTTGCTTCCGGAGGATATAAATGAGGAGACGTGTTTTCAAATAGAGATATGGGACTTAACGCGCCAGCTGGAGGGTTTATGTATAAGACACAACTTTGTCCGACATCAATGCTCTTTTACTTATAAATTATTTAATTTGCTATTATTTGTTTCATTTTCTTTTTTATTTATTTATTTATGTTGTGTAGTATTTATATTGTGACCATTCTTTTATTATTTTTTTGTAATATTTGTTATTTATTTTTTCTATTTTTTAGATTAATCTTTTGGATATTTCATTATGTTTTTGTATTAATTAACTTGCTACCATTTTTATTTGCTTTCTTTATTTAATTTTGTATCACTTACTTTATTATAAAAATGTGTTTACTATTTTTGTATTTGATTTATTATTGGCTTGTTTTCCTACTTTCGCGTTATGTAGTATATTATAATGTTCTTTATTATTTATTATACACAATAAAAGTCTTGCACAAGGGCTTGGGCCCAACCCATTATCAATAAATTACATTATTTATTATAAAAATTTAAGATTGTGTTTTATTTAATTATTCCAATTTGCTTTCTTTTTTCTCATTTTTATATTTTGTTTATTACTTAATTTTGTCTTACTTCATATTGGTATTTAAATTGTTCGCATTTCCTCGTTTTATTCTTTGCTTAATTTGGCAAAATTTTTTCATTTATGTAAAATTAATGTTTTATTATTTTATACCATTCTTTAAAGCATTTTCAATTTCCAACTCAAGTTCAATGCAAGCCAATCGTTCTTCTTTTAACACACCTGCTGGAAATTCTTTAGCACACAGTTACCCATAAATATGTACTAACAAAGTCACAAGTTTTTATCATCAAACGCCCAAATTGCACAGTGAGCTTGAGTGCATGTTGCAACACATGTCAAATTGGAAATAAATTCCCATTAAGGTGTACATCAGCCAACCTAAACGCTGATACGGAATCATTCATTGTATGCGTACAACGCGCAATATAAACACTTGTGGCCATGTTGTACAAACAACACTACACTACCGTGCACACATTTACATATTTTTTTACATTTACACACGCTTTACAAAATCCAAATCTATCACTCAATGGTTTCGTATTCCCAATATTTTCGATTTACTATTGCCATGCAGTTGAGGCATTGCAGCATTGCATATTTCGCGGCGCACACCGTTTCCCCTGTCATCTTGTGTCTATGTACTTACATGCTGCACTATTTGTATTCCAACAACAATGAATTGTCTAACGACCAATGCGACTGAAATTGTTGCAGGCACGGTCTGAATCGCCCCAACGCAGCCTTAGCTGCGGTGGCAACTGAACGCGCCGGCCGCCATACAAACGCCAAGCAGCTGCGGTGGTTCCGACCGTCGCGACCGTGCACGTGCTGGTTGATTAGGTTAGTTTATTCGGCGCTGTTGTTGCGCAGATAAAAATGCACTATTCCCAGCACATATGCGCGCACATATGGCTGCACTTATATTTGAAAATTAATGACATTCACCAATTGTAGAGGAAATCAAAGGAAGATATGTACACATTTTATGAAATTCGCACAATATTACAAGTATCACTATACCCAACACTTGACTGTTTCAATTCAGTATAAACTACAAATAATCTCACTGCCGAAGCCCTTTGAACTTTGCGTCTTGAATCTGCGACATGCCAACATCAACTAAAGAACTCCAATCAAGGCGCTGCGCTTAAAACACGCATTCACGGCAAGCTTTTTCGTGCGCGGCCCAAGAGGAAGTATTCATGGGAAATAGATTTCTCCAAATTGCAGCTGGTCACCGTGGAAAAGCTCAGTAAGCTCTCAGCGCTCTCACAGCCACGGTGCTTGGCATACCTTCAGGCTGTCAGAGCACGCGATTCCTGATTTTTGTTTACAACTGCAACCAACATAAACAATGCCACTCAGCGAAGGGATGGAATTGCTGTACCGCAACTACTTGTTGCTTTAGCACAAAACAGGGTAATAAATAAAGTAATAGCATTATTTATTGTACAAATCAGTAGTGGTCTTTGCACATTATTTGAAAGTTGGAGCAGTCCACTTACAAGCAAGTTTATTATTAAAACTGTTAAGGGGGTCAATACGTGTAAATTTACAAAATTTTCAAAATGTTTTTTTTGAAATAGACTCCAGGGGGTCTTAAGAATATCCCCCTCAAGTGGTTTTTAATTCTGATGACCTGTTCCCCTGCAGCAGCGCTTTATTGATGGTCAATTCGTTCCGCATGATATCGGTAATGCAAAGTTTAAACCGAATTATTTCGAAACACTGGTTTTTGATTATGGAAGTAGAATATCTCGGCAAGTTTTAGTCCCACTGATCTAAAAATTGGGGAGCAACTTTTTGAAACAGAACTTCTAAAGTAACTAAAAATTTCATTGTTTTTGGCGAAATCCGCGGCGCCATTTTCGGGAAATTAAGAAAAAAAAAAGGTAATTTTTTGCGGTTGCAGCGTATTTTTGTATTTTCGAGAAAATATTTTTTTGTTAGTTACTGTAGAAGGTACATATATTTTCTCATAATAACTAATAGCAATATTTTTTCAGATGATTTTTGGGGCGCCGCACAACTTCTACTAGAATTTGAGCCCAACGACCCACACCACCGCCGCCATTTTGAGCACGCCAAAAAAAAAATTTGTTTCTTGCACTGCTACCTTTTAATAAAAGAATGAAAAAAAAATTTTCCGTATGCGCGATTCCAAAAATATACCGTTTACACGTATTGACCCCCTTAAATGCGACTGCAATACGACTTATATAGATTTCAAGATAACAAACTTCTTGAGCAAAACTTCATAAACACTGTTTTTAAAATGTGCATATGTTTAAATAGCTAAATTTTGGTGCTAAAATTATACAAAATAATTTCCTTTTTGTTACATATTCTTGATGGAAATATCATACAATATCATTGCAGATCACCCCAAAAGAAGTTAAAAAAATTTACTACTTTCCTCGTAGAGAGAAATCGAGCCAATATTAAATATCGAGTATACTCAAATATCAAGTATCCGCACTCACAATTCATCTGGCCATACAACACTTTCAATATAGTCAAGATACGATGCCACACGTGTATATAGTCCAGGCGTAGTAGTGGCGCAGTGAAACCCAACCGAAATGATTCCCACGACGCGATATTGGTTCATTTTCTGGTTCACAACTAAGTTCAAAGGACCCCCGGAGTCGCCCTGGCATGCGTCCTTTGTCAAGCCTGGATCGTGCGCGCACAGTTGAGTCCTCTGAATGCCGGCGCTAATCTGACGCGTCAAGCCGTGCGCGATGTAACTCGCATTGCACCGCTCCAACGACATGATTTTTTGTTGCGCTTTCAACAGGACCTCCGAGTGTTGATATGCTGTAAGAGTCAACAACTGCAGAAATTGCACCACCAATCACGCCATCGAATCTCACTTATTTTATCCATAACGCCCCAGCCAGTCGCGTACAGCACAGCATCATCGGACGGATCTGCGGTGTCGGTATACAGGCATGTGGGAAAGACATTTGGATTCTGATCCCAATTTACATCCGTTTCCAGTTCTATCAGCCCGACGTCGTCGTACTTTTTGCCATCCACATAGTTGGGATGAATGTGGGTATCCTTCAGAAATTCGTAAAGTGAATATTGTTATACAAATGCTTATGCAGAGTCTTTCAATAGGGACGCTCGAAATCGACATCTATGAAATTTGTTGTCAATTATTCTATCATTATTACACGTATTCTATTATTATTACTATTATTCTTATTACTCTTATCTTTGATGTGCCTACTAACCGTAAAGTGTATGAAAATGAACAGTTTTGTTTGTTATTGATTATGTTTATGTACTTCTCTTGTCAGAAAATAAACTGTTTTCTTTGTCGTATATGTAGTATGAACCAACTTCACGTTCCCACTTGCCGATACTTAGTTTGGTTTTCGATTCGGCTTTAAAAAGTCAGTTTCGGTCGGACACAAATTATTTAGTACCGTACGGTTTTATGCAGTGGAATGTTACATCGTGCGGAATACGTGTTTTCATCATCTCAGCATCCAACGCATCTCGAGAAAGTTACTGTTTAATGCGGATTTTAATCTGGTGAAATCATCAACCTATACTTCATCCAAAACGAAACAAGAGCTACAGATCTATGAAAAGCAACTTCTTGTGGCCTCAATGATAGCAGGTGATTCCAACAGGACGGCGCTACGTGCCACGTAGCACAGGCCATGATAGACAAACGAGCGATTTGACAGCATAGTTTATTTTGCTGAAACGCCATCCACAAAATTCAGCCAAATTTATGCAACAAATTCATTAACCCTTAAGTGTGTGATGGGGTACCCGGGTACCCACTTTTATATCGAAATTTTATATACTTGCGGATAACCTAGAACGGTGAATCTTCATGACAACTCGCAAAATGGTTTTCTGTCTTTATTTTCTAGTGTTTAGTTCCATTTATTTGATTTTGGTGGATTTGGCACAACATTTTACTTTTTACACCCTTACCCGTGTGCTGGGGCACCCGGGTACCCCAATACATTTTATATGGAGTTGCATGAATTTCATAAATTTTTTTTGTAAGTAAAACTATCTAAAGTTAATAATTTGTAATTAAACAATTTTATAAACGGAAAACAATCACTCAATCGATTTTGAAAAAAGGAAAAATTAATTTTTGTTATATAAACTTATACACTCCAAGATATTTTATATTTGCAAACCAAATCCAAAACAACTCTCTCGCCTACATTTATCGACATTCGCCTTCAGCGGGTTTTCCCGGGTACAGTTGACCTTGGAGATGATAAGAATTTCTTGCATCACAAGCCCAAAAAGTTGCCAACTCATATTTTTCAGGTTTGGACGGTTTATATTGCGTAAAGCGTCCTTTTCGGTTGGTTTCACGTAAAATTATGTCACATATTTCACTTGATAAAATACTTTTGAATATAGCTTTTGCTGTGCATATATTGTAGGAAGAATCGAGGCCACTACGCCGAAATGACTCAAGTCTGTATGCCATCTTTACCACAAAGTTCGATATTTGGATATTTCTCTTCGTCACTACCATTCGAATCATATGAGATGGTCAGTTTCTATGCAATCCGCAGACTCAGCGTCAGAGGCTTCTATTGCTGCGTCGTCAACTGATGGAATATGTTCATCTTCGCCTTCGCTTTTACTTTCGCACAGTATTTCTTGAATTTCGGCTGGGATAAATCTTTCAGAACGAGCTCTTGCTGAATAAGAACCCATTTCCGAATTTGTTCAGATCTTTCACAATTCAATGAAAACTAATTACTAACGACTAATTAATTTGTTACAAAGTTCAAATGTTAAAAATTTCCGTGGGGAATGACCTTTCATTGAAATTTATAGCAGCGTAAGTATAAATGGTATTCCTCTTTTTATGAAAGGGGATCCGAAATTGCGGAAAAATTCATTACTGGAAATTAAAAAACAAGTTTGCAAGTAATTTTTTCTAACAAGGGAAATTCCAAAATGTACTTTTATTTTACTGAGAGCTTTAAAACTAAGCAAAAACAGTAACGGTGGCTTACAGTGCGAACAAAAAGTGAGACATTTTCATACCCGGGTACCCCATCACACGGGTAAGGGTGTTTTTTTCAGCACACACACTAGGGTTAAAAATCAGACCTCTCAAATACATCCCACAAAGCAAAGTCGCGCTGGAAATTTGATTCACACTTATTGCCTTGAAATATGTCTAAGGTCATATGGAAGAGTAATTAAAGTCGAAAGTTGAAGTTTGAAAACTATGTGCATATAAAATGTTCTTGCCAATACATTATTGTTTCAAATGATCAAATGACTTAAGCCTTAAAAACTACAAACATTCAAAACGGATGAAATACATTTAATCGCCTTGATTTCTCTAAACTCGCAACGCAATAACTCAATTCTCTCTTATGTGGACTTAAGCTACTCTTCCAGATATTTTTTCAGATGAAAAGAAGATATCTTGCATAAAAGTTGTTTCATATAAAATCGAGCGTCCTTATTGAAAGAACCTATAGTTACTTAGATGGTACTGAAGCTATAATGCAGAGCTACTTACCTTTATTTTGATCTCAATCACCTCCCGCATTTCATCCGAATCTGTGAAATTCGTAACACCCAATCGAACAATGAAGGGCTCACGTTCGCGCAACATCAAACAGTGTGCCGCCGTCAGAACGAATCGCTTATCAATCAACGTGCCGCCACAACTAAACTCAATCGCTTCGGAAATATTATTGCGTAGACCAATTGCTGCCATGTGTGGATATTCGCCAAGTTCCACAGGCGTACCACCGATTATATGTCTAATCAGACTCGGCTGTAGGTTTTTCTCAATTTCTTCACAAGCTGTCAAATATATACATCAAATGTTGTATATTTGTAAAGGTGTTCGGATAAGTAAATAAAGTCAGCTCGACAAGCGAAAAGCCATACCTCGAACAGCAGGTCGAACACCGGCACGTGGCTTAGGTTGACTAACTATTCTAATTAAATTAAAAAAAACATGAATTCTTGACTTGTTTATGTTAGCTGCAAAAATACAAACTCACGGGCAACAAATCACCTCCTCGTACACCGTGAATCCACACCGAACCACATCCCATTTCGTCAGTCTGAGAGCTCGCATATTCTGTTCCAGCTCCGGGCATTCGCTTGCCGGTTTGCATATTCCTCTATGCGATTGAACATTACACGCATCGCCCACTATAATAAGTATTGGTTAATTGATGACACAAACGTGCTCTTTTCATGTCCTAGAAATATTGTGTAGTGTTTTTAAAGTTAATTTTAAGTATTTCCAACTAATTTTGGCATTGAACGCTCGGTGCTTGGTCTGTTGTTGTGGACTTACTACTGTGTACAAAGAATATCCGGAATTCGATTTCTTCGATTATCGTGGTGTTGTGCATTATGAGTTCCTTCCGCCGGGCCAAACTGTCAACAAGGAATATTACTTGAGCGTTATGCGTCGTTTGCGTGAAGCTATTCGCAAAAAGAGGCCGGATTTATGGAGAGACAACTCTTGGTTTTTGCATCACGATAATGCACCATCTCACACGGCATTGGTTCTTCGTGAGCATTTCGCCAATCATATCGTTCCACAGCCACCGTATTCGCCTGATTTAGCTCCTTGTGACTTCTGGCTATTCTCCAAACTCAAAAGACCACTTCGAGGACACCGTTTTGAATCGATTGAAGAGATTCAACGTGAATCGCCGCGCGCATTGAAGGCCATACCGGAAGGTGACTATTTGGCATGCTTCGAAGATTGGAAAGTCCGTTGGCATAAGTGCATTGCATCGGGGGGGGGACTACTTTGAAGGCGATGAAATTGATTCGGAAGAATAAATAAAGATTTTTTGAATTATAACCAAATTCCGGGTATTCTTTGTACACAGTAGTAGGAAAATGCTTAAAAGCCCCCATTTACTTCTTCTTTACTTCCTATCATATTACAGACGACTGAAAGAAGCATTTTCACAGCTGGGATAGTTATTTTAAACACGAGTTCAGTTATATTTTTACACACACCAGATAATGGATAAGTCATCTTGGCGTCGATATACTCGTGAGGCAGGAACACATCTGGACAATCTTCCTTAAGCTTGGGTGTCTCATCATTCCTTAAATTGATTGTATAGTAGAGTAAGTTCGGGTAATGTGATATACCTGTTTGTTTTTCAGCGATTCCCGACACATTTTGCCTTAAAACACACTTTTTTTGGTCTCAAACTGTTCACTGATGCATTATTTAGTATATCTATGATTATTAACTCTTTAAGATAAACTGTTGACGAGTTTTGTAATTAAAAATATAAATAAAAATGATAAAAGTGGCGGGTAATGTGATATACCATTGGCGGGTAATGTGATATACCCGAAAAATCGTTATTTAACAGACCTATTAGTTTCAAACTTGGTGAAAATACTCCAAATCAAAAATAATTAGAGACGTGTTTATCATTTTTTTTGGAAAATCACAATCTGACGGGGTAAACCAAGGGTTAAACATTTTTATCGAGAAACATGATTTCATGGATTTTTTTATCTAAAACTTAACCATAACCGATGTTTGAGAATATTCCACTTCAAATAGTATAAAAAAAGTATATAAACATTTCTGTATACAAATAGTATTACTATCATAAGTTTGGCTACTGTGATGTACTATATCACATTACCCGAACTTTGGTATATGTATCACATTACCCGAAATTGACTTTTTGCGAAAAAAATATTATAAAAAAACAATAATAATTTTGTTGAGAACAGCGTACCTCGCAAACTCATTATCGATATCACTGATTTACTTCTGATTAGCCTCGAACTTTGTAATAATATTTTTGTTGTACCTTTTATGCTTTCAAACTTCGTGACCAAAAACTTGTGCAAGCCTACTCAAAGCACTTCATCACACTGACGGTAAACTATTTAAGCAATCACATCCAAAATCATGCAGCACGAGTTTTTTAGCTGTTTGGATGTTAATGTTTTAAAAAGGTTAATTTTGGAAAAGGTCAACGCACTTATGAAATAAGCACCTATATCACATTACCCGACCATATCACATTACCCGAACTTACTCTACCTATAACACCGTGCGACAACAAATTTTACACACGAAAAAATCGATATACTTGTGAAACTAGGGACCAAATGTAGTAAAATTGCGTTTTTAGTTTTTCTCTCTGACGTCAGGTTTTTTTTAACGGACTTTGAAGTCTCAAGCACATGTTTATTTAAAAAAATTATTTTAAAAATTGAGCACATTGTAGAATAACAATATGGGTATCAAATGAAAGAAAAAAATCCATAGAATCTTAGAAAATTTAATGTTTTGGTACGAAAGGACGAAGAGGTATTGAAAATGTCCTTTTAAAACTTTATCCTTGAATATTCTTGCAAATTTCCAATAGTTTTTTTAAAAAAAATATATCTTAAGGACTAATATGCACACTACCACATCCTTGAATTTCGTCCTTCTAACTTTATTAATTTAGGATATAAAAAATTTAATACTTGTCTCTTTTTTGCCTCTTTTTGTCTCTTTTTTGTCTCTTTCTTGCACGCACAACACGGTTGGTTGCGGGTAGCTAGGCCTTAGTCTCCTAATCGGGCTGTCGTGCCAGTCAATTATTATTATCAATATTGTACAATCTTAATTTGTTTTTGTCAAATAGCCGCAACCGGAAAATTCTCAAACAGTTCTCGACTATTTGTTGTAGAGCATCGTAGACCGAACAATTTCAGCAAACCTGCACCCAGTACCTACCCTTCGATGGTCTTGACGACTGGCATCAGTATGGGTTAACCATTATATATGAAGTATTGCGTTTGACTCACCTTCGTTGACCGCATTCACGAACAAGGGTGCAACACTGATCAGCAACCAAATGTAATATATACGCTTTTGATTTGACAAAATCATTCTCATCATTCTTGCTTTTAATGTATTTCACAAAATCCGTTAATGTTGAACTAAACGTTGCGTAGCTACAACTTTTAAATCGCGAAACTCTCGCTCTAACAAAAAATTGCAACTAAGTATTTTTGAAAGAGTGCGCACTGTATTTGTAGAACTGGTTGTGAACGGGCTGTGATCCGATGTCAATCATCCCCGGCTCCGGCACAGACAATACTGGGACGAAATCGCAAATGCGAAAATCGCATCTACATTCGTCTTATCAGTTTGTTAGGTGGCAAAACGCGCAATTGAAATTTTCCGCAAATGTGCATCAATGCTCGGCAACAAATGTATACGATGCACTCGTTTACGCCAATGTTGTTGTAGTAGTAGTAGTTATTGAGTGTGTTGTTGCACTTGTAGTAGCAATAGAACTACATATATAGTACGAGTACATAGTTTGATTCGAACAGGCCGAGAAGTCATCACAATGATTCAAGTTTTAGTTGTCTTACTGATCGAGTAATGCCGACGAGTTATGTCTTATCAGAGTTTGAATATTCGCATTTTATTATAATTTGTTTATTACAAGCTGTCATTCATTTACTGTTTGTAACATAATTCAGTACAGTTGGGCTGATGCGCCTTCGACATAACCTAAAATTATTTAATTCCGCTCACGATTTATCTTCGTGTAGGCCACACAACGCTCTCAATGTAGTCCAAATATGCTGCCACACGTGTATGCAGTCCAGGCGTGGAACTAGCGCAGCTAAACCCGGCCGAAATTACTCCCACTACGCGGTATTTGTTCAGACTCTCGTCCACAACTAAATTCAACGGACCCCCGGAGTCGCCCTGGCATGCGTCTTTCGTAAAGCCTGGATCGTTCGTGCACAGTTGAGTGCTCTGAATGCCGGCGCTAATCTGACGCGTCAAACCCTGCGCAACGTAGCTCGCGTTACAGCGATCCAATGGTGTGATTCTTTGGCGGGCCTTGAGCAGCACATTCGACTTGTCGCGCGCTATAAGAGTTAACATAAGCAAGAGCAAAATCAATCAAATCAAATTAAATCTCACTTCTGGTATTTACAACGCCCCAGCCAGTAACGTACAGCACGGCATCATCATCCGGATCTTCCAGCTCGGTATACAAGCAGGTGGGGAACACATTTGGATTTTGATCCCAATTTACATCTCTTTCCAGTTCTATCAGCCCGATGTCGTTGTACTTTTTACTGCTGACATAATCAGGATGAACGTGCACCTCCTGCAAAACGTGACCCACAGGAAAACTTTTTAGCACACTTAATATTTAAGTATTAAAAACATTGAAGCCATACCTTCACTTTGATCTCAATCACATCTTTCATTTGTTCTGGATCGGTGAAATTGGTCACGCCCAGCCGAACCACGGACGGCTGACGATCACGCAACACCAGACAATGTGCCGCCGTCAGAACGAACCGCTTGTCAATCAGCGTGCCGCCGCAATCAAAAATATTTTCGCTGGAGAATCCTTCACGGAAGCCAATGGCCGCCATGTGCGGATATTCGCCGAGTTCCACGGGCGTGCCGTCGAGTATGTGTGGCGTCAGACTGGGCTGCAGACCCTTCTCAATCTCCGCGCAAGCTGTAACCAAAAATTAACTCTGAGTTGTAACGCAACGCGCAGTCCAGCAACAAACGACACATACCTCGCACTGCGGGCCGATCGGAAACACGCGTTTTTGTGCTCGTAACGGTCATTTCTCTACAAAGATATAAATGGTTTCCATCAATTTCAGCCGCAGCATTTAAGCGAAAACTCGCGTGTGATAAATTCGTATATACAGAAAATGAAACCATAGAAAGATGATAGGGCGATTTATGGTGTAAACTGTAATTTATTTTCTGTACAATTGAACACGACATTACACAACTCATTATAATTGCAATAATTAATATTATAACCAATGTTAACGTACAACATATATATATTATATCACTTAATATTTATCATTACACTGATGCGCCAGAAAATTCAGAAAATTCTTATGAATACTATAAAGCCCTTCCGATTTGGTTGTTTAACTTTTCCATGCCTACTTTGTGGTTCAACTTTGCTACGTTAGTTATTAAAACCAGGATTGTTTTCGAATTATGCCTAGAAACGATCACTAGGGAAATCTGAAAATTTCGTCTTCTCGTTGTTGAGCTCGATCTGGAATCATACGATCTGGAGCAACATTCGTTGACCGTCGAAATTCGATCGGGTTCTTTGTAAAGAATTGATCGATGCGTTGCCTATAAACGTCATCGCTAACAACACCAACGATACTTTCCGCTTTCTGAGGAATTGTTTGTGGATTTAGTTGTACCCCATTACCGTTATTCTGCACATGATTATGATTGCTCAGTGGGCGATTTGATGACTCATGTAAATTATCAGCATTAGCAGGATTTCGACCTGCATTCATGGATGACAGCTGAAATTCGACTGGGTCCTTTGTAAACAATTGATCGATGCGTTGCCTGAACACATCATTGCTAACAACACCACCGTTAGCAGTCTCCTTCTGCGGGATTGCTTGTGACCATGATCGACCGACATTTAGACTGTTCATCATGTGATTGGCATTACTCGAGTGGGGATTTGATGTCACATCTACATTATTAACATTGGCAACAGCTCGACCTGCGTAATTTGATTGCTGAGATTCGGCTGGATTTTTTGTAAACAACTCATCGAGCCGTTGCCTCAAGACGTCATCACTTACAATATCGGGCTTGCCAGCTTCCTTCGAAGAAACTGCTGGTGGCCACGATCGAGGCACACCAACGTTATTTCGCATGTGATTGACCTTATTCGAAGTTAATATCGGAACGGTCGGAAAATTTGTTGATCCATGAGGTTCTGTCGAAATGTTCTGAGCACTGTTTAATTCACTTTCATTGGGAAAAGTAAAGATCGCCTGTTGTCGGTTGCGTTCGCCACCGATATCAACTCGGTCCGAATTGGTGGATTCTCGTTGGTGTTGAAACGACTTAATGCTTTTCTCCTGTTTGCTAGGCAATTGAAAATCAAACATGGCATTTGAAAATATCTCGTCCCGACGCTGCTGTGCAAGGAAAGGCTGATCTCGGCCAGCATTTTCCAGGGAGATTTCACGCCGGTGTGACAGCATTTGATTGGTTCGTGGCATAGGCGGCTCGTTATTCATGTGTGTCTCCTGTGGCCGAAATTCAAAACGTTTAAATGGATCGAGCTGAGTGTTGCTGGACGATGCTCGTTCACTTCCGGCCACTCCCTCATTGGAAAATGGATGAACTTCTTTTGGCAGTTGCCAAGCACGGTTAATTTTATGAAACTCATTATTGACTGCTTCCCTTTGCGTATGGGGATTATTTTCCCAAATATTACGGTTAGGCAATTCATTATTATCGACGCTGGCCACATTCGAATTTTGTGTTAACCTCGAGAAATCGTAATACTCGGAATTCGCGTCCAATTCTTTGTTTCCAACTACTAATGGTCTAAATGTAGTCACAATAATATTAGAGCGAGTAGTGGTAGGAATAAGCGAGCTGAGAAAAGAGACAAATAGGAAACGTGTCGAAATGTTAGTGACATATCAGAGACGACGTTCAAGGCTTTCCGAAGTGTTTTTGTGGCTGGGCAACGGAAACACTGGGTTATGCAAATACAATACATTTATACTTATTGCGATTAGTTGGCACACATTGCAACCGAAGTTAGTCATACTAACGTCTATGAGGCCTGATGGTGTTAGGAAGTAAGTGGTGTTATTATGTGAAGTACAACTAAAGCACTCACGGACAACAGATGAGCTCCTCGTATACCGTAAATCCACAGCTGACAATATCCGCCCTGCGCAGGCCCCACTCCTTCATGGTGCTTTCCAGCCTTGTGCATTTACTGGCCGCGGTGCAGATGCCATTGTGGGATTGAATCTTGCAGGCATCGCCTTCTGAAATGAATTTCTCATACAATCAGCGGACTTACCACCATTGCATCAGGGCAGATACTTCAATGCCTGAATGACTTGCTGACAAATATATTTTTGTTTTTGTTGTTCACTACTTTTGAAATCTACGAAATTGGCCAATCACAGCCGATTCAATTCAGCTGAGTCAGCCGGCCACGGACCGCATATCGCTACCCTTTCGCAAGTGGGCGATATCCTTCTACTCACCCTCCGCTAGAGACGCCGCCTGCCCAAATTCCAACAGCACCACCACACTCAGCCACAGTGTAGTGCAGTTCAATTTTCTGTGCCCTCCGATATATGTCAACATTGCGACAAACAGGCCGCTGCTTCAAACTGGATCACGGACCGGTTAAAACGTGGTTCGACTTGCGCGCAAATATCGGACTTTATAAATCGTCCACAATCAAATTTTGCTGAAACTTCAAAAAATAATAATCCGGTTCTCTGTCACACGTTCTTTGCTCTTAAAATGTTCACTGGAACCGAAAACAATGATTTCATTATTTACACAATTTCTTCACCATCAACAACTGCCAACTGTCGAGTACTATTACGAATTATTTCTATTTTATTTGCGATTTGCACACATTTCATTCAGCAATGTTTTTTTTTAATTAATGTCTTGGCAAATATTTCGACTTATCTCCTTTGCTTTATGTGTCGCTGACTGCCAACAAAGTTAAAAACAAAACCTTTAATTTCATTCTGCTTTGCGGGGCTGCTTATGAAATATATATTTAAAATCAGTACATATGTATGTATGTATCTAAGGAAACCTCAGAGGCATGTGGCAGTTCCAAGAAAAATTTAATCGCGCAACTTTGAGATTTAATATACAATTCTGAAACACTGTCCAACATTTCCAAATTGTTAACAAAACAAATTATTTAAAGGCTCTCGGTCAGCTATAGATACATATGTTACATATATCTGAGGCTTAACATAGCTCAAGAGTATTTGATGTGGGTGCTATTGTCCAAATAAACGCGCGGCAGGGCATCAACGAATTATGTCTAATCTTTCAAAAATTACTAAACACATTTGTAATTCATATATTCATATATTCTTACTATGTAGTAGTGGACAATTTAACATCTGAGAAATTTAAGGGCTAAGTTAAGGGCTAACGCTGCACTTGAGAGCAACATGACCAAATTCATTTTAACATTGTTTAAACCAAATTTAAGCCATAACGAGAATTGCGAATTTGGCTCAAGTTAAGGCATTTTGCATTTCTTTAAGCATTTGTTATATGGTTTATAAGCCAATCTACTAAATAAGCAGGCCTTAATTGCATCTGAGGGAGAGCTAAATTGCAAAATCAAGGAAACAATCATTTCATTTTAAAGAGACATTTTTGTCTACAGCAATGCATTTCGTTGACGATTTTTAATTGGAAAATAGTTGTTAACCACAATTCATTCACGCTGCTCTATTCTACTTTGTAAATTTAAAATTTATAGCCATTTAATATTCTTTATAACAGTTTTTCAATGTGCGCCTTTTCTACTGTTTTAACGCGTATCACGTACACGATTTTAGCTCATTAGAAGCCACTTTATTGGAACTTTCGCGCACCACTTAGAACCTTTGCGCCTATCAAAATACCCAGCGTTCGCTTGTAAATTCCTAATATGTATTTATGCACTTATGTAATTATTTATTGACAAATAAACAGCGGATTAAAGCATTTTCTATGTACATAATTCACTGTTCAAAGTGATGCGATCGCTGGGCAAATATTCATAGCGACTTATCTCACTTTAAGCTTTGGTCGTTTTGTTTTTTCTTTTTGACACACAACACAAACACGCGCACTCCACACTCGCGCTCGCTGGTACACGCCTAGGCACAATTTCAATGCCGGTCCCGCGTTCCAAAGCCAAACATCATCTACTCAGCACAGCACCAGCGACTGAACTGATCTGCCAAAGCGCATCTCAGCGCTCCAAAAGCAAAGGGAGAATGAGCGAGTCTGCTGTAGTACTACGAGATGCTTGGCGAATGGTCAACACCAATACGTGTCGACAGCAACAACAGTTGAAACAAAACAAGACTATCGAACGATCAGAACAGTCTGAAAATTACCGCAAAACTGGAAATCCATAACGAAAACACACAAGCAGAAACTCCAATAATGCCCAGCAGAAAAAGTGAATTTGTAAAAATGCCGCCTATGATTCATTCATTCAACAGATGTTGAACGATCGGCTGGCAGTTGACGACATGCTTGTACGTCATCCATTCGCTCTGACCAATCTAGCGACAATGTTGTTGGCTCACTTAACATGGTAAAACTAAACAAAGAAAATGGAACTTGGCCGATCGTTGGGCAACACGCAACACCCTACGTTAACGTAACAGTTTTTCTGTCTCAATAAAACAATTTGGTGGCTCAATACTTTGACTATCCTGATTGACTCCACGGTTATTTTGCTACACATACAGTGCACTCGGTGCTGCAATCACACATTCAAGCTTAGATTTGTACCCCATTGACACAAGAACTGAAGCCCCGATACCACGAAGATTCATTAAATTTTCGAAACAGTTGAAGACAAAACCAAATTGTAGCGAAAAAATCATTAGTAGTGGCAAAGTACTCTGACAAAGTACAAAATAGATCATCATTCGTTTGTTGATTAAGTTCGGGAACTGAAAAACATATCAATATTTTGACGACAAATCTTCTTAATCGATAAAGTATATTTCCGATTCCTTGATATCGAGATTTCGATTTAGAAGAGATTTACTGTTTGCTGTGAATTTTGGTCAGGCAATGTCGACCCCCCCTCATATAAAATCGTGTATGGGTAATCATAAGTTGCAAGCCAAATTGTAGCATTTTTCGGGTATTACCCACAAATAAAATAATAAAAGTACACATCTTGTATTCGTGAATTGTTTGTAAGTTTTCAAATACATACATATATGATTGCCGCAGTTATAGGCGCATAATCATAGTCCCGCATAAAAGCCGGCTTTAGTTAGCAAACGACTAAAAAGATAAAGTCGACTTTAATTTTTCAATTAGTTCAATTGTTCTAAGCTGACTATGGTACTCAGCTTAGAACATGCTTCTACGTAGCAGCGACTTTTTGAAACAGCAAACGAAAGCAACGGCAACTCTACAAAAACTAGCGATTCGGGGTTACAAATGAGAATTTATTTTCGGAATTATGCCCATACCGATTTATTTTGTAATCAATTATTTTGCAATATTTGTTTTCCTGAATACTAACTAGCAGTTAAAAATGGACGACGACGATCGCCTACTTGTGAAAAGCCGAAGACGGCAGCCTAAAAAAATCGACAATTTTCCGAGGATTAATCTGCCCATCTCTGACATAAACAAAACAAACAAACAGCTGATTGATTTTAAAATTATTTTCTACTTTCCGAGGTAAAGAAAACAATGTATTCTTGAATGTTCAAAACATCAATTACAAACTGAGCAGCAACTGTATCGAGCCGGTAACGACTATAGAAGTCCTCGTCATCGAACTCGAAGGGATCGATCCGGCTTTTATATACTTTTCGCCGTCTCAGCACAATGTTGTCGTTCATAATATTGAAATCTCTTTCATTTCATCGAAATGAACCATTTTACATTTTTTTCGACTTATTTCGTTTTTTGAATTTAGAGTATTTTGAAAAAGTGAAATTTCTGCTCATTTTGACTCATTGCTAACTGGTTTAGCAACAGCTTTTGCTTGTATGGGCTGTAGTCCAATATATTGTAGATTGTGACTGAAAGGGTTAAGCGTTAAAATATGCTCTAACTCGACTATGATTGGCTTAGAGCCTAATTTATTTAAAAGTATACTTTATTGATCTTAAAGTGTACTTTATTTCGACTATGACTATGCGCCATAGTGTTTATATGAATACATACACGAGTATTCATGTATGAATTAAGGACGCCAATTTTGTCTCGGATTCAATCAAACAATAAATATCATTAAAAACGCATATAATTGCATGCACTATTAAAAGGCAATAAAGTTTATATACATTTTCACGAAAAAACTGTTCAGGGAAAACCATCTGTTGGAGTTTGTTAGCTGCGCCTTTGTCCATTAGAAAAATATGTAAAAAAATTCAAATAATTTGTCTTCATAGCTAAAAGTTGTCTACATGATCTGCATCATTGGAGTATAAATCCCGAGACTTCGGTGGTCCGTAGTATGTCGAGGAATTCTTTGTAATATGCCAATATGGCTTTTTTGTGCATAACTCGTAGAAAATTGACTTATCGCCAATGTCAATATACCGTTGGAAAGAGGGTTTAAAGAGCTATGATCCAAGGAAACACCTCATTTGAATTTTTCGTAAATACGTGACATACAAAGTGTTAAAAATCGACACCCTAACATTTTTTAATGTAAAGTGCCACCCTCTAAAAAAATCGCTAACAACGTAGAAATCTCAAGTACAAATGAATTTAATTTAAATTGAAAAGAAAAAGACCGAAAGCAAAATGCAAATTGAATGGTAACGAATAAAACGGTAATTATATGGAAATTAATCAACAAAACTAAACTACATAATTCATTCCTCATGATAGGATTAGAGAAAAGATTACTAAGAACACTTTTAATTCATTTTAATGACGATTCCGAGCAATAAAAAGTCATTTTACCGATATAGGACCACAAAACAATGAAAAAAGAGGGGTGGCACTTTATAAAGAAAAAAAGGTGGCACTTTACATTTTCACGCCATTTTGGAAATCATTGAATAAATTTGCTCCTTGTACGATATGCTCGGATATCATTTCGGAAAAAGCATTACAAAATTAAGTCCAACACTGATGTTTACTATAGTTTTTTAAACGTATTTGAGTTTTTTCTTAACCAAATTTGACATTTTTTTACCACGACTGTGTCTGTTGCGTCTGATTGCGTCTGTTCCCTCAAAAACCACATTTAAATGGATGTAGTAACATAGACCTTAAATGACGGTAGGAATGTTGTTGCTTGGATTGCTGGAACGTCAAAATCGAGCAGGGGTGGCACATTACATTGAGTGGCACCTTACAAAGAATTCCCCTACACAAATACGGGAATATATGTAAGTATATTTTTAAGTACGCTCAGTGTACAGGAAATGAATTGAAAGCAATTGTCCACACATTGATAATTTTGTCTTTGTTTCTGGAACACCTACAAGCAAAAATTCTATATTCCGGGTTCCCAATGTGTATTCACAACCTCAGAACAAGGTTTTGGTGTGCGACAAACGATGGCCGAATGCTATTTGCATTTTCGGTGCCGCTTTTCAAACTAAATGCTCCTAACGAATGTTTGAATACAACCAAACAAATACGTATTAACAGATTTCATATAGCAAGTTTTCGCCATCCGATTCCAATAGTCACCGGCTCCTAGTTATACAAGTAAATCAGTTGGAGATTCGAATCACTACACTTTTTCTTTGTCCATCACAGCCACCTTCTCAATAAGTAACCAATTTTGCTATGCGTCTCGCTCCTATTTAGTAACTTGGCGGAGGCACTTAAAAGGACTTCTTATCACCGCACCACTTGAAAGCAATGTTTTAGCATCCGAACGGCCGCTTTGTTCTTTCATGTCGGAAGCCAACTGACATCACTAATTTGTTCAGACAAATATTTGTTTGCATCGTAGCTCAAGACCGAGCTGCACTACTTCGCGCGTACATATAGAGCACATATCTGCACAGTTTGTGCAAGACAGTTGTAGTTCACTTCTAGACGCCAATTGACACAAGACAAAATGCTGAGACCCATTGCAGTGCTGCTGTTTCTCACTACCGCCTGGGCAAACGCCCAAGCAGGGCCATCCATCCTGGTCATCAATAAAGTGGAGGAGACCCAAATCCCACCGGAGGCCACCACATCCACCACTGTGGAGCATTACACGTTGGGCAGTACTGTGGATGGTTAGGCGCTGCGTTGCGAGTATTCCAAACTGTGCTTTAACTCTCCTTCTACATATTGGCAATTTTCAGGAGCCGTAACAATTTTCCAGTTTCAAAATGAAACAACTTACGATGAGATGCAGAACGAAGTGGTCGTGCACATAAACTACCCTGCCAGCGACCCCGATCAAGACTCTGGCGCCGACGCCGACGCCATCATCACGCAAGTCAACCTCTATTTGGAGGGAAGCGAGGGCTTCGAGTCGCAGGCATACGTCACCGTCGGTGGCATAGGTGAGCGAATCATTTCCCTGCAGATAGTGGCCCGCAGTACGACCTCGCTGCGTTATATGATCATCATTGAAGGCCAAAAAATATAGATTGCTTCATCACTGCAAACTGAAGATTTCATGCAAATGTCACAAGTCAAATAAAATATGTAAAGTAATCAGCTAATTTAGTTATGGATTCCCAGTTTCCGATCGCCAGCAAGCAGCTGATAATTCACGGAGAGTATTGGTTGAAGTAAATACTTATTATGTATATTCACACGCGAATGCACACTGAGCGCGCTGGCACATTATCATTATTTGAAAAGAACATTGATGCCATTGCAGTGATTTTAATTGAACCAAAATTTGTTGTGGGGAATTTTCCCGCACAATTCAACATGCGAATTTCTTTCATACATATGTACATATGTATTGTATATTGTTTCGATCACTCATCGATCAGCTTGTTCGATCACTCGGCTCAATCTGTAGCTGATCAGTTGCATATAGCCACCATAGAAAATAGCAATTAAGGGAGTGTTCCCGTCTAGAATGCCGATTTTAGGCTGTTTTTAAAAAAAATATTTTGGAGCTACAAGGCAACATGCAATATTCTGGTTTTTTGCTTGTTGTTCCTTATTATTTGGAGAACAGAAACTCATATTTGTGTCAAAAAATTTTATTTTCTAAGTACAAATTTTCAGTGGTCAATGTGACCTTGTCACGCTGATTTTCACTGCTGGCCGATAAGAAATTTCGGGAACCAGTAATGTGAAACAGAAATGGGTATGCAATTATTAATCTGCAATAAATTCCGCGGATGCTAAACCACAGTTTTAGTCAAAATGTTGATTAGAAACAAAATGGCGGCCATATGAAAAAAAATTGTCCAGTTTTGCCACCTTTTTTTACCTTTAGAGTGCTTGAAAATATATTTAACAATAATTTTTTGATGAAAACTTTGGTTTAGCATCCAATGAAAACTATCTAGAACATTTTCCCAAAATTTCAAGTCGATACCTCTCATAGTTGCTGAGAAAAGTTATCGGCCAGTACAAAAAATGTGGTTTCGAGAAAAACGCGTTTAAAGTATCATGCGCAATGTATCAGCGGAGCAAAAAGAGCTGAGATTACTTCAATTAACATGCAAAAAAGTGGGTACTGAGTTTGCGGATTGAAAAACGACTTTGGGGGGTGATAGTATATAGTATAATATAGTATATATAGTACAATAAAACGCAAAAAAAAAATCGATTTTTTCAAACTTCTACCCGGGAACACTCCCTTAATTGAGTAGTCAAAACATTATTGCTTTTCATCGAATCTAAAAATAGTGGTCGCTACTAATAAAAGTAATTGCTGTTTCATGTATTTAAAATTCCGCCAAACTATATAGAGAGATATAGAGATATTGAAAGTGCAATAATGTACCCAAGTTTGACCGATTAGTTAAAAGAAATCAACATAGATAGAAGAATTGGTAAACGCTAAGAGCGCCAAGTATGAGCGGTGAGGAAATCGGAGAGATTTAGTTACCGTATCACTTCAGCAAGTAAAATTAGGTAAACTTTTTTTGACGGCAGAAACTGCTACGAGGCCTACGAAAACATGTTCGTAGTGAATCTGTGTGCACTACTCGGTACATTCCATACACAGCCAGACCGACACACATTGGCCAAGTTGAATCAAATATCCTCTATCGAATCGACTTTTCTCAACACTAATCGCCAATTCGGTTATTCAACTGTACGACTAACCACACGAGCATCATAACCAGACAAATCAGCGCACATGTTCGAGATACTCGTATCATGAGGATCAATGAACTGTTGCGGCTTTATCGCATAGTTTCCCCATAGGGCTGGCGCTCTCAATAGTGGATAACTTTTGAATTTTGTAAGAAATTATTGACTTCATATTGCAATGTTATTGATTTCGTTGAGTATTTTAAGTATGCGTAAATTGATTTGCTTCCCCTGTCAGTCGGCCGATTGATTGAGCAAAATGCTAAGCCAAATCATATACTAGTACTGCGTGTAGTCGACGGATCCCCGTGCAGCCGAGTGAATACTGCGGCAATCGCGTGCGCAGCCGATGACAGTAATGAATTCCATTACGACTTTTGCTGTACATTTCAAACATTTATTCTACTTTATTTTAAATCAATCTTTTTTCCATTCCTCACTCTTTGTTTTACACCCAAACTGAATTATTTTCAATTCAGTTAGTACTGGGTTTAATGATTTTGAACCAACTCCTAATTAGTAATACGTACATCTTTCACCACCAACCCCGATTGTATGCAAAACTTGTAGCGCTCATGCAAAACAAGCACAAATCATCTCCGCAATGCGACTCACTCAACGCTAATTCATCTCACGTATTAATGACTTGTTCGAGTCTGATGCTTCTTATTTTCTTTCCAACCGCTCCGCTTTGATCCGCTGACAATCACTTCAGTCGCTGAATAGCCTTGTAGGAGAATGGTCGCCAACTTGAGCTCAAAGCGTGACTTTGCTTAGAAATCGAACTATCCGACACATCGAAGCCGAAGCATTGCAAAAAGTGCGCGTTTAATACAATAACTGTGCATTTTTATAAAAACAAAGCAATTGATGTGTGAGTGTTTTTGAGTAATTAACCATCAATATTGTTGACGCGACCGACATGCGGCGCTATTAGCAATTTTAATTGAAACTTGGTTGTGTACTGAACAGCATTGAAAACATGACAGTAGACGCAACCCACTGAATAGAACGCGCACTGCAACAGGTATTGCGAGCGCATTGAGTGTGCGTCGCGTAACTTGGCAAAAGTCGGAAGAAGCCAGCACGTGAACGCGAGTGATAAAGTGTGAGCCAGCCGTAAAGTTCGTGAGATTGCAAGAACTCGAATCAAAATGTGCTCAAGTATGATGACAACTATGAGCAGTAAGATTTTCAGAGGCCTCAACACCTCTGAAATGATTTTGCTTGTAGCATTGCTGCTACATCAGGCAGAAAGCAAACCCGGCAGCAATCCATATGTCGGTAATTTTTATGAAGGTAATGCAACAATTTTGCCGAAAGCTTAGTAAATAGGAAACATCAAGTGACCTCCGATAGTTCCTGTGATGCATGTACATATGTACAAGGTGGCACAAAAGTTGTCACCTAATGGTCTTTGGCTCTAATTTGTTCATGAATGAATGTATGAATGTATGAAGGTATGAATGAATGAATGAATGTCAAAGCAATATTTACTTTTGTCGCCATTTGCAAAAGTTATAGCATCTGCCAGTAAGGCGATGACTTTTGCGCCACCCTGTATGTATCTTAAGTAATGTACCGTTTTCGAATATTACATTATCAGAAGGCGATCCCTGTGTGATAAAGAATAATATCTACGGCAAATGTAAGGCAGTGTCTAAATGTCCCCTTCTGGCCAACCAAATGAAAGAACTGCACCTCAAATCCAGTGATGTCAAGCATTGTGGATTTACCGTGCTTGAAGAGATCATTTGCTGTCCAAATGCAGCAGCCGCTGCACGACCACCGGAACGCAAAGCAGTGAAAGGTATTTCGGAAAAACTTGTATCTTCTTTAATATGTTAAATAGTTGGGAAATTAAATTATTATAGTAGTCGAAATGTCGCCTTAAATTCGTCACATTTCTTTGTAATTTTTCGTACTGTATTACATGAAACATTAATTACAATTTTAATGAGGAAAGTAGTTAAAAAGCCGGCGGTTTATCAAACATCCTTCTAAGAGTAAAATCTGTAACTCTGTAAAGTGTCTAACGCTTAGCTTGGAATCGGTATGAAACTGTATGACTCTTTCACTCGCACAATACGCATGGTTGCGGAAAGATAGTCCGCATTAGGGCTGAGCGAGTCATTTATTTATGTATATGTAACATTAAATACATACACACTAGTAAATGTATACAATATCTGAGAAAATATTAACCTAACATATTGATAAATACTTTTATACAATTGGCTTCTGATTACCATTGTACAACCATTTAATTCTTTATCGGTCAATACAATATTTTAAACCAAAACGCATTTTTTCCTATAGCTCCTGTTTAATTAAAAACATACTTTTTTAAATTTTGATTAAATTTGAAAATTTGATTTGAATTTTAAATCGTTTATTCAAAAAGTTTCAAACGTTTATTTCACCATAAAAAGCTGAATATTATATATTTTCACTCAAACTTGGTAAAACCCTTTATTTATATATTTACACACTTTATTTATAAAAAATGGGAATGTATTTCGCAATTTCCAAACAATTTTTTTTTTGCAAATCAAACACTTATTGCGTTGTCACAAAATTTTGTGCACTAAACTTTTGGCGCGAAAAAAGTAAACAAACCTAATACTGTGTTCACACAATTTTTTGCTTTCACATGAGGCAGAGTTTGTGTCGGTTGTGTTACAATACCCAACATGCTCACATCTAACAATAATACTGAAAATTCAGTTAATTTTAGAGTTTGTAACATTACTGTCACTCGGCCAGATAAAGGGTTAAAAATCATTTAGCAAAATGTTGCTAAATTCTTCTTTCGCTTTGCTTGCAGCTTGCCAGGAGATCGAGAAAGACGCCGAGCCGGGTCTCGTGCCTTTAGTTATCGGCGGATCTCAAGTAAACCCGGGTGAATTTCCCCATATGGCTGCCATTGGTTCCACGGCTTTTGGCAGCAACGGACCTCCCTACGAATTCGTTTGCGGCGGCTCTCTAATTGACAAACGATTCGTCCTGACCGCAGCACACTGCGTCACTCGGCGAGACGTTGTAGCTAGCATTGTCCGCTTGGGCGTAACCGATCTGGAGGACACCGGTCCGGAGAGTGGCGTTCTCGATATACCAATCAAGGCGAGTACAATGCCAAGGCACGAAGTACACAGCGGGCGCTGAATGTCTTCGCCGTGACATTTGTCTTCTTGTATTTCAGTTTGTGCATCCCCATCCCAATTACAATAGTCTGCACAAGTACGACGACATTGCCTTAGTTGAGCTGGCGCGCGATGTCCAGTACACCAACACCATTTATCCAGCGTGCCTGCACACAGACTTAGCCGATCCGCCGCCCAACGCCGTGCTCAACATCACCGGTTGGGGTGTTACGGATCTTCAAAGTGGGTTCACTGCTAATCCAACTAACACTCACACCGACACTGACGCCTTTCAAAATGTTTGCCTTTCAGAGAAAGCAAAATCGCAAATTCTACTCAAGGCCCGAGTTAATATTGTGCAACTTGATAGCTGCAAAGCGATCTATGCACGGGAAGTTGCAATGCAGCTCAGTGGTGGAGTTCTGGATACACAACTTTGCACACACGATGCCCAATTCATGAGCGATGCCTGTAAAGGCGATTCTGGCGGGCCGCTCAACTGGATTACCGACGCATACTTGCGCAAAATGCGCATCGTGGGAGTGGTCTCAGCGGGCGCTGGCTGCGCCGGCGACATACCCAGTCTATATACGCGCGTAGCGTCCTACCTGGATTTCATCGAGGAAATTGTCTGGGCGTGAAACACGAGCTCGATGTTTTGTATATATTAGGGGTATTCTCGATGTCTTGCACGGAGAAAGAATTCGTAAAAATGCAACCGTGCAAGACTGGAAAATGCTACACATCGAGAACGCACAAAAAAGCACACATTGCAAATATTGCAAAAATGCCGCAAACTTTCTCCAATTCTTTTTAATTTGGTTTTCGGTTGATCCATTTCTACCTGCACGCAAGACATATATGCAAATTATATAAAAAGGTTGAAATAAAACCAAATATAAAGAAAATACGCTTGCGCACACGAAGAAAATTAAATGGCTGCCGCACAATCGCGATGTCACACACAAAACAAGGGTTTTTGCGTAGCATGACATGCAAAAAATGCAAACTGTTTTTGCTTGTATTTTGTTGTTGTGTCGTTGCTCGAAATGCATGGCCATGTCAATTATGCATTTCGTGCACGATGTCAGGGCTATGCAAGACATCGAGAATACCCCTATTGTATTGATAAGGTGCAAATACATAAACGGCGATGACTCTTAAGGGGTTACGCTTTCAATTCGCATATATTTTTCCACATCCATTATATTTAGTGTATGTATTGTTGTTTATATTTCTATAAATTATTTATTATTTTGTTTTAATAAAAATAAAACCTTTTTCGATTGGCTGAACTGTCAATAATTGGGCAGTGTTTCATTAACCAGCGACGCTGACGTCCCAAAATGCGATTATCTTTCGGCGATAAGCATTTGCCGATAAAAATAATTCACGAGCTGTGTACAGCGTTAGCGAAATATTTACCGGACTTTTCAATTATTTGCGTACAGTCAATAAAATCGCACGACGAGAATTGCAGCAAACGCAGAAAAACAGCGCACTTCACAGCCGATAAGAAAATAATTATAAAGCTGGTGGAAATAGCAATGAATCGATTGATCGATTGCCGGCGATCGCAAACGCCCAAGCACACAATCGTTCACATAATAAGCCTCATCCCCGCACAAATGTGTGTATTTTTCAATGAAAGTTTTATCTAACCACGCAATCGGTCCTAAACAATTCATTGAAGCAGCATTATGCGCCATGTATGGAGTTCAGCAAGAAGAAACAACGATGTCATCGGATAGCCAGCGATGCGCAGTTTGCGGTTTTTAATTAAGACGCGCAAAATCGCTAATCGAACTCGATCGGCTAGGGTTATCTGCGCACATATGTATGTGCAATGTGTACGATGAGCGTTTGCCGGGCGATGAATACGGTCAACTGATAGCCGCAATCATCAATTCGTGTTCATTCAACAACGATTTGCTCGCAAAGCATTTTTCTTCTTTGATTTTGTTTGTTTTCAAAAATGTATGCATGCTTGCACTATATACAAATATATTTACAAAACTGAAAGATGGCCTTAATCGTAAGCTACACATATTTCACTAATAATAATGTCACAATACACATGTATATATATGTATAAATCATACATAGATCTCATAATGCTCTTCAGCATACACTTTCTCAACAGTCCGTGTGGGTATGGCTGTGACGTTTGGGGGATCACAGCGCCGTACGGAAGTGCTCTTTTGTTCATTTAGGTACAAACCGTTTGCTCTCTGCTTGCGAATAGCAATTCTTAGTATTGGCTTTTAATTTCACATCATGCAGTTTTAGTACAATACATTGACTTAATATCCGTACATGAAGATTTCATACGAGTAGTTCAGCGTTCGATTGCAGGTTAGCAGAATCTTAGCGTACGACCTATTAATGCCGCCAGCGATGAAAAATGCGTCTGCATCTTCTGACGTCAGTGCGACATAGATTTCTACCTTCGTTAGAATGTTGCCGTTGGTGCCTTGGGCCGGATAGCTCAGAAGGACTTCCACGTCTTCGGCCCTGGTGAATTGCATTTCATCGGCAAAGTTTAATATGAGACGATCACCTGCAAGAAATTATTTACATATAGTTACAGCAAAAATCATTGCAATAAATGTCAAGTTTCGTAGCCAAAAGTTACTAATGATTCTATAACCTAGTTACTATGGCTTTATGAATAAGGTGACTTCTATCTACCTAACTACCTTTACGCAAAAATTATCCTGATTCGTCTTTCAGTATGTATAAATTAAATTTCAATGCAAATATAAACATCAAATTATTAAAGATGTCCTTTTTACAAATGACGTCGGTTGGTGTTGATGATCCAATGCATCAATAGTCAAAACATCATAGACACATAAATATTTCCTTTGTTCTCTCGATGGCCAATATTAACACGATTCGTATTTCGCCAACGAAGTGAACTCACCCGGAATTCTTTCCCCGGAAGTGAATATATAGTTTCCTTTGATATGATGCATTTTGTTGAATACATCCAATTGCACTTCCGGGTGTGTGACTCGGTAGCGCGAGTCATCATCGACGATCGTTATTTCCGAAAATTGCAAGTCAATCGCGAAAATCATCAACACCGGACTCAACGCGATCAGAACTAACAAAGATTTTGTGGACATTTTTGTGTTTTTGTATGGTTTCAACCAGATATCGATACGAAAGTGCCGCTTTTCACTCAAACTGCTTTCAAACGATTTCAGTCGTTTAATTGTACGATTGGCACTTTGGCAACTGCTCCGTAAGCTTAACGATTTGCAAATAACGCAATTGTAAGTATTTATACGAAAGTCAAGACGAATTGGCCATTATTCCGGCCAATCTTATCGTTATCAGCGCGAAAAGTTGCTGAATTGAAAATAAATTGCATAAAACACCCAAACACTCGAATCGAATCAGTTCTGCCGGCTCACACCAAATAAGTGAAATTATGCATTGAACATTATAATTTATAAAAAAAACAAATTATCACTTTAAAGTTAATTCAGACCATGGCGTACCATTCGGTAAGAGCCAAATCGCACATCACATTATTAGTCATCGCTTTGCTGTGGCAAAAGCTGAAGTAGGACTAGACAATTTATTCTCTAGAATTCTGTATTAACACGATGCATTTGTGCAACACCAGTTTTTTATACACTCGAAGAAATATAAAGTAGGAAATGAAAACGTAGAGAGCTTCTTTTTACTGATGTTGGGAGGTTGAATAACAAAAGATGCTCTCAAAAAATTACTATCATCATGAATATAATTTTCTGCTAAGCTTCATATCCAAAATTGTATTTAATTTGAAAAACTTTATTTTTTTCGAATGGAATCAAACTCCAAACTCCAAACTTAAGCCAAAAATTATTGGAAAAATAAATTTACTATATATAATATTAATGCCCTAAATCGTTAAATAAAGCAGTATTTAACGGTATTTAACGGCACGCGAAATTTCATTTTTAACACAAAATTTTAGGCACGCGCGTTGTTCTAATTTTTCATCCATTATAAAAATCGCCACAGAACAATTTTTCGACTTTTTCGTATAGACGTTAATCGAATACTAATCTTACGATATGCGTCAAAATTTTATAGAATACCAATAAAAGTATTCCAACGTTGAGAAAATAAATATTTACCGATTGGATAAGCCGGGCAATTCAAAATTCCCGTTCTTCGTGGTATATGAATGTATATTTGTATTAAGTCAAATGCACAGCAAGAAGCCGCCATCTTAGTTTGGTGTTTATTCTCGTTTATTGTATAAAAAGCAATTTCGCTAAATTTACGTATACCAGACATCTAGAAGCTCTGTCATATTGATTGACGTCGGTAACTCCTACAGTGCGGTAACTCCTACAGTTATGGCGTGCACATTCATATCACCGCAACGGTGGTAAATAAATTAATGCATTGGATCAATTGATAGCACAACAAATAAAATCGACTGCGAAAGGCGAAGTCACTCCTATCTGGATGTAGATATTTCAGAAATACTATTTACGACGGCTTTTTTTATTATATGTACATACATTCATTGCTAAAATTCAATTTAACTTAAAACAACAGCGGAAACTTCCAGCGCATTTCAAATAAGAATTCCACCGATAAGAATTTCATTATAGGCATAAATTTCTCAAACGCCCACCTTTTTCACTTGTTAGCAAGTGGCACCCACACGACACTGTAAATAGCGGTACACTAAATTACACAAACAACATGCCCATACAATCGTATGTGCATACAATATGTATGGATTTGTGTGTGTGATTTTGTAGTAGAAAACCCAAACGCGTGTGTGTAGATTTCAATTAATCTACAAGCTAAATTAATCTGCAGATTACGTATGTCGAGCCAAAACATTGAATGTCCTATCCACTTGGCGCGTGGTGTCTTACCTTATCGATCTATTTGTATCGAAGCGCCTAGTCCACGGCTCGTATGAATGTTGATTGAAGAGATTTCAGTTATCGAAAGAGCTATTAATAACAACGCGCTACTGAAATCGGCGGTACGGGCGCCACTTACACACAGCGCAGCACAGAGCACGAAAGCGCATGCTTAAAGACAAAAACCAGCCACCGTTATCAATGAACTTAAGGATACTTAAGTACTAACGGAAGTAGTACTCTGAGCAGATTAGGCACGTGGCTCAATCTACGCAAATCATTCAATATCAATTGCTTACTATAAATCAAAGTCATTCGAACTCATATCAATGATTTCAATACGTGGTTATGAGTGTCAAAACCCTTGAACGATAACCGGACGTGAGCTAAATACTTCCGATGTATCGCCTAGCTTAAGTCCACGGTGACTCAAAATATTACAATGAAAGCAATATAAGGAAAAGAGAAACAAGTATTTGTGATAAGAATACTTACGAAAGTTCCTAGCAGCAAAATTATTCTATTAGTAATGAAAAAATTCCTTTGCATTGACGTTCCACTTCCCCATTGCAAAGTTTATATCAAACCTTTTACACAATTTGACGCCACGAGTGAGTCGTGAAACGGATGTGATTCACAAATTACAATAACAATTATACCTAAATGTGCACGAATAATCAGTTTCTTATCATTGTCAAGAGCATCATAAATTAAACTGTTTGGTATTTTTTTACGGGATAAGCTAAGCCAAGCTAAAATCGTATATTTGGAAATAATTGTTTGATTTATACCAACACTTGCAAACATTTAAATACAACAAAATTGCTGCGATATTTACGTAAATTGACGAAATTGCCATGCGTGGGTATTTCGCAGCACGTGACCTGACTTTTTATCATCTTTCCTATTGAGGATTAAGCGAAGGAATTAAATCAATTAAATCCAGTCATTTTATTGCACCGATATATGGAAAAGCGCACAATAATAATCTGTAACAAGACTTTAACCAAATTTTCTCTCAACATTTTCCTTTACACAATATTACAACACTTTTAAGCCTTTCGAGAAGTCATTTTTATTATTTTATATTCATCCAACCATATATTCATTCAGCTATACATGCACTACGCTTACGCTTGCTTAGTCGCTGCCGTAATACTGCGCCGTGTAGGAGAATTGCTCCGTTTGATTCGCCTCGACCACAATCGAAATGAAACGCTGTCCAATGCCTCCGGCCACAACGTAAGCGTTGCCGTCACTGCTGTCCTGCATGCAGACCAGCTCAACATGGGTTACAATGCTGCCGCTGCCGGATTCCGGGTAAGTCAGCTGTATGGTGACGTCCTTCTTAGCGGGATAATTGTAAACGTCAGAGCCCTGTGCGACCAAGCGATCACCTGCAAAATTGTAAAAAAAAAACATTGCATTGAGCCATCGGTAGTGGCAAAAAGAGCAGCTAAGTGGTTTTGTGATAGGTCCAAATTTTGCACTAATAGCGGCGCGAAATTTTAGTGCATACTTTCAGGACCTAACGCTGAACGTAAAGGTAAACGTAGTATTTGTCACAGAAGAGATCACAAGAGACTTGTGGCACAAGTTGTTGATAAGAAAACAGCAAAACGTTGTGTAGACTAATTGCACAAAATAGTTCAAGATGTTATCGAGCCGACTTTTTACTTTTACTTGTGACAAAATGTATTTAACGAGCAATGTCTTACATATATAGTACATCACACCATGGAGATGGTTTTGGCTTCACACCTTACATGAAAATTAAGTTGGTGAAGGTTTTGTGAAGGCACTATTTTGGGAAAAACATTTCATTAAAACAACTTTTGGAAATGCCAGCCTTGCAACCAGGTTTAATGATAAGAACGTTGTATGGTGCACATTCTATGCGTCTTTATGCGCTTTCATTTTCTGCGATTCTAAAGGTTGGAGGAAGTGTTGCCTATCTTATCAATACGAGGCAAAAGATCATAGTTTATAACTTATAGAATTCACCGCTCAACATCGTTCAACACAATTGCCGCCGTTTACAGCATCCGGCCTTTAATTTTGAATTTTTCTCTTTTTATCTCTAACCCCATCAAGAATCGTCCACTTACCATCCACACGACCGCCTAACGTATAACGCACCGACAGGTTGCGCGCCATGCCCATCTCCTTGGTCATGCGCATCAGCTTCAGGCCGGGATGGCTTTTGGTGAAATCACGAATATCCTTCACCACCGATATGTCGCGCAAGTGCGTCTGTCCAAAACTCAGATCCTTGGCGGAGGAGCCACTCAGCGCCAACAGGAGGCACACAGCTACACAAGCCGACAGTACGCGGAACTGCATTTTCGAGATTTTGCAAAGGTAATTCGGTTTTTGGTTAAAGTTCAGAAACGGAAGTGCCACTGATACGAGCGCTAGCCAAACTGAATGACAATACTGCTGCCACATATTATTTATATCAGTTGTTACCGACGCGAGGTTATCAAGCTCCACGGCGGACGTTGAAAAAACTAAACAAATCATTATCAAATTTCGCTGTGACACGGCGCCCAATGCCGGCAGCTGCACCGCCGATAAGTGTCCGATAAGTATCGCGCTGTCAAATCAAAGTAGACATTGTAATTGGCCGCACCACTCTCGATGCGGTGATGACTTCGCGCCTACAACTGTAATGTTTAATTGAGTATTTCTGCCATTTTTCCATTTGTCGTTCGAAATAATCCGATTGTCGGTGACAGTGACAGTGGCAATGACAGCAACGCAATCAGCGGCAGCATAATTGGTGTGGGCCAATAAAACCAATTGAGTTAATGCGCTGATAAGCGTTAAATCAAAGCACACACACACACACACACACATACACTGTTACTTCATTGCAATTTATTATTGTTAGCATTTATTATTATAGCAAAAGTGGCTATCGCCGTTTTGGGCACTTTAATGCCAATGAGTAAGTTTGATTGTCATCTTAACTTCTGGAATTATTTTTAGATGGCCAGAATTCCTCAGAAATAAACAAGTGTGATTCATTTCATGCGACTGGTCAGCAAACAAAAACTGTGATAACAACTACCCAACATTTCACACGACTGCGATGGATGAGTAATAAATAGTAACGAGGTTTCATGCGCGTACAATAAGTTGCATTGTTCACATTTTATCATTTTGTGATTTTCATTGCACAATCTATTGCACTCTGCATGTTGCAAAAAATGCGTTTTATCTAGGCCTCAATATTCATCAACGTTTGCAAATAATTTAACTTCAGTAGCGAAATCAGTTGCTGAACGTCTAACGGCAACTGCATGTTAAGTACGACAACCCACATATTTTCGAACGATAAGTGTAGCCCGAGAACTCTTAATATATAGCATAGTCCAGACTTGGCATAGATTCCATATTGAGCCTTGACCTTCGCGCACTATCAAATTGATAATCAAAAGCATTCAATTAAAACATATGTACTTAAAATCGTTTATTATGCTTTATCAGACTTATAATGCTAACGTAAAATATGCTTTCAAGTACACAGTTCATGTACGAATAATCATAATAAATTAGTTATTTTCTTGTTGATTTTTCGCCGGTGACAGCGCTCAAGAATTTCCACTATTGCTCATGTTAAAATCAACCTATTCACTAAGTGTAGTAAAAGTATTGCATTGGTGCTGGGAGCAAGGGCGCTCCGTCAGCGACCACTGCTTACATTTAAATGGTTGCTTAAAAAGAGCTTTTTCTGTTTTTTTTTTGTTTGTTAAAAATATCAGAAATAGAATACACATTTATCAAAACACGTTTTCGAGTCAACATTGATCAAATGTAGTTCGGCATCAGCATCTTTTATCACACAGTTTGCCCGCGCTTGGACACGTGAAGTCATACAGAGAAGAACAACTACGAACTAGTGTCCTAATTAAAATTAATTACAACAATAAATGGAAGAATGTTTTAATTTTCTACGAATAATTGGCAATGTTGAAGCATTTTAGTATGAACTTCTGAAAAAAAATTATAAACTTTTGATTGTAAAATCGGGTACGATGTTTGTTAAAAATACACGCTAGCGGATGCGTTCGAAAATTTATGCAGCGGGACTTGTAGAGCTCCACTGGCAGTTCATAACGGAATATTGCAGATCAATTAGCATAATTTCGGACGATTCTTGCAGGCCCATCATCTTTTAATATCGTGAAATAAAAATAATTAAATGTTCAAAAAATGTATGAATATAATAAAATTATAAGACAACCACAACAAAATCGTATAATTAGTCAGAAATGATGCACTGAATTTGAATTGTTTACAAAATTGATACCTGCAAGTCGCCCGAAACTATCCCCACCCATCTCGATTGCTTGTTAACTTAATTTCAAACTGGTCACACCAATTTGTTCATTGCTCATAGTTAGGAATGCCTTTGCTTATCTCCTTCTACAATTAGTCATTATAGTTTCCGTCTCTTTCAAGTTTCTTTATGATTTATGTGAACTCTGTTCTTACGATAGCTATAAAACGCTTCCAACTTCCATTAATTAACGCTACAACTGTGCACGATTAAAAATCTGTTAAAACTCAACAACTACATTCCACTAAGTGTCCTTCCCAATTGCCATTGCTCTCATACATTTTGAAACCCTTGCACAAATGCCGCCCTACGTCACGTCACGTCTAACCAATCTCACTCATTTTGACAGTCGCCCTAGACGCACTCTACCATTTGGGTTTGATTTCCTTGAACCACCACTGCTGGTAGCCATCGTTGGCATCGCAGTGCGCCAGAAACAGTTGTTGTGTCGTCGGATGAACCGCCATGCACTTCTTGTGCACGCGGTGCAGTAAATGCTTCGTCTTCTCGTCGTAGTTCCACGGCCCATCCACTGTGCCTAGCCGGCAAACGGCCAACTTGATGCCCTGTCTGTCGGCCTCCACGCAGCGCTCGCCCACACCCAGCTGTCCAGCGGCATTTAGTCGTATCAGTTGATTATTGCCACCGCCGTGGCAGTGTGACAGTCCCATAATGGCCGGCGGCTGATGGCCCATAGAGTCCAAGCAGCCGTCCGTGGCCACCGATCGCAATTCGCCCCAGTGCAAGTTCGCAGGTAGTGCCGGAAACTTGTCCCACACATCGTAAGCGACATTGTCCATAAACCATTGGAAGGACTTGCAGTTGAGGCGCTCCTTCAACGCCAGCTGTTCGCTTATGTCGCCCATGTCCAGGTAACGAGCCAGCGGTTCTCGTGTGTAGAAGTACTCCTTGTGCGTCTCATCAAACCACGTCTCAATTACGCGCTTGTAGTTGATGGTGATCAGCGGACCTTTCTTCTTCTTTGCCAGCTTGCCAAAGTTGTAAGGCATGAAGCCGCGATACACGTGCCCTACGCGAGAGCACGGCACCCACTCAATACTGCCACCGCACTGCCAAATCTTGAAGCTTAGTTCGAAGTTTTCGCCACCCCAGACCAGCAGCCCGGGATCGTATGCTCCCAGCTCCAAGAAGTACGCCCTATTGATAGCAAACAGGCCGCCAGCGTGAGTCGGACTGCGATAGGGCTCGGAGTTGTGCGTGCGACGACGTTGCTCGCGCTTTGGCACCTCGTTCTCCTTGTACAACATGCCCCACTCGAAGATGCCGCGGTAATGACTGTCGCTGCCGTACACTGGCCGGTACTCGAACGACTTGTGATCAATGCCGTCGATTATTGGCACTGTCATGACAGTTGAATCACGATAAATTGGAGCAAGCAGAGGCGGCAGCCAATTGGTGTTCACTTCGCAGTGCGCATCAAGGAACACAATCACCTCACCTGTACAAAAACAATTACGGATGTTACAAAGCAAAGATTAAATTTTATAGAAATGTATACCCCAACCGCTGGGGTAATTTAAATATGCCACAGATATAAGTTTCTACCAGAATTACCGCAACATGAACAATAAACAACACCAAAAAAAAAACACTTAATCAAAACAATTCTCCTATTTGAACCAAAGATCACTTTGTTTCAGTCAATATAAACTAACAAAATTATGTCAACACCTACCTGTAGCCTCGAGGGCGCCCCTGGAACGTGTGCGTATCAAGCCCTGACGCTCGTCGTTCCGCAACAACTTTACGAGCCCATTAAACTGCACCACATATTCGTCGAGCTTCTTTTTCAAGTCCACCTTGTCGGAGTAATCGTCGACTAAGATGATTTCATGCAACATATGCTTGGGCGAGCGATCGATGACCGAGTGAACAGTGCGCATCAGTACTGAGAAGCCCTCGTTATGAAACACGATAATCACACTCGTCTTGGGTAAGTCATAGGGGTAGTCCCAGTGCTTGCACTCCTCCAGGCGTGTGTCGCGCACCGCACGATGCAATGATATCTCATCCGAGCATGCTATATTCATGCCATACTCCATTTCCGACTCATCTGCGAGATTTCGCTTGTCGGCACTGAGATGATAGGGCTGGCCATATTCTCCGGGGCCCACGCGTTCTTCTGGGTGCTTCGGCTCGAAATTGCCCAGACCTGCAAAGAAACGAACAACAATAATTCAAATAGGCAAACACAAATAAAACAAATACGAGATAGGCGAACATTTACAAACGCAAACGAAACAAGTACGGCATATTTTATGATTACACAAGTGCGCCTTGCATTGATCTCTGCAGTCAAAGACAGATGCTGTTGACCGATAAAAAACTACGAGTACATCAGCACGTACTAGCACATTTAATAGTGACAAAAAAAATGCACATCGAATAGTAAACACAATGTTGCATTGTAACGAACAACATTCGCAAGTGGCATTTAAGTAAGAAGAAAGATAAACAACTTATTTATATTTAGTGTGCTATAAGTGTGCATGCTAAAGCAAGCAAGCAAAATTATGGAATTGCGATTTCATCTGAACAATATCGAACAAAAGTTGCCACTTCTTTCTGGAGTTTCTGCCTACCACAAAACGTGAGCTTCCTCTAATGTTTCAGTAAATTGCACTTTTCAGATATTTTCCAAGTGATAACAGGAGCAGCCAAAAATTAACAAAATTATTGAATGTGTAACATTTTAATTTTAAAATATATCTTGCAATACAATTGATCGAAAATCACCAAACTAATCTAACCCATTTATTGCAAAATATAAAATATATATTATATTATGTATTTCAATTCAGCAATACCTCCTTTAATAAAATCTTAAGTCCTTACTTTAATCTTTATTGCACTACATTTTCACTGCAATGTAAATATAAAAACAAACTAATTAATAATAACTTATACCACCGAATTACCACATTTACATATTTTTGTATTCTTTCTTTTCATAACACAAAAACTCAGCATTGTTAAAAAATGAAGTAAAATTATCCCAAACAAAATTATGTAAACGAATTCATCAAAATAACTGGAGATATTTGATCAACTCTGACGGAATATTGGTCTTCTCAAGCGTCAAGACCATTAAGAAAGTCGACATTGAAAGTTTTAGCTAAAATATCGTGTGGCACAAACTTAATTATGATCGAATCTTTACACCTACCTGACTGCTACCAAACAATAACAAATTGTAAAACGCATAAAAAACTACCGGCGACGCATCACTACGTCTTTTAGCGCTCGCACACACATACGCAGAACATTCGACTCAGCTCGAGTCTTAAACCTTTCATGCCCAGTCGCCCATAAGCCGCATTCTTCTTTGCTATGTTCAGCACACATTTTTAACACATTTTAATTACCTACTTTTCCTTTCAAAAATATTTCGGCCAAGAAAAGGTTAAGTACAAGTTGCTGACTCTTTCAGCTAGCATTTCGCTTGTTTGCTATATTTTCTTCTCATACCAAACAAAGGCTAATTGTGGGCTAAGGTCAAAGTCAGTCAAAGACCTCTGCGGGCACGTGCTTGCGGCAGCTACCATTTCCAAAGCCGGTTCGTGTCTTATTATTCCCTAATATTTTGGCATAACCTTAGTTGTCACCCACATTCGCCACGTATTTTTTCAACTCACCCTCAATCAGTTTTGGTACTTCTCGTGGTCGGCTTTCCAGGCGCTGATGACTGTAGCGAGCCCCCGAGAATTTCGACTGATATAGCTCCTGCACACGTCGACTGTCGCCCCATGTAATGAGGAAATAGAGCAGCGGCAGCAATAAGCAAACGCAGAAAACTATGCGGCACAAGCGACCGGTGCGAAAGCCGCTGATACGCATCTTGGTTGCAGGCTCAGTTCAATAGCCAAACAGTTCGGTCCGATCGTCGCTGTGGCGATGCCAGCGGTTCTGCACATTCAATTCTGTCGACGTGTCGCAAGCGCGCCCCAATCTGAATTCACGCAATTGGACCAGTTAGTACCAAGAAAGATAGAAACAAAACACAACAAACAAGGTAAGCCCGCAAAGGGGTAAGAAGTAGAAAGTGCTGGCACGAACCGAACTTGCCACTACGCTGAATTGTTACCTTTTCCCAACCACGGCCGATTTTATAGCACCCACGTAAAAGCGTCTATTTTTCAACGATATTATAATACAAGTAATAATGTTATTTAATAAACTTGGCTTATTTCACGTTCTTTTCGCCACTAATTTCAACTTTTTGTTGTACTTCCACACAGTATTGCCAGCCACAAGCGCAAATAAGCGACCAGCAAATATTTATTAAAGTTACTTCTGTTGGCAACGCGTAAGTGAACTGCAAAAAGAATATCTTGTGTGAGACTTTCATGAATTACACAAAACTTCTGAATTTAAACACCAAACACTTTTGATTAATTTTAAAATCATGAAATTTACTTTTTAGTAAACGAATTAGTGAATAAAGTAAAAAATAAAGTTTCTGAAAATTATTAAATTAATAAAAAACAAACAGAAACACATTAATGTTTGGTCAGCATGAGATATATACTTGTTACTCTACCTCCCCAACGGTCAAATTACCAAATACTCGAAGTAATTACTGTCAAACATCAAGGTTAGGTTAGGTAGGGAAGGGTGTGTGCGTCCCAAGGGCAGCACTTCCACTCGGAGGCCAAAATGGCCCATTGTGAATCCCTTCTTAGAAAGTTCTGAAGCTAACCAATGGCTCTCAGTCCGGGGAAAACCAGTTCGACCTCTTGATGAAGGAGAGTAGATCCGAAATTTCAACGTTTACCGCGCAAGCCAGGTCTGCCAGGAATCTTGACCCCAGGCTGCGGAGACGGCGTTCCTGCAGAGCCGGGCAGTGGCACAGATAGTGTTGGATCGTTTCCACTTCTTCCTCATCTCCACAGCTTCTGCAGACATCACTGGACGAGAGGCACCATTTGACAAGCATGGATCCAATGGCGCAGTGCCCAGTGATGACTCCAACAAGCTGCCTAATAGAGGTTCGACTCAGGGACAATACATATCGTGTTTTCCTCACGGAAAGGGAAGGCCATATTGCCCGGCAGGTACTGCAATCAGTTCTGCTCCGCCATGAGGACTCGATGTAACTTTTGCTCAACCTGTCAATACGCAAATACAGGGCAGATATCGGAGGGAGCACAGAGTTATCCACTTCGGTGAGAGGCAGGGCGACCCCCTTTCTTGCCATCTCATCCGTTGTCTCGTTTCCTGCCACTCCAGAGTGGCCCGGAACCCAGCAGAGAGTGACTCGGTGATGCCCGATGCCTCGAAGTGCAGTGCGACAACTCTGCACTACCTTCGATTTCACAGTGGCTGATTCAAGCGCTTTAAGAGCTGCCTGACTATCCACACAGATTGTGACATCCGTGGGTGGTAATCCGCTGTCGCGGATTAGTTCAGCAGCTTTCCAGATTGCATAAATCTCCGCCTGAAAAATGCTACAGAGGTCCGGGAGTCTGAAAGACCGTTGTACCCCCAGTTCATCTGAGTGGAAACCAGCTCCTGTACCTTCCTCCATCTTAGAACCGTCTGTGAAGATGGTGATGGAGGCGTCTCTTGTCACACTTGTAAGTCCCCATTCTTCCCTTGAGGGAAAGGAGGTGAGTGCGCGCGAAACAAAATCCAGGTGTGGAATCAGATAGTCCGTGCAGGACTATCAAACATCGAAATCAAACAAATATTTTTAATATATGTTTAGCTGATTAGCATAAGTTTAGTTGGACTATCGGTCGTTGAGTTCGCTTCTGCAATATAAAACTCCAGAATAGGTATGTTATTTAAAAAAAAAACAGGTTGTTCCGTCATTCATGATGCTGCAATAAATTTTTGGCCGAAAAGTCATTGTACAACTTACAAGAGCGGGTTTTGCACAACTGTTCGTTAGTACTATCTCTATTCTGAATGTTTTACACTTGAAACGTTCTTTAGTTTGCTCTATTTTTTATTCTGTGAATAGTTGATGTTGATATTTTAATTTGAGCGGCAGCAACAGGTTCAGGAAGGTTTGGATCCCTCTTGTAAGCCCTTAACACGTATTTATCATTTTTTTATTGTTCGGACGATGCTCTGCCACATCTAGTTTTTCATTTAATCCTGATAATGCTGTTGATGTTTGCTCATACTTTTTTTACCATAGATTTTGCAACTTACAATATTCTTCGTAGGCGCCACCAAGATTTGCTCTGATTTTGCAGGTATTTGTCCAAAATTCACTTCGTGTGCCGAAGTTCGTTGGTCTCTATTCCCATATTTTTGAAGCTACATACATGATGAAAAATTAGCAATTATTTGAAGTACGTAGTTTAATGATGGAAACAACATTTGAAAAAACAATTTGAGAAAAGAGGTTGTCAAAACAAGAGTGCTGTCTCTATCTGGATCACTTGGTTTATTTCACTATGTATTATCGTACTGTTAAATACAACCGTGCTTAAATATACGACATACTTTTGCAGGCTGTAGCCACACAGAAGTTCAATGCGACATTGCGACTGATTTTGTGAAAAGAGGAAGATAGTTATTTAAAAATTTGAACGCGCTTTACTGGAATTTCTTCGTATTTATGGTGGTCTCTTAATTGCACAAAATGCACAAGAAAGCACATCTACCGCGTACTTCTCGGGTGAATGAGAAAATAATGGAATATTACATGAAGTTTGGGCAGGACCGCGATCTGGAAAAGTTTATGCGTCTGTATTCGCCCAGCGGCTGCCGTAGCAGAAGTAGAAGTCACAGCAGAACAACAGCAACAAGCGCCACAGCTAGTAGCAACGCTAGCGACGACGACGGTCAAGTGATGCGTCGTATTTTCCTACAGGAAACAGAAATCTCAACGGAATTTACTAAAGCGTCAAGCAGTAGTGCAACTATTGCGCGCCCGGTAGAGCGTCAAATACCAATACGACTGGAATGCGACGTCGACGAGGTCGAGACATCAAATATAGAGAGCGTAAGTACAAAGAATAATTAGAACAAGTTCTTACATTTGCAACATACATATGTGCAATGCTTGGTCTTTGTAGGAGATACCTTCATCTCAAGACGTACTCACCACTCCTGCAAGGACGCCGCAAACTGAGTGCAAGCACACTCAGACGCCCGAGTCCATTGTTAAATCACACAAACGACTCGAATGGGACTCGCTGGGCGATGTCGGCTACAAAAAGTCCATGTCTGCCAGCAACATCAGCATACTGGAACGTTCCGTGCTAAAGGAGTTCTTCGAAGAGAGCGGTCGCATGGCCACGAACGTCTCCGAAGGCGACTTGAAGCAGCTTCAAATGGAACTACAGCACAAGCAAGTTTACCGGAAGTCGGCAGGGTCAGCCGAGCGTAGACACAGCAAATATAATACGCCGCCGCTTGCTTCTAGTACAATGATGTGTGCGGTGACAACGAAGCAAGCTTCTGGTGGTGCTCGACCCAAACAAACTTCACAAAACACTTCGACTTCGTTGCAAAAGAAGTTTGAAAAATGTGTTCAAACCTCCTTGCAACGACCACTGCCTACAACATCGCGCGAAATTCAAGTGACTTTGTCATCGGCGTCCACCACTTCGTCTGCACTAGGTGGCTCGACAACGCCTAGCAGCTTTGATTATATTTCATCTCGATCGTCACGTTCTCAATCAACAGCAGCATCAACTGATGGTGCGGTGGCAAGCGATAAAGGCCCTGCCAACCAGTCGCGGGTACCAAAACATGCTCAACAGGAACAAAACCAACCGCATCCATTTGTGACTAGTATCTCCGAAATGTTGGCACGCCGTAAAGTGTTCGGTGAGCACAATGATCGCGTGCGAGCGCCACAGAGTAGCGGTGATGCTACCGATTTGCAGCAACTTCATGACACACTCAAGCAGGCACTCACCGAAAATAAAGAAAACTCGGCGACATCAACGTTGCTACACTCGCCGCAGCTTGACCTGGGCATACAGTTACTCTGCTCGCTAATTGACGCACGAAGCCTGGACCAGAAAGAGAAGAAGAAACTCGTGCGCGATATTGTGAAGCGGATATCGCGTATGAACTTGTGCGGAGAAAGAGAGACCAGCCGTCTGCCTGGCGGCGCAGTCAGGCAGACGCCGTCGAGCAACAGCGTTGCCTCGAAAGAGTCTGGCATCACTTTACGAGATAACAACGCACAAACGACACTTGCATCCAAATCGTCCGTTACCTTAGCCAGGACGAGGTACAACGTCAGCATGAACGCGCTGGATATGCAAACACTGGAGCGCAATTTGCCATCGACAGTAAACAGCGTGGCAACGGGCAATGTGACGAACAACAGTGCGAACAATGACCGTTTGGAAAATATCGCGGGTAAGCCAAACAAATGCCTCTCGCAATTAAGGGAACAAATTGGGCTCAATGGAGTGGGGCAATAAGCATAAATCGAAATGCTCTCAACAATTTGGCTATTGTAAAATTTACTAAAAGGGAAGGAAAGGGAAGGGGAGGAAGAGAACTGTCTAACAAAACCATTCTTTCTACTGTTTTTTCTTCTAGTACTCCAGAGGACATCACCACCAACTACCTCCGCCAAAGCATTACGGAAATTAGCTACACTGAAAGCCGCCACAAAGAAAGAACAGCAAACAAGTCGACGAATTGCCGCCGGTTCTACTCACGGCCAAGACTTGTCAAAATTATCAAACCGAGACTCTGAAAATGCAGCTGGTTCAATTGGCAATACCATGCTAAATGACGCTTCGAAAGACCGAACGCAGCCGTCAGTTCAATGCGCGGGACCTGCCTGCAGTATAAACTCGGAATCGCCGAGTAGCAGTTCGAAAGATCTGATCACACAGAAGGCAGCACATGCGGCCAACCGCTCGGATACAGACACTGATATGGCGGCACAGAGCACTATGCGCGAGTGGCTGAATCCTATGACGCAATCGGAGATTGAATATGAGGAGAAGAAACGCGAATTTGCAAAGCATGCAGCTAAGCGCGAGAAACTATTGAAACGTATGAACGGCGATAAGACCGACGCCGAGCGCGAAACGCAGCTGCAGTGGATTGAGAAAGAAATTGAGCGCTTAGAAAGTCTACGTAAGCTACTGGTGAAGCCGGACACCCAAAGCAACTCGGTTGGGACAGAGGATCAGGCAGCTGAACAGGTGTCCAACATCCCCGAAATGTACGACACCGTCAGCTCAGATAAGCCGCCGGAATCATTGAGTGAAACTTCCGAACGACTTGTTCAAGAGATCGAAGTGGTTATTGAGGAGTCAAATGAAGACTATGTTGATTTGCCAGAAAAGTTGAAGCGTTCGAAACAACGGAAACGTGAAACACAAACTGTCTACGAGAAGTCAAACGCCCCAGCGGCAGCAGACTACGGCAATTTGTTGCAGGGAAAGCCGCGTTTCCGCACTGTCACCGAAACAATTATTACCAACGAGGAACAAGTATCTCCCAGCCCAGCCGTTGAAAAGCAGACCTCAAGCGATGCACTAATTCCACAAGCACCGCCTCCACCACCACCACCTCCACCACCTCCGATACCACCATCACGTACGCTACCGCAACAGCGCTCTAAAATGAAAACTCCGTCGGACAGCAATGACAGCGAGAGCATTGGCTCGTTCGTGCAGCAGCGTAAGCGTGAGTTTTTGGAACAGTACCGCGACCGAAAGCGCAACCACTACGAGTCGATGCTGCAGCAGCAACAACAGCTGCTTATACAGCAGCAACAACAAATCATACAACAGCTCCAGTTACGTCCACTTCAGCCGCCGACCATCAACGGTCACTATTCGGTGCCAAGCACTATGCCCCGGTCGTATCAACCGATACCAACGCAACCATACCATCAGCCGTACTTTCCACACTACAACCAACCACCAGCACCACGACCAGCGGCGACAACTATGCCTCCCAAGCCGCTACCAACAGAGATACCGCAACAGTCGCAGACGTCAAAGCGGTACGAGAAGAAACATGTAACAGTACACGCCACATACACCAGTTCGGCCGGCCCCATCAGTGAACAACAGCCGGAGCAGGGAACTTCATCGTCGTCCATGTTCTGTATGTCATCGGAGGTCTCGGTGCCGATGGGCACCAATGACTCCACCAGTTCCACACCAACTACACATCAGTACGATGATGTGGCCTGCGGTGTAGCGTCGACAAAAGGCGTTCAAACCGGCAGCTCGTTGCGGGGTTACCCATTGCTGTTGGGCAAGCGATTAGGCTGTTCATGTGGTGTGCTGCCGCAGCGGCACTTTTACAATCAAGCCCCGGTGTCATGCGGTCAATCTATGTGCATGCAGGTGAAACCCAAAGCTATCGCCTATATTATTCAGTTCGACAAATCATCGACGGGCAACGACGACTCGTCGAGCCGTGAAGCCGTCGCAGTTAGAAGTAACGAAGTCACCAGTAGTACAGATAATGCTAACAATGCTGAAATTCGTGGCAACGAAATAACGTCAGTAACATCTGAGCCAGAACCCGAATCCGAACCGCGACCAGAAACGGAACCGGTGTTGACATTGCAAGATCACTTGCAACGCGCCAGGCCCGAATTCCTGATGCACTCAAAGGAGCGCAAAGCAATTTTGAATGAAATTCAAGCAATGCGACAGGAGCGTGAACGCGAGCTGCGTGATATTGTAGACAATGCCAGCATTAGCTCGTTAGATAAAAGGCTTCAGCGCCTACCGCCGCCTCCAACAAGTAACCCAACAAAGTTATATTTCTTATAGTACGATATCTATCTTATATAATGCTGTTCTTTGTTCCACTCATAGAACGCCTGCGCGTTTTTCCCACCAAAGTAATGAAAGCAATGACCAACAAATACGTGGAAAAACTACCCGAAGTAGTGCTGAAGCAGGAACGAGAACGCGAAGAGCGTCGTCGCCGAGGTAACCGCCTGCTTAGGGATGTTTTCAATCGGGTAATCGCGTTTAAGTGATTTTACTCATACTCTGTAACTAATGTTGATTTTAATTTTGTTGCAGCGCTTACAGAAACGTGTACGCAGCGGCAAATTGTCGATAAATCACAGCCGCCAAGTGATTTGACCCGAGCAGTGTGCTTGTATTAATTACATCTTTGCACTACAGTTGACGATTGGCTTTATAGCTAAAAATATATTTTATTGAATGTAATTTTGAATAGACAAATACACGCACATTCCAGTGCTGAAAGCCCAGTGTTTTGTAAGATTTGATTTCATCGGAGCTAGTTACACAGCTTAAGTGGAGTGTTATACTGTGTGCATAATGGTATTGCAGCCAGTAATCGGCTCGTTTTAAACTTTTTTACAACTGACAAAGAATGCGAATTTTCAGTTACCCAACCCAGGTGCTGTATTTTTTGGTCTTATGTTAGAATTTAGGGATGTTTAGTTACTTTGAAATGGCATAAAGCAAACACCTCCGAAAACACGCTGCTTATTATAGTGTGCATAGTTCAGATAGTACTAATACCAATAAGCATTTGACTTTGTATAATCTGAAACAAATTGCCAATTGTTCGCTTTATTTACGACTCTCTTTAAATATTTTAGGTAGATAATACAATTGAAATGTTACTTTAAACATATTAGCACAATGCATTTAAAATCAACAACTTGGATTTTTTTTATTAATATATAACGTACTATGTGTATTTTAATGTGTATGCACGCATTCATGTGCATGTGTAAGTCATTAAGTATTAACTACCAAGCTTAATAATTATAAACTGACCAACCTAGCTTATCTTATACGCTGCGCATACTGTCAATTCGATATCAAACAAAAGTATTTTACAAAGCTACTTGCTACTGCTTTCCGGCTTGCGTCATCATCGGCGAATTGTTTCTCTTCTCGCAAGCATGTACTTTTGGAAGTGGGATGCTGCGGAGGGGATAAAGGGGTGCTTTTTGTTTGGATAAATCCTGCGCTGGTTTGATCAGGCAAGGATGTTGATTAGTTTGAGCACATCAATAGTAAGTAGTGAAAATGGAAAATTTAATTTCGGAAGTTTAGTGAGTTACGATTTAAAGCGCTTAGTAGCTAGTAATTGAATTCCTTTATTGAAAGTACGCGTTGCGTTACGAAACGGAGAAACGAACAAGCTCAAATAAATACTACACTGCTTAACTTAATTAGGAGAAATTCCGCACATTTGACAATTACGGCTACGATTTTAATTAGCAAATATATGTACTACACTAACAATAATTAACAAGAACTGTTAATAACGTTGGAGTTGGTTGTAGCTAATTTACGGAATGTCGTTTTATCATTTTTAACTAAAATTCAATTGGACTAATGCATCAATTGAGAGCAATGTTCTGTCGCCTTGGCCAACTTCTTTTTACGCGCCTGCTTGATGCCATTCATTCGTTGCACATCCATTACACGGCAAATCTGTGATAGTTGACCAACGTCAGCTTTTGCTGTTGCTATTGTAACTGCTTTACTGTATCGGCTAGCATAAATATTTGCATAATAACGTCTGATATACTGTGAGTGCTTTAATAGTTTAGATGATTAATATTTTATAACTTATGTTTGCATTTTAATATTGATCTGCTTCCATTAGAAAACGTCGTTGAGCTCAACAACGGACATGTTGAATTCCGTCCGGAATAGTTACTGCCTCACCATGTCTAAACCACCCTCCTCTTCCATCTTCGATAGGAATTTGATGGCGCGGTGCTGCGGTTCGGTTTGGCGAGCCATGTCAATGAGAGCAAGCAACTTTTTAATGCCAATAAATACACTGCGATATAAACCAGGTTTAATACTGCGTTTCGTATACGAAAAATGATGTAATACTGACCGCTTGCCCGCCATCTTCTTTCCAATTGCCTGCAACTCGCCCTTGCTGAAAATGTCGGCGTCTTCAAGTACGGCTAGAACGTGATCCGGACTCGATAGATTGGGTACATGGAGAACTGATGTGAAGGCTGATAACATTTCCATTTCCTCCAAAACTTCACTGTAAAATATATATAAATGAATTGAAATTAAATTACTGGCAAACAAGAACATATTCTACACATACACAAACGCACTTAAATTTACCCGATAGTTGGCGTAGCTCAAAGGAAGCTATGCCAGCTAATGCTTTTCATAAAGCAAGAACTAGGTACTCGTCAAAACTTGGTATGGCTATTTTTTTTTATTTTTTTTTTTGGTATAAACATCCATACACAAGCCACTTTGTCACACAACCACTTACCGTCTACTTGAGGTACACAGAATTAACAGTTTGCGTCCTTTTGGTGGTTGCTTCTTTAGCAAGACCAACAGCGCCTGCAATGTCAAATTGGAATAGCGCGGTCCAATCGGACCATAGTCCAACAAACGCTCAACATTGTCCACCACAATACAACTCAGCATGGACCGGTAAGCATCGTCAAATATCTAAATCAACATAGCATTTATCTCAATGAGTTCTCTAAGTCACACTCATTGCTTCATACCTTCCGTATTTGCAAGCATTTGGCAGATTCTGTGAAGCCAACCATATCCTCCGGTGAGCAAACCTTCACAAAGGGAAAGTCGGACATCTTGGCCAGTTTGGCAGCCAGCGCTGTTTTGCCAGAGTTCGGGGCACCTTCAATGAGCACTGAAACCAGGCCGGAACTTTCTGTCGCTTTAGCCTGTTGCACATACAGCATGCCATCCTCCAGCAGATTGGCCACCGGCTGGCCCCAGTTAATAATGCCACGCGACAGCATGTTGTCCAGTGTCTCTTGTGCAGTGCCAAAGGCCTATAAAAGCAACATTTCAGTCAGAAATTGTCTGATGCAGCTGCGCCGGAATCAACCTTACCGGCTTTATGTCGTTCTCCAATGCATGTATAAAGTCTGATCGAGTCACTTTCAACTTCTCCAAAGCCTCTGGATCAACTGTTACCTTAGTATCGGCCTTGATCAGCCGATTCATGGCTGTGGACTGTGCGGCACGCACAAGACCCTCCAGCTCGGCGCCGCTGAAATTTTTCGTCAGCGATGAAATTTCTTTTGCGTCTACGTCGCCGGCAATTTTATTAAATTCCTTCATGCGTTTGGTGTGTATGTGGAGAATCTGCACGCGGCCCTGCTCATTCGGCAAGCTGATCTCCATCTGCACCTCCAACCGGCCGGGTCGCAGTAACGCCTCGTCAATCATATCGCGCCGATTGGTCATACCAATAACCAAAATATTATTCAGTTGTTCAACGCCGTCGATCTTCGCCAGCAATTGGTTCACTACCGTGTCGTGCACGCCGCTGTTGCCAGCGACCGAACCTCGCGCCTTGCAGATAGCATCAATTTCGTCGAAAATTATTATGTGCAAACCGCTATTGGGGCCCGACTGCACAACAAAGAAAGCATTTTACTTGACGTCTATGACAATTAACAGTAAACCATACCCGCTTCTCCTCCTCTTCGGCGTCGGCAAACAGCCGCCTAATATTCGCCTCCGACTCACCCACATACTTGTCCAATATCTGGGGACCGTTCACAATTTTTGGCTCGCGCGCATTCAACATGTTTCCGATTTGCCGCGCCATCAGCGTTTTGCCAGTTCCGGGTGGACCGTATAGCAGGATGCCCTTGACGTGCTTGCAACCCAACTGCTCAACCAGCTCGGGAGGGAACACACGCGACGCAAACGCACGCCGAAAGATTGCGTTAAACTCCTTGTCCAAGCCACCAATGCCCATCTTGCCAAAGTCCCAATCCGGATTGATGATGGACTGCCTCACAATTTTACCCTTCGATTTGCCCTGCAGATTCAACGACGAATTCTCCGCCTTCTCGAATTGCACAATAGTATTGCCCAGAATACGACCAAAGCGAACACTCTTCGTAGCAGTCTCCTTGCCCTCACCCAATAATTTCGGATCAACAGCTAGGCGGAGAAGCAAAGGTAGGTACAAAATATTGCCGATAACATTAAAAGTTGAAGCTTACCCTCTAACGTCTTTACGGCCAGCCCTAGTAGCTTCTTGTCCTGGAAGTTGAAGACCAATGTCTGGCCAACGGTCAATGGCATGCCGGAAAACTGCATCAGGAATTCCTTGGCCATCTGATCAGAGTCGTAGGGCTCCTGCGATGTGCTACAAACAATCGAAAGTGTACGGCGAGAAAGTCAAAGTACTTTATACGAGGCAAACACAATGTTGAGCTTACGTTTTCTTCTGCAAGAAATCCGTCTCGAACGACACCAAAGTGATGACATCAGAATTCGCATCGAAGCGATATGGACGGACATCGATATCCTGGTTTATAGACAAGGTCGCCCACTTGCGCTGCACCAGCGAAAAGCCGACATGTCCACGCGGCACTTCTGTAGTGCGCTCCAGCGCAAATATGTAATGCTGGCCCGGACCGGGCGAAATGTCTGCATATCTGCACACGAATGAAAAATATTAGACAGGTATTTGCGGAATTTAACACCAACAGCAGTAATTTACAAGAAAAACAACAGTTCAAAATAAATTAGACGCTTCTTATACACAATGCTTATATCACAGCAGCAGACACCACCACCACCTTTTCCAACACCCTACTTCTTTTTGTTGTATTTCATCATACGTACTTGACATCCTCCGGAAAATCGTTAACATTCACAATGGCCCGGTTGGTCAGCGACAATTCGTCGGTGGGACATTTCGTCGCTTTCAAACGCTGACACACGCGCCGCAAAAAATTAACAAATTATTGATGTAAACTAAAATTGATATGCAAAATAGCCAATAGGTGACTCACGTAAGACATGTTGATGGGAAGTTTGCGCTGCAGCCGCTGACAATGCACAAATCGGGATTGTCAGGCGTGCGGAATATGTGTGCTGTGCTTGCCAAAGAATTTGCTGGGGGCAGTAAGCTGGCGTTTAGCCCTTCGTTCGCTGCCTGGCCTCACTTCGTTGGATGAGGGTCACTGGCTGGTTGGTTTGATATTACGGCAACTCTCGCTGCCTCTGCGATGAATATCGATCCAGAAGGTTTTTCGTGTCTATCTGCCAGTACCTTGGAAGGCGAAATTTGCAATTAGCGAGCTACAGTATCGATCTGATTGCCCACAATTACCTGACACACTTGACCCGTGCCAACCTAGACTGTCCCTTAAGCCTTGTAGTATTTTTTGCTGAAAATTAGGTATTTTTGCAAGATGCTGCTGTTCGCTTCCGCTGACCCCGATGCTGCATTTATATGACGCAGACCACTGGAAAAAGACTACTGAAATCCAAATTGTCAACGATGGCAAAGCTGAATGCGAAGTGAATGATGAATTTTTGGGGATGCTCCAAAACGTCATGCGCGAACTAAGTGCAGAGATGCCAGCTTTATCGAAATATCATTTAGGAATTCGGGAATTATTTCAGTTTCAAACTTCGGAATTCTAATCAGACTTTCTCCATTAAAATTAAATTTTTTGCTAAACAGAAATTCAATACCCCAAGTTTATGATATTATCTGTATAGAATTGAGAATATTTAAAATTCAAGAGCTTTATCTTACACAAATCTATAAAGAACTTTTGCGATTTGCATTTGTACGTTATACTATTTGTACGTGGCTATGGATTATTAAAACAATATCATCAGTAATATCGTCGACATTAATATTTGCTGCTTTTGATCTCGTTGTATAAAGCACCGTTACTATGCGACGTGAGCTACATTTCCTTTTATTCTATTAATGACCACTACCTCCTCGAAGCACATACAAACTTTTAAGTATTAAGCACAAAGTTTAACGTTTTACTAAAATTTATTGTATAATATTTTTCCTTAAACATTAAAGAATTTAATTAAAAGACTATACGAACAATCCGAAGAACCTAAGGAAAGAAATCAGTAGCGGATTTGAAGAACATAATGAACAAAATTATAAATATACAACAATCCCTAAGCGGAAGTGAATTACACATTCGATTCAGTTGTTCAGTAGCGTTGCTGTCGTCCGTACGGCGGCGGCGCCTGATAACCGTGTGACTGTGGATGTGGCGCCGGTCCACCAGTTGCCCCGGGTGGCATTGGCGGTGGCACATTTGGCGGGTAGTGCGAGTTCGTTGTCATGGTTGGCGGCGGTCCCCAGGTATTGGTAGCTATTGGCGGTGGTGCGCCCACACCAAATGGCCCGAGAGGAGGTGGAAGCGGCGGTGCCACAACGCCGCTCGTACCACTTGGTGCACCATAGCCGTGTGATGGTGGCGGAGGTGGAGCAGGTGCTGCAGAACCATAAATTGAGTGAATCTGGTGCGGATTGACTGGCGGCGGTTGTCCATACATATGGTATGCGGGCGCCATGGTAGCATTGGTCATTGCCGATGCATCGGCATTGGGTAGTACAGCGGGCGCAGAATTCGCCAGCGATTTTATCGCTTGTATATTATTGAGATCGCTTGCCGGCAGGCCTGCTATCGGCGGCACAGTCACTGCGTTTGCAGTACCTGCAACTGATTTTATCTTGCTTACGGGTGAGCCGGCGCTTGTGCTAGTGACAATGCACTTGGCGGGCGTCGGACTGTCGGCACGACTCGGCGGCTTCTGTGGCGGACTATTTGTTTCGGTTGGTTCCTTTTGGTTCGACTGATACAGGTCTAGCACTTGGTGGCAGATGTCTTCCAGTATTTCCATTGTTACGTCGGAAACGAACATGTCCCACCAGCGCGTGTGGAGCGGCTGCCGACCCACCCAGTCGACCACAGTGAATTTGCTTAGCTTGCTGGCGAGGTGTATTAGCGCTACGGCAATGATTTCGGGTTCCCACTGCAAGCACACAACCGTACTGAGGGAATCATTCACGAAATTCCACGCCATCTGCACCATTTTTTGCAATTTTTGCTGATCGCCTTTAAAGCATTTAGCATACTTCAGCAGGAAGGTGTACGGATGCTCCACTTGCAAGTCGAATTTAATGGTCTGTAGCAAAATGCGCTCTAGTGTCATCACCTCCTGCTCAATTCACAAAACACATTTATTAGTACTTTTGCGCATTCGCTGCACCATTCGACTTACCTCCTTCGGATCATCACCAAACGAGTAGAAGTAGTTGTCCGAAAGAAGAGTTCTCGCCGTTTTAATTATGTCTCGGCACTTTTTGGGCGTCTCCTCAACCTTACCAGCTAGAAAAAGACAACAGCAAGCAGTCACATAACGTGGGAAACTCTTGAACGAGTGGAACATGTAGAAGCGATGGAAGTACACCACACCGGTGGCCATGGTGTTGTGCCCGAGACCCATCTGAGTGCCGCAATTCATGATGAAGCGAGCGCCCTCCTTCCGGTACCGTCGCTCCGTTTCGAACGAGATGCCGTCCTGTATAGAAGGCGTGTCGCGCAGCTCCTTCTTGTCATAGTACCAGCACGGCATGTTGTTGTCACCGCTGCTGCTCTTGGGACCGCTAAGGCAAATTGGGCTACACGAGACGAACGACTTTTCTTCCTGCTGCTGTTGTATCTGCAATTGCAAGTACACGCATTCCTTCATGGAACTTTTTGCTGCCTCTTGAAGTTTCTTGCGGAGTGAGGAAAACAAGAAAATTATTGCAAACTACGATTGCAAACAGTTCACGTCGATTCGCCGGACACAAAATTGACAGCCGGAACGAAATGACGAAACGAAACGAAATGCGAAACACACTGCAGCGTTGTATTTTGGGTTAAAATTTTAATACAAAATTCAGTTGACAGCGGATCATTTTTAATTGGCGATGTGGTTTTAAGTGGAATCATGTTTGAGATAATTTAGTGATCAAAATTCATATCTGGTATGGAGTTCTACATATTTCAAACGTATCGTACAACCAATATGTAAAGATTAGTTTTTGGCTATTAATTTTACATCGATTGTAGGCGAATTAAAAATTGTGTTGGGAAACTCTGTTTCTTCCACAAGCGATATTGCTATCACTGCTAACTTTCTAGACGTAATGGAAAACCTGATGAAGTAAATTTATGAAAATCATATATCCCGGTGGTTTAACAAAACCATAATAACTTCTGCAACGCCTATGATTTTATCAGATGTGACCCAACGAAGCCAGACAGAAAAAAATATACATAGTTTTCAAATATTTTAAAATCCTTTATGGCAAGTATTGAATATCTTTTGTTGTTTCCAGTCCGGGCACCGACGGGTTAATAATTCTACCGATCATTGGCGTACAGAAGTTTCCGAGTTATCAAAGAAATATAAAATCAAAGGGGCTGGAATTCGTCATGCAATAAACATTCTTTGTGATACATCGGGCATGTGTTGCTTTTTTCCTTTTGCTGTTTTCTTCATCTTTCTGCTGAAAATTGTTGTTGTTCCTATACATTAGTTGCGCACAATTTCAATTGGCTATTGTGGCAATTGGAATAAAACAAGTTTCGTTGTTGTTTATTCTGTATTTCTTCAATATCTTGTTGTTGTTGTTGGTTGTTTGTCGATTATTTTATTTGTATATAATTTAAATTCATAAAATTGAATATTAAGTTTAAAATATAAGTAGATGTATAAGTAAAAAAATGTGTTCCACATAGCGTTTTATAGTTGTTGATTTTTGTTGGTTTTCTTCATAGTATTAGTTTAGCTTTAGTAGGTTTAGTTAGTTAATTAGATTAGTTAAGTTAGTTTAGTAGAAATGTAGCTAGGTTCCTCATTAAATTATCATCGCCACCATTATGTCGGTATTGTTGTTATTATTTTTATATGTATTATGTAGTAATTACCCTTACTATCGTTTATCATAAGTTTATAGTAAATTAATATTTTGATGCCTTTTCATTACAAGAGTATTTCTCATTATTTTCTTCTTTTTTTTGCTGTTTTCTTTTTGAGTTTTGTCAATCTGTTTTTTTTTAATTTTCTTAAAGCCCCAAATAACGATTTCTGAATTAAAGTCTGTCTTTATGGTCGTTTTGCTGTGATTTTTACTTTTGTTTCCTTCCATTTATTTGCATATACAAATTGATGGAGCACAATTTTGCCTCTAATTTAGCATAGATCAGAGCTCGAACAAATTGAGACTCTATATTTATGTATTACTTATTGAAGTATCGCATATGTTTCTATGTAGGTGTGTACGCATAAAAATATGTATTTTTGATGCATTCAAATTTTGCTTGCTTCACTTTTGTGTTCCTTGCTTAATTTTGCATTTTGTAACCATTTTAAACAGTAAAGATTGCAAAAGTTTTACGTCTCGTGTAAAACTATGAATAACTTAGGTCAATTGTTTAGTGTTGTTGCTGTAGTGTTTAATTTGTTGGTTTTTGCACAGAGATAACTTGCAATATTTTATTATTATGCGTGTATGCGTATGTTTCTCGAGGAGATGCACTTTCTGTTTTAATATTTATTAATTGTTTTGTTTTTATAAATATACTTAAAAGTAAACCAATTAAATCTGCATTTCTTAAATACAATATTATATATATAATATATTATTATATAAATGGTATATTAATTTATTTATTTTTAGAATTGCTTTAAGAGGCGAATGTTTTGTTAATCTTAAGTAAACAACATTTATTTTCAATAATTTTAACAAAAAAATAAAGGAAACTCCTAATTACAGTGTAATAGTAGTTCTTTGCTATATCTCGCAAGGAGATTAGTTGAAGTCGGAGATAGCATTGATAGATAGAGTAGCAGTAGGAAGAGCAAAAAGTTAGATTGAGGTGATTAACTAAAAAATGAATATTCATAAAGATATAAACGAGGGCGGCATAGGTCACAGTGGCTGTGACACAAGCAAGAATAACAAGACAGACGATGAACAGACGTTTCAGTGCCTTTAGTATATGTGAGGGTGTGTGTGTGTATACGTTGGGACAGCCGAGAAAAAAGTTGTTTAATGTAAAGTGGCTTTATGTGATTTCCTTTTTGTAATAGTATTTTTTTTTCTAAATTTGCTCGGTGATTGTGATATTTTGCTGTTTAGAATTAAAGGTGCTCACTTAATGCTTACAATGACGCATTATGCTCATTGGTAATGGTAGCAGTATTATTAGTATTTTGTATGGTTGTTTCCATATTCAAATCCCTTCAACGCTAATCTGCTCGTCAGTACTTGCTACACACTCGATGGCGTGGTAGCGAATATTTCGGAAAAAACCAGGCCGAAATCACTTTCCATGCTCAATTTTCAACAGCAGTGTTGCGTTTGCTTTCGCTCTGCCTCGTACAATGCGCCTATTTTGGGTTATTGTATTTGGCGACCGTTGGAGCACGTACATGACCAATTGTTTTGCTGCGATCGCGACCTATTCAGTATTCACCAACATTCACTGCACAAGTGAGTTTCATTTTCGAAAGCTCTGATCGACGACATGCACACGAATAAATGAAACAGTTTTTAACTCAAGTTGCTGCAGGGCTCGAGAAGTAAAAGACAATTTGAATTAAGTGCGCCTCCGATAGAGTTGCAATTTTAGACTCAAGCAGTAGCACAACAGACAAGCCGGGTGATTTTCCTAACTTCACTAATCACTTACACAACGCTTACCAGATATCAACCAACAAAATTCTGCGGTGCTATTTCGCCTGCGTTAAATATATGTACCATATGTGTTTAACTGGCCTAAGGCCTAGTTCCCCAAAACCATTGGCATTGGCTGTGCGAATTCGTAATTGAGTAGAATGGACCTGCCGAACGGCAGGTTGAGCTTTTTCATAGGAAAATTAAGTGGGCAAACGCTGATAGATTGTTTCCTATATTTGATGAAGTCGGGACTTGATAATTCATAACTTCATAATTTAGGATGTAATGCTGCCAACTGTTGTTATGTCATTCAAATATGACCGTTTACAAGTTAATTATCAAGTAATTAAAGTTGAATACAGTATAGAATCGCGATAGTTCAATTGTTGACGGCAATGGCCACATAACCTCAAAGCGACATCGACTTGATTGACAAAATCAAACGAAATAGAAACGAAATATCGTAAATAATTAAAAATTCAATTTCCGTTTTACTTCACTGTTTGCCATATTTTCGAGTAACAGCCCATTGGAATTTTGCACACCGCAGTTAAATTTATTGCCAATTTTTTGGCCTTCTTTCCACTTTTTTTGAATTCCGTACATTGCGCACATCAGTTTTCATTTTTGGTGTCTTAACAGCAAATTGCTCTTGCATCTTTCATTTTCGAGAATTCTTCTTTTCTTGTTTGAACTTAACCCAGTAATTTTTATATATTTCTACAATTAACTTTCAATGGTCAATGGTGATTTATTTAAGTTTACCTATTAAATAAGTACATTTAAATTCACATATTGGAAACGGAAATAATAAAAACATTGCAAACTAATTATAACTATTCCTATCCAAAAGAGTTACAATAACAATAGTATAATTTAAACGCACTTTTTAGGTTAGTTCTAGTTTTGTTTTTGTTTTCGTTTAAGCACAAAGTACAGCATCGCTTTATACAACAACAAAGGAAAAACAAACAGGTATTCGCTAAAAATACAACACTTAAAAATGCATTACAACGTCTGCTTCTTTCTTGCTGCTCGCATATAGATTGCATTAAATTAAATGCGCTCAAATGCTATTTGATGTAATTATAATTAATTATACGTTTACATAAGTTATACATTTACATAAGTTTAATCAACTTCATATTTTCACCGTTCCGAAATATGCGCCACGCTGCGGCGCTTAGCCGCTTTCTAGAATCCCTCAGTGCACTCAGAACTTTTACTTTACACATATTTAAAGGCAATTTTTGTTTCATTCAATGTTTTTGTCTTTAAAGAGGTTCGCATGAATTCTAACCAAATCGCATTATGTTCCATTCATGCTCTCTTCTTTGTATGTGATAAACACGCGAATTTGCATCGAAGTTTTGAGAATATTCGACTCGTTTGTATTGTTTGTTGATTTGCTGCTTTTGCCAATTATACTGAATGGAATCGAAATTGCTTTGTCTTGAAACGTGTTTCGAGTACACACAAGTATGTTCACTTGATGTTTGCCTTAATCCTAAAATTCTGTATTTGTTCTCTTAAGATGCTGGCGCTGAATGTTGCGTGCTTTTGCCTTTTGCATCGCGTACTGGTCATTTTGTTTGTTTTTGCTTTGTTTTGTGACGCACACCATGCTTGAATTGTATTGGATTTGATTTCTGATATCTGTGTGTATGTTATGTTATTTATGCTTAATTATACAATTCATTTTGTTTGTTGACGCCGCTCCGGTCTCCATCACTTCTGCCAGACAGTGCCAATAACGCTGCAGACCGCGTGTGTATGACAAACTGAAAGCGTGTGCAACCCGTGCGAGTGCACTGGCCTGCTGACACAGTCTCTCTCGTCACCCGCGACCAGCCACGTTCTCCAGCCCACATCACATGAGCTCAACCACTCACGACCGCAACGAAGTTGCCCCCTATTAAGATCTGATCGTATATCTATATTATTAATATTTTTGTTATCATAATTATTATGCTATTGTTTGCTCTTTTTCTCGATTCGCGAGTTCAATTATCTGCGCGGCCGCCTTCGCAAGGGCTGCAAAATAATGTAGATGTGTGGAAACTGGAGTTGTAATCGTTTCAAAATGTGCCCTTAACAGTTGAAATTTCACTTGCCAAAACGTTTATATTTTGATCATTTAGTTGTTGTGTTTGCGTAACGTTACATTTATATGTTAGGCAATTCGATATTGGTTTCCATTAACTAAGGTCATATTTATATAGTTGTTCAATATTTTTCTGGTTTGCGTCTTGCTTTTGTTGGGGATAACAATGCTTCAACTAATTACAATTGTAACTCTCCACGTAGGTTAGAGACTCCCGTGCCACGTCTCGTGCAATAGACTACTCTCCATGGCACCGCATCAACGCGTTTGCCTAAACTTACACTTAATACAACACTCTCCTTCCATCACTGCCTAAAGTACGCTAACTTGTTCTATTTTCAAAAAACAAAATATGCACTTATTTAGATTGTTGCTTGTTTAGTAAGTAAAGATTCACTTTTAACGCAGAGTTTGCATAAATGTTGCGCCGCGCGTCCCTTTGACGCTAGAACTTATACTTTTGATTTCATGTTTTAGTCAAAACTATATTTCAGGATTACACACGAGTGGACTTATTAAAGCTAACTACGCGATGCTCTTGGAAATTAACAACGACTGGGAAGAAGTTACATAAAACGCGTAAGGAACATATACACTAAATCAAGCGAAATTTTCGGTTTTCAAAAACTAATTTTGTTTTATTATCATTATATTTTTGTGAAATGCACTTCCGTTTCTAATATAAGTAAAATGCGTGTTGACAAATGCAATACTTATCAAACTCAAACCGAATGTGTACTGGCCGGAATCACACGGCTCTGAACTGGCAGACGGTGCTTGCTCTGGATCCCCATCTCTATTACTACTCCACAAACCACGCACGACGCCATTGAAATTGGTAATAAACAGATTCTTAAACTGGCAACAGCCGCAATCTCACAGCTAAACGATGCAATTAGGACAATTAGTAGGGAAGAAAGCCGCGTCTTGAGAGCGGTTGTTGATAGTTTGCGACATTGCGTTGATTAAATTGAAACTGCAGATTGGCAGTCGCTTTCACTCTAAACATTAGTTGCATTTCGACTACGAAGTGGATTTTCAAAACGAAGAGTCAAAACTCTGTCCAAGAATTTGTACGCTGCCATTCATGGAGATTGAAACTATTTGTGTAGATATCGAGCCATATACAATTTAAAAACTAAGTACCAAGTATCAGCATAAATAAAGCAGTAATTTTGATAATATTGATAATTGATTGTGCTGACAATGAAGATTGTCATTAATTTTGCCACTTACGAATCTGCTGTTTTAAAGTTTTTTATTATAAATTCATCTCTAGATAGCGAAATTTTAATGCAACGTCAAATCATGACAGTGAAATTTATGTTCGGCCTTAACCTGAAACTAGTACAACATTACCTAACCTAAAATCTGATAAACTTCCCCCACCCAATGTTTGCACTTAAAAATTTCTTTTTTCGTATTTCATGAAATGGAGACTTTTCAATACTGCGAAATTCGCTTGGAATTAAGAAATATTTTATGGAATGCCGCTTTAATACACACTTCTTCCGCACACTTTCGCGAACACACAAGCGACAAAGCGAGCCAACAATTTCAATTTAAACACGCTCCCAATAAACATTACAGCTAACTTTTCACTTTTTTTTCAATTTAAGAATGATTTCCTAACAACTTAACATTGCAACTAATCGCCATTTGTTTGATTAGAGATTTGAAATTTCCACTTTTTCTTTAATTTTTTTTGGGGGATTTTTACATACAAGTGCAAAAAAAGTGTTATCCTCACAACGACCAAAAATTACTTTTTGGCGTGTTCCAATGGTGCTTTGCATATATGTTGTTGCTGTTGTTATTCTTCTTATTGTGTTGCCTTCTCATTATTTTTAAGTTTAATTAATAAATAATTGTTACCAAATGCTTACTACATACTTTGCTTGCATTCAAGCATGCGTCCTGCCTTCCGCTTCTTTGATCTTTCCCTGACGCGTGATTCCCTGGCGCGCTGATTACCCGTTGTGTGCCGCTGTCACGCCTTGACTATTTTGATGCTCTTCGCTGGGCGTTGGTGGCTGATCGCGACGTGGCGGCATGCGCTCGTTGACCGCGTCCAGCCCCTTGGCCTCGGCAAACGATGTGATCTTGTGATTCGGCGAGAAACCTTGCATCGCATTCTTCAGCGACTGCTTACCGCCGGAGAGCGCGCCCAGCGGCAGGGCGCCCGTGGGCGTCAGCCCCTTGAGCTGCAGTACCGATTCCGATTCCTCGCGTAGCACGGAGAACACGCGTGCCATCTTGCCAATCGCACGGATCTTGTTCCGGATTACCTCCTTCCGCAACGCCGCCTCGTCATCCGAGCACGGCTCCTCGCTTTCCTCCGTCATCAACTCATCGTCCGAACAGATGTTCAGCACGTTCACCAGCATCTCGGTCACCTTCTCGCCGACGAACGGTAACGACCATGTGAACACATCCATGAAATTCGGAAGCCAGTACGGGTGCGGCGAGCAGTTGAATTGCCGGATGTTCATTACGTTGTTCTCGTACTTCAGCACGGCAGCCTTGTTGTTGTACACATCCAGGTAGTTAGGGGCCGAGAAGATCGTGATGAGCGAGGGAAAGCCGGTGGTCTGGCTCTTCCGATACATGCGGTAGCCGGCGTCCTGCGCCTCGTGTGCCCGTATGATCGACAGTAGATTGTTGTTCTGCAGAAAGTCGCAGCAAGCTGCATAACTGTAGAAGTACGAGCAGCCGCGCACCGAGTTGTGCGTGTAGAAGTCAGAGTTCTTCTCGTTACCGAAGTCTTCCAGTGGGTCCGACCATAGTAAGTCACACATCGGCCCAAACGCGGGCGGCTCCTTGAATCGGTCCAGACGTCGGATGTCCTCCAACTCATGAATCTCTGGTGAGAGGCCGCCGTGCACGCACAGGAACTGCTGGTTCATCAGCGCCGCCAGCGGCAAACAGTCGAACGCATCCATGCACGCATCGTAAACTCGCTCCGAGTACTTGATCTTGCACTCCTGCTTGAAAGTGAAGTACTCCGTGAGGTGGCGACACTCGTGGTTTCCGCGCAGCAAGAACAGAGTGGTCGGGTACGTGATCTTTAGTGACCACAGATACAGAACGCATTCGATGCTGAAGTAGCCTCGGTCCACATAATCGCCCAGGAAGAGATACTTGGTGGTAGCAGGCGAGCCACCCACCTCGAACAGTTTCATTAGATCATAAAATTGGCCGTGTATGTCGCCGCAGACAGTCACCGGCGCCTCAATGTCGATCATGGTCTTCTCTTGGCGTAACAACGCCGCGCCCTCCTGAATGATGCGCAGTGCAGGCGCCTCCTCGATGCGGCCCTCCAATACAAAGTGCTGTTTTAAAAGGTCATGGTTCGGTTTCCCGGTGCGCGCATCAAACACTTCGGTCATCGTCAACTTGTGGCTTGGTGGGAAGGGGACACTGTCGATCACACGCTCCTTCGTGTTGACAGCGGGTGCCTTCGGAATACGCGTTGGACTTTCTGGCTGTCCAGCAGCAGCGCTGCTTGCGCCAGACTGTCCATCTGTTGCTGGGCTGCGCTGACCCGCACCCGCACTTGTTGCCCCGCCAGCTGATGATGCTACCACTGTCGCTGACCCTGCGCCGGCATTGGGATTGGCACCCTGACTAACGCCTGATTGATTATTCGAAGACATTATTTTTCGCTGTGCTACAATAGCTACAGTGCTGCTGTTCACGACTCGCGCGAGAGGGTGGTGGCGAGGTGGTTGTGATGATGTTACTGCTACCTCTGTTGTTGTTGTTGTCGTTTTTCGGGAGCACTTGATGATTGACTTTATTGCGTATTAATGGGGCTCCAAAGTGCAGATTCACTGCTCTTTCAAATTGGTAAAGTTCTTCTCCGCTGCGTCGGAGCACTTTTTCGCCAACGAACGTCGTAATTTTCACTTTTTCGCGTTTGATATTTCTTTTTCTCCACCCTTCTTTATTGATGTTCTTTGCACACCTCGCTCCAACCCGTGTCGACGTACCCTATCCGTGCACCTTGCTTTGCTTGCCTTTCACCTTTCTGCCTTCCTGCCTAGCTCTGCTCTACTGCTGATCTATCCTTGCTGTGCTGCACACTCTTCACAGCCAGTTTTGTCAGCTTTTTGCATTCACGTTTCACTAGCTTCTCACTTCTTGACTTTTCCGCACTCTACCCCCTTAAAGCATTTTTACAATTCTCATTTGCATACTTTTGCACACTAAAACACAGTTTTCTTCAGCAAAATTTTATTTTTCACTAACTTTTTGCAAATATATCCCAAGTTCTGTTGGTGAAAAATTTTTCCTCTCTTCTTCTTCTTCTTTTTGACGCATGAGTGTGAAAGAATGCAAGAGTGTGCGCAAGAATCGTTCGATCCCGCTTTGTTTGCGACAGAATACCAGCCAGTGTTGCTCCTTTATTAATGTGGAGCTCACAGCGAATGTCGAATAAAGCAGAAAAAGAATATGAGTTGCTGCAATTTTCATATTCTATGGGTATTCGTTCGTTAATATTACGAAATGCTACTCCGCAATAGATGTCGCTCGAATACCGTCGTGTTTCGAATTGTAAATGCTAGTCAGTAAGATTCTGTTCTGTTTGACTAAACTGTTAATAAACTAAACTAAACTCATGCAGTGAATATCGTGTAGCGTGAAAGCGATAAGTCAATCTTAGAACATTTAGTTAACCCACTGTTTTAGACTGTTCCAATGAACTACACTATTCATTGCTTATATCTTCGGTTCCAATTTTTTAAATTATATTGTTTCCAGTGAATTTACGAGTATACAAATATATAACTGATATGAATCGCAATATGTACTTCAGCCTTCAAATAGTCAGAATAGTCTGTGTCATTCCAGTCCAGATTCTGGGGCCAAGTAACGACGTAGTGTTCCTTGCCGCCGGCATTCAAAGGCTCTCTATGGTGCCAGTTAGTGTAGATAAAAGACTTTCCAGTCGATGCCCAGATGAATATGAGTTCAGCTGCCAATCGAAAAGTCATGCTTTCAAATATCAGGTCAATATAAAACATGAGTCAAATAATTACCTTGTTAGCGCCATCGATATAGTAAGCTTTGTTGCTTAAGGGGGGTTTCTACCTTGTGCGTTCAAAAAAATCGATTTTTTTTTTCATGCATTTTTGGATTAATACATGATTGTAGAATACGCTCCCAAAATTTGAAGTTGAAATCTTTCGAATTACGGAAGCAATTTATCGAAATAGGTAGCGGTGTCGAGCGCGCCGACCTGCTGAAGCAAAACTTTGAACGCGTTTTTCTCAAAACTACATTTTTTGACCTGGCGGAAGTGATTTAGGCCACACGAGTTGAGCAATAGCTACGAAATTTTAAACAGTCATTTATCAAGGTCTTAGCTATGGCACGAACTAGGATCTTCAAGAAATAATAATTTTTTCTCATTGAAAATAGAAATTTGTATTAAAAAAAGTAGGTAAAAATTGAATTTTTTAGTCAAAATCGCATATTTCCTTCATTTTTCATTTTTTTTTTAAAATCCTAGTTCCAGCCATAGACAAAAGGATACAGAATAAGAAACAATTTCATTTTTGTGTTTCAAGTCATCTCAAACAGCGGCAGGACTTCCGCGAGTAAGAAAGTCCTGCCGCCATTGCTCGATGGCCCCCTCCCCCCCTTTGCATATTTTATCTTGAAACTTTTTTTACTTGTACAATAAACATATACCTACATCTGAAAAAATTTTCCAGTGTTTATCTTAAAAACCTTCCCATCAACAATTTTTCAAAAAAAACATGTTTTCTCGGCCGCACAAGGTAGAAACCTGCCTTAAGGGGGGAACTACCTTTAGAGGCCGAAAAAAGGTCATTTTTACAGTCGATTTACAGGGAAATGAAAACAGTTCTTTTCAAATCAATATAATATATATTTACAGTGATGTCTGAGGTAAAAAAAAAAACATTTTTGTAAAAGTGAAAACAGAAATTTAACAAATTTTTCAATGATTCTGTAAGTCATATCGCCGCTGACATCGTAAATTGTGTAAGTGATGCTGGCCGCAATTTTAGTCTGAAATAAAAAAACCAAACATTTTCTTACTCGAAAGGGTTTTCTATCGTCGATGAACTAAAATTTTTACGAAATTCGAAAATTAACCCTCTAAAACAGGCTTCACAAAAAAAAATTAGGATTTTCACAAGAAATTTTGTTATATATGCAGTCAAAAAATGTCTAAAAATGTTTTCTTTTTTAAATCTTTAGTTTAGATAGAACAATTTTTTATGCTCTTTAAAATGAATGCTAGATAATGAAAATCTGTTCATTAGTAATTTTATTATCACTTACACAATTTTGAAAAACATGGTTTCGAGAAAATGCCGTTTAAAGTTTGCGGATTCTCGCGGCGTCGATGCTCGGCGCGCTCGGCGAGCTCGGCGCCAGTCATTTCCGGGATGCATCTCTTCCACAATTTCGAGAATTACCTTTTGAAACTTTGACACGATATTCTAAGGCAATATACCTATCGATTAAAACAATAAAAAAAAAATCGATTTTTTTAAGTGTCTAAAGGTAGTTCCCCCCTTAAAGAAACGAGCTCGGCTTATCCATGTCGCACCAGCACAAGCACAATGAAAACGCTCAAGAGGCCTGTCGAGAACTTCATAATCAATTTGAAACTGTAGATTTGTTGGGAGGGAATGGGTATCTTATCTATATAGGTTTGTTTCTAGAAAAATGTATTTGCTGTCGGCATCAATATCTGTATTCGCAGTAATAAAGCTTAGGAGTGTTGCTTCAGCAATAATAGCATCTTGTTCATCTTGTTTATATATGTATGTATGTACACAGTGGCGCGCGTAAGGAGGGTTTTAGTCAAAGGAGGGTTTTAGTTCAAACCCCGAAACATCTGTTTGTTGCAAATGTATTGTGTGGCAAATAACTATGGTTTCAAAAGGTATTGCGATCGAAAGTGTTGTACGGAACCCCTCAAAGAAATCCTGTGTGCGCCACTATACATTTGCATGTATAGCACCTTGTGGAAAGGGAAAAAGAACACTTGTATGCATGGCTATGTTTGGTACAACCGACATTGTGTTGCGCAAATGCAGTAGTTTTGATGTTGTCAATGGAAGCATACATATATATAGCAATAAAATTTAACGCAAAATAACTGACCTAGCGCACCTTAAGCCGCTAGGCTTAAGGTGTGTTGTCTCACCACTGGGTTTATGATTCCTAACTTGGCATCATCGAGTAAAACAACTATAGATTACAATAATCAAGTACCCAGTACTGTTGTAATTAGCAAAAAAAAAGCTAAAGTAAAAATCAAAACAGATATTTTGTATTTTTTTATTAATTTATATGTATACAAGCCTAAATACTGCTGTCAATCTGCTCCAGTCTAGTCCAAACAATAAAACGGTTTACCAATTCTTCATGAATTCTGTAAAACAGAACGAGAAAAATTAACAATAATCTTCTCAGCAAAGAATTTTGTCTGAAACACGAACATTTTCTAAGATATAACCTGTTAATTTGAACCCTTAAAGAGCTAAATCTTTTAAGGAGTCACTTTGAAAAAGTATACATACATATTTTGAATGAATAAAGAAGTATTCATACCAGTTCGTCTGCATACATCCAATTGGTACGCTGATACGGTACGCCGGACTTGAGTTATTGGATTATTATTAGGTATAATAATAATTGTTATTAATATTGAAAGTATGTTTGTGTCATCGGTACCTCTTCGGAAATTTGTTTTTTAGTATTTCCATAGTCGCAAAATAAATCGTTAAAGTTAGCTCTTTTCCGAAAAACGGACTATCACCAGAAGAAGTTACTAAATCATCGTCGACCGATTCAGTTTCGATCCTCTTTTGACGTTTACATCTACTTCCATATCATCTTCTTCAAACAATGATTGCCGATGAAAAAAACGTTTTGAGGACATCCTGAAGGACATCCCGCTACATTTTGCTAATGTGACATGTACATGCATAGTGATTGAAAATGTGGAATATTTATAGGCTATGGAGGGTTCTGACACCCAAAATCCCTCTTGGCTACGCCCTGGAGTGAAGCATATGTGGCTTAAGAGAAATTTTCACATTGATATGATGAAGCAATACGAATTTATTGAAGTCTTTTTTGAAATCATAACAATTGTTATGAACTATTTTTCAACCTGAACTATTTTTCAATGGAAAATATTTATTTTTTAATATTTAACATTTTTCTTAACATCTGAAGCTAGCAATTTATGAAAAAAGTCTTAAATTAAGGTTGCTTAAGGCTTTTTAATTTTTTAAGGGAAGTTTTGAGAAAGTTTTGGTGTTTGAAGACCCCCCTATTTTTTAATGAAGAATATTTTCCCAAAAGGCAATATGGTATTTTTTTTAAATATTTTACTCAATACAAGCTTTTTATGGAAAATTTTTTCGAAAAACATGAAAAGGGGGGTAAGGAAAGGGGGAGGGGGTTCATGTGTACACAAAAAATATTCACACTTTTATGGCAAACAACTTTGTCTTAGACATCAAAGCTCTCTTCAAGTTTTTATACTTTCCGTGTAAAAGTCTATAGGGACCCTTTAACCTTTATGTGCAAATTACAAAAAACTCAGACGTGCTGGACTATTACTTTGTTCGGCAAAATGATCAGTATGGCGTCCTTTTTCAGAAATATATGGTCGTTACTCCGTTGCAAACAAAAAGTTTAAAATTGTTGTACTGTGTAATTATTCTTTTTGGTTCTTGTGTCACTGAGTAATTTTCAACGTTTGAAATACCAACGAAAAATTTAAAATACCAACGAAACCCGATATTGACTAAAGGATGTATAAAGAAATTAGTCTACAACCTGTATATGTACAACCTGCATGTATATCGATTGAAACACTAGTTTTGATTACACACTTGTTTTGTACATTGCCAATTATTTTCCTGTAGAAGCGTCCTAGTAATTTTTTTACGAAATGTATTTTTTTTAACTACATATCTTGATCACCCTCAAATATAGCTCATTCGGTAAGATTGAAAGCTTTTCAAAAAATTTCGAACCCTTCTAGCTTTTACTTTCTTGTGTAAAACGTCAAAAATGTCAGTGATTCCACTTCGAGTGACACCACTTGCTGGATTGGCCTTATTTCCAAGGATCCTGTCTCCTTCTTTCCTCAAGTAAGACTTTCCGCACATGGGAGCGAACATTCTCAGCCGACCTCAACTGCCGTATGGTGCTTGCAGTGACGTAAGGCGCGACACACAAGGCTGTTGTATTTGCGCAAGTGATTTGGAATGCATGCATTATCAATAACGCAGCGGCAAAAACCAATATTGTCGCTTAGGTCTGCGCATTGTGTAACACTGTGTGGATCGAGTAAGAATACCAAAACCGACAAATCGAAGTCAGAGAAAACAAAGATTTAAGAGGAAATAAATAAATGTGCGCATTTTATTCTGAGGATAGGTACTTGTATTTTTCTTGGTTTTTGTTTCTGTATTTTTTTTTTGTTGATTTCTTATTTATGTTAATAACATTGATAATTTATTTTGTTACTTAAATGTTTAAAAATGTTTTATAAGGGGATTGCATTAAGTTTTACACCATTGAAAGGTCATTTCTGTTTTTTGTTTTACTTGGTTGACTTCTTGCACTTTGCCGATTTAATTAAAGTTGCAGTTTGTTTAATGTGGTTTTAAAGTTATAATTAAATTGTACAATGAAATTGAAAATTGTTAAGTTTTATCTAGATGCGCTTACATTTGCATTTTCTTGTGTGTGACTTTTACTTTCATTTCCCCATTAAATATTGAACTTGGGTAATGAAATGTGTATGAGTCGATAAATGATTTTGTTGTCATTTTTCGTTTTTGGTTGGGTTTGTTCTGTTTGGTTTTTATGCGGATTGCAATCAAATCTGGTTTTTTGACTGGGTCAATCTTTGCATTTCTCTTGTATTGTTAACATTACTATTTGGATTCTTTTAGTTGGTTTTGCTTCGGATTTGCTGCATGAGGAGTTTCATAACATTATGCTTAGTAAACGTGATACGATATTGATTTTTAATTGAAATGCTCTAATGCGTCTGCTGCAAGGGTTTGACAAGATTCAAATTGATTGATTCATATAATTTTATTTTGCTTTAGTTTATGTTTAACACTTGTGGAATATTTTATATAGTAATTATGTGTATACTGCAAATTTGTTAAATTCATATTAATGCCTTATTAATTGCAACTGCACCGGAACTGCAACTGCGTTCGTGTGGTTCTGTCTATGTTTGCCTTGCTGACTCTTCCATTTGTTGTGTTAAGAGTCCCTCAACACATTATTCTTCATCTTTTCAGTTTGTTTTTGGTTTCTTTCAATTTTACTTTCTATAATTTAAAGTACTTGAAATTGCTATAGGTTTATATTTTGTATATGAATTAATGAGAAAAGAACATTTGCATATTCAATTTGTTTTGCTGTTGCTTTGGTTGCTGTTGTTGTGTTATTAATTTCAACATTCACTTGTAAATATGGTATTTATTAATTTTATTTGTTTTATATGTTTTTTATTTAGCTTTAACCTTAATTGTAAATTCACATTTTTCACCTTTATAAGTAGATATAATAATATTTATGAAAAATTCAATAAATTCTTTATAGATAGCTTCTAACTCCTTATTCAAGAAAAACGACAACGAAACAATAATCAATCAATCAATGAATAAATCAACCAGTTAATCCATCAGTAACCTGAATTCGGCATTAACTATTATAATTATTAACTGTATTAAATTTATAAATAGTACGATCATATATAAATATATTCTCATTTACAAAAATCAATCGAAAACAATAAAAACTAGGATTCGAATAAGTATAAAGGAATACATTCTTCTTCTATTCATGTTGCCGCTGCCACTGCAGCTTCCATGAGATTCATCCTTACATGCGTTCTTACGCCCCCCGCCCTACCCATCCAACAATGTTATTTACTTTTGGGTCCAATCTCACTTAAAAGTGCAGTGAGTTCAGCTGAGAGCAACGACCCTCTCCCACCGCTTGCTTTTTGCCTGCTCAACACCAATACCCCAAACAGTGCCTCAGCAAGCGCAACAAAGCGGCAGCAACTATGACTACAATGAAGATGGCACGTATAAGACCACTAACACGATCACCAGATGAGTGTGCACGACGTCTACGCCTGAGCTTAAGTCATTCCCGCAATCAACTCGGCCACAGTCACAGCCTCAACAGCAGCCACAGCTTTTGCCGGCGCTACAGCTACAGATGCAGCTAAGACGTGGGGCTTGGGACCACTTTGCATCGCCACGGAAACGCAAACGACCGTACAACGTAAGAAGGACGAGATGAGACGACAACGACGAGATATTTTCTTGCTTTTGCATTAATTCCATTCATTCATTCAAGTTAAATTTTGATATTTTTTGCCGTTACGATTCCACTCCGCTGGGCTGCTCCATTTACATCACGATGAGACAATGTTTTATGAAACGTAACGTTAAGTGCGGGCACGTGGCCGACCTCCTCCTCTTTCTGACTTAGAATTATCCATTGATTGCATTCGCATTGGCATTAGCATTGGTGCTGGAAATGGCGTTGGCATTGGCCGCAGCGGCGGCCGCAGCCGACAATGTTTTTTGGCCTTCCTCAGCCGGCGATGGTGTGGCATCGCGTCGTGGTGGCATGCGCTCGTTGACCGCGTCCAGGCCCTTGGCCTCGGCAAACGATGTGATCTTGTGATTCGGCGAGAAACCTTGCATCGCATTCTTCAGCGACTGCTTACCGCCGGAGAGCGCGCCCAGCGGCAGGGCGCCCGTGGGCGTCAGCCCCTTGAGCTGCAGTACCGATTCCGATTCCTCGCGTAGCACGGAGAACACGCGTGCCATCTTGCCAATCGCACGGATCTTGTTCCGGATTACCTCCTTCCGTAACGCCGCCTCGTCATCCGAGCACGGCTCCTCGCTTTCCTCCGTCATCAACTCATCGTCCGAACAGATGTTCAGCACGTTCACCAGCATCTCGGTCACCTTTTCGCCGACGAACGGTAACGACCATGTGAACACATCCATGAAATTCGGAAGCCAGTACGGGTGCGGCGAGCAGTTGAATTGCCGGATGTTCATTACGTTGTTCTCGTACTTCAGCACGGCAGCCTTGTTGTTGTACACATCCAGATAATTAGGGGCCGAGAAGATCGTGATCAGCGAGGGGAAGCCGGTGGTCTGGCTCTTACGATACATGCGGTAGCCGGCGTCCTGCGCCTCGTGTGCCCGTATGATCGACAGTAGATTGTTGTTCTGCAGAAAGTCGCAGCAAGCTGCATAACTGTAGAAGTACGAGCAGCCGCGCACCGAGTTGTGCGTGTAGAAGTCAGAGTTCTTCTCGTTACCGAAGTCTTCCAGTGGGTCCGACCACAGTAAGTCACACATCGGCCCAAACGCGGGCGGCTCCTTGAATCGGTCCAGACGTCGGATGTCCTCCAACTCATGAATCTCTGGTGAGAGGCCGCCGTGCACACACAGGAACTGCTGGTTCATCAGCGCCGCCAGCGGCAAACAGTCGAACGCATCCATGCACGCATCGTAAACTCGCTCCGAGTACTTGATCTTGCACTCCTGCTTGAACGTGAAGTACTCCGTGAGGTGGCGACACTCGTGGTTGCCGCGCAGCAAGAACAGCGTGGTCGGGTACGTGATCTTCAGCGACCACAAATACAGCACGCATTCGATGCTGAAGTAGCCTCGGTCCACGTAGTCGCCCAGGAAGAGATACTTGGTGGTTGCTGGCGAGCCGCCGATTTCGAACAGCTTCATTAGATCATAGAATTGGCCGTGTATGTCGCCGCAGACGGTCACAGGTGCCTCAATGTCGATCATAGTCTTCTCCTGACGTAGCAGCGTCGCACCGTCTTGGATGATGCGCAGCGCAGCCGACTCCTCAATGCGCCCCTCCAAAATGAAGTGCTGCTTAAGTACGTCGTGGTGTGGCTTTCCGGTGCGTGCGTCGAACACATCGGCAGCTGTTAACTTGCGGCTGGGGGGAAAGGGCACGCTATCGATCACACGTTCCTTCGTGGACAGTGCTGTCTTCTTTGTGGGACTCTGTTGAGAATTTGAATTGGCGCCCACACCAGCACCTGCCACACTGCCGCCTCCCACCTTCTCCTGTGTATTGTTGTTGGTGCTGCCCGTTGTGCCAGCTGCAGGCTGCTGTTTGCCATTTTGTTGTGCCATCGGCTGGCTGCTCGCATGCTGTGTGGCCGAAGACATTCTGACCGTTTACGATGCGCTGTTGCCGTGGAACTGCAACAATTCCTCAATTTCTGTCTGCGGTACGACTAGTCGTGGCCGTCGCTAGCAATGCTGAGGCGACACTTGCCTACAACGAAACAACAATTATTATGGTAAATTTTTCATTGTTCTACGCCTCAGGCTTGCAAATTAATTGCAAATTGCAGTTTTCATTTTAATTTTAACCAGGAAATTATGTTCTAAATCATGGCAAAGATATTTGGCAGCAAAACGACAATTATTATGGTAAATTTTTTATTGTTTTTCGCCTCAGGCTTGCAAATTATTTGCAAATTGCAGTTTTCATTTTAATTTTAACTACGGATTTTTTTCTAGAACATGGCAAAGATATTTGGCAGCAAAAAAGACACCAAAGTTATTTTAAAAATAAAATTTTTTAACAATTTGGGAAAATATTAAAAAAAAAATTAATAAATTTATTGAGAACACAGATATAACAAAACCTTTGTTACACGTGTTACTCGCACTTCTAGAACCACAGAGTGACAAAATTGGCAATCAATAAATTTCAATTTTAAATCAATAAAAGTACTTAAATATATAATAAATATAAGAAAAATAGAAAAATATGTTTAAATCTGCCTTCAAAAGCGAAAAAAGCTTTTAAGCATTTATTTATTTAAGCATTTTATGCACTAACAATCGAATGCCATTTAAAGGAAATTGTCTGATTCGGAAAGATATTTCATCCATTTTTTTGAGAACATTCCCACAAAACATGTATTTTATTGAATTCCGCTCCCTAGTGATTAGTAACCAAAATGCATTCGTAATCGCTCGACATTCGACAATAAAAAGACATGGTTGAACTGTAGGTAGGTTATAGAGGCTGCGTCTGTATGAGATACACTTAGGCCTCTATATGGGCCCGTTGTGATACCACAAATTACCACCCGTTTAAAATACGTATGCGTATTGTCACAACACACATTTCAAAAAGATGGGGGGAATTCGAACGCCAGTTGGTAGATGGCAGTTTTTCTTTCACACTTGGAAGTTTGGCCATTGCCTGCCAAGAGCGCACTTGTGTGTGTGTTTTTTTTATAACTCTCATCTGCTTCATGTGGATGGCTATAGAAGCAGATGAGTGCTTAGCCAGGCTGAGCTAGGAATCGAACCTAGGGCCTCTGGTATGAAAGGCCAGCGCGCTACACGCTGGACTATCGTAACCGGCGACTGTAGTAATACAAACATTACTACAATTTAAGGTATACAAATTGCATATCATTTTTATATTAAGCTGCTAGGCAAGATCTCCCAGATAAAGTTACCGCAAGCGTAGAATTGGTATTTCAAATAGAAATCTAGTCACTGAATCCTTTATCATTGTCATTCGCTCGATGGTCTGAGTTGAACGTTAACCTATCAAAATGTTTCCGTCCGTTTTCCACGATTTCTTGCTTTCATACATCGCTCACTCTCACTCGGTTGCACCGAAGTAATAAATTTTTATTTTTAGTGCTGACTGAGTAGAAATATGAATTAATGAATCACGAATCATGAAAAAATGTTAGTAAAGTAAATAATTATTCAAAATTAATCCGCAATTCCCAGTCCGATTTTGTACCACGATCGCAACGCAGGTAAGGCATAAAGGATTACATTTTCTTAAATTTTCAGACCATAGCGTTCGTCAGCCATGCGGTGTTTAACTTTGATTGATATTCTGTTCACACAATTCTAGGCTTGTAAGGCTAGTTGCTTATTGAATATGCTTATTTAATTCGCAGAAATTTTGCGATCATGCGAGAACGTTTTGTAATTTCGAACAGCAGCGGCAAAAACGGAAATGCCGCAACTGCTGCGAACACTCGAACTTGGACGACTATTTTGCACAAAATCGCAGGTGTCTGTACATTGTACACCCACCAGACACCGCGTGCCTCATAAAAAACACACAACACCGCAAGAATTTGGCGCACACACGTACCGAACAATTCGAAAGAATTTTACGGCGGCGGACGTCGCTGTGCGCTGGCCTGTGTGAACACAAAAAAGTAATTAAGTGGATGCGTAGAAACGAATGCGACTTTTCAGATGTGGATCTGGCTGGCGGAGATTACGCGAGGCGCTCGCTCGGCCGCGATCGCGGTTTTCTTCTACTAATGCCCGCACGCTCGGGTTTACTTTATAAATATTTCATCTAATTTGTAGTTTATTTTCGCGTTGTACGTACAGGCCGTAATCAAACGCGCAATTTGGCACGGAGATGTTGTACAATGTGTTCAGCTGCAGCGTCTGATCTGCCTTGGCCGCGCTGGGGACTTCAGAAAAAGTCTCTGCAATGAGGACACAAACAGGTGACACAGCCAGCGCGTTAGCGAGCAGTAACAGAAATACAAAAACGCAAACAACACACCAGAATGAGCGAAACACTTGTTCAATGAAATTAAACAATGGCAATTTTCTATATTTGCGCTCTGGCGTTCAACATTGCGTATACGTAATGTAGGGTGCGAGTGGGAAAACGTCGGCCGCCGTTGCACGGTTCAGTTGCCTGACGCATTGTTAAGGCAGCCTTAAGACCAACGGATCCCCATATTTGAAATATGCGAATGCAATGCTAATATGAGTCGTTTGCACGCCTCGTTTGTCGGTTCTAATCGCCGCTAATTAATTGAAATAGTTCACTTTGGTACAGCATGTGTACACTGCGCCCAGCCGCTGCACTTGCTTGCCGCACAAAGCGCCTGTTGCTCGCCATTGTCCACACTGTCATTACGTTGACTACGTGGACTGGCAGCGGCCGCCGCCATGCTGCCAACTCCTACGACATTCTGTTCTATTTCGAGGCGTTTTTGCTCACGCGCTGCTTTAGTTTTCAATTTTGGTTTCCGATTTCGAAATTCATGCAATTCATCGCTTGCGCCGCAATTGTCGACACGTCGGCGAACAAATATATGCACAATTTGGTCAAAAATACTTGCCTAATTGTACAATATGTCAGAAATGTGAACGTTTTATAATTTAAGTGGTCAAGTAATCAACTTTGAACGCTGTCAGCCATCTGCAACAGATGGCGACTAGTTAGGTTTATGTACTTGTCGTCTGCTTTTTGTGTTCGTTGTGAAATTTCATTCTTGCTTTCTTACATAAAGCTTGTCATCCTTATACGGGATTTCAAGTTCCCCAACGGTCAACATTATGTCACCAAGCTCAATTCATGCTGTCCTGCATAGCTTTTGCTATTTGCGTTTTTTACTTTTGCGAAATAATCGAAAGAATAGCCGTATCGAGTGCACCGCTTTGCGTCTCAATTGGATGCGATGTGATCATCGTCGAATGGCTCAGCTGCTCGCTGCCGTGAAGTTTGGAAACTCCACAGCAATTCTGTTCCGTATTATTGGCGGCCGCCCTTTCTCAGCATACCACCTACCCCCGGGCCGCGTGCTGGGCAGCCTGCTTGACCGTGGCCGTCTGCAATGAGGCATTTCTGTAAAGTCTAGTGCAGACGCAACTGCACCACCACAAGTCGCTGCTCTCCCCGCGCCCTCACTCGAAGCTGCGCTCTTTGCTGCTGCTGTTTCCAGTTCGGTGCTCCCCGGTTTCATGGACTGCGACAGGTGCGTCGAGCGGGCTGGCAGGCAGACGCTCGGACAGACAGTCGTTTTAAATAATTTTGAATTCGCACAGAAGCAACAGCAACCACTCGCCGCCGTCCCACTCACCCACTTGCTCGCGTTGCTAGCACTCGCTCTCGTGCCAGTACTCGCACTCGCAGTTGTGCCGTGTCGAGCCGCGCCGTGCTGTGCCGTGTCGTGGCCGCACTTGCTCAATGGGGCACACTTATTTTTAAAATAATAACAAAAGCCAGCGGCGTGGTGCGGAGCGGTATTCCCGCTACGTTGTGCCGTCTTTCTTTCCTCTAATTTTTCTTTTTTGTTGCCTATTTTTAGAGCGGCTAACCACAGTAAAGTTTTAAATTGTTTTCATATTTGTTGTTGCAATGTTTCTACAAATTTCACAAGTAGTTTTGCTCTTTGCTAATTTCATTTCATGCCTTTTTTTTTGCAATTAGGTATTTCACTGATTGGACTGCCCACTTACAGCGCCACACCGCAATACCCAACACTGCACAACCGCCGCATCGCCCCTTGTCGACGCCGCTGCACTGCCGCACACCACCTTTTCACTGGCCGCAAACAAATAAATTTGTAATTAAAATTCAGTGCAAATACAGCAAGCGAGATAAAAACAGACGCACTTGGATTATTTCCAAAAAGGGTTAACACATTCCAAACCGTGAAAACGCACAATGCAATGTCGTAGCCGCAAAACCTTCTACCAATATTGGTAACGAAAAGGAACAAAAGCTAGTCGGATTCAACTATCCAAACATACTAAAAATGTCGTTTTGTGTGTTAGTTTCTACTGGGTCAGCTGACACAACTGCCGCACCAATCTTTGTGCAAGCGATTAAAGAGTTGGTATCGTATTTTTAAACAGATTTCTATAATACTTCGGTTCTACTTTCTTACGCATTTAACTTTAACTCATTGTTTCTTGTCGTTAGTGCCCTTTGTCAAAATTTCCCTCATTAAGGTGGGAACAGATTACAATGTTCTCAATTTTCCTCGTAAACCTTTACTTAAGACAAGGGAATTAAACAGCAGCTTTTGTATAGTCTAATTAGATTTAAAAATAAAATATTAAATTTTTAATCTAGCAACAATCTTAACATTGCAGCATAGTCTTGATATCCAATCACATTAATTTAATTAAAAACATCAGAGATAGCCAGGCTTCCTAAAGATATCGACTAAGTAGAATTCATTTAATGGACTTGAGGGGAAAATCTCGCAACGTTTCTAACCATTATTTCAATGCAATTTAATGTCTTCGCGAAGGACTCTTGATAATTAATTCGCAGCTTTCGAGATATTTCGTATAATTATCCCCAAATTTACACAACATAATACGAGTATATTGAATTTATTCCTTTTTTTATAGACCTATCATCGTGATGAAAAATTCTAATCCCATTATTCTGTATATTTGGTTATTGCCATATTAATTATGAATGCAAAGTAGGTCTCCAAAAATAATTCAAATTGACTAACAGTACTGATTTAGTGAATTCAGCTTTTATTTGCTCCGTTATAATGGAACTAATAAAATCATTTTCATTTCCATTTTAATTATTGCTTTTTACTTGGGCGACTTTAGTTTACGGTTTTAATGCATTCCAATCATTCCAGCCAGTCGGTTCACAAAGCGGACTTGACTAACTATTGCAACATACAACATTTTTAACTTTTCCACCTGTTTCCGAGAAGCGCGCCCTCAAATAAGAATGTAGTAGCAATTGGGAAAATTTCGGCAGTTACTCTTTATGTTGCGCATGGACGCGTTAAGGGTGACGGGCGTCAAATGTTGGCACTTCTGCAAAACTTGAATTTTTAATTCTATAGGTAGGCTCCGTGGCTAACGGTCGTCGTCAGGCCTACGCTCAATTTTTCTTTTAGTTATTTAAAAATGTCCGTGCGTGCTGTTGCTCATAAATAATAACAGAAACAAAAACAACACACACTCCGCTCGGTATCTGCCCAGACGGCCCACTGCACCCGGATGCAATTTAATCCTTGCGCCCACTGTGAATGTGCAGAAAAATTAGAAGCAGAAAATTCCTGCCTGCCGTACGACAATCCAATTCGATTCGTCCCCCTTCGACCGCTAACTTCATCCACTCTACAACGACCTCATACTTTCATTTGTGCTTTTGGGCAACAGTAAATTTCGAACTCGCCCCTACATTTCATCCATCGAGTCTCCGACACAAAGCACACACACTCACTCACTTATGCACGCACGACCGTATAGAAAAATTCTCCTGCTCAAAAGTGTTTTCTCACTTTTTTGCCTTCCATTTATTCTTCTTCTTCTTTACTTCGAAGTTTTTCGAACTTCAGCCTTTCCTTGCTCCTGACAAATTTTCACTGCATTTTTCCTCGCTCTATTTGGATCATTTCTACTCACATTCAACACTTTTCACTTATTTATCGTCAATTCTTTATCGATTCGATTTGTTCTCAACCGCAATTTTACAAAAACACAGATTTTCTGCACGACTAAAAAACTTTTCCCGTTCAAGGCAAGCGATGTGAAAAACTAATACATGGCGAGAAATGACAGCGCCAGTGACGGCTAAATAGGACTGGGGCAATTTTCGATTATGCGGCTGGTCGATTATTTGGCATACAAAAAACACGATAGATGTTGCATGCAATCCACAAAGTGGCTCAGAGCTTGGCTAGCCTCAATTGTTATTGAATAATTGGCCTGTGCTTTTCAAACTTGCTCGTCGCTAAGGCAGTGTTAGGTATTAATTTTTAGTTATAGGTAGACCTCTCTTAACACGGAGGTGACAAGCGATGTATACCTGAATGTACATACATATTTGCTTGGAACATACATATGAATCATTAAAATAAGGTCTTGAACCTTAAATTTGTTGCAAGGCACTTTGTGTACGTATGTACATATATGTATACGCATGTGTTTAATTTAGGGAAACGTAACGCCAATTTTTTTTCAATATTCAACTTATATTCTTTTTCTTGAAAACGGGCGTGAAGTTCTCCACATAGGCATATAGGTATTTCGATTTTAAAGTATATTTAAATACTTTGTATGCAGTTTAACCCTCGGAAGGACTTTGTCGTCTGGGCAGACGAAATGGTTCAAAAAATAAAAAAAATCACAGATTCACCTCCTTTTTACAGTGTATTTGTGGGTAACTAAGTAAGTATATATAAACATAATTTGTATATATGTATATACTTACATACGTTGCCTACCATATAAATATAATAAACTTCATCTGTCATTGCGCTTTGCCTTTGTCAAAAGCCTCACCCAAATTTCGTCTGGCCAGACGACAAAGTGCAAATGTGTAGTAACTAATTACTGCCCATCGAAGGGTTAAACAACGCTAGTTTATTGAAAACTGAAAAATTTTCCGTGCTCGGTGATTGTATTCTCTCGATTGAGTGAATATATTTGATTATTGCAAGTTTTTGTTTTTAATATATCAGAAGTTATTCTTAATCATTATATTATCATCATAAATATTAATCATTAGTACTAAATGTACTGAGTTATTGTGATATTAAAATAAACAACTATTAAATTGGCAATTCCCAGCGCTGGCAACTCCTCCAAAGTAGTCTTATTACTTGGTCATCATGCGGAGAAGCGGTTAATTTTTCTAAAAACCAGTCAAAACCTGAATAATTGCTCTTTCAATTATGTACTCATTTTCATATATTAGATGTTTTATAAGTAATTAAAGTTCCAAAACATTTTGCTATATAGTTTGAAAGAAAAATGCTTTTATACACTCGAAATCATGAATGACAAAATAGTACCATGTGGTGGGGTCGGTGTTGGCAGTTTATTCACCCCAAAATTTGTGACTAGCTCAATTCACCTCTTTGGTGGGTAAACGTTGTTATCGTGCTGCTGTGTGCGGTTGTGTTTTGCGAATTGTTCTCCGTTGCGGCAGATTGTCCGTTGGGTTGTTATTATTCGTTATTGTGTTTTTTGCGGCTGTTTAATTAATTAAATAAATTAAAACTATGCTTGCCATTGATTTGAAATTAAGTGCCTATAAGAAAATGTGAGGTGTCGCTGTTGGCTTTTATGGCGTGATTTTTGCAGAAAGGAAAGGGAGCATTGGCAAAGTGTGAAAACGAAGAAAAAGCAAATTAAAAAAGAAAAAAGGTACCAGTGCCCAGCAGGCAAAAGCAGCAATCAACGAGAATTTGCTTAGCAAGAAGTGTACGAAAATGCAAAGCGGTGCGTAAAAAAGCCAAAGTCAAAACCGAAACGAAAGCGAAAGAAGTTGGAGTCGGAGCCAATTGGGCACGCAGTGCGTTCGTGCGTGCGTGTGTCTCGCGGAGTGTGTATGTGTGCGCGGACGAAGTGGCAAGATCACTGCCAGCAACCGGAGCTGGTGAAGCCAATAGCGCTGCCGCCGGCGTTGACGTTGCGGTATCCGCCTGTTGTTGTTGGTGCTGTTGCTCCTGCAGTTTTGTGATGGGATCTACATGTTAGGCAGCCGTGCCGGCAACGGTTGCTGCTTTCGCTGCTACTACTGGGTCACCAGCCCGTCCAACGTGCTGGCTGTTAGCATTTTTGTTGCTCTCTTTGACACCGCTGCTACGGCCGTTACACGAATGACCATGCGCAGGTCGGCGCTAAGTCGCAACCACTACTTTATCTTCGGCATACTGGTGGGGCTGGTCCTGAGCTTCTACATTCCGCAGGACATCTGGGAGCTGGTGCAGCAGGAGGAATGTCCACAGCAGGCGGCCGAAAACAGCCTGATTGAGAAATTCGGCCAAGATTTTGAGCCGCACTTGAATTTGATCAATAAGCCACTAGCAGCCAAGAAGCCGGTAAGTGTGGAGAGTGCGGTCAGAACGTAGCAGCAGACAGTGGGATTGTGTTTCAGCGGTGGAAAGAGGCAGAGCGACCGTTGAAAAAGTAGGGCGAAGGTGTTTTATTTACATTTATTATTGATAACTTTGAAGAGGTAGAACTGCTTTCCTTCGTGCGCTGCCACTTGTTGGCGTGTTTGTTTACATACGAAAATCCGTGTGCTGTCTCAGAGTCTGTGTTGGCCTTGCCGCTACCACTGCGGTCGATGGTGTCGGCTGTGTGGTAGTTCACCGGACAGCCTGACGTCTGTATCGAAGTGTTATTTTTAAATTTGAGAAATCCAAAATTGCTGTCTTCGTCTTTGCCGCAACGCACGTGGCCGGCAAATCACGACTGGGTCGTCGCTGTAGCGACTTCAGAGCCCATTGCACTGTGCGAGTAGGTACTTCGCTAGCTGATACGCGGTGCTCGTATTGACCTTCTCCTCGTCCTTATCTGCTTCTTGAACACGTCATGCACGCGCACACATGCGTCTGTCGGTCTTTCGCTTCGTTGCAATTTGATTTCATTGTATTTACCTTCGTCGTGTTCAGTTCTTTTCGCACATTGAACACGTTAACACTTTTTGCCCTTCGGCAATTTTACCAATTGCTGCGTGTTCATGTAGCTCCATCGTGCTTTTTCGTATTGGCAGCTATTAAATATTTCTTGCATAATGAGTGGCAGAAGCGATATATATGCTGTTTGATGTTCATTAAAACCAGTCAATATCGATCAAGCGACAGTTGTAAGATTTATACAAAACTTGTGTTTACAAAGTAATATTTTTTTATAATTATTATTTTATAAAATGACAACCCAGTCCCAACAACAATCAAACAAACAATTTACCTACTAATTTCTAGGGACATACTTAGGCAGTCCTTTAAAAGCAAAGTTCCACAAAAAGCGGCCATCCTAGTTTTTTTCGCGCACCCTCGTCTGAGATAACATACAGTCGCTTAGCATAAATTTCCCTTCAGATGCTGTATTTAAATTTTCTAACGTGGAAACAATTAAAAACGTTATCCGTTGTGGTGGTCGAAATGTTTTAGTAGTGCTACGTAATTCGTAGTATCTAGTACTGACGACGGTTACACTTCTTTGCTACAACTTCATCGTCCGTCGTAGCAATATTTGCAGCGACTTTCGTACATTCCCCGGAATCATGAAAGTTGATTTTTGAACTTTGCTACTAACGATACTTTGCCGGAGTACTTACGTACACACGTGTCACGATTCATTTAACGCGACACTAACGCAACAAGACATTCTATATGGATGAGCATCCATCGTTAGGAAGCGTATAGTAGATATCCAATGGGTGCTGGTACTTATACGCTTATTTGCATTGCTTTCTTGACCTGCTTTGTGCTTAATTTACTCCCACTACGTAGACGCTGGCTGGACACAGACAGATTCCAGTCTGAAACAGAAGACGAAATTCATAGTTCACCCATGCTAGGAACAATGTGCTTGCGCATACAAACACACACACACATACCAAGCCCATTGCAGCGGCTCTTCCTCATTTGCTCGTACATATGTACTATCGCGCACATTTTTATTGAGTCAAGTGAGACGCTAAAATGTGATTTCTACCGCTGTTCCGACTTGCCGCCGGTTGTCGTTTGCGGGTTGTCTCATCTATCTGTCCGTGTGTCTGGTCTGTTTGTCTGGCTGGCTGCCTGTCTGCCAGCACATCTGCCTGGCTATTGTAATGTGCCCGCTGCTAAGTTGAATTTCTAGTTCACTTGAGTTAATAAAGCGACACTTATTGTTGATGTGATTATTGTTGTTGTTGCGTGTGTTGATGTCGCTTATTATATTTTATTTGAAACAAAAGTGAAATCGTCATAAAATCTCTAGCCTGTTGTATGTGCACATGCAAAATAAGGAAAGGAAAGAAAATAAATCATTTAATCAGCAAATGTTTAAAGTGGTTTTTTTATATTCACAAATGTCGCAAAAAAGTCAAACGAACATAGTTTTCTTATTTCCGCTAATCTCTAATTCGGCTAATTTCTCTTGGATTCAGTGATGCATAATTAATTGGTGTTATACGTATGTTGTATGAGCTTTATCTATTCAAAAACTTGATAGTGATTTAGTTGATGTCAATTTCGAGATAAAGTGTCAAATCATGCAGACAGTTCCGCCAGCCAATTTAAATATTACAGTTGAAATGGCTGACGAGAGGCCAGCAAACATATACATAATATTTAAGATAAACGTACAAACACATACATATAGTTTTAAAAATGAATGTTTTGGGTCAAACAATAAAGAACGCTGTTTTTAGTAGGGAACAAAGATTTTAAAAAATCTAAAACACTATGACAGAACTGCATCTTACACTATCTGCGGAGTTTCTAATTTCATTAGTATGGCATTGCTTAAGTTTTCCATTGAACTACTGGTTACCCCTTCAGATAACTCCACCGACTTTTGGATAAGTTGAGAAAGAAAAGCTGAAATTTAAACTTTTGAAGCGTGTTTCGCATGTTATACACAAATTTTTAAAACTTATTCGAATTCCCTTGGTTTAATTTTGACACATTCCCTATGGTTTTAAAGCCTCGGCAAACGGTTAAGTGGATTAATATGAGCTGTCAATGGTTCTGTGAAATGTTTGTCAAATGCTTATTAATAATGTCAAGTTCCAAGGATACTTTTGTAGCGCACGAATGGCAATACAATTAAAGAGAAAAAATTAATGAAAAATCGCATACATGCAAATTGTAAACTTCTTGATGTAAACTTTCACATGAGGAAGTTTATTCAGTGTTTTTAATAAGAAACATTTCATAGATTTCTATGAGATTTGATTTCAAACATAAATTGATTTACTTACTACTAAAAACATAATTTAATTCATGTTTCTTATTTCCGTTTCGATTAAACTGCAGTATTTCAGTATATAATCAATATTGTCACATTTGTTCTTCAACCTTCAGTTTAATCATATCATCTCAGCTGTCTGCTAGGTTGAACCTAACTCATTATAAATTCGATAACGTTTTGATCGTTTTTAAGGCGATTAGCGTGTTATAAAATAACATTGCATTGCATTTCTGTCGTTCTTATATTAACTCCAAATACACACTGTGCACAGACATACGAATATCATTTTATATTTGTGTGTTTTTTATCATCGAAATTATCCCATCCGGCTTTAAGTGGCTCAGAATATTTTCTAATGCTGTTGAATATACAGATTCCTCGTCTGCCCCTGACAGTGTGTGTTATTTGGGTTGCATGTAACCGCAAACCAGCAAGCAATTAGAGGAAACGTCTATTATCCATTCATATACCCAGCGTGCGCTCGTGTAGAAACTGGAATGTAATCTCCTCATTGCTCACGTTTGTTGTTTCATTGAAGAAGCTACCAATGAGTTTGAAATATGATGAGGTCGTAATAAATCAAAGAATGTACATTGCGATTCCGCTAAGCAAAGTCAAGTTTATTTGCGAGTGGCCATTGACCATAGACCATCACCAATATCCGATTCGTGCCTTTTTTTCTTTAAACATGTGAATCCTGAGTAAAATAACGACAGTCATTTATGTTTAAGTTTTAGTTTTAGCTGAAAATCTAAAAAATTTAATGAGAACTATTTTGATTAAGTATGTAATCTCGATGTTACGGTTACTGATTGTTGACATACATATTAAGGGATTAACAGAGAATGGAACTCAAATGATACGGAGTCTCTTCCTTATACGATCTGAGGGGTGGAATTGCTTTGCTGGGTTATGTCAAAGTCACAGCGTCCCACATTCAATTGATTGCAATAACAACAACAAGAAGTGACAATCTGCATTCTCATATGAAATGCAGAATAGCAACAAAGCGCCAACAACAAAAGCTCGTACAAAAATAAACTCGCCACAAGTATCAGAAATATTCGAATTTTCCAATTACAAACAATTCGCGCAGATTACTTGTGAAGTGCCGGATTCGAGTGCATTGTTTGCACTGATTTCCAGATAAACAGCAGTCCGGCGCGGCAGCCAGCCAGCGTGCAAACAGCCATTGCGGCAATAATTGATATTTGCATAAGATCGGATTTAGCGCGTGCTCGCAACGCGCAAGCAGTGGAGCTGCCTTGCATTAAGATGCGGCACACAGCTCGTTTCATTGAGGAAAACACTTGGTGGATCAATTAAATTCGCCTTCACCTTGTTGGAGCACTTCTCAGCGGGGCTGAGCCAGAGGGACGTGCGCGCTCGCGCATACGGAAGTGTGACGTCAGGAGAAGGCGGCGCAAGACACGGAAGCTTGTTGGCCACTTTTTATCCAACACTTTTTTCTTGTCGATAAGACTATTTACACACAATCAAGTAAACGCTTTTATCGTCATGGCAAATTGTAGGCAGCGGCACTTGATATGTCTTGTGTACTTTGTACCAATTAAATATCAATTTAGGTTTTAACCACATGGCGGTGTTTGCTCAATAGTATCCATAGCACTGTAATAAGTATGATACTCTGGTTCCAATTTAAGAGGAGTAATAAGTATTAAATACGTATATGTATATTAAATTCAGAGCGAAGCAGAAGTTGAGGCAATTACTTGGTTATCTCGTTAGTGTTCGCACTCAATTGACACATTTGAATTTATTTTAGCAATAATCACCTTACGAATCGACATGTTTTCGTTCATGTAAAATGCGAATTTGAAAGCTCTGTCGACTCAACCTTTTGGGATAGATTTATCGCAGGTATTATTTATATGAATTATTATTTCTTAAAAAGGGTTTCGCTTAATTCATACTGCGAAATTCATCAAATTGCATAACTATTTATTTGGTGATGTTTTGATAACGGCATTTATATAATTGTTTTGTTATAAATCAAGGAATGACGTAAATGTTGGGCAAATATTTTCTCGGTAATAGTATTTATTGGCATTAATGATTAAAGTGGTTGCTGGCCTGAATTAAAATATTGTAGTTTGGTTGTTTTTTTCCTAACCGACAATGCTTTGGCATTGAGAAAGAGTATTTATGGAAATAGTTACTAAATTTTCCCACGTAGAATGCAATGGATTAACCGTTTAATACCGATTTTGAACGGGGAGTTGGGAGCTTTTTCATACGTAATTCTTTTTGGCACATAGATCTCCTGCTTGGAAAACAGCTGCTGGAAAACTCGTTCTGTTTTCTATATGTTGGTATAAATTACGACGGGGGCTCGAATCTGTGTCCGGCTTGTGGCCCAATGCTAGCTGAGCCACGACGGCATTTCACTTAATGAAAAGTTCATAGTATGCATTTCCTGAATATAAGTGTCTATTATTGTTAACTATTCGCTTCGATTGTAAAACAGTTTTTAGTGGTGGCTACGTGGAATTCCCAGCTCGACCTTGTGGTCGTAGGTCTTCAAAAGCATGTCGTTATCAATGCAGTGACGGTGGAAGCGTTAGTAGTTTACTGATAAGTGATTCGCTAAAAAGCCTGAGTCATATACCTGCTGAATAAATAACATTTCTCAGCGTTGAGCTGCACTACTGTGGGGCGTTTTAAAAATATCCAACTCATAGCAGCACGCCACCAAAAAGGCAATCTGCCGATAATCAGCACACTCACATAAATGGTTACCTTCCTAAGTACTCGTAAGAGCCGCTGTTATAGCTATGAGGCGGCGTCTGCCTTTGTGCCGCAGCTGTCGTTTGGAGACACTTGAGATAAGAACTGAATTCAAGTGAAAGAGTGCGAAGAGTATCGACTCAATATTCTGAGGTCGGTTGGTGCTACTTTTTCTCTGAATTGCCTTTGAGTGGTGCATTGATTTTCATTAATGAAATTTCAGACATGCTAAATTTGCTGAGTGCTTTAAGTGTGCCTAATTGTGTTCCAGTTTGTGCGTTCTTTCCTTGAAATTCCAATGCTTCATGCATAACTTGTGCTGGTCTCACACACCTGAAACGTTAATTTTTCCTCGTTTTCCACCCGATTTTTTTGCATGTGTAAATATTTACGCAGCTAATAACTAATGGAACTCGCAGTTTCAGTGGCGATGGTCGTGTTGCTGCTGGTGGTGCACTGAATTTTTCGCATGGCGACCTTGGGCGATGATTTGAACATGCGGCAAATGAGTTTTTGCGTTATATCGAATAATCACAAAGTAAATTATGATGCCAGCGGCAGAGGTAATTTATTTTTTATTCAGTGAGCTTATCCTCGCTGGGATGTATTTCGCACACTTTTCGGGTGCAAATTTTATCTTATCTTGGCCTCTTTGCTATTTGCTATTTTTCGTCATTTACTTGCCAAAAAATCATAGAACGCAACTTTCTCAATTGGTTTGCTGACGATCGATGTTTTCAATTTCGTATACAAATTTTAAAGATGGGCAATAAAGCGTCCACTGCTCCAGCTCATTGCAAATGGTGACTTAAGATTGATTGATTTTCTCGTTTCCTTTTGCTTGCAGGCGAAAAATGTGATCCGTCCGCGGTATTACTCTTCGGAGCTGGGCATACGCGAGAAGATCTTCATCGGGGTCATGACATCACAGGACAATATAAACACATTGGCCACAGCCATCAATCGCACCACGGCGCATTTGGTCAACAAAATGAAATTCTTCATCAATGCAGACAACGTGAAAACCAACTACAAGCTGAAGAACATCGTCGGCTTTACGGATACACGCGAGAGTCTGCGGCCATTCCATGTGATTAAGTACGTCGCGGATAATTACCTCGATGACTACGACTATTTTCTAATTATGCCGGACAGCGTTTACGTGGATGCGCGCAAGCTGAAGGCCATGCTCTACCACATGAGCATCACGTTCGATCTGTACATGGGCACCCGATCGGACAACGCATTCGGCAGCTATGGCGCGCAGCCCCAGCCGCCGCCGCCGCAATCGGCGCAGCAGCGCGGCGCATCGAATGAGCAGGCGGCGAACAATGACGATTTTCGAATGCTAAGTGATCGTAATTACTGTGATTTGAATGCCGGCATTTTGCTGAGCAGCAGCGTGATAAGGAAGATGCGCAATAACCTGGACTGGTGTGTGCGGAACGGCATCACGAACGTGCACACCGTCAACATTGGGCGGTGTGTGAAGTACGCCAGCAATTTGGCCGGGTGTCAGGAAACCTTCCAGGTGAGTGAGTGCGGGTACCCCATAAATATTCATGAATGCCTAGCCGCGCAACAACAGCAGCAAACATAAAACAACAAAGTTTTAAAAAGATTACTCAAATATTTGCATAGGCGAAGCATGTGCACCATGCATCGCAAATGGCTTAGCCAATGCTAGGTGGGCCATAAAAGTGCGACTGCCTCCAATTGGCAAATTTGAATTACATATGAAATAATTATGAATCGCTCGCACTAATAGTGGAAATCATCTCGCTTATGTACGAATTGTAAAATATGAATTGTGCGCTTCGAAAACATAAAACTTGAATGCAATCTTTTTAATTATTAAATTGAACATGAAACCAGGGACTTAACTATTATAAGTTTTTTAAGAAAATAATTGCAATGTAGCTATTACAATGCAACGTAAATTTTATTTGTTGATTATAATTATTATTTGTTCCAGTTAATTTTTACGTTGCGTAATAACTGTTATGAGAAACAAATTTTTTTTTCGTTCTCGATAACTATTATTTTGGGATTTTTTTGTTTACGTTGCTTCATAACTTATATTTATGACTTTTTTTATTTACGTTACCGATAACTATTATTTTGAGAACATTTTTTTTACGTTGCTTCATAACTTTTATTTATGACTTTTTATTTACGTTGCCTTACCACATTTTGAGTATGAATTGATTTTTAATTGTTTAGTTGTTGGTGGAAATTAGGTTTCTGCAGTTAATTTGCGTTTGTCAATTTAAAACAATTAAAAATAAATTAGTATCCAAAATGTGTTAATTCAACGTAAACAAATTTTTTTTCAAAATAATAGTTATCGGCAACGTAAATGAAAAAAAAATCATAAATAAAAGTTTTGAAGCAACGGAAAAAAAAATGTCTCAAAATAATAGTTATCGGCAACGTAAATTAAAAAAGTCATGAATAAAAGTTATGAAGCAATGAAAAAAACAAAAATCCCAAAATAATAATTGTCGACAACGAAAAATATACTTGTTACTTATAAGAGTTATTATGCAACTCAAAAATAATACATTTATTACATGATAATAGTTATATGCGACGTAAAAAAGTCTTATTGGAAATTATTATTACAAAGCAATAATTATAGAAATTTCTTAAATTAGGGCAGTTTTTTTATTCCCAAAAAGATGGATAATAATTATTTTAGGTCTCTGCATGAAACTAATCTAAACTAAACTATTAATACTTGTATCGTATATTAAGCGATTTTTGTGGCCAATTTCAATCTCCCAAAAGTAAAGTTATTCCAAAAACTGATAGCAACAAATAGCAGGGACCGTAATAGTTATAAGTTTTATTATAAAAATCAATGTTTATGAGTTATTTTTTTACTTTTATTATTTATTGTTATTTTTTATTTATATTTTAAAAATCCTATAATTTTCATTAATTGCACTCTGAACAAGACCTGTCTTGGCAGTTCTATTTTCTGGAAGAATCATAACTTTTGCATGCATTAATGAAAATGACTTTTATATTGCGACTTAAAAAAGAAAAGTCTGAATGATTTTTATTGCTAACTTAAAAAATAAAAGTCACTGACTGATTTTTATTGATGACTTAAAAAATAAAAGTCATTGAATGATTTTTATTGATGACTTTTATAAATAAAAGTCACTGAATGATTTTTATTGATGACTAAAAAAATAAAAGTCACTGGCTGATTTTTATTGATGACTTAAAAAATAAAAGTCATTGAATAATTGTTATTGATGACTTTTATAAATAAAAGTCACTGAATGATTTTTATTGATGACGTAAAAAATAAAAGTCATTGAATGATTTTTATTGATGACTTTTATAAATAAAAGTCACTGAATGATTTTTATTGATGAGTTAAAAAATAAAAGTCATTGGATGATTTTTATTGATGACTTTTATAAATAAAAGTCACAGAATGATTTTTATTGATGACTAAAAAAATAAAAGTCACCAATAATTGTTATCACAGGACAACAAAAATAAAAATCGAAATAAAACTGTTATTTGTGGACTAATATGAAAATATCAAAAATAATTGTTATTAAAGGATTTTTCAAATATAAATAAAAAATAATTCTTATTTTTTAATTTTTCCGTAAAAATTACAAAAAAAAAGTTTATTGCCAAGTTTGATTCTCCGTGCGAAAAGAAATGTATTGTTATATTTAATTCATTGGCATGATTTTCCCTGCATAGTAAAATTTTAAATTATAGTTTTCATAAATATATATTTTAATATATATTTTGGACTGAGGGTCATAAAGTTAATTATGCACTTAATGAGCCAATCAATAGAGCGCTTTCTGATTTTAACTTTCTTTGTGCTAATCATCATTTTGATTTTAACTTAAGTAGGGCTCAATTTAAGTTATTTCTTTGGAATATTTTTAACCAGTTTTAAGTCATTTAAATTTATTTATTAACAATTGTTTCATAGTCTGTAAGGTTGTGAATACATTAGACTGAATTAACAAATAAACTATACCAAAAATAACTGTTATTTCCGGTCCCTGACAAATGAGTCATTCAGTGCACAGAGTGATTAACTCCACTTTTTGAAAAATCTTAAATTTAAGTGTCAAAGCACTTGGTATAGTCATAACTTTTTATATTTATTAAAACTTTCCTGAATAGTAAAGATTAACACCATTAAACGACAATATATATATATTTGAATTTAAATTATAAAGGGAATTTAAAAAAAAACAAATTTATTTCATCGCATTTCTCAACTTTTTGTTTTATGGAGTTAATCGATTTGTGCACTGAGCGGCTCAAATATAGCTTGCTTTAGAAATATGTTTGTTAAACATAATTGTCCCAGAAGGTGTTCTAAATGGGCGTGGTATGATAAGTTGATTGTGAATTGTATTTACGCAATTCTTCCTTCAACCTTTTTTTGGAGTTTTACAGTTTTTAGAAAATAATTGATGGCATAACTAGAAATAAAAACACGAGCGCATCATACAAATGTTTCGACTTTCGTATGTTTCCCTTCCTAAATCTATTTAAAATTGTTATGCCTTTTCAATTCATTAATGCCTTTTCAATTCAAACACAACATTCCTAATATTTTCCAACATTGATTGCGTTGCGTTTAATTAATTAAAAACGACTTCTTGCAAATTGTGTACAGCAAATTGATATAAAATTGAGATATCTTGCTGCGAATTCTGCTGGCGCACGAGAAGTGAAGGTGTTTGCCAATTTTTGCCAAAGCGCCAAAGTGCGTCACACTTTATCAAGACAGCCGCTGTTATATATTGACCTAAATATGCACTTCCTTCAGTTTGTCTGAGTTTATTTCGCTTCGTTCAAAATACAATAGCCAATTTAAAGCACATAAATCCCCCGCAATTGTGTCCCCTGGACCTATGTAATTTTAATATAATTTTCTTAGTTCAGAATCCACACAGACATTTTGCCAGTAAGCTGTTAAAGATGTTTTCCTCCGTTTTTCCTCCCATAGTGGAATGGTGGAATCAAATACCTCAAAAAAGTTTAAATATGTACACAACAAATATCGGTGCACGTATTCTTTTACCCATTTGCTGTCTTTCCCGCCAAACTGACATGCTTCAATCTGCATACACACACACATTAGTATATACATATATTTTATTGATTCAGCTAAAATGAAAAATTTACCATCAGCAGTCAACATCGTAGAGTGGCCACAGCGAGGCAGCTTTCGAATGTACACAGCGCGCAGCTCACCTGATGTGCTCTGTCGTTCCTTTGATCGGTGAAGAATTAGCACGAAAAAAGCGCACCCGTTCGGGCACTGGCACTGAGCGGGCACTGTGCTCTATCGCGAAGCCAGTGATCGTTTGCTGCCATTCGACCGACTTCTCAGTTAACGTTTTCTTTTATCACTTACCATATTTCGTATATGATTTCGTTAAAGTTTGTTTGCTTTACTAATTATGCCTCAGCTACACATACACACAGCCACTCGCATGCCTCGCAGTCGAGTTATCGTGGAATTCGATTCTGCTTCTGTTTCTAAGCATGAGGGCCTTTCCGAGTTCAATGAATTAGTGCTGACCCTGAAAGGGTGAAACGACCCTGGAATTAAAATATCCAACCAAATAAACAAAGCAATTTCTCCTCAGCCGCCAGATAGACAGATGTGCTAAAATGCTGGCCCCTTATGCTCGACCATGAATTGCATTTATTCGTGAAAGACAGCAAACGGCAAATGTTAAGCGCGCTGTGGCCACGCGCTGCATGCGCATTGGTTGTGGTCAATTAATTGTTGGCGCATTCATATTCTGGCAGTTAACTGCCGTAATTTGTAAGTGCCGCATTTTTCAATTAAATTTTATTTGCCGGTTGAAATCGAGCATCGTAATACTGTTTACACTCACATTTGACATGTGTAATGCAATTATACGGCAATATAAAGTTGCTCCGCGAGCCCGTGTATGTGCCACGATTGTGATTGCTACTTGCTGTTTTGTTTATTCTTTGTGACAAAGTGTAAAAGTTGCGGTGCCGCCATTAGCCGGTCTACACTTTAGCAGCACTCTATTTACTATTTGCTGTTGTTGTTGTCGTTTGCATAACGATTCGAAACGTTCTCGTCATTAAGCTGTGCAAGGGTCAAGGTAATTTTTTAATAGTGCTGAAAAGTAAAGTGATTAAAATAACGTAATAACGTAGACCATTTGACTGCGCTATCGAAGTCTCACAGTTTTGTTCTAAGCAATATTTTTTTCATTAATTATATCTAATCAAGCGTTGATCTCGATTCTGCAATGCTTCGCTAGTTGAGAAAGTTGAAGTTGAAAGTCGAAATTTTTCGCAGGTTTTTTAATTGTTTGGCTCCGCTTTCTTTTCTTTTAGTGCTTGGTTTCACTATATAAGTATGTATTAATACGTTCCTATAGTTGACTTATAATGTTCGAAACTAATGCGCTGCTAAATAGCAGCGGCACCTTAAAGTGACCATTCACGTGCTCACGTGCTCACGTCTTTCATATTTTAACTTGAAACCCTCCGAATTGAAACTTAACAGCAACTTAGAAACATAACCGAGCTAAGAACCGGTCTTGCGCAGCATAATAATTATAAACAATGGAGGATCAAAAATTGTCCAAAAATTATAATTAAAGTATGTTTACTCTTGCTATGGCGTATTAAAAATTCTGAAACAAAAGAATTTCTGCGTTCGTCAAATCAAATATTTTATATTTTGTTATTAGAAGTTAAAGTACTTCTAATGCTTGTTCAAAAGGCAGAAGTGTCCGCATCCACATGTTCCATATCACCTAAATTCTTTGTGGTAGCTCCAATATCTGTTGGTGCTTTCCGAATTTTCTGTCAGTGAATCACTTTAACTCAGATAACTTTTTCCTGTGAAAACACATCAAAATGATTTGATGATTCAACTAGCGTCGAGAATGATTTGATTATTTCGGTAGCGAAATGTCTGTTTCGCGCTTTAAGCGTTCACACTTCTTTTTTATTCGAAAAGCGTACAGCCAAATCCACATCCAAAGCAAAGGCATAATCGCACAGATATCCCAGCGAAGCCCACACATGTGGTGCGGTCTGTATGTACCTTCCGATATAGCTGCATGCGCGTGTATGCTGTGTTCGTATAGACTTCTCATTGGAATAAACATTTGTAAACAGATTTTTTGCGCTTGTTGATTTTCGTCTTGCTTGAATTTATTTACTTTACGGCAAACATAAAACAATGGCGCGTGAAATGTGAACTTGCGTCGAGCAAAGCCAGTCACTCAAAACGTTTCCGTTTTTCGCTTCGCTTTATACGTTTTTGAGATTTGCAAATCAAACATAGCGCGTGTGTATTTACTGAAGGAGTTTTGTATCGCAACTCTTCTTTTAAATGAAAGGATTTTATTCATTTGTGTAGGCGCTGTAATCACGGTGATGGCAATGGCAATTGTTCAGCTGCACAAACGGAAGCAGTTGGCATTAAAAATAAATATGTTTTGTTTACTATTGAGTTGATTATATTATTGAAATACGGTGAAAACTTACTCAAAATAAATTGCAATTTTTTAACTCAAATATAGTAAATGCTGCAAAATATGTTAAAGAAAATTGAATTACTTTTGCTTGATTTTACATTGTTCACATGTTGCACTGTCACACATGTGTGCTAAAGCTAATGAAAATAGTTTGTGCTCTGGTTTTTGGATTTTGTTGATTTTAATTTTCGCTTCTTCTTTGAACTTGCAGGGCATACAGCAACAGACCTTCACATTGAAGCCATATGTGAAGTTATTCAAAGATCTCAATCTGTTGGCCAAAGATGAAAGTTTTCGAAATGCAACTGCCGTTTACCCCGTGACATCGACAGATGACTTTTATCGGCTGCATTCCTACTACTCAAGGGTAATTAAAAATTCTTACCATACGTCCATTGTCTGTCGTACATTTACTACGTACATTACGTACATTTTTTAATAATAGTGTAATGAGTAGCACATAAATTTGAAGGGTATTCTCTGTTTGCAGTATCACCTGGAGCAAGTGCAACAACGCAGCTACGAGCTGGAGAACAAATCCTATCGCATAGCCAACGGTTCAATTTCGAACAACATTCTGGAGATACGCTGGCCACTGGGTGTGCCGCTGGGCAGCGCGCCGGAGACACGGCACGATATCATTACCTGGCACCTCATCAATCGCACGCACATCTTCCTACCTAATGCTGAGAATATTGTCGAGCCGCTGAGTCGCATCGATGCGCTCGATTTAGAAAAGGTGCTCGCCATCGCGCTGGAGTACGCGGCACATAAGTACCCGCAATTGCAGTTTGTCGACTTGCACACGGCCTACCGAAAATTCGATGCCACGCGAGGTATGGACTACCAGCTGCACTTGAATCTGCGAGATACGCAACGCAGCAGCGTCCCCGTCACGAAGAGTTTTCAAATCGTCAAGCCGCTGGGACGTGTCGAAGTGATTCCCTCGCCCTATGTGACGGAGAGCACGCGTATTGCCATTTTGGTGCCCACCTTTGAACATAAAATAAATGATGCCATTGATTTTATTACACAGTATGAACGCATTTGCATGCGGAATCAGGACAATACGTTTTTACTGATGGTTCGTTGGGGTGCACTTTAACAGCCAATGCAATCAAGTATGAAGTTTTCTGTTTTTTTTTAGATTTTTCTCTATCGCTATGACTCGACAAGCAAGGGCGAAGTTGACCCGTTCAAGGGCTTAAAGACTCTCGCCTTAGATTTGTCAACAAAATACAAGAGTGATGGCTCACGCATCGCTTGGGTGTCCATAAGACTGCCGGCAATAGTCAGCGATCCAGCACTACCCGAGGACATCATGCTGAATTCGATGTATGCGCGCAATGAGATCTTAAGTATTGCTATTGCCGATCTTGCGCTGCCGAAAATCGGACTCGACAGCTTGGTGCTGATGGGTTCCACAAGCATCACTTTTAAGCCGGACTTTCTCAACAGAGTAAGTAGTTTGGGCGAATTACGTCTTTCGATGCTTTGGTGTTCATATGGTTTTGTTGTTTTTATTTCCTTAGGTACGCATGAATACAATTCAAGGATTCCAGGTGTACTCGCCGGTGGGATTTATGTTATATCCATGCAAATTGGCGCATTTCTGTAAGGAATGCGAGACGTGCGATGTGAGTCAGAGTACAGGATATTTTGATAAATGGAACTACGATGTTACATCATTCTACAGTCGTGATTATGTGCAAGGTAGTACACACACATATAGTTCATGAGTATTTTCAATATAAAGTTGGCTAGATAGTGTTCAAGCTACCTATGAATACTAGTCGTAATTTAAGTTATCTAAACCCCAAGTGCCGGTTAATGAAATGAACGATCATTTTATTGTAGTTTTTTCGATTATTGGAAAGTTGTAATTGCATGTTTGATCGAGTTCGTATTTTATATCAGTTTTATCATTTGTAAACTATAACCACTTAGAATAATAAAAAATAGTTTTGTTTCATTGCTTAACAACTTTCATTAGTACAATAATTAATATTCCTTTTCACTGCTGTCTTCGATTTAGCACGCAAGCTGATTGAAGCCAACGTACCGATCACTCGCAGCGACAACGATATCGAACAACTGCTTACCCATAGAGACAAGTCAATAAACACCATACTGGATATGTTTGTTGCTTCCGAACTGTCAGTGCACATATTGCGAGGCGTTGAGCCAAATTTGCGTTATGGCAACGCCATTAGCAATTATCTGGACACCGCAAAGGACATACCGAAATGTGCGTTGGCTTACGATAACAGCGGAAATAAGGATGACAACGTCAACGTTAACAACAACGTAAACGGCTATTCCAATGAAATTCCGTTTCGATACGATAGTTTACGCGGTGGCGGCAGTGTCGGTGGTGCAGATGTTGCGGGTTCTGCAGGCGACGGTTTAAGTAAGCGAAGCTGCATACATTTGGCGTCTAGAAAGCAGATTGGTGATGCAATAATTCGCTTTGAGGATCGCAGCATATTGCACAAATAGCGCTCGATCGGTCGTCACTGCGATCAAAATGCTATTCACGATATTCACTGGAAGAATAAACGATTTTATTTTTGACGCAACACGGAGTCCGGTTGTGCTGCATGGTGAAACTTTTAATGCTCAAAAACGCAAGTTGAATGGAAAGTTGTTGACGCCCCATGCGCCTGTTTTGCTTCAAGTGGAATGCAAACTTTTGAAGAGATTTATAGTTATTTGCAAATTTGTTTTCTATAATTAGTTAAGAGCTTAATGAACTACTGGTCTGCCAAATGCTTGCACAATTTTAGATTTATGTGAACGACAATTATATTTTTAAATAAGTTTATTTATTTTTCAATTTAAATGTAAGCGCAATTTACTGCAAATTCCTAAAAATTGAAATGAAACGAAATGACTCTTCCTATATTTGTATTTAGGTTTTAGTAGTCGGTAGCTATTGCTGTAGTGGTAGCTCTAGTTGTAAGGTAGGTGTGAAAAGTGGCTGTAAAATATTGTATATTTATGTTAATTGCAAAAGTTCCCGAACTTTTCCTTACCCAGGAGTATGTACATGGGGGGATAATGTTGGAAATACTCGATCGGGTATTGCATCAACTTTGGCAGCTACTAATGCGCAAGTCTGTATAGAAATTGAATTATCTAAAGTTTTCAATTTGCACACTATGTCTCATTCCATTTAAGAACACCTAATCGGGTTGTGGGTCTGTTGTAATTTGGTTGCCTACAAATTTGCAGGTTATTTCAAAATGGATATTTTGACTATAATTTGGTATGTGGGAACTTGTTTAAAGCTGTTATACATTATAACGAATTACAAAAAGAAAAATATTACCTTGGCTCAATATCGAATTAAAATGTTGCGATCTCATATAGATTTGGCTGTTCCAAATGTAGCAAAACTTGTCTTTCATTTCGGCCTGAACAATTATCGTTTCCATTTTAACTCTACCTCTGCATTAACTCTTAAGACAATTTCTGAACTGCATTCACTATACGTTATCGGAGTGAACGCAATCTAATCCTCAACGCAAGTGTATGAATGTGTGTGAAAGGGTGCCAAAGGTTTAAAACTTATATTATATTGTGCTCGTATGTGAATTACGTATTTCATTAATATACCAATAAAAGGCGCAAGCATGTTTTATAACCACACCGCAGTAGCCATGAAAACATAAAATTTAGTTAAAATTCTGTACTAACGTCAGTTTCCTTGCTGGCTGCCGCGGGTAATAATGTGCGATCTAATAATTGTACAATATATAGTTATCATTATTGTAATAACCGATAAACCATGTTCAATGGGTTGATCGATCTGCGTGTGATGTGTTTTAAACCTTACCTTAAAGCCTTACATTGGTATAAGTTATTTCGTCGAATAACTTATGTTATACATAAGGCCTGGGGTTGAATACTTCAACTGCTGTAAATAGCGTTATGTCATTACACTGTGTCGTATGTAAATACTTTAGTCATAAGCTGTAAATTATTTCTGAATAAAACGTTGCGTATAAAAAAGGAGCGCAGCTGGTTTGAGTTTTTCATTTATTTCCTGTTTTTTCCATATGGCCTCCCATGGAAATCTTTAAGATCAAATCAGCAGAAAGCTCAAGTCAGCATTCGGCTCATACTCGACGGGGTCCTGGTTGCTGCAAAGCAAAATTAAGCTATGAATCGGTCTGTTGCTATTACTACTATTTATTTTTCACTTACGGTCGAAACAGTTTGGCTTTGCGATCGCCGACAAGTGTGGCGTGGTTGCCTTCCACCAGCAGCGCTGTACCCTCCCTCAGACCCAGCACCGGTAGCTTGTGGTAGGTCAAGAACTCATTTATACGTTCATCGCGCGTCTCACCCTTATGCTCCTTTGTTGCGTTCAACTCCACGTAGTGTGGATTTATGTTGAATGGCACCAGCTGTAAGGCATCAAATGTGGGCGGAAATGTCACTGGCATGTCGTTGGTCGTGTGTATGGAGCGCGTCGCAACATTTGTGCCCGCGCTGCTGCCAATGTACAAAGTGCCCCGCGTCAGCACTTGTTCGCGTATCACGGAAATCAAATTCTGCTCGTATAGCGTCTTCAGCAGTACAAACGTATTTCCACCACCAACGAAAATCGCCTCGGCGTTGCATATCGCCTCGACGGCATTGGGTTTGGTGTGCAAACCCTCGACTTTGTAGCCCCACGGACCGAGCGCAGACTCCACGAGCGCCGTGTACTTGTTGTAATCGTTGAGTGCATACGGCACGAACAGCACTGTGTTCACATTTTTCCTGCAAGGACATTAAATTTTTTCAGTCACAAAGCTCAGCAGGTGCCAACTGCTTACTTGGCTAAGAATTTTGTTAGCTCCGCTTTAGCATGTTCCAGATATCCAAAACCGTGAACACGGGACGAAGAAAGTAGCAGCAATGAACGTTGGTTCATTTTAAGAAATATCTGCATAAAAACTGAAATGGATCCAGCTGGTTTGGCTAGTTGAGCTGACGAGAATTACCACCGGACACTGAACTTATTAGCTGCGAAAACGGATTTATGGCTTGATAGGCGTACGAGTGTACAGAGCTGTAGATAAAGCTACAATAAATTAAAAAAAAATACTACAAAAACCAATTGCAACCAACAACAAAATATTATAGCAACAAAGCAGAAATTTGATAAGAAAAGTCAGCTGGTTTAGTGGCAACGGAGTTGCCACTATATAGACTTATAGAACATTTTCTGATGCAGTTCAGTAGTACAATTTCAGAGGTTAGGGCATCCACTAAAAATTAGAGTCCGACCGATTAATCGGCATCGGCTAGTGTCGATCACAAAAATTTGTATCGGCGTCGGCATCGGCCTGTTTAGACTGATGCCAATCGCTTCTTAAGTTGAAGAAAAAACTGAAATTTTAATGCAATATTTTTTAAATTTTTGTTTATCGCAGTGGACACATGGAATATATGTGATATATTATTTTTTTAAATACATTTTAATGTATACGCTGGATTCTCTTGTGATTTTTTTAGTTTTTACTTTTGTATTATTTATATGAAATATAAATAAAATAAAATAACCCTTCGTTTTTGTTCTTTTGGAAAATAAACTGTTTTTGATTGAATCCATTCGTTTTATATTTTGTATGTAATCGGCCGATTCTCGTCCTTCCGGCCGGTTAATCGGCAGCGGCCAAAAAAGTGGGAATCGGTCGAACTCTCTCTAAAAATTCATAATTATACTGCTTGTGCGATTGCAAGAAATCGAATGCGCTCATTCGTTTGCACATTGAACAATTACTTTTTTGGATAGCAGGAGTTTAGATAGCGTTTTTCATGCCACAGCACATTATATATATACATGTAACGGCCGGCATATATCATAATCACATGAATACTGTAATATGTAAATAAGTTTAAATATACATAATTTAAATACGGTATCTGTTGAGTGTATATATAAATAACAGAGCCGCATTACTGGCTCATCGGCACACATGTAACACAACAACAGCTGCAACTAATTTTACAAACACCTGTAAGCTTAAACTTTTTAGTTTAAATCCACCAGATACTAGTGACCACTGTTGCAGCGGCCAAGGTGTCCGACAAGGCCTGAAGGGACCAGAGAGTGCCCTGTAGATGACAAATGAAAGCAACATTATGTACCCACATGCCTCCTACATGGAGACATGGATGTAACCTGCTCCTGTACTGGCTGAGTTGTGTCCGCGGATGACAACGAAAGGAAAGATGATGTTACCAATGCTAGAACCAAATCGAAGAAGTGGTGTCTACAATTGGTATGACTAAGAAGGAAAGGAGTATTGTAAGTAGGCCTGAATTAAGAAAGTAAGCGATCACTACAAGCATTTATTCGTTTTACACATTTTGCCTGCCCAAAACTACAGACATTCTCACATTAATCACGTTCAGACGATTTCCAATTGACTCAATTTAAGTTTCAGCTTAACTCGCGTTCAGTAAATCACTCTTTCACACTCCCGAATAAAATTTGAATAAACCGAAGTTACAAAATAAAAGTAGCTTTGCATATGCGATTTGTGCTGACCGTACGTAAAAATGCCGCAAAAATCTACTTCTTGTGCATGTTGTCCCCCTTCAGTTCCATATCGACAATGTATGTGCCCAGATTGGTCTCGCAGCGTTCGATTTGCGTTATGTAATCGGCCAACTGCTTCTGAGTATTTACTTGTTCCTGCAGGAAGTTAGACTCAATGAAGTCGCATAAGTTGGGATCATTCTGCTCGGCTGCCAGCGTATGCAAGCTTAGCAGTGACTGAGAAGGAAGAAAGACAGACGAATATTGTCTATTGTCACATGTTAGCTACAGCGGACCACACCTCATTGACTGTCTTCTCCATATGCAGTGCCTCCATCATCGCATCCTTGGCGTTTGCAAAGTTTAATTTGGGCGCTGGCAGCTCCTCCAGACAAATCTGCCCGCCGCGCTTGTTTATGTACTGCATAATGAGCTTGGCATGTTCGCGCTCCTCATCGCTGGCCGCTTTGAAAAATCCATAAATGCCCGGCAGGGCCACATCGCTGCGATCAAAATGATACGCCTACAATGAACAAAGTCCTACTGTAGCAATGCGTTGAAATGGAATATAATGGATTGGGAGACATTTTTACTTACCATGGCGAGATAGTCGTAGCATGCCTTCAGCTCCAAGTAGATCTGCTTGTTTAGAGCCTTTTCGCATTCACTGGAGAAATTTTGTCGCACCATTAGGCACATGAATCGCCTGAACGGCAACCGACCCGCGAAGCTCATAGCTGCAGTCAGGAAAGTCTCCCTGCTTAGAAGTAGACGACAGAATTTGATTGTTGGATAATGCTTTAAAATTTGACACACTTTTATTTTGAGCTGTATAGTTTTCAAAGTCTATTTCGAGTGACACATGGAAGTATTAAACTGTGTAACTATTTTGCACACTCGCCCAACTCATTGCATAAACTGCCAACGAAAGAAAAAGCTGCTACGAAAGCTATTGACTGCGCCGATGCAGGACCGTGTTGCACTGCAGGGTTGGAATGGAGTTGCGTGGCATTTTTGCTACCCGGCCCAAGCTAAGTTCGTTGAACAAAATTTGTCGGACGCAAACGCAAAAACAAAACAACACAAATAAAAAGTAAAATGAAGAAATTGAACATGTTTATGGTAGCTACCATTAGCAGTTTTCGTTCATTTATTATTGTTACTAAACTTGTTGAAGCACCATTTATAGGTGCCACTCAGTTTTAGTTTTTCGTACATTAAATTTTTTAATTTATTTTTTTTCAACTTTAATATGTTTCGCATTTTGATTTGTTTTTATATCCCTAGCAAATGTTGGGGTAGGTACATAATAATTGAAAAGGCAGCTGGCAGGCAATCGTTCGCATGCCCCATTATACAACATACAATGTTATTTGCTTTCAGTTGCTCATAAATCTTTTCTTTTTCAATGTTTCTGAGTCATATTGACAATTTGACCATTTGCAAAATTACTGCAAACATATTTCGCCACATTTAACTTACATTTAGTATACTCGGACGTGCACTATAAAAACTTCAATCTAAATCTACAATTTTCATTGCCAATCTGATGGCTCAGGTCTAAAGCCATTCAGGTTCAGATTTCGTTTTTCTTTTTGTTTCTGGGTTTTTGTTTGTTTCTGCTACTTTTAATGTTGGAAATGGATTATGGAAAATTCAACTACAATACATCAGTAGCTAACGGATCGTGTGGGAATCGTGTGGCGGGACCGTCAGGCAGATCTAATATTTTAGCCACAAACGCCGAAATGTCCGTGTTGCGTTGTATATGTTCGGCAATGAAGGGGTGCTGCAGCAACTGTTCGTAGTTGGGACGCGCTGTGTATGTTTTCTGCAAGCACTTGATAATGAAGTCTTCGAACTCTGGTGAGAATTTTCCGGGCTCTAGGCGTGGCGGATCGTCCTTCACCACCTGTGAAAATATTAAAAGCAAAAATACAAAAAATTAGTAATGATAAAAACTTAATATAATATAAAAATAACATATGACAAATACATATGTAAAAATAATAAATTATGTAAATTGCGTAAACGTTATTTTTTCTCGAATTTTACGAAAACATGTTTTGATCGATTTATTGTGAAGCATAAATAAAACAAACATTTTTTGAGTGTATGTTTGGTATGACCATATGGACACGCTAGCTACTGGGTTAATGACAAAATTTGCGTAAATGTAATAAACCCTAGACAACTTCTCTTATTTTGCAAGTGTATTACAAGACTTTTGCAATGTTGGTCGAATCCAATACTACGACTAACATGAATATTCGGGGGATAAACATATTGTTGATAATTCATTATATCATGAATGAACTGGCAAATAACAAAATATACAAATATAACGATACAACGCTTAAGTGAACATTTAACATTTTACAATTATTTGATTATCAATTCCTCCTGGGAGCTTTTCAAAAGGCGAATAGACTTGTATAATATATGTAAATAATAAAATTATTTTCACTTGAAAATAAATAAAACAAAGTAATTGAAAAACGTTTAAGTGACTTTAACCAAATTCATTCAACTTGCAACTGCAGTGCAATACAAAGAGAATACTAAACTCTTCCTTTATAAATAAAAACAATAAGTTTTTATAAGTTATGTCTGGGGCTAGTAAAAAATATACAAAAACATAAGCAGCACCTACGTAGTAAACAAAAATTATTCATAGAGGGGAAACTTGTTAAAGACCTGTTTCAACTGCTCAAACGGTGTTTTCCACGAACTGTACGGAAATTTTCCAGTAGCCATCTCAATCATGCTGATACCTAGCGACCACACATCCGAACGAATGTCATATTGTGCGGGATTGCCTGAAGGATCGATGCGTTCAGGTGCCATGTATGGCTTGCAGCCGGCATCGATTGTTTTGGCCACCGAATCAACCAAATATCCTAAACAACAAATACAATAAGTATGTTGGCCATAAGAGACGCAACCGTCGAGATCACATACCTGAGATACCAAAATCACACATTTTTACCTCACCGCTGCGATTAATTAAAATATTCGATGGCTTCACGTCGCGGTGAATTACTTTGAGTTTTGCATGCAAATAGTGGAGAGCATTCACAACCGACATTGCAATCTGTAAATACAGAGTGGATTAAATTTGTGCAATGAGTGGCACGAACCGAAACTAAATAAAAACAAAACAATTATTAATGGCTGGAGGTGCTTACTTTTCCCAACACAGGTTCTTCCATTGTCAAATTGTTCTTAAATACTTTCACATAGAATTTATCTAAGCTGGTATCCATCACTTCCATGCATATCCAGACATCGCCTTCTCGGAACAGCGCCCCATAAAAGTGCACTGTGTACGGGCAGTTGCTGGATCGCATCGAGACGTCCAGATCCATGAGGAGTCGCTGTTGCTCCTTGCGATTTACGGTGGCAGTTATTCGTTTCACGGCCATTACTGTGCCTGTTTCCTTGTGCAACATTTTCTCGACGATACCGTAGGCACCGCGACCCAGATCGCCGATCTTCTCTAGTCGGTCGGCGTCCACGTTAAACGTGGAATCGCCTATTTGTATGGTTGTGCTAGAATCAAGATTTCGTGGTGGCACTCTGAAAAACAGAAAAGTCAATTATAACAAAATGCTGTGCCACGCCCGCAACTGGGAAGAGCAAACGCACAATTCCGGCTCTGGGTCCTTTTGGATTTGAAAATGCAAACGCGGTCTCGATCCCCGTGCAGATTTATCACCCATTCTGTTTTATTTTTCTGTGAAATTATATGTTGGAGAGGTGATTGAAGCGATGCTTATGGCGGCGGCTAGTCGAGGGGAGGTAGTAATTGGGCGAATTATCCTCGACCTTAGGCGACCTTAGGGGCGCAGGGTTTGATCGAAAACTATTTTCGCACTTGAGAATAGTGGCGCGTAGTTGCTGTTTTAATTTTTTGTGGATGCCCGCGACTATTAGCCAAATTTGGAATTTGTGCGGCTTGCGTGCACTGCTTGCGTTTCGTGTGGGCTCGCAGCTGCTGTCAGCAAGTAGTGGCTCGAAATGTCGTCGGTCTTCTCCTAATTTGGTAATTTCGTGAAAAACATAGTTCACACTCGGTTTCCCTTCTAAATTTCACACAGTTTATGTACAATTTTGTACAATAGTATGGAACGAAAGGCACATTAATTATTTCTGAAAACTAATCCTTCCGATTTTACCCGATTCCCTATATCGTTAAATAAAAACCTTGGCAAAATTTTTCTCGTGTTTCGTTTCGTTGTCTCGTTCGATTTCTGTTTGCTTTTCGTTGCAGAGATGCCAGAAAAAACTAACGTTTAACACTTGTAAAAAATTACAAAACAAATAAACTCGAACTTGAATGTTGCAGAATTCAAAAAATTAGACAGGCAAATTAAAAACATTTGTTTTGTTAAAAATTCTGTTTATGTCAGAGTTATGCTCTGACATAACAATTGACTCACAGCTCATGTCGCTATGAGTCAATACACATCGACTCAATACAGTCGTATAAACACGTTTTCAAACCGCTTTGAACATTTTAAGCGTATCGAGTCAAAGAGCTTTTCAAATGAGTTCTTAAATTTTTAAGTCGCTTCGAAAATCCATATGAACGGCTAAACATGTTCAAAGTGCTTTGAAAATTAGCTGATGGTGAAGTACACTCAGTTTTTTGAGCATTTTCAACATATATGTAATACTTCTATATTGGCACTAACCTATCTTCACAATGTGTTTTCATTCGGAAATCAAAGGGAGACAAGCGATGAGACAGAAAACACGAAATTTTGCGAATGTATTTCTATGTGTGTATACATGTGCACTTCCACACATAAACAACTGTCAAACTGCTCCAGGGGCGGTTGAAGAAATTTCAGTTAATTTCGACAAATATTTCTTTTTTTCCAGTCAATTTTTTTCCCGCCTGAACGCACCTGACTTTTTACAGCTGTCAAGGTACATTCGTTTATACGATTTCTCGCTCATATTTCACTATTGCTGTACTGTGATGTTGGCGAATGTACCTTGAGCTTAGTGCCAATATAGAAGTACACCCATACCTCGCTATACGGCCGCTCTTTATACGGCCTTTCGCTATAACGGCCTTCTTCAATTAAGGCACGTTTTCGATTTACGGCCTAAAATGTTTCGCTATAACGGCCAAAAAAAATGTTTTCGATGTCGATATATCACGTTTCTCGGTAACGTTTATTTTGTGGGAAATATTTTTTCCGTTGGCAGTAACTATTGTGAATGGGATTTTTTTCCGTTGAATGATAACTATTATTTTGCAATATATATTTTTTACGATGAAAATACCGGCACCAATGCATTTTGTATGCAAAACTTATCCAAGTTCTGAACCACTCAAGTTCTAAATCACGAGCACACTCACCGGTGGAATAACAGATTCAAACGTTACCGAGCAACGTAAAAAATATTTTTCTCTCATAACAGTTATGCGATGACGTAAAAAATATTTTTATGTAACATGAAGTTCTTTCATTTTTGTTTCTATATTTTTGTTATTATTATAAAAATAAATTATAACATTGTTATAAAAATAAAAAAAATAAATTTGGAACCGATCCCATTGAATTTGTATTAAAATAATTGATTCCTTATACGGCTTTTCGCTTTGCGGCCAAGTTTCGTGGAACGTATCTAGGCCGTATAGCGAGGTATGGGTGTATTACATATATGATTTTCAACTAAAAAACAAGCAACACTAACAGCTAATTTTCATTCAGACGTCAAAAAAATAGGAGAAACGAAAATAGAAAAGCCTACTTTTCAAACCATCTGCCGTCAATTCGCTTCTGAAATCAATGTAAAACACCTGGCTCGAAAGCGTATCGACTGGGACCGTCGTATAAACATGGTAATAAATACTGAGATAACGTCATACCAAATAGCTGCAGTTAATTCTATATTAATGAAATTTACAAATTGGAATAATCTGGCAGCCATATACACATTTCCTATTCGATATTCTCTTTGCTCACATTATCTGTCGATATTTCCTAGGGTTGTATTGTTGTTGCCAATGCAATGGTCAATTATATGGTACAAAATGGTATTTCGAACTTTGAAGATATTGTATTAATATTTAATTCGTTTTAGCCGCAAATAATACAGTAAACAAAATACAGCGAAATGTAAGTAAGAGCTACCGAAAAATTCAAGTTTTCATCTCTTAGTTAATTCAACTCTTTATTGATAAGGCATTTAAATTTAATTCCTCATTTGTTTGTTCCACAGCAAAATTAAATTTGAAGCCGCTGCCTGATGTTAAATTCAGATCTTTACTTATAAAAGTTTCGATTTCTGTTTTGGGCTCTTGCATCGCAGTTCCATGTGTCTGTTCTTCGGTTGTTGGTGGTTTGAAGTTAAAACGAAAGTCATGCCCAGATGTCAGTATTGCAGCCTTCTTTACGAAGTTGGACTTTTTATTAGCATCAGGGTTGGTAGTGAATTTGATTTGCTTAGCCGCTTAAACGAACGATAGAAAATATGTTAAAACATTTACACATTAAAAGTGCCCAACAGTTGAGCTCACCTAGTGTCATTTTTTTCTCTTCATCCTTCATCTTTGCGCGATAGTCACCTAAGGCGGCTTTCATTACTTGACGCTTTTTGATGAGGGGAGCAGTGGAGCTCTTTAGGCTCTTCAAATTTTTGGCAGTGTCTTCCGCTGAATAACGCAACGTTTTGAATTAGTTCTATTTCCACAGTGGTGGTTTGACTAGCAACGAGCACTTACCAACTTTTGGCGACAGTTTGCCAGAATTGAGTGCCTTCTCCAGTTGTTGCACGCACCAGCAAAGCTCTAACTCGAACTGCATGTCGTTGTCGGCATCACGTGTTGCACCAGCGAGTGGTGGTGGCTTCACCAGTGATTTCGGTGTTTTCATTTTGCTCATTATAATTAAAAGTTCAACAAATCGCTTGCCAATGTGCGGTCGTCCATTAGGAAGACAAAAACAAACGCTTACGAATTTTGCTTTGCTTCAGCTTCGGTGACAGGAACGTGTAATTGTTATCGATAATAGGGGAATGTGGTGGCGGTTGGCAAACCATTCGAATTTGTTTTCATGCAAAAATAAATTTTACATATGAATAGAAGTTTCCATTGTAACTATCGCTCAGTTAACTAATTTAGTTAATTGGGATTCCTGAGATTTACAAATATCAAAATTTTCTTGTAACACATAATGTGTCGTAGCATTAAGTTTCGTAGCACTAAACTCATTCAATGATTATCTTATGCTGGCAATACTTCATGGGAAATTTGCCTGATGTCAGTCGAAGTTGACTTCCTTCTTTTTCAAGAATCCGTCATTGGAGGTGGGTGCATTTTTCCGAGCTCTCTTGGAAATGTAATTTTATATGAAATAAATTATAATTAAAGTGTTGAATTCTAGTTTTGCCATTGGTATACATCAATAAATCGGAAAAATATTTAAAATGGTCGCCGTCAAGAAGCAGGTAAATTAGTGCGTTGACACGTGGGAACATTGCTCAACATAACCCCACTTCCTTTTTGTGTATGTAGAAAAAGGCTTTGGAGAGCACCAATGCTCGTTTGGCTTTGGTGATGAAGTCCGGTAAATACTGCCTGGGCTACAAGCAAACCCTGAAGACGCTGCGCCATGGCAAAGCTAAATTGGTGCTCATCGCCAGCAACACACCGGCGCTGAGGTGAGCGGGGTAGAACAGTAACCACTGTGAAGTAGTTGTCCATTGCCTACAATTGCGTGCTGGAACCATATGGAGTCTTGCGAGACTGAGAAGTATGCTTCCAATCGAGTTTCCGACTATTTGTAAGCACCCGTTTCGGGCGCGTGCTGCAATTGTATTGTAGAATAAATGGAAACTATGGAGTAGTTACTCTCACTCGTGACAGCGGCTGTTGCCACCGCTTAGATATCCAAATGGTTCCAGCAACAGAAGAGGTAATCAAACTATTGAATGGTTAATTAATATTATATTTTCGTGATGAATGTATGTTGCAGATATTTTAAACGATGTTGATATATTTCAATACTAGAGACTCTTTCTGATTGTTATAAAATATTAAGGCTGCAACATAAATGTGCGCTTTTCGTACTACAAGTGAATTTTGCTTTGTATTTGCAGAAAGTCTGAGATTGAATATTACGCCATGTTGGCCAAGACCGAAGTGCAGCACTACAGCGGTACCAACATTGAATTGGGCACCGCGTGCGGTAAATACTTCCGCGTCTGCACATTGTCCATTACTGATCCTGGAGATTCAGACATTATCCGTTCGCTGCCGGACAATTGAGGAAGTGTTATAACCTTTTTTATAATGGAAATAAAACTAAAGTCTTGAGATAAAATTACAAAATGTTCAATTTATTAAAATACTCAATAATACTCGGTTTAAATACTAAGGCGCTGTAACTTACGCTACCTAATGTGCTAGTTAGCTTCAGCTACAAATGAAATTGTTCGGTATTTCGGACAATTAATAAGGTCGACTTCATTTTACGAATTCTTTTTGCAATTCAGCTTACGAAAAGAGGTACAATTTTTACTTTGTAAAATTTATTTGAGTTTCTTAGGAAACACCGAATTTCACAATGCTTTACAGTTGATTAGTAGATAGTAGGTATTTCCTATTTGGAAGGTTGGTTTACAAAAAATAGATGCGTGTGAATTATTAAGAACTTGTTTATAACAAAGAGAAATGCGCTTCTAAAAGAAGTTTATCATTGAACTGCATAAAGAACATTTTTTCAGGATAGTAATAAATGATAATGAAACATGTAACATAACGGTTTGGGATTTTTAAAATTGCTTACTACATAAATTTACATTATCACTTCATTGGCAACCGTGCTGAGGTCGACTTTGGATGTGAAATTTTGCCGTCGACGATTTTCCGCCCACTCTTTGGGATGGACACGTTTGCGGTGATGGTGCATATTCGAGCTGACTTTGAACATCTTCGGACAGTGCGGACACTGGTATAGATCCTGGCCGGTATGGGTGGTCATGTGTTCCTGGAAATATTCAATATTAAATCACAAAAAAATTACAAGTATAAAACACTAATAATCGCGAACCTTCAGCACAATGGCCGCCTTGAAAGCCTTCGAACAAATGGTGCACTTGAACGTGCGCTCTGTCTGGTGCACGTATTTCTTGTGACTGCGCAGCGCTTCCTCGGTAAGTGCTACTTTTCCGCATTCGCTGCACACGTACGCCGTGGAACCGTCGTGATGGGCCAGTCGCTTGTGTCGCTTCAGACTGAATTTGGAGTGCAGCTCTGCGTCACACTGATCACACGGCCACTTCCGCTTGCCAACGCCCTCATGCTCGAGCAGGTGGCGCTTGAGGGCGTAGCGTCCGCGGCAAGACTTGCCGCAGTGCTCGCAAACACAGTGATACATAGTACTATGCACGTTGCGGATGTGAATATCGAGGCGGCTTTTCAGGACAAAACTGCAAAGAGGGCAACATTTTAGGCAATCAACTGTACACTGAAAAAGCTTTACCCGTACTACGTACCCTTTTCCGCAGTCGTTGCACACGTGATCCTTGCTGCCCGTCACGTGCGTGTCCATGTGGCTGCGCAGTATAGGCTTCTTGGCGAAGCGCTTGTGGCACATTTCGCACTCGAAGGGCCGCTCGTGCGAGTCGGAGCTGTGCATCGACTTAATGTGTGTGGCCAGGTTGCGCCGGTTGCCGCTGCACTTGCCGCACACCGGGCATTTGAAGTACTGTGGGTCTAGGTGTAGGCGCAGATGCTCGACCAGGTGAAAGCGCTGGTAGTACTTGTGTTCGCAGCACAGTACGTAGCCGTTGTCGTTATTGTGGGCTACGCGAAAGTGTACACGCAGCGCAGTGAAATTCGTGGGGGTGTGACCACACAGCGCGCAGTTGAGTACTTTCCTAAAGTTTGTGGCGATGAAGTCATCATACTCCTGCGTTTTGTTTAGTCGCTTCTGTTGTTCTTGTGCTTCCTCCTTGATTTTTTTGTCTGCTTCCAGTTGCTGTGGCGCACCGGTAACGGTCGAGCTTGACTTCGGCCTACCCGATTTACTCTTTGCCGTTGTTTTCCACCCTTTCGGTGTCCTTTGTTTTTTGATGCGGGACAACAGTGGTGTGTCATCATCTTCAACACTGTTGCCATCTTCATTCTTACAGTGACTGCCGAGGGCACTGTCACCGTCGACATGGAAGTCATCGTTTGCAGAAATCATACCCAGCGTATCTTCTTCTTCTTCGTACAGCTCAGATAGATTTTCGAGTGGCAGCTCCAGCTCGCTTTCACTCAGCTCACCCTCAATACCGCGCAGCTTGTCGGTGTTCTGCAGTTGACCTGCTGCCGCGTCCGTGTCCACTTCCAGCTTTACGAATTCCCCAAACGGCAGCTGCAACATACGTTCATAGCGCTGCTGCAATACAAACAATTCCTGCTGCCACGCATGGAACTCGCGTATGCGTTGCCAGCAATTTTCGCAAATCACACGCATGCAGTGCTTGCCCTCTTCGGCGCAGTCGATCGCATCCAGAGATTGCAACTGCAAATAGGATTCCACATGACATGAGAGCATTGCGGCCGCAGCGCACTTCCCACCTGGCCTGTAGCACTAAGCAAATAAACACAAACAAATGTTTATTTGCTTTGTGCCTGTACCCACCTGCATCGCAAAGTATTTCGCTACCACCGTGTAGATCGCATTCTGTTGACCGCTGTCGTCGTATAATTGCTGCATGCCGGCGTCACAGTCTCCGATGCATAAGCGGCAAAACATTTTTCGTCTTCACTCCGTAGACCTTTGCAAACAATCGAAATATCTGCGACGACCGAGGTAAACAGAACATTGACAAGCAACAATTTTTCACCATTTATGCACTTCCTTTGGTCACCTTATAAGGCAACCAAATCAGCACGTCAACAGCTGATTGGGCTGCCAGCCGTTTCAGAGTCGGGGGAAATTTGAATCCGAAGAATTATAGTGATAACAGAAATCTTGCTTGCTTGAAGTGGCTTTCCATTACATTTAAGCTAGCAAAATTGCAACAAACAAGCGATTACGTACTGAAACGACAATGAAGATTTTTATAAAAATCTACTTTATTACTTCCGTATACTTCCAGTTTTATTGTAATTTTTGCTACTATATAGTCTATTCGTTTTTACTACAAACACGCAAATCTCTGTTCAATATATGTATCTATGTATGCATTTAAATTTGTAACATTTCAATGAATATAACAATTTCGTACACCAACAACACTGACAATTTCAATATGTTTCGTTTCTAAGGTCATTTGCTTAAGTACAAGAAATACTTAATGGAATTATAACTATAAGTTACCCGAGCACACAATCGATGTAAAACAAAAATTAAAATATTTCGTGATTGCGAAAATTTGTTCTCCAAAAATCTGTAAATGCTATAAAGCCGATTTGAGCTGCCTGCATTCACTTCTATCAGCTCTTCGAGGCCATTAATCCACTTTGTAGTAGCATTCGTGCGCCAGTCGATCGCAGTTGTCGTACTCCCGAATCATAATTGTCGTTGTGTGAAGTTCCTCCGGCCGCACGCATGCACAGCGAAATTGTTCGCTGCCCACCTCGAACAGTTTCCGTGGGTGACCCACCCATTCGCGATCCTTGCCACCGCTTGTGGTGGTACACCAGACGTGGGTGCCCGTCTCTGCCGACCACTCGATGTTGCAGTCCGGGAAAAGGTCGCGCCTCTTTTCAGCGTTCGCTTTTGCTAGTTGCGCCTGCTCTAGTAGCGCCAGGTATTTGTGGTGGTAGGTGGTGGGCGCGCCCGCCGCATCGTAAAAGCGTCCAACTAGCTTGCCTCTATAAGTGTATTCTTGGTGGTAGAAACGCTTCCAATTGTCCAGGCTGAGCAGTTCGCTCGGTGTCAGTGTGAGCACATCATCGGCTACCGTTTCGTCGTATTTCTCAAATTCGCCGGTGATGAACGAAACGGAAGCGTCGCGTCCTACAAAGTAGTTGTACGAGCAGCCAGGGCCGTAGTGTTTCGCTCCCTTCGATACGTCGTAGACAGAGCCCAATAGCGCTAAATACAGTGGTGTATCGTTATCGCCGTTGTACTGTGCCAGCTGCTGCTTGGTGAACAGCGAGTCCAAGTCCGATGTGGACTGTTCCTCTGGATTTGAAGACGTGCTTAGCAGCCATGCGATAATGCGCTCGTAGTAGATGCCGGCCAACACAGCGACTACGATCAATAAAAATTGCAATTTGAAAAAATGTTTGACGAAGGCGAACATCTCGCTTTGAAGGCACTTTGTTTATTGCAAAAGCGGCGAATAAATAAAAACAAATCACTGCACCAAAAACTGTAGTTGCCGTATCTTTGTGAAATTTCTCCATGAAATGCGAGATTGTTTTGCGAACAGAAATATAAATATGTGAAGTGAGGGTGTGCAGCAGGCAAAGAAAGGAGACAATGAAAAGTTTGGCTGCATAGGTTCAGGTCAGGTTCATAGGTTTTCTTAAGATTTGCCACCAATAGAGACCGATGTGAGGGTATAAATTAAGTGGTAAAACAGAAATCCGTCAGCACTGCGTAGTCCCAGCAGCTGGAAAACAGCTGGAGGCTTGCATGAAGGGTAGTCCCGAGCAAGATATAGGAAAATGAATTTCAACAGCTGATGTGTTGGTGAAGTGTCAGTATACTGGGTGCCCAAGTTGAAATCTTGCAAGAGAAATCAATTATAGCCTTTCCGCAAAAGCAAAAAAACTTCTCAGTTGCTTTATAAAACTTAAGAAATTTAAAATTCTTTGCGTTTAAATAGATATGTTTCTTCAAAAACGGCAAAGGTTGCAAGTTATGATTGCATTTTTTGTAAGATGGCTTTGTAACATACTTTTTGCGTTTGCTTACTTGCCACGCCCATTTGTAAACCGCGTGACTAATAAAATTTGACTATGGCGAATTTCTGCTAAGAAATACAGTTACTAGACGATTTTGTGTTTTACTGGGCAAGCATAGGTTGTGTAAGGTTAGCAGTCATAGGTACTTGCCACACCCACTACGCTAATAAGAATCGGCTGTATTCAGTATATTTCTGTAAAGCTATATGAATATTAAGCGATTCTGTGTTGTAATGAGGGGAAAAGAACTTCGCAACAACAACAATGGTTATATAGGGTCGAATAAATGCGACTCAATTGTTTATGTATATAATTTATATAAGATTTGATTATAATTGATTTTTTTTGCTAAAATGTTCGAAAAGAGTCAATATTTTGAAGGACAAATTTGTATGACAAAAAATGCGGAGAGTTAAACGGCGAAGGTGAACTAGGTCACGGGCAAAGGACGCACACATACATATATAAATTGAAAAAGTTTACATATCCCATTGTTTGCAGTTTACGTTATTGGTTTTTGGCTTAACATATATTGTTTCGATGATAAATCAAATCGGTCACTAGCACAAAGAAAAACCGAACAACACCGAATACAGTTATTATTTAAATTCCGCAACATTATTCATATGAAAATTCTCCTCACACCTACCTTTTTTCTGATCATGTTTCGTACTAAAAATTTTACTCCATTCTAACTGCACTGGTAATGCTTGCCTTAAATCCATATCCGTTTCTACTTCACAAGGTGATAATTTTGAAAACTGTGCTGTAGAACAGATTTGAAAAGATTTTCAATTAACTCAAATAGAATTGATTGTATTTGATTTTGCTGTCCAAATTACCAAACATTTTTTTATCTATTTAAACTTTTTAATCAACGTATCTTTTATTGAAGTATTTTTCTTCTAAATGGACAAACCATTGAACAAGGTGGGAATGTTGTCTACCGTCGAGTGCCTTCATGCTGTTCAACTTGAATTCTCTTCCAGAGTAACGAGTCGAGCATTTCAACCACGGGCACCACTGGTTCGCCCCCGTTTTCGGACACCATGGAGAACAACGTAAAGTATATGAAGTGAGTACCAAAAGCCGCCGCGAACGCGCTGCGCGTGAGTGTTGGGTCTTCAATGGTGTATACTTTGTGTTGCAGCTTAAATTTCATAGACAATTCGGAGTCGTCGAGCCAAGCAAAGGAGGCCAGCCAGGAGTTTCAGAAAATACACACTCGTAAGTTAAACACTTTCCACTTTCGGTTTAAAGCTGTAGCCAGCACATCCTACATTAGATAGTATACGTAGTTTTTAGAGCCGACACAAGTGCCAAATTTTTATTATTTGTCTTTGAAAATGTTTTCAGAAACGTTTGATACCGCCCCAAAAGCCACTAAGCCACCGCCCAGCAAAATTCTGCCCACCAGCATACCACTACCGGGCAAGTATGAAACACCAAAACCGAAATTGGAAGCCACCCTCAAAGAGAAGTCCCTCATCGAGATGGGCTTCAAGACGAACGAGATTCAGGGTTGGGAGGACATTGTCCAGCCGCCCAAGGAGAATCTTTACAAACTGCTGAAGAATATGATTGACAATCACATCAAGCCAAACGTCCAGATACGTATTGGCGGCGTCACATTCAACTGCCACATGATGGTGCTGCAGTGCTACTCGGATTTCTTCATGGAGTGCAGCAACGAGGTGTTGATCCAGCTGCCCGAGGAAAAGATAACGCCGGGTGCCTTCATGATGGTCTACGACTGGATGCTGGCCGAGGAGCCGCTGGTGCAGCGTGAAGGCATACTGGAACTTTTCAATGCCGCAAATTTTTTGCGCATCAAGAATCTGGTGAACCAGTGCTGGTTGTGCCTGGACGATGATGTGCGCTTCCGCGAGGACACCGCCTTCCTTCTCTATCTAGAGGCGCGCCACTATGGCCTTGAAAGCTTGGAGCAGTTAATGTTGACGCGAATTTGTAAGTTCTTTCTCACGCTGGTCGCTTCGAAAGAATTCCTGGAGTTGAACCCCAAGGAAATTTGCACTTTGCTGAGCTCCAACACGATCGGAGTTAATTCGGAGATTGAGGTGAGTTGCGCGTGGATTGTTGTGCCGATTTCTGTGGTCGGAGGGCTGAGCAAAGGAAAATTCATATATCTACTTTAATCTGAACTTGTTAAGAAGTCGGTTGTTTGAGCAATTGGAAAGTAGCGTAAGTGGCTGCAATTGGTTTCCGAAATACTTGCAGATCTTCATGTCCGTGGTGCGCTGGTTGAACCACAATTGGGAAGAACGTGAAGCTGACATGCTCAATGTGATCAAGTGTGTGCGTTTCAGTCTGATGCCGCCATGGTTCCTGGTGACGCTGAACAAGAACATCGATTGCGTGGAGATCGACCGCATCGCGAGTCATCCCGAAGTGAAGCGCATGATCAATGATGGCATCTCGTAAGTGTGCTCCCCGGCGTTTATTTCGTAATAGGCTAATGAAACAACGTGATTTCGCAACTTGCAGTTACACCACCACGCAGCTGTACTATGGCGACAATCGGGAGGAGTTCCTTCACTTTCTCGAGCGCTACCAGCTGGTCGCGCCCGTGCAGCGACAGTGGGTCTTTGATAAAGAGTGCAGCTACCACCATCGTCTCGAATGTCCGAACATGCAGTACGTGACATACAAGTCGTTTCTCGAATATCTGGAGATGATACAGACCATTGGCAAGGATTACTGGCGCTCGCTTGAGATGGCCAAGGGCATTGAAAAGTCTATGCAATGCTGCGTACGCTCCGATTGCCGAAAATTGAACGAACAAAATTTAGTATGTTAAAATCCCTTTTTAATACTGTAAGATACTTTCCCCTCGCCCCTTCCGTTACGTCACCATATATTCGTAGTGAAATGCTTGTAAATTGAGACGATATGAATTAAATTTTTGTTGTAATTGCTGTTAGGCATTAAATTTATTGTGACTTCTTTTTATATATATAAAAATATAAAAACATCCAATAAAAATACAAAAATAAAGCCTAATCGAAAATGCAATCTGACAGACAATTTTTCTTTTTCTCTTGTTTGCATTGCAGGCGTCTGTGTTTACGACGAAGTGTCGCGATCAGGGCGTGCAGGTCGAGGCCAGCGTCAACCAACGCCGGGCAAACAGAAAAGGTACATTTTGTGCTTCAAGTGACACGCACGTGTTTATAAAACATAGAACGAGGCTAAGAAGAGAATGGTGGGAATGGTCCTGGTGGCATTTAGTACAATAATGTTGCGATTTTCGTGGAGTTGCGCCACGTTCGACAACACAACACATTTAAAGCTGCTGTTTAATTTTAGTAAACAAGTGATAACTAATTTGAAAACATTCTTGTGTTTTTGCATATAAAAGTCCGCAAAAATGTGGACAGAACATCAAACAGTCAGAAGTACGCCTCGACGGTTGTGTCCAGCTTCAGGCTTCAGCAGGAGCAGTATTGCTGTTTTCAGACACAGCCGTATTCACATATGCAATCTGCCCTGTATGCTAGTAATTGCACCAACCACGGTCGGCTGGATGCCGGAGAGTGCGCTGCGCCGCGCGAACCCCACAGCGCCGCTCGACATCGGCACTATCAGTGCCGTTTGGAGGACTGCGATATGGAGCGCTTAAGTGAGCCACTAAATGGCTCTGAGAACGCTGGTCCGGGCGCGTTCGATACAACGAACACCGTGATCAGGTTGGCACCACTGCACCTGAGAGTGTCGCAGACCCAAACCGATTTCAGCAAGGAACTGGAAGCAGTGCAGAATCGAGCAGATGACGAGCGCAGCCCAACGGCGGATGAGCTACGGCTGGAGGCTGTGCCACAACATACGATCGCTTCAATCGAAGAACTAGAATTCAAGTCGTAAGTGGAGCAATGGCTGACAAGTTTCGCAACAAGTCACTTATGGAATTGTTCGCATTTTTTGGACAGAATTAAAACGCGAAAGATACTCATCATTGGAGGCATCGATCCTTATTGTAGCCACTGCCAGCACGAGAAGATGCCGTTTTCGATACTCAAGCAGCAGCAGCAGCAGCACCACCATCACCAGCAGCAGCTGCGCAAGCGTGTACGTCCGATTGGCGGCAGCGATGCCGACAATGTGCCGGCCATTACCAAATGTTACGGCAGCGTCATCAGCGCGGGCGGCAATGAGTTGGACAACTACGGCGACCGAGTGCTTTACTACGACGAGTCCGGCCTGCAGTGGAAGCACTTGTGCTACATTCCGTTCGGTTCGCGTCATCACCACGCCGCCGTCGTGTGCAATGAAAAGGTTTTTGTGATTGGCGGCACGAAAACGGCGCTGGGCTGCACAAAGAAGTCGGTGGGTATTGGGCGCACGAGCGGTAGCCGATTTGCGGTTCCGGTTCCGCTGTTTTTATATATGACTTTAGTTCCAGGCTTTAGTTCGAATTTTAACTATCCGAAGATTTTTGAATTCCTTGATTTTATGGTTTTTGGCACAACTTTGATATTACTACATATTCCATTAATTTTACCGCTTTCTTTTTTGTTTTGGGAAAACAGATTTTTGAAAAGTCCGTTTGGAGTTTCGATCCACAAACACTCAAGTGGAGTTTTGAGTGCAATTTACCAGAGTTGAGACGAGACTTTGCGGCCATCGCCTCCAACGAGACTGTTAATTGTGAACATTGTAATGGCCAGAAGCGGCCTAGTAGACATGACAGTGTTAATGGGTTTTTTGTAATCGGTGGAGAAGGCGTTAATGGCGCTGCCTTGGACACTGTGTGGTACTACAACGTAGTGCGTAAGACATGGAAAAAGGTAAGCACTGTGAATAGGACATGTTGGAAGGTCCCATAGACATTCAACCAACCAAACAAACATCCACCTACAATCAATACGTCTTTGCTGTTTTGCTGACATGCTGCCATATCGGTATTTATGAATATAGAAAGCCTCGTTGAATGTGGGCCGTTACGGCTTGGCGGCTGCCATGGTAAATAACGAGATTTGGATAGCTGGCGGCATAATCGAGAGCAAGACGAGAACATGCGACGGTGATGGCGCCGTAGCTGGCGTCGGTGGCATTGGCGTTGGTGTTGGCGTTGGCGTTGGCGTTGGCAATGACGCTGCGGGCGGCGATGGCGGTGCAGGTGCGGGTATAGGTATGGGTGTCGACGGCGGCATAGAAGGCACAAAAAGTTCAACGGTGGATGTAATCACCGATTCGATGGAGTATTACAGTCTGAAGTACACTTATTGCGATGAGTGCGATGGTTGCGCTGGTGGGGCCGGCAGTGACGACATCGGTGCTGCAGGTGATGGCATTCGCAATGGGGCTGTATCGCGCCACACCAGTACCGGGCAATGGATTAAATCAAAGCTACACTTGCGCATGCCACGGTAAGCGGATTAAATTTTGATATTGGTTGTGGTAAAATAACAAAAAAAAAGCACGGGTACATTCACGCGTACTGGCAGTGGGAGCTAATGTGATGGAATAGCAAACCAGTCGAGTCACTTGAAATGGTAGAATTAACTTGCTTGCCATGTGAAATGTGGGTCTGTTTGTACCTGTCCGACATGTTTACTGCCCGCGGACGATTTCAATGCACACCTGCGGCGAGTAAATTTTGCGAGTTGTTATTTGTAAAAAATGCAAATTGTTTTGTTAAGAGTGGGAGCGCAAAGTAAGGCAACCAATTAATAGGTTCTGTTATCAAAAACATCGATAAACTAAAAAAAGTTATTGCGGTAGTGAATATTCCTTAATCTATGAACCATGCTACCTGCAACTAGTTGAACGCTGCATCTACAGTGTGTCCACTGCGTTCACAATGAATCAAGGCTATGTTCAGCCAGCGAATATACACTCTGGGGATAGAGTCATCCTTCGGCACCTCCAGAGTGATATGATTCTTGCTTAACCGCAACAGGACCGAGCAAGTCTTATGTCTGCGGCGTGACAACATTTGTCGCTGCCAACAGCACGTTGTGTGGTTTGTAGACATGTCCAGAGGCTCACCATTCTATTAAATGATCCTCCTTAACGATCGTCGTTGGTGAGGCTCACCATTCTATTAAATGATCCTCCTTAACGATCGTCGTTGGTGACATGGCCAGGTGCATTAAACACTCTAATTTAACTCGAATTTTCAGTTGGTAGGATCTGTGGCATAAGTAGGCTCTGTAACCCAATCTATGTATACTACAAATATCAACAATTTTTCCGTTTTCCAGACTTTTTGGCAAATTTTGCAAATTTCCTGGCAATGAGCTTTATCTGATCGGCGGCATAGGCTTCAATTCGGAGCATTTACTTACTTCATTAAGTTCAGTGGATCATTTCAGTTTCGAGGAAGGAAAGTGGCAACACTGCGGCGACATTAACTGGGCCAGGTACGTCGAACACTTCAACACTTATGCAATCGGTAAAGGGAAGAAAAAGTAACAAACAAAAAACATACAAAAGACAAACATAAAAATTGAATACATTAAAAAGCTATTAATTACGCTTTTGTGAACCAAGTTTACGCCTTTATTTTCGTTTGTTTTTGTGCTTTATTGCATTTCATTTGCCCATTAGGCATGGACACGATATCGCAACTCTTAATGACCGCATCATAATTATCGGCGGCGTGTCGACCGTTAAAAAGTGCACCCTTACCCGAGTGGAGTCGTTCTGCACCAAGACACGCAAATGCCTCAAGGATATTCCGGAATTGCCGTGGCCACTGTCTGGCAGTTCAGTGGTCACTCTGGAGTAAGCGGGGCGTGCACCACTGCAGTCATTGCAACATTAATATTTGCGTTTCAGCATTCGTGTACACATAATTTTTATTTATATTTAATAAATATAATTTACATGCAATACCTGCAAGCAAATCGGTGATGTAGTGCTCTAATGTTGACTTATGGCGGGTTGTGGGGTGTAATATGTGGATTTGGTTGGATGGTTGAAATGCGTTGAAGAGTTTTTTAAAGTTTTTTAAGTGTCACCGTCCAAGCCACGGATGACAGTAAGGCATACATATTGCTATCTGCCATGTAATACATAGTTTCACATCACAGCCTTGTTAGGATATTCGGCCATCATTTTGGTGGCACTTAAATATGTTCATGTGTGTATGTGTGCACAGAACCCAGCTGCCCTTTTGTGTTGCGGTGCGGGTTTTTGTTGCTGATGTGCTGCTTTGCTGGTAGTTGATGTGAATTACAACAAAACGTATGTACACAAGCTTATTTATCTTCGGCGAGGGATACAGTACATCATGTTGTCCTGTTGTTGAGCAACAGCACAAGATGACGCCGTCTACCGTTCATGCATATTTTAGCAGCAACAGGGCCAGTAGCCAGCGCCCCAGGCGGAGCAGCAGCGGCAGCAACACTCGTTTCCGTATCTGTTTCCGCTTACAGCATGTTGACGACTGGCGACAGTATCATTTATTTAAAACATTTTTCAAGTGGAATCGACAATTCGAGTGGCACTAAATGGAAAAATGCGAACGCTCTGTGCGGGGGTGGACAGCGAACGGCGGCGGTGGCGCCGGCTGAGCAGCGCAGTGGCAAAAACTAAAAAGGCAAAAAAATCTCATGGTCATTGAATTTGATGGATAATAAAACAGCGTAAAAAGAAGGAAAAACACTAAAGGAATGCTGCCAACAATCAACCAAGTTTAGCATTAACAGCAAAAGCAACAACAATAGCAACAGCAACAGCAACAGCGCCAAGGTGACTAAAGTAGAAGCGGCACTGAGAGTGACAGTGAAATAATGAAAACGGTGGCAGCGCCGTGGTCGGTGTGGGCGATGGATTGCTCTGCGTTGGCAGTTGTTAACGTTGGCCATAGAAGACGGCGATTGCTGGCTGCTGTGGCGACACAGGAGTAAACAAATCCATACATATAAATTGTAAAGGAAAAATTAAAACCAACAAGAGCCGAAAAGGTGCCAACCCCTGGTGGGGTCGTCGTGCAGATGGCTCGAGATATTAGGAAGGCCAGCTGCCAATTGACGAGCACCCTCCACAGTTTTTTCTCACAACTAATACACAGGCACACAAACACATATGTATAGTTATGTACATATGTAAACGTTTATATGTGTGTAAATGTTTGCCAGAAAACGCTCAAGGTCAGCTGAAATTAATAAAGCGCACGAACGAAGGAAGCGATCCAATAGTGTGGATAGGGAAGTGTAAAACTGAAAAGCGACCAACTAGAATAATCAATAAGCTATGAGTTGACAGTTTTTGAAGTGCTTACAACGACCGTGCGCCATGGCATGCGGCCAGGGCGAACCATCAGCATGAGCATCAACGTCAGCATCAGTTCAGCTAAAATTAAATTCAATTGGAAAAAATGTGTGCAGAAAAAAAGAAAGACGCTTAAACAATTCACGCGTGCACTTGTTTTATTTTACATGCAAGCACCATAACTATGGCCGTGTGCGGCATTATGCTAACACTAGCGAATTGCTTTTCTAATATGAGATGAGGGTACGATGCTTGACGTGCGTCAAGTTTTAAAAATTTGTATTCGCTACCATCGACACGCCAGTTGGTCTCAAAGCTTGCGCGGCGCATCTCACACCGCACATTGCCTTCCGCTTGGCTGCTGCCACCAGCAAATGCAGCAGCAATAATAAAAATGCAACAAAGAAATTCGATTGCACTTCATTCAAGCACCGCCTTCTACGTCGTCTCCACCTTTGTTGTTACTAAATGCTGCTCGCAAACGTGATGAATTGCTTTTGTTGAGTAAGAAAAGATCCTTTCCACGCAGATTTTTGCTATGCAGTGATTGTGTACATCTCATGGTGGTGGTAGGACAGGAAGGGGTGCATGGACTAGTTATGTGTGCGGCAAAGGAAAGTGAAATCTGCGGATAGTATATTAAAGTTTGAAAAATCGTTGATGGAATCGAATTCTTTACCTGATTTTTTAATCTTCAAAGCAATTCGAAATATTTAGATGTAAATTAGGTAAATAAATTTATAGCAGACCATTAAAATCGCATTTATGGCGACCGCTGAAACTTGTGTAAAATATAAAAAAGACTTAATATTTCAAATAACTAGTTGTTGTTTTGCAATAACTGCACTGTTTGAAATATATTTTAGATTAAATCCTTAATAACCAGCATATACTATAAATTGTTTAATATGCTCCAATGTGCATTAATTTCGACAAATGTTATTAGTTAACACGCTTCGATTCAATTTTGCAAATTGTAAATAAAAAGTGCTATAAAGTAGTTTCAATTGGAGTCCGACCGATTCCCACTTTTTTGGCCGATGCCGATTCCGTAAAAAAATATAGAACGAATGGATTCAATCAAAAACAATTTATTTTACAAAAGAACCAAGACGAAGCGGTTACATTAATTACATTTGTTTGTAACATATTTCATATAAATAACACAAAAACGAAAAATTAAAAACTAAATAAAATCACAAGAGAATCCAGCGTAGTACATAACATGAATTAAAAAAATATGTATAACACACGTGGAATAGTGTCCCCTGGGATAAACAAAAATACTGACATAAACTCGACTTATTAATAAATATTGCAATTAATTCAGTTTCTTTTTCATCTTAAAATGCGATGTGGCATCGGCCGTTGCCGATACCAATCTTTGTAGCCGCTACTAGCCGATGCCGACGCAGATTAATCGGTCGGACTCTAGTTTCAATTACATATTGTACATAACATTTTTATCGTATATGCTGCATCAATGTTTGAATCCATCACTTTTTTTTTAATTTTTACAGTAGGTGTAAATTTATAATATTCGAAAATTACTTAATATTTGGTTGCCAGTAGCAAAGGCTGTTTGGTCTTAAATCCATATTGTCAATATGTTCAAATTAAATGTAAAATCGTTTTACGCTGTTAATTAAACACTGACATTCCGGGGCGTATGAGTAATTTTAATTCAATACCAATACGAAAATTACGTGAGACCAGAAAATATTGTTATCGATTTCAGCGATGCATGAATGTATGTGGCTAAGAATTTTAAGTAGTGCAACAACATTACCACATTAATAACATTTCAAGCAGATTTACACTCGAAATTTGTGCAAAGCGGGGCTGAGCGGTCAGTAAGCGCGAATTGCCGTATCATGCATGAATATTAATGAAAAACTGTCGTAAACAGTGTGGTATGTAAAATGAAAATGGCAGCGATCTGAAGATATGAGTCGCGGCAGTAACAAAAACAAAAGCGCCATAGGACCAAAAGCGAGCAAATTGCGGCACGGCGCAGCGCTTTGAGTAGCGCCGCGTAAGTGCAACTCATGACGCATGTTGGCGCGAAAGGCATAAAGCATGAGTTTACAGTCTCGTCGGTGTGGTAAAATGAAATTTTATGTCTTTTTTGTGTGGCGACGGTTGGCGGCAAATTAATTGCGCATTTTTCTTGTTCTCGCATGATGTTCGTTTTTCTTAAGCAGACTTACGCGTATGCAACAAAGTGGCAGCACCGAACTCTTTACATGCACAAAAAATTGTGGCCCTTTGCCTATTTGTGATTGCAAACTTTTACCGCGCTTTTATATTGTTGTCGCCTATGTTGCTGTGGTTGCAGCTGCTCTTGCACAGTTTTAATTAATTTGCAGTGAAAGTGCACATCTGCAAGCGTAGGCGTGAGCGTTGGCGCGCTGTACAGTCAACGCTGGCGGGCATGGCGGTGTGGCATTTGCGTTGCGCAGTTTGCATATTTGCACTTTGGGTTCTTGTGTGTGGCAACATGCGATGGGAAAGTGGGCAATTGTTGCCGCAAACTTGCCACACTTTTTTCGCCGTCATCAATCGTGCGCGTCACGCCAGCAACAACAACAGCGGCAGTAACAGCAAAACCAAAGCTAAATCCACGGCGCCACAGTTGCAAGCAGCTGACGTTGCTGCAACGCCAATGGGGCGACGGTCGGCTGAGCCCGGGAAAAGCTCGAAGCCTCCAAATGTCAGAGTTCATCTGCTGGCTGCACGACTCACCGGCTGGCTGGTTGGCTGATGCGCTTGCAACCCTGTTGCATGTTCCTGCTGCTACTCGGCGTAAAACGCAGATTGTGTTCGTGGCTGGAGTGGGTGGCTGTCGCGGCGGCCGGTTCACTGTTCCCCCAGGCTTTCTAACTTGACGCTGACCCATCGACAAGAGAGGAACTTAGGGACTGCTTAGGACTTGCAGTCGCACAAAAGCAATAACCAATTTCCGAACAGTCATAACAACAACATCAATAGCAACAACAACAGTTATCGGCAAAATTGAAGACACAGAAAACAGGCCAAACTGCAGCGATTTGCTTGCAGGGCAATTCGAACGGGCAGGGCGCTTGCGTTCGACGCGAATCCGCAGCCGAAGCTCTGGCTGCCATAATTGTTGCTGCTGCTGCTGCTGCGTTTAAAGTGTTTACGCTTTTTTCACACTGGCAAAAGTTGTGAATTGTTTAAAGGTCATGCGGAAGACTGCGCTGGCAGCACAAAATGCAACGCGTTGCAGTTGACGTTGACGGTGACGTTGCTGGCATTGTGTGGCATCAATTTTCTGGGTAAATGCTTTTTGCATAGAATTGCACATATCTGTGTGTGATACATATGTTTGTGTGTGTACATACAATTTTCAGCTCATGAACTTTTCAGCGCCTCTCTCTCAGCACCGCTCACACCCGGCGTTCGAGCATTCCGCTCCCTGCACGTGTTTGCGCGTCTGTCCGCATGCCATTTACTACCCCTCCTACTTTGTTTGCTTAAAGGGCAGCTGCATACAACCGCACAAATTGCTGTTGCCTTTTGACATTTCGCCGCTGAAGATACATATTTGGCGTCGTTGTTGTAGCTTTGGTTATGCTGTTGCTGTTGCATTTAATGCAAAGCCATTAAAACATAAAAAGCATTTCGATTTCAATTTAAATCTGAAACAAATGCAAATGTGCAAAAATCCAAAGTAGGCTAAAACGCTTTTTTGTCGATGCTTGCTTCTTGCTCTGAAGCAGAACTGACGCTATGAAAGTAGGTTAAGTGCTATTTGGTGTTTTTTTATTGTAACTGTTGCACATTTTCAGATATGATAAATAGCGAAACTTTAAACCTTTCCGACATGAAAATAAATCCGTTCAGTATGAATTGTATGGGCTGTAGTCCAATATATTGGACATTGTGACTGAAAGGGTTAAAATATATTTCGAAAGTATCAACGATATTTTCCCTGTTGCCTGTTTTTAAGCTTGTCGCATGATTTTCTTTAAATTCTTTAAATTTGATTAGATGCTGAGTATTTTTCTATAACGAGGACAAGTGTCGATACTTGTGTAGTATTCGAAATCTATACTTTAAAAAATTGAGAACTCTCAATTTCCGTATCTCTTGTGGAAATATGTACAACCCTTCTTTTACCTCCTCCGCAAGCAATGCTTTTTCTCTACTTTCCCTCTTCCTGGACGTTGACCACTATACTTCTTTCCATAACGACCGGACGGCACTTTTACTTGTCCATACTGAATATTCGGTATGTAAATTGTACCAAATGATTGGCAGTTGAGGACTTATATTGAGTAAATATGCACTTTTAGATTGGAATTCAATCCTACACTTCTGAAAGTGATAAGTGTAGGATGTCTTAAACTATAAAAGAATTGAAGAGCCCAGCTTTAAGTGAGCTTCGAATATTTTGTATTCAAAATAATGGGATTTAAAATTATTGATAAAGCCAAATTGCAGAACGTTAAAACATCCGAGATACCTATGGATGTTGGATATCTGAAGATGGATAGAGCAGAGCAATTTATTGGTAGACAATAAGTTATACCAAGCGGTAGTCGAATGTATTTTATGCTCAAATGTTAACAGTCGTCCAGACAATTCGATTCTAAGTCATCATGTGAGCAAACCAGCAGAAGGGGATTGAACAGAATTGAAGAGGTCAATAAAATACAAATAATTAAGGAACAAAGGAATTGCGACTAATCCTTGGAACAGGTGACACAATTAACAAATTAACAAAGTTATCAATTAAAATTAACAAAATTAACAAACTTACAGGATTGTCAGACTGGTCAAAAAACTGTGAGGACAGGAAGTCGAGGTGTGGATTAGAAAATTGTAAATGGATTTCGATGCAGATCAGAATAAATCTATAACTATCTACGACAACAATCAATGAAAATCTTAGTCGGTGGGCAAAACATGTCAACACAAAATTATATTTTGTTCGAGACCTAAAACAGAAAGCTATTTTAAATATTATGTATTGCTTAACAGAGGATATGCAAGCAGATATTTTTACATAACCTCTAAATTGTGTTAAACATAAAACACTAAGAGAAGGTTTGTTACTTATTTGATTGTATTTTTGAGGAGGAGAGTTGAGATACTAAAAATACTGTCAAGTTACTGATTTTGTATATTTAGTTCTATTGTCCATAGAAGTTAAATTTATTTGTTTGAATTGTATATGTATATGTTTGTATATGTTCTGACTTCTGAAAATAAAATTACCCTCAACACACGTATACTCCTCCTCTGCACAATCAAGTTACTTTTCAATAAGAATTGGCCTAAAATCGAAATAAACAGCTGTTCCCTTGACTGATTTACAATCTCGCTGTCACAACACTTATTGTTGCTGGAAACTAGTCCTTAGTTTGTTATTGGGCAGCCAAAAATTAAACATTATAAATTTATCCATTCTTTTTATACTTTTTACATTCATATTTTCTGCGTTATACAGAAACCTTTCTATAAATGCCGGTCCCCTTTCAACAGTTTCCTCTGTTTCCTTTTTCAAGCTCATTACTTATCCAATCTAAAATATGCATGACATCGATGTTGCTTCTTGTATTTATTTAAATTGTTGATGTGATGGAGAAAATCAATAATACTGTCATGACTGTTCGTTGAGTTGCTGCTTATGCGATATCATTAGAAATGCTTAGATACGACGAAGGAAATGGAAAAGGAAACGGAAATGTGTCAGCGAGGTGAACGCGCACGATGATGGCATTTTCAACAAATCGCTGACAAAAGAAAATTACGGCAAAATAAAAACTGAGCAGTGATGTATGCGCCTTTGGGCACGGCTGAAGAGTGCGCTGACATATTGTGCGGACATATATTACTTCCACTGTGTGTCTGGATCCGGCCAAAATGTGCCATGTCTGACCATACGTGACCACTGTGTGGGTGTGTGCGTAACTTGCGAAAACATATCGCCTACAAACATATTTACGTACGCGTGGTCCCAAATATTAACATAAGCCATATTTTGGAAACATGCACAAGTCGCAAAGCTTTGACAAGCTGTGTGCATATTTTATTGCCAGAGACAAACAAGCTAAGCAAACTTGACGCAAGCCTTATTGCTGGCACTTGGCACTTCCGTTGGCAACTTGGCAACTCCTAATGGATCAGAACAGCAAATAGTATCCATTTAAAGACTTTGCTGTTGAAATCAACGCAATTACGCAAACTTAACTCGCCTTCTCCGTGGCTTTAAGTCCTGGCCGGCTGCTTCTTGTTCGCACGCCGTGGTGCAAAGTGCGTAAATTGCAAAATCAATTTTTGGCACCATAAATTGCCACCCGCGCCGCCAATACCAATTGAAATTACCCCAAATTATGCGGAGCACGTTCGCGACGCTGTGTTATTTATTAATAAACCAGCGATATTATTATTGTATTTCAATTTGAGTCATTGTTTCCGGTTGTTGTTACGCGCGCTGTTGCAATTGTTGGTGCGATAATGGTTGTGGTTGTTGTTTTTGTTGCAGTCCTCGCAACAGTGTTCAGGGTCAGCTTAATTTAATTTTGACCTAAATGCGGCACGTGACGCACACAACTGCCGTCCTGCACCGTAATAAATCTTTTGCGCAGCCCCGGTGCCCGGCGACCACAGCGCTGCGAGCGGCGTAGAGTTTGAGGAGTTGTGCGGTGAGTTATTGCCGCTAGATATGAATTTGATTTAGGCAAAGTTTTTAATTGATTAGCAGTTTCAGTTTCAGCTCCAGCAACAGTTTTCGCATGTGAGACTAATAAGCGGCCAAAGTTGGTACATATTTTGAAGGGCTCTGAATAAGTAGTTCAGTGGGTAATTCTATAAATATTTATTAATTGCATACTTTGTGACTATGGCGACAAATTGTTTTCAAATTATTTATGACACATTAATAGCACCGCTTTGCTGGTTCCATTGCGTGTCATTAGCGATTTAAAGAGAGAATTTAATCGCGGTATTAGGTTGTATTAAATAGTTCGAATGAAATGTAGGGAACATTGTGGGACAGATCGCGTGGAAAGTTGAACACACTGGTACCGTTTGCCCTTAATTAGTTAACATTGCTGCAATTTCACCTTTGTGAATGCCAAATGAGACCGCAACAGAGCGATTTAAGGGTTTAGCACCTGAAAAACACAGCTTGGCTCCCACAATTTTTCAACATTTGTTAAAGCGAAAAACATTTTGAATGAATGCAGTTGAATTGATTTTATGTTTATTGAAAATTCTTTGCTAAATTTAATTGCGTTGTTTGTGGTTGCATTTGTTTTTCGAGTTTGTTTGTATTGTATCACCGATTTCAAGCAATAAGCAGAAATCACTCATCACCCAGGATCGAGTTTGACAAAGTGCCGCATATGACAGAGTGCATGTTGTTTGCACAATTCCTCAACAAAAAAGGAAAAACAATTTTTATTTCTGATTTACTCGCTACATCCATTGTCTGCAAACTTCAATTTCCACAACTTGTCAACTATTTTGTAATAAAACTTCAGATGCGAAATGAACGAATGGGTGAGCGGAATGCTCCACTTTGGTTTTGTTTGCTTGTCAGCATTTTTATGTGGCAGGCTATGCAAAAGAAGTGTCACATGTGCTGTCAGCGCATTCATATTCACGCCCAGCGGCCGCAGCCAATCGTCGACTTGAAATCTGTTCCATTTCATTTGAAATTGTAAATGGAAGTTTTTTGTTGTTATTGGTGCTTTCTTTGATTCCCCTTACTGTTATTAGCACAGCGCCAAAGGGATACAACACGAGACTTCATATATGTATATGTGTGTATGTGTAGTTCATTGCTTTGCGACAGTAATTTTCGTGCCACATCCTTTGCGTTCGCTTTTTGCCATTGCACAGTGATTCGACTCCATACAACCGCGGTACAAAATTAGAAGGATTGGTCCGTTCTTCATACAATTTGGTATACTAGTTAATCATGGTCTGAGTTGAAATCTCTATTTTGTTTTTCTTAAACTTTTGTAGTTTGGCAATGTCTGAGACTTAAATTTGCAATTTTCGTCATTTTTGGTGTGCTAGTGCAACGAGTGTGTTGGCTAGATTTTTCAGATTTTACATTTAATCGGTAACGTCAACATTGATAATTGCAAAGAGTAACAGAAATTGTCTTGGGACCCTTTAATTTTGCAACAAAAATGATAATAATAGACGTATGTTTTGCATTTGTGCAGTTTTTTAAATTTTTCATGCTGATTGCATACTTTTAGGGATAAATAAAATAAATTTTGACTTTTCAAATTTAATTATTTTCTGAGATCAGAAGATATCGGAGGATGTTATTACATTATCATCAGACAAAGAAAGAATGATTCTTAAAATAAAAAAAATCCAGGAACATACTTTTCACATACATTTTGCCAATTTTCAGATTTTTAATTTAGAAAAATATTTTAAATAAAAAGTGAAGTAAAAACCGCAGCTTTGCAAATTTTGAGAAAACATTAAAAGCGAAAATGGCCACATCATTTCTTAATCTATATAAAGTTTTAGCAACTTGTAGCTAACGATATATTTTTACGATTTTTTTACTCAATGGGCTAAAAAACAGAAAACATGTGTTTCGATTTTTTGTGAAAAAAGTTTCGACTTTGAGCCGCTTTTGCACACACACTAATTAATTTTTAGCACAGATTTTTTGGGTTTTCTGAGTTGGAGTTTTACCTTTCAAATTACATTAAAATCGTTAAATTCTGAGACTATAAATTTTTTAAATTTTGTCTATGGAACGAATCACTGTGCATTGTTGCCATTGCTTTCCCATTTTTTCAACCCATTTTTTGGTTTTCTGCTGTTTGAGGGTTTTTTGTACAAACGAGCTTTAGGCCAAAATGTGGCGCGCAGCAATTTAACTCCAGTTCAATACTGTCGACTGTTGGGGGCGCAATATAAGGAAAATTTGCGTTTTGTGGGCGGCGGCGGCGGCTGGTTGAGTGCCCATGGCGTGTTGTTGTCGTCATTGCAGGCGCTCACTTTGGCTGCCTTTTATGGTTTTGTGACGTAATTGTGGATAAAGCGAGCGCAGCAGTGTTGTGAAAATGGTACGAACAGAAGCGAACAATGTCGGAATGTCTCAACGTTTGCTGCAATTGTCCTTGAGAAACTTTTCATGCTCACCCGGGGGTTTGAGGGTGTAAATTCAATTTCAATTAGCATTGAGTGGGAGTAATAAAGAAAATTTATTTATTTACTAATTAATTTATCTATTTACAGCAACAAAATATATGTAGATGAAAATGCTTCTGAATAGATGAAATCTGATGGGGTTTGAGCAAAGCAATTTAATTAAAACTATTTTGAAGAAACTTCCTCAATTATAATAGAAAAAACAAACAAAATAAACCATACCACAAAAAACAAAACATTTAAGCACACATTACGACCTCTAATCCTGATGATAATTGTTTAACAACTCTCATTAACTTGTTTATGGTATTCAATGGGATGTTTCCAAAGTTATTGTTGGTTGTATGTCAAACACACAACATAAACACCGTCGTATTGTGCCACAATTTTGACCTCAATTGCCTTTGACTTGTACAACCGTCATTTCCGTGCCCATTTTCCTCAGTTAAGTTCAATTCAGTTTAGTTCCAGTTCACTTCAATTGCACTGCAGGCCACAGCGGCCCATTAGGGCTGTCCCATGTACCTCAGCACCGTTAACAGAAAAACAATAATGACAACAGCAGCAAGAGCAACAGAAGGCAATAACAAAACTAAAACCAACACGAATGCGGCAAACATTATAAAAGCTCGTGTAATTTGAATATTTTTAGGTGTTAATTTTCTTGGCATTTTGACACAATTCGCGCGTGCTAAAAACACTTTACTCCGAAGTGCTGCAAGCGGGGGCGGTGACGACGGCTGCGACGGGCGATTGCGAGTGCATTCGTCACGGTACGTTAGCTGCCATTGAGAGCATGTCCTGGCGCACTAGCTGGGGCGCTTTGCGGCGGACGTCTTTGCGTCAAGTTATTAAACTCAACGGCCCTTGAGCAATTGTTGCGTTTCCTAGTCGAAGTGAATATGTGTCGCTGTGTGTGGGTAAATATATATGTATGTATGCAAATTGTGTGTGCGGTTCGCTGATTTCACCCTTTTTTCTACGCACCCTAGTTACACGCACCAAGTGCTGCATATGCGGTTTCCTAGAAGCCAGAAGGGTGGCAGTTGCACGAAGACTAGAAAGAAGACTAGACTGCTCTACGAGCAGAACTATTAAAATACACAACATTGCAATAAAAATTATGCATGTGTAGTTTCACTAATAAATTACATAATTATTTAGCTACTCAAGCTATACAGTCGGCGTCCAGTGTAACCAATCGGTGGCACGGTGGTGCTTTAACCCTCTTTCCTTTCTTTTAACTACATTCAACCTTTTTGACGCCTTGGACGTATCCTGGCATAGTCAGTTTTTCATTTTCTGACCCAAAAACCTTCTTAAAGGACTTTAAAATTTAAAGGACATACACATTTCAAATATTTGTTTAAATATTTGCAGTAGTGCAATGATGAAGATATGGGTATCAAATGAAAGAGGCCAATTGTCGCCTTTTAACTAAATTTTCTATTTTGAACTTTCAGGACCAAAATATGTCAGGTATGGAAAACATACATGTTTTGGATCTCAGTCTGTAGATTCATACATCGAAATTTTATTCTATTTAAAAGTTCTGAAAGTTGAAAATAGAAAATTAAGTTAAAAGGAGACAATTTTCCTCTATCATTTGATACCCACATCTTCATCATGGCGCAACCACAAATATTTTATTTTATTTATTTATTTATTACATTAGCCAATGCACATACAGAACTTACTGACTATAGGAAAAAATAAAATAAAAAAGATCACACAAATGAGGAAAAGAGCTTCAACTTAACCTATTCAATAACAAATTTAACAATGTCCCTTTGGGAAGCGATACATCGAGGTCGGTGACACTATTCAGTTCCGCGATGGCTCTAGCCAGAGGCGCATTCCTAGCATAGTTTGATCTGAAAAAGCTGATGTGGAAAGTCTCTACGTGCCGTAGGTTACGTACTGGAACATTAAAAGCCACTTTACTCAAAAGGGTCGGGCAATCTATAGACCCGTTTAATAACCCAACAATGAAGGAGCATGCATATATTTGAAATGTGTATGTCCTTAAAATTTTTGAAGTCCTTTAAGAAGGTTTTTGGGTCAGAAAATTAAAAACTGACTATTCCAGGATACTATAAATTACCAATTGTTTCATGTCTATATCAACATTTGGATGGGTCTCGGCAAAAAAAAAATTGTTTCGCACGGTGTAATAAATGTAAAGTTTGTGTTTTCACTCAGTGCATCATAACTTTGTCATTTTTCTTTCAATGCTATTGATGTTGGGCTTAATATTTGCTCAAATATAATGTATCTTAGATTTTAAAAGCAGAGGAGATAATTTATTTTATCTATAAAAAAACATTAGAAAATTTATGATTTTTTAAATTGTTCGAAAAATTAACTTTTTTATAAATTTCACCGTCAGTAACTTTCCCCAATCTCATCTGATTTGGACAATCTGTATAGCGCTGGAAAGGCTAAGGTATTATCTTCTGACCGACGGACAGCTTGCGTTAGTCGGATGATTCGTTTCCGAGATATGTGCTCATAACTGAAACAACAAGGACAAAGCTGGTTTTTCGAAGATTTTTGGAAAACGCTTTTTAAAAAAATTTTTTGATTTTCAGTTTCGTGTTCAGCGGCCGAAAATAAGTCTAGAAAACACTTTTATTTTTAGTGTAGTGTCATCCATCGACTCCTTTTATTTCTACTTTTTACTTGCACCAAATTCGCAAAATCGCGGACGCAGCTACTCACATACCTGCCTTTTATTTTACACTCCACTGTAATTGGCAAGATTAGGCTTTCTGGCGTAAGGGTAGGGGACGCTGTGGAAGGTATACAACACACGGAATTGGATTAAAAATACACATGCCTGGGTATGTCTGTTTGCATATATAAAGCAGTAACAATAATAATTCGAATAATGGCAACAGTAACAGGAAGCTGCAACTTTGGTTCCTGCAGGTAGCCACAAAGCAATGTGTGGTTTTCAAATATTTGACTTGTTCGGTAGTTGGCTGGTTATGTTTTTTGCATTATTTATTTCCATTGCCTTTAGTAGAGTAATTTGCATTTACACTTAACAATTCCATGTGAAAATTTATTCGGATTTTTTTAAGATTTAATATTTAACAATCGAATTAATTTCTGCTTATTTTTTAATCATTTAAAGTTGTTTCTGTTTTTTACAGTACACTTGCAAATATTTTCTAATCTTACGAAATATCTCTTTTAGAGAAAATTTATTTGATTTTTTTTAAGATTTAAGATTTAACAATCGAATAAATTTCTTAATTAATACTTATTTTTGAATAATTGAAAGTTGTTTCGAATAAATATCTACATAAATAAATCTTTTTACGGTACACTTGCAAATATTTTCTAATGCTTACGATATATCTCATTAGATATGTCAGCTGTACTACTTGAGGAATTCAATTTAATTTTAATTACAAAATAAAAGGCACTAGAACGACACTTGAGGCAGCGCAGTGTCGCATTGTATCGTGCCACGCATGGCTCGGCTGTCAAGTGTCTTTTGGCTGCTGAAATGCGTAAATAAGTTCACTTGTGTGCTTGTCCCTCGCTGGCTCCATATATCTACTGTCACCCGCACTTGTGTGACTTTGTCCGGAGTAATAGTTATTTTTTATGTGGCACACAATGAAAACCCCATACGACATCAACAGCAGATAGATGTGATGCCTGCAACTGCAACAGCAACAGCGAGCGAACGCAACAACAAAATGTCAAATGGAAAAGTGTGGCACGCAATTGAATTTCCATAGCTTTGCATTTTACTGAACCACAAACACACACACACACACACACACACACACACAAAAAGGCATGCACGCACACATGAGCACGTTACTGCACAAATACAATAGCGCTGCTGTTCGCTATGGCAACGCCGGCGACGAGCAGCCTGACTGCCGAACCGAATTGCACAACGAGTGGCCCGCTGCAAGACTGCGTGTGCGTATGCAGCACTTCCACTAACACCACCACATGCAGAAGCACCAGCTCCAGCTTTAGGCCCACTCACCATTCAGCATTCGGCAACGTTGCTTTTCGCCTCCTGACCTATTTTCGCTGCTATCAGCTGCATCCAGTGCAGCTCGGCGCCGTGCATTCGTTCCACTGCCACAACATGTTGCACAGCGCTTTCGGTGCACATTTTTAATTTTAAACTAATTTTTCACTTGCCCTCCACTTTACTCGGCTCTCACCCAGACCCACTGCAGAATTACGGCGGCAAGTTAAAGTTTTCATTGGGTGCTCTAACGAAAACATTCGAATGTGAATGGCTAATCCGAGTATGCATTGCTGTGCAGCGTTGGCTTCCAACGTCGAAACTTGTGAAAGACAGTATTTTGATTTCTTCTTAATATTGAATGTTTATAACAACTGATATGGTTAAGAAATCGAGGACTTTGTGACATAAACATAAATAAATATTACACATTTGTTAGGTTATGTCAAAATGTATGTCAAAATTAATGCGAAAGAACTATGTAGTTATCGGTGCATTAACAATTCGAATAAATAAATAAATATTTAGAAACTATTTTAATAAAACAAAAAAGACAGTTGCAATTTTACGCCGCACTAGTCGTTTCGCAGAACAACTGATACGTCTTGTGCACATAAGTAAAATCGGTTCTCCTAGTAATCAAGAGCTACTGAGCTCGAATAAATCTCTCTCTCTCTCTCTGTGTCTGTTTGAGAAAGCATCAATAAACACTCATTTATAATCAAAGCCTATTTATTTTAACTTCATTAAAATTCATAAATTGCTTAATAAGTACAATGAAAGATGGAAGAATGCTCGTAATTAGTCAAAATATGAGAATATTTGTAAACCTGCCACAACATGTGGCATAGCGCTTTTGGTGCACATTTTTAATTTTAAACTAATTTTTCACTTGCCCTCCACTTTACTCGGCTCTCACCCAGACCCACTGCAGAATTACGGCGGCAAGTTAAAGTTTTCATTGGGTGCTCTAACGAAAACATTCGAATGTGAATGGCTAATCCGAGTACGCATTGCTGTGCAGCGTTGGCTTCAAACGTCGAAACTTGTGAAAGACAATACTTTGATTTCTTTTAAATATTGAATGTTTATAACAACTGATATGGTTAAGAAATCGAGGACTTTGTGACATAAACATAAATAAATATTACACATTTGTTAGGTTATGTCAAAATGTATGTCAAAATTAATGCGAAAGAACTATGTAGTTATCGGTGCATTAACAATTCGAATAAATAAATAAATATTTAGAAACTATTTAAATAAAACAAAAAAGACAGTTGCAATTTTACGTCGCACTAGTCGTTTCGCAGAATAACTGATACGTCTTGTGCACATAAGTAAAATCGGTTTCCTAGTAATCAAGAGCTACTGAGCTCGAATAAATCTCTCTCTCTCTCTGTGTCTGTTTGAGAAAGAATCAATAAACACTCATTCATAATCAAAGCTTATTTATTTTAACTTCATTAAAATTCATAAATTGCTTAATAAGTACAACGAAAGATGGAAGAATGATCGTAATTAGTCAAAATATCAGAATATTTGTAAAGATTTTTTCATGTAAAAAACGTTTCAATACGAAATTTTTTCTACTTTTCTTTTGGTAATCTTCTTCCTACGGGGAATTCCCAAATCTGTATCACCTTCAATATAAAGTTATATATATAGAGATGGCTACATAAATATTTATTTAATACCTGCTTCAATTCAACAAAAAACGCATTTAACGTAGCAAAAGTGAGAAATTAAATAAATTTGAGCCTAATAGGGTATTTGATATCGATTAAGCTCTGTCATTAACTTTTTAACGAGATTTAAAGTTAAACTTCCAATGCATCGAAATGTAAATCACCCGTGAAAAGTGGAAAGTAAAAGTGGCGACGGCGTTCAATTTTCGTTATGCGTTGCAATATTTTGTGACTTTCAATTTGCTGGAAATGTTCTATTTTTATGCATTTCATTACAATGGATTCGCTTTGTGCGGCTGCAGCTGCTGTGCAGCTATTTTCGTTGCCTTCTTTTTTACACATCTTTATTGGATTTTATGGGGCGGTAAGCCGCAATTTCGCACGCACACGTGGGTGGCACAAGCGCCTTGCTTGCACTTAAGGCAGAAGCGGTGCTCAAGACGGAGTGTAGCGGTGGCTGGGGACTAAATTGAAAAAATATGGCAGGCCAAAGCCGAATTGAAACGATTACACAATCGAAAGCAAGGCGGCATGGCGGCGCGTAAACACAAGTTGACGTATATTCATGTCTGACGTCACGAGCGCCGAATCGCAGTAGCAACAACAATAAGCCAACAAAAGGCCGTTAGAGCGGGCAACTGTAAAAACGCCAATAGAAGCCGAAGTGAGGGCTTCTTTTAGACATTTTGGTCTATTTGACGTCATCAGGCTCGGCCCGTTGTAGTGGAGAGAGGCAGCTGTGGCGAAAAAGCTCCCGCCAGCGCACGGCTGCGGTGAGAGCGTGGCGAAACGAGAGCGCCGCGGCCGGGCAGAGAGTCGATGGGCCAGGCCTGACGCCAGCAAATGTCAGCTGAATCGGCATGTCGCATGCGGCCAAGTCAGATGTATTGTACAATACATACATACATAAATATGTTGCCCCGAAATGGACAGTGCGCAGCCTTAAATTTCGCTGGCTGGCTGCCACCTGCTACCAACCGATATTTGTGTAATTTTCCGACATGCCACTTGAGCCGACAACAAAATTCCAAATTACACTCGACAGCATAATGGAATGGCAACAATATTCGACCAGTGGTAGACTGTGTGTCGGACGGCGGAATGGTTGAAGGGGGGAGATTGCCGTTAAGCTACAAATAAAGAATGCTGCGCCTATGTTATTCGAGTGTGTGTGCTATATATTTTTGCCTCAATTTGTTTTTGCCTTGCGGGTCAGCTTGTTTTTGTTGGCATTTTACTGGTGGTCATATCCTGTTATTGACATGTGGCGAACGAAGATCTTAATTGTAGGAGATTAAGGTTTACGAATGACTGGAATAAATAATTAAAATTGCACCAACAGGCGAAAAGTGACATAGAAGTTTGCGAGTGTCTATTAAACATAAGCCAACAACAGAAGTGGGAAAATATTCATAAATGTGTAGTTGGCGGAATGTTGACTTGGGAAAAACAAAAGTCGCAAAAAAGCTGAATAAAACTGAAACTTAATATTTCAGCGCAGATCTTCATAACTCCTGTTTATGGGAAGTTTGTGTCAATATTAATATTTATTCTGCGTAGACACATACTAAAAGGATTTCAATGTTGATTAAACATTACTACATATTTTTGTTTGTTTATGTGAGTATCTATGTACATACATACAGGAAATAATATTTATGGTGGTAGGGGAAAGAATAATTTAAGTTAGAGCTTTTTTGCTATGAATGTCAAAGCTTTAATGTGGTAAAATAACAAAGGAAGAATCGATTACCGATGTCTTGATAATCATGTATGGGGTATAATTGTAAAATCTGCTTGAGGAGCTGTGTCTGTCGGACCTGGAACCTCTTTGGCTGGAGACTTGGCTCAGCACAGAGTAAACTGAGTGTTTAAAATATTATTTCACATGAAAGACCATAACATGAAATTCATAAGGACAGAAAATATTATACTAAACGAGGAAACTTTTAATTCTGAATACAAAAGGATTCTGAATACAGATCCGTGTCCAATGCGTGATAAAAACAGTCTTTGAGTTGTTTATTTAAAATCACAGACGTGAAGCGATTTCAATTCTTTGCCATATTACTGATACTTGCTTACAAAAACAACCAGTTTAAAAAATATATATATTAAGTTTCTTCATGCAACATTATAACCCACGTTTTTCCCTTTAGACCCCGAATTTCCAAAAATCCCATCTTATGCGGAGTTTCATTTTCTTTAATGTACTTACAGTTCAAATTTCATGTTTGTAGTTGTTTGAGTTGTATGGCCGGTGCCACGCCTCTTTTATGCAATGTCCAATCTAGTAGCGAACACAGGATTTCGTTTTGGGGGGTTTTGTGTACAATTTTTGAGCCCAATTCTATTTGAAATCATATTTTGCAGCTGCAATTGTTGTACCCCCAATTCACCAATCCTGCCTGGGTGCACCACTGACCCAATACATTGTTCCAGTTGAATTGTGCGACCTAGTCTCATTGATGTGCGACTTACAGTTCCAAAATTACGCGGAAAATTTGAGTCAAAAAAGTTGCCAGACCCCTTGTTCAACGCCCATAAAATTTTACCAGTAGCATGACACATCGATGGGACGACAGTATACAAAATTTCATTTGTTGTTCGATTTTTAATTCAAAAGCTATTCCACATTAAATACTTGGGTTGGGCTCAAACGGCTGTCTAGTTTTTGAGTTTTTGTGTCGTGTAACCTACAAACAAACAGACATTCATTTTTTATGAGAAATAAATATCATTTAAATTGTCTGCCTATTTTTTTATCTCTTTCTCGCGACAATTGCCTACCTTTGTCATCACTCGTACCTCGTACTCGTATATTTGTATGTTTGTGTGCATGACAAACATTTTGCGCGATTAAATGTTGTTATTGTGGCCCTATCCACGCCGCTAGCGGCATCAAAGTTAATGATATAAAGTGGTCACGAACAGAGTTGAAGATTTTAAAGTGTACACAGCGCCAAAGTAATGAAATTTTAATTTTCATAATCAAAGAGTACCATATAAATTTCCGCTTTCCCGTCGCACGAAATGCCGTTGTGCTATTGTTGTTGCTGCAACCTTTCCGTATCCTGCAACGTGCAGCTTGGGTGGACCCGAGGAAGGAAACCAGCAAATGCACGCGAAGTACTATTGACCCGAGCGTGCGAATGGATGTTACTGGAGCAATGGAACAGCAGCGAAATGCACGAAGTTCCTTGGCGTCGTTCAGTGCTGCGCGCAGCTGCATGAAGTTGGCCGCCCTGAATTATGTTGCATGCATGCTTTTGTTGGTGCTGTTAGTGGCAGAGTTGTGGAAATGTTGGCGGCTTGCGAGTGTGTGCGGGGGAGTTTATGGCGGGAAGGGTGCCGGCAATCCTTGGTGCTGGCAACGAAATCACTGATTTTATTTCTGTGTCAGTGGTGCGGTTCATTGTTATTGTTGCTGCTATTTTCTTTTTGTTTGCTGGTGTAGTTTTTATTGTTTATACCGTGTTCGTGTGCGTTACGTTGTCCCTCCGTTGCTGTTGAAATACTTTTCTAGTTTAACGCAGCTTTGCTGAGGTTTTGATCAACTGAAGTTTTCAAGTTGGTGTCGAATATGAGTGAGTGCTGTTGGGTTTCAGTTCGCTGATTTTTATTATTCGTTTCAATCACTGGTTAAACTGGTCGTAAGTCAATGTTGAGGTTCTTTGTCAACATAACTTTGTCTTTCGTTTTGTTCTTGACTTTAAATATAGTTTTGAACTTGAACATTTTTCAAATCGTTGTAAACAAACATAAAATGTAAAAGCTAAAGATCACTAATCACAATCGGCTGCTACGACGCGGTGGTTAATGCCTTGAACCAAAAGTCAAAGGATCAGGGGCACTAGCTTCTACTCATTTGGCATTCGCACAAAACTGTAGCTTTCTTCTATTCACGTATAAAGTCAGTCAGCTCTTTCTTTATGTATTATTGTGGGAAAAATTTGAAACCACTTAACCTCAAGTCGATCTAACGATTTTTCTAGTCGCTTTGGTACTTTTAAATTAGCATAAATATGCTACGTGTGGCTTTCATATCGTGTTGCCTTTCATTCCAAGTAAACAGGTATAGAATTTCCTAGTCCTCGCATCTCCTATTTCCTGCGTCATCAACGAGCGTTACTCTTAGTTGAGTGCACTTGCCAGCCGTTTTGCATTTCGCTCAAGCGAAACGGTCATTCCTGGTGCTAGGTGCTGTATTGGTTAGTTACATATTGTTGTTGTAAAGTATTTTTTGCACTTCCTAAGTTAACTGTAAATAATATTGTATCCTTTTTGAGCGGAGAATCAAGGGGGAGTTTCCTATATGTACTAAGGTAAGCTTCAAGGCGCCGGAGCTGACCTAGTAAGTAATTTTGAATTTTTACTCTCTGTGCGCTCTGTGTGTGTGTGTGTGCGCGTATATATATTTGGTGCGCTAAATTGCATACTCGTCCTGCGGGCTGTTGCTTTTGTAAATTTCCAGTGTTTGCCTCTGATGTTACCACACAAGTATTGTACGTAGTACAAATTTACGCAACTAGATGGATGTATGTGTGTAATATAACTGCGTTTATATTAGTGTATATATAATATAGTATATATAGAATAGTTTTGTGTGTGTATGTGTGGTTGCGCTAAACATTTTTAGGGTCCAGCAGTCAAATTGAAATTTATTAATGTTGAACCTTTTCGAGTGCAATATTTATTCCGCTCTCATGTCCAGCGTGCGCCTTCAATGTTGTCGTTTTTTTATCACTTGTGTTGCTGTTGTTATTGCGTTGATGTTGGCGTTGTGTATACTGATAAGCATTAAAATGTTTACTTTCAGCAATACGCTCACTACATGCCACTTAATTTCGCCATAAAGCGGAACATTGTGCGCCGCATTTTCTATAGCATAATTATGGGCGTTGCTATTGTTCAGAAACTGAACTTGTGACTTTGCTGTACACACAATATTTCCTGTGCCAAACATAGAGAAGCAGCTTCATATTTACTTGAAATATAGTGAAGCCGTGTGTTGTGTTAATAATATATTTAGTACGATTTATCGTGAAATGATGGTGATAACCACTAATAGGTTGAGCCATTTGTCTCATTTGGCGTCATTTCTTAAATCTTGTTTGTTAGATGCTATTTTTAAAGTTCAAAGATTTCACTTTATTTCATTCAGTGTTTTTAAGTATCTAAGAATACAGCAGCTATGTGGGAGCAATAACTTTCTTGGAATCATACTAATGGATTAGCTATAGCGGATGTTTGACGGTCCACAGAAAGCCCAAATTACGCCCAAATAAGAGTTTCGGTTTCAGTTTCGGCCCAAAAATGCCCGAACGGCCGAAACCGAAACTTTCTAGAAATATTTAATACATTTTATTGTGTAGCGAGTGAACAGCTAATGTGAAACAGTGAAAGGGTAAGAAAGAGAATTTAGATGCCACCAATCTAAATAAACTTCTTTTTTTTAGAATACTTGTATAATATTAAATGATTTAATTTTGATTATTAGCGAGTAAGGTACGAAAGGGTGATTTTTTCATGTTTATGTTTTCAAATAATGAATAAATTGTTTCTATTAATAAGTATTTATTTATTTATGTTATGTTTGTTTGTTTGTTCTTTATTTACTTAAAGTAAAATTCGTTTGTTGAAAAATGGTGATTTTGATGCTTGATATGGTGATTTTTCTTTCAACTAGAAAGTTTCGGTTTCGGCCCAATATTAAAAAAAAACCGAAATTCGGTTTCGGTTTCGACCCAAAAAAGTGGTTTCGGTCGGACACTAATTTTTACATAATGGATTTTAGAGTGTGTGTTAGAGTGTTGACTGGAATTGATGCCTTCATGCCAACCAAACTAATATGGGACACTGTGCCACTGCAGTACTTTTGATGTGGGAGATGTGTGTGTTTTGAGAATTACTGCTAAACAAATTCGCGTAATCCTTACGTAATGTCTTGTCGTTTTTGGTTATACAAGAAGACATCGATCAAGACTGAGGAAGCCTTCTCTGGGTTTTCATTTGTGTTTGACCTTGGAAAATGTGCCAAATTTTCTCCTTTATATTACCAAAAGAAGAATATACTCGTTCCAGAAGTGATGAATTGATGAGCTTTCTCATTAGCGTTGCTTTTACTATCGGAACCTAACTATGGATCGCATTCAGTTCTAATTTATTATCGTTTAGGATATACAAGGTGCGTCCCAAAGTAAACAGGACTTTTGCAATAGGGACGTTTCTGGTGGCGCCATCTATGTGTGAGGACATGCGTTGGAAAGGTACATCTTTCATTCACATACTGTCTAAATTTCATGACATTTGGTCTAGTAGACGCCGAAATATCCCGCTCAATGTGACAGTATGTTTTTAACTTTGGTACGAGAATGTCGATCGAACAAAGAGCTAATATTAAGTTCTGTTTTAAACTTGGTAAAACTTTTACCGAAACGTTTAAATTGTTAAAGCAAGTTTATGGTGATGATTGTTTATCCCGTAGCCGTGTTAATGAGTGGTTGAATCGATTCAAGAATGGTCGTGAAGACTTGAATGACGACGAACACGTCGGCCAGTCGAAATTTGTGATTACTGACGATGCCATCAAAACTGTGCGTGATTTTATCAAAATGCAGCCAAAATCATCATTGGAATTGATGGAAATGGAATTGAACATCTCCAAAACATCAATTGATCGCATTTTAACCGAACATTTGGGTCTCCGTAAAGTGTGTTCTCGCTTCATTCCGCACACTTTAACCGACGACCAAAAAGCGCAGAGAATTGAGCACGCAAAAGACATCGTTCGGGAAGCCAGACGTGATCCAAATTTCTTGTTCAACATCGTAACCGATGACGAAACGTGGTGCTTTCAATATGATCCCGAAACAAAGCGTCAAAGTGCCGAATGGAAGCACCCAGATGAGCCAAATCCGAAAAAAACCCGCCGTGAGAAGTCAAAAATCAAAACTCATCTCATTTGTTTCTACGATTCAAAGGGAATAATTCATCGAGAGTTTGTTCCACCGGGAAAAACAATTAACGCTTTGTTTTATGTTGAAGTTTTGAAGCGTTTGGTGCATCGGATTCGTCGTATTCGGCCAGAATATCGCGAGGAAGGAAGTTGGCGTTTATTGCATGATAATGCACCGGCTCACAGAGCCCTAGTTACGACCGATTATTTGACCAAAAATCGCATTTTTACCATCAATCATTCACCGTATTCGCCTGATATGGCTCCCTGTGACTTCTACTTATTCGGTCAGTTGCATTTGCCGATGAAAGGAAACCGTTATAAGGACGTTGAGGACATCCAAAAGGCTTGTACCAACATTCTGAAGGCGATGCCGGCCGATGACCTAAAACACTCATTCCAAATGCTTTTGGACCGTGCAAAACGTTGTATCGAAGCAGAAGGAGAGTATTTTGAATAAATAAAAAGAATTATACAAAAATAATCATCCGTTTTCTTTATTTTATAAAAGTCCTGTTTACTTTGGGTTGCACCTTGTATTATGAATATTTGTATATTGACTGATTTGTAACTGTAGCAAGCAATTTTAATTTTTTGTTTTATGATTTAGATTGAATCGGGATTCGAACCCACAAAGCCCTGACTGATGGTGCAATGCACTAACCAAAAAGACACGAGTCTCGTCCCATTCGGTATAGCATTTTGCAAAATATCGCAGCGCAGATATTTAATGGCTGACGCAGTTCGAACGTGGGGGAAAAAACAAACACGTGCATACCAGAAATGACGTCAAATCGAAACAATTGGAAAACATTTCAATCTCCTTTCGCCACCATGCATACTATGTGAGGTTTGTCGATGCCGCAGACGGATGATTGCAAGATGTGCGTGCGAGCGTTTCGGAGGCGATTAGGTCGTTTAGACAGCGCTGAAAAATCTGCTCGGTGAAAGCATTGTATTGGCAAATAAAATTAAATTTGCAAACAACACGTCGTAGCAGCAGCTGCAACACAAACAACAACGATAAACACAAATAGCACCAAAATGTGCCTCAACTGCCGATACAATTCGCACGCATTCGAACAACGGACGTTTTAAAGCAGCAAAGTGGCTGGCGGGTGGCAAAGGTCGTGCTGCGAAGGGGTGGCGCGGGGAGTAGAGCTCATTTGGGGAACAAAACAAAATGAAATCAACATACAATAGAAATAACAACAATGAAGAACAAGCAATGACGAAAAGCAACTGAGCAGAGAACCAGCAGGTGTGCGATGAAGAAACAGAACAAAATAATATTTGGATGCGTAAGTGTGTGTGGTTTGTGCGGAACCGATGTGCGAGTGTTGCGCGTAAAACTGGAAAAAGGAAAAATCATGTAAAAATGTCAGACGTCATCAACGGCAACAGCAGTGAGACGCGACTGCGAAGAGCACGACTGAGTGACTGAGCGTGCATAAGAGAACACTAACGAGGCGTAAGAGCGAGAGAGCACAGCTACTATGTGTGCCAGACGGCTGGCGGAGACGAAGCGGCACCAAAGCGACTAGGCCTTCCTCCCTAAAAAAAAAAAAAAACATCAAACACGAACGGCCGAATGGGCCAGGCGAAAGCTTTCACGCGACATTTTCAAAATTTCATTACGAAAACAACAACAGAACGCAACGCAACGGAGCACAAGACAGCGTAACGCAAATTGCAATAAAATCACAAACAAAAAACAAGTCAACTTTTAACGAAACGTTCGAACGGCTAACCGAGTACAAGTAGTGGCCGCAGTGGGCGGAGAGTCAGGCGGAAATATAAAATTGCACAGCTAATGAGGAAAATATGCACTTGAATGTACTAATGGGTGTTATTTATGGCTGAAGTACGTGAACAGGAGGCGTGCTAAAAGTGGTAGCCAGCAAATGCCATGCAACCGTTTTGGTTTTGTGTTTTTTTTCCAACGTTTTTGTTGTGAATAAAGCGGGTGTTATTTAAACGACAACTGGTGATTTTTTTTAATTGCCAACAAATTGCTGTCGTGTAAGCGACGCTCAGCTCGTTTTGCAGGCACGCCAGAGCGCGAAGAATTCCTTGTAGCGCGGTTTTGTGAGAGTGCACGTGTGTGACATGGATAAATATAAAATATAAACAAATCACTTGTTGGCGCTGGAATTGTGGGTGCAAAAAACTGTATGGCTGGCGAGTCAAAGTGTTGAGAGGCGTGGCGCTTAAACTCTACAAATCCACTGACACACTGATAACGCAAGGCAATTTCAAGCATGTGAGCTGTAAATTAATACAATAAAATATGTATGGTGTCAACGTGTTTTTAAGCACTGAATTCATTACAACATATGAATAAATTTGCCAACAATTTTATACATTTGACAGTTGAATGAATGCAAAACATCGTGAAAAATTAATAAAGCACAAAATATGCGAGCACACTTCATGCTCTAATTAAACGACTACATATACTATATAAATAAATTATAAACAACAACCAAATGCTGCGACGAAAATAGCAACATTTTGCCGTAATTGACATTTGTGTGCTTGTCTCTGAGTCTACGTACTCGAATTTGACTGCTTGACACAAACAGCTGAGCGACCGCGCTACGCGCAATTGTGTGCGGCCACGGCGGCTGCTTAACCCTTTCGACCCCAAAGTTGCCTGAGAGCAACTTCACCTATTTGTCATCTTAAAGCAAAAGCTACAATTGATTTATGGGTTTAATTTAACCCTTTACACGGTACAGTTGCATATCTGCAACCAACCGTAAAATTGCCCGTAATTTCGAGAGTAATTATCAAAACGCCTCTTTTTGGCTATTTTAGAACCATGCAACGTTCCTTTTTTGAAAAACTGGCATTAATAGTGGGGGAAAAGTGAAGGGTTAAGTAGGCACCAACAAATTAATATTTTTAGAAGTGAATTCAAAGCAAATTACAAACATTTTACTGTCATCCCCAAAATAATTTCCAATAATTGGCAGTGATATCAGGGAAAGTTTGTGTTCTAATTGAAGTCTACGAATTGGGCGCGTTTGATCAAAACCCTGTCTCTTTAATAATAAGTAAATAAAATCAATATGTGATAATATTAGATTTTTCCATAAATATTAAATAATTTTTCTGTTACTAAAAAATATTGATACAAAATTTATTTAACCCGTTTTAAGCTTAAATTGTTCAAAAGTAAACTAGCTCTAGAACTCTAACAAAGAGGCGTGGCGACTTCAAATTTCGTGTGCACACTTCTTAGGCAACTGTTTCATGATTTAAATACCAAAAAGTAATATCGAGACACAGGGTAAAATTCGGCGTCGAAAGGTTTAAATGTAGTCTATATACATATTATGTATACGTGGATGTGTTTACTTAGCAGATCTGAAATTTGCCTAAATGCAATTTGCAAATTATAGAAGTATGCAATCGCAAACATTTCGGTTGTACTCAATTTTTAAAAATGTCGTCTACGCCTCGTCGTGCTATCAAAAGACAAAAGCATAATTATTTTTTTTTATTACCTATGTTTTAGTAAATTTATTGTAGCACATAACGAACATCAGATTCAAGTGTGAGGTTTGCAAAAGTCAAGAGACAAATGCCAGTTAGCTTGTCTTAGCATTTTAAATCTACCAGAACACACTCATCGTTGGTCATTCTACTTTTTTAGAAGTATGTTTCTATATGTTTTCTATTTTTTCAACTAAAAGCTATTTCGAGAAACTGTCGAAATATTATTTTAGTCGCTCTAAAGGAAATATCAGTATTAAAACACACCTGCTCAGCAAGAAAATATCGAGCAACAAAATATTGCCATCACTTAACTAAACAACGCGTTCGACTAAAGTACACCTGTACTTTATTGTTGTTGAAAAAAAAAAAGAATATCACAAAATTCAGAAAAAGTGCACCGACAACCACAACAACAGAGAATCTATAAAAATAAGAACAACCATCTGCATTTCTTGGCAATCGGTTCATGCTTCGCAACAGCGTTGCATCGAATGCTCAACGCTGTTCAATCGAATTGAATGGCCGCCGCGTTGGCTCTGTTTTGGTTGAATTGTTAAGTGAAATTGAACGTGCGTTGGCTGCCATCACATGACGGCACTTGCAGCTGAAGGTCGCGCACTGCATGCTTAGTGAAATAGACAATAGCTGAACGATAACAACAGAGAACAACAACACAAAAAGGAACAATAACAACAGCAACAAAGTAGTGCTACCACTGAAAATAACCCAACAAAAGTGTCATCCACCATTCGCATAGCAAGCAGCGCGTATCCGCCGTTGACCTTGAAAGCGTTAGGTAAGTGCGCCCGAATGTATGCTACTTCTTTTTCTTTATTGCGCATGTATGAGTATGCGTGTGGTTATTGTGGAAAATGCATGCTAAGGCATCGTGCAATTGTCGAGCCAGCACTTTTGCGGCTTTAATTAAATATGGATGAGTGAATGCGTGAGTGGCGCACACATTGCGCCGCTTCAAGTATTTATGTACTGTTATGCATTAAGTGTATGGCATGCCTGAAGTGTACTCTTATACGTTTTATACATCTTAGGCGCTGGTCTCTAAGGAAATGCTGCAACACTTTGTTTCATTCAACACAAGCTTGCTCCAACCTTGACTTACTGTAGACTGTCAACCCATAATCATTACATTACAACTATACTCGTAGAATGCAATTTGGACCGGTGTTTACCGTTACTATTTACTCGTTTCCTTGATTTGTTCACTGCGCGTTTGTAAACACACAGCCCCGACTCCATCGCGTTTGTTGTGCCAGTTGGTTTTGACATGCGTGGGCGTCACTTGGTCTGCGCTTTTAATTTGCATACATATGTACGTTTAATATCAGTGCCCCTCGCCCCGCATATCTTATTAAGGTTATTAAAGTATTTTTTCAATTAATCCAAATTGAGTTGTTTTTATTTATGAAATAATTGCGATGCGACTGGCGTATTTGTGTGGTCATTGTTGAAAAATTCATTTGTCATTCGTTGGTCTGTGGGAAACTTATAAATCTATTATGTTAACTGGTAGTTTCTAGTAGTCTGGTAGTGCATAGAATTTAAATGTTATAAAGTTTAATTGTTCGACATGTTCGCTCCTAGTAATATTGATAGAAATATTGTCCATTAACTTTGAGTATTCGCCATGGACCTTGAAACTTTGCATTGTTTCATTTGAATGACCAGCACACAAAGAATACACCAAAGTAATTTTGATAAAATATGACATGAGAAACCGATCAAAAAGATACCAGAATCATTAAAGTGTAGTGCTCTCAGTAACCCGATTTGACTTTCATTTATTTATTTAACATGGATCGGAATCTTGGCTTGGACCCTTAAAACAGCTTTTTTGTCAATATGGTCAAATATTTATTTAATGGGGGGAAAATATAAGAATTAGTTATATTGTATTGGTCCCTCTGAAGAAAACTGTTTCCTGTTACACAAATAATTTGTGTACTAAATACAGTCTGAAAGATAACATCACAGAAGTTCCAGCATTGTGTATCCTGAAATATGTTATATGTATACAGTGAAATTCCTCATTACGGACAGTCCTTATAACCGAACATCTCTTATAACCCGACAAATTTCGTAGACACAGCAAGTTCATTAAGTTTTCCATACAAATATCATTCCGATAATAACCGGACACGGACACTATATTTTGAATAATTTAGATTAAAAAATCTCTCATAAACGGAAAAAATTTAAAAATATGTCCAACCAGTTTTTAAAAATCTTTACTAACCTATAATACAAATCTCACTCTTATTTGAAAATGAACATTTGAAGTTAAAACAATCAACCATTACAAAATTTGTTCAACCAAAGCAGTACTAAAATTTAACGACTTGTACTTTTTATGTACTTTGCCTATACATGTAATAAATATTAATTAAATATTCAACTTTCATAAATTCAAACAATTCAAACTAATTTTTTGTGCCCCCTCCTCCATAAGCGGACATCTCCCATAACCGAACAAAAACACTGCTACGGTGAGTGTCCGGTTATGAGGAATTTCACTGTACTTTCAATCGCTGTTTTGATTTACAAATTTGGTATCTGGGAACTGTTTCAACTGGATTATTAAACGAATTGAAGAATGCATTGTGAGATCAAAAGCGTTGAAGATCTTCCTGATATCCTGATAATCAAAATAATGCTGAAACATTTGAAGTAAAATGGTGACAATTTGGTAGTAAACTAATTTCGCACAAAATACTAGCATTTTAAATAAGTAGTTGGCTTATAATTTCGCATTAAAACTACAGCAAAAGAAAACTTCAAGCAAATCCACTTTGATGAGCCTTGCGTAACAATTACAATAACAAGGAAAGCAATAAAAACCGTGGCAAACGCAACAACACTTTCACATAGTTAGCGAAGCACTCAAATGCACACACAGACACACACACACACGAACACATTTGTCTGGATGTAATTAGGTCAGTGTGCAAATAAATTAAGCAGGAAGTGGGTGTTACGAGGCGAAGCGCTTAACAATTGCAGGAGTGTTAGTCTGCATGGTGGACAATGCGGAAACTAGCGGGCCCCTCCCCCTCTCCCAACTGTACCAACGCCGCGGCCGCTCGTTGCATGAACATGATGGGAAATGTCAGCGTGCAGACAAATGCGCAAATGTGCACTGAGGGAAGAATAATGGCCCGACTGGATGGGATAGTTGATGGGCGCGATGATGATGCTAACGATGATTATGATTATTATTAACATGCTGATGATGATGATGATGATGATGATGATGATGATGATGATGATGATGATGATAATGATGGTGTGGTGATGATGCGTGCACGTGTATGTGAGCTCTGTCAACGAGCGCGACAGCAAGTCGCAGGAGCTGGCCTGTAGGTGGGAAGTTGCAGTGCAGTCAGTTGTTGTTGCAACGTCGTGTGACAGATTGAAACGTCCAATGGCGGCAGCAGCTGCTATACGAGCAACAAATTGCGCCCATGTATCAAAAGCAAATATTGCACAGGATACGCAAACTCAATTGCAGTAGCGGGAGAGGCGCGGGTTGATGCCTTGCTGCAAAGTGCGAAAACTAAAGAATTTTTGCAAGGTTGTTGCAATTATGTGAGAAATGAAAACAATTGAACCCCTTTCCAATTAACGCGCCCTGTAGGACGAGAAGAGGCGGAAATTGCGTAGAACGGTCATTTCGCCAGCCTTTGTGTCAGCCTCTATGCTAGTCGCAGTCCCGTTATTTTGGACACAACGAGCATTCGCTTGCGAACCATTTGACCTTCCATCAATAAATTCTGTGCTGCCTTAGCAACGCCCACAAAACCAGCGCACCGACAATACGCAAACATTCCAGCAATGGGGAGATTGCGCTACAAGCTACGTACACAATACATACACACACATACGCAGAAAATACCTTAATAAAGCAGGAAACATTCATTTTCGCTGCATACATTGTGGCGCTCTAACAGCTGAGTCGGCAGCGCCGCAACATTGCAGTGTAAAGGCAAATTACACTGTCGGTAGAACGGAAGCCGCACCATGCCAATAATTGCCGCAGAAATAGCTTTAAGCGGCGTATTTTGAAAAGCCAGCGCGTGTGGAATTCAGGAGGGTAACAGACGACAGACGAGATAGCAAGTAGCAGCGCCGCCTGAAGAGGCCGACGGGGACAATTTCGCTTATTTCGCGGTGGTTACGACGTGATATTCCTTTCGATCTGAGCCTTTTCCCTATTGCTATTGTTGTTGCAATAATGGGCGGCGGTAATGAGAAGCTGTTCATCCCCCAGGCACAACAAGTGCAGAGGCAATTTTAATAAAGTCACCGCTGCTTCTTCTTGTTTCTGTGCCTAAGCTTGAAACAATGCCAAACATTGCATTTTCATACGTTGTAATGCCGCTTGATTTTTCCCAACCGTCGCCACATTCGCGTACTATATATTTCAGTGGCATGAAATAATGGTTGGCGTTTAATGAATTCAGATTGCGCTCAGCGGTTTCATGCTCATTGTCCGAAATGGCAGCGGTAAAATTATATTAGCGACGGCGTCCGCTTGCGGTAACGTAATTATACGCTTTTTTGGGGTAATTTATTCATTGTTAACTTTTTGCAGCGTCCTTCATGGCTTGCATTGTCTTATAATTAATTTGATTAAATAATAGATAGGAGAGAAGCAGACTTATATAGGTCGTTGTGAAATATTGCAAGTGAAACGCATTCGAGACAAAAGAAGGTGTTGATGAATACTGAATTTAAGAAGATTTCATTATGTTGTGTTAGAAACAGTTAGTCCTGACTAACGTAATTTTTTTTTTTTTTGAAACAAGTTTTTGTCTACAGCACACTTTGATGTTGAAAACCCTCTTCTTTCTGTGGTAATTACTCAGAAATTAGAGCCACTAGGTTTTCCTTAAGACAGAAGCATTCCAAGCCTTCCTTCCTTTAAGACACAAGCCTCGTAAGGCTGAAGGCTTGAAGATGGATTCTTCAAAGCCTGTGTTAGAGAATGCCTACTCTGCCAATAGCTCTGGTTATATGAAAGCTGTGCTTCCTAATAGGTTTTTTCTCTGGGGCACTTTTAGTCTGTTTGTATACTTTCAGGTGACACTCATGGCGGGTTATTTCATGGCTTTTTCAGCAACAACCGTTCCCGGTCGCTCAGCTGCCAATAAAATCTCTCAATTAGTATTTATGGATCCGATGAACCAATGGACTATATATAGTACACTATAAAACTAGCTATAGAAGGACTAAAACATCTGTGGCAAGCACTTCAAGACCAACCATCATGCGGACTTACAAACCTGCAGAAAGCAGGTACACCGATACTGCATAATGGATCGTCACTTGCTTTAGCTTTTTCATGGCACTGCCTGCTGAATACTGTGCAGGAAATTTTCCGTCGCTTGAAATTTCAATAAAGCTAACATTTGTTGCTAACAGTCTTGTTGTTGGTAATCTACAGGGTGGACCATTTAAGATTTGGAATTGGAACTACACTTTATTTTGAGAACGGCAGTGCAAATGTCATTCAATTTGTGTTCGTAATTTAGTTAAAAGTTTGACATTTACGAAATGGGGCGCTATACGCTTGAACAAAATTGGGAAATATTGAGAACTTACTTCCAAAGTGGAGAGTCTTCAACCTAAACTGTAAGAAATTAAAAAAAAAAATTTCCAAAAAAGATTCAACTCAGTTTGTGGATCAATTTGTGAAGCGAGCTCGAAATGTGAGTGAACATCCATCAACGTCAACTCGCCATCGCTCTCAGGAATTGAACATTTCCCGCACTTCTTTGATGAGAATTTTTCATAAAGATCCCTGTATGAAGGCTTACAAAATTCAATTGGTCCAAGAACTGAAGGCTCATGACCATCCGGCACGTAACAATCGAACTTTTGGGCACCGTTTTCGAAAATCGAATAATCAGCCGAAATTCTGAAGTCAATTGGCCGCCTCGGAGCTGCGATTTAAGTCCGTTGGACTTTTTTTTTTTGGGGAGCCGTAAAGGACAAGTGTTACGCTAATCATGCAGAGACGATTGAAGCTTTGAAGCATGAAATCGAAGTTGTCATTCAGAAAATTCTACCCGGAACAATCGAAAAAGTACTTGAAAATTGGGTTGACCGAATGGCGTACTGTAAGGCCAGTCGTGGCAGTCATACGAACGATATCGTTTTTCATTCTTAAATAACAAAGTCCACGCTTTGTAATAAAATAAGGATTTTCAAAAAATATTCATTCGTTTTTTTTTTATAACCGATTCAAATTCCAAACCTTACATGGTCCACCCTGTATAAAAAGTACACAGAACCATTGAGTTTTCCTTACGTAGATATAAAAACTGCTACATAAGTATGCCGAGCTGTGTCGAAAGCATCTCTCGTCCGGTGATGTCTCCAAGTGCGACACAGATGAGAAGAACTGCCCGACTTGTTAGTCGATTTCACATCTTGGAGGACAAGTTTCCGAGAAGTTAATCAAACGCAAAGGAAGCCGGCTTGTCAATCTGTTAAACTTTTTTGAGTTAGTCTATATATGTATATGGGTTCAATTAAGAGACTCCACAACAATAAACCCCCACAATTACGTCTCCGAGTGTAAGTGCGGCCTACACTCTGAACGATTTGTGCTTCCTCGAACTAACCTCATCATGCCATTGCTATAGTCATTTTCACAAATAGCTTCTAACGAAATCATGACATCGTTTGATATAATTGACTTTGAAATTTTTCAATTTTCTTAGCTTGTTATACATAGTCATTAGTTCAAAGCGAGGAAAAGAGGAAGATGAAAAGAAAAATTTCGAAAAGCCAAATTGCCACTTTTTGCTGGGCTATGAAAACCTCAGGTTTTTGTGAGGCGCTACAGAGTTTTGCTATAATAAGTAAGACAGCAAGAGAATTAAATTGTTGAGCATAAATATTTGCATGCATGCAAATTTCTTGCCAATTTTGCCATCAACGAGAAAAATTCAAACACAACGAGGAAAACATCTTCATGTAGGTAGGCATACGAGTATGTGTAGCTATTTACAGCTACATGTCTGCACCTATGAGTTATGGAGAACGGCCACAATGTAGAACTTGCAAACTAGTTATTCACTATTGAGTGCTCATGACAGCTTGACATGAACGCACCCTCTGTCAAGTCGGCCACCACCACTCGGCTCAGCAAAGTCTATTTGTTGTTCTGCCATCCCCCGCAGTGTTCTAATTGCACTATTAGGGCTACTTAAGTTGCAAAATTGCAACCCGTGTGCGCCGCTCGACGACGATAATGGCGTCATTTCGACTCCAACAGCCAGCGGCGCTGAATCGGGCCGGCCGTAACTGCCGCCAATGGTCGTCCGCTGTCAGCGTTGCTGTAGTCACGGCCTTTAGTGTGCGCGAATCTATTTGCACAGCGTGTGGGGTGGCACAATTGCCCGCTGGCGCTGGGTGGGCCTGGCCCGCAGTGCGGCGCGCGGTATCGGCACTTCCCATTGACATCAATTTTATTGTGCTAAAAACTCGAACGTTGCACGAACACGCCCGCATTGCACCTTTGTTGTTTGTTGCTGTTTTGCTGTTTTTTCTTGTTATTGTTTTCTATTTTGTTATTTTTCAAATAATGCCAATTATTTGCTGCTGTTTTTCATTTCTCTCTGGTGGTGCTTGTAAATTTGTTTCTCTTTTTTCGGAGCTTCATGCTTTCTTCTTGCTGTCGCTGCACTGTGTTGCCTGTTTGCTAATTTATTTAAATTGCTTAGAACAACAACAGCAACAATAAGAACAGCTGCTGATAAACAGCAATCAAGAATGCAATGAGCAGCAAGGCGCAAACTGGCGCTGTGCCGACAGCGAGCGAGTGAAAGAGACGGCATAACAATTGGTAGTGCGGCAGCGTATTGCACAAACTTGAACTAGTTTTTGTTCTGTTATTGTTGTTGTTGTAATTGTCGGTTTTGCGGCATTCACAAGCGCGTCAGCTGCAAAATAACTAATTTATTTATGCCAGAGCGATGGAATACAGACTGACGGACTGACTGGCTGGGGTATCCACATACAATGACGGCAGCCATGTCCCTTGTATGCACATGAACACGTATAATGTGTACCTACATATTTACATACATACTCACGCATGTGTGTGTGTGTGTGACTGTGTCTTCATTTTGCGCTTAGCAGCAAAGTATTGATTTTTTTCAAAGGCTGACATAACAGACAGTCAGCGGCAGCGGAAGGGGCATTTTGTTGGCACGTCCATTTTATTCTTGCTTTAGTTTTCTTATACCTTCTTGCCACATTACTTGCTTTCTTCGTTGCAGTTTCAGCTCCAAAAATATTACATGCAGCATTTCTATTGTCATTTCGCTACGATTTGTGGTGGTCTTTAGTGCAGTAAACATAAATGGAAATAAACCAAATTCTTTAAAATGTTTGAAAGAAGTATACAAAAGTTGCTAAGCATTACAGTTTCGCCAAAAAGTATGCACTAAAATGTATTCATCAACAACTCATTGCAATTACATAACACACAATTTTTTAGCCATTTCACTTAGAAAATTGCTGGATATGCGGCCATCACTGGACCAATCGCCAACCGTTGCACATTTCTCTGGCAAACTTTGCCGTTGCTGCTGCCAATATTTTTGTAGCAAAAAGCATGGAACACGCTGGCTTAGTTTTTTTTTAGTATCTACATGTAGATATGTATGTGTTGCATATTGTTGCTTACATTCCAGTGGCATACATTTCACTGCGTGCACATAGCTGTTATTTCGAAATTTTGCAGAAAAATCTTTATATTCGGGCAATCATATTGATTTATGGCTTCATATCTACTTCATAGTATAGATGTGATGATGACAGCAGCCTTGGACATTTTTTAGGTACATAAATATATTTTTGTGTTGCAGCTAAATTTTTTCAATTGTAAGTAACTGAGAGATTCCTCATACCCTGCAGCAAGTATTGGCTTAGAACGAGACGTTCTATTAGATATGGAATTGAATTAGTAGAATTTTTGTCGTGCATTAATATTTTTTAATTAAAATATTTTATAAGTTTGATAACTCAATAGTCCAGTGGCTAGGCTTCTCATACCGTGGCCCTTGGTTCGAATCCAAGCTCGGGCTGGTGAAATGCTCATCTACTTCTATCGCTACCCATATGAAGAAGTGCGCTCTTGAGAGGCAAAGGCAAAACCTCCAAGTGTCAAAGAAAACCTGTCAACCACAGTTCGGATTTGGCGTTAAACTGTAGGTTCCCCTCTCCCCTTCCACATCTGATTTAAATGTGTGCTGTAACACATGTTTGAAAAAAACAGTGTTGCATACACATTTCAAAAAACGGGTGAAATATGTGGTATCACAATGGGCGTTTCAGGCCTCCGAGTGTGTCTCTTACAGAGGCTAACCTTGACACATATTCAGTTTCAGTAAATCAGTCTCAGAGCAGAGCTCAGAGTAAGTTTTCTATAGAGATTTGAAATGTTTTCTGTTGCAAACCAATTTTGTGTTTAAATTAAGCTTCGCTAGTACTAAATTACTATTATTTTGCAACTCGAATATTTCATTAGAAACTCGAGTAGTTTTCGGCATGAGTTAAGCGTTTACTGCACATTGCGATTCATATTTTTTTTTCATTTCGGTGACCTTCTGTCGTGTTCCAAATTTGCGTTCAAGTAAATACCCCAAATTGTTTAATTTCGTTCAACTTGTATTAACGCAAATGCAGACAACGTCTGACGCACACCAATTCAAAATTCATTTAAATACTCGCAAAACAACAAACACGCAAACAAACTTGCATGCATACCGACAGAAAAGTGCAAAAAATTAAATATAAATAAAACCAACAAATGAAAAAAAAAAACACGTTGTCAAGTGAAAAAAATTAAATGTAAATAAAGAGAGCAAAAAGCGAAACAATTCAATTGCAATTACGCCGGCGATGACGAATCACAAAAAAGTCACTATGCCTAAATACAAGAACAACACAGCCAGACAGCAACAATAAAACATGAGGGGTAATTACTTAGAGTGAAGCGAGTGTGTGTGTGTGTGTTGAGGTTTTCAACTTTACTTTTTAATCATTATCACAAACGCAATTCGACAATGATACGGTATGATAGCAACCACAACAACAATGGTATGCCAGGGAACAGCAAAGCGTGACAATGTTGTTGCCTTCTTTTGGTATTGTTTGCTGGCGTCACTGCTGTTGACCAACCCGTTCCGGTGCCTAATAGAAATATCAGTTTGGACATTAAAACAGTGACAAATGAATGACTAAAATTCAAATGACAGGCAATGTTGGAACAAAACTGCGAAATCGGCTAAGGCAGATAATGTGTGGAAAATGTGATGATGGGTAGATGGACAGTCAGGTGGTTGGTATGAGTCAAAAGACATACATACATAGTTATATGTATATGTACATGTGTTGGTATGTATGACATAGTGTGGGCCATTGTGCAGGTCAGGTAAATAACGCATTGAGGGGACTTTTCTGTGACTGACTTACTTTATCCCCAAAACCACGATAGCATAGTTATAACTGCCATACTCATAACATAGGATAGGCAGTTGTATGATGTACGAGTGCTGAATGTCTTATCTGTAAGTAATGTTGGAGGAATTTTATTAAATTGGTTAATTTCGCATGTAGTAGCTTTTATTGGACATGTCTGAATTTTTAAATGAAAAGAAACAATAGTATGATAATTGTCTTTGTTGCAGATTAAAGTTTATTCAGTAGCAGTATTAAAGAAATCACAAAAAATCTGTAAATGATCTTCATGGTTTTGTTTCATATACTCGATACCAGTGACCCAACTCAATCTTGTATGACTCTCTTGTATGAGTTGAGCCTAGTGACATAACTAGAAGAAGAGACGTCTATGATTGCGGCAGACCGACTGACCGGCACGCATTTGATGTGGGACGAAAAGATCTCACTATATGGTCTTCGAAGAGTGGGTGGATGGTTTTCTACGTTAAGCATCCGACACATTGGTGAACACGGATGTACCAGTTTCTATGAAGTTGTTCCACCTCCTGTGCTAAAAAAAATAAAATAAAAATTAAATTAAAATAATAAATCACTCGTTCGCAACTTTGTGTTCATATTCAGAAAGTTATTTAAGGTAGTTCTGAGGTGTAGAAAAAACCTAAATTTGGTTGAGAAAAAACATTAATGACAATTGAAGTGTGTTAGCTTGTTTTGAAGGTAGCAATACTTGCAGGACTACTTGAATGTGAGAAAATACAATATTTTCTTTTCGTTTATTTATTTATTTATTCAATCAACACTTACGAGGGCAGTCCGATAAGTAAGAGAAGAGAGGAAGAGAAGGGAAATCGCGCAGCGAAATCAAAGAGCGCTTGGATGCTGTGTACGGTGACTCTTCTCCTTCAATGGCAACCGTCAAAAATTGGTTTAACGAGTTTCAACGTGGTCGCACGTCAGTTTTTGATGAGCCACGCCCAGGTGCCCCAAAAACGGCTACCACGGAGGATAACGTGACAAATGTCCACGATCTCGTATTGGCAGACCGCTGATTGAAGGTGCGCGAGATAGCTGAGACAGTCGGCATCTCAAAAGACCGCGTGGGTCATATCCTGCATGAAATATTGGGTATGAAAAAGCTGTCGGCTCGATGGGTGCCGCGTTTGCTCACTCCGGACAACAAGCACATCCGTGAGACCACTTCAGAGCAGTGTTTGACACTGTTTAAGCGCAATCCGAAGGAGTTTCTGCGTCGTTTTCTGACCGTCAACGAAACATGGATTCACTGGTACACACCAGAGACCAAGGAACAGTCGAAACAGTGGACTTTGCCAGGCGAATGTGCTCCGAAGAAGGCAAAGACTGTCCCATTGGCCGGAAAGTTTATGGCCACCGTTTTCTGGGATTCACAAGTTGTGATCTACATCGACCTACTGTGACCGTTTTGCCCTTCTCCAGGTAGAAGGGCAAAACGGTCACAGGGCTCTACTATGCCGAACTATTGGGCCGATTCGATGCCGAATTGCAGAAAAAACGGCCCCATTTGGCGAAGAAAAAAGTGCTCTTCCACCATGACAACGCACCAGCTCACACCTCCGCCGTCGTCACGGCCAAATTGGTCGCATTAGGTTACGAACAGCTGCCCCATCCACCGTATTCTACAGGTTTGGCCCCGTGTGACTTCTTTTTGTTTCTAAACTTGAAAAAGTCACTCTGAATGAGGTTATCGCCGCCACGGAGGCCTACTTTGCAGACCTCCAGAAAACGTATTTTTCAGACGGGTTAAAGAAGTTGGAGCATCGCTAGGTCAAGTGTATCGAGTTGAAAGGAGACTACGTTGAGAAATAAATCGCCACTTTTCCAAAATTTTCGTTTTTCTTTTGTAGGCTAAGTACTTATCGGACCACCCTCGTATACAGCTCCCCGCTAAAGGTTTTATTAGCTTTTCCAAATTAGTAAATTTTTTATTTAAAACAAAACTAATGTTATATGAATCAATAACGCCGCCAAATTCACCCCTCTGATGCTCCTTGGGATTGATCTCTTTTTAAAAGTTAAAATTTTTTCCCTACAACAAAAAATTTGTATCTGTACAGTGAGATATTAACGTAATAAACTGTCAAAATTCTGTTGATACAATCCAACGTGTAGACAATTGGACACAACACAGTGTGCCGTTAAGTGGCGAAAGAAATCATGAAAACTAAACGTTTACATTAGGCAGTTAATTAAGCGGCTAATTATATGAGTGCCGGCGCTTGTGGTGTGTTGCCGTGCTGCGCGAGTTATGAGCTGCAATTTTGACTTGTAACACAAATCCGAACAAAACTGTACGAAGACGCACGGCAGCGGAAAATTAAGGCAGCAACTGAAGGCTTTGCCAAAGCAGCGAGTTGTGACAACAGTGCGCGGGGAGCCTAATCGGCAATGACAATTAGGCAAATTGGAATCAAAATTAGTCGAAACTTGTGTAGCAGGTCAAGGTTGGGGTTTTTCGTAAACATTTTCACGCATGAAAATTGACTTTTATTTGATGTAATTTGCGATGTTGGTGGCATAATTTTGTCATATTCATAATTAGGCCTGAAAGTATGCTACGTAAAAGTGGATTTAACACCAGCGAAAATCATTGCAAAATATGATATTGATTGGCAACGATATGATTTTCGGCTAAAAGTTTTGTTTTTGAGCCTAACGATGTTCAAAAATTCACATGTCCTGTGTTCGGTGTCAGTCGCAAATAATTTATTGAAGTTTGTCCTTCTGTGTACTTATGCATTTGTAATTATTTGCTTATTTATAAGTATGTAAGTAAAATGTGTAATATGGCGTTCAAACTGACGACTTAAACGTGTTTAATGTGCTTAAACAAGTTAAATGGACAAAACCAGTTCGAAAACCTGTTTATTAACATGTAATTGTTGTTGGAAATTAAACGTGTTAAACCATTTAACAAGTTTTGAAATGAGTTTAGCGCAGGGTTGTACCCGAAAGCTTTCTATGAAAAAGCTTTTTTACCAACGAAACGCAACTATTCATGTTTGAAACAAATTCCTTAAAAATCAGCTGTCATTTCATCAAAACAAAACCAAACGAAATTGAAAATTTGAAAAATTTGAAATGAATGAAAATAATCATTTTGCTTGCACTGCTTTCATTCCATTCATTGCCTTTTAATGGCATCTGAAGGCGTCTAATATTTGGACGAAGTTGAGTATGTTGCCGTGGATTGTGAAATTCGCTCGAATCATGCTCCCAGCACATCAGTTCACAAAAATATTTATTTGTTGTTTGTAAACAAACAGCTGTCAAATTGAACCTCATTGAGCAGTCTGGACGGTTGTGTTCAACAAAAAGCTCTTTTCACTTAAACTAGTTTAAATTAGTCAGTAAACGCCATATAAGTAAAAAATGAGTCCTCTTGATTTGGTTGACTTCACATAAATGTTGAATTCAAATTCACATTCTTAAATTCAAGCAATTCAGGCATTTAGTATCGATTACTTTACTTTAAGTACACCAACAAAATCGTAAAAGCGACACTGCCACTGTTCAAATTTTAATTGAAATGCATTGTCACAATTCATGGAACGCTTCAATTCAATTGTATAGATCGTTGCCCACAACAACAACGACATTCGTTGTGATAACGACAATAAATAGTCAGCGACGTCGCTAACCTTTACTGCTGCCATTAACCACAACAACAAAATACTAACAATAGGTCAATTGACCTTTAAAACGTTAATTCAATTCAATTTCGACAGTCGTTCACGCACTCGACCGAACAACCATTGGCCACATTCCGCTGTATTCGCACTACCAATTTACTATTGCCGACATTCAATGTACCAATTTCCATAATATTGACAATCGTACATATTTTTCGCTACCGTTTCACGATTCCGCTGCTTGGTCGCGCTTGTCGTCGCACGCATACTTGGCTTTTAATTGAATACAGTTTGTTCAGCGTCTGCTTCTCTGACTTGTTTTCGCTGCTGTTTGCCTAAAAATTCCCACAAATCCACCTGCGGTGGCAGTAGAGACGCTCGAGTCACGATACAAATCTGCATGCGATCCGAAGCGATCGTAAACGGTTTTATGATGATTTGCCGATGTTGCTGGTCGCTGACGTTGGCCGGTCGGAATGGAGTGACGTTTGTTGCTAGTGTTTTTGGAATTTTAAATCAATTGTTTGTTGATTTAATATTCAGATTATCATAAGTCTGCTGATAAATTCGCCTGCTGGACGGAGGCACCCACAAACCCATACAAACACGTGTTGTACTGACGCTGTCGGCTGCTGTCATTGCCGTCACTTGGCCATTTGATTAAGTGCAGCACTTGAGGCAACAGGTTGTGACGTTTCCGTTTGGTTTTTGCTGTTCAAACTGGGACTCGTTCTTGTCACCTTGATGTCATTTACACCTCTGTGCTAATTGTTACAAATCACAACAACAAACCAAAAATAACACTGCAATACGCACTTTAGAACGAGCGCAAAACAGCAACAAGCTCGCAATACGCTGATAGCTGCTGGGCTGTTGTTGTGAGGTGCGAAATTTCACAGTTTTGCGCCGAATCGGTGTGGTGTGGGTACAATCATAAAGTGTGATTTTTCGGTCGCTTTATGAGTTTGTTTTTGTTTATGCTCTTTTATATATTTATTTGAACTAAATTCAATAATATTATATTATCTGAGATATTTACGATACAAACTGGAATATTTTCCAACCGCGAGTTAGCACTAAGTCGGCGATTTAGTTGACGAAATTTCATTGACGGTATTCACGATGAGTCGCAATTTGCTCTGGCAGAAGAGCAAAATAGTTGGATTAGCTGAGTTTTGCTTACCTTCGACATGTTGGTTGAGGGTTGATTGTGTCCGGTTCTTGACTCAGCTTGTTAGTGCTTTGAACCGTGGTTTTGAGGCTGCGGTGAACCCCTAATATGTCACATGAAATAGATTTATGTTTTCAATTCCCGTGCAAAGAAGTGTTAGGCTCAGGGCTATTAAGTTGCTGTGCTCAAAATACATACAGTCGTGTCTGGGTATAGTGAACCCCCTATATAGTGAACACCTCGATATAGTGAACACCCAAATTTTGACATCGAGCCTCTAAATAGGGGAAACAATTTTCAAGCACAAAACAAAAAGTGTTTTTTGAGCAAATAAAACGAGTTTTTGAACAAAAATGTTAACCTTGATATAGTGAACAACCTCAATACAGTGAACAGGCCTTAACAGTGAACAGGCAATAATTAGTTCACTATATCCAGACACCACTGTATATCTAAAATCACATATGTACCTAAACATAGCATGCTGAATTTAAATGCATTTGACGCGTTTTTACTGACCACGTAAAAGTTCTGAAAGCAAAGGAAGTAAACGAAAATGAAAAAGTATAAAGTTTTCAAACATAAAAAATAATCAGTTGCCAAACTTTTCTGCGTTAGCGCAGCAATTAACATTAATTATAGTTACTAACAACAAGCAACAACAACAAGCGACAGCAACCATAATTGCACCAGGCAATGCTAAGGCAACAACAAAATTACACAGTAGACAAAACGACAGGGAAATAAGTTTTAATTAAAATTGAGCAAGTGCACTTTTAGGCGTAGTCAACGAGATTTCACTTTATAGATACACAACAACAACAGCAAATACAATGAACAATAACAAAAGGAGCGCAAGGGAGCGAATTCAAAACTCGACTTGAATGAAAATTTTACCCCGCCAACAAAAAGTGGCACACAGCGAAAAACAATAACAATAACAAAATATAACAAAAATAAAAGATTTGTTTAAAAATGTGAAAAGTCGAACAGGAACAAATGCGAGCGTGGCATTTAAATGTTAACGATGCCGCAGCGCGTCAACTCCTACGCGGCGCTGTCGCACGCCGATGTCGACGCCAACGCATCGAGGCAGTGGAAAATTTTAAATTTTACGCTGCGGCACGTTTTTATGACGATTCTAGCGCTATTTACGAGCATTTTGCGCCGCGCCACACAGCCGCAGGCGGAAAACAGCGAACGTTGCGAAAACGCTGAAAATTGTAATAATTACCTTGGCGAACGGGTCAGTAGCGATGGGCCGGGGAATGGGGGAGTGGACCCGCTACGGAAACTGAACTGTGAGCGGCAACCTTGGCCTTACCACCTTGACGGCTGTGAATTGTGATTTGGAGCGCAGCGGGCGCAGTGCTAATTGTGCAATGGGAGGGAATTGTAGCGTCCGGGGAAATGCAGGGAGGCGACTATGGTCCGACCGGAATGGGAAATGTGAAATGAATGCACAGCGCGCATTCGCATTTGTGAGGTTAAATGGGGTGCAAATTACGCAGTTGGCATTGTTTCAGTTGAAGCGGCGCTGGTCAGACAGGGTCAGACAGACAGGGAGAAGCGGCCATTGGACTGGCAACGCAACAAATTCTTACACACAAACTAAACGAATTCCGTTTCCGTTGTTGCTCGAATCGCTTCAGCAGCTCGAGTTGTCTTCGGTGCGCCGACTTTAGACGGCTTCATTTTCATGGTGCGCGCCTTTTTATGGTAATTTACGTCGTGATGGATTTTCTGGTGTTTTTTCTGCACTTCGTTTGTGAGCGGCGTTAATGAAGCCGCCGCTATGCAATGCCGCCGCAGTGAGCCGAGCATAAAATTGAGCGGCGGCGATAGTAAACGGCGGAGCAGCAGACGAAAACAAATGGCGGGCAATTGACGAAATTGAATTTCAGAAAATGTGTGCGTCATTCTCAAAGGAAACAAGTTGCAATTTTTCTACAAAAGCGCAAATCCGGTAGTGCCCCCACCGCAAACAATAACAACAACTCAAAGCTCAAAGCAAATTCTAGCTGGGAAGAGTTTCGGCAGTTTGCTTATTATTTGAAAGATGCCAGTGTGTTGGTTTGCCTTTCCCCATTCTTTTGTTACGCTCATGCGAGAATTGCCGAAATTGAATTCGTTTTGGTTTGCCTGAAAATTGCTTTGCCCTTTCATACAATTTTGTTGGCTGTATTTTGCGCTCGCATTTACGTATTTCCGAATTACCCATTGTTGCCGTTGCATACTTAGGGGCGCAATCATTTGCGAATGAAATTAGAGTCCCTAAATTATTGAATTTTCCCCGGCTCACTGACAGCCCCTCTCCCGGCCCCGGCAATTGACAGACCGACCGATAAACAGCCGCATCCAGGTTCTTCTTCTGTTGTTGCTTCGGTTTCGTGTGAATTTATTTTATTTTCGGCGCATTTTCCTCGTTTTTATCCTTTTCCAATTTGATTGAAAGGTTTTGCTTCTTTGCCGTGTTGCGTTGTCTTCACGCTCGGCGTCAGGTAAATTGGAACATTTGCACATCATTGACGCGTGCGCGAAAAATGAGTGCTGCCGTTCTGGCCAGTGTTGCTTCTGTGTGCGAGAGTGGGTATTTTAATTAAATTTCAACGCAATGATTTATTTTCGCTAATTATACGTTGCGCTCGATGCGTTTCATGCAATAAATCCAATTGAAATTTGCAACGAACGGCATGAAGGACAAATCAAAGGTGGACCGTGACTTAATTGGTTGGAGGGCTGACAGGTGTCAGCGTATTTGAGGCCTTCTCGCGTTGATCCTTGAACTTTGAACGGTGTCCATAAACCTGGGTGCAGAATGAAAAGTTATATTTGTTTGTTAAGCTGTAACTGAGGCATCAGTGCACTGAGGACATTCGTTTCAATTAAGAAGCGAGTGCCATTTAACGAGAAATTCCGTTAAAAACCAAAGGTAAGACAGTACATCACTACTGAAGAATAGATAATGAACTGACCGATGTTTTCTTTTTGTTGATATTAATCAATTATAACGAGATTCACAACTCTGTGGACTCATTGGATTAACACTGAAACATTTTGTATTAGTTTGTGTCGCAATGTTAAGACAGAAGAATGCTTAAAACAATCATACAATTATTAAATACGATTTTTCTCTTCCCATTCATGGATTTTTATATATTCACCCAATTGTTGCCTTAGAAAATATGGAGTTTGGTTTTAATCTAACTAATTGTCGATATTTAAATTGAACATCAAAAACTGAACTGAACCGCTCTTAATTGTCATTCATCTTAAAGAGGTTCTCGTTCAGATTGACTAATTTTCTTGTTTTTACAACAAAACGACGAGTTGCATTTCCTCACAAATTCACCCACACAATTCAAAGTTAGAGTAATGAAATTGTGACACGTGATCAAGGAGATTTCGGGTTTTAACATCGTTACTTTTCAAGAAAATGTCATATAAATTTTCAAGGATATAAAGGATTAAAATGTTCAAAGGGCCTTTTTCATATCCTTTTTTTACAAATAGATAAAAAATCAATTTTATTTAAATTCTTGAGCCTTTCTTCTTTAATTTGATATATATAATATATATCGCCATATTCTAACGAGGTAAAGTATTTTTTATATTTTTTTTATTTTGTATCCCCTTCAAAATTTTGAAGTATTTTTAAAAGGATAAAGGATGTAGAAATAAAACTGAGTACGCAGTATTACTATATTTGGTCTCTAGTTTCATGCACATATGGATTTTTCGCGGTGTGAAAAATACTGTCGCACGGTGTTATCCCTTTTATTAAGTATGTTTATGTCAGCATATACGAGTATATACATAGATGTACGTATTGTATCGAACAAGAGTCACATTTAATTGACACACTTTTCATCTCATGTTTTCAATCATAGTCAACTTTGCTGCCGAAATTCAGCACACTTGCACTGTCATCGCCGTGAATCAAAATGAAAGTGTCACCGTGATGTGGCGAAAGAAAATGTGGCATAAACAACGGCATTGACGTGCGGCAAACAATAATGCAGACAAAGCAACGGCAGTGCCGAAGCTTGACGACGCCAACGAAAGTGCGGCCACTCTGGCGCTTCACGAGCTCCATGAGCGGTTCAAATGATTGCTCTAGAATTTTCACTTATTGACCAATAATGACAGCAATAATAGAAATGATTTCGCAAAATATAGAAATTTTAGTGTTCAATCAACAAGAAATCGAATGCCTTTTGTCAAAGTGCGTCTTCGCACACATTTCTGCGCACGATTGAGCGATTTCAATAGATTTCATGTGAAATTGCAACGACAGAAGCTGCTGAAAAACGAGTTGCAAAAGAAAAGCTGAAAAAATGGCCAACAAAGCGAAATGATGGCTCAATGCACATAGACAATATTTGTTTATGGAAAGTAAAAGGCATTATAAAAGTTTGCGCGCTTTTGTCTGTAGAATAGGTGGATGGCAAAAATTGAATTGAAAGTTGAAATGTTGGTTATCAAAATACGTATTAATGTTGTATGAAAAAATGATTTGTTAAAAATAAAATAAATGTGCGCAGATACAATTAAAGCCCATTTTAATAAACGTGTATAGTTACACCTACCATATATCCAAGTGATATGGCTGATTATAATTTTAAATAAGTAATTCTACTTATTCGAAATTACTAATATCCTTCGCTGCGTCACTGATTGAACATTTGACTAACTGATTCAATCAATCAATTTCAATGAATACCGACTCAGTCCAGATTCATATCAATCCTTTAATTTCTTTCTTCAAAAACCCGGCATAGGTTGAGGAGCGGTTTTCCTGTTCTCTTCATTCATTTCTTATTATTTTATTAACTGACATGCGCGATTTGAGAGCTTAAATATTCAATGAAGTCTGCGCTAACGTCACACATTTTGCATTCATGTATTATGATATCAAATTTTGCATTCATTCTGGGAAATGACGATGCAATGAAAGCACACTCAGCGCGAAACATTCCAACAAAATCTTCTGGATATGCAAATCATTACAAAAAAATAGAACAGAAGTCAAATGTCAATATGAATATTTCACTCTGCATATACGAGTAAGTGGTGAAAGTCTGAAAATTTAGGGGAAGTCGGGTTGACTTGGGCTCTGAGGCACATTTGGCAGCGACTTTATACACGAATGGATATCTATTTTGTGTTGTCTGACTCGAAATTCCAACTTCCCATCGACTTTTAGGCCTTTCGTCTTTTTCTAAGATGTATAGTAAAGTAAGCTAACCTTGGACCTTTTTCAGCTTTAAACTTGTCTTTCCGAAATCGCGCCACCTTCCCCTAGAAGTTGTCGCCTTTTCGCACTGTCGCTCATACGACAGTATTATTTACTGTTGCTACCGAGATGTTGTAAGTACGTGTGTCAGACAACATCTGTATGTGTGGGTGCTACAATAAATGAGCACCGCCTGCCTGCGACCTACTCCCGGTGCAGCTCCCGAGCCAGTGCGCGGATTAGGCGCAATGTCAAATGCAAAACATACATACCGACATACATACATATGTATGTATGTACTGACTCGTATCTACTGAGTATGGCAAACATCCGCGTGTCGTCTCCACCTGCTGCGCGGACCGACGCGACGCGTTGACACTGTGTAAAATGCAAATGCGCTCACGTTGTCAACGCGCCGAGCAGGGTGCTTCATTTGCAAAGTGGGTGAGTGGGTGGTTGGCAAGTCTGTTTTTTGTTGATATTGTTTGCAGTTTTTTGCTCTTCTTGTTGTTATTGTTTCTGTTTGGGTTTTGTTGTCTGACAAGTGTTGACAGCACTTTACTCAGCGACTTTGTGCTGTAGGCAAATACACACATCTTTATTTAATATAACTTAAACAACAACAACAATAGCAGCAACTGAAACTACACAACATATGACAAAAGAAATATGAAGTACCTACTCTGACCTAGAAATCTCCTTTCATTGTAAAATGATGGAAATATTACAAATACGAAAAATAAAAATGCCTCAAAAAACTGCAGGGTGCGAGTGCGGACGAGGTGCGCGGCAACCAGCTGCGGCGGCTCCATAAACGTATACGGCATTTCACACTTGACGCACTCAGTCAATTGCGTGGCGCAGGCTGTCGCATGTCAAATTGACAAACGGCTCCGCCTCTCGCCATTGCCTACAACAAACTCTCCTCATTAGCGAGCGATTTATGCGTTTGCATAATAAACGCTCAGGGGTGGCGGTGGCTGTGCGCGCTACACAACCCGAACGCATCCAACGCCGCCGCATTGCTACGGCTTCGGCACTGCAGTTTGCCGCTTTTGACGCTAATTGGCATGGACAGTGTCTAGGTTGCGGAATTGGTAACAATTCGCAATTGAATAGAGGAAGGAAAATTTTAATTAACCCTGTCTTGGGTTGTGCTTTGCCATGGCTCTTGTTGTTGCCATAGCTTTGGAGCTTTGGTGCTTCCACTGCGCCGCGAGGCCGCACAGTGTCGCGAGTCCATAGTAGCGAGGGACAAAAATAGAAGGAATAGTCGTACGGCAATAAAATTTTGTACATATGATTTTGTTATAAAGAGAAGTTAATACACCAAAAATTACTTCAATCGCCCCACGGACACGCCCACCTCCCATACAAACCAAATACTAAGTTGACAGTATCTCGGAAACTATAAAAGATATATTGATGAAATTTGGTACAGCATATCATATCATCAATATAAACACATATGCCAAACATTTTTTCGAACAACTTACAAATACGCTTGTTATAAAAAAAATAAATTTTGAAAAATCTACAAATATCTGTTCATACTTATGCGCATCTAAGTAATTTCAAACCCAAATAGAAAATAATAGCATCTCTTATTTAATTCAGTATAGCATATATTTTCATTAAAAATTACAATTTGTTAATCTGTACTGCTAGGACAATCGGTTTCCGATGATGAATTATTCAAATTTAACCCTCTACATCTATTTTTGACAAAATTCTAAATTAAAATTTTTTTTTTTTTTTTAAATTGCAAAATATCAGAGATTCGGTTTTCATGTTTACACTTAATTTTCCTATTAACTGCTATAATTGGTTCTGAAGACATTAACAAGTTTTGCTTCTTTTCGAAAGTTGCCTTGATTCGATGGCACGCCACGCAGTATTACCGAAGCCTTCCATCGAATCTACCTTTTTTTTTGCAATTTTTCAAAATCAAGTGGTGCTTGCATATTATTACATACAAAAATTGATAGTTTAAGCGAAACGCAGCAGTGGTCGCTATGTTTTCCTGCCAACCATGCTGCAAAAAGGTCCCTATTTTTGACTGAATACGTCACTGAAAATGTTGAATTTCTTAAAAACGTGCAAGTTTCTGCAGCTAAGGTCCATGGTTTCTATTAATACATACTTTCAGCTATATCACACTGTAAAATCTCGAAGGAGTGAGAAGGAGTATTTTTTTAAAGTTTATCTAAAGTTTGATGACACTGCACTTTTATTCCTACGAATTGACGTTTCTTTAAGTAACGGTACAAGGAATATGGAAAGCAAAACAAAAGAGGGAAAGCTTCCCCAGAGTTGCAAAAATTGTATATTTATAGAATATATTTACTTAATATAAGGTTCCATGGGAAATTTTTCAATAAGAGACCTCGAACTTACATTCAACAAATTGCAATAATTTCTACCCAAGTCACCCACCTTCACAAAGTGCAAGTTTGGTGGCCTGCCATCGGTATATAAATTGATATTTTTAAAATCCGTTTTCACATTTTAGTAATTTGAGGTATTTACTTCAGTACTACAAACTTATTTTTCTACATTTACGAAATTCATTTTTTTGATTTTTGTCCCTACTCGCGACACTGTGGGCCGGGTTGTTGTTTGGCTGCATTGTTGCACAATTAACTTTAATTGATTATAGCTTTTTTCTTTCTACTGATTGCAGATTGTGCCAGGAGAAAGCGAGGGTCGGCTAACGAAAGGCGACGGTGAGTTGCATCTTTTCACAGACGATATTTGCGATCGGTCGAAAGGGTGAGGAGTTCGCGTACTGTGTGAGGCGTGGCAATGGCTTGAAAACGCGAACTTTTGTTCCGACTAGCAATTTCTGTGCAAAATTTGTATTATTTATCTTCGTTAGAACAGCGTAGAACCGGAAAAAACAACTGTCAAATTATTATTCAATTGTCTTTTATTTAAAAATTGTTTGTCTTTGTGTGGTTTGATTTGATTCATTTGATTTTATCCACAAAACTCAAACGAAGGATATGTGTAAAACACTGTAGAAGAATTTCGTTTTCATTCGATTTATACCAATGAATAGTTTAATTGAGGATTTCAAACATGTGTCTAACGATTTTTGTATGACTTCGAAGCTACATAAAACACGTAACACGTTTCCATTCACTATATTTACCTCAAATTTATTTGTGTCGCAAGTATTGATTAAACTAGAGCAAATAATTGCGCGCTTCATAAAAATTTCGAACGTGTAGAAAAACAAAACAAAAATAAATACATGAAAATTGGCTACATTCTAAATAACAATCGACCATTTACTTGTACCACAATTAACTAGCAAGTGCATCTGTAAGAATACTCTGCTTTGCACATCATTTGCGTTAAAAGATTCATTAGAGTACTCAGTTTTCTCGTATTCTGAAGTTTAGGAGATCTATAATTTTCCAAATATTTATTTAACAACCATCCCTTGACTTGTGGCGTAAATTTGTGTGTAAAGTCAACATTTTATCGTAGACTTAAATGTTTATTGGTTTAGAGCAAAACAAAATCATCATAGCTGGCACCGGTTTACTCAGGACAATCGAAATAAATTTTTCAAGTGTAGACCGTAACAAAGTCACCAGTCATCAATGGCTTCCACCGCAGACATGACCGTCATTTGCAGTGACATTTTCTTGCCGTTAATTATTTGAATGTTAATAAAGATGTCAATGCCAAGAAAAGCAGGCCACCCAAATGGTCCGTCCGCTACCATGTTCCCGCCATCCCCATCAGACGCCTTCAGCGCCCAACGCGCTGGTGTCACGTTTTCCAGTTGAGGGTTGTAAATACGACAAATATGTATGTAAAATTAAATTTAATGCAGAGCGAGGTCCCACCTGCAGCCACTCAGGCAGTCAGTCAGTAAGGCTGGCAGGTAAACAGGTGAGCAGCGACCGTTGAGCACGCGAACCAGCGTCGTAAGCGTGTCAGTGGATCAAGCGTTTCAATTGGGCGCCCCACGTAACACGCACACCCACACATACATATCAAGGGGCAGCTTATTGCAATTTGTAAATGAATTCCATTTGCAGCTTATCGAACGTGTACGAAAAGCCGTTGAGGGCCGTACGGCGCTAGGGTCGGCCACCTAATTAATTATCGCCACTTGAAAGGGAAACCCGCAATGGAACCGAAGTGAGGTTGAAGTGATTTTCAAATGCGAAGCTGATTAGCTTTGATTCTTTATGTCACCGATAATTTATTCATGGCGCAATAACAATTGTCAGCTCCTGACGAAAATAATGAGATTCATATACAACAACATTAAAGGCTGACATTTTAGCTATGATTAAGAAAGAAGTATGTGAACTCTTAAATATTTGTCGTCAAAGTTCAAAAGCTTAGCTCGATGTAACCTGGGGCTTCTTCTTGCTTTCTAAAATTTCTGCTGTTTTGCTCTCCTCTCTTTCAGATCTGAACGCAGGAAAGAAAACAAAGAAAAATATGAAAAATGCCACAAATTTTGTTTTTTCAGTTTTAAGCTGAAGTGCTTGTTGTTGGGTAGTCAAAGTCCGTGACAACGGCCACAGCTTGCAATAAGTAAACAAATTTACACTGACGCACTGATGTGTGCGTCTTAAGTCCTTATTTCAAGCAGTTAACACAGGACTTTTGAGGTTAACGAATTCATTTTCCTAGAAAATTCCCATTTTCCAGTCAAAGCGCACAAATTTTCGGTGGCAGAGTGTTGTTGGCTCTGGCATACGCAGGGTTTTCCGCCGCGGGCCGGAAATTTTCAGCCATTTTGCGTCGCGGCGCCTGATAACCTTTCAAGTGTAATTCGAATTTTTCCCCATTTCATTGAAAACCTGAAACGTTTTAAAGCGCTTTAATCGCTATGTTGCACGCAGCGCTGTCAGTGTGTGTGCGTGTGTGCTCGTGATGGATTGCCAGAGTGATTGAAAGTTTTTGTCGAATAAAAAACGCGCAATCACAATTCAAGTCAATTTGTTTTCCTTCATTTGCCTTTAATGTTTGCCGATTTGTTTTCCTTGCGGCAACTAGAAAGCGAACAGCAGCATTTTATCAATAGCGCAAAGTGCCTTTTATTTACTTAATTTATTTGCAAATATTTACACACAATTTTCCGTACGAAGTATTCAAAATGAATTTTAATAACTACATTGCGTGCAGCTGCGGCTGCGGCGCGCAACTGTTTTTCGTTTTACTGCCGGAAGAATTAAAGCGCGCAAGCGGGCTGACTGTCGAATGGGCGGGCAATGGAAAACCGAATCAATGATTGATGGCAGTTGACGTGGAATTAGCGACGACAAATGTTCGGTGTATACAAAGAATAATATGCGACAGTAAAACAACACTTGACACAAAAAGGCGAGTGTGGTCGAAGGAGGGCCGACAGGCCTTGATTTTTTAAGTCAAAACGTTGTGCCTACTTCTGAAAATTTAATTGGTCTTTAAAGCCCAAAATGTTCAAGGTGAGAGCAATTTCGATTTGTTACTATGTATAATCATAAAATCGGACACGCACTTGAAAGCTTGTTTATCTGTTTGACATGTTGGCAATGAAGTAGATATGTCGATTTTTGAGACTTTACACATTTGCGTAGTTAGCACAGAGGAACGGAGGCCTAGTCGCCCGAAAGTAGAAATAGAGATAACCAATAATTTTAAACTCAATCTATTATTAGAAATGCCTTTCTATGCGAATGGGTGCTGTCTACTTTTGGGAATATATTTACATATGCGTTAAAGATAGTTTTGCCCCCGTTTGCGTAGTAAATATTGACGAAAACTTTGTAGCTTCATTCAACTTATGACAAGTAACAGTTTTGACTTTTTTTTAGGGATCAAGTAATTTGATTACTGCTATTATAACTTAGACTCTGCTAAATACAGCACATAGAATATTATTGTTGCCTTCAAGTGGGCTGAGAGAGTTCTCAATTACAGATATCAGGGAGATAGCTCTTCAACCTAACCTAATTGGGTTCGAGCGCGTAACTCAATTATCTGAACACTTTTCGTGGGCTGGTAGAATCATGGTAGAAGCACCAGTTATTGCAATGATTTTTATTCAAGATATAATTTAACTCAAAACGTTGGCAGCAAAACCAAGGTCAGTATTTGCTATATGATTTGAGTCTAAGAGAACAGTAGAGCAAATTAGATATGCCTCAGGGTTCGTCTTCTATTCTTCGTATAAATGATACTAAATTGGAACTGGGATTTAAGTAAAGGTAAGCCAAAAGCTAATGCGTAATATGAATATTTACCTAGTTAGAAAGATAGTTAGGAAAAAGTAGGTACTACTTCATTCACCCTAACGCTCTTAAGGAAACTTAGGATTTGTATGGGGTTTTGCTAAGCGTAGGTCTTTGCTTATCAACTGAGCAGGACCTGATGTCCTCTTCTTTTTCCAGTTCTCCTAGAAAAAGAGGGCGCAACACATCAGACCAAAGTTAAATGGCTAACTTACTAAAAGGAAACCAAATACATCCAATGACAGATGTCCTTGTCTTATAAAAACTTATGCAAAAAGACCAAAAAGCATCAATTAATTATTTCTGCAATAAAGATAAGGCAATTGAGACGAAAGATATACATTAAACATGAACATAGCTTTCGCAAAACACAAGAAGAAAACACCCGGGATTTCGTAATATCCCACATAACCTCAATTGTGTCAAACATTCTATTTGGGTTAGCTACATGCGTACATAGTTAAAAATTATGTTATGTTTTAAGAGCCAGTTCTACATACCGAGGCTAGTATAGTCATCTTCACCGCCAGTCGTTTTGCATGGCGGCCACCAAACCTACGCAAGACCCAAATTTTAAATCAAAAAGATTGGACGATGATACCCTACCAAACGAATCAGCTAAAAATTTTATCAAACTGTACCAAAAAATCGGAGTAAATTTTACAAGGCCACTTTAAGCATAACACTTTTTTTAACTTTGTCCTTCTTTACTTTTGTACTCTTTCCTTCCTTTTCTTTCTTCTCTATTAAATATTAAGATTGCATTGAATTGTTAATGAATTTAAGTAAACTGTGGTACTTTGCTATCAACTTGTGGCATGCAAAGGAAGCACTTCTTAAATGCCGATACTTTTGTTACTAAATAAATAAAATAAATTTAAAAAATATTTATACAAAAAATTATTATATGTATGTACATATCTAGATCTATAATATTTCCTGATTCCATATTGCATTTCAAATACTTAGATTGAAGATTCCATTTCAGTTTTCGTTAAATCCGCATTGCGCACAATTCAACTCTCACTCGCTGGGAGATGGAGAAGACTAAGAAGAAGCATTGATTGACGCTTGCTAAAAATCAATAAAAATCAATTAGAACTCATTTACAGTATACATTCTTAATTTACTTAATGATTTATGTTTACGATTTGTCTTTCTGACACAAATTACTTTTCATTTGCGCTGCCAGTTTAACGTGTGGCTGCTCAACGTGTGCGATTCTCCCGAAACTTAATTCATTCAAAAATGTTGAGAAAATATTCCGAATGCATTAAATATAACAACCGATCACTTGGCAGAAAAACAAAACAAAAACGAACGATATATGCATAAAAGTAAAACGTGGAATTGTGAATGCCAGAGGAAGTGACAGCGTAAGGCGGCCAAAAATAACATCTGTCAAACGGAGCGCCGAACAGACAAACGACAGCACTACGAAAGAAATTGTTGCTCTATGTTTGTAGCTATGTAGGTATGCACATGAACAAGTACATGCATACAAAGCACAGGTACAACATGCGTACTTGTGTAAATGTTTTGCTCGCTGCGGCAGCATTTTTGAGCTTCAAAGCATCAAATCTTGCAACTAGTTGTGCTTTGTGTTACTCGACAACAACACAACGCAACATTCCCGAACACAGAACGTCCCATTGAAGTTTTCTTCTGCTTCTTCTCCTTCTTTACATATGGGCAAGCAATATATTTGTTATTCATTTATTTGCACACATTTTAGTGGTAACGTCAGCAAGCGGCAGCCAAAACACGGCGTCTCATTAACGCAACTAAAACACACAACTGCGAAAAAATCTTTGTTTTCCTTTCGGCTTGCGTCTGTGTGGCCACTCATCATATGATCGGCGCGGCCCATCCGGTGGCACCTGTGCCGCGCTCGCACGCCCACCTCGCATTCGTCAATGCGCGATTTGCGTTCAGTTTCGCAGTTTGTGCGGCAAGTACGCGGCTGCGGCTGCGGCTGCAGCTGTGCGCCTCAATTAAATAGAACATTTTCGCCAATGAATACCAGTGCGGCTGTGTGAGTGTGCATGTGCGTCTGGCTTTGACTTTGCCATGCATTGTTATTGGGAATATTGGCTTTTTGGAGAATGAAATCAGTTTTCTCTTGTGTTGTGTTGTTTTGTTTTATTTTTTCTAAATTTAGCTGCAATTTCTGTTGAAAAACGATGCTACTCTTATTTATTGCTGTCACTTTTTCTCGACTTTAACTTCATTTTGTTATACTATTTTCAGTTACTGCACACATTCTTTCGCACTCGGCGCTGACAGATATAACCATATTTATTTATTTAAATTAATTAGTATATTCACTGTTAGCATTTTAGTTGAGTTCTTTTGCCTCACTCACTTGAGCCATGTTGCCATCAATGCGCGTGTTGTTGTTTGTGGTTTTGCTGTTACTCTTATATTAATTGCTTCGTAATCAATTGCGAAAACGTGCTGCAGCTCATGATTCATGCCGTTTGGCTAAAAAGCACCGAGCGCAAGCATTTTTCTTGTTTTTTGGAGTAGAATTCATGTTCGATAGCGCCCTCAGCACTTGCTGCCACTTGTGCTGCTTCTTCTGCTGCGATTTCTTCTCTTGCACGGTACTTGCGATAGTGTTTCGGTTCAATTACGCAGTTTTATTTTATATTTAGATATATTTTTGTTGTTATTTTTATTTCTTCATTGACGCTGTCCAATTACCAATGTGCGTCGTACACATTTTTGAGAAGATATGCCGCCGAAGATATGCGGCCGAAGAGGGGGCTGCACGAAGTTGATATGACTTTCCAATTAGCAATTACAAACGTACCTACAAGTACACATGTGTGGGTGTGTATCTATCACCGGCTTGTCTCTTGACCTTGAAGCGTCAGCGCATGTTTTGTATTTGATAATACATTTGCCACTTACGACGGCTAATCGGACTACCAACTGACCAATGGGCTGCACAAGTCAGCAAAACTGGCAAAGACTTCTTGTAGGAACACTTTAGCAATAAAGAATAGCTTGTTTCCGAAGTGTTCCCAAGTCAGCGTTACAAAGAAGTTAGAGCAATGAAAAGAAAAAACGTGTTAAGAATTTTTGGAACTTTCTAATTTACCTTCATTTTATTTAATTCTAGATAGAACTTACGTAACAAATTTTGTTCTATATATTAATGATATTATTTTTGGAGAGTTCTACTTTTTTGCCAGCTGCGCAAAACTTTGAATTCTCTTGTTGATTATAACACCGTGCATCAGCATTTTTCACACCGGAAAAAATCCATATGGGTGTGAAACTAGACACCAAATATAGTAATACTGTGTACTTAGTTTTACATTTCTACATCATTTGTCCTTTTAAAAGGACTTTAACATTTTGAATAATTTTTTTAATAATTACACTGTGCGTGAAATTTGCCCTCTAAAATTAAGACATGGGGGGGACCTACTGGGTGAGTTTCCTATAGGTATACTGAGTTGAGATCCACCAGCCGTTTGGTAAGATTGGCTCTAGTTTATGAGAAATCCGACTTTGATGTTTGGTAATTTCCGTCAATTTTGTCGCTTAAGTAGGTCCTAAATCGTTTCGAATATCGCTTTACTGTCTTAGGCAAGTTTGTAGATATTTTAACGACGATTTTTAATTATAACACTCAACGTGGCGTATGACACTCATACGCCACGTAGCGCTGCGCAAAAAAATGCACACATCGCAATTACACAGTTTGAATGTATTTTTTTTGAATTGGTGTCTGAAGCAAATTTGTTGGTCGTTAAAATATCTACAAACTTGCCGAAGACAGTAAAGCGATATTCGAAACGATTTAGGACCTACTTAAGCGACAAAATTGACGGAAATTACCAAACTTCAAAGTCGGATTTCTCATAAACTAGAGCCAATCTTACCAAACGGCTGGTGGATCTCAACTCAGTATACCTATAGGAAACTCACCCAGTAGGTCCCCCACATGTCTAAATTTTGGACTTGCACAGTGTTATCGACAACGAAAAATATACTTGTAAGAGTTATTATGCAACTCAAAAATATTTATTACATGATAATAGTTATCGGCGACGTGAAAAATTTCTTATTGGGAATAATTATTATAAAGCAATAATTATAGAAATTTCTTAAATTAGGGCAACTTTCTCATTCCCAAAAATATGGATAATAATTATTTTAGGTCTCTGATTTTGACACGCCATTAAGGAGAATCCGGGTTTTAACATACCTACTTTTTAAGAAAATTCTCTACAAATTTTCAAGGCTATAAAGGATTAAAATTTTCAAAGGACCTTTTTCATATTCTTTTTTTACAAATATTTAGATACAAAATAAATTTTATTTAAATTCTTGAGCCTTTCTTCTTTCATTTGATATACATATCGCCATATTTTAACGAGGTTAAGTATTTTTTATATTTTTTTTTATTTGTTATCCCCTTCAAAATTTTGAAGTCCTTTTAAAAGGACAAAGGATGTATAAATGAAAAACTGAGTACGCAGTATTACTATCTTTGGTCTCTAGTTTCACGCCCATATGGATTTTTTCCGGTGTGAAAATTTTTTTTTATTTTTGTCGCACGGTGTAATCAAAAGGTTCACCATAGCTGAACGATTATAGTCGTTATTAAACGCTTTGAAAATTTCAATATTAAACTAAAACTGAGAAATTTTAGCAATGAGAAAATAAAAACAAATCGTTTTTTTAACTTTATATTTTTTAATACTGTTTCTCATCTTTTTTTCTTTCCTTTATCTAATGTCTTTACTGATTTCTACATATTATAAATATTACCGACAACTTTCAAAACTGTTTGTTTATAATAAACCCAAAAATTTGAATCCTTATGTTTAAGACGTACAAATAATTCTAACTTAAACTATATTTAAAATTCGGAAATACCAAATTTTTCGCACCATAAATTAACAACACCAGTTGCTGTATTTTTCTCCACTTCCATGTAAACATTTATAAAATTATATTAAGTTTTCCAGTGCCTAATGTATCTATGTAAGTCATACATGGAATAGTGTTGATAAGAGAGCGGGAAAATCTTGCAAGTTCTGGATTTTCGTGTCATAAACAGCATTACGCCACAGAAGCATATATATATAGTACTTCAGATTATATATCAGCGCATCGGCACATTTTCATTGAAGCAAAAGCCCCGCAATATTTTTTACGCATGGAAATTTACGCAATGCCAACAAATAAACAAAAGTCACTAAAATGAGCGACTTAAGGCGCGTCGTAAGTGGCAAGTCGGCATTTGAAATACATAATGACAAACAAAGCGTCAACTGTTGGCGCCAGTGTCAGCGTCTACGATGAAGCGCTAATAACGGAAAAATTCGCAGCATTTCCATTGACATAATAACAATTACTGAGATAATGACAGTGTAAATTCGTCAGGCGCAAAGTAAAAATGTAAACAAAAAATGCAATGCAAACAACCCCGAATTTTCTTTATACCAAATTCGTTGATAAATAAATTTCTTCACACACACTTCATACTATGTATGTATGTATGTTCCTTTTTGTTTGGGGTGTTTCCGTCGCATTATGCTTTTTCCTTCATTAAAAACGGGGCGCTTGGCAGCAACTCCAGTATACGTTGTCGGTTGTTGCTATTGGCTTAAGCGATCATGAGTCATGGCAATGCGCTTTCTGGAAAATCTCTGGATACGCACACGTAGCGTGAAGTGCTTTGCATGAACCTGCCACCGTTTCATGGTTTCGAAATAAAACCACAAATGACAATAAAAGTACGCGCCGATAAAGACAAAAGCCCCTCAAGCCAGCGCAGAAACATTCCTTTTGAGTGATATGACAATTATTAGAAAACAGTACAAGCAATGAGTTGAGAATGCAATGAAATATTACACTGAGTGGTTTTTGAAGTTGAAATTAGTCTGCAGAAAAATATGAATGAATAGTTTGAGCAGTGTTGCAGTGACTTTACTTGACTGAAATTCCTCCTTACTGATTCTTTGAAACTGCTTGACACATCCAATCTCAGAGTTCTTGGCTTCTTTGTCTTTTTGAACTCTTTATAGCTGCGATTCTTTGCTACTCAAGTCTTGGGTTGTTCATGATGACCTCTTTAAACTCAAACGAAGCGAGCCAGGTTTTAATCACAATTTTCTCTGCTCCTTTTTATAACATTATATAACATGCCGGGAACACGACTAACGACGAAATGAAAAACATTGGGTTGGCATTAGAAGGATAGAGAAGTTGAGGTTTGAGTCGACTAGTCGACACTATCCAAACACATGTACATATGTACCTGTCTTATATGAAATTTTGACTAAAAATTTAAGACAAAACAGCAGTGGCTCACACAGAAGTTCATTTTTGGGCGTTTTGTGTACAACTTTTGAGCCCAATAAAATTTGAAACTATTTTTCACCAGTAATTTTTGCATTTTGGGGGTTTGAACCCTCTCCGTGTACCACTTCAGTACATATATGACTATTCAATTGTATTTAATTTAAAGTTTTAAAACGTAAATAATTCAACAATTAATTAATTTTGATGTAACTTTTACGTTGCATGGATCATGAAGGGTCAATCAGTGGACGATGCATTGAATTGCTAGTTGATGAGTGAAACCCTCAATTAATACCAAATAAAGTTTTTCTTTCGGCAAATCTCTGAAAGTTCAAAAATTGCTCGTACAAAATTCACCAATTACAAAGTCGTACGCACAAAATTTATAAGTCTCGTGTCAAGATATCGAGTCACTTCCAAACACAAACCAGTCGCGTAAGTAGTACTAAAATTCATCACCTGCGATTTGAAGCCTGTGCTTGATTTCTGAAAAGTATTGTCATTCAATTAACAGCTCAGTCCCGGACAGTATTTTTAATCCCTAAAAAGCATTTGTTAAACTTTTTGACATCAGTGGCCACACACGAAAATCCGCGCTCAATGAAATAGCGGCGCGCAAAAAAACGGAAAACAAAAAGACAAACTAGTCGCGTAAGTAGGACTAAATTTCATCACCTGCGATTTGAAGCCTGTGCTTGATTTCTCAAAAGTATTGTCATTCAATTAACAGCTCAGTCCCGGACAGTGTTTTTAATCCCTAAAAAGCATTTGTTAAACTTTTTGACATCAGTGGCCACACACGAAAATCCGCGCTCAATGAAATAGCGGCGCGCAAAAAAACGGAAAACAAAAAGAACCTTTTTGTGCCTATTGATACTAAGCGATAAGATTAGACTTGCGCGAGATAAGGCAAACTGCGAATTGTGAACGTCTACAGAGCGTATGGAACGACGTAATTAAGTCACGACGTCACATCCGACACACCACTCACGGCACATACGCAACGCGCCAGCTGCGAGGGAGCGCGCGGGGAAAGCGGAACTGTTCATAAAAACAAATTAATTACATATATTAAAGCAAGCAAAACAAGCAACGCCAAACGTTCCAATAGATCGTTCTGTGGTCGCATACAAACGGAATAAATGCGCGAAAATGTTGTTCAGTTGTTAGTGAAATGCTATAAAGAGCGGAAGTGCGCGGACGCCCGAGCAAAATTTCTACACACAAAAACGCCGAGAACGGCCAAAAGAAAACAAAGCAAATAACAGTAAACAAATATTTGAAAACTAAATACCAAAATAGTGTACCGCACAGGTGCCGAAAAATTCAAACAAGTTGGGCAAATATTGAACGTTTTAAAAATCTCATCATAAGCGTCAGAGTGGGGAAAAGAACAACAGAAGCCGATAAAAGTGGTGAAATTGTGATTGGTGAGGCAGCAGAGGGCAGTCAAACGTACGATCAGCATTAGCGGGCAACTTACTCACCCGGCCCGTACAGGTAATTAACGCTTCAGTGGCCAAAGTCCCCGAAATTCCCCATTGCAATTTTCATCAATAAAAATTCGAAAGCGAACGCGAATGCTTCGATAAGCGTCCAAGAACTCGGGCGGCACGTTGTCGAAAAAAACGCTGGACCTGAGGCACCCACCTTTTGGCGCGCAACTTTTTTCTGGCATGGCGCGTGGTTGGCGATAACGCGTGCGCGCAATGTGACCAATTTCGTTAGCAGTTTCGGTGTTTGTTTTGGTTCTAAATGAGTTGCTTTTATTGCCATTGTTGCGTTGCTGTCTTGTATCGCTTTGTATAATACGTCGGCGCGGGCTCATTCTTGCGGTCTTGTGATTTAAGGCGTGATGATAGCGCCCGCAATGATTCAGGCAGCCAACCGGCGCTGCAGCTGTTGCTGTTGTTGGGCCATGTGAGCGCCGCACAGCGGGCCAGCTGATTTGGTTTTAACTGCAGTCGCGCACAACGTTCGCAATTACGATATCACATTTGGCAGCAGCAGCAACGGTGTTTGTCGGTCGGTCGGTCGGTTGATTTGTTTGCGCGTCCGTTTGTTTGCCCACTTTCCGTCCGAGTGTGTGAGTGTGTGACATAACAACGTGACTTGTTAGCGGTGGCGGTCGCGACAGTGTGCCGCTTACCACTGCCTCCGCACGCAAAGGCGTTAATTAAATAGTTGAGCTTCTATTTGCAAATTGTGCGCTATTCGCAGTCTGGTTTTGTGTTTCATTCGGTTTTTTTTGTTTGAAGTGGCCGCGTGGCGCCGTTGCTCTTTATCGGCACTTGCTTTTTTTAATCACTCTTGCCTGTCGTATTGCGTTTTAATTGTTTCATGCTTCTTGTGTGGATTTTACATTTTCATTAAGAGGCTAAATAATTTAATTTTCAGTTCATTACATGGCATTGTCATTTGTGTTGTTGCTGTAATTAATGGTTCGTGACAAATAATTTGTCATCGGCATTTCGTGTTTGATTTGCGTGGTGGAGCACTCAAATTATATCATTAAAAGCGCAACTAGCGAAGCGCGCAGTTAGCGAAGTTCTGCATTACTGTGCGGAACAGAATTCTGACTGGTAGGTGCGCTCAGCACTATTGACAAACAATTCTGTGGTCAAAAGCGATACCCGCTTAAGTAGACCTAAAACAGAATTGAGTTATGGATGGCGATCCCTTCACTGTGCTGCACATTTGTGGCAGATAGGGAAGTTTGTTACTTGAAAACAAAGAAAATGATTAATAAAAACTTTTCGCTTATGTTATAAGGGACACATATTGTATTGTTGCCTAAGTTTCGACTTTAGTTATTATATCACATTTTGTAAATAAATGTTTTGTAAAATTGTCAACAATTCAACAATCGCTAATTTTTAGCTAAGTGATTATTGTAAAATTAAGAATTCAGCTACGAATTTCTAAACTCAAAGTAAGCCTAAGTGTTCAGAAACTAATAAATTTTCAATAGCAACAAAATCTTAAGTTAATATTAGTGCAATAAATGTGAGTTAGTCACTCTGCAATAATTGCCATTATCCGTTTTTTTTTCAAAATGTTCTCCAAATAAAAGGTGTATTTCCACAAGTTTTGGCACCTTCTAATTACTCATGAAGAAACCAACTATTATTGGTAAATTTGAGTTCAGTATGAATTAGTACTTTTATCGAATATACGTCTAAAACGAATTTACTCAAAACAGAAATTTTTCACTTATGCGGTTAATGCTTTTGACCATAGAATTCATGGCAGGCCTTATAGTTGATTGGAATGATAGACGGATTCGATGCTCAGACTCACTTGACACGCATTATTCCGACAAACTGCTGAAACGTCGTAACTTTAATCAAGCATCAGAAACAATTTGCAGGTTAAAAGACAAACATATCTCTGCGAGATAATGGCATGGCAGACAAGCGACTATTTGTTCCCTATTATGTCATGATCTGACAACTAGACAGTGGTTGTTCATCTTTTACGGGTCGCTGATGGTAGACGTACACATGTTATGATGCTAAGTACAGATAAGACAATTTGCAGAGAGCAGGCACAACCAAAGAATTTTCACTCTGCCGAAATCGCCTGAACCACTCTAGAGACCGAGATCAAATCTTTTTTAGCCAACTTCTTCCGTAAGATCTGCAGGTATGAGGAAGACAATGAAACCATTATCCGTTTCTTTGATGGGATCTTTTAAATGGCAAATTTGTGGGCACTTGATTCGAAAAACTGGAGTTAAGTAAACTATATAATCGACTATTCGAATCAGCAGAAATCGGGCACATGTTATCATGTTAATGTTAAAAAATTAGTTTTAACTTTTCCAGCATTTGCCAGTCGACATATAATATTTGTTTGCAAAATCCAATTTCGGAAACAAATTTTTGAGAAATTGCGCTACACATTGGGAGTTTTTCAGCTGCTAAAATTATTAATTACACAAGTGATTGTATGTCGTCATTGGATTTTATAACGAGCTTGCGTTCTTAACATAAACTGTGGAAATTGAACAATAGTTTGGCGAAATTCGGTAAACAAATTAGAAATTCGACAACTGAACTCATTATGTGCAATTTGTGTAAGCTAAAATGTGATGAGCAAATTACATTATTTGGTTTAAATTAGAAATAAATGAAACATTTATAGCTTTGACGCTGATTGGGAATGAAAATAATTATAATTGGTTGTTGATTTTGCTAGTGACTTGCATCACAACAATGCGCTCAATGAAGTCCAGCTGGTGCAAGTACGAGTAGGTTGCGCCACACTAATGTGAATGTGTGCTTGTGCTGGGAAGCACACAATTTCACATAATGAAATCATTAACCCATTAAGCCCTGAGCGTTGCGTTTGCGCAACGTTTGGGAATTTCGCTATATTAAGTAATTCATAAAGACATAAGACTTGAAAATGGGTAGAATTGGATTAGAATTGATCGTTTTAGATTCTGCCATACTCAAATTTCAAAATTATTTAAATATTCATACGTTTTTTTCGATCCAAAGTCAAAGGTTTTTTTTGGGGAATTTTTGAAATTCAATCAAAAATACGTTTTCTTCAAACCTCTCAAAATCCCTTAGTGGGCTGCATTTTGCAATGCTAAACTATTTAAAAATAAGTTTTGAAATTTTTTTTTTTGATTTTTTAAACAAAAAATATGCTTTAAGTTTTGTGTTGCGCGAATGCAACGTTGGGCCTAAACACTGCCAATTTTCATACAACGCAACGCGTGAAAATGTCAAAATCCAAGCAGCTGATATTTTATTGGCACATTTTATTTTCCGCAAATGTTTGATTTTGTTTATTTGCGTTATGTTTGCGAAAAACATGACAAAAAAAAACATGGTATGAATTTTTGCTTGATTTGTTTTCTTGATTAGGTCAATTAATAAGATTGTGTAAAATTTTATGGAAATCGCACAAGCCTTTCTGGGGTCAGGATTTAATGGGTTAAGTAAAAAAAATTTTTAACAGAAATGATGCAAAACTCTATAATCACAATAACAAAAACATCAAAACATTATTTAATATTAATAACAATAGTTAATTTTAAAATATAAAACAAGAATAGAGAAAATAACGCGAGTGCAAATACGCTAACATAAATAATAGAGGAATAATAAATAACAAAAACAACAAAAACCCCAAAAATTGCTCATTTTATATGAAACGGAATTGCATACATTTAGTGTTTGCTAATATTGATGTCGGTGTAACAAAAACCAAATGTTAGCAGAACATTTAAACACAAAACAAAATACAAAACCACGCACATAAGACCAAAACAACAACAAAAACCCGAATTCTGTGTAATGACTGCATCCTACATCACAGGGTGATTTACGCGTTGTAGTTGTAGCTAGTAAAATGCCGCACAAAGACACATACAAACAAACGTACATATATCTACTTAACATATGTACACCCCAACTCTTCGCTTAAGTAGGCAGGCCGCCTAATTTCGAATGTGTTTGCACTTTTCCTGTTCCTGCTTTGCACTCACTGTTTGGTCGTTTTGTAAATGTTGTTGACTATGACCCCTAACCGACCCTCCCCCTCTCCATTGCGCCCGAAGGTATGGCGTTTTAATTTCGAGCATTCCTTCTGGCTGCTGATAGGCGCCTACTCGAAGTGTGTGATGCGGCAAGTGCGGCCGTAGTTGTTGGAGAGGTGTGCGCACTTGCGCTAGTTACATGGTTTCTGTTAATATTTTGTACATATTGTTGTTGCCCTTTTTTGTGGTAAATTTTTATGTGTATGTGTGCGCCTACCGTTGTTGTTTCAACAGTTTTAGGCGCAGTTGCGTGACAAATGATGAGCGTTTTTTTTATTGTTTATGAATTTATTATTATTTATGGCTTAGTTTGCCAGCTATTGCGCACCGCCTCGTGTAATGCAAGACTCCTTTTGCTCTAATCTAAATCTTTTTATATTCCCTATGTTGTTGGCAATGGCACCAAGAAACAAGAAGAAGCAGCAACAGCTACAGCCAGCGCTGTAGCGACAAAACTCAAGCAACCTAAAACAGCTGTTTGGCTAAATTACTCATAACTAAATGTGTGGTGGGTGGAGAGGAGCTAAAAATATCTGTCAGCAATGCGAATGCCTCAAAAAATTCAAAAAATAAAAATATCTCTCGGTCCAAGTGTATTTTTTTTTTGTTTTGCATGCCGAAATTCCAAAACAACGTCAACAAAGCACAATAACAACAGCTTATAAATGAGCAGAAAGTAAAATTAAAAATCACATATAGGAATATACAACCCATGCGCATAGGCGCGGATGCAAAATCCATTAAAGAGGGCAGGAGGCACGGTCAAAATTAATAATGTATCGCTCTATCTCTTTCTTGCATACCTAACTCCTTTAAAAAAAATAGACGAAATAACGGTTATGCTTGGCTAAAGCGAGTTTTCTAATGATCCTGATCTGTTCCATTGAGTACGGATTCTTGTTTTGTGAAAAAATAAAAATGCCGGGATTCTCTAACCCCTTCTCCCCCTACTGTACGTTTGATCACACATATAGTACATATAAAATCATATGTATTTTTGTATAAGTTTCATACAGTATTTAACGATCGTCATAAAAATAAATCACTTTCTCAAGGTTGCGGTGGGCGTCTCACGTGACAACAACAGCAAACCGCCGAACTGTTGCTACACGTAGCTACTCAACTACACAAATGTGTACATATTGTTTTGCACAACAACAGCAGCGACAACAACAACAATCGCTTGTTACTGCCTATGTCGACGCATATATTAAGCAAATCCATCAAGATTGACTTAATGGCTTTTTAAGTTTTTCACAATCAGCTTTGCAAATGCCACTTTTCTGCCTCACAGCACACTTTGTAGACATTTCACCTGTTGTATTCGCAGCAAAATGCACTAGAAAAGGTGGGGCGGCTGAGGGAAGGGGACAGCTAATTGAATATAATCGCAAATCAAGTTAATTGCCTCGGGGGTGGCAACGTTTGACAAATCGAATTTAGTCACATTCGGCCATAAATTACGGACTGCGTGCGTTTAGAAAAAGTACGAAAATTAATTTTTGTGATTTAATAATTCATCATTCGATTGTTTCACTTGTCATTCATAATAGTAAATATGTGGTTCAGTGGGAATGTTGTGCTGTTGAAAAATTGTCAACGTGCCTTGACACCCGGTTGCCCACAAAAATTTCACTGCTCATTGAAATACTAACAAAATGAAAACAATTTTATATAGTCTAAAGAAAGTGGGCAGTGTCTGTTTTTGACAGTGTCTGTACACATAGAGAAAATTATACACGTGTGGTATATTTATATTTGTATATGTGACAGGGGTAGTAAGTATTTGAGTCAACTTAATTCCTCTTTGCTGTGTATGAATTTATTATTGAAATATTTGTGAAAATATCTGGTTGATCACATTTCTTGACACTTATGTATGAAGAAGAAAAATGTTGCTATTAGTGCTTGCCGATTATATTTTTAAATGTTTAAAATGGAGAGCACTTTGTGCACACTTCTGTACAATTTATGTCTTTCTTGCTCTTGGTAAATTTTACATAAATATAAAATGAGTTTTGGATTTTTTTTAAGTTTTTAAAATAAAAGGAATAAAAGAAGACATTTATATTGTTCAGATTGATTCTCTTTGACTGTCGCCAATGCTTTCTTTGCTGAATTGAATCAATTTTAACGAATCAGCTTAACTTGTAACTGTTGCGTAACTGTTTTAATAAATGTTGTTGCTGTTAACCCTTTCGCTATTTTGTTGCCATATGGCAACATGCTACTTTGTGGACGTCTGCATCCTCTATGGTTGCAAGAATACATTTTTTGTTGGTCTTTAGAATAGTTTGAAGTTTTAGGACGAAATACGAAATTAATAAACTGAATATTTATGTTTAAAGAAGAGAAGTACGAGTATACACTTTTTTAATGGCATATCTTGACATAGTAAAGGAAGAAGAAGCAGAAAAAATTATAGAACTTTTTAATTAGACGTTTTCTTTTTTTAATTTTGGCTGAAGTAAATGAAGAAATATTCAAATTTTCGTTATGCGTAAAAAGTTTAATGTTTAAGTAATTATTACAGCCACAACGATGTGGTTGCTCTCATAGAAAAACACTCTAAATAACAGGGTCCGATTTTAAAAATTAAAAAATTTCTTATGGAATATTGCTAATATAACCACATGGAAGCCTAAGACCTTAAATTTAAAATTGTAACTTTCCCCAGTAAAAACCTGTAGCGAAAGGGTTAATCGAATCTAGTATGGTTCCCGATTTAAGATGGCTGACAAGTGCCATGAAACTTTAGTCGTCTGATCGATTGATTATTGCTGAGAGTTGACGGCTGAGACAGCTGCACACATGGGGTGTGACTGCGTAGTTTGCATGGCTTTGGGTCTTTGATTTCCTTGCAAGATGTCCACTTCGTTTGTTTGGATTTCACTCAGTGCGCGTGATTTGATTTCCTGGCAATCAAATTCCTAAGAAAATATTTTCATTTGCTTTTGTCAACGCGCAAATGATGCATTAGTGCTATTTACTCGACCATTCACAATAATTTTCATACACAATGCAAATACATAAACTGAATGGGAAAATTCGAACATTATCGGCCATTATCTCCACACTATGCGGCAACGACAGCACATACACAGTGAAAACAATAAGCAGCTAAATGATTACTTGACGCACGACAGTCGTGTACCTAAGTGACAGCACGACAAACAAATCTGGCGTACACAAGTCGTGCACTAATCGCAATATTCGCCCGCTACCCCTTTCGCAGCGCTCGCCCTGTTCTGGCGCTGGCCAATGTGGCCCGGCGTCCCTGTTGCCCAGTGTACTTTTCAATTACATAGTGTCGGAATATCTGATGCCGCCTCCAAAGTTGGAGCGCACCGGCGCACACGCGAAAACAAACGAAATCATTGAAACGCAAACATGTACGCAACGACGCACAGTGTCGCGATCCCATATAAGCCGTGGCCAAAAATACTTAGCGTTGTCCTATCTCTATGACACTTGGTGAGATTGTTTTCGTGGTCGAAATTAAGAAATTTACAAAAAATAATTCAAATTGGATTACTGCCACGCCCACCTCCCATACGAAAAGGACTGTAATATTGAAATAATTTGCTTAATATTAGTGATAGAATTATAAAATTTTGTATTTGAGCTTAAGATAATGACTTAAATGCTCACACTAAAAAATGGCGGTCTGCCACGCCCACTTTCAAAAATATTTCCATTTTACTACAACTTGCCTTGTATTTTTAGAAGGCTGTTTACGATACTCGTTCTACGATGTGATTTTAATTGGTAAGCTTTCTAAAACTATAAAAGTGGGCGTGGCAGCTGGAGCATATTATTAAGTGGCCAAAACTTTTCCCTTTTTGAATTCGTGTAGAAATTTGTTCAGCTTGTGATACCATATTTTGGTATAAATGCCTAGATTTTTAAAGTGGGCGTGGCATTCTGCCTACTTTTGATGACACGAACAATGTTCCAACCTTGTCCTTTATATAGCTCATCATTGCAGCATCTGCTTTGCCGCTGCTTTCATTGTGCGTCGCAAGCCATACTTCGAAAAAAGCACAATTTTTGACTGTAGGTGCAACTACAAAAAGTAAATTTTTAGGTGGGGGCGCAGGTCGACGCAGCAAATTTTTTTTATTTGAAAGTTTTTTAGTATTGCTTGCAGACAATATGAAATTAGAAACAAGCCAGTCGGAATATTTTTTGTTAAAAACAGCATATGCCTGCAGGTGAAGGCCCAAAATTTGGTAAATTTGGATTTTAATTCAAGTAGCCGCAAACTTTGCTTTTGTTCATGATTAACATCAACGCCCGTCTTATCTTTAAGTAAATTTATAAGAAATGCAAGTTTTGTTAACCGCTTTCTGGCTTCAGCTTAACGCCACACTTCGAAAAAATTACGTATTTTTAGTGGAGGCGTCACTAGGCAAATGCGAATAACAACCAAATAGGCACTTAAAGGCAAAAAATTACTCCGGATTATGTTAATACATACTTTTTTGAGTAATTTACGGTTGAAACTAAAAAAATGTTTTTTGACGTTTTTTAACCTTTTTTCCACCAAACTTTTTGTTCTTTGTTAGAAGCAAACTGAAAAAGTAATTTTTCAATGTAACGGGATTTCACAGTTATTTCAAAGCACAAACCAAAAAATAGTACTGTCATACAGGAAAAAGTCCAAAGTTTTATTTAATATATAACATGGCTATATTAGTACATAAATTATATTTTTATTTGATTTTTCATTCAGCATAAAGAATTATCCAAAAACTTGGAACGGATGCGTATTTTTTAACACCAACTTTGAAGCTACATAAAAATGGAATGGAGTAGAATATTGAAGATCGGAAAGGATCGGATTTTTCTTAGTTGAGATATTATCTGTCAACTTTCATATTCATTTTAGTCATTTTGTAAAATTAATTTTTACCATTTTTGGCCACACTCGCGACACTGTGCGACGCCCCCTGCCTGCACGGCATCCAGATCATGCAGCTCGTGCTGCTGTGTAGTTGCTCAAGTCTACAGCATCTCAGTGCCGGTGTTCGCGTACAGGCGCCTGAGGCTGCGGCGGCTCGTCTTTTTTGTTTCACATTCATTTTGTCAGACACATTTGAAGCGCGAGAAGCTTTGCGCTCCGACGGCAAATATAATAAAACCGAAATATGAAAAAACCACAAAACTGCAGACACACACACACACACACATACACATGCACACAAAAAGTGGTGCTGCGCCGCCACGGAAGTGGGAGGCGGGCACTGAACATTTTGCCGTGACATTTGCTGTGCGGCCAAATAATAGACGCGCTCGCGGCCCGCAACGCAGCCGATAATATTGCAGGCAATGATGATGTTCATGCTGTCAATAATTTTTTTTTTTTGTTTTTTTTTTTTTTTTTACATCCCAAATTGATTACATCTGCCCGTGGGCACTTAGTAATTGAGTTAACAGGGGTGGGAAGATAGTTACTACATTAAATCAATACTTAAGTAATATGTTTAACGATTTTGAGTACATTATTAGGTTTATGTTTTAGTAATTTCTGCTATTATAGCGCTTGTGTCTGTTAATGCTGTCGGTGTAGTTCTCTTCAGTCTTCTTTCCTCTGTTAGTTCCATTTGAGGTATTCGTTGCACTTCTTTGTTTGAATGGGTTAGGAGTCTAAGTGCGTGCTTGGTACTGCTTTTCTCGATTACGTCTTTGACGGGTTCTATGTTTAAGTCGCGGTGGATATCGTCATTCGTTATATACCAGGGTGCATTGGTGATAGTCCTTAAAATTTTTGATTGTAGTCGTTGGATTATTTGTATGTTTGATTTGCTGGCTGTCCCCCATAGTTCTATGCCGTATTTCCATATTGGTGTTATCATCGTTTTATATATTAATAGTTTATTGAATAGCGACAGTTTTGAGTCCTTGTTGAGTAGCCAGTACAGTTGTCGGAATCTGTTTTTCACTTCGTTCCTTTTCTGAATTATGTGGTCCTTCCAAGTCAGCTTTGCGTCAATGATTATGCCCAGATATTTGGCTTTTTTGTCTTGTGCGATTGGTGTGTTATTAATTGTCAGGATTTGATGGTCATATTTTCGGTTTGTATAAATTACTTGGACAGTTTTGTCTGCGTTTACTTCAATTCCCCATTTCGTGAACCAGGTCATCGTTGTGTTGATCAGCTGCTGCAGCTTCAATGAAGCAACGTTTATGCTTTTGTCAGACGCTATTAAAACAGTGTCGTCGGCGAAAGTGGCAATCATTCTGTCGTCCATTGGATTGGGTATGTCATGTGTATAGATGATGTACAGTAATGGTCCCAAAACGCTACCTTGTGGCACTCCAGCCTCCATTTTTAATATCTCTGAGCATTCGTCCTGATATTTAACATAGAAATAGCGGTCGCTAAGATAGCTTCGGAGTAGTTGATAATAGTCAGGTGGAAATATTTGTTTTAACTTAAATAATAGTCCCGGGTGCCATACGCTATCAAAAGCCTTCGCCACGTCAAGGTAGATTGCAGCGCAGAAGTTCTTTTTGTCAATTTCATTTAATATTTTGTTGGTCACTCTGTGCACTTGTTGAATTGTCGAATGCTTTCGTCGAAATCCGAATTGATGGCTGGGAATTATCTTCTTTTCTTGTATTATTGGGTCAAGGCGGTCATGAATCAAGTTTTCGAATAGTTTAGAGAGGATGGGTAGAAGACTAATAGGTCTGTATGATGATGGCTTAGTCGCGTCTTTGTTCGGTTTTGGCAGTGCAATGATTTCGGATACTTTCCATGGTGCAGGGAAGTGTTTTATTCTTATTGAAGAGTTGAAGATGTTTCTAAGGTATATAATTCCATCGTCAGGTAGTTCTTTTAGTATATGTCCATTGATTTTGTCATAACCCGGGGATTTTTTGTTATTTATGGCCTTGATCTTTCGCCTAATTTCGTCCAGGGTTACTTTTTTGAATGCTTTATATTCAGCGTCAGGAAGAATAGGTAGGTTATATTCTTTGGTGTCTTTTGAATTTGTGAAGGTCGTTTTAAAGTGTTTAGCAAGCACACTAGCTTTCTCCAATGGTGTTTTGGCCCAAGTGTTGTCTGATGTTAGTATTGCATGTTGATGTGGTGTTGACCTCTTTATCTTCGACGTTGCTCGCCAGAGAGAGTAATTACTGTCAATAATGATGATGCGTCTGCGTTCTTTCGCTTTCTACGTGCGGCAGAGTTCATAAATATATATTCTTTCATGTGATGCTCCCACATTATTTCAATCATACAAACGCCCCCCAATGCGGCACAGATGCCTTATTGACGCGCAGATAGTCAATACACTCAAAGAAATTTCCACGGATTTGATTTCAGGGTTTTATCTAAACACATATTATACCTAAAAATATTCTTGGTATTATGGGAAAAATTCGAAATTATTTGCTGATTTAAATAGAACAAAAAAACATAAACAAAATATAAAATACAAGTATAAATGTGCAGAGTTATAAAAACATTTATTTTATATTTAAGATTTTATTTAGAAATTTGCCTTCGTAAAAAAATCATTTTTGTATTTTTTAAATGACTCACACGCACAACATGGATGGTTTTTTTTTTACTTGATTTGACTTTGATAAATTTGTAAAAATTGTGCATGATTTATAAGTTGGTGAGATCTCCCACATTGCGTAATGCGACATAGTTTTCCTATTATATCTATTTATCGGACGCATTTTGCAATAACTGAGGTAGACATTTTCATGTGGGCGTGATTATCGAAGGCCATTTGAAGCACTCTAATCTAAATGAAGCATTTTCTAAGCAGTCAAATCCTAATTATTTTACGTAAAACCTTAAGCGAAGTGGCACAACAGCCCTAGTTTTCTTCTCCCCGGTCTTCTGCGCTTCAGAGAGTGGCTCTCTAGCACTCTTAGCACTCAGTTGAAGGATCGAATAATAGATGAAAGAAAAATGTTTACACAGAAGATAATTCTTCCCCAATTTATATGATTTTCATGGAGATTCATTGTACTTGCCTCCTTCCGGTTTAAGACTGGCACTGGTGTTGTTAATTACGATATTTTATTTCTTTTATATACCAACTAGACCTTCTTTTGGTCATAAAACACATCCTAACAACTCAGTGCGGAATTTTGAAGGGCACTTCATTGATAAACTATTTAAATAACAAGTATTTTAGTGAAGTATTTTAATGATTGTATAAGCTAAACAGAAAGCCTATGTAAAGTCTACATTTTTATTTTTTCCCTACTACTAAGCTTGTGTTAAAATTAATGTTAGTATTTTTTTAGTTCCCAGAGCGTTTTTTGTCATAATAAATCTTAAACCTTCCAACTAAACTGGCTGATAATCACCACCTGACGAAATGTAACTACACTTTTACATACGCACATACAATTAAACCGAAATTCGCAACTAAATAAATTCTCACCTTGTGTTCTGTCATGTGATGCAGTCAGTGAGCCACATAATCGTCATAAGCACACACACACGCGGTGCCATAACGCAGCGCGGCTCAGCGTTCAATTGCCGTGGAATGGCACAAAATCCCAGCTAGGCGGCGCGTCGAATAAACATTCGAAACTATTCTTGTTGTTGTTGTTGCAATGACGGGGAGCGCAGCAGCCAGCAGTCATAATTTGTAATTTCGCTCGAAAACGCAACGTCCAACAACGTCATCTGCTGGGTGCGGGGGCTAGTAATCGAAAGGGGTCGTAAAGACAGAATTCGCGAATGAATGAAAACGTTTATTTGTTTTTATTGCGCGAAATTTATTGCAATTTAATCATTCACATCAAGTAAACTGCAAAAATTTGCACGTAATCACGTGTGACAGCGGAGATAATAAAACAAAAACAAATTATTTATTATGATTAGGCGGCAATTTGTTGCTCTCCGTTGCTTGTCTTGCAATGTTTTTGCTATGCAAATGTTGAATGTTTTCATAAAAATGTTTTTTTGTAACTCAATATGGAAATACGCCCCTTTCTGAGATGGTATCAGCTGTAAACATTCAGTTGGAATTCATTAAAAAAAATGCAAACAAGAAAAATGTGTCCTAACAAAAAGTTAAAACTGTCTCAGCCATGTTTTTGAGTCTGCCATCGAGATTCGATCCTAATTGCACCTATCTTTCAGTAGTGGTTGACTCATTGACAACTGAGCAACAACCGATGATTCCGAACCGTTAAATCTACTTGTTTATAAATATAAAGACTCCTAATAATGAGTTCTGTTCAATAGATTAAAAACTCCCATAAGTGAAATAATTCAAAAATGTTGTTGCACACTGTAACAAGTATTAGAAGTATATTTATCATAATTTTTACAGCGTTTACCGACGTTGTCGCTTCACTTAAGAGCAAAAATTTTGAACGCAATACGCTCATCGTTTGTTAACTTGGCTAGGCCGGAGCTTCGGGGTGCTACCAACACGTTGGTGCTAATACAACAAGCATGAGTTTATTTGTCGAAATGATTTGTTTGTTTGCTTTTCTTATTGATTAGCTACCGTCGAGTGCTTCGCACTCTATAATTTTGCTCAAATCGTGTACAATTCCAATCAATTCGCCATTTCCACTACTTGCGCGCAAAGTAAATGTGTGTGTGTGTGTGTGTGTGTGTGTGGGTGCGCATTATTGTTATAGCGCCTACAAATGTTTTCATTGAAAGTAAATCAAAGTGGCTGTTGCTGTTGTTGTTGTTGTTGTAGCTGGTTGGTTTTAATTTAAGGAAACATTTCGTTGCTTTAAAATGCTGACAGCCAGTTCGCCACTCGCACAAATATGCAACTCACGTGTGGAAGTAATAAATGGCACCTTTTTTGCGTTTTTGCGCAAAGTGCGAACCTAGTTGATGGTCAGTCGATCATTTTATTAGTTTGGCAATTCGTCTGCATGCTAACGATGACGATAATGACAATGGTGACGATTCGGTTGCCAAGTGCTGCTGTATCCCAAAACCCAATGGCACAAAAATACTAAATTGTACAAGAACAACAAAAACAACGGCAGCCATGATGAATTGTGTACAATTTAACGCATTTGTACTAATGACCAGCGGACGTGTGGCTGCCACACAGGGAAGTTCAATTGCAATAGAGACAGGTTGGTTGGCTCCAGACGGTCGCAGTCGATGTGCGCGAAAATGTTTTCGAAACCTTCAAGTGTTTTTTAATGTGGTAGTGTGTTGGTGTGTTGTTTGTGTAGTTTGTTTATGAATTGTGTGTTCAATTTGTAAATGTATGTAGATTGTGCGAGAGGACAACGTTCGGCCTAGGTTGGAATTGTGGCATTGGTGAAGCGAAAATTTTATTTGTTAAAGATTTGCAAATTGAAGACAAATTTTGAAAAGAAACTAAATATATTTGTATTACTGCAGGCAATTTATTTCATTTGTACATACATAACATTTTCAGTGTTTTTTTAAAACATGAAATGATGAAATATTTAAGAATTAATTAGCAGCTCTCGCAATCAGTCAGTTTAGATGTTGTTAAATGTATTCTTGATTATTCCTCAAGCAAAAAGTGTACAATAATATTAATTATAAAGTAACTGCGACTTGCGCTAACAAGAAAAGAGTGAAGAAGACCAAATTAATCGGTAGAGTTGCCATAGGTTGTTTAAAAAACACGTTTTCGAGAACAGATCCAACATTAATATGTTAGGGTTGCCAGAGGTTTTTTGAAAAACTCGTTTTGGTAACAGATCCAACAAATGTTGATCAGATCGATTAGAGGTTGAATGAACTATGTATTACGTGAATAGACACACGAGCGCTAATATAAGATGAACTCACAACCGCACAGACAGAGTGCCAAAAGAAAATGAGTCCTATCCTTGACCTTGATTGCAGTTACTGTTGCTTTGCTGTATATACTCTGAATTTTTAAGCTTTATGTGCGGTTTTTGTCGCTCAAAATCACTTAATAGCACTAAAAATTGTGCTTTCTACTTTAAATTTTCCACAAAAGTGTTAACACTAGAATGTCCAAGGTAGTCATTTTGACTACATTGAGGTCTTTTATTGTAAATCATTTTTGTTGCATTGCTTTCTAAAAAAATATCTTACGTGACTTTTATTAATTTTTAAAGCTAAATGGAATAAATAAATTTAAAAAATAAAAAAAAAATTGTTCACCCCAATTTTGCAAAATTTACCTTAAATGCCCAAAAGCAGTCATTTTGACTATCTATATAAAATTTTCAGGAAATCTTACTAATAAATATACCAATATTCATCTTCAATTGCGAAATATGAAAATTTCAAATAATTGCAAACATTTAAAAATATTATCATAGTAGGCTGTGACAATTCCCAAATTTTTCAATTCAAAATTCACTCATAAAATTCATTCAAAAATTCCAAATTTCATTCCATTTTATCCCATTTATGTGTAAAGTACGCTATTTTATTCAAATTAATTTACTTTGTAAAAAATAAAAAAAAAAAACTAAATGCTTATTTTAGTTTAATCTCGTGTACATTAATTCATATTTGCTACTTAAAAACCAATAAAATTAAAAAAAAAGTCAGTAAACAATTATTTCAGATTATCGGGCATTCTAGTGTTAAACATTACTTAACATAATTTTAACATAAATCGTTCCAACTTGTTTACTACCAGCTGACAATTTATTTTTTATCGAAATTAACTACGTCATTCCTTCATTTGTACTCCTCATTCCTTCGGCAACATGCGCAGGCCCAAATAATCCGAATCACACATATGCAGAATGGTTCCAGGCAGATTTGAAATTTAATCCGCATTCTTGTATACGCACTCGAATCTGGCATATCAAATTCCGCTTGCTGACTGGTAATAAAACGCCACGCGCCATAGCACGCCCACTGAAAATTCGCACACATTAATGGGAAAATATCGTTACAACAACAATGCGGCAAGATTGGGCTCTTTGCTATTTTTATTCTGATTACCCTGCGGCGTGCGCTATCAGTTAGGCCAGCGTTGTTGTGTTGTCACAAGAGTGGTTGTGCGACACTCGAATGTCCCGGCGCACATGCATAATGGGGTGGAAGGCCTTGACCTCGATTCGAATGCACACATACATCAAGTTGTGCGCATGCACACTCACACACGCGCATCCAATCGTATGCGTGTAGTTTTGTCCTATTTGTATTTATTGCACAAACATTTTTAGTTAAAGCGTAATTCCATTCCTATGCGTGCACCAATTTAGCTGCAGCTGTGCTCTGCATCGCAGAAATGCTTCCTTTGATTTCACTTCGGTCTTCACATATAGCGTGACAATTAAATTTTCCCCCAAATTCGAATACCATTTGCACAATTGCTGCGCTTTGTGCAGCCACTTCTGAGTGTTGTTATTTGGAATTTCGAAAAGTGTTTCGACATGAACACAGCGGTTTTGGACGTAGTTCGCATCCGGCCACTGCCAACTGGCTCGAATCTGCAAACAACTATCATTGCTTAGAATTGGGGAAATTTTCGTATTACAAAAATTCCCATTTCATGCCCAACATCTGCACACACGAACGCAATTGAACATAGCCAAGTCATAAAGCAATTTTACGACTTTCGCCAGTTTGACTTGGCTCTGTTTATGCCGTTGCCTGCTGGTTGAATGTGTTGTAAAAGTTAATAATATAATTGAAAACATTCTAAACACATTCACGCTCAGCGGTGGGAACGGCGATTTTCTAGATGCGCCAACAATAATGAATCAATAAATTTTCAATTTCAATGCAGCAATCTTTGACGATGAATCTCGCGTTTTGTGCTTGGCGAAATGTTTCCAACGAAAACATTTCAATGCATCAAAACAGATCCATACAAATATTACAACAATAATATCGAGCACCCAAGTGGCCATCGTTGCGATCATGGCGAGTGCAAAGACTGGACGAGTGCGAATACAAAGTGTAAACATTTGAAAATCCAATTCGTGTTACTGGACAGACTCGAAAATTTAAATGCCAATGACGTTGTGTGTTGCAGAGCCGCTGGTGGGGGGAGCGAAGCTGTTTAAGGCATAAAACTTGTTATTGAAATGTTTAAGTTGAAGGTGTTCGAGCGTGGTAGTCGATTGATGAGGAGAATGAGAGAGAGATGTCTAGAGTCTGAGTATTGCAGAGCAACACAATTCCTTAAAAGTCTTAGCAACATAACCACAAAACCACCGTAAATAGTGTACATTTTTCGACTTTGGATTTACAGGTAACATAAGCAACTCAACACGGTTGCATATTTCTATGCGTTTTACTAAATGCATGACCCGGTATAGCTGTTACTGCTCGAATATGACAATATCCAGCCAAAGAAGATCGAAGTTCATCAAATTTCATGTCATTAATAAGTATTATAAGCACGTATAAAATCCGGTGGATCCAGAGTATTAGATAAGAGATGCGAAGACTTCAGATATTAGCCACTTTCCACTTTAGAAGCTTGGCAGCAACACTCTGTTACTAAAGACGGTTTAACCCATTGCTGCCGGGTACCAGTTCCGCCCATACGATTTTGATAAAATTTCATACACGACATAGAAGTGACCGAAAATGATTAGAAACAAAATTTCAGCTTTATATCTCTGCACGTTGCTGAGATATTCATTAGGTATTTTGTACCCATCACGCAGCAATGGTAGCTTTTTTCCATACTTTGTGAAGTGATCAGCTAAACACGTGAACAAAAGTTGTATTTCTTACAGGTGAGTTAGGAGGAGATTTTTGTGAAGTTCTAAGGCCACTACGTTTCGCCACATTTTCCACCTCCGGAAAATTCACGATTTTTGGAGTCTGGTAACTCTAGCTAGATGGCGAAATTTTAGAGTGACCTTCACTAGGTGAAGGTAGTTCCATCTTTATCCTTACTATCCCTATCAATGGTTTTGAGAGATCTCAAACATTGACTTTTTTGTGATTTTTTAAAAAAATCAAGTCGGCCTCGATAGCTCAGCGGGTAGCGCGCTGGCTTCTCATACCGAGCGCCCCGGGTTCGATTCCTGGCTAGGGCTGGAAAAAACACTCATCTACTTCTGTCGCTATCCACATGAAGGGAATGAGAATTACAAGAATCGCACAAATGCGCTCTTGGCAGGCAATGGCAAAACCTCCAAGTGTGAAAGAAAAAACTGCCCATCGCCGTTCGGATTCGGCGTTAAGCTGTAGGTCCCCTCCCCTCCCTTTCCCCATCCGTTTGAAATGTGTGTTGTATCACATGTTGAAAAAACAGTGTTGCATACGCATTTCAAACGGGTGGAATCCTGTGGTATCACAACGGGCCCGTTAAGAGGCCTAAGTGTGTCTCATACAGAGGCAGCCACTTCAACCTAACCTAACCTATCCCTATCAATGGTTTTGAGAGATCTCAAACATTGACTTTTTTGTGATTTTTTAAAAAAATCAATTTTCATGGGTGAAATTTTACCCATTAGGCAGCAATGGGTTAATCGGGAAGTATGTTTACATGGAGAAAAAGTTTTTATGAGATCATGCCGCATAAGTCATAGTGTTTGTAAAGCTTGATGTAAAGCTTGAAGGATTGCAACGTAAAAAATTAGACTTTTCCTCTCTTCCTCCCGCTCCTTGCACTTCGTACATTATTATAATTACTACATTATCTTTATATCTTCCCCAACAACTTTTCCCCAAACCACTCTTTGATGAATGTAACGAGGAGGTAATTAGCCTCATGTGTCGAACTGTAAATTTCCTTCCTTTTGACTACAACTTCAATTGCTGTAACTTCATATTAGTTACGCACTATTTCTCTGTTTCTTATTTGCAGATACAAATCCGCAAGCAATTCAAAACATACTCGCTCTCAACGCACTTGAGTAAGTACCAGTCGATACATTGCATGCTTAAAAACGAGTAGATTACACGTAAATTGTTTACTGCGCCAGAGCAACCCTATTCTCTGCACTCACACCCCCCAAATACACACAGTAGCACTGCGGGCGCCGATCCTGTACCGCAGACAATTATTGAGGGTGTGTCGCGTTTTGGGCAATTTCATAAATTCTCACAGGTCTTTGGGCGGCGGCGGTAATCGCAATGCGCCGCACAGCCGCCTAATAAAAATACGTGCAACGAATTTGCTTAGAATCGACAGCGCGACGCTAGCAGACTCAGTGTCGTATTTTTTGGCACGAACCGTTATCACGTGCGCAGCGATGGAGCGACTGGTGGACGGACGGACAGTGGTGCTAAATAGTTAGAGCGAATAAGTCGACAGCGCGCGGGTGCGCGCCCACCCTCAGGTGTGGGTGATGGCGGCGGGAGACGCGGAATAGAAGTTGTGGGAAATGCCAAAATCCTCTGCTACGTTAATGTTTAAATGAACTCCGCCTTCGTCAATCGAGCAGCGGGCTCTGTGAGTTCTTTTGTTGATTCATGTGATTGTGTGTGTTTGTGGGTGGATGGGTGGGTTTAATTGTGTTTGTGCACAAAAGTAATTTAAATTGCATTTATTTTAAAGCACCGCACACACATACACACTTAAATATTTACAAACAATGAAGAGACGCAGACAATTGCCGCTGATAAAATATGCGTCTACTGCTGAAAATTAAATTCCTCCGTTGGCTGCCGCGTCTCATTCGGCAGCGGCTGCTTCTTCTTCATATTCTTCAAGCCCTGCTGCGTCCTGTTCCCCGTCCCCGTCCCCGTCCTCTTCCTCTATCATTTCCCACCGTTTCATTTTATTTTTGAGATCACTTGCGATTTTCATTGGCATTAGAGAAATTCTCAGCGTTTTTTTCTATGTTTGCTAGTGGCATTTTAGGCGCTGAATCGCGCCGCCTTCATCACTTCAGTGGTGGCAGCCGCAACAGCAACAACAACTACGTCGACTACAAGGACAAAGTAGCAGTTAATTTACATAAATAGGAATTTCGTGTTTTGATGTTGGCAGGGAAAACACGTTCGCATCATTTACATAATATCATGTGCTCGTTGTTGTTTTTGTTGTTTTTGCTGTTTGTGTGTTTGTTTGTTGGCTGTACGCTGGCATTGTTGCTAAAGTATCGCTGGCAGTGTAAACGCCGTAGACGGTATCACGTTTCAGACGGCCGTTGCTGCTGTCGTTAAAAGAATAAAACCTCAGAAACCTGTACCTGGCCGACTTTCCAAGCTGCAAGGCCTTTCGAAGTGTGCGCACCAACGGGGGCACCGTGTAAAATGCGGTGAACAGACAAAAGCGGCCAAGCGGACGAATGGAAGTGCGGCCGAATTGGGTGAGTGGCGGACGGTCGCGTAGGCCGATAAACGTTGAGTAGTTTGACGCTTGGATGGCTGCTGGCTGCTGTTGGCATTGCTGCGGTTTAGGGTAGAGCCCAATATGAAAGCAACAACACAAACAAAAAGAAAAACCAAAACACAATGCGGTTTGTCGCCGCCGACATGTCTGCGGCAGAGGATTTTCTCTCAAGCGATAAAACTACAACGAATGGAATTTATTGTTGTATTTTAAAGCTGTCGAAAGCACGACCAAATATGTGGGGGCGCGGACGGTGAAGGGAGGCTTATGGATGGGAAGAATGCGATGGACTCATTGCATAACTTGAATAAAGGTAAAACTGACGAAATATTCTTTGTTTATTTGTGTTACTCTGAAAAAAAGTGAAAGCAATTTCATTTTTTTGTGCTGCTTTTTGGACTTGAGAGAATATTTAAAAAGTTTGTAAGGTGACGGGAGATAGGACTTTCTCTGTGTTTGCTTTTGTATGATAAACCGAAGGTTTGAGAAAATACCCTCGTGTTGATTTATTTCAGTATTGTCTGTATGTAACTGTTGTGTAAAACAATATTAGGATTTTTGTATAAGTACATATAAACGAAGAAGTTAGTTTTATATTCGTAGGTATAATATTTAAAAAGATATCAGTAAAATCCATAGTTAAATTTTATGTCAACAACTTGACTCGTTTCATAGAAATAATGTGTGAGCTTAGCATTCAAGCGTTAGAATGTCATATATGTTACAAGATTTCGTATCAGTATAATGTTCTTCAAGATTGTTCATGAATAGGCTTTTCCTTAGTAATCTTTGAGCTATATAATCACTTTTTTGCGGGAACAGTCTAGGAAGCGCAGCACTTAAGGCTACCTTTTAGTGTTCTTTAAAATCAACCTCCATAAAAATATGAGTAACTAGATCCTGTGATACCAAGGAGCCAAGGTGGTCTTACTTAAATCTGTATGTTTTATCTGTATTTTCTATCATTGCGAAAACATTTTCTAAAAACCACAAAACACACAAAACAGAAACGAAACGGCAACCCATTCCGGAGCTAAGTTTAATACTTGTCTCTCAATTTTAAAATTATGCCTAACAAAATATGCCATAAACTGCCGCATATTAAAATCCTTACAAAGTTACCCCCAGCTTGCTTTGTGTTTAGTTTAATTTTACATTATGAAATACTTAGGGATTTGCGTAATCGGACGTCAACAGCAGCTGTGGCCATCAGCTCGTAGGCCGTCGCACAAATCAAGTTATGCCCGACGTCATAATTAACAAAATATGAAAAAGTTCGGTTGTGTTTTCCTGTCACTTATCTGCCGGAGATAATCTCTCGCGGGGGTGTGGAAGCGGTGATTGCTGCTGCTGCTGCGAGGAATCCTTTTCCCAGGACAGACATTGTTCTGGTGGCTGTAAACCGCACTGCGGAAAATGCTGTAGCGGGGGCAAAGTGTCGACAGTTCAGGTCTGCAGACTTTTGTGGAACTTACCTCGGGCACTTTAAAAGCCCTAACTGTACAACGAGTTGCCAGCATTGGTTCGACTTTATCTTATTTCGCCGAAAAAGGGTTACATTGTCTGCCACTAGTGCGCGGCTTTCGTTATCATCGGGCGTTGTTGCTGCTTCATGTTGGCACATTTATTATTGTTATTGCGCAACGTTGTTGTGGCGGAGCGGTGGGGTGGTGCTGGCTGGTTGCTGTAATTACACCTGCTGCTTAATACTATAGTCACTCGCTCATTTCGTTAACCCTTCGATGGGCAGTAATTAGTTACTACACATTTGTACTTTCTCGTCTGGCCAGACGAAATCTGGCTGAGGCTTCTGACAAAGGCAAAGCGCAATGACAGCTGAAGTTTATTATGTTTATATGGTAGGAAACGTATGTAAGTATATATATATACAAATTATGTTCATATATACTTACTTAGTTCCCCACAAATACACTGTAAAAAGGAGATGAATCTGTGATTTTCTAATTTTTATTTAACCATTTCGTCTGGCCAGACGACGATGGCCATCCGAGGGTTAAACCACACAGCACGAGCACATTTTTGTCTTTTTGGCAGCCAGCGGTGTCAACCGCTCGCAGCCGCCAACCAAAGCGCACGTGCCGACAGTTACCCAGGCACACGCACGCACGCACTGTTAAATTGACAAACAATCTGACAGACAGACACGCGGACAGGTAGATAAACAGACTGTCAGACTGCTGAGTAAATTTACTTACAAGCAGTCACACATGTGTATGTATGTGTGCGTTTGTGTATTCATTTAAATGCGACTCTGTCCTCCTTCAGTTATCTGGGAGCACAAAGGCTGCTGGGCTGAGCTGTACTCGGCAATTGTGCTCTCGCAACGGTGTCAGCTTCAAATTTCATTTGACTTATTAATGAATTTAATAATGGATTTTCGTATCCGGGCATGTCCGCGGAGCAGCCGATCCGCCGAACCGTGGCTCATTACGTATTCATTAGCGGGCGCCTTGGGTGCGGCTGGGTACAAGTGCGGTTGCTTCAGTTGTACGGACGTCGGCAAAGGTTGTGAAACTACTCACGAGCCTTTTAAATTGGTCGACTACTGGGGGAGGCTATCGCATTGCACACGAAACGTGTGTGTCCTTAATAATATTTGTATAGAGCTATAAATGAGACATTGGCTCGCAAGAGATAAGAGTTAATTTGCTTTTGAACGCACTCACTGCTGGTTGAATTATTTAAACTGCTAACATTGTTTCGGATTACTGGTACTTATTCAGATAAAGCGCCATCAACACCATATGCACTAAAAGTTATGAGTCGGTAGTGAAGTGAGATTAGGGATTACAATTTTGTAAACATTTGAAATTTCGTATAATGTAACATGATAAAAATAAAAAATAATTCTCACTTGTTATGATTTAAATTGAGAGAGTAGCTTCCAATGAAGCTTTAGGTGACTTGGGGATTAAAATATTGTCGTCAGCGAATGTCTGCTCCAAGAAACTTCTAGTATTCACTACTTTGCAAACTAAACCAAACTAAAAAAATTGTTCACACGATTGCTTACAAGAAATCCTCCAAACATCTCTTGTGATATCTTAAAACGTCAAAATATGTAATGAAAATTGCGTAATAAAAAACATGATTAATATTTAAACCCTACTTTGAGAAATTCAAAAATTGTATCGCACATTCAATGTACACAACTTTAGGAATTTTAAACAGCAGGCTAAAGCAACTTTCGTGGACTTCCTCTCACCTTAACTTTGTCTGATATGAAAACCGCAGCTTAGCAACCTCTGATAAAATTTTACCAGAAAGACTGTCGTCTTAACCGGACATTTTCGTAACGACTCCTAAATGTGATTCCGTCTTGGACAATTTCTTGCCAGAACTGAAATTATAGCTCACAGTTCATGCTCTCAGAGCAGATTATTCTTATTTATGATATGAAACCTTCTTCGAAAGCTATGCCTATTCCATTAGGCAATTTGCAGCAAGTAAGTGAACAGTTGCCCATTAAGACGGCAGCCATGTGGCGCGACTTTGAGCTTTGCACGCAACCTACCCAACGCGGTGACACATGCCCTCTGCTGTCGCCGGTACAACGGTGCGTATGCGGCACATTTATTCAATTGTCAATAAACCGCAAATGGCCAAGTTGAAAACTACTTTCTGCGAGCATTTCTCAAACGCTCGTTATGGCTTTTGCCAGTTTACTAATGTTGCCGTTAGCAGCATTCTTCATGCCTTCGCTGCTGCTCATTGCTGCCGCTGGTATTATGGCTGTTTGTGCATTTTTTTGTCGCCATAAAGCAATTGAGGGATTTTTGTTGCTGCTGCCGCCATCGTTTGCTCAAATTAAATTACCCCACTTTCGGAACTGCCTGCACTTAGTGGGTACTCTTATGCTTGCGCATACATATCCTTGTATGTGTATAAGTGTGTGTGACTGTGTGGCCGTGTACACAAAGAAAAAACTGTTTGTATAAATTGGGTCAGCAAAAAGCGTGGAGTTTTACGATTTAAAAATATTATTTCAAACTTTATTACAGTGAGTGTGTGTGCATGGGTTGGGATACATACAGACACAAAAACAGACACGCACGTTCATAATGTGGCTCCTTAGAATGGAACATGAAATATTGAAAAGTACTCGCATTTAAATGCCAAAAATAACCCATACCACTCATTGCTCATCACTCGCGCAACACGTCGCTTGGCAGTCAGTGCTTGAAACATTTTATGGCCTACGTCTCTTGCGTTTTGCGTCACAGGCCAAAGGACGATACCGAAATTATCATCCTGTGGCGGTGCACAGTCAATGCCTGTCAAGGCGCATACGAAATGAGGTCGTTTCCACAACTCAGCCCAATCCGAACTTCAAAATGTTTCAAATGTTTAAGCAAATACCGCCACCCATCATTTTTGGGCGCATATTTCACGTTTTAACCAAGAACGACTAACGAGAAAATAAGCAAATACAACGTAAAACACCGCAACCAAAACCAAAAACAAAATTTGGAGCAATTCAATTTTTATACGTCTTTCTATGTTGAAATATGTACTTACGATGGTGTTATTGTAAAGCCCATACGATGTTCTTATTGTTGTTGTAGCTGTTGCTTTTGAACAGGCTATTTCTATGTGTTTTATGATTTTTCCTGCGTTTCGTTTTGTTTCGTTTCATTTCGATTTTTCTGTTTGTGAGCGTTGAAATATTTTGGAGAAATCGATAAAACCGAACCGACAAAGGGTTAACCTACTTTTATTTGTCAACAACAACAACAACAACAACTATAACAGTAGTAGCAAGCACAACAACAATATTATGTAGCACATACGACTGCATTTGGTCGGTCGTAGTTCGTTTCGCGTTTTACACGGTTTTCTGCTAGATTTTTCACGTTTTCTGCACTTTCCACCAGATCCTTACACACTTATATGTGTCGTTTCTGCCCATCGTGGTTACTATAAAAAAAATAAGTAAATAAAAAACAAATATTTCAAGTCATTTGGCATTCGCCTCGTGAGGCAGCGGAAAAAGGGAAAGACTTTTCCTCTGGGTATACACATTTCATGTACGAATTTAGTACACAATTTTCGCCAATGTCAGTTGCTGCAAGTACTTCCCCACTCATGCATACACAACTGTGTTACATACAATAGCTGTACGTACACTAAAAAAAGCTGCAGAAGTGCTGCTGCTGCAGCCGAACGCCAAAAGTGCAGAGCGCTCAAATATGGGTTAAAGCCACACAGCATTCAACAAGCAACAATAACAAAACGAAAAACATTATTTACATTACACGTAAATGGATTATTACTATGTATAAATATATACATTACATGCATACATATAATATGTACATGCCTAATTTAAATATGTACGTATATAGAATTTTGAGCATTTTCGCATGCTCCCTTCATCGACATTATTTTGAGATTTTCCATTATCAGTGACAAGACGAACGCCCACCAATAATGTGCTCAATATATGTAAATAAAGTCATAAACTGCACTATTTTCGGATTTGGGTTGATATCGGGGTCCCTATACAGAAATTGTGAATTGTTATGAATGGATTTCTCACGAGTATAATATTTAATTTCAAGATTATCCACGAAAGTCCCACACGTAGATATTTTAATTACAAATTTTCCAATCTTTATTCATTCGTTAGTTTCAAGTTTACTGCTATTTCTGTGATTTTTAAGCTTAATCAACTTTCATAGATAGAAGAACATAAATGTAAGACTGCGTTTATTTCATGGAACACTTTCATACATATTCGTTAAATTAGATAACCAACTTTGCTTTTTGTACATGCGAAGAATTCTACCGTTTTGCAATTCTCTTAAATATTTTGCATTTTCTTCAAACCAAACTGGAAGCTTAGCTGCTCTCCTCTACAACAACAACAACAACAACAGCAACAACACTAACAATAACAGCATTCAGTACATTCCTCACAAAAAAGAAAACTCGAAACGACTGGTCACTGTGCTGTAACCCTCATAGCGGCGCAAGGACTCATTCACGCCGCGCCGTCACTATGTATGTCACTCATACGCCCCCAATGCCACTCTCACTCAGCCGGTTTGAGTCTCACCGTCGCGCTGCATACATACCAAATGACTGCTCCAACACCAGCTGCTACAGCAGCAGCAACAATCCGCCAACACCGCCGCCTGCGCCACCGTTCGCCCCTACCGCCCACAAACACCCACAGTTTTCCTACCTCAAGCACATAACCATCAACGCTAACGTCAAAAGGATAACGGCGAACAACGAACGAGACGACGCGATGCGATGCGATGCGGCGCAGTGTTGTTGTAGTTGTTGTTGGCTACGTGTGCGTGTGTGTACAGCTGAGCTTGCCTTTGTATTGGTGTGTGCTATTTTTAACACGAATGCATAACCTACTCTACTCTGCTCCATATACGCGTACACCAGCAACCGACGACGCCACCGACAACAACGACCACGACGACGTTGTCGTAGTCGTGTTGTTTTGCTGCCTGTCGCCATTGTTATTGTGGTGGCCGCTACTGTTGTTGCTGTTGCTGTTGTGTTATCGTATACACGACGATTACGCTGATGGCGACGAATACGAATATAACAACAACACCAGCAATGGCAACAAATGATTTGCAACGAAACAGAAAAGCTCGCACCGCTTGGCCACAGGCGCAAAAAAAGCTTCGCGAGTAGGATAAAAATAAAAATGTCGAGCATGTCACGAGCATGCGAGTGTTCGTGACGCGTTCGTTCGGCGGCTGGTTCTCGTGCTGCTCGCAAGTGGGGCACAAGCTCGGCGGCTGTTGAATACTTTAAAGGTTCGCTTTCATTTCAGTTACTTCGACACCTTCAAACGCTACGGACGTTAACGGTAAAAAAAAATATAAAATAGACAAAAGCCAAAAGCATTGTAGAAATAAAGCAAGCCGGGGAGAAGAGCATAACACAGTAAATACAAGCAAAAGTAAATAAAAAATAGAGCGAAAGCACAGAAAACGCAAAACAAGACGGAACGAAACGAATCGGAACGGAAGGGGGTAACAAAGCATAGCGGCGCGCATAACAGTGTGACATACTATAACGATTTACACGTCGCAGCAACAAATACTACTTACGAGCATTTGTGTATATAATACATACATACACACACACACACACACACAAATATGTACTTGTAAATACTTTTGCATGTTGGCATCGTCGTCAGAGTCGCAATCGTTTCAGTCGTCGCAGTTGAAGTCGCCGTCGTACTCACTGTCGTGCTGGTGCTTGTGCTCGTGATCAGCGTAAGCGCCCACCACCCACCCACCCACCATCCAACACGAAACACCACTGTCCCACTGCGGCAGTGGTGCAGTCGCTCGAAATACGCTCGCTTAGCTCAGCGGCTCGCGTGTACTTCACTCCGCAGTCTAGACAAATTGTAATTGTAATTGCTCGACTAGTAATTCGCCTACAACAACGTCAACAGCAATAGCAACAACAACAGCACTAAGAACAGCAGATAAAATAATAACAATAACAACAGCAACAACAACAAATAATAGTAGGTAATGTAGTGATAATTTGCAGTTATTTGTCAGTGCAAAGTGTCCATTTCAATGGAAAAACAACCACAACAACAAGAATTAAAATAAACAAAACATTAGACGACACAACAAAAGTGATAGAAAAAAGTGAACAACGACAACACACAACTCGAACGCACTCCGCGAGTGCAATGCAGTTGGTTGTTGTTTGCTGATCTGGGCCACTTGAACTTGACGGTCTGTCGGTCTGTCTGTTTGCAGTGCGTAGGCCAATAGGGATTCCACCAGCCGCTTCGTTAACTGTTTTGCGTTTTGTGGTTCCATGTTTGGGGTCAACAATTGATTGCTTGGACAGCTGCTTGTGAATTCTCGAAAGTCCATCACAAAGACTCCAAAAACGCCCTTCGGCCCTCGCAGTCAGCGACCATACAGCCACCTGCCCAGCAGTGCAGAAGTAGATCAGCAGTGCGCTTAATTTACTCGCCGCCTCTTCACGCCGCTTGTGTCTCACATGTGCGCATGTTGGCCCTTTGAACGCGCTCCCCATGCTCCGACGCGCTCTCAGTCGCTCTCTCGCTCACTCGCACGTCCACGCTGCCGACTACCGACTCCCAATCGCTGAGCGTAGTATTTGCACAACACGTTGCCAACACGCTTGTCGCCAGAGCCCCAACAGCAGCAGCTGCTGTCAGTCAGAGCTTGTGACTGCTGCACGTCGCCAGCCCCAGCAGCTACACGTAGCGCCATCGCTCAGTCGTTTCAGTCGTCGCCAGCCGTTTCGGCCACACAGCCAGTCAGCTGTTTTTTGTGTTTGTTGTGCCCCAGCAGCGTCTCGACCGAATTGATTTCAATTTTTGCGTGCAACGCGTCAATAAGTGCGCCTGACATTGTCCAAAAATTCACATTTAATTACGTCTCGTCTAACGTTCTTTTTTGCGACTCTACGAATTTGAGGTCTGAGGTTGGCTGCGTCGAGTGCCAAGTGATTTCGGTGCAAAGTGTTGGCGGAGCGTGCAAACCGCGTGCTGAAAAATGCCATTCGGAGTGTGAAAGAGGCAAAGGCAAGTGCAGCAAGAGTTTTTAACCGCATCTAAAGGCAACGAAAATGATTTATTTTAAATGTTTGTTCAGTGAAAATTCAATTTTGTGCTGCAAGTTTCATGTTTGCTGAATAGTTTTCCTTTAAAACTTACATAACTGCTGTGTGTATTCAGGAAATGAAATATGACAGTGACCTTTGACATTTGCAGTGCCATTCCTCTAAAGTCCCACACACACTCTTCTTCTTCGCTGCGTTATGAGACCAAATTGAAATCTTTATTTGGTAAATGGAGAAATTTGGTTGTCTGGCGAATATGGTGAAAAATTGTAAAGCTACATTTGCGTTTAATGGAAAAATTGTCTACCGTCTATAAATAATAAATTTCATAAATATTCGATTCGAAGCGACGGGCAAAAATATTGATGAAATAAATATTTTATAGAAGGGCAGATATTTTCAAAAGTCGAAAAATAAAATAATTTTTGCTTTTAAACGCTAAAATTACGAATATTTTCTCAAAAAAAATTAAGTCATACAAAAAATGGCAAAGAACTTAACTGTGTTGTAGAAAACATAATTCGTTTCGAAAAATACAAAAGGAAAACTGTGTGAATTTTATGTCTTCTTCAACAGTTTCAAGAATTTTTTGCATACGAACCTATAAAAAATATTCCCGCGGTCTTAACGCGTATTTTATTCACGCAACGTAATTTGATGTCGAGAGAATTATAAAAAAAAAGTGTTTTTATATAATCCTGACACTCAGGCTCGGTTCACTGAATGTTTGCTATGGGGAAAACTATTTTCCTAGCGGCCATTATTCTCTTAACAAAAATTTCATACTTCTGAGAGCAGAATTGATTGCTGATGAAAAAGGTCCAATGCGATTACATTTTTGAGCGTTTTAATATGAAAAAATTTAAAAATATTGAAACATTTTTGAGTGCATGTTAAGTTAATACACAAATTTGTATGCACAGCCCGGATGATTGCAGAAAGTTAGACCATAGTCTCGGTTCGTTTAAAGAATTCAAGAACTGGTGTGTATTTTTTCTTTTCAGTAGTGTTCGAAATTGAGATCAGAAGATTGAAGTTATGGTTTTAGTCGAAATTATATATATCGTTGTAAACTGACAGTTTACATTACCTTCTGTGTGAGTTGCCAATATTCACCGGTTAAAACAATCATGTGGGAAACCAAACAGAGGAAAAAGCCTGAGGAAATGTTGCTTACATATATTCAAGAATGTCTACACGCCCATATTAGAAATCTTGGAAAACTTATACAACAGTACACGTCTGAAGTTCTATTTGCAGTCTGACCATTTGTTACCATTCGGCATCAATAAGTTACCTGGCAACTCAACTTAGCTTTGTTGACAGTTTTCGACGCCCTTTGCCAACCAATTAGTCTGCCAATTTCCTTGTCATTGCTGTTTAATGTTGTGGCAAACGCTGTCATTTGTGGCACTTGTTGATTTTCCCTATATATGGCATAGTTAAACTCACACATATTGAGAGATGCTTGTCAACGGGCTAACTCCTAATATTTTATTGAATATGTTCTGTTGGTATTGCATGAATATTTTCCATTAAACGCCACAAGTTTGAGCATTTAAAGTATGTAAAGTTAATTATTTATTACTGTTGTTGTTGTTGTGAAACCGGCCATGCCATTGCAGCTGCGACAGAGCAGCATCTTGAAGCAATTCCCTTGTTCACACACGCGTAACGCAAACCCGATTATGAGTTAACTGCCTGAATCGATTACTTGGTCGTTTCGCAAATGTGTCAATCAATGCGAGAGAGACGACTTTTGGCATTTAATTTTCGTTTTAGCAGCACTTGACCGCGACGCCAGTATGCAAAATCTGGCTGGTGAAATTTTCAATTTAGCGCCAACAGATTTTGCCTCGCTACGTTCCCTTGAATGTCAAATTGAAAGCTGTTATTTGTGGCTTCCGAGTGCGAGCAGCACGTGTCCTTAATTACCGTTACATTACTGGCATTCAATGACGTTCGAAAATATTGAGGCCATAATATTCCTGCGCGTTATCACAAACCTTGAGCTAATTGTACCTGAGCGGGAAGAGCGCGGCTGGCGCTAATCACTGCTGGGAAATTTGACATTTTCAGCACTTGTGTTTGCTCATTAGAACAATCAATCTACACGAAATCGGTCGACTTACCGCGTACTTTTGTATTGTTGGGCCTTGAATTTTTTGCGGCGCTTATGGCCTCGCCTTCGCTTCGCAGCGACAGTTTATCGCAATTCTTTGCGCATATTAGCATTGTTTGCTTTCATACAAAAACTATTAACAAATACATCCAGCCAAACGAAATTTCGTCCCCTTGGACACATACAAACAACCGAAGCGAATAGTCTCGAGGCAGCCCTCAGCCGTCGGCGCGTGCAAGCTGAACGTCGCCGCCGTGCACTTGGCTGGTATCGAAAGGAAATGCTCTACGCGTACACGTACAAGCAAATCACTTTGAACGAAAATATTGTGGCTAAAAATATGCGCACGTGAGCCCGAGACGGGAGATAGGCGAATCTGCTTTCGTAGGTGAGCGAGTGTGTGCGTGTACTCCGTACAATTCGTGTGTTTGTGGCAAGTGCTGGCAACGTTGAAAAGATAAAAGCCTACTATCTTTGTGGCTCGTGTGTTGCCAATTTTATCTGCGCTGTCAAATGAATAAGAAAAATAAAGACCGCAACAATTACCGGTTTGGGCATGTGAACGCGCACAGGCGGCAGTTAAGGCGATGACAGCGTTTGAAACTTTGTCAAAATCAAGTACGCAAAGTGGTGTCTGAATCGACAGGTAAACAGGTGATGATCGGCGATTTGCGGCAATGAGCAGCGTTGAAGAAGTTCGTCCAGCCACTTGAAGGGCCAACTAACAAGTGGCTGTAAGTCAAAGCCAATCACACTCACAATTCGGCGTCGGCAAGTTAAACTTTTCGTTGCTCCGAATGACAGCTTAGGTGCGCTAAAGTCCCAGCCCACTTGTAATCCGAATGCTTTTAGGCGATATTTAAAGTTTAATTTCCAACAACACAAAAGGCACGCTGCTATGGATGTCTGCATATACACACTTGTACATATGTATATAGTATATGCATGTGCAGGGCGTGCAGTCACGAATGAAAACAAACATCATCTGTATTTGTATTTACAAAACGCAACAACAGCCATACGAATACCACTTTCGCTCCTCCACCGGCCAACTGTCGCATTGCACGCGGCTGCGCCTCCGCACAGTCCTACACTATGCGCTGCCACAGTGAATGTGGTGTACGAAAATCAATAAAATCTGGGGCAACAGCTTTTACGTTTCAGCCAAGCATGGCATGGCATGTCCCTACCCGTCTCTGGCGCTTCATACTGCGCGCACTCACTGTCGCTGGTGCTCTTTCTCTCGCAACTCTGCCCAAGGATAACAGCAGCGCCAACGCGCGGCCATAAGCTGTAACAGACGTCAGCATAGTGGGCTCGCACAGCGGTCGGTGTACAGCACAAAGCGAACGAATGCACCGACACTGCGGCTTGGCGCTCTCACACTCGCGCTCTGTGGCCGCCATACAGCGCGTATGCGTAGTGCCGCGTATACGCCACGTTGGTCGCGCAGTGGCTGCAGCGCCGCTCCGCACGCCGAGTGTGCCCATTAACACACTGACCCACAACATCCTGTTACTATTGAGGAATTTAGTTCACATACACATACAAACAAACATCCGTACGAGTTTGGGCTCTCTGCCTCTCTCTGACGGTTTTGTGTTTGCTCTAACCTGACATAACAACTTCAAGCTGCACTTTTCTACCCTTTGGCCCAATGTTTGTGCGCTCACTCTGACTCCAACTCGCTCAGCGGTTCTCTTCGTTTCACTCTGCCATGCTGAGAGCGTCCTGCAGCTCACAGCCAATGGCAGCGGCACTCGCACTTTCTGCGTAACCTAATTTTAGTTTTGGGCTTTTTTTAGCATTCCTGCCTTCTGCATCTGTCCGCCTCTGCTCCCCAACCAATCTATCGGCGTGCGAATTGTATGAAATTTTCACTAGCACAGATGATTGAATTTTATTCCATGCCAACATTCCCTAATGCTCCTTTAACGACAACAGCAGCAACAACTCTAAAGGCAGCAACAACGTTTTCTATTTACGTTGTGTTTCTTGTTGTTTCTGTACTGCGAATTATTAATAAAACAGCTGACACGTCGTGCTGGGGACAGGGCGCAGCTGCTGCTCCGACACTCTGCTGTGCTACTAACCCAACAGACGCAGACGTTCAAGATGTACACACAATCGGCTCGCTCCGGGGAAAACGTTGGCCGTGTGCATTCCGCGCTTCAACCATCACAGTATTAAATGGTTAATGTTAATTTTAACGCCTCTTTATGCTGTCCCGGTTGGTGCTGGTGTTGTTGGTGCGGTCGCGTCGCACGCCCCTTTGCCATTCAAACACCCCGCATCAAGCCATGAATTGCTGTGTGTACATACATAAATAAGAGTGTGCGGGTTATGCAATGTGGACACTTGGCATGGGCGAAAGTTTCCGGTAGAAGTGTGGCACTTGCAAACAAATATCTTTGGATCAGCCCACGTGCATATTTGCGTAGGAATATACACCTAAATATTTCGGGCCACAGTTCGCTTCATACTTGTGCTCTGCTGTGCCGCCTCGTCGTCTTGAGCGGCAATTAATGCTTCATTTACTACACAAGAACATCTACGCTTCTGTTCCGGCGAGCAGATTGCGACTAACGTTGAGCTTTGTGTGGCACGTGAAGTGCATAAACAGTTCGAGGATTATTGTATTAGTGTATAGCTGGGTTTTGGGTTTGATTAGATAAAATGCAAACAATTCATTTTATATAGTTTAATTTGAATGAATGATTTCATGATAGAATGAACCTGAGTAGTTTAGATGGCGCCAGTGAACTCTTAAAAACAATTTTTCTTTTAAACCTTACACCAGAAAAGGCGATTGAGAAACATAGAAAGAGCTGAGTTGACCCTTTCTCTCCTACTATACTTACACCATTTAAGGCAGAAAAAACTATTAAATTGTCATATTATATTCGAATCGCATTAGCTCCAAATATACACAGGTATATGCCAAATAATAAAAACAAGGACGTACAGGCAAACAGAAAGTTTTCACTTTTATTTTACATTGCACTCTACCACCAGCTTTCACATTGTTTGCCACGTGTCTTACAAAGTTTCTTGGATATCATTAAAAGAAGATTTAGTAGATTTTTCTAAGCATATAGCAATAGCAGAAATAAACTCACCAAATCTTTCGTGATTTAAGGAACCTTAGGCAACCTTTCACAGCCTTTATTCCTTACGTAGATCTCACAGAAGGTCTTTAACGACTGTAGAAGTTAGAGCACAAGAGGCTTAAGAACTCACCAATAAGAATCAAATTTACGGTTGCAAATGTTTTAATAAAACAGATTTCCTATACACAAAATCATCGACTGTGATTCAGTTTAAAAGACGGCATTCTGGTTGATGTCAGCGGGAATTTCGCCAAATAAATAATGGAATATCTCAAATTTTTATTGAAGAAGGTGTCTAGGTAATGGCGCAGTTTCAATATATATTGATATATATACATATATATATATTTCATACTCTGTGTCATATATTGTGTCAACTTAATGACACAGTTTGTCGTTATTTCTTGAACCAAAACTTGTTTCATTTGTGTTTTTATTAGTTGTATTTATTTTACGTCTGTCAGTAGACAATAAAATTGAAATGCATTACAACAAAAGTCATTACTCTTGAATATATACGAGTACAGTGGACGTCCAGTATAACGAACTTTCCATTAAACGAATTTTCGATTTAACGTACGGCCAAATTTTTTCCATCGATGGTTCTATATTACGAACAAAAGTGAAATTTGCTATTCCATATAACGAATATTTTTGTTGTTTTTCACCATTCGAATCGTTTTTATTTGAGCATTCACATTCTTTACAATAACAATGAATGTTTGGTTTCGTGAAGTGAACGGTACCTCAATTGTTTTTGTTTTTGTTACGTTAAAACTTTCAAATTTACGTCAAGTTACCTACATTTTCAAATTCTGTTTGTATGCATTGCTGATCATTTTCACAGGATTTGTGTTGCGTTCGGTGGGCTTTTTTGTTTTAAAAATTAAAATTTCAATAATCAATCAAGAGAAATTGCCATACAGAAAAGTTTATTTGCGGTAAAGAGGCAATCGCGCATCGAAGACTTTTTCACTTTATTTTTCATAAAACAAGATATTTGTTTAACCTTCTGTCCGGCCTTTGCTCAATATTGAGTTCGCTGTCTTTGGAGTCAGGATGACCCCAATCAAACGGTTATATAATTTACTGACAAAACATGAAGAAATGTTATACATAAATCACAAAAGAAAAGGGGAAAGTCCCGAAAAGTGTTTTTCTCGATTTGTTATTGGGTTGTAAGCGCGATTAATACTAAATAACACAAGTAGACGAGTGCACAAAACGGCTCAACCGTTTTTTTAATTCCGCCTGGGGTCAAATAAACCCCTAGGGACAGGCAAAAGCTTAAAAACTGAATATGTGAGATTTATTTCTTTAAGAAGGATGGTTTAAAACAAAAAAAAATTCCATCGATTTAACGAATTTTTCGATTTAACAAATTCGGGGTACAACATAAGATTCGTTATATTGGACGCCCACTGTACTTATATTTTTTTAAGTGAGGAGATTTTGTTTACTCTGTAGTAATTTGATATATTCTCTGAAAGCATCGGTTAGGTAGGTCCGACGAACACAATCCCTTGAGTCCTTTATGTATACATAGTGAGTTCGGTATTTCTCAATAATCTGTAAAGTGTTGTAGGGGATTTTGCCACATTTGTGGTTAGTTTAATGGGTTCGAATCGATTCCCTTATTAAAACAGCATTGTGTAAATATACTGGATTGTTTTATCGCTTCTGAGTAATAGATCAATCATATCACTATAAAAGTTTAACTCGACAAATTTTACTCCCTTTTCCTTTACTGCATTGCTCGCACAACAAGTCCAAACAATCACTGAAACACCGACTGTGAGTCAGTGCCAACGATGTTGGGCGTCCATCTGGAAGCGGCTGTAAATTTCGTGTCATAAATCACATTTACGCCGATAATAACAAATAATGCGCAATGCTGCTGACGCTAAGACTGATGCTGAGGCTGCCCGTGTTGTTGTTTTTGTTGTTGCCGTCATCGTTATTTAAATGTGCAATCAAAATGTTGAAACACTAATTTATAACCTTTGAAAATTTATGTGTTTCATTTAATTAAAAATGATGAAAATCGCACATAAATCGCCGCAGTGCAGAACCGCACATCTCAAGGCGCAGCAAATCAAGACAACATCGCAGCAACGGTCAGCGCCGGAGCAGCGACAGCGACAGCAGCAGCACTACGACGGCGACAAATTGCAAGTTGCAAGTTTCGCAACGGCCAATGCAGCACACGCCGCGGCAGCATGTGCGATTCCAAGCGCGTTTCACACGTTGTTTTTGGCAAATTTCGTGCTCACTCATAAATGGCCGCACTATGAACGCCATACGGACCGCCATGCGCCTAGACACACCCATACCATTGCGACACAATTTGCACATTTTTTGCGGCACGCTGCAAATCGGAATCACCAGGCGCAGCGCTGTCGTTTGGCATACTTGTGAGGCGCTTCTTCGGTCGCTGGCTGGCCGTCCGTACCATCCAATATGCCACTGACATAAAAACGCTGACTGATTGCTGTTTCGGCGGTGCGCACACTTTGGCGGCCAATGCGGCGGCAGCGCAATTGGAGGCGACACGGACGACGCGCAGCCACGATTGCGTATGGTTAACCCTGGCATTTGAAATTTGCTCAAAGTGAACATTTAACGCAGCTAGTGCATCTTACGCATTAAATGCAACAAATGCAACAACAAATGTGTCATAAATTCGCCGCGCAACGCTTTGGCGCAACGCACGCAAACGTTTTGTTTACTCGAATGCATATTCGGCGCACACGATTTTGATTTAGATGCTCGACTTGTGGCTATTTTCAGCTTTTCAGCAAAAATTTAAATAAATATTTTTGCAATGATTGGTGGCCATTCGAGTGCCACTGTTCCGATGACAACTTTGCGAATGACATTTGGGGAAAATATAAATTATTGTGACGCAGTTTTGATTGGTGGAAGTGGTGATGAATTTTATGCTTTTGATTTCAACTGCTAATTAAGTGCAAATTGCTTGAAAAAATCAAATTTTTTTCAAGCAAAAAATAAGTACAACAAATTGTATTAATAAGTACAATAAATCTGTCTGCCTTGACTTGGAGGTTGTTGGTTCACACTAAAAGTAGAGAATAAAAAAAAACAGAATCAATCAATAATAAATAAAGAAAATTTGCTCAACTCCTTTAGCAGGCAACGACAAATCTGTAGAGCGAAATATCTAACGAAAACAACTATATTGAGTGATATAAGTATTCTTCTTGTTAATAATTAATTGTTAAATATTTAAAAATTTATATTTGTATTCTCCCTTTAGTAATATTTGTCACTGGTTTGACTTGTTGACGCTATTGAACCAGAAACCAGAAATTTCATCATTCGCTTTTTTAAGCTCCATATGTCCTCCCCTTAAACTGCAGCACTGGCCTGACCGTATTTCAAATATTCGAATAGAAATTATCCATTTCTTCTATTTGCTTTCATTTAATTTGTTTTCACTACACTCATTTCCACTCCAACGCAAAATGCTCACAAAGTTTGCCAAAGGCAGATGCAAAATATTTCCAAGTCAACTTCATTTTTCGATTGTCTGGTTCTAATTGTAAGGAAGCATAAACATCATCCCACACAACACATGCAAACAACAAAATATTTACACACGAGTAAACAATATGAAAAAGCAGCCAAATACGCGCAGCAGCAACAATAATCACATCGGTGAGGTGACATTGAACGTGAACTCAAATTGGGCGGAATGCTATTGTAAAAATTTTCTCAACGAAATCCAAAGCAACTGAACGAAAAAAAACATTCAGCATTTAATGTCGCCCGGCCAAGGCCAGAGGATGTAGTCAATGTACTCGGAACGAGTAGCAAATAAAATCGTAACAGAATAACGAAATAATAATTTTCGAAAAGCCACACACACGCACATGCAAACCTCTATTGTCAATAAAGAAAAAGCACAACAACAAACAGACCGACAAAATTCACTATTTACAATTTTCAAGCGCACACAGACACAAACGCGAACGCCGACAGAGATGAGACAGCAACAGCAACAGCGACGCTGACAGGTTGGGGGCGCAGTCACAAAGAAATCACAATCTAAATATCGACGGTAGACAATTTCTCTTCCAGCATGTTGCCGTGCAGTGCAATAAACAAAACGAACGCCTACAATTGTTGCTCGCCCCTGCCGCTGCGCACCGTCTGCCAACTGGCTGGCAATTGCAAATTGTTCGTTGAAGCTGATTTTGCCAATTGGCCGCAGCCGCCAATTGTCAGCGGGGAAAAGCAGATTTTCATTTTCATAGAAAATTGCTGGTGCCGCTCACCCGCCGCCTCGCGCATGGTGCGGGCACAATCTCAAATGTGATTTGAATTTGAACACTGAATGCCAAACGCCAAACGCTAAACACTAAGCACTGTATGCCGATCATAAGTGCTTAAACGGCTGGCTGGCTGCCGCCGACTAGTCGCTTGCGCTCAAATGCGGCGCGGCTCGGCGCAGCGCAGCTTTGCTCATTTTATGTAATGCCAGACAGCGCGGCTGTCGAGTGCGACTCAATTATTACGCTTCAACGATTCGTGCATGCAACTGCGGCAGCAACAACAACAGCGGATGTTGGCTGTCTGTCCATTCATCCGTTGGACGCGTCCCGCTCAAAGGTCCAACAGCAGCGCTGATCGGTGCCGATGATCAAACGTTCTGTTCCGTCATTGTCGCACATGCTCACAAACATATGTTTGTGTGTTTGCGGCACATTTGGGTTAATGCTCACACGCGCTCATTCACACACACACACACACACACGCAAACATACTCACGGCCAGATAGACAGTTGCGAGCACGCGGCATTCGATTATGGCAACTATGAAATGCCAACAGCGAAATGCCGACTAATGAATTAGAATCGAACGCTGTTGCAGCGCGGCAGGGAGCGAAATTGTATGCAAAACAGCGCAAACAACATTTCCTAATTAAACTGCTTTGATACACATTGTGTACGCGCACGGGATATAATTTGTGGCATTGTCGCGCGCCTGCTCGCCTGCCAGTCTGCTTGTCCAATCTACGACAATGTTAATTAAAATTGTATGTAATTGAAATGCGCGTTCTACTAGCTGAGAGCGGCGTCCTGGGCTCAGTTTTTAGTGTGCACTGAAGTTTGCAAGTAGAAATGTTTGGGTAACCAATTTTTTTAATCCAAATTCCGCATCACTTCGATTGAATTATACACGATTTTAGATGAATCCTGGGTTGAAACGATGCTGCAAGACAGGATAATCAACTCAACGATAGGACCGGCTTCCATCAGAAGGAGAGCCACAAGGGGAACGCCCCAAGGTGGGGTGCTATCCCCTCTTTTATGGCCTATGCGGACGACATCGCCATCATGATACAAGGCAAATTTTTGCCTACTATCAGTGAATTGATGGAATCCTCATTAGCCGACTTGTCAGTGTGGACGAGAGACAACGGTCTAGGGATAAATCCCGAAAAGACCGAACTATTCCTGTTCACCAAGAAAACGAAGATTCAGGAATTTGCTCTTCCCTGTGTGGAAGGGCATCCCCTGAAACTATCAAAAGAGGCCAAATATCTTGGCATAATTCTGGACTCAAAACTTTCGTGGAAGCGAAACACTGAGGAAAGAATGAAAAAGGGGCTCAATGCGCTGTATGCCTGCAGGCGGACCTTTGGAAAAAGATGGGGATTAAAACCCTATATTATCCATTGGATGTATACGGCGATAATTAGACCCATCATTACCTACGGTTCTCATGTTTGGTGGCCAGCCATGGACAAAAAGAGCAACCAGAGCAATCTGAAGAAGGTGCAGAGACTTGCCACGATGGCGATCACGGGGGCGGCTAAAAGCGTTCCACGAATGGCTCTGGAAATGTTTCTGCACCTTCCCCCAGTGGACCTGTTCGTAAAGGCCAGCGCAGCAAAGACAATCCTCAGATTGAGGGAGTCTAACCAGCTGAAGCCAGGCGCCTACGGACATTCCAGCATTCTGAATGTTCTTATGACCAGCTCTACCGGACAAGGTATTCTAGATAAGGCCACTGATTTCCTGGTAAAGCGCAGTGACTTCGAATTGAAGATTCCCATTGACTACTTCCCAGGGACAACTGGCAACAGCCCGAGGTGGAAGACTCTGCAGGAGTCTACTTCACCGACGGCTCGAAGACAGAGGATGGAACTGGGGCGGGTGTCTACTGTGAAACGCAAAATATCTACAGGTCTTATAGACTACCAGACTATTTCATCGTTTTTCAGTCGGAGGTTTTCGCCATCATGAAAGCAGCGGAACACATAAAACACTCGGCACTTAGTGTGGCCGTCATTTATGTTGATAGCCAGGCTGCTCTAAAAGCAATTGAATCCACTGTGGTGAAGTCAAAGGTAGTACTAGACTGTCGGAAAGCACTGGGTGGCATAGGACTGGGTTCCCGGACATAGTGATATCGAAGGGAACGAGCAAGCGGACGAACTAGCCCGTGCAGGGTCAGCTATGCCGGCGTGCGAGGCGGTCAACGCGATGCTACCACCGATCTCTGCTATGATGGGTTCAATAGGAGAGTGGCTCACACGAGCTACGAATAGAGCCTGGACAACCAGGTGCGATTGCAAGATTGCACGCACCCTGTGGCCAGCACTCAACATGAGGAAAACTAAGTGCCTTCTGCTCCTCGACAAACATGTTGTACGCATGGTCACGAGGGTAATCACAGGTCACTGCGCCATTTGTGTCATGTTATGCAATGGCGTTTGGCGACCGACGATTTATGCCGAAGCTATGGAGATGAGTATGCAGTAGAATCAGTCGAGCACCTGCTATGCCACTGCCCATCACTACAAGGACGACGGCCCCAGACTCTTGAGGCAAGGTTCTTTGACGGGCTCGCGGAAGTAATAGATGCACAGATAAGCGATCTACACAATTTCCTCGCGAAGACCAAATGGTTCCCAAAAGATCCCGTTTGGATCTACAGGGATTCAAACAGATAAGGGAAGGACACCGGTTTTCCGAAAAACGAAGGGATTCACAATGGACCCAACAGGGTCTCCGAGTGGAAGTGCTTGCCGCACACACCCCTTCCGTAACCTAACCTAACCTAGATGAATCCTTATTCTTTTATGCATTCTTTGTTTGAATGAACTCTTCTGTTCGTCGTGAAGTCGTCCGTGTATATAGATTTCGTCCGTTGCTACTAAACAACATAACATAACATAACTGATTATGTGTCCCAGAGATTTATACTCATTTTCTTTTTTCGAATGTTTTAATTATGTACAAAAAAACGTATCGTAACAACAACAAAAACTGCATAAATTTCCGCATTTGTGCTGCCCTTTTTGCTTTCACTAACAAAGCCAGCTGTCGAATTAAGTTGGCTTGAATGTTAAACATTAAACAGTTAAACAGCTGCCGCACGGAAACCGCTTACGGTGTTTGTCGCCGTCTGCCGAAGCCGACAATTTTCCGCTGGCACAGCGTTTTGCACTTCGCTGCGAAACATTTAGGGAAGAACCTCAAAGACCAGCACAATCTATGTTACACTTTGGCATTGGCGGCGCGCACTACCGACGTGTGGTATTTATTTACAAACAAATATTACGAGCAAAGTGTCAACTCATCAGTCGTTGCCACCCCGGCAGACACCGTCACCGTCACCTATATTTATAGGTAAATAACGTGTGGCCAGCTTGCCGCTGTAGCCGTTGGCTGTTTCCTAGTCGATTTTGCACTACTATTGGCTGGTTGTTGTTGTTGTTGTTACTGTTGTTACATTTCGACGTCGAACGACGGACGGCAACAGCACATGCAGCGCTCGTGCTTGGGCGCATGCAATTAGCACTATGGCGACAAAAACAAAAAAACAACAACAACGGTGACAACAAAACAATAAAACATTCAATGTCAAAAAGCTTAAGAAGAAAAAGTGTCAAGCAGGAAAAAAGAAGAGCACAGCTCAAAGAAGCATGAAGCATGTACAGCAGTTGTCGGTTTTGAGCACTTAATGCAATTAGGAACTGCAGCAGAAACCGTAGCAAACAAGGGACTTGAAGGGAACTGGCAGGGTCGAAGTCTTGTACAAAAGTGCAGTGTTAAAAAAACGAGGCCGCAAGCAAATTCACTTCACAAAAATTTCATTAAGTTGTTAAAGGGTCATCCAATAATTTTGGTGTTTTTCTGTGAGTGTACTATACGTATTGAATTTGCCGCATTTAGATAAACACACACAAATGCGTATACTAATTGCTGGGTATTTAGTGCCAAATTTTATTTTAGACGCACTGACACACTGACATTTATTGAAGAAATGCCAAGCACCGACTTACGCCGGCACGTAATGAGCGCAAGCGACAAAAAACTACAGCGACAATCAATTTATACATACGCTATGTTGTATATACACTAAATATAAATGCGTAAGCAATGTGTTTGTGAATACGTATAGTTAGTATACATTTTTATGTTAGGACAACATACGAAAAGGTTGTTTGCCTTTGTCACTTTAATTTCGGCAGGAAAAAACCAAATTCAAATTTATTGGCCAATACTACATATTTGCGTAAAGACCAAACGGCATTAGTAGCGATACTTAAAAAATTTTTAACATAGTCAAAGAAACATTATAAAAAAATGTTGCTGTAATTCTCATGAAATTCTTACTTCTTATTTTTCAATACAGTTGCCAAATGAAGTGAATGGTCTCATTCCGACGAATGTCATTTGATTCGGTTAATTTCAGTGTTCGTTTCCTAATATATTCATCCCACAATTGTGACTGTTACGAATTTTGTAATTTTTTAAGTTACCAATTAAAAACTGTCCTAGTTAATTTTTGTGCCAATATTTGTGTAGATATCAGCTGTTTAAAGCATGATAATGGCCATTTTCATAGTTCATTAGATATTTAGAAGTAACGAACATATACTTCATATATACGTAAATATATACAAATATATATACATACATATACATATGTCTATGCTTCAAATAGGTGCTTTTTATATACATTTTGGGTGGCAAATAACGTTTCAAAGGGTATTGGGCTCAAAAGTTGTGCAGGGAATCCCTCCTGCCCCTCGAACTTTATATGTTTCCACCACCTACGATTTGTTCCATATTTGAGTATCAAGTATTTATTTCAGAATCATTATTTATATTATTATGTTCTGTCCTGTAGAATTGTGAGGGTCGATATCAACTTTTAGGAGATTGCGTTTCTTGTGCGGATGCTTTCCTTGATCACTTGTTCAATTATTATTGATTATGTTGTCTTTGTCCAAATGTGAAAACGGTCTAACTGTATTGCGGGATATATGTATATACACAATGGTAGTAACTTTCCAGAATTGCTTTTGAAGTACTCATTACGTCAGGGCTACATGCTTAATTTGTTTTGATTTAGACCGGTTTGTCAAGTCCCATATAAACTCTATCTGGTTCAATACAATTAACACCAACTCCCATGCACGCCAGCTAATTTAACAGCATTAATTTAAGCACAAAAGCTGCTAAATTGAATTCCCGAAGTTGGCCCAGCAAAAAATAACAATTACAATAAACAAGTTACAGCGTCGATAATTAAAAATCGTCTCGCCTGCCACACATTCATTCCTTCACAATTAATTGCACAGGCGACTTGCACCGCAATGCCACTCTTAATCAGTGCTTATACGCATTAAAAGCGAGACCAAAATCAATTTATGTGTACTACCAACAAATCGAAATATCGCACTGACACATGCACACACACACAGTTAAAAGAAAGCCACCACACAATTCCAACACATTTGCTGGCTGCCACAGCGACTGCAGAAAGCATTCGGAAAGATTATGTCGGCAATTTTCTTTCCTTGCCATTGAATCGGCTTGTCAATTCTAAAGTGCGCACTAGAGCGACTCAAATAATGGGGCCCCTTCCGTCGCTTCTTGCCATTGACGCCGCAACGTCAAAGCCATCAGCAACACCATCAGCCCACCCACCCGCACATTTATGACCACCTATCGACGTAGGCAGATCTAAATAGGACGACGCTGCAGTAGGCCGCGTCCAAAATAGGACAAAAAGCGGCAAGCGTAGGCAGTATGGTGTGGGCAGCAGGACGGTGAAGGTGCCGGGGGCGTACAATAAAGATGATTTGATTACTTTTCTTTTTGCTGCTATCTGTTATACTTTTTTGTTGTTGTGTTTGAAGTGAAACAGCAGCAAATGTATCGAAAAATTAAGCGGTTTAATTTGAAGCGAGTCAGGGACGAGGCTCAGCACGGGGAGTGAAAGCAGTGGATTGAGTGAAAAGGAAAAGTGAAATTTTAAGGGATTGTGTAGGATGGCGTTCGGGTTGGCAAATGCGTGTGTGTATGTGTGCATCAATTGGAAGGAGAGTTTAATTGCGAGTAAACCGAGCGATTTATCGAAATGCAACTCTGGTATTAAAGCCAAAGTCGGATTTACGGTTTCACAGTGTTTGTGGTGGGAAAGAAGGTCTTTGCCACACAGCTTAATACACTTACAACAGCTTAGAAGCGCTTTCTCTGCATTAAAAAGACATACATTTTTCTCTGTTTCGTTCTTTCTACTATTTTTACACATTTTTTAGCAAAATTGTAAAAGCAATAAGACTTGTGTTGTTTGAGATGTTTAATTTGTTGTGTCTCAACCATTTTGGTGTTGTTGTGTAGGAAAAACCTACGTAAAGAGCATAAGCCAAGCTTTTTACGTAGGTTTTTCAACCATACAAAATTGCTGGCGCGTCGCTTCAAGGTTAACGAAAGGGTAAACAACCAAAAATCCGAAAAGTGACAGCAGCAACAAACACCAACAACAACGCAAAGGTTGTCATTTGTCGGTCTGTGAAGATGTAAGTCAAGATCAACATAAATCAAAGAAAAACATAAAGCAACGACAAAAAACCGCTGGCACTGCGCTATGGCAACTGCAGCAAACAACAACAATAACAACAACCGCAACTAAATAGCCATGTGATTTATGACACCTGCTTGGTGTTGGCTATTGTTGTTGTTGCTCTTCTTTTACTATTGTTGTATTTTAGAATATTGCATGACGGACGGTTGTTCGGTTGCCGCACAGGAAAATTCCCTGGCATCGGTTCCTTGGCATCGGCCGGACCACGCGCTCGCGCGCCACTATTGGCACTCGTTAATTTCATTTAAATTTAATTTGATTTAATTTGCCATTTCAATGCCAAATGTTTGTGCAACAACAGCCATTGTCGCCGTATTCCTAATCTGATTGACTCGGTTCTGGCGTTTGCTGCCGCTGCCGGTTGTGTTTTGCGCTTTGTTGTGCTAAGCATAAAAGCAAAATTTCCGTAAAGGAAAAATCACGAAAATCGCATTGCAGAATTTGTTGTGACGCAGTTACATCACACAATGCACCCAGCGCGCTGCTTTCGGTCATATTGGCAGCGAACGGCAGGCAAGAATTTCTGCACTGCACCGATCAGCAACGGCGAAATGGCATTTAAATTGGCGACAATGCGCCGCATCGCAACATCGAGGACAGTGCTGTGAAAATGTTGAATGTTGGAAAGTTTCTGTTTTGATTTAATGTAAAAAGTGACAAAGGCTGCCAAAGAGTTTCTGCTGCAGTTCGATGCTAAGAAGTTCAGAATTTGACATAAAATGTCAGGACGGGCAGCAACATTAAAAGTTGTCAAGAGAGATCTCTGAGATAGTCTCAGTCTTTGATACCGTCAATGTCGTTCGGACAAAAAGCACAGTGGCCTCGTTCCTCTACAAGTTCGTGTTGTGTGAATAGTTGCATAAATACGTCAAAGTCAAAGCATACCTACACATTTTTTTCGCGTTTTATCCCATTCGAAATCACTAAGAGAGAAAATTGATTCTTTAGTGGGACACTAAAGGTTGAAGTTCCATTGCAAGACCTTAACTTAAAATATATTTAATACAAATAATGCTCAAAAAATGTATTTCTAAATATTTCAAATTTAATTAGTAAAATTTCTTTTTAATTTGTTCCTACTTCCAGTGCGTCAGCAGTAAATCACAGAGAACTTACCAACAACAACAAATACCCACAACAGAAATAAACACGTTTAGAAATAAAACGTTTAGCAGATCCCAACCAAAAATTCAAAATACCACAAAACAACAACAACAAAAGACAAACAAAAACGTCGTTGCCAAAGAATTCTAACTATGTATACTATATGTATTATCATATAATATAACAACAAAATATACATATAAATAAAATTCTAACAAACAAAAAAATTTAATCAAATTAATAACACGAGAAAACCAACAAACAAACATAAACCACTACAACAATAACGCTACGCTTAATAAATTTAAATTGAAAACGAAAAATTTCAAGGCATATTACAACAAATACAAATCAAGACAAAAACACAGAAAGAGAAACATCAACAATAACAAAAGGAGCCAGAGCAGCAAAATATATAAAAATCCACACAAGTAAACATTTTAAGCAGAGCCGCAACGCAAATCGGAAGAAATTGTAAACGGCAGAAAAGAAACCAAATTAAATTTATTTAAAATACAAAAGCAACAATTGCAATAATAAAAAGAATAACCTGCTCAAACTAATATTAATTAAATTACCACAGCGGCGGCGACAACAACCATTAATAACAATAACAACAACAGATAAATAATCAACTAAATCGACGGCATCAAACCCCCCAAAATCAACAACAATCGCAAGAACAACGACAACAAAAATAATAATAACAAAAACAACAGCAGCAGCAACATTAACAACAAAACCCCAACAACAAGAACAACAACAAAATGCATATAGAAATTCAAGTGGCATTAAATTTCGTGATTTCGTATCTGTACAATAAACTGCCAAGGCGGCGCGTCAATATTTTCGGCGAGGAGCTCGAAAAGGCGCTGAAAGACAAATTCCAAGGTCACTGGTATCCTGAAAAACCCTTCAAGGTAATTAATTATATACCAATGCAGAATCAATCTTATTTTTTACTCAAACGTTGTTTACATTTTTATTGAACTCTCCGCAGGGCTCAGCATTTCGGTGTCTCAAGACTGGCGATCCAATTGATTCGGTTTTAGAGCGCGCGGCCCGCGAGAGCGGCGTGCCCATCGCCGACATTCTCGAGAATCTGCCCGCTGAGCTGTCTGTCTGGGTCGACCCGGGTGAGGTGTCCTATCGCATTGGCGAAAAAGGTGCTGTCAAGGTGCGTACTACTCTGCCACAAACAATTTACTCTCTGGAATTCACACATTGTTCTGTTTTTTCGTGCAGATTCTTTACTCGGAGAACAGCGACAATCATGAAGACAACACCTCGGCCGACCGGGAGGTCAACAAAACATTCAATCCGGAGGCCCAGTGCTTCCGACCCATCGACGCCGTCAATACGAGCATGAACAGCCTAAGCCTGAGCCCAAAGACTTCGCCGCACTCGGGCTCGTCGCCGCACTCGGCCTCGTCAACATCGCCCACCTACAAGGGCAGCCCGAATCCGGCGGCCGCTGCCAGCGCCTCCTTCATGCAGCGCAATCAGGCGCCTCTGACCTTCACCACAGCCACCTTTGCTCAGACGAAATTCGGCAGCACCAAGCTGAAGACCAGCTCGAAGCGCGCCAACAGGTAGGTCGCGTCGCGCCCCATTGCCATTAAAACTGATTTATGTTTTCCTTTCTCCACTGCAGTAGTTCGTACCGCATGTCGCCCACTGAATTCTCCAACTACATCAAGCAACGTGCCATGCAGCAGCAGCAGCTCCATCACGGACACGGCCCGGCAGTGGCACAGCCGAACCACTTTGGCCCCATCGGGCCCGTCTCACCGGCTCGCTCGCTGTCGCCCAATCCGCTGTCGCTGGGCCTGGGCCAGAACGGCGCCGCCGCTGCCGATCCATTCTACTTCCCCAGCATGGCAATGGGAATGTACCCGCAGTTCAACGGACATCGGAACGTGTTCGATGCGCATTTCCACGCGGAGGCCAACGGCCTCTACGGCAACGGCGCCAATGCGGGCGGCCACAGCAAATTCAACGCTTACCTGGAGCCGCACGGCTTCTACGGCGGCCTGGGCGGCGGCAATCACATGCACCCGCCAGCGGGCGCTGGCAACACCGTACAGCAGCAACAGCATCAGCAGCAACCGCCGATGTCAGCGCTGCCGCCGCCACAGCAGATCAGCATGCCGCCACAGCAGCAGAATGGCAATAACAAAAGCGGTATTGGCGCTGCCGTCGACAAGGAGGCCAGCGTCGCTAGCGCTGCGGCCATAAACCACAGCAACAACAACAACAATGGCAACAGTGCCATCAACAACATAACGGTGTCAGTGTCTAGCGGCGTCGCCGAACCGCAGACAACACCGACCGCCAGCGCCGCGGCAGTGAGTGCCGCTGTAAGCCCATCGCCGCTGGCCGCCGCGGCTGCGGCCGCCGTTGCTGCCAGCGCCAATCAAGACTCAAACAGCTCGAAACTGATCGATGGTCTCAACTCGTTCTATTCCAATGCAGCCGGGCCCTACCAGCAGCTGCTGGTTGCCAACTAAAGGAAGCGCAACCGAATGATGACGGCGTCGTTCTGGCGCTGGCGGTTGTCCTGCTGGGACGATGAGTGGAAGGAGAGCGGGAAGGCGTTAAAGTTAGAAGGCGAAGTTAATAGCAAATGAGAATATTTTTTTAAATGCTTATTTTTAGAATTAATGACACGGTAAACAAGATTTAAAGATAAAACGCGGTTTAGAGCCAGAAGACGAGGAAGAAGACAGTTTTCATAAGAAGCCGACAACAACTGCATGCAATTGTAATGCCATTACAACTAACACAATAAAAACACAACTAAGCAACTGCAGCTACACAAATACGCCAAGGGGACACTTTTCTTGATTTGTGGTTTTTGTTGTTGTAACAAACAAATGCTTTATTTCGAGAATTCATTGTAATGCATATTAGAAGCGTCGAATTGTTGGCTGCAGTTGGGAACACACTGGCAAAATATTTATTACAGCAACTAATGTCGCAATGTTGAGCAAGAATCGTAGTCAAGGTAGAAGAATCAAATCTTTCAAGTTGATTTCCTTTTTTAACTAGTTCTAACGGAGAGAAGCAACACGACGAAGCGTCTAATTTCTACCTTTGTAATATGTCATAATTTTTAACATTAGTCAAGAAGATCTTTTCGCTGTTTTTATACCCACATTTTTCTAAACTATTCAAATGTTACCACGTAAGAATGTTGAATGTTTTATATCACTGTTATTACTATGATTATTACCCGATACTAGTACCTTAGTAAGCACACAAACACAAACAAACATACCCCCAACATACACACACACACACACATACATACAAACACACAATCAACAATTTCGGTGTCGAGACAACAGGTATGTGGCCAGACTTCGGGTCTCACTGAACTAAAAGCTGGCATTCCTTCGCACTTGGCCACACACCTCTTGTCCCATGCCAGAGTTACCATCGTTACTACTAACCAAATGTTACGGCAACTAGGCGTACTCACCAAGTACCACATCACCAACACCTTTTTTACCATCTCCTAACCCCCTGCTGGTGCGCTCGCGTACAAGTATGTGTGCAATAAATATCCCCTTCGCAATTTTATATGTAGATATTTAATGTTAGCATTATTCATTTCGACCTTTATCGCAGTCTCCTAATTACATACATTTGATTGTAATGGAAAGTTTTCAGTTTTCTAATCAAACAAATTGTTACCTACTGTGAAAATATAAAATCAAATCAATGTTTTATTATTATTATCATTATTATTATTATATATGATTATAAATATGATCATTGAGCTGTTTATTTTGTATAGTGTTTTTGCTAGAACTGTTCTATTCTTTTTATGATTTTGTTTGTAATAACTTTAACATAATTTTTTATACTTTTTATACAATGCTGTAGTGATTATGACTTTTGCAAATTTTATTATGAGAAACAATAAAAATGTGTCCACGTTACATGCAAACAAATTTCCAACGAGTTATAGTTTGTTTTCTAGTCATTATGATTTATTGCGTTTGTTGTTGTTGTTGTGTTTTGGTTGAAAGAAGCTATGGAGTTGATAAGCTGGCTTACGAATCGGTAACCGAAGCTTAGTACTGAAGCTGTTTAACTTTATTCTCTGAATATTTTAAGATTTCACTGTACCACAGTTAGAAATTAAGTGGGAAGAAAGAAGTGGGGCCGCATTGAAATCGCGATAATTTAAAACTGAACAATTAATCGAATAATCAATCAATCTAAAAAGTATATTTCCTCGATTTATAAGAGTCTGATCAAATTGTTTAGTCCATCACTTAAATTCGTGAAGTAATTGATTAATACAAGTCAAAATTAATTACTTAATTAATGTTAATAGTGGAATTAATAGATCCGAAGTTAATAGATTACTCGATCAATCTAAAGAGCGTAGTTAATCAAGTCGGGTTATAATACAACTGGTTTAATGGAGAAAATTACAATGCAATTACAATTACAATTAATGCAGAAAATTACAATGTATTGTTCTTTAGTAGCCTGATTTGGCTGATCAACTAGATATGGATTTGTTCAAAGCCTGGCTCGGAAACCTAATACACTATGTGACCAGTAAACTCCAGCTTCTAAAAATATTTTCTTTTCTACAAATTTGATTTATTATACCGTTTGTGTTGTTAACTATAAATAATTATTTGATTGTTTTCATTATTATTTGTATTATTATTATTTTCCTAATAATTGGATTGATTTTGAAATTTTCCTCCTCCAAGGACAGTGCATATATTTTTGTATAGCAATTTGTAAAAATCTGAAATAGTATCAAATTAAAAAAGAATATTATAAAAATTAAACTTTGATGTGAATAAAAGCGTTAAGAGCAAAACTAAATGAATCGAATGTGCTAGCTTTGTTGTTGGTATGCAACGGCATCTTTTTTATATACGCAAAATCTCTAAATTTAATACAAAAAAACAAAACACAACAACATCTAAACTAATATTAAAATTACACACATTGAGAATTAAAATAAACTATATAACAAAATTAACTAAACAAGAGCAAAAGAGTTAAAATTTAACATATTTTTTTAAATATCCCACAAACTCCCGTGCTATGACCTCACTTTGCCCCCATGAGAATGGAACAAGCAAGAAACGATGGGTCACACCTACAAGTAGTGTGGGACTGTGCCGTTTATTATCTTGCTTTGTCGCTGTCTCCTGTTCCTTAACAAATACATCCACCCATTCACACACACACATACACACACACGTGATATACACACATACACGCACACCACAGTGCATACCTAAGCATTCACTAGATGTGACATAACCTAGAATTCATAAGTGTATTAGAAAGTTTCAATTTTAATGGACAAGCTTAAACTTTGAGGAAAAACAAAACCACAAAATTCTCAAAACACTTTATGTACCTTTAGAAGTGAAAATTTAAAAGCGAGTCAACGCAAACGCAAACGACAGTGACGGGGAATATGGTGTGTCGAAAGGACGAGACGAGAAGGGAGAATAGAAAAAACGCGTTCGAGTCGTGTAACTTGTAGTAGTGAACAATTTTTAATTCATACCATAATTTTTGTACTTTTATACCAAGTTATTAATTTTTATTACTCATACAATAATGTAAATCTAAAGAAACTAAATTAAAATCGATTGAATTATATGCGAAATAACACAAATCAATGAAAATATGCGTTTTGTAAATAGTAATGAAAGCAGTTCAACTTCAATTGAGAATCTCACCTATAAACAGAAATGAAGACAACACATCAATTCAGTGTATGTGAAAGTTTATATTTGCAAGGTTAGCGTGTGCAGGGCAAATCTACCAAGATTCCACTGTATGCTCTCACTGGGTCGAACAAATCATTTCCGTAATACATTTTGTACGAATTTTGCCCGTGAGTAACTGTGATTTTTCGCACTGGTTAGCTGAACTTTAGTCAATGAAAACACAGTTTGGGCAGAAATATTTTTATATTTGCATACGAAGACATGAAGCAAAGAGCAAATAATTATTTCACAAAGTTAATTACTTAATTTGTGGTCACATGGAAAACATGAATTAATTAATTCAAATAGTTATTATTATGTGCAAAGGAAATAATTTTTCGACTAAAAACGTAAATAGCAGTAGAAAAGCTTCAGTATTGTGTTTAGAATTTTTTTCAATAATACTTTAGGTTTTTTTTAGTAGCATGTAAAGCGTTTTAGTAAAATCATTTGTTGAAAATAAAACCGACTCAAATATAGAAACGATAATATAGAAGAAGTAAATCAATCAAAGAAGTGGCATATAGGTATAGCAAACACCTCACAATACACTGAGAGAAAAATAATTGTTCTTACGTTTATAAAATTTCAAAAATGGATTAGGTTTGTTCGCTTATAGTCACATACGGTCTACCGATATAACTGCTGGGTGTAAAGTTCAGTTTCAATTCTCAGAATTGTTTTCTTCTTTTTATGAACATAAACTACGAATACAATTTAGAACTAGAAAATAACTTCAATTACTCATCAAGTTCCCTTAGAGAGGAAGAAAGACAATGTTTCGTCGTACTTCCTGCGCCTGGATGGCTTAAAACCCAAGAAAATTTGCCCTGATCAAGACCAAAATGTTCGAATCGAATATCTGATCAACTTCTATATAATCAGGTTCATAGTTTCGACTGTTGCTCTGAACTCATTTATAAAACAGAACAACTTATTCTCTGAGCACTGAATTGCTGAAACTTACATATCAGTTTATAAAAATTTCAGTAGGTGTTTTCACTTTGCTTTTTTGTTTTGTTTTCTAAAAGCAAAGACTCAACTTATTATTTTAATTAAAATCTACTCTCAAAAAAGTTGTTCAACCTTTGTTATTTATCTTATCCAATCAGCTGAAAAAAGCTGCGAATAGACTTGTTTGTGTTTTTTTTAACAGCGTAAGAATTCCACGTCAATTGGAAATTTGCACTTTTTTCTCTCAGTGTAGCAGACACTTTTTTCATAGGTACCAAACAATAGCCTCAAAAGGTGAATTGAAACATTCAAGTAAACAACTAGAAAACAAATTGTGTACACTTTTAATGTGTCACAAACCCTACACATAATTACGTACATACACAACAATACTGAAATTTGTACAGTTTGAGTGCAGTAGTAAAATAGCAAACCAGTAGCAAACAAAACAAAAACAAAAATACAAACATTCAAAACATCAAACCAGTAAAAGAAAATTTCGTAGAGTCTGATGGATGTAAGTAGAAATATTTTTTTAATTTTATAACAGTAAAAACGTAAAAACAAGCCAATACATTTAAAACAACTACAGCAACAAACGTTTTCAAATAAGTGAACAATTATGACTCTATTACAAATTAGCTGAAAAGAATTTATGATTGATTATGAAATGCTGCAATTTTGATGCTACTGCTATGAAAAGTAAAAGTGTTTTTATGTAAGAAATTTTGTGATTAATTAATTAAAAATCCACTAATTATTCTTAACTATTATTTACCCTTTTCTTCTGTAAGTTCGTCGCATTTGTTTGTTTAGTAAACGCGGCGCCACTCGCGCCACAGCTACGTTGAGATGTAGGGAGAAGTGAAAAATAACTTAAACATTAAACTTGCATATCAATGGATACAATAATATTTAGTAAAGAACTTTATACTACAAGTAATATTTGACAACAACAAAAACACACATAAAATTTATATATTAAAGCAGAAGAAGAAAAGCAGCGTTAGGCAAACATACTAACACACTAACATATATATACAACAATTTACATACATACATAAATTTCTACGAAATAAGCTAAATAAATGTATAAAACGAAAGAGAGAAACCAATACAAATTTACTGGAAATTGGTCATTTTTGCATAGTTTTTAGCATTAATTTATTTTTGAAACTTTAAATGTTTTTTCCACAATTCCAATTCCAACTATCGGTGTAAGTGTGTACATACAAATGCAATACCTACTTATATACATAGACAATAGAAACTCCGTTTTATATAAAATATATGCATACACACATACATATATAGAGAAAACAAAATAAACCTCCAAGCGAATATCTGAATGTGAAAAAAATGTCATACAACTTAATAATTCATGCAGACAACAATAGTGAAGGAGTGTGTGTGTGTGTGTGTGTGCACAGTAAGACGACCGGAAACAGGGGGCAAACGCATTCGGCAGTGCAATAAAGGGGAGAGTAACGCCCTTAGCTCCACTACTAGTGAAACCAGAGGACAGTGAGTTGACTGAAAACGCTGAATAGAGTGTAACCCTTTTCTCGTCACTCTTTTAATTAGCATACTTCCATACACGAGAAAGTTTAAGCATTGAATAGGAAAAAGAGTCGAAGCAAAGCTACTCATATGCTATAAATTATAACTCCCACATTTGGCTCGGATTAAACTTATTGATGGAGAAAATCTGTTATCGGAAACTGCATTCGGATTGGATGGCAAATTCTTATGGAAAGTTTCGGCATTCAAGCCTCTGAATACTACATAAAAGTTGTATTCTAAAATATGGGTTGCCCTTTGTGAATTAGTGTTCAGTGCATTCGTTTTTAAGAAAATATATCTTTCCATAACTGTCCCCTCAACGGTGAATTTCAAACTTTTAAAAATAAATTAATGGTCTTTATTGAATTGAAACAATCATGATTATCAACTTCAATGTAAACTATCTATATCTCTCTCTTTCTAGATTGTCTTCTCATTGTAAAATAGTGTGTGGCCTCCTTTGCCCAACAGCCATTTTCTTTAATGGATTTTCAGAATTTCAATTCGACAGAATTTTATTTTGCCAATTCCATTTTAAAAGTTAGATTTGAACTCAAGTTTCAATTTATAAGTCAGATTTGAACTCAAATTTTAACTAAAAAATTTAATTTCGGAATTTTTACCCAAAGGAGTCATGTTCATGCCGAATTTGTTTAAGCTCTTTATTTGCAGATTTTGGCAAGGCACTGCCAACTTATCACTTCCGTTAAGGATGATATATGAAGCTTCATATCCTCCATCCCGACAGAGATGAAAAGCTCAAATACCCACAGAATGCAATGTTTCAAATTTTCCTCTTCATTTAACACCGAATACTGTGAAGAGAGATTTAACGGCTGTGCAGCATTTCAAGAAAAAGGCACACCTTCAAATTAGGCCCACAAACTGCAATAACTTTGCATTAGGACCTCCCAAAACCCCATTAACCACTAAAATAGTTGAACAGAAGAAGAAGCAGCCGCAGATGAAGAAGCAGCATAAGCACGATGCAAAGCATACTAGAAGTTAAGGTACATAAATAGTTAGCTGGTAAGCGTTAGTACGCAGCTTTTGGTACTCTAAGACAGTGGTTCAGGCCAAGGCTGAAATTGCAGTCGCAGCAGAATACAAGCATTAGGGTAAAGCGAACTGCGAAAAGCAGAGGAGAGCGCGGTCAATGTTTGCTTTCTAAAATGAGAAATGAAATTTAAAAAAACAAAACAAAAACTTGAATACGCTCAATAGCAGAAATGTTATGCAATTCATTACAGAATGCAAAAACAAGTTAAACCAAAACCAAATAAATAAGAAAACCAGAACAAACAAAACCATGCATGAAGCTGTACTCAAACTACACGTAAAGATATTCTTATTGAAAAGTTTTAAATTACTTCAGGTACCTTTTTTGTGTGTATGTTGAAGCTCTAAAGTACCTGGTTCTTTGAAGTCGCAACTGAAAATTCGATGAAAATGAAATGTTACAAATTGCATAGAGTAAATATATGAAGTTCATATTTGTATGTAACTGTTATGATTGCTTAACCTAAACGCCCTCGCCACCCACTACACAAACCACAACCACATCGCGGCTTGACGAAAATTGCAGGCATTACTGTGCGACAATTAACCGTGGTAACCCTATTCGAAATACTGTGTTTATTTTCATACCCTTATAGGATTTCAAAACGAATTTTACGTGTGTGTGTGTGTGTGTGTGCAGCAGTGGCCTACAAAAACAAAATAAACAAATGTAGAATTCAATGCAAGCAAACAAACATTCACGCATACATGCCCACATACATGCATGCACACATGCATACTTGCTACATATACATATAAATAAATATCGAAAGCGTTCAATCGTGCTAAGAAACATAAATACTATTACATATATATAGCTATACTAAACGCAAAGGTGAGGCAGCAGTATATCAGTTTTATAGGTTAGAAAAGTCACAACTTATCCAAGTACGCAGTTTTTCGAATGACTTATATTCGCCGAACTCAGACACAGCCAACCATTTTCTTCGAACCTGCACTCTTTACTATTTGTTATTAATTTAATTTTATTTACCTTTTCGTGTTATTCCAATCAGTGTTCATATTTCACACAATTTTTCCCTTGAATAACACTTTGGGGTTAAAGAGAGATGGACAACTGAAGTATCCTGTTTAAATACGTTAAGGTTAAAAGTTTTGCAAAAACAACCACTAGGAGCCTACTCTATAGACGCGCTAATCCACTGGAAAGAGATTATATCATTGCAAAATCGTGATTAGCGATATTAAAGGAATGAAAATGACCTAAGCAGAAAATTTTTTGAAAAATTATGCCGAAATAATCATTGGGTACCCAACCAAAATCAAGTCTTTGGCTTTTAAAATTTCAATAAGTAAACTCGCTGTAGTTGGTTATTCGGAGTCTCCGGCTTCTTTTAAGGGGCTGTCCCTCTGTATATTGTCCTAACCATCTTCCCATCTTCTCTCTTAATTTTTTCAGATTTGACTCTTATATTGAAATCTTTCAAGATGTTCTTCTCAAATACTTTTCAAACTTTTCATACATATTTTTCACAATTTTTAACAATTAACGGCATGTTTTATTTATAAAAGCATTTGTTATATATGGTTTTTCAGATCAGGTTGTTAATCCTGCACCTGCAATTCCCATACAAAATTAGTAATGGTTCCAAAAAACTGCGCCTGAGTTCAGCTGTATTCAATTAAGTTTATTTATTTTTTTTTAAGTTTATTCATTTCACTTCGACCCCGTCTCACACAAACACAGATACGTACAATATGTAAATATATCAGTACACTGAAAAAGTTACAAGTGGCAAAGTGCAAAAGCCCGCAAAAAGCATATAGCAAATCGAAAGTAGAAGCAGAGAAATTATCGAACGCTGAAGAGCAATGCGCCAAATCAGCGGCCATTATAGCGTTTATGAATTTATGTGTGTCATTGTAATGGAAATTGCAAATTTTTACTTACAATACATAATCTGAGTGTGATTCCTTTTGTACAATTGACAATTAATCAAGAAAATTTATAGAAAACATAAATATTGCATAAGAAAAATCTTAAAACATGCAAAAACACTGCGCAAAGCAAGAAATATTTTACAAAAGCTGATGAATTAGTATTAAACTGCAAACTGTGTATTCTTAACCACACTGCGCAAAGCAAGAAATATTTTACAAAAGCTGATGAATTAGTATTAAACTGCAAACTGTGTATTCTTAACCACACTTTGATACCATACAACATACAACAACAACTACTACAACAAAAACAAATACCAGTATATATAGATGACATTTAATTTTAAATTAAATAGATACCAGAAAAAACAAAAACAAAACAGAAAATCCAATGAAATCAATTTAGATGCAATTTATGTGTTTTGTTTCACTTAATAAAAGAAAGAGAGAAATTAGAAAAAACGACGCTGCGGCGAAAATATTAAGCGGAAACTTTTAAAATTTTTACTATTAGCGTGTAACATTTGTAGATTTTTTATTCGCATTTCTATTTGAATATATACATACATATATACATATATATAAATAAATATATATTTGTAAAATAAAGTAAATTCTATAACTGAGAATATCAAATTACCAACATAAATCTAAATATAATTCTAAACACAAAACCAAAGCAAACAGACAAACACACACACACACACATTCAATTTGTACTTATGATGCATAAAAAAATTTAAAAAAAATTATATATAAAATTAGAAACAGCAAAACAAAAACGAAAACGAAAATATAAAAACAAAAGAGAAGCAAGATATGAATAAAAACAAAAAAGTTTTTTATACTAATTATTTTTGTAATTGGCAAAAAGTTTTTTACGTGATTTTTATACCAATACTCGAATGAAATTTATTTAAATTTAACTTAAACACTAAAACTAAACTAAATTTACATTTATTATTAAAATTCAACTTGAACACAAAGAAACAAAAACAACAAACAAAAACAAAATTCCACAACAAAAACAAAAATAAAGAAATTATATATAACTAACATTAAATGTGTACATTTTAGCGATTAGAATACAAGAAAGTTGCATGAAAAACGTAGAGCAACCGCGAGCGACGGCAGAATTCCCAGCAAATTCACGATATGTGTGAAGCGGCATAGAAACTTAAGCTGAGCCTAAGCTGACGGTTAGATATGAACGCGCTTACCCTATAAGAACATACACAAGCACACACAGACAGACGTGAGATTATTTTTTTAAAATGTCACACAATGAAAGCGGAGAACGCATGCAGCAAATTAATTGCAAAAATAAGAAAACCAAACCATAGAAGAACCTAAACACGCAACAAAAACTTAAAGACAGCGCAGTGAACTTGCCGCTACCAGCGGCAGAAGATGTGAGAAAATTGTGCAGGACACGCTCAAAACACTGGAAACCGACGGAGGCGAATTAGCAAAAGTAGAGTTAGATGCCGTTTAGCTGCGCAGCAAATCAGTTGAAACCACAGAATAGCTAAATACAATTAGAAAAAACACATAGTTTAAACTTTTCTATTAAACAGAAGGAAAAACCAAATCCACACAAATTAACCAAAGAAAAACCAAAAGCTAACCACTTTGTATACAGAGGCGTCGAGCTTCACAACCTTCAAGTCCCCGCAAAGCAAATCTATTTTGTATACGGCCGAACAGAGAGAAGCACACAAAATGAGCATTGAGCATTGGCTGGCGAGCTACGAGGAATGCAACGCCCCAGAAATTGAAGATGAACTTTTTACAAAGCAGCCACCAGATACCCAGTACTTTTATTACACCCACTTCCTGTCCATAAGTACGTATTGTATATGGTGTAGTATATGGTTTTCCATGCCCGCTTCAGGGCACACAAATATTAACCCTTTAAATACCGCAATTAAAAACAAAAACTAAAACAAAATTAAAAACAAACCAAAACAAAAGGCAGAAGGCAAAAACCGGAAAATTCTCAGATTAGTCCCACCAAACTTTTAAACAAAACGAAAAAGCAGGAGAATGCAGGAAGAAGACGACGAAGAAGTGCCAGAGAGGAAGCTCTCGGTGAGCGCGATGTGTTGCACTAAAGAGTATGCAATATATATGTAATATACGGTGGCGAACAAAGCTTATATGCCGCCCGAGGCAAATTGCCAGAGTGCCGCCCCTAAATATTTTGTATTAAAATACTCATGAAAATTATCAACCACGTGTGATCTGTTTATGTAAATTCAATTTTTTTCATACAAATCGATCGGGATGATAATGAACATGTGGAAATATTTATATGAATGCAACTTAAAGACAATTTTTTTTAGAAATTTGGCGCTCATTTCAAATATTTCTCCTTCACGTACAAATTTTGCTGCCCTTCTTAATGTGCCGCCATAGGCATTTGTCTCATAAGCCTCGTGCTTTGACCGCCACCGTATATATATATATATTATATATGCCTTGCCTGCAGCCGTTGCATGGTAATATGTAGGGGAATTAGTGAAGAAACGCAGCAGCATTGAGCTAAAGTTACCACTGAACATACAAAAAATAACTGAATACATAAATAACGAAATCACTTACGTAACGAGAATGCGGCCATCGGGTTAGCAAACACAATGGAGAATTTTTACCGGCTAAGCTTAGGATTGTAGACGGTTCAGCGCCATTTCAGATTGTACTCTTTTGTTGTCCCTCGTTGATTTGGTTCGCATGCGTTTGGTTTGTGTCCTGGCTTAAGAAATGCAAATACAAAATATTGTCAAAAAACTAGAGCAGAATTAAACAGGACACGAAGTCAGCTGTTTGTATGTGATTTGTCTTATTGCTTAATTAAATTAATTCCTCCCACTTGTAAGTCACCTACCATTGACAAAAAAAAAAACAACCACAAGAACAACACAAGAAACGCAAAAAACGCATAAGCAACAACACTTTTAAATTAAAGTGAAATTTAAAGGCATACATTTAGTAAAAAGTTTACAGGCGCTACAACATGTACATGACTAATTAATTAAATGATTAATTAATGAACTTAATTAATTGAATTAAATTACTTAAACGCTGCTATCGCTACGCGGTAGACAGCAAAATTCAATTAGAACCGAAAACAAACTAAATATGTATAGAAAAGTAACAGCAAAAACAACTAAAACTACCACCACAACCAACCGACAGTGGAGCAAAAATCCATTTACCAATTGGCGCGACGTTTCAATTGAGAACCCATTTCAAAATGCAACAATTTGGCCACACACCGGCACATTTTCAACATTGTCCAAAAATAATTAAAAACATTTTGAAATCGGCAACAACAACTGCAACACTGTATCGAACAGCTCAGTTTGCAACCCAATTTCCCCGCCAGTATTCGTACTAACAGCAATAGCGCAAGTGTGGCAGCACTGCACTCAAAATCCAAAGCGACAAATTTTCCCATACATATTTTAATTATAATAGGAGCACCCGAGCGACAAAGAAATTAAACTTACAAATATGAAAATCACAACACAATGTGTACATTTTGAGTTTTGTTTTCCGCATCAACTTTATATTAAATTGCTTGTGTTTTTGTGCGTATTTGTTTGTTAGTTTGTTAGTTACTTTTGATACAAGAAAGAGGAAACCAAAAAATAGTAAAAACAAAAAATTAAACTAAAAACACAAATAGCAAATATGGAAATAAGCAAACATTCTTAAGAATTTCATATAAATGTATTCAAGAATATTTCAAAATACAAAACAAAAGAAAACAAAAAACAGATATATTATATATGAACATATATATTATATAAATACATCTGATCTATATAAATGATAATAAAGGAATAAAGAAATGAGTTATTTAATTACGAAAAATTTACGAATATCTCTTTGGCACATCAGATTTGGGATATGGTTAATGGTAAAATTGTTTTATATAAATATATGAAAAACATTTTATTAATTTAGTAATCCCTCGAATGTTTATAAAGAAGGTGGCGTGTTCTGCAGGTCAGTGGATTGTGTAGCATGCTCGTTGGTGACTGTCCAAAACCGCCGACACATCATACCAAATTGTAGTGAGCTAGAAGTCAATGTTACGCAAGCGTAAGAACAGTCGAAGGGATTCATTTGACATATCCAAAAGTTTTGTTTATACCACGAAAACAAATTGCATTGATTCCCTACATGAAATGAAATCCCAACGAATTCGTACAATTGTGCCACCTAAATATTATGTCCCGTCTACGGTATGCCTTAATTAATGCTGGCTACAGTCATAACCCAGATGTTTTTTTCTGCATAAATAGTGTTCAACTATTCACACACCCAAATATATATTAAGGAATCTTTTCGTTGAATAAAGCACTCCATACACTCCTGCTACATTTAGATGCAACCGTGTATCCCAAGCGACAATCCAGCGCCATTTCAGCTCGAAACTGTCAAATGAATTCATTTCTGTCTGTTTCGTTGCGTCGTTCTGCTTCGCCGCTGCTCGTTTGATTCGGTCGGCATTTTTCAATACTTCATCGAGTGCGAAAGGAAGGAAAGGGCAAAGAAAATTTTGCACCGATCGGCTGAGGAATCGCTTTTGTGCGGCATTGAGTATTCGATTAATAGTTTCTTTCGACTGAAATTAAATAAAAAACCAATAAACAAACATGTCCGATGAGAAGAAGGTAAGTGTGGCTGCATTTTAGTAAATAGATACACTGAATTTGTGTGGAAAGATGCGTGAAAAACTACGAACAAGAAATGCCGAAATTTGCGTGATGGTAAAACAACCACAGGCAAGCGAGTTAAAAAGAAAAAAAGTGAATGACGCCGACAACATGGCGCGGTCGACGGGCTGGCTAGGGCCCGGGAAAAGGCGTTTGAGGAACTGGTGTGGCCGCAAATGGTGTTTTGTTGGCATGTGCGTTGGGCTGAAGCAGTTTTACTGATTTTTTTAGACAGAAAATGAAATGAGCTCTGAATCGGGGAAGTGTGTACATAACCTCAAATGCTGCATGGCTGACGACGGCACCCCCGTTGCGGCCTACGCGTCTATACCGCCACGATTGGAATCGGCGTTCGAGGTGAATTTAGTGGTACCTCAAAATCTCTTGGACGCTGTATTGTTCTGCGCTTGGTCGAGAGTTTGCCGGAAGTGTGCAGTCTAAGAAAAATCATGTTCGGTGTATAATTTGATGTACGGTGGGCTATTTCCCAACATTATTCAATTAAATTGTGAAAAACTTCGATTGTCATGCTTGAGGCTTAGTTGCCTTAGAAATTGTATATTTAAAAATGTGAAAATATTGTGAAATATTTCTAAGTACATATGTACCTTTTTTTATATACATTTGAATTTGTTAGGGGGGAGTTCCGAACAACTGGTGAAATTGTAATCCGTATCGGGACTACCTTCTGGTTAAAATTTTGTACGAACGATTTATGCTTCCCGAGTATATTTGTTGACGTTGGTTTCTTTTTTGTACTAATTGCAGGGCGCTGAAACCGAGCACATTAACCTGAAAGTCCTGGGACAAGACAATGCTGTCGTACAATTTAAAATCAAGAAGCATACACCCCTCAGAAAGTTGATGAATGCTTATTGCGATAGAGCGGTGAGTGCGCGTTGGCTGTTAATTTGCTCTTGCAGGTCTTAATTATTTTCGTCTTTGAAACAGGGTTTGTCAATGCAAGTTGTACGGTTTCGCTTTGATGGACAGCCCATTAACGAGAATGATACACCAACATCATTGGAAATGGAGGAAGGTGACACCATCGAGGTATATCAGCAGCAGACGGGCGGCAGAAACTAATTCAACCAACAATAAAATATTACAAAACCACAAAAAATTATAAACTAAAATTAAAATATACAAATACACACAAAACCGAAATAATAAGAAAAGTAAAATAAGTTTCATCAAAAATATTAAATAAAAAAGAAGCCGTACTTTGATAAGAAAATTTGATGTAGAGCGAATGGAGGAGAAAGAGCGTTGGAGTTGGAGTTTGCGGCGAGAGAACGGACAAAACAGCTCGTAGAACTTGGTTTCTCTGCTTTTTGTTATACAAAATACGTGAGGATGCAACAACAGCAACGGCACATATTCCACAACTACAGCAAGAGCGGAAGAATGGCACTTTTGTCCCTGTACTACTGTCTCATTTTTAATAATTTAAACTTAATTGCTATTTTTTAAGAAGTCTGTAAACAATTGACTTATTTATGAAAGAAAACAAAAAGGCATTTACGTGAAATTAGCGATTTTATTGAAATCTTGCAATTGTCCTTCAATGTCCGAAATGGCTCATCGGGGCCTATAATGGAAGACGATACAACTGTCTGATGCGGTGTGCTGGACTTGAGGAATGTGGACAGAGTGCCGTAACGCACCCGGGCATGGGGCAGGCCGCAGAGTGCCAATTTCAATTATACGGAACTTTAGAACTAGTTTTAAAATAAACTAAACTGTATTGAATTGAAACAGCCGACAAAATAAAATAGGAGATACAGCAGAACTAAAGAAATGCGTTGTAATTTGGGTGCGCTTACAGTCCGAGACATTGTCTTTATATATTAAAAAAAAATGCATCTGATGTGGCAGTCCGAGATTCGCTAGGCTTCAGCTGTGCGGTTCAATGTGCTTCGATGCGAGAGTCGGGGCTGGTTTGTTCCACTGTGCAACTATGACTCATTGATGCAACACAGGTACAGTCGCAACAAAACATTTTCTAGAAAAGGCGATGAGACGGCCGTCGCTATCGCCCCCTGGCGGATATTTTAAAATATTTTTCTAACCTAAAAGCTGCAACAAACGAGTATTTGAAGGTTTTTAATTAACAATTTAGTGTAGTTGGTTTTTAATGTGTGGGTTCTGGAAGTATGATTGCTTATTCAGGCTACATTATGTGGTTTCATAACATAACCTCAAAAACGGAGACTTACCAAACACTGGTTTCCCTCAGACGTATTGGCACATCGTGTGTATATATATTAATGCAGGTCTCGGTAGGTAAAATCGAATATTTTCTTGTTATTCAATGCCAGTAATTTGAGATCTTTGATTAAATACAGGTAGAGATAGATTTTAATGGAAATCTGATTGTGGCTTTGTAGTATTGCTTAGTATTAGTCACTGTTTAAATTTTAAGATACTAGGTCTACGACGTTTTTTTATCAAAAGACTGGCATTTTCTTGAAATCATTTTAATACTTAAATTAATTCCAAGGAAAGGAGTGTTATGTTTTCCCTATGCGATAATAGAATAAAATAATTGTTTTTTTAAGAAGACCATGTTTCATAAATAGGTTTTTATTGCAGCTACTGATAAATAATAGTATTTTGCGAAAACACATTAAATCGGCACATAAACCTCATGCACTTATGTCAATGTTTTCTTATCTTTCCATTTCCTGGTTGTTCGCTGTAGTGCATTACTTCTGCGCCACTTCCTTGGCAGAAGCAGTAGCGCTCACCTTGGCCTTTTCTTCGCTTGATTTCTTCAGGTGCTTCTTACCCAACAGATGCTGCTGCAACGCTATCACGTGACACATGGACATGTTGCAAATTTTGCAGTAGTAGGAACCGCTGGGCGTGCGATACATGGATAGGTCCGCATCCGGATCGGCATTATCGTTGATGGTTTCCAGTATAGAAAGTGCACCAGTGTTGACTGCTGCTTGCTCTTCTGCGGCATTAGCGGCGCTGGCTACTGTCGCAGTTTCCAAGCCGAACTGCTTTAGCTTCTTCTGGTGCTTGCTGCCTTGCAAGTGCATCGCCATCTGTGACTGTGAAGTGACGCTGACCTTGCACACCTCACAGTATAGAGACAAGTCCAGCGACGTCGATTCTTTTGCCGCTGTTGTCGTTGGAGTGGTTGTGGATGCAACAGTTACCGGCTTAGTTTCACCCTCTGTGCTGGTGGTGGTGTCTGCTACCTGCGTTTCTGCTAAGGCAGCTGGGGTTTCCTTGAACTGCTCTCCAATGCCGAAACGCGTGTCAGGAGTGGGCGGCAAGAATTTGGTGCCGGTACGTACCCACTTGCCCTCAGCATTGTAATAACCCGCTCCGGATGGTTGCGACACTTTGCTGGCCACCAGCCGGTGTTTACGTCCGGAGTAATGCTGGTTAGCATGCGTTAGCGACGTCAGCTTCAAATCGCACAGTTCGCAGTGGAAAGCATTGGGACCGGAGGGACCCTCCTTTATAAAACGCTTCACGGCAGGCGGATTGAGACCCTTCATAACGTATTCCTTAGTTAGCCAGACGGTGATGTTGCGATCGTGTGCTTTCGACTCGTAATGATCCTTGGCACTATGGGCCGAGTTCATACGGGTGTCGCATAGTTCGCAGAATAGTGGATGCATGAGTAGGTTCAACTCGTCGGGGTAGCTGACATCGCGCCCTTGGAATATGATAATTTGTCCACTGGCAGTAGTCTCAGTCACGGGCGTTGGCTTCGTAGTTGCGGGCCCATTGTTGTATTTGCGCTTCAGTGGACGCGGTGGGGGAGGTTGAGCATTCGTGCCATGCAAGCCCGGTGGTATGTAGCGCTCATTGCTCTTAAGCTGAGATTCTGCGGTTGAAGTCGTATCCGTCTTCTCATCGAAAAAGCTTTGCAGCGATGCTGTAATCGCCTGCGGTTGCTGTAATGTAGGGATTGTATACCCAGCCAAGAATTCGTAACTCATTGCCCGACTAAAGCAGACCGACTTCTAATTATAAACAAATTTGGCTATTAAGGCAGAGATGCAAAACAGATGGTATCTAATATCGATAGTGTAAACTTATCGATGCGTGATGCAAGCTTTTTGCACTACTTTTTTCTATGCTCGTAACAAAATTGGCTTGAAATTCTATAAAGTGAGAATAGTAAACATTTCTATATAATTTCGAGTCAAATCGATGTTGGCTCAAATTTCCAATAAATTGTTGGCTCAAGTGTTCTATCATTTCTTAACTAAATGCAACTCAGTGGTGCGAAGGGAATAGGCAACTGCCAGAGTAAACAGCTGATTGCGCGCTTTTGTTTTGCTGTCATGTAAACGTTTTTGTGAGCCGCTTATGAGTGCGTTTGGCAATTTAAGAAAATTTATAAATAAAACGTGAAGTAATTTACGCATTGCATCAGGGTCGCCCAGCATGGCAGACGACGATGAAAAGGATGTACACCGTCTAGAGGGAAGTAGCACTGAACAGCGTGGCGGATTGGTAATCAAGAAACCTAAATCGGAGGGTGGCGACACTAAGTTTAAAGTACCTAAGCCGTCGATATTGGGTCTGGACAAATTGGCGGCACAACGGCGAAAAGAACGCGAAGAGGCACAGCGCTTGATATCTTTTAAAGATAGTGAGTACGATGACGACAATGAGCGGAGAGGCGCCACCACCCCATCCGCGTCGGCGGAGTTTGCTTTTAAGAAACCAGATGCCGACAGTTTTCACAAGCTGAACCGGCAATTGCGCGAACCGAAGGATGAAACGCCGTCGCATACAGGTGGCGTTTCCGACTTGGCACGTGCTCGGTTGCGAGAGCATATAAAGCGTGAGCAAGAGCGTCACAGAGGAGGAGTGCGGTATTCGACACGTGACTACGACGGTGAATCGCGGGGGCGATCCTCAAGTTCATCCTCTTCAAGCCGTGATCGTGATCGAGACCGAGACAGGCGTCGTGATCGCGATCGGCACCGCGATCGTGGCGAAAGAGATCGTGATCGCGATCGTAGCCGCGATTCAGAGCGGCGCAATCGAGATTCTACGTCTGCGCGCAGTGATCGAACGCCGCGTTTCAAAGATGAGCCGCGAACGCCAACAACCATTTCCATATCAGGCACCAGCTGGGACGAAGACGACACTGACCGACCGACACATTCGAAGAAGTCCTCGTGGGACTTCCCCACACCGAAATCCTATGCGTCTTCTGAGCGGCCCGACTGGTCTACTCGTAGTGGCAGTAGCGGCTTTGGCAGTAGTCGCGGCAGCTCCCGCGGTGGATCTCGTCACGATCGCCAGCATGAAGATGACACGCCGCGGCCGACGCCTGCACACAACTACAATTCGTGGGCAAATGATCGCAAAAGATCTGGCGCCACGCCGGCAACTGGACGCACCAATCGCCAGCCGTGGGGTGAAAGTGATGAGGACCGCGACATGTGGGAGGAAGAGCAACGTCGATTGGACCGTGAGTGGTACAACATCGATGAGGGCTACGACGATGAGAATAATCCATTCGCCGGCGATAACGCGGAGTACTTCCGGTAGGTCTATACACTTCCTGTAGGTCTGTTCTATTAATGAAACTAACCGAATTGGTTCGCTTTCAGCAAACGTGAGGAAATTCTTGAGCAGAAGCGCACGAAGCGTATCAGCGCACAGCAGCGACAAATCAACAAAGACAACGAGTTATGGGAGCGCAACCGAATGCTCACCTCGGGCGTGGTCATGTCCATCAATGTCAATGAAGACTTTGACGAGGAAGCACTAGAACGCGTGCATTTGCTGGTACATCATATCATACCACCTTTTCTGGATGGCCGCATTGTCTTTACCAAGCAGCCGGAGCCCGTCATACCCGTAAAAGATCCCACTTCGGATATGGCCTTGATTGCGCGCAAGGGCAGCGCGCTGGTGCGCGTCTACCGCGAACAGAAGGAGCGTCGCAAAGCGCAAAAAAAGCACTGGGAGCTGGGCGGCACCAAGCTGGGGAATATCATGGGTATTGCCAAGACGTCTGAAGAAGAGGATGCGAAGTTCGACAAGGACACCGATACGGCGGACTATAGGCGTGATCAGAAATTTGCTGAGCACATGCGAAACCAGGATTCTAGCGGCAAGAGTGATTTTTCGCGCAAGAAGTCGATTTACGAGCAACGCCGTTTTTTGCCAGTGTTCGCGGCGCGCCAGGAGTTGCTGAATGTAATTCGCGAAAATTCCGTAGTTATCATTGTGGGTGAAACTGGCAGCGGTAAGACGACCCAGCTGACACAGTATTTGCACGAGGACGGTTACAGTAATTTTGGCATGATTGGCTGCACGCAGCCACGACGTGTGGCAGCCATGTCGGTTGCGAAACGTGTCTCCGACGAGATGGGTACAAAACTGGGTACGTTATGCTGCGATTAACTAAAGATGATGTTTTTTATTTTTACATTGTGTCTTTAGGTGAAGAAGTGGGCTACGCTATACGTTTCGAGGATTGTACTTCTGAAAAGACTGTCATCAAGTACATGACGGATGGTATACTGTTGCGAGAGAGCTTGCGTGACCCTGATCTGGATGGTTATTCGGCGATTATAATGGACGAAGCGCACGAACGCTCTCTATCAACTGATGTTCTTTTCGGACTGCTGCGGGAGGTGAGTGATGAAGATTGAAGCTATTGTCTAGGTGCATTAAGTGTGAGAAAGTAATTCTACATAATTGAAAAAAAGTTAGGAAAACTATAGGTATGTACTGAGATTATATCGTAATATGGCGGCTTTTGTAGAGATCTATGTGCGCCAATGCGTCAGGAGCTTCAGGTGAGTTCATGGAACTCCTGTCCGTTAATAGGAATTTTTTTGGGTGCATTTGAATTTGCTTTACTTGTAAGTTTTTTGCTTGATTCAATACGTGTCAAAAAGGTCTCTCTTGTTGAATATGCTGTTTCTATAAAAGACACACCCACCTTGACTTTTCTTTATTTTCAATCAGTTCTTTAGCATGGATTTTTACTTATAAGTATATACATACATACGTATATTTGCTTGAGTATTTACATACATTTGTGTAGTGTGTATTTACTGCTGTGTGGCTAAATCAATTTGATGATTTGATTTCTTGGTGTTTTTGTGTATTTTAATTGGGGTAAAGATACAAATTTCAGTTATTCAAAATCGCTGTAATGAAATACTGTCAACTTTTAGACAGCTTTGCTTACGGTTGTATGAGCGTTTAAGTTACGTAGACTTTGATAGTACAGAGTCTCTTAAGCGTGAACATTAAAAAAACACAGAAACTTCAATGGAAAAAATTGTGCCTTCGATTAATTTCATCGCTTGCATTAATCGACGCAAATTAATTGTAAAATTAATTAATAATTAACTTCCTGTTAACAAGAAAAGCGTGGAACGTTTTAACATAAATTTGTGAACATTTTACTTCGATTCACATATTCTTTTTACTATGAAAAGGTATATTTACGATGTCGCAAATTTTGTCACTACTGCAGTATTGTGCACAGTGTTGATGTCACGATTAAGCGATTTCGTCTCAGGCAGCACAAATTTTGTCTTACCACTGAATTTGCTTCCTGTGTCACCTGACGTCTTGCCGCATCTGACGTCAATTCCCCATTGAAATTTGGCCAAGGTGAGCCAAAAATAACCACCAGTTTCCGGTTTAAGTATGTGAACATTAAAAATCTTCGGCTGTGACGCCCACTTGTTCATCCCATTATTTAAACTCGTGCCGTCTTTTAGGTTCATAAAAAAAAACATTTTTATTTAAATTTTTATTTCATGATATTTCAATGTTGTAAATCTTAACCGCTAGATTTGAACATACAATTCTCTTTCAAAAACACAAAGAAAATCACTATTTGTAGCATTTCTCTCCTCATAAAGTATTTCAATATCATAAGCTAAACAATAGAGCGGCTTACCGCTACACTTAGGCGCTACGTTGCTTAACTTATACAAATATAGGCCTGCTCACATATATGCCGATTATATGTATGTATATACGTATGTATGCGGTACTTGTTAAAGATAATGGTGTAGTTTAAACAACAAATCACATCGATTTCCACTAGCATTGTTGGTTGATTTATTTTTCCTATTTTATTTGTTTATTTTTCTACATTTATCGCTTGCATGCTTCGCAAGCGGTGTGTATGAAGGTATCGCACTATCTTAATCTTAGGTGTATTCACAACAGCAAAAAAAAACGAAGCGAGCAATATACATACTAGAGGCCGGACAGAATGCTGTCCGCCTCGGTCGTGCATCGTAATTCGTACAAATAAAAAAATAAGTCTTTTTTGTCAAAATTCACAGTGCAATCTGTAGTAACCGTGGCAGAGACGAGAGCGCTTTGTCTTTAAGTAGATGCTGCTGAGCACGGGCACGGGCACGTGCACGAGCTTGAGTTGTGGGGTCTGTGTACTTGGCTGGTGTGTGTTTGTTTGGTACTTAGGGTGGGCGTTTCCTTGGTGATTGCCCAGCAATCAATCAAGCCTTAGAACCTGCGCCTTAGAATGCAACCGAATCGCGTTTTTGGCATAATACAACGACCAGCGATGTATGCTGATGCTTTTACAATATACATACATATTTGTTCTTGACGCTTATTTCTTTTGACGTTTGCTCAAAACTTCGCACTTATATAACTACAAAATTGCTGTTCTTTAATACTTCATGACTCAAGATTTCTCAGTTCGTTGCGTTTGCATTTAATGCCTTTTTGACTGTAAAATGTTAGCGCAGTTTCTCGCGTTTTTCCGAATACCCGCACTTGCACTCTTAGCTTGAGAGTGCTCGCGCTCTTATCCTATCACCATCAGTATCAACACGATCAGCGGCATTGCAGCGTAGAGCACCAACTTACAATCGCTAACAGATATATAAATTATTCACTTTCTGGGCTCGCTATCGAAATCGTTGTACAATATGTACCCGTTGCGGCGGGCGGACATGTGCGAAGGTGCACTCTAATCGCGCGAGCAGCGAGGATTGATTGCACTTTCAGGTCACAGCTGGTGTGTGGGTTGGGGTTGGGGTTGCTGGGTGGCTGGGTGACTGCGCCGTTTACTTGGACGTTGAGTAGGATTTTTGCTTGTTCATCAACAGTAACATGCCCGCGTTCATGCCAACGCTGCCCCATTTGACGCACTCGGACATCTGCAACGGATTTGGAATGCCAATTAATGCTTTAAACTCTTGAACGCTGTCCAGCAGCGTACCTGTCGCTTCCGCACGTCCTGTTGACGGCTTCCGTAGCGGCACCAAAAGGCAAAGTGCTTGTTGTTGTTCCATAGGCTGTGCTTGGCTTTGCGGGCAAAGGACACCTGTAATTAAATGGTTCATAATTATTACTTTCTTTATATGGATTTTATAACAAAAAAGCTATACGATTTAATAATTGTGTATATGCACCTGATTGCGTATGTCCTTCTCGTTGTGAGGCTGCTTTTCCTTGTCGCCGAAATTATTGATTCGTAACTCCCAGCCCTGATTCCAAATGTCTTCGAGAGTTAGTTTGATCATTTTGAATGTGCCGTTATCACGGATTTTCACAGAAAATATCTCAATAGTCTCTGGCTTTGGTTTATTGTCTATAAAAAAAAAATGAACAAAAATAAATTATTAAAGTGAATTTTATTATGAAATTAGAGCAACAAATTTAATTGGCAAAACAGCGCGCGTAGCGTTTTGTTGACGACGGCAGCGCACGTGTGTGTGTGTGTGTGCGTGTGTTGATAGTTTGTGAATTAAGTTATTTTTAAAAACAGCATTGCCTTCGCCCCCAGCACTTTGGCGCTTCATTGAATATGATTTCGAAAAGTCAACACGTTGTTTTCATACAATCTAGCGCTGAGCGTTGAGAGTCGAGCTCTGTGCATGCGGCTGACCGGAATTCATGATTAGCGCCGCTTAGCGTTGGGCGACGAGAGGCTATGCTGTTGTCAAGTATGGCGCTGATTGTCACAAATATTATAGGACACATAAGTTGGGTAATTAAGCATGGTTCGTATCCACTGAAAAAGTAAACTTAATTCCCGAAGTTAATTTAAAAGTAAACTGCTTTCAACTGCTAGAGAAAATTAGCAATAACAGATTTCACTTGGCTTCTACTCATTTATTCTAGTTATGTGTGAAAATTGCTTTGAGAAGAAAATTGATTTTCAGCTCATTTTTTACTGTTAATTGACTCTCCTAAATTGTTTTGCACTCAGCTTTAAGCCATTTCACTATTTTATGCCCAATTGCAATTTGTGTTACGTCGCAGATGTCCATAAAACGTTAACTTTGCTTTTTTTCATTTAATTTAATTTCATTTTTAGTCGCATAGGCATTAATATTGTATAACATTTGTTACAAATTTATGCAAGTGTGGCTTTTATTGTGTTTATGTAGTTCTCTACATTTCGCGATGAGTCAGTTATTGCTGAGTTTGGGTGTGAAATTTTCATATTTCATACGTAAGCAAGTTGTTTTTACACATTAAATTGAATTAGCAGCCATAAATGCGTTTAATATTGATTATAGATCAAAACTAGATGATAAGTGAGTAGGAGATGAATTAAAAAAACCAAAACCCTTTTTTTGAGAATCTTTGAAAGACAATTATTATACATACTAGATTCTAAGCTTATATGCCTGACAAAGGCCTTTTCGCCTTCCAATTCCTACCTAACCTAAGACAAAGCATGCATACGAAATACTATATCAACTTTCCTATTAATGATTAATTATTTCATTTGTATATACTAAACCGAGTCTCTTTAGTTCGTGTAATTGCAATTCTGTACGCTGTCTGTGTCTGTCTTGTTTAATTCTTGCTCTGTTTATGTTTTTGTTTTATGTAGTTGTTTGATAACTGCTTATCATTTTTCGAAATCCAACGTTTAAAAATAAATCACATAATGAAAACGTGATGCTTGTCGCAGACCCTCTCTCCCCACAACAAAAACAACAAATAAATAAATAAATATATAGACAAAGACATTTCAACAAATCTGAATCGTATTGCTGAGTGCCCGTTTTCACAAATACACACTCACCTACATTATATAAATCGCTCTAATCCGAAACCCAAACCCCACATAGCATATTCCACTCGAGTCTATAAACGCATCTGCCGCTGTAAACATGAACACAAACGGGACGCTGCAACAATTAAATGATGCACACTTGTCTTGTTGTAATTCAATTGCGGCCGTGGCTTTTTGCTCCCTTTGCTGATTTTACAATTGCACCACAGTAATGTGTGTGTGTGTGCGTAGGTGTGACTGCGTCGTATGTAATGGGGTTCAAGGAAGAGTTTGCATACGAGCTGAACTCTGCTATTGATTCTATACAAAAGTTGATAATTGATTGAGCATATTGAAAGTAGCATTAGCAGCGAAATTAAATTAAATCTACATTGATTTTTTTAGGATTATATTTTTTGTCTGAAAGTGCGTTATCACATTTTGGTGTCATATGGTGCGCAGTGACGCATTTGAATAATTGCAAAAAATAGACCACTGTGCTCGGCGCGTGTACATGCATCTAGTAAATATATTTGTATGATGGCCTGAGGAACGTCACAGCTTGATAAAAGATAAAATGCGGCATAGTAATTTCGCGGTTGAACTGCTGCAATTGTGTACAATTTTCGTGGATGCATTTCGAGTGGACCGCACTTGAGCGGCGGAAATTTTCTGGATTAAAGCGCGCACTTTAACCGTTGCACGTTACTTAACCCATTTGCGAATGGCTGCCACCTGCGCGCGTCCATGACGCTTGTTACGTGTGAATAGTTTATTTTGAAATTGAACACTTGCCTGTGCAATATGTAGGTACTGTGTTGTACTTCGAAGCGTGACAAGTGCCCATCAAGAATAAATGAAAACTATGAATTTTAGTCGTTATCTGATGTTGGTTGGAAATTGGATTGTTAAATTATGATAGACTCATACACACTCGGCGTTTTGTCGATTAGTATAACTAATTTAAGGTACAAGAAATGAAATCAATTTGAAGTTAAAAGTCGTATAGGTCAACTATACTTTTATATCTCAACTTTCAACTTTCTTTTATATCTCAATTTGAACTTGTTATGCTGCCAGTGTTAAGTGACTTCTTGAAATTTCTTAATGGATTAAAATAAGCTTTCCTTAGGGCGATTTGTATTCCCCTAACTAAAATCGAGCGAATATTCCGTTGAAATTAAAAGTAAAGTGATTAAGAACTGTGATTGCTTGGTTGCTCCATAATCAGAGTACACCCCACGTTCGCTTTGGTTTCTACAAGGGTTTATACAGGGCTTTAAAAAGCGTTAAAAAGTAGAATATAGACTTTGCGTTTATACGCCTTTCCAATGCATGATTTAAAGATTTCTATTAATTTTTATTAAAGATTAATTATTTGTACTGAATAGTCAAAATGAGTCAGTCAACAAGTTATTTTTGCAATACAAATGTTTCAACCCCTAACAATTGAGAAAGGGGTTGAGAGGGTTGAATTCTTACTGTCGCTGGCTAATATTTACAGTCCCGATCGTTTCAACTCGTCGCTCAAGACAAATTAATAAGGACAGCGACTTCCCATCAACGATTTTAATGCGAGCCTTTTGTTTGTCTTTGAATACTAAGAGAAATTTTCTAAAATTCGTTAAAGTTTATCTACGTTTTATTGGACGTCAACGGGTTTTCTTGGAAAGATCAGTTATACCAGTAAATATATCAACGTATCTGTCTAAATGACTATGCTTTCCTAATAGTCGGTTTTCACGCCTTTTGTCGCTTTGCGGCCTGCCCCGCCCCCCTTTCAACGGCCCACTTTCCGCGTCATGTGGCATTGTGGCGGCTAAAGGATGGCACAGTGGCACAGCGCACGTAAACACATCGCGAAGCGAGTTACTAATTCGCATTTACGAAGCTTTGTACGAAGCGTTAATTCAATTAGGAGTGATATACAATTTTTGACTTTTCTTTATGAACTTCATTATGGTTTAATTTGCAGCGTTGTATGAGTATTATTTGCAGTAAGCGTTACGTATTTGAGTTAATTTAAGCTGCTAGTCGCTTGTTTACAAAACATCTGCTCGTATAAATGATGGACGAGAATGTTGGCGATATGTACGATATTTGCATAATGTGACCTTAACATTAAGTACGCACAGTATTAGACCTGGAAATTTCAAGTGTAAAGCGATCGTAACTAGCTGCAAACAGTCTGCACGCGAGGCGCATAATTTTGGTGCATAGTTTTAGCATTGCGTGCGGATATAAATAACAACGATAGAAATTAGAAAGCACACTGCAACGCAAGCGTGCGCGCTGAAATTGATTCGCCCACTTATCGGCAAGGAGCAAACATGCCGCATTATACGCATCAATCAAGTGATTTCAATTGCGGCCATATTGGCAGCACGCGACTACCGAAAAACGCCGCAGCCCGCCAGCAGCCCATGCAACGCTTAAAATAGCGCTGCGACGACGGCAGTGACGACCGCGCGCTAGCACACAAGACCCAAATTTTATCGAGCAATTGGTAGCCGATGGAAGCAAAGAGTTGCACCGGTAACGTAAGAGAGCGCTCGAAGAGCAGTAAGAGTTGAATGCTGCAGAATTCTTTTTTTCAATAGAGAAATAATGCTAAAATCTACCAAAAAATAATGGAACTCAAGTATGCGTATGAGCGCGTAACGAATCAGAAAAGCAAAATAAAATCTTAAGAATGCTAAACCGGAAAAAAGCGGCAAACAAGAATTGCCCCTCGAAGCGGCCCGCTTTCGTAAAGTAATTCCAACTGCAGCGGCAAATTAATGCTAGTTGATACGTTTTTTCATGGCTCCCGTCTTTTTAATTGACTAGTCGAGATTGCTAACGACTGCCCACAATTTTGTTGCATCTTTTTTGTAAAAATTTAAGTATTCTAATTTTCTTCTCTGCAAACGTGTGCACCAACACGTTAACGCTCGCTTCTGGAATGTTCGATGGCTGGTATGTGAGCGTTTGTAGTTTTTGTTTTGTGCCACTTGGGCTGGTCATGTGAACGTTCACCCTGCAGGCGCTGCTGGCTTTTGTCTCGTGCGCGGCAAATGACTGGAGCGCTTAATGGCTTTAAACTTCGAAGCAGTTTTAATCGGCAATGCCTTCGCAATTCCATTTCCAGCTTAAGCAAATACGCGCAAGAGTGTGAGCCTATTGCACGCGGAGCCAGTTGTCGATCGGAGCGATTAGATAAATCGTCGGTGATAAAGCTAAATAAGTAATTGTCGTATTTCAAACGCTTCAACTAATTTCACAGATATTCGCCATAGTGTAGTCTCATTCTCCTTATTGAGGTGTAAATAGTACGCTGAAAGGTTTCGCACTTGGCGTTTCGTTTTTTGTGCTGACTATGCGAGAGCTGGGAGTCAGCGTAAACAAGTGTGTCGGGGGGGCTCGGCGGTTGTTTACATTTTCTGATTGACTGTTGAAAGCATTAGCTGAGCTATTACCAATCTTTATGATCTTTAATTTACTTAACAGATTTCGGGTGAAGTTCCACATTATTGTGGACGATTTTTTTACCTACAAACCTATACGCACATATACCGTCCAGAAATAGCACACTTGTGAACTATAAATATGCGCAAAACGTGAATATTGATTAAATATACAATTCATGGGTAATCGGGGTATTTAACATATGTATGCCACTTTGAAAAGTTCAAAAGTTCTAAATGATAAAAATGAATGTGTGGAAGAAAACATGGGTTAAGACTTATTTCACAATTTGAGTTCATTAAAATACTCATATAAGTACATATGGATAATTTTAAATCATGCAGTATTTAACAGTTTTGTAGAAGATTGGTAATTTTTTAATACTTAAGCCAATTATTTAAGTAATACGCTTACTTAACTTTTTATTTTTTCTTAAATTTATATTTACTCAAAAATGTGTAATATCGTCGAAAATGTTAGCATTGTCGTAAAGCAATCTTGCTCAGAAAAAGAGTTTCAAAAGAGACGAAAGGGGCACTTTGGTGCTGGTGCATTTATAAAGTGTTTAATTGCTTTAAAAACCTGACACCTGCAAAAACGTGCCGTTTTATGGCATAACAATGCATTTTTGCTAAATGCCGAAAATCTCTTTAGCGGGAAAATCGCCTTCTTAACTCGTATCTGTCATGTGGTGCGCTCATTTGGGTCAAGACCACATGCATAGTCTAATCGGCTTCACATAACCTTCAAATCACGCTCATTGTGCGGAAGGTATGTGTAGTACGTGAACCTCTTTCGGTTTGCGTAGACATTTCAGCGCACAGCAATTAACGAGCGCTCTCGATTAGCGTGGCAAATGGCCGCAACTGTTAGCGCGTACTCGCACCCGATTTATTTGACCTAAAAACCGCCCTGAACCACCGCGGCCGACACTACAGACGAGCACAAGTCATAACAAATGCTTCATGCATATTTTCCCCCTGGCTCACTCACCTTTTGCCGTCTTGCATAGCACTACGCCAAACCATGACGTCACAGGCGTCTCATTCTCGTCCTGCGCCTCCTCCTCCTCCTCGTCCTCGTCGTTGTCGTCGTAGTCTCTGCTGTTGCTGCGTAGCGGGCCGCTGCACGTCATGCTCGTCCGCACCTCCACGATGAAGCCGCACTCGACCACCGCGCAGAAGATGCGCTGCTCGTCGCGCTTGAACCACTTGGATTCGCGCAGCTTCTGCACGGCCACCGAACTGCCGAATGTGGCCGTCTTGCTGTGCAGATGCAGCACGCTGTTGAGGCCGCCTCCACCGCCGCCGCCACCGTTAGACACATGGTTTTGACCCTGAAGCGGCGACCACCACTTGAGCGCGTTCACAAAACTATTGGAACGATTGATGTTTGTTGGCATTGTCGGTGCCGATGCTGCTGCAGTTGTCATCGTTGTGGTTGCGTGCTGCTCAGCCGTTCGATTCTGTACGCTTATGGCCTGGGTGCTGGTTAGTCGAGTGCTGATTGGAATGTCTTGTCCGATGGTTTTGCCGCTCCTCAGTCAATCGAATTGACGAAAAACAAATGTTGCGTGTATGTACGTGTTGCACGAACTTTCACTATTTTTCACGTCTGCAGTTGGCTGGCTACAGCGCTCAATGTTTATTATTACTGCTGGTGTATTGAGTTGTTGTGGTTGTTGCTTCTAAAATTGCAATTTGTTGCGTTTCGTACGCGTTTCTGTTGAGTTTTTGCTTCTTTGGTGAGGTGTTTGTGTGTTGTCAAATAAATCAATTCTGATATATCAAAAAATCGAATAAAACAGTTGACTTTGTGTAAAAATTGTTTTTAGTCCGCTAAAAGTGTGGGACTTTCAGTGTGGTTTCTGTTAGGTAAATGCACTCTGGTTGATTTGCTTCCCTAATTTGGGTTTGATGTATTTTTGACTTAACAGTGTTTGGTTTGGTTTTGTGAATTCTGCTAAGATTTCAACTTTTTTCGCGTAATGTTTTGACGAAAAATCGCGTTTGTTCCGCAATTCCTAAATTTCAGTTCTGCTCTGTAAGAGATCCGAAAGTCGAATACCAGCGATTGCTGTTGAAATGTGTTTATTTAAAGCCGGTTTCGCTCTCGCCCGATTGCCCACCACAGTCGTTGCTTTACACAACGTCGCTGTAGTTGTAGTTGTTGGTGTGGTCGTCGTTGTTGCTGTCTCTTATCGCTTGTCGTATGGTGGCTCAAGGCGTAAATGCATTACTGCGAGAACGCAACAAGGAAGGCATACACAGTAGTTAGCACGTCGCTGCGCACGTTTTAAAGAAAACGATACCAAGAGACAGCAAATAATAAATAAGAGTGTTTCAGTCGGTTTCGATGAGTTGGTTTGTACTCTGCACCGAAGGCACTTTTCCTTCCGTAAATGCGTCGCATTCGTCGTTATTTTTTAATTTAATTCATACAAATCTTCCGTCTTTGGAACATTAGTAGTTATTTTTCAGCCATATTGGAATTTTGTCAGTTGTTAGCTGAAATTGTTTACCAGAGCAGTTAAAATTACACTTGTACTGCCAATTTAGCTTTCTAAATTGGTTACAAATCCCTAGAATTGGCCATAATTTTGAAAAAATTTGTAGCTCAAATTTTGATAGAAGTTCTATCTCGTTCCATCTTCGAATGATGAGGTTTAGCGAGATTCGCGTTGAGCTTATCGCCTCATTCTAGTTCGGCTGTGTGTGTGGCCATCTGTACTGCCGTCTGGCTGTGTGTAGTGCCCACATCTGTACAGATACTTTGCCGCAGATTGTTGTTGTGGCCGAGCCGGATGGCAGGGTTAAAGCGGGCCTTCTGTCTCTTGGCGAATGGTGGGTTTCGTATTGCATCTCTCTTTACACATTTCACAGCGCTCTCTAGCGTTTGATTCCTGCTACTCTCAGCGCACGTTTCTGCTGGCAATTTCATACGACTGCACGGTTCGTGCAATTTGTCGCATTTTACAAAAGTGTTAATCATTTTGTTTTTAATTTTGTGTAGCGATTCTTTTTTATATCTTTATCTTAAACGATTGCGGTAAATTATACCTGTGAGGGTGTAACGCTTATCAGCTCTAAGCACTTGAGAAAATTGACTTATTCCTTTAAATCTATGGATTCTTGGTGCCAAAACTTGCCGTGTGTGTGTTTCGCACTGATGGCCCCGACTGCGGGATTTGTGCAATTAGCTAGTTTGTAGGTAACTTGGCTATCAGTGAAACATTTGAGTGTTCTTTGTTATGATAAAACCAAGTTGCGGGTAGACGTTAAACATTTGCAGAAAATTGTCGCTTTATCTAGAATTTCTGCTTAGCTTTAACGACACAACGGCCATTAGAGAAGATGTTAATTGCCTACTAAGCTTTTCGAAAAGACATATACATGTGTGTAAATATTTGCTTTTCATTGAAATTGGAAACGAAAATTTGTATAACTGCGAGAAGTTCACAGCAAATCTCGCTAAAGCTTCTGATGAAATTAACAATATGGAACTTTTAGCAAAATTAGAGCTACAGGTTGTTTTTTATTATTAAGCGAGAACAAGCTCCCTTTTAAAAGGCCTTCAGTTGGAGTTATAAATATGTTTTACAAAACTTTATTAAGAGTTATTTTAATCTCAATGTGAATTGCTTACGTCAGTAGTAGTGTTGCCAGATGACTCGCTTTTAACTGAACGTCATTTAAATGTATGTAGTAATAACTTGCGGTGTTTTATTCAAATGCATGGAATTACAGCTTTATGCCGATAACGAATGGCGGGTTTTGATCTTTTTCATAAGCAATTATCTTATCAGATGTCCTATCTGCCGAGAGGGCAGCCGCGAAAGGGTAGTTTTTTTTTTTTGGTGTAAGCAAAATGAGGATTTAAACCAGCGCACAGTGATTCGTTCCATAGACAAAATTCAAAAAATGTATAGCTTCAGAATTTAACAATTTTGATGTCATTTAAAAGGTAAAACTCCAACTAAGAAAACCCCAAAAAATCTGTGCTAAAAATTAATTAGTGTCTGTGCAAAAGCGGCTCAAGTTGAAACTTTTTTCCACAAAAAATGTAAACACATATTTTCTGTTTTTTAGTCTATTGAGTAAAACATTTTTTAAATACATGGTTACCTAGAAGTTGCTAAAACTTTCAAGATAGATTAAGAAATGATGTGGCCATTTTCGCTTTCAATGTTTTCTCAAAATTTGCAAAGTTGAGGCTTTTACTTCACTTTTAATTTAAAATATTTCTCTAAATTAAAAATCTGAAAATTGCCAAAACTTAGAGGAAAACATCTAAAAAGTATGTGAAAGTATGTTCCTGGATTTTTTTTAATTTTAAGAAGCATTCTTTCTTTGTCGGATAATGTAATTACATCATCCGATATCTTCCGATCTCAGAAAATAATTATATTTGAAAAGTGGTGTAAACACCTATTTTTCGAACACATTTATTTTTTCATCCCTAAAAGTATGCAATCAGCATGACAAATTGATAAAATTGCAAAAAAGCAAAACATACGTCTATTATTATCGTTTTTATTGCAAAACTAAAGGGTCCTAAGACAATTTCTGTTACTCTTTGCAATTATCAATGTTGACGTTACCGATGAAATTTAAAATCTGAAAAATCTAGCCAACACACTTGGTGCTATAGCTCACCAAAAATTACGAAAATTGCAAATTTAAGTCTCAGACATTGCCAAACTACAACAGTTTAAGAAAAACGAAATGGAGATTTCAATTCAGCAGACCATGGTTAACTAGTGTACCAAATTTTATGAAGAACGGACCACTCCTAATTTTGTCCCGCGGTTGTATGGAGTCGAATCACTGTGCAGCGGTCCCCCAGCTTGTAGCCCATTGGTATAACGCCTGAGCTGCGATCATCGTTGGAACGTGAGCATTGTGTGCGACTTTGTTTTACATTTGAAATGTTTCTTTGAAAAACCACATACTTACAGTTCAAAAAATGCCAAGCAAAGCCTAGTACTATTAGTACTTCTAAAAACCACAAATAAACATTAATAACGTGTAATACAAGGTCAATTTTCGTTCATAAAGTATTTTACTTTAAAACTAACACTAAAAGCGAAATTAATTTTACTATTTATTCTCGCGACTTGTGTTCTTGTGAGAATATTCTGGCAACACTAACCCTTTCAGGCATGATAACCCATGAAGCGCGTAAGCCGCGCTTCCTAAAACTATTGTGCACGTACAATATTCAAATTTTAAACGCTCAGGTTAGCATTGTCTGTATAATGAAGGCCACACAAATAAATTTATTAACAATTTGTTAATTTAACAACACAAAAACATTGAACTTGAACCTCAACTATCTTTGCATGTTTCTCATCCCAAGTGCTAATCACCACTCGTTCTAATGTTTCTAGCACTTTTTGTTCATTATGTTTTCTACTGTTATTTTGAAACTCTGATCTACTTATAATTTTTAATGTTCGGCAGAACGCAGCGTAAAAGGAACCATTTGTGGTCGGAAGGCTAGTTTTTATTTTGGCTTTGTCGCACATTGCACACAAACGATTTGTTGTAGTTTCGGACCCGTCAAATCTGGACTACACCAGTCAATGGCTGACAAAACTTAGCCAACCAGTCACTATCGCCGACGGAAGAAAACAACCGCAGCTGTATTCTATTTTTAAAACTAGTTTCGTAAACCATTCAATTGTCTGGGACTATCGTTATTCGTTCGGTCATTTGTAATTTATGCATGTAAACCGATTTGAATAATTCAATGGGAAGCATTACAACTGTCTCTGCAATTCGACATCACATCATCACAGTGGTTACGTCTGTGCGCTCAGACGCATAGTTGCGCAATAGAATTTGGTATGTTGGAGCGTGTAGGTCAGTTAGCCAGGTCCAGTGTGTGCGGCGCTGCCATCTCCACCTCTGCCCATAGCCATTTTGGCCGGAACACTGCGTCCGCTAACGACTGCGCAGTCGAGCTCTCTGGCTGTGCTCGCACTCTTTGTATGGATTAAGAGCGAGTTTTGCGAGCGTCTGCTTAGAGCTGAGAATTGAGCGCCACCTGCTGTTCAATTGTCTTGGCTGCATAAATAAATACAGAAATTCGTGCTGTACCCCACCGCATAGTGTTCTATATTGCGTTTTGTTGTTTTCTCTACTAATTCATTTATTTGCTTCTGCGGTTTGCTTTTATTTTGTATTTTGTTGCATTTATGTGTTCAGTTCCCCTGACAGATGGTGCTTTCTCATGCCCGAATAATGCAGTCTACAAATAAATACGAATCCGTCGTTGATTTAGTTAGCAAGAATTGCATTTAGCTTTAACCCTTCGCTGTATGGCATTGCATATATGCAATGTTAACTTTTCATAGATTTGGAAACAATTCTATTCAGCATTCTCCAGTCGTTCATTCTTCAGTTATGTCTCTTATGTTAAAACATGTGATTACTAATGGAATTTTGCGAATAACATTGAAAGTATGTGCAAAAGAATTGACAGCAAGTGTATCGATTTGGTGAAATAATGTTGGTTATTGATGGCAATGGTGATATGGCGGTTGTCGTCGCTCAGCTGTTTAGTGTCTTGAATTGCTAGGTTTGACTCCCCGAAGTAGTCTACACTAAAATATAGATAAAACCGACTTTCCTTGTCCGCAAAACTTTTTTCATAGATACAGCAATTCAACAACATTTCTTTTTTACCATCAGAACTTAACAAGCAAGAAGAATTATATGAAAAAAATGTTTTTTCGTCACGGAAATTAAATCATACAACCAAGGGTTAAGCCACTGCATTTATCTGCGCCACTGCAGCATTCAAAAAATGGGTGCAATATTTATTTTTTTAATCACAGTGTAATCTTTTTGATTTGTAAATAACTTAACCAAGTATTCCTACTCAACCAACAGGGAGTTGAAAGATGTGTGCCAAAGTTTCGCTGAACCATTTAAAATATAGCCTTTTCTAGCATTGCACTACATTGCTTTATATTGCATTGCATTACATCACCTTGCATTGCATTACATTAGCTTTATTATGTTTTCTCAAGCAGTTACGATTGTGAGTTTTTTATTTGCTTGGGATCGAGGGCTATTAATCGTCTGATAGCTGCTGCTTAGTAGGTTGGTTTGTTTCAAACCCCTGCCAACTTGTAGGCCTCCTGATAATCCATGGTAATGATAAGCTAGAAAAGTTGTTTATGCCTGTCTTATGGATAGGAAAAAAAACTGTACTGATCACAAAAGAGCTCTTTAAGGCTAGTGTATAGTTTACGATCTAAATGCTTTGCGTATTACAATGTACATATATCTTGTGAGTTGCACTGCAGAAACGTATGTATATAATATACACGTACATAAGTACTTATATTGAAAATTTCCCAAAAAAAATTGGATTTGGTTTTATTTTATTAAAGAAAATTACAAATTATAAATATCAAGTAAAATTGAGTGCATTGTGTACGGAAGGTGGTGCTTATTAAATCTAGTGACTGGCATTATGATATTTGAAATATATTTGTTATATTTGTTTGTTTAGTTATAACTAAACAATTGATTTCAGGAAAGTGTAATCACGTACACTGCGTTGATATTAGCATTTAAATATTACGAAAGTAGCTCAACTATATAACAGTTGATTTTCATAATAGCTCTATTTACTCTCTTCGCGAAGTAATTGATAACAAGTGCAATGATGAGTACAAATAAATAATTATGGGTTTTAAACGGTTCTACTTATTGCTTATGGAGTGCGGAATAAATAATGGCAAGCATAATGTCCTAGCATTCTGGTAAATTACATTATTTATGAGCTCAGCGTACGGTACTTTACCGTCTGTGAGCTCATAAAGTCTCAAGTCTGTATTTTCGACATTTGTAAAATATTTAAAGTATTTTTGAAAGAACTTTTGTAATGAATGTTATGTGTGTTGGAACACAATTCCTAGAGTAGTAGCTGCCTTCTCAACAGGTAATACTGCTGGGTATAATATTTGTATTGATTTTATGGTCCAATATAACGAATCTTATGTTGTACCCCCAATATGTTAAATCGAAAAATTCGTAAAATCGATCAACATTTTTTTAAAATTTTAAACCATCCTTCTTAAAGAAATAAGTCTCACATATTCAGTTTCTATCTGCGCGATGCGCGATTGCCTCTTTACCGCAAGTGAACTTTTCTGTATGGCAATTTCTCTTGATCGATTATTGCAATTTTAATTTTTAAAAGAAAAGAGCCGACCGAACGCAAAACAAATCCTGTGAAAATGATCAGCAATGCATACAAACAGAATTTGAAAATGTTGGTAACTTGACGTAAATTTGAAAGTTTTAACGTAACAAAAACAATTGAGGTACCGTTCACTTGACGAAACCAAACATTCATTGTTATTGTTAAAGAATGTGAATGCTCAAATAAAAACAATTCGAATGGTGAAAAACAACAAAAATATTCGCTATATCGAATAGCAAATTTCACTTTCGTGCGTAATATAGAACCATCGATGGAAAAAATTTGGCCGTACGTTAAATAGAAAATTCGTTAAATGGAAATTTCGTTATACTGCACGTCCACTGTATATGTACATTCTTAAAAACGACGTATAATTTTTGACCATCCTAAGATTCGCCATCGAAGTCGCTAGAAATGATGTCATTTAATTGACTTTAAAGGCGCTGATTTAAAAATCGCGTTTGATATAAAACGTGAGGATAGGAAAAGATTTGGCACCTGATCAACAACTTTTTATTTTATGAAATCTCATCGTTAAGCCTGACAGTTCAAGGCTGCGCAGTCAGTAGTGAGTCACTTTGCATTTGGAGAATTTTATCTCGGTGCGGTGTGGTGCTGTTGGGTGCTGAGCAATTCGCTTTAAGGGGCTCAGCGATAAAAGCGACTGATAAGCGTGCTTAGCTTATCAGAACCAGCGGCGCAACTGATGCAGAGGTGAGATTTGGGCTTGGCTGTGTTAGTGGATGACGTCTTCCGCACGTTTACAACGTCTTAGGCTTTATCGCCATAGTCGGTATCGCCAGTGTGCACATAAATGCACCTTGGTCTGTTGGCAAGTTGGTCGGTCGGTGGGGAGGGGTGAAAAGGAGTCGTCATGACAGCATGTTGCCCACATGGCGCTTAGCGGCTTTTGGTGAGTAACGGAGCGTCGCCTTTCGCCCCACAACCAGTCATCCCTGCCGCCTGCGTTGAGCTCCGTACGTTTGCACTCGCTACGAGCACATGATCAACACCGGCCCTCACCTCGCCCCCCCTGCGCCCCATTGCGCACAGTCGTCAGTGTCAACAACTACAACTGCCGCCAGTCCAACAAAAACAACAATCTTGAGCATTGTGCCAGAGCGCGACGCGATCTATTTTTAGACTGCGGCGCTGCGACGTTGTCTCAGTGGCACTCAAGTCTCCGCCTCGACTCTCGAAGAATGCGAATATCAAATTAAAAACAAAAAAGTAGAAAAACAAAAAGACTGCACCTAAAAAGGCGAAATAAAAATCGAATAATGTGGGTAGTTGAGCGAAAAATGTGTTCGAAATTATCGGAGGTTAGTCGTTAGTGTGGGTTATGCGAATGGTTGATGGGGGCGCTGGGCGGAGAGGGGTCAGGCAGCAAGGTTGAACTTATGGAGAGTGCGTGTGTGGTGTAGCCAGCCAAAGAGAGCACCAGCCGCTCCAGCTAGCGCCATTGCGTGTGTGCAACTTGTGTCTGCCGTCCGTCCCAAAGTCTATTCAACTTTTGCATTTCTGCGACTTTACACGTCATTCGTTCGCTTCAAAGTATGTTTTAACGGACTCTCGGCCGAGTGCAAAACTGCATGAAGCAAAGCGCAGCGAATTCGCGAAAGCCAAGTCGACGGAACGGCGATCTGGATAATGTGAGAAAATAAAAAAAATTATGGCTTTTGTGTTGTTGTCGTATTTTGCATTGCAATTTTTTTTGTTTTGTGTATTTGATGCCCAGCTTTTTTCATTTTTCTGTATTTTTTGTTTACATTGCGATTGGAATTGCTCTGGCAGTCGCCACACCTCCTAATTTGTTGGTATATCGCTGGGTGCGGACACACACCCACCCATCCAAATATAAGTTGCTGGCATGCGGCGAGAGCGCGAGTCCATGGAATGTGGAATTTGGCACGTTTCGAAATTCACCACGTACCACACTCACCCCCAACCAACAATAACATCGGCCAAAGCGAACGATGAAACAAGCAGCTGAGAGTGCGAAGAGCGTCGATTGCAGCTCTTCGTTTACTTGAAGAGGAATTTGCTGACTTATTTAGTGCCGAGGCAAAAAATATTTTTCGATTTTATTGGATTCTTTTCGTTTGCTGTAATTTTGTTTACTTGACTGCACTTTTGGTTTTGTTGTTTTGCTTTGTTGCTTTGCAAAGCAGCTCGGAATGCCGCGCAGTTGAATTCGTTGCCTATTTTGAAGCTTCTGTGTGTGGTTTTTCAGTTAACTTATCGTCGTTTTGCACGAAATAGTGTCACAGAGCGCCGCACATACAGAAAACCACAATCAATCACACATGCATTAGGCTTCGTATGGCCACTTATGTGCATACGTACATTTGCATGTATGTAGGTATATACTTCTCTGTTATGTACAATATCCATAGTTGTCAATTTTATGTGCACATATTTTTAACTGAATACAGTATGATTTCAAAGTGTTTGTATTTATATAATCGTATGTAGGTATATACCACCCTTAACATATTTAATTCGGCATGCAGGTACAATGTAAGTGTGTATGTGAACGATAACGGCGTACGGGGAGTCAATGCACACTAAACCCGAACGTCAGCGAGGATAATCTGTTTGTTCATTTAAAAATTTGGAATGCACTAAAAATCATTTTAAAAACACTTCGTTGTCTCCGACAACAACAGCAACAAATGTATACTTGCATGCCTTATTGAAATTTAAAATGTCTCAAATGTTTTTCATTCAAATCGATCAGGGGGGGATTCAGAAAAATGTTTCGGGGGGGTTTCAAAAAGTAATTCTTTAACCCTCTGCACTCCGCTGTCCCCACTCAGGGGACATCGTAATTCTAGCATATCACTCGGATGTCCCCTCTCAGGGGACATTTAAGTTTATTATTGATTACGGGGAATTGAGTTATTTCAGGGCAACTTTTTGAGACAAGCATGTTTTCCTAGGTTAGGTTAGGTTACGGTGGCTGCCTCTGTATGAGACACACTTAGGCCTCTTAACGGGCCCGTTGTGATACCACAGATTCCACCCGTTTGAAACACTGTTTTTTTTTCAACATGTGATAGAACACACATTTCAAACGGATGGGGAAAGTGAGGGGAGGGACCTACAGTTTAACGCCGAATCCGAACGGCGATTGGCAGTTTTTCTTTAACACTTGGAGGTTTTGCCATTGCCTGCCAAGAGCGCACTTGTGCGATTCTTGTAATTGTCATTCCCTTCATGTGGATAGCGATATAAGTAGATGAGTGTTTTTTCCAGCCCAAGCCAGGAATCGAACCCGGGGCGCTCGGTATGAGAAGCCAGCGCGCTACCCGCTGAGCTATCGAGGCCGACCATTTTCTCTTGAAATGGCACAAGAAATCAAATCAAGATATCGTGAAATTACTAAGATATATACAAGAAATGTCAGCGGGTTTTGTCGCAGACGAGAACGTGTATCATACAGTACAAAATTATAAACAATAAAGTATTGATTTTTTTCCAAATATACATTCTTCGATCTCAACCAATTCATATAAGACCAATATAATTATAATACGTTACTTAGTACCAAAATTATAAGAAATAATACTAGGGTCTGTAAATGTTCGGTTCTGCCGTAAAGTGGCGCTGAGTAGCTGATAGCCAACGTCGAAAATCGTTCGGAGTGCAAAGGGTTAATATTCATAAAATGCCAAAAATGCCTTTTAATTTGTATGTAGTAGTAAAGTCGATCCTAATATTTCGGGGGAAGGGTTCAACCCCAAACCCCCCTGAATCCGCCACTGAAATAGATTAGTAACTGCTTCAGATCAAAGCGAATGCTAGGAATACACCGCAGCCGAAGCTGAATATAATTTCTTACCTTCGCTCTCTATAGTGGTTCATCAGACGCTTTGCTTTTAAATGCGTTTTTATATTTAACCCAACTAATGGCGAAAGCATCACTTTGGGCACTAAGAAAATTTATGAGGCCGAATGGTGATGGATTGGCTTGAAAAGACTTACGCTTACACACCACTTGAATTTTCATTTTCATTTTCATTTACCGTATCTTGCTTATACGAGTAGACTTTTCAAGAAAGACATGTGACAGTGAGACAGATAAATAAAATTTCCTATTTCTGCGCCATATCTAGGCAGCAAATCGAAAGTTTTCGTGAACTTCCTTTGGAGCAAAAGGAGCGATGTGCCATTCACCTACTTATCGACACTTTCATAGAAGAAAACATATGTAATATTTCTCTGAGTGCCACCTCTATACGGCAGTTCATCATGACGATTCCACATCGAAGCTTCAATGCTTTCGAATATACTTTTGTACAAATAGTCAGATTCATTAAGAGCCGAACTGATTTTTACCAATATACGGAAAAAATATCTAGTACATGGAAATATTTGCAATAGTCCAAAGCTCCAAATTTGCCTTTATGGTCACTCAAAATTTGTTCATCCATATCTGCGCTGCGCCAACTGCATCTGTTGGCGCTTGCGGAGCGCGAGAATTTTACCGGAAAAGCGGAAACCGCGCCATCATAACGAAATCAGCGGCGCTTTTGTCCGACGGCGCCGCTGCTACGTGGCTGTGAACCGTTCTGCTTGAACGGTTTATGCATTTGCACTTAAATTATGCACAAATTATCGGGATGAACGAAGTAAAAAGGACTTGTACGGCATATCCGCTAATGTGTTTTTCAATGGCGCCAATGACAAAAATGTCATTAAATTTTTTTTGTGCAAATATGTTGCACATCAATTTCAGCTACAACAAAGTGCGAGAAAACGTATTTGACGAAATTAAATGTATACAATAATAAAAACGCATACATTATCACGCGCGCAGCTTGTTTATATTTTTATATTCATCAGATATTGTGCAAAACAATCGAAAATTCAGCTCGATATAACAAAAAAAAACTAACAAAAAGCAACAACACTGTGGCTGACTTTCCCTGCGCGCTTTTGTGTATCGTGGTTGATTCAAATAAAAATAACAGCGCCACCTAGAATTCTTTAAGAAACAACACATAACTCATCACAGAATTTATTATTTGAGTGAAATTAAAATGAATTTGTTGGCGAATTTCCAGCTGCAAAACCAACGCAGTGCGAATCTGCCACTTGTGTAGTATTTGCATATTTACAATGCAAAATATGCCTATGTATGTGTAAATAGATTGCGACCTCGCCCATCATTTTGAAATTGTGTGGGTATTACAAGCGCTATGCGCTTCCTTTTGGCGGTGAGGTCTAAATGCGTAGTACCTGTAGCGCCGGGCGCGCTATCAACTCGTTTATCAGCACATCGCCGTCACATGGCGCGAGCGGCTTTATTTATTTTAATTTTATTCAATTTCTTCTGGCTTATTGAGGCAAAATCAAAGGCCATTGAAGCATGTGACTGCAAAAATGCGCGCGGACTAAAATACGTAAGATTTTCGCAATATTTTATGGCTTTGGATCTGTGCACGCTTGGCTGGTTCATGGCTGCTGAATGGATGAGCCATTGCAATTTGTGGAAAAGAGAGGGGAAGGGGCTTAATAGCTTATGACTGCTTACACTAAGATGTCCGTAAGTAAAATACGGATGGGAAAATAAATACTGTATAATAAATAAATGTCCATGCTGCATTGGCGTTGCCATCTGTCTAGGTGACCTAACCAGGGGCTTTGCCGGGCTTTGCTAACGCAGGGGATGTACATGACTATCGAAGTGGTGTTAATCATGGTGCTGAAGCGATACCGCCTTCATGCAGAGCTTCACAATGAATCACATTATATGTACATAGCTGCCGAGTGGAAGTGCGACCTTAGTGCACGTAGCCTTCTCAACCTAACCCTACTTAGATTTGCGTTTACCATGGAAGTAATACGCGTAATTTTTCATTTCATTCTTATTAGCTTTCGGTCAACAATATATGGATATAAAGTATATTCATATAAATAAATATAAATTGTGTGCAAAAATAGACTTAAAAATAGCCTCGCCAAAATGTAATTTCGGAAATATAGAATTTTACGCTTCGGCATATGGCATATGAAAATGGTTTGTTGTGCTTCCAGCGGCCACCTGCTCTTGTTGACCGAAACGCACAACAATAAACAAACCACCAGCGAGTATATGTATACATATATGTACTATGCGCCACGCTTGTATGTCCGCCACCTCAACACCTCGAGATAAGTTTGAAAATAATGCAACAACAAACTCGCATTTTGTTTATTTACATTTCGCAGTTGAGAATTCGGTGGGCACGTTTCATTGATTGAGAAAAAAGGTCACTCAGCTCATAAACGAGTACACCAACAACATTAACAATAACAATGAAAGCCAACAATGAACACAAAATAACAAATACAAAAACAAGAAGCAGCAATAAAAGCTACGGTAGTGGCATGAAAGAAAATCGCGTGCCTACGTGTCCAACTACATGTACGTCCCGTGCCTCATTGCGTCTGTCCGCTACAGCCAATGCGGTCGCTCTCGCCTGTCGTGCGCGCACAACGCACCGGCAGCTGGGGAACCATCTGGAGGCTGACAGTGTTTTCCTCGCACCTCGAACTAAGAGCGAATTTAAGAGCAGACATTTCCAGCCATGTTCTCTTCGGTAATTTTCTGTTTAATGGGTGGCAGGAATTTGCTGATTATTGCATAGTAGCAGGACGTGCTATGCCCAACGTTGTATGCGATGTGACGTAGTTGCCTCACCCTTGGCGCTTGAAGTCGTTGCTTTGTTGTGTTCACAGCACGCTGAGGATTTTGCCAGCCTGGCATAAAATGCGGTCCGTACTGCAGATGTCGCCTTGACCTGGCGCATTTACCTTGAGGCAGGATATTGCTACAGTTTCACCACTAGAATTACGTTGATGTTGTGACTAATGCCATTAAAATTGCCTCTTGTATGCTTCGCTGATGAAAAGTCTAAAAAGTTTACAAATATGCACCAAAATTTTTGTTTCTTATTGTTTTTTAACATCCACTTGAACTCATTAAAAATCCAATCAGTAACTTCCAACCTGTTAGTAGTTTCTTTAGCCCGAAAATATTCATATTCCTACCTTCTAATAAGTTTGCAAACATCTTTCAATAGAAAATCAAAGATTCATTCATTTTTCAACCACACCAAAACACACCGAAAAATACTATGCACAAAGTAATCAGTTATTTTTGTTACAAGTGTTTCATTAAAATTTAATTTAACTCGATGCTGCTTTTGCTTTTAGATTGTCGCCAGACGGCATGATCTCAAATTGATTGTCACCTCAGCCACTATGGACTCCACCAAGTTTGCAACGTTTTTCGGCAATGTGCCAACTTTCACCATACCGGGACGTACATTCCCTGTGGACGTTCTGTTTAGTAAGAACACTTGTGAGGATTACGTCGAGTCGGCCGTGAAACAAGCGCTGCAAGTGCATCTCACACCTAACGAGGGCGACATGTTGATTTTTATGCCCGGCCAGGAGGATATCGAAGTGACGTGTGAGGTACTCGCGGAGCGGCTGGTAGAAATCGACAACGCACCGGAGCTCTCTATACTGCCCATTTATTCGCAACTGCCTTCCGATCTGCAGGCAAAGATCTTCCAAAAATCGCCCGAAGGCTTACGGAAATGCGTCGTTGCCACGAACATTGCAGAAACGTCACTCACAGTAGACGGCATTATCTACGTGATTGATTCGGGTTACTGCAAGCTGAAGGTGTACAATCCGCGCATCGGCATGGATGCGCTGCAGATTTATCCCATATCGCAGGCGAACGCAAATCAGCGTTCGGGTCGTGCTGGCCGCACAGGTCCTGGTCAAGCGTATCGGCTGTACACACAGCGCCAGTACAAGGACGAGCTGCTGCCGTTGACGGTGCCCGAAATTCAGCGCACCAATCTCGCTAACACGGTGCTGCTGCTCAAGTCCCTCGGAGTGGTCGATTTGCTGCAATTCCACTTCATGGATCCGCCTCCGCAGGACAATATCCTGAATTCGCTGTACCAGCTTTGGATTCTCGGCGCGCTGGATCACACCGGTGCACTGACACCGCTCGGCAGGCAAATGGCGGAGTTCCCTTTGGATCCGCCGCAGTGTCAAATGCTCATCGTATCATGCCAGATGGAGTGCAGCTCTGAGGTGCTTATAATAGGTAAGTTCCGTTAATCCTTCTCCATCAACAGTACATAGACTTATTGATTTGCCTTTCTAAAATTATTTGTGCAGTTTCTATGCTTTCCGTTCCTTCGATCTTCTATCGGCCCAAGGGACGTGAAGAGGAAGCAGATGGTGTGCGCGAAAAATTCCAAGTACCCGAATCGGATCATCTTACCTACCTCAATGTATATTTGCAGTGGAAACAAAACAAGTATGGGATGCTAATTTTTTACTTTTTCTACAGCTAATGTAATTTTCCGTTTTCAGTTACAACGCCAGCTGGTGCAATGAGCACTTCATCCACGTGAAGGCGATGCGTAAAGTGCGTGAAGTACGTCAGCAACTAAAGGACATCCTTGTGCAACAAAAGTTGAGCGTAAAGTCATGCGGCAGCGATTGGGACATCGTGCGCAAGTGCATCTGCTCAGCGTATTTCTACCAGGCCGCACGACTCAAAGGCATCGGCGAGTATGTGAATCTGCGCACAGGTATGCCTTGCCATCTGCATCCGACCTCGGCGCTGTACGGGCTTGGCACCACGCCTGACTACGTAGTCTACCACGAGCTGGTGATGACGGCCAAGGAGTACATGCAATGCGCCACCGCTGTGGATGGTTATTGGCTGGCCGAACTTGGACCAATGTTTTTCTCGGTGAAGGAGACCGGACGCAGTGGGCGCGAAAAGAAAAAGCAGGCGGCCGAGCATCTGAAGGAAATGGAAACGCAAATGCAATTGGCACAAGAACAAATGGAGGAACAGAAATTGCAGGCGGCACAGCGAGAAGAGCAAATGACACCGAAGCAGGAAATCATAACGCCGGGCGCAACTCCTCGTCGAACGCCAGCACGCATTGGTCTTTGAATGCGATCGCAAACATATTTCCAATACTTAGACAAGGCACGTTATTGCACTGACTTTACTCTTAGCTAAATTTGCGACTTGTGTACATACCATAAAGGCCCATAAGTTAAGAATTAAAACATGTTAATTAAATGTGTGAGAACAAATACGATATAAGGCTTTGTCTTCTGCGAAAAATTAAGGGGGGAAATGTATTTGAACTACATTACCTAGTAAGAAAAGGTAATGAAATTGAAGAGCGCTGAAAAGTATGCTTTAAATTTGGACATTTTCTTGCAAATGATGCTGCCAAAAATTACTGGAATGAAATGCATGCTGCGGCATGTTATGCACAGATGACACCACGGGATTATTAGAATATGTTTCGATCTTTAGTAATGCTGGCAACCGTGTGCCACATTTTCTATGGTTTTATGATTGCTTAAAGCCCTCTTTCATAGCGATTGATTCAAGCAATTCAGTATACAAGAATAAATGGATATTTATTTTACGAGTAAATACAATAAATGTATATATAACAAATTGGAGATATACTAAAATTTCGTAGTAAATAACACTGGAAAATGTATCATAAAGCCCTGTATCATATAAATCACTCAAACCAAATGTAGTACTCTATATTATTGTGGTAATCACACTGCGATACCATCAAGATAACAAATAATACAACATTACGTTCTTTGCTTGGTAACACAGCGCATTTTACGCCACTTAGCGGTATGCAATAGCGACTATACAATCTTGTTATTGCTTCGTGCGATTGGCCATCACCTGCTCGATCTCCTCTACAGTACGCGGTACAATGGCGAAATTCTCATTGCCCTTTTCTGTGATGAGAACGTCGTCCTCGATGCGCACGCCGCCGAAATTGCGGAAGCGCTCGTACACTTCGACGTTGATGAACTTGTTCGTTTCTGGATCGGCAAGGGCGCGATCCATAAGGTAGTCCACAAAGTAGCAGCCGGGCTCAACGGTAACGTACATGCCGGCCTTGAGCACACGTGCAAAGCGCAATTTGCACAGCCAAGGTTCTTTGGGACGCTCTGGCTGATTTGGCAAATAGCCGCCCACATCGTGCACGTCCAACCCTAGCAGATGGCCGAGTCCATGCGGCTGGAAAATCCCTCCCAGACCAGCAGCCAGCATCTGATCAACATCGCCCTTTAGCATACCGCCCTCTTTCAACTTCTGCAGCATAGTTCGGCAGGACAGCTTATGCATGTCAACCCAGGAGACACCATCGCGTGCCTCCTGCAACACTGCGTTGCGCGCAGCCAGCACCGCGTTGTAGATCAGTTTCTGGTCCTCGGTGAATTTGCCATTTGCGGGGAAGCTGCACGTGATGTCTGCCGCGTAGCCGCAGTAATTAGCGCCCATGTCGAAGAGGCACATATCGCCATCGCGGACCGCTTTGTCGTTGGGTGCGCCAGCATGTCCGTAGTGCAGTACCGCTGAGTTTACGCCGCTGCCACAAATGCAAGTGTACGAACTGTGACGGCAGCCACCCACCGCGTATGAGTGGTGCAGGAACACCGCCTCGCCCTCGTACTCGGTGCGGCCGGGTTGCATGAACTGCATCACACGAATGTGTGCGTCCGAGGAAACCTTCGCCACGTAGCGCAAAACTTCGATTTCCTCGGGCGACTTGATCACACGACATTCGGCTATCACTGGGTGCAATATATTACAGTCAACCACATACTTCTCAATGCCTTCAAATCGAGCTGGCTGCGAGGTCAAGCTGCTGTCCGTGTTGGTGCCGCTCAAGGTGTAAATCACAGACACGGCCGATCTCTCGAAATACGCGTTCAGCTCGTCCACGTAGAGCACCTGATCCACCTCGTACATCTTCTTCAACTCTTCCTTCGTGTGCAGACGACCCATCCAAGTGGCGTACTCTTCGGGCAGACGCGGCACGAACAAGATGGCTTCACCTGTGGCCACTTTCAGCGCCCCATAGCAGCCAGGCTCCTTAACGCCAAACAGGTACTGGAAGTACGACTCCTGACGGAACAGGTAACTCACATCGGTGTCATTAAAGCTGACGTCTTTTCCGCCTTCCAGCAAAACTTGCGCCTTGGCATCGACACTGCCTTGCGCTCGCATTGCAGCGCAAACTTTCTGACGATTATTGCGGAACAGCGACATCGGTACCGCGTACGTCGAGGGACCCATCTTGAAGGAGGACATGGCTCTTGATTTCACCGACTGGAAGCTTCTATCGGAAATTTGAGTTACATGCACCTTATAAATGAGCAAGTTTATTCACACTGTTGTATGCTTGCGATTTGATGTACGAATGTGGCGCTAGTCCCTGATGTATTTCGCTAGTTACAAGCGCTGCGGTTATCTGGCTCTTTGTTGTAGTTTATCTCGACTTGTGCGGTCAGCAATAATCAAGTGGCCGTTTTATGGTGTTTTTGTCGTCTAATCAATGTTGACAAAGTTGCTCCCCACGGTCCCCGGTCGTTTAGAAAACCAGCTGACAAATTTATAACACGAAATTCCTCATTCTGCTTCGTTCGAACTTGTTACGAATGTCAAGAAGAAAGCATAATAGGGTTGCCATGATTAGTTAAAAATTGCGCTTCGATCGTATGTTATCGGCAACCACTTGTTGAGTTAAATATCAAAACAAAGAGAAATCACTCAAATTTAATTATTGCATCATGGAATAACCTTGTGAAAATTTCATTTGTGTGCCATTTTAAACGCTCATATTGAAAATGATTAGTTTAATGTTGATACACATACTTGTTTGTCATGTATTGTTTGAGCAAATACTTTGCAATATTGAATCGTATTGGATTGTTTCTAATTGCATTCGCATCGATTGTCGAGCAATCGTGTTGGTTCTAATTGCAATCGATGTGCGATAGCTGGCGATCGTCGGTGGGCCCATCGCTGTTATATTTTTTTTCTCAACTTTCACTTTGTTGTGAATCGCGTACGCGTTTTTGATTGCGGAATTCAATTAAACAGGGTCAGCGGAAAGCAGCCGAAAACAAATACGCGTCAAGAATTCGGTCGGGCCGCGAGCAACCGCATTTACAGCGACTACAATAAGAAGCCAACTGCCAGCTGGGATTGGGGGACGTCGATGCCATTGTTGCGCATGCCCCCATTGAAATTGTGAGCACGACACGCGACGAAGTCGACTAAAACGGCAGCGACGACGCCCACAGAACGAATTTGCATAGTGCGTAGCGTGCAGCAGACAGGCAGGTAGATAGGTGGAGTGAGTGGCGACGGCGGCGGCAGCAGTCACAACAACACAGTCATAGGCAGCATGACTTCGAAGTATGAGCGCATCAAGAACGATTGCATTGCCCGCAAAATCCTCTGGGAGGACCCAGACTTTGCGGCTGTGCAGTCGTCCGTGTTCTACTATCAGACACCGCCGTTCACGTTCCAGTGGCGACGCATAGCAGAGTTTGCGGACGCACAGCAGGCGTGCTTCGTCAATGAGGGCGAGAACTTCGACGTGATTCCGGGCAAGATGGGCGACCGTTGGTTGGTGTCGTGCCTGGGTGTTTTGCACTCGTTGCGGAATCTCTTCTACCGCGTGGTGCCCGCTGACCAAAGTCTAGACAAGGCGCATGGCATCTTTCGATTCCGGCTATGGTGGTGCGGCGAGTGGGTGGAAGTGTTGGTCGATGATCGGTTGCCTACCATAAATGGACGGCTGGCATTTCTGCAGCCACAGGCGTCACACTGCTACTGGGCGTCGCTGCTGGAGAAGGCCATCGCCAAGTTGCACGGCTCGTATGAGGCACTGAAATATGGCACGCGGTCGGACGGCCTCAGCGACCTTCTCGGCGGCGTTGTCGAGTGCATTCCGTTAAAGACGGGCAGTGGCGCCACGGACCTATTGCGGCCGCAGCAGCTGAAGTCACATCTGGAAACGACTTGCATTGTGACGTGTATCGTGGCGACGAGTGGTGCAGCTGCGCAGAACAAGAGCACACCGGAGCGACCGCCAAATGGAATTGTGCTCAATGTCAACTATAGGTGAGTGTGCGCACGTGTGGGCGAACCAGCGCTGCTGGCCGGACAGCTTTTGCAGCGCCCGTGCTAAATATGTACAATTAATTTACAATATACCGAAAATTTAAATATTGTTACTTATATAACCGTTGCTTTTTGTAGGCTCTGCTCGCTGGACAAGGTGGAGACACTGCTGGGCGATGCAGTGCAGCTGGTGCGCTTGAAAGATCCTCTGGCCTGCAATGCCTTCGACAACAATGCGGGCTTCGTTGGCGATTGGTCGTCGGTGTCACCGTCGTGGGAACGCGTGTCCGTGCAAGAGCGTGACCGCCTGTTCGGCCAACTGGACGTGGGCGAGTTCTGGATGTCGTTCTTGGAGTTCACGCAAACTTTCACTACACTCGAGTGCATCTATCTGGATGCCGACACCGCTAAGGACGAGCTGACGCTGCAGGACCGACCCAAACGCTGGCAAATGAAAATGTTTCAGGGCCAGTGGAAGCGCGGCGTGACTGCAGGCGGTTGCCGCAACCACGAGTCATTCCATATTAATCCGCAGCTATTGCTAAACATACAGGAGAAGCAAGAAGTGGTGCTAGCGCTGAATCAGCATACCGCTGTCGAGCCCAAGGTTATTGGATTTACCGTGTACAAACTGAATAGTCCCGCCAATGGTGGCAAGGCCAAGTTCACCGAGTGCTTACCCAAGGAATTCTTCAAGACACAGGTGAGTTTCCTCAACTCGGATTACGGCAACACGCGTCATGTGAGCTACCGCTGTCAGCTGGAGGTGGCTCAGTACGTGCTCATGCCCACCACATATGAGCCGGGCGAGGAGTCCAGTTTCACGGTCCGCATACTGGGCACTGCTGCGCTGCGACTCTCGCTGCTGGAAATACAAACGCTGATGCTGCTGGATCCCTTCCCGGCGCTAAAGAATGAAGCGGATACCACCAAAATCAAAAACGTCTGCCAGTACGAGCCGGTTTTCATGCAGCTGGCAGATGAAAATAAAACGATCAATTGCTTTGAGCTGCACGAACTGCTGGAGGCGTGTCTGCCGAATGACTATATTAAGGGCTGCGCCAATATTGACATTTGTCGTCAGGTGATTGCGCTGCAGGACAAAACTGGCACCGGGCGCATACATTTTCTGCAATTCAAGACCTTCATGGTGAATCTGAAATCGTGGCAGGGCGTGTTCAAAATTTACACCAAGGAGAAGGCGGGTATATTGCGCGCAGAGCGGCTGCGCGACGCACTTTACGATGTGGGTTTCCAGTTGAGCACGGACATTATGAATTGCTTGATGCAGCGCTACATACGCAAGGACGGCACGCTACGCCTCAGCGACTTTGCCTCGGCGGTTTTGCACCTGACGGCGGCATTCGATTATTTTCAGCGTAAGGATCACAACCAGGACAACGTAATCGAGATTGAGATGTCGGACTGGATCAAGTGCGTGCTGCGGTGCTAACACAGTGGACTGAAAGGGCACGTTAAGGCCTCAAAATCGAGTAGCCCTAGGCAACTAACTACTCGAAATCCAGTGCGAAACTGTGGTGGCTTTCTTGTTAATTATATGTGGATTGTAAGTCCTAAGCATGAAGCAAATCCAAAATTTGATATATGAAATATTTTAATATTCAAGACGAACATATGAGTCTATAATAAGTTTTAGTGACATGACAATATTTGCAACAAATTAGATTATATTTGAAGCTAGTAAAATATGTGAATTACCGAAATTCCGATCGCTGCAATATGGAACACAAGATCAAGTCTTCCCATAAAAGAGAGGGCTACATTTGTTTTTAATGAATATAGCTGTTGAAATGTTGTGAAATGTTAAACATACACGGAAAGCACATGCATGTACTTAAACAAGCATTGTATTAAAGGTCAAACCGCTAAAGACAGCAAGAGACCAACTACACAAAGTGCAGTGTAAAGGACAAACAGCAAGTTTTGTTTGTAGCAGTTCAATACTTCATTATTTTAATTTGTTTTTATGCAAAGTATGCATAGTTATTTTAAGCACTTGCAATATGCTGTACAGAATATTGCTTCTTAGAATTTTCTCGAAATGAAGGCGAAGGATTCAAGTAATCGCTCCTAACCAAAATCGCTACTTATTTATTACAATCACAATTGCTGACGTTTAACCCAAAAATGCATCTGAAAGATCTGCTTATTTATGTATGTATATCGCGAAGTAATACGATTTCCATTTTTATGAAATCTTAGGTTTAGGCTCTGACGATTTTCCACAAGAGTGAAACACAAAAGACAGACCGACTGTGGTTGTTGTTAGTAGCAGCAATTTGCGAACGTTTAGTGCAAACGAATATTAGATCGTTAATCTTTAATGGTAGCAATATTTTTGATAATCGATATTATACAAATTGTTGATAACTCAATTTTTATGTGTGCACACAAATTTAACACTTAAGTCAAATGATTACGTTTATTGTAACAACTTTATTTTTATATTATTGTATTAAATTGTAATTAAATGATTTTACGTATTTACATATTGCAATTGCACGTCAGTTATTGTCTATTTATGAGTAGTTTGCTCGGTTGCGTTTACACGCGGCCGGGCTCAATGGCAGCCGCACTCCTTGGCCACACTCTGCGGATATTTGCTCAGATTGACACTGTCCTCGTTCAGATAGTGCAGTATCGAGATGGATCCCAGCTTGATGGGTACGCAGCAGGCCTTCGGCAGGTGCGGCTGCTTCAGGTGCATCAGAGTCTGCACAATGGCGTGGTTGGTGGCATTCATGTGCGTGGCCAGCGGGAAGTTGCAATCTCCGCCGCAGAAGTACGCTTCGAACTTCTTGGGCGCTATGACCCAGTTGTGCATTTGTAGGTCCCTGAAGTCCAGCGTGAAGTTAAGCCGCTCACAAGACTTGGGCAAACGGTAGATCTCGATGGACGGCGGTGGTGGCCGGTAGTAGCCGGCGCGTCGTTTGCGCCTGGCGACCGCGCGGCGAAAACGTAATTTCTGTATCTTGGTCATCAGCTCCGGTCCGTTGAAGTAGCCAATGATGAAGGGCTGCAGGTCGAGGAATTGCGGCTGCGCAAGAGCGCCTACTAAGCCCACCGCGCTGGCCGCTATGGCTGTACCAGCTACAGGGGATTTGCTGTCCTCAGTGAGCGTGACGTCCAATAGCAGTTCGCTGCCATACAACACCTGGTGCAATGTACGATGCTGCAGCCACTTGGCCAGCAAACGCGTTACATTGAATTCCAGCCAGCCCTTGTAACAGGTAGTGGAATTGATGGAGGTCACTACGCGCCAATTATCTTCGTCCGGCAGCTGAGGCTGCTTCGCGGTGCGCTGATATACGGAGATTGTCATGCAGCGTGCGTAGGCCGCGCACTCCTTGCCGAAGATGCCCAGGTGCGGACTCTGGTAAATGCGGAGCGCAGATTGTACCAGTGCCAGATCGTTTGGCACATCGTTGGTGTTGAAGTTGAGTAGCATTTTTGCGGAGGCAGCGCTGGTGGAGTCGTTGCTGACCACTTTGTGCAAATGCTGCAACGCTTGGGGTGCTGTGAATTTGAGCTTTTTAATGCGAGAACACATGTGGTGGCTAAAAGAAGCACTTACGTCGACTTGAAAATGTGACAATGTTGTTGCATTTGGCAATCTCTGCACGATCCAGTGGAGTTATGAAATTGTTGTGCTGCAGAGCGCGTTTACGTCGTCGATTCATTGCCACGTTTTCTAGATCTTCATCTTCGTTGATTTCATTATAAATTTGCAATAGGAATTGCGATGCAGAATTTCTGTAATGACAACAAAAGTAGATATTTGAACACATTTGAGACAAGTTAAAGACCAAATATTGGGGTTTTTATTGTTACCTCAGTGAAGGCTGCCTTTTCAAACGATCTGCGCGCCCACTCAGCCCCAGCAGATCTGCCATTTCGAAATCGTACCCTTGCGACAGTGGCTCCTCATTGAACTGAAACGCCGGCGCCGCGGTGAGAAAGAATGCCACTAGCAGCGCAATGCTCCACATATTATTTGTAGGCGCTGTACACAAAGGAAGACCACTTTCGCGCCACATTTGATAAAACACTGCACACTGCGTAGCACTGGACTCACAACTAGCGCGCTGCTTCCCCTGCGGCGATCATAAGAGTCTTTAACTATAATCCGAAGAGCTTCACTCATTTACGAATGCTAAATCGTATGGTCAGGTACGGACGAAACGCAGGCACTGGAAGCACTGTTCTTTCATAATTTGCTCGGAAACAATAGATGGCTTACTAAAAGGACACTTCCAGGAAACTAATCAGGTCTTTCCCTTGTGCAATGCTTAAGGTTCTTTGTAATTACTTCGAAAACAGTTGAATATTTCGTGCCTGTATGCACTTGTCGTACATTTAAACCGTAGATGAGACGTTTTAGGTTATGTTGATTAAAGTTGAACAAAACTTTTAATTACCCCAATAAATTTAAATTGTTAGCGTTGGTCATTTTATATTAAGTAAAATTCACTGGACTGAATAAAATCGTTGAGTCGAAAATCTGAAATGATATTATTATAGAAAATTCGATTATTATAGAAATATCAAAAGTATTTTGAAAAACTTATAACCCATTAATACTTTGTATGTTAACAGTTATGCCGCAATCCTGCAGAAAGTACGACGGCAGGTCCATGCGTTTATATCCAATTTAAAGGGTATTTAGAAAAGAGTTCATTTTTAGGATAGCCGACAATTTTGATTTCGATGACACAAATGTTTGCGTGTTTGTATGTATGCGATGTGTAAGCGCTGTAAAGATTTAGTAATGATAAGTGATTTTATTTTGTTGTTAGAAGACAGAGCGCCAACAAAAAACGCATTATTGACAGAACCGCTTTATCCGTCACGAGAGAGTAGTGGCGTTCCAGTAATTATGGTTTCGGATGTATGCCAATAGTCCTAATTCTTGATCGGAGCAGGTCTACGGGAATGAGAAAGTTTCGCTTATAAGCTGCTTGCTTTGCTAGCTAGCTTTGTTACGCACTTTGCTGCCGCACAAAAGCAATTTTATCAAGGTTTAAATTATTTGTTTGCATTTTTATTAAAAAAATAATATATGCATTTTTATTTTGCGCAGAATTTAAATAAGTTTACTGAAAAGATTCAGCTTAATCGACCGTCTAGTTTTTTAGTTTTAGTGTCGTGTGACCAACAGTTGTTTATATACGCGTAATTTCCGTAGAAAATATTGAAATCTTAAAATATCTAAGTCGTTTAATTCCAAAGCATTTGGGAGACCAGAGATTTCACAATCTCGGAATTCCGAAACGTTCATAGAGTCCAACTGTTGAATCGGCCACAATCGGCCAATGCATATTATTTGATCGCTCTTAATGGGACTATGTGAATTAGCCTTAACAAACGTTGTGCTCTTCTCAGCTCCTGTTCTCATTCATAGTAGGTTTGTTACTTTGCTAGAAGACGTTTGAAAGCGACATCTATGAGTGAAAGTGATGGGTGGATTGTAAACTGCAAATGACAATAACGAGCAAAACGGTTAAGCTGGGAACAGAATTCGCTACCGGTAAATTCATTTAGGTTGTTGGTTTAGTTGTTCAATCTGTAAGCGGCTCATCGGTGTCCTTGCTAAATTACTACCGCCACGAATTATTTGTGCGTATTCAAAATAGTTATCTACATATTTTTGGTTGCATTATTTTATCTAAATGTTTGTGTAAATTTTTCCAACTGTCGGCCGTTAACTTTTTAAAATAGATATCGCCGATTTGAAGAATGTTGTGTATTAGAAAACCAGCAACCGTATGTCTGTCTCCAGCCCGTATGAACGATCACTCTTGAGTAGTGCCCGACCGAAACCACTTCTTTGGGCCGAAACCGAATATTCGGTCGGACACTACTCTTGAGTTACTAACTCAAACTAATTCTGTGCTGTAGTTTCATGACTTCTTTTACTTTTCACCTTTATGCTTTTTCCTGGGGTACGATAAACACATTTCGACATATCACAAATAGCAAGGCACATTAAAAATACTTCAATGACTAACAAACTTTGAGTTCATTTTTACACTTTGCATTATTAAAAATTGTACTTTCGTTTTAGCTGCTTGGCTTCGAGAATTGTCCTCATGCGCAAATTCAAAATTTTCTTGTAAAAATTGTATGCAAAACCAAAGCTAAAGTGCGTCCATCCTTGGCAAGTTGGTCGCCGCATACGAATGCCCATTTCAATAAATTCATCTTCGCCCAAAGTGGACATGGGGACATGAAAGTTTACTGTTAAAGTTGTACATTTTTTATTTTTCATTTTGGAAAACAAGAAAAAACTTTTAAAAACTTTTTGCACGTCTCCAGTTTCACACATTTTGTGCCTCTTCGCCCTCCACCCAGTCAGCCCTCACCGCTTCTGTCCGACCGGCTTGTGACTTGGCAATGGAGAAATGGACAAGTTGCAAATGAAAGTATCCTTTTTGGCAACTTTTTGCGTTTCACCAATGGCTATGAAACAACAATAACAACAACAAATCGAATGTATAGCAGCAAAAATATCTAAAACAAATGCCAACAAAAATACAAAATAAAAAACGAACACACACACTCGCTGAAACTTGCAGCGAGGATATGTTGGGATAATGTGCATGCATTTGTATCCTTCGAGTATCCTTTTTGCGAGTGATGCAAATGAATATAAAACCAACAAAAAACGACCAAACCAAAACAACTACAACAAACAAAACGCAGTGCAGTGTAAGGAGGAGGACGACGGTGAACGGAATGGACGAAGGGAAGCAACGAAAATCTGAATGGAATGAGAGAAGGCAAAGCAAAGTAATTTGTTGTTGTTATTGTTTTTGTTTTAGCGTCAGCGCGCCGAAGAAAAAGACGAATTTGTGTTGCACTTCCGTTTGCAGCTTAAGGATGCCCATAAATATACTTTTTTGAGACTGTTGCTTTGTCAGTTGCTCTTGTTGTTGTTGTTGTTATTGAAGGGATGAGCAGTGGGTTAGAGCGGTCGCCGGTATTGGTGCTCGTACATTATGCATGTGAGTACGCAGTTGCAGATGTTGCGGAGGGACAGACAGACAGACGGACAGACAGACGCTGCCGCACTTTGCGCGGCCAGTGAAGCGAACGAGCCAACGAGCGAGCGGCACCGAGCAAGTGACCGGACGAGTTGTCGTGCATTCATCAAATGCAAATACAACATGTGACTGCGAATTTAGATACGTTCGAGAGTGGCGTGGAGCATAGTCTTTGTCGGGTCGAATGCCCGTTGCCGGCGCGGTGGCGTGGCGGTGAGGTAGCATTTTATTTTATTCTATTTAAATGTGGGTCCTTACAAAGGCATCCTTTTGCCAGCAGAATGTGCTGGCATCTGATGCGCCGAGTGTGTGCGTTAAAGATAAAAGGACGACACTGCTGCAGCTCTAACTACGAGTAGCGTTGTCGCTGTTGTTGTTGTTGCTGATGAGATGGCATGCAGGAGGAGCAGAAACACACACGCATTCACTTAATGACATGCAGAAGGACTCGAAATTATTCGAAATTGGGAAAACTTTTCTTTTATTCCTGCCGCCCCGTTGCGTCTCATCGCCCTCTGGCACTCGCCATTGTCCTCGTGGCTGTTGAAAGCAGCAAATCCTTTCAAATGTGGCAAATGTGTCCAGGTACCGAAGGTTGGGCTAATGGACAGGGTGCGAGCGCCCATGATGGCGTGGGGCGTTATGAAGGCGGCGTGGCTGCTCGGTTGGTTGCAGATGTGTGTGTGTGTGTGTGTGTGTGCAAATAAACGCAAAGTTATGTGGGCAACGATAATGCAAGTTGTCGGAAAATTTCAATAAAATGTATTTCTACAAAGATAATTACATAAAAAAAACACAAACAGCTTCAAAGCAATGTAAGCCCCGTTGCGGTGCTGTTCGCATGCTTCAAAGTCGATGTGATGTGAAGTGATGTACTCACTTCTCTTTGTGATACGAATAAATAGAGAAATAATTTCGATTTCACTACTTCAAATATGGACTGTTTAAATTGCAGCAGCGGATTTTTAGACTTTAACAAGCACAAATGGCATCCGTTTCTGCTCGCTTCGCAGTTCGATTTGGCATTCGTATCTTGTCTGACTAGTCGCTAAAATCCATGTCAACCATCCGCACACCTTTTTCTCCGTCCCTCCAACTCCAGCTCCAACTCCAACTCCAGCTCGCATGTGCCGTCTTACTGCAATACTACCAGCGTATTAATGTCCTTTCCGCATTTTACAAATTGGCTCAATTGCAACTTTATGTCACACGCACGCACACAGCTTCGCTTTGGTCGCCGGCAAGTAGATTGAAGAAGAAGAAGAGGAAAAAAACGCGCCGAGTATTAACAAAAGCGTCGAGTCGAGCGGCCACAGTAACTTTACCGCCATATGTGTCCAATTGTGGACAGTCGCACTTTCGCTTCCTTCCACGGCCCGTCGCCGCCCACCCCCCGACCACCGATAATCGCCAGCGCGCCATTGCCATAACGAAGTCGGTCGGTCGTGTCGGTCGCTCAAAGTGGTCGAAATCGCATTGCTCGCGCCCGCATTCACACGCCCACTCGCCGTCGGCGCCCACTCCCAGTGTTGGGGTATCATAGCACGAAATTGTATTACACCTCAATAACAACGCCAGGACATGACGATATCCTGGACACGCTGCGCATAAGGATGTGTGACAAGTGATGCGTGTTTTGTTGTGGCGCTCCTTAAGTGGTGAGTGTCCTTTTTTCATCGACATCCTCCAGCTCGTCGCACGTTCCGTTGCCGTCGCTGCCGCTGCCTTTTTTTCGCATCGTTTTTATGTGTTTTTTCTTCATTGCTCTTTCGCTTTTTTTCATGCTTAATTGAATAGGTCACTCGAATTTCAATGGGCTGCTGCCACTACGGCCATCGCGCTGATACGTAATGATGATCCCAGTGGCCGTTGGACTTTTTTGCCGGCCGGCCATTCAGTCGATATGTTTCTTCGGTTTTATGGGCGGTCGTTGGTGCGTGCGCGCAGCACCGTTGCCACGACGTGTCGTATCGAATGCAAAAGTTTCAATTCAATTTTGAACTTCGTAAATAATGACGGTACGATGGGATAATTCGACACTTTGTTGGACGACGATTCATTCTGACTGATGGCAGTGGATAGTTCAAAAGAGATACTGTTCGGAAAGAGATACAACTTTTTTTTCAAATAGTATTTTTAAGAGTGAAATTGTTCATTTTTGATTTTGACCAGAAGTTCATTTTGACTGATGGCAGTGGAAAGTTCGAAACCGGGCTACCACTGTTCGGAAAGAGATAACATTTTTTTTCAAATAGTATTTTTAGAGTGAAATTGTTTGTGAAAATGGAGATTGGGCGTGCCTTCCCACGGTACAATGACCAGTTAGCATAGCTGAATAAGTCTAGAAGTTCATTCTGACTGATGGCAGTGGAAAGTTCAAAACCGGGCTACCACTGTTCGGAAAGAGATACAACTTTTTTTTCAAATAGTATTTTTGTAGAGTGAAATTGTTTGTGGAAATGGAGACTGGGTGTGCCTTCCCTCGGTATAATGACCAGTTAGGACAGCTGAATTAGTCCAGAAGTTGTTTAGTTCCCTTAAGATTTAGATTTGACTAGGTCTCTCTGGAAAACTAAGCTAAGCATGTAAGTCCGCAGTTTCTTTGTACTGAGATATTGAGTGCAAGTTTTCACCGCTTGATTGAAGTAAAAGTTTTGAATTCAAAAAAGTTTAAAAATTATGAAGAAGCACTTATTAGGTCAGGTAAGAAATTAAATCAAGAAAATAGATTTAATAATATTTTACATTTATTTTATCTTAAGTCTTCCTATGCAGCAATACAAAGTGCACCACTGTTCCTGCTCCAAATTGAATACACCACACTTTCTCGCATTCGCTCTTCTTACTACATTTTTTTTTGTTCGATGGGTACTAAAATGCACCAAGATTAGAAATGACAACGGTCAATTTTTATGGTCATTATTGACAATATTTGTTTTGTTATTGGAATTCTTGTTGCTGATGTCGCAAATGACTTTGGTAGACAACAGCAAAATCATCATCATGTTGTTAATTTGACCATTTGTTGTTGTTGTTGTAGTTGGTTTTTGCAAAGCAGTGAAATTTATTGGCCAAGGTGCTTGTCGTCCCGATGTCCGCTCGCTACCCTTCCGACTTCCGGCTTGTAAAACACGAAAACGATTGCGTATTCACTGCAGGCCGCCGGCTTTTGCTCCTTTAATTTCGCAGCAGCCAGAAACAGGTTTTATTTCCTTTTCTCTGAAACCAATTTATGTGACAATAGAGGACGCGGATGCGCTGCCGAGGGAAAGCGTTGGGGCGGAAATTTCGCAAAGCGAGCACTTGTGCGGTGAGCGGCGGACTCGGTTACTTAAAAATCGCACATGAAATGAATGAATGGAAAGGAAATGTGTGCGTGTAAAAGCGATGCCCAATCAATTGGCGACCAACCAGTGCGGCACAGCAAGGACGTGCACTTGAGTTGTAGTTTTTTGTTGTTGCTTGGCATACACATATTTATGTTTTATTTTTTATGCTGCTCATTACAAGCTATGGAGGGGTGGCAGGGTACATGCGAAACGTACCCCCTCTACTTGTGCCACAAAGCAGCGAATTTGCAAATCCTGTAGCGCGTTGGTGTTGTAATTTCTGCTCTAACTGAGGGTTTGGTTTGTTTCTGCATTTGGAATTTGTTTTGCGTGCGTGTGTGTGCCCGCGTTTGACGTGACGCATGGCGCTTTTTAAGCGGCAAATTGACTTCTGCTGCAGAATGGTTGGTATTTTGGCGTAGGATGGCGAACAAAGAAATTTGATCAATGAAAACAAACCATAAAACGCGGTTACAGCTCCCATGTGTGTAATCGAAACGGAGTTGAGCGTCTGGCTGACTTGGTATTGGAGAGCTGTGGGATTTGTTGTTTTTCGCACTGGCAGTTTGAAATACAATACTTAAGTGTGAGGTGTGGGTGGGAGGATTGATAAGAAAAGTGTCGATATTGGGCCAAATGATACTTAATATTGTACTATTTTTTGCAGTCTCGCTGCTGTTTATAAATTGGCCAAAAGATGTCGACACTCGAAAAGCTTTGAAATTTTTTATATTTGTAGCATAATCGATGTCTGCATTGAGTCGCAATTCCAAGATGAACAATATTGTTACTGTGAATCGCTAGAATTATCAAGCAAGTCAGGCGTATAGCATCCTTACCAAGAAAAATCGGACAAATCGGTTCCTGAAGCACTAAGCACGTTCGGCACTAAGTTCAAGTTAAGTAAATAATAATAAATAATTAAATATTAAATAATATACATATGTATTAAATAATATTAAATAATATACATATGTATTAAATAATATAAAATAATATAATAATTAAATATTTATGGTACAGTGAACGTCTAATATAACGAATCTTAAGTATGTTGTACCCCCAATTAGTTAAATCGAAAAATTCGTTAAATCGATCGAAATTGTTTGTTGTTTTAAAGCATTTTTCTTAAAGAAATAAGTTTCATATATTCAGTTTTTAAATAAATATCTTGTTTTAAAATACAAATATTGCTATGTATGTACTGTCAAAAAGTCTTCGATGCGCGATTGCCTTTTTACCGCAAGTAAACTTTTCTGTATCGAAATTTTTCTTGATTGATTATTGAATTTTTAATTTTTAAAAGAAAAAAGCCGACCGAACGCAAAACAAATCCTGTGATAATGATACAAGCAGAAGTTGCAAATGTTGGTAACTTGATGTAAATTTGAAAGTTTTAACGTAACAAAAACAAAAACATTTGAGGTACCGTTAACTTGATAAAACCAAACATTAATTGTTATTGTAAAGAACGTGAATGCTCAAATAAAAAAAATTCGAAGGTTTCTTGACGAGGATAAAAAACAACAAAAATATTCGTTATATCGAATAGTAAATTTCACTTTCGTTCGTAATATAGAACCATCAATGAAAAAAATTTGGCTGTACGTTAAATCGAAAATTCGTTAAATGGAAAGTTTGTTATACTGGACGTCCACTGTATATAGAAATTAAAATTTTCGAGCAGATAATCTTCAAATTACTTTAAGGTCATTAAAGGAAATGTGAAATTGATTAACTGAAAACTGTGGCGGATTCAGGGGGGTTTGGGGGTTGAACCCCCCTCCCAAATATTAGGATCGACTTTAAAATTACATACAAATTAAAAGGCATTTTTTGGCATTTAATGAATATTAAAGAATTACTTTTTGAAACCCCCCTCGAAATATTTTTCTGAATCCACCCCTGACTGAAAAGAAACGGGTTCTCAGATTATCACAACTGGATTATCATTGGTTCTACCTTAGATATTTTATAAATTTCTTGCCTGGTAGGGCGGCAATCATGTTAATATCGCTCCTTCGCTGCAAGAATGTCATAACTAAAAAAAAAAGTTTCTCAGTTTATGGCAACCCTGTGTGTATCTGCATATGATCTTTAATCTGTCAAAACCACTTTGTAAAATATTCAATACTTTGCTCATAAGACGACATGAAACAGTTTTTGATACCTTCAAATGCCTGTAATGGTCAACTTTAAAATTGAATTTTCTCGGAATGATGTAGTTTTGAGTTATGACGTTCTCGTATGGACAGTCTCGGGCTGCCCCTGTAACGGTCCAGATTTAGCACAGACAAGTTTTAGTACTCAAAGAAGGCTTCGAACTGTCTGAAGTAGAGCATTGAATGATGCTTCATGTCAAAAGAAATAAGATAAGAACTAAACTAGCAAGTTATGTAGAAAATAAGATATCTTAAGTAATTAGATGCCAAGGTTGTGGATCATAAAACGAAATAAAAATATTTATATTTATCGTAATTTCTCCTTTCCAATACTCAACGAAATCAAAACCTGAAGTTAATTAATTTGGCTGGTAAACGAACGAATCATATGTGAAGTATAAAAATTTTATAGGAAGTAGAATTGCACCGAATTGTGTAAGTCGTCTTTTGTGCGCAGCAATGCCGCATTGTAGCATTTATGGCCAATTAAAACATAACCTAAAAACACGCATCTACAAGTGGCAGCGCTCTTGTGTTTGTTTGGTTGCATGTGTGTGTGTGTGTGTGTGCAAGTGTGACCCGCGGCAACTTTGTTGGTTCCGTTACATCACACTCGCTTGGGCGCAAATTATTCATTGCACTCAGGACACAAGCAACAATATAACAACAATGTTAACAACAACTGCTGCAAACAGCGGAGGTGAAAACATGGCATAGAAGCAAAGAATGAAAGCAACAAAATCAAAACAACTGTGAAGCAACAGCCGGAAGTGTTGTGCCTGCTTCAATTTGCATCATTTTTCCGCCTTCCACAACGTCTGAAGTCAACAAAAGGAATTCTTGTTGTTAGCACAACAGCAGCAACATAACGGCTGCAATTGTTTCATTCACTTGGATTTCAGTTTTATTTTATTTGTTTCTGTTTTACTGTGTTTTGCCCAAGCAATTTTTTCTGTTGATTTTCCTCTTTTAATTGTTGCGGATTTGCATTCTGACACATTTGTCAACCTCAGCAACAATGACAGAAGGGTAACCTCCGAGTCGCGCATGGGGTTATTTACAGCGTCAACAACAACACAATGCACCCTGCTCGACATATGAGTGTTTGATGTGAGTTGCGGGGAGGGGAGGCGGTTGCCACGTTTGGCGCTGCAACTAGAGTTGCCTCCTTACCCGCAGACGCCTACTCAACCACTTGGAATTTATGTATGTCACACAGTGAAGTATGGCATTGTGTATGTAGAAGAGGGGGCAGAGGTGTGACTGCAATTGGCGTGCATATGCAATTTGTCAAAACTTGCGCCTAAGCAAAACCCACAGCCAGTCGTTTGACAGGTGGCTCGCGTCATAACTACGCGCAATTTATGTCAAATCCTTCGGCCACGCGCTCTCATAGTTATTTTCATGCCCTGTTCCTCATTCAATTCGTCTGTCGTCATCCTACTAGTGACAATATAGGCTAAAGTGCCTAGACTGACTAGTGGACATTGCATATCGGAAGGCTTTACTTAACAATTTTAAGCCAACAATTTCAAAAAGTTCCCCCCAAATCTTTAAGATATTTGCGTACTTCCTTAAATGATACTGTAATATCGCTTCATTTACTGTTACTTTTAATAGCCTTAAAAAAATAAATAGTTTTATGTACATCATACTTCGTACTTATCTAAACAATTCGCACTATGCTCCCGCTCCCCACCATTCTCAACCGAAATAACTGTTGAGGCCGAGACCAACGCCAAAGTCGTTTCGTCCACTCAGTGGTCCGCTCAGCCATCTGGAGGCGCCGCCCGTCAAGCCCAGCGATGTGCTCTTATCCTGTGACGTCCACAAGTTGGTCTTGCCACCCAAGTTCAGCTGGCTGCCAAAGTCGTACTTGGTCAAGCCCAGGTTGCCGCTGTGTCCATTGGCGTGCGCCCAATCGAGTCCGCCGCCCACCTTCGACTGCGAAAAGCCATTTGCAAACTTAGTCGAAGTAATTGGCGTCGATGTTGTGGATGCCGTTGTTGAAGAGGTTGGCGGTGGCGCTCTTGGTGAATGTGTCACTGATGCCGGGTATGGACTCCTTGGCAAAACCGATGCTGTGGCCGCCTATGTTGGACAACTGCAGGGCACCGCCCTTCTTGTCGAACTCAAAGCCGTTGGCAAGTTTTGTGTTCTCTTTGAAGATGGATCCATCGAGCTTATTCGATCCGGTGTTGAAAATATTGGCGGATGCGCTCTTCGTGAGGGTGTCTCTGACGCCGGGCACCGATTCCTTGGAGATGGAAGCGCTCAAGCCGTTGCTGAAATAAGAAAAAAGTGTGAAGTGACAAATATGGAATATGTTTTTTGGTGAGATTGACGTATGGTGGTCTACGATCGATCAAGTCGGTACTTACTGGTTGGCCGCCAAGGTGCCTTTTGTGGCCACAGGTCCGCCATTTGTGTTTCCGATGGCGGTGCCACTTGCGACTATGTTGGTGTTGGGTGTGCCGAAGCCTGTGGCAGCTTCTAGCTTGGCATCGGCGCCGCCAGCAGGATTGCTGGCCAAGGAGCCGCCCAACGCAACACCGCGACGAACGCGAATGAGGCGTGGCGGTTGATGAGGACGACGTGGCGGATGGTAGGGCAGTGTTTTTATGTGATAACGCTGCGGCGCTGCATCGACACTTTGCAGCGTGCCGATCAGAGCAACAAACACGACGATGCTGGCAACGAGTGCAATCTTCATGGTGCTAAGTTTCTTACTTTGAATAGTTCAGTTTGAATAGTTCAGCAGCCGATTTGCTTGTGATGCTTTTGTATAATGAACTGAGGCTTTTATACGACACTCGAGAACGTGAGACTTATCTGCCTAAGCTGATCGACTGTCTTATCTGCAGCTTTGCGAGGTAAGATTTGTGAGGGTATTCACTACGCTGCTGGGGAATCCTCTATGTTATCTTTGTGCATGGTAAGCTTTCTTCGAATTCTCATAATGAGGTGCTTTTTGAGGCAAACAATATTTGAAATTATTCCCTTTGAGTGAACTACAGATGGTTCCTACAACATTTTCGCGCAAAACTTTGGGATCTACCAAAACCACGCCGGTAGATATTAGTTTGAACATTTTTTGTTTTGAGTACATCGACACCAGCGGTTTTGAATGAGTCACAAGTGCGGTGTCTACATATTTGTTTGTATAAATATATACTATATTTTTTTACTACAAGTGTGTAGACATACATAATTAGTAAACCGGTTGCAGGTCATAATAATTGATGGCTAGTTTATTGCTGTTCGCTGAATCGTTGGTGTAATTTTTTCTGCTGTTACATTTTAATTTTGATATTTCTCTCAGTCTAAGCGCGTTTACAGCTAATATGTGCACACATTTAAAACATGTATTTATACTTCTGCAGCAGTGGCGAAAAAAGAATTTCATTTTGGGGGGTTTCCGTAAAAACGTTTGAGCCAATACCATTTGAAACCATCTATGCCATTTACAAGTCTTGTAACAAATATACACGGTGGGCGGAAAGTTTCTGCATACATCGTTTAAATTGTAATATACTTAAAATTCTGATTGCATGTTTTATTTGAAAACGAAATGGGGAAATCCCCTATAATGTGATGGTTTGAAAATCCTAAGCAGTTCCCTCGTAGATCTACAGCGATTTTAATGCAGGACGGTGCGCGATGTCATACGGCGAATCAGTCAATAAGTGTTGCTAAAAGTCTATTTAAGGGAGTGTTCCCGTCTAGAATGCCGATTTTAGGCTGTTTTTCAAAAAATTATTTTGGAGCTACAAGGCCACATGCAATATTCTGGTTTTTTGCTTGTTGTTCCTTATTATTTGGAGAACAGAAACTCATATTTGTGTCAAAAAATTTTATTTTCTAAGTACAAATTTTCAGTGGTCAATGTGACCTTGTTTTCACTGCTGGCCGATAAGAAATTTCGGGAACCAGTAATCTGAAACAGAAATGGGTATGCAATTATTAATCTGCAATAAATTCCGCGGATGCTAAACCACAGTTTTAGTCAAACTGTTGATTAGAAACAAAATGGCGGCCATATGAAAAAAAATTGTCCAGTTTTGCCACCTTTTTTTACCTTTAGAGTGCTTGAAAATATATGTATTTAACAATAATTTTTTGATGAAAACTTTGGTTTAGCATCCAACGAAAACGATCTAGAACATTTTCCCAAAATTTCAAGTCGATACCTCTCATAGTTGCTGAGAAAAGTTATCGGCCAGTACAAAAAAATGTGGTTTCGAGAAAAACGCGTTTAAAGTTTGTATGCGCAATGTATCAGCGGAGCAAAAAGAGCTGAGATTACTTCAATTAACATGCAAAAAAGTGGGTAATGAGTTTGCGGATTGAAAAACGACTTTGGGGGGTGATAGTATATAGTATAAGGTACAATAAAACGCCAAAAAAAAATCGATTTTTTCAAACTTCTACCCGGGAACACCCCCTTAAGCTAGTATGGGAAGACTGGCCGGGAAATTCGCCAGATCTTAATCCTATTGAACATATCTGGTCCAGGATTCAAGATTCAGTATTTCGGAGTCCAAAACCTGCCAATAGACTTCAACTCATTGAGAGAGTAAAACAAGAGTGGTATGCCATATCATTGGTCGAAACGTCGGTCTTGTACGAAAGTTTCCGAAAGCGAGTCCTAGAGTGCTACGAACAAAATAGCACACAAACACAATATTAATGATCACCCTGCAAGAACACTTCAAGTCATATGACTAGTCATCTGATCGGAATTTGTGATGGGAATTCAGTCAGATTTCTCATCAGTTTCTGAAGAGCTCAGTGAAAAATCTGATGGGAATTTTTGTGTACGTGTAATTTTGTATCACATTCTAATACACAGGTTTTCAATACCTAATCAAACGTATAGTTGTCCTGCTCACTCAAATCAGCTCTGACTTGAATTCGGTCAGAATTGATCAGTCAGGTCTGATGCTTTTACAATCAGTCCTGAACGAACTATTGTTCAGCTATAATTAAAATTAAATATGTGATGTGGGAACAATGTTTGTATTTTTTATGTTTTATTTTATTTATTTAATAAGATTGAATGAATAACAATATTATGATTTTAATATTATTATGTTATTTTTGAACTGCTACCTTGCACTCATGCATCAGCTTACTCTGCGCCAACACCTCGCTCTTGTCTACCATCTATTGAACAAAATATTAACAAAATTGACGATTTGTATTATTTAAAAACGGCAGCCGCCGTGGCTCAGTTGGTTAGTGCGTTGGACCGCGAGTCGCAGGCAGCAACCTCAGGTTCAAATACTGCCTGTAATAACACCTAAAAAAATAACGGGAAAACTCGTTTTCTCTTTCGGTGGCTGTACTCTCAGCTGCAAATGGCAAACCTCTGAGAGTAAAAATTGCTTATGAAAAAGCTCCCAACCTGCCGTTCGGAACCGGCATAAAACTGTAGGTCCCTTCAACCCGTGTACAAATTCACACGCACAACACGGGTAGTTGCGGGAAGCTAGGCCTTAGTCTCGCGTAAGCGGGCTGTCGTGCCAGCCAATTATTAATTAATTAATTATTTAAAAACAAGTTTTCTATTAATACTTATCTTCGGTTTCGAGCAGAGCCTTCAATTTCGAAGTTGTAATTTTAGTTCACTGCAATTCAGATCAATTCACGAAACTTTTCACGAAATTATTTTAGCTTTTTGTAAATTGACAAGTCGGTGTTGCCCCTTCGAATTATTTTGAATATTGAAATTGTTTACCCCATTTCGGAATTTTGATTATTTAGGGATTTTTCGACTCCGGTTACTTTAAAACTACATACAAATTAAAAGGAATTTTTTTTGGCATTTTATGAATATTAAAGAATTACTTTTTGAAACACCCCCCGAAATATTTTTCTGAATCCGTCTCTGCTCGTAACTTTTGTACTAATTAGTCGGGAGACCTGGTAGAATGAGAAAATATGACCGCTGCCCATATGTTCTGGCACTTGCAAATTCAATTATCTCACTTCCATCGCGTTTGTGAAGATAAGTTAGGTATTTCCCCATAGACGTAGAGAATTCTCTTTCTTGTGATGCATCAGTGGTATAAATAACTTTTTGATTTGTGGTATTTTTGACTTTGAGGTTTACAAGTTTTTCCAAAAATATTGTTATAGTTTCTTGAAATCGCTTTTCTTATACAGTCGTGTCTGGATATAATGAACTAATTATTGCAAGGCCTATTCACAGTATTGAGGTTGTTCACTAAATCAAGGTTAAAATTTTTGTTCAAAAACTCGTTTTATTTGCTCAAAATACACTTTCTGCTTTTTACTTGAAATTGTTTTCAAAATGTTATTCAATATTTAGAAGCTCCATGCCAAAATTTAGGTGTTCACTATATCAAGGTGTTCACTATACCCAGACACAACTGTAATAACATCATCCTTGAGTCCTTAAGGCAATTGACATTAACATTCTTATAAGGCACATCCATGTTTTCAGCTAAAATTTAAATGATACGACATTCATAGCTGACTGACCAATAACATACCTAAATTGGATTTAAAGAAAAAAACAAAATTTATTCAAAACCACCTGTTCAATATTTGTTTATTTGACGTGTTCTTGTACTTTGGATTTAGTTCAAATTCACGAACATATTTAAAGCTTCAAGAATATTTAAAATGTCTTTATCGTTTAATCCATTTTGGTAAATAAAATCGTACCGAGCGAGTATAACATTTGTATTTGCTGATTTTGGATATCATTCTTCAGTAATAAAGAATCTTATATAAAATTTGTGTCTAACTTTTAAAAAGTGAAATAATGAAATGCTTTAATTTCAGTTAAATTGTTATTTAAAAAGAAAAACACTTACTATCGTCATGGTCAAGCCAATGTATTTAAGGTTTTGGTGAATTATCTGTAATATTTATAACAATAAATATTTTCAGCAAAAATACAAATAATACAAATAAAATTGACTTATGTACTCTCTTAAGGTTTTTATTCGTTTTAAAATAAAGTAAATATATAAATATTTAAGTATAAGTAAAATAGTAAATAAATAAATGTGTATATTTTCGCATATGTGTGAATTATGTCCCCCATCTCCAATGATCTCAACCGAAATAGCTGTTGAGGCCGAGACCAACGCCAAAGTCGTTTCGTCCACTCAGTGGTCCGCTCAGCCATCTCGAGGCACCGCCCGTCAAGCCCAGCGATGTGCTCTTATCCTGTGACGTCCACAAGTTGGTGTTGCCACCCAAGTTCAGCTGGCTGCCAAAGTCGTACTTGGTCAAGCCCAGGTTGGCACCGTGTCCATTGGCGTGCGCCCAATCGAGTCCGCCGCCCACCTTCGACTGCGAAAAGCCATTTGCAAACTTAGTCTTGGTGTCGAAGTAGTTGGCGTCGATGTTGTGGATGCCGTTGTTGAAGAGGTTGGCGGTGGCGCTCTTGGTGAATGTGTCACTGATGCCGGGTATGGACTCCTTGGCAAAACCGATGCTGTGGCCGCCTATGTTGGACAACTGCAGGGCACCGCCCTTCTTGTCGAACTCAAAGCCGTTGGCAAGTTTTGTGCTCTCTTTGAAGATGGATCCATCGAGCTTATTCGATCCGGTGTTGAAAATATTGGCGGATGCGCTCTTCGTGAGGGTGTCTCTGACGCCGGGCACCGATTCCTTGGAGATGGAAGCGCTCAAGCCGTTGCTGAAATAAGAAAAAAGTGTGAAGTGACAAATATGGAATATGTTTTTTGGTGAGATTGACGTATGGTGGTCTACGATCGATCAAGTCGGTACTTACTGGTTGGCCGCCAAGGTGCCTTTTGTAGCCACAGGTCCGCCATTTGTGTTTCCGATGGCGGTGCCACTTGCGACTATGTTGGTGATGGGTGTGCCGAAGCCTGTGGCAGCTTCTAGCTTGGCATCGGCGCCGCCAGCAGGATTGCTGGCCAAGGAGCCGCCCAACGCAACACCGCGACGAACGCGAATGAGGCGTGGCGGTTGATGAGGACGACGTGGTGGATGGTAGGGCAGTGTTTTTATGTGATAACGCTGCGGCGCTGCATTGACACTTTGCAGCGTGCCGATCAGAGCAACAAACACGACGATACTGGCAACGAGTGCGATATTCATGGTGCCAAATGTCTCAATTTAACTTTTATTTACAAATATTTTTAACAAATAGTTTAATTTGTTTGTTATTGTTCGACAGCTTATTTGCTTGTGATGCTGTTGTACAATGAGTTGCGGACTTTTATACGACGCGACGCTCGAAACGCGAGGCTTATCAGCCGCTGAGCTGAGCGACTGTCTTATCAGCAGCTGTGAGAGGTAAGATGCCTGATGTGCTTCACCTGCTGCTGGGGAATCCTCTGTGCTATGTTTGGCTATGCAGATGATTTTGGATTAATTTTGAATTCGTAGACAATATTTAATTTTTATTTTGAGGTGTGCAATTTTTCAAAGTAAAATCCCCTTTTATTGACTGCGAGCCACGACTTGGGCGTTAGCCATTGACTGTAGCTAATTAAGTAAGTTTAAAATAACTCCTTAGCATTTATAATGTAATTGCTACACTTAATGGAGGAGAAAATTTGTCGATTTGATTTGGTTCACAATTTTATGTGAACATTTTAACGATATGTACTACCGAACGAATTTGATTTAAAGATTTAAACTAAAGATTATAACGGTTTTTTAACTAAATGTGAACAGCCTAGTGAAAATTATTGAAATTTGTTGTCAGTGATTGCTTGTAGTAAAGACTTTGAGCAAAAATTTGATTTACTCACGTTGACGGTTTATTCAGATGTTCTTATCTTTATGTTTTAGATAAAAATATTGATTAAATTCCATTAACTCATTGCTTCCACTGGCTTAAAATCCGAACAAAAATTGTGCTTAGTGATTTCACTTTTCTGACGACAAAATCTTAAAGTCTAAATAAACAATTGAAGGTGAATATTTTAGTGTTGTATAAAAAATGCGACGGCATAATACAGCAGACACCAGGACAGCGCAATGTGCCAGCGGAATGTGTTCGAGACGTTCTGCTGCGCCGATTGTCATGGCGATACAACCTAATCGAGACCAAAGGAAATACAAATTATGATGTGCTTCCAGCGACCTGCCGCGATGCTGCTCGGACTGCGGCGCGAAAAAAGCCAAGGAAGAGGAAGGCAAATAACGGAAAAGAAAGCCAAAGATGACGGCAAATGTGATGGTAGCAACACGAAGGTGCTGACTGGAAAATAAGTATTTCTTATATACTTTGGTACGTAAGAGGAAATGAGTGAGTTTTGCTCGTCTGCCTATTTACTCGGGACATGTATGTATGTATGTACGTGAAACGTCTTGAGCGCAATTCTGCGCTACATAGCCGAGGATGAACGGCAAATGGCAACTGACGGCAGGGGCAGGGGCACAGAGGTGACGACGCCAAGTTATCCAACTCCTGCATTTAGCATATTTCGGTGGACCACGAAACGTTGTCAGTGGGAGACCATTCGCGTGTAGCCACAATGAGTTGCTGTGGAAAAGCTGCGAAATTGCCTTACAGGGTGCCGAGACACTTCACTTTGGAATTGTTTAAAATTCACTTTTTGCAAAGTATCGAGTTGTTGTTAAATCTTTTTTTTTCAATAGTATTTGATATGAATTCGGGTGTGTCGCCATTTTCTACGACTTACCTCGGCGCTCACACTCAATGCTGAGCGCACATAACCTCAATTTTTCTGTGCAACCTCATTGGTCGGCGAGTTTATACACTTAGCGACCGCAGTGAATAATAACTCTTGTGGTTTTATAATACGACCACAACCACAGTGAGCGCTCGCATATGCGCCACCCTTTTCTTTTCGTGCCACTCGGCACGGCGCAAAACTGCGGCGGGGTGAAAGCGTGCGTCCGGCTGTGGCTCCGGCTGCGTGTGCGGTTGGCGAAACGGCGGTGGACGGACGTGTGTGGCAAGCAAGAAAAATGCTAATGCTTCAAGACTCCGCCCTGTTGGCGAAGTGCGAAAGCAGAAGAAGCGACGCTGCTCGAAAGCTGCGAGCAATGTGGGTGAGGAAAGCACGCAGAACGCTTGCGGTATTTGGTATTTCCATACAAGTGGGTGTACTTTAACTCGGTGGCACATGTGGTTGCGCAACAACAACAACAGCAATAACGCAAACGACAAAAACAAAAAATATGCGACAGCTTCATTTTTATAGGTTCGTATATCGTCTTATGTAAAAAAATGGAGCAAGCCAAAGAAATAAATGGGTTGTCTTCGGCCGCAAATGGAAGCCGCAAACACATTGGCTGCTGCGCGGCGCATTGGAGTGGCGCTGCCTGTACTCGGCGCGTTTGTGCTCGCGACAGCCGCACGAGAGAGAGAGTGAGTCTCCGAAAGGCACCAAATATCGACACCCAATAAAACAAAACAAAAACACCAAACGCCTTAGCAGGATGTGGCGGACGGTGCGCCGAAAGCGTATCGAAAGCAGTCGGCTTGTTTTTGTATGGTGGACATTTCGGTTAGGATGGTAAATGACTACCGTCTGCCGTTTTCGCCAACTCCCCTCGGCGCCCACCCAGCCAGCCGCCGACTCACCGTTATTTGGGGCTTTTCTGGTTAACATTTTGAGGTTGAGTTTCTTTGGTCATTTGTTGTTGTGCTTTGTTATTGTTGTTATCATCATTGTTGTTGCTGCTATGGCGTTTCTGAGCGCACTTTCAGCTGTGTTGGCGCTACGGCACATCTTGGGATTTTTCTTACAAGATTTTCTCACTCACGGCAACGTCGCTTAATTGCTCACTTTCTGTGCCACACCGCTCTGAGGGTTGGTTTTCCAAAAATTTAGAGCTTGCTTTTTTCTTTAATGCTCTGGTTTTTTCATTTTCATTCATTTTCAGAGCATTTTTTAATGCTCGGGTTTTTTTATTTGATGCGCTCTTTTGTGCCCCCTCAATCCGCCAGCTTGACTCAATTTACCCCTCAATTCGTAGCAGGAACTGTGTTAGCATCGGGCCCCCTTTTGTGGCCCGTTTGCGTAAAAGAAAGAGCAAAGAAATTGTACGGAATAACAAAAAAAAGCTGTGAGCTGCTCAGCTTCCTGCACGAGCGCGCATCGTTGCGTTGAGTGACATTCGCGCTCAGCTAGAAAAATGTCCCCACAATTGAGCGGTTTGTGGTTGGGGGATGGTGTTTTGAACGGTAACTTGACGCAGGAAGGCCGGTGCGGCCAGTTGGGGTAAGGCAGCGCAACGTTGTGAAGGCATTTCGTTGTTATTGTTTTGAAGGAAGTGAATGGGGATGGAAGTGTAGATGGCTGGAACATCCCCGCACAGCGCAATATTTTGGATTTGGAGGCGAGTGGGAAATGTATGCAAAATCTCAAGATGTCAGTGGCGTTGAAAAGAAAAATAAGTGACGAATTTGCTCAAAAACTGGTGGAAGCTGTGCAAGCGTGTAAAATGGCGCGCACTCACTCAAATGAATTCTTTTATCCTCCTTTTGAGGACAGACTTTTTCTCATTTTTCCCAATCGGATTTTTTCCACGATTTCTTAGGTGCATAATGAGTGGAGTGACTTTGTTGTTGTCATTGCTGGTGCTGGCAGTTGTTGTTGGCAGCGATGACAGTGGTTGTTGTGGTGTGTGCGAGTGTGTGGGTGTGCGGTTCATGCGCCGCGCTACGGTGTGGCCTTGTTGGGTTTCGGTGCGGTATTGAGCACACCACAAGAGAAACCACTGCTACTGGTTCTCGCGGTGAATGCTAAGCCAAGGAAAAGAAATTTATACATAAGTTGAAATAACTGTCGCCGTTGTTGGTGTAGTCGTTGTTGTTGTTGTTGTTGTTGCTGTTGGTGATGGTGATGGTAGTAGTGGTGGTGGTAGTGGTGATTGAGCGGCGGCTGACGCTGGCAATGGTGGAATGTTACACCACGGCAGTTGTTGTTGTTATTGTTGGCCGTCGCAGACGATACGGCAATACTGTTGCTGATGAGCATTACAATGATGATGCTGCTGCCGGTGATTATGTCGATGGCGATGACGCGGATGATGTCGCTATTGGTGATGATGACGTTGAAGGCGGCCGCGTCGATGTAGACGCTGCTCGGCGATGATTGCCGCCACTTAGTGATGGCTATGGCGGCGGCGGTAACGGTAACGGTTAGCAGCGGGAGAGCAACCAAGGCGCCGACATTTTACTACCCGCAATAATTCGGAACCGAAGCTGCCATCGCGGCCGCAACAACTACATTGCCATCATCATCATCATCATCAACATCATCATCAACATCATCATCTCCAGCAGCAGCAACATCAGCAGTGGCAGTAGCAGCAGCCGCAGCTGTAGCAACAACAGCAACAGCAGCAACAACAGCATTAAGAAGGATTCCAACAGCAAACCCCACCACTATTTTTTTCCTGCCACTGACAAGCTGCTCGCGCTGACTTTGCTCTTGTTGTTGTCGTCCACGAGGCAGTCGCCGTTGCTGTTGTTATTGTTGTTGACGCTGCGCTCATAGTGGTCGCGTTCATGGTTACCGCAAAAAAATAGTTTAATATCGTCGTGTCGTTTGATTTGATCGCCAGGATAATTGCGAACTCGCCGCGCTGCGCGTTAACTTGACGCCGTACGCACATTCTCGCATTTTTGGCAGCAGCCATTCGCCGTGCTGTCGATGAAAATGCTGCTCGAATACGCGTACGCACTACAACAGCGCCGGTGTTGTGACAAGTGACAATATGTGAAAAAATATTTATTAAAAAAAAATAAATAATAAATCAAAGATAAAAGCAACTGAAAGCTGTGGTGATGAAAGTGCGCGGTGATAAGGAAATGTTAGTCAAAAGTTTAATAAATAAATATGAATTAAAATATGAAAATTATAAAGAAAAAAATGCAAACACAAAAGCCCCAGCACAGGCGACAAGTCATGGTGTAACGTGTGCGACATAACCTAAAACATGGAGTTTTACTGGAAACACCTGAGACCTTTTAAATGTCTATTAATGTATTTTGATAAAACATCGTTTGGACTGCAATTCAAATCCAAATATTAGCTCCCAATGGGGCAAGTTTTTGTTGCTTAGTGCGGCGAAATATTGGATGCGTGAGAAATATATACCTAGAACAAAATTGAATAGTTACTTAAAAGATTCTGTTTCTAAGAGTAAATGAAACAGATGAGTGCAACTTTTGAATTCAACGAGATAAGTGTATAAATGTTAAATGGATAGTTAGTCTTCTCAGAGACTACAACAACTTCTTGTGAAAAGTTTCCATACCAATTTCTTCGACCCATCATTCATTCTACGTAATGCAATTTCTCTCATCTAGTTAGATAGGTAGGTGGAGGAGGTGGGTTAGGCCAATTTCGCTCCTTATGACATCTTAGGACTTAGTCCTCCTAGAGTACAAACCATCTAGAACATATAATGTGGTGTACTAAGTCATTTATGTCTACGGACGATATCAGCGAGGTTCTCTGAATAGGAACTCTAACCTAATTTTAATGTAGTTGAAAGTGGGAAGTTTTTAACTCGCCTAACTTTGTATCTCGAATATTGTTAGATTTCTAGAGGTTTTGTCCGTAAGAGTGATACGTAAAGGAGGTTTTGGTCGGAAAAATTCGGCAACATTGATTTTAAATAATTTTCATCACTCATCGATTATAAAACACAGATAACAAATTTGATAATCTTTTTATCAAAACGACTGGAAAAATTAAGTAAGTCTCTGAACAAAATAGCGCAATTTGGAGAGGAACACTAATGACTGAGACTACAAGTTCAAACCAGGGACCGAACATAACTGTTATTTTACAATTTTCAATTCAAAAAGGCATAACGAAAAAATTGCCGGTCGACTTTTTTTAATCGTAATGGCCTCAGCCTCACGAATATTAAACGACTTTTAAATTTTTGACTTTTACAAAAAAAGTTAAAACTAACTGTTATCTGCCTTTTATCATTTCATGCAAAAATAACTGTTACTTTTGACTTTTATTTTATCGGTCAAAAATAACAGTTATTTCGTAACTTTTATTTTTTCGGTCAAATATATCAGGCAACCATTTTTGTCGTCGCACAAGTCTTATAACTCAGAATGTGCGGTCTGCTGAGACGAAAAAAAATTGTATCAATAGTTTTTTAGTCGGTGAAAAAATTAAAATTTCCTGATATACATATTTGACTAAATACCGATAAAATAAAAGTCAAAAGTAACAGTTATTTTTGCCTAAAATGATAAAAGGCACAAAATAACTTGTATTTTTGTCGGGAAAAATTAAAGTTAAAAGATAAAAGTTTAAATCTGCTAAAATTTTTTTGATAAAAACCATAACCGGTACGGACCTTGGTTCGAACTAGAGTCCTGCACGAGTATGCATTTTTGCTATTCGAAAACATTCAAATGCTTTTGAATAGAATACTTCACTTCATCTCTGCGGACCGGTCCGAATGAATACGAGTACAGCTCTCTTCGAGTACGAGTAAGCTCCGAACATAAACGAGTAGACGTACACTATTTATTCATATTCGCTCGAAGCGGGAAAACGAGGACAAAAGCATTCGAATAATAGTACACATTGCTTTGAATATATTCGAATATACTCCTTTTATAATTCATTTAGAAATATTTATGTTATATATAAATATTTATTTATTTGTTATGCTACTTTCTTCAAAAATTCCATTTTGCGTATTAACTAATAAGCCATTTCAACCGCACCACAATTATACACATGGAAAAGTGGCATACTGCGCATAAAAATATTCGATGAAACTGTTAATCTTCGAATACTTCGCAAAGTTCTCGATTACCGAATACGAGCACTGCAGTGTTCGCTATTCACCGAATATGAATAGAAACGAGAAGCGACGCTCGCTAGTTTTCGTTTCTATTCGTTTCGTTGTACACATTCTTCGAATACCAAGTACCCGAATACCAAGTTCATGCAGGACTTTAGTTCGAACCAATTTTCATTTATACACAGTGCAAATACAATGACAAATTAATACCTATTTCCAGGTTACTTAAATTTTAAGTCAATCATATCGTTTTTTAATTTATTGTTTTGTATTATACAAATAGTGCCTGGCTTCAAGTATAGATTTAGTGTTTAGAAATAAATATTTCATACTCGTATAATACTCATAAATATAGTCCTACTCAACGAGGCACTTGACAACAATATACGCTACAACCAGTAATATTGATTGATTTATGATATTTATGATGGTTGACAATATGACGTGCTAAAAATGCCATAAATGATTCTTTCCAAAACTTTTAATTTTAACTTTGCGTTTGAAGTATTTAAATAAATAAATAAAATATATAAACAAATAAATAATAAAGTAAAATGAATAAATAAAATAAATAAATAAAATAAATAAATACAATAAATATTGTCATACTCAACGAGTCAATTGACAAAAATAGACACTACAACCAGTAATACGGTTGATCAGATGACATTCTAAAAATGCCATCAGTAATTCTTACTAAAAATTTTAAATTGACTTTGCGTTTGAAGTATTTGAGCTTTATTTTTACTCGACTCCCAAATAAATCGAAAAATAAATAAGTTTATGGGTCCGCCAATAATTTTGATAGACACAACTATTTTGTCTATGAAAAAGCTCTTAATCCAAAGTTTGTGTTATATTATATATGTCTTTACGTATTATATATGTACATTCCTTCCACTCAAGTACAATGTGAATGACTGTGACCCGAAACTTGACCTAAACTTTGAATTGGTCTATATTGTGCTTGGCCCTCAAGCCCCCAAAATTTGTATATTCTTGGTGACAAATATAATTCAAATGGTATTGTAAAAGTTATGTAGAAACTCAACAAAATCAAATCCTATGTGCGCCACCGGTTGACATAACATTATATGTATCTATATGTTTATTATTTAAGTATAGCATGTGTATACATTTGCTAAGGTAATTTTCAATTTTTAATATATAAATAATTTGTTGGTCATTTCAACAAATTCTAGTATATATTTTAGGGCCCATCCTTGACGCCAACGCCGCACAATTGCAATTATGCACAGCTGCCTCGTTTCGGAGCGATTCTACTCGCATGCATACAGCGCTGGCAGGTTGAAGCGCACTCCACATTAAGCGGCCAATTTCCTGCATTTTGTTGCATTTATTTTTATCCCGGCACTTTGTTGTCGCTGCCAGGGGCACTTGTTTTTATCTATTTCTGCAATTGTTGATAACTTTGCGACTTTTTTCGCGCGTCGCTTTTTTATTTTTCCGCATTTCGCAGTTGTTTGAAGTTTTTTCTTTTGTCGGTAAACCATTTGCCACAACTGTTAATTTACCAACAACGCTCCAACAATCAACAACCCAATGAACCACACCGCTACCGGCCCAGCACCTCGGCCGTTGCCACCGTAAATGTCGGTGTGGACGCCAACTGGCCTGCGCCGCGCGTCAGTGCGTGCGTGGTAAATGTTGGCCGACCATACGCGCCACACGTACGTCCGCTTTTCTGTGCGGATTGCGTTGTTGTTGTTATGGCCGCCGCCGTCGCCGCCACCGCTGTTTGTTTGCGCTGACCAGTGTGCACACAATATGGCCAACGATTCAACTTTTCATTTCATTTTTATTTTCATTTACATTTTGTTGCGCGCACTTTTTGTTGTTTTTATTTGATTTGTTTTTTGCGCATTTTTAATTTTCATTTTTTACGGATGCAAAGTTTATTTTTGTGTATTTTCAATTTTACAAAAATGAACAGAAGCTACGTGTGTGTGTGTGCTTGCGTTCGTTTGGCGGCATTTGTTGCTAATTTTATTGGTTGCGGACTTGGCGCTGGGTTCATGCAAATAAAAAGCCAACGAGCGATGTGGGTGACGGTAGAAAGTTGGTGAGGACAGAAAAAACGGACATTTATTTGAGCGCGCGGTCAATGCTGATAGCGCCGGCCCGCCCCACCTTCGAGGGGCGCCAGCGCCAAAGCGTCGGTGTCATCATTTCGATGCGATGCGAATTGGAGTGGTGGGTCGCGATTATTGTCAGCGGCAATTTTGAGTTAATTTCTGCTCATAAGTAGGAAATCGTACCGCAAAGCTGTCTACGTTTGAAACTCTAAATTGCGCTATTAGTTGTTGTAGTTGGTATAATGAGCCGACTTGGCAGTGTTTAATTTTAATTGTTTTTTTGTGGTGGTTTTTTGTATGTTTTTTTTTAATAATAATTTTACAATTTCCGCATTCATAAACCAACAACTTCGGCCTATCTGGAATTTCAGCCCAGTGCACAGTGATTTGACTCCATACAAACGCAGGACAAAATTAGAAGGAGTGGTCCGTTCTTTGAATTGAAATCTCTATTTGTTGTTCTTAAACTTTTGCAGTTTGGCAATGCTTGACTTGACTTAAACTTGCAATTTTCGTCATTTTTGGTAAGCTATAGCACTAAGCGTGCTGGCTAGATTTTTCAGATTTTACAATTAATCGGCAACGTCAACATTGATAATTGCAAAGAACAACAGAAATTGTCTTAGGACCCTTTCGTTTTGCAATAAAAATGATAATAATAGACGTATGTTTTGCATTTGTGCAGTTTGATCAATTTTTCATGCTGATTGCATACTTTTAGGGATAAATAAAATACATTTTGACGAAAAATAGGTGTTTAGACCACTTTTAAAATTGAATTATTTTCTGAGATCGGAAGATATCGGAGGATGTAATTACATTATCCGACAAAGAAAGAATGCTGCTTAAAATAAAAAAAATCCAGGAACATACTTTTTTGATATTTTCCTCTAAGTTTTGCCAATTTTCAGATTTTTAATTTAGAGAAATATTTTAAATTAAAAGTGAAGTAAAAGCCTCAACTTTGCAAATTTTGAGAAAACATTGAAAACGAAAATGGCCACATCATTTTTTAACCTACCTATATTAAAAGTTAAAGCGACTTCTAGGTAACCATGTATTTTTAATAGACTAAAAAACAGAAAATATGTGTTTAAATTTTTGTGGAAAAAAGTTTCAACTTTGAGCCGCTTTTGCACAGACACTAATTAATTTTTAGCACAGATTTTTTGGGTTTTTCTTAGCTGGAGTTTTACCTTTTAAATGACATCAAAATTGTTAAATTCTGAATTTTGAATTTTGTCTATGGAACGAATCACTGTGCAGTGTGGCATATCAGGAAAGGAGTATACCATCTCTATAAATTTGATATATAACTTTAGGTTATAATCCACTTGGACTATCACCTACTTGCGTCATAATTTGGCTAAAGGGCTCTGGAGGTAACAGTTGTGAAATCGTTGTCGATAACTGATGTTGATAGTTAGGAGATGTCGTGTCTCGTTTCAGGCCATACTTAGTAATTGACAATCCACAGGAAAATTTATAAGGACATTTTCTCCTACTGACACGAAAAGTGGCTGTAATGCTAACTATAAATGTATTAGTCAATATTACTTGAAACTTTATCTTTTGTTTTTAATAAATTCGAACAGCAACCACAGCACCACTGCTTTGCGGTACAACAGCTCGCAGTGGTAGTTAAGGTTTCCAAGCTGGCAATAATTTCTGGACAAAAAAAATTGCAACAATAAACAGTAGCATTAAAAAACGGAAATTGTTAAAAAAAGACCGTAACCAACTGTGCGAAAACTGTGAAAAAATATAATTTAAAAAAAAAACAGCGAAAGGACATTTTCATACTACGCGCGCAATCGACAGGATAATTTCGGTGTATGCAGCGGGAAACAGCTGCGTGCGCGCGCTTACACGGCTGTGCTGTGTGCATGAGCGCGACATCCTTCAACCGCTGTTTGTCATAATTTTAACGCAATAATTTCCATAATGTTTCTTCTTACTGCGAGTGATTTGGAAAAGCGTTCAGTTCAGTTTGTAAGTGAATTTGCCCAAACGAAAGTCGCGCTCGAAACAACGCGGTCGGCATATAAGCGAAATGTCATCAATTTTGCCAGTTAGAGTTACAAACGAACGAAAAACCAGTTGTAAAAAGTCACGTGATTTGCGGTGAAAGTTTGGTGCGGCGCACAGAGACTTGAAGTCGTTAAACCGTGCGCAGCGCAGCAGTTGGAGAGATCAAAGCGAGATCGCTTTGAAGTCGACACTTTGACTTTGGGTATCTCGTTTTATGTTGCACCGCGTTTGTGGCGTTTAGCATGCGAACAACACGCCAAGGACGTAATCTGCTAAAAGCGTCAGAAACGCCACTTCTTTTCGGCCTCGAAGGCACGTACACGCATCAACCGGCGGCGAGGAAGGGGATGTGTGCTCGTGCGAATCTGTTGAAAGTTCACTTCCGCTGCCGTTTTGCAAATGTCGCCATTCAACAGGTTCGTCGGCGCACACTGCTTCTTTCCCACTGTGGCCACACTTCAAAGCCGCACACATGACTTGTTGCCGGTGCGGGAGCATAAGTGGGGGACGAGTACGCCACTCATGAGGGCTCTGAGGGCGGATTCCAGCGGAAACACGCTTCATTCCGGCTGTTGCTCTTCTCGTTAAAGTGAAAATGCCGCGTTGAAAAGCTGAAAACGTAACGTAATCGATTGTGAATTGAAAATTGAAAAACAAAATGCACATATCCAGTGAAGTCAGCTCCACCACGAATCACCAGCAGGCCGTCTCGACTAAGCGCGTGGCCAACGCAAGTGCCGGTGCGAATGCAAATAGTGCTAACGGTGGTGGCAACAATGCTAACAACAACAACAATAGTAATAGTAATAACAACAACAATAAGAAACCAGTGGATACCAGCCCATATTTAACACCGGAAAATTTCATTGAACGTACAGTGGATGTGCTGCTGGCCGAGCATCCGGGCGAATTGGTGAAGACCGGTTCACCACACGTGGTGAGTTTTGAATAATATTGCAACGTTGAATGGACAACAACAATTAAAAAAAATATGCTTTTGAATATTGTCTAAGTTACTTATTTCGAAAATTTTCAAAATGATTGAATTTGGATGTGGTCTAAATTAGTGATAAATGAATGATTAGAGTTGCCAAAGGCTTTTGAACTGTCAAATGTTGTTGAATAATTACGAGTGAGTTTTAAAAAAAGGTTGGGTTAGGTAGGGAAGAGTGTGCAGTCCGCACTTCCACTCGGAGGCCAAATTGACCCATTGTGAATCCCTTCTTAAATGGTTCTGCAGCTAACTAATCAGTCTCAATCCGTGGCAAACCAGTTCGACCTCTTGATAAAGAAGAGCAGACCCGGAATTTCAACTAGGTTCACTAGGAATCTTGCCTCCAAGGTGCCAAATCGGCGTTCCTGCAGAGCCGGGCAGTGATACAGGAATCGTTTGAATCGTTTCTACTTCTTCTTCATCTCCGCAGATTTTGCAGACATCACTGGACAAGAGGCGTGATTTGATAAGCATAGATCCAATGGTGCAGTATCCAGTGATGACTCCAACAAGCTGTCTAATAGACCTTCGACTCAGGGACAGTACAAATCGCGTTTTCCTCAAGGAAAGGGAAGGCCATAGTGCCCGGCAGGTACTACAATTCGTTCTGCTGCGTCATGAGGACCCGATGTTCTTTTTGCTCAACCTGTCAGTGTACATATACAGGACGGATATCGCAGGAATCACAGAGTTATCTACTTCGGTGATAGGCAAGGCGGCCGCCTTTCTTGTTTTGTGGGTTAAAAGTGTCCGGGAGTATCGAATGATTTTTTAAGCAAGAATTTTGACATTTTATCTTAAGTTATTATTGTTTAAGTTATTATATAACAGCACTATATATTAGTCCAAAAACTTGCATAGTCTATAATCTATTTTATTTTGTTTCAAATATGATTACAAAATAATTTGAAATCATGCCTGAGTTTCTAACAGAAACGTTAAACTATAATTTGAAGTACAATATTGTAAATTCTTAACTGATTAGTGGGAAAATGTGTTATTTATTGATTTGATTGGAAAATATTTCAGAATAAATTAATTTCAGACTTTTAATATATTAAAATCATTTAGAAATTATAATTATAAAAAAAATCATAATAAAAAACTTATTTCTAAACATTTAACAGCATTTAATTAGCAATTGATTATAAAGTTATAAAAATTATAGCTTAGCTACTTAATCAGTTGGTTAGCTTTAGTAAAAAAAATTTGTAAAACTTTGTTTTGGTGTCCTTCAAGCCGTGTAATTGATTTCAACTTTATTGGGGATCTCAGCTCTGTCGTTTGGTGTCTGCCACTTGGCGCCCTTCGTGTGGCATTGTCCACAGCTGAAGTGGAAAAGCATGATTGCAAATGATCAAATTATAATTTGATTTTTTCTGCTTGCAGGTCTGCACCACGCTACCCACACATTGGCGTTCGAATAAAACGCTGCCGATTGCCTTCAAAGTGCTCGCTCTGGGCGAGGTGATGGACGGGACGATTGTGACAATACGCGCCGGAAATGACGAGAACTTTTGCGGGGAGTTGCGCAACTGCACAGCCGTGATGAAGAATCAAGTGGCCAAATTCAATGATTTGCGTTTCGTCGGGCGCAGCGGGCGAGGTAAGCAAGCAGAAAATCAATTTCACCGCTATGGCCCAGCAAATCGTTTGCTGAAGGCGCCAAATAAAAATAGGAATAAATATTAAATTTTTTTTAAATTATAGCAAATGTCAATATTGATAAATTTTTGAATATTCGCCATGCAAACATGAAAAATCTAAAGTAAGCCACCGATTTCTGCATGGTTATTGGGATAAAATGCAAACATTTTTCCTTTGGGGTAGGATTTTTGTTTTCGGCTATTTAATTATTGTTCTTCAATTCAGCTAAAGCGAACGGCGTGACAGTTTTTACTGAAATTCAAATCGAGGGCGACAAAAATGATGCCGCGAAGCAGAAGCAGAAAATCTCCGCGTAGCAAATTAAATCAGCGTGGTTGTTTATTTCCAGTTCACTCGTCCCACAAATAAAAAATACGTCCGACAAGTGAATTTTTCTGCCGCTGGATTTTTCTTAAGAAAATTTGACGAACCTTTGGGCAGAGTGAGGTCGCTGATAGATGACTGTGGGGTGGATACCGTGTTGTCTGGTGTGACTGAAGCACATTTCGCCAGCGCGTTTGACAATTTGCTCATTAAGCTTGTCTGTCTGTTTGTCCGTCTTACACACACACACAAGCACTCGCCCAGCTTGTTTGATTTTTTTCATTTCGGCCATCATTGCACGCAATCCAATCGCTGGTTGCCCCTCGTTGCGTCTGTGCCGGCAGCAAATTTTTTGTGACATTTTAAATGCGTCAAGTGGCAAATAATGCCGCTGGATTTGCTTGCAAAGCTTTCTTAGTCCGACATTTGCATTTTTTCATACGCCTGCGGAGGCGAGTCTTTTTCGCTCGCGCCGCCAGCGGCTGGGGTCAAAAAAGTTTTACAAATGATTTTAAATTGCGCCGCTTTTTTCCTCTCCCACTCTCTTTCTGAGTTTACTCTTGTTTTTCGAAATTTTTAAGTATTTACAAACGGATTACTTGGGTCAGTGCGAATAGCCTTTCATGTCAATTCCCCAAAAAGATCTGTTTGCAGTAGCTGCCGAAAGGATTAAGCAGTCATTTCTAATGGCAGTGCTTTATTTAAAATTATTTGCTTAATTGCAAATTGCTGCGACAGTGGACGTGGCTATGCAACACGCCTTAACGGGGTTTTGTTGCAGCTTTGCAGCACTTAATGGCTGGCACAATGCAAAAAGGTATTGTTTCCAGTTGGACGGGGTTTTGATTCGACTAAGCAGGTGGTGCCAGTGGTCGGTGGCAAGAAAGCGTTGCTTGTCGCCAGCTTACATATAACTAAATGCACTTTCATATTCCTATTGGCGTACACGCATCCATTGAGAAAAAGAACTGTGAAAAATTGTATGTTGACTTTAGTAAAGTTGAATCTTGAATGAGAATTGTAATAAGGAGTAAGAGTTTTTGTAGAGCGCAATTTAGTCGCAAGTTTGAGTTTAATTTAGACTTCACTTGAGTCTAAAATAAAGTCTAGGTTGAAGAGCCTTGAAACTAATGCCTTAGTTCCTCTATGCCGTATTTGATGTCATATATAATAATAATGTAATTAGTTTATAGAAAACCGAAGGACACAAAGACAAAAAATGTTTCAGTCCGAATATATGCACCTTTAGTGTAGAAATCTAACTATTTTTTATAAGGGAATACTCCTGTCCACACTTCTGTCTCTTCACTTTGACGATCCTTTTGAAACACTCAGAATATATAACACTGGACAACAGCATGTCTGTTGCATGCAGTTTTTTATATAATTCTGAATAGTTTTTTCACGCTGATTTCAGAACCATATTCCGTTTTTATGTGACAGCTCTAATTTTTGGCAAAAAATGGGTGTGCCACTTTTTCGAATTTTCCTCGACTTTTTTTACATTTTCGACTGTAATTTCCGAAACAATAATCCTATCGACATTTTTATTATCGACTATTTTCATATCGTTGCCCTTACAACATTTACAAAATATACAAAGTTTTTAATTTTTTTTGTTTCGAGCAATTAAAAAAAATGGTATTTTTGTTTTTGCTTGTATTTCAGACTATAAATGGAACATATAAAAGAGCATATTTTGAGGCCCCTAATTTTTTAAGGAAAAAGTATGGAAAGTGATGAAAATTACTATGGTACATTTTTGCTATTATTTCGATGCGAATGTGTATTCCGCCAAATAATTTGACTGTGTTGTATTGCTTGATGGCTTTCATTATACACCTAACTCGTAAATTGATTTACAAAAAATATGTATGTTTTTGACCATTAAAGAAAACGCCTTAAAATTCTATATTTTCCGACTTTGAGGTCCAATTACCGCAGAATTTTAAAACTTATAAAAATAAATTGCAACAAAAAAGAAGCCGTGCGGTGTTGTTAATGCAACAAGGTGCAAATTATGTCGACCGGTTTATTGGTTTTGAAATTACGATAAAAAATATGGACAAAGTAGAGGAAAATCCAACACAAAAATCAAACAAAAACAAACAAATCTGAAAAAGTGACACGGTACCTGTATCTCACTAACTAGAGCTGTTACAAAAAATCTGAAGGTAGATTCGAAATGAGCGCACGCAAGTTAGTAAAAAACAGTAGAAAAACTCCATGCAACAGAAAAAAGTGCGATTTTGTTGTCCTGTGTGATCGGCCACTCAATGGATGGGTTGGCTCTCCCTGTCATTGTCTAATGACTTCTGTAGACTCTCTATTGTTATAATCTAACTATTTTTCAATTCTAATTATTCTTGACTCGCAGTTCAAATCTAAGTAAAACACTACACCGGTTCAAGTTCATGCTTAAGTTAATTAATAAATTTAATTAAACATTTATGTTGACATTTAACTAAGAACGACTCTCTGTTGTTGTTACAAGCACACTGCCAACCAAAAATGTATCTCAGCATAAACTTATCTGATGTCAATCTAAAACTTGTTCACTATTCCGGGCGGCTTTTTCTTGCTGTGCATGCACTTAGCACATGGCCAACAAACCCCAAACAAGTAATGCAGCCAGAAGTGCTGCATTTATTAATTGCATTCCCTTGGCCTTCTTGTCCAGTACAGCAGCGGGAGCGGAAAGGAGGACTGCCAGCGTCTGCTGCGTCAATTTGCCACTTGATTTGTGTTACTGCTGCGCGCCGCGTTGAGGCGCCTGGGAGGGGATGAACATTTTAATTAAATTTATTTTGCATTATGACGATAAGATCTGCTCGCACCGCACCGTACGCTACTTACTTATGCATGTGTGCTGCAAGTATTTCGCAAGCGCCCGGCAAGCGTTCGACCGGAAGTGCATAATCCGTAAACATCAACGGTAACGGTAACGGCAACGGCAGCGGCTAATGAATTGCTGCCAGCCTTTGTAATGCACTGGCGCTGTCTAATATAGACCGCTGCATAAGAGGGCGTGGCGCTCGCACTTAATGTGTGCACTTGCGCCAAAGCTTTGCGGATGCGGTGCGGTGCGGGTGTGAGTGGTGTGGGGCTGTGCGAGTGCGTCTTTGCGTTTTGTAATGTGCGGATTTTGTGCATTACACGGCACTGCAATCGGCCACCTTGTTCGGCCGGCATTCGACATTCGACATTCTATTTAATCAACTTCGTGTAATCGGTGTTGCTGTAATTATTCTGCAGCTGTTGTTGTTGTTGTGTGCGTGTGTATGAGTTGAGTGTGTTACTGCGTAGTGCATTTGCGAAATTACGCCAACGTCGCCAACACACTCGCACCACATTCAAATGCGGATTAATGCAGCACAAGTGTTGATGCTCCATCGACGAATCAAGACGTGCATTGTCCTGATTGATGTGCAGTGGCGCTGGGCCGTCGGCCGGTGTGGTAGGAAAAGGAGTGAGTGTGCTCATATGTTGTTGTTGTTGTTGTCAAAGCACGCACCATCACCCACACTGGCACTTCATTTTCCTTTTTCGAGCTCCAGCAATGCAAAGCTGTACCGTGTCCACCACAACCAACCCCAGGCGAAATGCCCACTGCCAGCGCGGCAAAAGATAAATAGAGACGGCGGCGAAATACCGACCATTATAATGAACCCCGGCAACTTGCTTAACAACCACTTAAGGCACACCTGCCACTTTGGCTGCTTTCGGTTCTCTGTAACGCTATGTTTTCTTCACCATTTCTTTGCCTGATTTCCAATGCATGAGCATTTCTTTCTCGCTTTGCTGCTTCCTTTTCGTGTTCGCCACGTTTGTGCCGCTGTTGCCTTCGCTTCGGCTTCGTGGGCTTTAAATTTCCGGCATCCATTAAACTTCATTAAAAATTTAATATGCTCGTCTATTATTATGCTCCGCGGCAGCAGCGCATTTTTTCCCTGCTACTGCTTTGGATTTTTATTTATTTTTTGTTGCTGGTCGTTTTCTTTTGGCTTTTATCGTTTACGATCTTTTGCCTGGAGCTGCCACCACTTTTTTCGCTTCCTCCGCTGGCCTCACATCCGCAGACCACTTGAATTTTTCGGGAGCGGCTTTCCAAATGAGCAACGCCTGCCGCAGCCGCTGCAGCGAGCGTCGAGTGGTTTCGTGTAATGTCTGCCGCGCGGCTCGTTAAATTTACCCACCTGCCATTGTTGGCTATTTGCCGATTTCGGCCCCCTCCCCCACCCAACCCGCTGTTTGCTGTTTCTTTTTAAAAACGATTTTGCTTATTTGACTTTTGCGTACTTTAGCTTTCGAGGCTTGTTCGGCTGGTTGTTTGTTTGCTTGTTTGTTTGTTTATGCGCTCAAAAGATTTCGTGAGTTTGCACTGAGTTCAGGCGGAGGGTGACGTGTTGCTCCTTGTTACGTTCTGTAAGTTGTGGGCGGGAGAAGAAATTGGGGGAATTTGTCACAAAGCAAGTAAATAGTATACGTTGAGCTATTGATTGAGCATCGAGTTAGAGGCTGTTTGCGCACAAAATTACGCCCTGACCTGGCTTAAAAATCAATGCACAGATCGAAACATTTCAAAATTTTCGACGTGAAAATCATTCACTTCTTTCGGCCTTTGATTGTTTCACCGTTGGTCAGTTGAGGAAGCTTGCAAAACCGGTTCATATTTTAACCGACGATTTTTTGTACATACTTGAACATAACGGGGTCTATGCGTGGCCGTTTTGGGAGGCCATGGAAATCTGTCCGAAATAATTGTTGCGTCATATTACACCGTGCGACAGCATTTCTCACACCGGAAAAAATCCATATGGGCGTGAAACTAGAGACCAAACATAGGAATACTGCGTACTCTGTTTTCCATTTCTACATCCTTTGTCCTTTTAAAAGGATCGTTGATCAGGTGTCAAAATTTCATTACTTTAACTTTATTGGTTCGAAAGTTATTAAAAAAGGCGGAAGCTGCAATTTTAATGAAGTACAAAAATTCTAATTTATTTGAGTATCTGTATTTTAAAAAATAAAAAGGTACAAAATCAATAAAGCTAGAATAATGACATTTTGGCACGTGATCAAGGAGATTTTGGGTTTTAATATATTTACTTTTAAAGAAAATTCTATATAATTTTTCAAGGATATAAAGGATTAAAATTTTCAAAAGACATAGATAAAAATCAATTTTATTTAAATTCTTGATCCTTTCCTCTTTCATTTGATATACATATCGCCATATTCTAACGAGGTTAAGTATTTTTTTATATTTTTTTATTTTTTATCCCCTTCAAAGGATGTAGAAAAAAAGGATGTAGAAATGAAAAACAGAGTACGTATTACTATGTTTGGACTCTAGTTTCACGCCCATATGGATTTTTTCCGCTGTGAAAAATTTTTTTTATTTTTTGTCGCACGGTGTCTTTCATAGATCTGTCGTAGCTTGTTGAAGGCAATACTTTCCTGTGTATGTATAGAACAAATTTTAAAGAACAAAACAGACATCCGGAAGATCCGAGATACACTCCCACTTCCCGTTTTCACCTGATAAGGCACCGTGCACCTTTCTCCTTAAACAAAACAATGTGACGTAGAAGCTATGCAAAAGACTTGGACCGACATCCTGAAGGACATCCCGGCAGACGACCTAAAATACCCATTTCTAGATCCAGAAATCTAGATTCCAGAAATTGGAGTTTCGGCACAACCCGCAATCTCAATTCCGTACAATTTTTCGGATCGATTCTCCTGGCCACACTGACAACATATATAAATACTTTTCCAAACCACTGACATACGAGTATCTTTCTGAGCATACAAACTTTGTGGTAAAGCGCACTCTGCATTTGAATGCAGAATTAGAGAATCGTTTTGTCTCTCGATAAATGCAACCTCTGCGGACTGCCCTCATATTCATCTGCATGATTTAGTCATGGCATAAGTTGCTGAACATCAAAGACCGTCCAGGAATTACTTCAGCCATATCAAACGCAACTTAACCTAAACTTCCACTCGTATATGGCATGAAATTGGGTTCATCCGTAGATACAACAATGCCTCAGCGCACCACACGTTTCCTTATCTTCCACAGCCAATTACATATTCGTACGCACGCTCTAATTATTCCCTTTATAGAATTTATTTCACTTGCATAAAATCGAAGCTTTTGTGACAACATATATTTAGTAGACAAGATGAAGAGCAACGTAAACCGTTTAACGGCTGCTAAAGCCAGTCGAAACTGTTGCCAACAGTTCGCCAGCACTTCGAGGGAAGGTAAAGTAATCGCGTAAAGCGCCAACTGAGTGCAAGCGAAGATAAAGTGAAAAAGTTTCTCGCACGGCGCATGATTATTATTATGAAAGGTAAAAGCAAAGGCAAAGGCGAAGCAGCAGAATGCTTAAGCAAATGGCTGCGGTAAGCACATAGTGGGTGGATGAAGGCTAGTGGCTAAAAAAGGGGTGGATCGACGACACAAAGACAAGGTTGAATACTTTGTAGCGCTTCAAATGGAGCAGTCGGCTTTATGGCATGCAAAACGGCCGAGGGACTTAGTTAGGTGGGGTGGGGTGGGATGGAAGGGTGAGGAGGACCTTTGCCGCTCAAAGACTAATGAGATGAGGGCGAAATTTCATTATGATGCTTTTGGATTTTCTAAAGTTTTTACACCGAAGTTGGCACTGGTGCGGCGCTCAGCTCAGTTGCTACTGTTGCTGTTGTTTTTGTTGTTTTTGTTGTTGATATTTTGTTGCTGGTAGCAGAGACACTGCGTAAGAGCTGCTGGTGGTGCTGCGATGTTGGTGGTGGCTGCGTTGTAACCTCGTTAAGCTTAATTAATAGCAGCGAAGTGTTAAACACCCGGCCGAGCGGTGCTGGCAAAGTTGACGGATGTCGCCGGCAAGAAAGGAAGCAGGTGTGCCTGCAAGTTTGTGTGTGTGTGTGTGCGAAGTTTGGAAAGAGGATAAGAACTTTGCGCAGGTTATTAGCGCGCAAATGACGCTTAACCAGCAGCACAGGCAGCCGCCATCAAAGTGGCAACTGACAGCTGACAATGACAGTTGACAGATTTGCCAAATTGGCAAAGTGCTGAGAACTGGGAATTTTCTCGCTATTTTTTTCTTCTGCCAGTTGTTAGTTTTCTGGCAAATTTTGCGTGCTTATACATAAATGAGTTTTAGTAAAAATAGAAATCATAACAAATCGAGAAAGTAAATAATAAAATCGAGATTTGAATAGTTTACAAAAAAGAAAAGATAATCGATGCTTCAACTTAATTTGTTTGTGCTGATAGTGGGTTTTTACACGTTATTGTTGGAAAATATTTGCACTGCGTGTGGCTGCAGATGTGTTCGTGTGTGTGGGCGAGTGCTTGTGGGTGTGGCTGGGATATGCGTTAAATCTGCTCTACGCGCTCGCACACAATGACAAGCGGGCAAATATTTGCCAAAGGACAAGTATTCGCAACTAAATTTCCTCTTATGCGCACACACGCACACATTAACAAACACAAAGACACCCACACACACGCTCGCAGCTCGGCCCGGCCGTTGAGTGCGGGCTCGTGTGCGCGTACAGTATCCAATTGCGAAATTACTTGACGTAAGGAATTCGCCTGAAAATCGAAGGAATTTAATTGAAGTCACGATTGCGCATCGTTTTGAGATATGGTGAAAGCATCCACACGCACGCACACCCACACAATACGCAAATATCTGTGCAAATACATACGAACAATCAAATTACATATGCATATGTGTGAGTGTGCGTGTATGTGTGTGGCGGTGCTGTGGCATTGCAATGATTGTTAGCATAATTTCAAGTGTGTTTTCCTTTGTTTGTTTGCTGCTTCGCCATTGCGATTGTTTGCTTCTTTTGCATGCTTTGTTGAATTTTTAATTTTGGTTTCATTTGCGGGCAGAGCTTGGAGAAATTCCCTTCAAATTCCCCCAATTTTAGCATATTAACAATGAGTACTGGCTGGAGAAAATTCTTTACAGTCGAAAACTTGTACATATATGTAATTATTTTCAATTTTGTATTTGTTATTTTTTACTTTGTGCGCCATATCTGAGTGTCTAACATTTATTGTCAACAATCTTGTGTTATTGTTTCATATTTCAAATTGCACATCTCTGCGTTGCCGCCTTGACCCAATTTGCTGGTCTGGAAACTTACATTTCGACCCTCAATAAATTTTAACAAATCGCCAATCGTTTTAAATCCGCAACAAACCAAACATTTCCCAAGAAGTCTAAATAAATAACGTGTTTTATTATCTAACGGAAAATCGACTGTAAAATGTAGAAACTGCGTGGGGGAAAGTGAGCAAAAAGAACCAAAGGAAAGAAGGAAATCCCATGTTTAAAAGGCTATAAATAAATTGCCTCGATTTGTGTGTTCAACAAATACGAAAGACTGCTGTAGGCTTTCGTCTTAAAATCCTTTGCGTTGTTGTAGTACTTATGTGACATTTAGTGTTCCGAGTTAAGATTTGTACACTCGATCGAAAAACAAATGAAACTGAAATGAAAAATATTGAGTATTTCAATCAAATTTTATTAAAATGGAAGTTCAGATAAAACATTATAAGAATGATGTCGAAGATGATGGTGAGAAAAAAATTTAACAAATATATAAGAATAGCAAAATTATTATAAAAAAGTGTAATTGAAAAGTAAAAAGCAACACAATTTAAAATGGTTAAACTTTTCATATATATTACTCGATTTTTAGTTCACTGGTTGGTGTTGGTTGGTTCCAATGGCGATGTTCTGATATTCAATTAGCACGGGTTTTCACTATTTAAATCCATGCACTGAACCAAAAACCCAAGATTTGACTTACGCTCCTTCGAATGGCTTTTGTAGAAACTATAGACACGAGGATACATATTCTGGTACTAATTTCATGCAATTCCGTTCCATTCATAATTATGTATGTTGGACCGTCTTGCAATAAGATCTCTTTAAAAAATACAAGCAATTCGAGAATAATTAAAATAATACATAAATGGGGAAGCTAGGCCTTAGTCTCGTGTAAGCGGACTGTCGTGCCAGTCAATTATTAATTAAACATTATATATAAATGTAAGTATAAGAATAAAAAGTATAAGTAATATTTAAAGTCTAAATGTGAAAGAAAGAAACTGTGTGTGAAAGAAAGTTCTAAAGTTCGTTAATATTTAAAAAAATAAAATTTTCCCTTAAAATAAGAAATTGTACTGTGAGATTCTGTTCGTTCAATCTTCGAAATCTTTTGAACGCATATCCAGGAACATTCTCCATGCAGGAACAACTATTTATCATACTAAAGTTAAAATATAATATCATTTCATGGATTAATTTCATCTTATTCATCATCGAAGTTTACAGAGTTCTCGTGAATACCGCTTTGTGCTCGTTATTTCATGTTTTTTAAAATTTCATTAAGAATGATCCCGACTTAATGTCGGATTGTTGCAAAATTTGTGAAAATTCGTTCTTTTATCTCGTATTAACATTTTTCTATGGCCGTAAAACCGCTATTGCCCCCTATAAAGCAACAACATATAAAGTCACGCGCTCACCTTCTCACACCCTACGATTTTTTCGGTCTATGATTTTTTTTCTGGTTACGCTGTCACAGCCAAGGCATCGTTCCTCATGCCATAAACATCAGCGCCGCCATGATTATCCCAGCCGCCGTTGGTGCTTCTTACTGCTGTTGTTGGTGTTTTGCTGTCGTCATCGTTATTACGGCTACTATGTCTGCCGGTTGTTGTTCCCACTGTCGTCAACATTATACACATTGTAATCACTTTTGTTGTTTTTGCTGTTGTTGCTGTTAATTTTAACGCCTCAGGACATTGTTTTGTTTAAGTATTTCTTAACTTTTATTTGCAGCTTCTTTTTCAGCGTCGCCCGAGCCCACCCGCACGCGTTTGCACGAGCACGGGTACTTGCGTATCTATGTACGTGCGCTCATAAGTTTGTATGTGAGTGTGTGTGTGAATGCGTAGGGGTGTGCACAGCGCACTTTCTCAAGTTTCCGTTTTAATAAACGTCGTTTCCTGCTTCCTGTTTGCGCTGCGCTGCGCTACCAACCAACCAGTCAACCCACCAACCAGCCAGCAGCCACTGCGCGTTTAACTCCGGCCGCCGCAGGGCTGTGATTGTGCGCTGCGTCTTGCGTCGCCATTGTCTGGTAAAATGGCGCACTGTGACGGCGGCGACTGCGGCGCAACGTGACATGGCTTGTTGCGTCGGTTTGGCTGTGGCCTTCATTTATTGCCTTATTGTAATTTTTGACTTTGGTAAAATTTAATTTCCTCTCAGTTTGATTTCGACGTGTTAAACGGCCGTTTCGCTGGTAATCTAATTTTTCGGTGCGATTCTTGTGTGCAATATTGGATTAGATCGAAAGAATGCCGGAGCATGGCAGCAATGTGCGAAGGACGACACTGGAAGCGATAGACGCAGCGGTGTGGGCGAGGAAAAGATAAATTTGCTGGGTGTGAATGCTGTGATGAGTTGCGCCAAACAACTTTTGACTATTTCTTGTAAATGTGTCTCAATGTATATTTTCAAACCTGAATGGCAGTGATTGGATTTATGAAAACGTTGCAAAAAAAGCAGAAGGAAGCTTACAGAATTGGTTGATTTGTATCATATTTAAATCTTTTGGGGTTGAACTACGTTAAACAACAAGTCTCACGTGTGAACTGATTTATCGATGGGTTTTTGTTTCACCAATTTCCCCACATTTCCATATAAAATATACATTTCTCGTTCTAGCAGAGATGTTCAGATAAATATTTAATGCAGGAGCGTAGCGAGAACTTAGTCATGTAGGAAGTTTAAAAAGTGTTCGTATTCAATTTAGTTTTAAAATTGAAACCACAGAAAAGAATTAAAGAAATGTAAAAAATTACATATCTACTGTTATTTATAAATAAAACAAAAACATGTAGATTCATTGTTATACAAAGTGTTATTTGGCGTAAGATTTGGCAAAGATTCTTTTCTGGATCTTTGCTTCAATACAAAATAATCTTATGAAACAAATTCTTGGCTTAGGCTACTTCGTCTTTGACTTCACATGAAGTAATTTTCAAAACTTTCTGTATGGGATATCAATGCCATTCAACCTTCGCTCAGGGTGTTTTTCCAATAGTTGTTAATATGTTTTTTAAAAAAGAAAAAGTCGTTCATTGGTTGCTGTAGTATAAAACATTTATTTTAAAAAAGTTTATTTAAAATTTATTAATAAAAATATATGTCTGAAAATGCAGTGGCACCACATTCCTGATTCCTGAAATAGACAATGAATTTTAAACTGTTGAGAGGTGAAAGCGCCTTTTTTGCTAAAATGGCAATTTTGCATGCCAAGTTATTGAAAATTTTGATTATTGAGAAGCTACGAGGGGATTAAACACCCAAAACACCTCTTCTAAAAAATGGATATTCAAAAATGACAGCGACTAAAGGTAGTTTCAAAAGAAGAAGTTGAATTATGAATTTGATATAAAATTTTAACATTTTACTTTAAAACAAATAGCAACAAAATATGACAACTCTTCAATTTATATAAATATGTGCTGCATATATATGAGTGTACACACATAGATTGTCAATAGGAGTATTATATGAGTACATATGCGTATGACATGCTCCAATTTCAATGTGTGTCCGACGGATTGTGTAGGCTTCCGTTTATTAATGCGGCATAATCTGCATACAAAACATAGAACTAAACACACTGGCGCAGCGCCTAAGTTTGGCATAACACTGGCCGGTGGCCGGCGTGTTGACACAGGATCATGTTGGTCGAGTTATTGCTTATCCATCTCACCACTCGTGCAGCACAAGCACACCGACATTTGTAAACAGACTGCACATGTGTTGGCTGCCTTTGTGCTCTACTGCAGTATGTATATGTGTGTGTGTGACATTATCCTGGCATTTTATTGTGCTGTGTACCTGATTTGTGCCCGAAGCTCTTGTGTAAATAAATTTTCTGTTTGACTGTGTTCGCTTATTAATTACTTGTCCGGGTATTTTGCCAGCAGCAGAGACATATTAATTAATTTCAGCTTAAAGGATGCGCAGCAACTGAACGATTAACATGCATTGTGTTGCAGTAAATTGTTGGGCAAGAGCACAAAATTGAATTTATTTCACTAGAATTTAGCGTCATCGCCCACACATGGGGCGAACTGCGCGTCTAAGGAGCCGCCATAAATTGCGCGCGAAACGAAAGCTGACACAAGTCGCTGTCGCTGTTGATGTCGCAGTCGCAGTCGCAGCAGCGAAAGTTCCCCACAGCGCGCTGCTCAATTGCGGCGTGCGCCTCGAAACGTTCGACGAGCAGACGGCTACTGTAATTTTTCAAGCGCGCACACACACACACAGAAAGAGTTTTAATAAAAACGCGCGCGTCCTCGAACTGCCGCGCGTTGGCGACATTTCAAATAACAGCTGCGCCGCGTTGCGTTGCGCTGTGTCCCATTTGCCCGCCGCATTCTTTGGTGTCCGCTGTCGTCGGCTCTATTTCTCAGCAGATTCCACTGTCTGGCGGCACGCCCATAGCGCACTGGGTGTGCTTGCTTCTTTCAAACTCTGGGAATTATTTGCTCTGTTTGCATTTTGCCTGTGTTTATGAATTATTTGTCGCCGTTTGTTTCACTCCTTTCTTTTTATCCTTTTTTTCATTTTTTTACTGGTTTTGTTTTTGGTTTCGCCATTGGCGCTACCCAGTTTCGCGATGGCGCTGGATTTGGTTGCAGTCTTGGCTGGAGGGTTAGGGTCAAGTAAACATAAATTTATCGCTTTTTCCTTAGTACGACTTGTGCCATAAGGTTCCCGTTGGAAGCGTTTAAAACGCTTTTGGTGTAGCGGCGTTTATTATTGTGAGTTTCCGCGTATCAGCCGCGAGTGGCGTGACTCGTGTAGTAAGAAAAAGAACGACTTTTTTGTATGAAATAAAAGTGGGTTAATTTTGAGAAATCATACATTTATACGGAATTTGACTCCTTGAATGCTTAAAATTTACAACTTAAACTCGAAACTTCAAAGTTTCAAAGGATTGAACTACAGTTTTATACAGATTCCCAACTGCAAATTTGAAGCTTTTTACGGTAATTTAATTTTAATTTTTTAATGTTTTAATTTAATTTTATTCTCAAAGGTTTGCTATCGCCTACTGAAAGGACAGCACTGGAATTTGTTTACATTTGTTGGGATTCGAACCCACTTGTGTCCTTTGACTTGTAGTTCACCACATTAATTTAGTTCACCACATTAATTACTAAGCTACGTTCTTGGAGCCCATCTAAAATTTGTACTAAATATTATTCTGAAACTTCAAATTGGTGACCGGTAACCAAACACTCGGATGTGAATGTAGATTTTATATTCTGGTCATCCTGATGAGTAATTTATTTATTTTTTCTTTCAATTGTTCTAAGCGTTATAAACTGAACACCAAAGTTCATATGTAGTTTTTCATGAGAGGGCAGTTGAAATAACAAAGAGGATATTTTATTTTTATGAGACCCAGAATGTTCATCTAGTAACTCCATAAGATTTCGCAGATTTTGCAATTATGAGATGAAATAATTTAAACACATTTTTATAAACTGTCCAGCCATGGCACACACACACACTTGCAAAGTTTCTAGGGAAACATATTCTCGGTAAAGACGATCTAACGTCTACTAAAAATTACATTACTTATTATTTGATTACTAATAGTAAGCTGAGAAAATAACTCAAATTTGAGATAAATTTTACATAAATTTATATAATTTACATACATTTTAGTTCTGAAGACGACATACTTATTTAGTTTCCTTTAATGATTATTTTTCTCGCTAAAGTTCTTTCTTTCAAAGTTAGCTTTAAACGTAATTTGCCCGAACGCCGTTTGGTATGCAATGCTCTCCGTTGCAAGGGTTCAAATTATATAAAACACTGTTGCGCACTTTATTAAAAAGGCAGAAACGACGCCGACAACAACAGCGACAGTAATGTTGGTGCGGGTGACCGCCAGCACTCGGTCGTGATGAAAGGGTAGCACAATGAAGCTAAAAGTCGACAGGCGACAACACGCCAAAGGTAAACCAAAGCATTGCAGCAGCGCCAACAACAACAACAACAACGACGTCAGCCAGGCAAGGCGACACGATGCGGTTCGCTATGCTGGAAAATAATCAACGGGCGAAGGCGGCAAATGGTGCAGCGGCATGAGGAAATATGAAACGCCATTCATAGTTGCATAAACACAACAACAACGGCGACAGCAACAACAACAAAAGCAACGAATGTTTTGTAGCGCCTGGTGGCGGGAGGTTAGGGCCGAAGTTAATGTAACCGAAAAGTCATGCGCCCAGCTTCAGTGCCAGCTTCAGTTGCAGCAGCGGTGCGGCAACGGTAGCGGCCGCTCGCCGACAGCAATCGTGGTGGCAGCAACTCATTTGCGCGCGTTTGTCAATGCTGTCAACTGCAATGGCAGACATCACGCCATGGGAGGCGGCGGACGGGCGCATGAGCGGGGCGCCGCACAACACTTTTCAAATGCGCAACGCAACATGATTTTCGAGCCATGCAACACACAATATTATGAAATAATAAGGTTAGAGCGTCAGTCAAGGTGCCGGGCGACACAAAGTGCTGTAAATTATGAGCTGTACGTGTGTGTGTGAAGCAGATGCCCAAACTTTGCAACTTGTCGTTGACATTTGCCGAGGGTGGCAACGCCGCCACGTCGGCGTGTATTTAAAATGTCATTTTGGTGTCAGCCTCAGACTTGTTTAATGTCAAATTATAATCGTGGCGTATACAGAGTGGCACTAACGATAACAACAACAACAACAGCGACTAAAACAATAGCAACACTCAAAGCAGCTGCAACAACAACAACAACAACATAAACGGCATTAACACTAAAAAGAGCAACAAGCATCGCAACAATGCGCATCAAATTGCCTACCACAGCTCACCAGTACGGCGCGGGGGAGGGGACGTTAAATGCGGGCACAAACAAAATTCATTTTGATTCCGTTTGCGCTGCCGTATCGCAGTCCTCTGCATTCGTACACTCCAACTTTACTTCAAAAGTCTTAAATGGAAATAATTGTTTTTGCTGTCGTCGCCGCTGCCATCGCTTCAGCCTCCGTCGTCGCCGTGTAGTTTGCGCTGTTGTCGCCTTAGCAAAGTGGTGATAATTTCTGCTTTGTTACAATAAGCCTCGACGAGCGTTGTGCACGCGCGGGCGCAGGGCACGGCCCACATTGCCCACACCGGCGTTGTCTCTCGCCTTCTTTGCTCTAATGGTTTTCCACTTATTAGCAAAAGTTCTTTGCCGCCTTTTAAGCGGCCAACGCTACCGCTCCCACTGCGCTCGCGCCCCCTCGGCCGAGTCTGCTGCCGCATGCGTCGTTGTCTGCGCCTTGTTTACGCTTTAATTTCTTGGCTTAAAAATGGCGACAGATTTATTTGCAAATTTCTTGGCGTACACGCCGCGTTGTTACTTTGCCGACCTGATCCCCGTCGCCCCTAGTTGGCGGCAGCGTCGTCTGTGGCGAAAGATGTTGGTGCCCGTGCCCGCCGTTGTTACGTTGCCGTCGCATAATTAAAAAAGTTTCATTTCATTTTGTTGGTTTTCTTGGTTCGTTTCGGCTGTTTATGTTCATTTGTGTGCTGGGAATGAGGAAGCGGAGGGGTGGGCGGTTGCTGTGCGTTGTGAGTCGTTTAGTTTGTGGTGGGACCGTTCGATGGAGGGAGGCGACGGTGGCGCCCACTACTTAATGAGATGTGTAGCGTTCGGGCTTCGTTTAATTTAATATTAATTCAAGGACTTTGGTGGTAATTTAATTTAATTTAATTGTAAAGAATTTCGCTTTTCAACAATTCATTTATATTCATTTGCCGAACACAGATGAATGACTTCATAAATAGAGAGAAAACGAGAAATCAGCCTACGGTGCAGTGAAAACCGATATCTGTTGATGCGAATCGGCTGCATTTGCTTACGAATTGTTCATGAATTGCATTATTTAAGAACAGTCACACATTTAATAGTACACGAATCACTCTAAATGAATCATTCTCGGTTATTAGTTGGGCTTAAAATGAATTGATGTTGAATTCAAATGGTCGATTGCTTGAATTAAGTAAAGTTCTATTATACTAAATTTCTTTCACTCCCTCACAACTTTACAACGGCATCCTTGTGACAGTCTTTAAGCGTATCGCCTAAGCATAGACATTATTTTCTACCTTTGTAGTAATTTCTAAAAGCATATCCACTGTTCTTCTTTAAAAGTATCTGAACTGAAATGGTTCAGCGCACCTCCTCTTCAAGTTGTTTCCGAGTCATTATGAATTAAATATCGGTTTCCACATAAACTTTTGTGATTTTGAGTTCATTGCACAGCGTCGAATTGATTTTTGGCAGAAATTGCACACACACAAAGTGTGAAACAACAAAAAAGCCAAAATTTGAGGGTTGCTATTGTCAGCAGCAACAACGATATTAGCTGCCGGAAACTGCAAGCGCACAGCGGCGACGCTGAATATGCTAAGCGCGGCGATAGAATCGCACAAATGACATACAGACAGGATAGCGCCAAGGCCTGGCAGATATGCAGACAGTGAGACAGCTAGACTGAATGACCGACAAACAGCGGAACGCGAAATTCTCGTATGCAGCGCATCGGCGGTCTGGCAGGGCGCGACGGCCGGCGCAGTTTATGAATTTTTCAGATTCATATCTGCAGCAACTCCAGGCAGTGCCGTTGCCCCAGTTGACGCCGCAATATGAAGTGGGTGCAAGCGCCATTGTGTATGTGTGTGTGTGTGAATTCTTTAGTCACACTTTCGCATTTCCGTTGCAAGCGCAACGCGGCCGATGGAAGAGCAGGAGGCCGCTTCATGGCGCAGCGTGTGCGATTGCAATAAATCTGTGTGCGCGCTTTTTGTGTGTGTGTGTGTGTGTTGGTGCGTGCAGATTGCCACAAATAAAAGGGAAATCAGCAAATTTCATACATTTGAAAATTTTATGTCTTTATTCCGGAGTGCGGGCGAAAATGCTGAGTTCTATATGAGCGTCTGTTGGAGTGGCGCAGAAGCGACGTATGCTACGAATATTTCAAATGCTGGTTCGGGGCATGTACGATATTTCGCACTTTGTTGTTGGGGTTAATTTTGTGCAGCTTCCGCGCGCGATTTTCAGTTCATTTCGCTGGCGAAATATGGCTGGCTGGCTGGCGAAGGCTCGTTGTGGGCGAGCGGGGGAAAGTGGAGAGGCGAGTGTGCAGCGATAATGCAAGAAGCATTGCGGGCGCTGTGGTGCAAGTAGAAAATCCATAAATTCATAAAATAATTGCGTGCCCCCGAATGCACGACTGCACGAAAACACACACAGAAACACGGCAGCACGGAATCACAGTTGACTGTTTGTGTGCGTCTGTGTGCCGCATTGTTTATGACGCACCAATTTCGGGTGCAGGCAATAATAATGTGCGCCCCACTTGCTTATTAAGCTTTTGTTTGCTACTATTTATGTGTGAGTGTGAGTGTGTGTGTGCGAGTGCGTTTCGCTGCGTGCGGTTGGGTGCATAATGCGGTTGCATATTTGCGCTATGTGTGAGCGGCGAATTTCGCAAATTCATTTTGCCACCGGCTGACTTTGCCCCTATTTCATTTTTTTCATTTGAATTCTATTTCTGATTTAATGACTTTCAACCCCCCCGAACTTTGGTTTTAATCGTTCGCATTTCATTTGCAGGCAAAAGCTTCACGCTCACAATTGTGATATCAACGAATCCGGTGCAGGTGGCCACCTACAGCAAAGCGATCAAGGTGACCGTGGACGGGCCGCGCGAGCCTCGCTCCAAGGTGCGCCATCAGGGCTTTCATCCATTCGCCTTCGGACCGCAGCGCTTCGGGCCCGGCGACCCGCTCATGGGCGGACTGCCGTTCAAGTTGCCAGGTGAGTACGTGCGCATCGACGAGATGGCGCCAGCGCCCAACAGTGCCGCCAACCACCAACTATGTATATGCCAACCGTTGCCGCAACAACCGAGCACCGCAGAAAGCCTCGGTTCGCCGACACTGTTGCGTTGCCGCCATGGCAATTGATTAGCCTGATGCGCCAGTCGAACGGCTTTATGACATTCAAAATCACTGGCAGCCAAATGTGTGGCAACACGCAGCCGCCACACATCAAGTAGCGAAAGAAAGGCACAAAGTAGCTTATTTCCGCATTAAAGCTTGTTGCGGCGCCTAAAGGTATGCTACCAGCGCACACAACCGAACCAATTCACAGCGGGGAGACTCTTACGTGCAGTGTTTGTGTTGTTGTCGCTGCACGGCAATTTGTTGTTGGCAAATTTCGTACGCCAATCATCGGTTTTGCCAGCCATATCATGTCAGATTTTCCGTCTGATTGCCGCCGGCGTAATTGCCGTGAATGTTGCACCCGCCTCCGTCAGCGCTCACTTCAGCTGTGGATACTTTTTATCTGCTCTTTACTGAGCGGATTTTTTAAAATGTCAGAACTTAGCAGCAAATGCAAACAAATGCCGCCGGCAATCCCGCCTTCGGAAAGGATTAAATTATGATGTAATAAAGCCGAAAAGAGATTTTCGAATTTGAGGCTGCTTTGGGTGGGATTTATGCTAAGAGGTCGTAACGAAAATTTGGGTCAACATAGCGTTCAAAGTAATTGCACCCATAATTGCAGTAATTCGAGATTTTATTTGGTTCTCAGATGAAGTTGTGGGTTGGTTTTCTTCAAGTTCTTTGCAATAATATTTTATCAATGTCCTGGAGTTTTGTTGCTTCAAGTCATACTCTCACATAAGAAAGTATTAGAGCGCTGGCCAAGGGATTGAGAGTTGTCTCAACCAACAGCAATTAGAACCAACTTGTTGCATCTTTTGAAGGACCAACCTTTTGGTTCGTCTTTGTTATCCGTGAGAATTAAATATTTCATTCAATACTTTTTCTATATTTCTGGCCAAAAAAAACATATGCGTACTACGCCCTACCTACAAAACCTTCATTTAGACGGCTCTTCTACACGAGTGTTTTCTTCAGTTAGTCGCACTAGTAGATGACTTCCATTATTGTCAACGAAGACAAGGCTTCCTTCTTGTCGCTATTTACCTATTTGGAATATACTTTTCGTTACATTTCACAGTGATTCGACTCCATACAACCGAGGGACAAAATTAGAAGCAGTGGTCTGTTCTTCATAAAATTTGGTATACTAGTTAATCATGGTCTACTGAATTGAAATCTCTATTTTATTTTTCTTAAACTTTTGTAGTTTGGCAATGTCTGAGACTTAAATTTGCAATTTTCATAATTTTTGGTGAGCTATAGCAACGAGTGTGTTGGCTAGATTTTTCATTTAATCGGTAACGTCAACATTGATAATTGCAAAGAGTAACAGAAATTGCCTAGGACCCTTTAATTTTGCAATAAAAATGATTATAATATTTTGCATTTGTGCAGTTTTTTTCAATTTTTCATGTTGATTGCATACTTTTAGGGATAAATAAAATAAATTTTGACTTTTCAAATTGAATTATTTTCTGAGATCAGAAGATATCGGAGGATGTAATTACATTATCAGACAAAGAAAGAATGCTTCTTAAAATTAAAAAAAATTCAGGAACACATTTTCACATTCTTTTTAGATATTTTCCTCTAAGTTTTGCAAATTTTCAGATTTTTAATTCAGAAAAATATTTTAAATTGAAAGTGAAGTAAAAGCCGCAACTTGGCATATTTTGAGAAAAAATTAAAAGCAAAAATGGCCACATCATTTCTTAATCTATATTAAAAGTTTTAGCAACTTCTTGGTAACCATGTATTTTTACAATTTTTTTTACTCAATAGACTAAAAAACAGAAAATATGTGTTTAAATTTTTTTGTGAAAACAGTTTCAACTTTGAGCAGCTTTTGCAAACACACTAATAATTTTTTTGCACATATTTTTTGGGGTTTTCTTAGTTGGAGTTTTACCTTTCAAATGATATCAAAATCGTTAAATTCGGAGACTATATATTTTTTGAATTTTGTCTATGGAACGAATCACTGTGCATTTGTTCGTTCATGAGTAGCCTTTAATACCTCCATACATGAAGTGGGTGGGATATCATGCAAAGTACGTTTCTCCCCAGTACCGCAATGTACGCAATGTAAGAATACAAACTTTTAGACGCTTGACTTGAACTTTCGAAGGATTATTCTATACTGGAGTGACATGGGACAGAAACGAACTATGGGTATTTAATGTAGAGCAAATGTAGGACAAACATACGTCCAATTGTTGTTTCTAGTCATGAGATTACGAAAACTTTCTATGCTATTTCTATTCTTCTATTCTATATAAATATTATTACATATTTTCTTTGGTGAATTTAATGTAGTCCTTTCATATGTATTTAAAAACCCCTCATTGTCTTATTAGAAGGACACACGAGCTCGCTGGCATCTAATGCCTCCATTTGCCTTCATAATGTGATGCCAGGTCCAACCACCCCAGCTACGCTCAGTCCATCGAAAAGCTGGTGATGTGGGAGACGTTCAACTGCCGCCATTCCCCCAGCCAACCTTTATTGTTCTTGTTCGCACAGTTGTTCCTCGAACGCGTTTACGAGTATTGACGCAAATGCTGCACGCCTCGACGCTGCTATTGTGTTGAGCAACAACATGCGATTGCTGCTGCAGTGGGTGCGCACATAAATTTCGCTGCTAAGTTGTTAAAGGATTAAACATTTTAATGGATTTTAAGTCGAAATCTCCCACCCGCACTGCCGGCAGTAATGCCAACCGTTGGCATTGTTATTTTAAATGTTGCTGCGTCGGCTGTTGCTGTTTTCTTTGCCGCGTGTGTTGTTATTTCAAGTAATTGTTTTTGTTGTTGTTATATGTTGTTGTTGTTTGATTTGCTACCGACTGTCGAAGCCGAAGCAGCAGCGGATTATGCTGATGAGTTTGGTGTATGAATGCAGTGACGGCGTTTCGATTATGATTTTTATTGTTAGTGATGCATAGAAAATGCTGAAGAAAAGAAAAGAGACAGACAGAGAGAGAGAGAGAGGGAGGGAATGATTTTAATATGCATGGAATGATTTAAGTTGAATTTCTTTGTTGATTCATTAATTTTTGAAAACCACAAATGTGGTAACTTTTTCAACTGAAAATTATTTGGTAATGCCAGAAATATGTACATCTTATAAAGTGGTGTATTCCATAACGGGATTTTAACCTAAACAAACAAAAAGAAAATAAAGTCTAAAACTTTCTCATAGAACTGAAGTGTAGAAAATACATTTTCTGAAATACAGTCGTGTCTGGGTATAGTGAACACCTCGATATAGTGAACACCCAAATGTTGCCATTGAGCCTCTAAATCATTAACAAAATTTTGAAAGCAATTTCAAGCAAAAAGCAAAAAGTGTATTTTGAGCAAATAAAACGAGTGTTTAAACAAAAATGTTAACATTGAACAACCTCAATACTGTGAACAGGTCTTGCAATAATTAGTTCACTATATCCAGACACTACTGTACTTATTAGTTTTGGTCGAGTCCTGAGGGTTTCTAGCTTTAGGCAAGGAAAAAGGCATGAATGGCAATGAGTTTTCAAACTTTTGCACACAGTGAACAAGTGACAGAAATGCGAAACCAGACATTGAAATTCTACTGCCATCGTGTTCCTTTTAGCAACTATCGATGTGATTTCTGGGCGCCGCCCAGCGCTGGCGGCACGGGGACTTGGCAATGATTAAAGAAGCGTTGCTGGCAACACATACTTAGCAGTGCTGCGCCGCCGTGAGTGTGGAAAATGTGCTACTTCCGAAATGAATATCCCGTTTCGCACACTCAAGCACACACGCACAACTAATGGAAACAGAGGGATGGGGACTGGGGGTTGTTGCCAGTTATCACTGTAGGGACACAAGCTGGCTCGGGCTGCTGTGCGGGTGGCTGCTGGCGTCAGAGTGCGCTCGTGTGCTTATGTGCGGATGTGCGCCGGGGACTAAAAGAAAAGTTTGACGTTTTTAGTGAAAATTACATTAAAATTTTCCGCTTGAAGTAATTTTTGTTATGAAAATGTTCACACACGCACACATGAAATGCTTTTACTCACGCGTCACACACACACACACACACGCAAACGTGCGACATGCTTGGGCTGTGTGCGTTTTAATGTTCTAAATGAATTTTCAACTTGAATTAATTTACACGCCCACCGCCTACATGCGCGTGCGTTATTCGTTTCGATGTGCCAACGCGCACAGCAAGGACGAAACGCTGCCAGAAAAAGTGCTTAACTTTTCAGCGCCATTTTCATTTACGGCGCAAAGCCCAACTCAAAACTTCCTCCCGTCCCGTCCTCGTAACCCTTGCAAAGCGCCCTTCAACAGGCGCGTACAGTTATGTGGACCTGACGCTGACTGCATGTGTAGGCGAGCTGGCGGCTGGGATTGTTGACAAGGCGCTGAAATAGCGACAAGAACAAGAAAAAGGCGAAAAGCGCGAGGAGCGCGCGCGTGTGACCTGATTACACCAAGCAAAGCTGCACATATGTACAGTTACATATGTATTGAAATTCCTACATAAGTGTATTTAGATATCTATACTTACCCACAACAACAATAAGAACAACAGTGCCATAGTGACGCCGCGAAATGGGGTTATTACTCACTTCATAAATTTTACATAACCTGTCTTCATCTCATCCCCTTCTCTGCTTTATTAAGCGTATTTCAAGCCCGCTTATTCCCCGTCGCTTCCTTTGTCACACCCGCCACTGTCGGCGATTTGGTGTCAACATTACACATGATTAAAATTACTACGTCGCGGTAAATGTTCATTATTTTCTTCGCGTTGTTCGGCGTCGCCTCATCGGGCTGCTCTACACGGCGGCTTTTTACGGGCTGGTCATCAAATATTTAGCAGGATTCAATTGAAAATGCAAAAGGGAAGATGTTTTGCCGTCGTGTTTACAATGTGTGCGCCCGCCACGATTGGTCGCTTGCACAATCCGTTGCCGCGTTCGGCGACGGTTGCTGAATAATTAAGTGGACGAATTTGTTGCATACAATGCGGGGACACTTCCTTGCCGCTTCAATTAGATCAAATGACAAGTGTCATAGAAAGCGCTGGCGAGATTTACGCGAACGCTTCCAAGTGTTCAAAAATCCTTTTTTCTTGGCACTTCACTTCATATTTTTAATAATTTATCTGCGCGGCCGTTGCTTTTGTGGAGCTTTAATACGCAACTGAAGGAAGGCACTTACTTGTACCATGTATGTAGGTAGCATTTTTAATTATTACTTTTTAATTTTGTCGGGTCTAACTGATATTTATTTTGAATTGTGTTGGTTTTTTTTAATTTTTATTTTCAAGTAATGATAAGTGACACCTCCGTTGATTGTACTGAGTTATGCAAATGTAAGTTAATGGAATCCATAAAAATGTTCACCACTTTGCTGTCAAACTAAGAGTTAACACCACTTTAGCGGCCCGAAAGAAAGGCATAACTATGACAATTTATTTTGTATGAAAACAGGAAAAAGGCTTCGCTTAATACACGTACAAGGTTAGGTTAGGTTGCGGTGGCTGCCTCTGTATGAGACACACTTAGGCCTCTTAACGGGCCCGTTGTGATACCACAGATTCCACCCGTTTGAAATGCGTATGAAACACTCTTTTTTTCAACATGTGATACAACACACATTTCAAACGGATGGGGAAAGGGAGGGGACCTACAGTTTAACGCCGAATCCGAACGGCGATTGGCAGTTTTTTTTCGTTCACACTTGGAGGTTTTGCCATTGCCTGCCAAGAGCGCACTTGTGCGATTCTTGTAATTCTCATTCCCTTCATGTGGATAGCGATAGAAGTAAATGAGTGTTTTTTCCAGCCCAAGCCAGGAATCGAACCCGGGGCGCTCGGTATGAGAAGCCAGCGCGCTACCCGCTAAGCTATCGAGGCCGACAACACACGTACAAACAAAAATTGTTTTATTTTCACTTTGATCAAGCTTTGAAATCGTCGTTTTTAAAACTCTCTTACGGGTACTAAGAGATATTAGTATAATCTATATACTATAAGTATAACACCGTGCGTCAGCATTTCCCAACACCGGGAAAAATCCATATGTACGTGAAACTAGAGACCAAATATAGTAATACTGCATACGCAGTTTTTCATTTCTACATCCTTTATCTTTTTAAGAGGACTTCCAAATTTTAAAGGGGATACAAAATAAAAAAAATATAAAAAATAGAATATGACGATATGTACTACTGTGTCCAAAAAATAAGGTGACATTTGAATTTAAACTGCGCGCGTCGAAGGATTTGGAGAATTATTATTTTTTTAGTCAACAGTCAACAAGGAATATTATTTCAACGTAATGCGTCGTTTGCGTAACGCTATCCGCCTAAAAAGGCCGTAATTGTGGAAAGACAATTCTTGGTTTTTACACTACGATAATGCACCATCCCATACTGCACTCGTAATTCGTGATCATTTCGCCAAAAACTCAACCCATATCGTTCCGCAACCACCGTATTCACCTGATCTATCTGCCGTGCGACTTCTGGCTGTTCAGCAAGCTCAAAAGACCGCTCCGGGGACATCGTCTTGATACGATAGAGGAGATTCATGCCGCAGCGAAGACGGAACTGAAGGCCATCCCGGAAAGTGACTACAATCAGTGTTTCGAAGATTGGAAAATCCGTTGGCATAAGTGCATTGCATCGGGAGGGGATTACTTTGAAGGGGATGAAATTGATTTGGAAGAATAAATAAAGAATTTTCAAAATAAATACAATGTCACCTTATTTTTTGGACACAGTAGTACGTGGGCAGTCCGATAAGTACTTAGCCCCATCGCCCGATGGTGCCACTATCGTAAGAGAAATTTACTATCGTGGTAGTACATCCTCGTAGACGGCTACTGTCAAAATTTCAGCCATATTGGATTTGTAGTTTTGTTTTGACCGCGTGTGGAAACGAACGTGTCCGCGGATTTTAGAAAAATGGAAAAAGAGCAATATCGGTCGGTGATTCGCCAATTGGTCGCATTTGGCCCCGTGTGACTCCTTTTTGTTTCCAAACTTGAAAAAGTCACTCGCCGGGCAGAAATTTGAGTCAAATACGGAGGTTATCGCCACCACGGAGGCCTCCAGAAAACGTATTTTTCAGACGGGTTAAAGAAGTTGGAGCATCGCAGGGTCAAGTGTATCGAGTTGAAAGGAGACTATGTTGAGAAATCGCCACTTTTCCAAAATTTTCGTTTTTCTTTTGTAGGCTAAGTACTTATCGGACCACCCACGTACATATATCAAATGAAGGAGGAAAGGTTCAAAAATGTAAATAAAATTGATTTTTATATATTTGTAAAAAAAGGATATGAAAAAGGTTCTTTAAAAATTGTAATCCTCTATATCCTTGAAAATTTACATCGAATTTTCTTGAAATGTAAGTATGTTAAAACCCAAAATCTCCTTGATCACGTGTCAAAACTTCATTACTCTAACTTTATTGGTTCGAAAGTTATTAGAAAAACGCGGAAGCTGCAATTCTAATGAAGTACAAAAATGCAAATTTATTGAAGGATCAGTATTTTAAATAATGAAATTTTGACACGTGATCAAGGAGATTTTGGGTTTTAACATAACTACTTTTCAAGAAAATTCGATGTAAATTTTCAAGGATATAAAGGATTACAATTTTCAAAGGACCTTTTTCATATCCTTTTTTTACAAATACATAAAAAATCAGTTTTATTTACATTCTTGAGCCGTTCCTCTTTCATTTGATATACTTACATATCGTCATATTCTAACGAGGTTAAGAATTTTTTTATATTTTTTTTATTTTGTATCCCCTTTAAAATTGTGGAGTCCTTTTAAAAGGACAAATATGATCTATATACTATTGCCTGTGAAAGTATGTTTTTAAACTTATAAACTTTTTAGCTTATAAACTCCTTTCATTAAAGGTGCCTGCAAATTCTTCACTAGCCTTTCTACTCAAAGCTCTTAGAACACATTCGATAGGCATATGATGCATTGGATGTAGGGATCGATGTTATGAGTCCCCTATGGCATATTGATGTCGTCTTTCGCGATATACCTCTACTCATGCATAAGTGGGCCCAAAGTAAGATCTGTTTCCGAGAGTGATTCTTATCGCAATTTCTTGGCTGACATCGTTTCTGTTGCTTATGCTGACACCTTAATAGACAAAGTCTTTTGCTGTCTCATATTTCTAGATATCTCTGTATAGGTTCATTGTATACAGACTGTCATATTTTATCTGATTGTTGCATGAGAGTAAAATTACCGCTGGGAGTGACCAACTGCTTGAACGTTGCAAGCTTAGAAACAAGTATTTGAGAATTCCTAAAGAATCTCTCGTTCTTTGTATCTGTCTGTCTCTATATAATTGTGTATCCACTGTAGAGTATTTTAGACGAGAGAACTCTACGATCTCTAGCATAGAGCTCTATGGGGTGTAGGACTCTATTTTTCTATTTCTATCTCTATTTTTCTCTCAGTATATCAATTTAATTGTCTGTCGATCTTTCTATCTGCCTCTCTATCTCTATGTCTATCTCTCTCTCTTTCTTTTACTATCTTTCGCTCTATGTAACTGTATGTTTATCTATGTAGATATATGTTGGCTATCTATCGCTAGATGTGTCTATCTCTTTATGGATCTTTTTTAACTCCTTGTCTCTATATCTGTCTGCTTAATTATCTGTTTACAAGAGTAAACAAACTTTGTTTGGACCAAGTTGTCGTATTTCTTCTGCGGTTGTTGCTCCGGTCAATTGTTGATTATGTAAAAACTCTCCCTTCCCCCACACCCTCCAGCGTGTGTGAATGGATGCGTGCACGCAAATATCTGTGCGTGCTGTCAGGTGTCAAAAAGTATCTGTAACGGTATTATTACAGATTTGCAAATTGTTTTGTAAATTTGTTGCTATTTGGCGACATGTTGCCCCCACTCCTCACCGACCGCCTTCACGCCGCTACGCTCCCTTTTCACTCCACACACTCGTCTTTTCGCACTCCTGTTCAACGACACATTCGCACACGTAGACAACACACAAATTTACCGTTACACATTGTCAACACACTCCCAACTCCCAACTCCCAATGCAAAAGTATTATGTTGTTGTTGTTGTTATATCAAGTGGGTAGTTAACCTTAAAGTTGCACTTTGCCGCCCGGCCTCAGTCGTCGTGGCGTCGAAATTTGCAAAGTACAAAACCGAAAAGTCTGATTGAGGGCTGCGGATAAGGGGATAACGCGCGAGCGGCGGGGTGACGACGGGCATATTTTGCAAACGTTATAAATAATAAGGTGCGCAGTGCGGCTGACTGGCGGCTGCCGGCTGACGGCTGTTTGGCATGCGGCGTCGGTTGGTGCGCTCTACTGTGCTGTCAATTCTGGCAGTTTGCATATGTTGCCGCAGCGCGTTGGCTTGTTGTTGCCGCTCGAGGTGTCTGTCCGGCCCGTGCTGCGTATTAGTATCGTATTGACACGTAAATTGACAAGAAATTGAATCAATGCCGTAATATGTCCTCGGGGGGATGCTTGCCAGGACACTTGCCGACGGTTGTGACGGTTGCAGTGGTTGTTGTTACTGTTGTGCACTCCCTGTGGATGGCTTTAAAATTTCATTTTACATTTTTAAATTGAGCTGTCGTCGTGCTGTCGCGCTGTGCGTGCGAAATGGACACGAGTCGGGCAGGGTGGGTGGGATGATGGTCGGGCGTGCCTGAGGGGGTGCGCATGTGTGTATGTGTGATGAAGTTATGAATTTTGTGTGCCCTTTGTCTGGCGTCTAATATCCCCCTGGGATGATAAATTTTGCATCATTTCATTTCAGTTCGCCACGTTTTTTGCTATTTTTTATTGAGCTGCTTCACTTTATTAGTTCGGCATGTCGAGCGCAGTGCCACCGCCGCTGCGGCACCCCTGTTCTGTGACGGCAGCGGTGACAAATGGTGCGCTCGCTTTGTGATTTGTCACCGACGCGTGTGACAATGTGTGTGCGCGTATGTTTTGACATTTTTGAAAGTTTTGAAATTAATATTAAAAATTTCGGTTGCCTGTGTGAGGTCTCGTGATAATGATGTGTGTCAAATTGCCGGCAATTGTGCTAGCATCAAGATTGATGGTCTGGCAGCGGTCACATGTAGTTTGCACTCGATATGAAATACAAAAACATATTTTGTTAAAAATTAGATGTAAGGTTTGAATAAAAGTCGAAAGCCAGGGAGACTAACTGCTGAATCCTGAGCAGCTCATGAATTTCGAACGGTTAACGCCGTGCGACAGCATTTTTCTCACCGGCGTGAAACTAGAGCCCAAATATAGTAATACTGCGTACTCAGTTTTTCATTTCTACATCCTTTGTCCTTTTAAAAGGACTTCAAAATTTTGAAGGGGATAAAAAATAAAAAAATACAACACATATATTAAATACCTAACCTCTTTAGAATATGGCGATACGTATATCAAATGAAAGAGAAAATGCTCAAGAATTTAAATAAAATTAATTTTTTATCTATTTGTAAAAAAAGGATATAAAAAAGGTCCTTTGAAAATTTTAATCCTTTATATCCTTGAAAATTTATATAGAATTTTCTTGAAAAGTAAGTATGTTAAAACTCCAAATCTCCCTGATCACGTGCCAAAATTTCACTACTATAACTTTATTAGTTCGCAAGTTATTAAAAAAAAGCAGAAGCTGCAATTCTAATGAAGTACAAAAATTCTAATTTATTTGACTATCAGTATTTTAAATAATAAAAAGATTCAAAATCAATGAAGCGAGAATAATTAAATTTTGACACGTGATCAAGGAGATTTGGGGTTTTGACATACTTACTTTTCAAGAAAATTCGATGTAAATTTTCAAGGATATAAAGGATTAAAATTTTCAAAGGACCAAAGGAAAATTTTCATTCTAACGAGGTTAAGTATTTTTTATATTTTTTTTATTTTTTATCCCCTTCAAAATTTTGAAGTCCTTGTAAAAGGACAAAGGATGTAGAAATGAAAAACTGAGTACGCAGTATTACTACGTTTGGTCTCTAGTTTCACGCCCATATGGATTTTTTTCGGTGTGAAATTTTTTTTTAATTTTTGTCGCACGGTGTAATACAGCAGCATACAAGTTTTTCTTTGTGCAAAACTTTTTCCTAAAATATAAATGAACGTCTTTGATCAAGTATGGTCTTCAGACTAGGGACTGGAAACTGGGGATACGCATTCATCGAGTGTTTACTGTAATAACTCTTTCAGACCTTTTTATATTCGTGAAGCTGAAGCTGCCTTTTTAGGAAAACATTTTCACTTCATCGAAGCCATAAAATAAAATTCGGAAGAGAAGTTGAAAGTCACATTTCAATCGCCATCATGGTTGTCTCGATGATAGTGTTTAATCCTTGTCTTCTCTAAATTTTTTATCCAGCTTTATTGCTTTCGTTCTCCAGTTGCTTTTTTCTAGTAGTTTCGCATCGAAATATGGTACACTAGTCTAGAAAGTAGTAAGTAGCAGCAAGGTATATTACTGCCAAAATTTCTGCTGAAGATTTATTTTGCATGATTGCAAGCAGTTTATGTGATGTTGTCGATATGAACTGAACAGCTTAGTTTATCTGAGATGATTTGTGTTGTTGGCAGTCTTTACAGGTACCAACATCATTTTTAGCGCCTCAATGAACCGACAAAAATTTGTGAGTGACATGGTCAGGCGTTGACGCAACTGCATTGAACTGGACAAAAATAGCTTTAAAACTATTTTTTATAAAAACAAATTATTATTGTTTTTCGATTTATTTAGCAGTTTCTCACTTCTTACTCAGAATATTCGTATACTTCGATTGGAAAAGTATCAGCTGGCATTGCAATAAATTTAATTACAAAAAATAGTTACATATTTCACGATTCTTAACAAATCTTTTCAATATTTAATTCCTAACTTTAGTCGCACACTTTTCCAGCCAAAGCCTGTTTAACTTTAAGCTGAAGAACGCATCGAATCCCAAATATTAATTTTTTCCGCATATTCTCATTTTTTAATCTATCCAGACAACATCTACCCATTTAATTTTATTTTACTATAAATTTTATTTTATATACTTGCACACTACCGAATATTAGACCAACAAAAAAGGAGCAAAAAAGCGAAGAGCCCCAACAACAAACCGAGTAATGTGACCAAAAAAGCCAAAACCTCACAAAAAATAAAGTGAAAAAGAAAACAACAACAACGTCCTAACATTTTATACACAATAGTCGAGGCGGCAGGCAGCGGAGTGGGTTGTGAGTGGGTGGCGACCGACGACCAACTGCTGCTGCCGCTGCAGTCAGCCACTGTTCGAGCGCTCTCTCGCGCAGCACACGCTCCGCGCTGCTCGGCCTTGCGCATTGCGGCACATAAATCAGCTGACTTGAGTGGCGCCCAAGGAGCAGCTCTCTGAGCTGGCGAGATGGCGCTGCGAAGGAACTCACCATGAAGGAATTTTCATTGAGATGAAGATGTCCGCTGTTGAGTGGCGACATTTGCCGCCGAAAGATGCAAATGGCGCATGGAAGGCATTGGAGCACAGCTGCTGGAATTGAGTACAATTTTGAGTTGCTATTTGGGGTATAGAAATGTAAGATGTGGTGAATTAGTGCAAGACATTTGTGGTGAGGTTTTTGTTTGTTTGCGTTGTTTTGTTGGAGTATGTGTGAGTGTGTAGAGAGGGTGGAGTCCAGCAGAAGAGGCGGCAGGAGTAGAAAGTTTGCGCAAATGCCGTCGGTGAATGAATAACCAGTTGCGGCGCGTACGGAAAATATGATTTAAAATAATTGCAATTCTGAAATGTTAAATTTTGTTGGCCACTAGAGAGAAGGAGGAAATAGTGTATAATTTAGCCATTTTGTTATTCAGAGTGAAAAGTACATACATGAAGCCAATTCTATACTATTTTGCGCTAGATTAAAAAACAGTTTCTTAAAGCACTTTTTTTTAATTAAAATGTATATTTTAATACTTCACTCCACACAATTCAACATTAGATGGGTGCCTCTACCCTCTCACGTTTCCACACCAAAGTGATAAAATAAAGTCGTTAAACCATTTAATAGCAGGAAAAATAATGATGAAACCCGAAAGCATGCACCGACAGCAATCAACCAACGAACGCGCGCTCGGTTGGCGCCCACAGTTTTTAGGGGCGACTCCTATTTATGGTTGCATCCTGCGGTGTTGATTTGCACAGAGACTAACGCCCGCCGTCGTCGCCGCCGCCATATGCCATTTTCTGGTGTTTAGTGTCTGTCTAATGTGCACAACTCGCCTTCCCTCCGCTGTACGTGCGGCGCACTGACAAACACACACACAGCACATGGCCACAACGCCACACCACATCCAGAAAAAATGCTCCAGCAGCGGCGTTCACAGAAAGCAATAAGACAGCGACATCGGAGGCGATGGCGGCCAAGCCAGTCAACCAGCCAGCCAGTGTACGAAAGCAAAAGCAAGAAAGCTTTTTGCGGCGCACCAATGGGACCACGTTATGCCCCTCCAGTTACCACTCCACGCTGCCAGCGCCGAGTTGATTCGAGTCGAGTCGAGTAGAGTAGAGTCGATTCCACGGAGCCACGAGACACGACCCACATTTGCACAAATACAAATTATGGTGCGTGCGTGTGTTTGTGTGTGCGGCTGAGCATTTGTTTGTATGTGTTTGCGTCGTCACCACCGCCAGCACGAAGAACTTAACCCCACCCGAAACACACTGCTCCGAGCGAGCCGTCCGCCTCGCCGCGCCATGCCCAGCCACATACCGCAGCACGGCACGCCGACGCCAACGCCGCCGTTGCCGTTGCCGCCCGAACCGATCCAACCCAAACTGCAACCAACGTGGCTAACCCTTTATCGCACATAGGTTTCCTTACAGGACCGCATATTTAGGTTTTAGTGGGAGTGAAGCAAGCCACTGCCACTGCAAACGTTGGCCAGCACACAAACACACATGCACACTCATACACACACGGACGTACCCCTAAAGGGTGCGAGGCGCTCCGGCGGGTGCTGCGAGTGGGCCACAGTCGAAGGCCCAGCGCACTGCTTTGCCGACGCCATGGCTGCACTGCTTCTTGGGTGCCATCTTTAGCAGAATTGTGAATGCGGCTGCGGTGGAACGAAGTGTTGTGGTGCGTCGGGATGGGCCGATGGAATGGCTCTGGCGCAACGTGTGCAGCAGCTGGCACTCGTCGTGGCATGAGCTTTCATTTTTAACTGTCTTTGTTGTTCATTTTTTGCAGTTATTAGTTGTATGCATTTTTTATTGTCGGTATAGAGAAAATCAGGAGGAAACAAGGTGATTGCAATGCTGCATTGTTTCTCGAGATTTTGGAGACAATGTTCAGCGATTTTATAGGAATGAGTGGTTGAAAATCAACACAACTTTAATTGAGCATTTTTGATCCTAACTGTCTAAGCTGTTATATTCTACAGTTGTGGCGATCATAACAGCATACAGTATCTTTTTAACCCTACGATGGGCAGTAATTAGTTACTACACATTTGCACTTTGTCGTCTGGCCAGACGAAATCTGGGTGAGGCTTCTGACAAAGGCAAAGCGCAATGACAGATGAAGTTTATTATGTTTATATGGTAGGCAACGTATGTAAGTATATATATATACAAATTATTTTCATATATACTTACTTAGTTACCCACAAATACACTATAAAATGGAGATAATCTGTGATTTTTTTTATTTTTTTGATCCATTTCGTCTGACGACAAAGTCCATCCGAGGGTTAAGTAACGAACCAACTCCAAGGAGGCATCCCTATTAATGCAACTCTTTAGAACACAGAGCAGCCTCAGTGACAAAAAGAATAATTGCCTATAAGGTAGATTACCGACCTGGTTTAAGGGGTTATTGCGTTGGATTTCGAATTAAAGGGTGATTTTTTAGCAATTTTCTTTTTGGCAACACTGTTTTTGGCAGTTCAGCTGTTTTCGTGTAACATGTTACTGTCAAACATGTTCAGTTTGGTCTATAATTTAACCATGCATCGACTTACAAACGAATAACGCTTGCAGATTATTGAATTTTATTATCAAAATTCATGCTCGGTTGAGAAAGTACATCGTGCACTTCTTCCATTTTATGGTCAGTTTGGGCGACCTTCTGAGGCGGCTATTCGGAATCTAATTAATTAATAATTGACTGGCACGACAGCCCGCTTTCGCGAGACTAAGGCCTAGCTTCCCGCAACCACCCGTGTTGTGCGTGTGAATTTTGTACGCGGGTGGAGGGACCTACAGTTTTATGCCGGTTCCGAACGGCAGTTTGGGAGCTTTTTCATAAGCAATTTTTACTCTCAGATGTTTGCCATTTCCAGCTGAGAGGACAGCCACCGAAAGAGAAAACGAATTTTCCCGTTATTTTTTTTTTTAGGTGTTATTACAGGCAGTATTTGAACCTGAGGTTGCTGCCTGCGACTCGCGGTCCAACGCACTAACCAACTGAGCCACGGCGGCTGCAATTCGGAATCTAGTGACTATATTTCGCAAAAAAATTTACATTATTGGACATTAAACCACCACTTGGTTGGCATGTGCTTTCAACAAGACGGTGCCACATGCCACACAGCACGCGAAACAATGACCCAATTGAGAGGCGAGTTCGGTGAAAAGTTTATTTCACGTTTGGGGCCGGTTAACTGGCCGCCTAGATCGTGCGATTTAACGATTTAATTTTTTTGTGGGGCTATGTTAAGGTTCATGCCTATAGCAACAAGCCCGCAACGGTTGCGGCACTGGAAGCCAATATTGAAGAATTTATTCGTGAGATACCGGCCGATATGTTGGAGAGAGTATGCCAAAATTGGACCCGTTTGAACCATTTGAGGCCTAGCCGCGGTCAACATTTACATGAAATCATCTTTAAACATTAAATTATATAGATCGTTCTATCGACTCAAATACAGATATTTCTCTAAATTTTATGTGTTTTTTTTAAATCCGAAGGCTCTTAAAAAATCACTCGACATATGGTCAAGTTTCTAATAAATAATCTACCTTTTTTGGCTTTTGGGTCTGTTGAAGGCAGTGGCAGACCTTCTTGATCGAATGATTGAACACTTCACATCAATATCAACCGGACACTGCGCTATTGGATCTATGCTTACCAAATGGCGCCTCTCGTCCAATGATGTCTGCCGTAGGTGTGGAGATGAAGAAGAAGTAGAAGCGATACAAGACTTCCTGTGCCACTGCCCGGCTTTGCAGGAACGCTGACTCCGCACCTTGGGGTCAAGATTCCTGACAGACCTGACTTGCGCGGCGAAAGTTGAAATCTCGAATCTGCTCTCCTTCATTAGGAGGTCGAACTCGTTTCCCCCTGACTGAGTCTGTTGGTTAGCTCCAGGAAACCATAAGAAGGGATTCACAATGGGCCATTTCGGCTTCCGAGTGGAAGTGCGGTCCTGCCGCACACACCCTTCCCTACCTAACCTAACCTATCAATATCAAAATATCTATAATAGCTGCGTCAGGTTGTTGTCCATATAAGAGTAATATGATATAACTTTTCAACATTGATATTTGAATATTTTCCAAATATTTCCCAAAAACAATAATTTTGTATCACTTCGCAGGTTTCGCCCATCATCTGGTGGGCATGCACAGCCATTTGCATGCGCCCGACTGGCGAGCTTTGAGCGGCAATCACGCAGCATTGGCGCGTCACGGCTTTCCGCACGGTGCCCCGTTCTTTCATCACCAGCACCCGGCGTTTGCAGCGCCCGGCATCGGCGGCGCTTTGGATCGTCCCGGATTGCGTTCGTTGAGCGGTTCGTTTGAATGCCTCTACATTTAAAAAAATTCAAAGTATTCAAAATTTACTCCAATAATTTTGTTCTTTCACAGAGTCGCATCACTTGACGCAACTGAGTCAATTATCGACGGTGGGCGCCGCGCACAGCACCACCAGCCCGGAAGGCTCGCCCACCACCACCACAGCTTTCGGCCAACTGCCCATCACCACCTCCCCGCCTTTGACAACGACCAACAGTGATAACGACAACAACAACAACATCGATACAGGCTTCGAGAGCGACAGCATTTCGGTGACCGGCTCGCCGCGCAAGACCTCGTCGCTGCACGAGGACGAAGACGGGCGCAGCACCTCGCCACCCTCGAATTCGGGCTCTGGCGGCGCCTTCACATCGCTCATACAACGAAACTCGACGCTGCGCAAGAACGAGATCTTCTCCGGCTTTGCGTCACAATTCCAGCCGACAACACATGGCTTCAATCCGGCGCTGGCGGCGCAGCTGTTCCTGCAGAATCCGCTACTGCCGCAACCCAGTCAATGGTTGTACACGCAGCTCTACGGCAACTACAATGATTTTCCCTGGTTTCGAGGCACAAATGCCAGTGCCGCTGGTCTGACGCAGCCGTTGTCCAATGCCGGCACGCCGCTCGGAGGCGCCGTGGCACCGACGGACGCGGCAAGCGGGGTGAATCTGGTTAAGCGCTGCGTCACGCTGATCTCGCACACGCAGGACGCGGAGAACGCGAATCCGAATGGCTCGCCGCCGGTGACGTCCACGCGACGGTCGCCCTCGCCAGTGGAGACCATCGACTTGGACGATGTGAGCACCACGTCGCGCTCGGAGCTGGGACGGGGCTTCGGACCCATACGCTGCCGCAGTCCGAAGGCGACCGACGTGTGGCGCCCCTACTAGCGGCTGCGTAACGCCATGGTGACGGCGTTAGGCATCGAGTTGGCGGCGGATGCGGCCGACGAGGAGCATCGACAGGCCGCCGGAGGCACGGAAAACGGCTGAGCGGTGTGGCCGTTCGAATGTTGTGAACATTTTCATATCAAGCCAACAGACGAAGCGACGACACAGACACGTGCAGACATTTTACATTGATTTTACTTTTCCTCTTGAAAAAAAAAACAAAGCTGTAGACTACTTAAAACTAAATTAGACTACAAAGTAAAAGAACCACATATCGAATTTAAAGTGACGACGTGGACGACGGGACGCGAGAAGGCAGAATCAAAATCAAAATTCATTGTAATTGTAAACGTAACTGTAAAATGTTAAGTATTATGCGTAAATGTAAAATTTATCATGTTTGTAATGCGCTAAGGTTAACAAGTAATGTGTATTTGTAATTTTAATTGCGTAGAATAGCTACTTACACCTACGCACACACACACATATGTATGTATTTATGTAGAGTATTTAGTTACGGGTAGTGCGGTTAGTGCAGAACGACTGCCAAGCGTAGCGTAGCGTAACGCAATGTGACGTATGTATGTATGTACATATGAAGGCGTAGTTCTGTTGAAATTAAACCAAAAAGTATGAAACCAAAAAGCCATAAAATGACAAACATAAATAAATAAATTTGAAATTCTACATTTGAAATGCAAACCAACACACCGACGTCTACTTCAATCGGCGACACGTGGGCGCAGGTGGAGCACACAAGGCTCGAGTCACGCGCGTGCGTGGAGCGCGTCGATTCCAATTTGCGAACATGCAATTAAAATTAATGCACAAACATTAAAAGCCAAAAAGGACACCCAGACCGTGAGCCTTGTTAGTGTCGTCGGTATCCCGGGCCGAGGCACACAGAGATAAGAAAAATTTTATGTAGCGTTGAAAATGCTAAACAAATGACACGAAATTAACTTGACTTATGAGTTGGAAATGCCTGGCAGCTGTGCCCGACGGAACGCACACAGCATTAAGACCCGAATTAACATACTAAGCACACATGGGGAAGGACATGTGCGCTGTTGTCGTATGTGCATCCCCGGTTGTATGGAAATTTAATTTAAACTTTATGTCATCGAATTTGGAATTCTCGGCGGCAAAGACACTTAGAAAGGGGCGACACTTTTCCAAGGAAATCAACACTTTTGTCAAACTTTGCTGGCTGCCGAGCCCAGTCCGTCTTTTATCGCTCACCACCGACACAGCATCCGATCCATAAGCTTCAATGCAATGTTTTTCGAAACTGTGTTAGAGGTGGGATGCAAGGGCGGTGTGCTTTCCAAGGGGGGCGTTCTGGTGGGTGAGTGGGAGTTCTAGTTTTGTTGGCTAACCAAGCAAAAATGTTCATTATTATAAAGGATTTCTTGTCGTTTATTTAATTGGGTTGGTTGGTTCACTGGTTGACTGGTTGGCTGAATGGCTGGCCGGCTGTTTGGTTGGCTGCTTGATTCGGTCATAATAAGCCAACCTCAAGTTGCCACTGACGACGTGCCTTTACTTAAGGTTGACTTGAGAGTTGCTTAATAATAAATGTGATTGCGTCGGTGTTGATGTTGTTGGTTTTGTTGTTGCTTGGTGTTTGTGCGTTGTCCTGGACAACGGCAGCATCGGCAGCAGCAATACTAACTAACTGGCTTCCAATGGCGTAGCAGCAGCCGTGTTGGTAGCATTTTTGCTTTTGCTTTCGAGCGTAAATTGGCATTCTTGGCCGAATACTCACCGCACACACACACACACACAGAAACACAGCCACATGCATTCAGCCAGCTGCAACACGCATTGCATGCGGCATTTGTTCATAATTTTAAAGCACTAATTCTTGCGTGTGTATGTGTGTGTTTGTGTGTGTGTCGGTTGCTGGCATTTGAACTCATTCATTCTTCTTGAGTTTGCGTATTTCTTCATTTATTTTGCAGTCAAGTCTCATGCTGCCGGTTGCTGATTGACGTTTCCTTAATAAACACGCCCGAGCTGACTTCTAGCTGCTGGCGGCTGCTGCTGAGGAATCGATTGTTCCTCGTTACCTTGGTGACACGTTTGGTGAGCTGCCGTGAGTGGGCCGTGTGCCGGCAGACAGTCGGCGCGGACAGCAGTTGTGCGTCCCCACAACGCTCTGCTGTGCTCTATTCTGGGAAAGCTGTGCCCGGGCGTCAGCAGACGGAAATGACAAACTTTTCCTGATGCAAAAAAGTGCTTACCACACGAAATGTCAATTTACAACGGTAAAGTCTGTAAAAAAAAACGATTGTGGGTCGTCAGAAAAGAAATTGGTGCAGTGTGCAAAGCTGGAATTTGCTAATTTTCTATGTTCGAATGGCAGTTTAAAATAAAATATTTACGTAAGTTTAAACTTATAGTCAGGTTTTCTCTAAATATATGAAATATTTGTATGTTGATTTGAAATTATGTGCAGCGCCTCAGTAAAGCAGTTGGAATTTAATTAACAAAGAAAGTTGCACCTTTTAATATACAACAATTTTTAGTATGAAAGTTTGTAAATATAGTTCTTACTGAACCAATATATCAGTTTTTATTCAAACAGTCATATCTACTGAGATGAATAGAGGAATATATTTTTCATATATTGGACAAGTTAGTTTCACTGTTAAATGGAATCTTACTGAATCGTCTTACAATAATTGCGCCGTTTTGTTACCAAAAAACTTATGGTAACCTCAACACAGGCGGGAAAGACTGTTTTGTTTAGATATGTTTGTATTAATTTCGTTACCTTAAGAATTGGATAAGTAAAGAATTTGATTATTAAAGAATTAAATATCATTTGAATTGTAGAAGTCGATATGGCATCGAAGAACACTTTCAAGTTCTTCTAACGTATTCCATAGACAAAAGACTGCTTTAACTCATTGCTGCAAAATGGGTAAAATTTTACCCATGAAAATTGATTTTTAAAAAAAATCACAAAAAAGTCAATGTTTGAGATCTCTCAAAACCATTGATAGGGGTAGTTAGGGTAAAGATGGAACTACCTTAACCTAGTGAAGGCCACCCTAAAATTTCTCCATCTAGCTAGAGTTACCAGATTCCAAAAGTCGTGAATTTTCCGGCGGTGGAAAATGTGGCGAAACGTAGTGGCCTTAGAACTTCACAAAAATTTGCCTCCTAACTCACCTGTAAAAAATACAACTTTTGTTCACGTGTTTAGCTGATCACTTCACAAAGTATCGAAAAAAGCAACCATTGCTGCGTAATGGGTACAAAATACCTAATGAATATCTCAGCAACATACAGAGATATAAAGCTGAAATTTTGTTTCTGATCATTTTGGGTCACTTCTAGGTCGTGTATGAAATTTTATCAAAATCGTAAGGGCGGAACTGGTACCCGGCAGCAATGGGTTAAAGTCTTTTAAAACGTGACTTGCCGATTGCACTAAAAACACCCAATGATGCCCACTTGTACCGAGATTTTAATCATATCTGATTTAACGTACTTAAATGCAAATTTGTATTTGTAAGTTTTCGTGTGTTACGTTCAAATTTTCATTTCCATTTCCAGTCAGTAAACATTTCAATTTTCGCATTGAACTACTTTAAATATACCTATTAATGGCTCCAATACTTGTCAGACATCCAGACTTAGAGTCAGACACATGCGCTCATTATGCACTTTCCTTATGCAACAACGAGATTCCTTTGGGGAATTTCAATGCGGCATCACGCCAACGACGTTTTAATAGTTCGCCTGCTGGGAGGCCAGAATTAGATTTATGCCAATTGCTGCAGTCTCCACTGCTGCTTCGCGTTCCATTGTTGTTGTTGTTGTCGATGATGAGGAATCAACTGCGCACAGCGGCGCGTGCAGCATGCGGCAGTGCAGTCGCTGATGCATGGGAATGTGTGGGCGTGCGCACATATGGACGGAAAACGCAAATTGTGCGGGCGGGCGTTTGGGGCCGGGCACTGAGCGTTGGGCGGTGTGCACGTTCACACTTTGTGCTAATTATGTCATCATTACGCAAAGTGCGCACGTAATAAATTTAACTATGGCAACATTACCATTGCCATCTCATTCCCATTACGGCAGCTCCAGTTAAATATACGAGCTGTGACTTGGCTTCGTTGCGGCGGCAATGGAATTTCTACGCGCGTTCTGGAGAGTGAGGTATGCGTTATTGTTGTTGTTGTTGTTGCTGTTAACATCAATCAAAATTGCTGCTTGATTTGTGAAGCAGGCGACACATAGCTTTGAGTTTGAAGTATGTGCATGGGTGATTGTGTGCGTGTGTGTGTGGGAATTTCGAAGGCAGGAAACGCAATTAATTTCTCATGTGCGCAAGTGGAAGGAAATTAATAAATTGCTCTTAATTGCCAACTGTAGTTGTAGTCACAACTCCCTAAGCAAGTGCAGCTCCAAGTGTGAGTGTACACTCATACATACGCATGCAGGTTGGCCGGCATGTGGAAATGCATAAAGTGGAACGCGAGCTGACGACTTTGGTCGCACTCTGATTTGCTTGGAGCATTCTAAAACCCCGAAAATGACATTTGTGTTTAAAAGAAACATTTTCTTTTAAATAAAGATTAATTTTTTGCATTTAATTTGATGCTAATTTATTGCTGACGGCTGCTTAAAGCTTCTAAACAAATTATAAAAAAAAAATGAAAATCATCAAACGAGTTTCGCTGTCACTTTGGGCATGCCTGATTAAGTTTTAAGTCTCTGGGAATACAAATGATCAATGCAAATACAAATATAAAAACAAGGGTATTCAGGGCGGATTTACGTGAAAAGGAGCAGCAAAAAAGGAAACGCAAGGAATACTAGTAGCAGCAGAAAACTGCATATAAAGTGAAAGAAAAAAGGCAATCGAACTGACAGTCGCGCCCAACCAGAAGTAAGCAAATAAATTTTTTCCCTCGGAAGAGAGGAGAGGAATATGTCCTCTCTGCCGACCTGACCATTCATTAAGGAATTTATTCTTATTTTTTTCATTTCATTTCATCTCATCTCATTTCATTTTCTTTTGGTCTGTTTTCGTTTGCTTTTATATTTGTTTTGCATTTAGAAATGCGCCAATGAAACCAGTAGAATTGTTGCCAACGTGTCGCTGCCTTCGCTCCGCAATCGCCGCATTGAAATTGCGAAAAAATTAATTTCCTTAAAAGGTTTTCTTGGCGCTGATTATCGTCGCATGCGTATAGAAAATGGCATAAATTTAAATAGTTTGCAGAAAACAAAAGCACAGAAAGCGCAAATTTTTCCAAAGCACTGCTTAAATAATGATAGGTGCAGGCAGATGGGGAGACGCGACAGTGCAGTGAGCAATGTGAGGCGGGCGGCACAGCAGCAAATGCAATCATGGCAATTGCTTGAGGTGGTTAAGTGGCGCGGACTGCGGCCCCTGCGGAGACGCGGCGAGTGCAGGCAGCATCTGTCAACGACTTAAAAGTTTTCTAGTTTGCTTGCTGCTGCGCCGAAATACGACAATGAAAGCCAAATGGGAAAGCGGGTTCATGGCTTTGTGCAACAGAAAAAAAATTGCTGCACGCATTAAACAAATTTTTTTGAATTTTGTTTGTGTCTTTGCCTGAAACAGCAGCCGCCGTGGCTCAGTTGGTTAGTGCGTTGGACCGCGAGTCAAAGGCAGCAAACCGCAGGTTCAAATACTGCCCGTAATAACACCTAAAAAAATAACGGGAAAATTCGTTTTCTCTTTCGGTGGCTGTCCTCTCAGCTGGAAATGGCCTCTGAGAGTAAAAATTGCCTATGATAAAGCTCCCAACCTGCCGTTCGGAACCGGCATAAAACTGTAGGTCCCTTCCACCCGCGTACAAATTCACACGCACAACACTGGTGGTTGCGGGAAGCTAGGCCTTAGTCTCGCGTAAGCGGGCTGTCGTGCCAGTCAATTATTATTATTATTAATTATTATTAATTATTACTTTGCCTGAAACGATAAATAAATTTTTATATTTGTATAGGTGTTTTTTTTATAGAAAATACGTGTGTGTGAGTGAAACATTCTGGCTGCACTTGAACTATTGCTGTCAGAAGCCGAGGAAGTCTAACCGATGTTCAATGTGATGAACTGGAGCTGACACGCGAGAAACGGAGCAGCCTAAGGAGAAGTGTCGAGAATAGACAAAATCCATTCACGGACTTACAGATTGTTTACAACAGTTTCACACAGTTTTTTATACCCAGGTTTTGGGCCAAAAGCAACAAACATCGTATTCACCAGAAACGACTACGTCTGATGGTTTTCCAGTCGAAAACTCAAAAGATTGGAACAAAGTGTGAACAAAGGCTTTCAGACAGTAATCGATTATTTTAAATCGAAGCAACGATTGAAACAATCTTAACGATGCCAACACCCTCAGTACCTTTAGTGACAAAAATAGAAAGAGTGGTCGTACATAAATGAAATTTGGTATACAGTTATTGTATGAGTAAGAACTTACTGTGCATTTCAATCAAATCGGACCAAAACTTCGACCACCTCCCATACAAACGGATTTGAAAAAATTTCAGTGAAAATTAGATATCTAAGTCCATAAAAGCTACGTTCATAATATTTGTATTTTAATATAAATTTATTTATAAATGTGTATATAGATAAAATGCGCTTTTTTCAAAAATTATTGAAAATAAAATCTCGATAAATTGCTCCACAGCTGCTCAGAAGTTGCTCTTAGAGGGTTAAAATCTTAGAATGACCCCACTAATTTTTGCTCCTAAATATTTCTTTCGAACATACCTACCCTCTATCTCCAATCTTTAATAAGGCTCCCATACAAAATCATCGTTTTTAGAAAGTGGGCTCCCGCTGCTCTCAGGTTGGTCCCAGACGTACCATATGTAAGACTGACCCCCATTTATTTTCCCTTCCCTTTCCTAAAACACTTTTTCTTTTGTGCCGTGGAAGCAGTTGTTCACACGTGAAAAATCGGCGTTCGACGTCTCTTGGCTTCAATTCATACGGCACCCAATGGCCTACCTTCCGGATCATTCCCATTGCTTTTAGACGATCGGAAATGGTTTGTTGAGCGACGCCAAGTGATTTTGCAAGTTCTTCTTGCATATGGGTTGGATCTTGGTCGAGCAATGTCTCCAATTCTTGATCTTCAAACTTTTTTGGCTGTCCGGGCCGTTCATCGTCCTCTAAGTGCAAATTGCCACTTTTGAACCGTGCGAACCACTTCTGGCACGTACGCTCAGCTAGAGCATGCACACCATACACTTCCACCAAAATACGATGACTTTCGGCAGCCTTTTTCTTCATATTGAAGTAATGAAGAAGTACTCCTCGCAAAAACACTTTATTCGGCACAAAATTCGACATTTTCAGAGTAAAAAAAAGTATTGTTGTTTACCCTTCAGCTAAATGACTCATACTGATTCTGAAACTATATGACAATAGCTTTCCAACACATATTTGGAAAGGTGAATCACTGTTCACAAAATCAAGTTACGCCATCTGTTAGAAAACCTCACGAATTAACCGGTACCCCTATTATTAGTTGATCGTTTGCAGTTGGCATTCAACCAAACGTTGATCATGAGTCTTCACTGAAAAATGCAAATAACTTTTATTCGCGCAAATATGCGCAGCTAAAAATTTTACAGCATAATGCACATACTTGCCGAAACAAAATATCAAAAACTTTCAAAAGTAATATTTAGTGTTTTTGATTAAATCACTTTTAAAGTTTGAACTCACTTTTTAATTCACTCGTTTTCTTTACTTCATTTTCATCATAACGGTACTGCTCAGAGGTGAGAGTAGTTAATCAGCAAAATTTTGTGTCTTGCCAGACCTAAATTATATGAAACTTACTACAATAGTAACTTTTAGGGACCTGCTCATAATTTATTTTGAAATATTCAACCTCAAAGTCAAAGTAAAAATTTGCTGTTTGTACGCCATTTTTTTCAACGCTGGAAGAGCGTACTTTAAGAGCCCATAACTTCTATGTTATCCAATATTTTTTCGGATTTCTCTTAATTGAAGTATGTCCAACAAAACCTCATACTCAGATTTTTGCGCTTATACAATTGCATTTTGGCATTTTTTTCACTACTCGCAACACTGTGCATCGTACAAATATGATAAGTAAAAGATGTATACACACATATTTATAACGTTTATTCTGCTGCGCAAGCGTTCATGAGAATTAAATAGGTTCATGGGATGTATTCAACAACATTGAAAGCGTTGGTTGTTAGTGATATCACACGTGCATACTTGATCTTCGGAATGTAATATAATGATCGGACATAAGTATACTCCAGTACTTTCTTTTTCGTTCAGAGATATTCTTAAAACTACTCTGAGGAAAGTACTCACTCATGTCGATCATGAATGCTTGAACGATTGCAATTTCCCGTATAAATTCCGGTCACTTTTTGCGCAGACGGTATACACAAAGTGCACCGTAGTTGCGGTGTGATTTTGCGCGCATCAATTGTCGAAAAAGGCGCGGCTCGCGTTTCCTGTTCCCGCGCGTCGGCTGCCGCTGGTAAGCGTCATTTAATGCGTGTGACACTTTGGAGACGGCGCTGACGGCGATTATTTTGCCGGCCATCAACTGAATGTTGCCAGCGCACTATTGCTGCCACTGGCTGGTAGTTGCTGCTGCCGTTGTTCCTTTGCTGTTGTTACTGTGTTGCTGGTAGTCATTATAATCCAAAAAGTTTACGCGTTACGCCGACGTTGCAATATGTTGCTCGTAATGAGATTGTAATGTGATTGCTGGTGGCAGTGCACCAATTGCACGATTCATCAATGTCAGATGCCAGTGACGGCTGGCACTGCCAGCGATTGCTCGCAATTTTTGTTGGAATTTAAAATAAAATCATTTTGGAGCAGTGTCGCTGGTAGAAATCATTGGGTGGCAAATACTTTAGCAACTGCTGCATCATCGCTATTGCGCTGCTGATCACCAACGTGTCCGCTGACAATTCTTCGCTGCACGGAGTTTTGCGCTGTTGCGGCTTGTCGGCCACGTAATTGAATTTCTAATGCAAAATGCAAAATAACTGCTGACGCGTTCTCGCTTCCCACCACCCACCACCGCCCGCATTTTTTATTAATGCAAGTCATGGCCAGCAACGTTAGGTAGGTTGGCGATGCTTTTTGCCAATTACCTTGGCGCTGCGTCATTGTTTGACAACTCAATTGGCGTATAAAAACCCCTCTTTAAAAAATGGTTAGCAAACCGACTGTGTTCAACTGCCAACGTTTGACAGCATTCAGTGTTGGTGTGATTTTTCAATTATCGACATTTGCGGGGGCAAAAGTCAGCAAGCGATGTGATACGATGAGCGGTTAGGCATTTTCGCTTAACGGTACCGGACTGTTTAAATTGTCAAATCGTTGGAGTAAAGAGTTTGACGCTGTGGCAGTTGGGTTGACCATCGGTCAGCCTTGGATCACATCAAGTATTCACCATATTTTCCTTCGACCTATGCTTAAAAATTAATGAGTTTTCTTAACTTGACTATGCGTCGTTTTGTTGATTAGAATCTTTTAAAATCTCGGGCCGGTGCGGGCTGCCAGACTGTTCACTGACATGTTGCCAATCTATCAAATGTGCTGCTTGTCACTGGGAGTAGCAATGTGTGCATTAATTTTAAGCCAAAAGTTACTGCGAAAGATGCTCTCGAGTGATGCTGAAACATGCGGGGGAAGGAATGGAAAAACAAAGAAGACAAATGAAGAAATGAAGTTTAGTTCGGCTGGCAGCATATTTCAATATATTCCCACTTTGAAATTATTACAAAACATTAAACTTGGTTACCGTCTCCGCAACGTCAAAATCGCCAATGCAACCACCAGTGGCAACGACCTAACCACCACCGTCACCATCCCCATTTCCCCATCACCATCACCACCACGACCACTACCACCACCAGCGCCATCATCAACCGCACCGCACCACATTCGAGCTGGACGCTGAACGCATCCGTCAGTCGGTTCATCGGTCTGTCGGCCGGTTGGCATTGGTAACGACAGAAAATTAATGATTGATTTCCCGTTCGGTGCCGGCTTTGCATTTTCTATTACCGATTTGAATTTTTGGGGTTTTCGCATCGTGCACACGCCGCACCCCACATCCACATCCGCACAGACCTCGCCTAAAAAAATTTACACCACTTTGTTGCTGTGCGAATGGGCAACGTTTTGTTGTGCGCTGTCTGCTCGGTTCGCTGTGTCGACTATTTATTTGGTTAGTTGGGCTTTCGGGGTGTCGACTGACATGTACGCATAGTTGCGTGTGTGTAACGGTATGCTGGAGTTTTTGCTGGCATTGCGGTCTTCGTCATTTCACATTCATTTATCAGCGCCGCCGATGCGCCGAGCCCGGCGTTGTTATTTGAACGGATGTAGGCTCGGACGCCGTCTTCATTGTTGCCTTCGGCAGGGCTCGCCCGTCGTCGATCTGTCTGCCGGCCCGTCTCTGGTTGATTTCATTTGTAGTGGCGTTTTGTTTCTGGGTGTTAAATCAATTATTTTTAATTTAAAGGGACACTAACTTGATTAATGGTTTCGCCAATTGGAAATCGCATGTGGGCCGCAGAATGGCCGATGGGTTTACGAGCAATCAAAAGCCAACGCACCGTGCTACATACAAACACGTTTTTATCTATGTATGAATAAGCTTTTCTATACTGTTACATACGATAAATACAGAGACAAGCTGAGCCCGTCTATTTATATACTTGTATTTGTTGTATTTCTACTACAAGTTTCATCCACCATTTAAATGCTTTTGTCCATCAGGGCAAATGTTTAATACAGCTGTTACCTTAACTGTGCTCATTATTTGATTATCATCACCTGTGACCAATTTCGATTATTTGCTTTTTTGTTCGCATTTACAAGTTTTTCTACGGCAAAATTCTTGGAAAGAATCATGAGATGGGGGCGAATTTTCGCTTGCAAAGGAAAGAAGCAGTAACCATGGAAAAATTACCGCACTCTGGGGACGCAATAAAGTTGTTGTGGTGTTGGACGCTGATTGTGGTCCACGCGTACACGCCAGAAGACGAGAAATAAGTGCATAATCTGAGTGGAAATATCAGCCAAGAGCTCATTGGAGTCCTTCAGGCTACTCGCCTTCACTACCTCGGGATGGAGTAGGAGCGGCATCCACAATAGACTTTTTATGCTAATGCCCAGTTCAATAGGAACCTAAGCTTGCAAGAACTGTTTCGTCGAGAGCATCAAGTGGCACAAAGCTTGAGAAGAGAAGTTCAATCATAAAATCAATGGATACATAGCAACATGTAGTACGAGTCATTTTGAAGTTCTAACATCTTAACTATGGCCTCGAGAGATAATTGTGATATCGAGACTTTTGTTCAACAATATGAGGGTTGCCTTCTATATTTTTTCAAAAAGGATGAAAATGCATTTTGTTATCATCAAAAATGGTTTTATTGCTTTTCAAAGTATTCTCCTTGAAGATTTATACACTTTTGCATGCGCTCAAACCAATTGTCGAAGCACTTTTTCCACTCCGATTGAGACACCTCCAAAACATGGTTTTTGAATGCTTCAGCAGCATCTCCTGGCGATGAAAATCGTTGACCACGCAATTTTTTTTATGTGCGGGAATAAAAAGAAGTCATTGGGTGCTGGGTCAGAGCTGTATAGCGGATGGCCCATTAAATCGATGCTTTGGTCGATAAAATAGGCGCGCATTGTCCTGGTGAAGAATGATTCGGCGTCGGCGGTTGCTTTTCCGTATTTCATTGAACACTTCTGTCAAACAAATTGTTGTGTACCACTCAGAATTTACCGTTCTATTTTGCCGAAGAAACAGGCGACCATTTGCTTCGATGTGCTGCGTGCCCGAAGAACTTTTGTTGGATTTGGCTCGTCTTGGAAGACCCATACGGTCAATTGCTGTTTTGTTTCGGGCTCATACGCATATATCTATGATTCGTCACCTGTCACGATCTTATAAACGTCTTTAGAAGTACCGCGATCGAATTTTTCCATCATTTCTTTGCACCAATCGACACGAGCCTTTTTTGGATTGATTGTCAAATTATGCAGGATCCAACGAGAACAAATCTTTCTGACAGCTAAATGTTCATGCAAAATCGAGGATGCCTCTATCTCACGGTATGTCACATGACGATCTTTCATTATCAGTTCACGCACAGCACCGATGGTTTCTGGCACAACGACCGATTTTGGACGACCTTCACGAAATTCGTTCTGAACGAACGGCGACCACGATTGAATTCGTTAAACCAGTTATAAATTGCCTTGAGGGTTGGTATTTCATTACCAAATGCCGAATGAAGGCGATCGAAGCACTGTTGTTGAGGTAATTCACTTCGGAAATCGTAGAAAATTATTGCTCGAAAATATTCACGAGCTAAATCCGTTTTTTGACCGAGATGAATTTTTCAAGTCAGTGTAAACAACACAAATAGCGCTTGAACATCAAAATGTTCTAAGCACGTTTATGGTAAAAAATTACAAACTTTTCAATGGCAACCTCAGATTTTACGATTTTAGATTTTACGTACTAGACATCTGTAATGTCCAAGCGTAAGGCACTTCGATCTTCAGCGATTTTTGACGACTGGCGACAATTCAGTGACAACGGGGGCTTGGGGAATGTCAGTGACAACGGTGTTATTCGGGTAGATGATAAAATTTGCGCGAAAAAGTGTTTGATGCCGTATTTTAAAGTCAGCAGCTAAGAAGGAGGCCAGGTCTTAGTACGCAGCATTAAATACAATGTGACTGACGAGATTTTTCAGCAGGTGGCAGTCCGTTAGCGGATTGTTATGGCCACCAGCTAATTAGGTCATTCACAATAATCCATTATTATCCACGCTCTAGTTAAAGCATTTAGTGATTAACAACAAAGAGAAGACAAACGAATGGTCTCAAGTTTCGCTCCACAATTTTAAATAGTTTTTTATTAAAACAACCCTGAAGAAACTGAACATAAGTATTTACGTATAAACGTAGTAAACTCTAATTAATATTTGTTCTCTTATAACATTCAACGTCCCATAAATATATTTTCTATTGCATATGCATTTCCCTCAAGTCTCTTCTCTTTTAATTCTCATCTTTATTCATGAAAGTAATTGGTCAGCGTTTCCCACACACATATTTTTTTCGCCCTTTTTTCTGGCAATTTTCGGTCTCTCGTATGAATTATTTCGAACTTACGAGTTTCTGCCAATCAACAAATTAATCAAAACATAAAATGAAATATGTACGACCGAGAACTGCGAGAGCCCAATTCGTCCGGGCCGCATACCGCTAACCATAAATCAAAACGAAGCCAAGTCCAGCGGCATTGTGATTAAAAACGAATTCTGGCCTAAAATAACCAAACCACATATTGGAAGCCCAGAAAAGAAGTGACTACAGCAGCGGCAACAACAACAACAACAGCGAGTGGCGAAAGTGTTGCGCTCACGCAGAAATGTTGCAATATTTCTTTCGTCTTTCGGGTCGCAGGTCGTTTTTCTTTATTATTTCGAGGCAAAACACGTATTTGGCCACATTTACAAAACATTACGCAACTCAACGCCTGCCGGGTGGAAATGGGGGCTGGGGCACACTTCGACTTGCAAATCGCCCATTGACTGTGGTTGAGGCTGAGGTGCCGTGCGGGGTTGGCGAATTTTTTTTCTTTGTGCCGGCCTAAGAAAGCCGACTGGCCGACCACGCATGCGGTATGCCTTGGCGGACGGCTGTTGACGGGACGGGGCGGGGCGGGTGTCGGCGGTGCGTGAATGTAGCAGCAGCGTGCTTATCATAAATCATCTTGGGCCATGTTGCTGCAACATGTGAGCTCGAGAGCAGGACGGAAAAAATACGTTGCTCGTGTGACTCTCCGACAGTTGTTTGTTGTTGTTGTTGTCGTTGCTGTAGTCAATTTGTTGTATTTTGTAGTTGTTGATGTTGGAATGTGTGTTTAGAAAAAAGATGAAAACAAACTGAATAGAAAAAATTCAACAGAAACGCCAACGCGTGTTGACGTGCGTGAAATTCTTGGGTAAAGGATTTTGTTTCGGTTTTTTCTGCGCTCCTCTGGATTTTCTTTTGTTGCTGGGCGGGAATGGCATTTCTGCACGTCCTTGAGAAATGTGAACCTTTTACAAAAGCGTAGTTGTTGCTGCCTTAATTTTCTATTAAACACATTTTTGCACTCGACTTGGTTCGTTCGTAGCAGCTGAAGTGGCCATAAATCGTGCGACGTGTCCGGAGATGCTCAGCAATGATGGCGGCGGCGGTGGCGGCGGCGGTGATGTTAGCGCAGCTAATGTTGGCAGTGGCTGACGGTGAGGCCTGGTGGCGAAACTGTGGTGGTGTTGCTGGCGAAAGTTGTCATAAATATGGGAAAATTTGATTCAAGCAACACAAGTAGAGGAAAGTGTAAGGGGGGTTCGCTTGGAGAAGGGTTGGCGCAGTCTTTAAGGGGTATTCGCAGGTGGTAGGCGCAATCCTCCATCTCGGACCATCAATAATGAATGTGTTTATAGGGGTTTAATTTGTATTGTCTGATTTTCGGTTGGACTAGACAGACTTAGACAGACTTTTGGTTGTCGTTGTGATGGAATGTGATGGATGGAAGACCTCTATCCAGGGATTTGAATTACGACATAACATTAAATTGAAAGATATATTTGTAAATGAGTTTTAGCATAGTGAAATATTTGGAATATTAGTGTTAACATTCTACTTAGAACGTACTGAGTTGGACAACTGAACGAAGAATCTCACAGATTGGCTGTTACCTGCCGGGTTGCCTGATCTCCAAATCAAACTAAAGTGGGTTTCGAGTCTGGTAAAGTTAAACAAAAAAAAAGTTCTGGTGAAGCATTGTTTGAACTACGAATTGAATATGTCTGAAAACATAACCAGTTCTAAATAAATATGTAAATGCCCCACCCTTCAAAGGTGGATTGATACGAGCTCATTCCAACCTAGACTCATTCCTGAGCTGGGTAGATGCATTCCTTTCTCAACTCAGTTTCGATCACCGTTAGAAAAACGTGGACATGCGGCTTGCTAAATTACTCAGCACTACAACGAGTAGTTGGTCCGGAGAAATAAAGTTATAATGCATCCACTATGCATTACAGGCCAGCACTCCTTTACCTAAAAAAGTTGAAGATAGCGTTGATTGAAAATTTTTAAGTTAAATTGTGGGACTTTGTGAGAGTAAAACTAGATATTCCTGGCAACATTTGGACATCAATGTTGGCCGATAATGCGTTGTTATTCTTGTCAATAAATCAAGTGTACCAATCTGAGACTTTCTAACAGATGCAATCGAGAGCACTTGAAGTATTCACATATTTGATACAAATTTTTCCAACAAACTTATAGTTACACCTTTTAATTAAATGTAAAATTGTGTAACATTTCACAAAAATTACACATCAACCAGCACAGGATTTACTCGATGAAGAAAAAAATTGAGGCACACATTTTTTCTAGTGCACCGCAAGTGAAGGCAGATGAACGCACGCACGAACGGCGCCGAATGTGAGCGAGAACGGTTTGCACCATTTTACCGCCAACACAAGATTTAATTAAACCAAAGACTTGATTTATGAACGGCGAAAGGATTCAGCAGCAACACTCGCACCGACACCAACAATAGAAACAATAACAACAGCGTCGCAGCGCAAAGATGCGGGCACGACTGCTTCCAAGTCGGCGCACATAGATGAACGCGCTGTGGGTTGGGTGGGGCGCTGCACAGACGCTAACGGGCAGCAGCAGCCGTTGCTGTAATAATGACTCAGACTCAGACCGAGCAGGCAGCGCTAAGCGCGCCCAACAACGGTCGCTGCCATTGTTGTTCTAACCCTTTTTGAGCCACGTCTCGTCGCGCGGTGGGCGCGGGAGGCAGTCAGCAGTATCGATTTGAAATTGAATTGCGAATTTCTTTTACGTTGGCGTTGTTTTTCATACGAAAGAGCTTGGAAAATTTTCATTATTTTAAATGTGTGCCTTTCGCTTTACTTCCGCCTTCGGTGTGCAGGCCGCGTGCTTTGCGTTGCGCGCGCTCCGCATTTTCGAGTGTGCAGGAATTGACTGCCGACTGGTGCTTTGCCAGCGGCATTTCGGGCATTACCAATGTGGGTTATTAAAAGCCCAGCCCCACGGCACAACGCCCCCGCCGCCAGTCGTCAGCCGTTTGCTGCGTGCGCGGACTTTGCGCGATTGTCGTCACGGTTTCGGTTTGTTAACGTTCATAATCCGTTCGGTTTATGGTTGTATTTTTTTGGTGTTTTGGCATTTTTTGTTTTTATACTTTTGGGTGCTTGGCGAAGGAATTGGCGTATGCGACCCAATGACGTTTAAAATCGATAATTTAAGATATTTGAAATTTATGTTAGGACATTTTTGAACGTTTTCGTTTAATATTTTTCATTCGAAAGTAGTCAGTACAACAACAACAATAAATATACATCTCCGAGGCAGCAATTAGTGCCTGCGTTGTGAATGCTGGTCGCCATGGCTTTATGCCCGACAACCGCCAACCACAAAATATTGTAAGCCGCCCGCCGCCGTTTGACCGTCGAACCAGCCGACGCTTTGCCCTAATTTGCAGAAATTTTTGCCTTTTGCTGCCTTCCAACAGCCAATCTTCGATTCATTTATGCGCACAGCAAACTTTGCAAACCATCCATCCGCGCGCATCCACATTTACACATTTTTAGCGCACCACTCAAAATCCACAAAAATAAAAAAAAAAGACTACAACAGCATCAACTGCGAAGAAACACAGCTCGTTTGAGTGCTCAAACAGTTTCCGTGTTGCCATCGTAAATCTTTTCATTAAGAAAACTTTTCATAAGTTGCTGGTGTTGTTGTTTGTTGTTGCTGTTGTTGGTGGTAGTCTTAGTCGGCAATTGTCGGTTGGTGGAGTTGGTCCTTTGCTTCGTTTGGCGTGTTTTCGTTATTAGTCTGATTAATTTGGCTCTTTTCATAAATTGCCAACAGCTTCAGCCTCAGCGTCAGTCGACGCAGCGCCGGTTGGCGGGGCGTGTACGCCGAGAAAAGGCCAAAAAGTGCCCTTTTTAAGTTTTGCGACCCTGCTGCCAAAACGCTACGCAACGCGCGGCCGTGAGGGGTCAGCCGCTCTGTTGGAAGCGGCAAAGAACCACATCATACATTATCCTAATAAAGGATAATTCATTAGTGTTTGAAATTTCTGGCATTTACAGAAATTGGCGGTGTGCAATGGGGACCGGCTGACTGACTGACTGCGGCTACTAACCAATGGGTTGGGTTTCGAATTAATTGCTATTTATTTAGATGAATTTAAATTTTAAAGAATTCCTGCTCCGACTTGCTGTCAAAGTGGGATGGTTATATTTCTAAGTAGATCATTCGAAGGCAGTTGGGAATTGAGGTTTGAAGTTTCAGTTTTAGAGAGCTGATATTTTATATGTCTGTGATGTTTGTGTATTTGATTTAAGGCATCAATGGGCGGATCCTACAGTAATTAATGCAACTATTTTACTCCCGACGGTTGAGGGCCGTTTGCAGAAAAATTTTCTCTACTTGGTATTGGGGCAACGATTGCTGGTTTTAGTCAGAAAGGGATCAGGACCTATGCTCGCCTTTGTAGTTGAAGCATCTCCACATCGTTGTAATGAATCTCAATGAAAAATTATTAAGATCCTTGTACTGTTCAACAAACAGACGTTATGCCTTTGAGCTTCATGAGAGATAAGTGGATGCCCAAAATTTTAAAATTGTGGTATAACAATGAGCCTAATAACGCCTATAACTGTGCCTCTGTTTAGGGCAGCTGCAAAACTTAGGAAACTTTGAAACTCAGCATGAACTCGATCATCTTAAGGATATGCATGATCGAAAGGATATCCGTGTTTTCGTGCGTCACAATGAAACTGTTTTAGGCACTAGCTCACTTACCTAACAAAACCATTGAATGAGTCGTGGTTTGAACTCACATCCCTCTATCTTGTTATCCATTGCACAAACCACTGAGCCACGACAACTGCCGTCCTTCAAGCGTTCCACATATTAACAGCTCCTTGGCTCGTTGGCTTCTACTCCCTCACTAAAAAAAAACATTGAACAATGTATTTTTGTTTCTCCTGCATTGCCCAAGACTATGAAATTAATATAGCGTCCAACAATAACGGGCCAATTTACAATCGCCTTGTTGTTGTTGTAAATTCCAAATACTGAACACAGAAATTAAATTTCGATAATATTGCACCATGAATGAAAAAAAACACAACAGCAATTTAGAAAATATTTTACCAAACTCAAATTGAATCAATTGCAGAGCAGCGTCGTTCGGCTGCTCAACTCGCGGCCGCGCGTCTCGTCACGCTGCGCTGTCTAGCTGCGCGTCTGTTTGTCTGTCTGCGTTTTAATTCTTACAAAAATTCAATATTTATACATTTTTGATGCAGACAAAGTTCGCAGCTGAGCAGCAGCGGCAAATTGGCTAAATTCCTGAGCAGCTTTGGCCGCCGCCACCAAACGCCAAAGCAGCGCACTGGCAGCGGGCACAAAATCCCATTACATACTTTTTTCTGCGGGCGTTTCATGTTGTTGCGCGATTTTGTTTGGCGGTTTTTTTAACTTGAGAAAGTTTGAGTTCATAAAAATGTTTTTGCACGCACTGTGAAGGCAAAAATTTCGAAATTAAAATGTATAATTTTGCTGCCGTATGTGCACTGCGCACACTTCTGTGCAACGCAATGTGAGTTTGGTTCGCGTGAGTGTGTATGTGTGCACGCCACGTCAAGTGGGCCAAATTAAAACGGAGTTAAAGCAGCTTTGCTTGAAGCACACTTTGGCGACGAGTGGCTCTGTCCGAGTGGCAGTGCTGCCAACTGCCCAGAGTGGGCTGCAGTGATGGCTACATATGGAAAGTTGTGTAGCACACGAATTAAGAGATAAGCGGTCGCATTTTAAGCTGTGCCCTCCTTTTATGCTTTTATCAGTTGGTAAGCACGCAAAGAATGCAGGCAAAATATTGTAAAAAAAACTATGGCGGCATTTTCAACATGTGACAATTGTTCAGGTATAGAAGCAGAATAACGAAGCGTAAGTTTAGACAATGAACATTTTTATTTATATAATTTAACTCAATTACTTACATTCTTCTTGACAGTAAATGACCAATCCTTGAGAGAAAATTACTAAGAAGGTCTCAGTCCATCAGTCGTAATCGCTAAATAACTGTGGGTTGGAGCGGAGGGACTTGTAGTGCTTAGTGAAGTGTTGTTCGATTACACTACTCGACAAAAAATGGGTTAATCGCGTGCACCTAAAAACAAAAGTATTTTCTAGACTAACTTTGGACCGCTGAACACGAAACGGAAAATCCAAAAATTTTTGTAAGAAGCATTTACGAAAAATCTTCGAAAAACCAGGTTTTCCCCTTTTGTTTTAGTTATAAGCACATATCTCGTTAACGAATCATCCGACTAACACAAGCTGTCCGTCGGTCAGAAGATAATACCTTAGCCTTTCCAGCAATATACAGATTGTTCAAATCAGATGAGATTTCGGGAAGTTACTGACGGTGAAAGTTGTAAAAAAGGGAATTTTTCGACCATTTTCGAAAATCATAAAATTTCGAGTTATGTTTTATATATAAAGTAAATTATCTCCTCTGGTTTTTAAATCGAAGATGAAAGACATATTATTTGAACAAATATTAAGCCTAACATCAATAGAATTGAAAGAAAAATTACTAAGTTAAGAAGCACTGAGCTAAAACACCAACTTTACATTTATTACACCGTGCGACAAAAAAAAATATTTGTGTCGAGACCCGTCCAAATGTTGATATAGGCGTGAAACTAGAGGTCATTTATAGTAACCTGCCATAGTCAGTTTTTCACTTTCTGACCCGAAGTCCTTTTTAAAGGACTTTATAATTTTATGGACGTACACATTTAAAATATTTTTTTAAATATTTGCGGTTGTGCATTGATGAAGATGTGGATATCAAATGAAAGAGGAAAATTGTCTGCTTTTAACTAAATTTTCTATTTTGAACTTCCAGAACCAAAATATGGCATGAAAGGAAAACATACATGTTTTGGATCTCAGTCTGTAGATTCATACATCTATAATTTCTTCTGGCCTCACTCAAAAAAAATCAAACAGCGGCAAAACGTTGGCTTGTGAGGTGGTTAGAAAGAGCTGCCTGCATCACATACTATGATTGATAAATGGTCCATTGTCATACGACGGGAACCTAGCATTTATTTGTAATTTCTTCGAACCATTCAGAACAAAATATGAGACTAACTAAGACAAAGTTTTTGACATGCGTAATGTTGCCAAGACAGTGGCGTATTCAGAAAAATATTTTGGGGGGTTTCAAAAAGGAATTCTTTAATATTCATAGATGTTTATGTATATGCCTTTTAATTTGTATGTAGTTTTAAAGTCGACCCTAATATTTCGAGGGGGTTTCAACCTCCAAACCACCACCTGAATCCGCCACTGAGACAAGCGACGTCCTAGAAATCAATGTGTGTTTTTGTGTGTCTGACAAAGTGCCCTTAGTGCTGATTAACTTAACTCGAATACGAATAACTTTCATACCTATATACCTATACAACTAACTATAGTAGTTCGTCCAATAAAACAAAACATTTTCATACTTACTATAAATAGTTAAATCCATTTTCCAAAACATGTATGACAACAATGAAGGAAAGATTGTCTTTTTTCAATCTTTTAATTAGCCTTGAACACATTTCTAATGTAATTGTTGTTTCTTCGCGAGGAGCAGTGCGAGAGTCTACTTTAATCGGTGTCATGGGCCTCCGCAACCCGAAGAAAGCGCTGAAAAAGTTTTGCCGCTTAAATTGTGGTATTTGAAGAATGCTTGCAGCATGCAAAACATACCCATTCATATAACCGCCCATACATACATACACACTTGCACCCACACATGTGTGTAGTGCAACATCTTGCGACTGACATGCATTAGTTTGGATTTTTAATGGCTTTAGCGCAAAACTAATGGCTTCCATTCTCGTGTAGACAGGACGAGCCGGGACGCGGGAACGCTGCGCGGCCATTACACAAGAAGCTACAAGCGCTGCCAGACAACATCAACTTCTACGACGCGCTCGACGATGAGGACAGTGTGGCGCAGTGTGTGGCTGTGCAAGAGTGCGAGGGGCGGGGCGCCGCTGTCGTTGTTCATTTAAATACGGACGCGCTTACATATCGTCAGCGGTTAGCGACTTGAAAGGCGATCATTTTTAACTTGGCGAACTATTAATTTTAAGCGCGCTGTGGCAGCCGCACGTCGCACTCGGCACGTCGCTGCTGCTGTCTCCTTGAAGCGCGCCGGCCTTTTGTTGTTGCGAAAGCGCTGCTGCTAATGTAAATTAAAACTTTCGGATTCTCGCTTTGGCAGCTATTCGCTCGCCAATGCACCGCCCTTCGCCGCGCGTGTGCCGTATCTGTCGGTTTACGTTCGACATTGGCGTATTTTTCTTCCACAGCAGCTGCTGAGTGCCGCTTCTTCTTCTTCTCGCTGTATAAGTTCGGGCTTTTGCCTCCCACTATGTAATTCGTAGCGTCGACATTGCTGCCGTCTAATTTTGTTGTTGCTTTTGTTCTTATAATTGTATGTGTGTGTTAGTATGCGTTGTATCCTTTGAAGTAGTTTTTAATCCTGTGGCACAAAACCCGAAGACTGCAGTTTTTTGCTTTTCACTCACATTATTTTGCTTTTGCAACCACTTTTATTACACGTATCCTTACATACATATACTATGTGTACATGTGTGTGTGTGTACGTATGCACTTTGCTTTTGCTGCCGTTGTTGTATTTGTTGTTTAGAGCAAAGTATCCTTAAATTTTTGGGTTCAACACATACGTGTCGAGCGCAAATTTCAATCTGCTTGAGTGCACTTTCTGTCCATGCCGTGCCGGCCAGTGTTGCCAGATGTTCAGTTCTAACAATCCCATTGCCTTCCGCAAAATCGGTATGTTAAATGATTTGGTACTAAGAAAAACACAAACATTAAATAAGCAATTTTCAAAAACAATTTAAAAACATTATAATGTATTTAATTAATTTTTTTAAATAGTAACGAGATATGTATGTATGAATTTTATACTTAATGTGAAGTTCAAGTTGTTTTTAATAATTCGAAAACTACAATACCTATAAAGTTAAACAGAAAAAATTAATAATTTGTATTCCTCATTTGTTCTCTGCAAACTTTTGAGAAACTATTACGTAAAGGACGTAGACAAAGTTGGATCAGTTTTCCAGTTGCATCAACTTACTTACTTAAGGGGGGGGGGGGGGGGGTTAAGGGTTTACACTTTCGAAAAATCGAATTTTTTTGTCTTATCTTATTGCTAAAAATTTCAAGAATATATTCTAAAAACTTTAAGTCGATCGGAGCATAACTCTTGAAGTTAAAAACTCTATAGTTAGTCCCCTGTCCTTTAGTGCAGGTATACAGCTTATTCTCTTCTATTGTTCTGTTCTCAAAACTACTTTTTCAAAGTCCGTGTTCACTGTCATTTAAAAACTACTAAACCGATTCATTTGAAACTTGGTACACATTTTTTACATATAAAATACCTCCCCCCAACGTTTAGTAAACAATTTTTTTTTTACATTAAGGGGATTTCCCTCCCACAAAATGGCGGAATTTTTCGTGGAAAATAGCAGTTTACAGTTTAGATGACCACCAAAAATTTTTAAATGAAAAAAAAAATAATCGGAGAACGTTGGGGGGAGGATTTGATAATACTTTGACTAAATTTTAATGGTTTTTGATTTCAGATAATTTCCGACTGAGATACAGTGAACACCGCAAATTGTATTTTTTCAAAGACGTTCTGGGGCAAGCTCTGTCACCGGCTTGTTTTGTAATATTTCTGCATGAAAAAATTAAAGAATATTGTTCAAAGTATGCTTAATAAAGTACAAAAGGTTTAAATAAATTTGATCAATCCATACTTTCAAAAAAAAATTCATTATAAAAAGTGTTTTTTTTACGCTGAAACCCTTAAGTGGCCATAACAGCTCGTTACTGCGTTACTTACGTTAACTTAACTTGGTCCTTCCACTGGAGACACGGCCTCCCTCTTCAACGTCGACGTTCAACTACCGCATCGAACACCTTTTTCGCCGGAGCCTCATTTTTCTTTTACTGCTTGATTCGTATGCGATAGTCGTTGCCAATACGGGTGCTGTACCCAAGATTTTGCGAAGTACTTACCTCTCGAACATTCCAGGAGCCGCTATGTCGCTACGTGTCCATGCTCCAGTTGCATCAGTTTTACTATATTATTTAATTTTATTCATTTCATACTAATTTTTCTCTCCCTTTGAGTTTTTTTTAGAAACATGAAATTCCTAAAATGTATTAGAAATGCAGGTTTCTGGCAACGCCATTGGCGGCTGCCATTAACTCACCATTCGAGCTGCTTGTGTCTTCATCTGCTGGTTTGCGCTGCTGCGAGCCGTTGGAGTTCTGAAGTGAGTGTAATTAGTGTTATTTTAATATTTCGAGTGGGATTAATTAAAATTTAGCAGTCACTACATAAATATATGGAGGTGTGCTGAAAAGGACGCTGCAATTATTTGCACCAGAGATCACAAATAAATTGCTGCGGTATTTTCTGGTCACAAGAGCGTGGGTCGAAGGGTTTTTGAAAGAGGAAGTGGACTATGTAGTGGATAGGATTCGCGTTGAATGGTCGTCAGTGTGTTGGTGTGCGGGAAAATAATGAGACCTGATTATATGGAAGCGCTTCAAGGAGCACAAATGCATAAAATTCGGGATATACAGCTAACGATATGTATGGTAAATTGCTAACACTGAGAGTAATGTAAAGATTGGTAAATTTTTTTTTTTATCAAATTATGTTTATAGAAAATTTCTTTTCGATGTGCAATAAGAAGTAAAAATTAATGTTAAAATAAAGTAAAATAAATTATTTTAATTATTTTAATTTTTTATAAATTATTATTAAATTATAAGTTCATCCAAGATACAAATAACTCAACAAATTTTGAAAAAAAATCAATGTTTCACGTTTCATCAATGTTAAGAAATGTGCGTTCATAATAAAACCAAACCATTACAAATTTGTGTTTGTATCTTCAGTTTGAAACACCTTCCACGCATTGCCTACGCGCACAGTGGGCGGAGTTTGCTTTCTTTGTGGCTAACCGCAAATCATAATTTTTCTTTGCCACTGAAAAATGGGCGACATTGGAAAAACTCAGCTAGTCGTTACTCTCTCGAATTAGACGCCAAACAATGCTTGTGTGCACTCCAAAATACCACAAGAAATATGAACAAAACAACAACAACAACTAGTAATTTACAGCGCATACAGCAGACAAGGGTGGAAACGCTTGAATGTTCCAAAAATACATAAATAGAGCTCTCGAACACTCAACTCACCGTCGCCACTCATCGATGCATTGGATAGATTAACAAGTGACGGTGGTAGGCCGGTCGACGGGCGGGCGGGCAGGCAGCCAGGCGAGAGTGGAAGAGCGAGATGTCTTGCCCGGCCGTTGGCGCGCACACACTGAAAACTGTCTTGAATGAAATTTTGCGGTTAACCGCAAAATATAATTGGTCGGGCTGGTGTTCGAGCATGCCGCACGCTTCTAGCTGCCGCCGAAGATGCGAGCTCGAGCGAGATGTCGCTACAGCACACACACAAACACACGCCAGGCACAAGTGATGTGTTTTGCAATGGCGACTGCCGACGGAATAGCGTCAACTGTCGATGGCCATAATTGGTGAAAATACTTTACTTTTATTGCAACTAAAACAAAATTCGAATATGATTTTGTTTATTAACGTGCGCGGCCGATGAAAGCTCTTCAATGTGGCATCGTTAACGCCATCTCGCGCCAATGTGCCAAAGCACAGCGAAGCAAAAATATGGAGCGCCTTCAAACTTTGTCCAAAAAGAAAACAACAAAAAACTCAAACGTCTTGAAACTTTTTCTCCGCGCAGCCCACGCCATGGGCAGAAAATTTCCCCCTCAAGATGTGCGGACAGTTGAAAAGTTCCTCAACCCTCGGCTGTCGCCGCCACCAAACAGGGGGAGTGCTGTGTTGGCGTAAGAAAAAGGCGCTGTGCGCGCACTTCTCCAGCCGGCTGGCAGTGGGGCCTGGAAAAGGTGCGCGTGCCTCCCCTAGTTTAGTTCGAAGGGGTGCTTTTCCTTAAGACGTTGCTGGGTTGTTTGGGAAAAAATGGCAAATAAAAATTTCCCTCTTTTTCAAAGCAACATAAAAATGCTGAGACTGCGCGCATTTTTCTTAAGACGCGCTCACCTTTTTCTCTTACTTTGTGGCCTAAATTGCGAGTTGTTGCTCTTAAACCATGCCCATCTGCGCGGCATCCACTAGATGGCGCTGCAGTGCACAATTTGAATTGAATTTTTTGATTGTGCGGCCGTTGGCACGAGCCGGAAAACACTCGCTTTACATGTCCAAAAAAAAGAGAAGCGCACGCCAAACAATTGCAATAAAATGAAATTGTCTATTGCTGCGCACACTGCCAACTAATGAATTATGTAATCATTTTGCATTTGCACAAATTTGCATTTTCCGTTTTTAGAAAATTTTAATTAAAATGATTTGCAACCCGTCCGAAAACCACAAAACGATTTCAAATCATGCATTCAGTTCGGTGCGCTTGCGGACATGGTGAAGGCCATAGTAGGGCCGACAGGGGGGAGGCATTAAAAATCATTTTATATAATATGTCGAGTGGGATATTTTTTGTTTAAATGCGCCGCGTTTGTGTTGCAGTAATGTTTTCGAGGATGTGGCAGCTGAAGCCACAGTCGGAGGGGTCGGGAGTGTGTTTTGAAATAAATAAAAGTCACGTTTGTGAAGATTGTAATTTCACGCAGTTGCGTGAAACATAGAACAGTGCAATATTTTTCAAAAACATTTCAATAATTTGCAAAATTTTGCTCTTCGCCTAAAGAAACCATAAATGAGTAATGCCAGATAGTTTCAAATTGTTGAACAATACATACAGTCTGGGTATAGTGAACACCCTATATAGTGAACACCTCGATATAGTGAACACCCAAATTTTGACATAGAGCCTCTAAATCATGAACAAAATTTTGAAAGCGATTTAAAGCAAAAAAAAAAATTGTATTTTGAGCAAATAAAACTAGTTTTTGAACAAAATTGTTAACCTTGATATAGTGAACAACCTTTTGTTGAACTCAAATTATTGAAATTTAATTTTTGAAGAACTATTATCCGATTAATGTAACCAGCAGAAAACTTGATGCTCATTGAAGAGGCGAACGAGGAAGAAAGGAATCAAATGATCTGGTTTTTACGGCACAAGAGCGCGGCGACCCTGGCCAGCCGATATTGAGTTATAAATTTGGACAATTCAATATTTGTCCTTGGCCAGGAAAAAAGGAATCGATGACATCGATGACTTTCAGAATATCGATTCTTCATACTAACCTTATAGAGATTTCTACTCTAAACGTCATGGAAATAGCAAAGTTTATAATGGTGCCCCAATGTGTCATCACAATGAGCCATCGCTCTGTGCTTACATGCTTTTATAAGAAGGCTGTCACTCCAACCTCACCTAACCTACAAAACCCAACCAAATTGTAGACTCGAGAGATGCGAGACTATTTTCTTAGGAGGTCTGTCAACTGTCTAAATAGCAAATTCCCCACAGCAAGTTGACACTTCCACGCTAATTAAGTTCCATCTAACTAGAAACGCCGTGTTCACGGCAAGATCAAACAACAATGGGAGAGAAAAATTTTCACAGCTTTGTGGTTGAGAAACGGCTTCAAATTTTCGGCCTTTCGATTCGCTCGCCTTCAACGCTGCGTTTCGACCACAGCTCCAGCTGCAGCACTCAACAACCACTACTGCCGGAGTAGCAACTGAAACGGCCCCACATTTTCAAACAATTCAATAGACCGACACCGCTCACATCCCACTCATCTACTTAGGCTGAAACACACACACACACACATACACGCACGCACTTGGCCGCGATACGCCAACACGCAACCAGCAAACGCAAATTCGCTAAAATGTTTCAGTGATTTGGCCAAAATGGGCAAATATTATTTTAACAAGAATTTCAATGGGAAAACTAAAAAACAAAAACAAAATAATGGCAAAATAAAATGGCATAAAAATGGCGATTGCATGTCCGCCCGCGCCCGCGCCCGCCAACACCGCAAACACATTTCCCGCACAGTCGCGCAAGTGCACACATTCGGATTCGGCCAGAGAGAAATGCAATCAATTGGTAGCAAATTGTATAATTCGACTTATACAATAAATGGCAGGGGCCCGGAAGCGGCGCCATTTTCCACCGGCCAGCACGTTCGTGTGCGCCGCACCGACCAGTGAGTGCGCGCGGGTGTGTGTGTGTGTGCGCGCGCATTAAAATTAATTAGATTCGTGGGAGTAATACCAATGCCGACCGCATGAATTAATTGATTCAAATCAATATTCGAAAATTTCGTCCGAAAACAGCGCTGAAAACGTTCGAGGGCACCGCGGGCGATGCGCGGCCGGGCGCTCGAACGCTCGGAGAGGAGACACTGAGGTCAGCCGGATTTGCACAATGCAAACGCACACACTAACACACATACACAATCACGCCAACTAATGCAGCGCCCGAGCATGCTGCACGTGCCACAGCGGCGACCATGCTGCATGCTGGTCGCCCGCCTCGGCCATTGCAGCCATTCCGCCATGTTTGGTAATAATTCATTCTAAACCGATTAAGTTTGCTAACGGAGTGTGTGCGCGCGCTTTGGACGGCGGTAACACTGCTGTTATTGCTGCCGCCGCCACCGCCGCCGCCGTTGCTGGCGGTGGTGTTGGTTTACTGAAATGGAGCCTGCATCTCGTGTTGCATGCAACATTTCAACGGTCCAGCAGTTCCAGCAGTTACCGCTAATGGCGCACACAGCCGGCGCGCGCCGATCGCCCAAAAATATGCAACATTGAGTGCAAATCTGCGCCTTCCGCCCATTTGGTTTAGACATTTTAAAGTGCCAAATAATTTAACAAAAACAACAAAAATGTTTAAAGCATGTTGGTGCTAATGACAAAACGGTAAGTTTTGATTTTTAATTATTTTCGACAGTTTTTAATAATTCAGAAATCAAAATTTTTGTTATTGTAGCCACGCGCATTGACGTGCACGTGCGCGTGCGAGCCGGCCGGCCGCTTTGGTCCAAACGTTTAGTTTTAATTAAAAGCCAATTAGTTTAGCTTGTTTTTTTGCAAAAATTATGCTGCCTTGTTGTAGTTGTGATTTTTGTTGCATCGAAATATAAATGAGATTTTTATCCAAATTTTTGCGTGATTATATCAACTAATTGGATGGAATATTTTGCGAAAATTGTTGTGCGCGCGAAATGGCAATAAAATTTAGAAAATTTAAAAATCAACTTGAACAATTTATTAATGCAAGGACTTGGTTTAGATTCATAATATTTGGGGAAATAATTTGGTTTATCTCGAAAATCATGCAATATTTCTCCTGTTTGTTGTTGTATTTCAAGATTTAAGCTCACGACAGTTGTAGTTGAGTCTGAGTTGTAGTTTGACGCACTAATTAGCTGAAATTCAAAATCTTTTCTAACTCACCAAATAGTTTGTATGACCGTTTTTGTAGTAGATTCGCTGATTGCTTGGACTAGTTTGGGTGGCCCTGCTTCACGATTTTTTTATCTGAAGTCTACCCACTTACGATCCAATAACTGCAACACACATTGTCTAGAGAAACGTTTTAGAGTTAAAGTTCCATAACTCAAGCTTAAGCTTCGATTATGGGATCATTGCAGTATCTTCCAGGCTGAGATTACATCAATCTGTGTAGCTTCGACTTCGCTAAGTGCAAATAGGATATCGGAACGTGAGGGTCTAATAATTTCGAACAGTAAATCCACTCCCAGGACTATGGATGCGTACTTTATAATTTCTTATGTTAGCTGTTCGCTTCGGCTGCAGTAAATCTCTCATCGAGACCGTCAGCTTCATATTCGCCTACTTATGTTGGGCGAATATGAAAATAGGGATATTCCAGCGAACTGTACTGAACAGATGAGCCAAGTTGTGGCTACGATCGAAATTTCTCTTTCAACCTGTAAGATTCTTACTTTTACTTCAGATCTGTTGAAGCTAATAAAGCTAACCAAGCAAAAATACTACGGCCGCCTTTTAACAATTTCTGCAGGAACTGCATGAACGAGGGAGAAGAAATGCAGTTCACTTTTTAAGGGCCTGTTTTGCACTCTCTAGCAACCCACTTCAACAACTTCTTTTTCAACAATCTAGGAGATGCAGCCAATAGGACTAACTTCGATTTGTAAGAAGCTCAAACTGGTTTCATGACTAAAGAGATCTGAGTCCGAATTGTAAGATGTATTTCCCCTCGGAGCAGCCACGTTTATTTACCTTCAACTTCCTACACTGCCAGATCCACTCCGCTTCGTTTTCTACTCCAACCGAAGGCCGACGTCAAACTCCAGCAGCGTCAAACTCGGTGTTTTGCAAATCGTCTTACGATCTGCAACATTGTTGTGCATTTTTGGGCCGAAACCACGCCCTCCTCTCATGCCCAACCGCATAATTTTTAGCTGTTGCGGAATTCCCCAAAAACTTGAGGAATTTGCGAAATCACTGCTTTGTTTGCGTCCTAAAAATAAATACAATAAAAGTGCAACAAACAACACAAACAATAACAACAATAAAAAGTGGCAGCATTACATTTGCAGGTGGGTTTTTTTTTGCTGCCAATGCAGCGAAGCAATAAAATGGCGCATAAAAATGTCGACTTGCATTTTGCGCAAAAAACCCCAACAGTTTGCAAACTTGCGGCTAACCGAAAATTCACTACGGCGCGCGAACGCGTGTATGTGCGGCGCAGCGGGCGGAGAGTTGCAGCATTTTGCATGCGGAAACCTGATTTGTGCCCGAGAAACAGACGAACGCCATTTAAAAATCAAATATTTGGGCATCTCAACCGCATAGCCCACACACATATCTACACTCGTACAAACACTTTTCTGCTTCGCCGATGTGTTGGTGCTCGTTTTTAATGAATTTAGTTGGGTGTATGAGAGCGGGCAAGACAAACACTCGCTTACGCTGACAACAGCGCTGCAACAAATAAGGTTCCTTCTGACACCCATCCACTCATACACCCACTCACACTCACATATGCCGCGCATACCACGCCCTCAAAAACACATGTAAAACATCCGGCAGAGCGGCGCAGTGAAAAAAACTTTCATATCCGCTTAATTAAGTCGCTGCTAAAGTGGCTGGAAGGATTAATAATTCGCAGGATATTTGCGCTTGTATTTCGCGCATACAAATGAGCCAAATGAAGCGCGCATAATTTTGAAATTTGCAGTGCGCTGTCGTCTGACATGCGAGCAAAACAACAACAAAAAACAACCAACAAACAACGGTGTGCAAATGAGCTCTGGCTGCCGTGGGCGGGCACAGTGTCGAGCCACAAGGCGGCACAAGGTTGGAAAAGGTTGCCCGAAGTTGGCAACACTGCAAATGGAAAAGTTTCAAATGCAATAAAGTGCGGCTCGCAAACGGAAGAAAGCCACTTGAAATTATTACGAATTGTGCGTTGTCTGCTGCTAGGCGTAAATTTACACATTAACGCATGTAAAGTGAGGGCGCGTGCAGCAGCTTAATTAAGCATTTGACAATGATGTGTAATAAAGGCCATGTGGACTCATTTGGCGGGCTTTGTGCAGGTTTCGGCGTCAATAGACACATTGCGGCAAATGACTGAATGACAACAGCCGTCAGAGGAGGAAAATCTTCTGTGCCGTGGTGGGTGCGTTGCACCACAAGACAGAGGGTCATGGGTTCCATTCTGGTTCAACTAATGAAATAAAGTTTTTTCCATGGCATTGTGCTTAGTTTCAAATCGAAAACTTCTGGAAGTGAAATACCGTAAAGCAACAATTTTGATTTTTGTTTGCAACAGACTAAGGACGGACATTTTCAAAGAGGACTTCATGCTGATAATTTTGGCTGAAAAAAGTTGTAGTTAAAAGTTATAGTCAAAAAGTATTTAGTAAGTTAATAATAGTAATTTAAATTGTTAAATACGATAAATATTGAATAATAAAAATTAAAAAAAAATAAAAATATAATTTTTTATTTGGACAATGTCTTCATCGTCCTCTCATAGAATCGAACATTCCTCAGCAGTTGACGTTGCGTACTTCAGTTTCCATTTACAATAAATTCCTTTTAGTGCGAAAACAATAGCAAAGTTTGAAGGTTCTGCTAAGAGATCGTCGTTGTCTTTAGGATGCTTGACAACTCTTCAGGGCACTTTTGCTAGCACGAGCGTTGCCTCAGTTGAAGCTTCAAGTGGAAAAAGAGCGTGTGCGGCAAATGTACAGCAACAATATTGCGGTCTCCAAGGGATTAAGGATATGTGACCCATTAAAGCGCGCCGCATGTAGCAACAGCACAGCGCTCATAACATGTACTATACATACATATACATAAGTACCATATGTATTGTATGTATGTATATAGTGTCTTAAAGTACGCAGAAAAAGGGTTGAGTGAACATTATCCACGCGCGCAAATTTCGACAAATTGAAACGTGTTAAAAAGGCCAAACATGAGACACTGGCAAACGGCGTCTTACAAGCAGTCTCAAGTGGTTACCAAGTGTGCAACGTGAACTTGGCTACTTTTGAAGCTGGCAAGAAGTCGGCAAGAAGGCGACGCCGCAAAGGGTTCGTGCGAAGCGAACATGTGAACTGCGAAAGCGAAAGTAATGTGTAGAATTTTTAATTAGGCTTTTTATTGTTGCGACTCGCCCGAAATTTTGCATTCGGGCAACACAAGACGACAGGAGCCATCTTAGACGAAGATGGAAGTGAAGCTACATTGGGCGAACAGTGTTGAGTATTGAGCGATGGGTGTGAGCTGTGAGCTGCTGAGCATTGCCAAAATGGCTCATTTGTAATGCGAAACATCTCCGGCATGTTATGGAAAAATGGATTAATTAAAAATGCCAAATTTCTGAGTGTGAGACATGGCCGAGAGTGGGCTGCAGCAGTTTAAAGGTTTGCAGCACGCACACAAACACATCGCACATTCCAATCCGAGCTTCACTCGTATACTCCCGTTCCTAGTGCAGTCGTCTCGCTGCCTGTACACCAGCGCACCGTCCACTGCTCGCTGCTCATTCGTCATTCCATTTCGGTGACCATTCATTTGTTTCATTAAAAGTGTCACCTTTGCCGCGGTCACCTTTCGGCGCTTGAACGCCATTTGGTCCGCATGTCCACATTCGCTTTCGCATCCACATTCACCTCCGCATTCGCATCTAAATTCGCATTCGCTGTCGTGTGTGCTGTGTCTGACCCGCAGCCGTACGCTCATTTGTTCCGTTTCGCTTCGTGTGGTCGCCGCCTGCGCTGTCGTCCACGTCCACTCCACGCTGTGCTATGTGCTCCGTGCCCGGTTTTAGCTTAATTGGACGCCACAATGCGAAATAAATTGAGCAGAAAATTACTTTGTACGAGCGTGTTTCCCAATGGCGGCATTGGCGCTGCCGCTGGCGCGTTTACCGGCACACCGCCGCCTGCACCTTCCACGGCGCCACGCTTCAATCGTTGCAAGTTTCCTAGTTTGCGTTGTACTTTTAATTTTATTTTGTTAATTTTGCAGTGTCGCATTTGGCCGTTTTTCGTTTTGGCGGTTGGTCGAGCATGCGGCCACAGACGCTGTAATGGCATCTTGTCGTTTCGGTTTATTAGACATTCGCTAGCGGTCGATGTTGTCGGATATTTGTGCCCAAAATCGCTCGAAAATGGGGAAACAGTCGTTGCTTTTAAATTTTCGAACCTTAAAATTGTAATAAAGTAAATTTTTACATATTCAAAAAATATGTTCGTGAAAAAATGTGTAAATTGTTTAATACCCATTTGAACGATTTTCAGAAATGACTGAAAAAAAGGGAATTTAGTAACTGAAACGTGTGGTTATTGCTAGAGTCCGACCGATACCAAATTTTTTGGCCGATGCCGATTAATCGGTCGGAAGGGCGAGTTTGGCCGATGCCGATGCCGATTACATAGAAAAAATAACACGCATGAATTCAATCGAAAACACAGTCTATTTTATAAAATAACAAAAGGTACTATTACATATTGTTTGTACTTGTAATATTCATGATAAAATAACAAAACAACGAGAAAAGAAATAATTAAAAACTAAATAAAATAACAAGAGAATTCAGAATTCTAATACATTAACATGTTTTAAAAAAAATGATATATCACATTTATCCACTGAGAGAGAAACAAAAATAGTGACGTAAATATTGCATACAAATTCAGTTTTTTATTCAACTTAAAATTACGATTTTTATATTAAAATTTGTACTCTAAAATTGCGACCCGTTGTACAGATGCAGTGGGAAGAAGTAAAAAAACAAATTTGGAAAAAATAAAAGGCCTGTTAAAAAATGCTTCCAATTAAAAAAGAAGGATAAGATTGAAAAATTAAATGCCCCTTCTTCTGATATCCACATTAAGAGACGAAATGCATAGACATTTCGAGAAACATTTATTTTAAACAGTATCGAAAAATACATTACTGAAAAGGGGTATAAGAACCCGTTGGTACAAAAAATGAAAACAAAAAAATGAAAGCTGAAAACTAGGCCGATGGCATCATCGACCAAAAACGGCCGATGTGGTATTGGCCAAAAAAGGCAGATGCCGATGGCGATTCTTTTTTTTTTTTTGGCCGATGCCGATACTAGCCGATGCCGATACCTATTTTATTGGCCGATACTAGCCGATGCCGATTAATCGGTCGGACTCTAGTTATTGCCTCATCATTTACGTATTTAGAAACACGTTCAGAGAACCAAGTATGAGTGATTTTTTGTGCACATTTGAGGATTTTTGTGGGGTCAGAAACTAAGGTATGTAAGCCTCGTTTGAAAGCAACTCTATACTGTTAAGAGTTTTAACTTAATTACGATTAAACGAATTACGAATTAAAACAACCTAATCGAGGTCTTCTAATTCTTGATGGGTCATCATAGATACGTACATATGGTCTGACCAGTGGCGCACACGGAGGGATTTGGGTGTACACCGCCTTTCCCAAAGCACGTGATCCATTTGCTGATAGCAAAGCCTAAAATTAAGTGACTTGGCTGGCAGCAGCTCATAATGCACAGAATCCGTTCAATCCCACCAAATGCACAGCATCACTTTGCTTGGCGTCAATACTGGCTCTGTAACAGTTTTGACAGCTAAACCTGTCTTAGATTACAATCTTTTCGTCTGACCTTGTCATACTTTATTCACTTTTCATCAGCCATAATCGTTCCCTTCAAAACCAGTTCGATTTGGTTCATTCACAGAAGCAATTCACAGATTGAAATGTTGTTCAGTCGAATTAGGTGAGGTTGTACAAGTATATATTTTTCAAATCGTTTGTACCGGACCTTAAACAGGAAAATTACATTTTTAAGGCTTCATTCCACCGCATTCGCTGGTCATGGTTCTTCTTCAGAATGCTTCTCCCTGACAAAGTCGCCAAGTTCACTGACAAAAGTTCGGTAAACGCTAGAACAGCAACTCCGTTTCATTGTTAAACTGCTTTTAAAAATAAAAGTTTCAGTCCTTCCCTCCCTGTTCCGCCAATAAAACACAATCCTTGAAATTTCTAGTTATGATTCTTTTGTTTATTTCCACATCGTATTTTAAGTTTATCATGGCGAAAAGTGCATTTCGTTTTCTTAAACTCGGTACACATTATTTGGTATTATTCATTTTATATGCCGGGTATCTATGTACGTATCGGTATGTATACTAGTGCGTATATGTACTGATCATGAGTCTGCGATTCTATATTCCTTGACTAAATTTTAACTGGACAGACGCAAAGTTGTTGCTGCATTAAAAGGAGAGTCATGTATGGTTAGGCTGATGCATTTCTACAAACGGTATTTACAGTTAAAATTCAGCTACATTCAACTTTTAGCCGTGTGGATTACTAGCCTAAAAATCTGCTTGCCGCATGATTTTCGATAATTTTTCTTAGCTCATTCAAGCACTTTCACCTGCTTTGGGAAATAACATTAATTTACAGTAATATTTGCACATCGGATGCGTAAAACATTTAATTTAGGTAAAATTACATAAACGAAACAACAAATTGCACATACATACGTACTCTCTCTTACTCGTATTCCGTAAAATTACACAAGAATGTACATTTAAGTGAAGCGGGGAGACGGGACAACGAAAGGCTCGGAGAAAGGATACAGACTAGGAACTTATATGCGCTCTGTGGATGGTACACTTAACACTTAGGTGACTATACATTTACACGCCAATACACACAGATCGGTGTATTTCAGCTCTATAACACTTAACGGTACCTAGCTTAAGCATAGTAGTTATGTATGTGAGTGCTTCAGTATTTGTGCAATTGCAATTTGCTAAGGATTCTTAATTAATTGCGATTAGTATTAACTAAATTTCTCCGCTGTTGTAGCGACATCGGTTTTTGGTTTGTTCTTCATAGTTTTATCAAACAAATTCGACTAGTTTGGGGTTGTTAAAAAGTTGTTGTTGCATGTTAAAAAGTCACATTAAAAATCTGCCCTTCTTCGCCGCGCCTCACATTTTCAGTCATATTTACAAACGAATTTACAGAGACGGCAACAAAACCCACTTCGTATGCAACGGCGACCGCAGTGTGTCGCCCGATCTCTCAGCTCACCAGTTCGCCGTTCTCCGGCAGTTTCCGTTTCCCTCTGGCACGTGCCTCGGTCCTTCAGCGCTCAACGCGCAGCACTCGTCGTTCGATGCCTCAGCCATACCAGCCGTATTTGGCCTCCGAGACGCTGGCGCCCGCGCTGTCGCTCTCCCGATTCTCGTAGCACTATAGGACGGCCGAGCCGCACCAGAGCACCTGACCTCAATATGGCCGCCACACGCTGCCCCCGTTGTCAGTGGGGGTGTGGTGTCCGCGGTGCGCGGCCAGCGCTGCCACCTGCCGGTTTGTGTTGCCGTCCTCGATGTTGCGCACCGAGGCGCCGCAGTTGCCGATCAGCGTCAGGTCGCCGGGATGTGTCACGCCGCCGCCGGCCATGATGTTGTGCTGCTGCCGCACGCCCACGTTGTTGATGTGGTCCATTACGCTCTGCAGCTCGCCGTGCACCGAGGAGTTGGGCGAGGCGTGCGAGGGCAGCGCGTGCGAGTGGAAGCCGTGCGTCTGGTTGGCGGCCGTGTACAGCTGTGAGTACAGCAAGCTGGCCGGCAGCACGGGGTACAGCGATCCGTTGCAGCCGGCCCCGCTGGTGCCGGCCGAGCCGCCACCCACGCCCACACCGACTCCAACGCCGACGCCCGTACCGGCGCCGCCGCTGTAGACTGCTGGATTTTGCGTCTGATTGACGAGGCCGGGAAAGTTCTGATTGGCACCCACCAGCGCATTATTGCCTGCCGAGGCGGAGGCGCCGCCACCAGCAGCGCCGCTGCCGTTGGTGCTGCTGTTGCCGTTGCCCGCGCCATTGCCGCCGCCACCAGCGCCGCCGCCCAAGTTGGGTGTGTTCGTGGAGAGTAGATCCTCCTGCACCGGCGATTCGGCCTGCGAGGAGTCGCTGAGGCTGCGCGGCCCGTTCTGGCTGGAGTGCACGTTGTAGTCGTTGTTGGTGTTGGTGTGGTGGTAGCGTGGCACCAGAATGGAGTTGGTGCCAACACCACCGTTCACGGTCGACGAGATCGACGTCTGGCCACCGGAACCGAGCAGGCTGTGGTGCGTCATCTGACCGGTGGTGGAGCCGACCAAATTGCTAAGATGCTGGTCCAGGTCGGTGGCTGTGGAGTCTGGTAACACTGCAATCGAAAAGCAGAGATGGAATGCGGTTGAGTTTAGTTGCCAAAACAAATCAGGTTCGATGGGGGTGAAGTGTGAGCGTGGAAACGACTACTTACTTGGCACACAATCTCGATTCGAGCCGCCCGTGAAGTCCTGATTGTTCGACTGATCGTTGGAGGAGCACGTGAAGCCCAGTGCTGGATTATTGAATTGTGCCGACGTGGGCGTGGTGCAGGAGGAGAGCCCACTGCTGGCCAAATAGGGCGAGTAGGCCGACGCCGAGCCATAGCCCCAGTGAGTGTTTCCGGCACCTAAACCAAATTGGGAGACATCTGTGACATGTGACAATGTTTGGTCAAGTGAGGGTGATGGAAGGACAGGTGAGTGCAAAAATTAAAAATTAAGGAAAGCATGAGAAATTTAAAGCATATATTTGATGCTGGTTTTGTATGGAAAGAATACGAAAACATCAAAATTCAGTTAAAGCGAGTTTAAGAAAGACCACATTTAAGTCAATAAGAAATTTCTTCTATAAAATCTGTAAAAATATCTACATATAAAGTGTATTTGTCTTCTAGTCTCCTGCAATCACATGCACTCACAGAAAAGTAAATACGAGGTCTGCTCCACACAAAACTAAAATTATAATTTTATGTTTTCCAAAATTGTTAACGATTTCATGGCGTCGCTGAACCACGGACGGTCAACTTTTAGTGTTTACTACGCCGCACAGTGATTCGTGACGATTTTGATGTCATTTGAAAAGTAAAACTCCAACCAAGAAAACCCCAAAAAATCTGTGCTAAAAATTAATTAGAGTGTGCGCAAAAGCGGCTCAAAGTTGAAATTTTTTCACAAAAAAATTGAAACACATATTTTCTGTTTTTTAGTCTATTGAGTAAAAAAAAATTTCAAAAATACATGGTTACCAAGAAGTTACTTAAACTTTCAATAGAGATTAAGAAAAGATGTGGCCATTTTCGCTTTTAATGTTTTATCAAACTTTGCAAAGCTGAGGCTTTTACTTCAATTTTAATTCAAAATATTTTTTTAAATTAAAAATCTGAAAATTGGCAAAACTTAGAGGAAAATATCTAAAAAGTATGTGAAAGTATGTTCCTGGATTTTTTTTATTTTAAGAAGCATTCTTTCTTTTTCGGATAATGTAATTACATCCTCCGATATCTTCCGATCTCAGAAAAGAATTCAATTTGAGAAGTAGTCTAAACACGTATTTTTCGACAAAATTTATTTTGTTTATCCCTAAAAGTATGCAATCAGCATGAAAAATTGAGAAAACTGCAAAAAAGAAAAAAAAGTTTATTATTATCGTTTTTATTGCAAAACTAAAGGGTCCTAAGACAATTTCTGTTAATCTTTGCAATAATCAATGTTGACGTTACCGAATAAATGTAAAATCTGAAAAATCTAGCCAACACACTCACCAAAAATGACGAAAATTTCAAATTTAAGTCTCAGACATTGCCAAATTACAAAAGTTTAAGAAAAACAAAATAGATTTCAAAGAGATTTCAATTCAGCAGACCATGATTAACAAGAATACCAAATTTTATGAAGAACGGACCACTCCTTCTAATTTTGTCCCGCGTTTGTATGGAGTCGAATCACTGTGCGCCGCCTCGACTGTCCAACTAGGCGGCTCCATATTTTTGGCTTTATTTTCAATAACTGCCCGGCACAAGTGTTCACAATTTGTTTACGATTTCGTCCCCCCTTCAGCTGCCCGCAGCCGCACACAGCAAAAGTGATCAAAATTGCGTCGGATCCAGCAGCGTTGGAACATCAAAAATGAATCGCCGCATCTGCCTCAAAGTGTGGCCGTCCCACTTGCACTGCCGGCCAGCCGCCGTCCCTACGCTGCCACATGTGGCCGGAACGGACTGGCTGGCTGGCGGACTGTGTGGCTGTGTGGGTGAGCGGGTGGGGCGTCGCGTATACGCCGCGTTTGCTGTGCGCAGCGCAAGCGTCGCCCGCTGATTACGCCAACATGGCGGAGCGCGTGTAAATGAATGAGGCCATTATGCGGGTTGGCTACTGATTGGATCGGATTGGATTGGATTGGACTGCCGTTGGCACCACGGGCCAGTGACATTTTGTAAGTAAAATAATAAAAATCGCGACAAAATATGTGGCGGTCGTTTGGTGGCGGCTGGTGGACGCACACGAAAGCCAATCAGTTAGTGTGCGTAGTATTGATTTATTATTGGCAACGAAACTGGCGAAAATTGTTGCTACACTGAGTATGCGTCGTGCGCCGTCAACCGTTGTCACCTACACCACCACACCGCATCCCTCATGTGCCGCTGTGCAGCTGCTCATCGTTGACGGTCGCAAATGTTGTGTGCGATTTTTGTTTGCTTTGCGAAATGTCTACTTGCTGGCTTATCTGCCGGTCCGTCTGTCCGTCCATCTGTCCATGCATCCGTCTAACTGCCTAACTCTGTAAGCGTCTGGCTTTGCACACATTTGTCGGCAGTTGGTCTGTATGCCTTTCGGTCCCTCTGTCGGTATGTCTGTCTGTCAGCTTGCGTGTGCTGGTCTGCGCGCGGGTGTGTGCTGCCGAGCCGCTTTCAAAGCCATGTAATTAGGCTTAATTAATAGCCAATTCAGAAATTATTAATTAGTTTTTATAGAAGCGCGGCGCACTTTAAATGGCGGATATTGATTTTGTGGTGGCTTTATTAATGCGATTGGCTTAAACGCTCCAACACGCAGTCGGCGCTCGCTGTCCGCGTTGCACTCGTTGTTGTTAGTGCTGCTGCTGCTATTGACACGGCCAAATCGTGCGCCGATTTGGCAAAGTGCATCGCTTCCCCGACCAATTTACGTTTTATGATAAAAACCTGCATTTCCATCATTTTGTAATATTGTTGTCAACATTTATTAGAACACGCCCATATTTACCTTTGTGATTTCAAATGTGGTCATAATAAAATTGCAGCTCATATTGCATGTGAGCGTAATTAAGTTGTGCGAGTAAAATAATAAAATACGGTTAATAAATTATGCACGATTTCAATTGAAATGACTCGGCTTTAAAAATGTGTTGGCTTGGTTGAATAACAGGGACACGCAAACTCATAGGAATTCAAAATTTCGACTACAAACACTCGAATTTGCTGTCTGGTAGTGCTAGAAGGAGAATAATGAGGCACTTGACAATTGTAGTTGAGTTTGATCTGCGGTTTGAGGTTTTTGCCAATTATTGGCTCTTTGGATACTCCTAAATGGGTTCAACTCAGATTACATTACAATGGAATTACAATAAAGTAAAATAGATGTGCTGAGTTTTGAGTACTGATTTGTCTCAGTGGCAAAACAATGAGGTCTGTTTAGTGGAACCAATTAGGCTGTCATTTAACTAATCTCTAAATTATGAGGTGTCTGTTCCTTTACACAAGAATGCGCTATGATGCCCTTTTACGACCTAATAACTTATTTGATGGTTTTTTGAAGAACAATTTTCCGCTATCTTAACTAATTTTCTAGGCTTAAGTAACCAAAAAAAAAGAATTTATTTAAAAATCTGATATCAGAATAACAACCCCGTACAACGGCGTTAAGGATCTAATGCTTTTTTTTTAGTAAATGTGAGAAAATATAGCTACTGGATCTAATTAGTGTGATTAGGAGATCAAAGTGATTCGAAACTTGGAGACTGTAGCAATAAGTTTTTCATGAAAATGCTCATAATGGGTCGGAATGGTCACATCGAACACTCTTCACCAACGAAACCTAATCTTTAACTTTATAATAATTTTTATAGATTTGAAAAAAAATATTATCAATCGAAAAATTTTTTTTTGTGCGTTTGTAATTGCAAATGTAAATATGTTTCCACTGAAACCAACTGAACTGGAGTCATGTTCGTACAAACAAGAAATTTATACAATCTTGACATAAGCTGTCAAAACAAGTGCACGCCTCCCTACTTAGATCACTGTGATGTTTCCACCATAAGTTGGCTCAGTAAACATTTTGCTTTTCACTTGTTTTATACATTTGCAAGTTGTGTCTTTCTCTAATGAACCGACGCGAAATTTAAGCTCAACCATAATTCGCATCATTAACGCTTGATAAATGCAATTTGAAAATATGATTTGTGTGTGCATTAAATGTGAATTGAAGGCAGAAAATCAATGCGAAAAACGACGAAGAGTTTAATCGGAATTGACGTGGTGGCCGCCGTGCAAATCGCACAATTTTAACGCAATTAATTTGCATTCAAAACGCATTTCGGCATTTCGACATTAATTTAAATGCTTTTTAAAATCATAATTTAATTCTTAGGAATACATTAATAAACCTCTGCGCCGTATAAATCATTAATGCATTAATGCGTGTAACGGCACAAAGTGCGTGCGGCCGATGCGACCTCAACAATAACAACTATAACAACAACAACACAACAGTAATGAGTATGCGAATCGACAAAAAGCGATTAATTTATATTCATAAAGCGCGTATTTTTTGCAATTTGTGTGTAAATTTTTTGCAGACGGCATTGCGCGATAAATGTTCGCTAATATAGTTGCCAACTGATTGAATTCAACCATGGCTGTGTGTCGGTGTGTTTGTGTGCGTATGTGTGCCAGGAGATGGAGAGAGGCTTTGGCTGATTCCCCATTCGGTGCGGTCACTTTCGGTTTTGTGCCGCCTCGCCTTGACGGCTCGTGCGGCCTGCGCGTTCGGTGCGTGTGGAAATGAGTTTGGAGCTGGCAGTGTGTGTGTGTTGCGGTTGGAGGTGTGTTTCTGTGTGTGTGCGTATGCAAACATTGGTTAAATAAAGTGGTCAGCAGCTTAAATGCCAATAACACAAAAAAGAGCGAACGCTGTAAAAAGCATAACCAATAAGCAACAACAGCAACAACAACAACGAGCCGGCAAAAGCGGCAGAGTTGCCATTTTTTTGCCTCTGTTTTTCCAACTCGACCAGAATATTTACCACATTTCCATGGTTAAAATAGTTTACTCCTTTTTTATTTGGGTAATTCGCTGCCACCATCGGCGCCTCCACCATCATCGGCAGGAGCAGCTGCATCAGCACGACACCCCCTTCGCACGCACACTAACGGCAAATCGGTACCCGAAATGGGCGGCTTTTGTGGCCTTTTTAAAACGCGCTCCGCGTCCGCCGCTCTGATATGCGGCAACTGTGGCTGCGGCAGCGGCAACGGCGGCCGCGTATTTAATTAAATTTTCGAGCATTGTCGCCGCCGTTCGGTGCGCGCTCTTTGCACAAAACGCAATCAGAATTTGCTGCAAATTTATTGAATTGCAGCGACACGATTGTTTGTTGTCACTTTTTTAGCTGCTAGTTTTATTGCTGCTGCCGTCGACCAGCCTTTTCGCTGTTCGGCTCAAAGTAGCAATCGCCATAATCGAATTTACACACATCGGCCGTTTGATCGGCATTTTGTTGTTGCTTTTTTTTGTGCCAAAACGCTCTGGTTAATCCCTCATTCAACTGCGGCAGTGAATACTTGTGTATGTGTGTGTGTGTGTGTGTGTGTGTGTGTGTGTGAAAATCATGACCGCAACGCTTTCGGTCAAACTTAAAGCCGGATTTTTAAAAACCGAAACTAATCGTTTTGCGTGAATTTGTGCGGTTTATGCACTCATACACGACGGGAGCTAAAGCGACAGTTTGCTGTACTTTACGCTTCGTTTTGTGTGTGTTTGTGTGTAGCTGTTTTTTAGGAAAAGTTTAATTTGTTAATGCATTTTAATGTTCGAAAAACAAATAATTGAACAAATATTTGCATTTTTTCTGTGCTTTGCAGACAGTGTGAGAGTGGTTCGGCAAAAAAGTTGGCCGTAATAATGTGAATGTGAAATGATTGTTATAACAAAAAAGGACACATATAGTACTATAATCTACGGAAATTAAAGTCGAATAAAGTGATCTATTCTATTAATGTTTCATTTGAATTAATTTAATGATGGCGAGTTGCTTGCTTATTAAGGGGGCCAATACGTGTAAATTTAAAAAATTGTCTAAACTTTTTTTTGTTGTGAAATAGACTCCAGGGGGTCTTAAGAATATCCCCCTTAAGTGGTTTTTAATTCTGATGACCCGTTCCCCTGCAGGAACGCTTTATTGATGGTCAATTCGTTCCGCATGATATCGGTAACGCAAAGTTTAAACCGATATTTCGTATTTCGAAACACTGGTTTTTGATTATGGAAGTAGAATATCTCGGCAAGTTTTAGTCCCACTGATCTAAAATTTGGACAGCAACTTTTTTAAACATAGAACTCCTAAAGTAACTACAAATGCCATTGTTTTTGGCGAAATCCGCGGCGCCATTTTCGGGAAATTAAGAAAAAAGAGGTATTTTTTTTCGGTTGGAGCGTATTTTTGTATTTTCGAGAAAATGTTTTTTTTTTAGTTACTTTAGAAAGTACATATACCATATTTTCTCATAATAACTAATAGCAATATTTTTTTAGATGATTTTTGGGGCGCCGGCACAACTTATACTAGAATTTGGGAACAACGTTGGACCCCCACCACCGCCGCCATTTTGAGCACGCCAAGAAAAAAATTGTATTTCTTGCACTGCTACCTTTTAATAAAAGAATGAAAAAAAATTGTACATTGCATTAATTTTTTCCGGCGTATGCGCGATTCCAAAAATATACCGTTTACACGTATTGACCCCCTTAAGCAGCGATCGTTTCCAGGAGGTTAGTGGCTGCAAGGTCAGTGGTGATCAGTGAAACTGTTGATAAAACGTCGCGAGATGGTTAACTGACGTTATAGCTCATCAAACCATTAACATAGAAACGTTCATCATCGAATATAAAATAATGTAAAGTCAGTGGTGATCAGTGAAACTGTTAACAAAATGCCGGGCAATAGTGACGTTTTAGTGATCACTACTGTCCTTACAGCTCATTAAACCATCAACATCGGTTTTTAATCTTTGATCGAACAAAAGTAATAATAAATTTCAAAAGTAGACTTTTTTAAAATAATCATAATTTTCATCACTTTACAATAATGTAAAGTCAGTGGTGATCAGTGAAATTGTTAACGAAATGCCGGGCAAGAGTGAACTTTTAGTGATCATTCGGTTCAACATCGGTTTTTAATCATTGATCGAACAAAAGCAATAATAAACTCATTTTAATTTTTGAACGAATGATAGTTTTCAAAGGTAGACTTTTCTAACAATAACAGAGAATTCATTTAAATTTTTTTCTTATAGTGCGTGTAGTTTTTTAATAACAAAACAATAATGCTGCATATTTCACTACTACTAAATATGTACAAATATGTAATAATGCGAATATTTTACTTACTTTGACAGTTTCCAATGGGTGGCATGCGAAAACCGGACAGCGGATCGGCGGAGAAGTGAAACGGTCGCTGGCCGAATGCAAAGTGGAATTGTTGCTGTTGCCCTAAAAGCGACAACACTAAGTTTTGAGTTTAAATTTTCTGTCCTTATCTACAATTTTTCGGTGCAAAATGTTATAGTGTTTCAAAGTGTGCCTTTCCTCTAAAAAAAAACGCTTCTCATTGCTGCCGTCGCTTAAACTGTGCAGCTGCTGAAAAACGCATTAAAGTCAGTTCGAAACTGAACTCTTCCTCGGCGCTCAACTCACGTCCAACCCCTGCCGTGTTCATTATAAAATAATAACCTTCTGTCTGGCAATGCCAACTGCCGCCCACACACTCACACACACCGCACGCCCTGCCAGCTGCGCCTGCAACCAACTGCGGCGAAAACTACCGCTTCAGTGCATGAAGTGTGGCGCTTGGGCTGCACATCGCAAACGAGATAAATCATTTTGCGGATTGAATTGTTGCAACTATTGTAACTCGGTGCCACTAAACGCTGCCTGCTGCCAGACTGCCACACTGTTTCACACCCAACTTGACTATAGTTCGGTCTTTCATGGCGTCGCTGCAGCGCACCACACCTCGTCCATCCGGGCTGTCCATTCTGTCTACGCTTAACATATGCAAAGTAAAATATTTGCATGCTTATAAATATTTAGCCAGCGCACACAAACGGTCGACGGTCGAACGCTTAGGCGTGCACATTCAGTGTCCCCGTCTCGCCCCGCCTCGCCCCGGCCAATCCCGGCCACCGGCCGTCGTGCAGCAGCATTTGCTAATGAATATTCTTAAAGATGAATTGTTTCATTTGCCGGAAGGACAACAATGCTGCAGGACAAAGCACAAAGGATGCAGGCTCGACTGCCGCACTATCTCGTAACTAATAAATTGTTATGGCCGTTGTTGAAGTCGAGCAGCCGGAGCATGTAAATTAAATCCACCATTTGTTTGCAAATGTGTGTGTGTGTTCTTGTTCGTGTGTGTTTGGTGTGAGTCACACACACACACAAACACATATGGCGCGTTGCAAGGCGTTTGTTTGTGTGTGCGAGTGGAATATTGTAGCATACTTACTGGTCTTGGAGCGCGGTTCACGCGGCCCGTCCACGGTGACTTTGATCGCTTTGTTGTAGGTGGCTATGTGGGGCGGATTGGTGGAGACGGTGATTGTCAGCGTAAAACTCTTCCCTGCAAATTGTAAATGGAAATCAACTTCAGTAAAAAATAATACTTGAACCATTCAAAGATAATTTTCACTTTTACTTATTGTTGTAGTATGTGAGAAGTGCATTGCAATTGAAATAGATTCGAGCCAACCGCAAATTGCTATTTGGCCAGCTGGCTGCACCAGTTGTCAACAAATTGTCAATTTCCATTTAAACGCATCGTGTATATGCTTTCGAATTAACCTCAAACAGCATTCACTTTGTGGCAATGCCGATGACAGTTTTGCTGGAAGCACGCAAAAACCAAATAACCAATCAAACCAGCATTGATCCAACCGCCCCGCTCCGCACAGCATCGCCCGCACCCAAAGGCGAACAAAACAAAACATTCAAAGCAAATATTAATAATAATCGTTGTCGTCATTGGCCATCGAGTGTCAATCTGAGGCAGGCTTAAAAAGCTCTTAGCAACAACAACAAATACCGCAAAGACATTGCACAAAGTTATCGAAATTGTTTGAGGAAAAAATATGACAACAGGCAAATATTTGCCAATGGAATTAGATTCGACGTAATTGCAAATATGTGCGAAATCTTGCGACGCCCACTGGGGCGTTTTGATTTGCGTAGCAGACGTTTAGGCGTCTACCTAAATGTGTGTGTGGTGGTGTTAAATGTGTATTGCTGAGAGTGGAGGGTGTCAGTGGAGCGTTTGCTGCTGAGGGAAGAATTTGATTACCTTGACATGCTTTGCTTTGCCTGCTCTCGCTGAAAGCACAGTTCAGCACCTTTGATTTAAGTCACCAATCGTTGCGGTATTATTCACACGCGAACATAATTCAAGTGGTAGAGTGACAGCGAAAATTAGTCCCAAACTTACATGTCTGCTCCTACCACACTAAATGACAAGTTGTCACGTGACTGACGCTTATTTTATTTTCATTCAGTAGTTTGTGCCTGACTTAGGGTATGTTTGAATATGCTGAAACTGCTTCAGACTTTAGACTGCTTGTCACAAAAATGAGGTTCGCATGTTTTTTATTTCTAGATTTGCCAAAAATAGCGCTTCAATTATACTCGTAAAGTTTTATTTATTATGTGAAAACAAGCAATTTTCACGTGATTAGGACATTGTAAGCGGTTAGCTCACACCCACCGCTATTGTTGGCAATTTTATTATTTGTTCTGTTGTTGTTAACCAATCCACAATCGCTGCTGGACATGCAAGCCGAAAATCAATAAAATTATTACATTACAAACCGAAATGTTTGAGTTTGCCTAAAGCTACAATTATGTAGGAAAACCTTGGAAATGCATTTACGACAATGGGAATTGGGTATGTAATGAAAATAAGTTGTTAAATAATAAAAGCATATTTAAACATTCAATATATAATATTAATATTAAATGAACACATACATTTTAAACCTTATTACTTAGTTCATGTGGTTAGTGAAAAGGACCTCAAGTGAAGGGATGGTGGTTTCAATATTTGCATTCAAATTTCGATAGATAAAATTTAGAAACAAAATTTGAGCAATTAATTATAACAAACAGATGTGGGCATGAAAATGTAGTACAATAAAGAGAAAGTTAGATAATGTGGTATGCGCCTTTATATGTCCACTAAATCTTTCGATCACTCGTCGAAGGTGTCATGAAAAGGTGAGGTATGCAGATTTAGATCGTTTCGAGAGATCCAAGAACGACAAATTAAACTTCCGTTAAACTGCAGCTTCAACTGGACACTGTCTGGATGCTTTCCTTTTGTTAACATTTCCTCACCCTTTTTCCTTTCGTTTGATCATATTGTCACTGTTGCTGTTGCGTAGATTATTGCTCAGCCTCAAGTGGGTCCTAATGTCAACTCAATTAATAACAATTAACAAAAACGTTTCATTCGACAGCTGCAGGGGCGGATTCAGAAAAATATTTTGGCGGGGTTTCAATAATTGATTCTTTAATATTCATAAAATGCCCAAAAATTTCCTTTTAATTTGTATTTAGTTTTAAAGTCGACTCTAATATTTCGGGGGGTTTCAACCCCCAAACCCCCTCTTGAATCCGCCACTGGACAGCTGCAAATGTAGATCTCTCAGGTAATGTTCAATAGAATACGACCAACATTATTAAGTAAAGTTTAATGCAATCTCTTAATAATTCAATCTCTTAAGTTGGCTTTATTTTAAACCATAAAAAAGATGGTTTTTTACAACTACCAAGTGAAGTCTAAATTTCCCATCAGGAATTCAGTATTTGTTCAGTTTTGCTCAGTCATCCCACAAATGAACTTCCTCCTGGCCAAACCCGCAAAAGTCGCCCCCCTAATAATCCACTCAATCGCTGCCAGAAACCTCAAAAACAAAACAGAAAAAACTCGCAAGCGGTTGCGCTGGTTGGCCGCTTTTACGCTTAAACGGAGGAAAGTTCAACAAAACGAAAAAACCAAAGCAGCAAACAACAAAAATAAAGTGCCGACATGGGTGTCAAAGGCGTTAAGCAGCTCGACACAAACCCAACAAGAAACCCTCAACGTACACAAACAGAAAGTGTGCTTTGGTATTTTTCACAATACCGCCTCACAAGAAACGAAACGAAGGACAAGGAAAAGAAAGAAACGAAAGTCGAAAAAGGGCAGCCAACGTGCCGCCCTGACTGGAGCTGTTTGCCTTGCACGGGGGTTGAGGCGGCGCTGAGTGGTGCAAGTCGGCTTCTTGGCAGGATAACATAATAAGCTCCATTACGGCGATAGCACGTGGGGGAAGGGAGAGAAGAAAAGAAAAAATTATTTGAAAAAACTGATACAAAGCGCTCGTTGGAGGCGCAACAGGAAGCGCGCGCACTGATTATGAGCTTCCGTCCTACATTCGTGGGTTGCTGTTTTTGTCATTGTTGTTGTTATTGTTGTTTGCCATTGGTGTTGGCATTTCGTGCAGCGAGCGCATAAAAAACAAACACCGCAAAACAAAAACAAAAGTCAAGAAAAAAGATTTATGAGACTTGAAGTTGTCGCCGGCGCTGAGGTTGCGTCTGCTTGTTAGCGCAGCGAAAATATTTGGTTTTTATTGGCTGAGCGCATTATGAATAGAAATGTTTCTGCGTTTTTTCGTTGGCAAATTTTGTTCGCGCTTAAAAATTAAAAGCATACTGAAGCAAGCAAACACGAACGTGGCAACGTCAAACAAATTAATTAACTCGAAACTCTTTTGTTGTCGCTCAGCGTCTTTTGTCAGCGACAAGTGCTGCGCACTTCATTCGGCGCGTGAATTGCACGCAAAATGCTTTTAACTCGGCAAACAAAGCGTAAATCATTTCCACACATCGGCTTACATATGTCACGTCGCAAACAAAAGGACGCGGCCCCACGCACACAAGACTGATTTTCACTTTTTCCCGAATGCCATTTTTCGCTCGAGTGCAAATATTTGAATTTCGCACCAAAGCGACAAGCGACAACGCCATTGTGCTGCTACATAGTTGCACGGCAAGCGGTTTGCCAGTGTGTGTGTGAGGGTGTGTAGTGCATGTGTGTTGTGTGTCTGTGTCTTAAAAATAATGAAAGCGATTATGCGGCGTGAATTGTCATTAGCAACGGCGTCTTGTTTGATTAACGGCAGGAAAATTTAGTTGGCAACCGTAGGCGGATGTCGAAAGGGGACGAGGAAACGCCCAGAAATGTTCGAGTGGGGGAAGAAAAGAGTATTTTTGAGTTGAGTATTTAGCGAGCTTAAGTTAAAAAAAGGTTTTCAAAATTATTTGGGAAGGAAAAGCCATATTTAACTGTTTAGAATTTGTATTGGAAAACTTGTAAGCAAAGTGAAAGGAATACAAGTTTTGACTTGAATGCCCAATGGAGTAAAAATTAATAGATTGAGATTTTTATTTAATTTACTGCATCACATTTTGCAAGTAAAACTTCAATCAGAAGAGAAATTAAAAAGTTAAAAATGTTGTTAAAAAATGTGTCGTCCATTTTGTAAGACGGTTCCATGTGGACAATTAATAAAGGTTGGGTTGGCTTTCTAGTGTTGAGAATATAAAATTAATACACCGTGCGACAGCATTTTTCACTCCGAAAAAAATCCATATGGGCGTGAAACTGAAACGTGAAACCAAACATAGTAATACTGCGTACTCAGTTTTTCATTTCTACATCCTTTGTCCTTTTAAAAGGACTTCAAAATTTTGAAGAGGATACAAAATAAAAAAAATATAAAAAATACTTAACCTCGTTAGAATATGGCGATATGTATATCAAATGAAAGAGGAAAGGCTCAGGAATTTAAATAAAATTAATTTTTTATCTATTTGTAAAAAACGGATATGAAAAAGGTCCTACCTACCTAACCTAAAAGGACAAAGGATGTAGAAATGAAAAACTGAGTACGCAGTATTACTATGTTTGGTCTCTAGTTTCACGCCCATATGGATTTTTTCCGGTGTGAAAAAGTTTTTTATTTTTTGTCGCACGGTGATACTTATAGGTGAACGTATAAGTTTTCAAATGGGATGAACAGTGTACAACAACGTTTGAATAGTTTGGGTTTTATAACAAGTCAGTTTCGCACACATGATTTCATTTTGGCGAGTTGGGGTCCCCTACAACTTTTGGGCTCGATTTCATTTGAAACCATAATTTGAACCAGAAATTGCACCCCTGTGTGCGCCACTGTAACAGATCTCCTCTGTTAAATTAGGGGATATTACGCTGCGATTCAAAAGCTCAAACCCATGTTTTATAGATACTCGTACGTTAATTTATAACCCACACCCACCCATCCTTCTATGAATATTTCGAGTGCATATTCTCCATCAACACTCATTCCCAATTGTTCAACTTTACTCGATTTGTCGTCAGCACCAAACAAATGTCAAGTCTACTCGAAATTTTTGCCATTTGTTGACAGCACAAGCAAAAACAATCAATAACAACAATAATGATCGCTACAACAAAAACGCCAGTGTCAGAAAAAAGAAAGGAATCGACATGCATCGGCTGCGGTGACACCGCAAAACCAAAGCCTCAATACAGGCCACATTTCTCGTCAACACGACGTGAATCCGTTCACAGCATTTAATTATAAAGGCTCCGCAGCGGGCGAACGAGCGCGCGTCGACCGATTGCTGGCGCCATTTCTGTAACGCTACATACCTACGTACACGAGGCCCCAGTGGCCACTCGCCAAATTTCACAAGGATTCCGCTGCGCGCATATGGACAATTTTATTTTTCGCCTGTCAATTTTATGCCGCATTTGAGTCGCAGCTGCGCGCAAATAAAGCAATGTGCCGGCGCATCCACCAGCGGCCGCAGCCATCCCCACCCAAACGCGATGTTGTGTTTGTTTGCGTTACGAGCTTTTATTTGTTGTATTGCATAGTTTCAAGCGCGCTCACTTCAAACGGCCGCATGGTAGCGCAACTACCTGTCCGCCCCAGTCGCGCAGTGTCCGTGCGGCCACCGTTGGCCGCTGTTGGCAGTTAAACACAAAAGTTCAACAATTATCAAAGTTGGACCGCAAACATTTTGTGCGCCTCCGTATGCCAACAAATTCGGCTGCTATGCACTTTCGGGTGTATTGTTGTGTACTGTTGTTTGTGTATTGATTGTTGTTGTTGGTATTGCTATTGTACGGAAAATGCGCGAATGTTGCAAATTCCGTGCTGGGCGAAATTGTGCGCGTTAGATTTCAGCGATTGTCGAGCCGGCTGCAGCAAAGGGAAATGTGATTCATGTGCACGCTTTGCGTCGGCATCAAAGCAAATGGTCAGAGAGATTTCACATTGCCAAATGCAAAAATTCGAATGGGTGTTGATATTTTAGTTCAGTTGATGCTATTTGCATCATTGTACGTGCACACTTGTTTGATGGCAATTGAAAATCTTGTGGATTAAGTGTAACAGAGTTCGCATCTGAAAGTTTATACGTGAAACTAATGAACTTGCTTTAAGTTGGAATTTTGCATACAGAAATGCATAATTAATGAATATATTTATGGAGTTCACATAAAGTCGAAAATCTTAATACTTGAAATAAGTTTGGTCAATCAGTCCAATTCTACGTATCTATCAGTGTATCGTCTTTCGAATGTAATCAAACTTGAAATTACAATGTCACGTACTCTGATGTGGGTCAAAAGACACATTGGAACAGAGTAGAATCAGGTATTGGACATCCTAGCTAGAAGAGCTTGAAGTCTAAGTCAGCGCTCAGTTCTAAGCAACCATAGTTTCTTTTCCTTTATTTTTCTCTTTTTTGTTTTCCACACAAAGCTCAATTGTTTTCATTTAATGAAAGAAAGAAGAAAAAAGTAACAACTCAGATTTAAAATTAAATTACTTTTGCCAACTAGGTCCGCCTCAGCAGTTCCAGTGTGGAAGCCAATCTGGCTCCATCTGAGCAGATGAGAGGTGGCAATGAAACAAGGACTTCAGGCGTCGGAACTCGACCTAATAGGTTAGTAGTAGAGTTGCTAGTATCTTCCTGAACATTTTCAACTGCAATGAATACTTATTTGACCTAATCTAGATTCAGTTCATTAAATTTAACTAATCTTGACTTATAACCCCGCGAACTCATGACTTAATTTATCTACCCAGGGCTTCATTCAATGTCCATCACTTTGATTTTAACTTCAGTGTTTAGTTTTGTAAAACATTTATTTCTAATTCTCTTAGTAAGAAGATCTCACAGCGAAAAATAACAAAAAACCACACTGCACACTCTCACAACTGGCTACAAGCAAAACAGCGTAAATTAATTTCCGTTTTTCTCGCTTTTGCAGTTCGCTTCACCCCCGCGCACAAAGTGCACATCACACTTCAAAAAGTGAGGTTCGGAATGAAGTTGACCGCGTGCTGACACTTTTCCGCTTAACAAGCGGTTTAGTTAGCTCACGTTAAAAGCAGCAGCTACAACAACAAAAATAGCTACAACAACAATAACAACGACCGCATTGTGCTGCTGACATGCAACACATTGCAAAGTGCGCCAGCAGCGCACAACGGCCGGCAACGCAAAGCGTGAGGCGTTGCCGTCGTTGTCGCAAAAAACCGACTCGAACATTGCAGCCTCCACAACAATTGAACAAATTGTTGCCAGCACGCTTTTTATTAACATTTCTCGCTCACACCGATTTCACGCAAAACTTTTGCCATTTCATACTCACTGCAATTTTTTAATTGTTTGTGTTGTTGTTTTGCTTTGTTTTGTGCTACAAACTCGACGGACACTTGATGCGCAGCGTTTTTGTGTGTGGCGCAGCATTATTTTTTGTTTTGTTGTTTTCTCTTCTTGCTTTTTTGCCAAAATTGCATTATTTTGCTACAATAGCGAAAGGGTGCGCTGGAAATGGGGGGAGGGTGGCAACACTGTTGAGTGTTTGTTGAACACTAATGGCCGCACCGAACGTCATCCACTTGAAAAGTTGCTAACAATACAGAAATGTACTCGCAGCAGTTCTGCTGGAAAGTGTTGTTGCGCAACGGTTGGGCGGCGACAGGGGGCAGTTTTTTGGACGCAACACGGAACGTCCGCTAAGGGAATTTCACGCAGAATTTTTACAGCAAACAATTCCGCACTTGAAAGTGTTCGGCAACAATCAAATGGCAACAGAAACAAAACCAAAAGCGAGCAAAAGTTGGAGTTGAAAAGTGAGAAAAAAAATCACCGAAATGTTGCTACTAAAAGGCTCACTTTGGCCTAAAGTGTTTCCACTTGTGTGTAGTGAGGGTCTTCAATGGCTGATAATCGTTGTTGTTGTGAATGCTGAGATTTTTCCATGTTCTTATTTTGGGTTTTGTTGGTAGTCTATGCGATTTTGCCATTGTGCCGAGAACAATCCACTCAATTATTGTCGGCATTCAAACACAGATTAACTCTTAATTGAGGGTGTAATTTTGTGCAATCGAGTAGGTAGGTGGGGGACTAACTGGACATTGAGTGTGGGCTTATACATAAGAAAATAGAAATTCTCACCAAATTTATGGCTTCATAGGAATTCACAACTTTTCAATGAAAGTTTCGGAAGGAAATAACCACAAAAAGAAAGAAAACTTGGAGTACCTGATAGGCGACAGTTCGAAGCTTGCGATTGATAAGAGAAAAAAATAGATCATTTGACATCTTATTGAGTCAAATAGTTCTCAATTTAATTCAATGGTGTTAAGCATTGAGGTCTTTGTTATGTCAGACCGATGTGGCGTGTTTGAATAAAATTCAGAGAGTCTCAAGACAGAGCTGAGACTCAATCCACGGTGACAATCTCTGTTGAAAAAAATTAAATGCCTTTGACATTTCGACACAACATTAAAACTGGGAGGAATTCCCGATTCATGTCCCTGCGCAACATTGATGTCATATGGATCACTTGTAAATATAAATTATAATGTTTTTCATACAAATTGCATTCAAATTGTTCTCCCCAAAACAAATAAACATTTATAATTGCAGCCAATAGTTGTCGCCGTTCGTACCACTCACCTCTGCCACTGCGTCCGACAAAGCGCAGATCGTTGAATTTCGCCACCTGATTTTTCATCACCGCCGTACAGTTGCGCAGCTCGGCGCAGTAGTTCTCGTCGTTGCCGGCGCGCACCGTCACCATGGTTCCGTCCATGATATCGCCCAGCGACACCACTTTGAACGCCACCGGCAGCGTCTTGTTCGAGCGCCAGTGCGGCGGCAGCACCGTGCAGACGAACAACGGACTGCTGGTGCGTATCAGTTCGCCGGGATGCTCGGTAAGGAAGTCGCCCAGTGTACGCTCGGCCAGAATGTCCGACGTCATCTTTGTGTAGGCCTCGTTTAGCAGCTGCGCCGAAGTTGGCGGCGTATTCTGTTCGTTCGAGCTGTTGTTCGAGCCATTCGTGGAGCCATTGTTGTTGCTGCTGTTGTTGTTGTTGTTGGCACTGTTCGAGCTGGCATTGTTGGCGGCATTGTTGTTGGCATTGCTGCTGTTGGTCGTGCCGGCATTGTTGCCGGTCGTGGAGTTTGTGGTGGCGGTGAGATGCATCTTGAAGTGGGTTTGGCCGTGGGCGACTTGTTTAAGGCGTACAATCTTTGTAAATGCTTGTCAGCGTTTGTTGTTGTGGTTGTTGGAATCGACGGAGTGTTGAGCTAATTGTGCTATGATTTTTCGATTAATGTTATGTGTGAATGCTGCGATCAATTCAACGGACTATTGCTTAGATTAGAGCTAAACGTTCAGTGACAGTAACTGAAAAAGAAGAAAAGGGGAAATGTAATAATTTTGAAATTAAATATATTTCAGTATACAGAAATCAATCATGCTAGGTTAGCGAAAAATTCATTGCATTGCGTTTCGTTATGTTAAAGGGAGCTTTGCGGTATGTGACAATAGAAACTTATTGACTGCACCGATCGATCTGACAGAAGACATTTTTTGCGACACTCTTCTTCCTGACACTTTTGTAAAAGTTTTTCTTAGAATTATAGAAATCATACCCAGGTGTCGACGCATCTGGCAAGCAGCGAATTATGCCCAGACCGCCAAACGGTCTTTTACTCGAATATCGACGGTATTTATTTTGCAAATGTCCGAATAGTGAAACAAAGTTTTTCAATTCCTGTGTGACTATCATAATGCGCTGTTCAAATCCTTCATAATCATTCAAATCCTTCTCTCCTTGTTGAACATTAGCAGCCCAGTGGTTCTATCTTGATTCAATGTCAGCCCTACACATTCATCATAAATCAAAGCAATATTTCAGGTTTCGGTAATTACTGATATATATTTGCCAAAAATTCTTCCCTTAGCAAAACCTTAACAAAACCATGTACCATTCCAATTTATTTCTTACGCAAGGCCATCAATATTTGAAGCATTTAATATTCCACACTTAAAACCATTCGCACCATCCCAGTCCCTAAACAACTTCACACATTCCACGACTAGACGATATCCAGCGCTCAGACACGACAAAACCCAAAGTCCACTTAAAATTGTACAACATCAAAGCGCCAACAGTGGCGACACCAGTGAAATATCGTCACAAATACTAAAAAAAAACTCAAAAAAATATACCCCACAAAAAAATTTCCACATCCGCGCAAAAACAAACAAAAAAAACTGCTCAATTCGGGTTGCATATTCGTGCCACATGGGCCACAGCTATTGATACATTCACCGCAGCAGACACGGAAGTCAGGAAACCATGAATTTTGATTTACCAAAACGATAGCCGCACACGACGGCGACGCCGGCGTCAGCGTTGGCACGGCAAACGGTGCTCTAATCGCCCAAATCAAGGCGACAAAAACTGGCCAAAGCTGCACGCAAAAAAATCAACGGAATACGACGAACGAACGACTGACCGTTGGCATCGTCATGTTGTCGCACAATAAAGCATTACGAACACCCCGTGACAAAAAGAAAAAAATGACAACAACAACAACAACTGCCGGAGCATTGACGTTTAATATCTTGCGGCATGTTGTGCGCGGATTCTGGCGACTCGTCGAAATTCGCATGGCCGCCGCTGACCACCTTGTAAGCACCTATGACACACGGCGCGCTGTTATTATGGTTGCTGTTGTTGTTGTTGTTGCTGAAAAACCTACCAAAAGCGCAACTGCTAACAAAGCGGCAAACAACACAACCAACAAAGAACGATTCGAGCAGCGTTGGCCGATTCAGCACTGGCGCTAACCAGACGTGAACCCTTACATTTTTGGCCAGAAGTCAACCAACAGCTGCGGCATTTTTAAGTAATTTTATGGGTTACATTGCATGAGTGCCGCCCGATGCCGTGTCAGCCGTCGTGTAGTGCGGCATGTCTGGCACTGATGCTAGCGGCGCGCAGGGGGCTGCAGCCGTTGATGGAGCTGGTTGTCCGGTGTGCCACTTTGGCGTGGAATTTTTATTTCCCATGGTTCGTTCTTCTTGTTGCAGTCGTGTTTTTTTTCGCCCGACTTGTATGAGTGGGTGGGCGAGTGGGACTGGCATGCAAATCGCCATGTCCAACAAGGCCATCTTTGTGCTGTGATTCCATTCATGAAACCAGTTAAAAAATAAATATTGCCAGCACAATGACGTTGTGGCGCGTATGCAGCAGCTTCCGGCCAGGGCGGCGTATGAGTGTTATCCGGCGGCAGTACATTTGCAATCGTGTACGAGTACTTAAAAATAAGTACTTTATATGAACGGTGTACATAACTGCATGTCCTTGTATGATGAAAATATTTTTCAGTTTTTAAATGAATGTCCAGGACGACATTATTAGTAGGTACCTATTTTTTTAAATATTCTGTATATAAAAAATTCTACAGAATTAAGTGGTCATATAGTTTTGAAATATACGTAAAGTATTTCTTTGATCCTTTGACGTATTTACCCTTAAACCACAAATAACCACAAATTTTTTTTATATGCAATCATGAAATTTAAAAAGATATCATAACTCTCGATAGATAACATTATTTCAGCTATATAACAGACCCCAGTAGTGGGCATGGGATTGTCTTACTATATTCTGATCGCGGTTAATTTAATCTTAGGTACGGCTTACGCCCATTGGTAGATGCTTTCAGAAAGGATATGAAGGTATATAATAAGATAATCCGACTTTATACGACAGTTTATTAAAATGTATCACTAGATGGCATACGCATGTTCAAACGAGTTATAAAGCCGAGGAGGCAGTAAACCCTTTTTAAGCCACTGCCCAGCACCCCAACTACTCTGTACGATTGGCCCAAATGTCTACTTAGCTCCATCAAGAGTTCAAAATACTCTATCTATATTGTTAAGCAAGGATACATAAAATACACAGTGCAACAAATTAAAAAAAAATTTCGAGGGACAAGCTCAAACATATCTCATTCGATAGAGGACCTCAGTAGGTGAAAAAGTACCAAGGGATTTTTCTGGGATGTTCCAGTTTTTCTTTAAATGCAGTTTAAAGATGGCGGCTTAGTGCCCCTTACTGAAGCTTTTAAAACATCATATCTCTTGACTCAAATGTCAGAAAAAAATAATGTTTACGTCAAATGAAAGCTAATGATATCAAGTCGATGACACAATATAGTTTTTCGAAAAATTTTATGAAAAAGGATATGAAAGACCTCAACTAAATTTTTATCTTTGAATATCCTGGAAGCCGTGATAGCTAAATTTATATAAGTGACTTCTGGTAAAAAAGCATTCAAACATCTATGCTGCTTATAAATTTCATGTAAATCACTTTTACAGTTAAGACTCTACAACGATTAAAAAAATTTGCTTTGCTACATTCGATGTTTTTAGTAAGCAACTACGTGATATTCTGTACATAAAAACATGAATGTAGCAGTGTATAATTTTTGAAACGCTGTAGTGGCTTAACAGTGAAATTGATTGAAATGAAATTAATATGTAGTATAGATCTTTGAATACTCTTTTACCAGAAGTCACTTATATAAATTTAGCTCTTACGATTTCCAGGATATTCAAGGATAAACATTTATTTGAGGTCCTTCATATCATTTTTCATAACATTTTTCAAAAAAGGATATTGTTTCTTCGAGCTTTCATTTGACGTAAAAATTTTTTTTCTGACATTTGAGCCAAGAGATATGATGTTTTAAAAACTTCAGTAAGGGGCACTAAGCCGCCATTTTTAAACTGCATTTAAAAAAAAACTGGAACATTTCGGAAAAAATCCTTTGACACTTTTTCATCTACTAAGGTCCTCTATCAAATGAGACATGTTTGACCTTGTCCCTTTTTTATTGTTGCACTGTGATATATGTGAGATATTAATTGATTGAAAACTTGTGAAAGCAACAACGTGTTGTTTATTTCCAGGTCATATGCAGAGTTGATCTGACCTGATTAGGACGTGTAGCTTGCATACAGAGTTACCGACGGATGTGAGGTGCTATATACAGTGACTTCTGATCTCAAGAAATTTGAAATTTACATGATATAATGAATATTAAATCAGATTTCCTAAAGACATTTTATAGATTCGTTTGTGTCACCCATCCCTCACATGAACTTTCATGACACAAAACTACTTTAGAACACCGACTTGGTGGTATAATACTTTGCTCTTCAACCACTTCAAAGTGTCTCCAAATGCCAACTTTACTCAACTCCATACTTCACATGACGCGAGTACTCATAACTGTTGTGATTTGTGAATTTATGCCGCTTGCATATTACACTTAAAGTGCTCTGGTCATAATGCGGCATGCGTTTTGTTAATCGTTTACGCCGCAAACCGTACCAAAACTGCCAGCAATACGTAAACCAGTTTGTGCACACAATAAAGTGATTTATCTGCCGTCCGAAGGCGTTTTGGCCACACACACGCAATACAACCAACATCGACTTTGCCATCGCCTGACGCTCAGGAGCCGCAGCTATGCCGGCTTATTATGCCACTTTAAGCTCTGTGGGCGACGACTTCGGTGGCTGGCCGCAGCCACTGCACTGTCGCTGAAGCGTAGCCGAAAAACTAACACTGCGTGCAGGCAAATCCGGAGCAATCAGCAGGCGAAAACATAAATTGCATTTCCGGCTTAAAGGAGCAGTGCATTTCCGGCGGCCGGCACTGCCAATGGCACTGGCGTGGGCGCACGCAAGGACACGAGAATGAACACGGACACTTCCTGCGAAATTGCACTTTGCAGTCGCACACGCACTTACACGCGTACACACAACACAAGCCAGCGCCGGCGACACTCGTCCACTCACACGCACATTGTCAGTGCGGCGTACAGGCGCAGAGATGCATTACACTGCGTGCAGCAGCAATAGCACCGCCGGAATGTTATTGCAACTGACATGGCACCTCGACGGCCTAAACATGCGGCGGGCCCTGCCACACGTGACTCCAAGTGGCGGCGTCGAGTGGCGCTCCAGCGAGGCCGGAGACACGGCGTAGCGTCGTGTGCGCAATTGAGTCGTGGTGCGGCACGCCTTTTAGCTGTTTGCCATTTGTCAACGCAAAGCCTCGCACAGTCAGGCCGCCGCACGCCCCCTGGCCGACACTGCAGCCGAACGCAGCGCAGCGCAATCGAGGTTGAAGGAGACACCGAAAAGTGCATGGCGAACGGGAACAAGTGACAGGCCAAACCTCGAATTGACCAAAAGTCCAGTTGCTTTTGGCATCCGGTTTGCGGGTTTTTCTTCGCCATTGTTGTCAGTGCATTAAAAGCGCTCGGCTGGCGTTCTGCAGGCATCGTGCGGCCGGTCGACGTTGTGTTTCGCTGAAATGTTGCTATTGTTGTTGTTGTTGTTGCTGTTGCTATACGCATCATCATCGCAGTCTGCATGGTTGTGGGAATGTTGCTGTTATTGTTGTTGTAATCAACGCCATCATTAGCACCGAAGACGATGGCAGCTGCTGCAGCAGCGTGAACAATAATGTCAACAATAACAACAAGAAGAAAAGCGGCAACAACATTTTGCATTGAAATAGTGCGCCAGAGAGGAGCAATTGCAAAAATTGCTGCTCGTGCCGCACACAAACATACACACAGACCCAGCACAGGACAATAGTCGGACGTACCTCGGTGCTGTTGAATGCGTGCAGCGTGCAGCGTGCAGCATGCTGCATGCCACATACCAACTGCATATATTAGATGCAAGTGCGCACCGCCCTCGCTCCAAAGGCGAGTTGCAAGGAAGCTCCCGGAAACAAAAACAACAACAACAGCTACCGAAAAAATTGGCTCAGTTGGCTCGCAAAGAATGCGTTGCTGCAGCCAGTGGCACAGACAAGGCCCAGCAGCCGTCGGCCAGACTAGTCTTTGGTCTGAGGCATAAACTACTCCGATTATTTTGCTTGCAGCCAGCCAGGATAATTTATCAATTTTTGGTTAATTTGGTTGGCCCGAGTGTTGGTCGATGTTAGTACTGTTCTAGTTCTTGTTGTTGTTTTTGTTGCGGTGATGGGTTGTCGGTTTAGTGGTGGTTGCGGTGCTCGGTTGGTTGTATGGTCGTGTGGCGGTTGGAAAAGTTATTTCGGTGCTGTTGCGCCGGCAGTCTTGGGTTAATTGATGTTGCTGTTGCTGTTGTTGTTTTTGGTGTGATACGTGTTGCCAGTTGGTTGGTTTTGGGTTTTTAAATGCCTCAAGTAAGCTATCCGCATGTAAACACTCCAACATGTTGTGGGCCACAACACGTACACACAATCAACGATATCAATTGTTGCCAATAATGAAGTTGAACCAAATCGACCATTTGTCTTGCCACCAGCACTGAAAGTGCAGTGCAATGTGGCAAATCGCATCGTTGATGCACCGAGGATGCATTTAGCGCTTTTGACTGTCTTTTATTTATACGATGACTAGTTGAAATTGTAAAAGAGAAAGTACCCCACCAATCCTCTACAATAAAGTTACGATTTAAGAAGAAATAAATGTACTGAATAATTTTGATTTAAAAAAAAAAAAGATAAAATTAATTTTCCAACTCCTGATGCTCCATCAGACAGTGAAATGTGATTCGCTGTTTGCAGCAAGAATTCGCAGAATTTTCACCGCCTTTAACGAGCCAATTAATTGCCGTACCAAAGCGTCAATTTGTAGTTTGAGGAAAAATTCATGAAATTCCCTCGACAAACAAAGCCGACCGCCGGACCTGCGTCGCATCACACCACAACCGAGCAGCAGGCGAGAAGCCTCGACAATGCTGCCGGCGACAGGTGACAACTTGTCACTTGCTGGCCTCCTCCTTCCATGCCCGCATGCGACACTTGCCCACACCGGCCGGCAGCAGTGGAGCTGAACTGTCAGCCTACTGCCGCACGGAGTTGTGTGTCGAGACAAATCGCTTGACTGCAACGGAAATCAACAGCAATTTTCTTCATACCGAACTGGAAATCAATTGAAGTGTCAACAATATTTTGCCCACCTCACCTTGGCTCGGCATTTCGCCTCAAACACGCACACAGTAACCTGCAGTCTTGTGCACCCTACCGCAGTGCTCTGACAGCGGCAGCGCCACCAATCACCGATGTCCCCATCCGCACTCTACTCACACTCACACTCACGCACACCAACACACACGCATAACGAGCATGTCAAAACAATGTTACGCACTGGAAGTCATTTAATTTGTTAAACTTGGTGATTTGAGCACAAAAGTCGTTGGCGACCTGGTCAGCGCCGTGGCGTGTGCGGCACACTGAACGGGCACAGGGCGTCTTTTTCTTTCGGTCATGTTGGCGGCGCCATTGCGAACGTACTTGTGCGTTCGCCATTTGTTGCTTTCACCGTTCGTTCGTTCGTTCGTTCGTTCAGCCTGCCAGCAGCCCGGCTGGCCGGATGTGTATCGGATTTGGTAGGCTGGCTGCCAATTTCGGGTGTGAGCGTGCATCGATGCATTTGTCTGCGGTTTGTGCATTCGCTCGTTCGTTTACCGTTGTTGTTGTTATTGTCGTCATAGTCTTAATTGTTGTTGTTATTGTTGCAATGTGCTGCAAGTGAACGCATGTTGACATCTGCATTGACACAAATGCAAATACAACGCCTCCGGCTAAAAGTGCCACACAGCTTCTCTCCGTTTGGACAAAATACGCAGCGAGTGTGTGAGTGTGTGTGCGTATAAGGGCGTTGTTGTTGTTGTTGCCGTTACAAGGTGCCGTACAGAGCATCATCGTTACCGGGAAATGCAAATTATGTAATGTGTCAAGTTACCGGAAAATTCATTTTAATTGCTAAGGATATGCAATATTCCACTTATGCCGGGCGTGGATTCGAGAATTGCACACATCTGACATTGGCAGTCGGGGGGACGCACGAAGATGTGTGCGTGCAAGTGTTAAGTCGATAACACCGAAGGTGCACAAAGCGGTCGGTCAACTGTGAGCTTAAAGAGGTGTGGCCTGCTGGAGAACATTTTCCATGTGTTTGATAGCATTTGAGTGAAGGATTCGAATGCTACCAGTGGCGGCTTAAGGTGCTCGGGGGCCCGGGGCGGCGACGGCTGAGGGGGGCCCCATAAAACGGTGCAGCATAAGTTTACGTACAAAACTAATAAGGGGAATTTCCGGTTATGCTTTTGGCTTTTTTTTTTGAAAATTTGTATTCCATTGAACAGTAAACGCACTTTTATTTTTAAACGACGAGACAAATTATTTTTAAACGTATATGTGCTTGAAAATTTATAGAAAGCAATAGAATACCAGAGAAAAAAATGAAAAATGGATAAAACTTTCGTGAAATTAAGAAAACTTTTGGGGGAGCAAATTCGTCATTTCCAAATGCCATCTTAAATCTCCAAAAAAACAGAAAATCTTGCTTTGTTACTACGATCTGGCCATTTTTTTAAGCTACCCGAGGAGGAGGATTCGATTGTCGACAAAAAATGGGCCAATCGCGTGCACCTAAAAATAAAAGTTTTTTCTAGACTAACTTTGGCCGCTGAACACGAAACTGAAAACCAAAAAATTTTTGAAGAAGCGTTTTCGAAAAATCTTCGAAAAACGATTTTTTTCCTGTTGTTTCAGTTATGAGCACATATCTCCTAAAAGAATTATCCTATTAACACGAGCTGTCCGTCGTTCAGAAGATAATACCTTAGTGGCTTTTTAGTGATATATAGATTGTCCAAATCAGATGAGATTTGGGGAAGTTACTGACGGTGAAAGTTGTAACAATGTGAATTTTTCGACCAATTTACAAAATCATAAATTTTCGAATATTTTTTTAAAGAAAAAATAAATTATCTTCTCTGGTTTTAAAATCTAAAATGAAATATATACTATTTTAGCAAATATTAAGCCTAACATCAATAGAATTGAAAGAAAAATGATAAAGTTATGATGCAGTGAGTGAAAACACCAACTTTACATTTATTACACCGTGCGAAACAATTTTTTTTTTTGCCGAGACCCATCCAAATTTTGATATTGACGCGAAACTAGAGATAATTTATAGTATTCTGGCATAGTCAGTATTAAATTCTCTGACCCAAATGTCCTTTTTAAAGGACTTTAACATTTTAAGGAGATACACATTTCAATATTAAATATATGCGGTAGTTCAATGATGAAGATATGGGTATCAAATGAAAGAGGGAAATTGTCTCCATTTAACTAAATTTTCTATTTTGAACTTTCAGGACCAAAATATGTCAGGTATGGAAAACATACATTTTTTGGATTTCAGTCTGTAGATTCATACATCTAAATTTTATTCTATTTCAAGTTCTCAAGAAAGTTACCCCCTAGAAAACACTTTTATTTTTAGGTATATTTTTCGTGTCGAGTAGAAATCTTCAGAAATGTACAGAAATATTTTATAAAACCCAGTAGCAGTGACTTTATAAAAAAAGTCCTGAAAAAACATATTTCCCCTACATAACAGCATGTAAGAAGCCCATATTTAGCTTACTTACAAGGAGCATAGAATTGCCTTCGAAAACCGGATTTCCGGGACATGTGTTTTTATCCAACCAATAATTATAATAATAATTATAATAACTGTAAATTTGTTTGACTTCTACAAAGTTTAATGAGGTTAAGTAATTGTGTAATTTACACAAGTTTACAAGCAAACTCTAAGATTGCGATATTTAATTTTTAACTTAGAATTTTGTATTTGCATATTTTGCACAAAATTTTAAGTTAAAAATTGCAATCTTCGAGGGAAAATTTTTTGAAAATTTGAAAACAATTGTTATTGTTCTTGCTTTTATTGAACTGAATTTGTTGTTGCCATTTCAAAGTCAATTGTCGATACTGTGTCTCTTTCAATTGATAAAAGTGACAAACGACTTAGTCTTTCAACAACCATTGTGGAGTGCAAATAGATTTTACAAGTTTCAGTTCTGAATTTCAGTTTTGAAAAACTTGAAATTTTTATATAGTTACAAGCTTCTCTCGGGGGCCCCCCGCAGCCCGGGGCCCGGGGCGGTCCGCCCCTCCGCCCCCCCTCTTAAGCCGCTACTGAATGCTACCGAATATACTTAGCTGAGAGAAAGTTATTTATTAGAGGTAAACATGTTCATTCATATAAATAATAATATGTAAGTATAGAAAAATATGATAAAAGTCATCACTTGATATGACCAAAACGCGACATGCCTCTTCACGATAAGTCTGGCTTTTCCAACTCTCATTTGGCATATTTCTCTGTGCTTCTTCTTTCACTTCAACTCGCTTGCATTTCTTCTCAACTGCTTGACATTTATCTGTTTCTGTTGTTGTTGTTTGTGTTATAAACGATCGTAAGTTATTGTCCACACACATGTTGATGCATTCCCAGTTGCTGTCGTTTTATTGGCTCTTGTTGTAATTATTATTGTTGCTGTTGTTGTGTGTCTTGATGCCCGCCCGACTTGGCCGCATTGCACTAACGATCGCCGATCAGGCACATCTCACCGGGGACCACCCTCGCGTGCCAGTTGGCGGTGGCGGCGGCCGCTGCGTTGGCCTTTGAACGCGTTTTTACGACTTGTGCGCTGCGCTCTACGTCGTCTGCGCGCATTTTAATATTTTTCTAAATATGCAATTTATATTTTCACACACACACAGACCAACACACTCACACATGTATTTGCGTCTTTGCTGGTGTTTTCATTCCTTGTTTACGGTAATTAAACGCTTCAAATATGCACTTTAGCTTATCAAAACACGGCTCCGACTTTGGCCGCCGCTTGCCGCCACTCGCTGCTGCGTGTGTGGTAGGCACTGAGCGGGATTGCCGTAATTTTTGTTTACAATTTGCAGCGCTGCTGTAAACAAGCGAAAATAATAAAAACATTTTATTGGTAATTGAAATGAGCAGCGCCGCCGCCGTTGCGCATTTTTACGGGTCAAGTTTGTGATGTCGCTCCGTTCGTTTGATGCGACACATTGAGATGTGATTTCGTTCAACTTGTTTTGATGATTTTTCAAAATGTAATATATATTTTTATTTAGTATGTTTGCATTTTTCGAGATGAAGTTTGAGAGAAAGGAAGACGGGATTTTAAAATTTGGTTTTTTTCTTTTCATTCAAAATATTGCAGTGAAATTATTCAGTAAAAAATATTGAGCGTATTGCAGCATTAACAAAACTAGTGGTTACAAAAAAATAAATGTAGAATCCCTTAAGAATAAACTAAAGAAATTTCGTAGTACAACTTTCTACGCGAAGCTCAGATAGAGTCTTGGAATTGGCAAATAATTTTACAACAACGAAACAACGAACAACAACGAAATAGTAATATCTATGGAAGGTAAAACTTCCGATTTTAGTCAATTTTCTTCATTATCAGAAGTTGTGTTCCATAAAAATGTTAGCTCCTTATAAAAGGTTTTTCAAGTTGCTGACAATTTGAGAATTTTTGTATAGAAATAGAATACTAAGATAATTTGTTCATCTAGAAAGCACTATTTAACTTTCAATTTTACTTATAGTAGAATCAGATACTAATGCGAAGTCTCTGGTACACAGATTTCTGGAATCAGATATTTTAGCTCAGAGCACAATAGATCTATTACGCCAGTGCACTTTCCTCATCAACAATGATAGTACTGAAATAATTTCTACATCGATCCATTGAACCACGTTGATTTTATATTATGGACGATGTGATAAAAACTTGATTCTTCTGTTGGTGCTAACCAAGTGTTAACCATGAAAACAAAGAGTACTTTCATGGAAAAAATAAGACAAAAATCAGTCAGCAATCAGAAAGAATGTGTGAAATTGTTCACTTGTTAGATGTGTAAAAATCAGGATTTAATCAACAACATTCAACAGAAACTCATTTGAAATGAATACAATGTGCCCATAAATTGTATAGTAAACTTTCATACATAAAGACTAAATGTATCTTTTCGGAACTGATGGGAAAATTCACACTGTTCATCAGATTATAAGAGCAAAATTTTGAAATAAATCTCAGAAAAAAGAGTTCGTTATAGCAAAGTATCTGCTTCGAGAAAAAGTGCAGTAAGATCTTCAAAATGTTACTGAAGGGAGGGATAATGTGAGGCTTCTAACTGAGAAGTTTTATACATAAATTTGGGTATATTATAATTACATGAGATAGTCTGAGTTGGAAATGTCAATTGTCTTAGAAAGAACAAGTTTCTAATTCACCGTTCTAAAACGGCTTCGAACTAGAAAGGTCCTTCTCATCCGTATACAAATTTACACGGATGGTTGCGAGAAGTAGGGCTTTTGTCTCGGTAGCGAGCTGTTCCGCCCATTATACAAGAATGCTATTTAGTGTCCGACCGAATATTCGGTTTCGGTTTCCGCCTAAATAAGTGGTTTCGGTTTCAGTTTCGGCCAAAAATGGCCGAACGGCCGAAACCGAAACTTTCTGCAATATTTTTTTACATTTTATTAGTTAGTTATGTTTTTAAAAAATTAATAAATTGTTTTTATTAATAAGTATTTATTTATTTATGTTATGTTTTTTTGTTTGTTCTTTATTTACTTAATGTAAAATTCGTTTGTTGAAAAAAATGCTTGATATGGTGATTTTTATTTTAACTAGAAAGGTTCGGTTTCGGTTTCAGCCGAATATTAAAAAAACCGAAATTCGGTTTCGGTTTCGGCCCAAAAAAGATATTTCGGTCGGACACTAGTAATATTATTTGCAATAATTATAATTTGAAAAGGAATAAAACTAGTTAAGTGTAATTTTGTGCACAATTTTGTTAACCATTCACAACTCATAACAATAAACACTTTTCCTACAAAAATCGTTTCTTACTTTTGTTGCACGAAGCTAAAATTACAAGTATTAGATGCATTTCACCTCATGAAATGAAAACAGTTTTTTTTATAGAAATCATAACTGATAATTATCACTGACATTTGCCTCGAGTTCTCAAATATTTTTAACAAAAATTGTGGGCTCCACAGTTCTTTAAGAACAGTTTTAAATTTTGGCTGTCATCGCATTTAAAAAATTAAATATCTTTTATATTGAAAGGTTGTGTTAAGATAAAACTCGACTATTCATGGATTGCCTTGGCACCTGAATGGATAAACAAGTTTTGCATGGAGTTATTCGAATTTTTCAAGAACCCACCTAGTAACCAGTCTGCTTTTTCATGCGCTTCTGCCGGATACTAAGATAGGATTTTGAAGCTGATCATCACGAGTTTTTGGGTATCAAAGCCTTTGTTTCTATGTCCAATGAATTGAATTTTTTTATTTTGTGTATCATGCATTTTCTGGTTCATAAAAAATCAAATATATAGACAATTTGTTTGCTTTAAAAAGTACTCGAAAACTATTCCTATTTCTCTAGCAGATTAATATCTAAAGTAATCTGATATAATGTTTAAATTCATAGCAATTCTGAAGTGATTCATTTATGTTACTACTTAAAACTCTCGGCTATACTGCTGACTATCTTCCAATGCGAACCTAATCTAATGTCTGTCCTGTAAATTGAACTTAGCACACTTATTCCTGTACAAGCTTTATTTTCCATTAAACATTGGATTTGGAGTCAATCTCTTCATTTCTTGGATAAGGAAAATGTGAATGGTGGAAACGTTCGTTTTGTTGCTCTCCATACCACAATGATTCATACTAACATTTTTTCGGAATATTTATATTCAAGTTCAACTGTTGGCCGTTGTCACAACTTTTAATGATTTGCAATGAATTTTTTAACAAATAGTTATTTATTATATTTTATTTTGAACTCATTCATTGAATTTTTCCACAGAACTGCATACTGAGACACAATAACTCGGTGCTTATTTAGCAAAAGTCCCACCTGTACGTGTGCTTTGGGCTTGAATGGAAATTTGTGTGGCTTTCTTTGTTTCATGCTTGCAAAAGGTGTTTCTTCTTCTTCGATGAGACTTGCAAATACCCACAAGAAGTGATCAGCAGCGACGGCAGCACACATTGAAATTTCTTTTTATTTTTGACATTTTCAAATTTCAGGAATCTATTTCCACAAACTTAACACTGGCACTCTGGCAATTTCACTTTTTCTCGATGCATCGCGTTGCACTTTGTTGCCACACATTCACAAACTTCTATTACCTGTAGCGGAATTCGCCCAACAATGCCGGGCCACGCGCCGTTGTTGCACCACTCAATAACAAACGCCAACCGCCGACGCGTGTTTACATGCGATATAACTTGCTATTTTGTTGTTGTTGTTGCTTATGTTTATGTTATTGTTGTTGTTGATTTTAGCTTTTTTTTCACTTTTTGTGCGGTTTCTGGTTTGATTTCGGTTTCGCTTTGGTATTTTGATGTTGACGGCCGGGTTAGCTTTGGCGGCGGACGCGACGTGTTGCTGGCTGGTCGTCTTCCTCAACCGAATTTCATTTGGGCTCAACCGAATAAACGGCACAACGCACATTTGCGGTGCGGATGCGGATAAAAATATAGGTATTCGTGTGTGTGGCGTCGATGATGATGTGTGGAGAATTTGTGTTGATTTTATTTCGCTTTGCTACGATGCGGCCGGATTCGAATGGGTTGCGCTGAGTGCGCTGACGGCGCCGTTTACGCTGTCGCTGTCGCAGTCGCTGCTGTGGCGTGCGCCAAATACTCAATACACCAGCACACACACACACACACATATTCACCCAAACGCATGCACTCACATATGCATGGAGTCAAACAAGCGGCGCCACATAGATACGCTTGCGAATGAGAGCGCCAGTTGGAGCTCAACACAAACAAACTCCAACTACGCACACACACACAAACACAAACACTGTCAAAATGTTGCCGCTCAGCGCTGACGTCTGCAAAGCGCACAAGTCTCGTGCATGTGTGTGTGTGTGTGATCGACATCCGCATCCGCTTTTTAATTAATTTCGACGAGTATGCGCGCTCTCGCCAGAACAGTAGCCGCTCTCAGCGAGCAGCCGAGGCTGAGTGCTTGGTGTGACGCTCAGTTTCCCCAATTAGCCAGCGTGCGTCTGCAGACCGAGGTGGCTGCTCTCCGGGGAGCTGTGCTGCGCTGTGCGACGGCACTTTTAACCCTTGCGGCAAGTGCATGCGACGCAATTGCAAAGGCAGCACCGCCGCCAGCGAAATTCTCTTCTGCAACTTCCAAACAAGTGAATTTTCTTGGGTGTGTGTGTGTGTTATGCTCAGTGCTCCCCAATTGCATTGCACTTGCATGCAGCGCCACGTCGAATGGTGAGTTTGTCTGTCCTAGCATGTGTCCGTTCATCGGTCTGTCTGTTCGCCCCAGTGTGTGTGCGGTCAGTTTGCAGTTAACGAGATTGTTGTTGCCGGCGTTGTTGTTATTATTGCCATTTCTTGTTTTTACTTATTCACATTTGTGTGTTGTTGCTGTGCTTGTTGTTGCTCTTGGTGGCAGGCTCTTTCGTCACCTTACAAAACACTCACACACGCCTGCCACACATTTTCCAAATCGGATGCAAATTGGTAAAGTCGACGTTTTAGTGGCCCCCTTACGCCTCCGTCCCGTGGAGTGCCGTCCACTCTACGGTTAACCATAAAATTGTGTTGAATTATTTGGGCACCCTGTGCTTACTCGCAGCCTAACGGCCAGCGCCGTCGCTGCGCCGCTTATTGTCCTTCGAGTTGCCACGTTGCTGTGCTGCCGTTCAGGCCTACGTGGTCGGCGCTTCGGTCTGCATGCGTGACGGCATGTTGCATGCGTTAATTTCCTGCTGCTGCCGCTGCCTGATTGTGGCACACGCTACTGTTGTTCTTCATTGTTGTTGCACTAGCCAGTGTTGCACTTTCAGCCGCCGCTAGACGATGCGTCCCCTTGCCTCCATACCGCCGGCCGAAAGTGCGTTGCCAGGTTTCGTAGCCAGTTCTTGTTGTTTCAGCCACTCAACTCTGCTTCCGTCTGCGTTCGAGTATCACCGCACAGCCGCCCCGCACCGCACCGCACCGTAGTGCACCACGCCACATACCGCTTTGTGTTTTCCTTCGTGGCAAGTGCAGATTTTCAGTTATTACCGAAAACTAACCACGTTTTGTGGTTATTGAAGTTGTGTGGAATAATATCGGTAGGCCATAAGTTGTTCTTCTGCAGCTCATTCTCTTTTATATGTTCTTGTTGCTGCTGCTGCTGTTGCAGTTGTTTGCTTTCAATATGAGATTTTCTATTGTTGTTCTTGGCAACGTGTTTATTTTCGCACTCGGTTTTGGGGAAATTTGCCAACATTTCGAATGCGTTTCCGTTAGAACCGAATAATTAAGCATACTTCACGGCTGTTCAAATGAAAATGTTCGCAAGTAAAAGGTGTAATATACAATTTCGAACACTTCTGGCGCAATAATGACTTTGAGTAAACGATAAACATTATTTCATTTAAAACATTGTTGAAAATTATTCTTTCATTGAGTTGAATTTTGCAGTTTTCATCTTAAACTCTTAAACAAACTGGCCATAATAATTGTTGGCTGCTGCATCTTCGGCGCTGTCAGCACCGTCGTCGCAGTCCGCATTATTAACACCAGCTCGGTTTGTTACGGTGCTGCTTCCGTGAAATGTCAACAATGTGCAAACGGGCGACAAAAGCAGAAACAACAACACAAACAACAGAAATGTACGACAAACCGACACAATTACTTCGCGAAATTGTAAAAATGTAAAAAGCAAACAACAGTAGCAACAGCAGCAACAACAACGTGTTACAACAGTAGCGACAAAACCAGAGAGCAGCAACAACCATGACAACAACAATGGCGAACTGTTGGCGGCAGCGGCGAGAAAAAATGAAATCGTGAAACCAGAAATCAGCAACCGTATGCGGTCGGTTGCGAACTGCAAACAACAACATCAGCAACAACAACAACAACAACAAACTACAATACGCTACAATAACAGCAGCGAATAACAATTTGGCGTATAAAAAATTCACTAAAATAACAACAATGAAAAGAGCAACAACAACGAAAAATATGCACAAAAATAATATTAAAAAAATATTATAAAAAAATAAAAAATAAACAACAACACTTTTGGGGTTGCCATGAACCGCAGAAGTCGTTGCTTCATCATCAGCGTCAATGAGAATAGCAGCAATAACAACAATAACAACTGCAACAACAATAGCCATTTTTACAATACTGCAATTGTCAGTAAGTTCAGTGTATGTGTGTGTGTGTGAGTGTTCGAGTCGAACGTGCAGTCAACACGGCGTTACAAGGATGCAGCGGACAGACAGCAGTGGCCTAGACGGAAGTGCGTTGGGCAGTTGCACGGTTTCCGCTTAAAACATGAACAAATTACATGTAGAAAGCGGCAACAACAAACAAGCACAAACAAAAAATCAATAAAAAATGCATTGCCAGCTGAATGAATGCAGGCAATTGGCAAGTGCAGGCCAGCCGGCGGCAGGCGGCAGGCAGCAGGATGCAACGCAGCGTCCAGCCCACACGTCCTCGTGCAAAATCGCTGAAAAATCGCTGCAATAACAGCAAAAGGAATGGCACAACCAGCATCAGCACTAGCAGCAACAACAACAAAGCTACTCATGAAAAATAAGCACCGCTCGTAGGGCAAATTAATTCATGCACTGCCCAGCGCAGCGTCCGTCCGCATATCCACACGTCCGTACGGCATTGCGTTCGCGCGAATTCAAATGTGTGTACGCTGGGAAAAAATTGAAATGAATTCTCAATTGTTTGCATGTTCGATTAAACATAAAATGGAAGGAAATTTTCCTTTAAAAACATCTTCATATTTTCCCTACAAATAAGACTTTTCCTAAATAGAGATTTGCACAAAAGTTTGTTTATAATTTCGTTAGATTCCTGGGCAACATAGGATATTTTTAAACAACTGTAAAAAAATTATAATGTGGTGAAGTAGAAATCAATCGGAGCTTTACATAATAACCGACGGAACGGGCTGATTACGAGACTATGCCCTAACTTCTTACAATCATTCGTATTGTACACGTGAATTTGCACAGAAATGGAAGGGACCTAAAGGAAGTTTTTCATAATCAAAATTATAATAAATGATATCAAATCCCATTCATCTGTAATTGCTTGCAATCCGAACATTGTTGCACAATGTTGCATTATTTTGTACTAAATTTAAACAATTTTTCATCGACATTCTCTCCTTCTCGCAGTGTAGTTGCATGCAGTCGCGGCCGTGTGTCAGCGCGTGAAAGTTCACTCGCAACGGGGCGCCCCGCGCTCTTCGGCGGCTGTCACTTTTGCGCCCCACCCCACATGCCCGAATTGAATCGGCTGCACTGCACGCTGCAGTTCGTCGCCTCTGTCAGTCCCTTCGCGTGCGTGCGGTGATTTTTCATTTTTTCGGCTTTTCATCGGTGGCAACAATGCGCGGCCGTCTTCTTCGATTTGTCGGTTATGCCTCGTGGCCGCTGAAATGCAAATAAAAGCGTAACCAACCGACCGGAATGGGGAGCTGCGTCACCGACTGCCAAACTTGTCGACCGGTGGCAGCACGTACGCCACTTGTCCACTGGTGCGTCGTAGCGGCGGGCGCTTTTTGCTCGCTTTTTCGGTGTGTCCTCTTTTTGATTTTTGAGGCCAACATTGCGGCCACCGTCCTCGGTGAGTGGTGGGTGCTTTATGCGCTTTTTTCTGCTGTCCGCTGCTGGTGTGGTGGTTTTCTTTTACGTTTTTGTCATTTAACATTTTCTTGCAGCCAAGTGGTAGGTGTGAAGTGCACGCAGTTACATGCTACTTGTTGTTGTTTTTCGGCAGCAATTATGCTGCGCCACAAATTGTGGTCAGCAGGCAGAGTCGTGAAGAAGAGGCGAGCACGCATAGTGCATTTGTTGGGCGCGATAACAGTTGGATTGAAGTTGTGGCGGAAAATGTTTGCAATCTTGAGGCGGTTTTGTGCGGCTTGGGGCGTTGAGCGCAAAAGTTGCTGCACCTTCGTCGATTCGCACCTGCGAGCTGCAATTGGCGGCTGACTGCGCGCAAATATTGTTGTTGGTTTTGTCAATTTTGCTACCGTTAACGCGACCGCAACAAATTGAATTAATTTTTGTAATGCGAAAATCGCTCACACCGCACGCGCCACGCCCGCGTGCGCGCCACACAGCGTCAGCCGAGTGCTGGCCATAAAAAACGGATAAATGAAAAAAATCTGCAAGGACTTAAGCCACGCCAGGCGACATTTTTAAGTTGCGGATTAATTGCGTTCATTATGCAGCGCGCACTGCCCGCATGCCGTCACCCAGTCACAGAGTTGCTATCTTGGCGCTTGCATTGTTGTTGGCGCACGAGTTGGTAATGTGCGCTGTTCGTGTTGTAGGTAGTTGTTGTTGTGTGTGATTGTTGCAAAGTTACAAAAGAAACGATTTACTCAATACGCCACCTGGCGACGGTCATTTGCGTTAATAAACTGCCAAACAATTGGTCGCACTCACGCACTCACACACACTCACACGCACATCTGACAATATTGGTGACATCATATAATAACAACAACAATCACTGCCGCAAACGTGTACGCGCGCACTTTTTAAGTGGTTTTAATTGAGGCGCGCTCGCTCGAAAGCGTCCTCGCGCGTTCAGCAAATACAACAACAACAACAACGCATCAGCCGCTGTGTCATGTCTCGTGGGCCGGTGGCCAGCTGGCGTGTCGCATGTCGTCCGCCGAAAATGAGGCCGCGCTACTGTGTGGCGCGAACGCGTAATCCGCTTCATGTTTTCCAGGCTCATTTTAATGAATATCGAGGATTAAAGGAATTTGCGGATTTTTATTGAATTATGCATTTTGGACGCGCTGTCCGCTGGTCACTGGTCGGCCTACGCTCTGCATCGTGGCGTCCATTGTGCGCTGTGTGTGGCAAGTGGCAACACGGTGCGGCCATTACGTTATTGCGCTCGTTGTCGTTGTCGTTGTAGTTGTCATTGTTGTTGCTGCCAACTACTTTACGGTATTACGCGGCGCGCGATGATTTATCAAGTTATTGGCGTAGTGGTGTGCATGTGGATAATGATGGCGTTGGCGGTGACGGTGGCGGGTTGGCGGGTTGGCGGGTCGGTTCGGTTTGGGGCGGCGTATGTGGTCAGCGGCTGCTAGTGAACAACTTGTAATTCTTATTAATTGCCTGTGTGCGTATGCGTGTGCGGCCGCGGGTGCGGCTGCGGGTGCGCGCTCAGCAGCGCCTGAAAATATGCCAAATTAAAAACATGTTGTCAAGCAGTACAACTACAACAACAAACGCGAGGTGACACTTGCACACACGAGCTGCCATCATCATCATCATGTATGTGTGCTTGTGTGTGTGTGTGGGTGTGTGTTGTTTTTGTTTTTGTTGTAATGTCCAGTGTTGGCATTCGTGTGCTATTGTTGTAATCTTTATTGTTGTTAATTTTTTATGGGCATTGCATATCGCACAGTTGTGCGTTCGTCGCTTCTTTCTCTTCTCGCTCGCTTTACTGTTGTTAAATCCACAAATTGCAGGTGGTTGCGGGGTGTGGACCCGGTGGCGACGCATTAATGCGACAAATTAACTCGCGCTGCAAACATGTCTGCATTTGTGCCGTTGTTGTTGTTGGTATTGATGGGCGGCTGGGCGGCCCACAAAGCCAGCTCATTAATACAGACATCGTTGCGGAGGGGGTTTTTTTTATTTATTAATTAGTGTATGCAAAAATATGTGAAGGATTTTATACGCCAAATAATGGCAGTTAATTTTAATTATTGACAATTTAATGTCGGGATTTGCACAGAAATGCACGCGAAATTACGTGCACTTCATTTTCATAAGTTCAGCTGCACCAGTCGGTCGTCAATTTAAACGCTCGCATCAGTCATGACTTTAAAAATGCAACGTCCTTTACACATTTTCGATGTTTAATTTTTCACTAAATACGAATATTACGAACGAAAATTACGCTTTCCTAGAAGTACCAAGTGCGGAAAATAGCAACAACATATTTTGAGAAATTTGTTTGCATTTTATTTTGTTTTTGTTCCAATATTACGATCGATAATTTTGCATACATGCGTGTATGATTTTGTGCCTGTATGCGTGTTTGCAATCAATGTGTGCGTGTGTGTGTACGCACACAAATACAAATACATATACAGTTAAATGTATTTTCAATCGGCTAGACATATTTTCAGTTATGCACATTTCAGTTTACTCCAAATATTGTGACAAGTCCTCAATTAATTTCATACAGTTTCCATTTTAATTATGGTTTCAATTGTTTACAATAAAAAAAGTTATTACAAAATTTTGTGAACTTTTGCAAAATGAAAACATTTATTAAATTATCAGCAATGCACGCATGAATTTTATTATTTCATTAATCGTTAAACCATTTCACAGTTTGATATTTTTCCACCTATATGAAAGCACTCACAATAGACCTTTTTCCAAGTGGAAATGCACATTAAACGCCATTAAATTCTTAGCTTGTAGTCTCTAAAGTATGAAACCAAATGATTACAACTCAACATCTCTAATGGCTTTGGGGCAATGATCGCGAGATCATCGCTGACAGATTCCATTCAAACAAATGGGATATAGGATCCTTACTTTCACCAAGTTTGAAGTCAATCATGTTCCTGTATGAAAGTTCTTAACCTAGTTTGAAACCACGTTTCAAAATGGACAAATAATTAGCTTAAGTTTGACCCCATAAAATGTTGATTTTCGAAAAACTGAAAGCGTAGTGGATTATTTTTTATGTTTGAGTACGTTTCCTACATTTGAAGTACGTAGGTCTAATACAAAATGCATTTTTATAAATTGTTTACACCGTTAGCGGTTAACTCTCGAAAACTGAAATATTAGTCAAAATATTTCTGAATTTTATTACTTTAATCTTCATTAATGTTACAAGGTCGTTCACAAGGTCCATTATTACACCGTGCGACAGCATTTTTCACACCGGTAAAAATCCATATGTGCGTGAAACTAGAGAAGTTTTTCATTTCTTTCTTTTGTCCTTTTTAAAGGACTTCAAAATTTTAAAGGGGATACCAAATTTAAAAAAAATATAAAAAATACTTACCCTCGTTAGAATATGGCTATATGTACATCTAATGAAAGAGGATAGGCTCAACAATTTAAAAAAAATTGACTTTTTATATATTTGTAAAAAAAAGGATATGAAAAAGGTCCTTTGAAAATTTTAAAGTATGCGCCTATGAAACCGGTAATTATGTTTGAAAAAAACACGTTTATTGTGAGGAAATGATTACAATTTTACTCTTCAAAGTAATGGCCATCGCTAGCTACACATTTTTCCCATCTCTCAGGCAATTTATGGATGCCTCGCCAAAAAAATGTTTCGTCTTTTGCCTGAAACCAATCATCGATCAATTTTTTGACTTCTGCGTGAGAATTGAACCGCCGTTCCGTTAATGCGTGGCCCATCGATGCGAACATGTGATAATCCGAAGGCGCCAAGTCTGGTGAGTAAGCCGCATGAGCAAGAGCTTCCCAGTTGTACGATGCAACCAATTCTTTGGTGGCTCTAGTGCGGTGTGGTGGTGCGTTGTCATCGAGGAAAATCACTTTGTGTTGCCTGGCTTCATATTCTGGGCGTTTTTGGCGTATAGCACGGTTCAAATCGGCCAATTGTTGTTGGTAACGTTCACCGTTAACCGTTTCACCAGGTTTTAGAAGGTCATACCATACCACAAAATTAACTGTGTCCGCAAATCGTAATTTGTAGGCACGTAATCCGACATTTTCCGGAGCGTCAAACAATGCGTTGTTGGATGAAACTTGACAAATTGTAAACTGAATATTGTTGACATATGACAGAAGAAGTAAACATGACATTTGGTACGGTTCCGAAGTTTATAAATATTCGGCTATTAACCGCTAGATGTCTTTACCGGTTTCATAGGCGCATACCTGGTATATCCCTGAAAATGTATATAGAATTTTCTTGAAAAGTAAGTATGTTAAAACCCCAAATTTCCTTGATCACGTGTCAAAATTTCATTATTCTCGCTTCGTTGATTTTGTATCTTGTTATTATTTAAAATACTGACACATAAATAAATTAGAATTTTTGTACTTCATTAGAATTGCAGCTTCAGCCTTTTTTTTAATAAACTTTGAACCAATAAAGTTAGAGTAATGAAATTTTGACACGTGATCAAGGAGATTTTGGGTTTTAACATACTTACTTTTCAACAAAATTCTATATACATTTTCAGGGATATTAAAGATTAAAGTTTTCAAAGGACCTTTTTCATATTCTTTCTTTTACGAATGGATAAAAAATCAATTTTATTTAAATTCTTGAGCCTTTTCCATTTCATTTGATACACATATCGCCATATTCGAACGAGGTTAAGTATTTTGTATATTTTTTTAATTTTGTATCCCCTTCAAAATGTTGAAGTCCTTTTAAAAGGACAAATGATGTAGAAATTAAAAACTGAGTACGCAGTATTACTATGTTTGGTCTCTAGTTTCACGCCCATATGGTTTTTTTTCCCGTGTGAAAAATTTTTTTAATTTTTGTCGCACGGTGTTATTATTAGAAGAAGATGATTGAGCATTGCGACTGAAATGAACCCTTCAAGTTGAGGTTTTTAATAACCTTCAGTTCTCTGTTAGTTAAGTTAGGCTAAACTGGCTGGCTCTAAGTCCTTGATTCCAGATGGAGTAACCATTAAGATCAACCAAATATAAAAGCCTTTGTAGAGAATCTTAGTAGGGTGCTGGCCTGCATTTTGGACACTCCCTCTAGTTCCTCACTCAGCGCAGTACTTAAGTGAGCCAATCCAAAGGTTGAAAGTGCGGGGTAGAAGCAAATTAGATGTTCCAGAGTTCCTCTTACACTCTACTCTTCGCAGCTTGAGCATATGTCACTCTCAATCATGGTCAGCCTGTGAGCTTGGACTTCCGTCAGGCAGTGACTCGTTAATAGATAATCCCAGCACGAGCGTGCAATCCCTCTGTAAGCGCGACAATTTGTACCTATGATTCTGTGTGTCAATCCCTTGTAACATGTTTTTCCTTACAAACTCTTAATCCAACCCTCAGAAGTAGATTCCCGAAAATTTTAATACTATGCATATAATGCCTATGGGAGACCTTATCAAGTCTGAAGTTAATAAAAGCATGTAATAATACGCCTTGAATTATTTCTGATTTGGAGTTCTTTAATCAAGTCTGAAGTCATCAGACCCATTGAACGTGATTCTACATACGAACTAAATATTATCATGTTGCTTCATATACACAGAGGTTGAATTTAAAAAAATGTCTTCTTAGTGGACGTGGTAAATCAATTATATATTTGGATCAAAGAAATTATAATTTATACTAGGTTAGGTTAGGTTATGGTGGCTGCCTGTATAAGAGACACACACTCGGAGGCCTATTATGAGGCCCATTGTGACACCACATATTTCACCCGTTTTTGAAATGTGTATGCAACACTGTCTTTCCAACATATGTTACAGCACACATTTCAAGCGGATGGGGAAAGGGAGGGGATTTATATACTCATTTATACTGAAGTTTTAAAATAATGCTAGCAGCATAGATAATGGTTAGTAATATATAATTACGCAAAAATTAAACAACTTATTTATCAAATTAAATTTGAATATTACCGACCTAAATCATTGTCAAAAGCGAATACATGCAAAGGTGAAATATTCCACATCTAAAATGTCACTATTACATTCAAATGTGTCATGTATGCAAATTAATTTTATTTTAAACTCAATTATATTTCAATCATTTGCAATATTTGTATTCTATTGTTTTGCGCATTTATATTTGCTCACCTCCACCTTTCTTTGTCTTTCGCGCACTCAAAAATGTGGATAACACCAAATCAACCACCGATTTTGAAAATCATCAACGCTACACGCAACCCGGCCAGCCACAATTGAAAGCCACTTTTGCGGCTTGTTGGCACCACTGAATTTTGGTGTGCCCCCACACAGCGCCCGTACTCGCTCGCTCGCTCGCGTTTTTAATGTATTTTTTTTTTGGTTCTGGTTTGTGTTGTTTTATTTAGTGCACGCAACACGCAACGCAAATTGGCCGCGTTAGCAGCAACAAAAAAACACAAACAAAACGCATTGCCAACCAAAAAAGAGCAACAAATTAAAATGGCTGCCTGACTGTGTGTGAAACACTCAAAGAGTGGCCGCCAAAGCAAACATAACAAAATTCCTGCATATTTATAGACTGTTCGACATGCACGAAAATTACACTTTGCAATTGAACTTTCCAAATCGATAAAAAAAACTCTAAAAATATGTTAGTGAGCATTTTCATTGCCTACTTTTGTGTATTGCAGCATTGCAGACGACTGTGCGTTGCCACAATTTCGTAGATGTTACAATTTTTCTATTAATTTCAACCCCCCCACTTTCCACAAGTACATATTTATGTATGTCCATGTGCATGTGTGTTTGTGTGTGAGTGCGTTAATTTTTTTTGCACCGTTTCATTTGCGGTCGCTCAGTTGGTTGACCACTTCAAAATAAAACACAATACAACAACTCAGCAACAGCAACAATTGCCAGGGTTGGAATCACCGAGCGCGCGCGCCAATTGTAAACAACTTGAGTTGAGTTTTTGTTTTATTTGCCACTTTTGTAAAAATCGCAATTGTCCCTTTTTGAATATGAATTTTTCGCAATTTGCTATTTTATTATTATTTTTTCGTTTTTTTCTTTGTTTTTTTTGTTTTTGTTGCTGGCCATTTGTTATTGTTACAGCGGTTGTTGTTATTGATATTTGTGTTATTTTTTTCGCATATGTGATTTTGATTTCATTTTGGTGCTATTTGCGCTGGTTAGCCAGTGAATGATCAATTTCGTGGTGGAACTTGTGGTAAATAAGTGCGGTGTACCAATAATTTTGCACTTTTTGTGTTTTTAATATCAACAATATTTCCACTGCTACTGTTGTAAATTCAATGAAAATGTGCTGCAAGCACTTGTGAAAAATATTAAAACAGCTGATCTTTAAAAAAAGAGAAAAATCGGAGCCTAAAAATTTGTATAATTTAAGAATTTTCGTTGCAGCGAGGCTTTGAATTTCTCGTGTTTGTTTTCTTGTGTTAACTACTCGTTTAAAAACTTACTACTCAAAACTTGTGTAGCGTTTCATTAGCCTTCAAATAGAATACAAAATGGTGTAGATAGAGAGAACATTTGCGATATAAATTTAAATTTAAAACTATTTTGGATCAAACTCGATGAGAAGAAGCTTGATAAACCAATACTTTAAATAGTTCCAGGGAATATAAAAACATTAAAAGACCATCAAAGTTTTACTAATTTCTTAATCAATTCATCCATACCCACATTACATAAACTTTTCAATTGAGAATTGGGGTTAAAACGAAATTCTGAAGAGTTTGCAGATTTCCAAACTTGATGAACACAAAACTAGCACACCATGCATTTTTTAATGCACGTTGTATTGGAATAGAGAAAACTCACTACTAACTCACTAAAAGAAATATCGAGTAGACAAAATTTCATATATCTGAATGCGTTAGCAAGCAAATATTCAGAGAAACAAAAAGTTCAGTAAGCGAAAACTCGAGAGAAATAATGGAACAGCTTCTCCAGCCACAACGAGTGACAGTTTGGTGTAGTTTTTGAGTTGACGGTATAAAAAGACTAACAGTTTTTTTTTTTTAATCTGCTAGTTTGAACGTAACAATGCCATCCATAACCGAATAATATAGACCGACTTTTTTGGGCTAAAATTAAAATCAATGAATGTGGACGACAATTATTTTCAGCAGAAAGCCATCTGCCATATAGATTTTGAAACAATGGTTTCACTGCGTGCAAATTTGACTGGACGTGTAATTTCTCGAAATTGAGATTTCAATTGGCCGCAATGTAGAAAAGACTGCATTCAGCCTGTTGAGACGTGAAGGCCAGTTTGGCTCTCGAACCACCTGGAACTTATAAAGCCAAGCCATGAGTCTATTTTTGAGATACCGGCGAGGTTCACTGAGTAGAAGAAACCAATGCGTGTCCTGCGAAGCTTGCAAGGTACATAGCAGGTGTACGATTGAATTCTTTTCCTCCTCGTATCTTTTAACACAGCTCCAAGGATACAGTGACCAGAAAGACAAACTCTTCCTGCAATTGTGATCAGATCAGTTGCGTATCTTGCCCGACTTAGAAACTGGTTAAGCAGTTTTTAAAGCTTTGGACGTCTTTTCTTTCTCTATCTTCTAGCCAAATCGTCTGCCCAGTTACTCACATATCTTTTTACACATTTTTTATATAACGTTTTTATTCAATTCATGCACAGTTATTTCTGCCCCGATGTCATCTAACGTTATTTTGAAACGTACATGTCTGAAACTAATCAGAAAAAAAGTCAGAAATGAGTACGAGGGCATCTTTTGAAACGAAATAAAGTTACCGTACGACGCTTTCTGATTCCAATACTGAATGTATAGGGTGGTCCATCTAGCGTTTGGAATTTGAACTACGCTTTATTTCGAGAATGGCAGTCCAAATGTCATTTAATTTGTGTTCGTAATTTAGTTAAAAGTTTGACATTTACAAAATGGGACGCTATACGCTTGAACAAAATTGGTAAATATTGAGAACTTACTTCCAAAATGGAGAGTCTTCAACCCAAACTATAAGAAATAAAAAAAAAAAATTAAAAAAAAAATATTAATTAAAAATATAATATAAAAATGGCCTTCAACTCAGTTTGTGGATCAATTTGTGAAGCGAACTCGTGTAACTGGATCGTTAATGGACAAAACAACCTGTTTCCGTTTTCGTACAGTGCGCACAGCCGAAAACAATGATTTTGTAGCCGAAAATGTGCGCGAACATCCATCAACGTCAACTCGCCATCGCTCTCAGGAACTGAACATTTCGCGCACTTCTTTGATTTGAATTTTGCATAAATATCTCGGTATGAAGGCTTACAAAATTCAATTGGTCCAAGAACTGAACGCTAATGACCATCCGGCACGTAACAACTGAACTTTTGGGCACCGTTTTCGAAAATCGAATAATCAGAAACGCTAATCATCCAAAGACGATTGAAGCTTTGAAACATAAAATCGAAGTTGTCATTCAGGAAATTCTAACCGGAACAATCGAAAAAGTACTTGAAAATTGGGTTGACCGAATGGCGTACTGTAAGGCCAGTCGTGGCAGTCATATGAACGATATCGTTTTTCATTCTTAAATAACAAAGTCCAAGCTTTGTAATAATACAGGACTTTTCAAAAAATATTCATTAGTTATTACTTTAGAACCGATTCAAATTCCAAATCTTAAATGGTTCACCCTGTACAACACGCTTTTAAGACCCGCTTCAAGCAATAAAACCAAACACAATTGTTGTGAATATTGCAAAAGTTATTGAAGTTGACTAATCAATAGAATTCGGTTTCTAAAACCTCGTCAACACAATAGTTCAGTAGTGGACAGTTTCTCCGCCAGTTGACCTCGATTGCCGCACTTAATCTGAACTGCATTCTTGGAACGGCTACTATGGCATCAGTTGCGGTCTGAAGCTTTCTAAGCTTGAAGCTAAATCAATCAGATTTTGCGAAACTCGTACAAGAGCACATAAAACTGTCCAAAGATTGCGTTCAGTCTTTGCAAAACTTACATTTTCAAATCCAACCCACTATTGTTGTTGCATCGGTTAGTAATTGCAAATTTGACAATTATTATTTTTTAATTCACAATTTTTCAGTAATTTCAATTTGCGAGTATGGACTTTTCACAGATTTGCTAAACATTTACTTTAACATTGATTTCCATAGCACTTCAAATATTTCGCTCAGCACTGACGGAATGCACACTTGTAACTGCAGTGTGTGAATATTTTTTTTTTAATTCCTTTGGACACTTTAATTTTATAAACGCACTTTTTCATTCATACTTTGACATAAGTTGGCGCGATTCTTCGCGGCAAAATTGCACACGCGATTTGATTTCTGTTGCTGTTGTTCCGGCTGCGCCGCACTGACACGACCGAAGTGCACCTGCAACACGGCAGCGACACGTAGCGCGTTGCAACTTTAAATTAGACGAATTTGTGATCCGGAAGTGCGGCCGCCAAGTTGGTGGTCAAAATGTCGAGTGACATATGCGAATGGCGCGGCGCAATCCCGGCAATGGCGCGCGCGCATACACACTCACACAGCCACACGCACCGACGCAGAGACCGTCGCGCCAAGTGCAGTCGCCGAGAAATGCGAAATTGTCGACAGCGCCGCACACGGAGCGCTCGGTGGTGTTCACAAGTTCCGGATGTGGATGTGGAAGTGGATGTGGAAGTGGTCGAGGATAACGCACGGCGACGCGTATGTGTGGCATGCAACGCTGCGTGCGGTGTGGCGCAGCGCGGACTCGACCAGCTCTAACGGCACAAATTCAAATAATGATAACAAACACTTGCAGCGCCATTGCGAGCTGAAGTTTTCGGAAAATTCAACGTTCAGCGTTCAGCATTGAAACGCGGTGGCCGTAAGCCTTGGCGAGGACATGTGGCATGCAGCATACGCGGAGCACGAGCATGACGGTCGGAGTTGCATGACGGCCGCTTGAGTCGTTTGAGCGTTGAGCCGAAATCGGGCTGGCGCTTCTGCAAAGCGCATGGCTGGTGGGTGGTTGAGTGGAGTCGGGGTGGGGGGGTGGGAGGCACACCAGCCAGTTGAGCGCACACACCGGTTTTGCAGACTGCTGACGCTGACGCTGGCGTCGTCGTCACTGTTGCCGCTGCGGCTGCTGCTGGTGTGGCTCGTGTTGCTGCTCTCACTCGTTTGTGGCATAGTGCGAGCGTGTCGTGGCACCGGAAACGGAAACGCAACCATATTCTCGCCAGTAAATTCACATAGAAATTTTCATTTAAGTATTTTGCGAGTGCGAATGCAAATGCGAACGCGGCGCGCTGAATAAACAAATTGCGTGCGGACAGACGGACAGCCAGACAGACAAGGAACGGACGGTCGACCAATGTTGCATGTTTAACTAGCGCGGCCGTAACTCTGCGGCCGTGCACATACGCCAGCCACCAGCACCAGCACCAGCACCAGCAACAAATGCGACACAATAGCGACAACAACAACAACAACATCAACAACAATGACAACCCAAGTAACACATCCGACTGACCGGCCATTCCGTTTAGCGGCACGGCCGAGCGGAAGTGCTGCTGGTCGAAAGGAACAAGCGGCCACAGCAACAACAGCAACAACATCAACATTAACAACAATAACAGCAGCAATAGCAACATGTCGAATGTGCCACATATTTACCGTTAAAACGCGACGGAACGGTATGCGCGCAAAGTGCGTAACAAAAGCGCGCAAAGCAGCGGCTGCGCCTCCTTCGCGTTCCACCGTGTCCACCACGCTGACCACTCGCACGCCCACCCTCCACAGCGTCTAAGTGTGCGTGTGCGTGTGTGGGTGTGTAAGGCGCACGGCTCGCCCGTCAAACTGCTGGTCAAGCAGCGAGTGTCTGCTGGAGTGGAAGTTGCGGTGGAATGGAAAGCAGCGAACGCGACGTCGAGAGCGACGAGGTCAGCCAGCCGGTCACTCATGCAAATGAATGTGAAATAAATTTAAAATAAATGAATAAATGTAAAATATTCGAGCAGAGAGCGAGTTGCCGGCGATGAGCAAGCGGCGACGAGACGACGGACGGGCAGACAGTGATATGGCACAAAACGTTTAACCCTTTCTGTGCCATATTCTGGGCTCACAATGCAAGCCTCAATTCTTTTGAAACACAAAACCTCACTCACACCGCCCTTCCAACTCACCCCAACCTGCGCTGGGCCGCACTGCGTCGTTCGCCCGCCGCTGGCCGTTTCACTCATTTGAGCAGAAAATCAGGTTTTATTTTCTATACAAAATACATAAATTTTGCATCATTATCAACAGCGGCAACGGCAACGGCAGCGGCAGCAACAACAACCACAACAACGAGCACAACGAGAACGGCAACGACAACAACAACAACAACAACCATACAATCAGCCGCAATACAAGAGCAACTTTTGGCTGCCAGTTACCAGTTTGGTGTGTTGTTTGTTGCCGTTGCGTTGTTGCTGTTGTGTGGGTTTTGACTGTTGTTGTTGTTAGTGCGCACAGCCCAACAGCGGAACGGACCATCCCACTCGCTAGGCCAATGTGCACACACACATACTCGCATAAGCGAGATGGCTATATTAATGTGGCATAAATGAGCGAGAACTCATTATCATAAACAGCAATAGCAACAGCTACAACGACAACAACAACAACGACATGTTGTAGATAGTCGTAGCTGTAAAGCACTTGCAAATGCAATGAATGTGTTGTACGAGTACATAACATTAATTACATATGTACACATTCACACACACACACACATCGACTCGAATGTAGTCAACCTGCAACTTTGGTAGTCACACCTATGCACAGAAACTCTGGCGCACACTCACAGTCATTAGTGTGCGTGTAGTGAGTGTACATGGCTGCTAATGTGTTTGTGTGTGTGTGTGTGTTTGTTGGACTGAACGGGCTTTAAACTATTGGGAAAACTATTAATGGACGTCTCGTTTGTGCCGTCTGGCCCAGTGTGTGCGTGTCGCGCCAAATCAGAAGGCGGCTGAGGAGCGGGCAATAGTTTGCTGGCATTTTTCGGCTTGTTATGGCAAATGCGCACACAAGTTTTTACTTATTAAAATTAGGCACAGTGGGCCGAGCCAACGAGATAAAGTATGCATTGGTTTGTCGCCAATTTGATGTGAGTTGAATGCACTTTCTTGCTTTAGTTATAAATTCAGATTAAGTATACGCCCCCACAGCTGTGGGACAAGTGTCCGCATGAGCTCAAAATACTTTATTTTGGCTTAATAGCGAATACAATTTTTGCTGACGAATGTATCTCTAATGATTAAATTTAATTTTGGTGATGATGATATAAATAAAATAAATTTTAAAGAACCGCTCGCACAGTTGAATATTTCATAGAGTGTTATGGATTGGTCGCAATTGGACAAGAATAGATATCAAGCACTTTCTACCCAATTGAGAAAACATTTAGATATATCCCCAAACTGTTTAACATTTCAAAACTGAGTACTGGGATTTTTAATCTCGCAAGCCAAAATAGCGATTGGGGCGATTTAGGTTCTTGTGGCGAAAATTAAAAATCTGGGCTGGCTAAACTTTATGTCGAACAGTTTAAAACTTGAAACGAGCTGTTTGAAAGCTGAACCAGACTTTGCAAGTCCTGTCTGTTGGCTGCTTAAAGATGGTCCAGAACAGCGAAAGGAAGAATCAAAATTTTTAACTGCTTATAGCAACAACATAGCGAAATGACGATGTTTGTACGGGTTACAACAGAAGAGATGGGCACCATTTGGATGTTACTTCAATTCTCAAATGTTATGCCAATTCTCACCAGTGATACAAGTGACACAGTATCTTTGAACTCAAGGAGCAAGTTGTACTTGATTTTCTATTCATAAATGAATGCGTTGCAACTAATCCATCACAATTTTATTTACCACACTTAGCTGGTCATAAGAATACTTTACCGGCTTAGGGACTGACGCAAAACTTTGCTCTAGCCGTCTTTGCTTCGAGACATTATTTCATAATCTTTAAGTTCAGCTTCTATCAATCTTTTCAGTGAGAAGTTCTTCTCAATTTGCTTTAAATGTCAGGTGAATTAGAATTGTCAACATTTTATTATTAAAATGTGATTAGTTTTTTAGTAACAAAGTTTTTAAAGATGTAGAAAAGATTGAACCAAGTCTTTTTAAAAAAGTTCACCTCTTCTAACCTTACTTGTCTTTGTTCTTTATTTATTTCGCTTATTGATCGGTTTTGATTAGTGCCCGACCGAATATTCGGTTTCAGTTTCGGCCCAAAAATGCCCGAACGGCCGAAACCGAAACTTTCTAGAATATTTTTTACATTTTATTGTGTAGCGATTGAACAGCTAGTTAGTGCAGCCGAGCAGATATATAGTGAAAGGATGATGATTTTGATGCCACCAATGTAAATAAACTTCTTTTTTAGCATAAAATATTAAATTATTTAATTTTGAGAATTAGCGAGTAAGGTACGAAAGGTTAAATTTTTTCTGTTTATATTTTTAAAAAATGAATGAATTGTTTTTATTAATAAGTATTTCTTTATTTATGTTACGTTTGTTCTTTATTTACTTAAAGTAAAATTCGTTTGTTAAAAACAATGCTTGATGTGGTGATTTTTATTTCAACTAGAATGTTTCGGTTTCGGTTTCTGCCAAATATTAAAAAAAACCGAAATTCGGTTCCGGTTTCGGCCCAAAAAAGTGGACACTAGTTTTGATACACATTTTTTAACAATTAGAATTGCTAATATTGCATTTTTTTTAAGAACTTAGGTCGTAAAGTAAGTGACCTATTTCCAATAAATGATCCATTTCAGCTTTAATTCAATTCTTTTCATATCTTATCAAGTCGATCTCGATTTATTTTGTCCCACTGTGCAGCTCACATATGTATGCACTCGACTTTCTATACATGCGAGTGCGTCTAGTTTATGTGAGCTTGTAACATACGCAACGTGTGTGTGACGGACATTTCTAATTTAAAGTAATTTCTACATCAACTCACAATTGTGTTAATGACTACAAAAAAAGTTGGCTTCCTTTCATCGAACTAGCGCGCGCAACTCAGCCTGTGTGGCTATGTGCATGCGTGCGTGCGTAAGTGGGAGACTGGGATGTGTGTTCGCATGTGTGACAGCGAAGCGCAGGCAGCGCAAATCGGCTCGTCCTGACACAGCAATTAACGTGCAACATACGCGCGTAATTTTGCCTCATAGAGCGCCGGGCCAGCGAGCCCACAGTAGCCAAACGAATGCCTGTTGGCCGGCCCACTCCGGCGCCACCAACGGCCCGGACGCTTCATCCACGTCCAACGGGCTGCCCTGGTTGACGGCGCATTCATGCACACGCACTCACACATGCACGCGCACACAAAGGCCAAAACAATTTCCCGGCTTTTGTTCTATTCTGTTGTTAGAATTTTGTTGTTGTTGTTTGTGTTGTAGAGATTTTTCTGTAATTTAAATGATTTTCGAAACAGTGGAAAAAGGGATAAAAACGACACAACAATAGCAACAACAACACGAATAACAGCGGCGGCAAACTAAACAAACCCGTTCGGCAACATGTGACGGCACACATGACCGCTGCCAAGGCGCGCAGGACACACGAGGCGGCAGGCAGTGAATGCAAATGGAAAATTCTGCAAAAAAAACAACGTTTCTCACTCGAAGCACCGCACACGACGCAACACAACACAACACAACACAACGCAACGCAGCGCCACTTTGCAACTGGCGAATGCGGCAGCAAAATGTCGGGCAAATGCGAAGGATGTGGGCGCGGTGCAAAGGATACGCGCATTACGGGCCGGATATCAGTTAAAAACCTGTTTGTGGCAAGTAGTGTGCGTTTGATGTGCGTTGCGTATACGCGCTCGCTGTTGATTGAGGCCGCGTCAGGGGCGATCAGCGCAATGTTTGGGGAAGAGTTTGGAAATGTAAAAAAACCAAAGCAAAAAAAAAACGCGTTGTACGCTTTTGCGCGCAGCCGGCGTTCATTAAATGCACTATTGTTGATTGCCAAGCGGCGCTGCATTCGGCGGTTGTTGGCTGGTGATTGGGCGCGCTAATTCATAAAACAGTTACAGTGAGTTGAGTCTAGTTAAATGTATTTTAAAAATACAAAATTTCGTAGAGAAATTTTATAAAAATTTTAAAAGATTAAATTAACTTGGCCCTCAATATTTTCCTTTTAATTGAAAAAATTATAATTGATTTCCTATATTTTTTTCTAATTTTATTTTCCATATTAATTTTCGTCATTTATTTATTTTCAACTTAACTTAATTTTTATTTATTTAATTAAGTACTATTTTCAAATATAAAAAATTGCAACAACTTGTTTTTTACTATTTAGGACTTTGCTGCAAACTTTGTACCGAATAAAATCGACGTTTGAAAAGTTTCCGTTCGAGCTCACACCGCGCCCGCCTTGTACCTTTCACTGATTCATGTTTTAACCCTTCACATACGCACACAGACAAAACACAAACACGCACGCACGACATGTGGCAACTCCACATGCCACTTGCCACAGTGACGCGTCCGCTCGACGCACGCACTTCGAGTCCCAGTGCAGCGCTTTCAATTGGCTCCAGCGGCAGCAGTCGTCGCACAGCAGCAGCAGCATTTGGATTGCGGGACAGCGACCTGGGGGGCTGGGAATGCAGGCCGGCAGCGGCGCTGCTGTTGGTGGTAGCAGTGGCAGCTGCAAACCGCGCGCGTTAATTTAATGAACATGTGTGAACGAGATGGCAACACTGCCCCACACGCATAATGAGGTCTGCAGCCGGCAGCCCGCACGCATGCAATGGGGAGGGCCGGTAGATGGGCGCGCACTTGCAGGGCGCGCGTTTAAAATTTAAAGTTTGGCCGGCAAACAAATTGAGGCAAAACGTTGGGAAAAACTCACAGAAAGGGTTTTAGAAAATGTTCGGCTTTTCATGCATTTTGAGCGATTTATGGAAACATGTGTTGTCGTACTACAAGTATGTATGTATGTATGTACGTGACAAGAAGGGTTGATTCGGCATTTTGGGCCGTGAGTGTAACATTTTCACATTTTGAGTGGAATTCAGAAATGTTAATTTTAATTCTATTTAAATGTTGTCATTTGATATTTGCCTCGCTGTGGGTTAGCAGCCATACATGAAGTTTGGCTGCATTTGTGTGTGTTTGTGTGCGGGTGTGTGTGCTTTGTTTACATTTTGGCCGTGCAGCAGTTCGGTTTGCCACGTGCTTTTGCTTCACAAATATCCCAACTGGCCTTGCAGCCGCTCTCCACTGTCGGTCTGCACAAAAATTTCCCCAACAGTTGTCTGCAAAGAGCAACGCAACAGAATTCGCAGCTAGGGATGCCGGTTGGCAGCACATTTTCCACGGCAAAATTATAAGTTTTGTGAAAAGTTAGTGCTGGACTCGAGATGGGCATTAAGTAATAAGCTGCAAAAATTGAAAAAAATTTACAGTCAAATTAAATTAAATTATAAACAGTATTTCAAATTTGACATCGAGGAACCAAAGCAATGGAACCTGCACCCTGTGCGTTTATTTGTCTTAAAAAAAATAACAGTACTGTTTTTCTCAATCCAAGTTCAGAAAAAGTTAAGGGATACCATATGTTCCTTTGAAAAAAAGATCATGTGAAAACAGTGCTTCAGAAGTTCTGTCTTTCTGAATTTTTTTACAGAAATACCAGAAAATTGTTTATGGTAAACTAGTGCCCGATCGAATATTTTGTTCCGGTTTCGGCCCAAATATGTGGTTTCGGTTTCAGTTTCGGCCCAAAAATGTCCGAACGGCCGAAACCGAAACTTTCTAGAATATTTTTTACATTTTATTGTGTGGCGAGTGAACAGCTATTTAGTGCAGCCGAGCAAATAAATATACTGTCGTGTCTGGGTATAGTGAACACCTCGATATAGTGAACACCCAAATTTTGGCATCGAACCTCTAAATCTAGAAACAAATTTTCAAGCAAAAAACAAAAAGTGTATTTTGAGCAAATAAAACGAGTTTTTGAACAAAAATGTTGACCTTGATATAGTGAACAACCTCAATACAGTGAACAGGCCTTGCAATAATCAGTTCACTATATCCAGACACCACTGTATAGTGAAAGGATGAGATGGAGAATTTAGATTCCACCAATGTAAATAAACTTATTTTTTTAAATATAATATTAAATTATTTAATGTTGAATATTAACGAGTAAGCTACGAAAGGGTGATTTTTTTATTGTTTATGTTTAATTAAATTATTAAATTATTTAAATAATTAAATTATTTAAAATTAATGAATTTTTTTTATTAATAAGTAAATAAATACTTATTATTCATGTTATGTTTGTTCTTTATATACGTTTTTCGTTGAAAAATGGTGATTTTGATGCTTGATGTGGTGATTTTTATTTCAACTAGAAAGTTTCGGTGTCGGCCGAATATAAAAAAAAACCGAAATTCGGTTTCGGCCCAAAAAAGTGGTTTCGGTCGGACGCTATGGTAAACCAATAAAGCTATTAAATAATTCGCTATTTTCTTGCCGTATAGCAATATGCTATTTTGTAGACGTCTGATCTCTGGACGGTTAAGGAAATCAAAACTAGTTTTTCTCTTTAGAGTAGTTGGATAAGGATATTTTGAAACTAAAATACTGAACGTTTAAGTTTCAAATAAAGAAGTATGAATGTTTTCCTTTAAGGCGTTCACTGAAAAGAATAGGAATTTTTTTTGTGTTTAACTTTAATCAAGTACATTTTTCAAATAACTATGGCTAAATTAAATGACAAAATTATGTACAGTACCAAATTTTATTTATATGTTCTCTTCATAGATTGCTTATCGAACTACGGCCTGCCAAAACCCTTCACTTAGATACTTTAACGACTCTTCATCGTGAGACGATAGGGCTTTCTTTACTAAATCCATACAACCAAGACAAGACTTTTCCTATTATCACAGACTTAACATTGACTCAAAAACCTCAATGAATATTTTTAGGCCGAATTGGAAGACTTCTCATAGGTACGCTCATTATTTTCCCATAACTCAGTGGGACCAGCCACCGGAAAAGCTTAAATATGTTCAGAGAGTTCTTGTTAGTTGAGAGGGATTTCGAACACACTATTCTTCAGTTTGTGGTCCAACACTTCGAATGTGTATTTTAAGATATCACTGATGCCATTAGCCGCAAATCCAGCCGTAATTATTCACAATTGCGAAAATCCCTCGGCGCCACTAATGAGCCACTGCCAAGTGCACACGCAAGCAATAAAACGAACTTGCCTGCAGCAGCAACAAACTTGCAGCCCGCTGCAGCTTCCGCTCAGTGCGCGGCACAAACGGAGTGCAAATGGCTGCAGTCCGGTCAACGCGTGCAGCCGCTGCAACAGCGCCTGCATCCACGTGCTCGGGCGGAGCTCCGTGAGAGCAGCGCTTTTTCGCTGCCTTATTAGGTGCAAAACAAAAACAAAACATTAAAAACACCACGGCAAGGCAAGTGCCAACAAGCAGCGAGTGGAGCGGCAGCATTTTTGTTTTGTAAACAAAATCATTTAGAATGCGACGGCAATTGCTGCTGCTGCTACTGCGGCCGCTGCGAATGTTGCTGCTGACGATGATTGGAACAGTTTGCAGATGAGAATGCAGACCTCGCTGCCGATGCCGATGCGAATGTGCAAGCGAATGCGCTTCCGACTGCGACGGCTGCTGTGGCAGCGCAGTGCCGCGTCGCCAACTCTTTCCCAACCGATGCGATTTTCTTCTTTTGCCATTTCGCTTTGGCACTCGCAGCGAGCGTAGGTGATGCCGCTTTTTTGCATCGTTTCTCAGCTCAGCGCAACGCAGCGCAGCCCGTTCTGCTCTTTTTTTTGCGCTGTGCGCGGCGAACATGCGCAGTTTTTTGCTCGACGAACAAATTGAATAAATAAAATGAATGTGCAAAAAACGACGCCAGCGAATTTCTAAAGAAACACTAAAAAGTGTAGCAAAAATTGCGGCACGGCAAAAAGTAGAAAACGAATTTTAAGGATTCTCATTTGCCAGCGCCGACGGGGGCTGCTAAGTGGCGTCCCCTTTTTTCGGCGCACTGCAGCAGGGAAGCTTTTCAGCATCGGCAGGCCGGCCATTTAGTTGTATTAGTGGCGGCTGGCAGCTGGCTGGGGGCGGGCGCAACGGCTTCCGGACAGTGCGCTGATAGATCGACAATGTGTCTTGCTAAGGCGGCTGCTGGCTTCAGTGGGGTGGCTACTGTTGCCGATGTTGTTGTTGTTGCATTAATTAGTTATGGCAGACGATTTTGCGGTTTTGTGCGCTCGATGCTTTTGAAAGCTTTTCACTGTTTCTTTTTCTTCAATTTTTTTTTTGCAACTTTCACGCCAAATGGCATGGTTGTGCTTGTTGTTGTTGTTGTTGTTGGTGTTGATGTTGTTTTTAAGATTGTATTTGTTGTTGGGCTTGAGCGCGGCACAAGTAAATAGAATAAATTCTAGCGAAGGCAACTGGTGAAAGTTTTATTTAGTTTAATACGATTTGGCTCTTCTGGCTGGCATTTTCCACTCGGCTGCTGCATTTTTTTGCATCTCGCTGGTGCGCTGGCATGACTGTGGGTCACTTTACCAGTCGGTGCTGCAGCTACGGCTCACGCCGCTTCGACTCATTGCAATCTGTCGGTAAGTGAAAAGTTTGGAATTTCCAAACTCTAACCGAAAAGTACTTTTCGAAGAACTTTGCGCCCCGCTCGGTCGCCACTTTTTTCGTGTTCATCAAATATGATTTAATTAAATATTTAACGTGCTTGCGAATAAATTTCAGATTTGACTACGAAATATGCCAAGTGAAAGGCGCCACCCACGCACACACTTGACTGCCTTCTTCCGATTAGTTGGGCAAACCAGCGAAATGGCCGAAGAAACAAACCTCCCTTTTCACAATTTGAGTGCCAAAAAACTACACTTGCCGATCCAGCACGCTCAGAGGCCACATAACAGCGTGTTGATTTAATTGCGTCCTAGCACCGCAACCCTTTTAAGGATACAAAAACATGGGCACAGGGTGTCGCCCATGTCGAGCAGATGAAAGTCAGGAGCAGTTATTCAGTGATGGACAAGATTCAAACGCTCAGCTTAAGGTGCAGATTGAGTGTTTGATTGGAGCACAACGTGTAGGAACGCTGCATCGGGGTACTGGAAAGAGTTTGGAGACCATGAAGGCGAATTCTGTCACTCTGAACCGTAAGATGAACAATTGACATTTCAAGTCAAATCAAACCAAATCAAATTAAGTCAAGCCGAGTCGAGTAAAGTCAATTCAAGTCAAATCAAATCAAATCAAATTTAGTCAAACCTAGTTCAGGCAAGTCAAGTTGTAATCAAATAGAATCGAATCAAATCAATTTAAGTAACCGTAAGATGAACAATTGACACTTCAAGTCAAATCAAACCAAATCAAATTAAGTCAAGCCGAGTCGAGTAAAGTCAATTCAAGTCAAATCAAATCAAATCATAATTAATTTTTTAATAATATAATAATTGACTGGCACGACAGCCCGCTTACGCGAGACTAAGGCCTAGCTTCCCGCAACCACCCGTGTTGTGCGTGTGAATTTGTACGCGGGTTAAAGGGACCTACAGTTTTATGCCGGTTCCGAACGGCAGGTTGGGAGCTTTTTCATAAGCAATTTTTACTCTCAGAGGTTTGCCATTTCCAGCTGAGAGGACAGCCACCGAAAGAGAAAACGAGTTTTTCCCGTTATTTTTTTAGGTGTTATTACAGGCAGTATTTGAACCTGAGGTTGCTGCCTTCGACTCGCGGTCCAACGCACTAACCAACTGAGCCACGGCGGCTGCCGTGGCCAAATCAAATCAAATCAAATTTAGTCAAACCTAGTTCAGGGAAGTCACGTTGAATCCAAATAGAATCAAATCAAGTCAATTCAAGTAAATACAAATGAAAATAACTAGAATACAAAAAAATAAGAAGATATTAAAATCAAATCGACCACTTTATTGACAAATTAGTTAGTAAATGATTTCATTACATTAAATTATTATTATTGCATTAAAACAAATCAATTACATATAGCAATCTCAAACACCCTGTACATTCAAACAGCCGCACTATCATCCGCATCGACGTGCCAGCCAATTGAGGAATGCATTCATTTATTTAGAGCGCAATAAATTCATGAAAGTTTTATGCTAATATTCTAAAAATTAAAAGCCTCTCGCACTGCGTCCGTTTAGCAGTTTGTAAACCGTTCCAAATATGCTAAAGTCAGCCTAAGGTCAGCTATCAAAGGATATGTGCCGCACACGCACACACTCACCAATGCCAAACAGTAGTCCCAGCAGCAATAAAATCTCTACAAGCCGCACGAAAAGGCCACCACCACAACACACACAACCCTCCAATAAACAAAGCAGTAAGCCAATGGCATTGGCATTGGCAATGGCGCATCCTTTGAAGGACAGTTCCCGCACCCAAACGCCCACACGCACTCGCCATCGCCGCTCATCAACACGTCCGGCCTCAGTCGTGGTCCAGCGTTCGCACACACATTTTTTGCCCGCTTCAAAGGCGCTGATCGTTCGGCCGGCCATAAATTAGAGCACTGGCGCGGTGGCAGTCATAAATCCCAAAGTAAACTGCCGCCTTTACATGTGCTTAAATGCAATTCGGACGCTCAAAGGTGGCTGACCAGGGCACTGCTTGGCCGCTGTCCACTTCGTTATGCAAATTAGAAAAAGTGAAGCTTAAGTAAACAGCTGAAACGATGCCGAGGCGGCAACTGCGCAAATTCCCCTCACAAGAAGTGTGCTCGCTGCACATCTTGTTAGACGCGAGTATGTATGTCTGTGTGAGCTGTTTGACTGTGCCGATTCCATGACGGGCTCATTATCATCGTTGGCCGCGTCGGTCGATATTTTCGGCTTTAGTATAGCCAACACGTGCAGGGGAATGGTTAGAATTTTCATATTTCGATTGCTATTAATTTTTTTTATAACTACAGAACAAGATTTGTTGTGAAAATATATAGTAAAAATAATTTAAATACCGATTCGCTTTAGGTAAGTTTAATCAGTTAGCCGTCAAGGAACTGGAACACTCGAACTGGGATCCGAAATGACAATTTCCGTTTTATATTAATAAACAAAAGTATGAATTTTTAATAGAAACTTTTGGCATAAATGCAGTAGAGCGAACCCTCGTGAAAAAAAAATAAATAAGTATGCTCTTATATCGAGGTTTAGCTCCTGAATTTAACGAACTACAAATTTTGCCTCGGAAACGCTCACAAAAGGCGTGGCTCAGTGTCAAACTTCAATGTGTGTCAAAAAAACTCAATCGATTTACACGATATGGATATCAAAAGAAATGTCTTTTTCATACCTTTCTAATGATATGCAACATTATATATATAATATGTACGAATAAGAAGTTATAAGCAAAAAATATTTATTTATTTATTTAATTTATACAAATTTTTCCAAAAAACCAATTTTTTCCTCCAAAAAAATTGCAAATTGCATCTTCTTGCATAAAATTATCCATTCAAAAAGGCCCCAGTATTTGTATGAAAAACTTAAGTTTTCCAAGTGTCACCGACATATGAATTTACTACCTCCAGCCCACAATTTCCCCAACTCCAGTCGACTATTCTTTGTTAGCACCATTAGATTATGGAATTCGTTGCCCATACATATCAAATCGATTGCCAATAGACGCCACTTTAAGCATTATATTTTCAAACACTTTTCTTAACTCTGTCCTTCTCTACTTTTTGCACTCTTTTATTTTCCTTTTCTTTCTTCTCTTTTAAATATTAAGATTCCACTGAATTAAAATATATTGTTAATAATGAATTGTTGTTAATCTATTGTTATTTGTTGAGCTAATCAATTATTAATTAATAAGTAACAATTTGTGGCATGCAAAAGAAATAATTCTTAAATGCTAATGTTTTATAATTAAATAAATAAAATAAAAATAAAATAAAAAATCCAGTATTAAGGTATAATAAGTTTGTTGGCATATTGTAGCCTATGGAATTCCCTTTGAAATGAAATATAAAAATGTATACTTTTGGTTTTTATGAATATATTTTTTTAATTTTTTCTAACTCGACTCTTGGTCCAAAGCTACTTCGTATTCACCTTCGCCATCATTTTCGGTTTTTTCATGAGGGTTCGCTATACTGCATTTGTTCCTAAACTTTTTGAAATCACAGTCATGAGCAAATATTTCGCTATTAATAAAATGCATTCACTGCTTAACGATGAGATTTTTTAAGTTAAATGTAAGAAAATTATTTAACCCTCAAAGATTTGTCTTGGACCGATCTTTTCATAATCATTTATACTTGTATTCAATATGTAAGTGAAGGATGGCAACACTGCCAGCATTATGTGCGCCCTCTTTATGTCAAATCTAAAACGAACAGTGATCGTTTGATCATTCAGCCTGAAAATATGCTTCGATTTGCTTCATTCTCACAAATCATCTTAGGAGGGAATAACTTATTTCTTGAACGCAAAGAACAGTGGTTTTTAATACAAAAAATCACATATCGCTCCTTCGCTGCAAGAACGTCATAACTCAAAACTACATCATTCCGAGAAAATTCAATTTAAAGTTTACCATTTCAAGGCGGTTCAAGGTATCAAAAAATGTTTCATGTCTTCTTGTGAGCAAAGTATTGAATATTTTACAAAGTGGTTTTGACAGATAAAAGATCATATGCAGATACACACAGGGTTGCCATAAACTGAAAAATTTTTTTTTTGAGTTATGACGTTCTTGCAGCGAAGGAGCGATATATTATTGCTCGAAGTGATAAAGTAAAGAGTGATTTCCCTGTCGTAGAAAATTGGTTTTTAAGTACCTATTGAAAACAAATAAGTTGACTGTTAGCCGAAAGAAGCAGTAAACACAACTGTTAAGCAGAGCGACTGCAACCAGAATTACAAAAATAAAATTACAAAGTGAAACAAATAAAGTATGATAAGTGCCAAGAAATGAGTGATCAATTCTGGAATTCTAACTAATATTTTGTATAACTATGTCAAAACACTCCGACTAAATCTAAGTCGCTCCAGCCACATCTAATTACTTCAAGAAGCCTAAACTCAACGGCAGCATGAATGAATTATGTTATTCCTCTAGTGGATTTTTTTAGTAAGAAGGAAATTAAGGGGACAATGTGCAGTAGAATGTAACATTAAAATAGAGTTAAACTGCAGCGTATTGCTAAAAGAAGTTAAGAGGAGCGTTTTCTCATAAATTATATAAATATTACAAATTCTTAAAATCGTATTTATATAAGAGAAGTCAATGAAATGAAAAATACACTTTCTAAGGAACATGTCTTTGATGTCCTAAACTTTGCCCATATATACATACGTAATACAAATTTGTATAAATTTTTTCAAAAATTGTTTAATTGCCGATTCAACTTAAATCAACGCGTCATTAAATTTTACTCAAAATGCAAATGTGATGAATGATATTCATGCATTAAGCATTAATCCATGTGTAGGAGTATGTGTGGCGCGCGCTGCTGACGAACTGACCTTTGCGCTCCGGTTCAAACTGCTTGGCCGTCTCACACCGGAACATGGCCAACGCCAACGCCACCGAACCGCAGCCGTTCGCACACATCTCAGTGTCTGTGATGTGGTTACTTAGAATTCAGCTGGCCGCATACGCGCAAAAGGAATACCATTAAAACCGGAAGAGCGAAAGTCCTTTGCTGCTACTGCTGCATTTCCAATCGATTTATTTTAAACAAAAAAGCAGCGAGTGGCAGAATCCCTTTTTTAATGCTGCATATATCAGCGAACTGACAGGCGGTGGGGCCGTTTGCATGTGAATATGTGTGGGTGTGCTTTGCTCATTAAAAGTAGCGCAGGCAACGGCAGACACAGCAACGCACAGTTTGGCTTTATAATGCTGTGATTTTGTTGTTGGTTTTTTTTTTAACTGCTGGCTGCTGCCGTTGCAGAAAATACGAAAAAGGCCTTAACGGGAATTTGCTAAAAATACGCATTAATTTTCTTTTTAACCCTTCTTTGCATGCAAATATACACACACAAACATACAAATGTACCTGTGCATGTGGGCATTCTTTCGTATGTGTGTGTGTGCATAAGTGCGTTGGAAAAGTTATTTCGAGGGCATTTAATGAATTTTTACACATGTTTCGACAAGGGTTCTCTGTCTGCTCTCATTACCGCTCGCATTGTTTACGATTTTCGCACAGGAATTAATTTCCTTTTCAAGCGCTGCCATCGGGGATCTCAACACAACGCTACGCTGCCTGCACGCTTTGAATAAGCACACTCCTCGCTGCAGGACCTCCCACCAATACACTTAAATCATGCTCTAGTGACGCTTGAGCACTTGGCCGCCAAAACCACTTGAAGCCGCCAAGCGGTCTGGTGCGATCGCTGCTTCAGTGATCCTGCGCATGTAGCGGCATTGCGTAATTTATGGCTGCACGTTGTCCTGTGACAGCTAACACAGTGCTCTGTCGCCTACTTCCTCTTTCGGTTTTCGGTGGCGTACGTCCGGTTTTAGCGGTCAACCAGACACGCAGACGACGCACTTGAGGCGCGGCTTTCATTGATTTCTTTGACAGCGTTTATTTTTCAACTGTCAAACAGTTCAGGGCTCATCGATATTTCTTTTATCACTGCAGTTTTCTAGCTGACACCGAAACACTTGAGGACCACCAACACAAAGGACACACTCTGAAGGCGCTCTCCGAGCATCCTAAGCAAGTCTCTAGGCCGTCTAATATTTTAGCTGCTGCCGGAAAAACATTGTCCGACAGTTGGTCAAGCGGCACAAGTGTTTGTTGCTGTTCATTGATGAGCATGTGAGCCCAGTGTGTGGGCTGACACTGCGCATTCTTCGGAGCATTGCATCCCAAATCGGAACTTTGCATATCGAATATCGACAAAAGTCGCCCCTCCTGCACTACGCTGCGCACTCTGACAGTTGCCGTACGTGTCACTCAGTTGTCAGGCGCGGGCTGAACAGACAGCAATGCGTTTGTTTGTTTTCGCTGCTGCCGCTAGTCGAACTACAATTTCAATTATTTACTTACATGCGTCTGTCTGTCGGTGTGTCTGTCTGCAAGTGCTATGCTGTGCTCCTTTGTTGGTGCCGCTGTTGTTGCAGCAGCAAACACAACAAACAACACTACAATAAATGTTGTGTGTTTGGCTGTTGCTGATTGATTAACGCTGCATAAGCGACAATTATCCCAGTGAAAAATAATGATTAATTATGTAGCGACGCGTCATTGTGCGCGCATTTACTCACATACACACACTACCGATTTCATATCTATGTACGTGTATGTGTTTGAGAAAAATGAAATCACGGGAAATTCATTTGGCCACCTCCCACTCGGCCCAATGAAAGTGTTAACTTTGACGTTGTTGTATTTGAATAGCAAAATTGCACTCAGGCGACTGCAACCGATAAATACATCGTGCGACAAACATCAAAAAAAATTTTCACACCGAAAAAAAAACCAAATGGGCGTGAAACTAGAGACCAAACATAGTAATACTGCGTACTCAGTTTTTCATTTCTACATCCTTTGTCCTTTTAAAAGGACTTCAAAATTTTGAAGAGGATCAAAAATAAAAAAAATATAAAAAATACTTAACCTCGTAAGAATATGGCGATACGTATATGAAATGAAAGAGGAAAGGCTCAAGACTTTAAATAAAATTAATTTTTTTTCTATTTGTAGAAAAAGGATATGAAAAAGGTCCTTTGAAAATTGTAATCCTTTATAGCCGTGAAAATTTATATAGAATTTTCTTGAAAAGTAATTATGTTAAAACCCAAAATCTCCTTGATCACGTGTCAAAATTTCATTATTCTCGCTTAATTGATTTAGTACTTTTTATTATTTAAAATACTGATACTCAAATAACTTAGAATTTTTGTACTTCATTAGAATTGCAGGTTCCGGTTTATTTTCAATAACTTTCGACCTAATAAAGTTAGAGTAATGAAATTTTGACACGTAATCAGAGAGATTTTGGGTTTTGCCAGTCTTACTTTTCAAGAAATGTGTAAATTTTCAAGGATATAAAGCATTAAAATTTTCAAAGGACCTTTTTAATATCCTTTTTCTACAAATAGATAAAAAGTAAATTTTATTTAAATTCTTGAACCTTTCCTCTTTCATTTGATATACATATCGCCATATTCTTACCAGGTTAAGTATTTTTTATATTTTTTTATTTGTAACATGAATGAAAGAATACAAGATTACGACATCCGAGTGCTGACGTCACGCGTGCCCATTGCTAGAGTTACCACCCCACCTTCAAAAAATTTTAGTTCTAAACGTAGTCAATTATCGTAATATATGGTCAATTAAATCTATTCTGATACCAAATTGTTTGATAAGTATCTTAATCTATGCAAATACTTTGAAGGAAAGTCCAATTTCACACAGAACAAGAACTTTTTGCACGTAGTTAGAAATTTCAAAATAAAAAAGAAACGACTTTCAATTTCAAAAAATGTCACTCGGCAGCTCTATTTAGAAACGATTCGAAAAGCAAATTTCCATTGGCCGACGGTTTCTTTCGAATTTCTCGCGAGTTTTAGTGAATATTATTATTTTACCCTCAAAAAGTGATTTTTGCCCAAAAAACGTAAGTATTGAAGTGCATTTCCTGTACAAATTTGGTGTGAAAACGTGTTTTTTCCCCAAAATAGAAAACAAGAATTTCTGTCAAAATGCGTTGTGCAGTGGGCAAATGTGCGCAAAACAACAGGAACTTAAGTGAGTATCTCTTGTTTTGAAAATTTTGTATTGCTTCACATAGAAGAAATATAACCAAAACGCATATTTTCTAGGTTGCAAGGAAGTGCATTACTTAACGTTCCCAGCCCAGCGGGACAAAGCAGCGACCACCGAGCTGGCCAGCATAATGGCTTTATGGAATCTGTCTAGTCCCAAACAGCAATCGCTGGATTTACTGGCGTACGAATGCAGCGTCGTGCACCAAGCCAACTGCAGAGATACTGCGTTTAAAAATGCATTTAGGGGATAACAGCATCTCAAAGTGGCAAACGCGAGGACGCGGTAGATGCCTTTGCATGGCCCAGCTTTTACGGTCAGCGAGGTTATGCACAAACTCCGTGCAGATGCAACCTAAGGTGTAAGTGGTAAGCGGACGAACGAAGACTGAACCAGGACAACGGACTAGAATGGCTAACAGTTAGACAAACCAACTTGAACAAAATTCGAGCTTTAAGCTTAACTCCGCTTCCTGACGAAATTCCTGACGGTCGTTCCAGAGAGGGTAAATCAGATCTGACAAAGATGGTTTTAGTGTGGTTAAAGTCCCACAGCCGCCACAGTGAGCAGCCGCCGTGGCTCAGTTGGTTAGTGCGTTGGACCGCGAGTCGAAGGCAGCAAACCGCAGGTTCAAATACTGCCCGTAATAACACCTAAAAAAAATAACGGGAAAATTCGTTTTCTCTTTCGGTGGCTGTCCTCTCAGAGAGTAAAAATTGCCTATGATAAAGCTCCCAACCTGCCGTTCGGAACCGGCATAAAAACTGTAGGTCCCTTCTACCCGCGTACAAATTCACACGCACAACACGGGTGGTTGCGGGAAGCTAGGCCTTAGTCTCGCGTAAGCGGGCTGTCGTGCCAGTCAATTATTACACTGCACAACAGCATGTCTGTTGCATGGAGTTTTTTACATGAATCTGAATCGTTTTTCCACACTGATTTCAAAACCATACTCCGTTTTTATGTAACAGCTCTAGTTTTCGCAAAAAATGGGCGTGTCACTTTTACGAATTTTCCTCGACTTTTTTCACATTTTCGACTGTAATTTCCGAACCGATAATCCTATCGACATGATTTTTATATTGTTGCACTTACAACATCTCACGCCATCTTTTTTGGCATTAATCAATTTTATGCGTTCGAAATTGGCGTTGTAATAAGGTTTCAAAGTAGGAAAATATTGAATTTCAAGGCGTTTTTTCTGATGGCGAAAATTGTACAGATGTTTCATAAATCAAGTTACGAAGTATATGAATATCTTAAGAAGAAACATCAAGCAATACAAAACAGCCAAATTATTTGGCGGAATACACATTCGCATCGAAATAATAGCAAAAATGTACCATAGTCATTTTCATCAAAATGTGTGAATTTCCTTAAAAAATTAGGAGCCTCAAAATAGGCTCTTTTATATGCTACATTTCTAGTCTGAAACACAAGCAAAAAATAAAAAGATTTTGAATTGCTCGAAACAAAAAAAAATTAAAAACTTTGCATATTTTTAGGCCCCTAATTTTTTAAGGAAATTCACACATTTTGATGAAAATGACTATGGTACATTTTTGCTATTATTTCGATGCGAATGTGTATTCCGCCAAATAACTTGGCTGTTTTGTATTTGTTGATGTTTCTTCTTGAGATATTCATATACTTCGTAACTTGATTTATGAAACATCTGTACAATTTTCGTCATCAGAAAAAACGCTTTAAAATTCCACATTTTCCGACTTTGAGGTCCAAGTTGCATCGGAAAAGAAGCCGTGTGGTGTTGTTAGTGCGATAAAGTGAAAATCATGTCAATCGGTTTTTTGGTTTAGAAATTACGATCAAAAATATGGAAAAAGTAGAGGAAAAACTGAAAAAATGACATGGTACCTATATCTCACTAACTAGAGCTGCTGGAAAAAATCTGAGGATAGATTCGAAATCAGCGCACCCAAATTAGTAAGAAACAGTAGAAAAACTCCATGCAACAGAAAAAAAGTGTTTTTTTGTTGTGCTGTGTTATTAATTATTATTAAAGTCCCACACTGACGGGGTTTTGGCTTTTGATACTTTCCATCTCTAAAAAAAAACAAAAAAACAGAGCCAAGGGAGTCGCAGTCAAAACGCTTGCAAGCACAAATGCGCCTACAGCACCAACCACCACTAACACGATAACGCACTGAAGCACTGCCCAGTGGTCACCATACCAGCGTGGTCACCATTCTTGTACTATTGCGCGCGCCATCATTGCAATAGTGCAAGAAATTTTTTGAACTTAATATAAAAATATAATAAATATAAACAAAATATAAATATAAAAACAGGCAACAATTTCATGAATTTTAATTTTTTTGTAGTTTAGTGTGCTATTCATCCCACTGTTCCTACACAAAATTTGACATGTTGGCATAATTTCTGTGACGTCATGAGTGCCGCTGTCAAATTATCTGTCTCGGATGTCGTAACCTTATATTCATAAACCTTGATTTGTAATCCCCTTCAAAATTTTGAAGTCCTTTTAAAAGGACAAATGATGTAGAAACGAAACACTGAGTACGCAGTATAACTATAGTTGGTCTCTAGTTTCACGCACATATGGATTTTTCCCAGTGTAAAAAATGCTGTCGGTGATATTGGCAGAGGCTGGAAAATTGATGATCAGCAGGTGGCGACGCAAGAAGGAGCAAAGTATGACATTTTATTCATTGCATGGAATATATGTACATTGCATATATATATAATTATAGCATATATTTATACACAATGGACACTTTATATCTCTTTTTTACGCAGCTAAAAATATAATTGTTAAATTTTAGAAAAATTAAATTTTATGAAAAACTACACTAATAGGCCTCATACACTACACAAGCATGCATGCGCAAACAATAGATTGTGCCAGCATGCTTAGAACATACATTATTCAAGCTGAATGACACAAGCCTCATTTGTGTGTAAAGTTTTTCAAGAAAAACATCAAAAAAATGGATAGCGATGATGCTTGTACAGCAATTATAATTGCGACTATTATAAAAAAAAGAAAAAAAAAAAGGAAACAAAGAAACGCATCTGGATGAAGGAGTGGTATAGAAAAAGGAGTGAAATAGGAAACGCTAAACTTTTAAAGGAGTTGAAGCTCAGTGCCCAAAATCATTTACACAATTTCTTGAGGATGGATTGTAATACATTCGATCAACTCTTAAATTGAGTGGATCCATTTATTACAAAACGGGAAGCGACTGATACAAGTCAATAAATTCACAATAAAATTTTTTATTTTCCATTCTGAGCGATGTTTACTCGACAAGAATTTCAAATGACTGAGTATATTTCCACACACACAACGCAAAACGGCATGCACAATCAGAAAAATATCAAAAACGATTTGATATCACACAAGCGGCTTGCGCAATCGCACAAGCATATCCACACACGGGCAAGCGGCTGGCACAATCTATTGTTTGCGCATGCATGCTTGTGTAGTGTATGGGGCCTATAAGTGTATAACCCATCTATTGGATTTGCAAATTGTAGGAAATTTCATCCGGCATTTGGCTTAAAGTCTCACAAATCGGCTCAACTAAGGCAACTTTTCAAATATCCGTAACACAAAACTAACAATTAGTTTTAACGTGAGCTTCAAATACTAAAGAGTAATGCAAATTGCAAGGATTTTCCAGCCATATGCGGACTGTCACCCGTGAACGTACGTTGAGCGAGCATAAGTAGTTGGCATATGTGAGTGTGTGTGTGCGTCTACTTGTCAAGAGCGCAACTGACAGTTTGACAAATTGTTTGCCTCAACATTTTGGAATTGCCATCTTAAATGGATTTTCGAAAGTTTTCGAGTGATTAATGCAGCGGATTGCGGTAGTTGATGAAGGCGACGCAAAACTTAACTAAACTTTCAAAATTAATTATACGAAGACTGGAGCATATAGTGGGGCATGCAATGTAGTAATACGTATGGTATGTGTGTGCAGCATGGCGGAAACTAAGAAATTTATTTGATGAAAATTAAAATTTTGTAAAAGTTTACAGCAAATTGTTAGAGCTGAAACATTATTTTTTTTACATAGTTTCTAAGACAAGACCTGCCTCTATAGGACACTTATATCTTTTGGGCTTCTATATAGTTTAGAAAAAAATTGTATTTGAGAAAAAAGTATTTGGAAAAATCCTTGCACGAGTTCCCGATTGCAGCAGCTAAATGCTTTTCAATAGCGACGCTGGTTTGGCGCCTTCCAGTGCAAGGATGTTGAAGCCTCAGTGCAAGAGTGCTCGATTCATGTGTAAACAACTACATAGAAATCCATGATCTGAGAAATAGATCGAGTGGAAGAAGTTCTATCACGGATCATTGTCACTACGAGGATAAAGCAGGCGCAGAAAGGGGAATGTTGAAGCAGGCCGAAATCCAATAAACAATTATTATGTCCTACTAATTACGTAAGTTAAAGCAACTGCTCGGGCTGTTCTTTCTGAACTGAGTTTAGGGTCAAATGTCTAACATATTTATGAAAATTGTCCATCGGAAGTATTTCAAGGAGTGAAACGTTTCGTCAGAGAACTAATGACTACTAACAGCTACTAGTATTTCAGTCTTCAGTCTAAGGATGTGTAGAGCTGTACCACAGCCTCTTAGTCCTCAGATTCTATTGTTAAATAAAACTATGCCTTATTAAAAAACCCCCAAATATCCTGCAGTTTTTTTTCCATTCGAACAAACTTAGTTGAAGTCTTTTAATGTGACTTCAAGTCCATAAAACTTTATTGACCGTTAAGAAATCCGAATACAGCATTTGCAATTTAAGGATAATTTAATGTATGACACACACATATTCATGAAAGCAAAAACACTCTCTAATTTTATGAAAAACTGCACCAAATGGCATTTTTATTTATATTTGTTTTTCCGAAAATGAAAGAAAAACTTGCATTGTAAAACTGCATCAAAAGCAAACAGTAGAGTTTTTCAGTTCAGCTGTGGCAACAGCGGCAATGGTGGCAACTGTTGCCAACGTTTAATGCTCCATTCATTTATGGCAACGTCATAATTTACAAACTGATCCAGCGATGATCCCTGGTCGCAACAATAGCTCCGAGCGGGGCATGCACTCACACAAAACCGAGCCGCACCGTAAAACGATCCTCGAAGAACTGTGGCTCGGCGCAAAACGATATTTCATGGTCGCGGAAGAAAAGGATAATAAATCAATTATCGAGTTGCCATCGCAACAATGTTTCCAAAGACGAAATAAATTGCATTGAAATGGGGGCAAGCGAGGGGAATGTATTTATTGTTTACAGTTCCGGATCATTGTGCGCCAACAAGCGTGTCAGTGCGCGCTGGATCGCTGATCGATCGATTGTCGGTTGGATCCGAAAGCCGGCTAGCAGACTTCGAGGCATTTGTCAGTCACTCGTCAAGGCATCGTTAGGCCGCACGCACGAAACTCGAGTTGGCGTTGCAGCACGAGTTGATGTGGCGGCTGTGGATACGAATTGGTGATTATCCTTTTTAAATCCTGCGCGCGCTTTTGGCAGCTCCCTGCAGGAAATTCCTCTCATTTGGCGCGCGCGTTCTTGTGCTCAGCTGACAGTTGCGTCTGACAATCGGTCATCATTTTTATTGGAATTTTATTGCATTTTATAAGACGGCTTTTTTGTGTTGTTTTTGTATTTGTATTTCAGTTTTCCCATGTAGCATTATCCTGTTCGGAACGGCTGTTGCACTACTGCTATGTGCCTTATTTCCGTTTTGCTGGCGCATCCTTTTGCCTTCGAGTGTTTGGTTTCTCTTTGTGCGCAATTAGTTAATAGCCACACACATTGCGCTCCCCCATTGTTGGTCGCTCTTCAGGCGTTTGTTGTAAACGGTTTTATTATCCGCATTAACCGTCGGCCTAGTGGACTGGTCGAGCGTGCGTGCATATCCTTTGAAGACCTTTACGGGCACTTGCAACGGCTCGGCTGCATGTTGCAAACACTACTTTACATACAACCATAAAGAGTAGGCACATGTACAAATGTATGTACATACATGCACATATGTACTTACATATGCTGGGAGCAGTTCTATTTTCGTATGAATAGAATATAAATGTCTGTGTGACTGAGCGTTGCACATGTGCGCATGCGCGGCGGCTTCTCCTTTGTGCTTCTTTGTTCAGCCGTGTTGTGAGCTCAATCGTTTTGCGTTACTTATTTTTTTCAATTTTTTTTATTGGCAATGTGGCTAACCGTTTCGTTTTGGTTACTTAATGGTACAAGTGGTGTGTAGGCGGTCCAAGTATTTGTCAGTTATCTGAAAAGAGATCAAACACAGTCATGAAAAGAATGATGGACGGAAACAATGGAATAAAACAAAAAAAGGAAATTTGCATTTTCACAAAAGAAATTAAGTTGCTTTGAACTTAATTTGAAAATCAAAAGAAAACTCTCTTCGAATCATAAACTGTCGACGACATAACGTGTAATTAGTGGCAATCGGTAGGATGGGCTTATATGGAATGTGAAAAAATAAATTTTATAATCATCCCTTTGTTCTCCCCATACTTTTTGGAACTTTTTCTAATACTGCAAATGACATCAATCAATTTCAGAAAAATGTTATTTCCTCATTGTAAGAGGCATCGAGAGCGCGATTTGGTTAACCAGAAAAAGAAATGGACCATACAAAGAAATGGACTATTGCCAAGAAAAAATATCTACAAATTACAAACAACAAAATATTAAACAAATTTTTCGTGTGTCAGCGTTCGGCATACTTACTTACAATCACAGATATATAAAAAACTGAGCATTATTTTAAAATATTTTTAAATATTAATATTTTTAATACCTATTTCAAATATTGATAAATTATAATTATATTTTATAATTTTAAATTAAATAATTTTATTAAATAATTTAATTCTATTTAAATAATTTTCAATATTGATAGAAGATTTTAAATATTTTCTTTCGAGAGTAGTTTTTGTTTTCACAAACAAAAACAAAAATAATATTGCCAGAACTTATTTAATGTGCAGAGTATCAACAAATTACAACAACAACAACATGGTCTACAACAAGCACAATCACCAGTAACAACTAATCAGCCACAATAAGCTCACGGCCAAGCATTCGTTCCTGCCCACTCACAGCACAACCGTCCACAAATCTCAACTCCCGCCGCCGCACATTTGCAACCCATTCGCCCAACCAAGCTGCTATCCACGCATTCGCCCATTACTTCACCAGCCAACCACCCACAATGCTACTCACTCTCGCCCACTCAACCCTTTTCGTCACCCGTTCGCGCAAGTTGTGCGGAAAAGCTTTTGGCATAAAAAGGCATAGATGGCGCTTCGAAGTCGACGGCAGCCATTGCGCCAACGCCATCGCGCCATCGGCGCGTTGCCGTCATTGTGGCCGTTGAAACGCCATTGAAAAATCTCAGCGAAAAGCTAAAAAAGCAACCGGCTGCAGCAACTCCGACACTTTTCCAAAGATGGCGCCACCAGCGCGCCGAGTCGGTTTTTTTGCTTCATTTTCCGTTTTACGTTTTTTGCAGTTTGCCAAATAAAAGAAATAAAAATGTAAAAGCACACATCGAGAGGGGAAATTGTTTCTAGCGCTTAAAAATAAAAGTCGAAATTGCCAAAGAAGAAGAGAAAAGTTTTCGCCCCAACACACTCCCACACACACATACACGTTGTAGAGCCGTCAGACAGACACTCACTCGACGTGAAATGCTCTATGCATGTTGGTTTGGTTGTTGTTGTTGTTGACGGCGAGCGTTCGCAGTACCACATGCAAAATATTTGCGTGTGTGAGTGAGTGAGCGTTTGTGTGGCTATGTCGTGTCGTGTATGCAAATGTGTGGCAACTTTGGGCTGCCAAATGTTGGCCCCGTGCAACGTGCATCAGCGTTGCGCGGATGGGTTGAGCTGATGGAGCAGCGGAGAGGAGAGGAACGGAGGCCTGGTGAAACGTGGCGGCTCTGAGTGCGACATGTGATTTCGCTCATTTTACACACGCAAAATGCCAAAAGTGAAGCACTTTTACACAGATTGTCACTGCTCCTGTTGGCTGTTGTTGTTGTTTCAGCTGTTACACGGCCAGCGTGTTTTTTGTTTGTGTGCTCTGGTTGGCAGTTATTGACTGTGTGGGCAGCCAGGCTGGGTGGATGCGAATGTGGCAGTGAATGTGGTCGGGTTGACCAGAAATTTGTACTTGCGGCTGAAATTGCAATGAGAAAACGGTGCACAGAAATTACGACATTATAAGGAAAGCAAAAAAGTGTGTAAGAAACGGGGGAGTTGAGAAAAGTGAGTTGGTGGTTTCGTCTAGTAAAAACATAAACAGTGTATTTGACAGTGTTATCTATATTAATTTTGGGCAGCTGAACACGAAACTGAAGATCAAAACATTGTTGTAAGAAGCGTTTTCGAAAAATCTTGTTGATATAACATGCAACATGCTACTTTGTGGACGTCTGCATCCTCTATGGTTGCAAGAATACATTTTTTTGTTGTTCTTTAGAATAGTTTGAAGTTTTAGGAAAAATACGAAATTAATAAACTGAATATTTAAGTTTAAAGAAGAGAAGTATACACGTTTTTTTAATGGTATATCTTGACATAGTAAAGAAAGAAGAAGCAGAAAAAATTAGAGAACTTTTTAATTTGACGTTTTCTTTCAATTTAGATACTTTTTTATTTTAAATTTTGGCTGAAGTAAATGAAGAAATATTCAAATTCTCGTTATGCGTAAAAAGTTTTATGTTTAAGTAATTATTACAGCCACAACGATGTGGTTTCTCTCATAGAAATACACTCTAAAATACAGGTTCCGAGTATAAAAATAAAAAAATTTCTTATGGAATGTTGCTAATACAACCACATAGAAGCCTAAGACGTAAAATTTAAAATTTTAACTTTCCCCAGTAAAAACCTGTAGCGAAAGGGTTAAAGGACTTTACATTTTTAAGGGCATACACATTTCAAATATTTTTTTAAATATTTGCGGTTGTGCAATGATGAAGATATGGGTATCAAATGAAAGAGAAAAATTGTGTCCTTTTAACTAGACTTTCTATTTTGAACTTTCAGGACCAAAATATGTCAGGTAGGGAAAATATACATGTTTTGGAGCTCAGTCTGTAGATTCATAGGTACATATATCTAAAATTTATTCTATTTCAAAGTTCTCAACAAAGTTACACAAAACACGCCCGAAACAAAATCCTGCGTGCACTACTGATTTGAACGCATTATTATTAATATTTGAAATATGAAATGTTTTAAAAACTATCTAAAGAGTATGAATACATAGTTCGGGATGTAAAGAAGATTCGAACATCCTTTTGTGATCAGTATGTAGGTATAGGTCGGCTAAGCTGGCACTGCACCTAGTCAACTTACTGTCAAATTTAGAGGAACCCATGCGTTCAAACTAGTGAGATTTCTGATTCAATGATTCAGTCATATAGAATGGAAGCCTTTAACTTTGAGTCCAGTTCAAGCCACACAGACCGACAGGTTTCGTAAAGCTAGGCCGACCTTAAATCTTGTAGACCTTAAAGTCGTAAACTTGCATTCTGACTCAGTCAACACCAATTACAGGACTCGTTTCTTTCGGCGACTGGCAACGGCAAACTTTTGAGAGTGAAGAAAATTCCAATGAAAAAGTTCCCACCCATACACGTAATTGCATTCCAAAAAAGTGTCTATCAAAATTCCGATGTATTGTGTGTTGTTGTTAATGCGCATTGTTAACTAATTATGCAATTATGTTGTCACTGCATGCCACTACAAGCGACTTCCCTCCCTTCAACACGCATTCTCCGCACTGCACTGCACTTCACGGCATGTTGCGTTGGTGTTAGAATAACGAATGACGCTTAAGCACGCTTTACACTCTCCCCCGCGTAGTTATGGATTCCTGTTATAGGTGAACCCGCTCAATTGTGATGCGGTTGACCAAGTTTCGCTGCGAGGCAGACAACTGGATTTCGAAGCAGAGAGACTGCAGCCACCTCGTGTACGTTGAGGCGTAACGAGCAACAATTCTGCAACTACCTAAAGGAAACCGGTGGTAAACATACACAATTAATTACATCGAAGCAAAAAAGAAAAGAACGACGTTGCTTTAACATTGCAATGAAGCGTGCAACGGGGTCTCCTCTGTGTTTGCTGTCGTTATGGCGGCTGCGAATTCATGTTGCAGCTTACATGCTGCAGCGAAAGCGCAATGACTGGGCGTGTTGCGCTTAATGAGGTGCTTACAAAAAGTTGTTCCCATCAGCAAACATTCAGGCCACATTATGGCCCACTCACTGTTGGTGAGACAGAAACATTAACTGTCTAGTTTCAGAGTCTACAATGGGTGGTCGAAGTATATGCATTCGCTTTGATATGAGTTTGTAACGCCCTGAAGGAGATGTGCACGGAATCGAGAAGTGTTTATAAAATTATAATTCATCAGAAACATCTTATCAAGATATGTTAAGTACAAATTAAAGAGACGAGGCAGTTATAAATTATTGTGGAAATTTTCTGATTGATGACTGACTGAATGAATGAAGGAATGAATGAATAAATCCTTCACCCAGGATTTGTTGGCACTAATTTGTTTATGAATGAATGAATGAGGGAATGAATGAATAAATCCTTCCTAAACAAATTAGAGCCAAAGAACCCTGAGTGACAACTTTTGCGCCAGGTGACAACTTTTGCGTACCCTGCATATAAATCGCACACCCACTTCAAAAGTGACACAACTCAAAATTTTTAATTTTCGGGTTTATGTGTTAATACTGTGCACAATGCATCTATCTACCAATAAGCAAAAGCTCAGTATATTTTGTTGTTGTTGCCAAAATACAGTTAGGTCTCTCTTCATGTCGAGAAGTTTGATGCTATTTGATCGCTTCAGCACAATGCAAAACAGTCCTAATTCAAATTGTGGCACATTTGACGAAATACATTTTTGTTGAAGTTAATTTTAAGTAAAGTTGTGACAATTTTAGTTTATATTTTCAAATAGAAAAATTAATTTCAAATTTTCAAAATTTTTCTTTCAACTTTTTAGCTGTCATCTATAAGTAATAAATTCGGCAAAAGTGATATAACTTAAAATAATTCGGTAATTATTAATTGGCACCATATACTTTTGAGTAAGATTGCCATTCTGCTTAACCTAACTTTTCTAACCCAACCTCCCTCTGTGTGTTGTTTAAACTTTTATGGCACGAAAAACTATTTCCAATATTTTTTATAAAATGTCCCCTCCGTTCTCTGCACTACACTCATTCTATGTGTCGATGAAATTCTGTCCCTCACCTGACTGTGGTCACTCCCACTACTGCTTGCAGCGCCAGCGCCAGCGTCACCACCGAAAATGTCTCGCATGTCAAAATGGTGTCAGCGCAATTGCAAACAGCGCCAATAAGCTGCGGCAGCGCACCTTCCCCGCCCGTTGGTTGCCGCAATCAGCATTCTGGCTGCAATTGGCAACATTTGCGTGCACGTTGCATGTAGCGTCGAGTGTACGCGCGTTAGTTTGCGTTCACGTGTGGCGGCAGTTTAAATGAAGTTTCCATAAAATGGTGAAAATACACGCGGAAAAATCAGCGCATCGAAAATGCTTTGGCTGAGCGCCCAACCGAAATCGAACTCAACTTGAGCGCCGCTTCAATGTTTCCAGTGTCAACTTTTCACTCCATTGCGCCGCGATACGTATACCTCAAATTTCCGGCCATTCAACTCTGGCCAACAAGCCCGCATCCCCTCGCCCTCCGCTGCAATTGAAAATTCGCATTCGCTCGTTCAGACACTTGAGCGCCGCACACAATGCTTGCTTAAGCGCCGTAACATTGCCCAAGTAGCGCCGAATCGACATATCAAGTTACGCTTGCTTACCCTGTCCCAGCGCCAGCCCCAACCCCGCCTAATGCGCCGCCACTGCCTGTCACGCAATGCACTTTTCGCATTTCTGGCGTTGTCGCACATTTTGACATATTGACGAAGAGGAAATGTCACGTCACGTCGTGTTTTGCCGCACACCTCCAATTTCCGGTTGAGCGGGCTGCCAACGTGCGCCAAAGTCAAATACGCTTTCGAAAAGCACGCGAACCCACACACGCTCGCCGCACTCGGCCGGCAGTCGAGTTTTGACACACGATTTAACGGTGTTTTTCGGTTGGCGTTTGGTCGTTTTGAGGGCAACGTGAATGGCGGCCGCCGATGCGGCGCTGTGGCAACGCTGCAAATTTCGACACAATCCTTTTAATAATGTGTGTGGGCGCACATTTTGGCGGCGGCGCGTCACAATGTTTGTGTGCACTGAATGCCGTGACGGGACGCTCGATATGGGGCCATGAAATTGATTGCAGTGCTTTATTGTTGTTGCTGGTGTCGCGCTCGAAAGTGTGCCTCGCATTGCAATTGTCGACCGCAACAATTTTAAGAATTTGTATATTTCGATCCTATTCAAAGCCACGCGACCGGGTGGTCTCGTCGGTGCACCGAACTGTCAAAGTGAGTTGTCACCAGACACTTTGGCTTTGTGCGAATTTCTAAATGGACGGCACAGCACGTCTCGTTTATGTTGTTGTTGAGTGCTCGTTGGTCGAATTTATTGGACACTCTACGTGTCATTATGCAAAGAATATTATTGTGTTGCTGTTGCGGCACAAGAAGTAGTTCCAACTGTAAGAAAATGCATACGAAAATCAAAGTAAACAGAAAATTAGAAGCATTTATGGTCTTAATGAATCAATTTTCAATGTTTACAAACATTAAAATGGTTTTTTCGGAAACCACTTTAGAAATATCTACACTATCGTTTGTTCTATGGTATCCTTGTATTTTCTTGTTGTCAGAAACGATACTGTTTAATTCATGAATTCCTCGAATGAAAATGTAAATTGTAGTTGTAGTTCTTATACCAAAGTCAGACAAATGCCCAACAGAGGAAATGAAGGATCTGAAGTCATACTTACAATATTGAGTTTGTTGGCGGCGGTCCTTCGCTCAGGACACTTAGGCCTTACTAGTACCAGTACACTGAGATTTCACTCGTATTTGCGATATTAGAAAGTTACATACTCATAGATTCCATGCGTTCCGAGAACTGATGCGTTTTTGTTTTGTCTTTCAAAGAAAATAAAATTAAAACAGACTAAAAACACCACTAAGTATTTTAAATATGTACCAGTAACTACTTAAAACGACATTTTATGAAAACATACAAGGAATTGATGAATGAACAAAGAATTGTGAAACTTCGATTCTATTCCAGTAGATGCCATTTAGCAAATAAGTTGATTATGTCATTTTCTTTTTACAGTTCCCATCCATTGTTCGATTCTGTTGCTCGACAAAGTGAATAATTTCCCGAGGTCCAAAGATTGTTTGGTTCATATTAAAACATTATGAATGGCATATTTCCATTTCGGCTGGCATTCATCGTTCGTACGTTGACTTCCTCTTAAGCTCATCCATCAGTCAGGCTGATTGCCAGGAGTTCCTTAAAAATGTCAACTATCGCACATCGAGCGAGGACAATGCCATACGCTAAAATCCATTAAACCGAACAAACCAAACAAATCGGCAAACAATTGAGCTCAACATGCCAATTACACAGGCAATCAATGCAACGGCATCGCAGCACAGCAATGACAAATTCCCGAAGCGTCGACAAACAGAGCGAATTACCAATTCATATGAGTGAGTGCGAGTATGTGAAATTGGCAAACAAAACACAGCAAGGACACGGTAGCACTTGCACATCTTCCTTAAAAAATCCAAGCCAACAGAGCGACAGCCAGACAACCGACGGCAAGACACTGAAAGGACACTTTGGCCGAGAGGATATGAAAGGATATGTGAGGTAAAATAAACTCGTGTGACAAAGCAGACAGACACCGGCAGCACGTTAAGCAGATTATGAATGAAAGGCAGCAGATGGAGGGGGTGTGGGAGCTGGCGCAGAAAAGTGAAAGCGAACGCCGAGTGATACATCATCCGATCAGAATGCTTAAGAAATCATCAAATTTGCACAAGAACTGAAAGGAAGAGAGAAGCGACGAAGAGCAATTTCCCATGTGCCGATGCCGATCGGGTCGTTAGATCAAATGCTGCGCAATGTGCTTGAGGATGAGGCGGAGGAAGTGCAGCGGCCGAACAATGCAGTTAACCGTGCGCAAGCAACTCATCCGCTTAGTGCGTCCGTCGTTGCCGGCAGATAGCGGCAGAGAAAAGGACACTTGCACTGAAGGATCGCTGCACATTGCGTGCGCGCTGACGGGACCACAGCTGCGTTTGTGCGCGCTGGGAAAGTGTCAGGACGACGTGTAAGCGATACCAATTGCAACCTGTGCGAATGTACTTCGAGCAAGTTGAGATTGATTGCAGATTATGGAGCGGGCGAGTGTCTCCTACTGCGACAATGACTTAAGGCGATTTAAGAAAAAAATAAACAACCAACATTAACAAGAAGCATGCATGGAGCGGAATGCAGCAGCCAATCTGAGAGTGACATCCAAATGGGTTTCGGCTGCAAGGTGCAACACGGCGGCGGCTGCAGTGCAAAACATCAAAGAAAATTCTACACAAATGGGCGAAAACATGCGACTTGGTGTACTGTTCGAGTTCTAAGCGACTCTGCGCCGTCACATGGGCGACGTTTACTTAACTTGCCGGCACGTTAATCCGGCCGCAAAAACATGTCAACAGCGTTTTCGGCGATAGCACAACCGACGCGCCGCAACGCAATACAACACAAAAGCCGCACGGTGGTTGTTTACTTAATAGCGTCTTTTAATCAAAATATGCGCCATTGTTGGCTATTATTGCGCCAAAGGCAGCTTAAAACGACCTGCTTTAATCCTTTTAAAACAGCTCCCCGGCTTGTCAGTCAATAACCTCAAATGCCGGGTCCCCCCCACAACCAAAGCAACGCGCACAAAACGCCAAAAGAAAAATAATCTACTTTGGCATTTGCCCTCCTCTCCTCTCTTCCCGCTATGTAATGTGCTTGGCCATAAACGCAATTAACCCCTTTCGAATTGACGCGCGCATTCTTTTCGAGTCCCACAACAAATTTATTACGCGCCCAAAAGCATGCTACACCTCGCTGGCTTCACTGCTGTTTGTTGCTCTACGCAGCCGCCCGCTAAGCATTAAGATGTTATGATAATTTATCTTTGGATTTAAAGAGCTCAGCACACTTAACGCGCCCATATCCATCATCAGCGGCGGCAGCAGCAGCCGCCTTCGCAGCGCTAAGTACCAACCAGCGCGAACACGCGAAATACTCGAAAATGAATGCACAAATGAATGAATGGATGAGTGGGTGGCTGGGTGGGTTGGAGATGATGTTGGAGATGAGAGGAAATGAGCGCGGTGTGGCGCGCTTACAGCCATTCGCGCTTTTGCCTATATTTTAAGTTTATGGCTACTGGATAATTTTAAATGCCAACACTTATTGCCGTAATCTATTTGCAGTGTTTCTTTTGTTTGTTTCGGCGCGCATAAAGTTTTGTCTCTCTTTTGGCAACAGTAAAGCGATTTTGTTCACTTTCAAATGCAGATAATTCGGGAGTTGAATTTTGTGTTGGGAAAAACGTGGTATGAAAAAAACGAGCAGAATACGCAGCGAGAAGATTTTACGTCCCACATTGTGGCGCTCTTTTCTTATTCCTTTCATTTCAAATAGGACTCAGACTTTATAATTTCAACACCTTCCTTTACAGTTCCTATTGACTTTAACCCTCTACTGCCCCATACGGCCTTAAGGCAGGCTCCACAAAAACCTAGAAAAGTCCACATAAATTTTAATTTTTTTAAATGAAATTTTTAGGTCATGTTATAGATAAAATAAATTGTCATTTCTTGAATAAAGCACGGCTGGAAGCATCACATGCTTCCCATTATTATCAGTTGAAATTTGAACTTCGTGGAAATTAGTGGAAATAATTATTTCGTGAAAGTAAAGAAAAGAAAAAAATATTAAAAATACTTTTCGTTAAAAGATTAAAACAAGAAAATTATGTGTGAGTACCTTGTAATGTAATTTATTGATTTGAATTGTTTTATAGTGAAAAAAAGAATTTACAGTTACTTTTTTGGCTTCGGAAAGCAGACTGTCTTTAGGCTGCATCAGGCACCAAAGCGAAAAGATTTAATGCATTTCGGCTTGTATGTGGTTTCTTTAAAAAGGACTTTGGGACAGAAAATGAAAAACTGACTATGCCAAGTTACTATAAATGACCGTCTATATCAACATTTGGATGGGTCTTGGAAAAAAATGTTTTTTTTTGTCGCACGGTGTAATAAATGTAAAGTTGGTGTTATCACTGATTGCTTCATAACTTTGTCATTTTTCTTTCGATTCTATTGATATTAGGCTTAATATTTGCTCAAATAATATATATTTCATAAATTTTAAAACCAGAGGAAATAATTTATTTTATCCATAAAAAAATCATTCGAAAATTTATGATTTTTGAAAATGGTCCAAAAATTCCCTTTTTAGAACTTTCACCGTCAGTAACTTCGTTTACGAGATATGTGCTCATAACTGAAACAACAGGGAAAAAACGCCTTTTTTCCCGCTGGAAACCGCTGGTTACGAAAATTTTTGGATTTTCAGTTTCCTAAAATTAGTCTAGAAAACACTTTTATTTTAGTGTAATCAATAAAACGTGAAACTGTTCATCAGTTAAATTTTCTAGCTTATGTGCCCAGTACGGCCTTAAGGCACGCAAATTTATATAGGTTTCACGCAAACATAGAAGCAAATTTTTGTATTTTAAAAATTTTCCCTTCTTATACTACTGTGTACAAAGAATACCCGGAATTCGATTTCTTCGATTATCGTGGTGTTGTGCATTATGAGTTCCTTCCGCCGGGTCAAACTGTCAACAAGGAATATTACTTGAGCGTTATGCGTCGTTTGCGTGAAGCTATTCGCAAAAAGAGGCCGGATTTATGGAGAGACAACTCTTGGTTTTTGCATCACGATAATGCACCATCTCACACGGCATTGGTTCTTCGTGAACGTTTCGCCAACTCATATCGTTCCACAGCCACCGTATTCGCCTGATTTAGCTCCTTGTGACTTCTGGCTATTCTCCAAACTCAAAAGACCACTTCGAGGACACCGTTTTGAATCGATTGAAGAGATTCAACGTGAATCGCCGCGCGCATTGAAGGCCATACCGGAAGGTGACTATTTGGCATGCTTCGAAGATTGGAAAGTCCGTTGACATAAGTGCATTGCATCGGGGGGGGACTACTTTGAAGGCGATGAAATTGATTTGGAAGAATAAATAAAGATTTTTTGAATTATAAACAAATTCCGGGTATTCTTTGTACACAGTAGTATGATTGTTAACCCTTTTACGCCCATACCAAACCCTGAAGTAAAATTTTCATAAATTAATGTTTATTTGTTTAATAATTTTGCATGTTAACATATAGAAGGAAAACATTTTTTTGAAAATAAATAGTGTCCTTGTAAAGGGTATGTCCTCATATGGGGACAATGGGCTCATTGGGTATGAAATTTTTCAAAGCAAGTTCTTTCAAGACAAAGTGTCTTAGCACACTTTTTGCACTGCCAACGCGCTTTAGAATGGCAAATCACACACCGAAGCTGTTGCTGAATTTTTTGGGGGAAATGACCAACTCCATCTAGGTGCAAGTTTGGCACGTTAGAGGATGAGGGGCGTGTTTTGCAGCATGCTGAATGCCGTAAGTAATATCTTGCTATGGCACGACGAAAATGTAACTGATCCAACGACTCCATTCCATTAGCCAATACATGGAGACGCCAGGCATTTGCAAGAGCAACGTCTACCATATATGTAAATAGTACCCACCACCACTTCTTTCCTCGAATTGAAATCCGATACTTCGATATGGATTGATCAATCTGGTCAACTCCGCCCATTCCTTTGTTGTATGATTCAAATAAGTGCGGCATATTGACATATACTTTCTGTTTTGTAGTTGAGCACCATCTCTTGACTTTAGCTAAAGGTTCTAAGGTGTCATAATTGGTTGCCATCGTGCACACACTATTATCGACCCAACGTACCAGAAGTATTTCATTGTTGACATCGAACCGGTAGTCATACTCAGCACGCATACGTTTCTTCATGTCCTTTATCGGAACAAGGGGACAATTTTTCGTCCGTCCTTCTCGAATAGTACCAGAGGCGCGGTAACCTGAATCTGCTAATTCTTTGAGTAACATATGGCTAGTAAAAAAATTATCAAAGTATATGATGTGCTCTTTTGGTTTTGCAGCTAATCGTTCGAGAAGTGATTTTACCACTCTAGATCCCAACGGATCTTTTTTGATAGGTTTTGACGCATCTTTACCGCAGTATACATCAAAAGCGTAACAGTACCCATCCGAGCTTGCAATCATCCAAGTTTTGTAACCAAATCTCACGGGTTTGCCTCTTATAAATTGCTTTGATGGATGATGCCCAAAGTATTTCACCATTGACTCATCAATAGATAGCTCTTCATGCAAAGCACCCCACTGTAAAAATTTTGCTTGCAATATATCTATAAGAGGCCTCAATTTGAACATTTTATCGGATGATTCTGCAGCCACATTATTGTCACAGAAATGAATATTTTTTTTAATTTCCAGAAACCTGTTCCGTGACATAGCCTTGCTTACAATTGGCACTTCGCAGTCTTCATCAAGTGACCAATACATCCTTTCCCTTGGTAGACGATGATATCCTGACAGAATAAGAATCCCTAGAAAAGTCTTCATTTCATTGGCACTAATTTGAAAGCTATGGCGGTTATTTTGAGCAGCGTAAAGCTCTGAATATTTAATTATCATAGTGATTGTTTCGTCATCAAAAAATTTTTGAAATATGTTAACCGCCATCAAATTAGAAATGTCGCTAAGAGCGTTTAATTTCCGTTGTTCCAGCTGGGATTCTATTATTGGCGTCACTTTATAAGTAGGGGAACGTTTGCGCCAATTAGGCTCAATTTTGTCACTTTTAATTTTCTTTGCCTGTGCTAAATCCTGTAAAGGTATTTCATCCTCGGCCTCCCACTCTTCTTCCCTACCAATAGCAGATATCTCAATACGACCTGGTACGTCATTTGGAATGTTATCGCGATCAATTTCGTCATCACAGACCTCTTCTTCATCTGTTAGCGCACTTATATCAGGAGGCAATGTTATCAATTCATATTCGTTGTCACTTTCTTGCTCCAAGATGAAATTTAATGCATCTTCCAATCCCGCGTAATTGTTTTTGCTATAAAATGCATTTTTGCTCATTCTCATTTGTATCCTAAAAAAAATTCAAAATGTTTATTCACTTAAGCCCATTGTCCCCATTTGGGGACACCTTCAGAAAACTTCCTTTAAAATCTATACAAATGTATTTTTTATATAAAGATGATATACTTGCCTTTTAGAATAGCCTTGTGGTTATATGAAGGCAGAAAATTCTCAAATTAAATTCACAATTTAAAAATTAAAAACTATTTACTTTTTTTTTTAATTTCCACCACGATGTTACTCATTCAAGGTGTTGAATTCAAGTGTTTAAAAGGAGGAGAATAAAATATTATGAAAAAAAAGATGCACAACATACTAAGGTTTGAAAAAAATTTGAAATTTTTAAATTTTTCGATTAGGTAGGTGTACATAAATTACAAAACATAAGTGTCCTCATATGGGGACAGAGGGCGTAAAAGGGTTAAACTAGATGGTGAACAATTTTTCGACTTAAAAAAAATTGGGGCAGTAGAGGGTTACATTTTTCTTCGAGCATTTCTTTTATTCCCATGTATTTTGCCTAAATGACTGCTGCATTTATTTTCTATTTTGAAGATGTATTTTATTAATTTTTTAGTAGCAATAAAAATATATAATTGTCATTGGCAGATGTAGCCAACATTCACACACACATTCAATTTGAAAAATATTTTTGAATAATTTATTGCAAAAATTATTAAAAAATATTGTGCAAGTAGCTCCACTGTGCGCGAAAAGGAAAATCGCTCGCTTAAGCGCCATTTAACCGCGGCCATTATTTATTCCAACGCAACTCGTTCGCTATCTTTTGTTATTATTATTACTGTTGTTGTTGTTGATGCAGCAATAAGCATTGTTGCCATTTTGTTGGCATTTCAGCGCAGCCCCATTTCCATCTCAGCGCCTTAACCATTCTTATTTATGGTGCGCGAGCGTCCCTTTTTTTTGCGCTGCGGCTGTCAACGCCATAAACGCTTTCGCGGTGAATAATTCAAGAAATCCCATTTACAGTTGCAGCCAACAAAACCCGAGTTGAAACAAAAACAAAAATACAAAAAAAAGCATAAGCGAAGACAAGAAAATTAAATGCGCAATGTCTTGCAGCTCCCAATGGGGTTGCCGCCAACAACAACAACATTAAATAAAACAAGAAAAATCGCACAAAAAGACTTTTAATTATTTTTAATTTTCATTATTTGTACTTGGCAGCCTGGCAACGACCCACTCGCGCCTCATGCGGTGCAAAGCGCCCACGCCGCCCACCACACCCCATCGAAAAGCCAATGGCGGCTTGCCACTTGCCACTTGCCGGCGAGCACAAAGGCGCCAAAAGGCTCGTTAATTAAGCACAACAATAGTGAAAATGGCCGCGCAGTGCGGAGCCGGAGCGCGGGAGCGACGTGGAAAACAATTGCGCGCCACAGTGATAATGATAATTTTCGCACTTTACTGACTAAAGTCACTCGCGCGGCGGCGGCAGCGGCGAGTTAATGAGTCGCAGCTAAGGCAGTGCCGGCGGCGCTGGAGTGGGCGGCACTAAGTGTGCGCTGCACTGTTTTGGTGCTTTTGCCAGTGTTATTCGTTCCGCGGTGAGTGCGGCTACACCCAACTGACAGCGACGGCATTGCTGACAGTCGCAATGGCACTGCCAATGGCCGTCGCTGCGACTACTATGTCGCGCATTGTTTTAAGCGGAATGAGGCCGCGCTTAATTGCTTAATTATGTTAAACAGCGGCAACACTAATACCAGCACCAACAACAACAACAGCAGCAGCAGCAGCAGCAAGCACTGCAGAGCATTTCCGCCACTGCGGCGTGTGCTGATTGGACGCGCTGCCGCCATGTGCCTTGTGCGCGCCTTCCAAATTCAATTTGCTTTCTTTAAAGCATTCTTCATTTGAACTGACGACCGCCAACAAAGCCAGCTACAGTCGCCCACACACACGCGAGCCTATTTAACGATGGACGTACACACCGCAGTCGATGCTATTTACGCCGCTCGGCATTTTGACGCAAGCAAAAATGCGGCGAAAATTTATGTCGTCGGCATATTTTGTGTTAAAATTGTCGCAAAATAAATTGTTGCGACTTTATTTTCGGTCAGCTGAAAACCGCTTTGTGTTTTTGTTCAGCAACCGCTCGATAATTCTTTTCTTATTTTGCTTCAAATTGTGAAGATTTATGATTTTTTAAATATGTCTCAAGTGATTCGCGCACAGTGGAGGCGAAAAAAATAAATAGCTGCGGTAAGCCGCAGCTATTTTGGTTTAAAAAATTCGCAAGCTTGTTTCCGCTAATAATCTCTTTTTATTTGTTTAGTTATAATTTTTTCGTAGCCAGATGAAAAAAAATTAATGCTTTTGTTTGATTAAAGATTTTGTTTATGGATTTTATTGTTAATTTTTGGCGAGCTACAAATTATTGCTGACAGGAATTTTTGCTGGTAGAAGTCATTGCACCAATGAATTTAGAGGATTAAGGCCAATTGTGGTATCACAGAATTGGGGATTTTGCTAATTTTGAAATTAGAACTTTTGCTAAAAACAAACAGGAATGCGCAGTAGAAATTCACGGCAATGTTAACGTGAGTCACTTTGGGTCAAATATAATAAACACAAATTTTGTTGGCTCGAACTGGCTCTTATTTTTGTCTCAACCACAGGCTTTTGGGTCTGTCTTTTGTCATTCCGAAAAAGTAATGCGCCGAGTCTTCCTTTTTCCGAACCAAAGAGCGCAGCTCAGATACACCAAAGGTAAAGAATCGTACAGTCTTAGATTGGCTTTTGAAGAAGTCAATAACCAATGTACATGCCTGGGCTATTATAAAACACTGATCAATGAGAACTGCTACACTTTTGAAAGGAACAATTTCAACAAGAAGGATTTCTTAAGCGACCAGGTATCCTTTACATAATTTTCACACTGGCAGCAATAATTTTAGTCCAGGAAGTACAACTCCTGAGAGTCATCTCGTTATCCAAGTTGTCAATAGCCCAAACTTCGTCTCGATCACACTCACCCTCAGACTCATTTGATGGAGTTCTCTTTCGATAGCAGAGAAGAAAAATAATTTTCTTTTTTGCTTCAGTTATACAACAAGCGAGCGAAATGTTCAAACATGTTACATGAATGTCTCTAATTTACACAAGTACTTGACATACAATGTCAACTATTTAATGGGACAGAAGAGCACAAATTTTTCTTCGATTCAAACAATAAACTTCAATCCAGTTCCCTATCGTGATCCAGACAACAGCAGACAGAAAATATTTCGAAAATGCTTTTAATCCGCCTTACAACCTAACAATGTCAAAGGCAACAAGCACAACAACAACAACGCAACACTTAACTAAAAGTGCAGTTAAATCCAACACAATTTCCATGTTCTGCCGCCGGCCGAAGACGCGCACGCGACACGCAATAAGCGATCGAGACAATCGAACGCCGATCGCAGTGCATCACTTAAGCGCGTCATTTAGCCGCGACGACGTGAAACGCCTCAACTCCTTCGCAGCAGGAAGGGCCGACACATTGTGGGGCGCGTGTCGGCGGTGCACGCACGCGTCGCACGTTGCAGCGCAGCGGCTGCAGCGACGCGTGCAGCAACGGGTGGCAGCATCTGGCGAGGCGCGGGCAACGCTTTTGAGTTATTGTGGCACGCCTGAAATGCGACGGCAAAAGTCACGTACGTGTCGTTGGCGCGCTGCAGCACTCGCCAAGCGCTAAGCGGTATTTTATAAATGTTCGTGTTTGTTGTAAAAGTGTTTGACACAGCAGCCGGCAGCGCCGATTTGTGTGCGCTTCGAATTTACGAGCCAAATGCTCAATTTTCAACAAGGTGTTAATTTCTCCTTACGGCACGCAACAAATGAGCAGCAAAACAAACAAACAAACAACAATGGCCCAAACGAAGACGACCCCAAGTCGTTCAACGCAACATCGCACAAATCAAAAGTGACGCGTTTTAATTTCTACGGAATGTTTTCGCCGCTCTCAATATTTTGTCAACAAAATTCCCAATAATTCCAAACTATTTACGAGCAACAAATTACCTACGATGCTGCTTACAAAATTTTTAAAATATTATTTCACATCAAAGCGGCACCGCCCAACTTTTTACTTTACAATAAAAAGATGTATTTTCATTAAAAACATTGTCGTGCATTTCCTTTGAAATGACCACAGCAAGGAGCATAACAAACAAACGCCCTGCCACATTTCCAAACTCGCTGACAATTTCTGCATCCATTCGAATGTTCAAATGTTGCCGCCTAGTTTTTTGATCGAAAATACTTTCACCAACGCCAATAACCGCGTTGAGCAGATAATAAATTAAATCACTGCAACAACAACATCGCTGTCACTGTCCATTTAATTTGCACAGGTCCCCGGGCTGGTTGGACGCAGAGTCCGACAGCATCGCCGCACAATGGCCGCGTAGGTGTGATTCCACAGAATTTCCTTTGAATGGCCGGAGTCACCTTTTCGCTCGGCCCGAAAACACACGAAATTGTAACAACTCAATTACAAAGCGTTGTACTTTTTTATTGACTTTTCATTTTCGATAAACTGGATGGCCTGCACATTTATTTTTGCCACATTTTTGTGAATGTTTACAAAACATTGCACAACACTGGACATTGAGAAAAAAGTCAACTGCATTGTTGTTATTGTGGCAGCTTCGAATGTGACCGACTCTAAAGAATTCAGCACAACTGCAAAGCAATTGGAAAAAAGAACAGTCGGATTGGTGCGTTCTGGTATGTCTGAATGTGTGGACGTGTGGTCAGACCGTGAGGCGACGATACAGTGCAGCAAAAAGGAAAATATTCATTCAAAAATATTTATGTATGAGTACACCTCAACAGGACTTTCCATCTAACTCGTTTTGGGGCCATTCTTTTCGCACTGTCTTACGTGATTTTGAAAAAATATCTAAAATCGACTTCCTCCAAGTACTTTGCGGTCATCTTTGACCCCTACTCCATCTCCATTTCGTTCGCTTTACTTTCTTCAATATAAGTTCTTCGCTTGTCAGCTTCTAAATATCTTTGTTTCTAATGGGGTTTGGTGTTTCACCAGAATATTGATTCCAGTAGAAAAACGGGTGTTACGATTTTCGAGAACGACTCTTATCATATTCATTCACTTTTTCCTAGTTTTGATTGTAAAAATTATTCATATCAAATATTTTAACCAATTTTAATTCACTGGAGCCCACTGTGACGTGTGGTTTTAAAATAACAAATTATAAATCACGGTTGGTGTACGAAACTAACAGCAGTCTAACCAAAATAGCCTATCGGTAATACACTCTTAAAAACATATAAAGAGCAACAATACCAACAATACATATATTAAATTTTACTACCAAAAAAATATACTTGTTCTTAAACAAAAATACTTGTAACAAATATTTTTTAATTTAATTTAATTTAATTTAATTTAATTTAATTTAATTTAATTTAATTTAATTTAATTTAATTTTATTTTATTTTATTTTATTTTATTTTATTTTATTTTATTTTATTTTATTTTATTTTATTTTATTTTATTTTATTTTATTTTATTTTATTTTATTTTATTGTATTTTATTTTGTTTTATTTTATTTTATATTATTTTATTTTATATTATTTTATTTTATTTTATTTTATTTTATTTTATTTTATTTTATTTTATTTTATTTTATTTTATTTTATTTTATTTTATTTTATTTTATTTTATTTTATTTTATTTTATTTTATTGTATTGTATTGTATTGTATTGTATTGTATTGTATTGTATTGTATTGTATTTTATTTTATTTTATTTTATTTTATTTTATTTTATTTTATTTTATTTTATTTTATTTTATTTATTTTTATTTAATTTAATTTTATTTAATTTAATTTAATTTTATTTTATTTTTAGAAATATTTGTTTACATATTTCAAATCTTTTTTAAGTATTATTTACCTTCAATTGAAATTTCTTTAAGCGCATCCTTTTTTGCAGTGTAGTGTTCCGATGGCCAGCATCTTTGGCCGCTTCTAACGCCAAAAACAAAATTAGATAATACAGCAAGCGAAAGCAAACAGCTCAATTGTCAACCAATCCAACACAACAGCAGCAACAGTATCTCAAAAGGATTCAATGACAAACGTTAAAGGACGAAAAGTAAAAAAGTGGAACAAAAAAGCAAAAAGTCGAAAAAATACACCGAGTCTCCGCATTGTCTGGTTGGTGTGTCATTGTTGCTGTGCGCATCAAAGGGGGCTGATCGTGTTCACCTAAACAACAACGACGCATAAAAGCATCCTTGTTGCCCAACCATTAACCCACTACGCAGGCCCGTGCACAATGTTGACATCTCACTTTTTTGGCATTTACGGCGATGCGTTGTTCTATTTCGCTGTCTACGTGTGTGTGTGTGTGTGTACTTTTGTTTTGGCCGATATAAAGAATTCGTATAAAAGTCAATATTTGAGCGCTGTGAATGAAACATTGAGCACGCAGCGGCAACGGGCTCGCCCGGTGCAGCGTCCCGTTTAGCAGAGGCGCATTGTGTGCTCCTGGAAATTAATGTCCTTCTGACGGCAATGAATGCGACGGCAATGCAGGCCAACATTCGTGCGCAACCGACAAATATTTGTATGCGCGCCCTTTGTGGCAAAAACAATGCGTGCAGCGCGTTTACACTTTTCCACTTTCCATTTGTGTCGCATACGTATTAAATGTAGTTGTTGTGCATTTGTGATAAATTGCATAGGTTGTGAAAGGTTAGACGACGAGCGGAGTGGAGGGATCGGCGTCGGATAGCGGGCATTGAAAGCATTATTGACAGTTGACAGGATATTGAAGAAACGAAAAAAAACGCATTGATCGAAATGTCAGCGCTGTGATGACTTGATTTGAAGAATCGTTGAAACGATCGAAACAGAACAGAGAAACGGACAGCGGGAAAACATACAAGGAGCAGGCTAAATGAAATTTCGATTTAGTTCGATTTAATTAAAATGTGACATGGTTAGTGGTGACGTGATGCTAACTAGATGGATGCTTAATTCAATTTGTTGATGGTATTTGTCTGATAATAAAGAGATTTTTGTTTGTATTTTTAGTCGATTATTTAGCCTGGTCTGAAATACAAATTTTAGCCTTTGAGTTAGTTTAGATTGTTGGATATTGATGGATACAGAAGAGACATTGTAGTGACCAAATGTGTGAACAGCCCCAACCCCGTTGTGTAGTTGATTTAGATCCTGACCAGTGCATCCAATGGCATATGTCACCAGAAACAGCTCGTTAATCTTGCTTCCACCAAGAAAGCGATGACATTTTGATTTGTATTCGTATTGAAGGTATATAGGTGTATTCAGAGATATATATAGGATTCCTCTTTGCCTCCTCACAGCTGCTACAGTTACCTAAATAGGAGAGATCAAGTTTTTTAGCTAAAATGTCTTATTTAGACCACTGTGAGACGACATTGTAGCATTTTGTTTGAATATGGAAAGCAGTTAGGCATCTCTTAAACCGTATCCAACAACTAACCCGATTCTATTTGGTATACAAGTACGATTTAAGGGGTTTTTTCCTCGAATTTGAAACTTTCTTGTGCACATGAACATGAAGTTGGTTGCAACTTGGACGGTATGCTTCAAGACTACTAATGCGCTTTGTTGACAATCCTTTAAAACTGACTTATATACCAAATACTAAATAAGTATGTACCTACACCTTTAAGTGTAAACTTTTTTCAAAACTATCAAAAAATTGCTACATCCGTTTTAAGTATTTTTCGATTTTTGAACTAGTGCACAGTGACTCGTTCCATAGACAAAATTCAAAAAATGTATAGTCTCAGAATTTAACGATGTAAATTTATAGTCTCAGAATTTTTTCACAAAAATATGTAAACACATATATTCTGTTTTTTAGTCTATTGAGTAAAAAAAATTTTAATTTCATAAATTTTTATATTTAATAATAATTTAATTTAATAAATTTTTAAAATACATCGTTACCAAGAAGTTGCTACATTTTTCAATATAGATTAAGAACTGATGGGTCCATTTTCGCTTTTAATGTTTTCTCAAAATTTAAGGGTTAAGGGTTTTTTTCAGGTCAAAATATGCTAGGAATGCGCCTCTGGCTAGAACCCTCGCGGAACTGAATAGTGTCACCGACCTCGATGTATCGCTTCCCAAAGGGACATTGTTAAATTTGTTATTGAATAGGTTAAGTTGAAGCTCATTTGTGTGATCTTTTTATTTTATTTTTTTTCCTATAGTCAGTAAGTTCTGTATGTTCATTGGCTTATTAAATAAATAAAAAATAAAAAAAATTTGCAAAACTGAGGCTGAGACTAAGTGTACTTCACTTATATTTTGAAATATTTTTCTAAATTAAAAATCTGAAAATTGGCAAAACTTAGAGGAAAATATCTAAAAAGTATGTGAAAGTATGTTCCTGGATTTTTTTTATTTTAAGAAGCATTCTTTCTTTGTCGGATAATGTAATTACATCCTCCAATATCTTCCGATCTCAGAAAATAATTGTATTTCAAAAGTGATCTAAACACCTATTTTTCGAAGAAAATTATTTTATTTATCCCTAAAAGTATGCAATTAGCATGAAAAATTTAAAAAAACTGCACAAATGAAAAAACATACATCTATTTTTATCATTTTTATTGCAAAAATAAAGGGTCCTAGGACAATTTCTGTTTTTCAATTACTTTGCAATTATCAATGTTGACGTTACCGATTAAATGTGAAATCTGAAAAATCTAGCCAACACACTCGTTGCTATAGCTCACCAAAAATTACGAAAATTGCAAGTTTATGTCACAGGCATTGCCAAACTACAAAAGTTTAAGAAAAACAAAATAGAGATTTCAATTCAGCAGACCATGATTAACTAGTATATCAAATTTTATGAAGAACGGAGCACTCCTTCTAATTTTGTCCCGCGGTTGTATGGAGTCGAATCACTGTGCAGTGTGCATAACACACACTCTGAAAGATAGTTTTCTAAAGTATTTTTAAAAGTTGAAACACAGTAATCTAGCATTTATTTTTGCTATAAAACAGCTGATTTTAACTAAAATAAAACTTTGTTTCAATAGATATTATAAAAATATGAAAAAAAAATTATTTTAAAAAACTGAACCTCCCGCAATCACAAATATTGTGACTTAAAAATATCAACGACTGCGGGAAGCTCAGCCCTAGTCCTGAAAGAACTGTCATGACAATTTTATATGTATGGGTGTATGAATGTATATAACTGTTTACCTTTTATGTGGTGCAAAATCCCGCGAAGCACCGCTGGATTGGTGGTGGTGGTGGAAATGAAAACATTGTGTGTCCCCTAGTGTCGTGCAACATCCACTCAAAGCATTAAACTCACACGAGTGCCTTAGCGACTAGGATGCGGTCTTCCTGCTGCTTGATCCTTTGGCCAACAAACAAACAGACAGCCAGCCCGACAGCATGGCCGCCTTTTATGCATGTGCAGTGGACTGGAGACGCGAACGTGTCTGCTGCAATAGATATCAAAATGATAATGATAAACGGCGTGTAACCTCCTACTTCCAGATACTTTCTCAAATATTTATGTACACACACACACACAAGTACTTATGTGTGCACATATAGTGAATGTTGTATGCATTTCAGCATTTGCATTGCAAAGTGTGTTTTCGAAGAGGGATGAGCCACCACCATACCATCACCACCACTACACTACATCACCACGAACTGTGCGCTTTAATATTGTTTGACATTTGGGTTTTGTATTTCGCCATAATGGCTTTCTGATATATGTACATATGTACAAACCATATACTCACTTTAATATGAATGTATTATGTAAGCATGAATATTATTAACATTTTCATTTTAAGGAGATCTATGAGCACTTTTCATAAAGGATTATTCAATTGATGTGCAAGAAGCGAGTATTTAAAACTCACGTAAAACATTTGTGGCCCAATCTAAGGAATTGAAAAATTTAATTTATTCCATTCTAACATTTTTTGATTACTACCTACTGATGTTCAAAGCCAATATTTTCATTGAACAGCACAAAAAATTCACTTTGAAAGCATTAGTCTAGTAGTGGAATTTTCTACATTTTCCCCCATATCCTTTTTGCCAGAGCTTTTCAAAGAAACTTTAATCCACTCACACACATTCACACACAAACATATGGGCCCAACCCATTTCTACACACACGCACGCAAATTGCGCTGCCGCACTATCTTCGGGTTAACCAGATTTTTCATTTGAATATCATCGGTTAGCCAAGGCGGCAATAAATGCGGCAGCGAGAAAATTGCCCAGACACAGGCGACGGCTTTTCTAAATGGCTTCATCACAGCGGCGGCAACAACAACAGGCGGCATCCTTCGGCCGGCGAAGACAAACAGCTGCCAATTACCGCGCCGCGCCACAGCGATGGGGTTATCGACGCATCGTCGATTCGCCATGGTTGCGCAATGTACATTCGAGTGTGTGGCCGACCGACCTTTTTCCAATTTGCCAGGCGGCTGTTGTTTCAGTTTTCATTTTTGTTGTAGTTGTATGCATTTTATGTGCGGCATAAAAATCCCATCGCGTTGCGATTGCCGCGGCGCAGGATAATGCGGCGTAACATTATCCCTTCGCAGCGCCGCATTGAAATTCGCTATAAATTTGTAATGCTCTAAAACGATTCACAATAACGATGTATTTTTTTTGCATTGATTCGCCAATGCGACAGCGCAAGTGTGTGTATGTGTGTGTGTGCGAAAGGATATCGGCAACATGCTTCGAGACAAATGCTGTAATAAAGGCGAATGCGTGAAATTGATGCTGTGCGAGTTTCGCTAACTTTGCGTGGTTACATTCAGAGCATTCGAAGGAATCTCGAGATTGTGTTCGATGTGGAGATGTTGGCCTTTTTAAGACTTTGAAATTTTTCTTTTAAGGAAAGGAAGATACTAGCCGATGCGATCGTATCCAGAGTTGCCGCTTTTGGTCTTTTCGGACCAAAATTGGTAAAATTTGTTTACTTTGGTCCGCTTTAACGAATTTCGGTCCGTTTTATGATGTGAATATCTTTTCATTAGTACAAAAAATTTATTTAAAACAATTAAATTTTAATTTAAAAATTAATTTAAAAATAACGCAAATTTTTAATTTGGGCGGTTGGGGTTGGATTTGGTCGGAAAAAAATTGTTCAAGTGGCAACACTGATCATAACACTAGTTCTGAACATACATCAATGAACGAATCGTTTTTGGGGTTATGATCGGCGTGTATCCCCCATGGCTGAAAGAAAGGGCACAGCTTTGCTTTTATGACTTAAACTAAAGACACTAAGGGTATCCTCGATGTCTTGCAAAACCCTTGCAAGAACATGTATCAGTGTTGCACACATTGCACGAATTGCAAAACATTTTCCCTTGTATTTTGTTTTTATATCATTGCACGGATTGCAAGATTCTGCAATTTTTGCAATTCGTGCACCTTGCAAGGGTTTTGCAAGACATCGAGAATACCCCTACTGTACTTTTATTTGACGGAAGCCCGATGAAGAATCTGTACTAGAATCTTTCATTTGATGGAAAGGCTGGGTTAGGTTTGGAGGGAAAACCCGCTTTCCACCCAACTTCCACTCGGACATATTGTGGGTGCCACATTTGACACATCTCTCTAACTTTGAATTTGATAAAAAATATGGACGTTTTTAAAAAAGTAAACTAGAGTTTCGGCTTCAAGCACAACACACAGATAGATCAGAACTATTTGAATCAACTATTAAAAAAATTAAAGGACAATGGATAAATGGGTAAACTTCCTATCAAATTGTTGTAATAGTGTCTACTCTTCAGATTTCATAAGCAAAAATGTAGAAAAATGTTCTTTAATATTACAACATCAAAGTGGGTGACTAAAGAAACCAGTTCAATTTCGTATTGAAGCCTGTTCCATTTCACATTAAAGCACAAACTCCTGTTCGACATTTGAATCCACTGTGAAATCATATCGCACGCATCTGCTATCCGTCGCCCGTGATCTGCGTGTTGCAATCACACATAACGGCACCATCCAACGCAATAACTACAAACCGAAGTGTACTCGTAAAAATTGTGTTACACTCCATCCGCGGCGCAAGCACCATTTTACCGCTGGGACGGCGGCTCCGTGCCGATGTGCACGTGAATGTGCCAGCGAAAAAGGCGCGCAAGCTTTCAACGAAATATTCACTTTGTGAATTGCTAAAATTGCCACCAAAGCAATTGCGGAGAGGAAAAATCCATTTCAGGTTATCCGCGAATTTCAATCAGTCCCGAGACGCCGGAAAATGACGCCGCGCCGAGCAGCCAACGCCGTTTGCTGTCGGCGCCGCAAAATAAAACGCAACAAAAAAAGCAACCAAATAAATAAACAAAGAGAATACGTGATGCACAAAAGATGGAGATAACAAAATAAAATGTATGCGCAGAGACAATTTCCAAAAGCCGAAATGAAAATGAAAACGCAAACAGCAACAACACATTGAATATGTATGTAACTAGGTGGGGTGCGGCGGACCGAGGAGCGAAGACATATTAAAGGTGATTCGGTGAGAAAATCCACTTAAGATGACAACTTAAGCAGTGCCGACGCCACGCGTCTAGAAGGGAGAACGCTGCAACTAACGCGTCGCGCATTGCGCTGCACCAGCGACTGTCGCTCGAATCGCGGCGCTTAATCAAATCTCAACGAAATGGATGCGCGCCACTTGAGCGCGCAGTCAAAGAGTTATTTTTATCGCTCCCAATCAGCTGCGTATCCGCGCGATAAATCTCGTATCGGTTAAGCACAGCAGCGCTTCTGATTTATTGCGCTACTTTGGCCAGCGTTCTGAGGGGCGCACTGCTGCCGCCAGCTGCTGGCGTCGCTGTGCGTGGCGCAAATGATCTCACGCTTAAGTTTTTACTTACTCGATTTGTTGCTTAGACTTTTGCGTTTTTATTGCGCCGATCTGGCTGCGCGGAACGCCATCTGCAGCCACTGTTTGGTAGTTTGGTGTTGGCGCCACTTCCAGCGCCGTCAAAACAAATAAGCAACTTTTGCCCTCGCCAACGGCTCCTTGCGTTCGTCTTGATGCTCTCCTTATTTTGCGTTAAAAACTTTTGGTTTTTCTGTGTAATTTTTAGTGCAGTTCTGTTTTGTTTTCGTACTGTTGGAATAGTTTTACGACGACGCCGATTAAATGCTGCTCGTTCAGATCTGCCTATCGTTTTTATGATGAGGCTGCTCCATGGCATTTTTACAGATCATAAAATGTGTTCAAGTGTAAATAAACAAAGCGCTGACAGTCTGTCGCTAATAGCGATGCTGACGATGACGAATAGCTTTCTGAGTTGGCATCGTGTGGCGATAATCTCAGTTTTGAAATATGAAAAACTCGCTCAAATTATTGTAATTATCAGAGGTGATCTGATGGCTGCTATCACCTGGAGTTACGATCAATGTTGGGAGTCAATCACGCACACAGGATTTAGTTTGGGAGGCGGGGGTTAGTGCTTACAACTTTTGAGCACATTAACATTTGAAATCATATTTTACGAAAGCAATTTTAATACTTGGGGGTTTAAACCGCCAAATACCCCCTGTATTCACCGCTATTGGGAGTGATATTTCTCACGCACCACCTCCAATTCACAGTCTTCTATCACCTACTTATTTGGACCTGCTGGGAAAATAAAAATTAATTTAGTAAACCCAAACGATTGTTTGTCTCCGATGTCCTTGAAGATGTCCCAGGAACGTTTTGTACTACAAACATTGTAGTTCTTGTTCTTGCAGTCTTACCGCTTTCATGGAAATACGGGCCTCCAACTATTGCAACGAGCACCTCTCACACCGGAATTTTGCCGTTCACCATACAAGCCAAATTTTTAATAAAGAGTATCTTCGAAATTGTAAGCTTACATATAAGACTGAAATTTAGTACCCGTCGTCCCATAGATGAGTCATTCTACTGGTAAGATTTGATTTTTGTGACCCAAAATACAATTTCTTTATTTCGTAAGTAAAAATGGTAAAAATTAGTTTTTGAAATTGGCATGGTTCAAGCACAGTCCATTTCTTTACTGTAACTTAGCAGCAACATTGCCAATTTGTAGGCCTCAATTGAGTTAATTAGTAGCTCTTCTTATTCCTTTTGTTAGCTTTCTTCGTTAACTTGGATCGCCAAAGATTCGCCATCTTGCGCATTTCATTATCAAAAAAAGAACAAAGAAAGAAAATGTTGTGCGAGACGAAGTTCGCCGGGTCAGCTATTTAGTAGTTTATACAGCTTAGCCCAGTTCATCTGTTTCTCTGATGATCTGATGTTGTTGTGGTTTTGATGTTGTTAAAACGAATATGACCGGAGATCCTGCATATTTCCTTTTATTCAAAAAAACCTATATTGCTTTGTAACAGTATCGATGCTTCGAGTGAAAGTTTCGTCGACCGAAAAAAGATTTGCAACTCAATTGTCAAATTGCAGAGACCGCTTGGCAAGGAATGGCCTTTTCTGACTTTTCAAAGAAGTATCAAATGGGTGAGAAAGCTCGCAGGTATTATTCAGCTTCACTAATGCTTCACAGGCAGATCAAACTTAGACAATGCGACATAAAAACCATGTCTTATTAGACTCTCGAATGCTGACTTGCAATCGATAAATGGGTGGACCTCATCTGTCTTAAACTTTAAATGGACTTCAGATTATTTATGAATGTTTCAATCTCTTGTCAGTAAATTCGTGGAAATACTCCGTCAGAATTTTTTTTCTGAAGGATACAAGAAATACGATTTTTTCTCACCTATAACATAAACTCGCCATTAACGGCTAATTTTAATAGCCACATGCCTTGGCCTCGTAATAATGCGCGCACACACACACACACACACACATTCCCCAAGTAGTGGGTTGCGCGGGGCTGCGCTCGATTGCGGCGCACCGAAAACGCCAGCATCAAGTGCGGGTGAAGAGGCGGCCGTACAAATTAAAACAGCAAAACAATGGACAGACAGAAAGCAGCGCTTCAAAGCCGTCGAGTTTATTTAGCAACCGAAAAATGAAAACGGGAAATGTTTACTTCACATGTGCGCACGTCGGCCCATAAAACGGCGCGCAAACAAGGCGCACAAAGCGTTTTCAAAATATTTTCAAATGGTCTACTACACAACAATATAAGACAACGATCTGTGCGCTTTAGAAGGCGAAGGCGGGGACCTGGATGCCCTGCTGTCGCTTAAAACCGGCGCCAATAAATTCCCCAAAATCCCGAACTGTATCATAAAAGAATTTTTATTGATTGTAAAAGTAAGAAATTTGGAAAACGCAATTCTGTAAAGATTTTGTAAACACGCAGGGTGCATAGGGCGATGGGAAAGGAGCGGCGCACGCGATAGGCATTTCTGGCATTTGTGCAGACGGCGCGCAATGAAATTGCACGCAGCGAATAAATAAACATTTTAAAGTATTTTGGAGAAAATGTTAAATTACTAATTTGAGTATCGAACGTCATGGCTTCATTTGTAATGCCCGGCCGTGCGCCCCCACCGCCTCGTTTCGCATTTTGCAATGTTGCGCTGTGTGCGTGGAGCGGCGGGGTGGCCAGACACCCTTTGAAAATCCGCACAGCTGAGGGCGAAAAAACGAAACGCGCATTTTCAATTGCGCAGATGAAAAAAAGCATGCACATGTACGTGAAGGAGGGCAGCGGCAACACAGCAACAACAACAACAACAACAAAGAAGCGGCAACATAATCAAAAGGATCATCAGGATAAAACTTTGCGAATTGAATTCGCCACACGACTACCCACACGCGGCTCACCAAATTCGCACAGCGCAACTCATGCGCCGGGGTCGGGGTAGCGCAGCGCTTAATGGGCACGACAGGGGCGTGGAAGGACTATTGACAATGCTAATAAAGCTACACAAAGGACATGTGAGCAGCAAGGCAACGGCACATCACCGCTGGCTGGCGTCTCTAAGGATTTTTTCGCCGAAACATGGAAGACATGCACGACACGACTTGTATGTGTAAGTATGCGTGCGGCGTGTGGTGTAATGTCTGCGCCAGCGCTACGCCATGTCATCAAAGTCAATTGTGTGGAAAAATAGGAAAATAAATTTTCCAATGGCAGCGAGCAGAAGCGCGGGCGAGCGGTCGAGGCCAAGCGATGGCGGCAGCAAAAGTTCCAATCATGCAAATGCATTTAAATTGCAGAGCGCGGAGCGCTGCTTTGGAGTTCTTGAGGTTGCGCGACTTTGGCAATAAGTGCAGAGTGCGGATGTTGTTGATTGAGTGGTTGATTGGATAAGGCGAGCGAATAGAATGGCATTCCACCGAAACATCCGCATTTCCGAAGATTTAGAACAATTAAGAGATTTGCCAGCGATTCTTGCTCTAAACTGTTAGCACTCTCACGGGGTTTCTGTTGATCTAAGTTCTAGCATGGCGTTGTGAACAAAGTAATAGCGAGATTAATTTTTACCTTTTCAAAGGTCGAAATTCCACTGGGACAATTATCAACGTCTAAGAAAACACAAACAAGGCCAAACAACCAATGGAATTTGAAGGGACGATTGCTATGAGAGAAACGTCAATCCAACTGTCACTTTGTTATTCAAGCGACAAGTAGTACTGAAATCTTTGGCATCTTCTATCCAGATTACTGTAGGAGCTGTTGGGACAAGATGGAAATTGCACCAATTTAACACATTCACCTCATCCCGTCTGGCACTTCTAAACAAACAGGCAGATTCGTTGAAAGTTGGAAAACCTCGAGCACCTTACTTACTGTCTAGCATCCAGTGGCGCACCACAGGAGGAGCGGGGTTCAAATCTCCTCCCGAACACAAAAATTGCTGGTCCAAAAAGGGCCACATATGTAAGTACTACTTACATACGTGGCCCTGACCTTTACAGATTTATCAAACCGTTTCATCTACTTAACATCCATCGAATCGCAAAGGGCTCCCACATTCAGCGCAACATTTGAATGAAAAATCCATGGAATTATCTGTGGGCTAGACGAACTAGTTGACAGATTGTCTTATGACCAGGGAAAGGATTTTGAGGACCTAAAAACCTATAAAAAAGGCAAAAGAAAATAGCAAAAAAAGGCACCGAAAGGCACTAAAAACTGCTAAAAAGGCAGAAAAAGGCACTAAAAACTGCATAAAAAGGCAAAATAGTGCATTAAAAATTGTTAAAAAGGCAAAAACAGGCATTTAAAAATAAGAAAGAAATACTAGAAAATCGAAAAAAAAATGGGGAAGCGGTATCTATTTTTTAATAATTTTATTTCATCTGACGTATGCAACATACAATATTTATACCTCGCTTTTTGTAAAAGAAAAGGAACATCAAGGTTTTCAAAGATAGTTTAAAAACTAAAACTAAGATATTTTAATTGAAATGTTGGCACATATTTTAAATTCATATTTTAACTTCATTCGAAAAATTCGTTTCGGTTTTCGATGTAGGGTGCTATCAGTTGTGTCTTTTTTGTTGTAGTTGCATCGCTTTAACGTGTTTTTCGCGATGAATATGTTGCTGCACGTAGTACTTCTTTTCGTGATTAATTTTTGTCAGGAGGACCTAATCTAACCTATCTAGCAGCAAACAAAAAAGGCAATTTCCACAAAATTCTTTCCCTGCTTATGACTAACGCCATGTCGACTAACTTTTTGCAAATATTATGAGAAAAGTTCTTAAACAAATTTGTGTTTCTCAAATCAATATAAACTCTGGTCGCCTCAGGCACAGTAATCATATTTGAATTTTTCCAATTCACAACGCCATTTCTTGCCTGAAATGCATTTAAAATTATGTTCGCCCCTCCCTCTGATTTTCTATCTTTTCGTGCAACACCACCCCCAGTTTTCTTACGATTACAACTATTTCTCTTTCTTTACATTTCGATTACATCAAATGAAATCTCATGAGACTTACTTCAAATACTCGCATCAGCATTTTTTTATGTAGAAAATGTAAATTTTCCTTGCAAATGCGTCAAGAAAAGAAATTGCAACCCTCGGCAATTGTCAACGCGCCGGCCAAGTGCGTTGCGTCTTCTGCCCGTGGTGAGAGTTCGACTATTTACTTTGCGTATTTGTGTAACATGCCTCAACGCTCTGACAGTTGACAGCTGCTGGCAGCTTTGAAGCGCCCCCTTTTTGTGGTTGCTGCTCGTTGCTGATGTGTGTCTCACTTGCATCTTTTCCGCATGCATTCGGCACTGTTTGCACGTTGGCAGTGTTGACGGCGATTGTTCACTTGGATGTTGTGTTGTGTTTGGTGTTGCAAGTGTCAACAGTTGACAAACGCTGCGACATTGTCATATCTTCGGTATTTTGATATGTAAATAAAGACTTTAAGCGGTGCTTTATGCAATCTGCAAGGGTGTCCTTAGACCCGGTGAAACGGGGTTTTTAAGCAATTTTCACACTTTTCCTTTCAAATGGACGGTGACATTTTCGAAGCTCCTCGTTACTTGTCGACTTTGCTGAGTCCTTCCACTTAGCTGTTGGCATTAATTTAGTTTGAGCACTTGTGGTTCTATATCCGCTTACATTCCAACAATTAAGATATGAAAACTTCTCCTATCAAACTCCCTCCTTCGATTTGACTACTGAATAGCTCCACAAAAATCGTCCATTTCTTCTTCCAACATACGTTTTCTTCCATGTCCAAGCACTACCGCCACTTCGGCATTTTCCTCAGTTCTCTTTCATCCGCATCGAAGCGTATATAAAAACTCTCAACTGAAGATCATTTTGCACTTATGCGCGCACCATTTAACAATATCTCAAAACAACAAAAAAGCAAATACTTTGCGAAAATCTCCCTAAAAAAATGGCCAACACAACAAAGCAATTCGAACGTTTATCGCCCAATGAAGATCAACACATGTGCGTCCGAACAAACACATCAAATAGAAACACAGAACAAACAAGATCAGCAATGATCGCACACAAAGAACAATGGAAAACATATGAGGAAATTACCTAACTGATTAAAAAATCGGCACTCGCCTCGGTGCCTGTCCATTAGATTACGATCGCGCACGTCACACATTTACACAGGATCGGGGCCCGCTCCAGCTGGACACTATGCCGACGATCCTGCGGCCAATGCGATCGTGCAGTGTGCACGGCAGCGTACATAACTTAAGCCGACAGATTATTATTAGTGTAACATTAACATCAAATTACGTGTATGTGAATGCGTGTTGTTTGGGTAAAAAGGCGCCGACACATGGGCAGAGCACCGATTAGCTCATTATTTGCAAAATATTTACCATTAGCCTGGAACATTGTGTATTGAAAAGCAAGCAAAATTAACGATTTTATTAGTAAAAAAATTATTTCTAATTTTTGCTGAGTTTTTAATGCGAGTGGAACTACATGAAATTTTATGGGTATAGGGCTTGATGTTGTTATCTAGTAGTACGAGAATAACCCACTTGATTATGGATTTAAACGTGAGAACCTTCAAAACGATGTTCTACCAAGAGATGCATAGAGTTTCTTTGCTGTTCAGTGCGATTATGAAAAAGACTTCGCATGGACTAATTACGTTCCGCTATGATCTCACCAAACTCAAGGCAAGAGTGCACAATCTTTTCGCCGAACTCCCTCCTTTTCTTCTCTCATCAGGATCGCTGAACGGACCCTTCACTCCGAATGCCTTTTTTTATAAAGTATTAAATTTATATAAAACTATAAAATACGAGTCTCCACAAAACTTGGGCCTGAGTAGCAACCCTCTCCTCACAGCTGCCTCCAATCCATTTAATTTCCTTCTAGAGCCCACAAAATCGCATCCATGGGTTTTGCTTTCCCAAAGCATTATTAATCCTGGTGCATCAGCCAACAAATTATACTACTTAAACTCGATCTAAAGCATCAAAACGTAACGAAATAAATCGGCTTAGTGGCAATTATGTGCCCGAATGCGGCACTTGTCTGCGACAACACATGAAGCCACACCTGCCCGGGTTCTCACAAGACCATCGCCAAGGAAAACCTGCTCAAAATCACAATTACAAAACGAGCAACAACAATTAAAATAAACACACTGTCAACAGATTTAATGGAATGAAAACAAGCTGCACCAAATCGATTGCCGCAACAATGCGGTGTCAACTGGTGACGCCGCCGAAATTATTGCACGGCCCGGCATTTGAAGGACAAATAGCGCTTCGCCATTATTGACACAACGCGCACACAGTCCGCATTAAATCACGTCCACCACACGCGCACGCGGGCGTCGCCTTAAGCCGTTCGGCAAACAGCGCAACAACATGTGACGACGCGAAGCGAATTTCTCATATGAAAGACAAACCAGAGAATGTGCAACTATGAATAACCAATTCACCAAAATGGAAACTTGTCAGCGCGTCAGCCCCCCCTACACACACACACACACACACCAAATCATCGTCCACGCCTGGTACAAGTCGCACCCAATCCCCAAAGTATTTTAAATCAAATTTCTTTGATGCTCGTGCGGCACATTTGCCACACTTGCTGGCGTCCCCTTGCCGTCCTGGCCATCCTGGCCACTCAGGGCAGTTGTGCGTGTAATTCAATCAAACAAATCAAACGCACCCCGCTGCATGGCCGCTCGAATGCGCCCCTTACACTTCAGATGGCCGGCGTTGGTTGGGTCGATGAGTGAGTGGGTGAGGTGATTGTCTGGCGTTGGCAACACTGGCAGCAAGTGCCAATAATTCACTGCCTTATATGTGACTAAATAGTTGGTTCGATCAGAGCTCTGGCTGGCCGCAGCCGCTGACGATGGTGAGAGCACACAAGAAAAGAGGCAGAAACGGAAATGTAACATTTGTTGACTAACATCGAAAGTGTAGCAAAGTTCTTCGCGTATTTGGTCCACGTTGCAATGGAAAAACGGAGGAATTTAGAGCAAATGCGGCATCTGCGTCACCTAAATAATAATAGCCCTATTCACAATCTTGAGCAAACGGCCTTGCATCGTAGCATTTGCAAAATGGTGTGGCATATTTTTACTCTACACTTACAATATTGTTATGTACATCCATTTGCTTCACTCTTGTCAATATGCAAAACTTAGAACCCATAGCAAGCAAATGCAACACCGAATTTAAAAACTGACAGATTTCGGAAAAAGATGCAACAGGTGAAAAACAAATTGTTAAACAAGGAAAAGAAAGAAATAAAGGAACTAATCAAATGACATGAAATAAACAAAAAATTGAGTTACCGAAAAAAAGGTAAGGATAGGACGTTTCATAGCAAAAACTCTACGAGTGCATTCACCAAAGTTGTGAATTTCTTCTTTTGCCACACGTATTGCAAACTAAATAGAAAAAGACTGCTCACAATTGATGGTAAATGTTTGCTATTGCAAAGATTTGCAAAATCAACTGCAAAAGATTGTGAATACCGCTAATGCTTAGTTTAAAAAGTCTTTGTAAAGTTATATTAAATAAAAAAAGTGTATTTGTTATTATTCTCTGCGCAGCTTTTGGACCATCTCGACTTGGAGCTAAATTTGTTTGCAATTTGTTCACAATTTACTGTGATTTGTGTAAAGTAACGAAGGGGTAATTGTGGCTCGATAAGTGCTGAAAGCCGACCGGCTCAAAAATTAGTTCAAATTTCGAACCGATTACGTGCGAATTGTGCTGCAGCAGACAATGAATTGAGCAATCGACGGCAATTTAAAGCGCCAGCCGTGGGCCTTCCAACGAAATTCGCACTTTTCAAGTGTCAGTTACAAGGCGAATTCGGCAAGTGCTGCCCAGACGGAAGGACTTTACCAAATCGGCCGCACGCCCTGCTGCAGTCCTAAACAAACTTCCGCTCCAATCAGGGCAGCAGCCAACGAAATGAAGATAGAGTGCGCCCATCGTTCGGTGCCCACTGCACGGCACACAAATCAAGTGGAAACTCACAATTTACCCTCAAAAATGAAGCCAACATGGCGGCTAGCCCGATGCCAAATGTTGGCCACAAGAACAAACCCTCGAAATGCGTCGCCCCAGCACTAACCGACTGAGTGTCGGAGCGGCAGCGGAGCGGACAGGCGAAAAGTGCGCACAGACGCACGCAACTGAAGGACCGACAACGCAGCGAGGCAGCAGCAAAGAACGACGATGCTGATGAAGCGGTCAGCGTGTGGAGCGCATTTGGCGCTGATAAGTGAGGTGCGCAGCTGACTGCTGACTGCTGGGCGGTGCGGCCCACAGTGAGTGTGCGGCAAACAACCAAAATGAAAACTCAATTGATACTCGGAGGAATTTAACTGATTTGCTGCACTTGCCGCATGCACGCAACCTACGCTTACCGCCGCGCAGCACACCGACCGCACTGGGAAAACATTTGGAGCGCAGTTGGCACTTTGGGCCGCATTAGACGTGCCACACTTTTGGTTGGCCTTTAAGTTTGCTCTGAAGTGGCCGCACCACTAGCAAAACTTTCCCGACATGCGTGCCGGCCGTTGTCGACTAACGGCACTTGCACTCGCTCGTGCCGCATTCTTGATGCAATCGAATGCATTTTGAGGGCCACATTGCACTGACGTCGACTGAGAAAACTCTTGGAAAGTGCATTTTCACCGAAATGCAATGCAGCTGCGTGTGTGTGTGCGTGTGTGTGTGAATGTGTCTGAGTGGCTGTAGCTGCGTTTGTGTGCGCTTTGTTTGCGAGAGCGGCCGAATGTAAGCCGACATGACAACACTTTGAGGCGAAATTTGTGGCTTTAATGAAGGCAACTTGCAACTTGCAGCTGCCGCTTGCTGCTTGCCACTATGACCACTGGCCACTGGTGTTTATTGTTGTTTGATTTTGCTTTCGGGGCAACAAGCAACAAACGACTGTGAACACTGAGCAATTACCACACGTTGCGCGTTGCTGTTGTCCTGCGTTAATCGCAATGCGTCGTCGCAGTGGACGGACTGTGAGAAATTGTGAACTTCTGAACTTAATCTGATTGATTATGAGAAAAACACAGGCACAAATCACGGCTTAAGTTAAGTAATTTGCAGTCATCTGCACCACTTTAAAACAAAAAACCATAAAAATATCAAAAATTTTTAAATTTGAAGAGTTTATGCAAACGATTAATTTGAATACGGTCTCAAAAACTTTAATACTTCCGTACATAAGCATACTTGACCTATGTGCCTGCGTGTCTCTTCCGCCCCTTACTCACCCTTCGGCGCGCCTTACCGCAATTCCACACAGCCGACGCAGCCGCTACGCGCCGTAACGATTCCATTTTAAGGCCGTCTGCTGCTTTATTTAACAAAATCAAAATTCCTATCATAAATTTAAAAAATTCCCCACGCACCGACGCAATTTCAGCAACAACAAAAATGGCTGCCCAAAATGGTGGATAATGTGGCTGCCACGCTTTGGGGCCAGAGCGCACCGTGCAACATGCAAGCACGGCGACTGCAATGCAACGTTTCAACGCGCACGTGTATGTGTGTGTGTGCGAGCGTGAATGTGAATGTGCCAGCGAAAGTGCCACATATTCATACCGTTTTCACACTTTGCCAGGACGCGCCATAAATAGTTGTTGTTTTTGATTGTTGCCATTGCCGTCGAATGCCGCCAGTGTTGTTGGTATATTTATTAATAATTATAGTATAAAGTCGGCGGCAGCAGACACTGGGAGCATGGGCAGCCGGCCACGCGCATTTTGCTGTGGCCACGAGCTGCGAAGGCACACGCGTAATTATCACAGCAGCGCGTGCAACATGTGCGCGGTTGCAATATTTCTGCGTGCTTCTGATTTACAGATAATGACCGCCGGAATTGTGCTAGCGGTGAGGGTGTGAAATGTTTACTGGTAAATATATCAAAAAGGATTCCAGGTGTTGGTAGAAATGCAGCAAAATAATTGAAGGCGTCTACAAAAATCTAAATTCATAAAATTAAATCAATAAACATTTTAAAGAAATATTATAAATGTGCACATTTTTTTTAAGAAATGCTATTGCAGCCCTGATCCTAATAAAAACTATACATTTTGCTACACCATCCAAGTCTCCTTCTGTGCATTACAATTCCATATTCTTTCTATTCTATATACTTCTATAGATTGATATATAGAATGTAAAACATATTTATTACTTTTCCAAAAATGTATAAACATTTCTACACATAACTTAAAAATGTTCACAAAATTTAAAATGCTAATTTATTTCGTCTCCCGTGGCCAACTTTTTCCATTCCCAGTCCATTTCTGTGTCTCTCTACCGCCTTCTCAACGCAATGCAGTTCCTTTAACCCTTTCGGGACTACTGGGATAATACGTCTCCTCAAAACAATTATTCAAATCTTACGACCCACGCAAAATATTTTTTCGATTTCGGTGTTCCTGCATAAAAGGATGATTTCAGAATTTGTGAGCATCCAATATAATTTTCTAACCCCAAAATTCATAGCATGAGAATATTTCTACTGAGAGTATTTTGGATTTAAAAATTAAACTCCGTCCCGAAAAGGTTAAAGCGCTCCAAGGCAGTCAGTCCCAATGCCAATTGACCACCAAAGCGCCAAATCATCGTCACCGACAGCGCGGATTCGTTAGGCCTCATAACAAACTAAGCGAGCAGTGCCCACATTCAATCAACTCGAAACCAAATTTTGTAACTTAATTAGCATTGGACAGGCCGCAAAGCGCCCGCCACACAGGTACAACAACAACAACAACAGCGACAGCGACACACCATTGAATATCAGTTAAAGCGAGAGCCGTGTCGGCCAACACATGTTCACCGGCGGCTAATTCGCCCCATAATTGACCAGAAAAACGCATGCGGAACCGATCGTCAGCAGATCAGATAAGCCGGCGCACGCACATGGGAAACACAATAATGGCCAAACACAGAGCCGCAGGGGCAACAAGTGGAAATTAACAACAACAACAAGAAACAGCACAGGTGAAAATCACCAGCAACTCAAAGAACGATTGAAGAGACGATGACGGCGCACGGGTTAGATTCGAGGGAGCAGACGGCGACATGGATTTGATGCGTTTATGATTATGACAGCCGCGATTTAAATATCCGTCGCGGGCCTGAGCGCAACTGTTATAATTTCTTAATTGAAATACAAAAGATCAAAGTGAGATCGGCCGGCAGAGGCCGCAAAGCGGTGGTGAGGAGCGCGGCAGCCAGCCAAATTGTTGAATTATTTGACATTTATGACGTTTCGCAGACAATGGGCGGACAGTGGGAAAACTGAGCGACGCAAATGCCCCCGCAAAGTCAGCGACGAATGTGGTCGAAAGCAGTCGAAACGCCAGAATGCAGCGAAAAGGGTTAACGACGGTTTTATTCAAATTTCAAAGAATTTCGAAAAAACTAAAAAATGTGAAAACATTTTGGCCAGAAGTCAAACCGAAATGCTGGGAAAGCAACCAGCTCGAGCGAATTCAAAGAAGCGTTTACAACCTCGGAAATAGCTGACATATTTTTGACAATCAAATGCATCTCCGTGGCACAATTTCGCTAAAAAACTGTTAGATATTTTCTAGTTTACTGTTGTCAATAAAAGCCGTTGGGCGTTTTCGGTGAAATGGCCAACAGCACAAGTGACACGCTTCAAGGAAAGCGTTGAAAGAGTAAAAAAAAAATGCCAAAAATGTCAGGACCATTTGTCCTACATTCAATCCTTTTCGCTCTGAATTCAAATTTGAAACAGTTCACAGAGCTACTCGACATTAACCCATTCGCCGCCATTGTCGTGCTTACAATGTGTTCATGCGGCAGTCATAAAGTGTCATAAAATGCACCAGAAACAGGAAAACTCACACAAAAAATAAATACTAAAAAACAATCATAAAACATTTGCAACACACCAACAAATTAGTTCGACTGTACGAACCCCTTTCCCTTTTTTACAAAGTGCTGCAGATTTTTTATAGTTTATGGCACCGTTAACCATTTTCACAGATTTATTGTTTTATTACTTTGGGAAAAATATCCAACACTTTACCACCACCGCCAACACTGACACAAAGCCACTACAACACTGGTCATCTTAACCCCTTCTGTGGTACGTTTTTTTTATTACGTTTAAGGTCGGCGTTGGTTTTTTACGATTACCGATTTTGTACCCTGTCGACCTACAAATACAATTAGTAATTGTTTTACTAAATGCCAAAGAGCAGAGATAACAGAAGAGGAGAGCAGCACTCTTAAAAAAGGTAATTGACAGCGTTGCCATGTGAATTGTTTAGATTTTGTCAAAGAATATAAACACAACCAAAAAAATAAATAAACACTTCATATTCTTAAAATTTTGTGCGCCTAAATTCAGCGAAAAAAGAAAATAGCCAATAGAGAAAAAATAACAATATTAAACAAGTAAAATTACTATCGCAGGCGATAGTGAAAAATTTGAGTATCTCGTTTACTTAATTTCGCACATTAACTCTGATCGATTCGAATTGGTCCATTGCACAGTGATTCGTTCCATGGACAAAATTCAAAATATTTATAGTCTCAGAATTTAACGATTTTGATGTCATTTGAAAGTTAAAACTCCAACTAAGAAAACCCCAAAAAATCGGTGCAATAAATTAATTAGTGTGTGTGCAAAAGCGGTTCAAAGTTGACTCTTTTTTCACAAATAAATTTAAACACATATTTTCTATATACAAGGTGCAACCCAAAGTAAACAGGACTTTTATAAAATAAAGAAAACGGATGATTATTTTTGTATAATTCTTTTTATTTATTCAAAATACTCTCCTTCTGCTTCGATACAACGTTTTGCACGGTCCAAAAGCATTTGGAATGAGTGTTTTAGGTCATCGGCCGGCATCGCCTTCAGAATGTTGGTACAAGCCTTTTGGATGTCCTCAACGTCCTTATAACGATTTCCTTTCATCGGCAAATGCAACTGACCGAATAAGTAGAAGTCACAGGGAGCCATATCAGGCGAATACGGTGAATGATTGATGGTAAAAATGCGATTTTTGGTCAAATAATCGGTCGTAACTAGGGCTCTGTGAGCCGGTGCATTATCATGCAATAAACGCCAACTTCCTTCCTCGCGATATTCTGGCCGAATACGACGAATGCGATGCACCAAACGCTTCAAAACTTCAACATAAAACAAAGCGTTAATTGTTTTTCCCGGTGGAACAAACTCTCGATGAATTATTCCCTTTGAATCGTAGAAACAAATGAGATGAGTTTTGATTTTTGACTTCTCACGGCGGGTTTTTTTCGGATTTGGCTCATGTGGGTGCTTCCATTCGGCACTTTGACGCTTTGTTTCGGGATCATATTGAAAGCACCACGTTTCGTCACCGGTTACGATGTTGAACAAGAAATTTGGATCACGTCTGGCTTCCCGAACGATGTCTTTTGCGTGCTCAATTCTCTGCGCTTTTTGGTCGTCGGTTAAAGTGTGCGGAATGAAGCGAGAACACACTTTACGGAGACCCAAATGTTCGGTTAAAATGCGATCAATTGATGTTTTGGAGATGTTCAATTCCATTTCCATCAATTCCAATGATGATTTTGGCTGCATTTTGATAAAATCACGCACAGTTTTGATGGCATCGTCAGTAATCACAAATTTCGACTGGCCGACGTGTTCGTCGTCATTCAAGTCTTCACGACCATTCTTGAATCGATTCAACCACTCATTAACACGGCCACGGGATAAACAATCATCACCATAAACTTGCTTTAACAATTTAAACGTTTCGGTAAAAGTTTTACCAATTTTAAAACAGAACTTAATATTAGCTCTTTGTTCGATCGACATTCTCGTACCAAAGTTAAAAACATACTGTCACATTGAGCGGGATATTTCGGCGTCTACTAGACCAAATGTCATGAAATTTAGACAGTATGTGAATGAAAGATGTACCTTTCCAACGCATGTCCTCACACATAGATGGCGCCACCAGAAACGTCCCTATTGCAAAAGTCCTGTTTACTTTGGGACGCACCTTGTATAATATATATTTTTTAATCTATTGAGTAAAAAAATTTTTTAAAATACATGGTTATCAAGAAGTTGCTAAAACATTCAATATAGATTAAGAAATAATGTGGCCATTTTCGCTTTTAATGCTTTCTTAAAATTTGCAAACCAGAGGCTTAAATCTCTTAAAAATCTGAAAATTGGCAAAACTTAGAGGAAAATATCTAAAAAGAATGTGAAAGTATGTTCCTTGTTTTTTTATAGTTATTTTAAGAAGCATTCTTTCTTTGTCGGATAATGTAATTACATCCTCCGATATCTTCCGATCTCAGAAAATAATTCAATTTGAAAAGTGGTTAGACCACTACCACGCACAGACCACACCTATTTTATTCATCACTAATCAGCATGAAAAATGAAAAATCTGCACAATTGCAAAACATACATCTATTATTATCGTTTTTATTGCAAAACCAGAGAGTCCTAAGACAATTTCTGTTACTCTTTGGAATTATCAATGTTGACGTTACCGATTAAATGTAAAATCTGAAAAATCCAGCCAACACATTTGGTGCTATAGCTCACCAAAAATTACGAAAATTGCAACTTTAAGTCTCAGGCATTGCCAAACTACAAAAGTTTAAGAAAAACAAAATTGAGATTTCACTTCAGCAGACCATGTTTAACAAGTATACCAAATTTTATGAAGAACGCACCACTCCTTCTAATTTTTTCCCGCGGTTGTATGGAGTCGAATCACTGTGCTTGTCTGCTTACAGTGTTATTACCTTCAAAACAAATCTAAAATTGTATTAATCTGGCAACACTGTTATGTTACCCTGGCACATAGTAAAAACTAGAGAAATAATAAAACCAACAACTGACAGCAAAAAGTGCTTGCCGCAAAAACAAACAAAATATTCTTCTGACCTACGTTTTGCTACAAAGGCATTTGTATTACTTCCCCATAAGGCACAAAAAATGAACGAGAAAAATCATTGTCCATGCAAAAAATGGTACCAAAAACTATGCGACCGTTTTTTAAACCCTTTCGCTTCTTTTGTTTCTGGGTTGAATAAAATTCAACTGAAATCATAAAAAACTATAGAAAATAGTACACATTTTGCGAGGTCATACTGTTTTCCAAAAGTCTACATTTTAATGGTTTCTGAAATTAGGACAAAGATGACACAAATAGTTCTGAACGCGGTAGGGGTTCTTATCCGGAAAACCAATAGCGGTATTCCTTTCCTGCTCACATAAGCCAAAGCCACAAAAAAGTGGGCGCAGCGCATAGATTTTCAAATCATTTCGACGTTGAACGTTTATTGAAATCTTTACCAAATTTTGATGAAATGTCTCAGCCGAATCCTGTTGATTCTGAATTCAAATTTACACATCACCTTCTTCTGGGCTTTATACATTCCATATCAAAGTGAATATGTTCTGCCATCCTAGTGAAGGATAGAAAAAGGAGAACAGTTGAGCCAAAATGGAGAAACATTTTATTTTCATTGGCAATGAAGGAAATTTTTTAAAACTAGATTTTCCATTAAAGAGGTGAGATAAAAACCATCACATGGCTTTAAAAAGTGAATATACAAGAAAGCTGCAACAAGTTTAATCTCTTACTAGAAGTCTTTTTCATTACAAAAATTGTGCTAACTTGTACAAATACGTATCACTTCGTATGCTTCAAACAGCTAAATGATTCCCGAACTCCAAACTGTAGTCATTCAAGTTCGCTAATGAAAACAAAGTACAACTGAATGGAAACATGTTAAAATCACGAAAATTCCAGTTGATATGTAAATGTGTCCTGTAGGCACTGTTTGGCGGTGCGGTTCAGACATACACACACAAACAGTTTTTCACATTTATTTGTGATATTTGCGGTGGCAGATGATTCCGAGAAGCTAAAACAGTTGTAAAGTGTGCACTAAAAACCCTTTTTCGCCGCTTGCACAGCGCACGTCAATATTTGAACAGGAATTTCGAGGCATTTCGATGTTGTCCGTTCGCATCCTGCCTTCCGTTGCGTACACACAAAACCCGCTTTGACGTGACTGGTGTGGCTGTCGCTTCGGTTGTTGTGGTCATGTTGATTTTTCGCGGTTCAATAAAACAAAAATCGTAGAAAACCCGATGCGAACGAGTTGGCAAGTTCCCGTTTCCACGAAAGAGTTTGCCGCCAAGATGCACCGGCCAACTCAGCGCAACAGAATCCTTTCGTATTAGCGGCAAATTTTCGCTTTTCAATGACTCGGCTTGGGGGTGATTGTTTGGTTGCGATCACGTTGGCGTTTGGCGCGCAATATGTACGGACTTTGCTATGTGAAATTCATTGGCGGTGTGTATGCTAATGACTGCTTTGCGGCAACATCAGGTAAACCAGACATAATGGTTTTGTCATGTCGGAACGGGCAAAGCGATGGTAATGTGTGACTTGTCGTGGTTGAAATCGAAAGATTCCACTTACAAGTTATTGAAGATTAGACGGATTCACCGGAGACCACAGAGGCAACCTTGGATAAGAGAAAATTAGCCGATAGAACAGCCGAATGTTCTATCAAATCAAAATATCTTCAACAGCTGTAGAACGCTATAGGCGGGTTTTTAGTTTGAATAGCTTTTAAACGAAATACCGAGGTAAAGTCAAGTCTTGAGCTTTTCATTGCTGACCTTCTGACTACCAACATCATGTAAACAGGAACTGGGCATATCAGTAAAAGTTTAATGTTGTAATTTGCTTCACTCGCACAGAAATGTAAATAATGAAAACATTAAAACTAAGGTTGCACGCCGCAAGACTTAGAAGCAGATAAGATGTTAATGTAAAGAGGGCAATCTCGCATTCTCTATGCTACTCTTGCCTAGACCCGCACTCGAGAAACCAAACTTAAAAATTTAAAACTCAAAAATATATACTTACAGTATAAAAACAAGCAAGTTTTGTTTACATTAAAACAACATGAATATTGCGCATTAGCCAAGTTTAAGTATCTGAAATCTTCACTTAAAAAACCAACATGTGAGCTTTGTTTTAAATTAAAAATGTTGTTTTTTGAATTCGTATTTTCGAATCATTCATTCATATAGGTGAGTTTATTTTATAAATTCTTTTTGCAATGACTCATAAAGAAGAACGCATTTTTTGTAAAAAGTGTCCATGACATATGGACACAGTGCGCTATCAGCGCAATCGTTCTCTCAGTTCTCTCCACTGACTCAAAACGCTTTCGATTAAAGCTTTTAATCGATACGTTTATAAACTTGATATTTTTTAACACAACAACTCAAAGCTTTAAATCAACAACTTGATTAATATTTGTATGTGCGTACCTACATACATACATACCTACTTTAGAGTGAGTCAACATACCGAATTTTGGTAATTGTTGTTTTCATTAAATTTGTTCATAAGTACCAATGCACACATGTTCGTTTCACTGCTTAGGATCTCGTTTGCTTGCGCGCGGCCGTGACTTGAAAGTCTTCCAACAGCTTCGATAGTTATTTCCGTTTACTATTATTTTATGAAATATCACGCCGCATTTTTTATGGCCGAACGCTTCAGCAATTTTATTGCTTAATTACGAACTAATCGAACTGCGCGCAAACGAACCAACTGCATTATCCTCTCGAACATATGTCGGCGTAGGCTGCGTTGCGTTGCACTTAAGCGCCGCTGACATTGACATTTAAATTGTTCGTAAGCAAATGAGTGGCATGAAAAACGACGACTTCCGCTCGCAGCGAACTCGCGCAATTAGACCTCATTAAAACGGTTCCGCCAGCAACGGGCCGCACTTGCAGCCAGGGCAGCAGCCCTTCAAATGGAAGGGAAATTTTCGCTTTGGCCACACACCGAATGACACATTGGCCATTTCACTAAATTACAAAAGCAGACAAAAGAACAAAAACAATACAAGTGTTGGCCAACGATATTGACCGCTGACGGTTGGTTGATTTGCCGGTTAGGTGGTTGGTTGATTGGCCTGTTGTTCGACTGATGGCGGTGACGGTGGCGTTGGTGTTGCACCATCAACGGCAACAACTTTTGTTGCTCTGCGTCAACACGTCAGCTGAGCCTATCTTCTGACACCAGCAAACGCAGGCGCGGCGCACAAAACGCAAGACCCCTTTCGGTATTTAATTTTGACGCTTTGAGAAGACTATCATTGCGATTAAGTGGAAGTGAGGTTAAACTGAGTAGTGCCGCTGCCTAAGACGCCAAACAGACAACAAGACAGCAAGCCATTGACCTTAGCTGGGCAGTGTCGAGTGATTTGTTTTTAATGCTTATTTAATCAACTAAACAACGCTAATTCTGCCAACTCAATGATGATGTGGCTTAGACGCAAAAAATGCCAAAAATAAACCAAACGAAAACAACGGCAGCAACGCATATAATTACTGTTTAGATTAATTATTTGTTTTCAGCAAGCGCTGACCAGATAACACAGCCGTGTTCGGCATCTCACGCGATTTATTAATAACAGTTTTGACTGTCGCAGCGCAACCGGAGCAGGCCGAACTTTGAAATGTACACAAGCATTCGAAGCTCGGCTGAGTGTTTGCTCGGCGACTTGGAGTCGCATGCGGCGCCGCGAGTACTTATTAACGACTGCTTATACGAGTAATCTCGGGTTGGCATGTACCCGTCATTAGCGAGGGAGCACTGAGCAAATGAGCTACTCCAGCACTCAGATTGTGGCCGACTAATCGTACGTGCTAATTTAGTTAATAGCTGTGCGCAAAAGTCCAGCACTTTCGGCTGCACAAATGATTGAAATCATCGAAGAAGAAGTTATTCGCGTCAAGCATCACTGACTTCGTAATCAAAATACTTGTTATTAAAATAGTTGAACACATTGTTGCGAACCTTTGCCAAGAATTGACAACATTTTATGAGCGCGTAGAGCTCTCCATCTCTCTTTCGAATATTGATATGCGAACTTAACCGACTGAACTCAATTCATTTGAGTGGTTGGTAAATCGACTCAAGACTCAACCTAAAGATCTAAAAACTGAACTAACATTCCAGATCGTGCAGATGATTTTCTCTAATGAATTTTTATGACAATGATGTACTCAGATATTTTTTAGAGTTTGGTTTAAAAGATGTATTCATTTATTTATTATATAAAAATATATATTATATCAATTATATACACATACATTATAAATTATAAAAAATATTATTATTTTATCAGATTTAAATTCTTGACATTCCCATGATTAGGAAGGTGTCATTAGGGAATAATCCAATAATTTCAAAGTCCAATAGTCTTCAAGATAATAATTTTCTTCAAGCTTATATACTATTCAATGCTTATAAGCTCACCTACAATACTAGAACCAACTAACCCAAAAGCTACGTTGCTGGAAATCTTTTGAGTGAAATATTTGAACATTTTACACAAAAAGATTAGATTTGTTTAGGCATAAAGTACCTAAAAATAGCTATTGTCTTGATTGTGCTTGCAAAGGCTGCTACCAAACCTTCTCCTACAACAACCGTCCCAATATAAAAAGTTGAGTAGTTTCCGAATATTCAAGTGTCCAGGTAAGAGACATCCAGCTCTATTAATCAATATTGACCTACGTATTGCCATCTGTAGTGGAAACAAGAATTTTCTGTTTTATTAGTCTGTAATGTTCGATTAGAAAATGACGATTCACATTTGTTCAAGTAGAAACAAAGCTAGACAGAATATCAATAAGAATCTTAAACATGTCTGTCTTGGTCTATGTTAGTGACAAACTCCTTGGCTCCAACTAAACAAACTAAACCAGTGCTTTTTTAAATGTTCAACTTTCAACGTACCCAAAATTATTCTGATTAAAATTTTCCGCTTTTAACCGGAAAGTGGACGTAGAAATGTGCGGCTCACTCAGTAATAATTCATCTGTTTATACTAAAATCATTTTAATTGATTAATATTTATTAACGATTATCTATTATGAAGTATGGCGTATTATGTCACCTAATTTTCCTAATTGTTTGAGTTTACTTAATTAAATCTTAATCTGCGGATGACACAGCAAAATGTCTGTCGGCAGATCTCATTATTTAGCGAGCGTGTGTTTAGCTATTATGAAACATTCCATTACGGAACACACTTGTGACACCGATGCACTCGATCCGTCTCGAATTGAGCGGTTTTCGACTTGCGGTTTTCAGTTTTTCGCGTCAGCACTTCAGTATCCACATTGCTCGTAACAGCTGTCTGGCATTTTCGTGCTCATGTTCACTCCCACTGATAAGAGCTCTCGGCCGGAGGCAGACGCACGTAGCTACATATTGAAACACTAGACGCGGTGCAAATACTTACGACCGCAAGTCGAGCCGCCGGTTCTCAGCGCGTACGCCATGTACCGCACCGCGTATCAATTCATCAGCGCGCTTGTTCTCAGCGCTTGTGCTCTGGCACAGCGAAAGCCCCACAGTCGTTCGCCTTGTTTTGATAAGACCGGATCGCGGTGCTGCACAGTGAGCTCGTCTGTTGACACTCGATGCTTAACGTTTGACGCTTGACGCGGCCCCATTTATTTGAACAGTTTTCGAGCGATTGCGCGGGCACGCTTTGTCCGGGGTCGGTGTGTGTTGTGCGTGTTGTGAATTCGCGCTGAGTTCTTGCGCGCGAAATGGTTGATTCAACGACGGTTTTGCTCGTGGCGGTGACGGTGCTGACTGCGGTGCTGGTCTGGTCGCGGCGCACCTATGTCTACTGGCATCGGCGACGCGTCAAGTTCGTGCAGCCCACCCACCTGCTGGGCAACCTGAAGGCGGTGCTCAGGCTGCAGAACTCGTTCGCGCTGCAGCTGCGCGACTTCTACTTCGACGCGCGCTTCGCCAGCGAGCCCGTCGTTGGCATCTATCTGTTCCACCAGCCGGCGCTGTTGCTGCGCGACCTCGGCCTAGTGCGCACCGTGCTGGTGGAGGACTTTGTGAGTTTTTCGAACCGCTTTGCCAAATGTGATCCGCATCAGGATAAATTGGGTGCTTTTAATTTGTTCTTTGCCAAAAATCCAGAGTGGAGCGAGATACGCACAAGACTGTCGCCAGTCTTCTCCGACGGCAAGATCAAGCAGATGTTCTCGCTCATGGAGGAGGTGCGTATGGAACGATGCGGCCGACGCTGCCGCCGGCCTTCTAACCATTTCGCCCTTTGCAGGTGGGCAGCGACTTAGAGACGTACTTACAGCGCTTAACCGACACATTCGAAAAGAACGCCGCCCGCACCGTGCACATCAAGCAAATATGTGATCTCTACAATACAGACCTGATCGCCAGCATTGCGTTCGGGCTGCGCTCGTACAGTCTGCGCAACAAGCAGACCGAGATCGGCGCCCATTCACGGCAGATGTTCGCGCACAACTTTCGGCGTGCTCTAGACTTTTGCATGATCTTCTTCATGCCCAAGTTCGTGACGCTGCTGCATCCGAAGCTGTTCACGCCAGCGCACGCCGACTTCCTGCGCCGCACCGTGCTGCACATGCTGCGGGACCGCGAGCGCCACGGCAAGCCGCGCAATGATCTCATCGAAGCGCTGCTCACGCTCAAGAAGGAGGCCGATCTCAACGCGGACCGGTCGCATTTCGCCCACCACAAGGACTACTTGGCCTCGCAGCCGGCCTTCTTCGAGATGGCCGGCATCGAGACCTGCTCGTCCACCATGGCCTTCGCACTCTACGAGCTGGCCAAGCAACCGCTGCTGCAGACACGACTGCGCGCCGAAATACGTCAGACCTTCGGCGCGAGCCTGCACGGCATCAGCTACGACAAGATCGTCACCATGCAGTACCTGGACATGGTCGTGGACGAGACGCTACGCATGTACCCGGCAGTGCCGTTCCTGGAGCGCGAGTGCACGCCGATCAACAAAAAGCGCTTCTACTCCTTCCGTCCGCAGGCCGACTGCATGGCGCGCCGCGGAATGGCCGTCTACATCTCCAATTTGGCCATCCACAATGATCCCAAGGTGAGTAACCGCCAAAAGTGCGCCCGCCAGTCACTTTGTTCGCTTCGGCGTTGATGGCACGTCTTTCGTTTTTGCAGTATTGGCCCGAGCCGCACAAGTTCGATCCGGAGCGCTTCTCGCCAGCAAACAGGCAATCCCACACGCCCATGTCGTATCTGCCGTTCGGCGCAGGCCCGCACAACTGCATCGGCATGGCCATAGGTCAGTTACAAGTCAAGCTCGGCCTCATCCACTTTCTGCACGGCCACCGAGTGGAGCGCTGCGCCCAGACGGCCGACACGATCGAGTTCGATCGGCGCTTTGCGCTGCTCTCCCACAAAGATGGCATTTACCTGGACATACAGAGATGCCCCTAACGCGACGAAGGCCAACCAACCCCTTTTAAACATATCTCAACACAAACCTATTACACACAAATATAACCCACTTTTCTAAGCTTACGTAAGTGTGTTTGATATTCGCGACTCTGTACACGCTTATCAACGACGATAAAATATCGATTAGATCATTGAACTGTCGTATGATAGCTTCTATTTGCAACTCGCCGAGTGTAGATACTCAGTGCACATAGGGCGTCAGCCGTGAAGAACGTATCGCAGAGTGATTTCGGTGGCACGATAGCACTTCTTGTTTTGTTAAGTGCACTTTCCCAAAATATGGTACACAACTCCACCGATAAGCGGGAGTAATTCGGGCGGTTTGGGGTTTCTCGGTACTGACAATCGCACGCAGCCAATTTAAATAAGACGACCTTTGTTTGTGCGAATTTGTTCGGGAAGGACGTATCGTTATGGCAGAGATATAGGCTCGCATGAGCCATTCAGTGTTTGTGGGTATTGCAGTTTACTCATGAGCAAAAGCATTGCGCGATATCGCGCGGATATATTTCACAACTATGAGTCAACTTGGAAATTGTGTTTCACCAAAAGTTCCACAGATTGTGAGCGAGTTTATATTCAACTCGCTCGTTGTACCAAACAGTATAGGTCTCTGTTTAAATATAGGTTTCGCAAAAATGTTGGCTAGACGGCAGTGATGATGACTTCTTAGCACAACAATGCCCAAACTTGAAATTAATTCAAATGGAAGCGAATAGGTACATAAAAAATTACTTACTGGCTGATGGTCTTTCCCATAAGTTGGGCAAATCCAAAGCCTACAAAGCTGTAGTCTCTCCTACGTAGAGAAAATGGCTTCACAAGCTCTCCCGGTTGCTTATGCTCGAATGTGTGTTGAGATAATTGACAGATAGTTAAGAGATATTTCGAGAAACGAGTGATAGACACGCTCACTCTACTAGTCCACTGAAGTCGGTCTCAGATTCGGAAGGGGTTCAATTTTCCTGAAGGTTAGGTTAGGTTATGGTGGCTGCCTCTAGAAGAGACACACTCGGAGGCTCGAAAGGCCGTTTGTGATACCACATATTTCACCCGTTTTTGAAATGTGTATGCAATACTGTTTTTTCCAACATATGTTACAGCAAACATTTCAAGCGGATGAGGAAAGGGAGGGGGAACCTACAGTTTAATGCCGAATCCGAACGGCGATTGGCAGTTTTTCTTTCATACTTGGAGGTTTTGCCATTGCCTTTCTTGTAATTCTCATTTGCTTCATGTGAATAGCGATAGAAGTAGATGAGCGTTTTACCAGTCCGAGCCAGGAATCGAACCTGGGGCCTTCGGTATGAGAAGCCAGCGCGCTACCCGCTGGACTATCGAGCCCGGCTATCCTGAAAGATGTTTAAGACATTTGCGTAGATCTGTAGCTCTCCACTTAATTTCCCAACATGTGAACAACTCGAATATTCTTTTTGGTTTCATTGTTAAAGTCAGTGCTCGAACGCATTGGCCTACTGCACTACATTTCCCGTTTAACATACAATCCAATCATGTCCTCAAAAAATTACCAAAACAACCATATCAGAACAAGGCCAGTAGAGAGGGTATGCTTTTCCAACGCGTTCCCTCATTCCTCCTGTCAGTTGTCTAGCCAAAGTTGTCTCAGCGTCTCTTTTTCAATTTCCCCTAACAACTATTGTTGTTGCTGTTGTGATTGTATTACGTAATGCGTGTGACATACTCATTACCATGAATGTCGCCGCGGCCGCCGTTTCGATGACACTATTTGCATTTTACGAGTGCTCATCGCTGGTCTACGAGGCGCGTACCTATCCGATTTATACGGTAGCATAGCGAACGCATAAATACACCCAGTCATGTCGCAGACACATCACCTTATAGAGCGGATCTTTCCCGTAGCCGCTAAATCCTCCCCTAACAACATTGATCTGAATGTGTGTGTGTGTGTGTGCAGTGTCCTTCATGTTCACAATCTATTGGTGTACACGATATTTGTTTTTGTTGGCTCCCATTGCCTAATATGGCTGTCAACATTGTGAATAAATATTTCATTATCGGAGATTTTGTTGTTGTTATTATCATTATATGCTCTTGAGGCACTTAATATTGCAATGCTATATCAAGCAGCACTTCAATAGAATTCGTACCTCATGATGGCTACAGTACTGAGTGCAGCGGGCAGGTGAAATGCTCGACACGAAACTAAACTTTGTGAGGTAATTAATAAAACTTTGTTTTGAACATATATCGCACTCGTAAAGTTTTGCTTTATTAGAAAATTAATAAAATGCGAGTGTTCAAGTCGGTTTGATCTGAAAATTGGTTTGAGGATTCAAAAGAAGGGAACAACTTTATTTTCTATCAAAAGATTGTTGGTTCGTATACTTTAAGCAGCGCTGTGACTTGGTGATGAGTGCATGGAATCACGCGACACAGGTTCGTGAGTTCGTTCCAAATCAAATTGAAAATCACAGATTCAATTCAGGTGATTTTTAAAACTGCTGAATTTCTCGACACCGTACTTTCTTGATTCGATGCCAATAAAGCGTTTATTGCACTTGTTGCAGAGCACAAAAACACTTTTGATATGAGCGAATCAAATGATTTATTCGACATGAGAAAGACGCAACTATGCCGCATCCGCCACTGTTTACATTATGGCCAAGTTTTTATGGTTTGGAAACATTGCAACCGACGACATTGCAAATTGTGCCGCAACGTCAAAAGCCAAAACGCACACACAGACCGAACCGCGACGCTTTGATGTTATAGTGCGAAAACCGAACGAGAAGACGGGCGCCGTCCTGCAGTGGCGCAGACAAAATTTTATGTTAGGGGGAGGGGGTTTTGATATTGAGCCGAATTCTAGTCGAAACCATATTTTGCACCAGCAATTTTTGTTTGGAGGGCGTTTCAACCCTGCTCCCCCCCAGTGCGCCACTGCCGTCCTGTCATGGCGGTGGCAAGCGGCAACAGTGGCGAGTAACAGCAACAGCAGCAGTGAATATAAACATCGTTAAGTTGCAACTGTCGCTTTTAATGGGCGATATTTAAATGAGGTCCCGGCGCGTCGTAAAGCCGCTAAAGCCAAATAAGCAACGGCAGTGCGACGATATGCTGATGTGGTAGTGTTTTCAATGTTTGACATGGACGGTGAACTTTCAAGTTGTCAATTGACTATAATGAATACAGCAGTCGACAGAAACTGCTTCAATAAATACAAATCTACTTTTCATATTCGAATATCTTAGTTCGTTTAGATTTTATAATACGTAACATTTTAAATTTCAATTTAAAGTAAATTTCTGGATAGGCAATCGGAACTGTCGAAGAAGAAATGTGGTGGCAACATTCGAGAGAAAGTAAAGGAAAAAATTACTTCCAGAGGGGGTAAATTATTAATTATATTATTTCAAGGATAATAAGGAAGCAGTAGAGACTCAATGCGGTTCAAAACTTCACCACGGCAATTCAGAACTTCATCAAAAGTTTAGCTTTGAGACTTTAGAGATACGAGTAAACTTTGGCCATGTTGCCGGTAGGAAATGTTTTTTCGACACATTCCTTAAAAAATTAGTTATTGTTTTATTTAGATAGAGGTTAAACTATATTTTCGATACACATGTCAATGGATCACGGCGAATGAGAATACCATGTCTCCATTGCAAAGACCAAACGAGAACCTGGATAATTAAGCTTTGACCACAAAATATTCTTTTTGCCTTCTTAAGAATAGATGTGTTCAGATTGAAGCTGTAAAAATCGCTAACAAGTTTTTTTGACCAGCCAAATATTCGTTGGTACGGTTAGATAACTCTGGTCATATAAAAGATAAATCTTGCAACCAATCTTTCTTCTTGATAAAGTCCAGATAGGCATTTACTTTCGTCTCATAGAGCTGGAGATAGGTTTGATAATTTTCCTTACAGAAAATAGTATACCTTATGAATTTTGAATTGCCGCGCTTATGCAATCGGTAAATTTTTATTTTCTCAACGTTGGCAATACTTTTATTGGTGTTCTGTCAAATTTTGACGCATATCGTAAGATTAGAATTCGATTGGCGTCTATACGAAGAAGACGAAAAATTGTTGTGTGGCGATTTTTGATGTGGCTCTGCGTCGTGTTGATGTGGCCAAAGAGATTATTTCCAACGCAGATAGCGACCCAAAATTCATCGAACGCATCATTACTGGTGACGAAATATGGGTTTATGAATTTGATATGCTGGCCAAACAACAATCGTCCGAATGGTGCTTCGAAAATGAGCCAAAACCAAAGAGAGCGCCAAACTCGGTCCAAAATCAAAGTTTTGCTGGCGGTTGTCTTCGATATTCGTGGTGTGGTGCACTACGAATTCCTTCCGGAGGACCAAACGGTCAATAAAGAATACTATTTAGGCGTTATACGTCGTTTGCGTGAAGCCATTCGAAAAAAAGGCCCGATTTGAGGAAGAAAAATGCATGGATTTTACACCACGATAAGGCGCCATCTCCTACGGCCTTATTTATTTCGGAATTTTTGGCCAAAAATTCGACCAATGTCATCAGCCAAGCACTATACAGTCCAGGCATGGCCCCGTGTGACTATTTTCTATTTCCCAAACTCAAATTTCCATTGCGGGGAACGCGTTTTGAGACCATAGAGGCCATAAAAGAGAATTCACTGCGTGAGCATACATGTATTGACGCAGGAGGAGAGTATTTTGAAGGGGATAATAAAGAAATTTAAAAAATTTAAATTTTGCGTTTTTTTTAAATTCCTGTTCTTTTTGATCTTTTGATTTAATAAATTACATCCACAAAATATGACGGAAACCTGGCTGCTGCTTATATAAAAACGTTACACTATGCGCCGTGCGTTTGTTACAGTTGCTGTTTTTGTTATTGTAGATATGCAAAGCGCTCCGAACTCCAGTTCAGATGACTGGAACGCCAAAGTCGCACAACGCAAACAAAAGCGGACCGATTCCAGGAAGATCGGAAAAATCTGAAGCCTGAATGCAAAAGCGAGTGCGACATTGATGCTGCGCGCGTGTAACTGAAGTAGCTACAATTACGTTATCCTTACATCGGACTGTCAGCCCGTCAGGCACTTCCGCTCCCCTCGCAACAACAACAATGCCAGAACTCATCATAGTATTCCTTGGCTGGCGTCATTTGCTTCGTGTTTGCTGTTACTTCGTCCGTTTGCCAGATCTTTTGACGACACATGCATGTATGTATGTATGTGTGTACCTGCGAAGCTGATAACGTTGGCCGCGTGTGCAAATCGGCAGCTCCTTGCTCGCAAATCTCCGGCTGTAACGGTAACATTCGAGCGCAATTGGGCCACGTCTCTGTGCTGCACCACTTTGCGCCCGAAGAGGAAGTGGCAATTTGTGCCGTCAATGAACCGTAAAACGGCGGCGCGCATTTTTTCATCTTCCAAGCGGCCGCCTGACACGGACTCGATATCCTTGTTGGCCCTTCGCCGGTGTGCTCGGTTGTCTCGCGGGTTGGCAAATCTGTTGCCTGTCAACTTGACATTTGCTCAAATCATTTGAAATGTGTGTGTTTTCGTATTATTGCTGCTGTGCGACCCCCTCGACTCGGTAATCGTATACGCTTGTCGTGCCTGTTGCCGCTTTTTGGTGTTTGCGCCAAATCGTCTGTACTTGAAATTAATAGCAAAATTATGCACAACACCAGTGGCGGCTGTTGAGTGGAAACAAATGAATTCGAACTCGTCGGCAGTCGCCACTGTGACAGTTGGCTCTACGTGCGTTGCCAGGTGGCTGCACAGTGAGTTGCCAAATTGGCTTTGTTCGAAAAGAATAGAAATGCCGCCCGGCTATTCCTGTTGGCCCTGTGGCCGCACACTAGCCAAATATTTTAACCAAATCGCCCAACAAACTCCTTTCAGCAACTCACTTGACCACAAAGGCACAAACCGTTCTTCCACGTAAACACGATTCCCGAGCGATTCACTAATTGAGCGGCGCATGATTTGCACATTTCGCGCCAGCCGCTGCCGCCGTCCCGGCTTTTTATCAATTTTGCGCTGCCGAAATTCTTGCCCTACCGCCTGGCATCGTTTACGCCAACCTAATAGCGTCATTAGCATCAATGCCAGATAGAGTTGTCAGCTTTCGCCCAATCATGCTCGACGTGATTTCAATTAATTCTGTTGCATGATTAGTGCAAAAATTCGATGCCTCTTTCTCATTCTGGCACCGACACATCCTTGCTGTGCTCCCTATCCTGGCAGACTCGACCCGAAAGTGTTCCATTTAGCGAACTGTTAAAGGGTGCAACAACAATTTTGTCACTCTTGTTAACAACATACGGAAGCACATACACACACACACGCACGCACACTCATACTCACGCACCTCTGCCAGGTTCACCGCTGGCAGCGGCAATGATTGTTCATAGTTTTGGCACTTTTGTAATTTATTGGCAGCCTTCGTGCGAGCGGCGCACATTTGCCGTTTTGCAATTCGATTACTTGCCGTCGCTCCTACTTTTTTTCCACTAACAAATTCCCGCTGCTGCCGTTATTTATGGCCTTTCGAGGCACTGCTGCCTTATAATGACATCCTTTGCCTGTCGCTTTGTTGGGTTTTTGTTGAATTGAAATCGGCATCGAAATCGGAATTAGAACCGAGGAGTTTGGCAGCCACCCTGCCATTAGCGCGCACAATGCACAACGTGTGTGTGTGTGTGCGCGCAAGTGCGTCGAGCCCCTTTTGGCGTGAATGACATGAGGATAAATGTTGTGATTTCTTAATTTTATGTTTTTATGTTTTTCATTTTTGCCGGAATTGCATTTGTCGGCGCAGCTTATTACACTAATCATTGTTGTTGACAACGCACGATCATTTTTCACTTCGATCTGCTAGGATTTTTCAACACGTCTGAAAAGACGTGCAGTCGGCCAGGACATCGTGTGTGTTTCTGGAATCGGTTAATTATGCGATAATTTGTTGAAGAACTGAAATTCTTTAAAATTGTTCTACTTATATTTAAGAATTTTAAACATTCTTTTAAAAATCGAAACAAGCAAATGTTTTGTGATGCAATATTTTATTATTTAAAGCAATTAAAAATGTTTCAGAAAAAGACACAAAGGAGCTTCCTTACCCGAAGTCAGAGGAAAAGCAGATTCAAATATATTTTTTTAGGTTTATGATGATTGCTTTTTCATGGACCGAGCTTTTCAGTACCAGGGTTCACTGCACAGCAAATGCCTTTTTTTAACATTTCGATAACTCATGAAAAATTTTCCCAAAAGCATAGCCTTGCACTTTTATGGAGATCCACAACATTTATACAGATCGTTTTTTTTTTGGTTTATAACGGGAATCTGCTAAGAAATATCAAGAATTACGACGAATGTGAACGCAGCAAGGCTTAACCCAAGACTGCATAACTATATGTAAATTATGTCAGTAAAGTTCACCAAAGAACATTCTATATAAACCTAAAAACTTGTACTATGGATTTGGATCAAGTAGACTGCACTCAATCTGACATACTTTAAAGGCAATAAAATAAATTTTAGAGTATACATACATTTATTTATGCTTTATTTACTCTTTATTTGATTTGGAATATATTCCAAGAACACCACAACAAAATTTTCTATGATCGCTATGTGTTTCAAGGCACTCCACTTCTTCCAGGTGGTCGCAACTCCTTTAGACGTTTTCAACCACAGTCGGCCAAAGCAAAATCAATGACTTTGTATCGTTTACTGCAAACTTTTTTTACTTAAGTAGTAAACGTAAAAAGTGCACAATGAAACTGTTGGCTGTATTTTGGTGAAGTGACACTCGACATGATTACCAACATGCAACATCATAATCACTCGAGTTGCACACAATTCCCCGCCCGATGACGTGCTGTGCCATTGCTCAAAATACGAGAGCGATTGTTTTGAATAAATTTCAGCCAGCAAAAAAATAAATAATAATAAAAGCAAGGAATCAGCAAAGCAAAAAAGCAACACAATTGAAGCGCCAAATGAAGTCAACACTTGCCTGCGGCACAAAAACGCAGCGTGTGACCACACACACACACGCGCGCACAACAACGTCAACAACGGCGCAACCAAATGGCGCAACAATGCCAAATTCTAATTTCTCGAGCGCACTTGGAAATCACGACAAGAACAACGCCAGCCAGCAGCTCGAGCGCAAATCGATTTTCACTCATTCACACTCGGAGCACATTTCAATTAGGAAAAAACGTAAATATTGTAGGAAATCGGCAAAAACAACGCAACAGGATATCAATTGAAATTATTATAACGGCCACGAGTGACTGCACAGATTTGCGACACACACAAACACACATTCGGACATGTACGAACGAAATGCAGGCAGGGGTGTGTGGCCCAAAGGTCCGAGTCGCGCAGCTGATGCAGCCCACCCCTGAGGCGCGCCCGGGCAACAGATGCAACAGCGGCAGCAACAAAAGTCGAGTGTCTCATTGACATCGGCTCGAAGCACTAATTGTGCCAGCTACCGGGACAGCGCAGCAAATTTGCGCGCTGCCAAAGTGGCGATGGATCGTCCTTGTCGAGGGCGCATCGATGACATTGGCCGGCCAGCATGGACTGACTAACTGGCTGGTTGCGAGTTTGTGTGGCGAAATTGCGGAAAATGCGAAAAATACTCAGCTCAGCTGCCGTGTTGGGGTGCGCGCGTAATCGGCGATTACGTGCGGATCGCAGTGCGATCGCTTTGAGTGGTGGCAGCGGGTCAAGTTGCTTCATTCTGACAGGCAGACCAGTTGTAGCGTGGAAAATATTTTTTTATTGCCACAATTTTTCAACGGTTAGTGCGTTGAACCACAGGTCAGGGGGTGGTGGTGGGTTCGAATGCAGACCCTACCAGCACTAAATACAAAAGATTTGCTTTCGACGGTTGCCTTCTGCGTAAACGAATTTTCAGTGAAATAGAAGAACCTTTCCACTCACGTAGTTATGTTTTATACATCATCAGGTCATTGATGATTGCAAAAACCTTGGCCTGAATCCTATCATGCCATCGTGACAGTTACACACTTAAGTATGGAATACAATGTTTAAATGCGACAGTATCCTTTGGCCCTGTTCAACACTGCCTCAGCCGTTTTTTATGCTGCTGCAAAGATTCCTCGAAACCAAAAAATCATGCAATTTTCACTCAAAGTGCATTCTTCATTATTACGTAATATTATTTACAACCGCGCTGCATCCTTTTGTATCCTTTTGTGCTTTCTTTACGCAAACGTTGCATGCTATGCGGTCTCAAGAAAATGGTTTTTTTATTTTCAGTTTTTTTTGGCTAACATCGTTTTTTATTTTTAGTTCGTTTGTTGCGTCTTTTGAGTGCGCACCGGTACTTGATTTGTGCCATTTTTTACGCAATAGTCGCATGGACTGCATTGTCCTGAAAACAGACGCTGCGTCGAAGCGCGTGCAACGACATCCTGGGCACGTGTAAAGCGGATTCGTTTTTTAAGCCGCGAGTTAGTTTCACGTCAGAGTTGTTTAATTTTCCTGGAATGCAATTTGGCCATTGACATTTTAGAGTTTCAGTTTTTTAACGCACTTTTGTGTTGCTGTGGTCACCCAGGACACGTTTAGTTAGTTTTTATGGCATTTTTATGATGTAAAGTTGTTTATGCCTGAAATAGAGTTGTTTATGCTTCGAAACATAAAAAAATTGCTCATGTACTGAAATTATTGCAAATTTTCTAGGAAGAAGAATTTTGAGAAATTCGTTGACTTTGTATAGAAATAGTCAAATAAATATACAATCGAAATTTTTGAGGTGTAAGAATTGCTTAACAAAAGTTATTTGAAATTCAAAAAACAAAAGTTTTCCTGTTCTTCTTCAAACTTGTTGCCTGTAAATTTTGAGTTGAATGAACCTTACTGGCTCTGTCCTGAAAATTGTCGATAAAGAAAATTCTGGAGCTAAAGTGAATTCTAATAAATGAAATAAACATAAATTTAGGCTAAGTTGAAGTCAATAGCTGCTCCTGGCACAGCTGACATTAAACACGTTCGAAGAATTACATAAAACCAATGCTTCCAATATAAATCGAGCCGTTGTTGATAAAGAAAGCTCAGTAGGTTTAATAAGGAATGGGGAGCACAGAATTGTTCACCTTTTCCTAGCCTGGAACGGATATTTAGACATGAAGTGCAATCCATTTCTTATGCTTCTTCAGAACTAAAACAGAAGTCATTGCATGACAATTCCAGTCTTTTAAAATAAACACAAACCAGTAAATGAAAGTTGTAAATTGTCAAATCTTGCTCTCTCGTTCTTTTTTTACTGTTCTCTCTAATAAAGACAAAACGACGAATAAGTGCAGTGAACAAAATAGCAGAACTACCCGTAAATGTCGCCAATTAATTCACCAGCATTCCCATCTGCCACAAGGACCTGCACGTTAATACGCTAAAAGTAATAAACAATAAACAACAACAACATTTAATCACACATCAGCGCGTTAGTCACGTATCAGACAGAACAATAATAACAAGTCGACAAAATAAAAAAAAACAAGTGATCACATGAAACTGCCACTTGTGATGGCAGCAAATCGGATTAAGTCATAATTTGTGCTGATTTTACACACACACACACACACACAACAGCTACATATATAGCACGTTTTAGTGTCCATATCAGCGCCAGCCACCAAACAACAAAGTGGCCGAACGAGACCTTTGCAAAGGGACTGCGAATGCGGCGACACAGTGACAGTCCGACAAAGTTGAAAAGGTGCTGCACATCTCCATCGCCGTCATCCATCATGTGAGCGATTGTTGCTTATGGTTTCTACTTGCAACGCTGATTCCTCTAACATTTACTAATTTTATATATTTTATTTCGATTCTACAATCACTGCAATGCGCGTCATCCAACAATTTTATACAGCAACACCGACGTTATGAGGGTTGGGGTGGCCAACATTTTCGCAATTACCCACATTTGGCATTATGTCAACAGCAATTTGACAGGCCAACTGACAGACGGCCGAAAAGAGCTGGTGGCGGCGGCAACGGGCGCACAAAAATGATGCGCGGCATATTTTGTTGACATTTTAATTAATTTGACACCCGCTCGCAGATTTATTCGGCGTATTATTGTCAATTGATGAGACACAGCATACTCACAGACACGTAGCTATGTATGTATGTATGGATAGTGTCAGTGTAACATGCAGCATTCGACAGCAGATATCATATGAAACTAAAACTTTGTTGTGTTGTGTAACATGTGAGAGCGGCCGTCCGACGCATTGTCATTAAATGACGAATTGCTGCGGAAATTAAATGAGCGATACAGTTGCTTGTAGCTAAAAAAAAACAACAACTAAATGTATTAACAGATTTTCAGCAATCAACAAAGCTGATGATCAGAAAACACATTAAATGGACATATACCTATATATATATATGAATGCATATATTTTTAATACTGTACATAATCTGAAGCATTTTTTGCTGTGTAATTTTTGTTTACAAGTTTCTCTTCTCCATTAAATGTTGTGAATATGAATCACTCTTTGTGAAACTGAAAGTAATTTTTGTGTTATCATTAAAACTGAAACTGAAAGCTGCCAATCAACAATTTATACATTTTGTAATCTATTCATTATACTTCGATAATGCACATTCGATTACTTTGTTATGACTTATGTCACCCCAGGCACGTCCAAGGCTGAAATGCACAAAATATATTTTCTTTTGTTTAATTATTTTTTATCATAATACTTAAGAATGTGTCACTTGATTTCAAGTACGCTAGCAGTTCCATAAATATTAAAAAAGTAACATTTTTAACATTTTCTGAGTAGGTACTTAATCCATTGCAATAATAAAACTCAACTCATTTGCTCCAATAAATCAGTTCACTCTTTAAACCGAATTTTGCTTTTAGTTTTATGTTATTTATTATGCTGCAACCCCATACGCCGCCCCACACACTCAACGCATTACCTTATAAAATTTGCATGTCTTCGACACTTTAGTAACGCAACGCGCGCCAATTTCCGAACGGCCATCAGTGGCGGTTCCCAGCTACTAATTCATCCGCAAAAGCGATAAAAACCCGCCAACTTTGACAAACACCAACAAGCGTTGGGGCGTCCTTGTCGCCAACCAACAAAAGACACACACAAAGACGCGCCCCGTGTCAATCCCGCGTCTCAATCCAATTGCCAAACTTGTCCCGCGTCGCGGCGCCGCCCAGCAGCTGTGTTGCCGGCGTTAATCCTTTGCTTTATTAAATCATCACATTTCGCCGGAATTTCTTGGCCGTATTTGTAAGCGCGCAAGTGTTAGCACGGAAGCCGGAAAACGCATGCGAACGCCGAACGAGGCGCGTCAAATTCAAATTAATTATGCGGGGCGGCTGCTGCGGCGCGCCCGGTGAGTGCTGTTAGCAGTTGAGAAAACTTTGGCGCAGCCAAGTCGTAAATTATGCAAAACAAGCAACGCACTGTTTGCGTTGCGTGCGGCGCGTTTTCGTTGTCGCTGTCGGCTTGTGGGGTGGGTGTGCCGCTGCGCCGGCAACGGCAACACCTCATCATTAATTCACGCCAAGGAATTAAAACAATTTGCCGAAAACTGAAAGTGAAAACTTTCGCAAGGACACAGCACCTCAGTGCGGCGCCCCAAACGAGCGTACACACTTAGCGTGCGTCCGGAAGAGGGTGACAAATGCAGACACTGATTAAGGTTGCTCCTGTGCGCGGTTGGAGAGGGAGGCAGTTGCGCGTTTACTCGCTCAAAGGGTTAAGCCCGCAGCCGACAGCAATGTGCGTGTGGCACATTTCAAGGACACGCATTACCACACACCGACACACCGACACACATGAATTCGCACATGCGCAAGTGTCAGCCATTGAGTCGAGAAACTCGAGCCGAAACCACATTAAAAACCCTAATACGCGTATCAGTTTTGCCTTAAAACGCTCATAAAACGCTTCTAATACGCTCAGCCAATAAATTGATTGCCATCTCAAATAATGGCCATTTATTTCTCGTCAATGCGCCCGCCGCACAGCTACGTTCCCGATTTTTTTTTTGTGTCGCATTTCCACAGAGATTCGCTCTGGCGTCAATTTATACGCTGTGATTTTGTTGTAGGCAGCGGCAGCGAAACACTGCGAAAACCGATATCGGCGACATGTTATCCACATGTGTCAAAGGGTTGAGTCTGACAGATGAGCGCGCTCGATTTTCCCACCGACTGTTCTATCCTCAGTGTTCGCGTGTGTGGCTCAAGTTTGCTCAAAGTATTTGGGCGGTCGTTGTACGCGATACGACACAATGCGACACGCGTAAGTCGACGCCAAAGTCATGCGATTGCCCTGTAATACCGCAATTTATCTGATTTCTCTGCTAGTTTGAAAGTAACAAAGGTTCTTTGTTAAACTTGGCAAGAACTCGCCTCTCCTCCAGGTCCAATAAAACATTTTTTTAGAACTTCTGGCTATAACAAACTAAAAAAGTAAGTAAATTTATAATACATTCAAAATTTCAAAATCTTGAGATAATCCAAACGTAAAGTTTACAATAATACAGTAAACCGAATCCTGAAAAACCCAAACCAGGTCAGAAACAAACAATAAATGAATTTAAAAAAGTCGCTTATTTTAAAAATCTGATAATTGTTGTAACGTTTAAGGTGAAAAACTTTCATTTTCCGCACTTAAAATAGCTTCGTTTGTCTTCATAAATATAAAGTTATGTGTCCCTTTTTTCTGCTATATTCTGCATATTGAGATAAAAAAGTCCTTAAAATTTAAAATCTGATAATTGTCTTCGCGTTTAAGGTGAAAAACTTTCATTTTCAGCGCTTAAGTATAAATAAGCTCAAGTGTCCTTTTTTCCGCTATGTTCTTCATATTCCATATGCAGTCAGTGAGTAAAGTCAGTAGGCTACACCCATACGGGGCGTGTCGTGTACAGACCTACTTAAAGCCTCATCTAACGCAAAGTTAATTTTATACGTAAATTTTCCCTCCACATTTCGCTGTTGCGAATTCAATTTGCAAAGGTCGACTTTCGGTTGTCTTCCGCCGAAAATTAACCAAATACGATGCGTTCTCCAAAATCGGCACAGCAACGCCGTCACTCCGCAGGCCTCTAATACTAATTGCCAGCTGAAATGTCACTGGTGGGCGAGACGCGTTCGGCGAAAAGTCAATCTAACCTAAAAGGATTAGGCGGCCGGCTTAACGTCGAGTTTTCCATACGTCGACGATCGTCGCTACGATCGGCAAGGGGTGTCGACTGTTTTCAAAATAAACAAATGATGAAGACCGGCGCGCCGAACGTCGTCCAGTGCGGGCGTGTCTGTCGCTTGACTTCTCGGTGAGTCGCGCAGTGAACGCAAAACGCGAATCAGGCTTTAACTTCGGTTCAGAAAGTGAACTCAGAACGAATGGCAATGACCAGAGACGGATTGCGCTGATCGCGGCTGCCAAGGCGGCTATGTGGGCGTCAGAACGGGGGCGTTTGCGCTCGACTGCGTTGACGGCTCGATGTGCCCGATGGCTTGTGGTCTTTGCTGTTTGCGCTTCTCATTTCGGCCATTATCAGCGGCAGTGACGTTAGCGGCCAATTTGCGTGGAAGCGCGTCGGATTAGTGGATTAGCGGTGCATCGAGCGTGCGATTCCAGCGAAAATGCTGCTTACTACTGAAGTTTTTAACACTTTCGGGAATTAGATGTGCACGAATTTTGGGAAAATTTTGTTTTTTAAACATCTACCAACAGCAAAGATCACAACTAATGCTCACAAAAATGTTTGTTTCATTAAATAGTTAACAACAAACATAACTTGGGGTGCGGGTTTTAAATTAAATACAGCGCCTCCTGCGTCGCACAGTGTCGCGATCCCATATAGGCCGCGGCCAAAAATACTTAGCGTTCTCCTATCTCGATGAAACTTGGTGAGATTGTTTTCGTGGTCGAAATTAAGAAATTTACAAAAAATCATTGAAATTTGATAATTCCACGCCCACCTCCCATACGAAAGGATCTGTAATGTTGAAATAATTTGCTTAATATTAGTGATAGAATTATAAAATATGTATTTGAGCTTAAGATAGTGACTTAAATGCTCACACTAAAAATGGGCGATCTGCCACGCCCACTTTCAAAAATATTTCTATTTTACTACAACTTGCCTTGTATTTTTAGAAGGTTGTTGTACGATGTGATTTTAATTGGTAAGCTTTCTAAAGCTGTAAAAGTGGGCGTGGCAACTGGAGCATATTATTAAGTGGCCAACACTTGTCCTTCATGAATTCGTGTATTAATTTTTTCAGCTTGTGATACCATATTTTGGTATAAATGTCTAGATTTTTAAAGTGGGCGTGGCATTCTGCCTACTTTTGATGATACGAACAATGTGCCAACCTTGTCCTTTATATGCTCATCATTGCAGCAGCTGCTTTGCCGCTGCTTTCATTGTGCGTCGCAAGCCATACTTCGAAAAAAGCAAAATTTTTGACTGTAGGTGCCACTACGAAAAGTAAATTTTTAGGTGGGGAATTTTGTCTTTGTATTGCTTGCAGCCAATATGAAATAAGTGTCAAGCCAGTCGGAATATTTTTCGTTAAAAACATCATATTCCCTGCAAGTGAAGGCCCAAAATTTGGTAAATTTTAATTTAAGTAGCCGAAAATTTTGCTTTTGTTCATGATAAACATCAACGCCCGTCTTATTTTTAAGTAAATTTATAAAAAATTCAAGTTTTTGACCGCATTCTGGCTTCAGCTTCACGCCACACTTCAAAAAATTACGTATTTTTAGTGGAGGCGTCACTAGACAAATGCGAATAACAACCAAATAAGCACTTATAAGCAAAAAATTACTCCGAATTATGTTAATACATACTTTTTTGAGTAATTTACGGTTGAAACTAAAAAAGTGTTTTTTGGCGTTTTTTAAACTTTTTTCCACCAAACTTTTTGTTCTTTGTTAGAAGCAAACCGAAAAATGTAATTTTTCAATATAACGGGATTTCAAAATGATTTCAAAGCACAAACCAAAAAATAGTACTGCCATACAGGAAAAATTTCAAAGTTTTATTTAATATATAACATGGCGATATTAGCAGATAAAATATATTTTTATTTGATTTTTCATTCAGCATAAAGAATTATCCAAAAACTTGGAACGGATGCGTATTTTTTAACATCAACTTTGAAGCTACATAAAAATGGAACGGAGTAGAATATTGAAGATCGGAGAACGGATTTTTCTTAGTTGAGATATTATCTCTCAACTGTCATATTCATTTTAGTCATTTTGTAACATTAATTTTTACCATTTTTGGCCACACTCGCGACACTGTGCGTCGTAATGGAAACAGCAGAGGAAACGCATTTCTGTTGTCTTTCAAAGACAACGCAACACTTTTTTGCCCAAATTCAGCCTTCACCAGCGCGTTTTTTAACATTTTGATTTGCGCGCAGCACGTTTACGTTTCGCGGCGTGTTTCGCGGCAGCTTCCTTTCGACTTTCCTTCTCTTCGTCGCCGGGCAGGTGATTGGCAAGAGCCCAACTCGCCGCCATTACTCGCTCTACGCACATTTCGCAACCGCTTCCTTTCAGCACTGTTAACGTTCCTTTTGTTGACTGTTGTCTGCCGCAACAAGAACAACAACAACAACAAGAGAACAACAGCAGCAGCAGCAGCAAGAACAAATAAACAAACAACACGTACCCGCACATTGGGCCAAAGTGATTGCGAATTCCGTTGACGTTTTTATGGCCAACGCGCATTCGCGCATTCGTGCAACAACTCCTTCGCCATAACAAAACGCAACAACACGTCAGCCACTACAACGCCAGACACAAAATGAACAATAAGACCAGCGACACAGCACTCGCCGAACAATAACTCGGCAAAAGGGGTCTCCGGACATCGTCGGCAGGAATTTGCAAATAAAATTCGCGTCGATAATGCACACAATGCCGTGCTGTGTTATTGTTGCTGTTGTGTTTTTTACAATTATTTATAACAACAACGACAAGAGGAAGCGGAAAAAATTGTCAGTCAAAATGGCAACGAAAGTGGTAAAAAAGGATGCAGTCATGCGTTCAGTGCAAACTCCGCCGCTGCGTTTCGCTATAATGAGAAAGGTTTATGTTGTATTACTGTTGTTGTTTTTGTTGCTGTTATTGTTTGTCATTTTATTATTTAGCTTAAAACAATTCAGAAGAGATTTTCAAGGATTGTTAAATAATACAGCGCAACATTATATAAGCCAAATATTTATGGTTTGAGCGGCTGCAGTTTTTCAAGGAAAGTGTTAACTGCTTAGCTGGAATTGTCAACAAACGTTTTGTTGCGGACACCTTTACAACGCTTAATTCTGACAACCTTTGTACTTTTCCGACTACTTACGTATGAGCTCAAGTCTACATATAAATCTGAAATACCAACAAAACCAAGTTGCAGCCATTAAGTTGGCTGTAACTGACTTTCTGGCCTTCTAGTCTTTTCCCTATACTCATAGTATCTATCAGCTTGCTTAAGTTCAACCAAACCTATCTTCATGTTCAGATCAGATCAACGTTGGCCATTCCTGGGTTCTTTTTTAAGGGTCTACAAACCCCAGAGGCAACTTACATAGTTCACTCTCAGTGCTTCAAGCATAAGTTTAGAGTGAAGATTCCAAGCAATGACGACAAACTATGCACTCAGTCATTGGCGTAACATGATTTCATTTGGGGGGATTTGCGTACAACTTTGAAACCATATTGAGGGGGTTTAACTCCAAAATGTGTGCACCACTACGCTCAGTAATCAAATTCAAAATCCCTCCAGCTTAAGTGTTCTTAATTTTATTCTAAAATAAACAAAATTATGTAGGAGTAGCAGGCTTCTTACGAAAGATCACATAAGGATGGCTCATTGTGAATTAAAAATCGTTTAGTCTTTGGCAAGGATCAGTACATCTAATAAATTTTGGTACGATTACTTAAAATTCAAAATTCATTCTGATATCTTTGAGTTGTTAGAAAGTTGCGAAACCATCAACAGACGGTCCTAAGAATGCATTTAGAACGTCGAGTATTCTGCTGACTTACAAGGAATTATTTAAAGTTTTTGTTTTACCATCTTCACACGTTTCGAAAAGAAGGAAGTAATTTCTCCAAGTTGCATAAAAACTGTCTACGCATACTTTTTTCCACTTTCTCATATAAGCAGCGTAAGTAAAAAAACTTAGAAAATTTCATAAATCTTCATACCATTGACACCATAACAACAACAACAATTCTACCACAAAAAAACTGCCTATGCCACAATTCTTACCATTTTTACGCCCAAACCGCAAAATGGTAGCAAAAAATGCCAACAGTGTGCGCTGATCTTTTTAGCACAAATATTAAGAAAAAAAAAAACTCGCACTCTAGTTGTCACATTAGTTGTTATTTTTTGCCATTGTCCTTTTGGTTTTTTTTGTAAAAAATATGCGCTGCTCCAGTTTTTTACCAATTTTTAGTGCAGTTTTTTGTGCTCGAGTTTTTTTGCCAGACAACCCAACGACTTTTTGGGCACAGAGCATAAAGAGCGAAACTAATTGTCGGATTTTGAAGCGTCATAAAACGACTGTCACAATTATGACGCAAGGCGAGCACGTCATTCATTTTTGCGCCGCAGTTTTCCGTGAACGCCAGCACAGTTTTCGCTTCTAAAGAACGCTGCCAAATCATAATTTACGGTGAGGTTTTCTTTCTTTAGTCCATCGGCATAATGCCAAAAATCTCTTTAAAAAACTGTAACACACTCGGACAGCGGAGCAGCAGGAGCGCTCGAGGTCCTTTCTCGCAGCGCACCGAACTGCGCGACGGCATGCAAAAAAATGCTAATTGCACTGTGCGGCCAGCAGTCGTCTACCTTCTGGGAATCTGTACGGCGCGCACTGCGGCCGCGTAGCATTTCAGATTTTTTGCGTGGCCGAATTTTTTGCCGCTCCATTGTTTGGCGTTTGCCATTTTTTCCGCAACAACAATGACAATTGCGAGAACACGACAAAAAGTGCATTTCTCTGCCTGCGCGTGATTTTTCGCCTAAAGTTGCGTGGGCCAGTTTGCTCTGAATGCAAATAATTTTTATGACATTTTTTCAAAATTTGCATTTTTTTTTTGCTCATCGTAAAACAACTTTTTTGACAGTTGTTTTTTCTTCGTTTCCAATGAAACCAATTTTACTAAAAAAGAAAAAATGGACTAAAACAAATTCGTCTTAATTAGAAACTGCTGTTTTATGATTTGTTGGAAATAGTTTTTGTTTTGAAAATGGAACAAAATGTTCTTTTATTTGGTTTGGACATAGAGTCAAAAATGTATATGCGGCGAGCATAACATCTCAAGGTTAATTGGTTTGCTGTAAAAATTGGTCTAAAAAGTGGAGCAGTGTCTTTTCTAGTCTTGATCACTTTTTTAGTATGAGGTAAGGGAAGCACTTGGTACCTTTTACAACACCAAGTCGTGGTAACGTCATAAAAAGAAAAAGTAGTTTTATGTGCTTTGTCTGGGTTTGTATTCTTTAGGGTTAAATGGACAAATTGTTTGGACTTTTCTATGCTTTAGATAGATTTTTCATATAAGTGTAATTTAGAGCATTTTGAAAGCTGTTTGCGAAAACCAACTTTTGATTGAGAGAAATTTCAGTTGAGTTGAGGGATAAAAAATTATTTAAAGCTATTAAATTTTTGCTATATTGTGCCATCATCCTTTTAGAAGATGCACGGGCTAGTGTTGATACATCTTATTGCCATACTGCCCTAGCTGCGAGGCTGAGGAGAAAATACTTTCTCTGCGAATCCTCGCAAAACGATTGATGATCTATGTATATATGTTCGGGATTGCAACACTAGAGGATCAATTCTAGCCTGAAAATCGAATGAATTTTAAGTCATCACAGAATGGCAATGGTGTTACTGAACTCTTTAGGATATCAAAGGGAGTCAGAGAGGCTTCAAAGTGTACAAAGCGAAGAATCAGCAAACTATCTCTTTCACCTCCCACCACAATTCGTCTTTTGAAAAACACGGAGACCTTTGTTGGACAACACATCGTTTACACCGAGGAATAGTTAACCCTTTCGCTATTTCGTTGCCACATAGCAACAAGCAACTTCATGAGCATCTTCCACGTTTCAGGATCAAACTTTTCAAATATAATAATATTTTTCTAACTTTAAATTAAAGTTGCTATGTTGCACGTTGCTGCTGCCATACAATAAAAAGGATGCCCACGTGTCAACAAGGTTTTTTTAGCTTAAAATCAGTGGTGGCCTCCAATGAAGAATTTTTGGAACCCACATCGTGTCGAAAACGTCGAAGTGTCGAAACATCTACCATTGCAAACTTTTAAGAAAAATGCAATGTATAAAATTTTTAAAAATAATGTAATATTTTTATTTCAGTAATATTTTTGAAATAATTTTAAACCGTGAAAATATTTGTTGTTGTTTTTTATTTTTCACTCATATAAAAAACATTTACATTTACTTAAATATATAATTTATCTACTACTAAATTATGGTTTAACTTTAACATAATTTTAGTTGTTGCCTGCGGCAGGCCAATCGCCTACCCTGGCAGAACAACACAACCGATTAACGTAACCAACACAAGGCGATTAGTCTTGTGGAGGCCCTATGCTCCAGAGACTGAACAAGGAAAAAAAGTTGTGTTAAAATTTAATTTAAGATGTTAATTTAAATTTAATTAATTAAAGATGTTCATTTTTAATCCACAATTTCAACTCGTCGTAAATCGTCCATCCAGCTAATTACAGTTAATAATGTACCACTCGCTCACACGACACACTCACACTTTGGCACATCAAACGCAGCCACGCACAGCCGCGGCCGAGCGCGTATTAAATCGTTAAATCGTGCCAGTTAATCAAGCATTTTGGCCAAGTCAATATTTTTATAGCGGTTTTTGCGTTGACAAAGTTTATTTTTGCGCTGACCAACCACGGTTAACCAGATAAAAGGCCACAAAAATGCCATAAAATGCCAAACTAAAAATCACACGCACACAAACACGCCTCCCTGTGAGTGCGCTCACGCACACACACACACACTCGCACACGTAGCTGCTTATAATGATGTGTTGAAACCTGCCCCAAACTTGGACTCGCGCCCAAGTGGGGAAATTTGTGCGCACCACAAAAAAATGTCAACCGCTGAGCGCGCATTTTTTCCCATTTTTTAATTCATTCACTTTTTAAAGAGCGCCAGCCAGAGCTTTCGGGGCTTAAGAGAGCTTTTTGCCAACACGCCTGTTGGGCTCTTGTGTTGTTGGAGCTGAAAGCGCCAAATCGCTTCTTGGCGGGGGAATGGTCGACCGCATGGAAAACACCAAAAACTGTGACCGCACTTGGACAAAACGCAATTTGCGCCGTTAAACCGCGATTCTCGTGGCAACCACCCCTAAAAGCAGGCAATGCCCGCGCCGCCAGCCGGCCTTGCGCTCCTGCCGCGCACAAATCGCACAGGAAGCAAGCAGCGCAGCAGTCAAACTTTAGCATCAAAAGCCAATAGCAACAACAACAACTGGTAAGCCAGCCCCCTCTAGTAAATCTGAACACATATCAGGAGAGCGGTGAAAGAAGCAGCATAGAGCGGCAACCGACTCAACCAACAACCGACACCGCACATAAATGTTTATTGCCGCCTTTCGCGCACTTCCGCGCGCCTGCCGCCCGCCTTCTTTCCCCTTCGCTTGCACGCCGAACAAGTCCTCACATCTCTTTCACTCGCACACACACTCCCTGTCGGGTTCTCTTACAACAGTAATGGCGGCAATGCTGGCCGCAACGGTGGCAGCGCCGGCGGTTGAAATTGAGCACCACCACCACCGCCAGCAACAACAGCGCGGATGGCCGCAATTTCTTCAGCCCACTGTTGCCCTCCCCTTTTCACATATGTACGTAAAATGTGATGCCAACCAACTCAAACTAAAAAAAACTGATTCACAACGACCGAACGCAGCGGTGCGCGGGATACGCGACGCGAGTAGACAATCCCATGAGAGCGTTTCCAGTGCTCATTTCAAAAGCATTAAAATCATACACTTTGCCATAACGTTGAAAGCATTCGCTCTCATTTGAGCACAAAAGCAAAAAGTATAAAAAATGCACACAAAAAAGGGCGAAACAACGCAGCCAACAACAACTACAACCGAGGCGAAATCAGAGGAAAAAAGTCCTTTCCCACTGTTACCAGAAAAAATCAACCCCATTAACCGAGGCCGAAGCCAAAGCCGAAACCGAAACCAAACCAAAACCAAACCGCCGCGTGCACCACCCCGCCGCGCCACCGCACTGCAAAGAATCGCATTAAGGATGAGCGGATGTGCGACGCGCACAAGGAGCGCACGAGGTCGGCCGCCAGGAGGGCCGGGGACGCAAGTCAGCATGATGTGAATGGGAAGCGTTACAAGCCAACAATCAGGAACAAGAGCGAAGGTACTTGAAAATGCAGCTAACACCGCCTGCCCCCTTGCGCGGCCGTCCTACGCGCGCAATATGGAACGCAAAGCAGGCGCAACGCCACCCCTTTTATGGGCACTTATGACAAGCTGCAGGCATGAATCATGCTGCAAGTGTTTGCAAGTGAGTGTGTGTGTGTGTGTGTGTGTGAGTACGTACATGTGAGCTTGTCGCTCTGTATAGGGTGCTGCATATGGCCACAATAACAAATTCTAAATGCGGTGAGCGACGAGATCTGCGCGCAACACCCTTTCAATAATTCAAACACTCACACACACACACTCACACACACGCTCGCACACAATGACAACAATTGTGCTTTATGATTTCTTGACAAACTGGATTTTTATCTGCTTTTGCCGCTGTTATTGTTTTGTTTTGTTGTTGGAATATGCAAAACAGCAGAAAATAAAAGAAATATGGCGCGCGCATATGCGGTTCGTGAAAATATGTGGCAACATTTGATGGGGTGGTCGGCTGGCCGCAGTCGACCCAGTGTGACAGCGCTTGAATTTGAGTTGAAGTGCGAATGTTGGCAACAGTGCACCCTACAACCAGAATAGTAGAAACCATTATTATTTAGAATTATTTATTAAAAAAAATATAAATACAGTACTTTTCGTTTATAACGAACCCGTTTAAAACGATTTTCCGCCTAAAACGAACCAATTTCAAAAGTACGCGCTGTATGTTTTCGCTTATTCGCTTAAAGCGAACTTTCGGTTAAAACGAACCATTTTGCCCAGTCCCTCGAAGTTCGCTTTAAACGAAAAGTACTGTATTTAGATTAACATTTTATAACTAAAAGTATAGTCAACAAATTTAAATATGTGTACAGTGAAAATCCTCATTACGGATAGTCTTTATAACCGGACAGCTTCAATAGCTTTTTTTCATTAAGTTTTCCATACGATTTTGTTTAAAAAATCTCTCATAAATGGACAAAATTCAAAAATTTGCCCAACCAGTTTTTAAAAAATCTGTACTACCCTGTAATACAAATTTCACTCGTATTTGAAAATTAACGCTTGAAATTAAAACAATCAACCATTACAAAATTTTTTTCAACCAAAGCAGTACTAAAATGTAACGGTTTTTTTTCAATGTATGTACTTTACCTATACATGCAATAAATATTAATTAAATATTCAATTTTCATAAATTCGTAATAAAATAATAATCTCAAATAAAAAAACGAGAAAAACTTGGATAAAATTTAAACTAATTTTTTGCACCTCATCTCCCATAACCGGACAAAAACACTGCGACGGTGAGTATCCGGTTATGAGGAATTTCACTGTAAATAAAAAATAAAAGCATTTTTAAAATATTTTCAAAGATTGTGTTTTATGTTTGTATTTTTAAAAAAGTTTTTTTTTATTTTTCGTATTAAATTTAAAATTAATTTCTTATAAAATCAATTAAAATCAATTATAAGTTTAATTACGAAATTAATCATTTAATTGAAAAGTGAATTAATTTCAATATAAAAACATTTTTCTTGTAGCACTTCGTATACAACGGCTACGCTGTATCCGCCGCGCAATTGTTTTTTTTTTCGCTTTTTAATACATTTTTTTTTTTTAAACTGTCCTACCTTATAATTTATTCCTATGTAAATCATAGAGTACAGACGCAAATGGTGGTTATTAAGAGTTGGCAAGTAATATGCTGACATTTTCGTCATTGTTATTTGATACTTTTCTGTGGTGTATGCAACCCATGGAGCCGGCCTACGCGAATCGCAGATCGTCATAAAGCGATAAGAGACGCGCGCGTGCAGTACGAAATTAAAAATGGCATCCTGCAGTTCACATTAATGACATGTCAGATGTTCAGAGCGATAATCTAGTGGCAGATATAATTAAACAATAAATTAAAAAAATATATATGTATGTTTTGTTAACTTTAATTTTTAAAAATATGTTTCATTATGAAACGTTATAAATGATCTTTTCTAACCATTGGTTTATTTAATAAACGTTTAAATTTCTTAAAAATTTCATATTGTATACTTCTATCTCTCTTTCTTTCTACCTTTGTATCCAGTGGCACACAAAGAGGGGTTTGGGGGTTCAAACATACTCGTCAAATACAAAAATTGCAGGTACAAAATATGATTCCCAATAGAATTAGACTCAGAAAAGGTACCTAAGCTCTCCTCCCCCAAATGAAACTCTGTAAGCGCCACTAACTGTATTAATAGATGCAAATGTAAAGATCTATCATAGACACATCTATCATATCACACATAAATTACTCGATAAATAGATCATCAACATTTCCAAAAATATAACTGTAGATAACTATAGATAAAGACATCCATAGATATCTAAATAAAGAGATAGTTATCGCCAATCAACATTCGGTTTAATCTGTTATTCATTTACTAACAGAACCCGAACCGACTTTTTTAAATATAACAGTCCCTGGTGGCGCCACCTATATGTGACTTAGTGCTGTGGAGCGCTACATCTTTTCTCGGTTTCTAGTCCAAGTTTTATAAGATTTGGTTCATTGGAAGCCAAGTTATTGCGTCGGAACTGACAGTATGTATGTGTCATCGGTACAAAAATGAGCATCGAACAAAGAGTCAGTATAAAGTTTTGATTTAAACTTAGTAAAACTTTAACCCAAATACTTTAATTGATGAACCAAGTCAATGGTAATAATTGTTTATCCCGTGGCATAGTTCATGAGTGATTTATACTGAACTTTCACTCCTACTTTTTCCCTTTTGTATAAAACTTGATACTTTTTTTTGCTTTTTTTAAATACAAAAACAGTGTGTTTGTCACAAATGCTGCCATGTTCGAAAACCACAACCCTCAGTAGACAACCCGAAATATAAAAAAATATACACCGAAATATTAAAAAAAAACTTGCCGCTAAAATATATTTAATCAAATAACTTCAGCATTTTTAGCCAGATGTCAGCTCCTTTGAGGATCAGTGCACGCTGATCTGCACCCATACCAGATCGCCTGTGCCTAACAACCATGTTGACATGTTGACAAAATAATTGAAAAAAAAACACTCGCGCTGAACAAAAGATCAACGAGCTGCATCACTAAAAAAGCGATGAGAAATTATTAAAAAAAAAACACTGACAAACTGAAGATGTGACAGTGATCATGCCCTTATAAATACAGAAAACTCTTCAACAATGCATAGAACGGCAACAACAAAAGGACGTCATTGTTGCAACAAGAGGAAAATCGCATAATTCTTCAGTGGCAGCTGCGCGCAACAAACAAGCAACGCATGCAGGAAGCAAAACCGATGCATGTAATGCTTTTGTTACATAAGCACACATTTTTAAACAAACATATATGTATGTACATATGTATATAATGTGTACGTGTGTGTGTAGGTGCATAAACACAGTTCATAATTCCAAAACGCTTATTGCCGTCTTGCCTGCATTCGCTCACACAATAAGATAGAGAAGAAGAAAGAAGCAATTGTCAAAGTTGTTGTTGTTTTTGTTTGCATGTACATATGTATGTATGGAGGCATTTATTGACATGTGCCCCAATGATGTGGCATTAAAAATTGAAACGTGCTGCAAATGTGGCAAATGGGGCAACGACGTCTTTGAAGCGAACTGGTACCGCTTTGCACCAACTGCAGCGCCACACGAGCCACAAACAAAAACACACATTCTCCGCCCGCGCGCACACACACACAGCTGCACGTTTGAGAAATTACATTTTGCCCGCACAAATGTTACAAATTACACGAGCGGAGCGTGGGGCAGCAGACGCAGATGCTCAGCGCGCCACATGCGAGCGGGGAAAGGCACAACAACAACAAAAAATTACAAACATATTACAGCAAAATGAAAAAATGTAGCAAACGAAAAACTCAAAGCACACACGCACACACATACATATACCCACCGAACAACAATAACAACGCCATGTGACAACAAAAACAACAACAACAACAGCAGCACTACGTGACACAACAGTGGCACACAGAATCGACTTGTGGGCCTCCGCATTGTTGTCGTGTTGCGGCTTATTTAGTGGGGGTGTCACCGGCATCGTTGAAATGCCCGCAACTCACCACCACCAACACCACCGCCATCGCCATCGCTATTGCCACTGCCCTCACCACCAATTCCACTCCGGCCGCCGCCGTTGAGGTAACACTCAAAAGGAAAACACAAAAACCCAACGCAAAACCGCTGCCATACGTCAAATCAGCAAGCAGCGGCCACCGAGGAAACCAACAAGCAACAGCCACCAACAACAACACCGGCTGCAGCAAGAAGTAAACAACACTCAACCGGAGCGACGCAACGCTTGAGTTGTCACACGACGAGAAGGAAATGACACGATAAGGAGTGGCGGCCATGCTCAAGAAAGAGACATAAGATAGCGGCCGTAGGGCTGCGATAGCGCGATGCACCAATACCATCGCCATCGCCACCGCCATCACCGCCAGCAATCACTCACTCAACCGCCGCCACTCCACTCGCACTCGACTCCACTCGCGCTCAGTGGACGGCCGGCGCGCGCACAAACAACCCCCACAGTCCTCGGTCACTCGGTCGACGTCGCGGCCGTCCGTCTGTCAGCCTATCTGTGCGACTTTTTTCCCATTGACAGCGATGCCAAAGAAAAGAAAAAAAATTTCCCTTCACTCGAACACATTTTTCCACTGGAAGTTGGGAAATTTCTTTTAACACTCAGCGCTTCTGCTGCTGTTGCTACTGTTGTTGTTGTTGTTGCTGTTGTTTATGACAGCAGTGGTAACGGCGGTGTTCGGTGGTGGTTTTCGGCTACTATGGCAGCAGCCAAACCAAACAAACCACAATTCACTCAACGACAAAAAAACACTGCAGAAATTCCCGTCATTGTGGCAACCGCTCATTCGCTCCCGTTCCACTGCGAAGTCGCGCAAAGAGAATGTAAAAAATCCCCTTTTATTGTATTTTGTGGTAGTTGAATAAAAAACAAAATCCAAATAAATTTTTTCGCTACTCTCATGGAGTGAAATTTCCCCGCTACAGCTGTGGGTGACAAATTGTAAGAGGCCAAACTTTGTGTGTGTTTTCATGGAGCCAAATAGAAGAAAAATTTTCCCAGCTCTGTTTTACACTCGAAGAGACAGTTGTCAGAAAGGTTATGACGGTTCAACATTAAAAGTGTTTGTCCTGGATGGAACCGAAAGTGTCGAAGAAAATGTTAAAATTCTACAACTACCAAAAATTTCATATACATTTTGCTCACATTACTGAGTAGAAAAAATGTGTCTGAACGCGCATTTCCCTTAGAAGTGATTCTGATCTGTCACGCCAGAAAGGCGGAGTCTAAATCCGTTCATTGGCATTACAAAAACAAAGGCTATCAGAAGCAATGATCGCACGGCGCTGCGCTCGGAGTATCCGCCCATTCGCATACACTCAATCGCGCCGCTCTCTGCGCGCGCTATAAATACCAGCGCAACCCCACCGCCGCGTGCTCAGTGATTGTAGCCTAAGAACGCACAGAGATCTTGTTGGTCGCGATCGCCGAATGAATGAAATTTTGTGTTAATCAATGAATACCGCATAGTTTGCTCACATAATTTCACAGTTTCTGCTATATTTTGAAAGGTTTTATAATAAGGAAATATAATCTGATAGAAATAACGCTCTCAATAATATAGTCCTGAATACCTATGAATATTTTTGGTAAAAACATTTAAACAATTTAAATTGAAAAGTTTGATCAAACTAAAATATTCTCGCCTTCAAAAAAATTAATTATACAATCGAATAATTTATTAAATCATAATAATTAGTCGTTTACTACAAACATTAATTTATATACAAAAGAATTCAAAGATGTAGATGTGTTTGATGTAGCCCTCAACTATTAGTCTAGATCAAAAATTACTAATGGCTGACTACAATATGCCCAAACTGCCTACGAAGAATAGTATGTCAGTTTGGCGTCCAGGACTTTAGCTGTACTTATAAAACTGTCCCTACTTGAGACCATAAGCCATAAAACATTATGCGAGGTAGCCTTAAAATTGAAAACTGCGGCCGACCTTTACCTACCCGACACAGATCAACGGATGCTACTTAAGTCTCAAAGGGCAATTAAGGAGCATGGACCCGCTCTGTTCTCTACTAACTGATCCTCTAATAAAGATTGCAATTAAGGAGCATGGACCCGCTCTGTTCTCTACTAACTGCTCCTCTAATAAAGATTGCAATTAAGGAGCATGGACCCGATCTGTTCTCTACTAACTGCTCCTCTAATAGAGATTGCATTAGTAGGTATTATGTGTCGCATAGATTTCTGCGTATTCATAAATTTTTTTATTGCTAACTGTGCACTTGTTGCTTGACCTTGAATTCGGCGAAAAGCATTAATCCTCTGCTGTGTGCTTGTGGTCACGCCCACGATCGATACGGATTTTCACATAATCTGCCTTAATTGGAATATTTTTATTGAACTATTATTACAATTTGTCGTTGGATGGCTAACTGAAAGAATTAAAGTTGAAGATCTTAGTAAAAACATTTTATTTTTCATTTTAAATTGAGAGCGAAGGTAAATATCAAGAAAATTTTCCGGCTTCCGTGTTTAATTTTAAGTTTTTTGAATATTAATCTACTTCAAAATTTATATTTCTAAAATGATTACAATTATAATAGAACAACTACAGTCGTGTCTGGATATAGTGAACTAATTATTGCAAGGCCTGTTCACAGTATTGAGGTTGTTCAATGTTAACATTTTTGTTCAAAAACTCGTTTTATTTGCTCAAAATACAATTTTTGTTTTTTGCTTGAAATTCCTTTCAAAATTGTTTTCAATATTTAGAGGCTCCATGTCGAAATTTGGGTGTTTTCTATATCGAGCTGTTCACTATACCCAGACACGACTGTAATTAAAATTTTTAAAAAAGTTATAGTCTTCAGTAAGATTGGTCTGAAGAATATCGACTTAGTCACTTCAACTTTCAATGATTAAAACTTGTTCACGTTACAGTACTAAGTTCTATATATAACTTGTATGTAAGTAATTAAGTAGCAGTCTTTCTAAATCTTCTTATGTTTCGTTTATCAATTCTAAATAATAAATCCAATAAATCGCAAAACCTTTTACACAAACAAGAAATCAAAGCATAAAATAATCCTGATGCAACAACTTCCCCTTCCACAGGTTAAAAATTAAAACACGAATTGCTTCAACGACTGAACGAATATGCTTGAAGGAATATCCTAGTTGTGTACTTAGCTGAATTCCGTTATTCCAGGAAAAACGCGACAAATCACAATACATTTATGACACCTATTCAATGAATATTGTCTTCCTGAAAGCGTTTTATAGCAATGCCAATACACGAAGTTCGTACCTGCAAGTCTCGTAGGACTTTTTGGGATCGAGCAAGTTTTATGAGAGCCATTAAATGAAAACCTCAAACTACGGGTAATGCGGACACTCCTCTCATGCCCGCAAGTTAACCTCATGTTGGGTTTTCGTAAATTGCTTTGCGGCTTATGGCAATCGCGCAGTGCTTCCATGTAAAAATATCTCAATAAATGTTGATATGCGATATTTCAGAGCTTAATCGGCTTTGTATAATTAGCGGATTACAGAATTTCCAGAACCAAGTATAACTTAGCAACTGCAACTGGGAGAAGTAAAATGGCAATGGAAATCTATTTATGTCCTTGAAAAATCAAACACCGTTAGGTTATAAATAGGGTGGCCACAATTTCCAAGAAGCAAATTTGTAGTTTCATTTAAAGCTTCAATTTTATAATATCTTTTCAATGTATTAAGCAAAAACCTGTTTTAGATATTTGGTTTAGATACTGTTTGTAGGTCAGATAACTTTTATATTTTTAGGTTAGAATCTTGGATCAGACATATTGATTTAAAAAATTCTCAGTAATTGAAAGGTCAGCAGGCAATGACAAATCTGTAAGAAATATATTTGTATTTAAATATTTTAACCCTTGAAAGTAGTTAAAATATGTATAAACTTTGTGTTAGAAAACAACGAGGTAAATTTCATTCAGTTCATTCATGAGAAGTTACGATACCTCTTGTATTTACCAAATATTGTTCCTTTCAACTACTATTGTTCAGGTCAAAGTGAAACAATTTAATAACTATTATAAATATTATAAATTCGATCGACTTATTTCCTGTGAAGGAAGAAACTTGGAAAAAACGGCCATGAACCAAGTCGATAGAACATAAGGAACTCATGATTTTGATTTTGTTTGAGATTATGTTCGAGAGGCTTGTTTACTCATTCATTTAAACATTTTCTCACAATTGGAAGCTGGTTATAGTTTAAGTAAAAACTAATCTCTGCAGCTTAAATTTTTCTCCACAGTGTGTTTAAATGTTGGCATACAAGTATGATTTCATACCGACCCTATGTACGTGCTAGGGATTGCAATCCCGGGATCGCGAATCCCGGAATCCCGGGATCCCGGACAATTTCAATCCCGAAAAATCCCGGGATTGACAAAATCCGATCCCGGGATCGAAACAAAAAAAAAAAGCTTACTTTTTGCTTTTGTCACGTTGATTTCGAAAAATGCAACCCTTCTTATTTAGTACAAAAAATAAATTGCAAACGCCCTGTGACATTTGAACTTGTTTCAACGCAATAATATATTAAATATTATATATTATATATTAAATATAATATTACTTTGCCGCAATGATGGAGAAAGGTAAGCAATTTGCAAAATTTTTTAAGTATTTTAGTTTATTTTTATTCCGCAGAATTTTCAAAAAAGTTTGTTCCACACAAATCAAAAGCGCAGCAATGACATTCTGTCTGGAACTATTTTTTGATAGAATCGAAAGGCGAAGCTGCTGCCAAATGCAAAAAGTGCAGCAGTGTAGTTTGGCAAATTAATGAATTTTTATGTTATTAATTTTATGTTATTTGCCATGAATATTTTGTTCTTAGTTTTAAGGAACACAGAAATGTATTTAATACGAAAATAAAATGTATTTGATTAAAAATGACGTCTGATTTAGTTCGATAAAATAATATATTCAATCCCGAAAAAATCCCGGGATCCCGGGATTACAATTTTCAGTCCCGAAAATCCCGGGATTGTAAAACTGGTCCGGGATTGCAATCCCTAGTACGTGCAAATTGCGTGTCGAGCATCTCACACAACGCCATAATGACGATGATGGCTTGCTGTGCCGCCGGCAGCACCTCCGACGTGCAGCACCCACCAGCGTTGAGCAGCAACTGCGGAAAGCAGCACATGACCCGATCATCAGCGCGGCAGGACTGAGCTCGGGACGGTGAGCGTTACAAATTGCTCCTGGAAAAAATCGCATTGCCGTCTTCGCAGAGGAAAATCAAAGACATTTGGTAAGGAAAAGCAACTGTGCCGCAGATATCCTTGTCGCTCCCACAGCTCAAGGAGTGTGGAACAACAAAAACAATGAAGACAACTACAACAAGTGGCAATAATAAGTAAACAACAGAAGGAGGCACATCATCGGTGCGCTCCTGGAAGTGTTCGGCCGAGTGTATTTCAATTTGAGCGCATCCTGTTGGCAGCTGATGCTGCCCCCACTGTGCGTGTCGACGACAAGTCACGCGACGTCACGCGCGACATTTTGGTTGGTGCGGTGCCATTCGCCCGGTGCCCCATCAACGTTCTCCCCTGTTGACATCGTTCAGCTGCTGCCTTTTTGCTATGTTATCTGTGTTATTGTTGTTGTTGTTGGTGCTACTTTTTGTCTTTGTCCAGTGGCAATTGTTTTTGGTGCTCCGCATTTTTGGCCACTGCTCTTGGTGGCACGATTTCCGTTTGCCGATTATTCGCCTCATTTTTCTGGCATGTTGTGGAACTCCTCAATTTTGTGGAGATTTTGGTTAATTTTTTGTATTGGATTGCGAGCTACAGTGGTGCCTGCGGTGTGTTAAGTCGTGGCACTGCGCGAAGTGGAAATTTGACATTTTTTGCTATCTTTGGAATGAATAAACTCATGGACATTCTAATATTTATATTATATTATATAATTGACCATTTTCTGTAAAAACCCGATTAGTTACTGGGGTTTTCCATACCTAGAAAGACTACTAATTATATCCACTGATATCTCGAAAAGTACACATCGGATTTGGTAAATTGTAATTGTAGAACCCTAATTGTAGAACTAATTGTAGAACCCGATAAAAAAATAAAAGTCATCAAAGCAAAAGTTGATAGAAATACTAAATTAAAAACCGTCAAAATTACCGCAATGGTCTTTTTAGTGTTAAAAAGAGTTTACTTAAAAGAGTTCTGATTGAACTACAAGAATGAACTACTGTACAGATTTGTTATATATTCATTACTTTCCTCAGTGTTATTTCCATTTATTGAAATACTAATTGAAAATTCATATAGAAAGTTTTGAAACTGCATTTGACTTGCTATCCGTTCTTATTCCGACGTTGATTGACATTTAGTCATAAAATTGCGCCAAAACCCGTTTGTGCCTTGTGCCCACTTCAAGAAGTTTCTATGTTTATCAACAAAGCATGCAACCCTTTATTGCTCGCGTATAAACCGATTAAGTGGACCCGTGCTTTGGCCAAAAGCAGATACTAGCAATCAGCAAGACTCTGGATCTGAAGCTGGCTCTGGCTCTTCGCTTTCAAATAATCTTTAAGAAAAATTAGCCCAATCCAAAGAGTGTGCCACTACCTTCCCTAGTCAATTACCTGCCCCCTGGTTGGCGACCCCCTTGCGCTTTTTGGCCAGAAAGGACGAACACGGCTCGCGTAGCCCATGCACGCGCACACGGTTGGGTGCCGCTGTGCGCTCACAAGTCGTTCTTTTTTTTTGCATTTTCCCCTGCGTACGGCCGCCACCACAGTTTTCCTTTTGCCATGTCGCCGCTGCTTCCTTTCATTTTTTCTTTGTCTCGACTTTCGAGCGCGTTTTTATGACCTGCTCGCACAATTTTCCAATACCCAACCCCAGGGCCCGTTGACTCGACTCGTCTCCACTCAGGGCGACGCGTCTCTCTTGCTCGCTCTCCGTGCAGTCTCGCGTTCGATTTTTTTTCGCCGGGCCGTTGAATTTTTATATTTTGCTCACAGCGCGCGCAATCCGCTCAATTTTTATGTTTTCCCCCAGTTTGGTGTTGCGCGGTGCGGTGAGTACACACCGCAATGGAAAAATGGGAAATTTTTCCTGTGGTTGTTGTTGTGGCAATGGTGGTTGCTTGATACCTGCCAGCCGAGTTGGCCGTGTTTGCGTGGCTGTGCGCCGCCGACCGACCGACTGCCTGCCTGCCTGCACCCTTAGCGTGCGGCAGCGCGCCGCTGCTGGATGGCTTGGCCGTGGACGGGGATGTGCCAGCGAGTCGACCAACAAAACACCGAAACCACCACAGCAATGCAACCAGCCAACCGTTGGGCGACCAGACGTGCGGACGTTTAACAATTTCACTTCAAATACAGGCGACGATCGGTACGCAGAGTCAGTTCACTCAGCGAGTTTAACGTGTTCAGAACGATTTCAAGCGTTTTCGGAATCCGAGCAGACGAAACGATACGAAAGCGAAAATAAAAGAAAACCAACCACCGACCGTGCCGAGATTTGCGAAATGTGGTGGTGACTTGCCGTCGAAGCAAAAATACTGTGCAAAAAATAAAATTCTTAAAATCAGCCCCTAACGCGGCCCAAAGTGCACAGCCGACAAGCAACAAGGATTATGTGTCCCCAACTCCGGGAACTGCTCCGTGCCGCATACGAACACGTGCTATAAACGTTCAAAAACGTTCGACAACGGCGTACTCAAGTGTCAGTGGGGGGGACGTCGACAGTGCAATTATTATTTCGAAAGTCAAATCGAAATCCAGAAAACCCAATTCTACAACTCAACAACCAAGCGCAACTAGCAGCTCGAACACAACCAGCCAACGCTACTCGCAAACTTTTGGATTACGCACGCTGGCGAAAATGCATTTACCCACCGGGCCCACAATGGTCGCCGCGCCCGCGCAAATTCTGCCCAGCGGCAATGCGAACGCCAGCAGCCAAAACAGCACCAACTCCAGCACCAACACACCGACGAACGCCAGCAGCTCGCACTCGACGGGCTCGTCCACGCCGGACAACAGCAACAGCAGCGGCGCCGCCCAGATGCCGCCCACCATGATGGACATGTTCAGCGGGCTGCACGAGATGCTGCAGGAGTACCACGGCGAGCTGACGCAGACGGGCTCGCCCTCGATCCTGTGCAGCGCGCTGCCCAACCACTGGCGCTCCAACAAATCGCTGCCGGGCGCCTTCAAGGTGATCGCGCTGGACGATGTGCCCGACGGCACGCTCGTCTCGATCAAGTGCGGCAACGACGAGAACTACTGCGGCGAGCTGCGCAACTGCACGGCCATCATGAAGGGTCAAGTGGCCAAGTTCAACGATCTGCGTTTTGTGGGCCGCTCCGGTCGCGGCAAGTCCTTCTCGCTCACCATCACCATTGCCACGTATCCGGTGCAGATTGCGTCCTACATGAAAGCCATCAAAGTCACAGTGGACGGTCCACGGGAGCCAAGAAGTAAGCAAAGTAAGTTTTTAGTTTGTTTGCGCTTTAGTTGGGCCTTGGTTGCTTTTTTCAATTGTTTGCATTCTTCTGCGTTTGATTCGGTACTTGGGTTAGGTTAGGTCCATACTACAGCCCCAATCCCAGTAAACAAGTTTCATTATGATCTCAAGTTTTTCACTGAAGAATATTCTCCAGAAAGCACCTTGAACGTATTTTAATTTGACTGTCTTTTAGGGTTTTCACTTCCTAATTTCCACTTATTTAAATTTCAAGCGCTTTTTTATTTGTATTTTGTATGACATTGTTTCTGGTGTAAAGAACTTTAACCTTTATTTTAAGTAGATAGAACTTTAACCTATTTAAATTTTTATTTAGAAATTTTTTTATTTATTTATTTTTCGAAAGTCAATAAACTTTCGACTTTATCAAATTATGCCCGTCACTCATTCCCCGCTTGCTCCTTATGTGCTTTTAGGTTATGGCTATCCACACCCCGGCGCTTTTAATCCATTCATGCTGAACCCCGCCTGGCTGGATGCCGCCTACATGACTTACGGCTTTCACGCCGACTACTTCCGCCACCAGGCCGCCGCCGCAGCACATCATACAGCGCTGGCGAAAACTTCACCCACACTACCTGCCACGAGCGTTGGATCACCGCCGTCCGGCGCTTCCGTCGACTACCATCACACGCAAATCTCTCCGCCGCCTGCCAACGCGTCCACAATGCCACCGAACGCCGCGATGGTCGCTGCAAACATGATTCCCTCACCGCCGGGCGCCACCTACGGCATGCCGCAGTTCCCCTTCAATCCGGTAGCTGCTGCGGCCGCTGCTGCTGCAGCCGCCTCCACACACCCAGAGCTGCTGCATCCGCTCCAGAAACCGCATCCGCACGCCTTCCATCCGTATAATTTTGCCGCAGCGGGACTGCGTGTGCCCAACGGCCAACTGCACAACACGTCGCACGGCTCCATCGAGCACATCAGCCCCGCGCACATTAGTCCTGCCTCGTCGCGTCCCTCGTCGTCGTCACCGCCCGCACACCAACACCAGCAACAACAACAACAACAGCAGCAGCAGCAGCATGCAATGCGCAGAACGCTCAACACATCGCTGGAAACGAACTCAATACACGAGCAATCCGCCTCCGATGCGGACTCCGATGATGAGCAAATCGATGTGGTGAAATCGGCGTTTGTGCCCATTCTGCGGCCGCAGCCGCCGCCACGAACGGCACCCGACGCGGGCGACGGACCGATGCAGCACGCCGCGCCGCCGCCACCGCCGCCTGTGCGAACGCGCTGCGAGCTGAAGGCGCACTCAGCGCTCAAGCCGAACTTCCACGAAGGCGCGCACACGCGGCAGGCTTCACCCGGCATCACACTCACCGCCGCCACCAAGCTGAAGGCGGCCGTCAACGCGCAGAAAACCGTCTGGCGCCCGTACTGAAACGCCACGCGGACAATGCAGGACACGCTACTTCCTCTGCTGCAACTACTGCATCTACGCCATGTCCAGGAATGGGCAACGGTGGCACTCACGCACAGACGCACAGCGGCGACAAAGCTCGGCGCGCTGTAGCCAGGCCCGCAGCAGGGCGGCGAAACTGAAGCCGAATGAATGCTGAACGGGATAAGCTGTGGCAATGCGTTGACGCAACAGTTTGAGCAGCACTGCAGCGCACACGCGAATGCCGACGGCAAACGTGACATGGACACGCGCACGGATCTCAGCCACTTTCTCGATTTCCCGTACTTGTGATAACTAATGGAAATTTTGAAACGGAAAGCGGAATGTAATTAAACAAAGTAATAATAATTTGTGATATAGTGTTAAGTTCAGACCAACAGACAGACAGACAAAGGGGCGGACGAACAGACAAATAGTGAAAGCACCGAAGTTCCCGATAACCGAAATCAAACGCCAGTACCGAGGACAATGTGGCACCAAATGCACTAAGCCAGCGTTTGCGATGTTGCTGCTGTTAATGCTCTCGACATCAATCAGCCAGCAACATTAACATCCACCAACATATAGTACCTTCCCCCACCACTAAATTACCCCCCAAACGCCTTTGCACGCACACTTTTGATTTGTAGGCCTTCTTCGAATCGTCGAACATCGTTCTTGTACAGTCAAATTGTGACCCACTGTAGTACCGTGGACGTGATCTAAGACATTGTACGCCACTTTAATTTTTACTTTGATTGTAAATGTCAGCATTATTGTACAATTTTGTTTTTAAGTTTTAATGCAATTTTTTATTAGAAATTTAATTATTTTTGTAAACATTCTGTTGTAAGTTGTTAGTGAAAGAAAAGAGAGAGAAAAATGAAAACAATCGAATTTCAACAAAAAACCAAAATATATTTTTCCAAACTTATCAAATCCAAAACCGGAAAATGTCTTTTCATTTATACAGCTGAAAGTTAAACATTAGGCAGTTGTAAACGGGGTTTTTGTTGTCTGTAGGAACATCTGAAATGGCAGTTAACAATGAATGAAAGGGAGATATAGTGAACAGCAGTTCAAAAAAAATTTGAGTGACTATCTTTTGCGCAGTCATAATTTCAAAATTGAAAAGAGAAATCTTAAATTTGAGATGTTAAAATTTGGAACAAAATAAAATTCAGATATGAGTTTAGATTCGAAATAGTTTTATTTTAAGACAGAAACCCTTATCTATCGTCTTTGTATAAGTTAAGGACAGTGTCAATCTTTTGTATTAGTATAAATTTTCAGATTTTTAAAATAGACCTAAAATTTTGCCTTTAACGCTGTTTGCATCAAACACTGAGACGTTTCCTGTGAATGCAGTGGTTAGTCACTGCTTCATCTGCCATCACTGCTGTATCCTTTCACTCCTGACTGTGTTTTTTCACGCCCTCACATGGCTGACTGAAAACTCTCCACAACCCCGGCCACATAATTCAAGGCCACATTAGGCTAGACCGCAGCGCGCAACTAATGCGCAAATAAATCGAAACCAATAAATACACATTATCACCAATTATTAACAATAAACACACATCCACACCACACAGTCACTAAAACGTGTTGATTTCATGTGACAAAATCGATTTGCCATTTAACAAAATTTTTTTAAAAAATTTGTATTTCCTCTTTGAGTTAACTAACAAACCATGAAGCCAGTTGGAGACTTTTGCTCCACGGGACCACACATTGCCCTGTGGCCGATTACAATAACAAAACTGTACAAAACAAATCGCTGTAATTATTTTCGGCAAATCGCATAACGAGCTCAATTAGCAATCACAGCACGGCTAATGGAACGAACATTAACAAGATCAACAACAACAGCAACAAAAAATTGGCCACACTGTATGGAAAACCAATAAACCACACAACATGCACTCGCAGCGAAATGCAATGCCCAGCAGCGTCCAGTGACCTTCGCTGTATGGCAACTGGCAGAAGTGGAGAAGTCACACTCAGGACAATTTCAAGTGTCAGACCGACTAGTTACGTTCATGCAGTTTTGGCCTTGAACACAACAAATTAAAGTTTTTCCTTAACAACTAATGTGGTCGCTGTGGTAAGAAATTAAAAAAAAATTCTTGTTTTGCTTTTGTTGTACAATGTACGAAATGAATGAAGCAATTCAATGCAGCCATTTTCTGGTGTTGAATGGGTCCATATACCTATATATGTATTTTGGTTTATCAACACAACAACCTAGATAGCACATTTTTACCTTCTGAAGCAGTTCTCTTCAAGTGTACGTCTTCCTTGTCTGACCACACCGATGACAGTGATGGCACCTTCTACTTGGCCTCATCAGTTTGACGCTGCTCATTGACTTCTAAATCCAACGTTCATATAAGGAACTCACTCAGCCAACAAAGCCGCTGAATATTGATGACCATTGCATTAGCTCATCAATCCTCCAAATGTGGTAACCGTTCCACTGGATGAATAGTTTGGTTCGAAAATTCTACGAAATCATTTGAGTTTTATTAAAAAATAATCCACACTTGTGATTTTCAAAAATGTAAAACTCAATTCGAACCAGTGGCGGATTCAGGCGGGGCGGCGAAATATTAGGATCGACTTTAAAACTACATACAAATTAAAAGGCATTTTGTTTTTTGAATGGTTTTTAAAAAATATTAAAATTAAAAAAATAAAATAAATAATAATAACATTAATTAAATTAAAAATATTTTTGTTTTTTGAATGGTTTTTAAAAATATTAAGGAATTACTTTTTGAAAACCTCCCAAAATATTTTTCTGAATCCGCCCCCGGTTCGAACGATTTCCCATCTGTGAGCCCATATAATAAATAGTTATTCCGCATTAAGTTTCATCTGAGTTTTTAATCTGGGACCTTTTAATATAAGCTGCTCACTATTTTAGACAATGACATCACAATGAGGCTTGCGGTTCTTGAATATGGTATCTTTTTTGATCTTCATATCACTCAGAGGGGTTTTTCTTACACCTGAGGCATCGGAAACATTTCTTTAACTGATTTTGACTATGTTGAAGTTGACATATACGACGTTTGTGGCACAAAAACCAACAAAGCCGACTTAAACATGTGCTTTCTCCTTTGAAAGAGAAAGGGGAAATTTTTCAAAAAGAATCCTGAGATTCCGAGGATACATATAGAATATTTAAAAAACAAAACCCATATTTATTGACTGAGTGATGATGTTTGTATTGCATTGTAAAGTATGCATGTTCCGTTTAAATATGAAATTTAAAATTGAGTCCGCACTTAACCCTTTTAGTGCCGGGAAAAAAAGACGTGCGGATGCACACAGTTTTACTAGGGTTTGGGAAAATGCTCATAAAAACCAAACGAGAAACAATATTTACATGATTCAAAAAGCAGTATACTAAGGATGAAATAGAGAATAATAGAGTAATAGAATTTTCGAAATCCTGTATTGCTAATTGTTGGTTTGTCAAAAACAACAATATTTGACACAAGCGGAAAACAACGGCAATAACAAAAATTACGCATTCAAACTGCAACTGGGACGAAATATACAACAACGATCGAGGAGACAATAACTGATCCTACGTCTCGCTGCGGCAATGCAACGTTATTTCGCAAGAGTCTTCAAACAGTTGTTTACATAACACGCTGCCGAAAAGTTCCGATAACATAAACGTCCACAAAGAGTTAAAACAAAACACTATTTTTTTTTTATTCTCTCGTGATGAAATAAGATCATTTATAACGTATTACAAAATTATTTTGAGATAGAGTTGTCCCGCAATGCGAATAGTAAAGCGCTACAAGGCGCGGGCCGATATATCGGCTCTGGCACTTCTCGCTAGTGCAGCAAGAGCCGATATATCGGCCTCCGGCACTAAAAGGGTTAAGAACCGCACCGTTAAATTGTTGAAAATCATTACTAATCAAAAAAATGTGTGTTTCATTACACTCTCCGCCCACCAGTCGTTTGTGTGTTTGCCGCTCCAACGGCCCGACAAGTGGAGACTTCATGCAGCTCACTCAGAAATTAATTCCAGCTCATTGTCGGACGGGCGCACACAAACAGCTGGCCCACAGCGTTTGGCCAACAATTCGAGGTCGGAGTGTGGCCCGCGCGCGTTATGACAAAATCTGCCACCAACTAAAAGCCTAGCAACTACAAAGCCACTTCACATACGTTGCCGGCGGTACTTGTTCGCTTCAATTTCGGTCTGCTTTCATTTCGTTTCATTTCCACTTGCAGCCAATTTTGTTTTTTGTTGTTGCTCTTTTGTTAACCCTTTAACTGCTTTGCAAAAAATGTTGCCAACAACAATTTTCTCTTTTGTTTTGGTCACTGTTGATTTCTGATGCTGTCATTGTTGTTTTTCATCGTTGTTGTTGTTGTTGTTTTTTTTGGCCACAACCAACCATGAACCCAGCGCCAGCGTTTGTGTTTTTTTTGCCACTTCTTGTTTTTACTTTTTTCGTTTTGTTTTATTTTAATCGTATTTGTCGCTGCTCAAACACTTGAAGCGTTTTCCGTTCGACTAAAATCCTAACAGCGGCAGCGGCCCATTGATCCGCTGCGAGCGTAGTTTATTTTCCGCTTCCAGTTCCACTTCAAGTCTGCAAGTGCGAACGTAAATCGTCAATTCCGCGCGCAAATTCAAGTGAGCGCAACTATCGTTGATGGGCTCGTAAACTTCCCTGGCCAAATTTGTATTTTTTTGCTTGATTTTTTAACTTTCCATTTAAGTCGAATTGTTCTTGCTTTTGTTATTGTTGCCATACCTCTGTATGTTGCATGTGTTATTTGCGTTGTTTGAGGCTGAAGCGCAACTTTTGGAATGGCCAATGATAAATATTGCCGCCATTTATTTCTGCATCAGTTGCTGCAATCAAGTGCGGAATTTTTTAGAATTGTTTCCACGTTGTGCCTGTGTTTGCTTAAGCTAATTTTAGACTTCGGATATGTCGGACGATAGAAGTAAATATGTGATTGTTTTATTTTTGGTTTCTACGCGAACAAGTAGCCAACACGATATTGGTATCCATCCATAAAAATTACAGTTTTAAATATAATCAAATTCACAATTTAAACATACACAAATACGACTAACACACTTTTTAAAAATTACAGAATTTAGGTATAAAAAGTATTGGCTTACAGATTGACATTTCTTCTGTTACTTTGGTTTGGTTAGATAATGACAGTGGCGGATTCAGGGGGCGGGTTTGGGGGTTGACCCCCTCCTCCCCGAAATATTATGGTTGACTTTAAAACTACATAAAAAACTACAAATGAAAAGGCATTTTTGACATTTTATGAATATTAAAGAATTACTTCTTGAAACCCCCCAAAATATTTTTCTGAATCCGCCCCTGGATAATAAACAATTTTTGTTCGTGGCATAGGTGCTGATGAAATCGGTTTTTAAATATCAGCATGTCGGATTCTCAGCAGCTAAGACCAACTCCTGTCAGAGGATTTTGCAAAGCAACTCACCTTCTTCAGGTGGGTTATCTACCATGGTCTGATGACTAATGCCAACAACAGAACTTATAGTCCTTTGAGAGAAAAACTGTCTACAAAAATGCTCCGAACTTACTGTTCGGAATTGGCATGAAACCGTAGGCCGCCTTAGGGATGCCAATCATTTTCCATTCAGTCTTGTACGGAGTCACAGTCAGTGGCACTTCTTAACGACTTGCTACGGCTGCTGGGGCCCAAAGATTTTCAGCAGACCTCATTGAAATCTAGCAATCGGTTGTATCATTATCTATGAACTTGGAGTGCCAAATGAGAAATTGTGTCCCTATTTGGCATAGCCTGAGCCCGACTTCGCCACCGCGCTCGCTTTAACCCTATCCATACAATTAACTGAATCTTGCAGCAGTAAGCAGTTCCAGTTCCTCTTCCCGTTCTTGTAAATGCAACGGCCGCCACGCTGCTGCCGAACCAATTAATCGATATGTGGCGGAAAAGCCGCGTTAACAGTGATTTGCAATTTGCAACTGAAAATTGAACTATTGCGGATTATTGGCCATAACCTGGACTACCTCTAAGCCGACGCTAAGAGCATTAAAACCAGCAGCGTAAAAAAATGAACGTAGCCAACGACAACACGCAACCAACACCACAAAATGGTTAACAGTGGATAACCGCGACAGACTGCAATGTGGCGAGTGCGTTTGCATTTGTGGGCAAAGTGCTGAATGTCAGTGCGCGTTGGATGCCAGTGCGATGGGTGGCGGGAGGCCTCAGCGAAGAACTCATCGACAGCTGGCGGCTTAGACGTGTAATTAGACCGATTGGAGTTGCGTGCACTCAAGTGGCGGTGCAACCGGAAGCAGTCGCCCGATCGACGCGGCTAAGACGCGGCAATTGACTTTGCTTGCGTGACAGCGAAGCCCCACAGCCGCCACGTGACAGACGGCACAGTGTCTTTGAAGACGGGCGCCTGATGTGTCGCTTTTCAAGCGCGGCGCGTGTTCACTTGAACTCTTTTCGCTGAATTTAAATGCTGCTCGTCGTGCAACATCAACAACAACAACACAAAGTAGAGAATGTGACGCATTTAACGCTGAAATTTGTGCGAGTTTTCTGTGCGCGCCGGTGCAAATTTGCATCCGAATCATTGCAGCACTGCATTTATTTGCAATATGGGCGAGTGGGCGTGTGTGTGTGTTTGTTGCACGTTGCACATAAAGTAAGGGCGAGCTGCACAGTGGCGCTGCGGCGTGCTACAAAACCGCGCGACCGCAATGAACGCAATGCGAATTGCGAGTGCAGCGAACGTGTTCCATGGAAACGCAAAATTTTCGGTTGGTATTTCTACGCAACAACAACAGCAGCTCAGTCGCAAGCACAGAGGATGCGTCGTGCGGTATTGCAATTGCGTGCAGTGCCAACAATTCGCCCGGAAATCAGGCAAGCGGCAAGTTCGATGCATGACAACAACAACAACAACAACAACATAACAGCAATGCAACAACCAGCGCAGTACAAAGTGTCAGGTGGGGCACATGGGGCTGGGGGGGGGGGGGCACAAAGTTGGCGGCATTGCAATTAAACAAAAACACGAAACGCCACAGAAAACACAGCGAAAACGCACCGAATTCGAAATAAAAGTAATTGGAGCGCAACGAAAAATGGCGCCAAAATTGCAATGGCCAAACGTAATGGTGGCGCAGTCAGGCCGAAAGGGGGGGAGTGACAACGGCACTGGAAGCGGTAGCGGCCATTGCAATGCCAACGCTGACCGCTACTCCGGCTGCTGTTCAAAGATGCGGAGGTGTGAGGAGCAGAAGTAGGAGTGCGGGTGGTAGTGAAGGGAAAGAGAAAGGGGGTGCCAGGTGCCATAGAGTGGAGCAGCGTAATAAGAACGCAACAGGGAGCGGTGTGGGCTTTGTGCTGACGTCAACCCCCACCGTTCGCCCATTCCCTCCTCCGCTGCTGTATCCCAAATGTACATTAGGAATGCAACATTGTGCAGTGAAACCCATACAATACACTAGTAGATGTTTGTGTGTATGTATGTGTGTGTGTGTGTATGTGGCCGCACTGCATCATCATCATCACCCAAATAAGCAGAATTTAAAAAATTTCGCATTGCATTTGCCTTGATTGACTTCGCTTGTTTATTTGTTTGTTGTTGTTGCAGCCGCGCAATTTGTTGCGAAAAAATTTTACTACTATTTTCAACATACGCTCCGCAATTGGCATTTGAAGGCATTTCTTTTGTGCGAGCGCGCATGCAAACACGTCCGGCCAAAAGCGTTTCGGACCGCGTCAGTGTCAGTGTCAGTGTAAGAGTATATGTATGTATGTGTGTGTGTGTGTGGGTGCCTGTGTGCCTCTGTGTGTACATGTTGGCTTTAACATTTCGTTTGCCGCTACTGTGATTTGTTGTTGCTGTAATTTTCGCCCAAAAAAAAAATCGAAATCAGCCAAATATGCAGCGTTGTGTGATTTTAAATGCGAAAATGTGCTCACAAAGGCCAAATGTAAATTTCCATTAATTAAATGCATAGCGTTGCCAGATCGCACGTCGTCGATTGCACTGCACTCAGCCAAATGAATACAATGAACGCACACATGTCCGGCTGTTTGTGTGTGAGTGTGTGTGTCTGCGCGTGAGTGCGTGCATGTGTGTGTGATATGCATTGAATTAGCTGCTTTTAATCAGTCATTTGGTTTTATATTTTCCTTTTCAGTCTGTTATTGTTGTTGTTGAAAATTCAACAAGAATAAACCGCCGCAGCTTCGTGTGGCGAAAGTGTTGAGCGGGGTGAAGGGTGGCGCCATACAAAGGGGGACTGGCCGCTTTCAATTCGGTTGGTTGCCACGCAAGAGTTGCAAATAAATTGAGTCGCCTCAATGGACACTCCATGAAAATCAAATCAGTTTGCAATATTTCAACGGAAATGAAGAGGTTTGGCACCGCTCGATGACCGGACTCAAAAACGTGCGATTCTTTTACAGAGATTCGTTACATTTCATTCACAAAATATATATAATTCCGATGGCAGCGCAAAGACTGATAGTTGTTCGCGGGGATTTTGTAGTAAAATTTATTTATTGAAGTAACGTGAATATGTTCAAGTACGCATTGAAGAGCACGTTAAAATATTTCCATACTTAATCCTTGAGTTAGTAATTAGTTAGTTAGCACATATCTTGTTTAGTTTTTTTATTTATATATTAAAAAGTAATGATAAATTCAAGAAAATAAATTCTCATAGCAGCGTCGGTTGTCCCTTCTACTGGTCAACAAAATTTTTAAATTTCCGATTTTCTGCTTCCAAGTGGCATTCGTCTTCTGAAAATTGTTGAATCAAATTTTTGGTTGTGAATGGGATCGTTCAAAACATTTCTATGCATGTTTAGTGAATTTGAGTAGATATTTGATTCCTAGCTTCGAACTCTCCTTCAGCCGCAAGAAATCAGCAGAGTCTCAGATGAGCTAAGCGTACCCTTGAAATGAAACAGAAAAACATTAACTCACAACAATTACAGAACATGATTAGAGAAGAATTAAATTTTGTATATCATAAACTAATAAAGTTAGAAGGACGAAATTGAAGGATGTAGTAGTGTACATATTAGTCCTTAAGATATTTTTTCAAAAAGAATTATTGGAAACTTGCAAGGATATTCAAGGATAAAGTTTTAAAAGCACATTTTCAATACCTCTTCGTCCTTTTGCACCAAAACATTAAATTTTTCAAGATTCTAAGGATTTTTCTCTTTCATTTGATACCCATATTGTTATTCTATCATATAATGTACTCAATTTTTAAAATAATTTTTTGAAATAAACATGTCCTTGAAATTTCAAAGTCCTTTAAAAAAAAATCCTGACGTCAGAGAGAAAAACTAAAAACGCAGTTTTACTACATTTGGCCCCTAGTTTCGCAAGTATATAGATTTTTTCGTGTGTAAAATTTGTTGTCGCACAGTGTAATAGATATTTCAGGATGCTCGCAGTTTGACCGGTAATTTTCTGAAAATGATCAAAATCTTTAAAAATTCCACAGCAAACTAATACATAAAGAAAACGTTCCTCTACTCGACATTCCGGTTTCAAACCCTCAATCTTGAGTGCTGCTGTACTCCAAGGCACAAATCACTGAGCCCGACAACAATTTGCTGTAAATAAATGGGACGTTTACCTAAAGTAATCAATTAAGCCATCTAAATGCTTTAAGCAATGAAACTACCGGAATATTTTTATATTCTGCTGACACGATTTCGAATTATATTTTGTTATTTACAAAGTTTACAAATTAATAATTTCACCACCACTACCGTTCACACTGGCCACCACATTTATGTTACAACTTTTCGATTCATAACTCCACAGCTCCCATTCAGTTTCCTCCACTCAGCGCACCGTTCAGCTTTTCGACATTTTCACACTTCTTTCAAGAATTTCAGCGACGCGCTCGAACAGACACCAGCATTCCTTGGGCTTGTTTGGAGTTCCGCTGCAGCTTCGGTCACTGCCGAACCGAACGCTGCCGCTTGAACGACAACACAGCCGCGCGGCAATTAAGTCGTAAACGTGGCCACTCTCTCTCACACGCACGCATACACGCACACGAGCCAGTGCCATGACCTTGAATTAATTGCCACCGAAATGCAATTATTTCCGTTATTTAGCTACGCGCTTCCCAACACGACAACACCTTTCGCGCAGCGTTCGAGCCAGCAGCGCGCCGCACGCAGCCAGAGCCACCCACGGCGTGAGCCGCTGCTGTGACTGCCGAGTCTCTGCGCGCCGACTGCTCTCAGATTTATTGCCGTTTGCCGTTGGCAAAAATGTCGCGTGTAGGTGACAAAACGCACTGAAACGGCTGCCTAAAACGTTCCGCAGATCGCTGTGAGTTGGTAGTTTTTTCCCTAATCGTCACAATGAAGTCTTTGGAGAGAACAATTCATTTAGAGACATTCGGTAGCTGCGAGGAAATTGAAAATAATGTAGTTCCCGGAAAGGGCCAAATGTAGTGAACTGTACGCGAGGACCTTTTTTAGTGATGTGACTCAGTGTGTGAAATATGGACTGAAGTGTGTGAGAAGTATGCAGTCAACATCGTCCTGGGAATGTGTTGTTGGATGTGGTTCAATGCTTAAAACTTGATCAGTTGGTCAGCCATGACAAAACATTGCTGGATTTTGGCCGACTATATAAGTTTTCTTCAACTTCAACATTTTCGACTTGATAGAGCTTCCTCAAATGGGTCTTTTGAACAGAAACACAGTTCAAGTTTTAATACAACATAGCCTTCTCAAATAGACTCTGCTTGAAATGTTGGCAATGCCAAGTGAAGTTTTAATCGACATTAGGATACGAAAAATGAAGTCAACTACATCGCTTCCCAAATCATGAGATTTTACATTATCCACGGTTTACCCGTTGTACTAAAAGTTCAAACCATTTCACTTTTGTTCTGTATGTTTCAAATGGTTAACAAACTCCATACTTAACGTTTTCACTGTATACATTGAAAACATTTTGCCAACTGTTAGTCAGAATTAAGAATGTCAATCCACTAAACGGTTGAATAATCTCATCAAATACCCAAACTTGCAGTCACTTACAGTACCGTTGCAGTTACAGCACTCATATTCCATTATGCCGCTCATGGGCGTAGACAGTGGGGGTTAGGGGTATTGCTTTCCAAACTCTGTTAATACAAAAAAAATTATGAAAAAAATATATTAATAAAATGAACTAATAATAATAAATAATTTATTAAAAAATAGTTATACCAATAAATGCCTTTGATTAGAGAGGGGTTCGAGCTAACTACTAGAAAATGTTTTGGTTAGTAAATTGTATTGTATATTTTGTATATATATTATATTATATATATATTTGGTTGTTGTTAACTGTTGCCAAAATACAGTTCTGTCTTCATGTCGAGAAGTTTGATGCTATTTGATAGCTGCAGCTCAAAAGAGTCCTAATTCAAATTGTGACACTTTTGACTAAATAAATTTTTGTTGAAGTTAATTTTAAGTAAAGTTGTGACAATTTTAGTATATATTTTCAAATAAAAAAATTAATTTCGAATTTTCAAAATTTTTCTTTCAACTTTTTAACTGTCATTTATAATTATTAAATTCAGCAAAAGCATAACTTACAATAATTCGGTAATTATTGAATTAAAATATCATCAAAAAAGTCACAACTCAAAATTTTGGATTTTCTAGTGTAAAATAAAAACAAAATCTTTGTAACTTATGCTAAAGCATAAGCTGTAGGGATTTTCTACTAAACGGTCTATACATTATTTTAAACAAATTTTTATTCAGATCAAAAACAGTTTTTGCGTTTCCTGAAAAATTAAAATATTTGAGTTGTGTCACTTTTGTAGTGGGTGTGCGATATGTATGCTTTAATATGTCTGAGTTCACAATTTTATATTTCAAAGACAGAATCCCTCAGTTGGAAGAGGCCCCTCCACGCCCATGGAAGAGGTGTTGGCACAAGTTTTTGGCCAATTCGTTAAAACATTTTGCCATTGTTTAACAAACCAATTAGCAATCAGAATGAACTAACACTGCAAATGAACAGAGCCAACGATTGCAGTGCAACAATCAGCACAGCAGCCTCCGGAGGCCTGCCCCCCTCACCCACAGCCAACCAATGAGAAAAGTCAAAATTCACAATTCAAGAGACAACGTGTTAACAACCCGAAATGACAACGACGCAACGACTGCGACAACGCTGGCTGACTCGATTCGACGCAACTCGAGTCGAGAGTTCATTAGGAGCAACAACAACCGTTGCCAGCAACATTGCCATGATGAATGGAAGCAGCAGCAACCGAAGGCAGTACGCTATATAACTATGTTTGTGTGTGTCTGAGGGATGTGAGGGGGTGTTGCCATTGCGGCAACACTTATTAGTCACAACGACTGCCAACTGCAATGTTGGCTTTGGAGTGCCAGGAGCAATGGCAGCATTGGTGCCTGGCCAGCGCACTTTGCAGCACAGCACCATTTTTTTTTTTAATTTAAAGGATCAACAGAATAAACGAATCGAACGAGTTGGCAAACACAGAACGAAGCGGACGGACGTATGTATTGGCTGGCAGCAAGCGAAAAGCAACACTTGGCGAAAACAGTGTCGGCCAAAAGGGTTGGGTGGGCGAAATCGAGACGCGACAGGAGTTGAGCGGTAAAGCGTAGGTCGTGCGGAGTGGTTTTGCAGACAAAAGTAAAATAAACTTTCAACAATTGTGTGTGTCAGGTGAGGGAAGGCGGCAAAAGGATACAAGTTACTAAATATTCATCAATCGACGTCGTCAATCAAAGCACTCGAAGCTACTGACACCTACACACACACAAACACACACACAACCGAATAATGCCGCTGATGTTCTGCGGCCATTCGAGACAATTGCAAAACCGTTTGCTGTCAACTTTGATTGAAATTTCTCGTAATTTTAATTGTACTTACCGGCGTTAATGAAATGTCATTAATTTGATTTTGGCAAATCCCTTTTATGCCACCAATCGCCGTAATCGCCACAGCGCCGCTCCATACATCGCTTCCTCCCCCTCCCACACTGACACCGCAATACGACGAAGTCCTTTGACCGCATTCAATTTGATTATATTTATTAAGTGATTAAAATGCTGTCGATTGCTCGGTATATGTAGTGTTGTTGTTGTTGTTGTTGTCGTAGCGGTTTTTATTGTTATTTTTACTTTTCAGTTTGTTATGTGTGTCGGCCGATATTGTTTTTGTTTTTTCTGCGGTCTCCACATTGTCATTTTAATCCTTTTGTTAACCGCAAATACCACATCGAGTGCGGTTAAAAATTTACTGTTGTCGTTCTGCTTCTGTTTTATCTTTTTAAATTATCTCGCTTTAAATTTTTTGCATTTGGTTTTTGATGCAATCTTTTGTTGTCGATCAATAGTAAGTGCAACTTCTTTGTTGTGTTTTGGTGAAAACTTTGTTAAACAGCTGCATTGTAAAATTGTTGCATTTTAGTTGAATAATAGCCCAGCAAACCGAACGATATCGAAACGATATAGAAACGGTATCGTTAAAGCGAGAATTTTTCTCGTTTTCGAGTATTACTAAAGTGTCTAAATTGATATCGAGAACAAGAAAAATGACACTATCGTAACGATATCGAGAATTTCGAAAAATCGAGATTATTTCGTCGCTAAAAATTTATATCGAGAAATTGTTTATTGGGAGTCGATAACACTGTTTAGGGGAAAGTGGGTTGTTATGAAAATCTGTCCACATACTAATTAAGCAAAATTGTTGGACACTATTTTTATGAGTCCTAGTACATATGTACATAGTTGAGTAGGTTTATAGGGTCGGATATATTCAACTTGAGGATTTAGGGATTGTAGAGCACATAGGAGACAAATAAAGGGAGAAAGGCTAAAAAGAGGCAGTTGCTAAGAAAACATTTCAGAAAGAGACAAATTAAAATGAGTCAGCTGAGGTGAAAACAGAGAGACATAATAAACATTTTAAAAGCAACTCCAGCAGTTTCGATTGAGGCCTCAGCCCGTTTGAAACCCCCTTGGAACACACTACAGCTTTGAAAGTTGAGTTGAAATATCAGAATGCATGCTGGTAAAAATTATATCAGGTCGTTCACGATCTGATGTAAAATTTGATACATTTTGCCAAATTTACTACAAAAACCACAGATCGTGACAGGCCTCTTTTATTAATTGTGAGCAACATTAAGCAACGTTTTCTTCAAACTAAATTTTTTAAACTAAATTTAATAAAGTATTTACAATTTATCTAAAACAAGAATCGAGTTTTCAAGGCTGTGCAAATGATTTTTAGATAACTAAATGCAAATCTACATAAAAGTATATAACTTTGCTATGGCACATTGTTTTTTGAACGGAAATACATTACAGCGTTGGTTCGTTTCTTAGTTTTATCGCGCGGTTATGAAATAAGATCCCACTGATGTCTTTTCTAACACTTCTAATATAGATAAATTCAAGCATCGAGCTCACAATTTCCTTCTCTAATTTTCCATTCCCATTTAGAACCAGAATAACGCTCGCACATTAGATGAGGTTATACTGGCTGTCCAACAGACTGAGACCACAGATGTGCCCATTGTGATACCACAAGAAAATAACAAAGTGTCAATACTTTAGGTCACACGACAGTCTGCTTAGATAAGATTGATTCGTAGATGAGACCCAGCAAGTCCCTTAAATTCATTGATCTGAATTGTTCATTGCTCAAAATTGCAGGGACCGTAACAGTTATAAGTTTTATTATAAAAATCAATGTTTAAGAGTTATTTTTTGACTATTATTTAATGACTCAACAAATAAAAGTTATTTTTTATTTATATTTTAAAAATCCTATAATAACAATTATTTTTGATTTTCTTCTTATTAGTCCACAAATAACAGTTTTTTTCGATTTTATAAATAAAAGTCACTGAAAGATTTTTATTGATGACTTAAAAAAAAAGTCATTGAATGATTTTTATTGATGACTTTTATAAATAAAAGTCACTGAATGATTTTTATTGATGACTTAAAAAATAAAAGTCATTGAATGATTTTTATTGATGACTTTTATGAATAAAAGTCACTGGATGATTTTTATTGATGACTAAAAAAGTAAAAGTCACCAATAATTGTTATCATAGGAAAACTAAAATAAAAACCGAAATAAAACTGTTATTTGTGGACTAATATGAAAAAAATCAAAAATAATTGTTGTTAAAGAATTTTTAAAATATAAATAAAAAATAATTCTTATTTTTTAATTTTTCCGTAAAAATTACAAAAAAAAAAGTTTATTGCCAAGTTTGATTCTCCGTGCGAAAAGAAATGTATTGGTATATTTCATTTATTTGCATGATTTTTCCTTCATAGTAAAATTTTCAATTATAATTTAATTAATAATTGACTGGCACGACAGCCCGCTTACGCGAGACTAAGGCCTAGCTTCCCGCAACCACCCGTGTTGTGCGTGTGAATTTGTACACGGGTTGGAGGGACCTACAGTTTTATGCCGGTTCCGAACGGCAGGTTGGGAGCTTTTTCATAAGCAATTTTTACTCTCAGAGGTTTGCCATTTCCAGCTGAGAGGACAGCCACCGAAAGAGAAAACGAGTTTTCCCGTTATTTTTTTTTTAGGTGTTATTACAGGCAGTATTTGAACCTGAGGTTGCTGCCTGCGACTCGCGGTCCAACGCACTAACCAACTGAGCCACGGCGGCTGCCTATAATTTTCAATTATAGTTTTCATAAATAACTGTAATTTCCGGGCCCTGCAAAATTGTCGAAAAATATTGAGCCGAAAGCTTTCCATCTACATTTGAGTTGGTCTTTACAAAGGCCAAGTAATTTTTATAGTCCCGACAACTAACAAACCCCTTCCACCGTTTTGTAGCGTTTTGCATTTGCCAAATTTTGAAGGAAAAACTGTTCGCTTCACAACCCAGCAAAAAAGTTTATCGCTGCAAAAAGTGCGGACAACATATGGCAACATCATCCAAATCAAGCCGGCCACTTCAATTATGCAACCACAATTTTAAACGCAAGCTTTTGAAAATCTCTACAACAACAACAATGACCACCACGACGACAGCAACAATTGCAACAATAAGAGTGACCACAACAGAAGAAAAGCGCCAACGCTCCATCAGGCGCAACACTCATTAATCATTTCATAATTCCACCATAAATCGCTTTATTGCGAGCGCCACATTAATGTTTGTTGCTGTTGTTATATTTTTAATTTTTTGCTTTTGTTTACAATGGCCGCAGACAGAAAAAGAACGAATGAACGAAACACTGGCCCCGCGTTCTAGCGGCCAACGCAACGGCGACGCCGGCCACCATATGACACCGCGACAAACAGACAAATGCCACGAGTGTTGTTGTGACGCTGCGCGTAAGAGATCGGCAAAAAATCGCGCAAATGAAGCAAAAATCAAAATAACAACAACGACAGCAGCATTGCGAACAGCGGCGACCGGCGAGTGGCATTCATCAATTGTAACAGCAACAACAATTCGCAAATTACAATAACAACGACAAGCGTGGTAAATGCCAGTCGCCGTTGCCGCCTCCGCCGCGTTGTCGCGCGTCAACGCTTGCACGTATTTAATACCGTTTGAGCCCCGCCACCCGAAACACCCCACCGCTGGCCTCGTGCACTGCGACAAAAAACGCACACATGCACACACAAAACAAACACAACAGCCGGCAGAAGGCAAAAAAGAAGTCGTCAGAATGCACCGCGAAATCTGACAACACAGTGAAATGCTCTGCAAACACAAATGCCACGCAAAATGGCGACCGCAATGCATACGCGACAAATACTCGCTCGGTCAGACGTCAGCGGCCGATGGGGGCGGAACAGCGGCAGACTGGTCACTGGCCAGGCCTACGCGCTGCCCGCTGCAGCGGCCACGGCAAAAATATCATATAACAACAACAACAATGAAATTGTCTGCTAAAATCAACGAACAGACCAAAAAATATTTCACATTGCAAATATTTTTAATACCCCAAATTGAGGAGCTCGTCACGATGGACTGCGATTTTCGGTTGTAAACGATCAACAACAAATTAAGCGTTCGTAGGTGCAACGGTTGGAATATTTTCCCATATGAAATACATACAGAAAGTCTCAGTCTGGTGAAAAAAGTAAACTCAATATTCGATGTCTTTATACTTTTTTTATTACTTTTGGAACTTGAATCAACACACAATGATCTATGACTATGTTCTAGAAATGGTGATGTGATTTTCTAGTTACAAACATCACTACAACAGCAATTCATAGAAGAGGATTGACTATAGATTATTGCGAGCAGTTCTTCGTACTCAAGACAACACGTGACAAACGTGTGTTAGTTTAAAGAGGAGAGAGATGGATATTTATATTTGACCTTTAGCTACTTAAACAGAACACGGGTACGAAAAGGAACCCACAAGTTGCTCTGCTGCGGTCAATCTCCCGACAGGATAACAGCGATTGTGTTCGTCGATAGGAATCCAGTAGGACAGGCATTCATCGCTTTTATAAAGAATAGTCACTTCACTCATCCCACTTCTGCATATTTTTAGCTCCAACCGGCACAAGAAATTCTTTCACTTTTCATTTAAATGCGGACAACCGAATGCATTCTACAGCTGTGATTTTTCCTGCACAAACTGCATTGTGCATTTTCCATTTTTCCATACTTCTAATTAATATTTTAGAGGTTGTCAGGAGGAAGCCTGTCAATTAGGCAAAGCCTGGCAACTAACAATTTCGCTCTTACACGCCGACCGGCTGCACTTTCCGGCAGTTTCCACGCGGCGCATCACGGAAGCCATGGCAACCTCAAATGAATGTCCAAAAAATATATAAACTCAAACTGCTGAAAAAGTGGCCCGTTCCACTGCCGTCGTTGCCACACAGCAAAGCTTCAAATGTAGTACGAACAAAATTCAAATCGTTACACACACCCACCCAACCTCATACACACTCTCACACACACACACACACAGAGTGCACTGACGACTATTAGCGCGCTAGGCCACTAATTAGTGCCATGCAGGGCACAAATGCGTTCGAGTGGTGGCGATGCCACACGTTGCGAAACGCTGCAAAATGGCGCTTGACACTTGACTTGTCTTTTTGCCAATTTGGCGGTTGAAGTGGACAGCGCGCGGCACTGACGCGGCGCGCAACTTTGCAACGAGACCACGAAATATTGCGGCTGAATTGCCAAAGCTCGGAAATAACCCAACAATGGACCGGCGCAAAAATGCAACAACAAAGAAATTACAATAAAATGGGCTACAGCGGCAAATTGCGAGCGACTTTGTCGGCGTTCGTTTGTTTTTTCTTCTTCTGATTTTTTTGGGGCCAAAAATCGCATGCAACAGCAACAATCGTTGCAGTTGCTCGCACTTCCTGCTGCCCACGGCCCACTGCCTGCTGCCTATCCGCCATTCAAATGTCCAACTGACAGCCGGCTGACACAGCAGCTGTTGTTATTGTTGCCGTCACCGCACCGCGCCAAACCTCCGCGCCACGCCCCGCCCGGACGGCGCACTGCAAGCGACGCCATTGCATGCAATTTGGCACAAAGTGTCAAGCGCGCGCAATCAGTTGCAACAACGGACCATGTCGCTGTCGCAATTTCAGCTGCCAGTGCAGGTGGAACAGGAAGAGGGCCACAACGGCGACACAGCCCCGCATAGCCACAACTTAAGTTGTGTGACACCGCCGCCATAAAGTGCACATGTCGCTTCATGTTCGCAGCGACATTTATACGTTTTTGCACGCTGTGACGCGTCGCCGTCCGTTGTTGTTTTTGACGCTCCCGCCCGTTGTCTGCATTTTAGGCCAACATAATTTTATTTTATTTTTTCATGATATCAATCCAGTTGTTGCTGCTACTAGCGTCGTCGTTGTTGTTGTTGTGCTGCTGCATTGATTGACATGAAGTTGGCCGCAGAAGTGCATTAGCTTTTTATGCAACAGCGACATATCCGCATGTCCACTTGCCGCCACCGCCATCGCTTCACCAGTGTTGCCAGCTCGTTGCCGGTTGCTCGTTGCCAGCTTCACTTGGCCGGTCTTTTTTGCGCGGTGCTGCCACTTTTGTCTCGTGTCGCACAACTGTCACTCGGAACTTTGTTACCATTGATGGTTTTCTGGTCATTGTCGTCATTGTTGTTGCTCCATTGCTATTGCTTGCCGCCGCCGCCACTACAACGCTTCCGCTGCATTTAGATTTTTAGTGGCAGCAATAGTTGCGGCCGTTGTTGCTGCTGTTATACTACACTCGTTGTTGCTTCCGAGCCGAAATGCAATTTTATAGTTTCCGATTGTGCGGGTGGCGTGAGAGCGACGTGTCTGCGTAGATTACGCCGGCCAAGCCAACAACACTGCAGCGACCATTGGCGCGGGTGGTGTTGCCACAGACGCCGCCATGCCGCATGTCACGACAACGATGACGACTCATGCGTGTCCGGTGCGCGTCGCAGCCATATCGGCTCGATCGTTGTTGTTGTTTCCGCACCAAAGTCACAGCCCACTAGTGATTTGGCTGGCTCGAGGGGGGATATTTTTAATGGGAGGTGTTTCGGCCAATGCACACAACCGGAATGCATTAATAAGAACAGATTTTGGCCGCCATCCTGTTGAGGAGGACGAATTATTATCGCAACGTATTCGCTGTTGAAAGGCAAAGGTAACGTCATCAGCGTCGTGCGGGTACTTTGCAAATGAAAAACATTAAAAGAACTCATGGATGTCTTAAGAGTTGGACTTCATTTTTTCAAACAAATATTTCGAAATCTTACCATCTTTTTCGGACTTTCCCTTTAACCAGCTCTTTCATGACTACTAAGAAGAAAGATCCTTCAAGAACGAACGCCAGTTCGGGAACGAACATCAACTTCAGTCAGAAGACAGAATCAGAATCAGAATCTCGAAACGAAGAGAACCCTTTTCAAAACGTTTTCAAGATGTTTTTCAAAACTGCAGATCCAGCACCTATCCTAAAATCACCCACTCCGACCGGTCAAACGCCCCCACGAACACTCCATCCTCCACCCACCTGACCATCCTCACCAACATTCCCCATCGAAAACTCTCATTCCGACTCGTGTCTCTCCGCGTCTAACGTCGGCCACCGAACAAAAGCTTCCAAGTTAAACAATCAGCGGCGCAGCAGCGTCCGACCGCTTTATTTGCGCCGGTGAATGTTAAATTTGTTGACATTGTCGGCGCAATCCACATCCGCCTTGCGGTGGACACCGCCTCCGTCCGTCTCGTGTGCACCGATGAGTGGTGTTTTTGATGGCGTTGGCAACACCTTCCTGCAGCCGCAGTACTTGGGTGCATTTTTTTGTTTCTTTTCGCGGTCATTAGCACGTCATGGTGCACTCCCGGCTCCGGCACCAATTTCAAGATAACCGCTCGAGGGCCGCAAGCCAAGTGCACAAAAGCTTTTCACAGTCACGACGCGGGGTGCAAGCAAGAGCTGTGCCATCGGGCGCAGCAGCCAAAGGGATCCCAGCGTTTCTACGTTTCTTTTTAGTAAAATTCATTTCATTTCTTTATTGTTTTTTTTAATTTTGTTTTTGTTTTCTACTTTATACTTTTGTTTGAAAGTCAGCGAGCCTCGTTGCAACTTTAGCGCGTTGTCCGCGCTGGTTTTATTGTTGCTTGCACTGCATGTCCGAAATTGAATTGCACTCGAAAGCACTGCCGTCAGTGCGGCCATGCACACCCACTGCACACACACACACACACACGCATCCATTCAAACATTTATAAATGTGTGCGTGTCCTTTGTGCATGCGCTGCGCAAACATTTCATTGACTGTGTTAATTTTTATATTTGCGCAAATGGACGTCGCGTGCAACTGACCATAGCTGGCACCCACGTTTTTGGCTGTTTTTGTGGCAGCCATTTTTGTTTGTGTTTTGGCTCATTTTTTGCGCTCACATATTTGCAAAGTTTGTCCTAATAATTGCGTCTGATGGAGTTGCATGTTGCACACATGTCGGTCTCTGCACTCTACTTCCATCTGTTAGTCAGCGGACTCCTCTGTCGGCTGGGACGCGCATTAAGTTTTGATTTTTCGGCTGATATTTTGGTGTGTTTGTTTGTGCTCAAAATGTCAGTTATGTATGTGTGTGTATTTCGCGTTTTTGTGCTAGTTGTCAGATCGTAAAGAACGAGTGTTTTTATTTTTAATTGTGTAGAATTCTTGTTAAGCGTGTATAAAAATGTTTAAAATTAATTGAAATTAAGCTGAAATTGGGTAGAATGGGATAGGAAACAGTAGAATGGGACATTCGAGAATAAAGTGTAGCTATTTAAATTGCATCGAATCGAAAATAATATGGAATATGTTAGAATTTGATTTGATCTAGTTGAACCTTTCAGCGTTCAGACGCTTCTGCTTTCTTTGTCTTCGTCTTTTTTAATTGAGCCGCTCAGTGCACAAATCGATTAACTCCATAAAACAAAAAGTTGAGAAATGCGATGAAATAAAAATTTTGTTTTTTAAAATTCCCTTTATACCTAATTTAAGTTCAAATATATATATATTTTGTCGTTTAATGGTGTTAATCTTTACTATTCACGAAAGTTTTAATAAATATAAAAAGTTATGACTATACCAAGTGCTTTGACACTTAAATTTAAGATTTTTCAAAAAGTAGAGTTAATCACTCTGTGCACTGAACGGCTTAATTATCATCTAAGATGAATATTAAAATTTTTATCAAGTATTATATGAAAATTGAAATTTTAATTAAGTATAATTTTCCATTCGAAGCACATTTGGGTTCATTTTAGTAAGAGATAAAACAGCATTCACGCAACTTCATGTCTCCTTTTGGCCTTACCACATGACGAGACATTCTTGTGGCTCATTAATGTGAACAAACGATGCGTAAAATTAGGCAAAACAATTGCAAATTAAATTCCAACACCTTCACATGAAAATTGGGTGGCAACGTTTGGCATAAAAATTAATGAGTGTTATGAAGAAAATGAGACAATTTACGCGAAGCTGCGTGTGTGCGTCGCGAGTCCGCCTAATAAGCCAACAATTTGCGTCTCAGCAGCGTGCAACCGAGCAAACTGGCTCTAAAGCAGCAGCCAACAAAAGGCAACATTCAAGTGCCGCCACACGCTCCCACACCCACACACACACGCACGCGCGCAATTGTGACACTTTTCAAGCGCGTTTATTAAAAATAATAACGCTTTACACGCGACAGGACGAACGCAGCATGCACGACTTGCAGTCGGCCGCCACACAGAGGGCGACTGACGGCGCGTCGAAGTGTTAACGACGTGTGCTGCAATTTAACGCGAGTTAATTGCTGCCACCTTTGTTGTTGTTGTTTTTGTTGTTATGCGCGTGTGTGCATGTGTGTTTTGGTTGCATGCCTCAGAATTATTTGTAAATATTTTTTAACGACAAGTCATTCCAAGGTGAAGTATATAAGTGCTGAAAACAAAGAATATGTTGTTGTTATTGTTGTTTTAACCCATTAAAACCTGACCCCAGAAAGGCTTGTGCGATTTCCATAAAATTTTACACAATCTTATTAATTGACCTAATCAAGAAAAAAAATCAAGCAAAAAATTCATACCATGTTTTTTTTTTGTCATGTTTTTCGCAAACATTACACAAATAAAGAAAATCAAACATTTGCGGAAAATAAAATGTGCCAATAAAATATCAGCTGCTTGGATTTTTACATTTTCACGCGTTGCGTTGTATGAAAATTGGCAGTGTTCAGGCCCAACGTTGCATTCGCGCAACACAAAACTTAAAGCATATTTTTTGTTTAAAAAATCGAAAAAAAAAAACATTTTCAAAACTTATTTTTAAATAGTTTAGCATTGCAAAATGCAGCCCACTAAGGGATTTTGATAGGTTTGAAGAATAAGTATTTTTGATTGAATTTAAAAAATTCCCCAAAAAAAACCTTTGACTTTGGATCGAAAAAAACGTATGAATATTTAAATAATTTTGAAATTTGAGTATGGCAGAATCTAAGACGATCAATTCTAATCCAATTCTACCCATTTTCAAGTCTTATGTCTTTATGAACTACTTAATATAGCGAAATTCCCAAACGTTGCGCAAACGCAACGCTCAGGGCTTAATGGGTTAAGCAGCTACAGTTGCGAAAAATTTACTGAAAGCGCCACAACAGCTCAACGCAACCCATAGAAATCTTCATACAAAGTGTTCGTCTATCTGTCTGTCCGTTTGTACAAGTTTGGCTCCTAAATGGACAAATTATCAGATATATCCTATAGCAAAAATTATCAGCATATTTCACGTCTATTGGACGTCTATTGGTCTTTTTAATTTGTATGTAGTTTTAAAGTCGATTCTAATATTTCGGTGGGGGGGCTAACACTAGAATGCCCGACAATCTGACATACCTAAAATGCCCATATGTAGTCATTTTGACTACATTATTATTTACTCCCTTTTTTTAATTTGATTGGTTTTTAAGTAGCAAATATGAATAAATGTACACGAGAAATAAAATAAGCATTTAGTTTTTATTTTGTTTATGGTTTATAAAGGAATTCATTTAAATATAATGGCGTACTTTGCACATCAATGGGATAAAATGGAATGCAATTTGGAATTTGTGAATGAATTTTGTGAGTAAATTTTGGATTGAAAAACTTAGGAATTGTCCCAACCTACTATGATATTTTTTTTTTAATATTTGCAATTATATAAAATGTTCATATTTTGTAATTGAAGATGCATATTTGTCTATTTATCAGTACGATTTGCTGACAGTTGTATATAGGTAGACAAAATGACTACCATTGGCATTTAAGGTAAATTTTGCAAAATTTGGGTAAACAATTTTTTTTACAATATTTTTAATTTATTTATTCCATTTAGCTTTAATAATTAATAAAAGTCACGTAAGATATTTTTTTAGAAAGCGATGCAACAAAAGTTATTTACAATAAAAGACGTCAATGTAGTCAAAATGACTACCTTGGGCATTCTAGTGTTAACCCCCAAACCCCCCTGAATCCGCCACTGGACAAGGCAACAATGTATTCGTATTCTCAGATAGAACAGCATACAAATTAACACAGCTCAGAAAACAGCAAAATGCAAAATTGGCCAAATCAATCGTGTCCTTGGGCCTTTCTGACCGCACACACTCGCGCATGCATTCGCTATCAAATCGCATTTGTGTTTGACGCCTGTCGCTGCAGCCCTCATCCGCGCCGCATGTACCACAGCAAAGCTACTCTTTGGGGACGCGTATTGGGTTTTGTACGCTACAATAATCCATGTGACTCTCAACCCCACTGCTTTTTTGCTAAATTTTCAACAACATACGCGCCCTCGTGTAAGACATTTTGTTGGCATTTTCGCGCATCCTTTTATACATTCACAAAAAAATCGGGCTTCCTCTTCGCGCTGTTGTTTGATTTTCTGCCCTCCGGCGAGCACATTTGCCTACATACGCACATACAACATGCATTATTACAGTTATCCTTCCACTCAGACGCTACACGCCGCGCTAATGCAGTCCGCGTTGCGTTCTTGGGCGCCGATTTTTCGTATGCGAATCGGCCGTTACGAGTGTTGGGCTCGTTGCCGGCTGTGGCCATCATTTCGTATCTAATGCATGGTATCTACTGTTGTGTGTGGTGCTTTTGTTGTTGTTGTTGTTACTGTCAATAAGCTGTTGTGGTGCTTACGGCTGGGAAAATCGCCTTTAAAAGTCCATTCGAAAATGCGATAAGTGCCGCCATTGGTGAATCCGTCGAGTGGCCGCCGGCACTTGGGGTGGCTGACATTCATCTTTCCTTCTCGTTTTGTGTTTTTTGTGTTTGTTGTTATGCATTAATACTGTTGCACATCATATACATACATAGAGTGTGCACATAAATTATTTATTAGTGATTTTCCCAAAAAGATAACAACCTATTTATTGAAGTGTAGTGCCCTCTATTCTTTTTGTGTGTGTGTGTATGTGCGTGCGGCCGGTTGGCATATGAAATCACCCCAATGTCAGTTTTAATTTCATACAGGAAGTATAAATATTTAGAGAGTAGCATTTGTTGCATATTTGCCTCTCCTTCTAATTCCAGGCGATCACTGCAACCGATTTTAATATATTTTCAAGTGTGTTTTTGAAAGATATGAAAGTTTTTCAAAAGTCAAAAGACAACACATTTCTTTCGTTTGTACATAAAACCGTGTCGCGGTGAAGCAATTCGACTGTCTTAACCCTCTACTGCCCATACGGCCTTAAGGCACGGTCCACAAAAACCTAGAAAAGTCCACATAAATATTCATTTTTTTAATGAAATTTTTAGGGCATGTTTTAGATAAATTAAATTGTCATTTCTTTAATGTTGCAAGGCTGTAAGCATCACATGTTTCCCAATATTATCAGTTGAAAATTGAAAGTGGGCCGTGCCTTAAGGCCGTATGGGGCAGTAGAGGATTAAGGAAGTTTAACAGATCCCATAATTAAGCTTCAGCTGCGTTGCTCAGACTGGACCGCAACCTAGACTCCATAAAACACCAACAACAAACAAACAATATAAGATTGTTAGACCCTATGCAGCGCTCCTATCCATACACCCACAATTATGATTTCCATTGTTTAAATCTTTATTTAAAAATCACGATTTTTGCAACAAATTTTGGTTTAGTAGTGAGACAATAAAAAACGCTGCCGAGTACCACGTGTGCTTAACGACTTCAATGCCAGCAAACAAAAAACCAACAAAAAGCGATTTTTATGTGGCAAAATGCACACGTACAAACATACATGTTTGTATGTATGTATGTGCAATCCATACATATTAAAAGTGTATGTGTGTGTGTGTGGCAAAAAGGTGTAATTGCATGGCAACAGTTGTAGTAAGCATTGTTGTTGTTTTTGTTATTATTGTTGTTGTTGTTGTTATGCTTTTAGTTGTTGCAAGCCAAATAATTACGAATTCATATTGTGGAAAAAAATTGCATAAAATTTAAATGTAATTTTCATATGCACCCTGTACGCACTTATTCATTGTCGGTGTGGGCGTGAATAAGTGCAACAACCGCACACACACACACAAATACAGGTAGATCGCGCATATGTCGGCAACAGCTGCGGACCCGCTGAGGGCATCCGCAAAATGTGGCCAATTTTTTAAATATTAAAAGCCAATGTTTTTCATGCCCCTCAATCCTTCAGCGTTTTGTATAAAATTTTCTCAATAACTTTAATGCGACCATCAACCAACACAGCGCTGAAAGTCGACAGGACGTTGTCGTTCAACAAGTTTTCGCTTCATTTTCAATGACTTGGCGCCACTTTTAGTTGTTCCCGTTGTTATCCTTGTAGTAATTTTAGACGAATTTATTTTAATAAGCTGCCGGACGGCAGCATAGACCGCGTTGCCGAGTAACCGGCGCCAGCATGCGTGTTGAATGTCCAGTTCAAATTAAATTACTGGACATCCGCACGGAGCCCGGGCGGTGTCAGTTCGCCCGCTCACTCGGACTACCGGACAACGGGCAAAGGATTTCAAATCATATTACCGAGTTTTACACGCTCAAAACGCATGTAATTGGCTTTTGAAGCGCTTCCTTCACAGCTTCCAGTCACACATACACACACACACACATAGTAAGCCACTCAAATGGCAACCACACACACACACACACTCACTAAAGGTAAAGGAAATGTATGACACAAAAAGGCGAACGAAACGGAACGCATGTGTGAAGCAGCAAATTAATAAAAGCTGCAAAAAAATTATAAAGTGGACACAGTAGACGCAAAGAATGCTCAAGTGGCCAGCGCCAGGAGTCGTAGTTGCAGCTGAAGCTGAAGCTGAAGTGACAAAAAGAGCAGCCAGCGCCAGCACGACGACAATGGGAACAGCCACGTTCAGCAACGCAACTAAGCTGCTGCCGCAACACAAAAAGGATACAAAATGAAATAACGGACCCACAAAAGGGAGGAAGGGGGAGAACATGCACACCGACGACGATGACCAACTCTCGCCAGGCGTTCCAGTGTCCGGTGCAGGTTCATATGGTGCTGCCTGCGTTGCTTTTGTAAGCCGAGCTCGAGCCCAACTCATACACCTTCCAGTAGCCGAGTAGCACTTGGCGCAATTTATTAAATTGGCTGCTATGAAATTAAAATCTTTGCCCAGCGTTAGAGAAGTCCTTTTTGTGTTATGCATAACTCAGCAGGTGGACACACAGCCAGGTGGCGCAGTTCGAAGTACGAGACGCGCTGACAATTGATAGCGCAGCAGAGAGAGCAAGAAATCAAAACCACTCGATGCAATAATGACATTTGAAGTGACTCCAAGCAAAAGTATCTTTCAGCTTAAAATTTGCACTTCTTTTATAAATTTTAAAGCATCAAATGATTAAATTGTTATATGTGGACGGTTACCCGATTTGAGGCTACTTCAATTATTTTCCAAATAAGCGGCCATTGTTATGGTTTTGGTCATAACAAGCAACACTGACACAACACTTTTTATATTATATTTAGATCTTAATCGGTGCTGGCCAGTAAGATCGAAGGATCTTCATAGTAATTATAGAAAATTAGAAATACATTTGTGAACAAATATTTTTTTAATTTCTTATTCGAAAATTCTAAAGTCGATTTAACTTTAAAGAGTCCAATTGCAAAGGCAATTAAAAAACAAACAGCAAAAGCAGATACTGTCAAGTCTAAATAAAGCCATAGTCGTTTAATCCTTTCGCCTTTTATTTAGAAAGACTCAAGTTCCAAATTCATCAATTTAGTCCCTTGTGTGGTCATAATTACAACATATAGCAACGGACTTAAACATAAAAGTAGATAATAGCTGACTTAGAGTTAAAAATAAAACTTCCTCTTCTTTTTTGTCTAAAATTTTCTTAACTTTTGAAAGCAATCAAACTTCGAGAATACTTCTCAAATTTTCAACTAAATTATTAAATTTTTTGTTTCATAATACTTCAAAAACTTCAAAATAGTCTAAAGGGAATTCGGACTCCTCTCATTAAAAACTAACTCACCATTCAATTTCTGACTCAGCTCACTTTTAAGAAAAACAACAGTTTTCCCCTTGAGTTGCCCTCTCAGCATGGGATGAAAGATCTCTGAAAATATTACGCCTGAAAACATTTTTACTTAAAATTCTCAATCGGCATAGAACGATTCAAGGTCCTTCAATTTCTGTACAAAATCAAATAATGCAAAAAGCTGGGCCCTAGTCTGGCACATGGTCGCGGTGACAATTATAATTGTTCTTTGTTCTCCGTTATTATTCATCATCATTCCATTAATTTTTTAATTTTTTTTAAAGTTTGAAAACTAATTTAAACATTCCCAAAAAAACTCCCACCATTGTTAATTATTTAGATACTACATGCACTCGACTCTTACCAACTCTTTATTAAAATTACATTTCAGCTGTCAACATTGGCATCTCCACACCCCCAATCATCACTTTTCTGCGATAAATCAAATTATTGACAGCTGCTTCAAAGCCATTATTATTTGCTATTTCATGCCGCTACGTCAAGGCGAAATGTCAGCCGATTTACACAACCAAAGCTCGAGCTGAGTTTTGAGCTTCACAGCCCCCGCAATTTTTTCTGGCACAACCCAAACACAACTGAAACCAAGTCGAAAAATACAAATTGCAAAATTACAAAACCAACCAACACCCCGACCGCTCGTCGCACACGTCACTGAAACACTGCATGCGCCCACTTCAACTTCAACTTCAACGGTTCAACAATCGCTGTGGCAACTCCAAAAACACCACCGAAAATTAGCCTTGAAAGTGCCACGAAATCAACTCACAAAGCACTTCAAGCGGAAAACAACAACAGCAACAACAACAGTGGCACTAACAACGAACTGCGACATGGCCATAACAACAAAAATTACCATTTTCCAAGAGTTGTAAATAATATTTGCAAATTGCAAAAGTGTAATTCACACGCCATAAAGGCTCACAACAACAACAACAACACTAGTAAGCAGCAACATCGCCACCAAGTAACAAGACAACAACAACAAGTACTCGCAAAGGGTTGGCAAAGGCGCGAAAGGGAACGAAGGCAAAGAAAATGGAAATGGCCAAAATAAGGGAAACGAGCAGCCAAAGGGGTGAGTGGAGCCGGCCGGGGTGGCTGCCTTCCAGTTGTCATTGGCGTCAATGCTGAGTTGTGGTGGCGCTGCTGCCGCTGGTGGCGGCGGGGCGAATGGAACAAATGACATGCAAATTAGTTTTGCTCGAGTTGACTGACAAGTGAAGAAGTGAAACTTTGCCGTATGCCGAGTGCACATCAATTTCCGTGTGCGGCGCACAATGCCGCAGCGCAGGAAGTAGTGGCAACAATTGCAGCCACCAACAATCGACAGGCGACCGAAAAGCACCACCACGATTGGCAGTTTGCCACATTGCCACACAATGGCAAGGCAAATAAATGGGAAATAGTTTTATTGCCAGAGGCGGACGCGCATGGCCCGAACGGGACCAGGCGATATGCAAATCGTGCACGCGCCCGTAACATCGGCTACCACGAATCACGCTCACTTGACCGCACGCGGAACGACGGCACAGCGGCACTGCCAGGCACCAGTGCGTGCTCTAAGGTCAGCTGCCGCAGCCGCTTTACGCCTTTTGTTGGCCGACCGAACGCGGACAATGCGCGCTCGCTTATTGTCATTGTGGTGCTGGCCAGTGCCGGGCCGAGTGTTCGGCCGAAAGAGTTGAATCGTCAGGCCGAAAGGATTTTCGGTTTCTTTCAGCGACGGTAACGCGCTCTACCGCGACGTTTTGTGCCGCTGAAACGGCATTTAGTCGACAAAGCCGGCCTCATTGCACCGATTTACGGCACCAGGGCCAAGGTCGTGAACCCGTTCGCACAGCTGGCCATCGAGCGGCCATTAACGAAATGAGTGGGCGTGCAACGAGGATCACCGAGCATCGCACACACATACACACACACAAAGCCGCGTTATCCTTTCGGCACTCAAAGAAGCGCAACGAATGTCCGAGTCCGCCGCTGCTTCGCTCATTTGTTTACAGTCGTCGAAGGCGTTGCGTCTACAAATTCGGTTGATGATTTTAACCGGATCAGTGGAGTCCGCGCACGGTAGGTGTGTCCCGTGCCGCTTTGCCAATTCGCAACGTCCGCAACAAAGGAGCGACCGAACGCCTAAAGTAATCCGCCAAGTTGTGTGTCTTCTAGGTAGCTGGAAACGCACTCGCACAGCAGTTCGACGAACGCCGCAGCAACGCGCTCAATGGCCTTTCCAATTCCGCCCAGTAATTTGTTGACTTTTCCACTGCCCGAATTGGGCCGCTTGTGGACGCTTCTCATTACCAGCGTCACTTCGGCACATTTTTGCTTGACATCTCTCAATTTGCGCGCACCACCTCATGTGGATTTCTGCAATGAAAATATTTGTTAAATCTCTGCTAATTAACCCTTTGCCTCCACGCCACCGCCAGCCGTCTGTGTGTGTGTGTGTGTGTGTGTGTGTATGTCAGAGTGTATGTGGCCTTTGTTCTCGCGTCCGTGTGAAAGGGTTATCGGTTCGTGCCGCTGCCGCTTTGCTTGTAAATATTTGGCAATTCAATTAGCCCAAAGCCGGGATTAAATGGGCGCAAATCGGAGCTCCGGGCTCGCGCGCAGACGTGCCGACATGTGTGCGTTCGCAAAAGTCCAGCGACGGCATCCAGCAGTGCGCAGGCACTAATTTATCTCATGCGCTGCGATTATGCCGATAAGCCGCGGTCGTTTTTATTGGCGCTGGTGTGCTGGGTTGGGGACTTATGTCCTGTGGTTGAGCCTGTTTGATGTGAGGTCACATGCAAGTCAGTTTTTAATTAGGAAAACCCACCACGAAACCTATGCTGCCAGATTTCTTGTGTGCTGTTTGCTTGGCTTAAACAAAGGAGAGCTTTTTTAATTAAGGCAGCAGGATATGGTGATTTCATATAAAAAAAAAAAACAAACAAATATATCCTAACACAAATATTTCGAAATAGTCTAAGGAAGCAGAAATTTTAACTAATCAAGCCATATCAAATTATATTTTGAAGCAATGTAACTATTACAATGCAACATAAATTTTATTTGTTGATTATAATTATTATTTGCAACAATAAATTTTTACGTTGCGTAATAACTGTTATGGGAACCAAATTTTTTTTGTGCATGATTTGTTGTTATTTACGTTGCCGATAACTATTATTTGAAAGAAAATTTTTTTACCTTGCTTCATAACTTTTATGAAAGAAATTTTTTTTTACGTTGCCTTACCACATTTTGAGTATGAATTAATTTTTAATTGTCTAGTTGTTGGTGGAAATTAGGTTTCTGCAGTTAATTTGCGTTTGTCAATTTAAAACAATTAAAAATCAATTCATATCCAAAATGTGGTAATTCAACGTAAACATTTGTTTTTTCAAAATAATAGTTATCGGCAAAATAAATTACAAAAAAAAATCATAAATAAAAGTTATGAAACAACGTAAAAAGAAAAATTCTCAAAATAATAGTTATCGGTAACGTAAATTATAAAAGTCATAAATAAAAGTTATGAAGCAATGTAAAAAACAAAAAATCCCAAAATAACAATTATCGACAACGAAAAATACTTATAAGATTTATTATGCAACTCAAAAATATTTATTACAAGATAATAGTTATAGGCAACGTAAAAAATTTCTTATTGGCAATAATTATTATAAGGCAATAATTATAGAAATTTCTTAAATTAGGGCAATTTTTTTATTCCCAAAAATATGGATAATAATTATTTTAGGTCTCTGTTCTGAAGTGATTAATATGTTAGATTATTCTCCATTTTATGATGGAGAAACCGCCTTGAACTTATGGTCGAAACCACTTTGACTTCTTAATGAAGCTGAGTTCTTAATGTGATTGTACTTCTAAGCTTTCAGCTCGCTGCTTTCTGGGGTAATTCAACGTCGATTTTCTGACGAGTTGTTTGTATAGTTTGTGTAGGTGATGCGTACCTAAATATTTTATTTGCTTTACAAATGAATTTACCAAACTGAGTCCCTGAATCATGTCAGCTTCAAATGAAGCTCTTAAATAATCAAATAAATGTTTGTCATTTTCCAAGTTAACAGCAATTTAAAGTACCATAAGTTAGGTAGTTTACATGCATTCACAAGTCTATAAACACAAGTCTATATACATTTTCAAGACAACATGGCAACCATGCAAAATGAGCATAAAGCATCGCCTACATTTTGATTCCCTGCAAATTTAGAACACGCTGCGCCATGTCCACTGACCAGAACAACAACCAACAATCTTGCTAATAACACTCAGCACTTTTTATTATTGCTGCCGTCGCTGCCATTGCTGCTGCTGGTGCTGCTGCCATTGCAATATGCACGAACATGCAACAGTGTAGCGCCGGCTCCGGTCGGTAATGGCGGCAAGTGGTGGTAGCAGTTTTTCAAATTTTCTAGTTGCCAACAGTCGTTGAGCGCTTTTGCTGTTGTTGTCATTGTTGCAATTTTATTATTTTTTTGATTGCATACACTTTGGTGCGCTGCCATTGCCGCCACTGCCATCGCAACTGCTGCTGCAGCATTTTTTGTGGGTATCCGATATAGTTGGGTCAGCGCTTGTGGCCAGAATGGTTCTGGTTGCGCCTCTGGACTCTGTTATTGAGTGCAAATAGCAATTTCGCATTTTTTGCTGCCATCACCAGAGCCACAGCCGCTCATGTTGTTCTTGTTGTTGTTGTTGCTGTTTTTATTGTTGTTGCATGCATGTCCTGCACATCCTTGCATTCGTCCGTTCAATTTGCATGCCACTGCAGGCGAACATTCAACGCTGCTCAGCTCAACTCGGTTCAGTTCACTTCGCTTCGTCTCGCCTCGCCTCGCCTCGCCTCGCCTAGGTTCGGTTTGTGCGTTTTTATTCGCAGCATTTTTTAGCTTTTTCGGTTTTTGGCGCTCATTTGGTCGTGTTGCCATTTTTATTGGTTGAAATTTTGGAATCGTGTTTCATAAAAGCGTTTCATGGCGCTCCTCCCCCGCGCCACCAATCATCTACCCGCACAGTCTTTGCATTTTGCCGAAGGAATTTTATGGATACGCTTTTTTATTAGTCTGCACGTCCGTCGTTGTGGTTGTTGTTTTGTTTGCTGTTGCTGTTGCTGTTGGTGCAGTTCGTTGCTGCTTCTGCCGTTGTTGTTATTGTTGCTAGCAGAGTGCACTAGTGCCGGCATTTTTAGAGATTTGCCAATGTGAATGTTTGTGTGTGTGTGTGTGTGCGTGTGAGTGTTGGTCTCACTGGCGAATTGAATTTGCGTTGTTTGTTGTTTGCTGTTTGTGGACACGAGCCGCACCCATGCCCCAGCTTCGCCCCCCTCCCACCCAGCAATGTCTGCGTCGTTTTCGGTTCCGGTGTTAATTGTGAGTAGTCGCTGTGCATGCTGCCTGCCAGCATGTTTGGCATTTTGTCATCTGTCCCTCCACCTCGATTGTTGTCGCTGCATTGTCTGGTGTGAATGTTGCGCTTATTGTTGTTGCTCTAATGCACTTTACCGCCTGCCTCGGTGCGCGTTGGTCGCCTCTCACTGGCCGCGTGTGATTCGTTTAAATCCGATTTTCAATTATTGGATTTTGTTTTCGTGCCTTTCGACTGTCCTCTGGCCCCGCCAATGCAACACTTTCGCCGTGCTGCAGTAATAATAGCGAACAAGCTGCACGCTTGTCCTTGCAACGTGTTACCGCCGCTACAAGCCGTTGCTTTTTTCTTTGCTTCCTCGTTGCTCTATAGGCCTATTTATTTGTGTAGGTGTTGACTGTTGGCTCGGCAAAAGTGGCAATAAAAATTCGCCTACACAAATGCACTGCATAACGTTCGACAACGCATTCGTCGAAAGAATTAAAACCACTGAGTTGAAGCTTTCTTGGGGGAAAAAACTTACTTACAGTTTGTCAAGTAAATGTTTGCAAACTTAAAAAGGTGGAAAAATTATTTTGAAAAGCTTATAAATATATACATATATATATATATATACAGCTGCGGTCAAAATAATAGTAGTACGCATACAACGAAAAGAAAATTAAGAAAAAATAATCTGCTTTTCTTTACAAATATTTTCTTTGTATTTTTTTTAACAAGTTATATGTGATAACAATGCAATCATAAAAGAAAATTTAAGAATTAAACTCAGTTTGATTTGATTTAAATTAAATGCGCCAAAAGCTCCAAAATATGGACGGTCAAAAAAATAGTAGTTCGCTTTACTTTCATAAAAATGAAGCAAAAATTGTGTTACATTTTAAAAGATTTAGTGGTTAAACAGTAACAGCGTAATTTTTCTTCAAATTAATATTTAGTTGCGTAACTGTTGTTCGCTATTACTGCAGCACAGAGCCGATGCATTGAATTAACCAAATTTTCATATCTTTCTCTAGGTATTATATATTCCTGCTTCTCAAAGTTGATTATTATTAGTTAGATTATAGTGAGCAACTGCTCTCTTCACGTCGAACCACAAATTTTTAATTGTATTGAAGTCTGGTGATTGTGCGAGCCATTCCATAACCCTAATACTGCTCTTGCGAAGCCCCTTTCGTGCGAACTTGATTGTATGCTTTAGGTTATAATCCTGTTGAAAGACCCAAAGCAGTGCCATTTTTTCACGGACATACGGTAGCACGATTTCCTGCAAGATTCGTACACATACACATCGATCCATCGTTTTCTTGATCAAATAAATAGCGCCACCTCCATAAAACGTAAAACATGCACACTAAATAAATGCATGCATTTACCGCAACTGTATATATATATATATATATATATATATATATATAAATATATAATTTCTGTTATATTATAAGCTTTTCAAAATAATGTTCTACCTTCTATAAATTTGCAAACATTTACTTGACAAACTGTACATACATGTATAGTTAAAGAAAAATGGCCAGAAATGGCGCAATTGATTGTTTTTCATCATTTTATTGAGTTAATAATCAGTAAAGTTAATGTAAAACGAAATCAATTTGTTGTAATAATTAAAACTGAACTAATCAAAGCTCAATTGCGTGATTATTGATAACAATTGACACAATTGATTGACGAATTATTATTATTATTGTTATTTTTTAATTATAACTATGTAACATTTTAATGCATGTGACAAGACTTTTTCATAGTGAAAATGAAAGCAATAATTCTTTTATAGCTGATGTATGCTAGACATTATTTGATAACAGAGTGGAATTGCCAAGAGCTAAACGAAAAATATAATGAATACCTTAAATATCACAAATTGTTCCAATTTTTCTATTTATATATATTATATCTAGAGCTTTCTTTTGTACGGTGACTTATAGCGAAATTTTGCATTCAACATTTTTCCCATACACAATAACCCTCAAAAATCAACTTTTGTAGGATATTTTAGTACCAATTTTCATTAAATACGAAATAAACACTTAAACACATTTTCAGTTTTGACTTAAATCTGGCGTTCAAGTTAATTTTTGAGCTTTGATGTATTCAGAGACCTATAGTGGAATTTTATGGCGAATATTTTCGGGGTAAATTTGTTCCTTAAAAAGTCCTGTTTTACAGGACATTTTTGGCATTTTAGAAAAAAGGGTCAAATTGACCCATAAAAATAGTAGCTACAGGGTTAAAATGCTCCACAAAAATATTCTTCGTAGAATTTTACATCAAATTTCTGAACCCATTCTATACCTAAAATGTAAGTTTACATGGTTTTCGTATGCCGATTCGCCATAATAATGAGCAAAAGGGGGAAAACTTTGACCCCCCCCCTAAACAAAAATTCAGATGTAAACTTTTAAAACGCCGATACACGTATATTTTTTTTTGGTCCCCTCTACCAGAATCCGTTGTCAGAACCTTGTTATTGAAAAAAAAATTGATTTTGTTGTGCAGTGTAATCAGTAAAGTTAATGTAATTCGAAACCAATTAGTTGTAATAATTAAAACTGAACTAATCAAAACACAATTGCGTGATTATTCAACACAACTGATTGACGAATTTTTATTATTATTGTTATTTTTTAATTATAACTATGTAACATTTTAATGCATGTGACAAGACTTTTTCATAGTGAAAATGGAAGCAATCATTAAAACTGAAAAATTGAATTAAGAAATCGCCTGCTTCTTCGTGAAATAATGACAGCACAACACCCCAAATTTATATTTATAACTCAAAATTTACAGACAATTCAACATATTTGCAATCCCGTCGGCGCACAAGTAGTGTGAGCCGAGTTTATTGAAATCTAAAACGCAACTAATCCGCCGTCTGTCGCCACTGCAGCTTCTCAATTAACCCCATCGGCGCACATATCACGCACAACTATGCACAATTTTGGGTGTAATTCTCGAAGCGCAAACTGCTCAACGACAGAGAGGAGGGGGAACGTGAGCATATTTTCATACGCACACAAAATAAATTTGTATACGTACAAAATTAAACAACGCGTGCGACAACATAATCAAACATGCAGCGCCGAAGACAGCCAAAATTGTTTCAAATTACACAACAACAACAACAACAACAACAAGAAAACGGGCAGCATTAGGACACACGGCTCACTCATTCACCCCCAGTGCCAAGTACCAGAAAATTGATAAACAAAGAGACACCTCACGGTCCCCTCACACACACACACACACACTGCGTCCCACTGCGTCAACGCGCTCACACTCTCGTGCGCCACCCGCATGCAGCGCCTGTCAGCCTGACACATAGCGATGTCAAAAATTTGCTGGCGACATTTAAACGTGTGCGACGCAGGGGCACAGCTAACGGTAAGTTTTGCTTAAGACGAGTCACGAGCCAAAAGTCGCACTTAAGCGCACTTAATTCGGTGCGCCAACATTGCCGCGCGAACGCGCAGTAAATGGGGTGCGGGGCGCCAAGTAGTGTCGATGTTGGAATTACTTCATATTTATAGGTCTCGGTTGTTGCGATGCGAGGCTGTTGTTGCTGTTGTAAAATTATTTGTGTGGCACATTTATGAGGCGAAACTAGAAATTCTGCTCTTAATGAGCGAGTGCCGGCTTTCAATCCATTTGTGTCATCTTTGTTTGTTTGAATATTTGTGTGTGTGTGTGTGCGTCAGCATTCATTGAAGGCTTGGGCAGCATTTTCATTCAAACTTTATTTGAAGACGAATCTGCCTCGAATTGTCTCGCAAATGGCTGGGATTAAATGATTAAAAGGGTGTCGGCAGTGTTGTCAACTCGAATTGTAAATTGATTTTTAAGTAGGTGTGTAATTTATGTGCAGCAATTCAAGAAGTTCAGAGGGTCGGCGTCGAACAACACATAGTTATACCCCAAGAAGCTACACGAAAACTATGATATGGCCCGCAGTTTAAGTAATCTTAGCACAACTTTAGATCAGTCGAAGTAGTTTGAATTGGTGTTTTGATGTTCTATAAGCTTTAAATAAGTATTTTTTCTATAAAAGATACCAAGATATCTTTGCTTCACAGCTGCGTTCTTAAGATCTTCAAATCAGACTATAGCAAGGATTAATGCTTGGTTCATATCTATCCTACTTATGAAGATCAGATGTTTCTCTGATCTAATATTCCTTAGATTTATATTCATGAAGAATATGTGTTGCCGGAGGACAACAATTCGTGTTGTAAATTTGAGTATTATACTTTCAAGGCGATTCCAAATGACAAACAGTGCTTCGAGAGTGGACAAAAATAAGAAAAAAAATTATAGCTGATTTTGAAAAAAGTAGTATCATGTTAAAGGTAATTTTTAATTGTTCCGCTGGATCCGAAATACTTTCTCGAAAAATTGTCCAGATTAGGAGATATAGCTTTTCAAAGTCGGATATATTTTTAAAAAAATGTATGACGGGGAAAAATGTCATTTAGGTGCTTGTATAAAAAAAATTGTACAAAATGTGTTGTTATAGATGGGATACTAATTTCTTTTAAAATTAAAACTACATTGTTAGGAGCGAGACCGCCAATCGGTTTTTTTTTTGTTTAGCATAAATAATTTTTTTTGTACGAATTTTCAAAAATTAATGTTTTTAACCAATGAAAATTAAAAATAACCAAATTTAGAAAGGCAATTCAAATCGAATGGCGTGAACTGGCGTAAATCCTTTTTATGACCTTTTTTAGATGCACTTTCTTCTCTTATGTCCGCAAAAAAAATTCTGCGTCTTTTTGCGCCTTTGGAAAATATTCAATTTTTTCGAAGCTACTAATGTTGATTTTATACAGAAATCGCTTGAGTTAAAATTGCGACCAAAATGTGTAACCAAGTCAATGCCACGAACTATGAATGTTTTTTATAAAATTAGGTTTGGCACGCCTATTTAACCCATTATGAGCCATATTATCCAATTTTTTCATTATTATGGAATTTGTTTGCTAAAATGTAATTAGCGATAATATATTTTAAAAAAAGGAGGAATGTCTAATTTTGAAGAAGGTCTAATTTTGTAGAATAATTTTTATAATAGTCTCGCCGTTATAAATTGAGCTGCATTGCATATTTACCTGTCTCATCTCCATGTTAAGCTCTACGGATATCAAATAAACAAAAAATATGTCCTTTAAGCAACTTAACTGCCCTCTTTCCACCCTTTAAATGTCGAATTTAGAAAAAACGCTAAAATACGTCTTTTGTTATTGCTTTTTTAGTATACATATACACAATTTTTAAACGATCCGACCAAAAAACAATGTACGTCCATATAAGCTTCACCACCCTCTTTCCGCCCTTTCAAGGTCGATGTTTTTGAAATCGCTTCTTTTTAAGGGTTGACTTTCTAAAATTCAACTTTTGTCCAAATTTCATCATTATAGCTCCAGCGGTTTGGGCTCGGTGATGATTGCATACCATATACATATATTCGATTTTTTTAATTATATATTTTTTTTTGGGAAACAAACACTAATTTTGAAGTCTGCAGCCCAAAATGACTTAGACTGCAAATTTGCAGCGAATTTCACGTACTCCTTCTATTTTTGCCGCAATTTTGTATGGAGTCGAAGCACTGTGTGACAGGTTAAACAGCTTTCTTAATTGTTATTTGTATTTAAAAATTAATTTGAAAACATGTTCATTATTTGATATTGACTAAGTTCGGATTTGAACTCACAGTCCTCTGACTTATGATCAAAGGCAACCAAGTACACATGTCGTGAACCATTTTATAAAAATCTATACACGTCTCCAGAAACCATCGTCGTCTGCAAGCCAACAATCAAAAACAATTCCGAAACCAGTTAGCATTAACCGGAATAATCCATCCACCATCAATTGCAGCCTAGTTTCGTTGTAAATTTTAACACACAACGACATAGAAATCACAAAAATAACAACAACAAATTTCATTTGAGTACTTTTACTCAATAAGATTATAAAACAAACACGATTTTCTTCGGCACTTAGCATAGAATGGTCAAAGTGCCATTGCTGCAAAGCACTCGCTTCCAGTCGACTTGCAATTAATGTTCAATTAATAAAAAATCGGTAAACCCGAAAAATGCCATTTCTGGCCAAAATCCAATTCGAAATCAATTTGCGCCAAAGGTCCACACACTCCGGACCGGAAGCACAGGATATTAACACATGTTACAAGTGAAGTTAATTGATTTAGTGCAAAAAGAAGCCACGCACACACACACACGCGCACACATACGCTCTCAGCAGTCGCGTTGTCCTTTCAGTCGCCAGTACGGACGGAGCGCAGCAAAAAGGACGACAGCCGTCCCAAATGAGAGGGCGTCGAAATGACCAGCGGCTAAAATCGCCCGCCGCCCACACGACGAGCCGGGAAAAAACCGACAGCAAAGCAGGCGTTGGCGACCTTTTACACGCTTCTTTGTAGCAACATAAAAACTCAATTAGACTCGTTACACGCCCAATTATGTTGCTACTAAAAAGGAGGCGGCTGCCGGCCCCACGCTGACCCGCATCACAAGAACTCTGCAGTGAGTGAATATGAAAATGTCAGCAACAACAACAGCAGCACAAATACCACTTTCGCCATTCACGTTTCTGTCGGTGGTCTTTGAGCTTTGCGTTGCTTTTTTCGAACAGGGAGGATGGGAGGGGAGTTTGTGAAATGCCATAATTATGTTGCTGCAACAACGGCCAACAAAATATGGCCACATTAGCACCCTCGTATTTTTGGCCAGAAATTGGCTTGTTAGTTATTTGTGCTCGTACTTCCGCCAGCCAAATGCCAATGCCAAGCGCACAGCAAAAGGGAAACGAGGTATGAAGGATAAGGGACAAAAATTCCCAGCGTTTCAAACTCGCTCAAATACTTATAAATGCGGCATCAAATACGTGTATAACAATGTAAACAACAAAAACAATAAGCGAGCTATTGACAGTAGTGACAGAAATTACTTGAAAGGATTCACATAAATGAAAGCGTGAAAGTTTCAGCAAACTTTTAAGCTGCTGCATTCCATTTCAGGCCAACAACTCGCCAAAGGGAGACACACTCAAGTGCACATTTGTGGCATATTTTTAGGTGTCCGCTGGCCACTGTTGATGTTGCAGTTGCTAGTGTTGTTGTTGCGCTTGGCGGAAGCCTATTTTGGCATACAAGAATAGAGTTTTAATTGCTTTTAAAAGTTTTAACACATACAACTTGACGTCAAAGTTGAGTGAAAGCCGTTGAGGTACCGACCTACTTGCCACCTGTCGAAAGCCGTATGACATACAGCATGTCTCAAGATCCTGCAGATTTCATTCTTGCAAATAAGGACACCTGCCACAAAACACAAAACTTCGACCTACCAAAATAAATCGCGCCCACCTCCGCCCTGTGTCGCGTCCTCTAAACACACAAATTCTCTGCTAATTTTAGCTATTCCCACTGTGCATGGGCCAGCACACGCATCACTTATAATTTCCCTCATAAATTCCACACGTAATAGCGTCACTCACCCACCACGGCCCACATGGCCGCCGCCACGTCGCTTCGTGGCCAGCAATGCCCGACTGAAGTCGACTCAAGCCCAGCGCGCTGCCAAAGCGTTGCGCATTTTTCACTCGTTGTGGCCCAATAAATATTACGGTACATTTCAGACCAAAAACAGCAACAACAACTTGTGCACTAACACGATGTGCGAGCGTTCGAGTACATAAAGCGTCGCAAACGGCAACGCGCCGTGTGGGCCGCCAGCTGCAGACGGACGGTGGCCGTGGCGTCGGTGTTGGCGTTGGCGTTGGCTGCCCACTGGAGTTACCAAACAAGTTGGGCTTTTTTATGGCCACAGGCGTTATTTATACGCAAGCCGAAAATGTTCACATACTCGCACACCTACTGGCCACCGCGTCACGCTCCCGCCAGCCCTTTTCATTTCTTTTGCAGCAACTTTCCTCTTTCTCCTTCCGTTTTGTTGGTGGTTTATTTTTGTTTTTTGTTGGTTCATTATTTTTAGTTTTTCGTGCTGTCATGTTGGCAATTGCAAGTGGCAACTGTGTCAAGTGTTGCCCACTTGTACAACGCGCACCCAGGCCGCACTCATTCGTATTCCCCCTCTCGCCGCCCCGTCCCCGCTCCCATCAACCGACGGCCACTTTCACGTTTTCGCTTGTGCGACTTTGTTCTTTGGCTCTTTTTTGGCGACACGGCTGTCTGCGTGCTTAACTTCACTGCTGGACATGGAAGTGATTTCAATTTATGAACATGCCTGTCCGGCACATCCTGCTGCCCGGTCCCATCGTCCCATCGTCCGATCGTCGCACTTCGCAGCGCTTTTCGTGCCGGCTGGACGCGGGAACGAATTTAAATTTTTCTGTAATTGGGAAATTGCAGTTTTGAGTTGAACTTCCGCAGCTTAATGAATCACTAAATGTATTTCACAGTGCGAGGCGAGTGTGTCCATGGCGGCAAGATGGACTTTGGCCCCTTGCCGGGAGTGAGTGGCTGTCATTGCTCGGCTCTGACCTTTGTTCGTTGGCGTCTGTCTAGTGCCTTGGGCAATGACTTTGGCTTAAAGTGAACGCGAATGTTGTATGGGGAATTTTTATTGCAATTGGGTGTCAATTAAACTCACAATTCGACTAAATGCCAAGCGGGCAACAACTCATGGCCAACGTTTATCAAACTTTATAGCCAACGATTGTTTTTCAGGGTACCGAAAGACTGTCTTCAAAAGAAGCAGAAAATTGAATGATAGATAAGTAGACACGTCGAAACAAAAATATAACCAGAGCTGTTAGAAGCCATTGGTCCATTGGAGAATACGTGGCCTTTGAGGAAATAGCCTTCATTAGCATCTACCGTCGCTGTGTAGACGAAATACGAGGAAACAACACTCCATAAATTCCTTCGGTCAGTCCGATCTTATCACGAAAGAGGTGTCAAGGGCTTTAAAAAGATAGCCAATGTATGATGGGTTCTCCATTTGCCGTTATCAAACTATCAGACTGGATATAACGACAACACCAACTGATAATTTTGTTTATGAGGGTAGGGTAGGATCTGCAAATTTAGGCCGATTCTAAAGAGCGGATTGGAAGCCTTTTCATTAACTATTATTTAATTTATTTCATATATATTTATTTTATTTGTATTTTTTATTTTATTTTATTTTCTTTTATTTCATTTTTCATGTTATTTTATTTTATTATATTTTGTTTTATTTTGTTGTATTTTATTTTATTTTGTTTTATTTTATTTTATTTTGTTTTATTTTATTTTGTTTTATTTTATTTTATTTTATTTTATTTTATTTTATTTTATTTTATTTTATTTTATTTTATTTTATTTTATTTTATTTTATTTTATTTTATTTTATTATTTTATTTTATTTTATTTTATTTTATTTTATTTTATTTTATTTTATTTTATTTTATTTTATTTTATTTTATTTTATTTTATTTTATTTTATTTTATTTTATTTTATTTTATTTTATTTTATTTTATTTTATTTTATTTTATTTTATTTTATTGTATTGTATTTTATTTTATTTTATTTCATTTCATTTTATTTTATTTTATTTTATTTTATTGTATTGTATTTTATTTCATTTCATTTTATTTTATTTCATTTTATTTTATTTTATTTTATTTTATTTCATACATATTTTATTTGTGTTTTTTAAGTGGTGCCACTCAGGCAAGTCAGTTTAAATGTTTGAAACAAAATTTTAAGCATCAAGATCCTTTTTTATTTTATTTCATTTTATGTTATTTTATTGTATTTATTTTATTTTATTTTATTTTATTTTATTTTATTTTATTTTATTTTATTTTATTTCATTTTATTTGTGTTTTTTAAGTGGTGCCACTCAGGCAAGTCAGTTTAAATGTTTGAAACAAAATTTTAAGCATCAAGATCCTTTTTTATTTTATTTTATTTTATTTCATTTTATGTTATTTTATTGTATTTATTTTATTTTATTTTATTTTATTTTATTTTATTTTATTTTATTTCATTTTATTTGTGTTTTTCAAGTGGTGGCACTCAGGCAAGTCAGTTTAAATGTTTGAAACAAAATTTTAAGCATCAAGATCCTTTACACCGACAGTGAAGTGGACACACATTGACCTCTTTCGACCATTTCGTGGAAGTGCATGCAGTGTACCGAAATCTTTAGAGTCATTTTATGCATTTTAAAAACACGCGACACCAGTGCATCGTCAGCAGTGTGAACAATGTTTTCCAGTTAATCATAAAATCCACGTGAGCACAAATCGTTGTGTCAGCATGTCATAACGTCAACATCAACGCCAGCGCAGCATTCAATCAATCGCAGTGCCGAGCAAACGTTGGCCAGGACGCGCTGCACTTACGAGCGATCACACACAGCAACAGCAAAGCGAGTTGCAGCGGCGGGAGATCAGGTTACGCGAGCTGCCGTGCAACGACAGTCGATAAAAGGCAGCAACACTGCGGCGTGTTGTGCGCATGTCCGCCGCAGCGGGTTGCGCCGGCCACTCGCTGTGATTTGGCGAACGCATGCGAGTGGGCTTCCAGTGAATTCGCAACAAAATGGCAACGCGCCGCCGCCACAACACGGACGCAGCACTGCGCAGAGCCAACGGATTTTGCTCTCTACCCAAAGTCCCTGGCCAATCCATTTCGACAGCCCCTGTGCGCGCGGTGTGTTCCATCCGTCGACGGGCCTGGGTGCGGCACAGGGAGCTGGCAGCTACCCCACTGTGCCAGGCACAAGTCAGCGCGTTGTGTTCGCTCCGCGCACATGGTTCACCCGGACGCGGCGACAACTCCACGCGCCGCCAACTGTGCGCGCACGTAGTTGTTGTTGTCGGTGCTGCTGTTGTGTTTGCATTGTACAATAATTTTGGGCGACTTTTGGCAGTTAATTCGAGGACATAACGCAGCGGGTGGCCCGAGTGCAAAACATCTCATTAACATGAAAACATCGCCGTCCCCTTGCCGCCCTCCCTGGCCGGTGCCAAGGTGCGACGCGGAACTAGCGAACAGTGGTCGGCGAGAGGGTGTCTGGTTGAAATTTGGCAAACGTTTAGCACTGCAAACGCATGCAAAGAAAGCGGAAAAGTGGAAAAGCGTGCGTCGACTCACACCGGAATGCATGCAGACAGGGGCAGCGTATCGAATGTCCTGGCACACGCACACACCAGCCTGCAGCGACGCTGAAGCAGAAGGCACACTTTGCTGGGGCGTGAATAATTACTATTGATAAGTCAATTTAGTGTGAGGCAAATTGGACACGCCGGACGTGTGTCCCTAAAAAGGTACTTTATTGTGTATTGTGTGTTTTCCTATTTTTTCTAAACACTCTGTTTTAATGAAGGAGTTTCTGCAATTTTTTCTCGTTTGTCACGGCAATAATTGTCCAGTGAAACGAACTCGCTGCACATTGTTTGCAATCTGAGGTGATAATTTGTAAAATTTGTCGAAAATGCAAAGATTTCTCGTGCAAACAGAGAGGAAGTAAGATGTAAATATCGATAAATGAATTTTAGGAATATTTCATTGTCCAGCGGAGCGGAAGCAACGCAATAAAATGGACGCGCTGAAGCTTTTGGTTTCTTGTAAAATGTAATTTTGGCGGCTGTTGAATCTAATGTTAATATGCGAATTATTTTTTTCCAATAATAACCCTACCAGTGACGTACACAGGATTTCATTTTGGGGGGTTTTGCGTACATCTTTTGAGCCGAATACCATTCGAAAACATGAAAGAAAAAACAATAAATTGGGCATATTTTCGTGAGTCTAACAAACTAAACATTTTGGGAAACGTCTACAAAAGGCGTGGCTTGGGGTCAAAGTTCAGAGTTTTTATCAAAAAAATGCAATCAATTCCAAATTGATTTACACGATATGGATATCAAACAAAAGGTCTTTTTCTTACCTTTCTACTGATGTATAGCATTAGATACATGATATGTACGAATAAGAAGTTTTAAGCGAAAAATATTTTTTTTATACAAATTTTTGAAAAACCGATTTTTTTCTCGTAAAAATTCCTTTTTGAGGTACAATAAGTTGTTGTACATATTGTAGCCTGTGGAATTCCCTTTACAATTATTATAATTTTGATAAAAACATTGAACCTTTGGTTCGAGAGTTATTTAAAAAAGGCGGAAGCTGCAATTCTAATGAAGTACAAAAATTCTCATTTATTTGAGTATTAGTATTTTAAATAATAAAAAGATACAAAATCAATGAAGTGAGAATAATGAAATTTTGACACGTGATCAAGGAGATCTTGGGTTTTAACATAGTTACTTTTCAAGAAAATTCTATATACATTTTCAAGGATATAAAGGATTAAAATTTTCAAAGGACCTTTTTCATATCCGTTTTTTACAAATAGATAAAAAATCTATTTTATTTAAATTGTCCTATCCTCTTTCATTTGATATACATATCGCCATATTCTAACGAGGTTAAGTATGTTTGTATTACTATGTTTGGTCTCTAGTTTCACGCACATATGGATTTTTCCCGGTGTGAAAATTTCTTTTAATTTTTGTCGCACAGTGTTATAGACAATCCAAGGCAACTTGCAAGGTGCATCGGTGTCTCAGTTTAAATCGGAAAACTCTAAGTAAGCTAAAACTGGAGATGGTCTTAGTAGAAAGCCGGCATACTTTTGAATATGTATTCATCAGGATCTATGAATATATCTCTATCCTGCGCAAAACAAACCCTAAGTTAAAAAATTTTAGGGATTACTGGCAGATCTGATTAAATTATCTTAACTTGCACACGCTACATCGACCAATTGGTCGGGAATTTTCAGGAATTTGGGGTCTCTGAAGCCAGATTGTCTTCTAATGCTTCAACCAACATGTAAATAACTTTAGCGTGCTGAGATCGGCTACAAGTCTAGCTATGAGCCTTATCAACTCTAAACCATCGTTTGTAAATATTTACCCACACCACATGACAATAATCCTGCGTGTACTGTTCTTCTAGCTACTCGAAACACAGGTACGAACTAAGTGGACAGCACATCCACTTTCCAGTGTCTTGAAACAAAACGCATCCAGTTATTATTTCATGTTGTGTTATAGGCGAAATAATAAATCCATTCACACTTTCCAGCACAAGAAAGACACTAAAGTCGTATTCCCGGAAATTGTGCCAGTCCAACTATTGCATGAAGTTGCAACAACCATGTCAACGGCCATAATCCATTTCCACCGATTCGAAAACTATTTGGCCACTATTTCGAGTGACATTCGAACAATGTGGCAACATTTGCTTTGTTTACGGCTCGCGGCAGGGCATTTTATTGCAACTCATTTAAACGCGTGCACTTTCGCATTGTTGTTGCTCGGTTCGGTTAGTTGGTAGGCCCGAGCCGGGTCGTAAAGGGCCGCAGTACCATTGTATGCAGCCCGGCATGCTCGCTGCCATATTTTTGTCCTTAAACTGCGTGCAATTTGCATTCTTGCCGCTGAAGCGGTTGGCCTGCTTATGATGCAAACTGAATGCAACCATTTGCCGCAGTGCAAGATTGCGTCGCATTTCAGCGGAAGCGCAGCGCTGACGCATTGTTGACTAAGGTTTGCGCATTTCGGCATTCTTTCGCCGCCAACACTGCAACAGTTTCGCTGTAAATGCGATTGGGAACATGAAATCAGTGTCCTTGGTTTCTAAAGCGCTCACGAAAAGGACAGCAGAACGGCTGCGCGCTCGTGGCTTTCGGTGTTAATCTCTTAATTTATCAATTGCGAGGCAGAGTTTCAATTTCGAATTAATTTCCATAAACGCCCCTGAGCGCGGACATTGTAAAACGTTATGTTTACATAATTAATTAAAAACGCAGCACAAAAGCGGCATTAGGCGGCCCAAAGGACACGTGAAATCGGCATCGAGTCGGCGAAAGGGGTGTGCGCGAAGCTCAGCAAAATGAAATGAAATTAAATTAAATGACATGAGCTACGCATTCAATTCAGTTGAGTTGAGTTTAGGATGCGATGCGATGAGACGCGACGCGACGCAGCGATGAGGTGCAAAAAATCTGGCGTTGCTTTCACGAGTCATTTATTTTCCACTGCATTCGTTGCGTATGCGCAAAAAACTGCGTACGCGCCAAACGAGCACTGCGACGGCGCCAAGGGGTGGGCCAGCGGAAGGGTTACTGTGCACACGTTGGCGGCGATGCGGTACACGCGCGAGCGAACGGTAATAAACTCATAACCGACAAAAGGATAACAAAGGGCCGCCACTTGGCAACGGCGCACATTATAGTTGTACGCCCATCAAAATACGAACACGTACGTGAGTGTGTGTGTGTAGCACGCAAGTTCCTTGTTAACGGCGACCGAAGCTCACAGCTCGCACAAAAGGGTTACAAGTACACGCTGCGGTAGCAAAAGTATTAGCCTGTGGTACGCCCGAACTGGGCGTTGGCCTTAAAACATTTATCATGTCTTAAATGTCCTTGTGACGGCGCTGGGAATTGCTGCATCATATGTCGCTTAGTTGTTAGCTGGTCAGACGGGTTGCTGCGACTGTTGGATTTGAAACGCGAACAACTGCCCACATTGTGTTATGTGGTTGCGAAGATATAACGGCGAATGTCCACTGTTGCACGTGTGGAGTGCAAAAACGTATTGGAGATAGTTTGAAGCAAGTTTTAAAACTATCTTTCATTACTTTTTGAAAAAATATGGAAAAATTGAATTTAAACAGATCACACGTGGTTGATAATTTTCGTAAGTACAGTGAAATTCCTCATTACGGACAGTCCTTATAACCGGACAGCCTTTATAACGAGACAAATTTCGCAGACACAGAAATTTCATTAAGTTTTCCATACAAATATAATTCAAATAACCGGACGCTCTAATAACCGGACGCGGACACTATATTTCAAACCATTTTGATTAAAAAATCTCTCATAAACGGACAAAATTCAAAAATGTGCCGAACCAGTTTTTTACAGATCTGTACTTGAAAATTAACGTTTGAAATTAAAATAATCAACCATTACACATTTTTCAACCAAAGCAGTACTAAAATTTAACGACTTGTAGAATGTATGTACTTTACCTATACATGAAATAAATATTAATTAAATATTCAATTTTCATAAATTCGTACAAAATATGAAATAAATAAACGAGAAACACTTGGATAAAATTTAAACAAATTGTTTGTGCCCCCCTCCCCATAAGCCGACATTTCCCATAACCGGACAAAAACACTGCGACGGTGAGTGTCCGGTTATGAGGAATTTCACTGTATTTTAATACAAATTACACTTTGAAAATTTGCCTCGGGCGGCATATAAGCTTTGTCCGGCACCTATACATATCTATTTATTGAAATGAAACAAAAATTTCAAGGAATAGCCAGTTTATCGGTTAGTACTAACTGAAACATTCTTGCTGGTTTAACATAGCAAACTTTGTAGGGATTATATTGAACAAACATTGCATCATGAAACTTATACTGCTACATATATGTATGTATGTATGTATGTATTTTCAGTGTGAAAAATCCAAGTCACATCTAAGACCAGTAAAAACATCTGTAATTTTTTTTACTTTTACTATATTTCAACTTACTTTGGCATTAGCTAGTTGTTGCAATGGATTATGCCTACTCAGATCTATTAATATATCTACATCTGAAAATGCATTCCAGCAGTAAATGATGTCAAATCAAAGTGCAACTAAGCCGACAAAATGCAACAGCGAATTGCAATCAACAATTCGCACAGCTTAAGTTCCATATTCGGCGCTTTTATGCACGTTTTCAATTCTCGCTGCACTCGCAACTTATACAAACAATGCTGCGATATCAACAACAACAACAACCAAAAAAGTAGCATATACAGAAATGCAACAACAACAAATCGGTGAAATAAAATCCGTGACCAAAGGCACGCGAACGAGTAAATTGGGAAATATTGGAAAAAATATTTGGCATAGAAATCGTAAGCCACATAATCCACTCGCCACGCAACACGGCAAGTTCGAGTGCGCATTCGGAGTGGCGCATCGAAGTGAATGTAGTTTTAGATTGATTTGATTTTTGTTTGGATTTGCATGCCGCAGCAGACAGCTGTCATTGGCGTGGCACGTTGCGCGGGCGCTACGCGACCGGCTATCGGTGCAATCAGTGCGAGGGCAAGCAATGCCAAATGTGTTGTATGTAATACAATTTTTTATGATGACAATAGGTCTGTTTGGCAGAGAATAATTTGTACGAATTTGTACAAATTTTTACTGGATCCTGTTTGTTCACGCCAAGTCTCCAGTAACGAGAGAGAAACTGAGAGCGTAAAGTAAAAGTTCATTTCGTGAGAACTTGCAAGTTTTTACTGGAGAAATTTTGTCCAGTAACTTTTAGCCAGTAAGAAGAAGAACAAGAAAAACATATGACTGGCTGCCATATGATCGACATAATTTTTTGCAAACTTTTGGAGGCAAATGGAACCTGCAAAGAATTTGTGCGTTCGCAAGTCTGCTGACCCACAACCGTCTTGCTCAGCTTTTCCCGCTGAAGCTGAAAGGGAAGAATCGCAGAGTGAGCGCAACGAACTATTTGCCTTTTGCATTAAATGTATAATAAAACTTAATTTTCCCTACCGCTTCAAGCCTCAAATTAAACTTTTAGATCAGCTGTTGCTTTCTTTAACCCTCCTGTTTACACCCTTTTTACTGTGTATTGTGGGTGTGCGAAGCACCACTGGTGTAACCAACAGTTAAAACTTGCAAATTCTTACAAATTGTTGTTTGTTTACTTTTTTGGATAGTTTGATTTTAGGGAGCGTAAGCTGGCTTACTGTCCTGATATTTTTTACTGGATAATTTTTACTGGAAATCTGGCCAAACAGACCTAATATAATATTTAATTTTTTGTATTTGATTACAGTTGCTTACCAGATCAATCAGAGAAGTTATAAGCATTCTATGTAAATTTCAGGACATGAATTTAAAACTGAAGTGGCTTGTCCCATGTTTTTGGTCCCATGTTTGGTTTCTATAAAAGAATTTATGAAATCAGCCTGCAAAGTTCATCAGCAATGCAAAGTTCATTCTAGACGATCTCAAAGACACTTTACTAAGAAGTTTAAAATCTTTGAAGTCAATGGAGCTGGAAAGCGCTTGAAAGAGGGTATTAAAGGTTAAGTTGCAGATGCAGGTCTTTGACATTTTCAAAATAATTCCACAAATAGCAGCGCTTAAGACCCTAAATAAAGAATAATTCAATTAAATATGTTAACTTTACCGGACAAAGTGTTGCAAACCCACATAAGCTACAACTTATCCAAATATTCCCTGAACATTTCAGTGACCAAGAAATCGAAATTGCCTGTGAATTTGTCAAACTATGGATCCAATAATCCGCACCAGCTAGCAGGTGCCATTAATTAAAGAAAGCAGTTCTACTGATTGATTCCAGATTCAGTACGGATAGCAATAGAACTGTTGAGCTCACTTCATTCGAAAGAAAAGGTAAACAAGTGTCTTCCAAAAGGAACAAGAATGATGGGAGTTATGATGAAAGTCCATCCTTTTGGATATCAAACTTGTGTGTTCCGAAGAATTAGTTCGCACGGGACGAATCCTATTTCCCACTTTAATTATTAGATTTTAAATGTTTTTCTTATTTTCCAATAGTCTGTTTGTTTTGTTAAATGTTTAATAATAAAAAAAATAATTCTTTAGTCCTCTCTAGTAGTCTAACACAATGCCCACAACTTCTTGTACTTTCTCCGCTTCCTTGAGTCACTCAGCCTTAATGCTAGAGAAATCGCCTCGCAGCGTTGGTTTTTCGGATCCCCCTAAAACTGATCCCTCCATCTAAGTCAACTTTGCATGGACCTATTTCAATTGTAACAACGCCCGCTTCACCCAAAAATCCGCTGAAATATGAATATGAAATTGCAATACGGTTGAAAGTCCTTTAAGGCCCGTTCGTTTAGAAAAGTAAACAAAACTAAAATGTAAATGCACCAAGCAAAACAAAAAAGAAACATATTGAAAAAGTGAAAAATTAAATCTCATAAAATGCAACAACAAGCAGCGCATACGCGTCACGCGACACACAAGCACACATATACACGCGCGCGTTTGCACAATTTGCATCCGGTTCCGGTAGCCCACCAACCAGCCAGCAATACACTTAACAAACACCATTATACACTCACGCACACATACACAGATGCACAGTTGCCTGCACGCGCTCGCCCCAGAAATCCCATTTTAAAACCGTAAAAACAACTCGGCATAGAAAAACAAATAAAAATGTTTAATCCTCACACATTTTAATCCTTTTTTGTTTTTTTTCTATTGCCATATTTTCCAAATTTTTTATATGCCGCTGCATGTGTACACATGTATGTATGTGTTGTGTGCGCCTTTGCGCTTCTGTATGGGTGGGCATATGAGTGTGTGCGTATATGTGAGTGTTTGTGTGTTTTAAAGCAGAATGCAATTTAGAATATTTGCAATTCCCTTTGGCGCACATGTTTGCCCAGTTTGCATATGAAAATATTAAAAGACATAAAACAAGCGCAAGTTACGGCAGCACCAACAACACCACCAAGAATAGCAACAAAAATTCGTTTTTTTTATGATGTGGAACGTTCTCTATTATTTTTGATGACAACATCAACACCCTGTACAACAAGTTGTGAACATGACAATGCAATTGACAGGCGCAAACTCAAACACACACACACACAGATACACACACGCTCGTACACGCTAGCAGAGTCGACTATGCGTGAAGGTCCTGCCCTGGCCGCAATAACGTAGACAAAAGGTTATTTTTCTACGCAACGGCAGCGGCGTTTATTATTAAATTTGGCAACCCTTTTATTGTGCTGCGCCCAGTGTTTCATGTAGATTTTATTGAAGTTAATATTTGCGTCACAGCCGCCAGGGGTGAGCACAGTTGCACTCCACACCCTTCCTCACTCTCCTTCGCGCTGTTGGCAGCGGCAGGCAAAGGCTGAAAAATGATTTCCAAAAATATTTTAGTGTCAAATGCTGCTGTGAACTTGCTGCCGCTGTTGTTGTTGCTTGGGTGTGAGAATTTAGCATTTGAAGGCATAAATCATGCGGCATATTGCATAATTGCGCGCGCCTGTTGGGCAACCGCGGCGCGTTAAATGAGTCCATTTGCCGCGCATTTGCTGCCTGCAGTTTTTAATTCCTTTATTTTCGTAAACAACCTGCGTGCAGCGACAACCATTGTTAACGCACATGTGACATGTCGTGGCAGCATTCCATCGATGGCGATGCACATGTGGCACCATAAATGGCGCTGATTGGAGTTTTTAGTTGGACATTAGCAAAATCATACAATCTGGTCTGAGATTAAAATATATATTTGAAAATATAAAATAACCAGCTGGGCCCTGCGGCTTTGCACGCAAGTTGTCTTGTTTCCCCGATACAAATTCTTAACCCATTGTTGACCCCGTCAGATTTTGGTTAAAAAAAAAAAAACAAAAAAAACATGTGTCTTATTATCTTTGATTTCAAGTGTTACCAAAAATGTTTAAGTCAAAACGCCCATTAAATCATGTGTTTCCACATTTACTCTAAACAATTCTTAACCGTTTTTCAAAAAAATTAAAAACACATTTTTATTATTTCCACGTGTCAAATTATTTCTAACTAAGAGTACTTCCACCAAGTTTGAAGGCAATCCGCCCATTAATTCATGTTGTTTCACAATTTATCCACACAAACTTTTAACCTGTCGCTGACTCCGTCCGATTTTGATATTCGGAAAAATGAAAAACACGTATCGAGTTATTTTACATTTGAAGTACTTTCACCAAGTTTGAAGTCAAAAGGCTCAAAATAATTTGATCTTAATTTGATTTGATTACTTGAAGTTTTTATCCCGTTGTTGATCCGGTTAGATTTCGATTTTGAAAATAATGAGAAACACGTGTCTAATTTATTTTATTTAAATTATTTGTATAATTTATATAGTCAATAGGCCTATCGGTTCATGTTTTTCGGAGTCTTCCCGTAAACAAACCTTAACCCATTGTTGGCCCAGTTAAATTTTGATTTTCGAAAAATTATAAAATACGTGTCGAACTATTTTTGATTTAGAGTATTTTCAGGAAGTTTGAAATCAATATGTCTATTGAATCACGTGTCTTCATACAACACCTTAACGCATGTTTTGCCCTTTTAGACCCCGGCTATCGCATCATTCTTCAAGATCTATCTACAAGGTGCGTTCCAAAGTAAACAGAACTTTTACAATAGGGACGTTTCTGGTGGCGCCATCTATGTGTGAGCACATGCGTTGGAAAGGTACATCTTTCATTCACATCCTGTCAAAATTTCATGACATTTGGTCTAGTAGAAGCCGAAATATCCCGCTCAATGTGACAGTATGTTTTTAACTTTGGTACGAGCTCCGCACCGGCACCGGCACTCTGCACCGGCTCACAGAGCCGTAGTTACGACCGATTATTTGACCAAAAATCGCATTTTAACCATCAATCATTCACCGTATTCGCCTGATATGGCTCCCTGTGACTTCTACTTATTCTGTCAGTTGCATTTGCCGATGAAAGGAAAACGTTATAAGGACGTTGAAGACATCAAGGCTTGTACCAACATTCTGAAGGCGATGCCGGCCGATGGCCTAAAACACTCATTCCAAATGCTTTTGGACCGTGCAAAACGTTGTATCGAAGCAGAAGGGGAGTATTTTGAATAAATAAAAAGAATTATACAAAAATAATCATCCGTTTTCTTAATTTTATAAAAGTCCTGTTTACTTTGGAACGCACCTTGTACAATTCAAATTTCATGTTTGTAGCTTCAGTGGTTTGGGCTGGGGGTTGATAAATCAATCAATCAATCAGTCAGGCCGGACAAACAATCTACATATAATAATTATATGTATATAAAAATGGAGGCGGTACCATGCCTCTTTGTCCAACTTTCTTCTAGTCGAATTGTGTTACTAAGTGGAAAGTTTGTACCAAGTTTCATCTATGTGGTCCTACAGTACTGCGAAAGTATTGGGTCATAAAAAATCTGTCGAAAGATATGACTAAATGGTACGTTCGTACTAAGTTTCATTGATTTGCGTTCCAAAATCATGCGGATAGTTTGAGTCAAACAAATGTGCCACGCCCCTTGTCCAACGCTCATCAAGTTTTAATAGGAGAAAGACACTTCTATGAGACGCCGGTATACCAAATTTCAATGCTGTGCGACTTACAATTCCGAAACTATTCCATATAAACAATTTTAGTTGTATGGACGGTGCCACACCCCCTCGTTGAATACCCGCCCCATTTCCTCTATCGAAGGACATGACTAAATAGTAACTTCGTACTAAATTCAATTGATGTGTGACTTATGGTTCCACAGTTATTGTCTAAAAATGTATGCTGGTGGTGCTACGCCCTGTTTTCCCGTCTTTTCTTTTTTTCTAAACCTTCGCGTAGCAATTATGAACAAACCCGCCGAAGGAAGTCTCCAATTTGGTCCAGACGTTTTCAAGTTTTAAGCATCCGAACGGACCAAGATTCATTTTTATATACATATGTTATGTATATATGTAGATAAACGTTCTAAACCATTGGTCATTTTATAAGTGTGGGGGCTTACATAGGGGCGTGGCCAATACCATAAAGCCATGCTTGCCGTAAGAAAACGCTGAATTGTTTGATATCCATATCGTCTTTCAAACCAATACTATAACTGAATTCTTATAGCGTGGCGAAAAGGCATATCAGGTGGGCGTGGTCAATTTTATATATCCTATGTTAACATCAATGAAACACGGAATCATTTGATATTAATACTGATTTACAGACATGTACCGTAGCTTCGTTTTGTTAGTTTAGTGGGCACGGAAAGTGGGCGTGGCTGATTATAGTACATCTATGTTTGCCGCAATGATACGCTGAATCGTTTGATACCCATATTGCTATGACAAATATGCCATGGCTGATTTGTTATTATAGTGGGCGTGGCGAAAAGGAATATTAGGTGGGCGTGGTCAATCTTATATATCCTATGTTCACACGAATGAACCACGGAATCATTTAATATTAATACTGATTTACAGACATGTACCGTAGCTTCGTTTTGTTAGTTTAGTGGGCTCGTAAAGTAGGCGTGGCCGATTATATTATAGCCTATGTTTGCCGCAATTACACGCTGAATCATTTGATACCCATATTACTTTACAAAAGCATACTACAGATGAGTTTTGTTACCATAGTGGGCGTAAGAAGGGGGCGTGGTCATTATCATATAGCCTATGCACCATTCCCCCAGATAAAAAAATGTTTGGTACTTATTTCATCTAAATCGGTTCAGTGGTTTTTGCCTGATTGTGGCTCAAAAAAGCAACGTCACACTTGTTTTTATATAATAAAGTAGTATAGATTAATTTGAAAACATTTATTAACTTCATGGAAGAGCTAATTGTCAGAGAGTCACCAATTAGGACTCCTCCTTGAAGGCTCAATTAGACTCGTGTGATGGAGTGCACGAATTGTTGTCTCTTTCTGTCCAAAGACGGACATTAGCACATAAACTCTTCGGAACGACAACCGCGACAGAAGACGTTGTGTGGTAAACTTAGTCTTTCAGTGTGTCTCTGAGACGATAAGCACTGCAACCGCTGATAGAGCACTGACCCAGATTGAGTTAATGTCTGGATCTGGACCTGGTTATGGTCATGTTTGCGTGCCCTACTTAAAGTTGTTCTTAAAATGATCGAACGCTTGCAGAGATACTGACGAATCCGACAAGTCTTACCATCACCAAGGAAAGGGTTAGCATTCCTTTGAGGCGCTTAACATTTGCGTAAAAGACAGATTATATTTCTTTTGACCAAATAAAACAAGCCCAAATCGTGCACGATGGATTGAACCAACTGTTTACTATTCAAAACTTTAATTCAATATTTTTTTAAATAGTTAAGTAAACGTTGGTTGAGAATATTTTTAAATGGGCATCGAACGTTTGCTTTAAGCCAAAAGCCAAACAAGATTGTCGCCCGCAGCTGGAATATTGCGCAAAAGTGTGCCAACGCGCTGCAAATTTCCATAGACAAATCGACCGCCAAAAAGCCACCACCAACACCCTCGTCATCGGCGGCACCGCAGCAATCCAACGGGCGGCCACACGTTTCTAATTGAAAAAATTTAAAAGTGTAACATGTCGAGAAAAAAGTAATTTGCATTTCGTGTTAAATTGTCGACAGCGGCAATGCCGAAAAAAAACAGCCAAATAAATAAATCCTACTTAATGTCACAATCAATCTGTGACATTCACTCTGACACACCGACGAGCACCGCACGAACGGAGTAATGTCACAAGTGTACCGAAGGGCTGCAGGCGCAGCATTATGAAATTTTTGAATTTGAAAAAATCAATAGCAACTACCACGAGGCGCGATCTACATACGAGCACAAAAGCCACTGCCGTTTCGGGACTCGGGAGTTGCGAGGCTGCATGAAATGTGAACCCCTATTAGCGCGCATTTAGCTGTTCATTTGAAGGTTTCGCTTTGCCCGGTGATGCGTTAAATCAGCAGCACAACAACAGCCACGCACACAACACAACAGCGGCAACAATAGTAGCAACAGCAGCGGCAGCTAAGAAAGGCGGCAGCCACTCGAAAGGGCTCAGGCGGGCTTGAAAGCCATTCACACTCGCTGGGCACGGCGAACATGTCGCACATAAACGCAACACAAGCAGACGGAAGGGGGAATTTAATTTTAATCCGGCAGGAACATAAGTTTTTGATTTGACACAATCCATAGCGGACGCGTATGCTGCCAACTGCCAACTCTAACTGCAACAACAAATAGATAATTCGCGCTTATTGAACAGAAATTACAGCCGATCGCTGTGGCAACGCCGAAGCCAGCGCTAGAGACTCGTTTTCGTTCGAAATTTGCGAGACCTGAAAGTTAACGCGCACGCCTTGATTTTCATTAGGGAAATCGCCAGTGACAATCGCGCCACATGTGCCACGACGAGCTCGAACCCGGTGAAAGGCCGCACGCGCACGCGGTTCCTATTCAAATGTGCGCTTAAACGCGCGCACGCAGCCACTTGGCGAAAGCTCGGCGGCCGCATTGGGGTGCGTCGCAAATGTCTCCGCATTAACATTAATTGCACTCAATGTCCTCTTGTGCGGCCCACAAGTAGCGCACACAGCGGCCCGTTTTATGCATTTGCATGCTTGGGAAGCTGGGCGGCTGGACGGGTGGATGGCTCTGATGTGACGTCACCCGCCGTCAGCCGTTATCCCGGCCGCTGCGGTGTGGCCAAGTGTGCCCCGGTGCGCTGCGGTTTGTACGCGGCTCTCCATTATTTCACTTTGCATTTTCAACAAGTTCTGCGTGCCTTGATTTGGGTTCACCCCAAATCGTTGTTTTTCCTTCGGTATCGGTTTGTTGTCGTTGCGGATGCTTTGTTTGTGGGTGCGGGACAGCGTGCTGGGGGTTGCAAACCCTATAGCAGACGTTCGGATTGAGGAATTATTTCCAATAATGAGCCCTGCCGACGCATTCGAGATGCAGCGAAAGATGGGCGAAAAAACACAGCGAATTTAATTTGAAAACTAAAAACGTGAATACTATACGATCACGACGACGTTGAGGGGGAGTGACATGTAAGGTGGTTTTATGCACAGTGGTGCAGTTTCACATATCTCCAGAAACGTTATGTTTTTATACCACTCAGCCAACACCAGAACTTTACTTTCGACATATATCCGCTCAACAGATGGTAGTGATCAAATAATTGTCTATGAAAATCTAACAACTTCCGTTCGGAATCGAAGTCTATAGGTGCATTGGCCTAAAGTGGAAAATAAGGCCTTGGTCTCACATCGAGCTTAAGTTGAACTGGCAGCTTATAAATGAGAGTAGTCAGATGCATCTTCCACCCAGTTTAAGAATGGGTTTCATTGCAATAGATCGCAGAGGGATCTTAAGAATGAATAACAGTTCCACCAACAGTTCAATAGTGGCATCTTTCTATTACTCTGACCTCAACGACCTAGCAAGAACTGTCATATCTTTCGCTCTTTCTCAGATATTAATTTCAAATTTCATATTCATTTCGGGCAAAATTTCACCACTGTGCCAGAAAGTAACGCGCACACGTGTTCCGTCGTTTTTGCTCTCCGAATCCGAACTGCGGGCAAGTACAATATTTGTACTAAGCCCACCCAAACACGACATTCTTATTATTGTTGCTGATGCCATTTCAATTGTTCGCATTGTGCGCGCCGCCGTGCATGTTGTCCGTGTGGTTAGATGTGTTGTTGCCGTGCGTCTATACGTGCCCACTTATTGTTTGATGTGGATTTTAATTGAACTCAAGCTTTGGTTTTTTATGGCGTACCGAAACCGAAATCCACAACAACTCGGACAATTTGAATGGAATTTCAAACAGAAATGAATTTTGAATAAAAACACGTTGCGCTCATTAACGACCCTCAACCACCCTCGCTGGCCCGAGTTGGGCCGCGTTTGTGCGGAAGATGTTGACGCGAGCGAAACAACGCAAGAACGCATTTGCCGCGCAATGACGCAGAAAGGGTAAAATCGTTGCTGCGCTGCAATCTGCAGTCTTTTTTTTGCGCTGGCAGTGCGTTTTTTTTCTCCTTTCGCTTTTCCGTCCAACTGTCACAACGAGTTGCATGTCGCGCTGTCAGCCTTATGGCAAATCGCTGCTGACGTTTCGCATTCTGTTGCCATTGTGCACCTCGGCGGGTTAATTTGAATTTGATTAATGATGCTCTAAAACACAATCGAATGCGACAGCGCCCAGCCGAGCTACGGCGAAATCAGCAGCGTCAGTGCACCTGCCAGAATTTCTGCGCTGTCTATACAAATCATTAATTTTAAAGGGTTAATTAGAAATTAATTCGACTAGTCATATAATTAGTTAAGCTAATGCTGAAACCATGAAATTGTACACTATCAGCTAATTCGCTGTACTGATTCTGCTCGACAGATTTGGAACTTTTATAAAGATATACAAATTCTACTCGGCCGAAAGTTAGGTTAGTTGGCTAACTTAAAGAAAGGATTTCAAAGGCACTAATGACATTGTCTCATTGGCCAAGCTCGATCAAGTTACAAGCCAAATGCACTGCAGCCAGATTGGGCTCTTTAGAGAGGTGACCCAGACGGAACCTAGGACACGCAAGTATCTGAATACAAGATGGGTCCATGCTGATACATATTGACCACATACCCAGTAGGGAAGTGTGCATGGAAAATAAGGAATCGACTGAGGACTAATTTGAAATCTGACTCAGACGGTTTCTAGTTAGTTGGTTGTGGAATAATATCCAGTAAACTGGGGATACGACTCTTACTCCGACTGCCTGACTACTTGCAGTGCCTTTCAGACTGCAGCAATGGCCATAATGCAGGTCTCAAAGTGGCCTCTCATAATAATTCAGGCCAGGTTGCAATCAAATCCATTGCTGGGGTATCTGTCACATTAAAGCTTGTCACGCCATATTCTCAACACTGCACAGTGATTCGTTCCATAGACAAAATTAAAAAAATGTATAGTCTCAGAATTTAACGATTTTGATGTAATTTGAAAGGTAAGACTCCAACTAAGGCCATTTTCGCTATTAATGTTTTTTCAAAATTTGCAAAGCTGAGGCTTCTACTTCACTTTTAATTCATAATATTTGTCTAAATTAAAAATCTGAAAATTGGCAACACTTAGAGGAAAATATCTAAAAAGTATGTGAAAGTATGTAAATATGGATTTTTTTCTATTTTAAGAAGCATTCTTTCTTTGTCGGAAAGTGTAATTACATCCTCCGATGTTTTCCGATCTCAGAAAATAATTATATTTGAAAAGTGGTCTAAACACCTATTTTTCAACAAAATTTATTTTTTCCTCCCTAAAAGTATGCAATCAGCATGAAAAATTGAGAAAACTGCAAAAAAGCAAAACTTACGTCTATTAACTATTATCGTTTTTTCGTAGTTCAAATAGTAAACAGTAGAGATACATACAATTTGCATTAACTGGAGCGTACTCCGATCTGTCGATGGATTGGTATCCCTTTTAGGAATGCTAAATAACCTCCTCTAGCGCCACTCAGGATGTGTTAGATTCCACTGTGGGTAGGTTAGACAGTAGATGCCCAGATGGTTTTTTCTAAACAAATTTTTCAAATTTTCTAAACAAATGTTTTTCTTTTACAAATTCTTGAAGGGCTCTGGAATTTTGCCCGCCTCCCGGCATGTGCGGCACTGTATCGAGTTGTCTTGGCAGTAGTGTCAGCAATTGTCGGTTACCTCAAAAAGTCGCCCATGTAATTTCAATGAAGGCAAACAATGTCCTTGACAAAGCCATCGCTTGTATTCGTAATAGCTGCAAATCCAGTTATTGCAAGTAATCTGCTGGAATCTTTTGTGCGGTATGCCAATAAGAAGATATTCAAATTTCCAGCACAAAATTTTCTGCAAAATTTATTGTTTCTTTTCTTGTTGTTGGATATTGCATTTTTATATTCGATATTATAGTAGAATGACATACAGCTGAGCAGCCACAAAGCGTATTCACTGCGGTTGCATTCACAGCTATGTACGAGCAACATGCAACATACTCGTGAAAGTGCAAATGTCGCCGCTTGTCAGCTCCTTGGCGCAACGTAAGCCGTTATTATCCCAAAGCAAATTTGCTGTCAGAGAAAGAACATTGAGTTGCCAGTAGCCAAACGCAACCAGTATCAATGACGAAATCCGCAAAGGACAACCGAGCATTAGGCGCTGTTTACCTGAAGTCTTAGGCGCGTTCGCACCTTTTTGCGGCTGTCACGAGTGCGTCTGCGCACACGTCTCGCAAATGTGTGAGACATTTTGCGCAGCGCTTTGTTTGTTGACTTCTTAATGCCATTACACATCCATCCACACAAAACTTATATCCGTGGGCATTATGCTTATGCAATTTCACATTTCCGACTCTATTAAGATGTCAAAAATTGTGCGGCCTCGCCGACGACCTTTTCCCATGCAACCCAACAACGGCGCTTCCGTTACGCGACGCCGAAAAAATCTGTATAAAAGCAGCAAATTTAATTTCAGCCGAAATAAAGACGCTTCCTACGGGGGTAATTGCCACAGGATGCTGCAGGATAATTCAATTTAAGCGCAACGCAAATCTTCTCGCTTTGATGATATTTCTTGCCATTTGCTGCTGTTGTTGCTTCCTTCCTTCTGTGTTTCTTACAATTTTTATGCTCGAGTATTTTTTATTTGTTCTGTTGCTGTTACATTTTCGCCACCAAAAAGGACCTTTTTGTGTGTGAGTTGTTGTTACTGTTTTTTATTTTTATTTTTTCTAAAATGCCATACGCGCCACACCGAGTGGCCGTGTTGTCATATTTTCGCCAACTGTAACCGAAATCTTAACCAAACCAAAGCAAACTGAACGCAACGCGACCGAGAAAAGCCATTTGCTGGTTTAACACAAAAATAAATACGCAGACAATTTTGTTGGTGTGTGTCGCTTTGGGTCGACCAACGAATTCTCATGTCGGGGCCGTCGCCCGCGCCAAACGCCGGTTATTTACTTTTTTTAAGCAACTGCTTCAGCAGGTCCTTTCGCGCGTTGTGCGATTTCCTGCGAGTCCTTTAAAGTGAAAAGCGAACTTCGAATTGACATGGCGGGGAGTGGAGCGAAATGAAGTGGAAAATGGAGCACGCCGTGTGCAAAATGGTGTGAAAAAACAAGACTGCGGCGGATGCCAAGCGGAAGGAAGCAAATCAACAGGCTAACCGGATGTGGCGTTCAACTTAAGACGGCACTTTTTGCAATGTTTTCTTCTATTCCACCTTTGCCAAAGAAGAAGCAGTGCAGTAAATTTCAGTAAATTGGCAACAGATTGGCGCAAATTTTGCGGATAGCTGCAGACATTTTTAGTTACTCTAAATTGAGTTATTGAGAGGAGGAACAAATGAAATTGTAGCAAAAAAAATTCAACTTCTGGTCCATTTTGCAGGTTTGTTGCGTATCGAAAAACATTCGTGTTTCTTTCAACTTTTGCTAGAAATTTAGCCAGTAAATATGAGCCAATATTGTTGCAATTATTTTTCAGTACTTAGTTTTGTATTTTGCAATTTAAAATTACTTAATTTTATTAAAGACCTAAAATAATTATTATCCATATTTTTGGAAATGAAACAATTGCCCTAATTTAAGAAATTTCTATATTTATTGCTTTATAATAATTATTCCCAATAAGAAATTTTTCACGTCGCCTATAACTATTATCATGTAATAAATATTTTTGAGTTGCATAATAACTCTTATAGGTAAGTAACAAGTATATTTTTCGCTGTCGATAATTATTATTTTGGGATTTTTGTTTTTTACATTGCTTCATAACTTTTATTTATGACTTTTTTAATTTACGTTACCGTAACTATTATTTTGAGAAATTTAAAAAAAAAATTTCTCAAGGAATAGTTATCGGTAACGTAAATAAAAAAAACCATAAATAAAAGTTATGATGCAAAGTAAACAAAAAAAATCCCAAAATAATAATTAGCCAGAATGAAAAAAATATTTATTTCTCATAACAGTTATTATGCAACGTAAAAATTAATTGTCGCAAATAATAATTATAATCAACAAATAAAATTTATGTTGCATTGCAATAGGTTCATTGCAATTAATTTCTTAAAAAACTTAAGTCCCCGAATTTTATGTTTGTAGAAACTCCCGAAAATAATCGAATCTCGTATACAAAGTATGACAGGAAAAGTAAGATGAAAATAAAACTAATTAAACTCGGTTTTAACTTGGTGTCAACTTAGTCGGGACTCGAACCAAGTCCAATGCACTAATTACTGATCCACAGCAACAACAATCTAAAGAGCAAACGAGACCTCATAAGCAAATTGGCTCCCTCTCTCACCCACATCCCTCACTCCATTGACTTTCCGCCCGCCCTTCGATTTGCGCCACTATCGCCCACCAGCTGTGACCTCTGCGTTAATGATGCACGCAAACAACCAACCAGCCAACAACAAAAATCACACCCCAAAGCTTACAAATGGCGCGCAAGTGTGACACTTGCCAAACAACAACACAAAGCAACAGCAACAAATTGGTAACAATTGGTTTTTATGCGACGCACTGCTGCTACATTTGTCGTCGACACGGGCGGTTGTTGTCACCAGTACAACACCAATGCCAGCTGAAAATCGACAACAACAACAACAATAACAACAGCAATAAGCAGCCGAAATAAAATTGCTGTACAAATGAAAGAAATCAGTGGATGTTGGTGCAAAGTTCACGCTTGTTGTTTTTGTTGTAGCTGTAGTTTTTTTTTATATTTGTTGTCAGCTACTTTCTTGTATTTCTCTGCTTTCTTCACATCCGTGTTTGTTGCCACGACAGCGTGAAAATTTCGGCGCGCTCGACACAATAAAAAGCAGCCCAACGAGCAGAAGCGAAAAAACGCCGTTTAATTGAAAATTATCACCACACGGTTGTCACGCAATTACGCAACGTTATCACAGTGGCGCAAGCGGCGCGGCGCCGCACAAAGGGCGACAAGTGCGTGCGCCAGCCACAGCCGCAGGTTGTCATGGCGGCAGCGATAATTTGGAAATAAATTAGACGACTGACAGCGAGCGCGTTGCGTGCCAGCGAATTCGATGCGGCAGCGCGTCACCGCCGGCGCCTCAGCGCGACTGCACACGGAAGCAGGTGGCGCAGGGCGCGTTGCAGCCGGAGCCACCACACTGCACCGGCCGACTATTGTTTGGCGCCCGCGCAAACCACATACGTCGTCACCTGAAGCACTCATTACTGCGAACGGCCGCTTTCGCCCGACAACAAATATCCGCAACATTACCGCACAACAACAAAAGGAATGCGCTGAAACAATGCGCCAGCAAACAATAAGCAGGAAAGTAAAACAAAACAAATTGCATACAAATAACAAACACGCAAAAATTATTCCCACCACCGCTCTCTGGGTTTCCGGTTTCCGGTGCTGCCGGCTACGCACACCAACTCACAGGCGGAATACTGCAAGTCGCTGAAGAGCCGCTCCAAGTAAGTCAGTCGAAATAGGGATTTTGGTCGACATTTTCGACCGCTACAATGCCATCACTGGTCACACGCCCTTTTGGACTAGAAACCCTTGGCTTTGCGAAATACTTTTCAATCAATCATAACTATCACGTCGTAATCGCTCATCAATTGCTTGTTGAATCTAGAAACTTTAGATACCGGGTCTTTCTATTTGTTGACCGCATATCCAAGCCTTGTTCTCGATATGCCTTAACATTGCGTGTAGGGTAGAAAATGTCTTCCGTAGTAATGTAAAAAAATCGCTACACAAATTGCTGAAAGACCAATAAATAAAAAAACAAATTGACGAAGTACTGGGCTTAAATTAAAAATCGAAAAGTCTATCGAGCTATCATCCACAATTCAAACCTCTGCTTATACTTGCAATACCCATCAAGAAAACTAGTCAACATGGTCATCGAAATATTCCTCTTTAAGATTACTAATGAAATTCTGGGAATGATGCAGATGGTGGACTTGCCAATTCGGAAATGAACATAACCTAAACAAATTGAACCGAACCTAACTAAGTATTTTTGCAATGCGATTCAGGCGTCGGCTGTTGAACCTCCTATTCCTCCAAACAGCCGTCAAATTCGCAGCATCGGTTAAATTTCCTAGTGGCCAACACTCGCAGTTTTCGCTTCCTACTCAGCACTCTGCAGTAACAGTGGAGGCAGCAGCCCCACTTAAACGCTTTCACGCACCCTCGGCGTCAGTCGCGTTGCTTTGCTGCATAATTCAAAAATTGGAACATTGATTAGCAGCGTTTCCCCACTCGCCACCCGCCACTCCCCCAGAAGCGCACTTCTATTGCAGCATTACACGCGCCCACGCACCAGCGGCAGCATCGACAGTCCGTCAAGGCATTGTCCGCGGTGATTGAAGGTTCGCCCTGCCAAAAGGCAGCCAGCTGTCCAACCGTTGCGCCTGACAGGCCGCGCGCCATTGTTGTCTGCTGAAGGGCGCGCTCAGTTGCTTCACTGCGTTTCTTGTTGTTTCGATTTTGTTTTTGCTGTTGTACGCTTTTTTTGTTTTTTAATACAAACGCCGCCGGAAGTGGCCATTTTTGCGTTTTAAATTAAATTTTTTCCGCGACGCTTTGGCAGCAACGCTAATCAGCGGAAATTCGCGTACATTTTTTATGCTACACTTTTGGGCGCCGCCCCCTCCCCTTTGGCCAGGCCTCTGTTCAGAGTTTGTTAGCTTTCTGTCAGATTTAAGTGCCGGCGCACTTGTTCGCTACGCGCGCTTTTATTGTTTATTGTGGTGGCTGACGGCAATGTAGAACGACGTGTAATTTCATACCCTTTTATAAGTTTGAGGTTATGTTGCTGAGTGCCGCTAACATTTACGCTCCAAGTGTGCACAAGTGGAAATTAGGAATTTAATTAAATAAATGTTGATGCCGCGTACTATGTGCGTTGTTGTGCCAGCGACTGCCTTCGTTAAATTCAGCCAAACAAATTGTTAAGTACTCAGTGCAATGAAGAATTAAAAGAAAACAAAGCGCGCTACAATTAGTTTCACTTAAAGACTTAGAAATTGGTTGATATTTAAAACTTTCGCGTCATTTCGCCAATACTTTTCACCTATCACAGTTCAACACATTCCAATGTTAAAGACTAACAAATCACTTGTAAAGCAAAAAAAAATTTATATTCTCTCCCGGAAACCATACACTTCACACATTGTTACAGGGTGTCACAAAGTCACCTCAAGCTGCCAATTTTTGGTAATTGTTTTATTTTATAATTTTTTTATGCTGACTACAAACAAAAACCAACTTTCTGGCTCACCGAACGGTCAACAATATTCGTCATTGCCAACATCACACAAACACAACTCGGCAAGGACACTTTACAACCCAAAGAAAATTGCGATCAATTAAAATAAGTAAAATTCGTTTTTCTGCGTCGTCATAGTGTCGTGGCTGTGGTCGCCGTCATTCAGTTAGGCTCAAGTCAACCGCACAATTGTGCTGTTGTTGACATTTTTCTCACCCTCTGCTCAAATCAGCTCACCCAATCGTCCGTCTATTTCTCTCAATTTCAATTTATGTATAGAAATATCTGTTTTTTTATTGCATATTGTCGGTACCCAATTTCCGTCACTTCTTTTCACCATTCAACCGTTTAGCCAGCCTTCCAGTCAACCAGTTTCGGCTGTTAAGCCATTCTTCGGTATTGACCATTCACGTATTCATTGGCCATTTATTTAGTGTATGTGAGTTTATACGTTTTCTCTGTCAATATTTCTCCTTTTCAGGTTTTGTTGGTTCATTTTATTTCAGTTGTGTTGTCGTACCTACAATTGCAGTGGAATAAGTCCTGCCCTGCTCCATATTATACTGATTGATGGTTCAATTTCCAGTAAAATTGGTAAAATTGCCTACTGGTGTTTAATAGTTTTTGAAAAAGTATCCTGAGTAATTTACCTGTCTATGAAATTAAAATGAATTGCTGGTTTCTAATTATATAGGAAGAGTATGAACATATACAGGGTGGTCCATATAGCGTTTGGAATTTGAACTACGCTTTATTTCGAGAATGGCATTCCAAATGTCATTAAATTTTTGATCGTAATTTAGTTAAAAGTTTGACATTTACGAAATGGGATGCTATACGCTTGAACAAAATTGGCAAATATTGAGAACTTTCTTCCAAAGTAGAGAGTCTTCAACTCATCGTCGAAAAATCGACAAATTCTCTTTTTTCAATTATATAAATAGTGAAGAATTATGTATCACAGAAAGGAAGCAAAATATATGCTGAACTTGCACACTTCATTTGAATAAAGTGAGTACTCATGGATTCATGATCTATGTTCTAATGGTTTACGTAAAATTTTTTTTAACAACAACTTCGATCCTTCTGGTGGGAAAACTGTCAGAACTAATCACATCAAAACCGAAAAGAAATCTGCCAAAATGGAATAATTAATTTTTTTTAATTGACTGGCACGACAGCCCGCTTGCGCGAGACTAAGGCCTAGCTTCCCGCAACTACCCGTGTTGTGCGTGTGAATTTGTACACGGGTTGGAGGGACCTACAGTTTTATGCCGGTTCCGAACGGCAGGTTGGGAGCTTTTTCATAAGCAGTTTTTACTCTCAGAGGTTTGCCATTTCCAGCTGAGAGGACAGCCACCGAAAGAGAAAACGAGTTTTCCCGTTATTTTTTAGGTGTTATTACAGGCAGTATTTGAACCTGAGGTTGCTGCCTGCGACTCGCGGTCCAACGCACTAACCAACTGAGCCACGGCGGCTGCCAAAATGGAACAAACACAAAAAGTCAGCATTTTGCACAATGAAATTCAGGGCAATCCTCACAAAAAATACACCACAAAACGAATGCTGGACAATGGCGAATGTCCACCGAAAATTCTGAGCACCAATTTACATGGAGATTCAATGCCAAGAAATAAGTGATGAAATAATTTGTACACACAAAACGAGACTAGAGAAAAATAATTATCCAATACAAGAACTGCGGGAATGAATAGTGTGGGAGGAAATTGTTACTTTACAAAATATGTAAAGAAAAATGCCACATTTGTGAGATGAGTGTAAAAAATAGGAAATGTCCTGCTGTTCGTTTGCCACACAAGTCCATTCAGACAGCCACTGCGAGAGTGGTTCAGGCAGCACCCATCCATATATAAAGTTGTTAGGACAACAACGATTTGAATAGCGAGTGCTGCATAGCCACAAATGTTCATGTGATGTCTTAAGCAAACCATTAGAACTGTTGTTAAGCTGCAGCCCCAGCCTTGCTAAGCCCAATAAATTAACCATCAGCAGTGCACCGAAGCGGAGCGAAGAGTGAGCCGGAGGCACGGCCGGCAGGTAGCGCGCATGTCTCACCTCGGCAAACCTCAGCGCAAACCACAATCACACGGCAATTAAGCCGCTAATAAAGATGATAACATCATTTCCTCCAACTCTCTCTCAGACACAGACACACCACGCACTCACACATCGACCAGACGAGAACCGGTTGCGCCAGCGACCGCAGGTTTTCTTAGAATTCAGAAAACGTCGTGGTTAGAAAAGTCAAGAATTATGGTTTATTTATTGAAACATTTTTCATTCATGACTGCAATAGCAGTTGGTCTATAAAAACCTCAAAATCCCAAATCCGTAATGCGCCTTGCCACCGCAAACAATACGAATTCACGTCTGCGTCGCGGCAGCGTTCACAACCCAAGCAATCAGGACAAGGCTGCGTTCGCGCGATGCTATCGGCAGCGGCAGCGACTGCAACGTTTAACTTTTATTTGTATTTTTTTATTTGTAATTTCATTTTTGTTTTCCCCCAAAGCCACAATTACAAAATTGAACAATCAAAACGCGACGACTTTTCCTTTCAACATCATAAATCATGTCAATCGTGGCCGTCGAATCGGTTGAATTGTTGCCGAAAACACTTGCCACAATGCCACTCGCTCGTCCATGCCCCCCGTGCACGCACGATCGTCACCACATGTCTGTGCGGGCAGACGACCAGGCACACCCATGAAGGCAGCCGAACAAAGCGTCCGCGACAGACGAAGGCCGAGAAAAGTGAAAACGAAAAGGGCTCCCAAAGAATTCAAGCAGCAAATAAAAATATCGAATCATTCAGGCACACTTGTTGGCTTGTTGTCTGGCCGGTGGAAGGGCCGTTTGGCTCCGATTGAGCCCCGGCTGCAGCAGTTTGTTCTTCTCTGATTGTGTGCGGATTCAATTCCAGCACGCAATTCATTCACAAAATAATCCATAAAGAAAAATCCCCAAGCTGCCACAGTTGTTAAATTGATCTAATATTTAGCAACGTACAATATTTGAGGAGGTGTTTTTCTAGTGAAAGTGACAAGTCAATAGACGAGTGATTAATGGTGATCTTTTCGATGTCAAGGCTGTAATTACGTTGCCTATATTGATTTAGTGCAGGGGAAATATATAGGAAATATTTATGGACATATCCAAACTGTAGAAAAGTCATTCTTGCGATTAAATAGTTTCAATTTTTGTATTTCGATTGTCCAACATAGTTGAGTACATCCTGTGTGCATCCTATGGAGCACATCAGTGCCAAAGTCCACAAAGCTGATTCGAGACAAACAAAAAGTGGTCTCATGATTCATGATTCATATTCCTCACCGCAAACTGTACAGCGTACTTGACACTTTATCAACTCACCTAACAGTCTACAATCGCTTCTGCACAAGGACAGCCCCTTCTAACGCCTCAGTCAGCCTTTCAGGCTTGCTTATGTGTCTATGTTCTCGATAAGTATTGGAGGAAGTGTACCCTTCCGTCCACGGTGGAAGGAAAGTTTCTGCATACATCGTATCAATTGTAATATCCTTAAAATTCTGATTGCTTGTTTTATTTGAAAACGAAATGGGGCAATCCCCAATAATGTGTTGGTTTGAAAATCCTAAGCAGTGTCCTCGTAGATCTACAGCGATTTTAATGCATACGGCGAATCAGTCAATAAGTGTTGCTAAAAGTCTATTTAAGATAGTATGGGAAGACTGGCCGGGAAATTCGCCAGATCTTAATTCTATTGAACATATCTGGTCCAGGATTCAAGACTTAGTATTTCGGAGTCCAAAACCTGCCAATAGACTTCAACTCATTGAGAGAGTAAAACAAGAGTCATGCCATATCATTGGACGAAACGTCGGTCTTGTGCGAAAGTTTCCGAAAGCGAGTCCTAGAGTGCTACGAAAAACATGGCACACATACACAATATTAATGATCAATTGAATTTTGCTTAAGTATGATTTAGTAGTTTAAATAAAAAAAATTGAAAAGCAATACAAATGATGCTAAACGGTGTTTTTTGTCCCAAAGGCAGATCTGCTTCGCTGCAACACTGCGTTCGGGTAATGACATCTTAACTCTCAACAGCCACAACTTCCCCACATGCCCTTCCTTTGAATCGGTTAAAGATCCATGTCAATTTATTTATTGTCTATGAAAACCTTCTCGTTAAACATTCCAACTTACTAAACAAGTGTGAGATAATAATTTCTATGAAGCTGAACAAAAAGTTGAAATCAATATCTCTATGATTGAAACAAATTGTTGGAATTCAAATAATAAAACGCTGTTTCGCAGAAAAGCCAATACCAAATATATTCAATTTGAATAGGCAAAACCTAAAACCACTGATTGCAATAATAACGTTTTTAAGGAAGCTGCAACAGAAAGACAACTGTGAAAAGTTATCGAAATAAGTAGCTTAACCCATTAGAGCCGGGTACCAGTTCCGCCCATTCGATTTCGATAAAATTTCATACACGACCTGGAATTGACCCGAAATGATCAGAAACAAAATTTCTGCACGTTACTGAGGTATTCATTGGGTATTTTTCACCCATTAGGCAGCAATGGTAGCTTTTTTTCATACTTTTTGAAGTGATCAGCTAAACACATGAACAAAAGATGTATTGTTTACAGGTGAGTTAGGAGGCAGATTTTTGTGAAGTTCTAAGGCCACTGCGTTTCGCCACATTTTCCACCTCCGGAAAATTCACAATTTTTGGAGTCTGGTAACTCTAGCTAGTTGGATGGCAGAATTTTAGGGTGACCTCCACTAGACTAAGTTCCATCTTTACCCCAACCATCCCTATGAATGATTTTGAGATATCTTTACCTCGAACTTTTCTGTGATTTTTTTAAAAAGTCATTTTTCAGGGGTAAAATTTTACCCATTAGCCAGCAATGGGTTTTGGAGTGCAAGCAGTTAACTATATTCGATTTACTATTCATTAGCCATAAAATCCAGTCAGAAACAAGGTTGGAAGAAGTTGTTGCGATGGAGGTGGACGACAACGATTTTAGGGAAACCTTAGCCACAGCACAAAAATTGCTTTTAGGAAGCCGACTCTTCATCGGAGAAAAGAATTGAAAAATGTTGCTTCACATACGGCTCTCACTCGATACCGGATGTGGTTTTGCCTGGCAATTTTCAAATATGTTATCGTTATAGGCAAATAATAGATACATAGAAAATATGGTTCCTAAATTTTACAAAAATCATTTTCCCCGTAGCGATTCATTTATAATTCTATGCTTCAAACATTTAAAAATCCTACCCTTTCTCCTTTCCTTCTCCCCGGAAGCCGCAACCAATCCCTGACATTGTGAACAGCAATCAGTAAAGTCAACAATAATTTGCGCAAATTACAAATATTAATAGAAATCAGCGAAGCTCATCGCGGACCAACGAATCCGTCAACCAAACAACATAGCCCAAATCCTTCCTCAACACGTGCCAACACATGTCAGCTCGCATAGCCACACGCGCATTGTGCACCCGCACTCCCTACTCCCCCTTCCCCTATTTGTCGCCAACTGTCATACCACATTCAAATCAGAACGCCGAAGTTATTTGACAGCGTTACACATTTATTTGCGAAAATTAAACAGTCAGTCATTGTCGTCAGAGCGAGTTACATGACTGCTGCAAGTGTTTATTGTTGTTGTATTCCATAGCAGTAAATGGCAACACCTTCCGCTACTGACAGCGCGAAAAAGACACACGGCCATGCGCGAAGGACCACAAAACGGGTTAAAAAAGTGCAGAGATCAACAAACGCGCACAGACGTAAACACACCCACACACACATACATACGCATTTGCTTTTGACTGGGTAAACACAAACAGAGGAAACTAACGAATTGTTGACTAAATATTTGTCAACATTGACAGCGACAACAACAACAATAAAAACAGCAATCGCAGTCAAAACAACAACTTTTTTACAGCGGCCACACACACACACACATAAATTCATTGACTATACACAAATGATGCAAAAGAGAAAGGAGTTTGGTTCGTGTTTTCACTGACTTCGCTAAAGGCGTCAACCATTCGGTTCTTTCTAATGAATCCTTTTTCATGCTCATTGTTTTGTTTGTTTTTTTTTCCTCATTTCGTTAAAAAGTAAAAACATTTTAACACAAACATGCCAAGTGAAAACTCAAATTCACACAAACAACAACAATAACAATAACGACAACGCAACCAACACTCCTAAATCCTTTCTACTCTTGCAACCCGTGCGGTGCGCGCGTCCTCGCATAAACGCAACAAAAAAGCCGACGGACGGGCAGACGGACATAGCCAAAGCAGCGCCGCGGCCAATTTCACTTTTATGCGGGAGCGTGACAGCTAAATGGACTGCATAGAAAAGAGTTCGGTGGCAGCACCGCCGTCGCCGAAGCCACCACCAACTGTCAGCGAAATGTCAAAGTTAGCCCTTTACGCGCGCGCCTACAACATAAAGCGGCAAAAGGATTCATCGCTTAGCCAGTCGACGCAGCAAAGCGTCTTTCCGGCGGCCGAAAAAACGAACAACACTTTTTACCGCGAAACCATTTGACAAAAAACACCAACAACTAAACAAAAACACCGCACAAAACCAACACTTTGCTGCAACTCGACAGCGGCAGCAATGCAGAAAGTAACCGGCCGACGAGCAAACAAAACGACAAGAAGAAAGCAGCAAAGCTGCGACCGACCGCTGCGTTAGTGGGGCAATAAAATTTCGCATTTTCGCCGGTGTCCCGCCGCGTTGCATTCGAGCGCTGCGGCAGGTACGAACACGTCGACCTCATCGGCCGTGTTAAGAAAGGATACTTGCGCGCCGAGCAATCGTCCGCCGCTGCACTTAACCCAAAACCAAGCGGCCAAATAGTGGCCGCAACATCCGACAGCGATCGCCAATCGCCCTTTGCAGGCAACAGTGTCCGCTTCGGTTGTGCCACTGAGCGGCAAGCGGCCAGCCTTGACTTGCGCCCGCCAGCAAGGACACTCGCTACGCCACGCAGTGTTCAGTTTTATTGCGTAAACTGTTGTCACCACTCGTCGAGCATTGCAAAATTCTTGCAAAATGCACACCACACCAACACACTCACAACTGCCTTTTGTAGGGGTTCTCATGTACTTTTTCGCATTCGGTCGCTTCACTACTTTTGTGCCCTTTCCGGCGAACGGCTTTGTGACACGCCAATAGCTGAAACCAATTTCCGATTATTCAACTCCATGCAATGTGCCGCAACTCTTGTCCGAGCAAACTGCAGCGTGTTGCGCCTTTATGACGCTTTCTACTTACTCGGAACCCGATGCATCCTTGCAAAATTTCACCAGCGCTTAGCAGCGTTACCTCTACCTCTGCATCGTAGTCATCGTGGTCGTCGTTGTCGTTGTCGTCATTGTAGGCGTTTTCCCCGTTAAGCATTTTCTAGCCTTTTGTTTTACCAACCAGCACGCAGTTTATGATTCGGCGGCCATAGCTCGCTTTTGTGCCGTTTCGACTTTGCGTTTTTCAAATTGTCTCTCGCAACAAATTTCGAATGTGTTTTTGTATGAATTTTATGGCGAAACCAATTTTTGGCAATTGCCATAAAATCTAATCGTCTTCTTTGGAAATTTGTGGTGCGAAATTGTGAGCGCAAAATTGAACTCGGAATCTTTTAAAATAGTTTCGAATTTGATCTTTAAGGAATGCAATTTTTAAGTAAATATTTATTTACATATTTTTTTTACATTTTTACAATTGAGAATAAAAACTGTTTCCCAAACAGAATTTCGAAAATGCCTTTTTAAAGTTGAATTCAGTTAGGTTGAGATTGGAAATCCAACAGACCCATGGTGAATTATTTCATATCTGAGGACATACACAGTTGAACCCAAAACGAGCTGCCTGATCGATTTTGCTACGTTTCACAGTGATTCGTTCCATAGGCAAAATTAAAAAAATTTATAGTCTCAGAATTTAACGATTTTGATGTCATTTGAAAGGTAAAACTCCAACTAAGAAAACCCCAAAAAATCTGTGTAAAAACTTAATTAGTGTCTGTGCATAAGCGGCTCAAAGTTGAAACTTTTTTCACAAAAAAATGTAAACACATATTTTCAGTTTTTTAGTCTATTGAGTAACAAAAATTAAAAAAATACATGGTTACCAAGAAGTTACTAAACCTTTCAATATAGATTAAGAAATGATGTGGGCATTTTCGCTTTTAATGTTTTCTTAAAATTTGCAAATCTGAGGCTTTTACTTCACTTTTAATTCTAAATATTTTTCTAAATTAAAATTCTGAAAATTGGCAAAACTTAGAGGAAAATATCTAGAAAGTATGTGAAAGTATGTTCCTGGATTTTTTTTATGTTAAGAAGCATTCTTTCTTTGTCGGATAATGTAATTACATCCTCCGATATCTTCCGATCTCAGAAAATAATTCAATTGGAAAAGTGGTCTAAACACGTATTTTTCGACAAAATTTATTTTATTCATCCCTAAAAGTATGCAATCAGCATGAAAAATTGAAAAACCTGCACAAATGCAAAACATGCATCTATTTTTGTCATTTTTATTGCAAAACTAAAGGGTCCTAAGACAATTTCTTACCGATTAAATGCAAAATCTGGAAAATCTAGCCAACGCACTTGTTGCTATAGCTCTCCAAAAATGACGAAATTTGCAAATTTAAGTCTCAGGCATTGCCAAACTACGAAAGCTTAAGAAAAACAAAATAAAGATTTCAATTCAGCAGACCGCGATTAACTAGTATACAAATTTTTACTGAGAACAGACCACCACTTCTAATTTTGTCCCGCGTTTGTATGGAATCGAATCACTGTGCGTTTGCCAGACTTGTCAGTCATTGACTTGACTCCAGCGTGAATCAAAGAAGCTGTAATACAAATGTTTGCTTAGTTTTCTGGCTGAACCTAGTCGCAACGTGTTTCATATGCCACAGTCAATTCCTTCTATGACTCAAACACTCAATGTCCCTGTGTACCTTTCGATCGATTGCCAAGCACAGTGTGAAGCTTGGAAGTCCAGAGGTGTTATCTGTCTTGCGAAAAACTGGTGCAATATTAACAACAACATAACATAGCCATTGTCAGAAGCGAAGTAAAATTCATCAAACTACCCAGAACCGAAACCACTGAAACATTTGTTTGGCTCTTATGAAATGACACATGAAGGCCACAAAATGTCGTATGTCCTTCTTAAGGATACAAAGAAGTTTAAATGGATGCAGGATTTGTATGTGCATAGCCCTTTCTTGATCCTTTGCGATTGGTTGTTCTGATCTATTGACCAAAGATGGGTTCATAACCCGCGCTTCTTAAACACTTCATTCAAAATAGAGCCCAGCACCACATAACCAGCAGCGCCCACGTATTTTTCAATTTCTGACAGTAGCCATCAATACAAAAAACACCGAATGTGACAGTAGACGCACTTGTCACAATACAACAACCACAACCCAACCAATAGTAGCCATGAAATGGTGCATTGAAAATAGAAAAGTGCGAAAATGAAATTATAAATCAAAATTTTTAAATTGGTCTGCGGCCGAGTGCATGACGCGTCAACGGCATATAAAACGCTTTTAAATCCTTTTGCTCGATTTTCCATTTTCTTTTTTGCCGCTCAATAATATTGTTTTGTTCGATTTTTATTTGTGCGAAAACAGCAAAAACGTATTTTTATGACCGCATAAAAAGGAATCACAATCGACCATAAAAAGAAATATGGCAAAAGAGTTGCGCCGGTGGCGGTGCAGTGTGTGCGCCTGTGATGGGATGTCATTAGACATGGCAAATTTATGACTGTTGTGATTTTGCTGCAGTCCACACCAAACCACCCCACCGCATCCCCCATTGCACACAACGCTTTCGTCTGCTTTCGTTTGTTTTTTTCTTTTTTTTTAATTTTTTACTAGGAGTGTGTAAATTTCGGCAAATTGTTGAGTCGTTATTTTTCAGGCTGTCACTGCCATATTGCGTCACGCCGCCAACAACACGGCATGTGCGAAGGGGTTAAAGTTGTGCGTCGATGTAGCACACGCGAAAAGTTGGTATTGTTGGCCGCGAGCGGCGCACAAAGCAGCCGAAAAGTGAAATTACCAAATGAAAATGTGGAAAACGCACTTGCAGGCGGAAAAAAGCAACGCGTAAAAGAGTGAAATGAAATGGATTGCCATAAAAATACAATAAAACTGTATGTATGTACCCTTGCGCCGACAGAGGCGGCTAACTCAGCCCACGGTACCGGTGGCAATGCCAGCATCAGCGGCAGCGGCAGCATCATCACTGTCCAACCTGGGCGGAAAATATGGCGCGAACCGACCATAATGCCGTGTTAAAGCGCTGTCAAAATGACATAATTAGCAGGTAAATTGCATTACCCCTCAGCGCAGCGGTTCAAAGGTTAACCCTAATTAACGCTGCCAACCCTAACACAATCGGCTTTTTACATTCTATCATCAAATTGGATTTTTTTTTCGCAAAAATAAGCGATTTTACCCTCAAAATGCTGCTGAGGGTAGCGGTTTGGTGATTTTTTTTTTCAATATTTTCGCGCACATTAACGCCGAAATTATCCGATTTATTGCAATCCTTTTTTGTCGAGTCAGAGCACAGGTCCTGCAACAAAATTGTGCAGTGTCAACTGCTATTATTGTCTCAGATTAGAAAAGTTGATTGTATTACAGTGGATTTTCACAAGTCTGGCAAAATGACAGACTATCGAATTGTGCAGCATTACATTATCTGATATGTTTGGAAAGAATAGAAAAAATATAGAAAGTATACATGAAAATGTTTGATCCATTTTCTACGTCGTGAATATAAACAACTTTTTACTTTGAGAGAAATTCGCATTTAGAGTTTATGTTAGAAATTTCTACTGGTCCCCTACCGTCTACTTGTCTACTTCTTTTTACAAATGTCATATACAGGGTGGCGCAAAAGTTATCACCTAATGTTCTATGGCTCTAATTTGTTGATGAATGAATGTATGAATGAATGAATGAATGAATGAATGAAAATGAAATTGAATGAAAAGTTATAGCATCTGCCGATAGAGTGATGACTTTTGCGCCACCCTGTATTAATGCATATCTTAATAACCAGAAAAAAGATTTTGTGGAAATTGCCTTTTTTGTTTGCTGCTAAATAGAGCATTTCTGATTGAAAATGAGCACGAATTAGGTCCTCCTGATTAGAAATATACCACTTTTATTTTGCCTTTTTTGCCTTAAAAAGGCAGTTTGCCTTTTTCACCCATAACTGCCTTTTTTAGTGCCTATTTTACCTAAAAATTCCACAAAATGCCTTTTTCAAGATTTGTCGAGTGCCTTTTTATTTTTTTCGTTTTTAATATTTTCCCCCTTTTGTTTCGCAAAAATACCTTGAAGCTAAAAAAAAATTAAGTGGCAACATTGCAATTTCGTTAACTTATCGATGCTTTTACATTATTTGAACATTCCTAAGCCGTTTTTTTTTTGTTGTGCAGTAGAAAATTTAAAGAAAAAACATGCAAAATGTGATACAAGTACGGCTTTTATATGAGAAGTTAAAATATGAATTTAAAATTTGTGCCTACATTTCAATTAAAATATCTTAGTTTTAGTTTTTAAACTATCTTTGAAAACCTTGATGTTCCTTTTCTTTTACAAAAAACGAGGTATAAATATTGTATGTTCCATACGTCAGATGAAAAAAATTATTAAAAGGGAAACCCCTTTTTTTTAGATTTTCTAGTATTTCTTTCTTATTTTTAAATGCCTGTTCTTGCCTTTTTAACAGTTTTTAATGCCCTATTTTGCCTTTTTCTTCTTGGCAGTTTTTAGTGCCTTTCCGTGCCTTTTTTGCTATTTTATTTTGCCTTTTTTATAAGTTTTTAAGTCCACAAAATCCTTTCCCTGTTAATAAGTATCAATTTTTGGAACAATTTTTTCCTTCCAAATGGAATATTTAAAATATATTCCCTAGCAACTCAATATTGCCCCGAAAAACAAAAGTTTAAAAATCACTCGTCCACATCGGCTTTTCCCATTACGAAAACACCTTCTTTCCGACCTCCAGCTCCCCATACCCATTTGTTTGTATAGGTAATTGCACGAAAAGCGTTTTTCCTTTCGAACGAGTACATACGCCATTTACCGTTCGGCCAAAGTGGTCTTTAAAGCCAAATAGCCAGTGGCCAATGGCCATTTACCCACTAAGCGCAAAGCGTCCGAGCCATAAGGAGACGAAAAATTCGCAAAAATAGAAACATTTGGCAGCTTATTAAACTTTATTGAACGTACATGCGAGTCGAAATTATACAATTTCAGCGGCAATGTGCGTCGCAACGTCAAAGTAGCGATCGGAAATGAGCTACTCGAAACGACCAAACTCCATTGACCGCTTCAGCCAACGAGGCAAACCGTTGGCCAATGGCCACTTTTATGTGGGCGCGCACATAAAAAGTGTGCACAATTTTTAAGGTTATGTGGCGCAGCACAGATTTTCGGCCGTTTCGCTATTTAGCTGCGCATAAAATTCCATTTCATATTCGATTTTTCTTATTACAATAATAAAAAGCAACAAACAGCAACGCGTGGGGTATTTTTCATGTATTGAAAGTGCGTGGCCACATTGGCCAACCGAGCAATTGCTGGGCGCAGGCCCCTGCTGCTGTTGTTGGCAGTAACTAAAGCATACTACATGAAATATTGTAAAGAAGCAGTCAAAAGTGCGCAGTAAAGAGCAGGAAGTGGAAATGGCAATGGCCAACGGATAATGGATAATGGCCCGACGCACATGGCGTATGGCCGCATGGACGCGCATGAAGGCTCAGCGCAATTGCTTTGGTGACATCACTTGGCTGCTGCTGTCAACCGCTCCAGCTCATTATGGCCCGTTTGGAGGCAACAATTGCCATTGTCACCGCTGTTGTATGCAGCACAGCAGCACTCCGAGCAGCGCAAACTGCGAGAACTGGAGCAGCGATTCGAGTGCTGCCTGTTGTCGTATCTCGTGCGTCTGCTGTTTCTGCTGGCTTCTTTGTCAGCAACTCCATTCAGGCTCCCGTTCCATTGATGCGTCGTTTCATTGTCTTGCAGATTTGAATGAGTTATGGCGGTCATTCGTAGCCGTAGACAACTGCAACGACAGCAACGCAGACGGCAACGACGACATTTTTAATAGTTTTGCAGCGATAATAACAATAATAAACGCCTCTATTTACGCATTGCGAGCGATGTGTGCGGCTGTGTGTGGCAATTTCACACTTTAAGTCCATACATTTCGTCCACGAAGCGAAGCAACAAGACAACAATTATTTGATTTATACTGCGGATGCGCTGGCACTGTGCAGCGTCGCAATATCTCAGCTATAATCGCATCTTTGGCATTTATCCACACACCACACACATGTAGACGCACGGAAATGTATCAAAAACAGTCAACTGCTTTGAGATCCGATCAGCATCGGGCGGGCAATAAAGTTGTCCCACTGCAGGACAGATTTCCGCGGCTTCATAAATCTTCAACGATTTATATAATTCGAATTGGAATGAAAAGGGGCAGGCATGCTGTAGGCGTCCTTGTTATTGCAACTAGAAAACATCCTAATTGTGACAAGGTAGATAGGTGGAAACCCTCGAACGATAATTTTCTATTGAATTATCTTCACTGAACTTAAGATTTCAGACGTCAGATGTTTATTATTTGTCCAACTGACTTGAGCAATCGAACCTCCCTTAAATGCGCTGATGGAATTATATTACAAAATAGTAGTAGGTACAATTTTCTATAATACTATGTTGAATTTTTTATTTAATTTGCCTTTAAACAGCAATGTCTTCCGACTCCTCAGAACTCTACAGAATCATCAATTATTCTTTAAAGTTACTACCGACAAACACTGCTTCCACACCACCTTCAATTATTTCTATAATACTCCACTCGCAGCCCATCAATGCTCACTTTTACCCTCCTTACGCATTAATACGAAATTTTTCTCAAGGGGTTACAGTCCAGCGGCAGACTGCATGGCTTACACTTACACTTACACCCCCCCTCACGTTCTCCGCCGGCTGGCCATTTGCTTAAACGCAATGTTCCCCAAATGGCACTGAAAATAAAAATAAAATCAAATGCGCTACAATGAAGCGTAAGCAAAGCCAACACCCAAAAAAATCGTTTAACTTGATTTCGTTTTAAATGTTTATTTTATTGCGTAGAAAATGACGCCAACGTGGCCAAGAAAAGCCCCGCCCCGAAGCGACGCTGCCATTGGCAGACATTCGCAGCGGCGGCGACTGCGCGCCCAAATGTGCGCATGGTGGCCATTTAATAGTTTTGGGTCAGAACTGTGATTGTCCAAATTTCGTACGCAATAAAATTCAAATGAATTGCGATAAAAATCAAATTTTGCTGGACATTTTCCCTTCACTTTTTTTTGCAACACTTTTCGCGTTGCCGCACCGTCGATGTGGATGCGGCCACCCTTTCGCTTAGCCGCACGCTGGATTTGCATTGCTTGAGGGTCCCATTGCGGCTGTTTTGGTTAGGCATTCTTCTCTCACTCTCGTCTCCTTTCCTCTCGTCTCTATGGCTTCGTTTCGGTTGGCCTTGGTGGAGTTTTGTGTACGCGTTTTCGAATATTTATGGCCAATGATGCGACCGAACGATTGTCCGCACACGCGCCCGCAAGTCCGGCAAAACTTTTCGAGATTTCAATTTAGCACAATGTCAAAGTGCCGCACAAGTATGTTGTTTATGTAATTTATTGGGCGCTTCGAGGATGCAATTAGCAATAAGCCAGCAAGTTTGAAGAGCGCGAACAAGAGCGGAGCGAACGACCACTTTTGAATGGGAGAGGTGAATATTTTGGTAAATAAATTATAGCCACTTTTAAAGAATATAAAAGATTCGGTGGGGGGAAAAGGTCAGAGTTGGTCTTGATTATATTTGATTTTGATTAGAAACAGCCAAATTTAATTTTAAAGGCAACTTTTTCCCCTGAATCGATAACCAATTTTTCTTGATTGATACATAATTTTTTTCAATTTTCTGATATTAATTTTTGGTGGTGCAACACACTAGAATTGAGTCGAGAACCTTTTCGTTTTCAACCGTTTTTCAGAATTTTTCAAAGTTTTCCTTAATAGTTAAAAACGTGAAACGTTTTAAACTACATTGGTTTCTTTTTTCAAAAGCTTACTCTTCTATTCTCTCTCTTCTCTCTAAACCGGTTTGCTGCCATAACAATTTCAATAGCAATAGGAAGCCACTGTCGCCAAATATTCTTTGTTTCAAGTAGAGCGCTTCCCAGAAACCGACCAACTGCGGTTAATGCGGCATTGACGGCCCCTTTCAACTCTACAAAGAGCCCGAAGAGGCAAATACGCCGGCAATTGAAGCAAATTAATGGCAACCAGAAATGTCAAATGTGCAAACTATTTGTAAAAAATTAAGACATCAGAGAACCGAAAGTATTCTTTACAATACATAAAACATGCGGCACCTCACAGCGTGATGTCCTGAGCAGAAATTGTCCCAGTGCGCTGCACGAAAAGATCAGCCAAAACTAAAATAGCATTCGTTCATCGTCGGCCGGCAGTCTGTTAATCATGCACTAAACGATAACGTGGATGATAATAGCACCGACACACGACAACCTGCCAATTGGTACTGGACGATAACACATATCCTGGACATGGATATGCTGCGGAAAACAGGAAAAAGTCCCGGCAAACAATTAGAACATCAGTAATGGCAGACATGATTTCATTTATAGGCCGAGCAATAAGAAAATATAATCAACAACAACAACAACCACACAGTTGCATAAGACAAAAGACGTAAAATGTCTAACGGCAGGACTCATTTATTTTGTTGAACGGAGCAAAGGTTTGTCTTGGGTTTTGGTGTTTTAAGTGCGATAATTTTCATGCTGCTCGGCTTTTTACACAAAGGCGCGCTCGCACTTAAAGATAAGGTACTGTTCACATTAGAGATATTGTCTGATTTGCATACAATCCAACTGAGACACTTCAAGTTAGAAATTGTTGGATGTTGATTGCAGTGAAGAGAGAAACCAAATGCGAAATGGACGAAGTTTATTAAAAGAAGGAAAAAATATTTCAATTCAAATTACAAACATATGAATTTCCAACATATGATTCCAAGGATCGAACAATTTATACAGTGAGGATATATACATAGTGTTTTTGTTATCTCAACACTCCTCTTCAAAAATACAATTATTAAGTTCGGAATCAATGCCTACAATATATTAAAATCACACAATAAAATAAACTGCAAAAATTATACATTGGGCTGGGATTTTTATAGATTTATTTTTAAATATTTTTCCTTTCATGATGTATTTCTTCTTTTTGAACTCCCCAACACATTGTTCTAAGCTCTGCCTTCTCCCAGGCCTGCCTACTCGTACTTTCCAGCTTCTATTCTCACTTCAGTCTCTAACTTCTCTTCAAATTCTGCCTTCCCTTTAAACTATACTTTCTCCTCAGGCTCTACTTAGTTTTCAGACTATGACTTTTTCGTGAGTCTTCCTCCTCTCAGATGCTCTCAACAAGCGATAACGCGGCTGCCTCTACTTGGTGTCTCCATCAGAGGCATAATTCTTCTTCTTCTGTCGTTGTCTACCGCCTTCCCCAACGACTACTCTTCACACTTTAACAAGTACTACAACAAGTACTACAACTATGTAGTTTCGGGTGCATTAACGGTTTGGCCAGCATTGTAAACACACCCTAAATGATGCAAGGAGTTGTTTTGTTTTTGAGATTTGATGTAAATCACGCATTGCACCAATTCCTGGTGACATGCGGACTACTCAATTACAATTCTCGGAAAGTGTCGGCATAATGTCAGGTAGACAAAGTCTGTCCCGTCGTGCCCGGATGATGCTATGTTGTTTTTTTTTAAGTTTCTCGATATTTATTGCTGCCGAGTTATTGTGGAGATTTCTAGCAGAGATTTAAGGCGGTTTTGTGGTTTTGATGTTTACTTAAAACTTGCACTGAAATACGTTGCGGTCAACTGTTTGGCACGCAATTCTTCTAAATTTTCAGGCTGTAATCTGTACAATTAATCATTACAGAAAACAGCGGCGGAACAGAGAATTGTGTAAAATGTTGAGTAAATGTATTGTCAATGAAGAATTTTTTCGTTGGAAGAATCAGTTATCCGCTCAATTAGAGAATATATGTTAGAGATGAGTTCCAAATTGTTTCGTGAGTATATTAAATATTTTTATTTTATGTATTAAAATAATTTTATTGAAATACTTAATTCGATTTGTGTTCAAAGCAATTGTATTTTATTCATTTAAATAACATACACTTACATTTTATTTTAGTAGTTAATACAATAATTTTTTATGCTCATACATATTTGTTTTTTTCCAATTTATTGCAAAAATTATTTACCGGCAAAACCAAGAAATCTAGCACATATTTTTCTGTTCACCTTAAAGTGGAGACAGCATAATAAAACTTCCCACCGCACCATAAACTCACTTGCACAAATCCTATAAATACTGCAAACACACATACGGACGAACCTACCTTCACTGGCGCAGTGAAGCACCCCTTCCACCCACACATGCAAACTGCATGTCCAGTGGCAACAGTGGCCGCCTTTGCTCCGGACGTTTCAAGCGCCCCAACGGCCATGTCCGCCTAATACAAACACTTCCCTTCCCGGCCAACTCTGGCAGCGTTTGCAGTGGCCATTGTTGCGCTGTTGCCATATCTTTCATGCTAGTTGTGCTCCAGCGCGCTCACCCTGCCGACGCGGTGCTTCATTTGCAACTGGCCAAGCCGCCACGTCGCCGCGTCCTTTCCGGCTGTCGTCCACACAGCCATTGCCATTGTGGCCATGCTCATGTGGGCGCCCAACCAACCAACCAAGCGACCAAACGTCCAGCCAGTCATTCATGCATTCAGCGGATAAAGCAAATCCTCCACCAACTGTCACTGCATTGTGCGGCTGCCAGCTGACTGACTGCCCAGTGTCGGGCGGAGTCTGCCATCTCAGGATAAGCATCTACAATGTTATTTCTTTTTTCGTATTTTCCCTTATTTGTGCTTTATTTTTTACATTTTTTTTTTGTTGCGTTTCTTTTTTTTCATTTTTTGTTGTCATTCGTTTTTCGCTTAATTTTTCTATGCACGTTTGAGCGCGGTGCGCCCACATGCGGGCGCCTTGGGGCGGCTACAAATCGCCGGGTCAGTGCAGCAGCGCAGGGCAGCTGCGGACATGGTCATTGCGCTGAGTTCAGCTGGAAAATGTCAGCCAGCCGTGCAAAAGCTGCGGTGCTCGGAAAGTGAACGCACGAGCGGCGGTGTCCCTATGAGCGACTGCCACAGTCTCACGTCCAATGAAACGTTCAAGCACGTCTTTTATTCGGCGCTGTGAAAAGCATATTTTATTTTAACGCTTCTAGCTGTCTTGGTTGCATTTATTTTTTGTTTTTATTTTTTTTGACGCCCTGGAACAGCTTTGCAATCTCAACATTTGGCGCATGTGTCGCTGAGCACAAAGCACACACTCGACAAGCGCAACAGCTCTGCAACGCCGACGGCTTGCGACGTGTGACGTGTGGTCGGCTCAATGGGCGGTGGGTATGTGAACGCCGCTTCCCCGCCGCTGACAGTACCCATTTGCATTTGGCTCAAAGTGTTAGCCACCGGGTGACAAGCATTAAATAATTAACTCGACTCCCTCAGCTGGCCCCGAAGAATGGTCGGCCGTATGGGATATCCGCGTCGTAAATTATACGTCTGCAGAAGTGAGAATTGTATACATTATTAAGTTGCTACACAAACAACAAACACTTTTGAAAGCGAAAGTGTTGCATGTCTCTGTGAATCTGGACGACTTGGTGCTGCTTTAAAGGTTTACATATAGTACGAACACAACTGTTACGACAGCCCGTTTACGGGACCAAGACCTCGCTTTATGCCGATCTCAAACAACAAGTTAAACTCCCAATTAAATAGTCGCTTGGGATCGGCCTAGTTTCCAATGCATACAAGGTCCTGACCAGCGTACTATGTGAACGATTAAAGCCACTCGCCAAGGCGCTGATTGGACCCTATCAGTGCGGCTTTAGACCTGGTAAGTCCACCATCGACCAGATATTCACTATACACCAAATCCTGGAGAAGACCCATGAGAATCAAATCGATACTCACCATCACTTCATCGATTACAAGGCAGCATTCGATAGCCCGATAAGGGATCGCCTATATGCCGCATTATCTGAACTTGGTATCCCTGCAAAGCTCGTGAGACTTTGCAGAGCGACGTTGAGCAATACGCGCAGCTCCGTCAAGGTTGGAAGTGACCTCTACGACCCATTTGATACCGTTCGAGGATTCAGACAGGGCGATCCTTTGTCCTGCGACCTCTTCAACTTTACCATGGAGAGTGTTCTGCGCAAGGCCGGTGTACATCGTAATGACACAATTTTCAACAAAAGTGTCCAGCTCCTTGTCTACGCTGATGACATTGATGTCATCGGGTAACAAGCGAGATGTCACCGCTGCCTTTGCGGCTATCGAAAAAGAATCTGCCAAAATGGGTCTGGTGGTAAATGAGGGCAAGACGAAGTTATGCTGTCTACACGCAGGGACTCGCAGCGGCTAGGGTCTCACGTCGAGGCCGACAGGTATACCTTTGAAGTTGTCAAGGAATTCGTCTACCTTGGCACCGCCATCAACAGCAGCAATGATATCAGCCTGGAGATAAAGCGAAGAATTACTCTTGCCAACAGGTGCTACTACGATCGCGGTAGGCAATTGAGTAGTAGAGACCTCTCTCGACCGACAAAACTTGCACTCTATAGGACGCTTATCTTGCCCGTGCTCGTCTATGGCGCTGAAGTATGGACAATGACACGAAACCGCTATGTCGGCCCTTGGAGTGTTCGAGTGGAGGGTACTTCGCAAAATCTTCGGTCCTGTTCATGTTGGTGGCGACTATCGTATACGAACCAATAACGAGCTGTATGAGCTGAATAAGGGCATGGACGTAGCACAGCGAATTAACATCCAGCGGCTGCGCTGGCTCGGTCATGTCTGCCGTATGGACGACGAAAAAGGTGTTCGATGCGATGGTTGGAGGTCGACGGCGAAGAGGGAGGCCGTGTCTCCGGTGGAAGGATCAAGTTGAAGAGGTCCTGGTATCTCTTGGTGTGACCAACTGGAGAAGGCGCGCGCAAAGCAGAGGCGCCTGGAGAGAAGTTTTGCGGGTTTTTGTAACCCGATAACGGGTTGTTATGGCCAGTTAAGTAAGTAAGTAAGTTGGGATCGGCACAGCAATTTAAGCAAGTTGAAGGCATTTTATCAGATTGACACAGGTGATCCTTGAAATGCTTTGTGCCCGGAATAACAGCCTTCAATTTTAGACGGAACGCAAGTGTCAACAGTTGGCCACTCTACTCTCTTTCCTTAAAATCTCCATATGACATCAGCAAAAACAGAAATAGACCAACTTAGGCTGCGGCCTAAATTAAATTTTGTCTCATCTCTTTGAGAAGTGAGACACTCTAACCAAAACAATTGTTCATGTGTTATTTGCATAATACCCGCCACTTCTCCCCCACCCATATTCGATTTCTTAATGTGTTCGCATCGAGTTCCAACAAATCAGTGCAGTGGAAATCAAATTAATTAACCAATGCTGTCAGCTCGCTGCAGTCGCACACAAGCCTTCGTCAAACAAAAACAAATTTTGCCCCTTAATTCAATATGTTTAATTAAATCGTCTTTGAAATGCAACATAGTGAAAAAAAACTAAAGTAAAAACCAACAACAACAATGCGAATGTAAATACGACATCTGTGCCATGAGCACAAATGAAAGAAAATCGCTTAAACAGGTGAACTTAAGCACCAATTGATTTAAATACCAATAATAACATCATGTGGGGTTAAGTTCCATCAAAGAGACGCACGAAAGGCGGATGCGGCATATGCTACCTGCACACGAGCTGAAATCTCACCCAAATAAACCGACAATGCACTCACAACGAGCAACCAAGAAGCAAACAAAAAATAAACACCAGCACACAGCATTGCGAAAAATTAAAAGGAACAGGACGAAGCGAAAAAACCCGCTTGCCAAATAGCGAACGCAGCGCGCATATCTCGATTGTTTTCATGTAGATCGACGTAAATCCCACGAACACATGAACCGCACCGGTTGGCAGCGACCACCCGGCGCCCAGTGCCACCTGCAACCCAACAGGCACCCAGGCACCGGCAGAGTCCTTCGCTTTCGAAGCTTTCAATTCAATTCAAGCCGCTGCACACGAATTCTGTGTGCGCGTGGGTTTTGTTGTTGTTGTTGTTGTGCGTTGTAGCAGCCAACAGCAAAGCTGCAAAGAATGCAATGCGAACGCAAGGACACAGGAGGGCGGTGGCTCTTGAACAGCGGCTTCAATCGTTTTAATCGTTCGATTGCTGCTTCCGCTGCAGAGCGTCGTTGCCGTTGCCGTGACATCAGAAAGCACCAACTGAAACGTTTTCTCTCAGTCACTGCGAAACCATTTTTACCAATAAGTACTCGTAAATCCTCCGCTCTTCGCTAGTTTTCAGCTTTCTCATGCTTATTGCTGTCGTTGTTACTACAGACTATTGTTGTTGTTGTTGTGATTTGTCATGCATGTCCTTGATGTTGGCTACAAGTGCGACATGCACTACGTGCCCTGCTGGGCGGCTAGTTGGCTGCCGAGCACTTGGCTTCATTCGCTTCATGTTGTCCACTCGGCTAGCCGGCTTCGACAAAACTGAAATCTACTAAATAAACTATGAGCATGCCGGACCGCTGGCATGGTGCCGTATTCAATGCGAACCTTACATCTGTCAGAACTGAACGTGTCACAATCGATAAACAAACAAAACCGAAATTTTTTCAGTGTTTTTGGTGTAATTCGACAAGTAAAGATCAAAAGTACAAATCGAAGGACAAAATTGAATTATTGCATTTCTGTACAGGTATTTGTTGAGACGAAATGGAATGGAACTGAGTCGCTTAAGCCCCCAACATTTAAGTAACTGCTTATAACCGGAAACTTTTAGCATATCCAACAATCAATTATTGTCCTGTGAGCACAAAAATATGCGTAGAGATGGAGTGGCTGCTAGGGTTAACTAGCTGACCATTTATTGACATCAATGTTTCAGATTTATATTTCTGTCTTGTTGATAAGAAATTTTTTATTAGAGAGAGTTGGATATTTAGCCATTCACTCTCACTCACTCCCTCACAAGAGTCCTTTTCTCAGATCTCCGAATGAATGTGCGACTTGCACTTTACATATCCTTCGCAATCTAGTCTAGGATTTAATCGCTTACTAGGTCATCTTTTATTCATGGATGCTAACTTTCAAGGTGTATCCCTTTACCAACAAGCGTTAAGCTACTTTGCGGTAGCATTGCTTGAAATCAATTTCAACTGACGTTAGAGAAAACTGCGGACGCTCTCGCACGTCCCTTACAGCTGCCCCATCTGAGCAAAGAAATCATTCGAATATTTAAATAATTTTAAAGCAATTATTTATGTGGTTGTCGTGAGTGCAATTTTGCATATTCAGAAACTCAGAGAAAGAAATATTAAACATAAATATCACCCACAAAAGTCGAGATATTTTTTGTTCACATCACACATGCTGCACAACCAACACATCGCCCACACCAAGCCGGGCACAGCCGACCGTCGATAACGACGACAACGGCACCACTCAAGGATATCATCGACCGTGTATCATTGCTCAAAGCCAAATCTCCGCCACTACTCATCGCCGCGCCAAAGTCACTTTATTCATCTGATTTGATGGCAGCCCGAGCAATGCGCAAAAAACCAACGCAAGATATCAACAACAACAGCGGCAGCGGCATCCACATCAAATCTGTGCACGCACAAAGCAAGTGCCGAAGCGTTGCTGCGCCCGCACCGAGTGCCTGCAACGCATTGCTCCAGTTGCAGCGGCCACGCAAACCGTACAGCATCCTGTTTATTATTGGTAGCAAACGTATCCGCACTAACTTGGTTTACCCATTGTTGCCCGACGGCGCTCGTGTTGTTGCTGTTGTTACTTATGTTACTTGTTTTGCACTGCTTTGTTTTTGCACTTTTTCTTTTGCACAATAGAGAGGTCCCTGTTGCCGTTGTTGTTGTTGTTGTTGTTGTTGCTACCACTGTTGATTACCGAGCATATTTGCATTCCTTGCATGCAGAAAGGAGACTTTATTGCATTGCACTGCCGCTGCCACCACCCCGCCTTCTCGTCGCCCTCCTCCGCCGTTGCCCACTTGCTCCCGCACCTCTTCCGCCCGAACGCGCACCCCAGCCTTTTTGCTCCCTAAAGCCTTTTCCATGTTTCATGTTCCGTGTTCTTTTGCATCCGTTTTTTGTTCTCGTTCTGTTTGCTTTTGCTTTTACGCTTTTCCCGCTTCTTCTTTATTGTTGTCAGAGGCGCTGGGAATTTTTCCGCAGCCGCTTCGCTCCACCAAAGTGTGCATCCGTAACTGTCACTGGTGCCGCGCCGACACAAGTCCAAACCCAAATCGATGCTCGGCACTCAGCCCCCAGGCAGCCCACTTTTATTGCGTTGTACCGATTTGTATGCCGAAGCTGTCGTAAGTCCTCGTTACGGCGTTAAGGCAGAGCGGCGTGCGGAAGCGACGAGCGCCACAAGCCTCAACTTTGTGCACTGCCGTCGTTATTGCTGCTGGTCTTTTGTTATTGTTGCACTGCGACGTGCACGTGAACACCGCGCAACACCGTTTCCGTTGTTCGCGTTGGCGTTCTCGTTGTGCTTGTGTGCCATTTGTTGGTGGCGTTATTGTTGTTGATTTTAAAACCTGCGGGATTTCGTCTTTGTGTTGCGTTTTTGTACTGCGCCCCATTCCTTTGGAGCTGTCGTGTTTCTTGTTTTTATCAAACCATTTTTGTTTTCTTTGTGTTGTTGGTGTTCGTAGGATTCCACGTTATTGCAACCTTTAAGTGATTTTCTCATTCGCTGCTTCGATCTGTGCTTTTTTCTGCGGATTTTGTTCAATGATTGACTGCAGCAGCTGCTACGCTGACGTTGTCGCCACCCCGCCACGCGAAACGATTGTGCGGAATATTTGGCGAGTTAACCAGTGTCACCTGTCAAGTGCTGTGACAGTGAGCGCCGGCATTTGTGCTTATTCATTGCGCCAAAGATGTGCGGGTGTCGCTCTATGGCTGTCCGTCCAGTGCTTTTCACACAGCTGACGCGGAGCAGCACAGAAGCACATCTGACAAACATATTTCAGTTTGAACGAATGCCACAAACATGATTGCGAATCGATGCGTTAAACGGATTCATTCGTCAATAATCAACGAATTATCGAATTTGTCAAATCAAAAAATAAGTAGTTAGAAAGTTTTTAATATTTTTATAGATATGGGGTTGTGGCCATTGTAAGTGAAAGACAGACAATAGTTGATGATTTGAAACCACAAAAGAATGTTAGATTGGTTTAAGAAGAATATATGCAATACAGACCTCTCTTCCACTCGAAGACCGTGATGACCTGCTATAAATCACTTTATATCTGGCGAGGAGAACCGCAAATGGAAAACTTGGAAAGCCGAACAATGTCTATGAAGTTTTTAGCGACATTTTAGTATTTTCTTCGCCACGAAGGATGCCTTCTTATGAGCGAAAATCGAATAACCGCAGTCTTCAGTGATAGTTCCAATAAACTCCCATCTGTGCGTAGAAATGATCGAAAATCCGCATAGCTCTTTTTTACTACCCATATTTGCATTACTATCTGCTCGAGCATCAGAAACTCAATCGCACCGGAAGACACTGTGTCTGGGTAAGTCGCCGCAGAGACACAATGGAACCGCCCATTTGGTTTTAAGCCACAGAGCTAACCCCTACTTGAGCTCACATTGTTCGTTAATTTATCTTGAGCAGATCAATTCTGCAGCAATAATGGAAAAGCCGAAATAATGCTGCTGGCCAAACGTACGTGAACCTGTGCGTGGTGACAAGCGCCAGGCTTAAGGACAGCAATATGTGGTGGGAGCGCACAACTTTCGTTGCACAATGGCCACCATGCAAAACACGCAGCAATGCCGACCGAAAACGGATAATCCCACTGCTAGTTGCTGGCCTTTTTGATCGCCCAGACACACATTGGCATTTGCTTACATTCTCTGGAAGAGGCCAGATTTGGCCAGCATTTAGACAGCGCGCGCACAGGTTGATTGTTTGTGGCATTGTTTTTGCAGTGCGGCGGCGCTTTGTCCTTTATGCAGATGCCTCTAAGTCTGCCATATTCCCTTTGGGCGCCGCTCTCGGGCCATTGTGCACTGGATCGAGTTGCATATTAACGCAAATAGCCCACAGCAAGGATCAGCCTAACGCAAATACAGCTCAGCCTTTGTGCGATCGTGCAATTAGTTGAACACGCCAGCGGATGTGGATCGCATGACCGCACCCTGTCCACATGTCGCATTGTTTTCTTTCAAAAAGCGAATATATTAGAAAAATGCACAAATTACTCGACTTTTTTTTGAGATTCTTGAACAAGTTTTTCATTTCATCAATTTAAACTCAATAAGCTGCAGTGCGCTAGCTAAGCCAAATCAGAAATTCACAGAGTGAAATAGAAAACAACAACACATACGTACCTACAACATATTGTATCTGCATAAACCAACAACAGCGTCGATGGCAACAAGCACTTCGCAAATATCCGGCTGAAAATTTTGTCAATCTATGAAAAATTCCCAATGGCCGCCGCACAAAAATTCAGCGCGCATACAACACAAAAACAAAAACTGCAACATTAAAAAAAGAAATTTTAAATCCGCGCTATTTCATATTCATTGCATAGGATTGCCGCCAACGCCGGAATGCCTGGCAAAACGTCCGAATGGCGGCGAGTGCGCTGAGTGCCCGCCTGTCGACATCAATTCATAAAACTGTCAAATGGTTTAGTGTCGTTGTTGTTGTTCTTATTTTTTTCAAACACTTTTTCACAATTCACTACTACTTTTTGACTAGCGCGCAAGTTTCATTTCGGTTTTGTTGTTGCAGCTACTTGTTTTTGGCTTGTTGTCACAGGATGCCATGCAATCGGAGCACCGCGCTTCTAATCAGCACTGCTTCCGGTGCGCGCTTTGTGTGCACGTTGCGAGTGCGCGCCGCCAGTCTATTTGTCAACGAGCGGAACCATAAATATTCATCATTGTTTCTACGAAAGCCGGGCAGTGTGCGCAACTCCACGTCCACTCTGGTGCATTGGGTCGGGCGCACACACCCGCGATGCGTCGCACCGGGCGCAGTAGGCCGTAAGGGGGCAGGTGGCGTGCACAAACGACATTTTGGAATATGATTTGCAATATTTATGGCGATTTCTAAATTTTCACCCAAATGCACGCTTTAAATAGTTTCCGATTTCCATCAGTTGTTCTCAGTGAAAAAAATCAGTTCAATTAGGTTGGTTTACACAAACAATATACGGCATACTCTAAGGTTTAGTTTAATATAGATTAGGTTAAATAAAGTTAGGTTACTTCTAGTAGAGTAAGTTCGGGTAATGTGATATGGTCGGGTAATGTAATATAATGGCTTATTTCACAACTGCGTTGACTTTTTTCAAAATTAACCTTTTTAAAACATCATAGCAACTAAAAAACTCGCGCTGCATGATTTTGGATGTGATTGCTTAAATAGTGTACCGTCAGTGTGATGAAGTGCTTTGAGTAGGCTTGCAAAAGTTTTTGGTCACGAAGTTTGAAAGCCTAAAAGGTAAAAAAAAAATATTATTAGAAAGTTCGAGGCCAATCAAAAGTAAATCAGTGATATCAATTATGAGTTTGCGAGGTACATTCTTCTTAACAAAATTATTATTTTTTTTTATAATGTCTTTTTCGCAAAAAGTCAATTTCGGATACTGTGATATGCCAAAGTTCGGGTAATGTGATATAGTACATCACAGTACAAAAACTTATGACAGTAGTACTATTTGTATACAGAAATGTACATATGCTTAATTTTATAATATTTGAAGTGGAATAATGTCAAAAATCTGTTGTGATTACGTTTCAGATAAAAAAACCCATGAAATCATGTTTCTCGATACAAAATTTAAACCAAGGGTTAACCCCGTCAGATTGTGATTTTCCAAAAAATGAGAAACACATCTCTAATTATTTTTGATTTGGAGTATTTTCACCAAGTTTAAAACTAATAGGTCTGTTATATAACGTAACGTATAAATAATGTGTCAGTGAGCAGTTTGAGGCCACAAAAAGTGTCTTTTGAGGCAAAGTGTGTCGGGAATCGCAGTAAACCAAACAGGTATATCACATTACCCGAACTTACTCTTTTAGCATTTTAAAAGTTCAGCAGATAAACTCAGTGACCTTTCTGGTCCCATTTTCAGTTAAATCTGGCCAGACTTCAGATTTTCTGAAGGGCCACATGTCTTTTTTAATATTCCTTGTTCTTTGAAGACAATTTTTAATAATACTAATCCACATTACTGAAATGCCGGTACCGTTAAAATCCGCACAGAAGTTGTGACATGGATTCTACTACCTCATTCTTCTCGCTGCACCTGCAGTAATCCCATTGGGACAGGCAAAGTGCTCCATCAGAGTCGTTTTTCTTTTTGACAAACCATAGACGATTCCTGATCTACTCTTAATTCAAAATCGCTCATTGCGTTTTTCATCGTTGGGTGCCCGGCCGAGAGGCATTACTGATAACACAGAGCAACAAAATCTACACTTTTTTTTCTAAAATACTTTTCTAAAGGATTTTTGGACGCTGATCACAACTGCGTACTTAGTTTTTTGATTGTAAGAGCGGCTTAGGAAATATTGACGGTTTTCCATGGAGGGCGTTTTCCATGTTTTTTGACCATTATATGCGTGCAGCCTGAAGTCTAAAATGCAATTTTTTTAACATAGATTAACAATACTCTATCTATGTATTTAAAATTTAAAACATTCAAATCGGTCTAAATTTGCAAGAATTATTCATTTGCAAAGTCAAATTTTCAGTTACTTTGCAAGATTGCGAATACACAAAATAATTTTGCTTACAAAAATATATACAGTACTTTTCGCTTAACGAACCCGTTTAAAACGATTTTCCGCCGAAAACGAACCAATTTCAAAAGTACGCGCTGTATGTATTCGCTTATTACGGACCCCTTTTAAAGCGAACTTTCGGTTAAAACGAACCATTTTGCCCAGTCCCTCGAAGTTCGCTTTAAGCGAAAAATACTGTATTACCATACAGTGAAAGAATAATGTTAAAGCTTTCAATTAAAAAATACATTTTTTAAATACGATGTTTGTAATAGAGTATATGTTCAAAAAATACTGGTTTACTCATCAAAATTGCTTTTGTTTGATTCGACTGCAGCGAACTGTGACAGACTTGATCCAGTTTTCAATTGCGAAAACGCGTTCCCCGTATTGATTCTTTAAGTTAATCGAGCAGGAAAAAGTCGCAGGGAGCTAAATCAAGAGAATTCGGTGGCTGAGGATTGCAATTCGTTGTGCGGCTGTGCGTTGTTATGGTGCAAATTTAACCCCATTGCCAAAAATCAAAATGTGTACAAAAAACAGATATACTCAACACTGCGTCACTTTCATGAATGTCAAGTGCGGATGCAGAAGTTTAAAGAGAAAATTTTGAAGGGAATATTTTGGGGGAAAAAGTCAAAATGTGACTTATACGCAGTTCAAAAGACATTATTTACGGTGGTAATACAACGGGTTAATTTTTGCCTAAATGGACTTAACTACTACTCATGAAGATTTTCAATTTAATCTCAAGCGGGCAGCCATTGTAAGTTTAGTTTATTTTCTTTGGTGCTAGTTGAATCGGGATTCAAACCCTCAGCCATCTGATTTACAGCCCAACGCAATAGTCAGCAAATAATTTACAGCAATTAAAAACCCCAGCCTGCCAAAAATTCGTTCCATCAAAGAATGCACATTTTCGTACGAGTTTTCATTCGATCCGCTTGTAGACAACTGGCAACAAGGACAACGCGCACAGCGCACGTAAACGATTTCGCCACATTACACTTGCCTCGGTCAGTGCTCACTCATACACGCCTTTTCGCAAACGATAAATTTTTATTATTTCATTTTCGCAATGCGAATATTTTCATTAAACGAAAAGTATTGAGGACGTTTTTGTCTTAATAAAGCGAAAAGCATCGCACAAAGCCAAAAGGACTTCTCTATGTACATTACTGAACGGCATTAAACGTCAATGTATATGTACGTACACATACTTGTGTGGGTGTGTATGTACGTACACATACTTGTGTGGGTGTGTATGGCCGAGTACAAAGAAAACTTTATTATGAGAAATGAAAATCAATGGAATGCGAATGTTGATAATAAAGAAGAGAGCAATTATTAAAATATGTCCACAGGCCATTGAGTTCATAACGCAAATGAGGCCGCAATAAAATAAATAAATGAACAGCCGGAGCAGCGGCGACAGCAACAGCACCAGGAGGAGTCTGTCTGCGCTTTACTTGAAGTACGCTGCAAAGGGCATGCACGCATAAATACAAGTATAAAGAGAAATCGTAGCATAAAGAATTTCGAAATTTTCAATCAAATATTCAAGTTGGCAACAACACGAATTCCACATGCAGCGCCTTTTGCAACCGCCACTTCCGTCCGCAGTGTTCAGTGTGCGCGTAATCATGGCTTCAATACGCATACAAACTGTTCGCCTCAATGTGCCGTACAACAACACCGACAGCGAGATATAAGAGGGGCGGTATGAAATAAAAACAGAACTGAAGCAATCTGTGCGCGTAATTGTCAAATGTAGCGTACCGCTTGCTGTATGCCGGCCGCCCTCGAGCGTGCAATGTCCACGACGCGCCGACGACCGCGACGGATGCGCCATATTGCCCCGTCACTCTGTGTTTGCACCCAGTCGGGCGCCACTTGCCTGCTGACTTATTAATAAGAATTGCGCGCTGACTTTAATGCTGATGTCCTAAAATTGAAATTGTAAATAGTTGCACGTTCCGCCGCCACCAGAATCTTGCACCCACTGCGACCGTAAGTTGAAAAATCACTTCAGTCGTCAGCAGTTGACGTCTTGTGAAATTATTCCGTGACATTTGACATTGATGACTCGGGCTGGCATTTTACCGGCACCCCGCGCGCCCAAGTCGCGCTGCAGGTTCGGCCACTCCACGCATTCGACTGTCACTTTTGACGCTGACGCTGGTAAACATTATTTCAGTCGCGCAAATTAAGCGTGCTTCGCCTCATTGCCGCTGTTATTGTACGTGCGCCCGTCTCGTCTGCTGCCAACGCTGCATTTCTGCTACTAACTACTAAGTAATAGATTTTTATTGCCACCTCGAGTAGCAGCAACGCCAACAACAACAACAACAGCAACAGTACCACCCATGCAAATCACGCCGATGTTTTGCTGAACGGACATTGACGGCCGCCGCGCTGGCTAAACTTTGTCTCGGCGAAGTGAGCCGGAGCTGAGATAACTTTTAAATTGTTAATTTTTCATGTTGACAGCGCACACTTAAGCACCGGCGCTGTCAACCGAATTGCAGCAGGTTTGCTGGCGCTGATTTTGCTGCAGCGTTTGCGTCTTTGTGGTGTCAGGAAGCTTTGATTGTCCCCTGTTGTGATTTGGGGACAAAGCAGTTACTTGTTTTTGAAAAAATATTATTAAAATTTTCAACTAAAAACATTTTATGTTTTATTAAAAGACAGCACGCCGACATATAAATAATATTTATATTGTAAACATAAATTAGTAAAACATACAATAACTATGAAAAAAGATCTACGCAATTTTTTTGTAATTTTGTCATTCTATCACTTAACGAAGAATGCTAAGATAATCATTTACACTACTTTCAGTTTATTAAACTTCCACCACACAATTCTAAACATTTACATTTTTACGTTCCTTGAAAATTTTTTACCACTTTTACCAAGTTTTCGACATTCCACTGTACTGTGAATAAAACCAAAACACTGCCGCCATTCGTCGAACAGAAAAACTTTCGAAACTTTATCGACTCCCATAAAAATAAACACGCATTCACTTGAGTGCCTGGGATTAAATGACACAAAGTGGAACCACTTTGGCGGAAACACATCGGCTAAATGACACACATACTTAACAACAGTCGCTGCCCCTGCACCGACCCCAACGACAAAAAGTTGAAGTCGGTGCCACACGTAGCAATGTGCAGCCTGAAACAATTAAATACGGCAACAACAGCAAAAGCTTGAGCCAACCAACGCCAGATGAAATTGTCAGCGGCCCGTGTCTCCGTTGGGCGAATGGCGGCTGTGCTGTTGACGGTGGTGACGGTGACGGTGACGACGACAACGACGACGGCGATGTTGTTGTCAGCACAGAAAAAAGCGCACTTGATGTGCTAGCGCTGTGCCATTGTACCGTACACCAACAACAATTGCCCGCCCCCAAACAACCGAACGACACACAACCGCCTCTCATGGAGCCATGCCAACAATAGTTTTTAGTTCCAGCAACAACGAAGCAAAAAAATATCAGCAGGAAGCAGTAGCCAGCCACTCGAGCGCGGCGCTCGGGTGCGAGGAAAGATGTGAAGGATTCCGCTTAGAAATAGTTGACGTCCAACGTGTGACAACCGCCCAGCCGCCGCCCCGTGCACTGCGCCACTCTCGGGAATTAGCATTTGTAGTGCCGGCAGCGGTCGACAGTTCGGGGAATGGGCGTTGTATCTCGCGCTGTGTGCCACGTAGTAATAAATTTCATCGATAAACTTGAGCCAGCAGCGGAAAAAATGTGCAGCACAGCACAAAAGGTACACCACCGTCGTAGTTGTGTTGGCAGTGGTAGTTAAAATGCCGGAATGACTGCCACAGACCATGACAAACAGTCACAAAAACAAAGAAAGGGCATGGTCGGTCTATGACCACAGGCCCAGAGGGGTTTTGGAACGCAAATTGCATCAGGATTATGTTTTTTTTTTAGGAAATCTTCATAGAAAATGCAAACGAAGCGGGTTCCTGCATAGTGAGTTCCTTTTTCTACAGAATTCCGAATAGTTCTGAAAATTTCGCGAATCAATTATGTAGTGCTGGGTATATAGAATCAAGAACTAATCGTACTCACAAGAACGAAGCTTGATAACAAGAAGTCAAAGTAACTAACCAATAACAAAGAAGGTCTGCATTGTTAACCCTAATTCCCAGAAGCGAGCCTCACAGTCTCACTAAAGATTTCAAATCGTGATAAATCCAAAAGATTTTCGATACCTTCATACAGGGTCGCACAGAACGCGAAGACGATCGGAAGTTAGCGCACTACAATTACAAGGCTGAGTTTTGGCATGGAGTGAGTCCCGGGGACTCAGGGTGGTGTTTTGTGTTACAAAAATTGTACTTGTAAATATTTTTATTATCGTGTTAATTTAACTTTAGGATGCCAAAATGGCTGCAAAACGTCCCCGAATTGAGAGTGTTAACCCTCTGAGAAGTTTTGCTAATAACAATTTGCCTTAGTTGTGCCAAAAAGGTATGTGAGGTATGTGCACATCATATGTAATTTCATCTACTGCACGTTTTCTTATTTTATATAATGAAGTATTACTTCAAGTTTTTTTCTGAATAGTTATTTTGTTTTTAAGTTATTTATGTAAAAATAATTTTTTTTTTTATTTATTTATATCTTTTCTTTGTATAAAATGTTTAGTACATGTTTTTTAGAGTATTTTTTTCTGTCCATAAAAAAGTGACTTTTTATTAGAGTTATGTAAAGATATGGAATGAAATCTGTAACAAAAGGTCTGATTGTGGCCTAAAAAAAATAAAAAACCATAAAAATTTATTAGATATTGCATTATTTCCTAAACAAAAAATGTGAGTCCCGGGGACTCAGGGTGGGTAGATACGTGATTTTAATAGGGGTGGGTGATTGAGGGTTAGAATTATATTGCATTTATAAATTTAACATTTTAGACTTTTCTGTACGTTTTAAACAAATGTTTTCAGTAATTTAGGTCATATAACCCTGACAGTCTCACTTCTGGGTTTACGTTACTTTTAAAATTCTGGGAATTTGCGTTAAAGAAGCTACGGTGAAACGTTGTTTGAACGACAAGCAAGCAGCAAACAGCAAAGAAGACCTTCGATGCTCAAGAAGTTCCGGTATAGAAAATTTTTGCAAAAGAGCCAATAAATGACGTTCAGTAGGAACACGAAGGACCGAATCAAATAAATAAAAAAGTATTGGCACTTGTAGTGATCCGACTCAGTAACAGGTCAGCAGTTCTTTTCAGATGCTTCTGCCTCGCGCACATTGTCTCCAATCAGTCATGATTAGACTTTACATCGAAAACAAAGGCTTTCCTCTTTATCTTCACATACCGACCTTTGTTCAAGCACTATTAGCACTGGAGTCTCTTAGAATAGAGAAGTAGCCGCGGGTCGTGGGCTCAAATCCCGATTGAAACCTCTTTTCCGACAGCTACCCACTCAGCAAGTATTAAAAACTCTCTACTCGACTCGTATTAAACTGTGGGTCGTTTTTATTAGTTTATAAATTCACACACACAACGGACGGACGGAAGCTCCTCCCTTGTTCACAAAGGGCTATCGCGCCACTTATGTGAATACCGCATAGCAGCAGAATCCCCAACAAATCCTTCTGTTCTTCTGTGCATGTCGTCTGTCTCTAACGACATTATTACGCCCAGATTGAACAATTAAATTTTTTTTTACATTTCCCCACTTCGGCTCAATGAAATATTTTAGGATATTCTCACTTGAGACAGAGGACATGTCGCAACTTCTGTGTTGTACTTTGGCATGTGTTGCTGCGCGTGGAAATTGCAATTTCTCGCCTGATAATTTAGATTTTTATGATTTTTACAATTTTGCCGCCAACAATGCGCAACGCACCGAAAACGGAGCGATTTCACACATTTCAATTTTGTATGTGGGCAACAGAAAAAATATATCTGTTAGTTTTGTAAGAGAGAACGTGATGTGAACGCAGAGCATGACAGCAACAAAAAAATCGGCAACTACAAAAACTTATGGGCGCTCGGACAATAGATTCGTCGCGGCATCGGTTTGCGGGGTCGCAGCGACCACAGTCGTTTGGCCACAGCGGGATAAAATGCCAATTGGCAGCGTCGACAGTTGGCAATGGGCCCGCTGACAGTGCGTCGCAGCCGCAGTCACACAATGCATCGATCAATTATGAATTTAACCATCCAAGCTGCGCATTAATTGGCGTGCCAAAAGTGGGCTTTGCAGGGACAGTTTTGTCAATTGCTGTTGTTGTTATTCAGTGTGACTGTGTGTGTATGTGTCTGCTATTTTGGGGTATTAAAAGTAATTTTCGATGAGGCGTAAAGTCCGTCATTATTTGTGGGAATTGCGGCTGCTTTGTCGTTTTGTGTGGAAAACGCCGAAAAACTGTTCATTTGGTTTGATGCAACTGGAGTAAACGTTGCGAATCGTGAAGAGAGGAAATGATTTAAGTTGATTGGTGAGGCGAATTTATGATCGAAGTGGTGTGCACGAGGTAGTGTGACGATTAATGCAGCTGAATGAGATCCAAATTCCAGGTAATTTTTGAGTTTTAAAACCGATGCTTGGAATTCAAACCAAAAAACATTTGGAATTTGTTCAGACCAAAGCATAACCGTCAGCGAGTCTAAGCGGTAAGGGCAGTGGCGGCTTAAGGTGCTCAGGGGCCCGGGGCGGCGACGGCTGAGGGGGGCCCCATAAAACGGTGCAGCATAAATTTGCGTGCAAAACTAATAAGGGGAATTTCCGGTTATGCTTTTGGCTTTTTTTTTTGAAAATTTGTATTCCATTGAACAGTAAACGGACTTTTATTTTTAAACGACGAGACAAATTATTTTTAAACGTATATGTGCTTGAAATTTTATAGAAAGCAATAGAATCCCAGAGAAAAAAATGAAAAATGGATAAAACTTTCGTGAAATTAGGAAAACTTTTGGGGGAGCAAATTTGTCATTTCCAAATGCCATCTTAAATCTCGAAAAAACAGAAAACCTTGCTTCGTTACTACGATCTGGCCATTTTTTTAAGCTACCCGAGGAGGAGGATTCGATTGTCGACAAAAAATGGGCCAATCGCGTGCACCTAAAAATAAAAGTTTTTTCTAGACTAACTTTGGCCGCTGAACACGAAACTGAAAACCAAAAAATTTTTGAAGAAGCGTTTTCGAAAAATCTTCGAAAAACGATTTTTTTCCTGTTGTTTCAGTTATGAGCACATATCTCCTAAAAGAATTATCCGATTAACTCGAGCTGTCCGTCGTTCAGAAGATAATACCTTAGTGGCTTTTTAGTGATATATAGATTGTCCAAATCAGATGAGATTTGGGAAAGTTACTGACGGTGAAAGTTGTAACAATGTGAATTTTTCGACCAATTAAAAAAATATGATTTTTTTATTTTCGAATATTTTTTTAAAGAAAAAATAAATTATCTTCTCTGGTTTTAAAATCTAAAATCAAATATATACTATTTTAGCAAATATTAAGCCTAACATCAATAGAATTGAAAAAACCGGATTTCCGGGACATGTGTTTTTATCCAACCAATAATTATAATAATAATAATAACAACTGTAAATTTGTTTGACTTCTACAAAGTTTAATGAGGTTAAGTAATTGTGTAATTTACACAAGTTTACAAGCAAACTCTAAGATTGCGATATTTAATTTTAACTTAGAATTTTGTATTTGCATATTTTGCACAAAATTTTAAGTTAAAAATTTCAATCTTCGAGGGAAAATTTTTTGAAAATTTGAAAACAATTGTTATTGTTCTTGCTTTTTTTGAACTGAATTTGTTATTGCCATTTCAAAGTCAATTGTCGATACTGTGTCTCTTTCAATTGATAAAAGTGACAAACGACTTAGTCTTTCATCAACCATTGTGGAGCGCAGTTTTTTACAAGTTTCAGTTTTGAAAAACTTGAAATTTTTATATAGTTACAAGCTTCTCTCGGGGGCCCCCCGCAGCCCGGGGCCCGGGCGGTCCGCCCCTCCGCCCCCCTCTTAAGCCGCTACTGGGTAAGGGCATTGGTCCATAAATTAGGGCGTTGTAGGATTGAATTCTGAGTTTAAAGAGTTTAATTTTTATCCTTTTCACTTTTAGCGTTCCTTTAGTAATAATTAGTTTTTTATGTAATCGAAGTTAGAGCTTGTGTCCTACAAAGCACCAAAGCAGGCCACAAAAGTTTGTCTAACGTAACCACTGAAACAAGAGCAGTCGACTCCTTCTTTTTTTTTAATTATATTATAAACCGTTGTATGAACACATTCAGAGTCATATGCATGCAAATAGAATACATTTCAAAATACTATAATAAACTACAATACCCATCGAGTGGCCACATTCATTCATGAAAATCCTCAAACATATCCTTCACATATTTATTTACTGCCATAAATTAGACATGTAATTTAACCATCGATTACAAAACAAATTGTCAACTTTATCACCACTCGCACGTCCTTAACCTTATGACAGAGTCGAGCAAGTGACTCTGGGTATGCGCCCCTGAACATTACCCACTTCCCCGCTTCCTTGTTTCCATATTTATTGTTTTTGTTGCCGTTGTTGTTCCTATAGTTCGTCATCGTCGCAGTCCCATTGCAACCTGATGTGGCGCACCGATGCGGTTTCATGTTACACATGCGCGCTTTAAACCATGCCAGGACCTTTCAAAAGGAACCCAAAACTACAAAAAACATGCAGAGCAAGCGCGGCCACTCGTTAACGAGCATGTAATTGTTATCGGAAAAACAATTCACTGAGTGGTGCGTCAATGTTGACACTTGTGTGTAAACATGATTTTTACATATATTTCTTTGTGGAAGTCAAATATTTCCTAAGAATACTGTTGAGATTTCTCACCAATTCCGGCGCCGCTCATAAGTGGATTGTCTGAGATCATTTCAAAGGCTCAAATGAAACGAACTTAACTCAAAGAGTGTACACTTTGAGGAAGTGCGGTGTCGTGTGGTAAAAAAAAAGGACATTACAGTTGCAGAAGGCATTTGCCATTGGCTACTTAGCGTTTTCCACGAGACACCGGCAGCAACCAGCAATCCAATTTACATACTCAACACATGTGAGCGAACCCAATAACAACATTTATGATGGAGGCAGCAGCAGATCGTCCTGAATCCATTAAATTGGTTTTTCAACCTTGGACACAAACCAAGATTGGCAGCTTTTTATAATCTTTGCCCGAAATGAGCTTACGAACCTTTGGTTGTTATTTGAGCCTTTCATATTTGCAGTATTTCAATCTTTTCGCCGTGGCACAGATTAGGTTAGCGCGCTGGGCCACAACTCAGCGCATTGTGCAGGCGAGTTTGAATTCAGACTGAAACTGTATCAAATAGGAAATGTTTTCTTTCAACAGTTGCGCTCCCAGCCTAAAACAGGAATAAATCAGCTTGAAAAAGTTTAGATTAGATCAAGAAATTTAAAATCCAATTTTTTTATAACTTCAAGCAAACATTCGACCAACAAATAACTCAGTTTTGGTTTTCGCAGTCTCCTATATATGTAAGTAACTTTAAAATTGTATCCATCCCCAGTTGGCTTTTCTAAGCAAATACTTACAATTTTTATTTTATTGTTATTACATTCAATCCTTGCCAAATATGCACCAGCATGATTTCAAATCTACTTCTAACCAATATTCATATCCATAAAATCCACACAAATACATACGTACACACACATACATATGTATGCACATTCACATACATATGTATGTAGCCCCATATATCTCAATATCAACAGCAAAAGATAACGCAACTGTCCATTGAAGTGTGTGAATGAGAAAAAGGTTGCAAATTTTCGCCTCAATTTCTGGCGCACAAATTTACGCCTCGCACCCAATGCCAATTCCACCAATTTGACCCATTTCCGTACGCACACACACATTCACATATAAATACACCCAACAAATCCCATTGACTTTCTAATGCATACAGAGCGAGGACCTTACGCTCACACACACACACATTTACACTTAGTTATAGGAATGTCCAATACGTGCATTTCGGTTACGTATTTATGTAAAAATACACAGCAGTATGAGATTTTTTTAACTCAATTTACGAAAATTGTCCAGCAGTCAACATAATCAACCTCAGTGGCCAAAAACTCAATTTATATTTTATGTCACCTTATGTGTGAATTTTGTCAATCCTTCTGGCAACACACACTCGCCGTTGTACATGTCTGCATGTGTGTGAAAAAGGATTTCCGTTGTCCACTGCAAGCTGGCTGGTGGTGCAAAAGCACATGAAGGAATCAATTTTCCAAAGGACAAGACTGTGTGCAGCGAAGAATTTTAAATAAATTTATTTTATTTATTTTTGTGAATGTGTCCAAATTCGTCGGTGACACGTGCGCTTAGAATAAGAAACTTGTGCCGAAAATATTCTATCCAAAGCTGCCGTATGCTCCGCAGCAGACGCCGGCAAGTGGAGATGGTTGCTTCCGGTCATTTTATTTGCTGCTAAAATTATTGAAAATTGTATCTGTTGTATTTGAAATGATAAATAAATTTATATAGAAACTAGTAAAAAAAATAAGATGGCAAGTTCGAAGAAAATATGAAACTAAAAATAATTGCGATCTCAAATTCAAATTTAAAATTTTTACAAAGTATGAGTATCCTTAGTATTCAATAGAGTGTACATACATACATATGTGCCGTGTAAATAGCGTTATGTATGATTTTTGGTCAGCCTAAATGGATTAATGCCATCTCATCGGGTTCTACCTGCCATCTACCTTCCGGCTCAGCGCATATCCAGCATCCATATGCGAAATCTTCATCCATTCTGCTGCTGAAATGGAACTCAAAAATCTTCTACAATGATGCTTAAAACTTCACATCCTGCCATAAAAACCAAATCACATCAAATGCATTACTTAATCCTTGGCCCAGTATCAGTGCTCCGCCGTTTAGTGGTGTTGTTGTCGCTCTCTCATTTGACAACAACCCGCTTACACGATCACTTACATAATGCATGCGCTCGGCTACTACCCATGACTGCTTGTAAACAATTCAAATCTTGATATGATTTACATGCGACATAATTACCCCCGATTGCAGTTTGTCAAAGGTCCTCGACAGTCAACGCCTCGCTGCCACTCGCACAACAACGTATCGAATGTCAAAAGGCGCATATCAGCTAAGGATCCGACACCATCTGATAACAGCTTCGAGCTGCTACGGGTGCTCGCTGCTCGTAATGTGCGGCGTCCAAGCGCAAGCTGGATGTTTGCCTGGCTGGTTCGCAGCTAAAATCGGCGGAAATGCAGCCCGTGCAAAAATACTCTTTTCGTTGTTTGGCAGATTTGAGATTTGTTTGAAGTGCTTAGCGTTGATCACATTTACAAAAATAAGTGTAAAATCTGATAAGAGTTGGTTTTGCTGTTATACAACGATCATGCAGCCGAAAACAAAATAGAGAATATTTTTGTAAGCTCATTCATGAAATAGTTGAATGGTCTTTCTTGAGCCGACTACAATGTGGTAAGTTGATATTTTGGACCGATTGTGCAATACGCTATGTCGGCATTTCTTTGCAATACAAAGACATATGTACAATTATTTATATATTTGTATGAGTATTGTATATAGTATAGGTACTTACATAAGTATATATAAACTAATAGACCGAATAATTGAATATTGAATAGCGAATATAACATGGACTTAGAAATTCATATGACATACTTAAATGTTCTCGCTTTCTTCAGTAGGGTTACTACCCTTTCTAGTCACACAATAGACCCCAGCTCTAAGTGATATATTTCTGCTTTAAGCCATATCAACCAACCCTAACCTAACATATTTACCGTTTACTGCAGCATAGCTGGGCGAACTTCATGAATTCTGTGATTGAAATAATTAAACGTTTAAACTGAATTCTTGCCACAATGACCTGTAGACATACTATATTCAGAAACCAACACACATCGTGCCTCAGGATCTTTCTATCTAATTATTTTGTTCTAAATAGTACCTTTGTAGATAATAAAATCTCTAATAAACTGAACAAACACTTTTAAAATATGTTTTGAGTTACAATTAGAGGGAGAAATAGGTAGCTGAGCAGGCTTAAGCTTAAGTGAGCTTTCATTGAACGCTGCGACTTCAACCTAACCTTACTTAACCTATAAGTTTTATTTAGTTACTCTTACAATGTTTTCTCTAGTGTCCGGCCGAAACATCTTTTTTGGGCCGAAACCGAAACTGAATTTCGGTTTTTTTTTTAATATTGGGCCGAAACGGAAACCAAACATTCTAGTTGAAATAAAAATCACCAATCAAGCATTTTTTTCAACAAACGAATTTTACATTAAGTAAATAAAGAACAAACAAATAAACATAACATAAAGAAATAAATACTTATTAATAAAAACAATTTATTCATTTTTTAAAAACATCAACATGAAAAAATCATCATTTCGTTCCTTACTCGCTAATATTCAAAATTAAATAATTTAATATTATATGCTAAAAAAAAGTTTATTTACATTGGTGGCATCTAAATAACTCCTTTCACTATATATCTGCTACACAATAAAATGTAAAAAAATATTATAGAAAGTTTCGGCTTCGGCCATTTTTTTGCCGAAACTGAAACTGAAACCGAAACCGAAACCATTTATTTGGGCCGAAACCGAAACTGAATATTCGGTCGGACACTAGTTTTCTCTATATTTTATAGTCGTGCAATTCATTAGTTTTTACCAACGAATATAAAAATCCTGGATTTTAATTGGTTTTGCGTAGAGTTGCATACAAAATTACAAAATGAATTTTGCAACAGCAAAAAGAAGAATGTACTGAGTATAGAAACAAAATAGCAGTTCCAGCGCTGCTACTCTAACATATCCCGCTGTCATAGAGGTGACAAGTTAATTTTGACATCGTGTTGTTGGCGCTGCTGTCGCAATCGTTGCTACCGGATGATCCGGCCTTTGTTGCTGTTGTTGCCGAGGTGCAAAGTGCTGCATCACCGTTCCGTGGTGTCTTGCTTACCAACGAGCAGTTGAGGATTTTATTGTTGTTGTTGCCGCCGTGGCAATTGTTGTTGATTTTTAGGCCGCTACATGTAAAAAGGCGCATTATGTTGTCGTTAATAGATGCTGCCTTACAGCAGCAGCAACAACAACAACAACACGAGCAACCATAATGTAAACGCGCATGTCAACGGCAACGGTAAGCGGCACCGAGGTGGAAAATGTCTGTGTACACGGCGAAATAATTGAAAGGATAATAAAGGACACAGTGTGAACGTCATACGAGGCGCGCTCGTTGTGGCACACTATGTGGGCTACACAATCAGCTTCTATGAGCGTGTATGAGTATGTGTGTGTGTATGAGTGGAAGGCGCATTTTTGCAACTATTTAAAAAGCGTCGCTGTGCTGCTGCCTTTGTGCAGCGCCAGCCGGTTTAAGTGCGCCTTCTTATTGTGCGGTGCGGTGCGGCACAGGGCTGCGCTGGTAGACCTCGGTTGTGGCCGGAGTCGCAAGCCCACAACGCGGCTTCCTCGACTCTTTTGCATGCGCTGTTCGCGACACAATAGCCATACGCACATATACATACATACATAGTTGTATGTGCGCGGTTGTGTAGCGAAAAGGGGTTTGTTGCCCTGCGCGCTTGCATTTTGTTTGCTGTTACAATTGCGCAAAAGTGGAAATCACTTTGACAGGATTCACGCTGTGTCCGCGCAACACAATCAAAATGTAATTTTAATCGAATCGTATGCTGTAGTGATGTTGTTTTTGTTGCACAACAATTTTTTAATAGTTTTGATTTTTTCATTAAATCACTTTTCAATATCTCGCCGGGTTTTTTCTGCTTTCGTTTATGGTGCGCGCTCAAGAAGCGGCTTGACATGATTTTTGTTGGGCAAACATCTGGATTGACGCAGCGTGCGAGCATCGCGCACGTTAATTGCGAAATCAGTTGGAATTTGATTCGGAAAGTGTGATTCGGCAACTGCACGCTCGCGCACTGTTCGCATTTCGGAAGCGTTATTGTGAAAAATTTGATAATTGCTTGGCGAGCCGTGGCGAGTTGTCAGGGCAGCGGTGCGCCGACTGCCCGAAGAGCCCGAAACGCACACATGCACATTTCTGTTGTTTTTCCATAACCCTAAAATATCGCTAAGTCCACGTCTGTTTGTCTTTTATTGATTTTTTTCGTTTTTTGTCGCTGCAAGGACATTTTGCTTAAAACGAAATTTGGTATGAAATTACAAGCTTACAAATAAGCGGGCACTAATTAACAATAGCACGCTCGAAAAATTAACCAGGGGGCTGCACAGAAAAAATGAGCTCACTCCCACTTAACCTCAAGCCCCAACGCCAGAGTCACTGAAGTAATACAACACGTTTAAATATGCCAAAAACAAAGGTAAGCGTAAAATTATTTGCTAATTTGTACAAAATACATACATACAAACATACACCATTGTGTAAACGGTAGGCAACGGGGGCACAATCTTTCCCCTTTTGTTGCCGACGTTACACGATACGCGCCACCAAACGCCGCACAACAACACATACACATGGGGCAGCAGCAATAACAATTGCCTGCAAATAAAATAACAAATTTTACAATGTGCTAATTTGCGTATAAAAAGTGCAAAAAACCCACAGTTGCCGTTTATTTGCTCCCCTTTTTTCACGCGAGCGAATATGTCAAAGGTCCTGGTCGCCTTTATCGTCTTGTCAGTCAGTGTTGATTTGACTTTTACACTTTCTGCAATTTTTTTTGTATCGCCGCTGTTGGCTTTTTGACTGCTTTCGTGCGACACTTTTACATTCGAATGCGTGTAAAATAATATTCTTTCAATTATCCGTAATGAGCGTGCAGACACATTTTTTATGGGTGGAGAGTTTTTGTTTTTTTGTAGCGGCAATTTGAGTGTGAAAGCGGAGGACGAGGGGTATGGGTTGCCGCAGCCAAAAGGAAACCTTTCAAAGTGATTTCGAGTTAGAGGGGGATGACAGAGCCTTATAGAAGTAAATCATTAGAATAATAATCGCATACTTGAAGAAGTCATTTTATGATTGAATTGTGTTGAATTGATGAGCCAATTACTTAAACTCTACTCTCCACAGAAGTTCCACGTTTCGACAAACTATTTGCTTATTGGTGACTTAGCTTTATTTATAAAATTACTAATTGAATTTTTCATATATAGTTAGTAGACAGTAGTACGACTCTATTGGATCCATTCGTTCTTCGTGTTTCTAGACTACCCTTTCGCTATTTTTTGGCAGCTTTGTGGATGCTTGAGCTCTCTATGGTTCCAAGAGTCAACATTTTTATTGGCCTTAACCTCTCGAGCCCGACTTTTTCCCTGTGTCTCGATATTACTTTTTGGTATTTAAATCATGAAACACTTGTCTAAGAAGTGTGCACTAAATGTCGTGCACCAAAGTCTCCACGCCTCTTTGTTAGAGTTCTAGAGCTATTTTACTTTTGAACAATTTTAGCTTAAAATGCGTGAAATAAAATTTGTATTAATATTTGGTAATTACAGAAAAATGATTTAATATTTACGGAAAAATACAAAATTATCACTTTTTGATTTTATTTAACCATTATTAAAAAAACAGGGTTTTGATCAAACGCGCCCAATTCGTAGACTTCAATTAGGACACAAACTTCTCCTGATATCGCTGCAATGTATTGGACATTATTTTAGAGATAACAGTAAAATTTTTGTAATTTGCTTTGAATTCATTTCTAAAAATAAACCCATAAATCAATCATAACTTTTGCTATAAGATGAATGAAAAATGGGTGAAGTTGCTCTCAGGCAACTTTGGGGTCGAAAGGGTTAGGAACAGAGACTGGCGCGAAATGCTTAAAACAAAAAAGTATGTAATTTTGTAAAAGGCTTCTCAATTGATCATTTTTTAAAAGATACATTTTTAATTTAGCAGTAGAAGTAAGTTTAAAAGTAATTTAAAGTACACCTAATTCTGTTTTTACACGGTCTTTTTTACACGGTTTTGATTTAACACGGTTTGAAAATAAAAAAATTTAACATTTTTTTTCACAATTTTATTCCATTTAGCACGATTCAAAATCTTTTGGGCTTAAATTTTTTTTTTTTCAAATATAATTTTTGCGAAATATGTTCATATCACTAATTTAGGGAAATTCCCTTTTGTGGATACAAGCAAATTTACTTGTCAGAGCAATTGAAATGTGTTAAAAAATATTTTGTGAACTATCAATGCAATCAGACGTGTTTGGTAAAGAAATTGTTTATAGGCAAATTAACATAGTTTTTCCAATGTTCCAATGTTTCTTTAATATTCACATTAAAATTTCAACGACATTGAGCGAAACACTTCCTTTGAAGCATGTTTCGTACAAAATTTCGCAGAATACAGTCGCAGCATATAATAAAAAATCTGCTTAATACTTTGTAGTTAGATTCAAGACTGGCGCCAGTGGCCACTTGAACATGGCCAACATGTCGCATCAACAATGTCCCGAAGCCAAAACTTTGCTGATTTATGTACGTCAGCAGCGACGGCAAAAACTATATACGGCCACAGCAGATGATTAAAACGACAGTTGGTGAACAGAAACTGTTGTCGTATTGAGCAAAAAAACAAACACTTTGCGGTGTAGCCGAAACACAACCAGCCAATCAACAACACTCAATGTATGCGCGAGTGTGTGTGTTGTACTCTGCGCTAATCCACAATAAAATTTTACGCCATTCGACAGAAAAAACAATGCAATAAAACACAACACGCCGAGTCAAGAATAGAGTGAACCAATTGAGTTGTCACTTGGGCGCCGCACATGTCCTGCACATTTCAAGTGGACACGCGATACTGCTCGGCTGGAAGTGGCGCACAACACTTTGGATAATGATCGAATGCGATATTATTTAGCTAACTGACCGGTCAACACGAGCGATCCTACCAGGAATTGCAGCAGTCGCAGCGCTGCCTATTATTCAATTTTCTATTACTTAATCGGTGCAGCCGTTGGCGCGTTCTGTTGCCGCCGGCCTGTGGCTGTTTACAATTTGTTTTGACACAGGGCGTAGGCGCACACAAACAGCCTCGAAATTGGAGTAGACATAGGAGCCGCAGTAGCAGCATTGATCCTGCTGCTGTTGCATCGTCGATACGCATCCTTACACCTCGCCATTGTGCGGCGTAATTGGATGCCTTTGATTCGAACTCGTGAACGTGGCCACTCCTTTCAATTGAGCGTCTCTATTTCTTGCCACTTTTCCTTATGTTTCTATTATTTCTTTTTGTTGGCATTTGTTTTTGTTGGTTTCATTTGCTGCAGCAAAATTACGCATAATTCTGTCTGCGGCTACCTGACGGTGTCTGGACCAATTTGAATGTAAATTTCATGCTGATTCTTATCGCGACAGCAAGTTGTGCATCGCATTTTACCAACATAGTGATTAGCTGAATTTAAATGCTTACTTACACTCACACACACACATACACACACCCACACAAATTGAATGCAACGGGCGCTACCATTGCTTGGCATCAGTTACTCGACACATGAGCCTCGGTGCATTGTTGTGATTAATAGGGATCAATTTATTTGTTTACAAATTCGCTTCCTTCGCCTTCTCATCGTTACAGTGTGTTGTTGTTGTGCTTCTTATTATTATTATTTATAAATATTTGTTCATTCAATTACTTTTGCAACAATACGCCAGGAGCGGCTGTTGTGCTAAAAAGGGCTCGGCAAAAAGGCCAACAGAACCTATTGAAAAGGTGTCGCGCTGCTTGAGTTTGTTTCGTGAGATTTCCGCTCCTTATCGCTAAAACAATATGTCAAATGTCTCGCATTCAGCGGCCGTTGCAGCCGCCCTAACCTGCTTCTGATTGCGCTCGAATGTTCTTATCGCACAGTTTAGAAATTTATTACTCGACTTGCGGCGCGCTCGTCCTTCGTCCTGTCGTCTTTTGCTTATCGGGTCTTATTTTTATGGTCAGCTGGCTGCAATGCGAATGCCAAAACAGCGGCAGCAACGCCACTAAGCCAGACGTTTAAGTGCCAAAGCAATAAGAAATCTCACATGTGCCGACTTATTCTATTTAATTTTTTTGTGTTGCTTTTGATTTGCTGCTCCTACGATTTTACGTTATTATTTTTGATGGCCTATGGGGCACGAGTCGTACTTCGCAGGATATGCCGCGGCATATGCGTTGGCTGAGCTGTCTGCTTTTATTTCTACCGTTGTCATTGTTATTGTTGTTATTATTGTTACACCAAAAGGTCAAAGTGAGCGCGTCTCGGTGGCATATGTTCCGGACGCTGCAGTGTGCCCCTCACCTACTTTCAGACGCCTTCGTTCGCACATTGTTGGCTGCTCGTGGAATTGCGGGACGTCCGTAGGTGCGCGTATAGATTTGTCAGTTTTGCAACGCTATTTAGTGTCATGTCAGATGAAATTGAGTTGAAGTTAAGCAGGATAAGCGGATTTATATGAAATCAATGCGATATTTCAATTTGGATTTGCTCGGAGTGTGTGCCACTGCAGCATTGGAGCGTGCGAGGGCAAACGTTTCATTCAATCGATCGCATTGTATCGAGATTTTTACTTAATTTAATACAACTTCCAAATATGTTTGGGATATGTAGTGTGAGCCAAAATCCACTAATACTTTACATAAAGTATGTTAGGTATATGTTTGCTGAATAGACGTGAAATTTCTTAAAATTGAGGCTAAGTTAGGTTAGTTTATTATTATTATTATTATTATTGCCGGGGAATGTGCACTGCGACCTAAAAGATCTTCATGGCCTTCACAATTCGTCCGTGAGTCCAGTATCCAAAAGGAATCTTAGTATATTTTTCATAAACCTTTGGAAACCCAGTCCGATCCTGGTATAATAAAGTCACCCAGGTGCTTTTTCCGTTTGTGCATTAGTGCAGGGCATATGCCTAGTATGTGTATTGCAGTTTCATTGTCCTGCACACAGAACCTACAGAGTTCGTTCACCCTGATACCTATTTTGGTTAGATGATAGTTCAATCTACAATGCCCTGTCAATATACCTCTGATAATTCTTAGATTATTATTTGAGAGACTTATACATTCCTCGAACCTTTTCTTGTTATAAGATCCAATAACCATCTTGGAGGGTTCAAGGCCTGGTTTATTTTCCCAGTATTGATTCCGGATGGTTATCTCGTCTTTCCTGGAAAGGATGAATAGTGCACCCTTGCCTAAACTGCAGAAGGGTTCTGGGCCGACGAAAGGGGTAGACGCCCCGCTTCTTTCAAGTTTGTCGGCCTGCTCATTCCCATCAATACCGGCGTGACCCGGGACCCAGAGCATCCATACCTGATTGTAACGGCCAAGTTCATTCAGCTTCTCAAGGCATTCCGACACCAGTTTCGAGGATACCTGGTAGGATCCTAATGCCTTGATTGTCGCTTGGCTGTCTGACAGGATTGCGATCCTCCGGTTTCGGTATTTCCTCACCAGATTGAAGTCAGCGCACCTTTCAATGGCGTATATTTCCGCCTGGAAAATGGTGGTCTGCTTTCCTGTAGGTACCGAGTATCTAATCCCCAGTCCATACACCCCGATTCCTGTACGTTCCTCCGTTAGAGAGCCATCTGTGTACCAGGAAATCATGTACTGATCTATCAGATATGTCTCTGACATACCTACCCAGCTTATTTTATTACTAAGTTCTGTTTTAAATCTCTTTGTGAAACAGAGCTTCGGAGTAATTGTGTCTCTCGGTATTGCATTCTCCGGATACTGGTCATTCTCCTTTCAATTCTATTGATGTTAGGCTTAATATTTGCGCAAATAATATAACTTTCATCTAAAATTTCAAAACCTGAGGAGATAATTTTTTATCTATAAAAAAACCATTCGAAAATGTATAATTTTTGAAAATGGTCAAAAAATTCAATTTTTTCAACTTTCACCGTCAGTAACTTCCCCAAATCTCATCTGATTTGGACAATGTATATATCGTTGGAAAAGTTAGTTAATTACATTCTGAACGACGGGCTTGTGTTAGTCGGATGGTTGGTTTACAAGATATATGCTCATAACTGAAATAAGAGGGGAAAACGTGTTTTTTTTAATTTTTCGAAAACGCTTCTTAAGCTAATTTTTTGATTTTTAGTTTCGTGTTCAGCAGCTGAGGATTAGTCTAAAAAATACTTTTATTTTTAGGAGCATTTTTCGTGTCGAATAGTGTTATTAAAGATGTCATTTTACAAATGGCGTCGGTTGGTGTTGATGATCTAATGCATGAATAGTCAAAACATCGTGGACGCGAACCATATAAAAATCACGTATTTTTCAGTGACTAAATATATCCTTTGATCTATCGATGTCCAATATTAACGCAATTCGTATTTCTCCAACGAAGTGAACTCACCCGAAATTCTCTCCCCGTAAGTGAAGATATAGCCTCCTTTAGCATGATACATTTTGTTGAATACATCCAATTTCACTCTCGGGTGTGTGACTAGGTAGCGCGAGTGATTATCGACGATCGTTATTTCCGAACGTTGCATGTCATCCGCGAAAATCATTAACACCGGACTCAACGCGATCAGAACTAACAATGTTTTTGTGAGCATTTTTGTGTTCTTGTATGGTTTCAACCAGATATCGGTACGAAAGTGCCAGTTTTCACTCAAACTGCTTTCAAACGATTTCAGTCGTTCATAAAACAAATATACAGTTTAATTGTACGATTGGCACTTTGGCAACTGCTCCGTAAGCTTAACGATTTGCAAATAACGCAATCGTTAGTACTTATACGAAAGTCGCAAGACGAATTGGCCATTATTCCGGCCCATCTTATCGTTATCAGCGCGAAAAATTGCTGAATTTAAAACACCCAACGTTACCAAACCCTCGAATCGAATCAGTTTTTCCGGCTCACACCCAATAAGTGAAATTATACTTTGAACATTATAATTTATAAAAAAAAAACAAACACTAAAGTTAATTCAGGCATACCATTCGCTAAGAGCCTAATCGCACATCACATCGCTGAAGTAGGACTAGACAACTTATTCTCTAGAATTCCGTATTGACACGATACTTTTGTGCAACACCAGTTTTTTATACACTCGAAGAAATATAAAGTAGTAAGTGAAAAAGTAGATAATTTCTTTCAACTGATGTTGGGAGGTTGAATAACAAAAGATGCTCTCAAAAAATTTCTATCATCATGAATATCATTTTCTGCTAAGCTTAGTATCCAAAATTTTATTTAATTTGAGAAACTTTATTTTTCCGAATGGGGTTTAATTAACTTAAGCCAAACATTATTGGAAAAAATAAATAAATAAATTGGAAATAATAATAAGAAATATTCCTTTCAGCATTGAGTAATGCTTTATCTTAACAAATTTTCCAGTAACTAGAAAAATTTCAGCTTGGCATGACAACGTCAACAATGCTGTATATGAAGAAGTGGTCATTGTCCAGGAGAAAGTGAAGAACAATTCACTTCGAAAGGGCTAAATGAGGAACTGCATTGTCACAACGGTGTACGCAAATAAAATATTTGGTTTTCTGTTCCAATGCGAATATTAATGAAGACTGCATTTATCTGTGATTTCTTCGGAACTATTCCAACTAAGTTTTCTTTATTTTGTTGCTACAACTTTATTGGTCCTTTATTTAATCACGTTGCCGCTGCAACTCGTTGTTGCCGATGCCGATTTGAGTTGTCAGCAGCTTCAGCACACATCGTTTTGCTGTCCTCGTGCGCCGAACGCCTGTTGGCTCTGCTTCTTTCGCCTCCAAGCGAGACAATAAACACCGACAAATGTCTTACTAATTGCCACACTTAGCAGGACACTCGCTCGCTCCTGTTCACATCGGCATTCGGCAGTCAATAGCAAATCTCCTGTTGCGCCCGATCCACATGCGATAGTGCGCAATTATCTGCAGCTGCTCAATTTTTGGTGCCAGTTCGATATCTGTTGGAAGTCTTCATTGCCCTCAAACAACCGAAGAGAATTTAAATTAAATAGATTTGCAACCAGCAACGTGTGGCTCGGTTGCCTCTTTGCCGCTCCATGTGCAGCTTGCATCAGCCGCATTGCCACATGCCGGCCAAGCATCAGAGCCACAACAAATACCTTCTCGTAAAACTGTCACTTGGCCGATTCGCACATCAACAGCAACAATTACGACAACAACAATTTACAACTAACAATTGAAAATCAAATGAAAAAAAAACAAAACGGCAGTCGATGAGCGAGTTGTCACAGCGAGAAGAGCACATAAAGCGTGCCGCCGCCGCCGCCGCCGACGCTAACCCAAAATGGCCACTGCGGTGTACCGGGACGAACATATCTAAGGGCCGCAATTATGCAACACGTAGGCAATGTGCAAAACTCGACCGACAAAAGAAGACAAGAGCCAACGAAAAAAACGCAAGCAGAACAAAGAGGAAAAGGGCAAAATTGGACAACAGCGCCCACTGCCCTGCGCAGCGTTCGCCCCTTTTGCAGTCACAGCCGAGCGGACAAACAATTGAGAAATGGCATTCGCCATGGTCACCAGAGGAGGCGTCGCACAGCGGACATGTTAGCTGACCAATAATGACCACCGCAATCGCCGTCGCCGTCGCCGCCGCCGCCGCCAAAGGCCCAAAACTGCAGCGCCGACCACTCGCCCAATGCGCCGCTGGGTGCTATTGGCCGTTGAATGTCCTTAATTAATGTACTTGGCAGCACACCGGCGACAATAAGTCAGCTGCATTGCCGCCGGTCGCTGACCAGCGCCGCCACCAACGTGCCCAGTGCCCAGTGCGTGCGGATTAGAAATATGCGTTGCAGCGCGCGCACACCTTCCGCGCTCGCTGTTATTTACATTGCGTTTTATTGTCATGCACACCTCTCTTTAACCCCCTCCCCAATTCCCTATGCTCAAGAAACATCAGCGCTTCCCGCTTTGTTCAACGAACGAGCGAACTAAATTGAATTGTTACCTTCGCTGACACAACTGGACATAATCACGTTTCGGTGACTGCCAGCGCGCCGCTGCGCATGCGCAGAACGCCCCATTTCGACGTCTGCATCTGGAACGCCCCGCAACCCGGTACGCAAATCATCGCTGTTGGCAGTCGCTGCGACAACGACTCCGGATTTGCATGTGAAAGCGAATTGTTTGGAAAATGTTTCACTTTTGCTGCGGCGCGCGTTTGTAGTCGTCGTCCGACTGTGCGTGCGAAGGCCGCTTTGTGATGTCTTCATTATGCGCTCTTCGAAAAGACGCCGTCCAATTCGCTTTCTTCACATTCGTGGTCCGATTTGAATGCTTTCAATAAACCCCAAATTAAATGTTTTGCGGTGCGCGTACGCGGTAAGCCGCATTCGCTGAGTTCTCAGGGCGCTGTGTTCTTTCGTCGTATTTCTTTCGAGCTTTGTTGCCGCAATATTTCTCATAAAATTCTCATTTAGGGTACTAAACACTTAAAATTCATTCCATATCGAGATTTGTCAGCCGTCTCAAAGTTGCCATTGGATATTTTAGCCCCTAGCGATATACCTGTATTTATTTTAATAAGCAAACATTTGAATTCTGATTTAGTTGTTGTTGTTCGTTTTGTTGCGGCGTGGATATTCAACCACAAAAGTTCCTACTCGGAATTTAACGCAACTGACATTATATTCACTTACAATATTCCTGCAAAAGAATACTGTGCGACAATTGAAGTGCAACACTTTCAGCATTTTAGCGGAGACTCGTCTCTTCTTGGACCTTTCAGCGCCCTCTAGTGTAGTTTACTGCTTGGTGTGTGCCTTCGCCACACTTAACATGAATAAGAAAAAATGCAGGGCGTCATGTGTATTTAATTCTTAACTAAAAGAATATTTTTTATAAATTCGTGAACTTGTTTACATTTTCTTATTAGAAATTTTATAGCAGTTGGAATAATTTATTTTTTTCTCCTTATTAAACATTCACCTAGAAAAAATCAGCTTGGTTGAACAATTAGTAGTTCGTCGCACACAGCAAAATCATGTGGCATCGCCACTTCTGTACCATTGGCGATATTTTGGTCCTTTGCAAAGAAATGTTTAGCTAAGAAAAATTAAATACATAAAATTAAGTAAAACAGTAGCAATAAATTTCGGTATTGCCGTTTCGGTATCAAAAAAAAATCAAGTGCCAACTCGCTGTACCTGGGTGCGTGAAACAAACTGTCATCTGTGTTGCTCGTTTGATGGCATAAAATCAATGTTCTTTTTCAGATATCGACTGGACACGTCACTGTCGCGTCAGATTAGCGCTCAACCATGGCCCGGCAGCGTCGTAACGTTGCAAGTAGCAGCACCAACGCCTCCGCTTCCAGTCACAAATCTAGCAAAGCTACCAATTCGACGCCGCAAACCCCAACGGCCGGCTCGAACGGTCAGAACAAAAACAAAACGGCCCCAAGCAAACACGCCAATGACATGCACTCGACGCACAGCAGCAGCGGCGGCGCGAGCGGCTCCAGCTCGAGCACCATTTCGTCGTCCACATCCACATCGGCGACCGGTAAAGGCAAAACCAGCCACAAAAAGAAAACCACCTTCAACCTGTCCACCAAGCTGATCTTGGACAAGTGGAAGACACTGATCGGTTGTGTGTGTCTGGGCGTGGCATCGTACTTTGGCTACTTAGGCTACCTGGAGACACGCGTCAACACGCCCTTCGACAACCAAAAGATGGTGGCGCGTGCCGGTCTAGACGACCCCGAGCGCTACTGGGGCTCGTACCGTCCGCTGACCTACTTCGGCATGAAAACGCGCGATCCGCACTCGCTGGTGATGGGCCTCATGTGGTACACGCCGTCGAACCTGGGCCATGGCGGCAAGGGCATTCGACACTGGTGCGAGCAGAGCGACAACCTGGGCCGCTATGGTTGGACGCACCACGACGGCCGCTCCTTCGGCGTTCAGGAGCTGCACGATCTTCCGCTCGAGCTGAAGACATCATTTGTGAAGTACCCGGGCGGCAAGCAGTTCGGCGGCGACTGGACTGCGCGCATTTCCGTGCGCAACACGTCACAGGCGTGGGACCGCTCCATCTCACTGATCTGGTATGTGGCACTGGACGAGCGTACCAACGGCCACATCAAGTACGTGTCCGACGAGAGCAATCCCGAGGCGGGCGTGTACGGCGAGACGTCTGGACTGGGTGAATTTCAGGTGCGTGCTACTGCCACGAATTGGGTCCAACCGAAATTCAATTTTGTTTTTCGTTACGTAGGTGCGCTTTCATCCGATCAAGGGACGCATACTGCACAAGTCCTACCTGAGCACGGTGGCCCCGTCGCTCAGCAAGCTGAAAGAAACTGTGTTCTCGCACTTCCGCGTATTTCCAGATAAGCACGGCAATCGCTTTGTCGGGCTGCCGGGCGAAATGATCTCACAAAATGGCGGCGTCGCGGCCGACCCCAATTTCATCGCCATTCAAATAACCGCCGAAGTGGACTTTTCCATAGATATCACCTACCAGTCGACGTCCGGCTTCGCGGTGGGCGAGACCATACCGAAGCCACCTACTGGGCGTGAGTACACGACGTCACTGCAGGAGCGAATCGCCGAGTTCGATCGTCGCTTCGAGGATACGTTCCAGCTGCGCGCGAAGGGATTCGCGCCTGAACAGATCAAATTCGCCAAGTACGCCTTGAGTAACATGCTTGGCGGCATCGGCTACTTCTACGGCTCGAGTCGCGTGCAGTCAGTGCACACGAAGAACCCGGTGCCCTACTGGAAGGCGCCGCTATATACGGCTGTGCCGTCGCGTTCGTTCTTCCCGCGCGGCTTTCTCTGGGACGAGGGCTTCCATGGCCTGCTGATCTCCTCGTGGGATCTGGATATTGAACTGGACATTATGTGCCACTGGTTCGATCTGCTCAACGTTGAGGGCTGGATACCTCGCGAGCAAATACTGGGCGTCGAGGCGCTCGCCAAGGTGCCCGAGGAGTTCGTCATGCAGCACAATTCAAACGCCAATCCGCCCACCTTCTTTTTGACGCTGAAAAAGATACTAACACACCACAAAAAGGAGCTGTCGGTGAAGGGTCGGTTCGCCGCACTGGAGCGGCTATATCCACGACTGCAGGCCTGGTTCACTTGGTACAACACCACGCAGCGCGGCGAGTGGCTGGGCAGCTATCACTGGCGCGGCCGTGATGCCACTAGCGAGCGCGAGCTGAACCCCAAAACACTCACTTCCGGACTGGACGACTTTCCGCGCGCTTCGCATCCCACTAACAACGAACGTCACGTTGACCTTCGTTGCTGGATCGGTTTTGCAGCCGAGGTTATGAGCGAGTTGTCCACGCTGCTGGGCAAGGACGACCTCAAATACTATGAGACGGCATCATTCCTTGCGGACAACAACCTGCTGAACGAGCAGCACTTGAGCCCCTTCACCGAAACCTACTCTGACTGGGGGCTGCACACGGACTCGGTAGTACTAAAGCGACCGCAAATCACTCAGAAGAATCTGCAAAAGTACCAACAGCAACAACTGGAAATGGTGCGTGTCACTTTGAAGCAACCCGATCTGCGCTACGTGGACTCCACCTTCGGCTACGTGAATCTGTTCCCGTTCTTGCTGGAGATGCTCGATCACGACTCGCCGCACTTGGGCAAAACGCTGCGCGAAATTCGCGACCCCAACGGACTCTGGACCAAGTATGGAGTGCGCTCGCTGTCCAAGAGCTCGCCACTATACATGAAACGCAACACCGAGCACGACCCGCCGTATTGGCGCGGCCCGATCTGGATCAACATCAACTACCTGGTGCTGAAGGCGCTACGACACTACGGCACTGTTGAGGGACCGCATGCGGCGCACGCACGTGACATCTACAACGAGCTGCGCGAAAATGTAATTGGAAATATCTTCAGGGAATACCAAAGAAGCGGCTACATCTGGGAGCAGTATGACGACACCACCGGACACGGCAAGGGCTGCAATCCTTTCACCGGCTGGAGTTCGCTGGTGGTGCTGATAATGGCCGAACAATACTAGCCGATCAGAGGCACGTGACGAATTTTTAGGTGTTTTATTAATTTTTTTTTTAAATCGGCATTTAATTGTGATTTGTGTCATTCTAAGCGACGCGTTTTACTGACTACGCAATTGCCATTTTTGTGCAGCGGACGCAATGATCTCAATGCTAGCTGCTGCCGCAACTTTTTATATTTAATCTTTGTAAAGTTTGCACAGTTGAATTGCATGCAAATATTTATTGTAGAACTAAAACAAATGTGAACTAAATAAATTTTAGAAATAATTCGAAAACGTGTGCGAACAAGCAAGAATTTTCATGTGGCACAGGACCGACAAAAAGCAATATGAGCGAGTGTGGCGAACAATGACCCGTGTTTTCAACCCCAGCTATCGTTAAGTTCTCGGTTGTACAATTCAATAAAGTTATGATTTCATTTAAGTAATAGCATAAATATTGACTATACTAAATAACTTTTGCCATTGTTGTTGGACACTTCTTATCTACTGCGGTTTTCAGTGTACCGTAATACATTTATTTAGTCATACATTTATCATATTCTTACTTGCCAGGCAATAACAACACAATAGACTAACGTAACGTCATTTGTATGCGTTACAAAAATTAAGACTTATGTGTATGCATGTATGGTGTATATAAATCATATCGTATTGCATGTCTGCTAGACCAAAACGAAACTGTTCGATTCGAAAGTTGATACGTTAACACAATTTCACTACACACAAATTCTCGTCTAAACATATTCATAATTGCTTTACTTAAGAACTACATTAGTTAACGCCATACAAGATTACAATATTGCTCACAATAATCCCCGTTACAACCGATTGCAAAAAACAAAAATAAGGCAAACACACTTCGCATATTTATGTATAAATGCAGCAGGAAAGAACAACCCGTTTTCGATTTCGGTGAAAGCGATTTTCAGTACTTAAACACAACAAACGTAACCTAACTAAAACTAAACACATCGAACTGCTGCAACTTAAGTACACCTACAGTTAATTTTAGCTTTTATTTTTTAATTTGATTTTTTGTAAAAGCACATTTTTAAAGTGCGTTGAAAAAAGTCAAATGTCAGACGAGTCTACTAAAAGCAAAACGTTTCGATATTTAAAAATGTTGAGATAGCGAACAACTCGAAGGCCCAAATGATTTAGTGAGTTTAAAATAAAGCTAAAAACTCTTTATGAAAACTTTGTCAAAGTGTTAGTTGGGTGCATATATGTATGGAGTGCATATATGTATGTATATTTTGGCAGTTTGGTAGTACTTCTTTATTGGCAGTAAGCTTAGACGACAAACCCACGTATCACAATGCAGCTTGTTGACATTTAAGCAAGCAAAACAAATGCACCTGAATAGGTACGTCAGTTGTCTCCAACGAAAGTAAAATATTCAATTGTCATAAATTGTTTCATGCAGACCAAAGCATATTTCTCTAACCACCAATCGGGTGGTTTGAAAGTTAATTATTTATAGTAGTTTTAATGTATACACGTATAGAAACACATGCAAAACATTTTCTGCAGCCTGCCTACAGAATGAAAAGTCATTGCGAAATTAGGTTGTTGCCAATATTGATAGAAATACTGCATATATAGTTGTGTGAATACAATAAAGAAATATGTTGACTGTATTTTCAACACTATTTTTGAAAGTAACCAATAGAACAATGTGGTTCCATTTTGAGTTCTCACCAACTATGTAAGACAATTTTACTTTCAGTAGACTCAAATCTTGAAGATAGCCGTTTGTATACAATGTATTCCCTCCCCGGATTCCTTGAGAAAAAGCACAAAAAAGCTAACACAGCAGCTGAGATTTCTATAAGAAATTAACCACAGTCTATGCGTAGTCATTTTAGTCCTCCTTTTTACTTCTGAATGGTGGGAAGCGTTCCAGCAGCGCACACAGTATGCTGCCCGGTATGCGTTGGTGTTTATTGATGAGCTCTTCTAACGCAGCAGCCACCTGCAAAGAATGCAAACAGTCACTTTTGTATCGACAGTAATATAGTTCAAATTAAGCCTAAAAGTATGCCTACGCTTTAAGCACATTTCTACTTGGCTCTTCTTGCGTAGCACACTTTCAGGCTGGCACCAAGTGCCGTGTGGCCACCTTTAATTGCAGCTGCTCCGGCGTTAAACTGCCATCGTACGGTATGGGCGCGCCCAGGTAGGTGCGGAATTTCACTGGAAATCCGCCGTAGATTGGATAGACCGGGATGCGCACCGCATTGTACAGCCGCAGAAAGAACGTACGAAAGATGCCCACCTGCCGGAAGCCTTCGCGCAAGTTCTGCGTGAAGCACGGTATGATCGGCACCTTCGCCTCCAGCGCCACCTTGGCGAAACCGACCCGATTGCGCCACAGCAGCTCATAGTAGTGGTCGCCGAATTGTGCCTCGTACACGCCGCCCGGCGATATCGACAGCAGATTGCCCTCCTTCAGGATGCTAACGCACGACTGCACCGTACCGGGACTGATGTGGAATGCCTCGGAGATTGTGCCCCAACCGGGTAGCTTGAACAGGAACCGATCAGCGATCGTATAGATGAGCCGATCGTGCTGCAGAAGCATGCGCGCGTTCAGGTAGTACATGTCGATGGGTATGGCGCCGTGGTAGTACACGATCAGCGCGGGGCTGTTAAGCGGTATGTTCTCCATGCCGATAACCTCGTAGCCATGATAGATGCGCGCATGCGCGTCCCACACCGCGGCCACCAGCTTGCGGCCCACTTCCCAGAAGCTCCGATCCGTCTGCGCGGCGCGCATTATCACTTTCCTAAAAATACAATTGCAAGAAGTGTGAAAATGCGTGAAAGTGACGGCGAGGCAGCTCGTTGTGCGCGCTCTAATCAAATTTGCTAAATTAGACCAAATCAGGACTGAGGTGCGACAGTGACGGCAATGCTGGTACCGGTAGCCACGCGTTATCAGTGCGGCGCCGCGCTCAGCCCCAAACAAACAATCAATTAATAACCGGTTTAGAGCGAAATATATCAACAACAGCCAACATGCCGAATGTAAGATAAAAGCAAAATTAAATTGCCGATGTTAACCAGAAAAGCAGCAATAAACCAGCACCACATACACCCGATGACGCGACGCTCGGCCGGGCCGAAAGAAGTTGCCTGAAGTTGCGATAAAAAGTGAGCGCAACAATTTGGGGTCGTTAAAATGTGCCGCGCGATTAGAAGACACAGAAATTACGCATTACCAAACCGACCAGTGCATCAGGCGATGTCGCTAGTATTGGCCCGATACGTGTCGAGTGCTGGTCATTGGCTAATGTGAGAGTAAGGATTTGTGATGTTTACGACTGACATATTTGTGCCCCATTCCCACATCTGCTTCCACGACAATGCGCAAACGAACCTTGGCCAATGTCTTTAACCCTCGGATGGACTTTGTCGTCTGGCCAGACGAAATGGTTCAAAAAAATAAAAAAAACACAGATTCATCTCCATTTTACAGTGTATTTGTACATACGTTGCGTACCATATAAACATAATAAACTTCATCTGTCATTGCGCTTTGCCTTTGTCACAAGCCTCACCCAGATTTCGTCTGGCCAGACGACAAAGTGCAAATGTGTAGTAACTAATTACTGCCCACCGAAGGGTTAATTATTGAATTGTTCAATGAAAACAAATTAAATTCGAATAAATGCTTATTTATGATTATCATACTAAAACAAAAAACAACAACAACAAAAAACTAAAAAAACAAACTGCTATAAAAATCGAATTGCCCAATAAATCGCACAAAAATCGCGAGTTTCATATTTAGTGCAATTTCGTCACGATGACACGTAAAATTAGCAGCGCAAAGTGTCAGCAAAACCATGTCTAATTAATTCACCATTTCAATAATTAAGTCAATGTGTGGGCAAGACAACAGTAGTCGAATTTCGCAGACCTATGACGTCAGCAACAGCTGAAAAAGTTTATAAGTTGACGCTTAGCGCTAATACATAGAATGCAATTAATGTTATTGCTCAGTTGCTGCAAAAATTATAGTGATACAGAGCGACGCAGGGTAGTAATCTTACACAACAGGCATTAATAATGAGTTAAAGTAAATAGTATACTGCACCAATTATAGCACAAAGCAATGCATAGAGTTAGCTACATGCATACGGTGAGCGTGCAAAGGTGAGCCAAGGATTCTCAATCTTTTCTTTGGGCATATTTTTCTTGCAAAATCTAGTAAGACAAGTTTTGTTCTTGAGCATGTTTGGCGATTAATCACTGTTCCGTCAGCGCACATTTATACAAAAACAAAGAATATTTCAAGTGTATTAAAGGTCGGGCCAGCAGAACATAGTACAACCTGGGGAGGGTTTAGGACTATTACGCACAAGTAATTGTTGGTTGGCTAACAAAAAAACAAAATTATGATCATCACAGCTGTTAAGTGATTGTAGCTTGAAATTCTAAGGGACGCAACTTGCAAGCACTTCGAAAGTATAGCTTTGAAAGATTTATCAATTTTGAAATTAAATTAAATGAATGACAGCCCACAATAGCAGTTTCAAGCGATCTGTTATTCTGTCCTATGACTGAAAGCAATTATTGGTTTTCCAATGACGAGCAACAAGTCTGTGCATGTCTCTTTAGGCAAAACAAATATCGCGAAGAGCGCAATTTTCCGCTAAGAAACCGGCAAATAGTTAGTAGTCAAACTGCCTTTAACTCATTAATTAGCCAAGAATATTTTAACAAGGACAGAAAGGCCATTAAAAAATGTACTTCCGACGTGGCAGTGTGTGTATTCCATAGAAGGCCACAAATAGTATTTCATTAAGTTTTTAACTGAATTTATTTTCCCTCCACAATAAACTAGTTCTATTTCAAGTCTCATTTCATTTCTCATTTCTCGTTTGCATTTTTGCAATGTGTTTTAAAATCTTGCATAAAACTTAGCACTTCCGCATTATTGAATTATTTCCAACGAAGTTGCTGTGAGTTTTTCATTAGCTTTAATTTCGAACAACTGGCAATTACAAAAATTGCATGTCATTCAATTGCAGCGCAAATACAGCAACAGATGTGCTTTGGTAAAAGCTTTAAATTCGTTTGAATACGATCACTCTTTACGCCAAACACAAGTCATATAGACACTACACAAACAAATGGACGCCAGTACGCAACATGTAAATACGAACTTTGTCTCACAAGCTAATCCAAATTCTATATACAAAACAAGTCAAAATTATACCAAAACAACATTCAACATTTTTGAATCTTGAACGCTTTAGCTACATCGCCACAACAAGCGAGCTCACAAAATGTACAGCCACGCATTGTTGAAGCCCGAAAGGCGTTTCGATCATTAGATAAATGCACACATGTACACATACATAAGCATGGGTATATCCACGAAATTGATAGCCATGGGGCAAGCAATCGAGCATGACACTAATTGAACTGACCAGTTGCGGTAGAACCGGCGCGCAAAGAAGCTAAAGAGCTACCATATTTGCAACTATTAAATTGAAAAGCAAAACAGACTTGTTAGCCGGCATACAACTCGATAAAATGCACATTGTAAGGGTGAAGCGTAAACAAGTGCATGGCAAATAATTGCATAGTGGAAGAAGCGTAGATGTTGGAGATGGATTTATAGACATTTGTGCCTCACCCTAAGCTGCTTAGTTGGTATTGAATGCTTGTTTAACAGCGTGGCGGCCTCCGGAGCTCAGTGGTTAGTGCGTTGAACGACGAGTCAGAAAGTGGTGGGTTCGAATACTAACTGAACCAACACCAAATAAAGAAAGTTGTTCCCTTCCTATGCAGAACTTAACGCACTACATACTATAATTCTCATTGATAAGTAACCATTTAGATCTTAAATATCAATAAATACGACGAATATGTCAAAAATACGAGTTAAAAGCCGCAAACGGCTGAAAACCGCTGTCTATTTGAATATATATATTCTTTAAATTCCAAGCCGCCGTGGCTCAGTTGGTTAGTGCGTTGGACCGCGAGTCGAAGGCAGCAACCTCAGGTTCAAATACTGCCTGTAACACCTAAAAAAAAATAACGGGAAAACTCGTTTTCTCTTTCGGTGGCTGTCCTCTCAGCTGGAAATGGCAAACCTCTGAGAGTAAAAATTGCTTATGAAAAAGCTCCCAACCTGCCGTTCGGAACCGGCATAAAACTGTAGGTCCCTTCCACCCGCGTACAAATTCACACGCACAACACGGGTAGTTGCGGGAAGCTAGGCCTTAGTCTCGCGAAAGCGGGCTGTCGTGCCAGTCAATTATTATTAAAAATTATTATTATATGTATGTAGGTATGTTTACTCTCAGCTTTATCAAACGCATAACAATGGTCTCGTATAAAAGTCAACGCAAGTTTTTTAAAATGCATACAAATTTAAATCATATGTAGCGGAAATTATTACATGTTGTTTGTCAGACATTTGCTGCTATTATTTATCCACATTGAAATAGTTTCTTATCATAAAAAGTATTACAAAATTATTTCAGATTAAACATTTCAAACCCCGCATTATTCATATTTACACTTTTCAAAACAATGATTCACTCATCAACAACAAACGCCACCAATTCGATATCAGCAGTAAGAACATTTCATTCGGTTTGAACCGACTATCTGATACCCTACTGGTACTGCTAAATTTTGTCGGCATGACACCCACTTCCACGTCTCCCCCTGGTTGACCAGCTTTTGAGTTTATTTATTTCATAAATTTTTAATACAATTTAAAAAAAGATTATTGTTTATAAATAAGTTGTTTAACTCGCTTGAAATCATGTCTTATCATTGAAATAATTTCTTATAGGAAGCTTATCAATTATCAACGATCATCAAAGCTATAAGCCAACATAAGGACAAAGACTACAGCACCTAATTTCTTCTTTTCTTATCTTTATAACACAGAGACAGTAGACAAAAGTGAAGCCTCACATAGTCCGCTTGCAAAGCTTTATCAACTACGCAACAGTGCCATAATCAATAACATTTCAATTTGTTACGGCATTTTCTGCCAGTGCGCACCCAAAATACAAATCTGGCTTTTCCGCAACGCTCAGTGACATTTTAAAGCAAATGCAAAGAATTGTATATTTTGCAATTGGCAAGTGCCACAAATTAAAATAGTTGCAAAACCCGCGAAAAACGCTTAGCACCTAATTTATAAAAATTAAGCCGGTGTTTGCGAAATTTCAAGCCGACCCGTGGCACTTTTTCTAGACACGCATTTGCAATACGCAACAGGAAACAATCTCAAGCGGGCCGGAGCGATCGCGCTTACCTGTGCAATTTGTAAATGAAGAGCATTACGAACGACACGTAGATGAGGATGACGAAGACGAAGGGCAGCAGGAATGTCACAATCAGCGGCCATAGCAGCCGATATAGCCACAGCGAATAATCCAGATCGATGTAGGCCGCTGCAAAGGTAAACCCAAGCACAGACAAGCACAAAGTGCACATTACTACCAACCGCGCCAACTGGCCACAAAGCCACCGAATTCGACAACTTACAGAGAAACTCTTGGAGACCTTTTGTTATGTTCTGGAGAAAATCCATTTCGTTTGTCGGTTGGCTGAGCTGCTCTTTACGATGCTTTGTGACTTCGGCCAGCCGCTGGAGGAGAGAAGGTTAATGCCCAAAAAATATGCAAAAGTGCCGACGCGCCAATTATGGCGACCGACGTCAACGTCGTCGAACTGCTGCTGTTGGTGCTATCGAATAGCTACAGTCGCTGTTGTTGCCGCTGCCGCCGTAGCTGCTACTACTGCTGCTGATGGCGACGATTATGGCCGCTTGGTGGATGGCTCAGCTTACGGCTTTCTGCCTTTCAGTTGGCCAATTTGTCGTTTGTTGACCCAATTTTCACTTGATTGTTTTTTATGCTTAACTTTTTGCCAGACGCTTATTTCGTTTTTGTAGTACTCGTTTACTCGCGGTTGTTGTTGTTGTTGTTTTGCTGGTCGCGTTCTTCTCACCGTTTGCTCATCAATTCATTTTGTGTATTATTTTCTATTAATTTTTCACTTTTTCAGTGACTCTTTCCTCGTCTGCGCTTTTTGCGCATTTCTTCAACTTTACGTCCCACTGTGTTGAGCTGTTATTGCACTCGTCGCGTTCTTGTATTTGATTGCGTATTTTTCAGTTTTTTATTCACCAAGCAATTTGTTGCATATTTTGTTTACTTTTTTCAATACTTCACAACAAAGAAAAACAAATATTGTCAACTTCCGTAGCCAATGACAGGCACAAGCGACTGAAAGCCAAATAGCGAAGGGGAAACATCGCTTGACAAGTCGGCATCAGCTGTTCATCAAACTGCACTCAATGTTCTGCCTCATGCCATGCTGCCACGTAGTTATTAGTCTGTAAGAATTGTTTATTCAATGACTTAAATAAATAAATAAATAAATAAATAATTTAAAAGTAAAGATGAACAATAAAAAAAAAGTAATATTCGTAATATATTCGTAATATTTGACGAAATTGTCCAAATTTTTCCGTAACTAAGATTACTGCATATATATTTATTTGCAGCTAACCAGGTTTGGAAAAGATGTAAAAGTAAGGTAAAGACCGGACAAGAATAGTAATTATGGAGAGTGAAAACGTTGCGAATCAGCGGAAGAAACCAATTGGGAATACTACGGTTGCCGTGGCGCCGAAAATGAGGAATAAAATTTTTCGATATCTCGCTTCGATTTCGAGATATCGAGGTTCAAAGTTTTTATATTGCCATATTGTGCACACCTGACTGTTGCCTGATGTGGTGGTGACTCCCATGAGGGTTATTTTTTTAGCACCCGGCCGAAGGCCGGCCACCTGGGAAAAACTTATTGCCAAAAAAACTATGGCTTGGAACTATGGATTTCAACAAAAAATATTGTGCACACCTGACTGTTGCCTGATGTGGTGGTGACTTCCATGAGGGTTATTTTTTCGATATCTCGCTTCGTTTTCGAGATATTGAGTTTCAAAGTTTTTATATTGCCATATTGTGCACACCTGACGGTTGGCTGATGTGGTGGTGACTCCCATGAGGGTTATTTTTTTAGCACCCGGCCGAAGGCCGGCCACCTGGGAAAAACTTATTGCTAAAAAAACTATGACTTGGAACTATGGATTTGAACAAAAGATACTGTGCACACCTGACTGTTGCCTGATGTGGTGGTGACTTTGAACCTCGATATCTCGAAAACGAAGCGAGATATCGAAAAATTGTATTCTTCATTTTAGACTTATTTTTGGTCGATCTATCTAAAGACACCCTCAAATGGCGGCGGCACGGAAACCGTAGTCGTGCCAACCAGTTGATATATCAACTTTTTGTATTATATTCCAGAATATTGTTATGATTTTAGCAGATAAAGTTAATAATTTTCATCGATCAACGTTCGATTTTTATAAATATTATTTTTGTATTTGTTTATCTCTCTTAAAGAAAAGGGTGGGACGACTTGCAAAAGGGGGCGGTTTGCAACATATAACATAGTGGAATGGTTTGCGGTAACCGCGCTCCAGCTTCCCTCAGCTTATACGATGTGCTTGGACTATTTGTTCGCAGATTCAACTACGTGATCGCACAAGAATAGTAGCGATAGTGGGTCCTACTCAGCTTGCACGAATTACAACTGCACTCTCGACGAATTTCATTTCCCAATTACCCATATAAATACATAGAAGCGTTAACAATCAACAGTTATACAAAAGCAATTTTATTATTTGAAGGTGGCCTTACTATTTGTTTGCTCTGTTCGTTTTTCATACGTGAACTGCGAGAGAACTGTCAGCCGATTTTGACAATAAACCGAACGATGCTACTACCTTGGAATCGCCTTTTCATTTCTCAGCAGCGCCTTGTAGCACGTGTTTTTGTTGTCGGTGCAACGTGAATTATTGCACAAATAATTTGTAAAACGCTTAAAAATGGCGAAAATTCGGTCGAAGTTGAAGCGCCACACCAAAGGGAAAACCTGGACGAAAGGACAATCGTCCACTTCAAATCCCGAGCAGATGAAACATCGTCTAAAGGCCAAGTCGCGCTTCTTTCAACCGAATCTGAGTTTGGGTATTGAAATCGACTTAATACACAAAACTGTCTGAATTTACAATCGCCATGTTTCCAAATAGTACCGCCCGAGCCCGCTGCGAATCCCAACACCCTGACACTAGATGCTGTGCTTAAGCATGACCAACGGTTGGCATACAATGCTGAAACAACAACAGTAAACGACGTTGCAGGCAGTTTGAGGTCGTTCAAACTGGACGACGACGAGGACGGGGATGAGGGCATGTCCGAATCACAACCGGGCACGTTTAAAACTTTCAAGACCTTCGCCTCCAACTACAGCTCGTGCAGTAACATGAGCTTCAAGAAACTGCTGGTAGGCTTTCGTGCGTCGTCAGAGCTTCACAAGGAGATGTTGGCCATATTGACCGCACTAACGGAGATCATACGAGAGCGTGGCGGCACGGAGTCTTCAACAGAATACTTTCTTTTACTGATGGAGCAGATCGAGGCCAGCACAGAGGATACTGATATAATAGCGGGCGTTTCGCTCTTGGCCATGGGCATTAAATCAGTGCCGGCGCCAGTGCTGCGAAAGCGTTTTAGCGAGACAGCACAGACGTTGATAGCGTGCCTGAAGCACTTCATGGAATCCAATCAACTAGTTGCCATTAGATATGTGAGTTAAAAAAAAAAACACAATTAATGTGCTTTTTGTAACAAACTTACAAACTTACTTTTTCTCAGATAATTGGCTGTTTGTCTGTGCTGTTGCGCGCACAGGATTACACAACCTGGACGTACTCTTCTACTTGGCAATATATAGACGCCATACTATCCTTTACTATACACTCGAAGCCGAAGGTTTTATTTGTTTACGAAGCATTTTTTGCGCTGTATTCAGAAATGAATTTCTTGTTTCCAGATACGTAAAGCCGCCCAACATGCCATCGTGTCCATAATTCACGGCAGTTCCTTTATGCTGCCTACTACAGCGATGAGCAATGGCAATAACGACAACGATGAAACACCCTCGACAAGTGAGGCCGTGCAGCCAAAAGTCAAATGTCATCCCGCCAGCAGCCGCGTCATGAAATTCTGCTTGAGTCAATTCAAGCCAGAAGTGCTGGCGAATTCGCAAACCACAGTGTTGCATACGCTCGCACTTCTCAAGGATACGCTCAGCGGCTGCAAGACCGAGGACATTCGTTCCGTTTGCGAGCACCTGTTGTCTATTATGACCGCGGCGAACGTGCTCATACGCACGAACTGCTTCCAGGCGTTGCATTCGTTGTTCGTCTCGCGCACGGTTAACCTGAATGGCACGCTGTGCGCCAAACTGCTGGCAGCCATACACGAATACCGGCCAGATCGCTCGGACGTAAGGCAGACTCTGGCATGGGTAACTGTCCTGATGGAGGGCCACATCCATTTGGCTGCGTTGGACTTGAATTTATGTATTAACGCTCTGCCTCGACTGATTGACATTTGTACCTCCGACCTGTGGATGTCCGACCGTACCGAGATCGTTACAGGTGTATCCAACTGCATCAAGGAACTGCTGTACGAATGTGTCAAGCCCGCCTGTGCCACGCAAGAACTGGCCGATATCTACAGGGTGCCGGTTGCACGTGTCATTGCTGCTATTCATAAGGTGCTTAGTGCGCCCTTCGGTGATGTTACCAAGTATGTCGTGCTGACATTTTCCATTGTCTTCGAAGTCTGCGGCAAATACTGCAGGTTAGTGGATCATGACGACCGGCAAGCAAATTATTTTTATCTAAAATTGATGTATTGATTCTGAACCTCTACAGCAGCGAATTGGGGCCCTCTTTGCTCACGCTCTCCAAGCGTTACGACTCGCAAGGTGGGCTGTCAATACAAATCGAACACGCAATAATTGCAGCAATCAAATCTATGGGCCCGGATCGAGTGCTCAAGGTCACGCCACTGACTAACGCCAAGGGCGAGGTTCTATTGGAGCGTTCATGGCTGCTGCCGTTGTTGCGTGAAGGCGCCACTGGCGCCTCGTTCAAATTCTTCAAGGAATCGATACTGCCGCTCGCATTGGATTGCAACACTAAGTGGCATAAATACGGACAGGAAAAACATGTGTCCATGTCGCATACGTACGAGCTGCTTTGCTGCCAGCTGTGGGGTTTGTTTCCGGGCTTTTGCCGCCAGCCAACGGATCCGGAAAATTTCCGCCTGATTGCGCCTACAATAGGAAACGCGTTAGACAATAATCCAGAATTTCGTGCGCCCATCCTCGATGGATTTGTGGAGCTGATAAAGTGCGAAGAGAGCCCTGAAATCCATGAAGTTTTAGCCAAATTTTCGAAAAACTTCCTGCCGCGCTTGTTCAACGTGTACACACAAAAACCGAGTGGAACATACGAGGCGGATTTGCGTAAAAAGACACTGGAAGTTATAAAGGTCAGAGGATAACTTCAAAGTTGAAGCGCCCGTTTAGTTTTTATGTATAATATATTTACTACTGAAAAATTACTTGGTTGCAGTTGTACCTGACAAAAACACCCGACGATGTGCAAAAAGAACTCTTTGAAACGGCCAAAACGCAGCTTACCAACACCGCAGTGGGCACTTTTGAGTATGATGCCATATTCGATGTTACTGCTGCGTTACTGCTTTTCCAAACGAGCGAAGTAATCCGCGTCTTCTTCGAAGCATTCATAGTGCCAGTCTTGAAGAATGAGAAATCAAAGCTCGTGTCGAAGGATGAGCAGAAATTGAAGAAACAACAACGCAAAACTTATGAGTACGATCCGTATTTTGTCATAGAAGAAAATGTTTAAAGCCGGTCTATTCGATTTTATTTTGTAGATTGTTACGTGATATCTTAACGTCTGAGCAGGTCTCATGCCAGAAATTCGGGCGCAAAAATTCGGTCGCGCTACAAAAATTGCTGCTTGATGCTTTCGCCACCAGCTGCTCGGTGTGCCAGGCGGCACGTCTAAAGTGTCTAAAAATTCTTATAGAAAATCGCAAGTCTTTAACTGTAAATGATAAAATTGTGATGAAGACCATACCGGAGGCTGTGATCTCATACAAGGAATTTTCAACGCGCAAAGAGAATATAGCCGAGGAACTGATCAAACTAATCGCCAACATCTATCAGGTACCAGCCACTGAATTGTGGGAGGTTTGTTTTTAGTCTAATTCTTTTGGATCGCTCATTCGCAGGAAGCCGATAAGCTGAACGACTTCGTTGACATTCTCACTGCTGGCTTGACAGGCGACGAATCTCTAATTACAAACACTATTTTGGCTTTCCGTGCCGTGGTGCAGCAACAAGGCAAGCACCTGACCATAAACACGCTGGAGTTCATTATGGAGCAAATTGCAGTATTCCTCGTGCAAAAGTCACGCTCACAGGCAGAGGCGTCGGTGGCTTTTCTGATCACCTTCATAAAGGTGATGCCATCACCATTGGTGGCCAATCACCTGGAGACAATAGTAGGTCTACTGTAACTGCTTCAAGTTAATTTGGTTTTAAATCAACTTTGCTTAACGACTTAGATGAAATCGCTTTCGGCCATGGTTAAAGACACGAAGCGCTACTGCCGCATACAAATTGGATATTTGCTGAAGAAGCTCTGCAAACGTTTCACCGCTGATGAACTGATCAAATTTGTACCTGGCGACGATGAGGTGACGCACAGACGGCTGAAGAAGATACGAAAACAAATGCGACGCGACACGCGAAAAAAGTTGAATGAGGAGAAGGATAAGAGCGGCGACAACGATGACTCTGAGGAAGAATTAGTGGCTGGTCTGGAAAAGAAGAGCGTCACGTGAGTGGCACTGTCGATGACTATTAACTTTTTCAGTTTTATTGTCTTTCTCTTTATACATAAAGCTAATTTACATCACAATGTATTTGTTACAGCATTGACGACATTCTTGCGGATTCCGACTCTGATCTGCCTGAGGAGATGGATGCCGAGGATGGTGGAGAAGTGAGCAAAAAGAGTAAACAAAAGCGGGCCAGCACTTATATACGCGAAGATCCCGAGGATGTTGTTGATCTGGCTGACATTAAATCGATCGGCAATGTGCTAAGTAAGACCCTTAAATTCGTTCAGTTCATCAGCTATTTATTTATTTATTATTCGTCTGCAGCCAATCGCCCCGACATGCCTAGCAACAGCACGGGCGGTGCGAAGCCTAAAAGCAAAGACGGCAATCGAGGCTTTAAAACCGCCGAAGATGGAAGACTGATAATTAGTGATAAAGCGTTGCGTGGCACTGGCAGTGACGATGAAGACATCAGCAGCAATGGCGATGGTGACAGCGAAACTGGCACTGGTGCTGGCCCTTTGGCGTCTAAGAAAGCACCCAAGCGTGGCATGGAAATGGACTCTAGTGATGGTAGACGAAACACAAAACGGTTGTTGCAAACATAAATAACGCTTTCGCTATTCCCAGAGGAAGAATTGCCAGGACCGAATCGCAAGCGCAAAGCTGCCGATGCACTGAGCATGCGTTCGGGTAAAACTACAACTTCACGCTACACCACCGGCGGCAAGGGCATCCATCGAGCAGTGGGTGGAGGCAGCGATGCGATCTCGATGAAATCCGGTTATACCGCAAAATCCGGAAAATCTGCGAAATCAAATAAATCGGCAACGGGACAAACTGGCGGCGAATACACCACAAAGAAGGCGAAGGGCGATATGAAAAAGAAGGGCAAATTGGACCCCTATGCCTATATACCACTAAGCCGAAATACGTTGAACAAACGGTAAGATGAGTTTGGAGAAATGTATCTTTTATGCCATTGAAAATTTCAAATTCTTTAAATTATTTCAGAAAACGCGCCAAACATAACAGCACATTCAAAAGCATTGTGAATGGAGCACGTAAAGGAGCGCTGAAGGGCGTTAAGAACCGTATTTCGAAGGCGTACAAGACGTGAAATGTCATAGAAGGCAAAAAGTCAAAAAATCGCTGGCAGTTAAATTACACGAAAACATTTATTAAACAATTGAATTGAGGCAGTTGTGTTTCAGTAGTATGTTAAGAATGCGCTACTAAATATTGTTTACACCAATAAAAAGCCCCTTGAAAAGGAATGTTGTACTTAATTTACAACCGTAGAAAGTCGTCTCTATAAAAATATATCGGTATGTAATTGCATATGAGTCGTATTGTTAATTGGAGTATAATGCGGTGTTGAATACTCGAAACATTTAACCTGAGTATATTTCGATGCAAGGAACGAAAGCTTTTAGCACAGGATGCTTTGGTTGCAACCACAGCCTTTTTTCAAAGTAACACAAACAAAGAACGATACGCGTGCATGCAGTGCTCACGTGGAATCAACGGCGCCGGTGTTTTTAATTTTGAAAATATTGCTTCTCGATGTGTGTGCGCCGCCACTCGCCGGCCGGATCTCCGCCGGCCATTGTCTCCTCGTAGAAATGCATTTTGTCGCCCTCGTCCACCAGTATGACGGTGTGCGTGCGACTACCATAGCCCTCATGTGGTATCTTCACGTTGATTGCGCTCAAATGCTCGCCCCAGTTCGGTGCGCGTCGCTGCAGTTCAGCATCGGGCCAGAATTTTTGCTTGCACTTGAGCAAATTCATCAAATTCGTTATGAGTTCGTCCTGCGCCTCCTCGGCAGAACTACGCTTCAGCGTGGCCTGAAAGCCGTCTACAATCGCCTGGAAACGTTGTCGACCGTTGCGCACCTTCTCGAAAGGAATCTGCGGCAGGCTGTTGCCGAAACCGTAGCAGCCGCCCTGCGCGTACTGCTCGAGCGTTGGTGGCACGTTGCTCAGCAACGTGATACGTGCCGGCGCACAGCGGGCACTAAAAGTAAACACGGTTAATTGAGCGTCACAGCAGCTGGCAAACGAACTCACCCAATCTCAATGGATACAAAGTTGAAAGCACTGTACTTGGTGCAATCGGCCACCAATTCGCGGTTATAGCTGTCGATGGTGCAGCTGTCGCCAGAGGTTACGTAGTCCGAGACGATCATTCCACGGCCTAACAAAAAATGATCAATGTGTAGAGTGGGTGTGGCTGTGACTGTAATTGTGGCTGGGGCTGTTGGTGTAGCAGCAGCAGCAGCATCTGCTGGTTGCTTGTGATTGTAGTGAGCGTAGTGCAAAATATTATTGTGCACTTCTTTGGCGCACAAAAGAAACAAGACGGTCATAGGGTGAATGAGAGAAACGATTTGTTAAAAAGCCAATTAAGCAGAATACAACACCAAAAGCACACATGCAAATTTCGGATGGCAAGCAATAACGATGAGTACACGACAAATTGAATTGAGAGTCAGGGCGACCGGGAACGCATGAAAATTAAATTTTAATGAAACGCTTTTAGTTAGCAGAGCGTGCCGATATTACTTACCAACAACTGACCGAGGCTTTGGCTCGCCGGTCAGATTAAGCAAGGCGCCGATCTTGAAGACGCCATTGTGGCCACCAATGGCCAGCCAAGTGCCACCTTCACGCCCGGGTTCCAAATCGATGCCTACAAATGAGGTCAATTGCAACTTTCTACACATTTTATCAAAAAGGCACTCAATTACCCCCGTAGACATGCTCCGCATTGGCCCACTTGGCAGCACCCAACGTCTCTCGATCGTAGAACTCATCCCGATTGGATGCTAGAATTAGCTTATAGCCGCCGGGTGCAGGATTTGAATCGACGTAGAAGAATATTACGCACATTGTCAGCGACAGTAAAAGGAATTACGTTGTCAGTTGTTGCCACTGCTAGAAGAATCTTGTGTGACTATCGAGTCGGCAAAGGTTAATGCTTGTATCACCTCATTAATAATCCGTTTTATAACTTAACTCTTAATCTTATCGCAGTCAGAAAATTAAAAGAAAACAAGGCACACACAAAAACAATAGACAAATGTGCGAGGATAAAAACAGCTCACAAAAGGTTGATTCCAGCCAAATAATTCATTCTCCCTCCTTCGACTGATATTCGCTATTCATTCAAGAACACAATCAGCTGTTGTTTACATTCCAGTTGATAGCTTCCTGACAGCTTATAGTGAGAGCTGCCACGTATTAGACCGAACGGGAGTGAATGTTTCTTCATGGTTTCCGACTTCCTTGATCAAAGAAAAATGAAATTGATTCAAGCTAGAAATCATCGTATTTTTTATGTACCATCCTAGAAATTAAAAACAAAACATGGAATACATGGCGAAGTTAATTGCTGAGAATTTGTAGCCAACTTGGTATTCATATGATACATTGTGCTATCGCATTATGGACCGTTCTGTGCAACCTTGCATGCTGTTTCCTCTAATCGCACTCATACAAATCGAACTGCGAAAGTTATAGTAAAGCAAAGCGATAAAGACCAGTTGAATGTGGGGAACAGTCGCAAAAAACGTAAATCCGGTTTTGTCGTGAAAATTTGGGCTCAAGTCGCTAAGCCTGCAGCCTTAAAATCTAAAAAATGCCAAATTTAGCACGTGAACTTTCGCAGATTGATAAAATGCAGCCGAAAATGGTGAGAAATATCGCCTAGAATCAAAGTGAAAAGGTTGAAATTTGCTTCGTGCACTAACACAGCTCGTGACGGCTACACGAATAGAAAGAAATGGCGAAACGAGGTCGTCAATGAAGTGCGTGTAATGAGGGACTTGAGGAGAAAATGACATTACAGACGTGCGCTTGTGTTGGTTCGTGCAATTGAAGTGAAACAGAATGTAAAGAATAGAAAAAGAAAAACTTAAAGTACAGAAAAATTGCTAAAAATAGCAACAAAGCCGAAAAGTGAAAAACCGGAGGAAAATTCAATTGAATGGTATTGCCGTAAAAGAAGACATTTTCGCAGCGAGTGGCAATTGTACAAATAGCAAAGTGTACAATGAAATAGTTGAACATGTTTGTATTAAGTATTGTTTGATTGAAGTGAAATTTATGGAAACGCTTTAAAAACTCTAAAAAAGCGAAGAGAAATTGTAGCTCTTGGTTTACTTCGAGGTGTTAGTAGGAGGTGCAGATCATTGCGCTGCAAACTGCATAAATTTTACACCAGTTAAAATTTTGAACCTTCAGCCAGTGCAGCGAAACCTGAATTCGGAAAGGCAGTGTCCACATAAACAGTAACAGCGGCCACAGTACCGGAGTGGCCAAGCAGCGACAGCGTACAGGAAAAATGCTTTTGAAATATACAAAAACCAGTGGCGCTGGTGCGGCCACAGGTTCCAGTTCTTCCACCTTAGGCATCGCCCGTGGAACAGGTTTGTGGCTTTTGTATATATTTTGTGCAGCTTTGATACGAGCGCACTAAAATTTCAGACGAAAAAACAAATTTTGATAATTCAAAAATTTCTACCTAGTGCTACAGAAAATATCGCGCTCCAATGGACTTGACGGAGTAATTCGAAAATTGTGGGGTAGCGTTCACACTGCTTCACTGTTGACAAGGATTTATTAGAAAGTGCAAGGGTGGACTTGTTACTATGCGTTTAATAAAAATTGCATTCTTTGCTCCACATCTGTGGCACAATTTAGCCATCATTCGCAATATGGGACAACAGCCGTACTCTGTTGTTGAAACATTGAATAAAAATGCGTGCGTCTGTAAAAGTAATTGAATGATTACATATACCGAAATTAGTAGATAGAATCGACCACCATTCTTAAATTCATATTTAAGGGGAAAAAATTTAGTTTTTAAAGTTTGAATATTGTGTAGAATTTTGTATGCATTGTTGGCCATTAAAATTACAAAAATTGCACGATCTTAAAGTAAACAATGATGACTACATCACAAACGATTCAAATGATTATAAACAAATTTATTCAAATTATTATTATTAGAGAATTATTAGTATTAAGTTGTATGCAACCAAAATATGTACATCATCAAAATACTCTCAACGGACTACACTCAGGAAGTGAAGTAGTCAGGAAGTGAAAACCGTAAATCACTTGCTTGCACTTAATTTACAGTTGCCCAGTAATCTTGTTGCACATGTTATGATGAGCATTCCACTGGATTTTTACTTGAAAATTCTTTAACGTGTTATACTCGACTAATGTATAGTATCACTTTTAGGTCGTGTGTAAGCAGGGGCGCCGGTGACGCACATTTTGTTACATGTGATCTACAGAAATTACAGCATCAAATCAATTTGCTCACAATGTAATGTTCCCGCCATTTGCACAGCGCGACACAACAATTGACTTTGTTAGCTGATGTTTCTGGAATCACAATATTTTCAATTATTCGCTTATTTCCTTCGAGCCACAGGTTGCCAAAGCTGTAAAATACTACATAAGTAATTTTTTACCTTGCTAAATATCCCAATCCGTCCCAACTGAGATTAAACTGCTAGAACACTTCTATCCAAAAACTCAACTCCAAAACTCGAATCCCTAATTTGTTTTGTTAACGGGTATGGGAGCAATAAGAAGCGTGCCAGGGTGTGTAGATAGAATTTAACATTTAGTTTATATTTGATATTAGTTTACCATTAGTTTGTCTGCAAATATTTTGTATATTTAGAAATTTTGTTTGGCATATTCATGTGTCAGTTTTTTCAATACAAGAGGCCACGAAAACAGAGTCAATTAACAAATTTTCTCGACATTTTTTCACACACAAGTGTACTTGACAGATATGTACGCGCATACAGAGGCATTTCCTGCTCACGTTAAATACTTCAGGAATGTTGAACATTGAAAAACTCAGCTTTTTTCGAAATCTTGTTCCACTATTTCTATTTTGCATACAAGCATTGGGAATTTTCGAACGCGTCACAAGTGCGACTAAACGCTGCAAGCAAGCACAACACGTCTAATGTTAGCCCAGTAAGTCATGAGACCAACCGCGTCAGCAGTTGTTTATTATTTGATTCATTTCCAATAATTTTCTTGAGAAAAATTATTGCACAAAATATGTATTTCTTCAGCGATTCGCTGAGCTGTAGTAAAAAATGTCGGTAATCGTTGTTGACCTTTTTTCTACAACTACCGCAACGTCTGACTGGGCTAATTCCACCACTGCCATTACTTTTTTTCCATCCTTCGTGTTGTTTCTTGACTAGTTTTGTTTTTGTACTTTTTGTTATTTGCACACCGCAACTCTGTGTCTCGTGACTTGCTGTCGCTCCCGCCAACTGGCCGACCTGTCGTGTGTGTGTAAACGCCGGACTCAAATTGAAATTAATGCGCCGCATGGGTAAATTATATGCTTAATTGAGTGCAGTAAATTGCCGCTGTCGCTATTGTTGACGCTATTGCATTCACCAACAACTGCAATAATTATTATACCGCAAATCTAGCGAAATCTGTCTTGAGTCACAGCTGCCGCAAGTCACAGCGGTATTGCAATTAATTTTGAACTTGGTGGAGGACTGGCGTCTCCTGGAAGATGTCACTGCCCGAAATCTCGAAGTCCTGCAGTATGGCACTTATGCACGCCGCACATTGCCGAGAAAGTTAAAGGAAGAACCTAACGCCAGAAAGTCAACTGCGGCCGCCTAGCGTGTAGCCCCCAATGAAACATCGCAACGCAATATAGCAATCATTTGTTTTTTCGCTTTTCGCAATATTCATATCGGCAGCTACAGCGCAGCTCACATGCTGCGCGGACAGTTCGGTCGGCTGACTTGCCGCTGTATTCACGCGATCTCCACGCAAACACGAAAGCGGTAAGAAAACAAAAAGAACCTGAATAAATTCACGAACACACAGCCCACACGTATTTACCTGCAAAATGGAAAACAACAAAACGATTACATCTGGAATTTCCAAAAGCCTCATCCGAATTTATATATTGTATTGTTAGCATTTTGCGGACACATTACACCGTGCAACAAAAATTAAAAAAATGTTTCACACCGGAAAAAATCCATATGGGCGTGAAAATAGAGACCAAACATAGTAATACTGCGTACTCAGTTTTTCATTTCTACATCCTTTGTCCTTTTGAAAGGACTTCAAAATTTTGAAGGGGATAAAAAATAAAAAAAAAATATAAAAAATACTTAATCTAGTGCAGCCGCCGTGGCTCAGTTGGTTAGTGCGTAGGACCGCGAGTCGCAGGCAGCAACCTCAGGTTCAAATACTGCCTGTAATAACACCTAAAAAAATAACGGGAAAACTCGTTTTCTCTTTCGGTGGCTGTCCTCTCAGCTGGAAATGGCAAACCTCTGAGAGTAAAAATTGCTTATGAAAAAGCTCCCAACCTGCCGTTCGGAACCGGCATTAAACTGTAGGTACCTTCAACCCGCGTACAAATTCACACGCACAACACGGGTAGTTGCGGGAAGCTAGGCCTTAGTCTCGCGTAAGCGGGCTGTCGTGCCAGTCAATTATTATTAAATTAAAAATTAATCTAGTTAGAATATGGCCATATGTACATATATCAAATGAAAGAGGAAAGGCTCAAGAATTGAAATAAAATTAATGTTTTATCTATTCGTAAAAAAAAGGATATAAAAAAGATCCTTTGAAAATTTTAATCCTTTATATCCTTGAAAGTTTATGTCGAATTTTCTTGAAAAGTAAGTATGTTAAAACCCAAAATCTCCTTGATCACGTGTCAAAATTTCATTATTCTCGCTTTATTGATTTTGTATCTTATTATTAATTAAAATACTGATACTCAAATAAATTAGAATTTTTGTACTTCATTAGACTTGCAGCTTCCGCCTTTTTTTCAATAACTTTCGAACCAATAAAGTTTTACAAGTTAGTTTATCTATTTTTTTACAAATAGATAAAGATCAGTTTTATTTAAATTCTTGAGCCTTTCCCCGTTCATTTGATATACATATCGCCATATTCTAACTAGGTTAAGTATTTTTATATTTTTTTTAGTTTTTATCCCCTTCAAAATTTTGAAGTCCTTTTAATAGGACAAAGGATATAGAAATGAAAAACTGAGTACGCAATATTACTATATTTGGTCTCTAGTTTCACGCACATATGGATTTTTCCCAGTGTGAAAAATGCTGTCGCACGGTGTTACATAGCGTGCTTTCGTGGAGTTGGCATGAAAGCAATTTCGCTCTTGTATAGAACGTACTCTCAATGGGAAAGGCTGCTTAAACTGCACCTCACAATACCTTTGGATTCTGCGTTGATAGATGGCCAGACACGACTACTTTATCGGCCGCACCTCCTTTTGAAACCCATAACCAAGTGCATAGTGTCTTTTTACACCTTAACACATCTTTGGTGACCAGGGACCAAAAATAACTGTTATTTTACGATTTTCAAATCAAAAAGGCATAACGAAAAAGTTGCCGGTGGACCTTTTCAAATATAATATACCATTATGATCCGAATGGCCTCAGCTTCACGAATATTAAGCGTTAAATTTAAAATGTTTGCTTTTACTATAAAAGTAAAAATTAACTTTATTTTGTGCCTCTTGTCATTTCAGGCAAAAATATCTGTTACTTTTTACTTTTATTTTTTCGGTCAAATATATTAGGCAATTTGAATTTTTTCAAAGGCTGTTTGACCGACTAAAAAACAATTGATATCATTTTTTTCGTCACACAAGTCTTATAGCTCAAAATGTGATGATTATCTCAAATGAGATAAGTGAAAAAATTGCATGCTTTCCGCTTCTGCTTACTGTGCGGTTTTTAATATCTTGGCGCAGTGGTGCTGAAATTTCGAATTCTGCCCACTGTAAGCTTATAAACAACATTGCAGTGCTATATCCACGTTAGCAGTAGTAATCACAATTGATCTTTTTTCTTCATTTCGTTGTCTGAAACGGTCTTAAATTGTTGGTATGAGTTGCGCGGTACATTTCCCAGATCGATTAAGTCAGTGTTGAAGAAAACTATTTAGCCAAAGTTTTATGTCTGTACAGTTCATTAATCACTGACCGACAATAAGCCAACGCTTAAATGATAGAAAGTATATTTTCCAAAAAAATATATTAGAAAATATAAAATAAAAATTTAAAAAAAACCTACAAAAATTATACTGAAAAATAACAATTATAAGAAATATTTATAAGTTCATGTACAAAAAAGTACATTTTTTTCGTTTCGGCTCCCAGTCCTATTTGCACAATTTCACTTGTTTTCATCTCATAAAATGTCGCGTTTTAATTTTTTATTTGTGTCACAATTCACTACGCAATTGTGCCTGTGCACCTTCCCGCCTCCTCATCCATTCATCTACAAACGGGCGCGCCGTTCTCAATTTCAATTCATGGCCGTCGCGGACACTTTTTTATGACATTTTCAATAAGTAATTTTATTTGACTTAAATTGATTGGTAGCTGCGAGCGTCGTGGTTGTTGTTGTGCGCTTTTGCTTTCGTGTCTGCGCCGTTGTCCAATTGTTATTTAATGTTGCAATTCATTGTTAAAACACTGTGTTGTTGTTTTATTGCCATTCAATAATTGCAGCCCGCTGAAAGTGCACGTCATGCGAGGCGGTCGGTTCTCACAAGCGGTTCCCGCTACCTTTTTCACTTGCCGCCGCTTCTATGATTCGGGGGCTGCGGTGCACGTTGAATTCGTAGAATTTCATTAGGGGGCAAGCTTCAGAGGCGGAAATGCCTTGCGCCGATGACGTCGCGGCGCGCTGCCGTGAATCCCCGTTTGCCAGCCGGTGAGTCGCTCTCGCTGGAGCCGCTGGGCCCGCGGTAAACGCTTGTTGCTTGTGCCGGTTCTAATGCGATATCGGACCGGTTTTTTGCTCAGAGTTTGTTTTTGCGCTTTTGTTATTGCGATTACATAAAAGACAATTAAGTGCAAGCATTTTAATTTGTTGACAACGACAGTGGTTCATTGAGATTTCAAGTGGATTTCTAACCTACTTACTTAAAAGAACGAACATAGATACCACTTACACATTTACTGCTTACCAGCTCGCCGTGTACTGTATGCCGAAGAGCAATGCATGAGCATGGCAAAAATTCGTCTATTGTTTTTGCAACTAATGAGCGATTAATTCGGAATGTGGCGGAAGACAAGCAAGCGCGCGTCGAACTGAACTTTATCCGTATTCCCAATCAGCACTTCGAAGAATGGCTAATTGCTGCTCAATTACCGGCATAGCCGTCACTGGCCACAACATTATTGACAATTACGAGTAACGCGGGCTGGTAAGTGTGCTAACTACTTTGTCATAAACTAAGCTCTGCGTTGGGCAGTCAATTGCTTTTGGAAGCTAATGACAATGGCTGTAACGATTGGCGTGAAAATTGAGCGGCGGGGCGTGTGTGAACCTGTGTCCGTGCGCACATTAGCAGCTTCACGGCGCTATGGTTTTAGGCGCATCACAATAGTTTCGCCTACTTTTTCTTTTGCACACCCTTTGGTGCGACGCCGTTCGAAAAAACACATATAGATTCCTCAGGCCGCGTGTGCGTCGCTGTCACTTTATTGCACTTCTCGGCAATTTACCATTCGGTGTGCGTACGCAAGTGGTGTGTCGCCCCTGATTGATCTGTTGATGGGTTTCTGGACACTTCCCTTGTGCTGCGTCGTCCTTGCCCCCGCCCCCCCACCCCCCACCTTAACTTGACTGAAATGTTTATATCGAAAAGCCCTGACAACCTTACATTTAAATATTTTTCTTTATAGTCTCGCCACAAGTACGCTGACAAAAACCTGCTCGGTCCCTTTTCGTTGGTTGCCGAAAAATCAATTTGAAATTGGGGTCAATTTGCGCAATCTGTTTTCATCATATTCCTTTTTGTTCGCCTTTTGAAGGAAAATAAACCTTTATTGGCTGTATTCATTAGTGTTGTTGTTGTTGACAGACGTACATGAACGTTTTGGCGATCTTCCCTTGAATGTTAGAGTGGGCCGGCCGGTTGTGAGTAAAGTTTGCAGCAATCTCAAAATTAACTCTTGAAGTGGCACACGAATTCCCAACCTTTTATTTAGAGCACTTTTAAAAAAGGCGAAATTCAATAGTCGAATTTCGAGTTTTGAATTTCAGAATATCGCTTTCGATTTTATGAAATCAATTTTAAAATTTTGTTTGTTCGTAAAGTTCAAATTCACTTTCAAATTATATTAATTATGACCAAACCTCAGACAAATTACGATCACAGACAGTACAGTAGTAGAGCTCTACCATACGCTCTACCGACTGTGTTCCCTGCAGACACATTTTTCTATATGGTAGACCAAGATCGATTGACATTTCACTTCATTTTTCAGTCGTGCGTGCGTACACAATTTTTTTAAGTGAACCAAACATTTAATCTAATAAATGAAAATTCAAAAATGTCTTATCGCCCAAAATGGGTCGCTGCTACCGTTTAATATTTGGTCGAAGAAGAAAAAACAAAATGTTGGAAGTGAATTGAAATCAGATTTGCCGCGAAATTTCTGCGCTGTCGATGCCATTTTCCGATTTAAGTTTTGACACACAGGAGCACAACAATAGGCACGCAAATTAATAGAAATCTAATTCAATTGACCCAAAAGAAATGTTTATCAACCCGCTAAATCTACCGAAGAGCGAAAAGCTTTACCAAATAGATTTGATAAAGCGTAAAGTAGTTAGATGTAGAGCTCTACCGAGCATGCACAAATTTTGTATCCACTGTGGCGAGAGAACTCTACCGTAGAGTGGGTGCAGTAGAGCTCTAGCGTAAAACTGCATGGGTGCATATACTTCTCTACGTCGCTGTGCACGAGAGTTTTCTCTACGCAAAAATCTCTGTAATGGACACGTGACTTAAGAATGATTTATTTGTTAAACTATAAAAGACATTGTTTAGGTGACAACGATTTGAAAATACGGCAATCAGTCACAACGAATCAGCGGCAGTTTGATAGGCCATCGCTTACGGTAAGAGTTTCCTCGTCCCAAGCCCGAATTGCCATTTCGGAGAGAAGACTTTTTGGATCCATTGAATACGTGCATGCTTCGACAATGGATACAGGCAGGCAGGTATTTCTTCAGCTTCAATCGACTGGAAAGAAGTTCTTGTTTCAAATATAGTTGCTTATGATTAAACGCAATTAGCTGTAAATGTTTTATTGTTGCAGGCGCAATTAGAACTCACGTTCAAATGAATTGTCAATGAATTAATATTCTGAATTTGAAGTGCAAATAAAATTCGCCCTGGTGATTATGGAACACTTTTCCTCGCTCTGTAGCCTTTTGCAATTTTGACTGTCGTCATGTCGCTGCCGGACAGAAGCCAGCTCAGTCAGTCGTCGTCCATTTCCACTATCTGCTGCTGTCGTCCAGTCACTTGAAGCACAAGTCACTGCTCCTTCGCGCAAGTGAACGATAACAGTTCCATAATTAGCTATTGCAGTGGCTCGTCGGTCGGCTGGCAATCAAGTATGAAATATCAATTGAAAATGGTTCGTCGTCAGTGCGCGTGGCTGCTTGTAAAGTGTCTTGTGTGAAGTTTTCAATCGCTTGACGTACTTTTACGCGTACAGCATGCATTGTCCGCATACGTAAACTCACCAACGTACATTGACTGTCTGCTGCCGCCGCCGTTGCCGCTCGCAGCGCGGGCCCCTCTGCCGGCTGCTATGCTGATTATTTTGCCTCCACTAATCGAGCGCCGCTGAGCCGGCCGACTGTCGGTCTTCCGTCGGAGTTGACGTTGCCACCGACACCACATCGCCGACTGCCCCTCGCTCTCCCACTTCAGCTCAATTCATTTTGATTCGATTCAATGTTGTGTTAATAAAATCCGTCGAAATTTACGCTCGACGTAACGCTTATTAATTTTTAATTTTCGTAGTTTTCAGCGCTGTAGTTTTTATTGTCCGTTTTCGCATTAAGATGCTAATAGGTATTTTAAACTCGGATATTCGTCTATAATTTTCTGTGCTGGCTCTGCGAAGGGTTAATATTTTTGCGCAGCATTATTTCGTTTGTTGGCATTTGCGACGCGTTTTCGGCTCCACAATTCGGTTGCTTTCTGTAATGTGGAGCGGTTTTAATAAAAATCACTTTCTTTCGTGCGCCAAACGAGTTTATTTTTTTAAATCTATACTACCCTATAATACAAATTTCACTCGTATTTGAAAATGAACATTTGAAATTAAAACTATTAGTGTTTAGGCCAGTAGCGCACACAGGATTTTATTTTGGGGAGAGGGTTTGCGAACAACTTTTGAGCCGAATACCACTCGAAACCATATTTTATACCAGCATTATTTTAAGTTTTAAGTTTTAGGAATAATGGAAAATTGATAAACTGAATATTTCAGTTTAAAAAAGATAAATATACGTTTTTTGTATGTTATATCTTTAGATGTTATTTAAAAAAAAGAAGTCGAAAAAATAAGAGAAATTTTTAATTTGACTTTGTACTTCAGTTTGGATACATTTTTTTTTAATAATTTTAAATACAAACATTAAAAATATTAGTATGGGAAGTTGTTGATATAACTACAGAAAACAGTAAATCGATAAATTTCAAATTTAAACTTTCCCCAGTAAAAACCTGCAGCCGTAGGGTTAAACGGACATTTTAAGTTATTCAACGCTGCAATTAGTATGATATATTTTTTAATTCAATTGCCAAAAAATCATGCACTGCAACCTTGCTTGCAAATTAGCGTTAAGGTATTAAATTCTTGTCGAAATATTACTCACACATTTTGCGTACGTTTGTACCTGTGGGCATAAATTGGGTCAAATTTTATTTTCATATCAAAAAACCATTAACAAACTGCAAATCTCATACTTCTTATCACGAGAACACTCCTTGTGCTATCTCGTCGTTAAGTAGTTATTTGCAGTTTTCGTTAGCACTGAGTGTACGCCCACCTACGTACAAATACTTATACATATGTGCATGCTATATATGTATAACTGCATGTACATATATTGTGTTCTCATTGTATATTAAATCATTGCTTTCAAAATTTGTAGAGTTCCAAAATAGGGCTCCTAAATTTGCTTTCCGAGAAGAAACCGAGAGTACCCTGGTCATAAATATCCAGTCCTCGTCCACCGTCTGAACCAGGGACTTAACTATTATAAGTTTTTTAAGAAAATAATTGCAATGTAACTATTACAATGCAACATAAATTTTATTTGTTGATTATAATTATTATTTGCCACAATTAATTTTTACGTTGCGTAATAACTGTTATGAGAAACACATTTTTTTTTCGTTCTCGATAATTATTTTGAAATTTTTTTTGTTTACGTTGCTTCATAACTTTTATTTATGATTTTTTGTATTTACTTTACCGATAACTATTATTTTGAGAACATATTTTTACGTTGCTTCATAACTTTTATTTATGATTTGTTTGTTATTTACGTTGCCGATAACTATTATTTTGAGACACTTTTTTTTTTACGTTGCTTCATAACTTTTATGAAAGAATTTTTTTTTTATTTTTTTAAGAATTGATTTTTAATTGTTTAGTTGTTGGTGGAAATTAGGTTTCTGCAGTTAATTTGTTTGTCAATTTATCCAAAATGTGGTAATTCAACGTCAAATTTATTTTTTCAAAATAATAGTTATCGGTAATGTAAATGAAAAAATCATAAATAAAAGTTATGAAGCAACGTAAAAAACAAAAATACCAAAATAATAATTATCGACAACGAAAAATATACTTGTTACTTATAAGAGTTATTATGCAACTCAACAATTTTTCTTACATGATAAAAAATTTCTTATTGGGAATAATTATTATAAAGCAATAATTATAGAAATTTCTTATATAAGGGCAATATTTTTATTCCCATAAATATGGATAATAATTATTTTAGGTGTCTGGTCTGAACACCTTTTCAGTGACTAGTTTTTACTAAATTTTTTTATTCATTAAATCAGGTGGCGGGAAGAATTTAAGTTATACGAGTACTCCAAACCAGCGATAAGTGATATGAAATTGAACGGGTTAGCGATTTTAAGTATATTTTTTGCAATGTACGATCGCCGTCGATAGTGCGCTGCGTTTACTACTTAAATACTCAGGTCGCCCCGGTAACGAGTAAACTGTTTTCAATTTTAAGTACGTGCTTTCATTATTTGTTGTAATTAATAGCATTGCAAACCAACCAACTTGTTTTTCTTGCCTCAGTAATCCAGATTTTAACGCGTACCTATAAATGAAGAAAAAGTTACTGTTAAGTAGGAACTGTGACGATAAGTTCAACACGCAGAGTTGAAGTTCATGCGTTACCTTAGCAAATCCTAACTGTGTGGCTCACTTATGGCTTTTCTCTGGGCATCTGAAAATGAGTTCTCTGCTGTGGTTTTCTTGACGAAGTCTTCAGGAGTAAAGACTAGGCTATAATAATAGAATTCTCTGAATGGTACCATATCGCTGCAGTTTGAGTTCTACATATCTCGCCGGAAGTACACACCCTTTCTTTTTGAAGTGTAGTTTCTGCCACCTTGACAGTCACTTTAATCTTATGCCACGAGTGTCTATAATGCATATAAAATATTACATTTTCTTTGCAACAACCGTGCAAACATCGTTCAATAAAATTATTGAAATCAATGGCGCATTTATAATAAGTCGTAAGCCCGAACTATTAGTTTATTATTCTCGTTCGCCAAGTCCGTCCCTTCCAGAAACTGTGCATATATCGATCATAAAATGGAGCCAATGCGGTAATCGACGCCTGCAATTATTTTTGTGAATGAAAACAAGATATTTCGAGCTGGGCGCTATTCGCGTCAGCACGTATGTTCGTATATCGCCGCCAATAAACCGAATTTCTGATTGTTAATAGGTAAATGTGAGTTGTGCCTTCATTTTGTTGATTAACAACGCAAACGGCAACGCCGGCGGCAATATTAACAACAGCTATTTGTTGACATTCTCTGCCGACGTGCGCCCAACTTGCTGGTTCTGGGAATTTCGCGTCAGCCAGCCAAACACCATAACAACAGCGTACCCACGATAATATAAGACCGGCCCCGCCCCTCACTGTTGTTGCCGTTTTGCTGCATCAATTTTCATTCGCTCTGCTGTCGTTTGGGGTAGTTTGCAGCGAAAATTTTGCTGTCCCATTTTATTTGCACACAAGTGAGATTTGGTGCAATTGTGTTGCATGTCTAGTCTGTTTGCTTCGGGTTGTGCGTTGTTGCTTTTATGCTTCGTAATTCAATTTCGAGCAACCTTGAAAGACTAGAAAAACGGCGCCCGAATCAATTTTATTGGCCACAATAAAATAATGCACCACAAAGCCGAAACGCGACTGGAGTGTCTGTATGCAGATGCAAATGGATACAAACGGATGTCTGTATGGTTGTGTGTATTTGTGGCAGTGTATGATGGTTGTGTGGGTGCCAGGTATTTATTTGCATTCGCCATTAACGCATTTTCCACTTGGTAGTCGCACGACTTGCCCCACTCACACACGCACACCCACACATCCCACAAGTCTAACGGCCATTTTGAAATTGTACGCACATCCCCTATTTTATGAGGGGAGTCGTGTCCACACGACTGCCGATCGCTTCACTGCTTCACAACTAGTGGCTCAGAATTTGGCATTAAATTTGGTAATGGCGTTGCGGCCTGGCGGCAGGCGCAAAACCTTCAACGTGTGGTTAGCCGGTAGAAAGAGAGCCGACCAAGCGGCCAGACAGCCAAACAGCCAAACACATGTATTTAGTTAGTAAACAGAAATTCATACCTTTTTGCAAATTGTTGTAGTGTCTATCGGATTCTTGCTGTAGTATCTGTTGTTTTTTGTTTGTTGTGTGTTAATATTGTTGTCGTTCTGCCGGTTGTACTGGTCGCTGCACTGGGTGCGCGGGTATAAGTATTCGGCAGATAAGGCTTGAACGAAATCGCTTTTATTGATCTGTCTGAAAAATGATTAATATTGTTGTTGTTGTTTAAGTTGACCAGCATTAAATACGTGCACCTTGTGCGTGTTCTGTCTAGATAGACAGTTAGGTTAAGAAGGAAGCTGGAGCTTGTATGTCTCCTGCTTAAATACATTTTTTTGTTTTATACATTTAAATTTTGATTAGGAAGAGTCGTTCTTATATGCAGCGCCATAGCCAGAACGCCCCTGAGCAGAATGGGGTAATCATCTTTTAAATAATTTGCAATAGCTCATTTTCGTGAAAAGTCTAAATATTCAAGTTGAATCAAATCAGAATTTTTTTAAAGAATAAAAGACGATCATATGGCCACTTTGATGAAACTGCTATTGGCAGCCTTTATATATAATACTAAATGATTTTAAACCGATTTATATAAAAACACGCTCGAAGTTATACTTAGTGTAGGGTCTACGTATTCCAACCCAGCTCAATCCAAAGCTGTCACACCAAAGCTTTTTTCTAAGTACTTACAGGTTTGAAAATGGCCGATTGATGGCCAGCGACCGTATCCTCTCTCTTCGCATTTAGGTGAAGTGTGGTCTATGGCAGTGCTGGAGGTAATGTCGCTCCCCAAAAATTAAAACTATAAAAAAATATGCTACAAATATGCAACAACGATTCAAATTAAATTTTTATGGTACCTAAATCCCGTTTTTACTCCCATTATTGACATCTCTAGTCTCCGGTTGAATAAATAATTGAAATTTTGTGTTGCTTTTATGATTTTGATTATCATTTATACTGACTGCGTCGTCGGCATTTGTGCAACCGTCGAAAACTGGTACTGAGTGGTACGTTCTGAACGAGATTGTTGTTTGGCTATTAAACAAAAAACAAAATCAGCAAACGCGTGTAGAAGAAGTTAACGTTGCGAGAAGAAATGATACACTGTGCGACAAAATTATATTTAAACGTCACACGTGTTGCTACGAATACTAAAATATAAGTAGTGGAGGATAACTTTTTTCAAAGATATTCTCAAAAGCAGTTTTTTGGCAAGGCTTTTGTATTAAAAGGATTTAAACGATGTTTCAGTTTAACCCTTCGCTGCATGGCATTGCATATATGCAATGTTCACTTTTCATAGATTTGGAAGCTATTCTATTCACCATTTTACATTCATTTACATTCATTCTTCAGTTCTGTCTTTTATGTTAAAACATTTGGTTACTAACGGAATTTTGCGTAGAACATTGAAAGTATGGGCAAAAGAATCGAAAAAACTACAAGTGAAGATATAGTAAAATAATTTTGGTTATTGATGGTGGCGATGGTGATATGGCGGTCGCCGTCGCTCAGCTGTTTAGTGCGTTGAATTAGGAGTATACAGTGACGTGTGACCTCTGTTCGACTGCTCGTAGTAGCCAACACTAAAATATAGAAAAAACCTACTTTCATTTCGGCGGTAACGTTCTCACCAGGATACGGAAAATGTCCGCAAAAGTTCTTTCATAGATACAGGAACTCAACAAAATTTCATTTTTACCATCAGAACTTAACAAGCAACAAGAATTATACGGCAAATATGTTTTTTCATGCAAATTAAATCATGCAACGAGGGTTAATGCTACGGGTATCAAATAAAACACAAGAATGTTTATGCAGAATTTTTGCATCCTTTTTTGGTGGCAATTATTATCAACAGATTTTGTATTTGCGTCAACCCTAATTTTTCCCCTAAGTAAAACTTGCTGTTGCACAGTGAGATAACAACGCCGGCTACGTCTTATTTCTCTGCATTCTTTGCATTTATCGTCGCTTGCCTCTTGTACTTAATCAGAAAAAATACACGCAGATGACTTGCGCGTCTGCTGTTTTGATTTAATTTAATTACAATAATAATTATTAAGTTGTTGTTTTCAGTTGCTGTCAAGCATAAATACACAAACATACACACGTGTATGTGAGTATGTATGTTGCCGCAATGATTTGTTTATCCATTTTGATTTCACCGGGTCCAGAGTGCTTGTTGCCGATTTATAGTATGTGGTAGCGAACTGAACAGCACTAAAGAGTGGAAAAGAGGAAAAGCAAAAGAATTCACATTTTGTGTTGTTTGCTGCGAAGCCCTGCGAGCTGGCGGAATTTCTAGCGCCGAATTTTTCGTGATATAGCTTTGCTGAAAAGTCCAAAGTTAACTTTGCGTCAGCGAGAATATTGGAAAAAAATGTAAATGTACATTTGTTGGGAGCTGAATTGAAAAGCTTTGTACTGATTTCCTCTGATTCTCGGAAAGTCGTTCTACCAAAGCATAGCATTTCAGTATAGAAGATTTTATGTGACAGTGCTCTGCATCGCCAAGAGAAAGTCCGTCAATTTGTAAACCGGCTGCTACCGCACTATAGCCCGTAAATAATTCGATATTTCGTTCGGGCGCCAAGTTGGCCGAAAAATTCAAACATTTTGATATTCATGTGATACAACCGGTTGTGCAACAGCTACAACTTAGCTTCACACGCTACGATTTTTTGTACAATTTGTTCAGTTGTACGTCAAATTGCATCGTCTGAGGCCAGCTTAAGAACTAGAAATGGGTGTGACGCATCCGTTAACTCATTACAAGTCTGGTCAAAATGTAATATAACTTTTTAAAGTCGACTTAAATACTTGTTCCTCACTTGAGATGACAGTTATACGTTAACTAAGTATTTGCTTTGATTCCTCGTTATATATACACACATTCATACATATGCGAGCATACTCGTATTTGTATGTTCGGCGCCCACAATAAGAAAACTGTCAACAACCATCAATGCTGAAGACTTACCTATCTATGTTCGATATTTCCACTCACACACTGACAATTTGTCGTAGAAGGAAAACTTTGTATGGATGGCCTATTCTGTTCCCTGCGACTCGGCCATACGAATATCGCTCCCGCATGTGACACTTGGGGAGCAAACATTAATTCGTAGAAATGATGGGCTTTTTTCTGAGCTTTGAGTGTCACGAAAGAGACTCGAAGAGTCTCCCAAAAGAAACTCGAAATAACGAACAGTCGCAGTCGTAGAAAAGCATCAACGTCAACACAGACAAAATAATTCGTTTTACCTTGAAAAGAAAATGGCAATGGCAGAATTTGACGAGGCGCGATTTGGGGTGGTTTGTTTGCATTTTTTATAAACACAAATAAAATGCGGCTGATTATCGCCGAAAGCGGGTGCGGCTGCGGGTTGGGGTTTGCTGGCGGGTTGCTGATATCGACGCCGACAAAAGCGCCACACCAACGCCAACGCCCTGTGCAAAGAAGGCATGAACTCTACGTGAACCTAACAAGAGCAGGAAGATATTTAATAACAACAATAAACAAATTTCAATTGCTTACAAATGTATATATCAACGTTCAAATGTGTGTTTGTGTGTGTAGATTGAATAAATTTTTACCGCAATAAAATACGATTTATGGTATGAAACGCAAATATATATAAAGTATATTCCTTACAGTATTTGCTGTGTGTAAATGTGTGACGCAAACTTTTTGGGGTTTCTTGTACTCGGTACAAAAAGACGCTAAAATGAATATGCGACATTTTAATGACCTACATCAAGAAGTAAAATGTTATTGAATTAACCCATTAGCGCTCAAAACGTCTAAAATTTTTGTACAACTTTGCGATTGTACCAAGCGATGAAATCGGCGTAACGGATAGTGAAAATAGTCATTCTATATGTTTTCGGGTCCGCTCTACATGATTATGTCATTCGATTTTCATTTTGGTCACAAGGAAATCCAATATGGCGGTGTTTTCAGAAAAAAATGCAAAAATGTCGACCATTTTTTTTTTTCAAATCAATATTTCGTACCGAAATAGATTTTTGGTTGGGGTATAAATATGCACAAAAGTGCACAAACATGTTGAACTTTCAGAAAATACCCAAGTTGCCCCATGGGAATTCATTTAACATCCTCAAAATGGCGGAAAAATGAAAATGGCGGAAAATTGTTTCACAATCATTCATAAATTTTTTGTTTGAAAACGGCGCACTATAACGAAAAATGTTCAAGAACAAAAAGTGTTTAGAATTTGACAGAGAATACGTCTTAATTTTTTTAAAAAGTTTTGATCAACTTTTGGAATTTTGCAAATTGTCAATTCTTAACAAATTGCAAAAATTTCTCAAAAAATTCTGAAAAAATTCATAGATGTTCTTAGACTGATTCTAAGCATTTCTGGCTAACAATTATTCTGTTAAATGCATTATTACTAAATGCATTTTACATAAAAAAATGTTTTACATAAAAAATTTTAAAATTTAACTTTAAATGTTTTACATAAAAAAATTTAAACATTTTTATGTAAAAATAATGCATTTAACAGAATAATTGTTAGCCAGAAATGCTTAGAATCAGTCTAAGAACATCTATGAATTTTTTCAGAATTTTTTGAGAAATTTTTGCAATTTGTTAAGAATTGACAATTTGCAAAATTCCAAAAGTTGATCAAAACTTGTTAAAAAAATTAAGACGTGTTCTCTGTCAAATTCTAAACACTTTTTGTTCTTGAACATTTTTCGTTATAGTGCGCCGTTTTCAAACAAAAAATTTATGAATGATTGTGAAACAATTTTCCGCCATTTTCATTTTTCCGCCATTTTGAGGATGTTAAATGAATTCCCATGGGGCAACTTGGGTATTTTCTGAAAGTTCAACATGTTTGTGCACTTTTGTGCATATTTATACGCCAACCAAAAATCTATTTCGGTACGAAATATTGATTTGAAAAAAAAAACTGGTCGAAATTTTTGCATTTTTTTCCGAAAACACCGCCATATTGGATTTCCTTGTGACCAAAATGAAAATCGAATGGCATAATCATGTAGAGCGGACCCGGAAACATATAGAATGACTATTTTCAATATCCGTAACGCCGATTTCATCGCTTGGTACAATCGCAAAGTTGTACAAAAATTTTAGACATTTTGAGCGCTAATGGGTTAATTACCGCATGCCACTTGAGACGATTTAGATTAACACAGTTCACATCGCTGTGGCGATATATGCACAGATTGTGCAGTGTTCGCACACGCCCGGTGAGTTATTTTGTAAACACAATTAGGTTAAGTTCAAGGGAGGTTGGCGTTTCTGGAAAAAATTTCACTAAAAATTAAACAAACGAAACGTTGAATTTGACCAATTCGAGTCCTATTAGTGACCTCAATTAGGACCATATTTAGGGCACCGTATGTACGCGTAGAAACTGGCATTAAAAATATATTTTTGTAATACTATTTTCTAGTTTCCTCATTGCCAGCGTTGCCATACAACCTAAAAAAATACTCATATTCGTTTAATGGGTCACAATTTTCATACCAAAAATGGGTTTCGGTTTATTGTCGTACATAATTGTATTGTTTTTTGGTTTGGCACACTCGAGATAAATATACGAAAATGCTTTAATGTTTGTACACATATGTACCTATAAAAAACGTACCTATCTACATATGTGTATGTGTGCATATTACACTGAGTTGTCGACTGGCTGAGCGGCATGTTTTGAATTCCAAGTAAATTAATTCGTGCTGTTTAAACGTACCGCAATTATTAGTCAGAGCAGCGATGACGACAATGGATGTGCTGTCTACCGCTTAACACCTTAATGCCCACCGGTGGATGTTTGTAAATGATGTGAATCGAATCCAAAATTGGTGACTGTGCTCAATACGCGAGACATTCGCTTTGTAGTTAGCTTTGAATTATTGTCGATCGTATAACCTTTCCCTCATTTCACTTGTTAAATTTGTCACAAGTGCCGACGACCGTTGCGATAATTTAACGTATCACGTGACAAACGATAGCGCTACGAGAATGATATTATCTTCAAATCAAGACAGATATTGTGCTGGAATACGAAACGACGCTCCTGTCGATATGTATTGCAATTCTGCACCGACCCACTAGGAATGTTTTGGAAACAACGACAACTGCAGAGTTAATTCTCGCCAAAAATATATACTTGGTAAGACGGTAAAAAGTACAGTTTGATCACATATGCCTTAGTGGACGTAAAACTGTTTACGAAATTATTTTTATGAAATTTAATCACTGACATTTATTCGTTCGAAGTCATTTCCGTTGTATTCTTTAACAATTCTGTAACATAGTTTGTTACCCCTTAAAAACGGTCAGCAGCATTTTCTTTTTCTTTTCATTGAAGCCAACTTATTGACTTAGATCGTACTCAATTACCAAATTACTATAACAAGTGAATGCCGCGCCTTAATTCCCTACGTCTTTTTGAAATATTTTCGCATTGGGCATTTTATGATATCACGTATGATCACTGTTAGCACTTAGCTTCTGTTTTTCTGCCTGCCCGCCTGAGTAAGTATTCCCAGCAGTGTCGCACGTTTCAGCATTTTGACGGTGACTTAGCGTATTAAAAGATCCCACATGCCAGAATGTCTTAACACAACAATGAACGGCCACAACATTGGCAAACAATTGACGGTGGCACATAAAAGTACAGACATGTTGCCACAAGTGTTTATAAGTTAACAGCGAACAAATGAAAAATTCAGTCGTGCCAACACTCTTCGTGCCATGACGCCTGCCAAATAGTAAAAATTGAAATAATTCAGAATTTGCACGTCCTCGAATAATACAGACAAGGATATCAAAATTTGAGAATGTGATTGACTTGTTGCAATTTCGGTAAAGTAAACGTAAACCAGCGAAGGCCAATTGATATTTCTTGTTTATCACGAAATGCGCAACATATCTGCAGTACTATTGTTGTTATAATTTGCAGGCTTCTAGAACACAGAAAATCAAATTGAACTACTTTTATGAGGTGCCACCCCCACGCTAGAGAATTTTCTCTAAAAATCTTATCACTTTGCATTTCTTATCCTGTAATGAGTCGGCACCCACAACAATACGAACAACGGCCGACGTATCTTTCAAAGGCGATAAGACTATCGTATTTGCATTGCTCTTTTGTGTTAGGTGACGTCTGCTCACAGTGTCGACGTTCTTACGTTCGGTGGTTGCTGGCAGCATCACGTGCTGGCCTAATGCTGAATGCTGTCCGGCCGGCGTACAGACAGAAGTCGAAGTATATGGTCGCCACTTGAGCTTCGACCTGTTCAACGGCTACTCGCCACTTTTTGGGCTTTTCAAGCGTCAACAGCGTCTAGTTCGGCTCTGTTTCTTCGACGCTTCGGTGTCTCGTTGGCGTGTTTGCGTTATTGTTTTCTCCTTTTTCTGCAATTGTAGGTTTTGTTTTGATTTGTTTTCTTCTGTTTTCATTGTCTTCCATGTGCCTTTTCGATTCTGCGCCTCTTTGTTGTCAACAATTCTTTCAATTTAAATGTTAAGCCTATTGAACGCATGAATAACTTGACACAGCAACGCTTGTTGATTTCAATTCATATCAATCAGCCCGACGCCGTCGGTTTTCATTCTACCTACTATATATTTTAATGTGTTTTTGTCATATTGAATAGCTGATTGAGTTTCGCAGTGGATGGCATCATAAGTTTAGACCGTTGGGCGCAATACACTCGTGATTAATCGACGATTGCATTTATTTTCTAAATATAAGTCTGAAATGTTTATTTCAAATAATTATTCTAAATCAAATCCTCTTATCTGCTCATGGATTTAAGTGTTTGTAATATGTATTTGAGTGAAGCCTATCGTCAAGTGGGGCATCAGTAGAATTTCCAAAACGTTTGGATACTTTTGCTTTCTTTTCGTTATCACCAACTTAATTAAATTGAATTTTAACCTTTGTGTAATTAACATTTTTGTGTGTGTGTGTGTGTGTATGACAATAAAGGTGAAAGGAGTCGCCGTGGCTAGTGTTGCGAGTTTGGAGGTCCGGAATTCGAGCGCAGAGCTGTATCTGTGAGAATTTAATGCTTTAAATATTCTGCACCATATTAATTATGTATGATATAAGTTTCTGTTAATGATAATGATGTATGTGTGTAATTTGCTCCTAATTTAATCCTAATTAAATTTAGCATTCTCGGAGCTCAGGTGAATGATGTCAACTTCTTCGAGCCAGTGTAGGCTCAGGCGTCGACATTTACTGCGCGGCACTGCATCGCAGCCGCAGAATGGTGTTGTCTTGTGTTTTCTACGGAACCTACGGCATATCTTTCGCGCTAAACCATTTACAGCTGATTTTTATCTAAACTTAGTGGCAGTGAGCTCCATTATGAGGTGGTGCTATTCCTTATTAGAATTTTCGTACCCCATAGTCCTGACGTGTTCGGAGTTACTGATTTTTTCCGCATGTCTTACGGTTTGTGCTAGATTGTGTTTGCCTAAGCTCTTTCACAAAGCTTAAAGGTGTTGTAATGTTTTTGCTAAAATCCAAAAATAGGATATAGGTATAGGTATGCATATTTAAATACACGTATCAGTAAATAATAAAGGCAGCCGTTCATATTCGCCGCAACTGTATCGATACCACCTGTTGGACGCGTCGGCGTTGTTTACGATTTCGCCGCCGCCAACCATCTCAACAACAACAAACTTGTCAAAATATGTTAATTGTCCACGGCATTTTAGACACATTAAATTTATTTAATTTCGTTGTTAACAGCAATAAAAGCTTCTTTTCTTTGCGCACGTTGCCACACTGCCTACACTGTCTAGCAATGTTTCGGCGTTTTCGCGCTCATTGAACGCGTATTTGAAATTCACAACACGTCGATTTGTTGTTGATTTGTCATGTAATTTCGTCTCGATTGCTCGCATTTTTCGGCGGTGCGAATAAAACAACGAATGTCAGAGCAGTCATTGTCTGTGTCACATGGACTCGTTTAAATTTCAGTTGTCCGTTGAATTCAAATTCAAACATTCAATAAATGAAAATCAAGAATCTGTCTCTGGCCTTTGCGTTACTCGTTTTGTTTTCATGTTTTTTCCAATTGCTCAATGTTTAGCAAAAGAATAACAACAATGAAATCGGACTTGTATGTAACATATATACTTAAAGTGCTTGGATATTACTATTAGGTATATTTTTTTTGTTGCTCGTTTGAATTGCATTATTGCTTTTTTACTTTTCAGTTTCCTTGTTTTTGTTTTTTGAAATTATGCAAGTACTTTATTACAGTATTTATATTGGATATTACTGTGATATATTTTTTGTTGCTCGTTTCAATTGCATTATTGCATTTTTACTTTTTGGTTTCCTTATTTTTGTTTTTAAAATTTTTTTTTCTGAGCTACTAAAATATTTTTCTCTCCGAGTTTCCTCACACAGCATGTCTGTGTGTTAGTGTGAAAACAAAATCGTTCACCTTATCTGCCAATTTCATTACTCCGTGGCGCTGTGACGCGGGGCCGCCGCTCGATATTATCACCAGGCCGCAAGTCGTGACTGTCTGATTAGCATTAATTGAGCTTTACGATTTTCAGTTAATACGCCAATCGAAGTCGTGAATTTCGTCGTCACCAGTCGGTGTTGTTGTTTTGTCTATTGTGGTTTACTTGGAGCGAAGAATTAGCTGGATATTTTAACATTTTTTCATACAAATTTCTTGTTGACTGTTCTCAAGTAAATATTTCAGAGAAAACACTTGAGATGTCTGTTTCGACTGTTTCGCTAGACTAAGTCGTGTTTGCGCCAAGTGAATTTTCGACGATTAAAAGTGTTTACATTTCGCTAGTAGAGCGTCACAGCAATTGGAGGTTAATACATGTCGTAGATCGCCAATAGACTTCCGATAAGATAGTCGAATTATGGCGACCGTTTTTGTTGCATGTAAAGTAAAGGGTAGAGGACTGAAAAAGTAATTGGTAATGGGTAGAAGATCGGCGTGGCTGCCTTCTAATGAGAGGTCTCGAAATTACAAAGTGATGGCTCTTTGTCATATCTACCATATTGAAACGGCGCGATTATCCCATTTACGATGCTTGGAACCACAATTCCAGTATAAACCTTTCTATCTCCCTGACGTTAAGAGTACAAGTCTATGTGGTAAGTAAGGAGCGAGAGCTTAAAAATGACAAGTTCAGCGCACTGATAACAACACATTAAGTATAAAATGTAATACAACCAAATGCACGAAAATTTAATTCACAAGTTGTTATATCGGTTTGATGTACTTAAATTACGTTTGCTGTTCTTGACCAATTTTTTCCCATATTTTGCCCTAACCCGACTTTGACGAAGCTTGAACTTGAATTGATCTCAACTTAGTGACAAATTGTGGAACTATAAAATAATATTTTGCTTTTCTCCACTCCACAATTCAATGAAATTTATTTCCAAAGCCGGCATCAAGATAACAGAGCAAAAACATTTTGAGAAAAGTAAACAAAATTATCCCATAGCAGCCCAGGAGTCGCCCTTGAAAGGCGCAATGTATGGCCACCTTCCTATTGTTATTCGCAGCCAGTGTTGCCAATTGACACATTTTTTTTCGACCAAACTTCCGACCCCAACTGACCAAATTAAAAATTGCGATATTTTTAAAATCATTTTAAATTACAATTTTATTTTTTTAATTAAATTTTGTGTACTAATGAAAAGATATTCACATCACCAAACGGATCGAAATTTGTTGAAGCGGTCCAGCGGATGAAAGTAAAAAAATCTGACCAATTTTGATCCGAAAAGACCAAAAGCGGCAACTCTGCTCGCAGCAACCATTTACTACAGAAACAACAGAAATTGGAAAAGTATTTGGCGGTATTGTTGAATTCGCCAGTCAGCAGGTCTACTGTCTGCGCCAACTTCGCCTTTTATAAGCAAAGCTCATAAGACATCCTATGTACACACCCATAGAGCTGGCATGCTGCCAGCCAGCCAGCCCGCCCCATCATAAACTCAAAGTTTGATGTGCATTAAATGACTGCGAACTGGCAGCCGCCGAGTTTCTTGCTCACACCCTAAGCGCTGAGTAATGCGTCGGCCAATTAAATTGACAATGCTCGGGTCGTGTTCGCGCATTCGCGCGCTCTGTGCAACTTCAGTTATGTATAATTTATAACATTTTTTGTGACAGATTACAACTGTTGCTTATTACAATATTATTGTTTTGATTCCGATTACAACTATGAATGTATTATATTATACCCTACGGCGGCGCGGCGCATTCTGCCGTCCGGTGTACGTAATTAGTGTTTTTGCGCGAGAGAAAAGGGCCGCCACTGGTTCAAGGTTACGGCCCGCGCGTATTAACGCGGTTTATTGTACTCTACTGGCGCGCGCTGTTTGCACTTTTTCTAAGTTGTCGGCGGAGTGCGAACGCACGGGGAACGGTGCGCAAGAAGTGCAGTGCAGCAAAAGTTGTTTCCTTTCGTGACCCCGTCGCCTGCTCGCTTTTTTGTTGTACAAATAGTCTGTAATCATTTATACGATGTTTCATTTGTTTGGGATTTTTCCATATTTTGTTATTGTAATTGTTATTTTGTCAAAACATTCATCACATTAGCTGTACGAAAAATGTTAAATTGCATTTTTAAACATTTTTGATTGTTTGCTTTTTGCACAAATACCACTGCCAATAAAATTGTCAGGCTTTTGCGGTTTTCGTTAATGTGGTCGACCCAGCTGGCCATCATCGTTTGGATGGCAGTGGCAACGACGATATCGAAAATGATGCTGGCTGGACTGTTGAGACGAGCAATTGATCGATTGAAGTGATATACGGAATTTAGCATCTGTACGCGAATCAACTCTACAAACTTTAAACAAATTTTCTTATTGTTTCGCAGGCCGGCCAGCAGATTTTAGTAGAGTCCGACCGATACCAAATTTTTTGGCCGATGCCGATTAATCGGCCGGAAGGGCGAGATTTGGCCGATGCCGATTAATTGGCCGAAAGGGCGAAAATCGGCCGATGCCGATGCGGATTACATAGAAAAAATAACACGAATGAATTCAATAAAAAACACAGTATATTTTATAAAATAACGAAAGGAACTATTACGTGTACATATTGTTTGTAATATTCATCACAAAATTAAAAAAAAAAACGAAAAATGAAATAATTAAAAACTAATAACATTACAAGATAATTCAGAATTAAATGTATTAATGTATTAAAAAAAAAAATTGTAAAGTACTTCATATCATGTAAATTATTTCATATCTTATTGTACCGACATCTTTTTGCACTATACCTGCTTAATAGTTCTTTAAGTGAAACCCCTGCTACAAACGATACGTTTAAAGCAGTAAATGAAATAAAAATAAAAAAAAAAATAATATATGTATCTCATTTATTCAACTGAGACCCAAACAAAAATATAAAAAAATATATATATATAAAATATATATATATAATATTTATCGTAAATATTGCATACAAATTCAGTTTTTTCTTCAAATTAAAATTACGAAAAAATAAAAAAAATGCTTACAATTAAAAACGAAGGATAAGATTGTAAAATTAAATGCCCTTTCTACTGATATCCACATTAATAGACAAAATGCATAGACATTTCGAGAAAATCTGTGTTTTTAAGACTACCTAGTTTTTATAAAAAACATTTCTAGGAAACATTTATATTAAACAGTATCTAAAAATACATTACTGAAAAGGGGTATAAGTACCCGTTGGTACAAAAAATGAAAACAAAAAAATGAAAGCAGGAAAATAGACCGATATGCTATCGACCAAAAACGGCCGATGTGGCATCGGCCAAAAAAGGCCGATACCGATGCCGACTCTTTTTTTTTTTTGCCAATGCCGATACTAGCCGATGCCGATACCAATTTTATTGGCCAATACTAGCCGATGCCGATTAATCGGTCGGACTCTAGATTTTAGTATAGAACTTCTCCTCTCTTGCTGCCTGTCTGCATTGCATCGTGTTAAAAATATTATTATCCGGTCGTGTGATTCGTCGAGCAGAAGGTGCCTAAGTTTGTTAGGGAAGTTTTACATTTGATTTAAGAATGTATGTATCCGACTAGGGTTAAATTGGGTTTGACGGCGAATTGATCGCGATTGTAACTATGTGAGTATTTGTAGAAAAACTCAATGGTTTGAAAAGCTAGATGTGTAAAAAATATAAAAAATAATAATATTTAGGTAGGAAGGTTGTCGTGGCTGCCCAATATGCTGGACTCCAATCCTTCACCTACAAACCAATTAGAGCTTTTAACAAAGCTAAAAATTCTGAGTAGTTTTATCTGCCAGATTTCCCAGTTTGTCTAAGAACAACTCACCCAAGTGAATTTTTCATCTCCTAGAGAGTGCATAGAAGATAGAATTGGAAAAATAATAAAGTACACCCCCGAATCGATTGCCACCAAAAGCGCCAATGCCGTTCTTCGCAGAATTTAGCACAGATCGAAAGCAGTAAAGCTTGCGGCAATCCGCAGCTAAGGCGGAACCAAAACATCTCACCCATTTTTTATGTTTGCAATTCGTTGCAAATTTTAAGTGTACATATAGGTACTCAAGCTGAGGGGAACACGCCGAAGAAAAGTAAAAAAACATGTATAATTGCTGCGACAAGACGATCGTGCGCTCCACGATCGTGTGACGCGAGCACTCGAACACAACTCGAAGGCGCCGGCACCGCGGTAACCAATCAAAATTTAACATCTCTGCTTTGTCGTGAATGCAATGCTCCAACGCCAGGGCGCCAAAGACCAGCGGAGCAGCCGTTGTGATTAGCACTTGAATGGGAGCGCTGAACAGACTGACGCTCTCGCGTATTCGATTTGCTAATTGTTGAAATTAAGTAAACAAAAAGGAAACACAGCAATGGCTGCGTCTTCAAAATATTTTGATATTTTTGTTTTCATTCCATTCTTCCGCCGCAAGCGAGCCTCCCATTGGCCAATCGCCGTTTTGGTGCTTGATTAGCGCTTTCTTCGATATCGTTGAGTATTTGCGAAGATCGGCTTGCGCCCGCACGGTTCACACCTGCAAACAATCGAGTTGCCGGTGTGTGTGCAATTAAACGGCGACGGATGCTTGTTGAGTGTGACCGAACGCAAGCTTTAGTGTATTTTCGACCCATTTGCTTGTTTGCTCTTTGAAGCGAGGGGTGAAAGTAGAATGGTTGCGCCCATCGACGTGACTTTGTTCCTAACTTGTTACGTTGTCAACTATTTGGACGGTTGCCTTGTGATAGAATCGATACTGTTTAGTGATCGCCAGATTTTGATATTCCTCTGCACCCCAAAGCCGATCTGACCGCAGCCGGTTAATTGGCGCGATGCTGTCGAGTTCCGCATTGAGTCAGCCCCAGCTTTCGGTGGCGTCTGATATTCTTGTGAGACGACCACAGCCCGAGCGCACACACTTCGGCTCGTGGCAATGCTCTGGTTTGAATTAATTCACACTTCTGGCCAGCGCTGACTACGGCGACGGCGGCGACTCGCTCTCCAGGCCCCATTTTTCGCGCTGTGGCCCAAGCGAGTGGCGCTTGCATTTTCACTATACATATAACACACGCTCTCGTCGCTCTCATGTCTGTCCGGTTTATCGGCTTGCTAAGCGCTTCGTCACATTTCGCTTTTATTTCGTGTTAAATGTGTTTGTTGTTGTGGGGGATCGCGAAAGCTTTAGGTTCTGCACGCCCCACACAATTCACATTTTTCAGTTCAGTTCATCGATCTCAACGCCAGCGATCGGATGCAAAAGTTCTACACAGTCGACAGTTTACGAGTTGGCGAGCGGCCTTTCAAGCAAAATTGTCTCTCTGTTTATATTGGCCTGCCATTCGAGAAGTTTATCTTATCGTGTGCGGAATGCGTATCCAGAGGCGGCTTGTCGTCGCTACCGCTGTCGTCGCATAAAAAGTTTTAATACATTCGAAGACTTCTCAAAAAGCCGTCGCGAAATTGTCGCTCGAAAGTGTTGAATCGGGAATCGCTGAAGGCGTTTTGCTGAAATTGACCTCACAAATTGGAAGCACCGAAAAAGCAAACGAGGATGTAGTCTGGCGGCAGCGGCGAAAACTTGAGCGGTATCAAAAATCAGCAGATAATATTTATAGTTTATTTTTTATTGTTTACGCTAACTCAGAAGAGAATAAGAAGCAGCAACAGCAGCAGACAATCCACAACAATAGCAAAAACAAATAATCATAATTTTAACCGAAACGCATTTGATCGGCATAAAAGGTCCGGTGTAGTATTGAATGCATCCAATCTGTGGCGAAAATCCCAGCACAGTGGTACGTCGCAACAGTGATCGCTTGAGCGACTCTACCAAAAATAAAACTCAAAAAGTAAAAAACAAAAAAGTGAAATTGTTTTAGCGGTGCCAATGCACAAGAAAAATACACGACGAACAAACACGCACATGCTGAAATTAAATAAATTAAAAAGGGCTAATTGCCAGACGTTATGGCATCGGAATCAGAATTGTGTTGAATCGGTGAAAAAACTGCGAGATATTTAATTGACACACGAAATGACATACACTTGAAACATTTTTTAAACGAAGAACATTTTAATATGAATTCTAAAAATAAACATAAACGACGAAATTCGAAATATTGAGTTGCTGAAATTTTTGTGGAACTAAATCGATTCTTGTATTGAGCTAATAAATGCATTAAGTTCAGCTATTACAGTCAATCGAAACTAACCGCGATTTGAGAAATTCAATACTAAATATTTCAAGTGCTAATTTTTTAGTCAAACAAAAAAATTGTTGCTCACTGCATGAATATTCGCTGAGCTATTAACATTTCGTTTACGGTTGTGTCAAAATTTTCGAAACCATGAGTTAGTGTTCAGAACAGGAAGCAATCGGTTCGGGTTCAGATTTAATTGTATTGAAAGATGCGCAGTTCCAATACTTTATAAACTCCGTTCAAAGAATATTAATTTAAAGTTCAACACCTTCGTACTAAAAAAGTGCTTTTGACCTTTGCGGAGTTAAAATTTTCGCCGCCAGAGACGCTGAAATACCACACATAATGTGAATGAATGTAATTGTCCCAATCGGATCGATATAGACGAATTGACTTATTTTTCCACTTGAAGAATTATAGTAAAATTTCCCTATTATAGGAAAAATTTAACGAAATATGTTAAGACCAAATTGTCAAGCACGGCATCGCGCTTAATTACAAACTCTTACTCAATGTCCGAAACAGCAATTTCCAGAGTTAATCTCAGTGCGGAAATGTTGTTCCTTTGTTTCCACTCGATTTCTAGATCGTGTTCGTTTCCAGTTTTGATACAGTTTTAATTTGCTGCCAATATCGCAGCGCCGCAATCCAACATATATCTTTGCTTCTGAGGTCTTTGACCTGTTTAAAGGGCTGGCAAGTGAACTTTACAAAAAACACAAACAATCCAGTTGCAATAAAACGCCCATCGCCCCAACGCAACTGTATTTCGCTTAGCCGAGGACAGAAGTAAAAGGCCGTAAATGCGAATTGGATGTATATGTTATGTATTTTGTCGATGCACGTTCAAGGTTAACATCCTTTCATTCTCGTAACCGAGAATAAATAACAGAAATTGCAACAAGTTGTCCGGAAAAGCAGTTCAGTTTCAGTTCAGAGGAGGCGACAAAAAGCCGAAACCCGAAAACTGCCCTGCCAATCTCGAAAACACGGCTTTACGAAACGAAACGGTATACGTATGGAATGAAACCAGCTGAAGTGCAGTGAGCAACGACCGAATGAAATTAATTTTACATTAACCCTTCGTTGCATGATTTCCTTAGAGAAAAACATTTGCCATTTGTCATACTATAATTGTTGTTGGTTAAGTCACGACGAAAAAATGAAATTCATTAATTCATTGTTGAAATCCTGTGTCTGTGGAAGAAGTTTTGCAACGTCGTAGAAATGCAGCCATCTAAAGGAAGACTATCGATTTGTATCTATTTTTTGGCATGGATGCCACGGGAAGTCGAACGTGGATCGAGCGTCGCTTTAGACTCAGTTCAACGCGATTTTTATTTTTGCACATCCATTGAATATTATTCGTTAGTAAATAAATGTTTAAACGTAAAGGACAAAGCTGAAGAAAGAACCACTGCAAAGTGCAGCATGGAATAGTTGCCAAGTTCACGAGAACTTAACATAACACATATACAATGTCATGCAGCTAAGGGTTAAGAAGAGCAGCAACAATTTTGCTCTGATTTGACTTGACTTGTTTTCTGTTAAAATTACACACTGCAAACATGTAAATGTTCGTTTTTGCCGGTATTTCATCGAGTGCATACATATGTTTCGTGAGCGGCTTACGTATGCGCGTACGTACGCGCACTGCGAGCGCAGTGGACTTTGAACGGAATCAGAAATGTGTCTGAACAAATAACTTGCAGAGGAATTCAGTTGAACCCGTCGCCGTCGCCGCGGATGGTGACATTTTTCCCCCCGACTGATGGTTCCCGCGATGCCGGCTTCAGCGTTGCTGCAACTGCACCTGCGGCCGCGGCCAGACCTCTAGTCACAAAAGATACGCGTCGGGCACATCGTAGGACACGCGTTTTGTGTGTAATTCGTATGCTCAATGTGATGTGATTGAAATGTCGTCTAGTGCATTTTTAGCTCATTTACTAAATATCGCATTTGCCTGCGCATTGTTTTTTTTTTAGCTTACACCAACAAATGCATGAAATCAAGACTTTGCACAAAGACATCAAGAAAACCTCTTCGTACGAAGACAACTTAACCTGAAAAGTGCACCAAAATAAAAACAAAATTAACATAAACAAGCAACAGCAACAACAACGTTTTGCAAGCACAAAGCAACAAAAGCAAAAACAACTTTGACCGAAAATTAAAAAACAAACAACTTAAACGTCAAACATTACCAGGAGAAGCGGCAAAACGAGCCCACCACGATGCGTTTCACCTATAATCAGTATAATTATTACGAATCCGGTTATCGGATTCCATCGAAGATACACAACAACAACGGCGGTGGCGGCGGCGCGGCCGCCGCTCCCTATCAACATCACCACAAGAGCAATTTCGGTAAGCAACTTGACGCCTTCAGCGTGACAACTGGCTCTCGCCCCATTATCGCCAGGCCCGTCTGTAGCGTTGTAGTACATTCACACACACTTTTGTTGTAATTTGAACAAAATGTGACTGGAATTTCTGTAAATTGAATGCACCAAGTCACGTCCGAAATCGGTGCGCGTTTTGCTTTACACAAAGTGCTAAGTCGCCAGCACCTAATCTGAACAGCGAGGCCCCGAACTGCAGTCCGAGCAGCCCTTTCGACAAAGACCAGCACTGCTGCTGTTCGCTGGCTGCGCGCTCTAGCCTGTTTGCAGCCACGCGACATTGGAACAGCTTAATTCTGGTGTTCCTCCGCCGCCAGTCGTATTTTTGGTATTTGTAAGACGCGCTGTTGTGTTTTGTGTTTCTCGTATGTTGATGCTGTTTGTCCGGCAGAGAAAGGCCAGTTGATTTCGCGTGTTTACGAGCGTCACTGCCTTGCGGCTGACAACAAAAAGAACTCATGTCTTTGATAGAAGAAAGTGCACAGCCGTCCACTGAATATGGGCTTTAGCACTTGAATTGATATTTTGTTGGTGGCCTTTCTTTCCGCAACAGGATGCGAGGAAATGTAAACAATATATCTGTAAAATTACACCAATTATCTGATGTTGTTTCATGTCCCTTATTAATCATAACGAAATCACTTAAATGCTTGCTGCTGTAAATAAACGGCACGGCAGCTCGATGACGGACTAAAACCAGGTTTTTGCATCTAATCGTTACGTTTCATAAATATTTGAACGATAGAGACCGATTACAAATTAATTCAGTATCGAGCTTTGGCCTGCTTAAACCCTTCTCTCCAAGTGTCGTCACTTTGCATGTGCCTTCTGCGTCTGATCAGGTGATGGCAGGGTTTTTCAATTGAAGGGACCTTCCGACCTTCCTTCGTCGTCATTCACCGACTTCCGCATCGGGTACTCCTTTCACTGGAGTTTCATTATGGCAAACCAACACTGGAGATTAAGTCATGTCTACCTATTTAAACTCAAATTAAGATGTCTCTATTGCCGCGCGATATAATCTACGGTCTATCGTTGCTGTAAAGAAGCGTTGTTGCCGCCACTTTGTTTCTACAATCTTTCGACTGAGCAAATTCTCAGCTACACTTCAAATGTCTTTGGAGAAAACAGCTTAGCTGGAATAGTTCAAATAATGAAACACAAATCAATAAAATATGAAACAAATCATTTTAAATTATTTATTTAATTTGACAAACACTGAGAGAATGCCACTTATGTTGATTCAAATTAACTTAAGGTGGGATACAAATTGAAAAAGGAATTTGAGTGCTTTCTGCTTAGATTTATTCTGCATAAAATGAAATCGTTATGTATTGATGTGGATAAATATTATTGTTCCACTTTTTAGTTAGCAATGTTTCAAACAAAACAATTTTGTGTCAATAAATTGTTTGTCCTAGAGTGGGAAATAGAAATATACCGATTCTCCAAAATCTCAAACTCCTAATAAGCTCACAGTTCAGCAAATCGGTTTCCTGACGCTGCAGGGGAAACTGCATTACCGTCGGTTTTCCGACGCACTTGTCACGCCAGAACTTGTATTATTGCCACTATTATAAACATTCATTAGCAGCATTTGGATGCAAAGAATTTGTTGGGATAGAGCAGATTTTACGTAGGTTTGTTCCCACATAACGTCAACACCTCACCGCTGGCTTTCTTTTCTGGTTAGTCTGAGTTCGTTTTTTTTACAATTAAGTCTGCCAGTGGCAAATTACAGCCTGCCGCACTTGAGTCTTATTTATAAACTCTGTCTATTTTATGCAAATCGCTTGAACTATCTCTTTGCGGGGATTTTTCGAGATGTTTACTCTTAATACCCGTTCGAATTTGTTGCAACCGCACTCGATAGACGATAAGCTGCTTACGCGTGTAAGTCGATATTTATTTTTTTGTTTTGTTGAGATCGATCGATCGTGTGGCTCTGGAGCTATCGTTGCGCACTTCAAGGGAACGGTCCGTCGTAGTACGGACCGATGAAGACAAAGATAGATTTCATAAAAGCGGCGTTCAATTATTTGCCGTTTATTGTTGTGTGTGAACGCCGCAAGTCTGTGATTATATTGAAAAGTCGTTAGTGTGAAATTGGAGACCCAGCGAACTTTAACAGCGATCAATATTAATGTCGGTGATTATCGAATGAGTTTTTCTTCGAATCCGACACGGACTGAAATTGCAGCTGAGTCTAAATTTAAAATCCATATGCGTGCGCTCGCCACTGTTCGCGTATCCCGCCGCTGTTTTGCTTGAATTGTCACTTTCATGTAAAACGACGTTGGCCCATTGAAAAATATTAGTTAAAAGTGTGAAAAAACCATAAATTATTTGCAATTTGATGTTCAACGTCTCGGAACAATTGCTATTAAATTGACGTACAAATGAGTCACAGAGTGTGTGGAGCCGTTTGTCCATGCGCGTGCTCGGCGATTATCAGGATTAGTTTATCAGATAATAAATTTGGTTCTGAACAGAAACAACACACACGCAAGAATAGGCAACTCGGACGTCTCTCGACTCTGTCGAGCCCCTCTCCGTGCCGTGTCGTGGTGCGCTCTCAGACAGCGCCGACTACCTGTCGCGAAGATGCTTTAGAAAAGTGCAAATTTGCAATGCCCACTCGGGCGCCAACCTGCTGCTAGATGCCGCACACTTTCAGGTGGCTCATGCCCTGCACTCTCTGTTAACTCTCGCCACAATAGATTGGCGGCTGGCAACGCTGGCAGTGTTCTCTAAACTTGTTTTCTATCGCGAATCGGGAAAACCGTGGTGTTGTCCTTTTCGTTGGCCTGGCAGCTACTTGAACGAGCATTTGACGCACCAATTTGACGTTTTTGGTTTTCACGGCGTAGTTTTATGATTTCACTTTATTTATTTTCATCGTTTATGCGAGATAATTGCCGACTGGCAGATAAGGATTGTGAAATTCGCAGAACACTCCACTAGATTTAATATACTGCCAACATGTTGCATGTTGTGTAAATGTGATTGCTGGTCTGCCGTTTGGCTGTCTGATTTGACAGTACTGTCACATGTTGGCCAAATCGTATTACGCAATAGCCGAAAAGCATCGGCGCATGGCGCTAACTTGCTGACGACACTGCTTAAGTGTCAGTAGAGACGATCTTTTGCCATAGTCAGGCAGCAAGAAATACTATAGTTTGGAGGCTATAGCTATAGTGAGGTGTGGATCGGACTGGACTTGAACTGCAGGCAAAGATTGAACGCATTAGATACTCAGTTTCAGTTAAGCTGATGCCCGATCATGAGAACACTAGCCGTAACAAGGGCATTGACGTTCTCTCTAAATGATGTTCATCACCCGGTACGTGTATCGTGGAGTTCAGGTCTGCATCATATTTTTCAAATGTTTTGTGGCTTAACCCATTAAAGCCGGGTGCCAGTTCCGCCCATACGATTTTGATAAAATTTCATACACGACCTGGAACTGACCCAAAATGATCAGAAACAATGTTTAGCTTTCTATCTCTGCACGTTGCTGAGATATTCATTGGGTATTTTTTCACCCATTAGGCAGCAATGGTAGCATTTTTCCATACTTGTTGAAGTGATCAGCTAAACACGTAAACAAAAGTTGAATTGTTTACAGGTGAGTTAGGAGGTAGATCTTTGTGAAGTTCTAAGGCCACTACGTGTCGCCACATTTTCCACCTCCGGAAAATTCACAATTTTTTGAGTCTGGTAACTCTAGCTAGATGGGTGACCTCCACTAGACTAAGGTAGTTCCATCTTTACCCCAACCATCCCTATCAATGATTTTGAGATATCTCTACCACGAACTTTTCTGTGATTTTTTTAAAAAGTCAATTTTCATGGGTAAATTTTTACCCATTAGGCAGCAATGGGTTAACTACAGGCAGGAAAGTGCTCCTCCTACTTACAGGATTGCTAGATATATCTGGCCTTATAACCAGAAGATTGCATAATTTTGGGCAGCCTGCAACATGTTATCTGCGACTTTGAGCTTGAAAAAAATCTATACCTTCTCCGGGAAACTGATTGCATATGTTTCACATTACGACTCTTCCATATTCACGTTCTTTCAGCTAGAGTTTATAAGTTAGTGATAACAGAAAATGTTTATCAAAATTATAACTAACTGATTATTATCAAAGACGTGCGAATGATTTCGCTAAAATAATGTGGAGTTTTGCCATCAAACAGCAATTAATTCTCGCAAGGCACATCTGTGCTGACGTCGAAAAACAGAAATAAATATTTGTATTTCTTTTTTCCGTTTTGCCTTTCAGCGCGCTTAACTGGCAGGAATTAAAGGCTTCAATTTGAAGGTCAGGGTTTTGATAAAGCGTGCGCCACGACGCCAGCGCCAGCAGCGACGATTTGAATTTGTTTAAAATTTACATTGCTTAATTGAATTTTGCAAATTGTAACACTAAATTCCACATGCCCCTCTCTAGAGTTTCTTTATGTATTTAATAATGAGCAAATATTTGTGCTTGCTGCGAATATTTGTCGCAACGAAAAACACTGTAATTATAGAAATTCGCACAGCATACAAAATCCGTTTGACCTTTTGTGAAAAGCCCAACTGGAATTTTTTGCATCTTGAAATTCTTAGTCCATGAAAACAAGATATTAATTCTGTGTTTAAAAGCAATAATCGCCTAAGTCCATAAGTACTATTTTGAGCAGCCCGTTTTAAAGAAACATGCTACCACCCTTAACTTAATGATGTCTTATGCGGCCCATACACGTTGCGATTCGTTGTACAACTGGACAAGGTTCTACACAAAATCGCATCGTGTGTAGCGCAGTTGTACGTGTCGCACAACCGGTTGTATGAAAATCAAAATATTTTGATATTTCGGTCGTGTTGTGTGAGCGGTCGCAACGTGTATGGGTATGTTGTACAATTTCGTGCAATTTTCTGAGTTCATTCGTGTTTCAGCTTTTGTGCGTTGCGAACGAAATGGACGAGCGCAACGAAAACTGGAGCGATTTTATCGAACCTTATCGAAATTTGCCGGAACTATGGAACAGCAAATGTGGAAAATACAAAAAAAAAGTTTTCGTCATACCGCACATGAAAAACTTTTCACAGCCTATACAAAAATTGATCCCAATGGTACAATTGAGGGCGTGAAGATGAATGAGCTGAAAAAAAATTCACCAAAATGAAAATTTGGACGATGAATTGGAGAATATTTCCACGGACACTGCGTTTAAGAAAACTCTGCGTTTGGATTTTGAATTTCCACTGCTCTCTTCCTCTTCTATAATTTCATTGATGATCAGAAGCGCAATTATTTTGTGTGTCATTGCGTCTGCACTCAACAAAATTTATGAGAAAAATGAAGTTGGGCGAACGAGTTGTGTCGGAAATCGCAACGTGTGTGTCGTAACGACCAACCTTTTGCACGACCGCTCGCACGACCAAATTGTATCGTGTATGGGCCGCTTTATGTCGACTTAAGCGTTTATCGTTTTTGACCACAGAATTGTAGGCTTTACCAACTAAGTGAACAGACTTTTGCTTTTTTCAATTTGCAAGTTTTCAATCTTCAGGAATTACACCGCCATCGATGAATGTGCCAATTTATTGATTCTGTTCTAAACATCGTGCGATCACGTGCTCATTGCCAAATATTTAACTTGCAAGATTATGGCTCGTACAAAGGCGCTATTTATCATTTACTTTCATAGCCATTCGGCAATTATGCTGCCAATTTATGATAATGGTGCGCCAATTCACACAAAATACCAACCATTTCGCGTGATGTCGATCAATCTAATCAAAATCACGCCTTAGCAGACAATAAAAACATTTATGGTACATTCAAAGAAATGAATTGATAAATCGAAAACGCCGAGCAGCAACAACAACACATTCATTGAGGTGCGTTTAAGTATTTCTTGTGGCGTTCTGTGTTGGTGAACGTGGGACGGAGTACTAGTAAAACTCCACCGATGCGAATATAAATTGTATTTTAATAATTTTTATATTAATCCTGTCTCATAGTGTTGCGTTTTGTACATTGCTTTATTTCAATTTATTCTGTTTGTGTGTTGATGTTTCCACGTAGATCGAGTGTTAATGGCATGGACAATAATTTCCAATTAGCAACTTTAGAAGAGTGAATGGATTCATTCGACAGTGGTAATGGCACAGTTTATGGAAGCATTCTTAAAGCGGTTCTAACGAATAGTAAAAGTAATTCGGCTCTTAGTGTGATGAACTTCTATCCCAATAAATCTGCAAACAGGAAATCGAAAATTTCTTTGGATTTTAGTGCATAAACTTCGCGCATGAGCTAAGCATAATTCTCCAGAGTGTCCTTTGCGCTGCTTGCAGTTGCTGCACCCTTCTGTATCAGTTATGCTATAAAGTCATCCTGGACACTATTGTGGCCCCATAAATGCAGCTGTAAATTGGTAATGCATATTTTGTGCACTGCCCGCTTTGCTTTGCTTTTCGCCGGAAAATCGGTTATGTGCAGCAAAAACTTGCCTTCAGCGTATTTGCTGTATGTTTGATTTTCACCACTGTCAGCTCGCAGACTTGCTTAATCCCCTCAAGGTCTAATTCTTATAATCCCACAAGATTAGTTGTTTAACTTTTTGTTGCTGCTAAAATTTGCATTTATTTTTTCTGTGCTTTGTTTCCGTTTATTATTTACATTTAATTTCCATTTTTATTTGCAAACAGTATGTTTAGTCGTACACTTTGGTCTCATATAGTATAGTAATTACTCTGCATTAGTACCAACGTCTGGTGTGCTCTCGGCGCGCTCTTTGCTGTTATTTTGCTAGTCCAATGTTTATTTTTTTAATCTTTAAATAAGTTAAAATTTGCCGTCAACGATGGACGCGCGCTTTGTATTGCATTATCTCTTGTTGGTGATTTTTTTATTACGTTAAAATGTATGTTTTTGAAAAAATTGTCCACATTTGCCAATACGTTGCGCATAAATCATGAATGGTAACATTCCGCAGTTCTGTAAGAAAATGGTTTTATATTTTCACTTTAAATTTATACGGCATAATTTAAACGAGGAAACCACTTTTGCTTGATACGTTGCTACGAAATGTTGTTGATGAATCAGCCAGTTCTTAGGTTTCTCGTCGTGAATGTTGTATTGATGCTTTTACAGACAGTCTGGCAGATGGACAATCTTCCCATAGTCACGTTCGCATCGTAGGGTCGGTTATTGCATCGCAAGAGATGAGAAACATTTGAATTAATAATCGCACTAAATGTCGACATAAAACATTGGCCAGTCTGGTGAATGTGCTGCCAGTGCTGAATGTTATCAGTGTATGCTGTACACATAATCGTCACACACATTTTGGTTCAGTTGAGTTCGCTGCAATTTAGTTCAAGTCGCTTCCAATCCCGCTGCCAGCCGCGTCGCATACAACGCCGCTGTGCGTTGAATGTGGCAATTGCTGGTCATTTTCACATTTATTATTTTATTGTGACTGTATTAAATAAGAATAATCATATTAACGAATCACAGAATGGCAACTACAACAACAATGCCCTCAACCGCAGCATACACACAGCCGAGAAGCAAATGGACGAGTTATCATTTGCCATTGTGCTATAGTTCGTCTCACTGTCCGTCTGTCCGCTCATCCATCTGTCCGTCCATACGTAATTCACTGTGATTACGATTGCAGCGCCGTTTGAGCTACTCTAGTGCTGCGGCTGTTTACATACCACGCCGTACATGTATGCGTTTGTTTGTCTGTTTGTACGTTTTGAGGGCGTTGTACTTGTGTTTTTATCAACGTCGATTGTCTTCTTTTGTCACGCTTTTTCCTTGAGCGCTTTTGTGCGATTTGCAAAATGCATTCGCCAGCAGTGCAACACGGCATTGCAGCCAGCGCCAGCAACTGTTTCGATTTGATAGTCATATGGCACAAAAATGAAGCGTTTTGAAGTAGCAATTAAAATTTTGTAATTGTTTGTTTCAGGCATGCGCATGACCATGTCGACCGCGTCCACGATGACTGCGCGCATACAGCGCAAAGGATTTCGAACGCCATCAAAGCGGCATCCGGGCAAGGCGTTACCCGGCAAATTGCACTCCATATCGAGGGTGAGTGTTTTAAAAAAACAAAATCATAATTCATCTACTTAGTGTTGGAAAAACTTGCAATGATATTGAAATTTACTTTCAGATTGGTCCTGGAAAGTTGGTGCCCGGCAAGCGAATTCCGCAACGCCCACACCCCCCGCCCTGTGATAATTCCAATGATAGCGGCTTCGGTTTCGATCAGCATGTCGAAGTGCAACAGCAGCAACAGGCGCAACCACAGCAGCAACAGCAAAGCTCGAGCACCAGCAACAGCAGCAGCAGCAACACCACAGGCAGCGGCAGCAGCAGCAGCGGCAGCAGCACTAGTACAAATTTAAGCAGCACCAGTAGTCACCATCACAGCAATCACCACCACCACCATCACAACCATCATCATCACAGTTCGGCGGTGATGCAACACTCGCCGCATTTAATACGCGCTATACCGGCCTCGAGGTGAGTGTGGACCGCCAGCGTGAGCGAAAACATTTAATTGGGTTGATTTGGTCTTTGTTTTTCTCATTTATGTTCATGCTCATTTATTAAAAAATGCTTTGCGGCGCACGCAAATTTCCAATGTTCGCAATACTTAAAAAAAATAATTGAACGAATTTGTAATGCAATGTCGTACAATTGAAGCGCATATCTGTTTGAGACCTTTTGTATTACGGAGTCTCATGATTACACGTTGCTAATTGCTGCTATTTTGGGAAGAGCAAAGTAAGCCAATTTTCGTGTCCATTGTAAATTTATCTCCGCGATCGATACGGCTTCGTGTGTTTTCTTCATTGATTTTCTTGAAATGTATTTATTCTTATAGATGTGCGAGCATGCGTGCAAAGCGAAATCATATCAAATTGTTAAGCGAGCTGGACGCTCAATTAGAGCGATTCACTTGTGAACTTCAATTTGCACATCTTATGGTGTGAAATGTCCATCGCCTGCATGTGAGTTTGGAGCAATAATTTTTTGTTAATGGTTTTCTGTAAACCTTGCAATAAGAAAATTCGTGGAATTGGGCGCTGTTCGGTATTTTACACATACTTATGTATACGCGGTCACGTACGAGCTAATTCAGAACTGTTTGCTGTTAATCAATATTTGGGGTGTTTATTTACGAAAAAGCGTTCAATAAATGAAAGGAGCGATGCACATTGTCAGTTCGACTCGTGTTTTTGACTCAAGTACCTACGAAAATTCGTTCCGGTGCCTCAACTTTTCTGGAAGCTACCGCCAATCAACGATCAATAATTCGATCATCGTTAATCATCTTTATTTTTAAATCAAGTACTAAATTTCGAATTTTTGAATTAAATTTTTTATCGAGTCGGCCAAAAATCAGGCAGTGCGTTTACTCTACGCTTTTGGACGATATAAACTGTACCACCCAAGTGCCGGACGGCTGAAACCACATAGTTTCGAAGGTCCACAATATTCACTCCACAACTCTCCAGGGAAAAATATTTTGAGGGTTTTCAAAAAGTAATTCTTTAATATTCATAAATATTTATGCATATGCCTCTTAATTTGTATGCAGTTTTAAAGTCGACCCTAATATTTCGGGGGTTTCAACCCTCCAAACCACCCCCTGAATCCGCCATTGCAACTCTCCACAATGTTTGTGCTTTGTTTCAGCAGTTGACTAATAATAATTAAGCAATTTCCAATTTGTAATAGTTAATCATTTTGTATTTCATGTAACACGTAGAATTGGCACGTTTCATACGACACTGTAGTGCCAGAAAATTGCAGCACGATTCAGCCGAGTGAGCTCTATGTGAATTTGAGAGCATGTCAAATGTAATCGGCGGAGTGCTTGTTAGCTGTAATTTTTTATACATATGTACGTGTACGCAAACAATGTCCATGTGTATTCTATTCATAACTCAATTAGACTCTTGCGGGTAATCTTTGTACAAAACTCAAAACTAATTCAATTCACTTTCGCATTGACGCTCAGCAGTAACGCGTTTATTGTACACGATTTTTTCTTAACCGTAATCTAACCGAATTGTAGGTCATGGTAAGAATCCAACGACAATATGCAGCAGTGGCGTAGGCAAAACTTTGCGCTGATGCCTCGTAATAATCTACATATTCTGCATGTGCATTAAGTCATTTCAATGACCCCGCCCTATCGCACCATTGTCGTGCAGTCGGCTTATAACAGTGGAAGGTGCATTTTACGCACTCTTTACGCAAACTCATGCCTTTAATTTATACGTTATGTATGTATATTTGTTGTCTACATTATTGTTGACATTTTTCATCATATATTATAACCTGTGTTTATCTTATCAGCAGTTGTGACGACAACAAGAGCAACAGCGCGTTAGAAGTGGCAATCACTGCACCACAAAAGCCATACGCTTAGTAACTGAGCACACATCAAAACTAGTAACACATGAACATCAACAAAGCAATAAGTCACCTGCAAACACACCTTATCAGTTTCACATATTACCAGCACTCTTAGAACTTGGAAATTTATGTTCAATTTTAAAATTATGCGATTATTTTGGAAATATGCATAACCAACCGTTTGCGCATAAGGAGGCGTTATATTGCAAAATAAGTAAATTTCTTTTCTATTTTTGGATTTGTTCAATGTTAATGCAAAAGAACATATGTACATATTTAGTTCAAATGAGCGTGTGATGTCAGAGAAAATAATCACTTGTTGCTCTCAGTGGCATCGACAATCCTTTCATGTCATTGCGTATGCCGATTGATGTAATGTTTTGGTTTCATTGCCAACCACAATTTAGAAATGAAAAGCAACAAAAGAAAGAAAATCAAGCTTCGTTTTATTGGTATAGGAATGTTTAATACTTCGAAAATGGCCCCAATGAACAATTTGAAGAAGTAGCGTCGTCGATGAAAGTCATCCCAGCATAGCAAATTTCAAAGGCTATGAAGAAGCTTCAAAACAGAAATATTGACAATTTCGCACAGCATTGTGCGAACTGACCTCGGCCATTAGCCTGCCAGCTAATTATTTAAAAACTGATTCACAATTTTGTTGCATTTGAAAATGTTTCAATAATATTCCAGCAGCAATAAGTCAGCATATAGTGCAGAACATTTGTGCGACATCAGCACTTGGCCAATTATTTAATTTTGAGACCTTCGTCACCGTACTTAGCAGCGACCCGAGCTCATAATGAGTTAAGCATGCAAATAAATTGTAATAATCTAAATATTCAATATGCTGTTGCGCACATACAGGGTGCCACATGTGTATGACGTGCTACTTATTTCATGGCGAGTTTTCGCGCCCTCGCTCAACAGTCGTTACTTATGTACTTATTTTTGTTTTGTTTGCCGAATTTCAGCCTGTTATTTTCGAGTTCTAAAATATTTCATTTATATTGTTTACGTTGTGCTTCGTTTTCTTATGATTTTGCTGTTGCGTTTGCTGTTGTTGAATGAATGAACATGTATGTAGCATTTTTTAATACTTGTGTTTTTATTTTAGTGACGCTTTTTGCTATAAAAATAGCCCCGGCGCTATTTGCTGTTTTGTTTCCGCTGCCGTTGTTTTTGTTGTTGTGTTTAGTCTGCGCTACGCACGTTTCTTTACAAGTTAATTAATTTACTTTCGTCATTGGTGTGTTTGTCATTTAAAGTTGTTATGCCTGCTGCTGCTGTCGTTGTCATTTTTGACACTGTTATTGATGTTGTTGTTATTTTTGCTGTTTTGTCTGGGTTGTTGTGAGTTTTCACTAGTATTTTTATTTATTTGTTTACATTCGTTTGAATTTCAACATTCCTACAGATTATTGTATTTTCTTTGAGCTCTTGATTAAATTACTTTTCAAATATTTATTGTGATAAGGTGTTCTTCTCTTTTGTTGTTGCTCATTTGAATTTAACATGAAGTTTTGTAATAGAATCCAGTTGGCAGTTTTTGCGATCGACTTACACATCTGCGCACCCTACAGCCAAGGAACACCACTCACTGTCAGCACCTAAACGTGCTCACTCTCAGTAAATCAGTATATTTTGCTCGCCGATTGTCTTGACTGCACGCATGCCTTGAGATAGTTGATTATATGATAGCTTTGCATATCAAAGCTAGTTGCACCATTCTATTATAAAGAGTTAAGGAAAATCGAAAAATTATGCATATAACATGCTCTGACCACGTGGTCTGACCGCCTTGTCTGCCCTCACTGCGTCGGTATTGGTGCTCTGATAGAGGTGTGTTGTGTGTGTGTTGACGTTTTTGTTTTGGCTTTGTTTACATTGGCACACTGCAAGGGGGCAAACGCTTTCCGACTGGTATTGCGAGTCGCCACAACAAAAATAAATTCATTTATGTACAATTTACGTATAAAAATTATGTAAAGGGAGCGCACAGTGCGCAGCAATTCTTATTTGCAATCAAGTCAATGTGACTGACGATCACTCACAACGTTTACCGCACAACAGAGACCGCGTCGCATTAACCCCTTTTCCGCCCTTGTGCACAACCGAACCATATATATTTTTGTACTAACCCACTTACACGCCATTGAACATGATATTAATGAAGCTACCCGCAAAATACCCCAAAATGTCATCATCTAGATCGACGCCCACAAAGAAATTACCCTTCAACGCTAGCGTTAGCGCCGGCGCTGCTGATGACGACGACATTGACGAAGATTTCTGCACCGATGATTCCGATGACTATTTCGCGCAGCGAAATGTCGCATCCAGTTCGATGTCGACGCTTATGTCGGAGCAGCACTACGAGGACGGCCAGCGTACGCCGAAGATGAAGAAGCTGGAAAGTCACGTGGAGCTCGACAACGATGATGCGTGCAGTGAGGACGCCTTTATACGAAAGATTGCCAACGCTACCGCCGCCGATGCGAAAATGGAAATGCTCGATATGCAAAGGCCAATGGTGGTATTACCGCCGACGCCAACGCCGCCGGCGCCCACAAAGTAAGAGAATTTTGCTTGTAGATAAACTTTGCATTCGTCTTGTGTGCTTCTCCAATTCTCGTACTTGTAAATGGATTTTGGAAAGGAGACTTCCCGTATTTCTCTTTCCAGTAAATTTAAAAATTGTATGTCCCACTAATCGAACTTTAATCCAAACATGTTTATTTGTAGTAACCCCGCTTTTGAAACTTTGTATGGTGCATTTTGTTCTGTAATAATATATTGTGATTGAAAACACGTTTGAATGATTAATAAAAGCCTCTCTCCTGCTTTCATCATGTCCATCTCATGCTCATCCAAGTCTTTTGTACCAAAACTTCTTTGGAATATTTGTTTCTTTGAATTGTATTATATTTTTTTGAGTACTCAAAATAATCAAAATGTCTTCTTTCCATTGCAGATTCATACCTACTGGGCCGCGCGCTGTCGCCCGTGTCGCCCACAAACGTCAGCCAGCCACACCGCTGAATAGTGTAGCCACCTCTTCGGATGGCCAAGTGCAGCTCGAAATTGTTTCGCAGCCGGAGCAACAGCATCGCGCACGGTAGGAGCTGTTCCGTTATTGTGAAAATCGTTTGATTAATAATTGGGATTGTTGTTGTGCAGGTACCAGACAGAGGGCAGCCGCGGCGCTGTTAAAGATCGCAGTGGCAACGGGTTTCCCATTGTTCGACTGGCGGGCTACAATAAGCCAGCCGTACTGCAGGTGTTCATCGGCACCGACATTGGGCGTGTAGCGCCGCACATGTTCTACCAGGCCTGCAAGGTGGCTGGCAAAAATTCCACGCAATGCAATGAGAAGAAAGTGGATGGTACGATGGTGATTGAAATTGACTTCAAGCCCGAGTCTGATATGACCGTAACTTGTGATTGCGTCGGTATCCTAAAGGTAAGCTGAAATGGCTTAGAATCATATCATTCCCCAACTGTATAATAAATAATTTCAGGAACGCAATGTTGATGTCGAGCATCGCTTTCCAGATCATCTCGCGCAGAAGAACAAAAAGAAATCGACTCGCTGTCGCATGGTGTTCCGTACACAACTGGCCCATGATGATGGTACCATGGAAATGCTGCAAGTCTGTTCAAACCCCATAATTTGCAGTAAGTATTCAGCACCTGCAGCTCGTTGTTAAAACCACAGTGCTTCACTGTTGAACTAACATGTCACCTGAATATTTTATTTTTCTTTGTCATTTAGCTCAACCGCCTGGTGTGCCGGAAATATGCAAAAAGTCACTCAACTCTTGCCCAGTAGATGGCGGTCTGGAACTCTTCATTATCGGCAAAAACTTTTTGAAAGACACACACGTGATCTTCCAAGAGACGTTCGACAGTGCTGATCCAGACGATCCAACATCAGAGATTGCGGTGCGTCAACGGTTAGGTGGCACCTTATGGGAGCAAACAGTACTACCCGATAAGGAATACTTGCAGCAAGTGAGTGCAGTAAGCCGAACCTTCGCCAAAACTTCAGCTTTAACAACCCACATCCAATTTACTCACTTCCAGACGCACTTGATTTGCACAGTGCCACCATATATCCATCAGAACATACTCAAATCAGTTACCGTGCAGCTGTCGATCGTCTCGAGTGGCAAGAAGAGCGAATCTCATTCGTTTGTGTACACACCGAAGGGTAGCTATACGGCGCTGGCAGCTGCCACAACGTTAAGTAGCACATTACATGGTAGCTTATCAGCAGCACAAGGTATTTATTTGTTTATTTTATACTATTATTTCCAACAAAAGCGAACGCGTTTAGTAAATGTCGAAACGAAAAGAATGTTTCTATACTGTTTTGTTAGGCAAACAGGATACTAGAATGAATTAGGTAGTGAAGTAGCAAACAGTGCAGGCCGGTAGATAGAAAAAACTGGACAGCAAACTCCTTCAATCGAACTTGAAAAAATCAGATTATATAAATTAAATCATAAATAAGATAATATAAACAAGTATGCCTCCTGCTTACTTCCGTAGCTAGATAGTGCGCGGGGACCTTACCATCCATCCTATTAGATGCTATCACTAATTTATTGAAAACCAAGCGGAAAAACAAAAACCAAAAAACAATATTACCATTTTAGAACATTCGATACAACGCTGCTGGAATATATGAACTTACAGGAGATCAATAGAACTCATCGTCATGTAAAATGTAATGCGATATTGCGGTGATGTTACCTCGAATGTTGTAAATTATTGTACATATAAAGTTAAATTGATTCATGCAAGATTGTTTATAAATTTTTGTTAATATGTTAGAGGGCTGAAAAACGTTCAACATTCAATATAATTGCGAGATATTTGCATGCATTGAGATTATAGGCTTAATATGGAGTAATTAACTGGGAGTTGTAAGATGGCTTAGTTTTAAAATGGGACCTATTCAAATATCATTTGAAATACCAAATTTTTGCTTTAATTTTTCCTATAATCCAATTTTTCCTCTTAACAATTGTGATTTTTGTATATGCAATATAAAATAGTAATTTGCAGTCGACGTAATTTAGGATGGATTTATTAAAATGTAGTTGCTCTAATCGTAGGTTACTGAAGGCGTAAAGTGTTTGAACTTACCATATAATTTCTGTCATTCATTAATAACTCCAATTAAAACAATATCGAGCAGTGTTTTCGCTCGCCACTGTCTTATAGAACGCCTCGAGCAATCTCTCCGCATGCCTCTGAATCAATTTAATTTTATGGATTTGCTCGTCTAACACCAGAAATTAACGCGTCCAAGCCGCAGCAACCGTTTATGTAAACACAAATTATAAATGAATAGATTTTCTACTCTGTATGTGATATCGCATTAATTTTACATTTTAACTTAATATCTAAGCTCGATGACCTCCACTAATTTTAAGCGACCAAACGAAAGCAATTGCAAAATAATTACATATATCAATAATAATATCAACAACAACCACTCCACACCATCATAACCTAGGAAGGGAAGCACAGCTTTTGAAATTGTCAGCTTTAAATCAACAAAGCGCATGTAAATACCAGCAGCGAGACAGGAGGAGCGCAGACAATACTAAAACTCGACTGTCTCTTTGTGGGCTGGGGTGCGCCAACACTGTCACCAACCGCCGCCGAAATTAACCAAAACAACTCTGCAGTATGGTAGGTTGAATTGTCTGCTGCCGTCGGGCACGGCATATATGGCATATGTGTGTTGTCGATTGGAAAACTGCAGAAATGAGCTATACACTAGACGTGTCATTGGTTGGATTCGACTTTCTCGTTTACCGAGCTTATGCTTGAAAATACTCGTACGTTCATCATGCTTGACGTCCGCGTAAACTGCTTGTAAGCAGTAAAGAGGCGAGGACTCGCATCCTGTGAAATGGTGTCTCAAGGAAGTCAGTTGCAATCGGTTGCTATTCAAATGTGCAGGACGTTATCGTGTGACTGCGAGTGTGTGAATGTGTGAAGCAGAGTTTTTTTGGTTATTTTTGGCGTGTCACAAAGTAGTACAGCAGCACGAGTACCCACGCCGGGTGTTATTCGTCTACGTAAAAACTCATGAGCGTCCTCCACGCTCCCCGTCCTTCTCTAAACAGCTGAATTTTGCAGATTGTCTTGAACTCCTTTCCAGACCAGACTTTGATATCTTAAGCCATAATATGAACTTAAAGCAACTGCAAGATCACATTGGACTTTCAGTATTGAGCAATGATATTATCGCCAAATTGCAAAAGCTAAAACGACACTAACAAAAGCAAGCACAAGATTGTGAAAGGTCAAGAAGCAGCGCAGAGTTGCTATTGGTAAATTGCAGTTTTCCTTAGAAAATTTCCTTTTTTATCCCATTATCACCAACGGCTGTTTTAAATTGGAATAACGTAGCTTTGTGTGATTAGGAAATCATGCAAACAAACGCTGAAAGAAACCTCGAAGATATAAAAAAGAAAGAGCCAAATTATAAAACAGCTTTAACAATGGCTTGAGATAAAAGTCAAAGGTACGAGTGTCAAAAGAAAAGGTACTGATTACCCACTACAAAACGAAAAAATTCTTTGAGCAGAAGAAAGATCAGAGCAAAACAAAACCGCAAACTGACTATTCAACTAAAAAAACCGACAGGATTTTTTCAACACTAATCACAAAATATTTTTACTTTATTTTCCCCTCTCTTAGCGATTTAGGTGTTTGTGAATGATAACAAATGAAATCAAATCAAATCAAAATGAAAATGAAAATGAGCGAAATGAAAATAATTTAATTGATATAGGAAAAAGATCGTTTACCACTTCAATGTGTTTCATTATTGACAATTGCAAATGTAAGCGAATTAATCGCCACGTACACGTCTAGAAAAATTGTTTCGATACTTTGCAAATGCGAATGGGAAACACTTGAAAAATTCATACGTAGAAATGAAAGAAAAGTAATAATACGAAAATTCGAAAAGTAGCCGAATTGAATGTCGAGCATTGGGCGTAATTAGCCGCTGTCTGTCACTGTCATCGTCGCTGTCGCAGCTGCTGAAACCAAGAACCCGAAAGCCCGAGCGGGTGGATCGGTGGCAATGGAGTGAACTTTGCGCTTTCGCAATGGATCGAACGAGCGTCTGCGGTGCCTGTAATGGATACAGAACTCATTCGGGAACGATGATTGTGTCACAGGAAGCGTTTACTTATCGCCGCCTAGGAATATATTGGCATATTCTTGGATAGAAGCCGGACCGAAGATCAGTAGCCACACATTCTGCACACAAAACAACTGGCCATCGATCAGTCAGTCGATAAGGCAGTGGACCAAGCGCCCGCCAGCATTGTCCTCGTCACCCACTGCTACTCTGCCGCCGCATCCGCTGCATCTACTTCACCTACAACTGTACATTAGGGTACTGGTTAAAAAAAAAACAATAATACAAAAAACATTTTTCAACCATATTTCAAAGAAATTTAAATTTTTTTCCTAACTTAAAGCCAACTTTTCTTTAATATGTATTTAAGCCACTTTTCTACTACTACCACAAATACTACATTTTACTACTGCTCTTTTAATGTTTACTTTTAATAACATATTTTCTTCTTTTCTTTACGTTCTTTTTTTTGTTTTTGTTTTGTTCATGTCCGCGTCAAAATTGCTAAAATGTGGTTATGGAATTTTTGTTATCGATGGCTGTCGCCGTGCAAATGTATTTGTAGTAATGTATGTTGTGTGGCAACTGTCCTTCATGCCTAATGTTTGTTGTAGAATCAATTAAAAATATGTAAAGAACATATTTTCCTAATGCCATTCAAATGTGCGAAATGAGAAGTAATGAGCAAAATATTGATCTTTTTTAATTTATTTTCTGAAAATCGACAGTAGCTCTTAAAATATTTTTGAAATTTTGCGATTAATAATTGTTGAAAGTTATACAGTACAGTATGTTGTACCCCCAATTTGTTAAATCGAAAAATTCGTTAAATCGATCGAAATTTTTTTTGTTTTAAACCATCCTTAAAGAAAAAAGTCTCACATATTCAGTTTTTAGCCTTCTGGCTGTCCCTTGGGTCCATTGACCCCAGGCGGAATTAAAAAAACGGTGGAGTGGTTTTGTGCACTCGTTTACTTGTGTTATTTAGTGTTAATCGCGCTTACAACCCAATAACAAATCGAGAAAAACACTTTTCGGGGCTTTCCCTTTTCTTTTATGATTTATGTGTAACATTGCTTCATGTTTTGTCAGTAAATTATATAACCGTTTGATTGGGGTAATCCTGACCCCAAAGGAAAGGAAGGTTAAACAAATATCTTGTTTTATTCCAGCATTTTCAAAATACAAATATGGCTATGTGTGTACAGTGAAAAAGTCTTCGATGCGCGATTGCCTCTTTACCGCAAGTAAACTTTTCTGTATGGCAATTTCTCTTGATTGATTATAATTATTGCAATTTTAATTTTTAAAAGAAAAAAGCCAACCGAACGCAAAACAAATCCTGTGAAAATGATCAGCAATGCATACAAACAGAATTTGAAAATGTTGGTAACTTGACGTATATTTGAAAGTTTTAACATAAAAACAATTGAGGTACCGTTCAGTTGACGAAACCAAACATTAATTGTTATTGTAAAGAATATGAATGCTCAGATAAAAACAATTCGAAGGTTTTTTGACGAGGGTGAAAAACAACATGAATATTCGTTATATCGAATAGCAAATTTCACTTTTGTTCGTAATATAGAACCATCAATGGAAAAAATTTGGCCGTACGTTAAATCGAAAATTCGTTAAATGGAAAGTTCGTTATACTGGACGTCCACTGTATTTCGAATTTGTGTAATTATCAACAACCAGGGGAATTGTAATACATAATTGCTCGGACATGTCTATACTATATTGTAGCTTTCTCTAGTTCTATTTGAAAATGCTGCGAATTGAATTGATCCAAATTCGTTGATAACAAAAATTCAATAACACCTTTTAAAAAATCACATGATGCAAGCACCCTACACCGGAGAAAATGTATAATTTGTAAATGTTTGCTTTTTGCTTCATTTCATGCGTTAATAAAGCTTAAAGAAAGCCTACACTAACGACCATTGAATTCTTTGGCTTTTTAAAGTGCCACCGTGTGTAGTGTGCTCTTAACTTCGGTCAATTCGAAGTGTGCTCTGATCGGTTGCGCGGTGTTTTTTTTCCAAATTTTAACCCACAGTTTTTTAGCTGCTCGTTCTATAGAAAGACATACTACCGTTCGCCACGTTACTTCGCATCTCCAACGTTCTCCTCCGCTTCTCGTCCTTCTCTAACGCACTTTCGGTAAAGTAAATTTCTATTTGTTTTATTTTTAGTTGTCCTCTTTCATTCTCATCACAACATCATTAAAAACTTACAAAAGAAAATTAATTTAAACACGCTCTTGCTACTTCCTTGTACTTATTTCTTTAATTACAATTTTTCTTTTGATTTTTTCTTAACATAAACTCATATATTTTTTTATCAAAAAACAACAAAACGTGAAAACAATGCAACAATTCTCTTCCTTTATACAGTGGCTTAAATTGGCAGGAAAGCGAGATTTTCAACGTTGGTCGTCCTCCCATTCACTCACTCAAATTGGGCTTTTTCTCTTTTCTTAATTTTTACAGGTCGCACGCCAAGCGTTTCAGCTAGCGAAACAATTCCCACACAAATGCAACTATCACGTTTTCTATATATAAACATATATATATATATATATACATACTATATATACATACCTCCTCTACATTTACACACCTACACACACAAATCGTAGCCTAAGCGAACTCACACACATACAATAAATAATAATAACAGCTATTAATACTACTTTTATGTAGATGTAAACGGTGCGGCTATAAATTTAAGTTACTGTAGAATCTAAGTGAATAGCATAACGACCAAAGCAATCGAACAAAATTTAGTTAATCACTTAGTCAGAGCAGAGTGGGGGAAACTACTCTGAATCGTTCAACTCAACGCCACTGCGAATAGTACTGCAAGGCATACAGGTGAGGCGCAGCAAGTCGAGGCTCGTTGGAATGAATGAGTGTGAGCGTGAAAAGGATTAGAGTGTTTGGTGTTTGAATTGGAACGATAAGTAGAATTGAGGTGAATGTGGTACTTCGGGAGTTGTGTGGGTGTAGTGGGTTTCATATGCTGCACAAAAAAATGTAAACATTTTTGCAAACATTGAGTTAACATTGCGTTTGTTGCAGTTAGAAGATTCAAAATGGAGCGGCGGTAGTGATGAGACTAAAATCAGCAACTTTTCCAAACTCATCCCCAACCACACACTGCACAAACTCCAGTTCGAAAACTTTCAGTTTCAGCCTTTTGTTTAGTTGCAACACATTTGGTATGTTTGCTTCTTCATAAGCACCCGTGTTACATAACCTAGACTAAGTAGTGGTATCCTGTACCGCAGAGTGGGGCCAGCGAGGCCGCGAATCGCCTCAATTAGAGTAGTTTTAGTGCTTGTGTGCTTGTGCTGCTGTCGTGTTCCATGTGTACGTGTGCATTAGTGTTATTGTTTAATGGTGGCTTTGCGGTTGAACTTCAAAGTAATTTCCCCCCATCTCATCAGCCGAATGGCGAGTTCATTGCCGTGTCGTCTTATTTTGTTACGCTTTCGCGTTGCATTATTTTGACCTCTCCGGGCTCGAGCAGACCAACGCGCAGCAACTTGGCTGGTGGGAAGCGCAGCAGAATTAAATGGAGCTTTATGAAATTAATTAAATATTGCAAAAGCATTAGTGAATTGAATGAGCGGAGTTTGAAAATGCAGTCAAAATTATTTTTATTTCTTTTAACCAATCGACTCTAATCACAGTTTAGGCGTAGACGTAGGCTTAAGTCCCTAGCTGTAAGCTGTAGCTGGTAAACTTCTTAGCATTGTAAGCATTTTTCGTACTTTTTCGTTTAATTTTTTTTTTACCAACTAGTACTAAATATTCTTTCCAACAAAATTACCATACCACCAATTAGCGCTGAGACGTATAGTGAAACGACACACCTCCACTTCTCATCCCTGTCTGGGCGTTATTAACAGATTTATGTATATATTTTTAGATGGTACCACAACGTACATGGACACGAGCGATGCGCTGGCGGCCGGCGCTGGCGGCGATCTTTGGCCCGTCGCCGAGACGAAGCATGAGATAGATTCCGGCATGATGCCGCCGCCGATCAGCACTCAGATGCCAATGGGTGTGCGCCGCCCCTCGCTGCCCACCAGCACGCCAATGTTGACGGACCACTTAAACGTTGTGACGGCTGATGCACTCAAGACCGAGTTGCTGGATGAGTCGTCGCAGAATTCGTTAGCGGAGACGATGCACTCGCCGGAGGCAGTCAATGTCTGTGGTCCGCACAGCCCCACCGCATTACAGTATCACTCGCACTACGGCCGCAAGTCGAGCATGGACACCATGATGTACGACTCGAATAGTCTGCCGGGCTTTCCAGTGGCGCCGGGCACTGTAGCCGCTGCCGTTGAGATGGTGAAGAATGAGATTGCCAAGGAGATCATAAACGCGGCCGTGGCCCAACAACAGCAGCAGCAAGCCGTGGCCGTGGACAAGTTCATCACTGACCTGGCCAAGTCCACAACTGTGCCAGCCGATGCGGCAGCTGGTGTTGCCGTGGTCGCTGAGGAGTCGATATTCGGTGTCGGCAACAGCACTGTCATGGACCACCCATTCGGGAACATGCTGCAGCAGGCGGGCGCACAACAGCCGGCCGTGCTCGAGCGTAGCCTGTCCATTTCGAGCAACTCTTCTCACTCATCCAGTTCGAGCGGCTCATCGCCGCACTCGGGTGTGGGCGGCGTCTCCGTCTCGCCGGCCAACTCGCTGAATGGTCACAACTCGCCCATCACGCAGGACATTATACTGAACTCTGAGCCGGCCGCCGCTCTGAGCGTCATGCCCATGCAACAATTGCTGCCAGCGCCACATCAAAGTGGTGTCAGCGCCGTGCCAAACGCAGTTGGTGACGTTGCCGTGGCAACACCCGCCGCCACTGCGACCGCAACCGGAGGCGGCCTCTCCACCGAGATGATCATGAATACCGCCGTCTCCCCGTCGACCATACTGTGCTCGGCAAATGGCGCCGCCACGGCCGTAGTGCCCAATATCATGGCTCCGCATCAAGTGACAATGGCCAACTCCATACTGAACGACATTGCTATGCAGTCGCAGCCGACGCAACAGGACGCCGCCGTGGCGGCACTCGCGCTTAGTAACATCATCATGAGTCCGCCAAATACTGGCGGAGAAGTCAGCGACGTCATGGCTACACCGCAGAACAACGTGCAGCCAGCCGCAGTCACCGCTGCCACCACGACTGCGGTCAGCAATATGATAATCAAAGCTGCCGCCGATCTGATTTCCAATCAAGAACAACAACGGCATCAACAAATACAGCAACAGCAGCATCAACAACAACAGCAGCAACATCAACAGCAACAAATGCTGAATGCAAATAGCGCTGCAGCCACCAGTCCACTGGTCAACTTACTACTGAATCATCCCGATGTGCCACCATCAACGGCAGCCGCAGCAGTGGCTGCCAACGAGGTGCAGTCACAATATCCGCTGGGAATGTAAGTATAGGCAATAGTCACTGTTTTTAATTATGGTGCTAAAATATTGATGTGTTGTATCCCGGTCTATCCTCAGTCCAACGGCTTCACCATCAGAATCTCTCATCGTGGCTTTAGCCACCGAAAATGCAATGCAGAAGTCCGTGGCTGCTGCGGCCGTCACCACAAACGGCGCTGTCGTGACACAACAGACCGCCGCCACCACGGCTGGTATTCACACAGCAGCGTCAACAGTCCCCCTTCCACCGCCCATTCCACAAGAACTGACGACCATGTCGGACCAAGACCTGCTCAGCTTCATCAATCCTAGTACCTTCGATCAACGTAAGTTGGCAAAACGGGGCCAAATTCTGTAAATGTTCCTCACGCTTCGATTTCTATTGCAGTTTAAAAAGTGAACAGAAAGCAGTGGATGGAAGCAATTGTAGGCGCTCTTGTTGCTGCCCATCTTCCACCTTTCTCCAATGTAAGCAACAAAGGCAACGAAGAAAAAAGTTTGTTACATAAATACAGGAAATACTACCAACAACCACAACAACAACAAATGGACCAAGTTTTATACTACCTAGAAAAAAATGTGCATGGCAAAAAAGCTACAACAAATGAATGCACATGTTGCAAACACTATTTACACGTAAATTTAAGAGAGAAAAATTAACCAGTGTCCTTTTTCTGATTGTCGATGTTGTCATCGGTGTTTGACGTGTTGCTCTACTCTTGAGTGTTCCTCTCGAGCCCAACTAGTACGTGAAGGAAGCAACAACTGCAAAATCAAATTACCAGAGTAAAAAAAACACTAAGAAAAAATGTTGACAACAAAAACAAAATTAAAATTGTTTGCTATTACAAAATGTACAAATGTAATAAGGACAAAATGCTTTTGAATGTTTACAAAATATAAACTACAAATGAAAATACTTACTGCAATTATGTGTGCTGCAAGAAAAACAAGTCAAATTATCTCAGAATGTAAAATTATTACTGCCATATGTCAACAAACACTAAATATTTACTAAGTGTTTACGGTGCGTCGACCGTGCGTTGACATTAAGCGTACGCGGCGTGCTGCAAATCTATTTTCTAAATGTTCAGAATCATTACTTTATTTTTTACAGTGTTAAGCATATTAATATCGATATATATATATATATAAATATATATATATATATATATACAAATACGAATAGCCGCACACATTTACGTAGAAGAATACTAGCGAGTGAGGCGAGTGTTTACGTCGGAAAAAATTGCACTTGCGCTTGCCTTAAGTTTGCATACAAATAATACGGCACAGAGGCTGTCGTGGTGAAGAATTAAATTCCGATTAGGCTACTTTCCAAATTGCACAATCGTACTCGAAAGTTTTGAACAAAACGAATACCACTTTATGTCAAAATGGCAAAACGGAAAAGGTTCTTTGCATGAATTTCTCTGTGAACGATTTTCACTTGCTTACATGTCGGCGGTGCGAAGCTGAGCATTTTTAAGAACGCTCCGCAAAACCATGAAACTGTATTTTACGGCTGGCATCCAAGAATAAAGTGTGAGTAGCGGGGAAAATCGGTCGTCATAAACTGATATTCATTATTTGAAAAGGAAAACTTTATTTACCAAACTGCATAAAAACAAAAAAGAAATTAAAGTTACAAAAAAGAGAGAACGTTACAAAAGACTTTTTTATGTTATTTTTGCATTATTTAAAAATTTTAATTAAAATTGTATTTTTAATTGTTACTTTTACTAAAACCTGAATCGTGTGTTATAAATAAGCTTACGGATGTGCTTTATGAATTTGAATAGTTAGCAGCATTGGATGTGCGGGAGTACACCTTTAAAACCCTTGGCTCAACTACAACCATCGGGACATTTCGCAAGTCCTGATCGAAGAACCCGAGGGTGTTTCAATAGGTATACTACCCGTGCATAGAGCAGTCCTGCGTAATTTTTTCAAATCATTCCTATTCAATATTATTAAATCAGCTGTACGAAAAACTGAATGTGCACTCGTGGTATGTATTTTTAAATGAGTTGGGAAAAATAAAAAATTGTTTGTCAAAGTGCATGTCCGCTCGTCCACTTGAGTGTGCATTCAGTTGTGCTCGCAAAATTCTTTGATTTAATATTGTGAATGTTTGCATTTGTTTATTCTTGTTAATTTTTTATTATTTTTACTACTACTGCTATCATTATCGCTTTTGTAAAGTTAAACACAACTATGCTTAGCTTATTTACTTTACGAGCGCATCTAATTTATGTAGGGCACAATTAGGTGTACGACTTGAACATTGTCTGCGTTTATTTCATTTAAGTCTGTAGCTTGTAATTGGATAAATGAAGTGAATTGAAATGAACTTGTAAGAGTGAAAACAAAATTAAATCTAATTGTGGTATTCAATCTATGAGATTGTATATTTTTGTTTTATTATTGGCTCTTTGTGCCCAGAATCAATGTTATTGATTACATTTACAACAAAATATAAACTATGTATATTGCAAATTATGCGAAAAACGTATCTGCATATGATGAGAAGTACGAATATGCGTATATAAAGAAGATCAGAAACTATTTATTATCCCCACAGTGAAGTGAATGTATTTTTGATGTTCATACTTACATACAAATATTGTATACAAATATACCAGACAACGTGTTATGAATGTAATGTTTACACTTATTTGCACAGCACAACAAACAACAACATCCACATCCAAAGTTAAACAGATCAATTCGATATGGCAAACGCAAAGGAATAATCAAACAGCCACCCAACACTAATTTCTCTGTACTGTGTGATGTGAAGATGGGACATTTTTTAATTTTTTTTAAGTGTTATATAAATTATACCGAAAGCGTAATTGGAAAATTGTTTACATTAATGGTTTCATAAAAATAAATATAGATATATATATATAAAGCAGACAGTCGTTTTTCTTATTTAGCTGTTCACACACACTTGTAGCTCTTTGATGTGTTCGAGTTTCGGTTTTTTCACTTGGACGGTGCGGGCTTGATAGATCGATGATAAGATTGTTATTCGCGGTGGCACTTAATGGGATTCATTTCAAAGAGGGAAGGGGAAGAATGCTTAGAGTTTGTTATCTCAAAAAGGTCCACCCTAGGGTTGCCGTGCAAACCATATGTCAAACTTTTCTTCGATGGAACGATCATATTTTTTGCGTGTCGAAAGAAGCAGCTAAATACCTCGGCTTTCCAAAGTGGTGCAAACAATATTTCACTTCGTCAGATCTCCGCATCTCCGACCAAAAATTGAGTTTAATTCGCACCTGTGGGCGGGGGCTTCGAAAACCTATTTGGAGCTCCTGGATCGAAGTATGGCATCCAGCTCTATTGACTTCTTGTAGCATCGTCGAAATGAGGAATGCGTACCCTTATTTTACAGAAACCTTTTGGTATTTGTAATGCACTGCGCATTACAGAGAGAGTATGTTCCAGGACAGGACAGGAGTCCATAACATCTTCACTCAAAACCATATCACCTAACCCCATGATCCTTTCAGAACCAACGCAATGCCTCGCATTAATAATGCCTCGCGTTGACTTGTGTACTTAAAAAAAAAAAAACAGTGTCAGCTTCCTTGTCGTCGACCCGGCCTTAAGACCGTTGTGAAGTTTCATCTTAATGGTGGAAACCAAGACCGTTTTTAACGTTTTATTCAGCATCCAAACATTGAAACATGAACATTTAAAACCAACGTTATGCAAATAATTTAAAACTGATTGTTGGTCGATCTTCAGTTCTTTAGCGGTGTCATGACACCTCACATAACTGTCTTTTCGAACCTTATCCATAATTTCATTGATTTTTTGTGATAGGTCGACCAGAGCGAAAAGCATCTTTTACTTTGACAGTACCAGAAGTTTCCGGCAATCGATTGGGGTAGAGTACCTTTCACACGCCTATGCAGCATCCTTCCCTTTGTCGTAGTAAATTCTAAAATATAACGTATTTTGTCTGAAATTCCATTCTTTTCCTTCCAATAACCCTAGACATGACGCACCAATCTCAAAACAATTGTCACAAATAACAAATCTGCTGATTATTTCTTGTTAAGAAAACAATTAGTTGCCAGGTGCAGGTGACCGAACACTGGGCAAGAAAACGCTGAATACTTTTCCCTAACCCAATAATTCAATATAATATTTTGAAAATAAAGTATGTACTTTCAACATTAAATTTTTAAAGGGCCCTGTGGCAAATCGATGTCGCTCCTGTAGTCATGCATAAACCACGCGCGCTGCCACCGCCACGGAAATTAATCATTCTAATGCTGCTGAGCAGTGACAACATGTTATTGTAATTCCTTCCGTTTGTTATTATTTTATATTGTATGTATTTAAGACACAACATTCATATTCACACATGTTTTGTTATTATTTTGCATCGAGCAACCTAAACGCAATATTTCGTGTATAGTTCGAAAATAAAAGCAGCTGGCAACTTTAGAATCGACCATCTCGCTCGCACGCCTAAGGAAGAACGCACCCAATAGAACTGCAGATAAAGTGACATTTTGACTCATTACACGAACAAAAAGAGAATTAAGGAAGTAGGAAAAATAGATTGAACTCCGCTGCGAACAATTTTTTACTTTGCTGGCGAAATATTGGCGTTAGGTTTTGCAAAATTCATTAAAAGTCATTTCTGAAATTGCGCTACAGCTGCAGCAAACCACGTACACAAACAGCGCGAACGGTTGAGCTGATCCCACATATACTTGGAGGATAATGGCGAAGAAAACCTACGATTTGCTGTTCAAATTGTTGCTGATCGGCGATTCTGGCGTTGGAAAAACTTGTATCCTCTTTCGTTTCTCAGATGATGCGTTTACGTCCACCTTCATTTCGACCATTGGTAAGCAGGTCCGCCAACGACAGTGGCCAGTGAGATGAAAGCAGCTGGCCTAAGGGGCTGAGGCGCACGGTGTTTGCAGTGCGCTCACATGGGCGTGGCAGCGGCAGTTAACGAAAATACGGATTGCATGGTTCGAGGCGACCGTGCAACTTCCTATTACGGCATTCAGCACTGACAACGACCGCCTGTCGACCATGGGGCACAACCAGTGCCTTTTCGCATCCGTCGGAATTTGGAAACGCGTGTCGAGAATACAGTAGATCAAGGTATATACCTTGGTACAAGTCTAGAGCCTGTCAGTTGTTTACGTAGCAACACACATGAGTACGGCACACGCGCGCCGCAACGTACATATTTATTATATAAAAACGAGCATTTGACACCGAACGCCGCACGCTCCGCCGCATCAACCGCCTACTGCTGCCGTTGCTGTTGTCGCAGTTAAGAATTGCAATTGAGTATTACAGTTTAACTGTTCGTAATTGCAGGAATTGATTTTAAAATCAAAACAGTCGAACTCAGGGGCAAGAAGATCAAATTGCAAATATGGGACACTGCCGGCCAAGAGCGTTTCCACACAATCACTACATCCTACTACCGCGGCGCCATGGGCATAATGCTAGTCTACGACATAACAAACGAGAAGAGCTTCGAAAACATAGTCAAATGGTTACGAAATATAGACGAGGTAAGAGATTGGTCGACTAGAGATAGCAACTTTTGTGCAATGGTGATACTTTTATCGCAAAATCGTCATTTTTTTAATATATACCAAATTATTGTATTTGTATTGTATTGTATGTAAATGTACCTATACAATTTTAATTTTCTTAAAAAAAAGTGACTCAGCGAATGTTAAGTTTGAATGAATTCTTCTCGTTTACACAAAACGGTTCAGTCGCTTTGATTAAAATTACAACCGCCTTGACCTTATGTTTTTACTAGTCACTCCATATCCCTGAAATTGTTACAGTTTGCAAAATTAATGTTTTTTATAGCTCGTTCGAATATCTTATACAATTTGACTCTCTCATATTACTTTTTATTTATTTCAATTCGAATATAAATATTTCATTGGACACTCTGTTTAAGTCCGTAGCTTTACCCTTAAACTCCACAAGATAAAAAATACATTGCGTGACTGTTTGTTTCTGCAGTCTTAGTCATTCTTCCGCTTAGTGTTATCAGCTGTTAGATACGCGTACACCCCACTCCACGGATTCATAAAATATGTTTGCCATTGCACAAAATTGCTTACGTATTTTTTCCATCCCCGCAAGTTGTACGCGGCCAGAATTAAAACCTATAAGCGCACAATGGATGCAGGCAAAATGCTTATCATAAACAAATATGTGTTTACGTATCATGAGCCAAAATTTAATTGCAACTGTTGTTGTCACTGCTGCTGTTTGCTGTAGCCATCTCTCATGCATTGGTTTTTCTTTGTAGCACGCCAACGAAGATGTGGAAAAGATGATATTGGGCAATAAATGCGATATGACGGACAAGCGGGTCGTCAGCAAGGAGCGTGGCGAAGCGGTAAGCGGCCCTGCGATTCGTGTGTTCGAGAACATTTTACAGCTTTACATTTACGATTTTCACAAATGCATTTTCAGATTGCGCGAGAGCACGGTATACGCTTTATGGAAACATCCGCCAAGTCTAACATCAACATTGAGCGCGCCTTCTGCGAACTGGCCGAAGCCATACTAGACAAAACGTCGGGCCGTGAATCAGCCGAAAATCCCGAACGTGTTGTCGTCGATCGTCGAAATAATGAAAAGACGCCCGCCTATAAAAGTTGTTGTTCTTAAGTTTACTTACTAACACTCCCACGACCACCAATTCCGCCACCACCACCACAACCTTCACCACTACTACTTCACTTTGCTAGTGCAGAACAATTGAAATTGGCAGGAGGCGTAAAGAAAAGCGCAGAAGAAGATCGTAATAATTATGTCCAAATGCCCAATAACAGCAAATTTTATACATAAACTTAATTACCAGCCTGCTTAATTAGCCTCTATTCGTACTGTGTAAGCCTCGATAAGAAGAAAAGGACCTATTGTATGTAATCATTAAACAAAAACTAAACAAACAAACGAATGAAAAAGGGAATTGTCTCTTGCGCGTTGCGTATAATGAGTGAGTCATTTGCGACGCTACTCAAAACGCGGGCACATTGATGAATGTTTATAGCTTTCTATCTACATAAATATGCACATTTTGTAATTTTTACGCAGGCGCACACTATCCTCAATCATGCAAGTAATTACAGTGTACAAGTGGGAGCGCTTTTTGGATGTTTGTGATGACCACAGCATGTGCAATGCAGATGTGAACGTGATGTGGCTAATGCATCTGATGTATAGGAGGCACATGTTGGTTTGCTGATGGAATGGAACACTGCTGACATGAAATAAAATTACTTGAACACCACCTGCATGCAGCCAAGCATTTTATCATAGAAAGAATTTATTATAATGAACGTTTCACCCGCGACAATTTTGCTCCGTAACAAGAACTGCTCTGAAAATGCAGTCATGCCAAACAATTTTCAAACTAAGAAGAGTCTAAAGTCAAAATCGCTTAGGTTCATTTAATGGTTCATGACATGCATTTGTTTTCGGCTGTAGTTATTGAAATTTAAATTGCTTGATCGCGCTCGAAAAATGTTTGGCTAGAGCAATGTATTTTTTGCTTATTATAAACGTGCTTTTCGCGTATTTTTTGCCGTCCCCTCCGCTTTCAATTAAGTTTGCCATCAGTTTATTTGAAAAGCAAATATTAACTTCTGTTTATCTGCAAGCTGGTGTTTAGCTAAAAAAAAAATTGTTTATTTTTGTTGTGCAAACAACTGTCCAATGAAAGTGTAAGCTTGAGCAACTGTGAAACAAAATCGAATATGTTCGCGCATGCATTCGCAGCTACTTAGCGTTCAGTGTCAATTTTGCATATCTTTGTATTATGTACCAAAGTGTACTACTAGCTTGTATTGGACTACTTTGAGGTATTAAATGGAAAAGAACTCAGCAAAGCGCTTTTATTTGGTTTCCTTGCCTTGTGGTAAAAGCGAGTGGTGTCGTATGACAACAAAATTCGTACACACAGAAAAATTAGTACACACCTCACAGCAGAGGTCAAATATTAGACTGTGCGCCCAGTTTTCGTTCTAATCTTTGGGATCCCAAATTTGCTATACTTCAAGTACAAGCTAAAAGTATGAAATTTCAGCCGGGCAGGTTTATGCTCTCGATATTAAATAAGACTCTTTTTTTTATATTTTATTATGAATTTATTACAAAACACTATATGCAGAATGTCTTTAACCTTTTATAAATCAAAGGAAGCCAGTGTTTTTGTATTCTATTGCCATATTGATTGATTTTTAATGGGCGTTCGCATATGTTTTAAAATAAATTCTTGATCAAATTTCAAGATTTGTTTTCATTATTGTCATTTAATTGCTAAACTGATCATAAGACGGGAAAATCGTAGCCCTGGGGTAATTGTTCACTAATTTTATTTATATAGATTCAATTCTGTAATAATTTTAAAACCTAAAATCCTTTGACCAATAATTTTTCAAACACTACGAACACTTGTAGAACAAAACCGGCTTTCTGTTTCGATGCAACATGGATAGAGCATGGATAGAGCAAAGAGCAACGCATAAATAATTGCACGATACATGAATTATCAGTATGTACTTAAATTTCAAAGTTATGAAGCTTTCCGCGACGCCAACCCTTTTCAAATTCAAAAAAAGGAACCTTTATGCAGAAGTTTTTATGAAAAATTTTCAAAAGACTCAAAAATTTTATTTTTGTTCACTAAATTTTCATGTCCTTGAACATCTAAAGCATTTTCTGCGGCATAGCCGAGTGATAAATAAAACCCTTAACAATATTATAATTTAAACGAGAGCTGCTTTTATTTGTGTGCATTATCTCCATACTTTAGGAATCCTTCAGATATTCCTTACAAATTCTACTCAACGTAAAACTGTTCATTTTTCAGCAGTGCTTACACCTCTTACTGGGTCTTCTTATCGTTCCCTTTCCCGGCACCAGTCTCCTCCTTGTAGTGCAGGAACACAAAGGAGAAAATGAATACGCCAATCATCATGGAGAAGGCGCTCGTGTAGTACGGGAATGCGCTGGGAATAAATCTCTCATACTCGGTATGCTCCAAAGGACGCACCGACACCTGCGTGGTGTTGTAAAGATGCGTATAGCCCATGCGATCGTAGTTCACCTTGAACTGGTAGACGCCATACACATCCGGAATTTTAAATTTGGCCTCATAGCGACCGCCGTTGATTTGCTTCAGTGTGGTGCGCACGAAAGGATCGATGCGTACGAATTCCAGCTGCACGTCGTTGGCCTTGAACGGCTGCCACTTGTCCAGCACCAGTTCCTCAATGGTGATAGTGTACACCACCGGTTCTGTGATGGTGTAAGCCTGTTCTGGCGGCTGCTTTTCGCCTTCCTTGTGGTGGTTTACCATCGCAACACGCAGTCGTCCGCTCTCGCCAAACACCCACTTGCTAATTGCCGCAGCGACGTCCCGATTGCTGGCTTGTTTGTGGAATTCGCCGCTTTGTGCGTTCTGCACAGCAGCGGTGAAAGCTTCGTCAGAGAAGAAGTGTAATGAGCCGGAGAAGACTACACGTGCATTATTACGTGCTTGCAGCGCCGCTATGAGCAGTGTTCCACGGCCCACAGCGTGCGGATATTCCTTGATGGGCTGTTCGGGATTGTAACTGTACGCTGTACTCTCGGCAGTGAGAAGCTGCAACACCAGCGGATTCTCCTTGTCCGCTAGCAGTCCGGTGCCTTGATAAATCAAAGGCGCCTGCTGCTTTTGGCCGATAATGGTCGATGACTCAATCAGATTACTGGCCGCAGTTAGAATGGTGGTGTGGTCGCCGGTGTCAGACACATCGTAATTCAAGTGATCTATAACGGAGGCACCTTCTTCGTCGACCTCGAAGCCACATTCAGAGGCTAACTCCCGCAATGCGTCACCCGACTGTTCGCTGGCGGCCACCAGCACATTTCCGCCGTCATCCACGAACTCTGTCAGCTTCTCTACACTCAAGTCGCCACCGAACTCCTCAACACTTGGAGCAAAAATGATCACATTCTTGTATAGATACTCGCCATAGCGGGACAGGACTAGCCCAGAGTCATCAGCCAGCTTATAGGTCAGCTTGAAGCCACGCTCTGCAAAGAACCGAACAAATTTTTACATTTTATTTGTCCACGTCATGGGACCGGCAAAGATTTTGGTGTGACGAGGACTGCATGCGCTCACCTTGCAGTGACTTGAAAAATAAGGAGTGCGTTTCGCGTATGGCCAAATTATCCAGGAGTACAAGTGTATTTGCATCTGATTCTAGCACCGCATCGGATGCGTGAATAGTCAGCAAAGCCAATAATAAAATCTTCCACATTTTCCTCGACGCAGTAACAAAAATGGCTGAAGTAAAACTTACTACACCCGGCAGTTGGGTTGTTGTGCAAGATCTGAAGCGCAGGGATGTTAAGACTGTAGTAGACATTTTTTCAATAGTTTATATAAAAATATTATCGTCTTCAAAGCAGTACTAACTTTTTAAAAGCAGATATCTGTGAGTTTTAATCGCAAATCGCTCTATAAACTCGATATGTTATATATAATTTATGTAGAATTAATCTAAGGTACGGCAGCACTAGTTTCATGTTCATCGATTACGACAGTGAGTACTTGTAGCAACTTTACCGCCACTTACTTTGGTTTTAGTGCTGCCAGATCAGGAGATTTTTCCTAGATTTTGGAGATTCTTGACCTTTTAGGAGAATTTTTAGGAAACATTTTAGATTTTGGTGGTGATACAAACATCTGACCTCATTAGTGGCACTGAATCCTTGAATATTGAAAGCTAAAGTGTCTAATTTATACTACGTTCACATTGAACACAAATGCGTAGTTTCGAATGAGTCATTTGAAAGTGTTTACATTGCCTCATTTGCATCGCATTTGCATTTTGTTTGGCAGCTACTGTCAAATGCTCAATGCTCATGTCCTCTTGCCGCAGCTCATAGATCAGCTCTTTTCCGGCTTCTGACTAAATCATTTGTTTCTTTGTTGCTGCCTCTATGTTCTACACACTGCACTTGTTTTGGTTTTGAACTGTCAAAAAGAAGCAAAAGCTTTTGAAAGAGCTTTCATTTTGTGATGCGTTCGATAAAATTAGTCAGGTTTTATCGCATTTGCTTCGTCGTTTGGTTGAAATGAGCCATTTCATAGATTTGAATTTGTATGGGGAAATGCGTGATTTGGCTTCGCATTTGAGAATTTTTGCCCAAATGACGCATTTGGGCTCACTGTAAACGTAGTATTAATTTAATTTTATGCTTCAAAGTGTATAATTTATGCAATGAATGAAGGAAGTTTACAAAAGCAAATTGTATACAGATCTAATTTGTTATGTTTTGTTTGTGTTAAGTTGTTGTTAAGCTAAAATTAAATGAATATAGAAATATATTTTTATTTTTTATGAGAAGTCTTATTCCTTAATTAATATTGACAACAATTAAAAAAAAATTTTAGAGATTTTTTCAATTTTTGGGAGGAAATTTCAGCTTTATTTTAAGATTTAGGAGAAAGTCATTTGAGGTATCTGGCAACACTGTATGGTTTGACATTTTGTTTTTTCTGGTGTTTGTTTTACGTTTCGGTTGCGATTAGAGAAAATGGACAATATTCCGCGAACACATGAAGGTATTGCTAATATTTTTCAACTTAAAACCAACAAAAGAATTAAATATTTTGTTATAAAGCGCAGTTGTATGGGACAATAGTAAAACCGACACAGAAAACGAATTGAAAACTGTATAGCTCAGCTGCCCGCAGTGAAGCACCAGCACGGGGCAGCGCCATATTGATTAAATTTTCCAATGAGTTGTAATATATTTATATGATGTCTTGCTTATTACTTGCAGATATTGAGGCACAAATCGCCGATATACAGACAAAGAAAAAGGAAATTCAAAAGACCACAGCGGCTGGAGTAGGGCTGCTGGACAGCGGTGGCTTCTATGATACGGATTTGTATGACGAGGGCGGGGGTAAGGGCAAAAATCGCTATGAGGGTTACAACACATCAATTGCAGCCAACGATGAAGTTGAAGAAGATGAGGACGACGGATTTCCAGTGCCACAAAAGCGCACAACATACACAGCTCCCGCTTCCGTGCTAAAGGATGTAACACAAGGCAAAGAGGATGTGGATCCATTGGCGGATCGGCGGCGACCAACCATCGCAGATCGGGAGGATGAGTATAGGCAGAAGAGACGTCGCATTATCATTTCACCAGAACGTGCTGATCCGTTTGCTGATGGTACGCATAGGCTACTATTTTGCTAAACTTATATATATTAATGTTTGTTGATTTTTCTCTTAGGCGGTAAAACACCCGACATTGGCTCGCGTACATACACCGACATCATGCGTGAACAGATGCTCAAGGGAGAGGAGAATGAGGTAAGCATTGTATATATGATAAACTTCCTGAAATTTCTTTACCTTGATACATGTTTGTTTGAGCAGCTTCGCCGTAAAATTATTGAAAAGTCCAAGGACGGCACTCTGGTGAAATCGTCAAATGGCGAAGTTTCTAAGGAAAGTACACGCAAACGTGGTCGTTGGGATCAAACCGTTAGTGACAGTTTTGTGCCGGCCAAAGTTGCTGCCACGCCCAGCAGTGCCGCCACGCCCACGTGGGAGGATGTAAGTGCAAGCAATTCCACGCACATTGGCTTTTTTAACTGTAGCTCTTTTCAGAAAACACCAGCAGATCATCGTTGGGACGAGACGCCAGGTCACAAAGGCAGCGAAACCCCCGGAGCTACTCCCGGCCTGGGCACACGCATTTGGGATGCAACACCCGCACATCCAATGACTCCCAGTCATGAGACACCCGGTCACGAGAAATCGGCACGTCGCAATCGCTGGGATGAGACACCGAAAACGGAACGTGAAACACCCGGCCACAGTGGCTGGGCTGAGACTCCAAAACCAGATCGTAGTGGTGGCGACAGTGTGGTTGTCGAATCCACACCGGGTGCCTCGAAGCGACGTTCCCGCTGGGATGAAACGCCCTCGAATGCTACACCCTCAATGACTCCATCAGCCATGACGCCCAGCCTCACACCGAACATGACTCCCCACGCAACACCTGGCCATGTCACGCCTATGCTGACGCCCGGTGGCACCACACCTATCGGTGTCAAGGCCATGGCCATGGCCACGCCAACCCCGGGAGCTTTGGCTGCCATGACACCAGAGCAGCTGCAGGCATATCGCTGGGAAAAGGAAATCGATGAACGCAATCGTCCCTTCACTGACGAGGAATTGGATCAGATGTTCCCGCCCGGCTACAAAATTCTGCCGCCTCCAGCAGGCTACGTTCCAGTGCGCACACCCGGTCGCAAGCTGATGGCCACACCCACACCCATAGCTGGCACTCCAGCCGGCTTTTTCATACAGGTGGAAGACAAGAACGCGAAATTCATGGACAATCAGCCGAAGGGACAAAATTTGCCGTTCATGAAGCCCGAAGATGCGCAGTATTTCGACAAGTTGTTAGTGGATGTCGACGAGGACACATTGTCACCGGAGGAGGTGAAGGAGCGCAAGATCATGAAACTGTTGCTGACGATCAAGAACGGTTCTCCGCCGATGCGTAAGTCAGCTCTGCGTCAGATCACAGACAAGGCGCGCGAATTCGGCGCCGGACCGTTGTTCAATCAGATTTTACCACTGCTCATGTCACCCACTCTGGAGGACCAAGAGCGGCATTTGCTCGTCAAGGTCATAGACCGTGTGCTCTACAAACTAGACGACCTGGTGCGCCCGTATGTGCACAAGATTTTGGTCGTTATCGAGCCGCTGCTAATCGATGAAGACTACTACGCGCGTGTAGAAGGCCGCGAGATAATCTCGAATTTGGCGAAGGCTGCCGGCCTGGCGACAATGATTTCAACCATGCGCCCGGACATCGACAACATTGACGAGTATGTGCGTAACACGACGGCGCGTGCGTTTGCCGTAGTTGCCTCGGCGCTGGGTATTCCCTCGCTGCTTCCATTTTTGAAGGCCGTTTGCAAGTCGAAGAAATCTTGGCAGGCGCGTCACACCGGCATTAAAATCGTGCAGCAGATAGCCATTCTGATGGGCTGCGCCATACTGCCGCACTTGAAAGCACTCGTGGAAATCATTGAGCACGGCCTGGTGGACGAACAACAGAAGGTGCGTACCATCACTGCGCTGGCTATTGCCGCACTGGCCGAAGCAGCCACGCCGTACGGCATTGAATCGTTCGATTCGGTGTTGAAACCGCTATGGAAGGGCATACGTACTCATCGCGGCAAAGGCCTGGCTGCCTTCTTAAAAGCCATCGGCTACCTAATTCCACTCATGGACGCCGAATATGCCAACTACTACACACGCGAGGTGATGCTGATTTTGATTCGAGAGTTCCAGTCGCCCGATGAGGAGATGAAGAAGATTGTGCTGAAGGTGGTGAAGCAGTGTTGTGCCACCGATGGTGTGGAGGCACAGTACATCAAAGAGGAGATTCTACCGCATTTCTTTAAATTCTTCTGGAACCACCGGATGGCTCTGGATCGCCGAAACTATCGCCAGCTGGTGGACACGACCGTCGAAATCGCTAACAAGGTGGGTGCTTCTGAGATCATAAACCGTGTGGTTGACGATCTGAAGGACGAGAATGAGCAGTACCGCAAAATGGTGATGGAAACAATTGAGAAGATCATGGGCAATCTAGGTGCGGCGGACATCGATTCGCGTCTGGAGGAGCAGCTCATCGACGGTATACTGTACGCGTTCCAAGAACAGACCACTGAGGATGTGGTTATGCTCAATGGCTTCGGCACGATTGTCAACCAGTTAGGGAAACGCGTGAAGCCTTATCTGCCTCAGATTTGCGGCACGATTCTCTGGCGCCTAAACAACAAATCGGCCAAGGTGCGCCAGCAGGCGGCCGACTTGATTTCACGCATCGCCGTCGTTATGAAGACCTGCCAAGAGGAAAAACTGATGGGACATCTGGGCGTTGTGCTGTACGAGTACTTAGGCGAGGAATACCCCGAGGTGCTTGGCAGTATATTGGGTGCACTGAAGGCTATTGTCAACGTGATCGGCATGACAAAAATGACCCCGCCCATCAAAGACCTACTGCCCCGCCTCACGCCCATCTTGAAAAACCGACACGAGAAGGTGCAGGAAAACTGCATCGACCTGGTGGGCCGCATAGCAGATCGCGGACCGGAGTACGTGTCGGCGCGCGAATGGATGCGCATCTGCTTCGAGCTGCTGGAGCTCCTCAAGGCACACAAGAAGGCTATCCGACGTGCCACCGTCAACACCTTCGGCTACATTGCAAAGGCTATCGGCCCGCACGATGTGCTCGCCACACTACTGAACAACCTCAAAGTTCAGGAGCGCCAAAACCGTGTGTGCACCACTGTGGCCATAGCCATTGTTGCCGAGACCTGCCGCCCGTTCACCGTGTTGCCGGCGCTGATGAATGAGTACCGCGTGCCGGAGCTGAATGTGCAGAACGGTGTGCTCAAGTCGCTGTCCTTTCTGTTCGAGTACATTGGAGAAATGGGCAAGGACTACATATACGCGGTGTGTCCACTACTAGAAGATGCGCTAATGGACCGCGACCTGGTGCATCGCCAGACGGCGTGTGCGGCCATTAAGCACATGGCGTTAGGAGTTTACGGTTTCGGCTGCGAGGACGCCCTCATCCATCTACTCAACTACGTGTGGCCCAACATTTTCGAGACATCGCCACATTTGGTGCAGGCATTCATGGACGCAGTGGAGGGACTGCGTGTATCATTGGGGCCAATCAAAATTTTGCAGTACACTTTGCAGGGTTTGTTCCACCCGGCACGGAAAGTGCGCGATGTCTACTGGAAGATCTACAACTCGTTGTACATTGGCGGCCAAGACGCGTTGATTGCAGGCTATCCCAGAATTAGTAATGACCCGAAGAACCAATACGAGCGCTACGAACTGGACTACACGCTGTAGGGGCCGACGTCGAAAGTGCGTTTTTATAGATTATAATCAGCTGTCAGCTTCACATTCAATTAGAATTCACGAATAAAAAGTAGCCGTACCTCACCCAATTTGGTGTATTTAATAAAACCTTTTAGCTTATAGCGGACATATCGCTGGCTACCATAATTTCCACCCAACAGACTCGTATAGACGCTGAAACGTTGACTTCGTTCATAATGCTGGCCATGTTTATTATATTCTTTCAATAAAAAAGAATATTCGGATAAATTTGGTTTCTTCTTACTTAAATTAATTCTTATTCTATGCTTAATCGACACGCTGCGCTGTGTGCGGCCCGAATATATTATCGCGGCAGCAAATCCTCCAAAACAGCAATCAGATTTTGCAAACCGAACATGTAGTTGGTGTCTAATGAACGGTTCTCCGCCGGAAATACATGAGCAAAGTCAATCATTTTGACTTTGATCCAGTGTGCTGGTGTTGGCAGGTCTGTGCAGGGGTCTTGATCATTTTGTGCATTACCATTTGTCAGCTTGCCACTAGACGCTGACGACAGCTGCCGAAGTTGTGCCTGCAGCACCGCAAAGTCGTAGACGATCAGCAGCGAACTAGCGTAAAAATGAAAAAGTGTTTGTACGCTGAACCAGTTGCGAATTTTGTGTAATTGTTTGAGTATTTCTTGTAGTAGCGCTTTGCACACTACGTCACTCTTCACGTTAAGAAATAGCGCTATAGTGGCCCGGAAACCGTCGGCATCCAGCTGCTTTCCATACTCTTTGCTATAACGCAGCACGGCGCCACCGTCCAGTGGGTACACCTGAAAGCCGGGAACGCACAATCCCAGAACCTGTTTGCAACGTACATACTTTTGCTCCTCCACCAGACGTTTCTGCTCGGTGGCTAGTGGGTCCCAAGTTCGTCTACCGACTTTTACATCCATAATACATGGTTTTAGCATGCCGTGTGTTAAATCTTCCAGCTCCAGAAACGTGTGCTCGCGCAGATTCACCATCAACTTCTGTTTGCGATAGAACTTCGGTACAAGCGCTCGGAGCGATGGCAGTAAGCAATCCGCACTCGATGCGGTCGGGCGCCAGAGTACTTCGTAGAAATTCAGCTCTCGTACACCGCATTCCGGCTTGCCCAACGGCTTAAGTACACGACCAGCGGTAGTGTCCTGCAGCAACCCAAGCGAAGTTGTCTCGAATGTGTGACCGGCCACTTGTGTCTCCATGGCACACAGCCCATTCGGCAGTTGCAGCGCCTCCGTTCCACTGCCGTTGACCTTCTCCATCTTTACAACGGTTTGCTCCGGCATCAGTGGATGAGCCGCATGCACTCAATCCGCACGATTCCACGAAAATATGAGTAACACCGATCCAGACGCAATGAAAATCCGCACTTCATACCTTTTGCAACCGCCGATAAGGCAGTTTCCCGAGTCTGAGTTCAATCGCCCTGCCACTGTACATTGCCGTGCTGCGGAACAAATTTATTGAAAATTGGTACTTTTAATTTATCGTGATACGGCAACATCATGAAAGGGTGGTTGTGAAATTTCCATGGTTGCCGTATCAATAATTTGATGACTCAGATACGATTTACTTCTATAAATCGCACAACTTTTTCCAGTTAAAAATAATAACACTAATATTTGAAACTATCAAAACACGCCTTTTGATAATAAACAATTGAGTTTCGTTTGGATTTTGCTAACAGCATTACTGGCATTTATATGTCAGACTTCGAGTGGGTTGGCCACACTGCAGCGCAGAAATAACCGATTTCGCACAAAGTGAGAAAGACGAGCGGAATCCGTCGGAATTTGCACGGAAAATTATTTCCTATTTTTTATAAGTTACTTGTATTTTTACACTGTTTTGTTCTCTGTGTGGGGCGGCGCGTGAAAATGGCTCTTAATCTGCAGTATGAGGATATCGGGAAGGGATTTGTGCAGCAGTACTACGCATTGTTTGACGATCCGAATCAGCGATCGAATGTGGCCAATTTTTACAGCGTGAGTATGATTGTGCATGTGCAGGCCCTTTCACACGCACTGCTACGCCTTGTGAGCACGCACGGCCAATCGACAGTTCAACAGCTGCCGCAAATGACATAAAATCGAAGAAACACGCTGGAGCGCAACGCCCAGACATGCTGCTAGTGACTACGGTAAAAAGCTGGCCGTATGGGCACCAGCTTTTAGCCATTGATATTCACACTTGCGCCGATGCTATTTTTAGCGGTGTCACTAGGTAACCCCGTGGTCCCGGCTGCAAGCCTAAATCTCACTGTCCGTCAGCCGATACTGCGGTCAGCGCTGCAGTAGTGCTTCAGCTCATTTCATTCATTTGCGATGAACATTTTCATTTAAATCCAATGTGCACCAAGGAAAAGTCGACTGACAATAGCTTTGTGAATTGTTTTGCAGGCAACCGATTCCTTTATGACCTTCGAAGGATTACAGCTACAGGGAGCACCTAAAATAATGGAAAAGCTATCGGTAAGTGATTTGCAATATCTCCTGCGGCACTAATCGTCTGTTTATCCGTTTCCCGCAGAGTTTAACCTTCCAGAAAATCACCAGAGTTATAACGGCCGTAGATTCGCAGCCCATGTTCGATGGTGGCATACTTATCAATGTGCTGGGAAGACTCCAGGTACAATCTTGTGCTTTGCTTACGTTAAGACAATGAACAATTTGTAACTCCCTTCGGCGCGAATGTCTGTGCAGCAAAAGCAATTCTAAAACAAGTGTTCATATTTCTTTTTTCTGTCCTCTGCGCATACGCTGCACGTTGCTTCGCCATTAGACCGATGATGATCAGCCGCACGCGTACATACAGACTTTTGTCCTTAAGCCAGTTGGCGTTAGTTTCTTCGTGCAACACGATATCTTTCGGCTATGTCTGCACGACGTGTAGTCCTGTTGCCGCAGCTGTGAACGTGCACACGCTCCCACTCTCGTGGGTCGAGTACCGCTACGTTTCTAATAACGCAACCGCGAACGTAAACAACAACTGCAACAACAAACTAGGATAACAAATTTTACTGACTAGGGACTGTGTTGCCGCCACATGTGGTTGTCGCTTATGGCTGCATTCTTCGTCCCGAAGATGTAAATCGACAAGCAAAGCTAATCCTCGCAGCAGCAGCAGCAAAAACTCAAAATCAAATAGCGAAATCGAGAAATTGCGAAAGTCTCTGTTTGTACGTAAATTCATGGAATAATTAAAATAAAACGGAGTTTCGGCTCATAATTTAACACCTTGCACACAGACATAACCAAAAACAGACGGCAATTTATCACAACAGACATTTGCATATACATAAAAAGTATCAGACTACGGTGTACAGAATGATATAGTTATTTCTACTGCGTTTAGTGATTTTTGTAGATAAATACGACAATGAAATTTCAACATTAATCAATATAATATAATAATTTCGCTAGTTATGAATGTAAGTTTTGTTAGTACTATTTGATTAGTTGTTGACATTTGTATAAAAACTAGACGAATGGCAGTTTGAGGTTTGTGAGCTCTTTAAAAACGAGATTGTCAAACAAATTTTTAATTTTACCATTACTTTCCAATTTGGCAACCATAATAAGACATAAAATTGCTAAAAAAAAAAACAGACATATCCGGAGTATTTAATATGGCTTGCACTAATTACATCCATGTTGCACATATTAAACCTTAGACTAATTTGGGGCGTGGTGTTCCCTTTTCCTTCACCTATTCTCCTGCTTTTTCCACTTTCGTAATTGTTGTGTAAATAATTCTAAGATAATTTGCTAGTTTTTTACAAATTGATTTTGACCCCATTAACTGGTTGGGTTTGCCCAATGCAATGTTTGATTTTACTTGTTCACATTGATTTAAACCTACATATAAAATGTTTTTACATTTGCCTGTCGTTTGTTCGGTTTGATATATTAACACCACATTCTCTGTTTGCATTTCTTGCAGTGCGACGAAGATCCACCACACGCCTATTCGCAGGTCTTTATATTGCGACCACTCGGCGGCACGTTCTTCTGTGCGCACGACATCTTCCGCCTGAACATTCACAACACAGCCTAGTTCTGTTTACATTTTGGTTACATTTATAAATAATAATGATAATGATAATATTAAAAACGAAGAGATTGTAATAACATAGCAGTCGAATTTGGCTTGTTCATTGCATTTACGCAGCTATCGATGTGGACTTGCTTGCTTTGCATAGATTTCTTTTAATAAAACAATCTTCAGAACTTGTAATGTGTAAGAATATTTAGCTCCGACCAGAAATTGTTTGTTTCGTTTAGTTGTAGCACCGCAATGAAGTTCATCGGGGCGTGTAATGCCACCAATCTTATACATCGGCATACTGGTCATTTGTATGAGAGCAAAGAATGTACGCTCTTAGATCGTTATCAACTTTATGCATATAGAAAGTGTATCGGAATCATAAAAAGGCAACTTTTATGATTAATCCATGGGTTGATTTCTCGAATTCACAATTATTGCCTCAAATCTTCAGTCTGTATAGTAATTCTTACAGACTACTTAACAAAAGTGAAATTATAACTTTAGCTTAAACAGGCACCATGAAGTTGAGGAAGGAAGTGAACCCAGATTTAGGGACAGATAGACCAAAAATGAATCAAGGCTCGAGATATACATAGGTGCGTTATGACCATACTCGTGGCTCATTCCAAAGAACTTTACAAATAAATTTATTTTGCACTATATTAACAACGAAAGACATAGAAAAGATAGACCTTTTGCCTGCTAAGGATTTTAGATTTGACAGTAGACAGCCAATCCTATGAGGCAAGGGCTCATTAAAATTAAAACCACGGGCATTGAGAAATTGAATTTTTAGAATAATTTTTATTAAATGTAAGTACAATTAAAAGTTTTTTGAAAATTAGTTTCACCCCATTGCATAAACAATGTTCTCGCTTTGCTGTATTATGCGTATTTTCCACAGCATATTTGCAAGTTTTTCATATTGTTTTAGTGTTTATGTATGTGTGTGGATGTTTGAGTGTGTATGCTTCAAAACAATTTCATTCCAACAGAATGTATTTGCGTACACTTTCTGTTAATTTTTCTTACTTCATTAATTCATACGAACCTTAAAAATTAATTCATAAATAAAGCGGCGGCTCTCTTTGGATTAGAATGACAAATGTTCTTCGTTTTTTGTTTTTCATTTGCTTATTTCTTTCAGGCCGTTTACTTCTTACAAAACCGAAGTAAAACAGCGTGGGTTTTTTGTAAATGACTAACGTACTTTGCATCGTACAAATACACTAAATATGCACAGATTAATAAAACAAAAGACCAGCGTACAATGGCAACTGTTTTCATCTTGAGTCTTTGGAGCTTTTGGTTTGGTTATTTAAACGCTTAAACTACGTTGCTAAAGCTAAAACTTTAAATTAAGTACAACAGCGAAAAGTTCAATAAACCGTAAAATAAATTATTGTTCTTCTAAATGGCAACACAAAACAAAAAAAAAACAATTAAAAGTAAAAATGGATATTCAAGATATTTCTTGCTCGCACTGAAAGCAAAAATGGAGAATTTTGGTTCAAACTTATCACAGAAATTTATACAATTTCCAAAAATTTCGCACAAAGTAAATACATAAAATTATTATAGGAACAAAGGGACTAAACTTAGTAACCAAATAATTTGGCTTGCACAACATAAATCAATCAGAATAATGCCTCTGCACGCTGAACAGTGGTCTGAACTCAGATTCGCGGGCATTTCAGTTGCAGATTCGTCGAGTTGGTGTAAAGGTTGGCATAAAAATAAAAATCGGAATCTTCCTCGGCACGAATTCGAAACACGTTCGAGCATAAGTAGGCATGTCAGCATGTACTTACCAAGTACATGCTGGCATTTAGGTGAGTGTGTGTGTTTGTGTATACAAGCAATTTGTGTTCAGTGGGCGGGGGTACTTCGCGTTGTCAACTTTACATATTAATTTTTTCTGTGTCTAAAATTACGCGAGGAGGAGAAGCCTTTGAGCGAGCGCATTGCCATGGCGCGATTGAAGTGTCTTTGTGTCTTTGGCTCGTAGTCCGACTGCATTGCGCCGCTGCTGCCACTGCCGCTGCCATTATATCTATCACTATTCGTGGACGACGTAATGACCACAATAAACACGGCAACTACCTGAAAGTGCGGAGAAATTTTCGCATTATTACGACATTTGCATAGAGCTATGTTGCGCCACATACCAGTGCCACTATTATGACGATGGTATACACGTGCAGCGTCGCCGACGGACTGCTCTCAACATCGCGCAATGCTTTCAAAATGGGCTCGTGCTGCGGATAGAGCTCGAGAGCATGGCGCAAGTGCAGTACCGACTCCTGAAAGTGCCCGTAAGCTTTGAATATCTCCCCAAGCGTGAAGTATTGCTGCCAGGCTGAACGCCCCGGTGGTTGCATCTCCAACGATCTGTGGACAGATAAAAGAAGTGTTGCAGTTGGAGGATGTTCAGTGCTCTTTGTTTCTTACTCACTAAATCTTACCTGCGCGTCAAGTGTATAGCATCGTCCAAGTACTGCAGGTGGTACAGAACACGTGCTAAATTGAGCAGCACCTCGGCGTTCGTCGGCGACATGGCTAGCGCCCGTCGGAAGCACTCGATTGCCTGTCGTGCGTCTCCAATGATGCGCCAATAGTTGCCAATTTGGTTGTACAACTGCACCGAGCGGGGCTTCTCGCGCTTGGCGCGTTTCAACCGCCGCTCCAGGGCAGTGATATCGAAGTTCTTGAACGCGTTCTCATCTTTGGTTTTAAGAAATAAGTAGGCAACCTACGGAATCAAAACAAAACCGTTAATACAGAACGACAATGCAATGCTTCGGGCACTCACTTCTGGTTCTGGCACCTTTGGATGATTGAAACGCTGTCCCACTCCAATTAGGTAGTCGTAATAGGTGAAATTTACAGGCTTGCAGTCCAGCGTTTCGTCCACCACCAGCGCCGTGTCTGTGCGTGCTGCAGACTGTAATGCCGCCATTGCGGGTTTGTGCTCACCATCGCTACTTGTGTTAACGTTTTTACTGCCAACGCTTTCATTTCCACGCTTTGACGTCGCCAATAACGACTCCAACGAGTTTTCCGGCGACTCTCGCACCCAACCATAACCATCATGGCCTCCGCCACTGCCACTACCTCCGCCATTACTTCCACTGCTTCCAATCGGACCACTGGTGCCCAATGCCATTGTGGACGCAATTATGTAGAAGACCTCGTCGTGTGCATAGACGTCGGCTGTGGCGTCAAAGGATGGTATAGCTAACTCATCCAATAAAGCACCGCCTGCCCGACCGGCCGTTTCGGAAATGTGGCCCGTTATTTTGCCACTATCTGCATTCAGTTTCCAGAACGTCGAAGTACGCGAATTGGTCAGCTCGAATTGCCAACAGAGCGCCACCAGCGCCAAGTAGGCCACCATCCGCATCATAGCCTCTTTGTTGATGCAGCTCCCACAATCCTCAATAAGTACTAATCACGAATCAAGATCCATGAAAAACGTCAAATTTTTTGTCGATTTCTCTGACCACTTGTGTTGCGTATACAAACTCACCTTTGCAGCAGCTTCTTCTTCTTCAATTGGCGTTCACTTTGCAAATGTTTTGAGGCAAATCTTTTAAATTGTGTCTGATCCGTTAGCAAGGCTGCAAGCCCATTGTGTAATCAACAAATTTTTTTTTTATCATGTTATGAAGTTGAAATCAAACAGTAGTGTAAAGGTCAATAGAAAATCTCTTCAAACTTTAACTCAAGGTGCCCCTCTATTATATTACTTTGAATATGAAAATAACTCATAAAAATACCCAGATGAGTTGATTACCAAAACCCGGAAGTAAATAAAGCCCTGATTTTGATAAAATTGAGATATATAAATAGCATAGATGGTATCTCAATTCAACAGCTAGGAGAGGTTAAAAGAAAACACAAAGTTTTGCTTACAGATATGTGTATGTTGCATAAATCCTAATAGTCGTTGGTCAAATGTCACATTAAAATTATATGACTTATGAATGCCCCTGTGTGCTGTGTGTCATTTTCAATTAGCACTGTGGTTAAAGAGACAGAAGTGTCAAACATTATACTCAAGTGTCATAACGTCAGAGCACACTGCATAAACTAGACCAAAACAAAACGGATTTTTGCTATTTTTTCTTTATTGCGAGCAAATTTCATAAATTACAGTCATTTTGTGACAATTTAAACACAATGGACTTTGGAGAATTGCGAAACGATGAGAAATTCATCAATACTGTGACGAATTTCGAGGCAAATCTCAACAAAATCGAACACAGCCTGGAAACGGCAGTCGAGTTCAAGGATTTCGAAGAGTTGTCCACGCAGGAAAAAGTAAAGCTGGATAATTACCTCGCCTATTCGATAAATTCCTTATACTGGATGTATGTGAAGCTGCGTGGTATCGACCCAAACGAGCACAGCATCAAGAACGAGTTGTCGCGGGTGCGCCAGACCTTATTGCGCGATAAGCAGATCTACGAACGCAACACCATACGGCCGGTGCTGGACAAGGGAGCGGCTGGGCGCTTTATCAAACACGGGCTGCATGTACGGCGTGAACAGGCGACTGAAGAAGAACAAAGCAACAGTGGTGCGGTGGACCATGATACTGCAGCGGTGCGCATGCAGACAGATACTTGAAGTTTAAAAGCTTACTAGTAGCGATTTTTATAAAAACTAAAGTCCAATATGGCTACTGCTAAAAGTGGTGAATAGCAAGGACAGGGACGGTATGCCAATTCGTACATCTAAAGTATCTTAGATTTGAATTTTGTTGGTATTAAAATAAAAAGGAAATGCAAATGTATTTATTAAGACGAAAAATCTTAGCTGTATATTCTTCAAAAGTAAAGAGTGTCGTATAGAAGTAATGATATAATTACCTTGTTATAATTGAAACTATTTAAATGTCTACATACGTAGCACATAACAGCAGCGCCCACTATGGGCTAATACGACGTTTTGAGTCGTTTGGTGTGACTCACTTGAAGCGCCTCAATAACTTTGGTAAATGTCATGCAAAACTTGAAACCAGCGATTATGGTGAAATGAGCAGTGAGCGAACTTGTCATCGGAGTGGGTTGCTCATTTCCTAACCACCTGTCATGCATAGGTGCATATACACGTATGTAAACTTTTAAATAGTTTCAATTATAACTAAGCAATGAGCAGGTGCAAATGCAAATCAGTTAACGCATGTCTGGTAAATTGTTTACATTCTGGCCGGAACTTTCCACATTAATTATATAAGAATTATTATTTATAAAAAGGAAAATGAGAAGCGCGTGGCGCCGCCCATCATCAACCGGCATATTGCTTGCATATGAAATTCGATTGTTGAAGACAACGGAATTTTAAAGAGAAACGCGTCAGAGTGGTCTATACGGTTCAGTTATAGTATACGCATGTCCCAGTAAACCGTTAGATAAAGTGGCAAATCTCAAGGTCAATATGGGCTGCTTTAAAAACGTATTCATACTTAGCTAATGAGAGGGCGTCAGCCTTAATGCTGTATTCGACAGTCCCTTAACTATTAGATTCTCATTCCAATGGTTTCTATTATTTCCAGTGAGCACAAACAACTCAAACCCCATCAACGAATGAATTCTCTCATCGCAACCGCAGCTAAACATATACATATATGTGCATAGGTGGGTGAACTGGTGGGCGTTGCATGTATTTAGGAATAAAATCTCACTCTAAGGATGCAGTAAGAGCATAATAGAATCTTCCATTTTCCTACCCATAGAAAGGATAGCCGCCGCTGTATAACCAGAAACACGGCCAAAGCCAGCAGCAAGTAGTAAAATCAATACGCTAGAACGGTTCATCATATGTTTTTCCCAAAATTGAAAACATGTTCAATCTGAATGAACTTTTATCCCCATATTTCGGAGGGATTGTGACACGTGAACGCAAAGTGACCGCTTTGTTTGTTTTCTCGTCATAAAGCCGGCATAAAAACCGCATAAACTGGTAAATGATAACGCATGCACACACACACGCACAAGTCCAAATACACACATTTTTTGGAGGGTAGGTGAGGCTATAGTTTTCCAAAGGACTTTTTTGTCTTTTTTTCAACTACACAAATGTTTTATTAATCAACAACAAGAATTACAATGCTGATAATTTATTCGCATCGGCGAATTCCAAATTAATTACAAGCCAATAAACTGCAGTAGTAGTAGTAGTAATTTTGTGGGTAGCAGTAACATTAACAACGAATTGTATGTGTAGTGTTGGTTTTTGGATTTGGGAAAGCGAGGGGCGGACGTACTGTCCGCCAATAACGGTGCGCCTTCCCTGTTTCTCTTGCCATTCGTTCGACGGTGCGGCATTTGCTGCCGTCGTGTCATGTTGTTGCTGAATGAGGTTCGTTTTAGTTGTTCGTCTACTCTCTGGTATTTTTTTCCGCCGTATATGTATGTATGTATGCATATGTTAAATGTTGTATGTATTGTGTGTGTATTTGAATGTGTTACATAATATCGCGAATGCTTAGTAAAATTAAGACAATAATTGTAATAATAACATGTTAGTATATTATATTAGCTCATTCAGATAGTGCCCCCTCTACCCTATTCATTCTGTTGCGAGCAAGTGGAAACTCGCAACTTTTTAGTTCGCCTCTTTCTGCTTAAATCGAACGCAAATTGTTGTTGTACTTTTAACTTAAAGACTTTTCTCCTTTATTCTGATGTTAATAATAATCTGTTTGTGGTTGTTATTGTGCTGTTATATTGTGGTTGTTGTTGGTAATTTCAACAGCAGCAGCAGCAACTTTGAGAACTGGTGACCGCTAGCTTGCTTCTTTCTCTGATCTCCTCTCCATCTGCATGCAATAATTATGGTGTTACTGATTCTTTAAATGCTACAATGTTGCCTCGTGTTTTCTGCGTCTGCTGTTTGTGTGGAGGGGCACTGCTCTGTCGTGCGTCTACTTATACTGGGTGCGTGCTGCTTTGAGGCAAAAGAATTTAATCCTTGCTCTGCATATACTTGATTAGATCGATGACGCGGTTGGAGTAGCCGAATTCGTTGTCGTACCACGAGATCAGCTTCACGAAGTTGTCGTTCAGCGGGATGCCGGCCTTGGCGTCGAACACCGACGAGTGTGTGTCGCTCAGGAAGTCAGTGGAGACGACCTCTTCTTCGGTGTATCCCAAGATGCCCTTCATTGGGCCTTCGGCAGCTTCCTTCACCTTCTGTTTAATGGCATCGTAGCTCGCGCCTTTGCCCAGACGTACGGTCAAATCGACTACGGACACATTGGGTGTGGGCACACGGAAGGCCATACCAGTCAGCTTGCCATTCAGGGCGGGGATGACTTTGCCGACGGCCTTGGCGGCACCAGTGGAGGCGGGAATGATGTTTTGGGCGGCGCCACGGCCATCGCGCCACAGTTTGCCGGACGGGCCATCGACGGTCTTCTGAGTGGCAGTGGTGGCATGCACGGTGGTCATTAGGCCCTCAACGATCTCGAAGTTGTCGTGGATGACCTTGGCCAACGGGGCCAGGCAGTTGGTGGTGCAGGACGCGTTCGACACTACCTTCATGTCTGGCTTGTAGGCGTCCAAGTTGACGCCACACACGAACATGGGCGCATCAGCAGATGGTGCCGAGATGATCACCTTCTTGGCACCGCCCTGGAAGTGAGCGGAGGCCTTTTCGGTGGTGGTGAAAACACCGGTCGACTCGACGACGTATTCAGCACCGGCGCTGGCCCACTTGATGTTGGCGGGGTCGCGTTCGCAGAAGACGACGATCTTCTGACCGTTGACCACCAATGCGCCGTCTTCGGCAGTCACGGTGCCCTTGAAACGACCGTGAGTGGAATCGAACTTGAACAGGTAGACCATGTAGTTCACATCGATAAACGGATCGTTCACAGCCACAACGTTGGCGCCCTTCTCGATGGCGGCGCGCAGCACCAGGCGACCGATGCGACCGAATCCATTAATACCGATTTTGGACATTTTTCACTTTCTACTTGGCTTCTGCTGTAATTTATGGAGAAACTTGGAAAAGAACTACCGTTCAATCCACTCGCAAGGAATCAACTGAGACATCAAATTCACCCGCTGCACTCGGTAACCGAGCATTCCCATCTCAATGTCAATTGAAGGACGTCCGCGTTCATCCGCTCCGCCGGGCGAAAACGAGATTCGCAAAAATCACACGCTGGAAATTTCGCCACATCAGCCGGTCGTTAGACAAGTACGGCTAGTGCAAGAGGAAGACGGCGCAACGGTGTTGTCATTCTCAGCGCAGTCACCAACTTTCAAAATTCCCCCATCAATGCGATGAGCACCGGCTCCAAAATGTCAACAGATGTAGACAGCCAACTGGACATACTAAGCACATAGAATAAATTAAACATGAAAATTCCACCCATTTAATCATATCTCTATAGCAGTTACAAATATTTACAAATTTACTTTTCCTTTTACAAAAGGGGCCCAAAATTTGCGTGAAGCTTTTTACTAGTTGGAGCAAACATGAAGGCACTGCCAGCTGTGTACAAAATCAAATATTCCAAAGGGAATTTCCAATCACACAATAAAGCTTGAATGCAGTGTTGCATTTCGGTAACAATGTTTTAGAGGGCTTACATCAATTCTGCTCGATAGTGAAATTAGCACAGATGTAAGATGTAGGTGGTGGTCAAAACCAAAAAGCGCTTAAGTCGACTCAGGAGTTAAGGGTGCTATTTTTTCTTGCCTTGTTCAAAATAATGCTTTTGCGTTCAAACGATTCTGGCTATAAATATGTACATATATCGGTCGCTCCAAAGTAGCCGGTGCGCATAAAATTTTGTTTCTTGAAATTAATAAAGATATTTAAATGATACATACGAGTATTTAAATTACCGTTTGTTTTTTTATAATATTGAGGTTCGCTAGTATTGACTTATTTATAGAAACGATAAAATAATACAACTGATTCCTGCATTTTTTAGGTAAATTTAAACAAATGCAATTTTATATAACTGCGAATCAGTTCATCATTCATTCAATCAGTTCATCAATCATTAAGAAAGGAAATTTAATGTCAGAAATATTTATAAACATTCTTTTGTTTTTAATACAAAGGAACATCAGAATCCAAAATTTAGTTCAGAAATACTCCATGCGTGTAACTTAATGTTTATATACTTACTTCTATTAACTCGTCGACTGCTGTTTGTTTTCATGAATGTATTAACATGACATTTTTTTAACGCATTAATTTGCTTTGCATATTTTTCGAACATTATTTGCATAATCACTTCAATCATTTACATACCCAGCAGTTCGAAATATTAATAAAAATGTGTTTTGTTTTTTAATTGCATGTATTATTGGGAATTGAAGTTGTTATAGTTTGTATTTCATTACTTTAAAATTAGATAATTTTCATTCATTCTAATTACGTAGAACCATAATCTCGATACTCGCCTTTTTGCGTTTCGCTTGTTCTTTTTTACTTTTATTTTAGTAAATTGCAGTGGACGAAGCAGGTCAATAACAGAATTCAAACTGTCACACATGTCTTGCGTCTTTTTGTTTTAATTGGTATTTAGGTGCCTTTGTGTATTTGTATGTAAGTATGATTGTGTGTTTTTGTCATTGTTCATTTGGCAAGATTAATTCAAAGCCTTGTCCACTCGGTTGCACCTTTCGCAATGCAACTGCCGCCCGCTTGCTCAATCATTGTGTAATGTGTAATTTAAGTACTTTCTACATTTTGTTCTATCACTAAATGTTATGGGTTTCCTTCAAGCTGTTTTCTCGTGTCTTCGCTGGTCGGGGAACAGTGTAAATAATAAATAAATAATAATAAAATAGGTTTTAATTCGCTTATGGTTAGTTAAAATTTCCACTCTTCTTTATACTTTCTTTTAAAATAATAGATTAGAATACAAATCATACTTTTAAAATCGCAACTGAAAACAACGTTTTTAGCTAGAGGTGCGTGCGGATATCTCTATATGCGTACGCCTTCATACACGACCATATGCATGCCTGCATCCATCTATATATATATATATATGTATATATATAAAATTTATACAAATACAGCAACTAAAGTGTACTAATTTTAGTACTGTATAATCGCAGCTTACATGATTATCGATTAACTGTTATCGTAAGCCTAAAAGTTAATTTTTGTTTGCTTTTGTTTAACGTACATGTTTTGATTTGTGTGTACTTTTTATGAACCTAAAAGTCAACAAACGTAATCGAAAAGCGTGCCAATGCCGAAAATGTTGAGGATGTTACAAGATTATTTGTGTATGAGTGTGCGTGTGTGTGTGTGCAATGTGGGCGGTTGCTAAATAAATGTTTGACGCATGTACTGCCTGTTCCTGCTTTGAATCTTTTAAACAATAACGTTTTTTATAGATTTTGTGGTCATGGTTAAATGTTATTTTTCTGCTGGTTTTCCTAAGGTGTGTGATTCATAATATGGTATAAACATATGTGTATATGTTGAAGCACTTATGTATGTATATATCGCGTCGTAATCGTCATACTTAATAGGCGTCGTTTCACGAGTCTTCTGTAAGTGACTATTCTGGCATGGAATGTCCTACTGGCGCCTCGAACTCAAACTCCAGCTGTGTCATGGTTGCGCAATGAAACAGATATTGCCGATCGTTGTTTTTAGTTCTAGGGCAGTTATGGTAACTGCTCGCAGCCAGCTACTTTACTCATTTCGTAATTGCTCACGTATGAGCGTCGAGTTGAGCATTTTTCCATCCAATTCCGTCGCTGTCGCCGCTTTTATATGGTTAATTGCAGTGTTGGTTGTTATCGCCGATTTCGGTCAGAGATCCTTCAGCAGTGCACTCTTTGCGTTTTTTAATTTGTCTAATCGTTTTAGCAGGTGGTTGTTTGACGTTTCCAACTCTTCCAGACGCTCCATGGTCTCACGATTCTGCAGGAAAAACAAATTTTAGGTACGTCTTTATTAATTTAAATAACGTCGATGGCTATTGCGTTTGGAGAAAGAGAACAATTTAGTTAGTCTGAGCTGTGAACAGTAGTTATTTGATGTTTGAATTGAAAAAGGACACAGAAGGCAGATTACATGGAGCCGGGTGAGGAGCTCGCTTTCATGCTACAATGATTATGCAACATTCTAACCAACATTCATTAAAAATTATATTAAACAATTTAACATAAGCAGCAAACACGTTAGACACCCGACAAATATCTTCACTAACTTTACAGAGTTGTATCGTTTCTTTTGGTTTCGTTGCTTGTATTTTTACTTTATAAATCTCGCTCATTTCTATTGGCAATGACACTCATCCCAAAAGTGTATAATTAACAAATCCTAAATTGAATTAAATTGAGAAGAGTTGGCATCGGGAATTGGTCACAATAGCGACACAAAACGAACCTCTCGCTGCAGTTTCCTCCGTTCGATTTTCAGCTCTGCCTCCGCCTTCTCGGCCGCTTCTGCTGTACTTTTGTAGCGAATGACCTGTGTCTCTGAGCGCGCTAAGCTCGCCTGCAGACTAGCGATTTCCTGTTCAGCCTTTTGCAGTTTATACTTGTAGTCTGATATGATTTTGTTTGCCTCCCCTACAGTTACCAATGAAAACATAGTAAGTAACATTTTAAAATCAATTACAGCGCGGAGTTGTATTACTTTGCGCCTCGTAATCCTCATCAGATCCTGATGGGCCGTTCATCGAACTAGCGCGGCCTTTGCCTTGACTTTTGTAATTTTCCAATTGTTCTTGCAGCTTTTGCACTTCAGCCAGTAGTTGTTGCTTTTCTTCATTGAATTTTTTAAGTCGCACATCTGTGTGATCGGCAACAACATAACAGATTAAAGTTCAATTGCTATACATAATCGATAACACTGAGGTCGATATTGACTGACCTAATGAACCTTGTACAGATCCTAACAGCTGTGCGTTCTCCACACTGACTAGAGCACGTTTCGCATCGGTACCGTCTTCGTTTTCGATGGCCACAATGACTAATCCCTGTTCCGCAATTAGTGCGTCCCGTTCGCTCAGCTGACCGTGCACCAATTTCAGCTCCTCGCTAAGCTTATCCAGATTGCGTTTGAGTGCGTTACAGTCGCGCGATTTCTCCTTGAATTCACGCTGTAGCTGCGCATACGATTCCTCCATCTCTTCCAGTTTGTCTTTCAGCAGCTGAATCTGATACGTCTGTGAGGCACGTTCGTTATCCAGCTGTGCGTTGGCGATCATCGCTTTGCGAAACCTTTCTTCGACATCCTGCAATATGGGCAACATAAATCTGAATAAGTTCGGGCAACAGAGTTCAGCTCTGTTGCAATTTCGCATACCTTAAGCTCGTGCCGTATGTCGCGCAAGCTGCGTCCCTCCTCTTCCAATGAATCTTCACTGCTGCGTCGCGACGACATCGAATTGCCGCGTGTGCTGTTGAGAACCGCGCCCAACGGCGAGCTGCCAACGCCAGTGGCGAGCCGTGATCGGGACAACGGATCCATGCCGGACGACGTGTGCATATCGAAGACGCGATCTGCATTCTGTTCCTGCTCCTTCTGCTGGCGCTCCAGCTCACGCATGCGGATTTCACGTGCCTCGGCTCTCGCCTGCCTTCGTGCGGCCAGTCGTGCTTCAGCCTATAACATTTTATGAAAATTAAACAATTTAGGAAAATCAAATATGCACACATGCATGAATGTAGAGCAAATAGAGTAATAATAATAATAATTGACTGGCACGACAGCCCGATTACGAGACTAAGGCCTAGCTACCCGCAACCATCCTTGTTGTGCGTGCGAATTCGCACAAGGTTGGAAGGGACCTACAGTTTTATGCCGATTCCGAACGGCGAGCTGGGAGCTTTTTCATAGGCAATTTTACTCTCAGAGGTTTGCCATTTCCAGCCGAGAGGACAGCCGCCGAAAGAAAAATTGTTATTTTTTTCGGTGTTAGCAGCAACGTCGCATTTGACTCGCGGCTGCTGAGTAAATAGAGTAATGGGGAATAATCGCGAATAAATAGGTTTTTGAACGCAAATTTTATTTTCCCCTGAACATATCACCCCCCTTCCCCTTAAGTCCGGCTATATTATCGATCATAATTTCGCCTATTTGTTCTGTCACCTATTCATAAACAATTCTCCCAATCGCCGCATTTGTATCATACAACTCAAAACTTTTTGGTGGCACAGATATTTCAAATTTATAGAGCTTTTTGCAGCGCTTAATCAACGCTGCGGTAATACATACAAATTCATTATTCGGCAACATCACCAGCCACATGCTGATTACCACCTGTGCGGCATGACGTCATGCTCATTCAGACAAATGCATTTCGAACATATAAAATCCACTTGTCGCCTCTTACTGCTAGTTCAGCTAGTATTCAACACAGAGAAATCCAACCACAAGAGTTGATATTTTCCCAGACCTACATGCTTTCACGTTGAGCTATGTACTTATGTACCAGTACTTAGTAGCCCAGATTGTTGCAATAATTTGCTTACAATGCAGTTTGCTTCTCCCAGGAATTGTACAATCAACTCATCATCGGGCTCGTCGTCGTAGCAGTCATCTGTGGCATCTTTGCTGCCACCGTCGCCGCCAGTTGCGGCAGTCGTTGCACTCTGAACCCGGTCACCGCTATTTCTATTGTTCGGCTTTGATGAACTGGAGTGCGTCATGGGAGCGCACTCGCTCTCCACATCGACAATGCGACGTGGTGTTATGGGACAGAACGAATCGTTCGGCGTCGATGATACTTCAGCTTCCGTTGTAAGTGCAGTGGTCTCCGATAAGTCCAAATTTTGCGGTGCTGTTTTGCGTTTTCCACTTGTAGAGTCGTTGCAATCAGCCGGCCTGACTGCTGCGTCAGCTTCGGCGGTAGCGACTGACTTGCCATCGCTTGTTGTGTTATCGACCGAGTCGCCATTATCAGTCCGTGTGACAATTGCACCGGTTACTCCGACGCTGACGCCGCCGCCAACGTCGTCCCTATCACCCCCCGCATCGTCGCCGTCATCATCTTTCAGATTATTGTTGCTGTGGCTGTCGTTATCGTTGTCGTTGCCATTATCGTTGCCGTTGCCAATGCTTTCGCTGTCGTTTAACTCATCCAAATCACTATCGCTAAAGTCGAACTCCTCGATGATTTCATCGTTGCTTTGCTGTCTTATTGGCACTTTGTTTACGCTATTGTTGTTGTTATTCTCCTCGACAGTGGCCGAGTGTGCGTGTGAATCTGTGTTTGTGTGTACGTTTGAGCCAATGTAATTAACGCCAGCCGTCGCCGCTCCATTGCCTTGGGCCAGAGTCAAAGCCGGAGCCTGAGCACTGCTGCGATCTGACATTTTTATTTTCTTCTTTGGTTGTCACTTTTTTGAAATACACGATAAACTGGTTGCGTCTTCTAACGCTAACACTAACGCGACTGTCAGCCCTTGGCTTAACTGGTCCGCCCGTCTGCACTTATATAATGTGAACGCGTATAGCGAGCGTGCGGAGACGCTGGTTTTAAAAAATGGTTTGCTGTTTCGCACCGTCTTTTGGAATGTGATAAACAAACGTGTGTACTTGTGCCGTTTTGTGTGTCGCTTCGTTGCCAACGCGTTGCCCGGTGCGTACGCGTACTTAACGCTTACTCATTGCGCTAACGACTGAATGGAGGAGAGCGCGACCCAACTTGACGGCTTGCAATCAACCATTGAACGCGCAAAGCTCAAGCTCGCCAGATCGCTCAATACAAACGGGCCCGGAGCCGGAGACGTGCAGGTGACGTAGTCAATAAGCGAACAAGACAAAGACGAAGTCGACACAGAAATCGAAGCTACACTGCAACATTTGAAAATATTTGAGATGTTCGTGCTGGCTCGATCGCTGAGTTGACTCACTTTGGCTGAGCAGCGGCGACGGTTACGGCGCGGCAGCTAGAGCGGAAGCGGTGCGCAACTCCAGAGACGGCGGTCGCCACAACAGTGCTGGCAGTATATGCACGACCACATACATATGTGGCTACGCGCACGTCTGTATTGTTGTAGGTAGGTATGTAGGTATTTACTAGGGTTACTCATAAAGTGGGTCGTGGCAAAACTAGATAGAAAGATAACACTCTGTGTTATTTATGCTAATCTATATAAATTTATGGAAGTTGCACCCTGTTTCCACAGTCATTTCTGTTCTGTGTGTGACGCCATGGCAGGTCCTAGTGGTTTCTCGAAAGCCTTGACACTTACTGAGTTAAAAGAGAAGCCACCCCAAGAAAAACTGTTTAATTTAATATAAGTAATGAGCCGTTGCCTTCTCTTCTAATGCATTTCATAATAAGCCACGATGGTTACCCTATATTTTTTATATATTTACTATATAATGTGTATCTAAAATTTCGATTATCCATTTAAATTTTCGACAATAGTAGTCTCCTTCTGGCAATAAGTAGGATATAATACATGATAAGATACTAATACATTTGTCAGGCTGCAAGATGTCTTGTCTAACTTGTTTTATAATTTATGAATTTTTCTACTCACATATAAAGTAACTCATTAGTGAACGTTCGCTACAACCCTCGTAGCAACACACTCAGCGCAGATTGCGTGAGATCTTTCTGGCTTTAATCGGTAATTTTTTCATGCCTCACTTCTGCTACTTTTTTAATTTGAGCTTTGTTTGCTTTCTTATTAATATTTGTATTTGCTGAGCGGCAACTGTGGATAAAACCGAGTGCGACGGGCTGTTGGTAGCGTAGCAAAAGCACCCCTCTAACTCTACACTATCAACACAGTGCCAAATGTTCAGCTTTTCGAGTAAAGCAGAACGGAAAGAGGGATTTTTCTTATCAATTTCGCTTGTTACTGTTTATCTTCATATTTTTCAGTATTTCAAATTTTTGTGTGGAATGGGTGCGTAAAATTTTCAGTGAGCTGAATTGTATTTAAGTGACGTTTAAATTATTTAAATGATCGCATAACGTACTTTAACAATACATTGTATAATTATAAAATTTTAACGGATGAAACAAATTAACGACACATTTGAATATGGGCGAAATGCTCGTACGGTAATGACATTGCAGCTGATTCTTATTATTAATAAACTCGGATGCAGACATAACAGTTTTGGCAGAGAGTGTATACGTATATATACGATCGTATACAACACATTTTACCGAGTCGGAATTCCCTACATGAATTTTAACTTCAAGGAATATCAACAAAACACAACAAACAATACGCAGTTTGCCAATTGTGTGCGCCATACTATAGTTGGAAGGTGATAAGCTAAAGTTTCGTTTTTTGCGAAAAAGAGATCAAAACAAGCCAACTAATAACGAACAAAATCGTATAAAATACTAAGCGTACCGAACTCACAAACAGCTAGCTATGTTATTAAGAGAAATGGAGAATACAAATTAAGTGGACAATTGTTAACTAAGTTATTAATTATAATCCACGTGATATTTTGTAAATATATGGGAAGTTTTTTCTATTGGTTTAGAGATGCTTCAGTATCGTTTGGATTTTAAGTAATTTAAATTTGTAAACTAAATATTCAGTGAGTTTTGAGAATTTGTTTGAGTTTGAGTATAAACTCGTGAATTAGCTGAAACTAACTTCACTTGTAGTTAAAAATGTATGCTCTGCTGAAAGATCACCAAAACAGGCCACCGGTTTTAGTCTCTTTACAGAAGTCGTCGTAAACCTCTATCCTACGTGATCCCGCGAGTACTTTATGGCTTACGGACTGATTCAATTCTAATGCGTAGTTGTCTTAGTACACACAATATCTTAATCAAATTTCCTAAAGCCAAATTAATTACCCTCAATACAATAAACCGTTCAAATTACACAATGTTATGTAGTATCATGCAATCGTTATTATTTGGGCACTTTAAAAAGTTACACCTCTTTGAGTTAGTGAAGAGGTAAGATTTGAAAAAAACGATTGTGCTATTTGTATTATTAAAAAAAAAAGTAACTCATAAAAGCGCAAAATTAGATCCAAATCGGAGCTATATTCGTTGCTAAGGAAAAAAAAACACATTTAAGAAATTTTCTATTCTGCTACTTTTTTGGTATGTACATCTTTAGCACAAGTTTCTCAGTTTTCTATTACTAAATATTGAATTGGCTCATTATTTTCCAAAACTATAATGCTATTATTTTATTACAGGTGCTGCTGCTTACCTCTTTAGCAATCTGATCCAGCGCTTGATCCTCCGCATTGATGCGTGAATTGCAACGACGTCGTCCCACAGCACCACTGCTGTCCATAATATCTTTTGGTGCTCGCGTTCGTGTAGTCGGTTACAAGTGCGAGAACTAAAATAGAAACGAAATTAAATTAGGAAAATATGTGTAGTTAGTAACATATTGCGGCGCGGCGCGGCGCGGCGTGTGGGATTGTTTGCAATAAAAGTTCACACTGAGTGCGGTTATTGGCATAAACAAAAAGCCACCTATAACACCAACAACAATACCGCACTTGAAACAATAACAATGGCAATAACAATTCGGCAATTAGATAACAGAAAGCATCATGCTGCTGCTGCGCGAAGTTGACGCTAGCTGCCAGCGTTCCGGGCTGTACACAGCCTCAACAGACAGGGTTAAACGAATTTCGATGCCTTATTGGGATTCGAATTGAGCCAAGTGGTGAATGGGGTGATGTGTTGCGGGGATGTCAAAAAAGGAAGTTGCTTTGCAGTAACACACTCAAGCACACTGCCACATGACAATGCAGCTTTTCGATGCCGTGTCATGGGGGATGAGCGCGGGGGTGCAGCTGCAAGTGGCCTGCTGCCGGGCCCGGCGCGACGTCACGCAAGGAAGTGGTGTCAAATTTACAACGAAAAGACGCAGCAGCTGGTAAATCCAACGCTGCGAAAAATCGTTGGATCCGTTCCACTGCACCGCACTGCTTCGATCGCAGAGTAAAGAAACCGAAGCCTACGAAACTCAATCTCGTAATATGTGCTGACGGGCGGCGAACGGGGTGCGGTCAACACCTTTTGCTTTGTTGCTCGCGGCAACAGCAACAACCGGGCTATGGTCACCCACGACAGCAACAGCCACATAACCAACATATTGACTTTTACCCAGAAATTCACTTTTCACATAATTTTCGCGTTTTGCACACCTCTTTGCGATTTGAAATCGGTTCACTTCCACCCGTGCTCGCACCCGCGCCAACTCCTGATCAATGCCGCACACTCGCACACCGCTCCCAATCGACGTCACACACACGGCCAGTGCCACCAGCAACCCCAGTGCACAACGCACCGTCCATACGGTGGCAAACGTACACCAAACTTACAAGCCAAGTCTGTGCACAATCTGCTGTTGCTAAATTTAACGTATTTTCTGTGATTCGCCTATTTTTCGCGTTTTCTCTCCGGAAATTGTCGGCCGAAATTTGGGATTTTTGACACACATACAGCAAAAGAAACATAAAAGCTGATTTTCAGAGTTGCCGGCTGCTATCCCTAACACGACTGCTGGGAAGTGTACTACCGAAAGAGGATGCCACCTATATAGACTTGTACTGTTCCAGTTTGAACGGTTGGTACTGTCATAGTGAAATTAGTGTGGCTTAATAACATTTTGCACTACCGTTTCAACAAGAGATGGATACATTTACATTGAGCCCAAATGCGTAATTTCAAATGAGTCAATTCAAAGTGTTTACATTGCCTCATTTGCATTTTGTTTAGCAGCTAATGTCAACTGTTCAATGCTCATGTCCTCTTGTCGTAGCTCATAGAGCAGCTCTTTTCCGGCTGCTGATTAAATCATTTGTTGCTTTTTTGCTGCCTCTATGTTCTACATATCTTACATGCTAAGAAGACATGCTATTGTACATATTTCAAGCAGACGAAACTTTCAATTCAAAATTTCCATTTTGGTCATTTTCGTCTGTTGTGATTTTGAACTGTCAAAAAGAGGTAAAAGCTTTTGAAAGCGGTTTGCGATGCGTTCAATAAAATTGGTCATGTTTACTGCATTTGCTTCGTCGTTTTGTTGAAATAAGTTCGAAGATTTGAATTTGTATGGGAAAAATGCGTGATTTGGCTTCACATTTGAGAATTTTTGCCCAAATCACACAATGTAAACGTGGTATAATACTACGTTTACATTGAACCCAAATGCGTAGTTTCGAATGAGTCATTTGAAAGTGTTTACATTGCCACATTTGCATTGTATTTGCATTCTGTTTGGCAGCTAATGTCAAATGCTCAATGCTCATGTCCTCTTGCCGCAGCTCATAGATCAGCTCTTTACCGGCTTCTGACTAAATCATTTGTTTATTTTTTGCTGCCTCTATGTTCTACACACTGCAATAGTTGAATACATGTATATTACACACCTTGCATGCTAAGAATATTCTACATATTTCTAGCAGACGAAAATTTCAATGCAAAATTTCCATTTTGATAATTTTCGTTTGTTTTGATTTTGAACTGTCAAAAAGAAGCAAAAGCTTTTGAAGCTTTTGAAAGAGCTTTAATTTTGTGATGCGTTCGATAAAATTGGTCATGTTTTATTTCATTTGCTTCGTCGTTTTGTTGAAATGAGTCATTTAGATTTGAATTTGTATGGGGAAATGCGTGATTTGGCTTCGCATTTGAGAATTTTTGCCCAAATGACGCATTTGGGCTCAATGTAAACGTAGTATAAGGCTTTAGTTGTTTTTACTGAATAAAACACGAAGAATACGAATACGAAGTATGAACAAAATACCAAAATTCACAGACGCGTGAATTCAATGAGTTCACCATATCCCGAACATTACGTGAAATTCTAATATAATCCTGATTTAGAAGCAACACACTAATTAAGATACGACGATCAGACGCTATATACCCAATTTGAAAGTTGATTAATAAGAATGTGTATACGTAATTGAGATAGGGAATTCTGAACAATATGTCTCGACATTTTCTTCTCAAATACTGGTGCACAGTTGCAACCCTGCGGAGCGCCATGTATCTTTCACAATAGAATGTCAAATTTTGTAAAAGCACTGGGTTGGTTTATGTTGGTCGCTTCATAATTTTCTCAATTGTTGCGATTGCTATAAGTTAAAGGCGGCGAAATCGCAATATTTGATTGTTTGACGATTCAATAAAAATACGAAATTTCATACGTGCATAGAAAATTGAATTGAAAAGCGATTTGTGAAAACACCGCATTACAACTCGGTCGCAATATACACTTTCGCTGGAATTGCAACACCAGACTAGTAGGTCCAGGCTGAATCCTAAGTAATTCCCAGAGATGTCCAAGAGTTCATCGGGGTGAGTTAAATTTTGCTGTTTTAGTTACACTTAATAATGTGTGTTGTATTTACTAGACGAGATCGTGAAAGGGAGCGAGAAAGGGATCGTGACCGCGACAGGGAACGGGAACGTGACAGGGAGAAGGAGCGGGAAAAGCGACGCCATTCGAGAAGTAGGTCGCCCAAAGAAAGCAGATCTTCACGCACTGATAATGGCAATGGCCGAAACCGCGAGGAGCGCAAGAAAGAACGTGAGCGCGAAGCACGAGATGTCGAGCGTGGCGGGCGACGAGAGGAAAAGCGCAGGAAGCGCTCCAGGTCAAGGTCCCCATCCAAAGACTACGAGCGGGAAAAAGCGTAAGTGCTTGTGTGGATTAATGTGTGATGTAAAGTATAATTGTTGGTTTATTGTAGGCGTTTGGCTGAGCGAGAGCGCGATCGCGATCGCGATCGTGAACGTGAGAAGGATCGTGAACGTGAAAGAGAGCGTGAACGTGAACGAGAGCGCGAGCGAGATAGGGAACGGGAGCGTGAAAGAGATAGAGAACGCGAAAAGGATCGAGAGGCGGAGACCCGTCGTATGGCCACGCCGCCTGTTGTCAAGCCGTCTAAGGACGAATCAAGCAGCACTTCAGATGAGGAACTAGATAAGGAAGAAGAACAACGTCGTCTGGAGTTGGAAATGACGAAACGGCGTGAGCGTATAGAACGTTGGCGTGCAGAGCGTAAACTAAGGGAACTGGAAGCCAACAAGAAAGACTTGAAATCGCTGCTGCTACCCTCGGTGACTAGTACGGCGAAGAAATGGAGTTTAGAGGACGAGTCCGAAGAAGAGGACAATGCCGTGGTGGTGGAAATAAAGAAGGAGCCAGATTCGCCACCATCAAAGTTTCATCGCCTGAAGAAGTTAAAGGAGGAAGACGAAGATGAGCGGGACGAGAAGCCAAAAGTAAAGAAGTTGACCAAAATTGAAGACGTTGATGAAGAGAGTCCAGTTGAAAAGACAGTGGAAGCTTCCACGGCAGAGGAAGACGATATTGATCCTTTAGACGCATACATGCAGGAGGTGGACAAAGAAGTGCGCAAAGTTAACCATATTATATCGCAGCCGAAAAAGCAGCAGGGCGTGGTGATTCTGACGGGAGTTGCAAAAAAGACCACCAAGAACAAAAACAAGGGTGAACTCATCGAGCAGAATATGGATAGTTTGGAGTATTCCAGCGAGGAAGAGCTCGAGGATATCAAAGACACCGCGGCAAATCTAGCCAACAAGCACCGCAAAGAATTGGCAAAAATTGACCATTCGGGCGTAAACTACGCCTCGTTCCGTAAAAACTTCTACGTGGAAGTGCCAGAACTTTCGCGCATGACACAGCAAGAGGTGGAAAAGTATCGCACCGAACTGGAAGGCATTCAAGTTAAGGGCAAAGGTTGTCCAAAGCCGATTAAGGTGAGTGTCGAAAAAAGAAATGTTATGTTTAGCACTTTCCAGTTAAGTTGTTGAGATGGTTTTTGTTATAACAACCCGACTTTCCCCTTTTTTATTTCGTACAGACTTGGGCACAATGTGGTGTGAGTAAGAAGGAAATGGACATTCTGCGTAAGCTCGGCTTCGAGAAACCCACACCCATTCAGTGTCAAGCGATCCCGGCCATTATGTGTGGACGAGACTTGATAGGTATTGCAAAAACTGGCAGTGGCAAAACGCTCGCATTCATTTTACCAATGTTTAGGCACATACTGGATCAGCCGCCGCTCGAGGACGGCGACGGGCCCATCGCCGTCATAATGGCGCCGACGCGTGAGCTGTGCATGCAAATAGGCAAGGACATACGCAAGTTTTCGAAAAGCATCGGGCTACGGCCGGTATGTGTGTATGGTGGCACCGGTATCTCAGAACAGATCGCCGAGCTGAAGCGTGGCGCCGAGATGATCGTGTGCACACCGGGGCGGATGATCGATATGCTGGCCGCTAACTCGGGGCGCGTCACGAACCTACGGCGGGTCACCTACGTGGTGTTGGACGAGGCCGACCGCATGTTTGATATGGGCTTTGAGCCGCAAGTGATGCGTATCATCGACAACGTGCGTCCTGATCGACAGACGGTCATGTTTAGCGCAACATTTCCGCGCCAAATGGAGGCACTAGCGCGTCGCATACTGAAGAAGCCTATCGAGGTTATAGTAGGCGGTCGTTCGGTTGTGTGCAAGGACGTTGAGCAAAATGTCGCAATTCTGGAAGATGAAGCCAAGTTCTTCAAGCTCCTGGAGCTGCTAGGCGTTTACCAGGAGCACGGCAGCATCATAGTGTTTGTGGACAAGCAGGAGAACGCGGACATACTATTGCGCGATCTGATGAAGGCCTCGTATCCGTGCATGAGTCTGCACGGCGGCATCGATCAATTCGACCGTGATTCAACAATACTCGACTTCAAGTCGGGAAAAGTTCGACTTTTGATTGCCACGTCCGTTGCTGCTCGTGGTCTAGATGTAAAGGATTTGATTCTAGTCGTCAATTACGATGTTCCGAATCACTACGAAGACTATGTCCACAGGTGTGTGCAAAGAGTCTTTTTACAGTTGTTGAAACTGTGTTAATATTTTGTTGGCTCTTTTCAGATGCGGTCGTACAGGTCGCGCTGGCAAAAAGGGTTTGGCGTGGACGTTTCTCACTCCGGAGCAGGCACGTTATGGCGGTGACATAATTCGTGCCCTAGAATTATCGGAAACCAAAGTGCCGGAGGATTTGCAAAAACTGTGGACCGAGTATAAGGCGGCCCAAGAGGCCGAAGGCAAGAAAGTACATACTGGCGGCGGCTTTAGTGGAAAAGGGTTCAAATTTGACGAACAGGAGGCCAACGCAGCTAAGGAGAGCAAAAAACTGCAAAAAGCTGCACTCGGTTTGGCCGACTCTGACGATGAGGAAGACATTGAACAGGACATCGACCAGCAAATCGAGCAGCTGTTCGCGGCTAAGCGCACAGTTAAAGACACGTCCGTGCCCACACCGGCCGTCACCGTGATGCCGGCGGCACCTACAGGAACATCATCTCCTACGGCTGCAGCTGCTCCCGCCGCCGGCTCCGACAAATTAGAGCTCGCTAAGCGGCTCGCTTCAAAGATTAGTACTACGAAGAATCTGGGCGCCGACGTCAAGATAAATTCTCAAGTGGCCGCGGAAGCGATATTGAAGGGCGGCAGCGCCGGTCAACCCATGATCACAGCACGTACGGTGGTTGAACAGCTGGCCGCGAAACTTAACAACAAGTTGAACTATCAGCCAAAAGACGACGAGGAAGGTGTAGCTAGCTTATTGCCAAACCAACCTAATTCGTTCACCAAATACGAGGAGGAGCTGGAGATCAACGATTTCCCGCAGCAAGCTCGCTGGAAGGTCACCTCCAAGGAGGCATTGGCTCAAATATCTGAGTACTCGGAGGCGGGTCTCACGGTGCGCGGTACTTATGTGCCGCTAGGAAAAACGCCGCCAGAGGGTGAACGCAAACTGTACTTGGCCATCGAAAGCTGCAGCGAGTTGGCGGTGCAGAAGGCAAAGCGCGAGATTACGCGCCTCATAAAGGAGGAGTTGCTGAAGTTGAGTTCGGCTCACCACGTCTTTAATAAGGGTAGATACAAGGTGCTCTAGTCGCATCATGCGCATAAGTAACTGTTTTTATTTGACTTCTCGCACTGTGCACCAATTACCATCTGGTCTCCATACCGCAAATACATATTTGCGACAATTGAACGTTAAATAAAGAATGTGCACGCAATAAGGAGTTGTTTGTTTTTATTATGTTGTGTTGAATATATGGTTCTTCTGTTTGGTGTGTCGAGCGACAATGGATCAAAACCATAATCCCCTTAATTTCTGAAAAACCGACTTTGTTTTAATATTTACTTCAATAGATGTTTAATGTGCAGCGAAGCAGATATTTCGAAAAGAAATGTGTAAGAGGGATTGAGGGTAAACTTTCGTTAATATTTGTTATTGGTACGATCCACAAAGAAACATATAACACGATAGTGTGTACATATTGGGCCCAACCTACATAAGGACTTTTTGCTAACCCCCAATTAAAAGATTAGACTGATACGAAGCTTGTGCTTACGAAGGAACATTTCATACACTTATTACTAAAATCAAGGCACATTAATAAGGTAGTGGTGGCAACACAGCTGATTAAACTTTTTTCTTCTCATTTTCTTTTGCTTTCTTCTCATTTTCTTTTGATTTTTCGCGAATGGGCATCCTCATTGTCAAAAATTGGTAAAATTGTTTTTGTGTTGCTTGTGTTTTGATTTGATTTTGACAACGAGGATGCCCAAAAGCACTAACAAAATACATGGGAATTTTGTTTTTGCAGTAGTGCCATCACCTTATTAATACACCTTGACTAAAATGTTTTACTGGACATAAACTTTACGTCCATTGTGAATGGCTCGCCAACAGACCCAATGCTGCCAACCTATCTCGAGTAATTCAAAATTGCACTAACATTTTTGCTAACGATCGTGATCGTGATTTAATTTAAGCGCTGCAATAACTTATTTTTAACAAGTCAAAGTTTAGACGTGATAACTAACAACTTATCACACGGATCACAGCCCTATTCTGCAACACTAATACTCAATGGATGCTTTACCGCCTTTTGTACATCCAAAGGACGAGAACGAGCTTGGCACGCAGCACTCAAAGCAAGAATGCAAGCAACAGGTGTGCGATTACACCAAGTTGCCTGAGATCATGGCGTACGTGCAGAGCGAATACGCAGACTTTATGTTCACAGTGTATCGCTGTGCGTCCAAAGTTGTTGCCTTGCAGAAGCTGTTTTTTAGTAAGTGGTCACGTACCTTTGATTGCAAATTTATTCCAAAAAATTTGCTATTTAGCGGCCAAGATTCCCTACAAGCTGGTGCTAGCTGTGCTGGAGCGACACAACATACGTGAAGGCGACGTGAACTTGATGGTGCCGCCTTTCCAACTGACGTCGCTCATACATGATATCTACTTTGCCTCTGAGACACTGGGCCACTTTACCAAGGCGGTGACATATCGTCTTGAAACAGCCACAGCTGTTCTGGCGAGTTTCTTCTGGGACATTTTCGATCCGTGAGTAGCACATGCATCTGTTATGATGTGTTATAATAAAACTATTTTGTGAAATATTTCGGTTGCAGACATCGACATCATTCAATTTCGTTACTTGAAATCAAAGTAACGTTGCTGTTGCTTTGCAAATTGCACGCAACCGACCAGTTGGTGGTGGAATTCTACAAGTTACTATACGAGCCGAAACTGGGCTATGTGTCCAAGCGAAACTTTGAGTATTTGCTGGGAATTCTAACCAAGATATTAACCTTTATCGGGGAGGGCAAGGGTTACGGAGCACACAATACGCCGGTTGTTAAGGAACAGTGTTTTGGAAGGGTAAGATAGATTTTCGTAGTTTAAGTACAATTTTATATTTTCAACATTCTCAGGGTCACAATATGACGGGCTTTAGTGAGTACCAGTTTCACACGCTGTGGACCACCACACAGACACGCTTCCTTATATACGCCAACCTCATAGCACTAATAAAACGCATGGAAGACACCGAGAAGTTGATACACAACAATGTGTGCGCCTCGTGTGGCGTGGAAAAAATTATTGGTATTCGCTTCAAGTGCCAGCAGTGCCGCAATATATCGATGTGCCTAAAGTGCTTTGCCACCGGCTACACAAACGGGCGTCATAATCCTGGCCATCGCATGTTCGAAGTCTTCACTGAGGTAGGATAAGATAAATTGAATTATTTTTAACATTTAGTTACTGTTGCTCTTACAGGATGTGCCTCCGAAAAAGATTTCGCACTTTTTTGCGAAAATTTGTAATTTGTTTCTGCTTACAAAGAGCAGTAGCGAAGAACGGAAGGGTTTCTGCAATACTAGTGAAGCAACTGGTGGTAATGAGACTGAATTAGAGTCCATAGAACCGAACAATTCGTTACATGCAACAGCGGGCACAGCAGCAACTGCCGCAGGAAACGCAAGTAAAATAGAAAGTGCGTGTGCACTGTTTTTGTTACTTTTACATATTGATGATTCCTATTGAATTACAGCATCGCTTGCTGGCCTATCCACCACTGCTTCCACAGCCTCAAACGTTTCGGAGCGCTTGCAGCTGATCATCAATCGATTAAAACAACAGAATGCGTAAGTTTGCCCATTAAAAGCTTTACTTTTACTTCCATAAAATATTTTAATTTGTAATATGGATGCAGCAAATTGGAAGATCAATTAAAAACCATTGAAACTGCCTCGAACGAGGAGATTTCGAATTTTCTCTGCACGCATCACAAGTTCCTGATCGACATAATCAACGAAATGCGTCGCTTTTCGGTAATTCACTTTCCGAGCCCTTCTAAAACGTTTATGATTATCATTGATTTGTATGTTGTTTTTCTGCAGAAAATATCGCAGTCGTTGAGTTTGTATCCATCATCATTCAGCACACCCAACCGCTCCACCTGCAGCAATACTTTACCAACAATACCTGGAGATGGCCTGAACAATGGCAGCACTTTGTCACATTCCAGTGCGTAATTAGTCTAGTTTTTTTAATGTTGAAAATAGTAACTTATCTTTTAATGTTTGTTATAGTAAATGGTGCTGATATCAACCGTAGCTATTTGGATGCTAATAAATCGGATTTTTCTCTCCGCGATGTCAGCACATGGTTCAGTCGAAGGACAATGACTGCGCCACTGCAACTGTCGCCATCGTCATTGAGTCCGCTGCCCGAGGTAGTGCTGCTGGGCCATGTTGAAGTGGGCGATAACATAAATTTAGTGGATGTGCGCGACTCGGAGATGATTAACTTCAAAATTCTGCTAAACAAAGTAAAAGAAATTGTCGAAGATTCGTACAGTGACAATACCGAATTAGCAGCGGCAACACAAAATTTAGAAAACGTGCTCGATAGCATTGTAAACACCGAGGTACAACGTAGACTGAGCTCATGAGTAGCGAGTGGAACAGCAGGCGAGGGTGAGGAGAGTGTATGGTGTTAAAATGATTGTCCATGATAATGCACTTTTATATGTTCTGATATAAGCTGAATGTCCTTCAAAAGTAGCAACCCAAATTTAAAGATTCCAATGTTGTTGCTTATTAACCAAAGAAAATGTACGCTCGGTTGTAAAAATTAACTCTGTTGCTTCTCAAAAGTACTTCTTACTAACTGGACAATTTTTGAATGTTCTCATTTTACACAATTCTTGTGTAAAAAAAACATGTTATAACTTAATGTTGTCCGATTATATCCATTTAAGTCGTCGTCTCATTCGCTTTCACTAGAGTAACTAGTTTGGTCGCATTAAGTGCTAATGCGTTCTATTGCAACCTTTTATGCAATTGGAATTGATCACTCCATAAAACTTGAACAGTCAGACGCGTTGCTGAAACTTATACGTAGCAGTACTTTAACTAATTTATATAACGTCGAAGAGCACAAATCAAATAGGAGTTTAATGATTTCTTGTTCACTCCATCCATCCAACATTACCACGCAGAATATTCAGTTGATAAGCAGGTCGCAAATGAAACTATCTGGCAAAAGCTTATACTTTCGGCAAGTTTTATCTGTATTTCACACCTTTTACATATTTGCTAAAACAAATAAACTAGAAAATAATCAATCACAATGGTTCATTTTATTCTGAAAACTAAGAAGTCTGTTTGAATTTGTAGTTCCATTAGCTGCCTCAGCAATTGTTTTCTTGACTCATCCTTGCTATTGGCAAACGTCTCTAGTGCCGCCAATTCCCGTGCTAACGACTCGTGAAATTCCACCAGCTGAGCCTTGTAAATAGCGTCTGATGTGCCTACGTATTCCACGTTTGCTATGTTGCACTTCAGTAAAATATGCTCGCTGAACAACAGCTTCAACAACAAAAAGGTCTTTTCCTTGCCATTGACATAAAATAACCAATCACTTTTCAAGCTGGGTTTGTGGTCATCTTGAGTCTGGCGCGCCCGCACAGCTAGCGCACCGTACCACATAGATGTGGCGTTTTTATTGTAAAAAACACGCGACCAACTGATTGGCTTCGCATGCGCATCGTTCGTATCCACCAAGCCGACTGTTGATTGTGGCGCTCGATTCACGCCCTCAAATTCGAACTTCCTGACGAGGAGATGTTCGAATTTCTCTGAATCCTGCAGCGTCATGAATTCGATTTGCAACTTCGTTTCCTCCGTCGTCGCTGCAATCGCCAAAAAGTCCTGATGTAGTGTAGTTTCGCTGAAACGTATTTCATACGTTTGCCGTTCGTGCAGCACCTTGGCGAAGTTTAAGCACTTCAGGAACAGGTGTTGCTCGTAGAGCTGCGTCCGAGCACTTGGCTCACACGTAGGCGAAAGGCTCTTTTCTACTGAAAAGTTAAGCAGAAGAGGACACTCTTCGAGCGTTATTATCTGCGCTATTTTCAACTCGATCAGCAGCACCGCAAAGCTGTTTGGAAGCAACTGTGATTGCTCCATTGCTTGCCAGGTGGCTGTCCTTGACAGCTGCAGGCCTGCGTCTGCACACTGAAAGAACGTTTCCAAGTTTTCCAAGTCTTGAAACTGTTGTCGCAGCTGGTACAGGCGGTACCGGTAGTCAATGCTCTCCGACGCTACAGTGTTAATCTTCAAAATCGGCTTCAGGTACTGCAAAATTGTAAGGTTGGGTGGCTCACAGTTGTTGACCAGCGGCACTCCAATCACCAGTGCATCAGTAGGTGTGTAGCGCATCCAGATATCACCACTGGGCGTCAGCATAGGCTTCTCTTCCAGTTTTAGACTGCGCAAAAAGTTACAGCCAAAACCTTGTGTGCTGTTCAAACGGCTAAACTCTTTTTGCGTTGTTGCCTTGTGTAGTTGCAACTCCGCCTTGGCACAGCGTACACGCTCCAACAGCGTCTGTCGTAACTCACTCCTCTGCGCTCGTTGCCGCGGTGAACTACCCGCCCGCTCACTGAGTTCCGAGTCCAGTTGAAAATCAGTGCAAACAGTTTCATTGTTTTCAAAACGCACTTCTACCGCCGCTTGGAACTTCAGCTTTCCGTGAACAATCTTGGTGCTTTTGACCCGCTCGTATTCAGCCACTAACTGATATTTACCAGTCACTTCACCATCCTCCACGCAGTCATCACTCAAACGCTGCAGTACCACCAGCTTGTCCCAACAGCGCACTAACACGTACAACTTGTAGACCTCAAAGTTGAGGTAGATGTACTTTCCAAAGCTCAACGTGCCATCATCTATTGGGCGCGTGTGCATAGATATTTCTCGCTGCGCTGGATGCGGCACTGACGTATCCATTAGATCCGCCCGACCGCCTGTTAGTTCTAGAGTGTAGCCCGCTTGCATACTGGCGAATTCAAGCCACTTGCCCTTTGGTCCTCCGTAGGAGCCCAGCTCCTGTGCTACTTTCGCCAGGCAGCTAATGGCCAAATCGATGCTGTACACCAGCTGTTTACGACTGAATTCGTATAACTTCAAATTTCGCGCCAGCAGTAGGCAGGATTGTTGGCCGTGTCGCAACACCAATTTGTCACAGTACACGATTTGATCGCTAAGAAATGCCGGAATATCTGGCTGTAAGCTTATTGCCATCGTGTAGACAATGTGGACAATGTTGGAAATAAAAAATAAAAACAAATTCAGAGAAAAGTGTAAAACCACTTTTGATATTAAAGCAACTGAGCAATTAGTACACATTTTTAGCACTGATTAATCGGTTCTACTACGATTTTAATTTGTGAAGGAACCGAAACTATGCTACCACAAGAAATATCAGGTAATCCAATTCGAGTAAGGAAGTAACAAAATACTGTCAACATAACAGAAATCATATTTAAGTTGTTATTGCAGTGGATTTAACTCATATAGGCCGATGCCGATTAATCGGCTGGAGGAGTGAGAATCGGCCGATGCCGATGCTGTACGAAATGGATTCAATGAAAAACAGTTTATTTCACAAAAGAACAAAAACGAAGGGGCTATATTTAACACAAATAACACAACCAAAAACCAAAACCAGAAAATAAAAACGAAATAAAATCACAAGAGAATCCAGCGTATACATTGGCGTGTATTTTAAAAAAGTAATACTTCACATATATTCCATGTGTACACTAGGATAAACAAAAATACTGACGTAAACTCGACTTTTTAATAAATATTGCATTAAAATTAAGTTCCTTTTTCAACTTAAGATGCGATGTGGCCTAAAAAGGCCGTTACCGACCCCGATACCAATTTTTGTGGCGAATACTAGCCAGTGCTGATTAATCGATCGGACTCTACTCATATATCGTTTGTACAAACGATTATTCAGGTGTGCAATAATCGAGTTAAATTCCTTACAACATCCACACAAAATCGATTAACGTCCGCAGCTAAACTCAAATAGCCACATCTCCATTTAAAAAATTTTCAGTTTATATTATTCGGAGGTGTCAGGGAAAATAAGTATTTCTTGAAGAAATGGAGCCAATGACATTGGGTAGTCCCAGCGGCAGTCCGGCTGCGAATGCTAGCCCTTATTTGCCGTCATTCCTAATGGGCGAGACTCAGGTGCCGACCACGCCACGCAACACGTTGTCACCCAACAAAGGTACCCGGAATCTGTCGTTCGGTAAGTGTGTTAATCACATTTATAAAATATGTGGATTATGAAATTTATGGACACTAAATTGTAGCGGCATCGCCGGCGCCTAGTTCCCCACCGCAATCAGAGTATAGCCGCTTTGCGATGGGTGGACAGCGAGGTGCTCTTTTCAACAGCAGCATAAGCGGCGCGAACTACTCCGGCCAGCAAGGTCCGCCTACACAGGGACTCTTCGACTCGCTATCCAGGGAACGCAATCAAGTGCAAACACCCGTACGTTCTGTGCCGGCGCAGGGCAATTTGAGTTTCGGCACGCCCGCAATGTGTTCACAGCCACAAAATGTGAGTGCATTTGGCATGAACCAAAGCTTCGGGCAACATCAACAGCTGCCATCGCAACAGCAAACAGGCCAGTACAACGAGTCGCCCTTCATGAACAATAACGTTTCGTACAATACAACGCGTGGCGCTACTTCACCGTTGGGACCTGCTACAGCCAATGCTTCAGCAGCGATGAACCCGTCGTACATGCTGCAGTGCCCACCACCGCCTCGATACACCGAATTTTGGGTGACCGTGTACGGCTTTCCGCCCAGTTCCACGTCCACAATACTGCAGCACTTTGCGCAGTGCGGTACCATTGTGGACAAGGTGTTTCCGCCGCAGAATGGTAATTGGGTGCACCTTAAGTATTCGTCGCGGCTGGAGTGCGACAAAGCGCTAAACTACAACGAGAAAATACTAGGCAACAACATAATGATTGGCGTTACGCAGTGCAAGGACAAAAATATTGTTGATAAGGAGAACTTGGGCGAGAATAACACGTAAGTATATTATGTTTAAATGTGGGTGTGTCGCTAAGTATTGGCATTGAAATAATTGCATCTTTTCCTACTTGATTAGGCAACCATGTAAGGTGCGTCCCCTGGCACAAACTGCTTACAAGTGCGCGCAAAATGAAACGGCAGTCGTGACCAATCCGAATGCTCCACAAAAGAGCTCTGGACTGATGAACAAGGCAATGGATCTATTTTTTGGTTGGTAATGCAACGTTGGAAACTACTTCAATGAACGCCAGCTATTCTAGTTATTTTTTAAATATATTGTGTGGAATTGTTTTCGAAGTTGCTCACTTTCAATTTGCGGCATTTGTGTGCTATAAGACATTGGCCGATTTGTATTTTGATAAATTCACACTAGGCGTTAATAGAATCAATAAATTTTATTATTTTACATTATCAGTAATTATTGTAATATTCGTTAATCATCCGCTTTTATTTAATATTTGCTTAACTTAACATTGGCTGGGTACAAGTTTCGCTCGCATGTTCGATAAACCCCATTACCTTTGACAAAGAGATGTCTGTTTTCGACACTGTACCTACTTCGGCTTCTCAATGAATGCTGTTTCTAGTTTCGTCATCTTCGGATAGTTGACATCGCGGCTATCCAACTTCGACTGTGCCCACAGTATGAGTTTCAGCAAGAACATTACCTTCGGTGTTGAATCGGCGCTGTGCTCACACTTGAGAATAGCAGCGTTCAGTTCACTGGCAATCTGGAAGCAAGTATCCAAGGAATAGTATTTTTTCAGCAATTTGCTGACCAATTGCACTCACCTTCTGTCTATGGGACTGTTCCAACAGATCGGCAAACGGGCTGTTTTGTGGTTTCTCGAAAGCCAACAACGCCAAAGTGCGCTCCAGCTCAGTCAGTGCCTCCGGAATATCTTCGCCCGCCTCTGATAACTTATTTTGCGCGAATGTTAGCGCTTCCTCAATTTTGCCCGCGCTGTGGCGTAAAACAAATTTAGCTTACTCGCCAGCCATAGTTAATGCTGCCAGGTTGAACTTACCGAATCAACTCGATTAGTTGTAATTGTTGCAAGTGAAAAAATAAGTAACGATCGTTGTCCAGCAACTCCGGATGCAACTGATTTACCAAATGTGTAGCCTCCTGAATACGTCCGCTCTGCACCGCTTCCCGTATCAGAATGCGATCGTCCAACGAACTGAGCTCAATAGTTGGTTCCAGCCCTGCCTCCAATTGAAATTTCTCGGCGGCCTCCTTGAAGCCCTCTAGCAAAGCCCAAACCCAACATTAGCAGATTTGCATCTCCTGTTATATACACTGATCTCCTCACCTGTTACCAGATAGTTCATAATGAGGCGATTCATGTCGCTCTGCTTGTAGGGGAACTGCTCCAACCGTCGCATCCATTCCTCCTTCGTCATGCCGTCACTCTTGTCGTTGTAGCTCATTTTCTTGTTCTTCCTTATTTTGCCAATTTTGAAGCCGTTTCTCGTGATATTAATGCAATAAAATAAACGATACCTTGCGATTTACGATTTTACGGTCGGACTTTTATGATTTCTGCAAATGGTCTTCGTTTCATTAAAAAAAATTTGCTGTTTAGAAATTTTTATTATTGTTAAAATAGTGGCAGTGTTGCTTCTTCTCCGTAGCAACGTCGACTAACAAAGGACTGGAACAAAATTTTGTGGTGGAGAGGGATATCTTCAGACGCTAAATTCAAGTTTGTGTCCATTTTATGTTGAAGTAGACAAACAATTGTTTTGCTTTGAGAATTTCTTACCAAAGACTTGGCCCAACGCTTAGGAATATAAATTATTTCAACTTATTTCATATTTCAATGTTTTATTGCAAATCTTTCACTATAACTTTCCTTAACGCGTGTATAAACAAGTGAATGAAGCTGGTAACATTGAGTCTTTGTTTTTTCGCTGTCATTCGGGTTTGTTGCGAGTTCAAAGAACAATTATTTTCCTTAGTTCTCCCACATAATCGAAGAATACTAATCGATATGCTAACCATGGCTGCCAAGGCAATGGAATAGAATTCTATGATAAGATGGAATTAATAAAAGTGTTCAACACATAGAAGATTATTAAATAGAGGAGAAGAGGTCAGTATCTATATAAAGTACATAAATTTCAAGTAAACTTAGGCATATTTGTTTTAGGAGGATTTTTAAATTTTTTTATATTAATATTATTTCTGATATTCATATTTTTGGAAGAAAGCAACTGAGTTAAAAGTGCAGAAAAGAACTTAGGAACTTCGTGTGAATAGGTTGATTGCGTAAGGGCGATCGCACAAGAGAGTGTGAATAAGAGAGATACAAATGAAGAAAACCGATTTTAGTTTGTAAAAGATGTGAAATTATAAGGAGTTTTAGAAAATACAATGCCAACTTTTTTTATTTGTTGTGTGAACTTGCGATATATCTCGAGAACACATCGATGTCAATATTTTCAATTGGTTTTGGTTTATGAATGCTAAATTGTCTACTCTATTCGCGGGTGGTTTTGCATCACTAACGAAAAGGTAAATAAAAACACGAAGTTTGCTGCGAAGGGAAATGAAAATAAACGAAATTTGTGACGTATTTGCATATATGAAATAATAAAAAGCAGTAAGTCGGATCAACACTCGGCCAGAAGTGAAACAAAGATGGATTTCCTGTTTGCACCTTTGCCTGAAAAGAATTGTAAGTAAGCCATGCAGTAATCAACACTTCCTGAATCCCTACTATGCATCCAAAAATTTGCAGTCCAAATGACTTCCGAGCAGCTGCGGCTGTGGCAGCGAAACGCGATTTTCGAGTGTGAATGCGACAATTTCATCAATCATCGCATCGAAACCGGGCGTGTGCGCCGGTTGCCCGATTTGCCGAATTTGTTACGTCGGCCTTACGTAGAGCAGACCGCCATCGATGCGGCCATACAGCAACATGGACTGGGTCTACGCCAGGGCAGCAATAGCGGCAACAGCAACAGTAATAACAGCAGTAGTAGTAGTAGCGAAATTGACAGTAACCGCAACAATAGAGGCAGTGATGATCCCCGACAATTGGGTGCCAATGTCAGCTTAGCACCGCTGCGTCAGCGTCCACGGCTAATGGCATTGACTGCAGATCAGGAGCGCGACAATATGTTGGATAGTTTCTATCACGAGGCCATCAATACTGCTTTCCGAATGCGAGGTTTGGGTCTAATGCGGAATCCTTAATTTTTAGCAGATGTACTCGTATTGTGAGTTTAATTGTGGTAGATATGAGAGACGTAAGGCACCTTTCTCGTTGAAAAGGTGCTACATGTGCGGAATAGTTTGTGTTTGTATTGCATTAGACTCAGCGTATGGAAGCTGAAATGCAAGAGGCACTCCAGGCCAAGTCTAGCTTCTACGATTTGTACTTTACATATGATATTAGTTGTGTTGTAAAGTACATAGCGGATTTTAATTAAAATTACACCATAAATATATCGACCAAATTATGAGATTTTGTTTTTATCGTTTCCATAGTATTATTATTATACTATGATTGTTTCAACAAGAAGCAAGGTGTATTAAATTAATGCGTCTTGACAAGGAGTTTGTTGTTTGGGTGAGTCTAAATTGAATCAGTTAAACATGAAATTGTGTTATATATTTTTCTAGGTAGTCAAATATCTGAATGATGGCAGCAGTCTTCATTTGGTTAATATTTTTAAGCCGTTCGATGAGGATTATGTGCCCTGCACGATAATCTACTCGGTGCAATTTGTGCTATTGTGAATGGCACGCAACAGTAGGAGAAAATAGCAGAAACAGCTGATTAAGTAGTCAGCAATTTGCTTCCATTCGTCAAGTTTTGCTCCACGCGAAGGCAATTTCTATTTGTTGCGGCAGCACGGTTATTTTTTCAAAAAGTCTGATTTTGTGCATTTATTTGTGAGGGAAAATTCTCAAAATCTTGCAAAAATGTCATCACTGCAACGTGAAGTTGAAGCACTTGAAGAAATGGTGAGTTGAAATGGTGAAATCAACTAATATAAATTAGCTGAAAGACAAATTTGATCTCACTCGCGTAGGAGCGTGTGACGGCACAGTTGCGTACACAGATAGAAAACACAAAACGTGGCGAAGGTTTGGATCTGGAGGATGACGAAGAGTATACAAAATTGCAACTGGAAAACACGAAACTAAAACATCGTTTGGCCATATTGGAAAAGGTGTGTAGTCAGTGGTGGTTTTTATACAAAATGTAATAATTTGTATTGTGTTGCAGGCCATCGCCGCAGAGCAAAAAGTATCTGGATACTCCGATGCTAATGCTGCGAACAACTTTCAGCTCGCAACGCTGCCAACGGCAGTCGATGAAATGATTTCCATTACGGACCATCTAGTGGATCTCTTTTCGAACGCCATTGCCGCTGCTTTTCCGCAGCTGGCTGGCACGATGGCCATAATTTCGCCAGTTAATGCAAATGCCGTTAAATTTGGTGATTATCAGTGCAACAGCTCCATGTCGATTGCCAAGACGCTCAAAGTGACCGGCGTGAATAAGTCACCGCGTGACATTGCCAACGAAATACTGCAGAAGGTAGCAGAGTCGCCGTTAATTGCAAAGACCGAGGTGGCCGGCGCTGGTTTCATTAATGTTTTCTTGAAAAAGTATGTTTTTGGTTTTTTTTTCAGGGCGGTTTATTTGGAGATGTTGCTATTGTTTTTCAGGGAGTACGCGATGAGGGCTATCAGCAATATGTTGCGTACTGGCGTGAAGCCGCCAAAATGCCACAAGGAACGGGTGCTGGTCGATTTCTCGTCGCCGAACATAGCCAAGCAGATGCACGTGGGACATTTGCGTTCGACCATCATCGGCGAGTCAATCAGTCGGCTAATGGAGTTCTTGGGGCATGATGTGTTGCGTGTGAATCACTTGGGAGATTGGGGTACGCAATTCGGCATGCTGATCGCGCACCTGGAAGATCGCTTCCCTAATTTTCTGAACGAAAGCCCACCTATCGGCGATCTGCAAGCTTTCTACAAAGAGTCGAAAAAGAGGTAACTGGTAGTTGTTCTTTTGAAAGTGACACCCATTCAAAGTGGAAGCAAATATGTGTTATAACTAATGAGAATAATGGTTTAAATTATTGTGATTAAGCAACTCAACACTGAAACTATAATTAATCAAAACTAAAATCAGTCGTAGCTTAGCGGATTGGGTGTGCTTTTTTATTGAATTTGTTTTGAAAATTGCGCTCAAAGCGCGTTTATTTGAGTTTGTTATTTATTTCGGTGAGTGATCATAAAAAATTTCACTGTTTCAGGTTTGACGAGGACGAGACTTTTAAGAAGCGTGCATACAGCCGTGTTGTCGCCTTGCAGAGCGGTGAACCGAACTCCACCAAAGCATGGAAACTTATTTGTGATGTCTCCCGTCAGGAGTTCCAGAAGATTTATGACCGCCTCGACGTCACCCTCACCGAAAGAGGCGAATCCTTTTACCAGTCACGCATGATTGAGGTAATCAAGTTGCTGAAGTCTAAGAATTTACTAGAAGTTGACGATGGGCGTACGATTATGTGGCCCGATGAGAGCAAGTCGGGAATTCCATTAACTATTATCAAGTCAGATGGTGGTTTCACATATGACACGTCGGATATGGCTGCCATACGTTATCGCCTTGAAGAGGAGAAGGCTAATTGGTTAATTTATGTGGTAGATTCCGGACAGAGCACGCATCTAAAGAATATCTACCTTGCTGCTGAACGTGCAGGCATAAAACACCCGCAAAAGCATCGTGCTGATCATGTCAACTTTGGTGTGGTGCTCGGTGAGGATGGTAAAAAATTCAAGACTCGGTCTGGTGAAACGGTAAAGCTGTCCGACTTGCTGGATGAGGGCATGAAGCGTGCGCTGGACAAGTTGGTGGAGAAGGAACGCGACAAGGTGCTGACGCCGGAAGAGCTGCGTGCGGCACAGGAGTCTGTGGCGTATGGCTGCATCAAGTACGCCGACTTGAGCCACAACCGCACCAGCGAGTACGTGTTTTCCTTCGACAAAATGTTGGAGGATCGTGGCAATACGGCCGTGTATTTGCTGTATGCGTTCACGCGTATCTGCTCAATTTCACGGAACTGCGGCGAGGATTTTTCCGATGTAGAAAAGGTACTGGATAGCGGCGTTACTATCGAACTGGACCACGAGAAGGAGTGGAAACTGGCCAAAACGCTGTTGAAATTCCCCGATATACTGATCAAGATTTCGAAGGATCTGCTGTTGCACGTGCTATGCGAATTCTGCTACGAGGTGTGCACCGTGTTCTCCGAGTTCTACGACAACTGCTACTGCATTGAGAAGAATAAGAGCGGCGCGATTATAAAAGTGAATCGGGGACGAATTCTGCTGTGCGAAGCGACCGCTGCTGTGCTGAAGCAAAGCTTCTATATACTTGGCTTGAAGCCGGTAACCAAAATATGAAGTTCATCATTTAGCAGATTTGCTGAGTTTGCTTTGCAGTTAAGTTGCTAATTAAGTTTGTATAGAATGCAGTTTGGATTCTTAAAAACTTCTGTATTCGACTACTTTTGAAAGTTTTGTAATCAGTTGAGAATGTTTTATATAAATTATAAATAAACAGTTGGACTACCGAAGGAAAGTCCATGAACAAGAAGCATTTTCCAATCAATGAATGACACACGACGGATTTTAATGTTACACATTAAAGAGATTTGTTTGATGATACGAGTTTCTATGTGAAAATGGATTTAAGGTCGGATTCAATTTATGCATGGAAAGGGCACGAAAGGGTTTGATGTGAGGCGGCACACGAAACCAAAATACTACTATATAAGCTACTGACATGCACAGGAAAATCATCGGGAATGCGCTAAATATAAGTTTTCACAAGTAGCCAGTTTGGTTTAAAATGAAATATGAGCCGACGACGCTCTTAGAAAACGGTTCGTATCAGATAATTTTGTGAATATAAATTAATAAAAATGTATCACCATTACTCAGAAGGATTTTGCGACGGAAATACATACATACAATATAATTGTTGCAAACAAACGCAAAATGTGACAATTTTATAAAGTGTTCTACGATTGCATGGAACATATTGTGAAGTTAAATGGTGAATAGAAACATTTAATACGTATAAATAAAAAGAAAATAGTACAAAAAAGGTTGATATACCAAAAATATTTGGACAGCATCAAATTAGACAACCAGTACATCAGCTTACTTCATTGTGAACCAGGCTAGCACATATGTTAGGCATAAAACAGCAGTTGAGGCTTTAAGCATTTAATCTTTAAACATTTTTCTTTCATTTTATGTGTTCCTACTTTCTCTCATTTTCCTTCCTTTCCTTCCTTTGCTTCAAAGATACATTAATTTTGGTTTACAATATTAGATTAATGTTTAATAAAATCGTATCGATTTGTTGTTATTATGCTTTCCATTTGTTGCATGCCAAATAATAATAATTAATAATATAAGAACTAATAATTAATAAATAAAAATAAAGAAATACATTTTTTGTTAGTTCTGGGCGGATGATCGTATTGAAATGCATCGAATTATACTACGAATTTTCCATGTATGACTCTTCGAAACAACACAATAAAACACTGTCGGGCACACAGCTACCAATCAGCTGATATTAAACACAGTTTTGTTGTGTTTGTGCAATTGGCCACTGACGGCATGGACAGCGAATTGGCGTTTGAGCAGCTGGTGGAGCGCGGCCATGAGAAAATCTTGTTGGGACACGAGCTGATCGAAAGTCTAGAGGAGTATAAGCAAATACCGGGCGTACAGAAGATTCAAAGGAAAATTAATCAGGAGATAAAGTTTCTGCAAAAGGTAAGCAGCAGTCGGTCGTGATTTGCTCGACTGATTCGGAGCAGCTGCACGTCGTACTTCGTGTCTGTCGTAAATAGTGAAATCGACTGGCCAACGCTTTTCTTTAACTGTGTGCTGTTAAGATTGCTTTCCTCTGCCGTAGGTAATCAAGAATGAAAGCATCAAGCTGAATCATGTTCAATGCAGCAATTTGACGCACTATGCGTTCCTGGTGCAAATACTGCAGCTGCAGCGCGATGTGGTCCATGTCGACTGCGGCTTTTCGGTGGAGGGTCGCAACAATCCGCTCCGAGTTGACATTGTTTGCGAGAACGGCTTGAAGTGGATTAAGGGTAATGACAGGAAAGTGTAGTCAGAGTGGCCGTTCCATGACTAATATTTGTTTCTATAGCAATAGCACGTAATTCTAAATCGCTGACCGACGCTGCTAAGGGCGCTGCCAGCTATGGGGCACGCAGCATACTCGATCAGGCGCAGGAATTTGTGGATGCCAGCTCACAGCACCTGTGCATGTTCAAGCGCCCCAAAGTAGGGATTAGTGACCGATTTGTGAATTTTCCTTGCTCATGGCATTGAAATTTATGTTCGCAGATAGTCTTCTATTTTAGTCAGGCCATAGAGAATGCCTTGCTCGCCGATTTGCAGGAGATCGGCGTGGAAACTGCTTCAGTTGCGGAGCCAGCTGACGCCGACAATAGTGCGGACATGGCCAATGTGGGCACACTGAATTTGGACATAACCACTTTGCTGGCGTACATCAGCAACGTGTGCAATGGGAGCTGTAATTGGAAATTTCGAGAACCCATTCTGACCGAACAGGCCGAAAAGGAGCGCCAAATGCCTCTCAAACCAGTGCTGGATAATTTATTTGAAGGTGAGGTCTTTGAGTAGTATTCTAAAAATAGAAATATTTCATAAAAATACTGTGCTAAAAATGGGTTTTTACTAGTGTCCGACCGAAACCACTTTTTTGGGCCGAAACCGAAACTGAATATTCGGTTTGTTTTAATATTCTAACTTTAATAATTCTAATATTCGAAACTTTCTAGTTGAAATAAAAATCACCATATCAAGCACTTTTTTCAACAAACGAATTTTACATTAAGTAAATAAAGAACAAACAAACAAACATAGCATAAATAAATAAATACTTATTAATAAAAACAATTTATTCATTTTTTAAAAACGCAAACAAGAAGAAATCACCCTTTCGTACCTTACTCGATAATATTCAAAATTAAATAATTTAATATTATATCCTAAAAAAAAGTTTGTTTACATTGCTGGAATCTGAATTACTCCTCCTTTTACTATATATCTGCTACACAATAAAATGTAAAAAATATTCTAGAAAGTTTCGGTTTCGGCTATTCGGCCATTTTTTGGCCGAAACTGAAACCGAACCACTTATTTGGGCCGAAACCGAAACCGAATATTCGGTCGGACACTAGTTTTTACAAATATTCTACATTCTATGGTTTAGGGACATGTATGAGGGCGTAAATGCACTATAAGAAATAAGCGCGAAATGCCTCTAAAAACATTTTATGAATCGTATTAGTCCATTTTTGGGTACATAACACTTTTTTGATATAACTTTCGTGCTCAAAATGAAAAAAAATTAAGCTGTTACAATACGCTTGTAGGTAAACGGCTCATCTGCTGTGAAATTGCATGCAAATCATTCGAAGAGATTGTTTCCTTGCTGGCGGGCCCACAGGAGCGCCAACGGGCCCTTGAACTGATGCAGCGTGTTGAGGTGTTGCTCGATGTCGCGGACATACCCGATGAGTTGGCTGTGATTAAATTTAGCGGCAAGATTAATCAGCGAAGTTTGAAAATTTTCGCCTTTGGCATGCAGATGAGAGCGGTGACGGTGACCTCGAATAAAGCATTCATACGCTCGGCCAAAATGCAGGTACAGTATATGCAATATATGATTTGTGCTGTGATAAATTTTACACGATGATAATTTTTTTGAACAGGGTATTAACGTGCCAGTTTTCACGCATCAAGCGCGAGCGTTAACTGAAGCCAAAGAAGCCACGGCCACGCCAATTCAATGACGGTCTTGTACTTTAATTATGAATTCAATTCAAATTTACTAGTTTTATTTATATAGAATTGTATTTTAGGTTAACTAAAATGCGACACAATGTTCAGAACTATTGCTAGACAAATTGAAAACTTAAAAATGTTACACGAAATATTTTTTTGGTAGATTTTTTATTTGTAAATATAAAATATTTGCAGTGAAATATTTGTTGCACAGCACGTTTTTTTTCCTTATTCACTCCTCTCGGGAGCACAGGGCCTCCCCAAGTCATTGCCTGCACGCAATACTACTTAATTCTCGTCATCCTCATAGAAACTCTTCAATAGTGCAAAATAACTCATTGAGGTGCTAATTAACTGCAAGTGAATAAATGTATTAATGAGGCTTATCAGTATGCTGCGGCTGTTTGGCAAAGTGGCTTAAACCGATTGGATAACAATACAATTTACATTTTATGCAATTTGTATGAGTGAAAACGAATTTTTCCGTATACCATCATACATGTAGATTTTTCAACATAAGCGCCTTTACCAAACACATGCAGCCATAATATGAAATATTTGAGTCTGTTTTATTACCGTGGAGAATGTTTGCAGTGAAAGTGTCGAAAACTTGAGTGCCGTAATGCGCACTTGCCGCTGGCTGAACATAATCATAAATTCCAGATTCGTTTGAAACGCTTTTCCGGTTGGATAATAGTAGATTACCCTTCTGGACTCTTTTTCAGTCGTTGCGGTTGGCTGTTGTGTAATTGCACCACCCTCCCAGTTGCAAGCATACAAATGCTTGCTAGTGTCGCCGGCCTTACAAAAAATTAATAGAGTAAAGTCTTTTCGAGTAACGTTCATGTCACCTACATACATATTGTATTAACATGTCTCCATTCCAGCAGAGCACAAACAATTGGGAAAGTGATGAAGAGATGTAGACGAGAAATTTTACATAATCACCAATGAACATATTCTTGCCCTGGAAAACGCTTTGGAAATTATTTACTTGTATATTGTAAAAATACATATGTATGTACATCAACATATGTGTAGTACACGAAATGCTTACTCATCGTTACCAATTGGATGCCTACCATGCATATTAAAATTGACGAAATCAGAAAATTCACCAACAAAATGGGGCTGAAAAAGTCCTCCACGCTTCTAGCGAACCTGAAAACAATTACATTGAGCCAATGTTGCAATGCGCTCACGTCTTGGCGCACTCACTCGACTAGTTTGTTGTGCATGAAAGCTATGTGATTCAATCGGTGCAGGTTTTCGTCTTGGTAGGCGTGTTCGATGTTCTCGGTGTTCGGCGGTGCGGTCGCCACGCGCTGCGCAACGCACGCATGTGCGCCGGCGACGAGCTCGTCGATGCGGTGGTGCAATATGCGAAACTGGCCGCACGTGTAGGTGATAAACAGTCCGAAAATGGAGTCCTCCGCAAAGAGTGTTGTCACCACGCAGATGCCCGCGTAGGCGGTGAAGATGTAGGTGAGCACATAGCGCCAGCCGTGATTGGCGTCGTAGGGGAACAGCATTTTGTAGGGGAATGGCCTGTCGGCGCCGTCGCTGCGTTGGCCCACAGCCAGTTCAATCAGCGGCATGACGCAGTACAGCGATATGAGGCAGGCGAGCAGCAGCGAGATGATGCGAAAAATACGCATATTGCGTTCGCACTCGCGTTCGACGGCCGCATGTGTGTTCCTTAATGCACGGCACACATGTTGAAAGTATGACGTTTGAATGGGGATATGTTGAGCTCGCATACATACCTGGCAATCCATACTTCGGATACAAACTGGGTGATGATGCGCCGAAACTGCGGCTGATGCAGTCGCAAGTGCAGCAGACGCACAAAGTTTAGCACGCCCATGAAGGTGGTGCAGCCATTTTCGGTGGTCTGGGCGATGTCGCCGAAAATGTGCACCAGAAAGGCGGTCTGAAATAGGATGGTAATGGCCACCGACACGATCACATACCACGACCACGCCGTGTACAGAATGCTGCAAAGATTCGCTGTCCACCTTCGGGACTGCAGCGGCCAGGAACCGTTCAGCTTCAGCCAAATGCATTGCAGTGGAAAGCGAAAGTGTGGATCTGCCGCTGGTTTCGGATTGTACATGACTGGCGAATACGCACTTAGACTCGGACTGACTTGGTGTGCGCTGAGGACGAGCGCGTCGTGCACCAATGACCAGCCCAGGAGCTGTCTGTCGAATTTATACATAACACAACTTTCCCGTTTTAGCGGCGCGTGCACCGGGGGCATTAAAAATTCCATTAGATGTTGATTTTGGCTTTGGCTTGATTCAGAGTTTACAAATGCAAACAGAGCATACTTAATGAGAAACTTGGCTGAGTTATTTCGTTTGTAGCAGCCGAAAAAGGACATGTTTCAACCGATGGATGCATATAGTTTGTAATTAAAACACTCATATTAGTAATTTGTTCTATGCTTATGATCACGTTTATTGTTTTTATAATTAAGTATTTAAATTACTTAGTTCATCAGTTACATTTACATTGGGCATATGCGTACCTCTTAAAGTTATCATATTTTCGTAGAAGTGGGGAAAAACTACACGTACTAAATGGTTTGCTTGTGGTATACTTTATAACATCCATACTTTCTGACGTGTTTAGCTGCAGCACCGGTTCTCATTGTGAAAATTCTATAGAAGTCAGGTTTTCGTACATAAAAATGTAAGCTTTGATTTGTATAAGAAACTTAAATTATTCAATAAAAGTTTAAGCAATTGATAAACTAAACTGTAGATTTTGATTAATATGTACCAATTGTATGAACATCGACATAGTTAAGTATGTAAAAACGTAACAAATAATCTGACTTTTGTTGAAGTTATAGCAGGTACTCTCACGACCTTGCGACACGCGTTCCACATGAATATTTTACTTTTTTAGAAAGCCAAAATGTGATGGCAGTAAAACATATAAGACCCAGTAATTTCAGAGCATAAAAAGCTACAATTTTTAAACAAGCTACTTGTAGGCAGTACTAGTGAGCCCCTTTCAATTCAATCAGCTTTAATGTGTCGAAAAAAGATCTGCAAACTTATTCAATAGACGCGCGGTACGATTAGGGAACTAAATCTCTCCTATTTATGTATCGAGTGGCTTCTGGGTTTCAACATTTTGATGCGTATTTTGTATGAAGTGGTTTCCCCAAAACATTGTTTAATACAATTAGCTTTACACACTCTATACAGCATAAACGGAAGGACACGATTTAAAGAACTACAAAATCGTAGAATTGTGTCGATGTGTTTAAAATTCGTTTAAGGTCCGCTAGTGATACTATGAAGCCGACAATGAACTTTTAACCAAATGCGAGTGAAAATTCTTTATTGCACTTATTATGGATGTTGAATAACTGAGGAGGTGTACCCATTGAAATTGTAAAAATTTGCAAATTATAACATTTAAAGTTTAAATTTAACCCAAACAAGTACAATGGAATCTATCAGTCAGAGATCCTGTGCCACCAACAACGAAATTCTGTAAAAATGTTTCTGATTCTCCATTCGTAGTAAAAGCAAAACAAAAGATGACAATAATTATCATTAACAATTAAGAACGGTGAGACAACTACAATCGATCTTCTACACTTTACTTAAACACGGTTCACATACATATGTAAATTCAATATTGACTTTTAGTTAGACATCAGTAGACGCTATGTATATCCAAAGTACAACAACTATATATTGCAAGCCGTCCTATGCATGCAGTCAACAAATTGTGAAAAATATATGTGCAAAAAGTAAAGTTCATTCAGGTATAACGTTGCATGATTGCAAAACATGGATGATCTGGGCTAAGTGACTCATAGGGCTGCCCTTACATTTTAACACTTTCTCTAAGTTTCAAATAAGTTTTGCTTAGCCCGTCTTAGCTACGTCAGTGAACACTTTGTTGGCAAATAACTGCGTATGCATATTAAGTAAATGAATAGCAAATGAAAATCAATTCATGTTTATACGTGAAAGCAGTTAGGCTTCTTATTCACTCGTTGATTTAATGCTTTTAGCGCAATTTTGTATGCCTGATTTGCTATCGGAAACATATCAGACTATCAGACACTCCGAGATTACGATATAATCAGCACCATGGCTCGTCTTCCCCCGCCAATCGAGAACAAATGAAAAACAACATAGAGTCACAGTTTTTAGAGAGATTTTATTTCCTTCAGGATAATTTGCAATTTTGATTTATTTGATTTTTGTTTATCGATTTGATTGTTTTGAAAATGATTTAAAACGGGGGTTTTGTTAGGTTCATAACAAAAATAAGGCATTTCGGATAAAACACATGGTTGGCGCTAAAATTAACAAAAATAAAATAAAACTTATAGGTACAATTAAATTGATTTACCGCTAATATAATACAATACAATTTCAAACAATCGGTTAAAAATCAACAGCAAAAGAGCAGCACGAAAACCTGATATCGAATAGTCAGGAAATCATAGTGAAATGTTTTATAATACAATTTCGATGCAGACTATTTATAAAATGGGCGTAAAGCCTGTGCCAGCGCAAAGTGACAGTGCGCGCGCGTTGATGAACGTAACGTTTTCGAGATGTGTTCGTAAACAGCGGTGGACCGGACTGGTCTGGTGTGTGGGGTGGGGTGGGGACTTTACGATGCGATTGCATATCCGGTTGACGATGTTCAACTCGTAGGCCATGCAGCGTTCGCTGGCAATGTACCTTTTCGAATTAATACATATGCGGCATTTAAGTTTTCTTATAAACAGCAATGAACACTAAAGCGTAAGTTTACTTGTAATTTACTTTTTACTCTGTTATTTTGTGTTATTTTCCTGTTCATTATATACTCGTATCGGTTGAATTGTATTTACTCGAATGCATTTTGCTTAATTTCGCAAGTGGCTAGTATGCTTCATTTGTTGTTGTTCGTTTGTTTATTTGCTTGTATTCCGTTAAACGTGTGTGTAGTTGTAGTGTAAATCATTTTCGAGGAATACATTTGTATTTGCTGTAATCGCTGGCAATTAATACAATAACAGAACCAACACCGGCCTTTTACATTAAACAATAAATAACATTTTCTTCTTCTACGCCCTTTTGTTTGTTTGTTTGTTTCTTTCCCCATTTAGGTTTTTCTCTTTTGCTCCTCTTAATTTTCTCTGTTTTTTGTTTGTTTGTTGCTTTTAAATAATCATCAATCACATGAGCTCGATTGTAACGATAGTTTTTGTGTAAATTTCAATTAAAAATTAAAAATTTCGCTAGCACAAATTTTACAGAAACTCAAACCAACAAAAACTGGAAGGAATAACACAATTCATGTACAGTTTTGCAACGCTACTTGTTACTTGTTTTTTTTTCCTCGCCGTTTGCCTTGTTCTCTTTTTAGTTGTTTTTGTTGTTTTTTTGCTTTATCATTGGTTTTTTGTTTTTAATTTTTATTCTTGATAACAGAATTCAATTCTTTATATGTTCAGTTGTAATTTACTATTTGCTGCTGCTTTAACGTAAATATCTACATACAATTATCATTTATCATTTTGCTTGCTATGCTAAACTTTAATTACCGTTTAATATGCAAATTCATACTCGTACACATTGAGTTTTCATCAGTAAGAGCTTCAAAGATTTCTGTATGCATGTTTTTGCTTTTTGCTGTTTGATTTTATTTTATTTCTATTTTTATTTTCATTTTTTGCTTCAACTGTTTTCACTAATAATTAAAACTTTCATATTCCCCAACTGCGCCTCGGTTTCTTTCACAATAGAATTAAATTTTTTACTAGTTTCATTTTTGTTATAGTTTTTTTTTTTGATTTAAAACTATTTTATTTTTATAGTTAATTATTAGAAAATATATTTCTTCAGTATATTGTAGTTTCCTTGTTATCATTATTATTATTTTATTTAATTTTAAGTTAAATTACTACTGGCTAATTTAGTTACAAAATACAGCATGTCGTTGAACAGCATCTACTGGAACCCCCTTTGCTCTTTTGTCTTTGATCTGTGGGCAAGGAAAGAGAAGACAATACATTAAACAATGAAATTAATTTATAATCAAATAGTTTAAGAAACGACAAATCGTCGTCATCCTGCCTAAGTATGACTAACAAGCTAAGCGGTTAAAGAAAAATACTAAGTAAAATATTCCGTACGCGGTGAAGACTTATGGTACGTAAATTATATTTGCTGATTAATGAAGAAGACATTAGTCCAAAAGATGATTTGTGTCGATTTTGTTAGCTGGACAGACTTACGAGTTTTACTCGCTAAAGTGCCTCGCCTATAAATGCAATCGTTTTGAGGTACCTAAGCGGGAAAGTACTTAAACGAGTTGAGTACTAAGCGTTCATGGCGCATAGTGCCCACAAGGAAAGGTGATACGTAAGCGAAAAATGCAACAAATTCACCATCAGAATTAACTTTGATTCTATGTCTGATGTTTTGTAAAAAAATGTATATAAACAATTTTCGAAATGTGTTACAGAAATGAATAGGAATATAAAAATGTAATCTTACCTTGTGAATTGGGCTCTGGCAAATTATCACGCGGCACTAAATGCATAACAGTCGTTTTGCCCAATGGAAGTCCCAGTGCACCTAATGTTACATTGCAATGTAGAAATCTACCTTGATATATGAGACGTAAGATTTCGGCCTTTGAAACGGCTTCGCGTTCCCAATCTGCAATGAAAGACAAAGAGAACGAAAAATTATTTAACTTGTTTCATTGGGCGGCGTGTCAACTCCGACTCCGCTCTGGCTTAAATTTTTAAGAGATTTCCACTGGTTCATATAACTATTTAGTATGAGTTGTATTGATCGCGTTGACATGTTGCCATTGCCATTGTGAACGCACAGACGCAAAAGCCTAATGAATCAACACGCTGGTCTCGTGGGCGAATGCAAAGTTACACCATCGCACGCGTGCGATATATGAGCACATTAATTTCATTGTTTATAATACGGACTCGCATAAGACACCGCCTGAAATAGTCACATAGACGGTTGACAGTGCAAGTAGGACGTTTCGCCACACACACACACACACATACGGTTCGACTCTCTACCCAACGCAGCACCACATAGCAGCAGGATCCAACCACACTTACGTGCTCACACACACACACACATAGTCGCATATGAGTTTATATATCTATACATAGCATCCTTACACACATACATACATTTATGTTCATATGGGTGCGACTCCCTGTTTGGCCATGGCAAATAAATCAGGATAAGTTAGCGACAAATGCAGCGCCTTCATTAGTAAACGACAAATGAATATTAAATAGTCCCCAGCAGAAGTACCGAGCGGACAACGCACCTTCCTACAGCCAACTCTTTGCACTCTTCGTACGCCCTCATGTGGTCGCTTCTGGTAGACATTTATTGGAGTTTTAGGGGCCAGCGACGGCGCAAGCCAGCAGAGACGACGCCTAGACAGCGTGACAAAGGCTAAGGAAGCGAGCGGAGGAAAAGTGAGCGGGCGGCTGCCAACACCAGTAGCACACTTGGCAGGTTTTATTTACTAAATGTGGCGCTGTGCTTGGTTTTTTGGCGTATAAGTGGGTGTGGCTGGTGCATGTGTGCGACGTAAGTAGAACTTATCGAGTGCGTTGCGCGCTTAGTTCACTTTTGTGTTTTAAAACAGTTGAGAAAATGAGTGGCCAGTGGCCACTGGGCGGCACACAAAATTGATGTTTTTCTATGTTGCCGGAATACTAATTTCATGCTTTTTGTTTCGCTTACGCCATTTAATGGGCGGAATGTTGTTGTAATTGCTGCACTAGTGCTAACATTTGAGTTATTTACGTTGACTGTGTTAATTTGTTATGGTAACTGCTTCGAATTGGCGAAGGAAGTGTTTAATTTTAATGAATGTACAAAACAGAAGTGCGATAGATGCGCTCAGTGAGTTGCAGAGGCATAGAAACATGCCTCTGGTTAGGGCGTTGGACTGCGAGTCGGGGACTGTGCATTCGAATATTGACTCAAACAAAAAATAAAAACAACTTAAACAGTTTAATTTGGCTGTTACCCTCTCATCCGATTACAATAATTCTCGAAGAGATTCTTTTCATATGAAAAATACCCAGAACGTGTTTTAGAATCAGTATTTGTTTCCTTGTTCTTCTTTAGGGAGCACAAGGCCTCAACAAGGCGTTTCTGTTTGAGCTGATTTGAAGCCGTTTGTGCCAATCCAGCTGATAATTTGCGTAGAAGTGACCTGCTCCAAGTATTATGGGTCGACGGTTCTGCTCTCTTCTTAGAGTGTGATTCATCTATCTATTTCTTGAGTTTAATTTGATCACTGTCAGTTTTAAAATCCCATTGTACTAAAGTGTCACATCGAATGCAAGTCGGAAGCGAATATTTCCTTCAAAGTGACACTTGAAAATCTCCCATTTAACGTTTATTAGCATTGGTCGTGCCACATTTCAATTTACATAGACTTTGCAGTGCAATTGCACATAAGAACGACAGCGATAGCAGCCGCCGACCAGAGCAAACATGACAACAATAATAACACACATAAATAATGTCAACAGACACAGCGCCGCAGAATCAACGTGGAAACGCGAAAACACAAACAAAACCCATGGAAGAAAATTTTCACGGTCTTGGCCACAAGTCAATGTACACAAACAAACAGCCAGACATACTAACATGTGTACATTTATAAAAAAAAAACATGAATGTACGTCGAGTGCTGCATGTCGTTGAAATCGGTGGCGCGCCAACGAGTCACCAAAGCGACTATTGCTTGTGTTCATGTTGCCGCTGTCGCTGCCGTCATTGTTGCCCAATCGAGTTCAATTAAATTCATTTATTCGCATTCGCCAATAAGCCATAAATCAGACTAGATATGTAGGTACATAGGTACGTACGTATGTATGTATGTTTGTATGGATGTAGGCGCACATTCATAGATTTGTCATTAAAATGTCTAGTGACAAACAGCAACAAATAAAATGAAAAGAAAGTCGAATGAGTGGATAAACAGACTGGCAGAAAGTAGTGCACATGGGAGATTAAAAAAAACAACAACAACAAAGAGGAAAAATCATTGCTCATTGTAATAGGCAACTATGATACATGCAGTCGTTGTTATTGCAGTGGGCTAGCTGTGTCTTGTCGTCCTCGTTGTTGTTGTTGTTGTTGTCGCCGTGTGGGACATGTGTTTACAGCTGTTGGTTAGACTCACATATTCGATGGCTTTATTCAGTTTCGTGCTATTGACCGCATCCATCACATTTCTGTTTCAAGAGCAGGGGGGACGGAGAGTGCGAAGGGGAAATATTTTCTTCCGTGTGAAATCGAATGCAAAAATGTTTACAAATTGACGTTTCCAAGCAAACACGAACTTGCCACAACAATCAGCCGATATTCTCTGTCTCTTTCTCTCTCTGTGTGTACACGAAGCAAAAACGACAAAACAAAACTATTTTTCATAATTGAGATAAATTCCAACTTTGAACTTGAATGCAATTTTATTGCCAGCACTACGGTTGATGTTGTTTGTTGTTCAATGCAATTGCAAGTAGCGACTGGAAAAAACATGTTGGAGTATTTTTTCAGTTGGCTTTGGCCGACTTTATTTATAGCCTGCACTGCAGCCACGCCCTTTTGCTAGTTAATTTTAACTTTTTCCTCTTTCGAGTAATTTTCATTCTTGTTGGAACACTCAACGCAGCACTTCGACACCAGTTCATGCCCAACACAAAAATCCGGTTTCATTTCAAACCATTATAAATGTATTTTTCACACGCATCTAATTACATATAGATATCGTGTGGTGCCAAGAAGTCAAGGTTGTTTCCAATATGAAAATTGCTAATAAGTGTCATGCAACGTTAGACTTGTATTTTTAAACGCATTTTCATCTTTCGTTCTTCCGATACGCGATCCAGCTAGCAGGCAGAAAGACGCACAGCCATGGTTTGATTGAGTCGTATAATACGTAAATATGAATATTATATCTTGATCAAGGCGCTTCCTTCTGGGCGTTTCAAACTCCAATGCAAAGTGATGTGTCCCAAAGTGAGTGACTGATTAATCACAAATTAATATATACAATTTTTCTTTTAAAAACACAAACTATGGAAAAATGAGCGAAGCTCAGTTGCCAGCTGCGTGTATGACTGGACATGTCTGCTTTGTAACGCCTTCAGCGCCGTAAGTTGCATTGCCATTGCGGCGCAAGTGCTGTCAGCCGCTGCTGTGCTCCATTATTTGCAATTTTAATTCGCATTAATTGCATTTCCGCGGCAACGGCAGCGCTGCAGTGAGGCCGCTGGTGAGGGCTGGCCCGCCGCGTGTTGACTCTTGACATGTGAGGCGCCCGGTCTGAGCGATTGCTGAGAGACACGCGTAATGCGTTTTGCTGCGGCCGCGACAACAATTGCGGCTAATGCTGCTGCGTTGAAGCCACACCGCATAAATGCGTCGCCGCCACAACAAAGCGTCAAATGAACGAACAAGCAAAGCCATAAGGACCATGTCGCCGCCATCGACACCGCACTGCACGCACTGTGTGCCATTGCTGATGCGCGGCCACAATGGGCGGGTAAACAGCGATGCGTTGCTGGGGAGCCCCTGCAAGGGGGGTACAACTCAATTAGTATGCCGCATGCACTCAGTTAGTTGCATATTCGCCGAGGAGCAACAGGAAGGGCGTTAACACACACACACACACATTCAAATACACTCGCGCCAATTTATGAGGCAGAGTGCAGACATGTGCGCAGCGGCAGCAATTAGGCAAATGTTTACTTGAACGAATTGAACAATTGGCCGGGCAACTGGTTTCACGATTTCTCTTTGTCTTTATGCAAAGTTGGGCGGCAGTTTCGCTGTGGCTTTTCACTTTCGGTTAATTTACCAACTACGGTAATAATACAAGAACCACTTACAGATCTCGAAAGACTGCAGCAAACTTTGTTGTTGAGATAAGGAAACACATTCAGAAGGAAGGATTACGGTTTCGGAATCGGTACTGGCGTATTCAAATATGCGAATCTTATACATAATCCACGATTCAATCGTACCAAACGTAATCGCTAATGGAAAATTCAAATTTAATTTAACTTTAACGTACATAAAAATGCTTTAGTTTAGGCCAATTTATGTGAGTTGTGCGCACGTAGAAAATATGAAATGGCCAATGTTATCAAACCCTTCGCTCGGCTTTATCGGTCTCTAAATACATGTTTTGAATAATTTCCACTAATACTGTGTGCTCATAATTAAGTTACAAATATGTTGTACAAATATTTGTGTGGCCTTTTGCGAGCGTGCGGCTCACGTACTACGATTATGTAACGCTGCCGCCGTGTCATTTTGTTCAAACGACATTGCGGCAAATTGCTCGCACAACATGCTTCAAATTGGCTGTTGACGGTTGGTTAAAGCAAATAATTAAGTACGACACAACGATTCAATTTTCCACTTTTTTTGCGAGCGATAATTGACAACAACAACACACACGCAGCGTGCACGCACTGAGGTCGATTGATACAATGAGTAGCGACTGAATGCCGGCGATTTGATGGAACAACACAAATTAAGATGTTAATGCAATTGATGCGATTGTGGGTGACGGCAGCACGGTGGAGAAGTGCAAATGTGTGTATTTGCACTTGCTTGCATTTTCTGGCTGAGCGGAGCGCAAGCAATTAGAGCACACACCACAATGGCGCTAATGCGGTTTCGGTATTTATTTGCTGGGTGCACAAACAGATTGTCTTCGGCGTGAATCACACATCGGGCAGCAATCAGCGTGAGGCTGATATTGTAATAAATAAGCATAAGTATGTATCACGTAATGGCTCATCCTTTAAGCAATGCGGTTTAGAGCAGCGGCCGAGCTTGCCTCACCATCCATGTTGCATGATGTTTAAATTTACACTGATGTCGGTTTGGACGCTTTTCAAACACCATTCTTAAACTCTCAGAGGTTTGCCTGCCTGTTGCGTGTTTTGGGTGCAGCCGTCGGAAACAAAGTGTCCTGGTTGAGGTGTAAGGGGAAAAATAACAAATATAAATTCAAATCAATTCAGATATAAGTATTCTTAAAGACACTTATAAGGCTTATTTTAGGATTGACCATCAAATAAGTAAGATGAGAAACCACCCCTTTTCTCATTCGGAGGACAAAGCACCTTTTCAAGTGGCCTTTCACCTTCAAACCTACATTCGCTTTTGAGATGTTTTAAGCTTACATTATGCAGTTTAAGTTTTCCACTAATATACAGCTTTGAACTTATTTACAAATGATTAATTGAGGACAAAAGAAATGATGTGACCCATTGAATTTGTTGTTCTTAAGTATTAGCGTGGGCCAGCAACTCAGGTAGCTGACAAAAAGGAAGCCATTGATTTCAATTAATTCGACACAATTGCATTACTGGGGTATGACCCAAATATAAATGTGTGTATGTGCGCACACGTTTTATATTTACAGCCATAATTAACGTACCCTGAAATCCACCTCAATTAATGTCCGCAGATTTTTGATCTGTTAGCATTTCAGGCGAAAATTATGTTAAATAATAAATTTTCAATTGAATTGTCCAACGTTTTCAGTTGATGGCCGTTAAGTCAGAAGCGACGCACACACGTGAACTTCGTCGGCCAACAACAAACGCATTCCAGCTATTGACCCATTATTGCTGGCAATTAAGTTGGCGTTTTTTATGCAATCACTGTCAACTGCCACCTGACGCCAGCGTTGTCGGCTGCAGTTGCGAGCTGCAGGGCCGCACGGCGTGGAATGTGCAATGGGAAACTGATTGCCAGGGGTCACGGAATCGATGCCACATACATACAAATTGGTGGCGGCGTTAACGATGCGGCACGTAAAATGCAAATTGGACACAGACCCAGTGTGCAGCGGGGCTTAAAGGCTTCGACATGCTCCTTTGGCACCGGCAACGACAACACCATGCTCCTCCCCATGCGACTAGCGTAAACAAAGCAAATGAATGGGTCGGCAAAAAATATCGACGGCAGCAACGAGTCGCGAAAATAAATACCGAACGACTATAGTCGAAGTTCGACTTCATTTGCCTTGGTGGGTCGCGATAACAAGGCTGATGGTAAGAGGGGGACAAGTGTAATGCGACCGTATAGTCTGTCTGGCGACAATTGCGTATTGTCACTATTGCATTTGGGGCAGAGATGGCAACACAGTGAGGCAGCGACACACAAAAACTCGCATGGTGACTCAGTCTTTTTTTTTTAAATGGGCTGGTGTATAGATATAGGCGCGTTAGTGGCGGGTGATGTTGGCTTGGCGCGCCGACATTAAAATTTATAGCATAGTCGGCAGTTTCATTGTACTATGTCCCAACCTTCGCTCTGTTGATGGCTGTTTGCCCAGTGCTATGTGTCGGTGTCTTTATCCATAGGTACTATTATTGTACTATTTTTTTTTAATTTTCTATTGAAATGTCCTCCTTCAAGTGCAGACACACTAGGAACCGCAGGGAGTGCATTACAATCTATTAACGAACATATATGATAGCGTTCGTTAAGGCACTCCTTGCATTTCCTATTGGGTCTGCACATGCAGGAGGATCGAATTTAGGCTAAATAAAAGCAATTTTCGAGAATTTTTAGGAATTGTAAGTAATGTAATTTATGTGTAATTGTAATTTCTATGATCTATTCATGACATCACTGTACATTAAAGCTGTAAATCGTAAATGAATTAGCAAAAATGTAAATTAAATTAAATTAAAATTTTCAAATCAGCTCAAAAACTTTACACTCATGAAATTTTAATGTTTGTGTAATTCAATCACTGAGTTTACGGTTCGCCCACCGGATTGCTCACTTTTTGCAGTATTCTGCATCATGTGAAAAACTATGTTGTTCTTTGTTTGACTATTCTGGTTGCGAATGTTGTTGTTCATCTGAGGTTATCTCGAAATCGGCAATTATCAGTTGGCGGCAAAACCAGCACCGTAATATGTAAAAAGCAAAATGCATAATAGCTGATTGCCTGATTAGTAGCAACAAGCAGCCCAAAATTGCAGTCAATTGAGAAGCAGCTTGTTCTGAGAGTTAGTCTGATTCTGACTGACGACTGGCAAAGCATTTCGTTGGAGCACATCTACAGTGCGGTCGCCTAAGGTTCGTTGAGTACCGAAGTTCTACACGAGCTTTGGAGAACGGATCTTAGAAGGTTCGCGCATTCAACGTTATAGTATAAACCTGATTTGACTTAAGATGCTGAAAATCCGGTTCAAGAATTTCGAGCTGCTTTGTTTCGCAGTAACAGAACTGCTCAATTTAGCCACAGCTGGTGAGTAACTATTTACAATCGAAACAGAAAGCAAACAAATGATCAGAAGCTGTAAACATTCGTGTCGACTTAAGAAAGAGCCCTTAAAAATGATTTTGCGGAAAATGAACATGTTAATATCCATAAATAAATTATAAACATATACTTGTATGCATGTGTACATACACGGTACATGTATGCAGAAGCGCCAAACGTCAAATTTTCTTCAGAACACCTAAACGCAAATAATCGATGTCCTTTTTGCGTTGGGACTCGCAAACTTACAGGATGCCGTGATTACGTATTTAAGGCCTTTCATTGTGAAAGGAATTTGGACATAAACTTGAACCTACAACAATCTACACTGGCAATGGGGCTTGTCAGTCTTTCAGGCATTATAATAGGTCCTAATTCAACTAAGTTCACTCAAACTGTGAGTACATAAATGCATACATTTTCAGTAAAATTTAATTAGATAATATTTTCTACATACATACATAAATGATAGAAAAAATAAATATATACTGAAAAAAAAAATTGTGTAAATAAGTATTGAAAAAATTATATAGTAAAAACATTTTCGTATGTTTTAGTTTCAACTTATGGACTATGTACAACGCCAGATTTCATAACGGGTGCTTGTGTCAATTTAGAAGATTGCAGCTATCTGAAACAACTATTAAGAACTCCAAATTTATCCGACAATGAAATCAAACTATTACGCAGCAGTCAGTGTGGTTTCCTCAATGGTTCAGTTCTGGTATTGGTTCAGAAAGCAAAGCAAATGTAATAATCCATCTAAATGACATGTTATTTACTGTTGCCCAGATTTGCTGTCCCGAGCACTATCGTACTTCAAAGATCGATCAACCCGCAAGTCCAAACCCCGACGCAGGGAGCTTGCCAACGTGCGGCCGTGTGAGAGCGGGAGCTGCGTCATATCCTTGGATGGCATTGATAAAATATAAAAACTGTATGTTGTTGTGAATTTTTTGTGTGTTTTTTAATTGCAATTCTACCCATCCCCATTTCATTCACTAGCTGACTCTGAGGAGATTTACAGATGTGGTGGAACACTGATTAATGAACGCTACGTACTTACTGCAGCTTATTGTGTTTGGAGAGATTCAACTCGCATTGTAGCTGTTCGTCTGGGCGAATTGAATGTTGAAACCGATCCCGATTGCGACGAAAGCGGTTGTGCGCCTTCGCCTCAGGATATAAGTGTCTCAGAAGTTATTGCACATCCGAACTACAGGCCAGTTGGCAAAAATGATATTGCACTGCTGCGTCTCGAGACAAACGCCAAGCTCAATGAGTATGTTATGCCGATTTGCTTGCCAACGCAGCGCGACTTGCGCTCGGACACATTCAACGATGCTAATATGGAAGTGGCCGTTTGGGAAAAAACGTCAAGCGTCTTGATGTACAAAGTGCAGCAGAAAGCTTCTGCGATCGTTAGAAATCTATCCGAATGCCAAACGGTGTATCGGCGACTGTTGGTGACACCATCAATGATGTGTGTGCAAAGAACTGCAGCCAACAGTTCATGTCAAGGTGATGTTTCGTTGATGTTTCAACACGAAATTAATGGGCAGGCGGTACACGTCCTGACCGGCGTGGCACCGAAAGGACCATCAGTCTGCAGAGGCAGTGAGCTACACATTTATACAAGAGTTGGCGCATTTATGGACTGGATAGAAAACACAATCAGACCTTAAAACGAAATAAATTCTTAATGGAAAATTATTGTTGATTATATGTGACCTTGAGAAAATCATCTCGAGCTTTTACTTGCCAAATTAAAGATTTAAAAAAAATTCAAAAATGTTTTAGTTCATAAATGAGAATTGCTGAAAACGTTGCTGACACTCTAAACTGTGTCAGATGTATGATGTGTGCCATCGTAGCCACCGCATCAATCTTGTTTGAAGAAGTAAGTCTTATTATTTAGGACCAGTATTAACCCTTTTCGACATGAAAATAAACCCGTTCTGTATGAATTGTATGGGCTGTAGTCCAATATATTTGACATTGTGACTGAAAGGGTTAACAGCAAATAAAACTCCAACCTGAATATGGAGAACTCGGAGAATCCATATTGCACAAAGTCTTCTAAAAGCCTGTTCATGCTTTTAATGATCTGGCTAGGCATTTGAAAATAGTTAGCGTTGGGCTTTTCAAACTTCGGTCTTTTCGTAAAGTTATTTGTTTTTTTTATGAGACTTTTATCAGATATATGTAAATTGTAAAATTCTGGAAGTAGCGTTTTGAATCACTCGCTCAGCTGTTCAGGTGCTTACTAAATTAATTTCTTCCTATTTACAAGTATACGAGTATTAAAATTAAACACGGAAACAAAACACCTAAAAGACGATATAACTTCCCGATTGTGTCAAATGCTAACAATATTTATATTCGAATAACCTAAAATAATGTTATGACGCACATTAATTAAGCGCTTCGTGGAAATCTTTCCCAACAAAGATTGGTAAACTCGCAGTACCTTGGAGTTTTGTTCAAGATTGTGATTGTACACTTTTGTATATAATTGCCTGTGTTTTTGCTCATTACTTATTTGCCGACAGAGCCGCTCTGTAAGCGGACATATTACACCGTGCGACAAAAATTTAAAAAAAAATTTCGCACCGGAAAAAACCCATATGGGCGTGAAACTTGAGACCAAACATAGTAATACTGCGTACTCAGATTTTTATTTCTACATTTTTGTCCTTTCAAAAGGACTTCAAAATTTTCAAGCGGATAAAAAAAAAAATATAAAAAATACTTAACCTCGTTAGAATATGGTATATCAAATGAAAGAGGAAAGGCTCAAGAATTGATATAAAATTAATATTTTATCTATTTGTAAAAAGAGGATAGAAAAGGTCCTTTGAAAATTTTAATACTTTATATCCTTGAAAATTTACATTTCTTGAATTTTCTTGAAAAGTAATCTCCTTGATCACGTGTCAAAATTTCATTATTCTCGCTTCATTGATTTTGTATCTTTTCATTATTTAAAATACTGATACACAAATAAATTAGAATTTTTTTACTTCATTAGAATTGCAGCTTGCGCCTTTTTTTAATAACTTTCGAGCTTATAAAGTTAGAGTAAATTGCAAAATTCAAATAGAAAATTTTGCTTTTGATGTTGAAAATTTTCCAATACTTATTGACTTCAGATTATATATATGTGTATAATGAAACTGGCATGACAGTCCTAAGGACTCAACTTGTACTCACCTTCAGGCCAATTATCGAATACTGTTTGTGCGATATCACCAGCTGAATCTGATGGATTAAATAGGAATTCTTTTGTTTTGCCACTAACGAGTATTAAACGTAAATTTATCTGAAAAAGATAATAGAGATTGATTAGTTTCGCTTGAATCAATTTATTGAGAAATATTTCGCTTTTTATATGTGGAAATGCGAAAGTTTATGTGGACGCTGCCATTAAGTGGTGGCTGTTTACTTTCACTGTGTCACGTTGTTCGCACAAAACAATTTAATAGTCAACAAAATAACATTTAGCGTAATTGTCCATGAGTTGGCATTTATGCGAACGCCTACAGCAAACGGAATGGCGCTATTGCTTTCTTTGCAAACAGTCATATTAAAAATACATGTCAAAGTGTCAAAATGCTGTCAGAAGACGCATGTGTGCAGGTGTTATTTTGCCGTTATATGAAAATCACCAAATCGCAAAACGTGAAGACAGTAGAAAGTGCCAGGCTACACACACCGTTCTGCCGTATCATTTTGACGGCTTAAATGTCATTCGTAAATTGTTGAGTACGCCGAGAATGATTTGCACCCAGCCAACACATCATCAACGTCATTATCATCGGCTGCCGAGATTCGCTTTTGTTCGCAGCAAAATAGGTTAACCGCCTCAACTCGATTCCGAAACGAGGCAAATTGCAAAGCAAAGTAAAGCGACCCGGCGGAAGAGCTGCCAGATGCAACGAGCGGCACAAGAAGCGCCAACAGCCGTAACTATGCCACTGACAATGGCGGAACGACGGAGCAGCAGCAGCAACAACAACACACCGCAGCGAAGGGGGCACGAGCTGAGAAAGCAGAACAAGAGGAAGCAGTACACCTACTTGCACTTAACTTAAATTGAAAATTTGTGGCAAATCTGAGTTAATACGCCGGGCCAACGAACACAAGGCGACGCTGGGACGACTGCTGTGGGCGCTGCCACTCGGCCTACTTGCTCCACCCACAACCCAACAACAACGCACTTGTTTTTGTTTACACTTGGGTTACCCATTTACAATGCTGGCTTTTTCTTCTTTTGCAAGTGTGTAATGTGCTTTTCGTTCGTCAGCGCCATGTCACCGTCTACTACAACGATAACGACGACTTGATGATGCCGCTGACTGCAAGTGCCGTTGTCGCTGCTGCTGCATTACGGTAGCAGGTACTGTCTTCGGCTAGCCGACGGAGTGTGGAGCGCGGGCTGAAAAATGACAGTACTGCCGCTAAAGTCTACTGTTACCGTCTTGCGGCATCGCACTACGACAAATCGAAAAACGCACAGCTTGCGGAAGAGTGCGAAATGCTTTGAAGTGATTTCTTGCATATACCCGTTAGATTTTTTGTTTTTGGAGAGTACGTCGCAATAAACACACACACACACACCCATTCACGTTAGTGTCTGGCAATGCATTAAAACGAACAGAGCCGAGGAACATGTTAATTGAATGTAAAATAGTGTGCAGCAGTGGAAAAACAGTAGTTCGAGTGCTCTGACAAAACCATGCTAAGTGCTCTGTTCGCTGTGGGTCAAATAGTGGATCGAAGGAAACAAGCGAACAGGACAAACGAGGGCACAGCAGATACACTGGCGGCATTCACCAATTAAAAAAAGAGCAAATTTACTTAAAATAAAAACAAAATAGAGTAACGGTATATAAGCCAAATTAAATATAAAAACTGAAAATATAAACAACAAATTTTGCCCTATTTTGTAACATAGCTAATGTTGAGATCATTCACTGGCAACTATAGAAACTGGTTTTTGTAGCTAACTTTTTTAGGAGTTAACACAAAAATCACTTTTCTGACTTAACGAAGATAATAATTAAGAATTCATATGTTCCTTTGACAACTTTTCAGCAACCACCAAAGATCACCAATTACCGATTAATACCACTCCCACCACGGAAGCAATTCACATTGTAGCATTTTGTTAACACTTAAACCGGAAATGTCATTGTGGCCATTCGTCAGTATTTCGACGCAACCCGGCACACCAAACGAAATGATGAGCCGGCACAAAGGGTGAGGCGCGTGAGGCACACCATCTTGAACGCTTTCGGAAGCACCAAAAATGCGCACAGCAATCAATAAAAGACAGAAACTCGCCAGGTGCGAACAGCCAAAAATTGAATTTCAATCGGGCAGACAGCAGTCAGCAGCGGCGGAGCGCACACAAGCAATAAACCTGAACAGCAGATTGGAAATCAAATTGACAAAATGCTAACTATAAAAGTAAGCAGCCGATTTGCATATGGAACACATGCCGGCGGGCAGCCACGCACCGATGTATGTACAACATAGGTGGGCAGTGACGGCGCTGATTGACGACACGGAGCATGTTGCGAGACACTGCCGCCGCTGATGAGGCGGTTGTTGGTTGGCTTATCGCGCGTACCGGAAAATCAATAAAGCCGAGACAAGTGTTGCGACTCGCACTCACACATGTGCGCAAACACGTGGAGCGCTGCGCGTTCGTGTCGTCCACGTTCAATGTGTTTGCTGGCGTGGCGTGTGGCGCGCACAACAAAGCACACGCCTAAAGTAACAAAATTAAATCTTGCGGTGTGCGTGTCGCCGCGTTTCAAGCACAGCCAGATTGTGAGAAAATTAGAATTTAATGCCGTACAAGCGAACGAACGTGGCGCGGGGCCCGTTCGATTCGTCTTCATCAATGAATTTTCACAAACAAGTGTGCACGTATGTATGTGTGGATGTGTGCGCGTGTGTGTGTGCCTGCGCGAACCTACGCCAGCGTGTGAGTAATTCAAAGTTTGAAACTCTTTATTGTTGACAATGTTTTGTACGTGTTTTGCATTACAACAACAAGAAATTATACAATACTTAAGCTGCCGCAAAAACAAAGTAATAACACAACAACAATGAAAGTGTGAGTTTGGGTTTGTTGTTGACTTGGTTCTTCAAAAAAATAAATATAAGAAAAACTCTACAGCAGCGGCACACATAAATTACAAAGTGGATCGGATCAGCGTGCTTTCTGTTTTATGACGTTGCCGATCATTGAAGTGATTGACAGTTGAAATAAATTCGGCAGGCGTGTTAGTTGACGGTTTGCATAACAATGTCGGTGTTAACAAACTCAAGTTGAGAACAATTCATACATGCAACAATGAATCTTTGAATATTAATGTTGAGACTTTTACTGTCTGTTTATAGCAGATTATAACTAAAAGAAGATGTCTAGAAAGCATGTTTCATATTATGTATCTATCTATGTACATGACCTTTTCAGTTAGTACTAACAGAAAATGTATATCATGTAGTGTTATTTTAGGTACTATATGCAAATATAAAAATTTATATGGGAATGGAGTTCTGGGTATTACCCAGAAAGAAATAGTTTCGGTAAAATAAGAGGATATTGAAATGTTGAACGTAATCTGGAAAGTCGATTTGGCCATATTCGTTTCTCTGTGCGGAAATGTTGAAAGTCAAGGTTAACTGCTAATAAACCATTTGCTACAAATATTGAGACAGACATTCTGGCTGGCCCTACAGATACGCAGTGGGTCGCAGTAAATAACGCTTCAATGTACCATACACTGCGATAGTTATTGGATACTTGGCTAGTGCCAGGGAAAATTTCACTTGCATAATTCCCAGGCAGCATTACGATATTCCCAGGTGACATTACAAAAGCTCAAACCCATTTACTGCAAGCATACACCGCATAAGTCTCGCACATACAGTAAGTACGTATTTTTTTTAACATATGTAAGTAGTTATGTACGAACGCAAATAAGTGTATATTTCCATGGCAATTGTTGGTTTTGCCGACGACGGCACTGCTTGTGCAAGTTTTGATTTCTCTTTCTTGTGTGTTTCTACAAATTGCGTTCGAATTTCGATGCTAAACACATGTAGATCAAATGACAACGTTTTCTATGCAGACAATGATGACAATGCTGTCAGAAAAACAATCGTCAAATTACAATTTCAAATGAACCGCAATGCGGTGATTGATAAAACAGTGTTTCGATTAAAAAGTTTCCACTTTGCATTGGCGGCGACGTCAATTGTCACTACGACCACGACAGCGACGTCGAGTGGTCAGCAACTCTAGCTGGCGAAGTTGTTATTGGATAGCTGTAAGGAAGGTCAAGCGGGAGGTCGCTTTGGTGTGGTATTTGTGGGTTTTACAGTGTCATTGGTATTGATTGTACATTTGAATTAGACATTGGACGGATGGGAACCGGATTCGGCTGAAGAGGCTATCATAGCAGAGTAATTGTCGGGGGCACTCGCAGATCAGCAAATGAGCCCGTTGCAACACCACAAGAAAGATCAGTGAGATTTGTGGGGTCCATTATTTGAGCCAATTCAAATTCTGCATGAATCTTAAGTGTTTAATAACGATTTAAAGTCACAAAATTTTTTTTTTGGACGAGTCGCTACGACAGAAAGAATTTCATTATTGCAGAGTGCATTTTTAAGGCAAACAGTCCCCAAGTTCTATTTTACTAGTCAATGAATATTTTTCATTATTATGTAAATTATTATCTCATAACGCACATATCAAATATTCTGAGCTAATATCAATTCACATTTATTCGTCAAATACAAATCGCAAACAACGCCACCGCGAATGTGCCAATCGCTGGTAAACACACGCATGGCAATTCACCAAACTGCCATATCCAACACTTTCTCACAATAACGATGCTGACAACAACAAGCACTGTTGACAATGTTTGTTAGAGATGAAAAGAAAGCCGCATTTTGTGTGCAAATTCAATTTGTGAAATGTGAAAAGCGATGCCGTCACAGCAGCGCCGAGTGCTGAGGGAGTGTGGGCGCCGCGTTTGAATCTACGCTGCGCACAGCTGCTGACTCAATCAATTTCATTAAATTTTATATAGTCGAATTTTCGATTTGAGTGCATAAATTGACAATATTTGAAGAGGTTGCAAATTGCAACGACCGCAAAATGTGCCTTTCGATAGGTGCGATTTTTGACTATAAAGAATTACTGTTGGAGGAAGGGAGTGGCACATAGAAAAAAGAAGCTTTCAGTTCGAAGTTCATATTTTTAGGACTTGAGGAATTGCATTTCTGTGGGCGTTGCCTCAGTGTGAAGTCGAATAAGCTGTCAGTCGCCTGCCCGGCCTCTTCCAGATGCTTTTGAAATGGCTGCTGCTTTTGTGCAGTTACTCGTAACATCAGAGACAAACTAAGGCATTAGAGACTAAGTTTTCTTCAAACCCTGTCTCTTCTCTTGATTGGCGTTCTTTTTTCGCAGAACTGACTATATTAATTGCATATTCTCGCATTTATACTTTTTTCCGAAGCTCAACATTTAATGCATCAAAAACTACAAATCGCATTGGATTTTAAGCAATGTCTCCTTAGCATACAACTCAAACGAATGCAACCTTAAACATTTGATACGCCTGAAGAATTCTGTGTTGATTTTTGAACTTAGACGACACAGCAGCCGCGAGTAGCAACCGCCCGCCCGCCCGCATTCGACCGATCGCGTGTCGTTTCTGTATTTTTGGACTCTCATGCAGTGAAATATGAAATGCTTTTCATTTCTCGCGGCAAAGAGTTGAAAATATGATGCAATTTATTTTCAGCCATTGGCGCTGGCGCTTTCGGCACAGGTGGCGCAATGCAGGCGGCGGTGGCTGTTGCATTGACGTATGCAACACAGCCGCAGCAACAGCAACAACAACTTACCGGTAAAGACATGCAGCTCGTTTGAGAAGCAGAATTAATGACGTTCAATATTTTTGACCCACTTTTGTTGGCAGCGCGCTGACAAGGAAAACAGTAATGACGATGATGATGAAGATGGTTTTTCATAGCTACGGTCGATAAAAACTGCTGTTATGGCGATAGCTGCATGCGCTTTTTTCGTTTATTGGTAATAACGGAATAGAAGGTGTTTGAATGGGATTAAGGCTGCGTGGGCTGTGCAGTAAGCTGGCTGAATGAGTTGTGTGGGGAAGGCATTAAGAGATTAAAATTTTTCAAGAAATGAGAAGAAAAATTAAAAATGCATTGTTATTTGAAGAAGCAGAAATCGGCAAAACGGCAAAAGAGGCTCGACTGCAGTAATTGTCGAAGAACCAACCAACGCTCTCTATTAAAAGAATACCACTTTAAGGTCTTCACTGTACTATATTTTTGATCAGGATTATCAGAAGAAATAATTTAACCATATCTGAGCGCCTATCTGCCACACTATAACTTGCCTTAATAATATCGGCTAGAACTCTGGTGTAAATTGTGGTTCGATTCTAACTAAGAACTTATGTATTCTTTGAAAAATCAATCTAGATCGACTGCAACATTTCCTAAGTGTTTTCAATTTGATTGGTTAAGCTTGTGCACAATCAAATCGCACAAATCTGTGGTTGAACTCGAAACAGATTCACACAGCTGTCATGCTTGAAAAAAGAAAACTAATATTGAATAATACTTGCATTCACAAATATGTATGTACTGTGAAAATATGCCATTCAAAGTACTTAACCGCACAATGCACCCACTTACACACATAACACACACACACGCACGCCACTACGCCATAAGACGGAAAGAGCGATAAAACGCCTCTTCCGTCGACACCAAGTCGGAGTGCTTAGTTATCATTCAAGCACCCACTTAATTAAGCTCAATTGAAGCGTTTCAAAATATTGAAATAAAAGGTGATTATGACGTATTACAAAACCACTCAACACCAGCCAAAAATACAACCAAACAACAAATCCAAACAATTGGTTTAAAAACACAACTGTTGGAATATCGTCAGAATTTAAGAAAATTTTATATTTTGTGGTATGCCACGTAATTCGGGCGCAATAACGCGTCGTTTCTTACTTTTAACAAAGTAAAGGAGACATCTTAAAGACATACAACTTCCTTTGAGGTGACGATTCTAATTTAGAGTCTATATTTTTTATCATCAGGCGTTTGATAATATTTCAATATTTAACCGGTTTTTCCGATATTTTATTTTTACCAACAAATAACCAAAGTACTCAATTCAATGCACTTCGACAAACTGGTACAATTCAGTATCATAAGTTTGACGTTTTATTTTTGCTAGATGTTCGTTATGTGGTTTTGAAAGCAGATCCATTACAGATAGCATTGCAATTAAGTAGTTTTTTCATATTCAGCAATGCAAAATAAAAACATTGAAAGCTGGGGCAATCATAAATGTCGCCATTCATAAGCAAATGTGGCAATCGAAAATGCGCTGCAGAGAATGTGGCAATACATGAAGCACCATTCGCAAGCTCAGAGTAGAGTGGGGGGGCAAACAGATGCAAAAAGGCATAAACCTTGACCCACTATTAAAAGTAATTTGTACACATCTAGCTTTAGTTATTTGGAGTGGTTTTACATTGTTTTTGTACTTTAAGCTAATATTTGAGGATTTCATAGTAAGAGATTAATAATTTTTAAATATGTAGAACTTAGTCGAAATACTATGATTCGTAAAGATGAGCACATTTATATAGTCGTAAGCCTTCAGGTTCAAGGTTGAAGCTGAGCAGATCCAGCAGTTGTAATTCTTCTGCGTAAGCCAGACTTATAGAATCTGGAACCTCTGATACAGAGTGGTTCCTTTTGTAAAACCTCCCAGTATCGTCTCCGTATCTCCGAAAGATGCCACTTGTCGAACCAAGGACCTACCGACTCAGAGATAGTGTATTGTTTTCCTCTTTAGAATCGTCGGCCACAATGCGTGGCTATGCACCACAATGGATGTACCAAGTTTTTCTGTCTTTTGCCTTTTTTATTGGCTTATTTGAATGTTCATTAAGTAGAGAATGTTTTGCGTTCAAGGAGCTTATGCCGTGTTTTCATTTTGTCTGTCATCATATTTTAATGTCACGTGAAAATTTCCCCTGACAGAGCACACCAATAGCGGCACTTCGAGAAAAGCACTGCAACAATTTGTTCCATTCGTTGCCCCCCGCTGACTACTCACAATCGACTACAAGCGCGCCCGAGCAACGCGAACGCAAACACAAACAACATTTGTGGCATTAAAAAGCGATTTATTATTACCGCAAATTAAGCGTTGCGGCCCCAAAAAATTAAAAGACACAACATTTCAGTGTCATCGAAGAAAACTCAAATTAAATTGCTGCCTTCCGACCCCTGCTGCATGCTTGCCGACCGTTCACGAGATGTGCCGTTTCCAGCAATTGCGAGCAATACTACTGGCCCCCCTCGGCGCTGCGTACGAGCACATAGACGTTCGCGCGCGATTACTGACAGCGGGCGCTGTCGCCGCAGCTCTGAATCAAAAATGCAGTCAGCGTCGGCAGCTCGGGTGGGGGGACGGGACTAGTGCTCTGGCAGACGGCGTATTGCCCATTTTCATTCTCAACAATAATGAAGGGAGGCGAATCTGTTGCAGCGACCCCCATGTGCGTACGCTGTGGAAACTTGTGCCTGTGATTTATGGTTCCTAAACATGACGAGCACTCGCAGCATTTGCGCACACCACCCATGCCCCTCCGTCTGCCACTTGTGTTGCACTCATTATTAAAAAAAAAGACATCGAACGTTAAAGCATTTTCATTATTGTTGATTGTGGCCGATATGATCCCATCGAAAGCTCCATAACTTTCAGTTAATTTCTGTTAGATTGTCGAAGTTGGTTTTATTTTTTGAGATTTCGATCAGAAAGAGCCGAATGACTGAATGAACCAATTTTTCAGATTATTTTCCCAGATAATTTAGGTGAGACAATGATCGCGTCAAGAGACGCTACCAAGGTTTTTGGGAAAATAGCGTGTCTTGAAATTTAATGTGCGAAATGAATATATAAGAACAAAAAGAACTTAGTTCTACTATGTTTCACTTTCGATATACGTGGGTGGTCCGATAAGTACTTAGCCTACAAAAGAAAAACGAAAATTTTGGAAAAGTGGCGATTTATTTCTCAACGTAGTCTCCTTTCAACTCGATACACTTGACCCAGCGATGCTTCAACTTCTTTAACCCGTTTGAAAAATACGTTTTCTGGAGGCCTCCGTGGCGGCGATAACCTTCTCATTCGACTCAAATTTCTGCCCGGCGAGTGACTTTTTCAAGTTTCGAAACAAAAAGAAGTCACACGGGGCCAAATCTGGAGAATACGGTGCATGGGGCAGCTGTTCGTAGCCTAATGCGACCAATTTGGCGAATCACCGATCGATATTGCTCTTTTTCCATTTTTCTAAAATCCGCGGACACGTATGTTTCCACACGCGGTCAAAATAAAACTACAAATCCAATATGGCTGAAATTTTGACAGTAGCCGTCTACGAGGATGTACTACACGATAGTAAATTTCTCTTACGATAGTGGCACCATCGGGCGGTGGGGCTAAGTACTTATCGGACTGCCCACGTACCATAAACGATAGAAAATAGTAAGACAAAGATAAATATAAAGAAAAATCGTAGGCAATGAAATAGAATGCAACGTTGTTGTATAGATCCAAAACTCTATGATGACGATTTCGACGTTCAGAATGTATAACATGGTCATCGGATTTGTAAAAAATGCAAAAAATTAAAAAATAACAATACTGAATCACGAATGTGAGGACTGAAAATTCTTTAGGATTTGTTTTCAACTGAATAAAAAAAAATCCCAAAGCGATAGCTGCGAAAGAAAGTTGAATGTTTCAAAGGACATAGACCAAAACGTATTCAAGGAACAACACAGACACAACAACTAAAAGAAAAAAGCAAGACAATAACAACGAACACAACAACGTGCCCGCAGTTACCTTTTTACGGGCCACAGTATTGATAAGAATTTGCGCAGCACGGTGTACGCCCATTAAGCGTCGCTGTCACAGCGCGAAAAGGCAGGAGGCAGGAAACCGAAACGAAAGTCGAAGCAGAAAAGCGGCATGCAGCAAACATCAAGTGGCGACCGCATGAAGTGAAATCGCTGATGCGGGAGCAGTTCGTTTAGGGAGCCAAGAAATCAGCGCAAATGTTTACGAAATAAGCCGGACCGAATGACATTGTGGCGAAAGCGAAAACACAACGAAATGAAGGAAATGAAGAAAACGCACACGTAGACACTTAAACGTCACTTTGGCCCTAACGAAGTGTATGCACAGTTATCTAAATTATAATTACAGGCATTTGGCAGAGTGGTCGGCGCACCGACCAAGAGACCGACCGACAGACAAACAGATAAGCGACACGGCGCATAAGTAGCCGCCACTGCCGGCAGATGAACTGAGCGAGATATGGCGTTTAAATACACTGCGACAGAGCTACTTAAGGTAAGGCGACAATAACGCACTACAGTCGACGTATAGACCGACTGACGCACAAGTGGCCGCATGTACGCACAGCGACTGAGTCAAAGGCATGTCAAGGACTTTTGGCATGCAGACAACGGAATGCACGTAAGCAATAAGAACGCCATCAGCAGCTATCGCAGACACGCGATAAGAATTGGAACTTGAAGGGTCGGCGATTTACGCGCAGTGATGGGGAAGCGAGCCTGAAACAATTCAGCTGCAGACAAAATTTGAATTGTTCGTACATACGGTAAATAAACGTGAAAAAAGGAGTCTGACACGAGGCAGAAAAAATATTTAAGGTTGATTTTTTGCTAGTTAAATTTTATTATGGAGCAAACAGAAAACAACAAATACATATGTTCGAATTTTTATAATATTCTATCAGAATCATTCTTTGAGTAAAAAACATAAAATCTTGCACCTATTAGAGCAGAAGGGAATTTATTCAATTTTAAATATGGCAAAACGCAGTTGTGCAATAACCTCGGCTGCTTAAAGCTGCCCTTAATTATGACTGCACACGCTACTAGACATGCAGAAGCACATACACACACACACTTTTCATCGCAGAGTTTGGTGGATGTGGTTAGTTATGCGCTAAAAAGGCAATTTAAGCACGCACAGACGCTCACCGCAACGCTCCGCACCACGCCAGCCGACTTTCTAGGAAGAGAAACTAGTTTATACGCGCACAGCCAGCCACGGGTCAAAGTCATTAATATACGGACACCACTCGGCCAGAGCACGTAGCAGCAGAGCTACGGCAATGCGTCGGTGAGGCACTCGAGCGCCCGTACGTGCCCCATTGTGCACAGAATCGTAGCAGTGGGACGGGCCAGGGTGGGAAATCAAGCGTTAGGCGGCGAATGGACATGCACTCTAGTGCGTGTGTGTGTGTGTGTGTGTTTGTGCAGCCAAGCAGCAGTAAACTCCAACTTGACCAAGCGAAAGCACTTAACCACCTACGAGCACAGTCGCCTTTGTGCGTGGACGGACACCGTTCGCCTTTGCCGCGGCAGCAGCGCCGGTCCATTTAATGCTCATAACGTAAACTCATCATCTGCAAATTTCTATTCTTTCCATTCTTTGTGCGCTCGCCACTAATTTTCCACAATTTGTTGTTCCTTTGAATTTGCCTTTTTCCTTTATCCTTTTTGCAGTTTTCTGCAGCTCAAATTGCATTCGTGTGCGGCACATTAAAATTGCTGTCGCTCCCGTTGCCATTGATTTATACCAAACGACGCCGGCAGCCGTGCAACGATGCGCTGCATTAGGCTGTGTTCACACTGTGCACCGCTGTGTAAGCGTTGGATCTGAATCTGAATGACTGAGATCTGCAAGAGGGATTCATAAAGTTTGTAGAATGACAACATGAAAACTCAGATAGTGTACGACTTTTTTAAAGATGCTGCATCAACTAAAAAAATCTGTTGATTTATGATTGCTTTAGGGGCTGACACCTTTAGAAGGTGTCAGCCCTTCCATTTCGATATAGCAGAAGTATAATCAAATGTCGGCCTCGATAGTCCAGCGGGTAGCGCGTTGGCTTCTCATACCAAAGGCCCCAGGTTCGATTCCAAACTCGTCTACTTCTATCGCTATCCACATGAAGCAGATGAGAATTGCAAGAATCGCACAAGTGCGCTCTTGGCAGGCAATGGCAAAACCTCCAAGTATGAACGAAATACTGCCAATCGCCGTTCGGATTCGGCGTTAAACTGTAGGTCCCCTCCCCCTTCCTTTCCCAATCCGCTTGAAATGTGTGCTGCAACATATGTGGGAAAGACAGTGTTGCATACGCATTTCAAAAACGGGTGAAATATGAGATATCATTCTCATTTTCCTTCCCTATCCCCCATGGGTATAGTACAATGGTCCGATATGGACTGAGTGCTATGGAAGGCTTGTAGCCTTCCTGCCCACCCTCACATCCATCCATAATCAAAATCTATCAAAGAGCAGAAGATATCATAATCCTAGCATCAGTTTTTTTAAGGCTATATTTATCTAAAATCGCGAATAGCCGCATTATGATATTTGGTTGAACTTTACAATGCTTTCTAGAGAATTTCAATTAAACCACAAATGCTATAAATAACTCACATCGATTCTAAACAGAACACAGTGTAAACACACCTTTTTGCCGCACTTGACGTGTTGCAGCGTTGCAGCGCTCGAGTAATGAGAATTCTTCTATTTATTCTGCCAGCACTTCAATTCAATGCATAAATCTTGCGCATACTTAAGCTTTCTTTGTTGCTGTTAATGGCGTTGACGGCAGCACTGATGGCGGAAGTGTTGGCTGCTGCTTAAGGTTATGCCGAACGGTAAGAGAGCGTTTATTTTTAGACTGCCGCGGTTGGATGCGTTGCCGACGAACCGTCGTTAACTGCACGCAATTCCTACGGTTGGCGTGGGCGTTGCATTTGCTGCGCAAGTTTAACCCTTCTAGTGCCGGAGGCCGATATATCGGCTCTTGCTGCACTAGCGAGAAGTGCCAGAGCCGATATATCGGCCCGCGCCTTGTAGCGCTTTACTATTCACATTGCGGGAGAACTCTATCTCAAAATAATTTTGTAATACTTTATAAATGATCTAATTTCATTACGAGAGAATAAAAAAAAATAGTTTTTTTTGTGGACGTTTATGTTATCGGAACTTTTCGGCAGCGTGTTATGTAAACAACTGTTTGAAGACTCTTGCGAAATAAAATTGCATTGCCGCAGCGAGACGTAGGATCAGTTAGTGTCTCCTCGATCGTTGTTGTGAACAGTATATTTCGTCCCAGTTGCAGTTTGAAAGCGTAATTTTTGTTATTGCCGTTGTTTTCCGTTTGTGTCAAACATTGTTGTTTTTGACAAACCAACAATTAGGATTTCGAAAACTCTATTCATTCTCTATTTCATCCTCAGTATACTGCTTTTTGAATCATGTAAATATTGTTTCTCGTTTGGTTTTTATGAGCATTTTCCCAAACCCTAGTAAAACTGTGAAATTCGGCCGGTTATTCTTGCATACGCATCTCTTTTTCGCCCGGCACTAAAAGGGTTAAATTTAGCGAGTTTAACACTTTGAGATTAGGCTGCGGGTTTTGCAGCTGAAATTTTTCAGCTGCGCAGTGCAACGACTACAACTACATGAAGAAATGTGGGTCAGGCGAAGATCTTCAGCGATATTTGTTAATTAGCTGCATTTTGAGTGGTTGCAACGGCGAAAAGTACGACAAGTTGTTGCATATTTTGAAAAGAGTTGCGGTCAGGACGAAATTGCGCCGTTAAATGTGTCGCTGTCCAGCAATAAGAGACGCTCAAGTGCCAAAATTTGTAACGGGTCGAAAACAGAGTGCAACACTCCAACTACGGACGCAGCTTACATAACCTAAGCGACAACGCCACAAAGCGCCCGCCGAGCTGGGAGTTAATCCGAACGGGCACGTAGCGCCGCATGCCACTGCGCCCAACTACAAAAGATTAATTAGAGCACTAGAATACGAGAGCACGTAACCGGCGGAATCGGCGCTGCAATTGTGTGCAATAATAATGGGGGGAATTGCAAATATGATCCGGAACACGGTCGCGGCGCTGCAGCAGCAATGCGGGCGCAAACACGCCGGCGCTGACTGAGGCCTTTGGGGTGATTGTTCTTGCGGCGGAGCAGCGTGAGGCGCCGTCGATTTGACACAGAAACACGGCACAGCACAACAAATACCGAGCAACTGCCAGCGGCCCGGTGGCGGCCTTCATGCAAATTCGACGGTGTTACGTAAGCGACGGTCCAGTTGTTGACAGCGATTGGGGAGTTGTAAATTCCAATTTGTTAGGCAATGAGCATAAATGAAATTTAATTGTTGATCGATTTCAATTAATTGGCATACAATGCAGCACACCAACCAATGCGACATTATGTAATTTCAAATGCAACACAACGTACAAATTATTTAAATGCAAAATTGTAATTTTGTTGAAACTTAAAAATGCAAATGCAAAATTTGCATAGATGGTACAGCGGTTTTGCGAAGCTGTTTAAGAATTCAAAGATCGCTTTTAACTGTGCAGTACGGAATTGATTCAGTAGAGCGATGTTATACTGTAGACATTTTGTAGTTATATTTTAATAGATATTTGTTCAAATCAAATTAGAGAGCTTTTCCGGGAGGGTCTACATATTGAGAGAGATTTAAGAGATTTTCCTTCCATGTTGGCAGCAAATTGGGCAATTACTGCAATCCAAAAATAAAACAATATTTAAATGAGGGTAAGGTGCCATCTTATGCTCAATTAAAAGTACACAAAAATGACTGTAACAAGCAAAAAATCGGCAGCGAATATGAAATTCCGTCGACAGCATCAGCGAACCGCACTCCGGCGGCAGCTTGGGGAGCTTGAGTGCTTGACGTAGCGCGGCACAACTTTGAGGCAACACAAAGCCAAGAATAATAAATATCGCTGGTAAAACAGAACAGAGTTGCACAGGACAAAAGTGAAACGCAACGAAGCGGCTTGATGTGACATGCGGTGGAGTTGAATGGGGGGGAAAAAATGGCAGCGGTGGCGGCGGTGGATGTTTAGTAAGTACTCGTACATAAGAAGATCAAAATCGGAGGAGCGCTCAGTGAATGGAGGAACGTTGAAATGCTGTAGGGAGCATAACAAATAACAATAACACCACAAAAGGGAAAGTGTAAAAGCTTTGCTCTGTTCGACAATGCCAATAAAAAAGGCGACATTAGATACTTTACTTAGATTAAGCGAATGTTGCTCCCGACGGACGGAGGACGGGTGGTGTAAATAAAGGGATAATAGAATTTCACACCCAGGGGAGTTTTCGCTCAGTAGCTGCAAGGACGGACCGACAGACTGGCAGACGCGAACGACGAATAGACACAAACCGGACAAAGCAAATGGGCAACAGCGACCGCGAAACTCATTGACAGCAACAGAAGCGGCAAGCTGTGCTCTGTGTGGTGTGAGGGGAGAGACACAAAATAAGCAAGTGGCGAATTTGACTAACGCAAATAAAAAACTAAAGAAAAAAAATATGAGAAAGTTGCATGAAAGGTTGGGTGCGATAAAATGCTGAGCGATCAATGTGAAAAAGTGGCATTTTTTGGAACCGTGTTGTGGCGGCAGCGATGCGTAATCCTAAGCTAATGGCTACAAGGGAAAAATGTGTAGGGGACAAACACACACACACACACACACGCATATAAATCAGTCGAAATTGACTTCCATTATACCGAACTCAAGAGATATGACAATTTCAAGCAAAAAGGAATATCGAATAGACACAAACGCGCTTTTATAATCGACTTATGAATTATAACTGTTGTTTTACTGTACTCACAACAACGTATTGGGCACAATCCGCATGTTTTACGCCTTTATTGCATACGCTGAGGCGCAAAACAGAGTAAAAGGTCTTTGGTTGTAAATTTTGTGCTTTTTCGCATTTAAGTTAAGTACAAAAGTTTCGAAAAAATAGGCCAGAAGGAAGGAAACGATGATGCAGCTGCTGCAGTAGAAAAATATTTGCGCGCTAAATCTTTCGTTTGGCTACACCAACACATGTGTGCCATAACAACCGACACACAGGCACACATACGCACATGTACAGACACAGGCGAACGCAAAACTTGCAATGCGGCCAACTAGCAAACAGCGGTGCACTTTATTTGTTGCTCTCAGTGTTGTTATTGTTGTTGCGAGCTGTTTTTATTTGCGCACGAATTCTTTTGTAGAACTGCGTGTGTGTGAGTGTGGGTGCTGCTCTTTGTATAAATAATCACATCAAAAGTCCTTGACCTATTAAATTTTGCTCTTGTATTATTTTCAGCTTGCAGTTTGCTGCTCGTCATTGTGGCTGTTGGTGTTCGTTATAGCTGCACTTGTCTTGGCAATATCCTTGCCGTTTGTTGCTGTTGGTGACACGAGTGTCTGTATCTTTGGCTGTGTGTGTGTGTGTGGGACTGCGCCTACATGGCCACTCTGACATGTGTGGGTAGGTGTCATTCATTTGCATTTGCATGCTATCATTTTCATTATAAGCGCGCTGCTTTGTTTTGCTGCATCTGCGGCTAGTGTTGTTGTTGCTGTTTTTGTGACAGTTGATATCCTTGCCGCCTGGCATGCATTATACTTGAGCCGCAGCATTGTCTGTTTTCTCTCGATACGAGCTCTTGTTTTATTTTTTGCAAATAAATGAAAAGAAAATGAAAAATGAAATGAAAAAAAAATGACTAAATAATGAATAATAAAAAATCAATAACAATACTGCACCCCGTCTCCATGTTGTGTTGGCTAAAAGTATGGCAAGTAATTTTCCAATTAAAATCGCTTACGCATCTAGAGATATAGATATTATAGATTAGATACAAATCAGCCATCTTAAATCAATGTTAGTTGTATCAAGAAAAAGAAAGCAACTTATATAATTTTAAGCTATTTGAAAAATATATGAGACCTATTCACAAATCTTGGACATTTGAGATTGCAAATCTGTGCAATTGTCAACTGTGAACGGTCTTTTTCTGTTTAGTTTGCAATACTTGTAGTAAATTACGCAATTCACAGCCGCCGCACTCGTAGCAGAGATTTTTCTAACTTTACTTTAAATCCATTTCCGGAGTTTCTTTTAGATAATTATTTTATTTGTGTCCTACCCACTATACTTTTTATTTGGCTTATCTCGATTAGTTTGTTTCTTTATTGCTTTTTTTCCATGTTTTCAATTTGGTTTTCGCTTTTTGCTTCTCATTTGCATAGTAAATATAAACTATGGGTTCTAAGTGAAAAACTAGGATGCTCTGAAACTTTTGTTAGAAAAGTTCAGAAGGAGGAAGGGCTGAAGTTATACAAGGTCCAAAAAGTTTCAGAAAGAAAATCAAAGAAGAACAGCGAGGCAACAGAGCGAGCCAAAATATTGTACCGTGATTTCACACGGAATTTTGATTGTTGCATTATGGACGATGAAACCTAAGTACTGGGTGACTTTTCACAGCTTCTATGTGTGGATTTTTATGTTGCAGATCATAGAGGAAATTTACAGGAGCTGTATAAGACTCATAAGAAGTCTAAATTCCCCAAGAAGTTCTTGGTGTGGCAGGAAATCTGTAGCTGTGGTAGAGGAAGCAGTTCATTTGTAACAACTGGGACAATCAACACCGATGTATATATCCAGGAGTATCTGCAAACAAACGTTTGCCATTCACAAAGCAGCGCGCAGTTTCTACTTTCTTTTGGCCTCATTTGGCTGCGTGCCATACAGTAAAGCAGCAGTTAATGACACTAAAAGAATAATGTAACACTTGTAGCCAGATATGCGAATCCACTTAACTGCCAAGAGCGAAAGAGAGAAAGATATTGAGCTCTGGTAAAAGGGACCATGAAAGGCACAAAACAGGTTGCTAACCCCATTACTAGTTTTTCCAAAAAGTGGCTGTTATCAAGTAAACAAATTTCTGAAAACCCTATAAATAGCTGAATGCGAGCCATTTCGGAAAAATCGAAATTTTTATCAAAACTTAATTTAAAAAAAATAGTTTGTTGATGAATTAAAACATGAATAAAATTTCTGTTAATATAACGTTGTTTTCATTTTAATATGTTAACTAGTTCAGAAATTATTTGAATTTATTTGTGCACTAATTTCATCGTGCGCAAAACTTATATAAAACTAACGTAAAATTGTTTAACTATGAAAATTAGTTAGTATTGCACAGTATAACAATAGCAAACAACTTTCTATCAACACATAGGCAGACGAGCAGGCATGCACAAAATCAATTTTAAAAATATTTTTTAAAGTAGTTCGCATATTTGTCACACCTTCCCATTCGCCATGAGCCCAGCAACCCTCCTCTGCACTTTATTACATGCAACCCAGACAGTGTTGAAAACGAATGTTGTCTAAATAAATAAGTTTTTTCTGGCAGCATGTACCCAACCTGCCTTAATAAATCGCAGATAAACCACAGCTGCACACATACACACACAGTCACCTCGTCGCCACTTATGCAAAACTTCCGTCTAGCTAGCCTTCGCTTCACCAAACCAGCTTTGTATGTGGTTGCGGGCTCTTCATATCCTGCGTCCTATCATGCCACACGCTATCCAAAAGAGTGCCGTTGGCAAACAGTTCGGAAGTTGGAGGCCAAATAACCTTGTTACCAAACAGCGGCAGCGGCAGCACCGCCACAGGCTATCGAATTACATGCCGGCGGGATCGAAGGCAAGTGTACGATACACAGTGCGGCTGAGAACGTGTGCTCTGCTTGTAATTTTAATCCAATGCCCCCACAGCATGTGTTCTGTGCCGTTGTGTATTTTTCCAAACCATCGCATTCGAGTATTTTATGTGAAATTGCAAAACACAGTGAAACCCAAGTATCGAGGCCCGATACTATTTCATCAATCACACACACACATACGGCCAACAAACCGCCTTTCGGCGTACGTATACAAACCGCACTTAAGCTAGCTTAAGTATAGCCTTTTTCACATGTTGAGACGGACATTTTGGCACAGCTTATTATGTCAGACGTTGACAACTGAAATCGGACAGTGCGACCATATAATTTCATAGAGAAATCAGCGATGCAAATTAGTAGCAGCACAGAATAACGACAACTTTAGTTGGTGAATAGTGGGTGGAAATGTTTAGATTTAAATTTTTTGGCCTCAGGCTCTAACTATTTATTCCTGGAACCAGAACAATGCTTTTTTAATAGATATGTGTGTGCGTTCTGTCTTTTTTTGTTAAAGTTGCTTAGTTGCTGAGTTTAGCATATAAGGAGTGTCCACGAAAAAACTGCTCGCTCAAAAAAATCTGTATATTTTTGGAAGTATTCATACAAAAAAAAGCAAACTGATTATTTTCTATAAAAGGCCCGAACCTTCCCCTTTACTCCTTCCATCATGTCTTGCACAGTTGATTCTGCGATCTTTTCAGCGGACTCCTTCCACTTTCTTTTGAACTGATTTTCATTTTGACCACATTTTTTGCTTTTGTAAGGTTCCGCTTTACTATTGCCCAATACTTTTCAATGGGACGTAATTCTGGACAATTTGGTGGGTTGCATTCTTTGGGTACAATATTGACATTATTGTCATTATACCAGTTCAAGTTTGCTCTTAAATAGTGGGATGTGGCTTAATCTGGCCAAAAAAAAAGGCGAAACATTGTGGCTTCTTAAAAATTACAAAAGCCGTTTCTTCAAGCATTCCTTGATGTAAATTTCTTGGTTGATTGAGCCTGTTGTAACAAAAATTTCGCTTCTTCTTCCACAGGTACAAATTGCCTGCCATACAAGGAACTTTTTTGGGATTTTGGACATTTTTTGTGTTTGAAATTTTTTAAAAACAGCTCCTTTAGCCGCGGCAACGTAAAACTGCTGCCCGGGCAATTGTTGGAAGTCGCCTTTAACGTATGTTTCATCGTCCATGACGCAGCACTCAAATTTTGTAAGGAACTGCTCATACAACTTTCTAGCTCGCTTTTCGGCCTCATTTTTCTTGTCATCGCTTCTATCCGGAACTTTCTGCACTCTATATGATGTGAGTTGAGCATTATTTTTAGTTTTTTGGACAAAACTTTTTGATACTCCCACTATGGATGCTGTATCACGGACGGATGCATTCGGGTTTTTCTTAAAATGCGTCTTCACTGCAAGGGCAAAATTTTCGTTGGCAGGACCAGCCTTTCGCTCAGAACCTGAAGCCCTCTCAACAGAGAGGTGTTCCTTAAACTTTTTGACAACGCTTTTCACCGTTGCAACACCGACACCCACATGTTTTGCTCCCCTTTTTTAAGTCCATGTAGGATTTTCATTCAAAGTGTGCACAATTTTTTTCGCTGCTGAACTTCGTTCGCTGTCATTTCGCTCGAGAGTTAAAATTAAAATGAAACTAAATGCAATTAGTTTTTGTGAAGTTTAAACTTTTTGAAAGAGCAAAGCCTACTGTTGAGGTGCGCTCCCAAAAAATTTCAAAAAATCAAAGAAGAGGGATCAGTTTTTACGTGGACAGTCCTTATTTCAAATCTACTACACACTGGGCAAAGTGGAAGAGGAAGGAAGAGGAAGGCCAGAAAATTTCGTATTTTTTGTGTGTACATTCTCCGACAATTAGCACATCTGCATTTACCATTGATCAAGTGGAAAATTGCCGATTAATTTAAACACTGCACCCACACAGTGCTTGTTAGGGTATAAACATATTTTTCAGTATAAACTTTTCAAATTGCCTCCATGAATTTTTCCTCACTACATCTTTTTTCATTCCACATGGGTTGGATATGCACACAATAAATATTGCATATATGTTTGTATGTATGGGTATGTAAATATGCACTGAACTTGGCGAATGCGCTATTACCGGGTGCAAGGTCACGAGTTAGATAGTTAAGTGTACGCGCGCGCGCGTTCATCGACTGACTCATGCGAAGTGCTTTTCGCGTATTGTGCCCCCGCGTCTATGCAGCCTATGCATTTACTTTATTTATCTGTCTGCATGCCTAATTCAGTAGAAAGTCAAATGGCAGAAAGTAAAGCACTTCGTAGACGTAATGCCAAATTATCGATTCTCTTTCTATGTGTGCGTAGACATTTTTTGCAGCGGGTCATTTTCACTTAAATTGCCTCATTTTCATGCTCGGACGCAGACGGTTTTGGGATATGAAATTATTTTCTTTGCATTGGCCTTTCGACCATCAAAATTACCCAAGCGCCCAGACGACGCCTGCAAACAAACATTTTATACTTATAAATAAAGTGAAGAAAATATGATAGGAGGCGGCATTTGCCGACTGCGGGATTGAATGGTCCGGTGTTGTTCTGCAAATATGCATGTTTGCGTGCGTGTGTGTGAGTGGGTGCGTCCATTAACTGGATATGTCAAGTGGAAAAATGTTGTCGGCAAATCTGTCTGCAATGTCAATGTGAAAGTGAACGAAACACTTCAGTTATTTTCAATTATGTGATAGAAGACTTTACTGTTCCAGACTAAGCCACATTAAATTCACAGTTTATTAATTTAAATAGAAATATTACCGAGTGCGGCAAAAATCAAACATGAAAATATCGGTATGGAAATGTAATCTGTTCACTTCATAGGACTTGCATTTAAATTCAAAATATAGTAATATATCGGGTGTTTTTTTTAGAGGTTTGTTTTTCGAATAGAGATAAATTTGTGGTCAAATCTGGCAACTCTAATGTCATTTATGTTCAGTTTGGTTTGCCATTTCATCATGAACAGGTTGACAAAAGAACAACGCTTGCAAATCGTGCAAATTTATTTCGAAAATAATGGTTCAGTTCGCGAAGTTTACCGCAAGCTCCGTCCATTTTATGGTCGACATAATCGTCCATCAGAGCAATTAATTCGGTTAACCATGGGTCGTTTTCGCACTACGTTTACTCTATGTGATAATACGCATCCGCAGAGACGTCGAACAGTGCGCACCGAAGAAACAATTGCCACTGTAGAGCAAAATGTTGAAGAGGACCCAGTCAGAAGAGGAGTCAGTTACCGTTAATGGAGACCGGTATAGAGCCATGATAACCGACTATTTTGTTCCCGAATTGGATGGCATGAATGTGGATGAGTTGTGGTTCCAACAAGACGGCGCTACATGCCACACAGCGCACGTCACAATCGATTTATTAAAGGAAACATTCGATGAGCGCATAATTTCGCGGAATGGACCTGTCAATTGGCCACCAAGATCGTGTGATTTGACACCATTGGATTATTTTCTTTGGGGATATGTGAAGTCGCTCGTCTACGCCAACAAACCAGAAACGTTAGGGGACTTGGAAGCCAACATTCGTGGCGTTATTGCCGACATACGGCCCCAAATGCTCGAAAAAGTGGTTGAAAATTGGACCTGTAGAATTGGCTTTATTCGAGCCAGCCGCGGCGGCCACATGCCCGAAATCATATTTAAACATTAATGGCATAAAATAATCCTTCCAATAAAGCCAAATTGATGGACATTAAAACGATTTTCTTGTGGTTTATTTCAATTCGAAGTTCTATACCTCTAAAAAAAGCACCCGATATATGTATTTCTTTATGGGAATCAACGTAGATAGTATAGAATGTGAGCATTGGATAGGTTCCAGACAAATGCGGTTAGAGTTTTGGAACGTTGCCGAAGGAATTTGGTTTCTTAATATATTTATATTTCACTTTAGACAAATTGTAGATAAACAGTATTTCTACCGTCGTATTCATTGGCGTACAATTTTAATAGAAGAATGCAACTAGCCACAAATCAGCAATTGTAACACTTTTTCTTTTGGCAACCGTTGTAAATTAAAATTAAATCAATTTCTAAATTATAAATTTCATGCCTTAAACTAGCATATTTACTGCAATTATTTGAGTGTCGTGATGATAAAATGATGGATTGCTTTTTATTTGTTGCATGTTTGTGCTCACCTGTAACGAAAAACAACAAAATTGATTGATTAATATTTAAAAATTAAATGTATCGTGCACGAAAAATTAATGAGTTTATGGATTTACAAGTAGTAATTAGAAATAATTAAATATTGTTTAATGTTTCATTGAACTTCTGGTGAGGCTTCCAATGTTGAAAAGGACACCCAACAGGCGTGACACAACATCGCGTGACATTTTTAAAATCAATAAACATTCGAATAAATAAAACTGCTTACATGTTTTCGACATGTGATATGAAATCTGAATAAACAGCAAACATGGTAATGCGCGTTGTAGGGAAAGTAATGTTAGAAACAAAAATTATACATGACCCATGGGAAACGTTCCCTTGACGTCGCTACAGTTTGATACCAAACATCGAACTGCGGGTGGAGTAGCTTTTTCAATGGATATTTATTTTGTTAGGGTCATTTTGACTTTGACTGGTCAGGAGTTGAACTTAAAAAACCTTTAGCTCGTGAAGTGTGACTCTGTCGGCCATTCGACTGTCGTCAGTATTTCTTTAACGACTATGTCAAAGTTGCGAATCAATTGTTCGATGAGAATCAATTATTTGAAAGACGACCTGCACTTTACTTGACTTCGTATATCATTTATTATCCGCCTTAGTGACTTCTAAGCCAGGACATTTAGTTTAAAGCAAATCTATTTTATGTTTTCACTCCCTCTGCCTTGACTCGGAATGGAATACAAATCCTTCGAACTTCGTTCCTTGACGATCTTACTCTCCTCACAAAAAATGCCATTGGCAATGACATAGCCTGAATTATTATGAAAACGACTCGGAGCCTATAAGTTAAAATTCTGTTGTGACTCAACTGTTGCCTAAGTGAGCGAGCTCCCTGCCTACCTATCTTTGCTTAAAACCTTTTTGCCACTACTCACTGCCTTCATGCGTTAAGCAAACTTTATGATCTTTTCGTTTTTAATGATTCACTTTGCACACTTCACATTTTATGCAGATATAAGTTGTCGGCAATGAAACACACTCGTTCGGCTTTGGTGTGCTGGAAATTTATGGCAGGCGCCATGGATAAAAATCATGTTAAGCATATTTGGCGTCATTTTTGGCCAACATTGTTTTTACTACAATATTTTCTGTTCTACATAACCTCACCTTTTTGCAAGTGAAATTACGCAGTGGGAAAAGTGTTGTTAGCTTGTTAGCTTTTTTGTTAGTGTTGCAAAAATTCACTTGCCAGTTGCATAAGTTTTCCGTTGACAAAAATTTGTGGGCAGCGAGGGAAATAACTTTTAAATGCAAATAACTACCGCGATTCCATGCGTTATTCACCACCGTTGTTGCATTAAGCATTTTTTTTATTAAACAATTCGAATAGTGTGACGGAATGAAGAATACAATTTTAAGTGTTGACACTTTCTCAATGTGTAAAAGTGCAAATATGCCGAGTGCAATCAGCCCTGAGCTACCATCAAGCGGAATCTCAGTCGTCTCCTACAATCCTGATATCTCGTGATTTCTGTTGCAATTCCATTTTGTCGCCACGACTTGTCGCTAACGACCAACTAACACCCCCTTTGCTGCCATTACTGACTATTGTCTATGCTTTTTTACATGCATAGAAGAAACTTTTGCTACTTCTATTTTAGGATTTCTGTTGTAAATGTTACCAAGGAATAGGGGGAGAAAAAAACGAAGGGAATAAGTCGAAAAGAGTGAAAAAGCAGTGAGCGGTACAATATATAAAATCTCCCAATGGAATTGTGACGTGCAAGTAAGGAAAGGAAGGGGGAAAAAAAAAGTGTGGTGAGTGTTTTTAACGGACGCACTCTGTCGCCGCCATTCTAAACGAATAATTACATACGAATTTCGAACAGTGGGAAAAGTTTGAAAACAAAAAACTAAAATTATTTAGTGAATCTTAAAAATGTGCGAGAATTAAATTAATGCCAGTTTCATTCAATGACTAAGCTGAAATTTGATCTGATCAGTGCTTTAGGAGACTGTCACACAAAATGTCGGAAAAATTGTGAGAAGTATTTGAAAATTCAGGGTAACATGAGAGAACTGATTTTAGGGATTCGACGGGAACGCTACATCTGGAAGAAGCCACGGCCCACGGGCTCAAATTAAGAAAAATACATTAAGCGAACCTTGTAATGATGACAGTGAGAAAATGCAATTCGATTTTCAAATGATGACTAATTGTAATAAATAATTATAATGAATTGCTGAAGAGGGCAATTCAAATGTAAATGAGATTTTTTGTAGCTTCAAAACAACTTCAAAATGCTAAGAATTTGTACTCATTTTTTGAACGACACTTCACACTGTGCCAGCCTTCACTCACTTTTACTGCAGTTTTGGGGTGCATTTCACACGGTGCCGCCTTGCGAAAGGGTAGTGAGCCGTAATGGCATCGGGTTTGGGGGACGACGGAGGCGGATATGGTTGGTCTACCGCGGAAATGTGAAACTATGCGGCAAAGTTTTTTCTTCTCTCCCTGTTCGTTCCCGTTGGCTTATGTGTTTTTTTTTACCAACCAGGCGGTGGCTGCAGATGGAGACTTTGAGACTTTGTCTGCTACGGAAAGTGATATCCAAGACGTTGATTTGTGCAGGTTTTTATTTGCTGATGTTTTTGTTGTTGTTGTTGTGGTGGTGGTGGTGCAATTAAAATTGCTTGCATAGTGTCAAAGCGGTGGGGAAATTAAATTGCGGGCAAATGTTATTAAAAGAAATGTAGAAAGTATTGCAGTGTGGGTGGGCGGGTGGGTGCAGAGCAATGCCACAAGAAATGCAAAGGGGAAGGACTAAATATTAGGCAAGCGGTTTGTTTTAATCATAGTTGTTGGTTGTTGTCTTTGCCGCTTGACTTACGGGCGGGCAAAAACTGGCTGATTGCGTGAAATCAGGAAGGAATTTTAATTACGGTAATGGAAATTTACACACTAACGCAACGGGCGCGCGCACTCGACTAACTGTCGCCGACTGCAGAGCGAAGACTTTAATTAAATTTGAAGTGCCAACGCTGTGAACGCAACAGAACAGCGCAGCGGGACAAACAAGTGCAACACTATTTGGATAAGTTTTTGCTGGCAGTAAAATTTCGAATGCTAGTCCGACAGCGGTCTGTTTGCGTTTTGCGTAAATCTATGGCACGGTTTATGTTTTTCGCATTCCATTTTCCCCATCTGCTGCTTTGGCATTTTATTTAGTTGTGGCCAGTCGCGCGGCGCTGAGCTGCATTTTCACACAATGCAACCAAATGCAAATTACAAAGTCGAAATTGAGTAAATTTGATTTTTGCTCCATTTGGCATATTGCGGCGGAATTTCCATTCGAAATGAATTGGCAACGGCAACAATGGCGCGCGTGGGAGTGGTAGGTAACGGGACAGTTGCAGGTCGGACACATGCCACAATTTATGCCATTGCAATACAATTGCGATTTGTGCAAATTCACATGGACACCGCACGCTGCACTCCTGCTGCGGCGATCCTTTCGATTTGCTTTTGTTGCTGACAGTACATGTTTGCCATTTGCCAATATTTGCTGTGCTGCGACGTACAGCGCGAGTGGGCAAGTGGGCAGCTCATTTGCATGATGTATAATAATAACATTCGACAGAGCTGTTGTTTTGTTTGAAAGCATTTTTTATTGTATCTATGATAGTTGGGTTCAATAGAGTTGAGGTGCCAAGTACCTGGACCTCTTGATGAATCTGAATTGAACTGGTAATTTTACTTTCCCTGTATTAGCCCATTGCTGCTGAATCGTTACGCCTTTTGTGTAGTGTCGGTGATCAATTCTAATAAAAAGACATCATTGCACAGTGAACGACGATTGTATCAAAATTGCTTTTGCGTTGTTTTTATTCGGTAACACTTTGTTGTGGCCCTTCAAGTAGCATCACACATTGCTGGATGCAAGATCACAACGCAATAGACCAAAATAAGTACTTATTAAGCAATGCGATTGCCAATTGAATTTGAGTTTGGCCCCACACACGAGGCAGCTCCCCGGCTGCCGCACATCTCTCATTGCTGCCATTGCGAGCGAGTGTGCAGCTGTATATAATATTTTCCATTTTTTATGAGGATCTTCGCATTTCGAAAACTCAATTTTCATTTGCTGTTCTAGTTCTATTTTTGCTGTATCTACAAGTGGCGCGACTCGATTAGCTTTTCTCTGCGCTGTTTTTGTTTCTTTCGTTTTTTGTGTGCGTGAATCGATGCGATGAGTGTGCGCTATGACGACAACTGCGGTGATGTTGCTTTTGGCAGCCTGCATCTCTGACCTTATTTCAATTCAGTGTTTGTGTGCGTCTGTGCTCACCGCCACCGCCACCGCAGTGCTGAGCACCACAACACAACACAACAGACCGTACCGCCGCACCGCACCCCACACACGACGGCATTCTCTCGATACGAAAGCTGAAGGCCAACATTGTACATTTATTTGGCTTGACTTGATTTTCCTCTGTTCTGTGCGGTTCGCTTGTGTGCTGCCTCTGCTTGTTGGTTTGTTTGTTTGCTGTATGTTTGTGTGTGTTTTTGACTTGTTTGGTTGCAGTTGAATTTTTACTGGAAATTGTCAACTTCTGCTTCCCTCAATAGGCGACACACAATACAAATAACATATCCCAGTCGGAAATTTGGTAAGGTGATTCCAAAGTAATGCATGATTTATGCCTTATTTCGTATGCTGAAAACAGAACCGTACAGAAGTAAGGTATTCGTAAGCGAAGTTATGAATACTTCAATTTTAAGCTTACAAAGTAAGCAAGGAAAAGTATGCATGAAAAATATAAAAAAACGACGACGCCCGAACAGAGACAAATGCTTACCCGGTAAGGTATTCGTAAGCGAAGTTATGAATACTTCAATTTTAAGCTTACAAAGTAAGCAAGGAAAAGTATGCATGAAAAATATAAAAAAACGACGACGCCCGAACAGAGACAAATGCTTACCCGGTAAGGTATTCGTAAGCGAAGTTATGAATACTTCAATTTTAAGCTTACAAAGTAAGCAAGGAAAAGTATGCATGAAAATTAAAAAAAGATATAAGCTACCAAAAGTAAGGTATCAGTAAGGTATGTTCCGAGTAGCTCCGAGTTTGAAAGAAAACAGTGAATGAACAAACGTAGCGGGTTGGGCTCGATAGTCTAGAGGGTAGAGCGCTGGCTTTTCATGTCAGACGCCCTGGTTCGAATCCTAGCGCGGGCTGTTTGAACACTCATCTATTTCCATCGCTATCCACATGAATCAGTTGAGAATTACAAGAAAAACACAAGTCAAAATATCGCAGGCAATAATAAAATTTTTATTTTTATTGGAAAAAGTAATTATTTATTTGTAATCATTACGTATAGCTTACGCTGTAAGCTATATTGTAAGGCATACTGCTTACGTTGTATGCTATTGGTAAGCGAAACGGTAAGCATGTGTTCGGGAGATGCTTACTTTTTCAACTATGCGTAAAGCATGTTTGGTATGCGCTCACTTTTATAAAGTCCCATTACCTTATCATACGAAAAAGTAAACAGTATTTGGAATGCAAGCACGAAGTATTCCGAGCACTTTCTTTGCATTCCTTTCTATTTCCAATAGTAAGTGAGAGGGTAAGCATATATGATTCTCTTTATACTTTACGAAATAATGCTTACGTCAGGCGGCCATTTCCTTAAAAAAGTAATGGGAATTCGTAAGGGAAATATGGAGTACTCCACAACGAAAAATAAGCATTCCGTAATGCATTGATTCATCGTTCCATTTCCGACTGGGATGTAGTGGCCTGTGTTTGTGTGAGTGCAACTGGATTTCTTGCTTCTAATCTTGCCATTGGCTTAGTCCAGGTCGTCGTCGTCATTGCCATCGGCGTCATCGTCAAGCTAGCCTCACTGCAGCCAACCAGCCAGACACTGTGTTCCATTTCACCGTTGCACAGTGATTCGACTCCATACAACCGCGGGACAAAATTAGAATTAGTGGTCCGTTCTTCATAAAACTTGGTATACTAGTTAATCATGGTCTGCTGAATTGAAATCTCCATTTTGTTTTTTCTTAAACTTTTGTAGTTTGGCAAAGCCTGAGACTTAAATTTGCAATTTTCGTCATTTTTGTTCAAGTGTGTTGCCTAGATTTTTCAGATTATACATTTAATCGGTAACATCAACTTTGATAATTGCAAAAAAGAACAGAAATTGTCTTAGGACCCTTTAGTTTTGCAATAAAATTATAAAAATAGATGAATGTTTTGCATTTGTGCAGTTTTTTTTTTATTTTTTACGCTGATTGCATAGAGTAAGTTCGGGTAATGTCATATGGTCGGGTAATGTGATATAGGTGCTTATTTCACAAGTGCGTTGACCTTTTTCAAAATTTTTAAAACATCATAACAGCTAAAAAACTCGTGCTGCATGATTTTGGATGTGATTGCTTAAATAGTTTACCGTCAGTGTGATGAAGTGCTTTGAGTAGGCTTGCACAAGTTTTTGGTCACGAAGTTTGAAAACATAAAAGGTACAAAAAAAATATTATTACAAAGTTCGAGGGTAATCAGAAGTAAATCAGTGATATCGATTATAAGTTTGCGAGGTACGCTCTTCTCAACAAAATTATTATTGTTTTTTATGTATGTATTATGGCCACATCATTTCTTACAGCCCAATTCTGTACACTTGATAAATTCACCATATTGACTATTTGTCAAGAATTGGCATTCTATTCTTAAAAATAAAAGCTCTTTTCTTGATAAATTGTCAAAAGTGTGAATGCTATTGACAACAGCATACAAATTGAAATTTTGCTTATTGAAAATGGAAGAATTGTGCATGTTAACACTTTTAGCGGTTGAGGAGGATAGAAAAGAAGAAATCAGAGGCAGAAGAAAACAAATAATTTGCCTTCGTTAAGCGAAGAAGAATTCATGAAGAATTTCCGGCTGACTCGATCTTTGGGGCATCGATTACTTGAAGACTTGGCGCCACATGACACACAGAGAACATCGCTATCTTTGCCCAAACGCGTTCTGGCGGCATTGCATTTTTTGGACATGGATCCTACCAAAAATCCGTCGGTAATAACTGTAATTTGCCTATGAGCCAATCATCCGTCTCACAAAATAAGAATTTTTAACAAAAATTTAAAAATAATTTCAAAAAATACTTTTCTTTGAATTTTGTATTTGTCTTATTTTTGACAATTTGACAGCTATCGCATATTCACCTTATGTTGAATTAAATGAGCTTTTTACTTTATCAATGTTGCATCAGAATGCCAACAAAGCTTTTGCTTGATAAAAATCTTGACAAAAAACTAGTGTCCGACCGAATATTCGGTTTCGGTTTCGGTTTCGCCCAAATAAGTGGTTTCGGTTTCGGTTTCAGTTTCGGCCAAAAAATGGCCGAATAGCCGAAACCGAAACTTTCTAGAATATTTTTTTACATTTCATTGTGTAGCAGATATATAGTAAAAGGAGGAGTAATTTAGATGCCAGCAATGTAAACAAACTTCTTTTTTTAGCATATAATATTAAATTATTTAATTTTGAATATTAGCGAGTAAGGTACGAAAGGATGATTTCTTCTTGTTTACGTTTTTAAAAATTGAATAAATTGTTTTTATTAATAAGTATTTATTTATTTATGCTATGTTTGTTTGTTTGTTCTTTATTTACTTAATGTAAAATTCGTTTGTTGAAAAAAGTGCTTGATATGGTGATTTTTATTTCAACTAGAAAGTTTCGGTTTCGGTTTCGGCCGAATATTAAAAAAAAACCGAATATTCGGTTTCGGTTTCGGTTTCGGCCCAAAAAAGTGGTTTCGGTCGGACACTACAAAAAACCTTGATAAAAATTTAGTCAAGAATACGCAGAATCAGGCTGTTAATCTATATTAAAAGTTGCAGAAAATTCTTGGCAACCATTTATTTTTACAGTTTTTTTTACTCAATAGACTAATTTAATTAATTGACTGGCACGACAGCCCGCTTACGCGAGACTAAGGCCTAGCTTCCCGCAACTACCCGTGTTGTGCGTGTGAATTTGTACACGGGTTGAAGGGACCTACAGTTTAATGCCGGTTCCGAACGGCAGGTTGGGAGCTTTTTCATAAGCAATTTTTACTCTCAGAGGTTTGCCATTTCCAGCTGAGAGGACAGCCACCGAAAGAGAAAACGAGTTTTCCCGTTATTTTTTTAGGTGTTATTACAGGCAGTATTTGAACCTGAGGTTGCTGCCTGCGACTCGCGGTCCAACGCACTAACCAACTGAGCCACGGCGGCTGCCTCAATAGACTAAAAACCGAAAATATGTGTTTACATGTTTTTGTGAAAAAAGTTTCAACTTTGAGCCGCTTTTGCGGCACACACTAATTCATTTCGCACAGATTTTTTGGGGGTTTCTTAGTTGCAGTTTTACCTTTCAAATGACATCAAAATCGTTAAATTCTGAGACTATAAATTTTTTTGAATTTTGTCTATGGAACGAATCACTGTGCGTTGCTACATTTTTTATGCGATTGCTTTCTGTCGATTTGTGTGCGCGTAAGTTTACGATTCTGCGCCAACAACTCAAGTTATTCCCCAACTGTAGCTTTTACCGATTGTGCACATTGGTTACTGAGCAAAAGTTGTGCATTACAACTCTTTGCAATCTTAGGTTGGCAAGGTTGCTGAATAGTTGGAAAATTGCGCTCAAAGTTGGTGCAAAAATGTTGATAAGTTGAAGCTTGCAGCTCAAAGTTGCCAAGGGTTGTGAAATCCCTCAAGTAGTTTAACGCATTTTCAAGGCGCTGCATACACTGTGCGACAGCAAATTTCTCACATGCGAGAAAACTCTCTCTAAATTCGCGGGATTGTATCATGTATTATTTATTTCATTCATAATCATATTCGCGCAACAGTCACTTTAAGCTGTATTCGTATATCTGCAGCCACACACAGTCAGGAGGCTCGAATTCCCATTCAATTGAAATCAAACAACCAAATCTGTTCTCCGATGGCTTCTTCTGGCCACTAACATTGCAGTCGAGTGTGCAATAATAACAGTGGAAAGTGTCCCATATGACAGCGTTCGATACCTCACAAACAACTGAAACAAAAAATTGCAAACCAAATCACAAAGCGATAAAATGTAATTTAATCGTGTATCGGCAATGTCTAATTTCCAACAGCTATTAACACACAACATCTGTATGTATAAACATATATATATTGAATATATCTGGCGCAAAGAAACTGCCCATCGAGCGCATTGGCCACCAATCTAGCGCCGCCGAACGCAGTTAATCGCTTTTTCTCGCTCCACACTATAACCGGAATCGGATTCATTGCACTTAATTGGAAATTACGTGCAACGGTAATGCGAGTCAGCGAGCGTTCGGCACAAACAGGACTTGGCTGTTGCAATATTTACAGCCAGCGATTTCAATGCCGCACACGTTCCACACAAGCGGTTCACACACTTCGCGGAGATCAATAACCGTACATGGCACCATGGAATCAGCTTAAAGGCGTGTTAACATTTGCCTCTGAACAGTGGCGGCTTAAGGTGCTCGGGGGCCCGGGGCGGCGACGGCTGAGGGGGCCCCATAAAACGGTGCAGCATAAGTTTGCGTACAAAACTAATAAGGGGAATTTCCGGTTATGCTTTTGGCTTTTTTTTTTTAATTTGTATTCCATTGAACAGTAAACGGACTTTTATTTTTAAACGACGAGACAAATTATTTTTAAACGTATATGTGCTTGAAATTTTATAGAAAGCAATAGAATCCCAGAGAAAAAAATGAAAAATGGATAAAACTTTCGTGAAATTAGGAAAACTTTTGGGGGAGCAAATTCGTCATTTCCAAATGCCATCTTAAATCTCGAAAAAAACAGAAAATCTTGCTTCGTTACTACGATCTGGCCATTTTTTTAAGCTACCCGAGGAGGAGGATTCGATTGTCGACAAAAAATGGGCCAATCGCGTGCACCTAAAAATAAAAGTTTTTTCTAGACTAACTTTGGCCGCTGAACACGAAACTGAAAACCAAAAAATTTTTGAAGAAGCGTTTTCGAAAAATCTTCGAAAAACGATTTTTTTCCTGTTGTTTCAGTTATGAGCACATATCTCCTAAAATAATTATCCGATTAACACGAGCTGCCCGTCGTTCAGAAGATAATACCTTAGTGGCTTTTTAGTGATATATAGATTGTCCAAATCAGATGAGATTTGGGGAAGTTACTGACGGTTACTGACGGACCATACAAATTTTAATATAGACGCGAAACTAGAGATAATTTATAGTATTCTGGCATAGTCAGTATTAAATTCTCTGACCCAAAAGTCCTTTTTAAAGGACTTTAACATTTTAAGGAGATACACATTTCAATATTAAATATATGCGGTAGTTCAATGATGAAGATATGGGTATCAAATGAAAGAGGGAAATTGTCTCCATTTAACTAAATTTTCTATTTTGAACTTTCAGGACCAAAATATGTCAGGTATGGAAAACATACATGTTTTGGATTTCAGTCTGTAGATTCATACATCTAAATTTTATTCTATTTCAAGTTCTCAAGAAAGTTACCCCCTAGAAAACACTTTTATTTTTAGGTATATTTTTCGTGTCGAGTAGAAATCTTCAGAAATGTACAGAAATATTTTATAAAACCCAGTAGCAGTGACTTTATAAAAAAAGTCCTGAAAAAACATATTTCCCCTACATAACAGCATGTAAGAAGCCCATATTTAGCTTACTTACAAGGAGCATAGAATTGCCTTCGAAAACCGGATTTCCGGGACGATGTGTTGTTATCCAACCAATAATTATAATAATAATAATAATAACTGTAAATTTGTTTGACTTCTACAAAATTTAATGAGGTTAAGTGATTGTGTAATTCACACAAGTTTACAAGCAAACTCTAAGATTGCGATATTTAATTTTTAACTTAGAATTTTGTATTTGCATATTTTGCACAAAATTTGAAGTTAAAAATTGCAATCTTCGAGGGAAAATTTTTTGAAAATTTGCAAACAATTGTTGTTGTTCTTGCTTTTATTGAACTGAATTTGTTATTGCCATTTCAAAGTCAATTGTCGATACTGTGTCTCTTTCAATTGATAAATGTGACAAACGACTTAGTCTTTCATCAACCATTGTGGAGCGCAAATAGTTTTTTACAAGTTTCAGTTTTGAAAACTTGAAATTTTTATATAGTTACAAGCTTCTCTCGGGGGCCCCCCGCAGCCCGGGGCCCGGGGCGGTCCGCCCCTCCGCCCCCCCTCTTAAGCCGCTACTGCCTCTGAACGTTATTTACTATACAGTTTTACGCCCAATGCGAGTACGGCAGCTCTCAGTCTCTGAAATTCGAAAGGTAGTAGAGCGAATATCATAGATACGAGGAAGACTTTCGTTTCATTGTAATAACTCTGTACTGAAGTGGCAGACCATATTTTCTTTGATGGGGGTTTTAGAAAATGTAAGCGCGATTTTAGAAATTTTTTTGCAATACTTATTCAAGTCATTGATTGACCTCTTAAGGGTTCAGTTGGCAATTCAAAATTCAATAATTTTTTAAAATGGTTTAATCAGGTTTCTAAATGATGTTGTACGATATGATAGTCTGCTCATCTCCTGGGCTAGCACAACTTAATCTGAGGCAAGTAATGAATACCCAAACAGAGCAAACACCAGATCGCTTCATGAACACACGCATGCAAGACGACAAAGCAGATCTGGCCTACAATCAACCAGAGCAGATCCAACTGAACAAACCTTTTATAGGGTTGGTGGTTGGAATCATATCTGAACACTGCCTCATTGGTCAACGCACCAACGGATTGGGATTATTCCACAATGACTTCGGCAGAAGCGTTGAAGGAAGAAAAGCGTTGAACATCACCTTTGCCAAGTCCCGGCGTTAGGAAGGACAACTCCATGTGGTGACACAATGCGCCACTTTGTTTAATTGTAGTCTCTAACAACACCACTTAACCTTACTCAACGAGGCACTATATGAGTACTATTTCAAATGTTTAGTATTTTTATTATTTGATGTTATTTTCGTTTTGATCACTGTTTCAGTGACTTTAAAAGATAGTCTGCACAACCATATTCATACACAACCAATGCACAACCATTCATACAATGCCAATACATATTGTCTTAAAAAATTGTAGGCGATTTAACACATTTTTCGTAATAAATACTTATTAAAGGTGCCACTGTCTTGAGACTAAAATCAATCTAGTTCATTTTATCCGTACATGGCCTAAGCATTGCCTTCGAATGTTTTTAATATTTCTTTTCCCACATATAGACCAAAAAGTTGGTCAGTGCGCCGACCGTGTTGCACAAGTTTCCTAATGCGTACAAGTAGAAGTGTGTTTCCGACACTTGTGCCAACTTTGTTCACTTTCCAGTAGGCACTGCAATGTGAACATTAAATATACCTAAATGATCCGTACACATTTGTAGCTTTGTAGCCAACTAGTCATCAAGTGTATTCGAAAAGTTGTCTTTGAGTTTCAGTTTACGCTCGAGTTCGAGGTTTGAAGCGGTTCACTTGAACTCGGATCAGTTGGATTCGGTTCGGTTGCAGTGCATTTTGTTGTCATGGCTGGTTGCACGTTGCGTTAGTTTTTGCTCTCTACTCGTGTCTGTTTACGGAATTTTTGCCAATTGCACATTGCAATGCCAACCTATTTGCGCGCAACTCCGGCATACCCCACTCCGTCACCTGCGCTCATCACTGAATGACAGCTGCCTAGTCGGTTGGTTGCCTCGTTAGTTGCCGCCGCATTTGCCAAAGTTTACACCGAACTATCGCGTTTGCAGCCATTGGCACTGCGGTTTGCTGTCGCCAACTGGCTGGGGATTCGGTGAATTCGTTGCATTACTTTGACGGCTGGTATTAGGCGGTTTTCGGTGTGAGTTCAGCGACTGAAATGCGAGCACACAGCAAGCGGAAGAGTCAGCTAGCCAGCCAACGAGCCAACATGATTTAATCATTTTATTCATACTTTTAGGTCAGAGAAGCTGCCGACAGCAACACTCAGCTGCAAGCTAACTGTGTCAGATTGTAGTTGCTGCCGGACGACATCGCATCGGTTAGGGGCGCGCACTGTTGTTTCGCTAACGCGTCAGCCTGCAGCAATGCTGTTGCACAATTTTCACCACCACCATCCATCTATTCCACTTAGGACTTCGGTCCTTGAAGCACCCCTTCCCGGCGCCAGCTGCCTTCTTTCCATGGCAACACTCGGCGTTCTAACTCCATTCAGTTTTGTATGTGTGTGTGTGTGTGTGTGTTTCACTCTTCTTTCCACTCCACATACCCTTAGGTCCAGCTTTAGTGTTGTTGGCTTTGTCTGCCAGTCAGTGTCACCGATGCTGTCAGCGCTGCCGTTACCGCCTTTCGACTTCCAATCAACTGTGCAAAATGTGATAATATTTTCCAATTTACTCCCTGCAACAGCATCAATTATTCATTGCTGCGCACCACCGAACGCCGTTGTTCACCCCATCGCCCCCAAACCTCTCACTGGACCAGCGCCAACGGCAGCAGCAGTAGCACGAGGCGCAGGTGGATTGCGCGAAGGAGTTGGGCCATTTGGGGTTGTTTGCTTGTTGGTTCTTTCAGGTGGTGGCGGCGGCGGCTGCTGCGTCGAATGCGTTGGGATTACTTTAATGAAAAGCTTACAATTGCAATAAGTGAATTGAAGGAATGTCATTTCATTTCGAATATGCCACAAATGGCATTTCGCCATAAATTTTACGACTGGGACACATCCACTGACGGCTGGGGGATGCTGTCGTGTCGGGGCAACGTTTTTCCCGCCAACCGATGCAATGGCTTTTGTAATAACATTATTGTTGAAATACGTAAAGGTGAAGTTGGGCGCGGGGGTCAGAAATCATGAGCGCGACATTGGGCGAGTTCTATTTTGGGGGACTGCACTTGGAGAAATTGGGTACTCCGATTATGAAAATCTGTACTAATAGAACTTTTCGAAGACTTGCTTAAGGTGATGCGATTGTAATTTTGAAAGAAGGTATTTCAAATGGGTTGTCTAGGACTGATATCGATAGTGGCGTCGGTATTGTGTATATTGTATTGGGATAAATACATATTTATGAGTTACTGAGTTCTTTCGGCGATTGCCCTCACAGCAAGCTATGTGATACCTTTGTGGATAAAATTAGAAATCACTTTCGACAACTCTTGCAGATTCAGTCTGGAGGGCACACACTTTGGCATACTTGCTGAGGACAGAATAGATCTTTAAGAATGCAATATTGTCAGTGTCAGAAAGGACCTTCTTCATGGTTAGATTCACTTATTCTTATCATTTATATATACGAACTTTTTCGGATTGAATTCGTCTCTCCCAATGATTGTGGGTGTTTGTTTTCCTATCCTTCGTAACAATTCCAATGTACTTTTTCTCTCTATACTTCTAATTCTAAAATAACTGCCTCTTTGTAACGTCGTACAGTCAAAAGTCAAACGCAAAACCTCTTCAATGGAGTTCGACTGGCGTTATTGCCGGTAAACACTCGCGGAAGTTTATTTGCGCCGACATTGTAGGAACAATAATTGACGTTAACTTCAGCAACAGTGGCGATAATTGTCGGTGAGCAAACAATCGACAGTAGACAGTTATCGAGGCAATTACCGCAGAAGCCAAAATTAAGTTGGTGACAAAAACTGTCAACAACAGCAGCGCCGAAGATTCGCTGAAGACAGCGCAAACTTTTTGCATCATTTGTTAAAAGTGAAAATACAATAAAGCGCAAGAGAGTGAATGACGCAAAGAAATTAATGAAAAAAGACACGAAGAAGACCTGAAAGAAGTGGCATGAAAAATTGATGTTGCCGAAGGAAGCGTCAGCAGACAGCAGTCGGAAGCGGACAAGACGTAAGCCCGAGGAAGTTGCATTAATAAAATGGCGCGTTGGCGTTCGCGCTCGCTATTCTCCACTTCAACTCACAACCAATCAGCGGACAAAGCGGGTTCGCCCCCCCCTCCTAACACACACACACACCACACTTTCACGCTGCCTGACGCTGAAAAACAAAAGAATTCCCATGATGACACTATGCAATGAAAGAATTACAAGTCGGGGACGCAGGACAGCAGCAATAAATACGCAACGTATAAAAAATTACACAGACTCACTCCCGAAGTTCGACAAAGGATAGCGGATAGCAATTGAAAAACAACAATGCGAGCCAGTAAATAAATGAAACCGTATCACTGTGTGGCGCTCGTTGTGGGCGGCTGAGCGGTGCTAAAATTTGCCCGCTTGCGACATTTTGTTTTTTTACTGTCGAAAATTGCAGGAATTTCGCAACATTTTTCGCGCTGCGACCAAAACCCCATTAAAGTTTTAGCCCGAACGTAGAGGCGTGAACGCCTCTAAGTACGCGAGTGTATGAAATAAAATCAGCTCGAGAACTTGCGCGGCGGCCGCCAAATTGGGTGTTTGGTGGGCGGCGACTTTTGCTGCCAACGATGTGACGCGCAAAAAGTTTCATTGACTGCCCGCCGTAATGTATGGCCGACTGGAAGGCGTAAAGATAGCGTCGGCCGCTGGCAAGTGCGAGTTTTCGATTTACGGTCCGCGTAAGTTTCACACCCAGCCGCAAGACAAAGCACCACGTCTAATGCAAGAGTAATCGATTTTTGGGCGCTCGTTGTCAGTTGCAACTTGTCGGAAATTTAATATTGAAAAACAAAACAAAAAGTAAAATGTTGTTGTATAAAAAGAAAAGGTCGAAGTAAAAGCTTTTTTAATTGCAAGTGTTTATGATGAAAATTATGCATTTGAAAAGCAAACGAACGTCGACAAGGTGAACGCGATACGATGAATTACTAATTTATGTGGGAAAAGGGGCGAGGAGAACATTTGAAGGTCAACGTGTAAGAAATTACGGCTTACTGACAATGATTGCTACTCATTTGACCTCATTTTTATTTATGGATAATAAAAAAAAGGTTATCAACAAAACGGAATGAAATCAATTTATAAATCACTTATACAATATTTAATATTTATATAAATATTGATATATTTATTATCTATGTATATATTATTTATATGTGTTTGCAGGATGGAAGCGTCCTACAGTTTCTTGGGCAAGCATTTTACTTTCAGTGTTCTTTCGTGTGAGTTTCTTAGATTTTCGTTGCTATTTAGCTAAGGCAGGCAAATTCGTTCAACACAAAAAATTGTGTTAGATATAGCATTGCAATCATTTTATGACTTTTTATGCTACTATATATATATATAACTTCCGTTACAAATGCTACGCAAATATCTTGCGTAATTTTATCGTTTTTCGGTAGGAAAACTACAACAGCACGTGCCGAGCCAAACAATGACCAAACACAAACAATTAGACGCCGTTTTACGACACCACCAGACACACGCTGCCGACCCCAGTAGGAAAATGGTAAGGTGCTTACCAGAGTAATGAATGTTTTCCTCCACCTTTTGGAGGTGGCAACGGAATGCTACCAAAAGTAAGGTATCAGTAAGGTACTTTCCGGGTACCTCCTAGTAGTAGCTTACGCTAAGAAAGCAAACAAGAAGGCACAAGAAGTGCGAAAAAAACCCGATTTAAAACCCGAATGATTGTTCGTATCGTCCCTTCCAAGTGCACTTTACTTTGTAATATACGTGGAATGTACATTTAAGTAGAACAAATCTAGAAGAAAGAAGTGATTTGGCCTCGGTAGTCCAGAGGGTAGCGCGCTGACTTTTCATGCCAGAGGCCCAGGTTCAATTCCCAGCGTGGACTGTTTTAAACACTCGTCTATTTCCATCGCTTTCCATATGAAGCAGTTGAGAATTATAAGAAACGCACAAGTCAACTTTTCGCAGGCAATGGAAAAATGTCCCTATATGTCTACCTTCCATCGTAAGTGAAGAAATCAACAGTGCTTACGTTATCCGTAGCGAGGAAGGCATAAACTGAATAGGTCATTTTATTTTTCATAATTTAAAGCCCATTCCAATAGCACATTACGGACTCCTTACGTTTTCCTTCATACCGCCACATTACTAAGTAAAGTACATTTGAATGCGAAGCCGTACAATTCCGAAGGATTTTGCTATGATACCATTTGTACTTTACAAAATCATGCATGATCCGGCGGCCATGTTCTGTACAAACGTAGTGGGCGTTTGGCATGGAAGTTGGAATGCTTACCGGATGAAAAGTAAGTATGCTGTAATGAATTACGGAAGATGTCACTTTCCTACTGGGACACGATGTACAAAACATACGCGCACACACACATGTAGCCGCGCATGCCGCAAGCACAGCTGGCCGCGGACAGTGTGACGTGTGTGTGTGAAGTTTTGTACGAGCACGAGTCTCGATTGTGTGTGTGTGGGTCCTGCATGTTCTGCGAAATTCAATACTCACTTGAATGCTCAATTAGACAAGTAATTAATTTTCTATGTATTTTTTTATTGCTAATATCAGGTTTATGTATTCCCTCGGCATAATTAAAAAATGAACGTTCAAGTGCCTGCAAATATGCAAGCATTTTATTGATTTGGTCAGTGGGAGGTTTGCTTTGTATGCTTGTCCATTGTCATCTCTGTAAATATGTGCAAAAGTGTTGTTTGTCGTTTTGTGGGCGTTTTTGCCGTTGGCTTACTAAATGTTGTTTATTTTGCATTGAGAGCAAAAGTGCTACAAGTACACATATATTTTTAGGCGTTTGAAAGAAACACTATGTTTTTGACACCGATAACATGTGCGAATATCAATTAACACTAGAATGCCCGACAATCTGACCTACTTAAAATGTCCATATGTAGTCATTTTGACAATATTGTTTACTGACTTTTTTATTTTATTGGTTTTTACGTAGCAAATATGAATAAATGCACATGAGATTAAATTAAAATAGGTACTTCATTTTTATTTTTTTATGGTTTACAAAGTAAATTCATTTAAATATAATGGCGTACTTTACACATCAATGGGATAAATTGGAATGAAATTTGGAACTTGTGAATGAATTTTGTAAGTGAATTGTGGATTGAAAAACTTGGGAACTCTCGCAAACTACTATGATATTTTTTTTTTAATATTTGCAATTATTTGAAATTTTCATATTTTGCAATTGAAGATGCATTTTTGTCTATTTATCAGTAAGATTTGAAAATTTTATAACATAGGTAGTCAACATGACTCCTTTTGGGCATTTAAGGTAAATGTTGCAAAATTGGCGTACAAATTTCTTTTACAATATTTTTAATTTATTTATTCCATTTAACTTCAAAAGTTAGTAAAAGTCACGTAAGATATTTTTTTTAGAAAGCGATGCAATAAAAGTTATTCACAATAAAAGACCTCAATGTAGTCAAAATGACTACCTTGGGCATTCTAGTGTTAAAAAGAAAAACACAATGGACAATTAAATTACTCGCATATTTGTTGCTATAATTTCAAGCACATTCCATTTAATGGGAGAAAAACTCGTTTGTAATTGCACTTTATTGGCTTTTGTAAAGGAATGTGTCAGAAATTTTCAATAATTTGACTCTAGAAAAAAATTAATTGAAAACATTGAATATTTTACGCATAAATTCAAATAACAATAAAAACAAAAACATTGAAATTTATTAATTTCATATATTGTGAATACTTGAAATTCTTCTTCAACAAATGTGGTCGAATTTTCAATTTCGCCTCGGAGCACCGAACGCAAACCAAGCAGACACGACTATTTGTGTTTTGGCAAAGTGAAAAATCAATTTTTCCTCGTAGTCCCCATCACGCACACACCGCACCAGCTGCCAATAAATTGAAGGGCGTGTACATAAATCAGCGAATTGTTTATTATTGTATGTGGTTGCGGTAAATATGTAAATACAACTTGCGCATTCGGCTTATTTACTGCGCCCACTGTAATTTACTATATTTCATATTTTTCGTATTCCCTGTGCTTTCATTTGTGCTTTCGCCATTCGTTGCCAGTCTGTCATTTCGTACGATTTGCACAAAAGACGCGCCTGTCGAAGGCCATTGTTGTCACTGCTGCGGCTGCGTCAGTGCCAGTCGATTGAATTTCCTGCACGCTGCGGCGACAACGAAGGAGAAATGTTAATAACGCAAGAAAATGTTAATGAAAAAATGGCTTGTTTAAAATGCAGCGAGCGAATTGTGTAATAAGACGGAACTTACGTGTTGGCAGATAATTACTGCCTTCCCACTACCAGCCGCAACGGGCGGAGAAGTGAACAAATGAAGCAGCAAAGCCGAACACAATGGCTCACTTAGTAGAAGCGAGGTGCAATATTTGTGAAATTGGCGACGGCGACAGGTGAATAGTGCATTACATATGTAAAGCAGAAATGCCACTTTAAAAACTTTAAACAAAATGTAGAATACTTTTGGGCTGTGTTTCCAATACCATGAACCCATCGATTTCGACTGGAAATGAAGATTGATGTTGATGTCTATTGTATTTAAAATCGATTGAATAAAACGTTATCTGTCCGGCACACGGCAGTGCGCGTGGACACTGAGGTGCGTCGGAATGGGTACAGGTTTGGGCTAGAAAATCACGGCATACTTTCTGCGTTGGCCAAACGATATTTTGGGTAATTGAATACGCCGACGTTGGGCGAACAAGCACACACTAAGCTGACATTCATTTGACAGCTGTACCCAAGCAGCCTAACCACCAAACAACGCCATCACAATTTCATGTCAAAGTCTGAAAGCACCTGGGAACAACACAACCTAACACACACACACACACACACACACATTCTGTCGTGTGGCTGTGTGTAGTTGTTGGCCTATGGACTTCGATTCGTTGCTGCCGCTGCAATGTGACAGGCGAGACCGTGCTGTAATTTTTCATGTCTCCTTTTCTCGGGTTGAATTCGAACGTGTGTTGCTGTGTTGTTGGCGAGCTGCACTGTTTTCGGTTATGTATGAGTTTTAGGCGCGCTCGTGTGCAGGCGCCTAAAAGCACACAACAGCGTTTTAATTTGATAAGCAATCTTGCATTCAGCTGCTGCTGCGCAACTTTTAAAGCAAATATTGAATTACCGTTGTTGCTGGATCGCGTTTGCCAGCCACCTGCCAACAGTCGTTGCGGCGGCTGTCTGCGCTGAGTGGGTGTATGGCATACTTTTAGGTGCCTAAGTGAAAATTCACATTCTAATGCACTCGTCTTGCGCGCCGCATACTAAGCAGCGCGGCCGCCCGCTGCCGGTGAGAGCCCGCAAGCGAACGAAAACATCAAAAGGCAGCAGGCAGTCGCAGCAACACAACACTGTGCTGAAGGCAAATATTAATGCGGAAGTTTTATGCAAATGCGATTACTTCACGCGCCGCGCGATGCAGCGAGAGAATGTGCGCAGAGGGGCAAAACTGAAATATTGTACATTACATTACATCAGCAGCAGCGGCAGCGGCAGTGGCGACGACACAAACACCGACACGTTGAGCGTGTGGCAAGACGGTGAGGAAAATACGTAAATGCACGCCGCACTCGAGTGTGTGCAGCGAAGAAGCACGTCAAGTGCTTAATGATGATATGCGGCGCTGCACTGCGAGCGGTACAGGACGGGTGGCAGAGTGGCTTCAGCGGCGCTGCTGCAATGCTTTCACGTAATTTACATCAGCAGCAGCAGCAGCAACAAAAATAACAACAGCACCAAACAATATTAAGGAGGGTCAGCAGCAGCTGCGCAAGCGTAAAATCCCCACTACAACACAAAAGAAAGTGTGTAAAAAAAGTGTTGCGGCAAAGCAAAGCAGAAGCCCGAGTAACAACTATTAATAATAGCAACAGAGCAACAACAACAACCAACGCTGCACATTACGTCAACTTAATTTGCTTTAGGGCAGTGTCGGCTTATGCCAACGAAAAGTATGCAATATTTTGTTTTCTTGTAAATTAAGTCATCGGACATATTCGTCAAATGCATTGCGGCATTTTCCACCTCGTGCAGCACATTACCTGGGTGCAACTAGTTTTGACCAAGCAACCACTGAACTCTATTACCAACATTAATTACTTCACTGATAACACCGTGCGACAGTATTTTTCACACCGGGAAAAATCCATATGTGCGTGAAACTAGAGACCAACTATAGTAATACTGCGTACTCAGTTTTTCATTTTTACATTCTTTGTCCTTTTAAAAGGACTTCAAAATTTTGAAGGGGATAAAAAATAAAAAAAAATATAAATAATACTTAACCCAGTTGGAATATGGCGATATGTAACATATATCAAATGAAAGAGGAAAGGCTCAAGAATTTAAATAAAATTGATTTTGTATCTATTTGTAAAAAAAGGATATGAAAAAGGTCCTTTGAAAATTTGTCCATATCTCCTTGATCAGGTGTCAAAATTTCATTCACAGTACAACTATAGTACAAATATTCTAATTTGTTTGAGTATCAGTATTTTAAGTAATAAAAAGATACAAAATCAATGAAGCGAGAATAATGAAATTTTGACATAACATACTTACTTTTCAAGAAAATTCTACATAAAATTTCATGGATATAAAGGATTACAATTTGCAAAGGACCTTTTTCATATCCTTTTTTACAAATAGATAAAAAATCAATTTTATTTAAATTCTTGATCCTTTCCTCTTTCATTTGATATACATACATATCGCCATATTCCAACTGGGTTAAGTATTTTTTATATTTTTTATCTCCTTCAAAATTTTGAAGTCCTTTTAAAAGGACAAAGGATATATGTTTGGTCTCTAGTCCAATATGGCCCATATGGATTTTTTTGTGAAAAATGTTTTTAATTTTTGTCGCACGGTGTAATTTATCTACTCTTGCTGGAGACCCAATGCGTTCTCTGTCCGTCCACTTTCAGCCAATCCAACCCAGACTGCAGCAATTTTCCAAGCACTTTTCGTACCGTCCTCAATCTTGCGAGTTTCTTCCACCAACTCAACGTTGTTTGCGGCTATAAAATAGTGTTGAGTGCTAGTTACATAAAAACGGTTCGAAAATAGTTGCAGTAAGAAAATAAATTGCAAAAAATAAAACAGAAAAAATATAAAAATAGCAAAAAAGAGAAAAACCACACTGCATACGGAAAAGTTTTACAACTTTCATTATAGTTGCGGTTGCATTGCTAATGCGCCTGCAGTGCAATATGGGGTGCAATGCGTGGGAGTGTGTGTGTGTGCGTGTATGTGTGCTGCTTACAACTGAGTGCAGTAAATAGCAGCAAAGTATTTCAATTTAAATTAGCCAGGCCATTAAGATTATCTAAGCACGGCCCCTGAATTCGCCCAGCTTGACGCTTTCGCACATGCATTCGCCAGCTGATGATTTGTTGCGACATTTCGCCATGCAACATTTCCTCAGCTGCTGTGCGATCGCACACTCACACACACATACACACAAACATTAGTGCAGCGCTGACGGCCAAAGTGTATGGTGGGTGAGCGACTGAGAGAAATGTTTAAGTTAGTCCGTAAAAGTTGCATCCAGTTGGCGGCGGCAGTTGCTTAAAGTTTCAGCAGTTTTGTCGCATTTTCGCCATGTTGGGCTTTTTCTCACTACTTTGTGCACATTTGCTGTACGTTATTTTGCGCATTATTTATGACGACAGTGGAAAAGCGCACGCCGCAGGCACACACACTCACACACACACACACGCACAGTTATTGTCTCGATTTTTGCTTTGTGCCCGAGGCATTATTGCATAATAATGGCCCCAATTGCTGGCGCTTCGTATTGTGTGCAATTCGTCTTTTTCGCCGCATTACCTTTTGCATTGCGGCAATGGCTGTGGTTGTTGTTTTCTGCTGCCCAGATTTCTCCTATGTTTGACAAAAACAAAAGCAAAATAGCTCTGTATTGTTTTAATTTGAATATTTTAAAACGATGTGATGCGTGGAAACTTTTCGTTTTCGTCCTTTCGCCACGTCTTCTTCTCCCCTTTCTCGCGGCGTTTTTCGCCACTTGGCGCTCAACTATGCTTTCAACGTGATAAGTAATTTCGCAGGCAACAAAACTTTTCATTTCGCTGAAAAATGAAGTATAACCATTTTGTGTGGCATATTTTTAGGCGCGGAGACGTACTTTAAATGTATTTGCGCATATGTTTCCACATGTTGCGACATCTTTCAGCGGCAGTGCCACAAAATTAACATTACTGCCATATTTATCACATACTTTGGAATGCCAGAAAAACAACAACACAACTAAACATACGAACACAAATACGAGCCAGCAAAACTGTCTGTGCCATGTGCAATAAAATGAAAATTTAAATCAAACAATTTTACTGCTGGCAAAATATTTTATGCGTACGTGCGGTCGTAAACATTTTGCGAAAGCGTCGCAGCGCGTGTAAATCTGTGTGTGTGCTTCAAGTACACTGCCATACATACTTCAGCTAACGCCTAAAAGTATGCAATGCGTTTGTGATTTTGTGATGGCATACAATTACATTTAATGTGCCCAATTTTTAACATGTCGCACACAGCCACACACACACACACACGTAACTACACAGAGACACAACATGCTGGCCCTCGTGCCTGTTGTACGCTAAATTGTGTGGGTGTTTGCTTCCGCTGAAAGCACACTTTGCATCACTCATTCACACACAGACGCGCGCGCGCCATTTCCATACGCACACTTCTACCGCAGGCAGGCCACATGAAGCCATTTTTCGCACACCCGCCCACAACCTCCGACCAGCCAAACAATACTGCAAATGTTGTGATTGCGGCTATTTTGCTTTGCGGTGCGCCTAAATGTATGTGAGGCAATGAATTTCAAGAATCTCCTACGCCGCGCGCATGCAGACAACATTTTCAAGGGATCTTGTAGAAAATTAGCCCAATTGTCTGGCCTCCTGGGCCGCCCGCATGCTCGGCATAAAGCCGGCTTTAATGCCGGCCGCTGTTTACATAAATGTATACGTATGCGCTCTTTGTACTTCCTTAGCAGCACAAACTAAAATTATTAAAAGTAATGCACACTTTTCGGGTTTTCATAATTCTATTTGTTTCAGAAATACAATAACGAGAATTTCCCACACACTCTTTCACCCTTTCGCCAACGAGTACACAAAGTCGACTTTGAGATCATAAAGCCGTAAAATGTCCTCGGAGTGCGATTTGTGTACGTGTGCTGCCTTCTGTAAATGCCAGTTATGTGGCTTTGTGTGCAGCTGACAAACGCCTAAAAGTATGCAATTTCAATTTATAAATACAAGTGGGGGAAAGCGTTGCTTTTAATTTAAATGTTTGGCTTTGCTGAGGATTAAGCAATTTCACAGCGAAACACTCTTACACACACACACGCACGCGCGCGTAGAGGGCGTCGCTGATAATTGAAACTGCGCTCAAATTCATTATGAGTTTGTGCCTAAATGTATGCTAAGCTTGCGGTTTCCTTAAACTTTCGTATAGTTACAAAGCCGCAGCTGTGCGTAATTCATTTTCATTGTAGTTGGGCGGAGAATGAAAGTTTCCCAGTTAAGTTAAAGTGAGTTTAAATGTGGGTCGACCGAAAATGCCATCACAACTGATAAATTATAATTTAAAACATGCGACTTTTGTGACATTGTCGACGCCATTCAAAGCGTGAACTAATATCTACACGCCGGCGGATTAAGGCAAAGTTGCACCAACTTCATTAATTAGCGAATTGTGTGCTGACCGCCTTAAATTAAACGCCGCAATAGCACGCTCCGCGCCTGTCTGTCTGTCTGCCTGGCGGCCATCAGCGAAAGGGTGTCAAAAGTTCATGCATAATACGCAACATTGCAGCGCCACGACAAACGCTACGACAAATTTGTTGCATAAATAATTTATGAACGCGCTGTTGCCATGCAACAAGCCACCACACCACGGTGACTACAATGTACAATGCCGCGCCAAGCGGGTGGCCGTCACATGACTTATCTGACTTAAGTCGACACTGCCGTGTCGTAAATGGTGGCGCCAACCGAAGGCGAGGTTAGTTCGTGCGACCGGCGCTAACATGAGCGAACGGACTGAAGGACAGCCAAAGTAAAGGAAAAATTAAAAGTGGGCTGGCACAGTGAAACACCACCCCCACTAATACTAATGTATGTCTACCAAACATAGAGACAGCTCTGATAGAGGGGGTATAACAGCTGATGGGGTTGGTTTCATGACGCAGCTGGCAAGTCTGAAGAAGGTGAAAAATTCGATTGTTGCGTCTATGCAATCGTCCACGTAGCATAAATTTATACAAGGTGCAACCCAAAGTAAACAGGACTTTTATAAAATAAAGAAAACGGATGATTATTTTTGTATAATTCTTTTTATTTATTCAAAATACTCTCCTTCTGCTTCGATACAACGTTTTGCACGGTCCAAAAGCATTTGGAATGAGTGTTTTAGGTCATCGGCCGGCATCGCCTTCAGAATGTTGGTACAAGCCTTTTGGATGTCCTCAACGTCCTTATAACGGTTTCCTTTCATCGGCAAATGCAACTGACCGAATAAGTAGAAGTCACAGGGAGCCATATCAGGCGAATACGGTGAATGATTGATGGTAAAAATTCGATTTTTGGTCAAATAATCGGTCGTAACTAGGGCTCTGTGAGCCGGTGCATTATCATGCAATAAACGCCAACTTCCTTCCTCGCGATATTCTGGCCGAATACGACGAATGCGATGCACCAAACGCTTCAAAACTTCAACATAAAACAAAGCGTTAATTGTTTTTCCCGGTGGAACAAACTCTCGATGAATTATTCCCTTTGAATCGTAGAAACAAATGAGATGAGTTTTGATTTTTGACTTCTCACGGCGGGTTTTTTTCGGATTTGGCTCATCTGGGTGCTTCCATTCGGCACTTTGACGCTTTGTTTCGGGATCATATTGAAAGCACCACGTTTCGTCACCGGTTACGATGTTGAACAAGAAATTTGGATCACGTCTGGCTTCCCGAACGATGTCTTTTGCGTGCTCAATTCTCTGCGCTTTTTGGTCGTCGGTTAAAGTGTGCGGAATGAAGCGAGAACACACTTTACGGAGACCCAAATGTTCGGTTAAAATGCGATCAATTGATGTTTTGGAGATGTTCAATTCCATTTCCATCAATTCCAATGATGATTTTGGCTGCATTTTGATAAAATCACGCACAGTTTTGATGGCATCGTCAGTAATCACAAATTTCGACTGGCCGACGTGTTCGTCGTCATTCAAGTCTTCACGACCATTCTTGAATCGATTCAACCACTCATTAACACGGCCACGGGATAAACAATCATCACCATAAACTTGCTTTAACAATTTAAACGTTTCGGTAAAAGTTTTACCAAGTTTAAAACAGAACTTAATATTAGCTCTTTGTTCGATCGACATTCTCGTACCAAAGTTAAAAACATACTGTCACATTGAGCGGGATATTTCGGCGTCTACTTGACCAAATGTCATGAAATTTAGACAGTATGTGAATGAAAGATGTACCTTTCCAACGCATGTCCTCACACATAGATGGCGCCACCAGAAACGTCCCTATTGCAAAAGTCCTGTTTACTTTGGGACGCACCTTGTATATTACATATAATATAAATACAAGACATCTTGTTAAAGGTGTGCGACTTGGAACTAGAACAATAGGGTGGCTTAGATGCCTAAAAGTATACTACGAAAGTGCTGTCGATGCTGTTGAAAGAAGGCGACAAATAATCACTGCATTTGGTGAACTTTTGCGTTGCGAAAAGCGATCCAGCAGTTGCCTTAGGGTTACAAACACGTACGTACGTATATGGATATATAGTACGTACATATGTAACATATAAGCGAGAAAAACATTTAGCAATTGCTGCATGTACCTATACACTTTGTTCTTTGTTTCGTTGCTTTGCCGTCACACCCACACTTAAGTAGTCCAATGCTGTATTCCGCAAATTATACTTTTAGAGCAAGTATTGTTGTTGTATTGTTGGCAACACATATTTTAATATGTGAATGAACCTGTGCGGCCGTAGCAGCAGCTCGTAGTCCTGGCCTGCGGCAGCGCATCACTTGAAGAGCGCCTGCTGCTGTATTCTTCTCAGTGCCAAGCCGCGGTGACAGCTGCGCACAAATGACTTGACACCAAAAGGGCAGGTGGCATCGCAGCAGGACGCGGTGGCGACGGCGACTTTCTTTGTCTGGGATTAATTAAAACAATCTGCTCCGCCGTACGGCAGCACGATTACCACTGCTTTCGGTGCTGTCTAACACGACTGCAACAACTTCGAGTGCGCTGAACGCCAGGCGAACGCCGAAGCGCCGGGAAGGAGATTAGGTGGCTTAGCATAAATTATGGTTCTACGTTTATGCTGCCAGTCTGGTTCTCTATTGCTTTGAGTAGAGAAAATTCTTTTTTGCTTTGTTGTTGTATACGGAATAAGGAATGGTTTGAGCGAGCGCCGCGGCAGAAATTACTGACAGCGTAAAGCGTCTTTGATCCAACACGCCGCTTACATCTCTACCAGCAGCACTCGAGCAATCAAGCAATCGTTGCAGCCGGCTACGTCACCAACAACAAAGTCTGGAACGTAATAAAATATTTGCGCTCTGAAATTACTTCTGCTATGAATTTTAATTTAGTGTGCCGACTGTTCAAAATTTTCTTCCAATTCTAATGAAATAAAAAAAATACTGATTTGACTAAATTAATAAAATATTATTGCATTGTTACTAGTGTCTATAAACTACTTACAACTAGCCAAACAAATGTAAATGAGACAACTGCCGGCGGCGCCAACTCGATCAGAGATTCCAAAAAAACAAAATTCATTCAAACAACACAGTCAAGTCTTGTGGTTTTCATTTAATTTGCAGACTGTGCAGAGTTACGCGACTAAGTGGTGTGGCAAGCATCGGATATGGGGAAAAAAAGGACCGCGCAGGTCAAGTTTATTGGCCCTTTGGCATTTAGTTACGCGCACAGGCGACTGCAGTTAATTGTTGCGATTACAACAGCAGACGAGCAATTATACTTTTTTCGCTGGCTTTTTGTGGGATTTTGAGCGGTTTTATGTCGGTAATAAAAATTAATTACAATCCAGCCAGGCAACGGAAGTGGCAAAAACTGGTGAGGAAGAAAAAAATCCACAGTCATGAAGATAACCAAACACAAAAAACAAAATAACATGCACAAAACTTACAAGGCAAATAAAAAAAACGAACAATCACATTAAAAAGTACATTTGAAAAAAAAAAAAACAAAATGGTATGGAATACAAAACACATTACGAAAAAATTAAAACAAAAAAATATACTATAAAAAAAAAATGTCAAGATAAATTTCAAACAAACAAAATTAAAATAAATTTATGCAAAACCAATGGTGTGAACAGAGTAAAAAAATTTTAATGAAAAAACCAAACGAAATATATTGACAAAAATTAAATAAAACATTTAAAAAATAATAATAAAAATCTTTAAAAATCGTTAAAAAAAAATTTTGAACAAAATTGTAAAAAACAACAAAAGTGGCAAAAAATAAACAAATTAAACAAAATGAAATAAAAATAACAAAAGCAAAAGATTATTACAATTCAAAGGTTAGAAGTTGTGTTTTTAAGTTAATTTAAAATATAATTACTAGGTATATTTATTTTTAAATACATTTCATAAATATGAAAATGAAAAATATGAAAATGAAAAATTTTATATTAATTTAGTTAAATTCAAAAATTAAATTAAAAAGGAAAATAACGCGAAAAATAATTGCAATAAAGTCAAATGCACGCAAGCCCACAGCAAACATGATGACAGTAACAATTGTCGGCGCCTGCAGCGCAAAATTAGAAATTAGTTAATGCCTAACGCTGCTGCCAGCGATTATGGGCGCAAATTGCACACCATCTGTTTCAGTAGTCAGCGGCAGCAACAGCAATAAAAGTCACTTCACACACACACACTCACACTCACTCACTGTCCAGTCGCGAGCACTGGGTGTCTTGGCGAGTTTTTAGGCAAGCGGCAAAAACAAATACATGTGAGCAGCAGCAGCAGCAAAGGCAGCGGAAAAACGAAAGGCCAGCAAAGTGTTGCAAGTGTGATGAACTTGCAACCGGCGCAATTGACCTGCGCGACACGAGCGAATGCAGGCAGCTGCTTCACGTCACGTAGCGTTCAAAGTACAACAACAACAGCAACAACGAAGAAGTATAATTTGAATATTTGAATGCGCGGCATGTCGACAAATTAATTTTCACAATTTTATTGTTGTTGTTGTTGTTAATTTTCAATTTGCAACAACCGCAAGCGAGAGAAAAGCGTAAAAAATATAGCGAAAAAAAATAAAATAACAAAAGAAACGGAAAGCAAAACGGCAGCGTGAAAAACAAAGCCAAACAATTTCCACACAGCGATTTTTGCCATTTTGCCGTGCAGGCACGAAAACGGCTGCGGCAACGAATAACGGCCCGAGGGGGTAATTCACTTAAAACGCCACCGAGAGCACACGTTGCCTCAATACCGACACACACCATCACCACCTGAAGTTGACACCAGGCCGTCGTTGTAGCCAGGCCGTACAGCAATAACAACAACAATCAAAAAAATGTCAACGTTAGCTTTCATAACAAATTTATTCGCACCACTTTTGTTGGTTGGTTTTTGTGCTGCTGGTTTTTTCTACTCCAGCTATTCGCACAGACGCACACACACACACACTCGTGTAAGTCGTACTTGTGTGAGGTGCGAAGGACGGTAGGACGAGGCCTGGCTGTTTTTTTTCCTACGCCGATAGGTAGGAGAAACGTGTCAACTGGCACTGAAACAAATTTTTCAAATGTTGCTTTTTGGCATTGTGTTGCTGCAATGATTGTTGTTGGTGCCGTTGCAAAAATTATCACTTTTCCACATATGAAGGTGTTTGTGTTTTTGTGTGCCGCTTCGAGGTGTGCGTCTGCTGAACTGCGCTGCGTGCTCCCTATCTGATTGAGCAAATTATCAGAAATTGCAGTACTGGAAATTTAATTCCAGCACATGCCGCTTTATGTCTGAGCGTTTCGCATATTTACCATGTCGCATGAAATTGTAGCGAAAATCGACTGTGTTTAGTTTGGGAATGTTTTGAAGAAGTTTTAAAAATGTTTTGTTTTAGTCATAAATTGGATTAAGATGACAGCTGAAGGGGATATTTTAAGGGGCCAGTCTCAGAGCTATAAATGACTTGATACTGTGTTACTTTACCACTGCTAAGCGATAACCCTGTGTGCAGGTGTTACACCTTGTAAATTAAAAGGTACACCTTTTGAATTAATGATCCATAACTCATTATTTTCCATGAATAATGGTCTCAATGTGCCCAAACTTTTACCCGCCATAACTACACACCTAAGAACTACATATGTATGTAGTTGCCTCGACTTTATCCAAGCAGTGCCTACAGGCTTTAACGACACAAACATTTAATCGTGTAAATAGACGTCTTAGGGTTCCTCTCTCTTTTTGGCTTCTTTGATTTAAAATGATTCTGAATATGTTGGAGCTGGCTTTGTCATTCCACCTTCGCTGTCCAGTAATTACTAATTATTCAGTAGTAACAGCAGCATGGTGAAAGTTACAGCAACAATAAACGACTAAGCCAATGAGAATGTTAAAGCTAAAATTAATTGTATAATCGATAAGAATTTTATACTTATTAGAACTAATGCCGACCTGTGATCGAAATTTCATCATTTATGCACGCAACTTCTAACCAACGAATGCGATTTGTGTGGCAATTGATAAGTGTTCGAATAGGTGAATCGAATGGAAAAACTTTTGAGATTCTGCACATCTATTAGATGTACTCGATTAAACAGTCTTACGAAACTTCTATCAACTGAGAGTCTCGTAAATATCAATCAGACTTTGTACAACAAGTTAAGCCACTTTTTCTACAAAGCTTTTGTTGCACTTGAAAACCATTCAGATCCGATTTACCACAAATCAGTGCCGCCATTTAATTGTTCATATCCCATTAATGACATGCGCATAAAATATGCCAACAACAAGTCTAGAGACAGATTTGATACGAAAGACCCACACAAGCGCGGACTCTAAAAAGAACAGCAAATACAGATGTATAGGTCAACATTTGTGTTTTCCATTCACAATAGCAACAACAACAAAAACAAAATCATAAGCATCAACATTAACATCGTTTTGTTAAACTGCCGCCGCCTCGTTGTCGTTCATCGCTGAAACGGTCCGTCATTAAATGAGACTATTCGTTGTACTTTCTTTGTGCATTTGAAAGCGCGCGCTGAGAAAGCTTCTAATGCCAACTGACACTGTTTTTCGTCTACAAAAGCAGCCAACAGCCAGCAACGTCTGAAATACGAGCAAAAATCTTAAAAACAGCATAAAAACTTCACACAAAAATTAACGCTACCAGATTGTCAGTTGTTGTTGTAATTGTTGTACGCCTTTTACAGCGCAAGAAAGTGTCTGGGCTTTTGTTGGAAATTGTGTTGTTCCGACAGCAACTTTGCCAAGATGTTATTATGTTGTCGTTGCTGTTGTTGAAGTTGAAGATTATGACCGCTGTTCGTTTGAATGCAGCCATTTGCGGATGAAAATGTGATTGTTGTCATTGTTATTGTTGTTGAGAAACTGGAACTGAAGAGCGAACAGAGGCCCATCATTAATTTCACTTTGCTCCAATGACCTTAAATATGTGCGGTGCTCTGTGCTTGTTGTTGTTGCTGCTTTATTCGAAGTGCTATTGTGTGGCCGTTTAGAAGGCGCGATGTGAGAAAGAACTTACATTTTATGATGAAGATAAAAAATATGTATTTAAAATTTTTTGATTTATGCTTGTAAATTTCTCAAAATTGTGAGCTGGTGATTTAGAGCTTTGCCATAAAGTTGCTTGTTTATGGGTTAAAAACGCATTTTGGTGCGAACTTATTGAATGAACAACATGTTCTGTGTCCCTTTGCTGCAGATAATAAAATTATAGCAATATAGCCAAAACACAAAGGCACGTCAAGACAAGTTGAATAATACGAGTATATATAGATTTTTGAGGAAGTCAAGACACCATCTCTGAAGAGGCAGTCGGGCTGTGATTCGGGGAAGACTTTTCACATCTCATATTAAATGCTTTCATCAAGAAAAATCAAAACTTTATTATATTGAATTACTACAGTCCGCCAGTCGGTTCGGTGACAAGTCATTTGCTATGGTCAGAATACTTACATGGAACAGATGGCGGCACATCAGAGGTAGAAGTTAACAAGCCGACAGATAATTTCCTGTGCGCCTGCTGCTCAGTATTTGAACAGAATTTTGAGAAAGCCAGACATATTTACAATGGATTTTGCATCTACAGTCGTGTCTGGATATAGTGAACTAATTATTGCAAGGCCTGTTCACAGTATTGAGGTTGTTCACTATATCAAGGTTAACATTTTTGCTCAAAAACTCGTTTTATTTACTCAAAATACACTTTGTGTATATAAATTCAAGAAATCATTAAAATAAAAAAAGCCCACTTTCAACCACTATCGGTTTGCACTCGACAAAAAACATAGCCACTAAGGTCAAAAAACAGCTGATTTTATAACAATCAACAGCAAAAATACAAATTACGGGAATACCCTCTCTCATTTTTGATTCCTTCTTGTGTTTTTTGTTGCTTTTTTCTTGAAATTGCGTTCAAAATTTTGTTCACTATTTAGAGGTTTTCGATTGTTCACTATTTAGAGTACTCCAGTAAAAATTTGGGTGTTCACTATATCGAGGTGTTCACTATATAGGGTGTTCATTATACCCAGACACGACTGTATATGAATCAAAGTGCTGCGATATTGCTTGGTTGTTCAAAACAAAGTTGTTTATAATAACCGACCAGTGAACAATATTCAAATAATAAATTCCTATCAAACATTTTTTACAAACTTCCTTCTATGACTATAACTGAATGACAATGGCACCTGTCGTAGAAATGTGCTCCTATCTACATATAAATTCCAAAAGTTGATGGCTCACTTAAGCGGTCACAACGCCACTGGCAGTAGCAGTCTTACAGTTGCCGACAGTAACGATAAGCGAATATTTTCAAAGTCAGCACACGACACGCTACGTTGCATAATTGACCTGCATTCGGCTCATATTTTAAAACTCCAAAGTCGAATTTCCAACCGGAAATGGAGCAATTAAGTAACAACACAAATCCACAACAACAATAACAACAACAAATCCCAATAACATTCAATGGTAACCAATGCCACACCAAATGCGCGCGCACACACAAGCACTAAACGCTTGGGCTGCAAATTAAAAATTCAAATCTAAACGTCGGCAAATCGAACGGATGTTAATCATATTTCTTCTTGCAATATTTTTGTTGTTGGTTTTTTGAAAATTCCTTGTTGTTGTGCTTGTTGCACATTAAATTACATTTAACTGCACTTCTGCGTATGGACGTGCGAGTACATTTGTACGCTTCGTAGAAGTGTCCGTACAATTCAGATAATGCGATATGGTAGGCAGAATACACCAACAACTATATACACGTATATACATATAATACTACACAAATACATATGTATGTATATAAATTGGTATAACTTGAATGTCTCGCTTCGATTCGTTGCGTTTCATATGAAAACTCTAATGACTTTTCGCGCCGCGGCACACGGCCGTTCAGCCAAAAGCAAACTTGTTAGAAGAATACAAACAAGAAGAAGAAGCAGAATACATGAATTCCGTTCAGACGAGAGTTAGCGGATACTGCAACAACGCAGCTACGCGTTCGATTTCAACGCCCCTTCTCCTCGCGCTGAACAACGTTAAAACTAGATGGCAAGAACGCGCCACACGCCGAATCCAAAGAAAAAGCCAAGAAAGCGCAAAAAAAAAACATATAGTGAAACGGCTGCTTGGAGACTGTCTGAAAATCAAATACTTGCAAGTAAACACACATAAAATAAATGAACAGTTATGAGCGCGTTCTGCGTGGAAACTGCACAGAAAAGCCAGAAAGAAAGAAAGAAGCAACTATTGGAAAGCTCACTTTTGTGCGCCTTAATTTCTCTATGCTTGGTGAACTCGTGCCTTCTTATGTGGCCAAGCAAAAACAAAAAAAAAACACATTAACAATGAGACGAGGGTGTTTTCGCATATGGAGGAGAGCATAGTACAGAGGTAACTGTGCAATCAATTTGGCAATAATTGACACAAAAATTGTTGTAATTGGACAAACAATGAAGCCTAAAACTTGGATGACTGTAAGCTTATTATTAACACAGACAAATAAGCGCGTCAGTTTTAATCGACTTATTTATAGTTAATAGGGACCACAATCAATTAAGAGTATTCGCTACAATAATTTTCAATTGTAAATATTCATAGGCGAGCACATTATCTTGGTTGAGCGGAGATTTGTAATATTTCGTAAAATTTGGTTATATGGCGAACGTGTTGCAAGGTTGGTTGCAGTCTCACTAGAATCCATACAAAATTTCAGTAAGACGTTACAACTCCTTCAATGCCTAGCAGGCAGTTGAGGAACAAACAGACATGGCTCGATCAATTCTTTGAAGGATCCTGGATCATATTTGTACGTACTTTTCTATACGTACAATATTATATATTTATTGTCCACCTTCTGGGAAGGAAAACAAACTTCACATCAAAGTGAAATCTGTTGGCCGCTTTAGATTTATTGAAAGATACTGTTTAATAAAAACAATAAAATTCCACGAAGCTGCCCTTGAGGATATTTTGTACACCATGTTTACAACAAAAACATTTTTATTTTGATGACATTTAAACGAAACACTGGCAAATCTTTACTCAAAACTTTACTTACAAAATTTAATTTTTAAAATGTTTTAACTCATACTTACAAAGTTACAGCATAGTGAAATTTTTACACAATTCCAATTTTTGAAATTACCTGAAATTATAAAAAGAAGTAAAACTTAGTTAAAATTTGATTGCCATTTTTAAAAAATAATTCAAAAGCAAGAAATCAAAAATCTACGTTTTTAAATTCGACGCGTACAAAGAGTGCTATAACTTTTCCATTAAGGATACTGACAGCCAACAACTGCCATAATGATGGCAATAAAAACTGGGCTGTGCTCAATCCCTCTCCTCTCACTCCCCTTTCTGTTCTGCAACAATTTTCTGCCATCAACTTCTCAATGTCGTCGTCTCATTTCGTGCCTTTGTTTGATGCATTGAAAAATCAAAACGAATGAAAGCCAAGAAAGAGCAAAGTTGGGAAAATCAAAAAGTTTCTGATTTAATTTTTAGAAGATGCCGAGCACAAAGTTTTTGATTGATGTGCCTTTTGTCAGTGCAATGATAAGTGCAGGTGATAAAAAAGTGATGAGAACCCAAGTAAGGCGGCGGCAAGTTGTAAAAACAGCATCTAGCTCCAAGTCCGTGTTGTCATTAAATTTTCAAATCCCCATCACCTATGTACGTATGTACGTGCGCCTGACGCTCACGCTCTGCCAACATACGCGCATTCAGTGAGAAAGACAACGCGACTGCAATATAGTGATGCTCGTCTATCATAAAAATTCAGCAAGAGAGTGAAAACACTCTAATTGATGGGTAAATAAAATTAAATGTTTAATTAGCTGTAATGGGAGGGTTGAAAAATTTGCCCGGCAAGTGTTTGTTGGCAATTAAAAGCATTGCAAAGCATCCCCATAATAGAACAAAAACAACATACACAATGAAATGAGTTTGTCGAAATGAATGTCCCACTTGTACAAGGAAGCGAGTTATTTTTTGGTGATTTTGGTTTATGTAGAAAATAATTCATTTTTAAAATTCATATTTATCGCACAAAAAGAGTTGTTTACATTTAATATGATAATTTCATTTTCGGAAGGACTTATCAGCGTTGTGGCAACGGAATCCTAAATTCAAGGGTCAAACCCAGTCACACATTTTGAGGTCGCATTGAATTTTCGTTGAAACGAAATGTGTCACAGCGTGTTGTGGTGAAATATTCGGGGAAAAAAAGTACGACATAATTATGCTTTTGATATGTCGAAAATTTAAGAAAAATACGAGTACAATGTGAGTTAAAACGCAATAAGATTGTGCTGAGAGAACCATAGAATAGATTTAAATTAAAGAGGTTGAGATACAGTGAGGATGAATTAGATAGATTTGGATTTGGTAAGATTAGATTGGATAGAATTGAATACGATAGGATAAAATTCGATCCGATAAGATATAACAAGATAGGTCAGAGAGGAATTGGATAGAAAAAAATTTCGAGAATTAGATTCTGTATTATATTCTCAGAGTATAAACTGTTTAGAGTAAGCTGTTCTCTTATCCTTGACCAACATTCAAAATGTTGACCGTTGCTTTGGTTTTAGCCGGCCAAATACGTTAGAAAGGCATACAAAGTTGAAGGAGCTAGGCGACTAGGTTTGTTTCTGGCCTTTCAAACTGTAGAGACGCAGTTGAGTGTTTCATCGAAACGATTTCTTCAGTTATGGCGAAGATAGTCGCTACCTGAAGTGGGCCCCGTCACTTGCAATGCAAGGTGGGAGGCACGCGGCAAGGTACGAAGGGCAAAATCCAGTCTGCGTACCCGCCTTCCTGGACGCTTCCTACACATTACACTGGACAACAGCATATCTGTTGCATGCAGTTTTTTACATGAATCTGAATCGTTTTTCAAACCATACTCCGTTTTTATGTAACAGCTCTAGTTTTTGCAAAAAATGGGCGTGTCACTTTTTCGAATTTTCCTCGACTTTTTTCACGTTTTCGACTGTAATTTCCGAACCAATAATCCTATCGACATGATTTTTATATAGTTGCGCTTACAACAATTCACGCCATCTTTTCTGACATTAATAATAATAAATAAATAAAATAATAATTTTATGTGTTCTAAATTGGCGTTGTAATAAGGTTTCAAAGTAGGAAAATATTGAATTTCAAGGCGTTTTTTCTGATGGCAGAAACTGTACAGATGTTTCATAAATCAAGTTACGAAGTATATGAAAATCTTAAGAAGAAAAATCATGCAATACAACTGAGGCAACATTTTTGGCGGAATACTCATTCGCATCGAAATAATAGCAAACATGTACCATAGTCATTTTCATCACTTTTCATACTTTTTCCTTAAAAAATTAGGAGCTTCAAAATATGCAAAATTTTTAATTTTTTTTGTTTAGAGCAATTCAAAATCTTTTTGTTTTTTGCTTGTGTTTCAGACTATAAATATAACATATAAAAGAGCATATTTTGAGGCCCCTAATTTTTTAAGGAAAAAGTATGGAAAGTGATGAAAATGACTATGGTACATTTTTGGTATTATTTCGATGCGAATGAGTATTCGGCCAAATAATTTGGCTGTGTTGTATTGCTTGATGTGCCGGCTTTCATTATATACCTAACTCCTTTATTGATTTATGAAAATTGTGTATGTTTTTGACCATCAAAGAAAACGCCTTAAAATTCCATATTTTCCGACTTTGAGGTCCAATTACCGTGGCATTTTAAAACTTATAAAAATAAATTGCACCGGAAAAGAAGCTGTGCGGTGTTGTTAATGCAACATGGTGAAAATAATGCCAACCGGTTTATTGGTTTAGAAATTACGATCAAAAATATGGAAAAAGTAGAGGTAAATCTGAAAAAATGACACGGTACGTGTATCTCACTAACTAGAGCTGCTAGAAATCTGAGGGCAGATTCGAAATCAGCGCACCCAAATTAGTAAGAAACAGTAGAAAAACTCCATGCAACAGAAAAAAAGTGTGATTTTGTTGTACTGTGTTATTAATAATAATAATAAATTTTAAGGAGGAACTTGCTTAAGTGTTGTAGTCAGTTGCAGTATACTGTCACTAACTCAGTTTTTTTTTTTTTTTTTTTTTTTTTATAACACGAACAAACGCGCAGGCGATGACCCCTATTAATGCGAAGCATTGCGTTGGTTCAGGAATAACATTTGTTTTCTGAATAACATTACAAAAGTTACTTTGCATTAAAAGTTGTTGGGTAAAATAAATGCTGAGCTTTTGCTATTTTTTCAAATAGATAAAATCCACACAAAACGGCTTGACACTTTACGACCCTTTCACATTCGGATTATTGTTTACAGCTAAACCACAATCGGCTACACTCCTTTTTTGAACATATCAGTCAATTGGCCAAACAACACAACGCACGTATAGCAGAGTCTGGTATGTTTGGCTTGTTTTCATATTGGTTCAATAGTAGTGATAACTTTCAAGTTATCCAAAATTATCTACCAAGGAAATTGTCTGGCAATATTAAAACAACCGCAAGCGCTGTTATCCAATGCGCCGCATTTTATTTAAGATTTAAAAAAGCTACTCGAACCTAAAATTGAAATTATACATTTATGCGTTTCTTAATGTATGCATTGATATGGTTTTTATACCAGCGCCAAACTATTAGTACGACACGCTCGTAAAAAGCACGCGTGAATGGCTTAAGAAACTGAAATACACACGCTTCACATTAATCACAACAACCGCAACATAAACAAAAGGAAAACAATGAAACAACAATAAATACACGCAGATACATAAATACGCGTAATATTACAGCTATCGCGCTCGCAGCGAGCTAGCAGACGGAAATTGTCGGCAACGCCAATGGCAACGGTTCGCTTGTCGTCGAGCGCGCAAGCGATAATGCCATGTTCGACATCAAGTGACTAATTCATATTAAGCCAAATTATCATTTTTCATATTGTTTTATTTATGATGACTTTCTTTTGGATTCTTTGTGCTTGATCGCTTTTATGGTTAAGGCGCTCGGATGGTTTGTTGTTGTGATTACTGTACTAGCAAAGAAATCGCTGAAGCATAAAACTTGTCGCCGCAGCCACAATCGATAGATATGCGCTGCCACAGCGACAGCGGCACTGCCGTCCCTCGGTTTGGCCGCATGCGAAATATGAAAATGAAAGTCAAGTGTGACAAAAGATTGCGCCAACGGCCGCAGCTGTGCCGCTGCCGCCCCCCGTTTGGCGGTTGATTCGTTCATTCGCCCGACACGCCATGAGAAAACGCTGTCGGCGGCCATATTGCAGTGTGGCGCGCGAATTATCAGCCTGTAAATTGATAAGGCGAGACGCGAATTATCGGGTTCAATTGCAGGTGGCTGCACTCTGGCGCTCTCACCAGCGTGCGAACAATACGAATTGCCCCGTGCGATAAGCAGCGACAAATGAGAAATTTATTGGCGGCCTAACGGTTTCAGGCAACGATTGCGGCAAACGAATAATGTCACGGACAGCTCGAACGCTTTAGTTGGTCTCTATGATAGATTATAATTTTTGATGTTTTTCGTGGTAGTATGTAAACTGCTTCAGAATGTTGAGAAGATCAGCTAAAAGTCGGCTCCTTCCAAACTATTTGGCTGTTTTACAGCAGTTGTCATAGCTCACGGTTGGCAGATTTTACATCTCAATATTCGGTTTTACGTTTCCGGAACAAATGCAGTATAACGAAGCCTCATGAAAAAAAAACTGGAAATTGGGCCACATAGAGCGTATTTTTGTGAATCTAACAAACTAAAAATTTTGCCGGGGAAACGCCTACAAAAGGCATGGCTCGGGTTCAAAGTTCAAAGTTTTTATCAAAAAACTCAATCTCCAAGTGATTTACACGATATGGATATCAAACGAAAGGTCTTTTTCATACCTTTCTATTAATGTACAACTTTAGATACGTAAAATGCACTAATAAAAAGTTGTAAGCAAAAAAAAAAATGTTTATAAAAATTTTTTAAAAACGGATTTCAACAAACAAACAAAGGTAACAAACTTATTGCACCTTTATTATGGATTTTTTCGAGAAAAAAATCCGTTTTTAAAAAATTTTTATAAATTTTATTAATTAATTTAATTTTATTTTATAAGTAGTCACTTACTCGATAATGACTTCGACCATGCCAGATACCTACGAGAAAATAAGATACACAAACTTATTTAAATCTACTCACACCCATTATATTCCATTGAGCTTAAGGCCGTGATGCCATGGCCTTTATAATAATTTGAGCCTAAAACTTATAATTATAAATTAAAATAATAAATAAATAAATAAACATCGACTACAAGTTCTTTCAGTGTTTGTATGTGTCGCATTGTTATGTGACAACGCATCACGCGTTTATTTTTAAGTTCAAGCAAAATCTTCTTTCAATTATTTATAAAGAACACTTTAACGCGCCGATATGCAATTCGGCTAATTACGCAAAGCGATTTGTTTAAAAATACTCAACTATCAACCTTTTGAAAGCCAAAGTCGACAAGTGTAATACGAAAAGAATTTCTGCGGGTAAACAAGAGTGAAAATGTCTAAAAATAGTTGGACAAAAATGCGCGTTATTGACGACATGTGGCATTGATGTGGTTTAGCGGTTTTATTTTTCTTTTGTTTTGGCGCCAATAATGAAAACATCAACAGCTACATATGTAGCTTCAAAGTTACAAAAAAAAACACACAATATATAAACAATTTAAATAACTGTACAACACGTTAATACAAACAATAATCAAAACGAAATGCAAAACCATCTAAACCAAATTAAGTTGGCTTGAAACTTTGGTTTGTAAACGGCAAAGCTGGAGACAGACAGACAAAGCGACAGACGGACAGACAGTTGGCGGCGAACTTTGCTGTGCATTCACTTCAATTAGTGAATGTTGCAAGTTGTAGAGACGATGCGCCGACCAACTAGCAAACCAGCCAAACCAGTTTCCACTTCGGGACACACACAGCCCGAAACTCACTCAAATACAATGAAATTCAGCGATTTTTTTCGGAGTTCTCAGTTGTTTAAAAACAAAGTAAAAGCCATGCACGCGGACTGGCAGAGCGACAGTCCATGCGGCCGCCAAACTATGGATTCAGCCGCCGAAGCTGACTGGATGGCACACTCTGTGGCAGAGCAGTGTGGTATGGTATTTTTTATGACGAAATTCACTTTTGTTTTCCTTGTGTTACATTCGCCTAAAATGTGGTCTTCTTGGGCTCGATTTTAGCTTTTTTATACAAACAGCCGTGCACTGTTTCACGTTTTAGCAGACCTTCGGCGCAGTACAGCCTCCTGCCGCCGCTACAATTTCTGATTTGATGCAACCATCAGATTGCCGATTCCCTACTTGATGGCGTTGGAATGTTTTTAATGATAGCTTTGTGTGTTTTCCTTGCCCTCCGTTTGCTTACATTTTCGAATATTTTCGATTGTGCGTTTTACGCTTTTCAATTCACATTAGCTGCCGATGCGCATCGCGAGCCCATCATCGCAGCCGCTGGCGCAATGCGAAAGGCTAAAAGCATCAATGGCCGGCCAGCCAACCCGTCAAGCCACCTCCAAACGCTACGTTCCCACTGCGCATCCGTCCAGTGTTGAGAGACGGCCAATTTATGAAATTTTATTTTATTGTGTTCTATTTACGTTTGCTCTTTTTTCAGGGATCGAACCCTCTTCTTTTGCGCTTGCTTTGCCTTCCCGACGCTGACCTCATGAAAAGCTGGAGCTGGGGCAAAACGAAACACGGGATAAAAGTGGAATGAAATTGTTTATTTCTGCTTGTTGGGTGCTTTGTGCCCTGCAATTTGCTGCCAGAGCTTATTCACTTTGGAATACAGTTTGCAACGCCCACCACAAAGCGTAGTCGTGGTAGAAGATTAAACGATTTATTTCGCTGCGTCTGTGTGCCGGTAAAAGTCGAATTGCTGTACTAGAGATATTGAAATGTTAAAAACCCTTAAAAGTGAGTTGAATCGGATTGTTCACGCCTGAAATTTGCGTCTTAAGCAACATTTTAAAACTCGTCTCCATGACTTCCATATTTTTAACCAATTTGGGACTCGAGTCCATGTGAGGCGTTATTTATGTACGTATTCGAATTTGCACTTATTCTTGGTTTTCTTCGTATTTTAATTCAAAACTGGCATACGAAATGCACGTTAACTGCTGCTCCTGCTCGTTGCTCAGTTTATTATTGTCGTTGTTATTATGATTGTTGGTGTTGTTGTGGCAGCACTTATATTTTTGTAAAGAATTTCAGAAGCGGAAGCGCGCTTAATGGATTTCAGTTTGTTCATCATATTCCATGCTTTGCTCTGCCTGCTTTTGCTTTTTTCGCTCTTTCGTCAAACTGGATTTTGTTTTTTGCTGTTGTTGGTGCGGCTGCTCCTTGACTCGGTTTGTTGTTACGGTGCGCTGGCAACGACCACATTCCTTGGAACAGCGTTTTCATTCTTTTTAATAAAACAGCAACAACTGCGAAAAAAATTACTTCACATTTTGCACTGCTCAAACGTTTTGATGGCAGGCAGGCAGAGCCAAGCAGTAAAGGCAAAGGCAAAGGCTTATCCTTGCTTATCCTTCAAGTTTGCCGCCATATGGAGCTGTTGGCTGTTGAGTGCTGGCTAGTGGCGACGGCGCAGGTGGGGTGGTGTTGGTGAAGTGGGGAAATAACTTGACATGCTTGGCACAGGGTTGTCACGTGGATTTTCTCCAGATTCTGGAGGCGAGGAAGTAACCAAAGATAGTTTTTTAGCGAACTATTTCCGAACGTATCGTTTTATCTAGGACGGTTTTTTAAAATTTTTTTTTCAGGAAACAAATGTACTAATGTGTGGGTCGTTTTGGGAGAATCAACAGTGAAATGAGAAATTGTTATCATATGGCTTTTTTTGTTCCCTAGAACACAGTGCTAAGAAACCCTATCACAGTCGAGTAATTGCCATGAATAGTTAGTGATGATGAATCGGTGTATATTTGGAGGCCTCATAATTTGATCTATTGTTATTGTCATTTAATTATAACACTCAACGTGGCGTATGACACTCATACGCCACGTAGCGCTGCGCAAAAAATGCACATATCGCAATTATACAGTTTGAATGTATTTTTTTTGAATTGGTGTCTGAAGCAAATTTGTTGGTCGTTAAAATATCTACAAACTTGCCGAAGACAGTAAAGCGATATTCGAAACGATTTAGGACCTACTTAAGCGACAAACTTGACGAACATTACCAAACTTCTAAGTCGGATTTCTCTGAAACTAGAGCCAATCTTACCAAACGGCTGGTGGATCTCAACTCAGTATACCTATAGAAAACTCACCCAGTAGGTCTCCCCCATGTCTTAATTTTTGAGGGCAAATTTCACGCACAGTGTAATTAGTCAAAGAACAATTGTTTGCTTACTGACTAATAAAGAACAGCATAATGGATAAGTAACAAAATAATATTACGTAACAATCGATAACTTAATTAAAAACAGAGTTCAACAAGTTCACAAATATTGCTTTAGAAGTAGTGAAGTCCACTGAAAAGTTCTTTGAGATCTTATTAAATTCTATTAGAGCTCGCAAAAGAGGAGCATTTAAAGCATAATTTGTTTTGACGAAACCAAAATTAAACAAATCAAAATCCTTAAAATATGAAAGCAAAAGCTAATCGGCAACACTGGCCACCCCCCAACGTCAACTGCTTTGTGTGCATGTGTGTGGGTGTGTGTGTGTGTGTGCATGTCGGGGGCTGTCAGTTTTCTGTTGTGTCTGTGCGGCACTCTGTCAGCAAGTGCAGGTTCTGCCATCCCCAGCGGTGGGAGAATTGTAATGCATCCCCTCAACTTGTTTTCCCTACGCTTTTTTTTTGGTACGCTTATGCCATTTTGCTCGTTTGCGTATTGTTGCCGCTTGTTGGCACAAACGGCGGCAGAATAGAAGAGTTGTTGATATTGCTGCTGTTGTTGTTGTTGTTGTTAATTGTCGCACCGGCAGTTGTGGTAAATTGTTGTTGCGGTGCTTCATTTTTACTTTACCGTTTGCGCCGCGCCGCACTTAAATTCGTTGTTTTGGGTAAAATGTAGAAAGGAAAAGGGCGGCGATGAAATGCCAAAGTCATTTTTAATGATGAGAAGTTCGTTTGACGACAACGCTGACGATGACGACGACATTAATTGAAACGGAGTCAACAGCGCAGGAGGCGATCATAACGATGGGTTTGATGAAAATGTTAGCGGAAATTTCAATTAAGTTTGTGTGTGTGTGTGTGTGAGTTTATGCTTCGTGCCGACGCAAGCGCAGGAGTAAGAAGAGGCTGTGTGGTTAGTTCATGCATTTTTAATTGAATTTGAAAAGGGTCACTGTCGTAAATTATCTCAACGTAGTTACTAGGATATTTTTGAAAAATTATCATTTGTTATGAACTCCTGTATGCAAATGCAACCGTGCGGAGTAGGGAGATATGAAATATATTGTTCTGCTTGGTATTTGATTTTCATTTTAAGGGTATTGATATTCTATTTATATTTTTAAGACGATTCAACGTCCAACACTCTTATAGCATGTTAAAACTTTCAGGGACCGGAAATAACAGTTAAAATATGAAAACTTTATTTGAAAAATTTACTATGCAGGAAAAGTCATACAAATAAATGAAAAATACCAATACATTTCTTTTCGCACGGAGAATCAAACTTGGCAATCAACTTTTTTTTTTTTAATTTTTATGAAAAAATTAAAAAATAAGAATTATTTTTTATTTATATGTATTTTAAAAATCCTTTAATAACAATTATTTTTGATTTTTTTCATATAAGTCCACAAACAACGGTGTTATTTCAATTTTTATTTAATTTGTCCTAAGATAACAATTATTGGTGACTTTTCTTTTTTTAGTCATCAATAAAAATCATTCAGTGAATTTTATTTTTTAAGTCATCAATAAAAATCATTCAGTGACTTTTATTTATAAAATTCATCAATTAATATCAGTAAGTGACTTTTATTTATAAAAGTCATCAATAAAAATCATTCAGTGACTTTTATTTTTTAAGTCATCAATAAAAATCATTCAGTGACTTTTATTTATAAAAGTCATCAATAAAAATCATTCAGTGACTTTTATTTTTCAAGTCGCAATATAAAAGTCATCTTTCTTAATGCATGCAGAAGTTATGATTCTTCCAGGAAACAGAGTTGTCAGGACAGGTCTTGTTAAGCCGATCAGGAATATATATACATTTCGATATTTAAGGCAGGTTTCTACCTTGTGCGGCCGAGAAAACATGTTTTTTTGAAAAATTTTTAATGGGAAGGTTTTTAAGATAAACACTGGAAAAGGTATATATTTTCAGATGTAGGTATATGTTTATTGTACAAGTAAAAAAAGTTTCAAGATAAAATATGCAAAGGGGGGGAGGGGGCCATCGAGCAATGGCGGCAGGACTTCCTTACTCGCGGAAGTCCTGCCGCTGTTTGAGATGACTTGAAACACAAAAATGAAATTTTTTCTTATTCTGTATCCTTTTGTCTATGGCTGGAACTAGGATTTTAAAAAACAAATGAAAAATGAAGGATATATGCGATTTTGACTAAAAAACTAAATTTTTACCTACTTTTTTCAATACAAATTTCTATTTTTAATGAGAAAAAATTATTATTTCTTGAAGATCCTAGTTCGTGCCATAGCTAAGACCTTGATAAATGACTGTTTAAAATTTCGTAGCTATTGCTCAACTCGTGTGGCCTAAATCACTTCCGCCAGGTCAAAAAATGTAGTTTTGAGGAAAACGCGTTCAAAGTTTTGCTTCAGCAGGTCGGCGCGCTCGACACCGCTACCTGTTTCTATAAATTGCTTCCGTAATTCGAAAGATTTCAACTTCAAATTTTGGGAGCGTATTCTACAATCATGTATTAATCCAAAAATGCATGAAAAAAAAAATCGATTTTTTTTACCGCACAAGGTAGAAACCCCCCTTAATGAATCCAGTAGTGCGATTAATGAAAATGACTTTTATATTGCGACTTAAAAATAAAAGTCATTGAATGATTTTTACTGATGACATTTATTATTAAAAATCACTGAATCATTTTTATTTTATTATCATAGGACAACTAAAATAAAAACCGAAAAAACTGTTATTTGTGGACTAATCTAAAACTAAACTAAAAAAACAAAAAAAATTGTTATTATAGGATTTTTAAAATATAAATAAAAAACAACTGTTATTTGTTGAGTCATTAAGTAAAAGTAAAAAAATAACTCTTAAACATTGATTTTTATAATAAAACGTATAACTGCTACGGTCCCTGAAAACTTTTGTTATAAAATAACCAAATAACTAACTAGAATTCAACTGTCAATCGTCTGTACAAATTTCTATAACGCTCTTTTAAAAACGAACAACAACATTATGCATTTTTCTATCGGTTACTATATAAAACACAGACAAATTTGAAACAATAATTTAAATTAGCACACATAGAAAAAAGTGTGACTCAAACCCTTTTTACAAAATTTATTTAAATAATGAAGCAATGTCTCCCCTTTCTACAAGTTTGGGCGTGAAAATAACTGCGGGCGTATAAATTCTCCTTTTTTGGGTTACGAGGCGTGAAAATGAAGTTACTTAAAACCAATTAAGCATTAAATTTACACCTCTACGTTCACGCCAGTTGGTTGCCAACAAAAGCCACCCTTCACAGCTGGAAATCTGCATTTATTTAATTTTACTCCTCAGTTCCACCCCAAATCAAAGACTCAGTCAGACTTTTTAATCAACTTTCCAAACTTAATTACACAGCAAAAAACGTATTAAGACAAGATATCAAGGTATAGACTTGTTGCGCCGATTTGGAGTCGTTGGTGTTCTAGGCAACAATTCTCCTCGCACCTTGTCGCTTGTGCTTAACGCCAATCAACCCATCGCTTTCATTCGCATTGACTGCTTAAATGTTTTGAATTTTCCGCAATTCATTTCATTTGTGGCATATTTTCATAAAATGTTCGGTGCATTTTTTGCGCTTGCGGCTGTTGTTGTCGCGGCATTCGAATGGAATTATGTCAACAAAGGCAGCGCTACCCCCTCACCTCGGACGCTCCGTTGTACACGTTATAACAATTTTCTCCCCATTACCATTAAGTGACTTTACGGCGGGTTTTTTGTGTAATTTGCGTATTGGCCCTCACACTCTGACCAGCGCCGCAATCTGGCTTCTGGCTAACGTTGCGCCGCTCTGTCCTACTGTTCTCATTTCAGTCGCGCCGGGGTCGTACCTTTTTCATTGTCGTCTTTATACTTTATGCCATTTATTCATTTAATTCTTGTTTTTTTTTGCGCTTCTGAGCTTTTGGGTTTTCACCACGGCGGCAGCTTGGCCTCATGTTTTGGCCTTTTTCAGCACGTGGATTACACTTTGGTGCAGTGCTTATTTGCCCGGTTTTCCTTACATTTTAAATACTTATTTGATTTTTGTATTTTTCACGATTCTTTGCTGAAGATGAACTTTAGTTTTCTACAATGATTTCCTCAACTATTATTTGAGTGATATCTAGCGGGAATTTAATTTGTACAGCTCTGTGTATATTTGCACTTAACTGTGTTTATGTCTTGGCGGCGTTTTTCCGGCACACTATGATTTGTTGGTTTATGTCACGCACTCACGGCCACACGCAGACAACGGACTGTCCTTGGCGAGTACTTGCGCTGCCCTTCAAATTTAATCCATTCAACGAAGGACAATTGAAATGGAGCACATTCAAAGACCATTGGGACACACGGACGGACGAACGGAAAACATGAACTTGTGCCAACTTATTTTTTTTTAACAAATAATGACATGAGATACATATTACAATAGTCAATATTACAATATTACAGGAAACATAAGGTTTCAAAAGAAATGCAAATAGTGAAACATGTTCTGTTGATATTCGAATTATATTATCAAATTATACTAAAAAATCGGAGATGGGGATTTGAAATTTAATTAAATTCTCTCTCCATAATTCGATCTTGAAGAACAGGCGTAAAATATATTGAAGAGAATTTTTGACGTCGGGTGCAATAAAATTGTTTTTAAGACGGAAAACAGCTTCCAGGACCATTGTCCTCATAACTAAAGGATAATGAATGGGTGGATCTCGTACATGGCAGTTCATATATTTTATGTAAGTTTTGAATAAAAAAAAAAACAAAATCGATATTTTTAAGACAGATGGGTAAGCCTTCTCAATCAATTTTGTGTACCGTTGCCAATTGTTTGATTTTGGCATTGCCAAGCGTTGAACGTGTTTTGTCCAGCTTTTCATAGTATCACTTCAACAAGGTCAACGTGTACGTAACGTTGAATGTCTTCAATCGGTTTATAAAATGCAATGCTTTTTAACATTTTAGATTGCAGTTGCACATTGGATTGGCAGCAATTCCCCATATTATCTTGAGAACTAATAATAATTATTATAGAATGTCCGATGAATTGTCGACCTAACTGCGTAGTGGTTCTGATGACCATTTCAATGCTTTACTTCAACGGAGAATTATAAAAAAATGAAACGGTCTTAGGAACGAGGGAACAGTTTTTTAAAAATCAACTCTCAACTCAGTTTTTAGCTTTGCGAGATGTACCAACGGCTGAAACCGCTGCGACCTTGGAACGTCTGAGCATTGCCAATTAGTAAAATAAATAAAACTTGCCGCGAAAAAATATTTCTCTCAGCATTCAAATAAAACAAAAAGTACGCGCGCACAACAAACACCAAAAACAGAAAAAATTCACTAGAGCAGCCCACTCGTCTGCGCTTGTCGAAGGCCAACGAATGCTGCAGCAGCCGAGTTCCCGTTGTGCGCCTAAAATCACACAACGCTAACATTGAAACAGTTTCATCTCAAGGAGAAACAAAAATCAATAAACAGCGAGCGGCAATGTAAATAAATGAAGAAAAAAGCGCAGCAAAACAAAAACCATTCCGACAAATGCGGGCGGGCGAGAGCACGGAAGCCGACAGCTTTCGCAGCGTTGACATTACGACATCAAAGCATCAATTCACGGCTCCTAAAACGCATAAAACGCATACCGACCATCGAAATCCTGCAACGCTACAGCTGACATTTGCATAGTGGCAATAAAAACAAAAAGCCAATTGCATGGAGGAATATTGCCTCGCTCTCTGACAGACTGACTGACTCACCTTATCTGATGGAATAGTCCGCGACATTTTTTGCGTAATCATGGCGCCGCTGCTGCCGCTAACGACGGCCGGAGTGACGATGGCAGCGTTCGCTATGGGCCCGTTGGCCGCTCCAACTGCCGACACCGAGCCGGTGCTGGAGCAGCAGGACGAAGAGGACGACGAACAGACAGAGACGTCAGTGTGACGCTTGACGCTGCTCGGAGTGCTGGAGGATGCAACGCCGCAGCCGCCAACGCCGGCACCACCGCAGGGGGCCGACAATGACGTAGACGGCCTGGCAGCGTGATGCGCATACGAGTGCTGCTGCTGCTGGTGATGATGCACGGCGGCCGAAGTGGAGGCAGAGATCGAGCCTGCCGATGCAGAAACAGATGGCGACGACGAGGTCGACGACGAGGGTGTGAGCAGTGAGTGCGCGGACTGGTTGTGATTGTTGCTGCTGCTGTTATAGTTGTTGTTGCTGCTGCTGCTATTGTTGTTGTTGTTGTTGTTCATATTAATGCTGGCGGCGCTCATCTTTGGGCCAGCGCTGAAGGAGTTGGTTGACGACGAGGACGAGGATGGGTGGCGTTGGCGATTGGTGTTGTTGGTGGAATTGCTGGATTGATGAGCAGCGCCAGCGCTGACAACAATGGCCGTTGTGGTGTGCTGATGCGGATGGTGCTGATGGTGGTGGTGATGATGATGAAATTGCGTCTGGAGGGATGTCGGAACGGTCGGCGACGTTGGCGTTTCGATGGACGATGTTGTCGACATTCTGCGCGGTGTTGCGGCTGTTGTTGGGTTAATGTGCTGAAATTATTTACACAGTGGGCGTGGCAGCGACGCCAATGCAATTTTCTAAAAGGTGACCGTTAGCGGTGCAGGGGGAGAGAAGAAAGAAAGGATAGTTTAGTGACGAAATGACAATGACGAATACCGAAATGGTTTAATGGCAGCCAGACAGAACGACACGATCAGAAATGTTGCGTTTGTTTTAAAAATATCGTATGCCGTGGAAAATTAGGTACGACGTATTAAGTTAAGGGAGATTTTTAAACAAATGCACATAACTAAAGGAATGAATTCAAGGAAAACCGCGAAAAGTTGATTGGGAATATTGAAACTAAAATCCACTGTTAGTTGAACAAATTATTTCGTTGCTGCGCAGTCTAAGCCCGGACTTTTGGGAAAAGGTTGGGAACCACTCAACACTTTGTGCTGGTGGTGGGGTTGCGGTGGAAAACACCGCCGAAGGATAAATCTGTGGGGGGCCAAGGTCGTGCACAGTCAAGCGCGCCGAGTAATTTTTCTGCCAAAGTGGCGCACTCCCCGCAGCCCACTCGGCTAACTCGAGCTGCGAACGGAAGCGCTGAATCAAATCAAGTGCCTGATTAAGCAAATGTGCAACGCACTGTGGCCTGGCCAGTCTAGTTAAAAATTCATTTATTTCTGAAGTTTTCGAACTCGTCGCAGTCCAGCGCAGCCGAATATATTTATTGTGTAAGAGGCATTTCTCAAGCCAATTGGCTGGGTGGCCCTGAGCGCCCCGCGTTAGTGGCGAGCGCGAATGACGTCGATAGCGCTGCGGTGATGCGCACGGCCAACAGCGGCTATGTAACGGACTGGCGGGTGGGCAGGGTATGAAGTGTTTTTTTTTCGGGCATTCGTTGCCGCCGTCCGCTTGGCAAGGTGAATATGTGTGTGTGGCGCACACGACAAACCCGTGGCGGGCAGCTGTGGCGGACTATTCAAAAGGGGAGGGGTGTTGCGGCGCAGGCAGAAGGCAGTCAAGGTGATTCAATGCGAATGGGGGAAAGCGCAGCACCTTCCTTTATTTCTTCTCTCCACTCTTTGTTGGAATTTGTCTTATTACATTACTTAAATGTTTATTTTGTTTTCATTATGTTATTTTTTCTGCGCTGCCGTGCATACAAAAAATAAACACACCAGCGAACATTCGCCGAGCGTGAGCCGACGAGTGAGCGAACCAGCGAACTCGAGAGCGAGCTTGCGCTCTACCTTCAAGACCTCGCAAACTTGATTTCTCCACTCTGCACTTTTTCTTTTACGTTTTTTTTATTTGCACTTAATTTTTTGCAGCCACCTTCTTCTTCCACTCCTTTCACGCTTACTTCACTTGTATTTTTGCTTTTGGGGAATTTTCACACTCTAACGAAATTTTCTTTTAAATTTTCAGTTTTCACTTCTGGCACTCTTCGAGAATTCAATGCATCGAACTTTTCGGTTTTGCTGTTATGTTTTACTGTATTGGGTCGTATCTGGCCTTTCGACAGGCAGGTAATTTCCCCTTTTTTACCCAAACCGAATTTTCCACAAATTTTGTGTTGCTTTTCGTATTTCGTATTTTTGCTCAGCCTCTTTTCGGCTGTGGCTTTCTCACCTTCACTTCACTTGCTGGTGTAGAGATAAAAAATCCAGCCAGCGCTTAGCTATTGCAGCAACAGCAGTGCGGATATTTAGAAGATATTGCTGCAATAACACACACAACACAGCAGATGGCCCGAAGCAGTAGCGTTTTGTTTTTTCAGCTTTTCCCCTTCCAGATTGCACTTTTTTCACTGCAACTCGATTTTCACACGAATGTCCTGCTTCTGCATTTGATTTTAAAGCAATTTTTCACATTCGCATCGATTTCAGTTACATCCGAATGCCCTGCCCCGCACTTGATCAAATCCAAATGCTGCTGCTGCGCACGGCGAAAGGCAACAAGGCTTTGTCGTAGTCGCTGCTGCCACTTCGCATCAACACTTCTTGTGTGATTTGCGGAAGTTAACTTTCCAACCAATTGGAAAACAGCCGCGACCGCACTTTCCTCTTTCACGAGTTTCCTATTGCACAGTGAAAATAAGTCAATCTTTCCTTCTTTCTGCTTTTCGATTCAGTGCGAAAAGGAAGAATTCTCGCCGAACGTCTTCAACGTTTGCAACCGATCCGCTCACCACAACAACAAATAATTGTGTGTAGGGTATTGCACGGGCAAAAGCAGAGCCAGCCAGACGGCCAGCAACTTGAACAGTGTTGCCTCAAACACTTCAATCTGCACAAACGGCATAAACTGTGAAACTGTAGTATTTCTTACTCAATTTTAGTGGGGGCAATTGCATTGTTCCCAAACCTTTACAGAAGTAAGTTTTCATGATAAATATTAGGTCTGATACAAGCCAACTAACGCCGATTGGTAATATCTTAAAGAAAATTGTATCTTAACGAAAATTGTGTTGTAAAAATAATATGAATATATCAACGCTGTGGCGGACTTTCAACGCAGTGCTGCCAAGTTGCATATGTTTGGAAATGCAGCGTTACCAAACCAAAACTGCGATGCATAAAAGGCAATGTGTAGAAATAAAGAGCAAGGGAGACTGAAGTCCTTCGTGGAAAATGGACCATTTTACGGAAAAATAATATTTTCAGTTTTAGCAAATTTCGTAAGAAACTTTGCTTCATTTTAGCCTCTTAACTCTACGTTGATCCCGAGAAAAGGGCCACACTGATAGCTTTCAAAGTTCGAATTATCGTACGTCAAATCATTTCAGAAGTTAATTTAGCGACATGTATCGGAGCACATAGACATTAGTTTTAGAATCAGTAGCTCACATAACCACATAAAAATGTGACTATATGGGGTTAAAATAGCCCACATATCATAAAGAAAATGTGAGTCAAAGAGACGGTGTATGTAAATAAAATTGCAATATCAAAATTTGTTTCAAATTATGTATATATAAACTAGATAATTAAAACTAGAATTCGAATTATTAAATTTTTGTATGTTTAACCCATTTGAGTGGTTGTAAGGAAAACGAGGAAAAGAAATGGCGCCACAAATAAAAAAATGTAATAGGCGAATAAGGATCGCAGAAGGAAGAAGCATGAATACTTGAAAGGAATGGCAAACACTTAAATATATTTGAAGAAAGATGTGAAGATATGATATAGAAGAAGCAGAAGGTGGTGTTTAGACAGGAACAATTATCTGTCTCTTATATCTTAAGTTAAAAACTGTATAAACATTGTACGGTTGTTGCAAAACAGTCCCATCATGCGACTTCCCAAAAACAAAAGTTTACAATGCAACCCTTTTCACGCCGCTGCATTGCAAGTTTCGACCGTAAACATGTGGCAGCACTAGGCGCAAGTCGGGCAGAAAGGAAGCGAAAGAAAAATTGCGGACGGTGTGAAAAATTTATTTATTTATTTTGTAAATAAAATTTACGGTGTAAATTCGCACATTCTCGCACAACATGCAGCTGGTAATGAAATACGTAAAAGTTTGAGTGGAAATTGACTAAAAGTAGATCTGAAAATTGCGAGATTGATTGAGGCTGGCGAAAGAGGCAATTAGAAACGCAAAAAAAGCGTAGGGAAGAAGGACCAACGACGAGCTGCGTGAAGCCAAAGGCGAAAAGTAAAAAGTGAATTGAAAAGGAAGATGGAAAAAATGGTTCAGCGGCGAGGGTTGCTGCGTTGAGTTTGTAGGAAAATTTCGATTGCTCGGAACGGAACAGTGCAAAGTAGCAGAGCTGGAAGCAGAAAGCAGAGCAAAGTGAGGAGCGAAAAAGGAATAGCGCAGTGGAAAGTCAAAGCGCAAGAAAATTTTCCGTTTTTAAAGAAAATCACTGATTTGACATTTTTATGAGGAGTGAAAAGTGGAAAAATCGAAAAGTGAGAGCAATGGCTGGCGAAGCGCTGCAAAGATGTGTGAAAATTAGTGAAACGTTGTAGTTGTCCCCCCTGCGAATGGCTTTCCCCCACACGGAGAGCGCTTGCACAAAATCTCCCAAACAAAAAGGAAATCAATAAACGAAAAGCGAGTTATAGTAGAAGTAGTAGAATAAGAACAAGAAGAAGAACAAGTTGAAGAAGAAGGTGAAGGTGAAGTGAGTGCAGGAAAATTGAAATGGAAAAGCGGAATGTGAGAGAAACAGCGTGGAAACAGAAGAAAACGCTCGACTGAAAATCAAGGAAAAATCAAACTGGATGGGAAGCGCGTGCCAAAGGCAAAAAGCGGGCAAGCAGATCGCGCAATAATTGAAAAAGTAGGTGAAAACGGCGAGCGGCGAGTGAGACGCACTAGACGAGAAAAGACGTGAACATTTGGAAAATAATGGAAATGGCGAGCAGCGCGGCTAATGGCGCCGGCGGTAGTTCACGACACGGCGGCAGCGGCAATACGCTGCCGTCGTTATTCGGCGATCACGGCGTGAGCGGCGGCAGTGCGTCGCTGGTGGCCAGCAAAGACCTAGACGGGTTGATTGCCATGAATGACAGTGCGCTCTCGCAACAAATCGAATTTATACTGCAAGATGCTCCCATGGAGGAGGACGAAGAGGATGAGGAGGACGACGGCGCAGTTGCACTCGCCCACAACACAAATCACAGTGGCAGCAGCAGCGGCAGAAGCAGCGTCACCAACGCAAAATTGGAAAACCCACCGACTACAATAGTAACGAGCGCTTCCGACTACTCGCATGCCGTGGCGGAGGAGACGACCCCGGACGGGACACAGCAACACCAGCTGTTGAACGGGCGCCGCATCATCATTCAGACCACGGAGGCGGTGGGTATTATTAAGACGGAGGACGAGGGCCTGGAGGAGGAAGAGGAATTTCAGGAGGAAGAAGAAGAGGAGGACCCAGAGTTGAATGATGAAAATCTGCAGGACATTGAAGAGGAGGCACAGGCGGCCGAGGCCGAAGAGGAGCGCCAGCAACAGCTGCACGCACAGGTGAAGTTAGAGCACCGGGACGCCGACAACGAGCCAATTGGCGAGAGTAATCTGAGTTACATCGGCACGCCCACAATAACGCACCACACACAATTGCACCAGGGTGCCCAAGCGCCGCCGCAGCTGGTGTTGCCGGCCGGCTCCATTGTGGGTACCACGACACGCGCGCTCACGGTGCCCGTCTCAGAGGCACTGGCGCAGCTACAGCGCCGACCCGTCTACATCAGTAACGCGGTCGGTGGCATGGCGGGCGCCACGTTCGTGCGCATGCCAGCAGTGATCAGCCGCCACGCAGTGCTGAACGTGGTGCAGCAGGGCGGGGGGCCAGGCGGCGGGCCGACGACGCAGCTGATACTGCAGGCGGCACCCGTCTCCAGTGCGGGCACGCCCGTGGTGGTGACGTCGAGCACGTCCGCGGTGCCAGCTGCCGCGGTCGCCGCCGCTGAAGTGGCCGCGCCAGCTCCAGTCGCGGCCGCACCCTCGTCAACAACGCCGGCGTCATCGTCTGTCTCCACATCGGGCGGAGGCGGTATTGCCGTGGCCGTGGCATCTTCCTCCGGCGGGGGCGCTGCCACGCCACCGACGAGCAGTGCCAATGCCAGTACCACGACCACCACCTACCAGTGTGTCGAGTGCGTGGAAAAATTCGACTCGAAGGAGCTGTTCGACATCCACCGCTCTGGCCACGCCAACAACATGAAATGCGCCATCTGCAACATGGTGCTCAAGTCGCTGAAGAACTACGAGAAGCATTGCTTGCGCTGCAAGCCTTACGAGTGCCAGATTTGCGGTCGCGTCGTCCGCTTCCGGCCTAACTTCATCAAGCATATGCGCGTGCACACCGGGCAGCAGTCGGAACGACACAAGTACAAGTGCGACGTCTGTCACAAGGAGTTCATGAGCTTCGAGTACTTCAAAGTACACAAGAAGATACACAACGAGAATGTCAACCTGACGTGCGAAATCTGCGGGAAGGTGTTCAGCGCGTTGGCCTCGCTGCGTGGCCACTCCAAGCTGCATTCCGGCGTCAAGCTGCACAAGTACGCATCATCATCAGCATCAAAAACAACACCAACAAAACTTTTGCACTTAGTAATCGATTTCTGTACCTTTTTCTTTCTCTGCTTTTGTAATTTTCAGGTGCGACGTCTGCGGTAAGGGCTTTGGGCAGCGCTACAATCTGAAGATACACGCGCGCACCCACACCGGCGACTTTCCGTTCGAGTGCAAGGTCTGTAAAAAGAAACTGCACACGCAGTCATCGTTGCAGACGCACATGCAGGTGCACCAGCGCGATCAGACGTCGCAGACCGCCGCCAAGTACGATCAGTCGTCGGCAGCAGCTGCCTCGGGGACAACCGCGATTGCGAGCACGTCGGCCGCAGCGGCCGCATCGTCGTCCAACACGGCCACCATCGTTAAGCTGGAGCCGCAGCAGACTCTGGATGGGCCCAGCACCAGCGGGCTGCAGCAGCACCGCCAACTACGGCAGCCGGCACAGCAGCGTCAAAACATTGCCGATGATGACGACGACGAGGATATGGACGACAATTCGGCCATGAGCGACGGCCTGCAATGCGGCAGTGCCAGCAGCCACATCGTGACTACCACGACCACATCCACTGGCAGAAATATGCACGCCACCACCGGCGAAGACTCCTCAAATGAGTCCTCGAATGCGTCGCACGAGTTGCAACAAACACGCCCATCGCACCTGCAGCAGCAGCAGCAACAACTGCTGGTCACGCCAACGCGTACCATTGTAATCAAGAACTACGTGCAGAGCGATTCGAACGTGATCGCCGCCCAGCAGCAAACTCAGGTCATACAGGGTGCGGGCACGATCAGCAGCACTTTGCAGCAGCAATTGCTTCGTAAGACGCCAATAATTCATTCGACTGGGGGTGCCACAACGCTCTCCTCGACGCTCACCAGTGTGCTACAGCAAACAGGTGAGTGCGACTTGAAAGCCCTTACGCCTTAAGGACTTAATACTTATTTCAAAAAGTATTTTAGTTGGCTTCTGAAATCTAATAATCGGCCAGTTTGCTGCTTTAAGTGAAGCTCATTGCATATTGTACTGTTTCACTTGCAGGTACTTCGCCCACGCTATCGCCCTCATCTTCGTCGACGTCATGTTCCTCGTCAGTGGTGGTCTCGAAATCGGGCGCTCCACTGTCGCTCGCTTCCGCCGCCATCGGCACCTCGACCATACGCAGTACTCGCAACCATCTGGACCAGCTTAATCACTCGCCCATAACCAGCAGCCACCGTGCATTGCAGCGCAACAACCACCGAAACCACCACCACCACCGACGTCGCCATCCGGCTGACATGGATGACGACGACGACGACGATGAGAAGTCCTCCCCGTCCCTGGCCACCGCCGCAATTATCAAGATCGAACCGAATCTGTACTCGTCCGGTTCGGGCGATAACTCCAATGAAATGCTCATCAAAGAGGAGGTGATGTTCGAAGACTCGGCTGCCCCGCACTCGCCCCACTCACCGCCGAGCTCCAAGTTTCGCATGTCGAACTTCGACAGCGATCTTGTCGACCACCACGTCGACCTGAACCACTCGCTGCCGCCATATGGAAATCTCTTTGAACCACACTCCATACCCGACAGCATTCCCGTGCAGCTGTACCCGGACGACGACGACGATTTCCGCCTGGACCACAGCTCGTTGGGCGGCCTCCATAACACCTCGTCCTCCACCACCGACGGCGACTTCATCAAGAAGGAGTGGGTGTACGGCGCCGGCTCAAGTTACACCATGAATGGCAAATTCGGCGACGACAGCGACGCATTGTGCGACGCGGCGAACTTCATCTACGACTGAGCGGACTGCACGCGGAGACGGAGCACGAAGCGGAGCGGTCAAGAGGGTAGGGTGAACGTGAGTGCCGACCAGCGCAAGCAATGGCGCATTGCGCGACAAATGCCAATATTAGCAAGTATTTTTTGTCATTAATTGTTAAACGAACCTAAACTAGAAAACAACGTAAAGGGCGACACAAATGTGGCCATAACTCCATGTAAAGTTCCCGCAAAATTTAAGCGTCGCTTCACCGTTAAATATTGCAAAACAGTCTAGCGTTAAGCTCTGACAAATGCAAGTGCGAACAAGCCACGAGAAATACAAAGAAAGAAACACTTGGCAGCATTCTGCCCAGCTGCCATGGTGCGGTGCTTTCCATGATCTGTAGAGTGGGCCGAACTATTGAACGCCTCTACCAAGCAAATTGTAATAGCGCAGCTACAAGCAACTCTCGCAATTTCAATAGCAATCTCTGTCTATCGCGGCTCAAGCACAATTGAATTTTAGTTCGTAATTATAAACTCGCCTAGATCGTAAGCGAATAAGTGACGATTGTTTTCTACAGCATTCAGTAGTTTCGATTTGTATGTGTTTGTATGTATGTGTGGGCGGGAACTAAATCATTTATTACACCCTTGAATGGGCGGACAAGGAAGTTTGAACATGCTGCTGCGAGTCGCACAGTAAATGTTTAAGTTTTGTGCTGGTATTGTAAAGTTGAGTTGAGATGATCACTACTACTTGAGCTTTGTATTGTGCATATCTTCAACGATTTCAAGCTGCTCTTAGCTCTTTCTGTAGATTGAAAGTGATAAATTGGTATGGTTTCTAATACAGAAAAATGATGCACGAAGAAAGTTGAGAGTTTGCAAACATTGCATGGCTTCGACATATCGAACGTTGTTCTCATATACAAATGTGAAATAAGTTTAGAAACCAAATCTGCAAATCTGCATGCCTTACCAAGCGGCTACAGATTTACAGTCCACAAACTGGATACGCTGAATTTTATAAAATCGTTCCCTTGTTCCAGTGATTTCATACTTAAAGTAAAAGATTCTGCAGAAAATTTTACTAGTTACTTGCATTAAAATTACTTTAATAATTCCTATCTAAATGCTCACCTTGAAATTAATCCGAAAGTAAGAAAGCTCCACTCGGCAGCAAATTCCAAAAGTGTCTGCCTGTATCATGAGAATAGTTGTTAGAAGTTTTCTGTTGCAATTTGTTTACAATAGCTGCCTCGGTTAGGCTCGTATTTAGAAATGCATTTATAGCAATTGGATCTTTCAGTTGAATTAACTAATGCTAACTTAATTAATGCTAATGCTAGTTAAGTTTGCCCACCCCACAAACAGAAAGAAGTGTGTGTTTCTTAGTTCAGCTATTTGCTGTTGATATTCTTTCGGTGCTGCAAAATTGTCCACACAATACAATCTTGATATATATTTTGCTTGAAACTTTTCATTTTAATTAAAAAATCGTTCAACAATTTCTTAGTGGCAGTATTAAATTGCTTCATTCGATAGCAAACTTGGCTTTTTGTTAATATTTTAAACTAAATTTTTACGCCACATGATAAGATGTAGATTTTTTGTTTTTGCAAAAATTCTAGATTGTAAATTGTCTGTCTGTCTGTTGGTTTAAAATATCGATAGCAGTATTATTTCCCCACTCGAATAAAAGTTTCCACAACGCTAAATCATCATTAAGTCTACTATTTAATTTTACTAAAGACACACACTGACACTCGTAGTTTACAATGTCTTCTGTAGATCATTTGCTGGTTAGATTTGTTGGGTTCCCTCTGATCTGTCCGCCTTTAATTGAACTATTTACTGGCAGTTTATATTTAACTGTATGCTATATGTATAATACATTATGTTGTTGTATTAGGACTGAAAAGCGCGGCCCATATTAGTTCCCCGACTGTTATCCAGAAGGGGTTACGAGGAGGTTGGTTGTCAACTGGAATAAAGCGTAGAACAAACTGCTTTTTAAGGTTTAAAACATTCAGATGCATTTGATCTTTAGAATCTTGAAAGTCTGCCGAAGTCCGCCTTCACATAACTCCATCATCAAACCGTAGCTTTCGTGCACTTGTTTTATAAGTTTAACATTGTATCTGTTTTTTCACTGACCTAGGTTCACTTTGCCTTTCAAACGAGCTTCTCATCTGTTTCTTCCCATCTTTCTTTCGCCATAAAATTTCCAGATGGCATGCGCTTTTTATTACCAATAGTTGTAATTTTCTCATCCATAGATTTATTTCCGATACAATCTTTCATGTTGTTTTTTAATGTCAAACGTTTCAGTGTTGTTCTGTTTTCCTTTGATCCATACAAGAAAAAATGCCTCAATATTGTTTACTGTCTATTCGATATTGCAGCGTATTCTAAATCCAGAAAGATTCGAAAATGTATAGATTTTTATTGCACAATTCAGAATTGCATTGTATTCAAGTTTCATATAGAAAGAAAACAAGTTTTTCAATTGCTGTAGGACCAATATGACTTTGTGACCGTGTGAACTCCTCAAATGTAAAGTTTACTTACCTTCAAGGGATCGCTTAGTACGCACAAAGCTACGTGGCAACGTTTAGCCATGTTCGCCTGTCTCTCGCTCAGTAGTAGTCTCGCTGCATGTTATTCGCACAATATTCGACAATGTCTGAATAGTGATTTATGTACTATTTTATAGATTATATTTTACCATAAACAAGAGCAATCAACTATAAGCCGGACGCCTACTCTACGGAACAATGCGTATACCTCAGCGTCACTTCAAATGTGCATAATTCGGCGTAGTCTTTGCTTCTGAAGTGATTTAAAAATCAAAAGTTCATCTCATGTTTGCAGAGAGCGTTGAACATGATCTGAACGCTTTCAACTTGCAGGCAAAATCTTAATTTTAAGTTCAACACATTTATTGCCTAAATGCATTAAATCATTTTTTTTAAATTTGTTTCATTTTTCGCTTTAAGTAAGCCCATTACTCCTACACCATTTCACTTGCCTGTGTCTCGCGCCCCCTATTAACATCTCGAATATTTTTAGTAATGCCCATTTGATTCTCTCTGTAACATATAAATATTTTTATATTTATTTTCTATACACTTATGCCAAAGATACGAAACATTCGTAAACTACAACTGTAATTACCTATTTTTTACTTTTACATCTCGTTTTGTTCACACTTACGAAGCATTAATGGCTACTGTGTGCCTGTTTGTGCACATTGTGATTGCGGCCCCATGCGAGTTAAGTGCTCATAGCTTAGCATTTAGCATAAACACAGCGCACATCGTAAGCGCTACTTGAAAAGGTATTTTGTCAGATGATTTTACACAAAAATTACACAAATTTTTAATAGCAAGAAGCAAAACAAAATCAGTTGCTTAAGGTGTGTTCACATTGACGAAGGAAATAGTTTGGTTGCTGATTTTGAAGTATTCATTTGAGTTCAATATTCAAGTCCTCTAGTATTCGAGTCAAGTTTTCAATACTTTCTGATGAAATTAAAAACTCTCCAATCACTATTGTTAGGACTATATATTGTTGTGATTTAAGTTCAGTATGCGGTAGGACAGTATTCTAGTAAAAAATTATCTACGAAAAAAGACTTTAAAAGAAAAATTGCCTACTACAGTTTTTCACTTGGAAATGAACTCGGTTGTAATATATATTTGCCATTTGCCAACGAGAAAGCCGTACTTGAAAGAGCCTGCGAAAGCGCTATAAAAATTAGCAACATTGACAGAAAAAGCAAGCAAATTTATTTATTACAACGTAGCTGGAAGTAGGAATCAGCTGTCAATGAAAACTGAGCCCAAGTGTCCAAATTTTCAAAGAAAGGTGAAAATTATTTCAAGTTATCAATTTACTGTCAATGAAAACTGACCCCAAGTGTCCCAATTTTCAAAGAAATGTGAAAATTATTTCAAGTTATCAATTTACGTTTCTTCCATATGCACGTTTTCTTGGGTATTTCGAAACGGCAATTCAAAATTGTACATTGTGTCTTATAGATTCGAGTTGGTATTTCGATCATGATTCCAAAGACAGTAAAATTATTTATAGTAAATCAAACAATTCTAAATTTTATAATTTATTGATTAATGCAACAAAGTGTAATCATTCCTTTGAGTATGTATTATGTGTATCAGCGTATTTACGATTTGTATCCACGTATTTCTATTCGAAAATCTCTGAATACTGCAGTGTTTTTTGTTCTGTTCAAGCACATCTACGATGTGCTGTGCTGTTGAATTAAATACATTATTTGTTCAGTCTCTGCTGCTTTCTGTTTGAAGCACGTTGTATACCTATTTTAGTATAATTGAATCATTTAAATTGTTCAGTATTCTCTAAATTTCTATAAATAGTTTAATTTTTTGAAATATGGTTTTTGTTGTCAATTTGAATTTAGAACATTTGTCAGAACGTGCGAACGCGAAAAAATTGCCGTGCACATGCAAGACTACTCCTAACTCCTTTCTTGATTGCCGTGGATTCGAATAGCAGTCAACTAACACCGAAGCAAATATCTTTTTGGCGGCTTTGCTCTCAGCATGCATTGACAGTGAAATATTTTCCTGTTGAAAAGCAATTATGAACGAACGATTAAGAGCACAACTTGTGAGCCATTGGTTTGAATTTCGATTAGTCAAATGAATATTTAAAGTCTTTACAAAAGTATAAAATGCCACTCGAATATTTATTTTTGACGCAGTTTTCAAAAGTTGTGCCAACTTTGAAGTGAGGTAGTGCGGTTTTTTTATTGGCACTGGTTGTACGTGCTTCAACTACTGAACCAAATTATCTTGAAATGATTGCGTTAGTTTTACGAAAACATTTTCTCGAATTTCGCATGCTACATTTTCGCACTAAACCAACCGCATGAGCAACTTGTTGTGCTTAATCTAACCAACGACAATGTGAACACGTCTTAGTCGCGTCTTTGCCGTAATCCCACCCATTGTACAGGCCCCAATTGCCCGACTGCACTGCACTGCTTCCTTCCACTCGAGTGCTGCTTACAAAATTGCGCACATGCAATATGAACAAATTACAAATGTAAGTGAATAAGGATTCGAAATATTACGAAAAATTAATACCATAAATGATTTGTCTTCCCCAGTGCAAATTGGGGCGCCGCCGCATTGTTTGATATTTCGTTTAGGTTTTCAATTTGAAACAAACAACAAAAAAAGCAAACAAGCTAGCAACAAAAACGTACTAAAACGAACAATTTGCACAATTTGCAACTGGCAAAAACACAACAAAACAAAAATAAAATTACAAACAAATGAAAAGAAATGAAAGAGGAACTTTGACTATGCTTTTTTACAATTATGATAGTTTTTTTTACAATACAATGAAATGAAAACAACCACAACCAGAACAACAACAACAACAAAATATTGTACAAGTCTATTTGCATAAGTGACATTTTGTATTTATTTTCTAACAATGTCTACACTATTTAACAAGGCTCACCCCAACCTAAACGTAAACGTTTTAAGCGATATGACGATATGACGTTGTATGTATAGTATTGCGAGTGTGGAGGCGTTTCTATCAATTAATTGTAATAATCTTTTTTTAAATGTACCTTAACACACATAGCATCAAGTCTATCTAATATTAGCCTAAACGATAGCAAGTAGCGCATTGTATAAGATTTAAGCAAACAATAACAATTAATAAATATAAACACATTCAATCTGTATGTAATATAATGAATGATTTTGCAATCGAAGCAAGTGGCCCGGCCGCCCTGTGCGGTGTGGCTGGCTTTTCTTCCTTGACTCTCTCACTCTCTCTCTCTCTCTCTATCTGTCTGTCTCTGTCACTCCCCTCCCAAAGTAGCGGTAATTTTCAGCAATTTTCTTCCACAAGAGAAAACGCAGCATATTTGTTGTAGCGAATTTGTTGTTTTTGCAATTTGTAATTGCCTTGCATTAGGTCGGTGGAAATGTTGACAGTCGAAAGTGAGCAGAGAAATGAAAGTAAAATAATTAAGCAGCAAAAATATTTGAATGTGTAATTTGCAATTTGTTTAAAATGCAATTAAATGAAGCGATAGCAAAATACAAGTAATGAACATCGTTTGCGATACAAAAAAATAAATAACAAGTAAATTGTAACGAATGAAAACACTAACCACCCGGTAATAAAAGAATCAATAATAATACATAATGCAAAAAAAAGAAATCAATAAAATGAAAAATATTTATACATACTATATACATTGCTATATATATATACATAAACATATATATAGATATATATATTATACATATACAAAACATATAAATGTCTAGTCGTATTTTCAGTATTATAAAAGCAAAAACAAAAAAACAGAAAACAAAACAAAAACGAAAAATATCAAAAACAAAAGTTACAAAAACAAGACAAACAAAAATGAATAAAACCTACAAAAAACCGAAATATACCGCAACCGCAACCAAGCAACAAACAATATTTCATACACAAGTCTAGCGCCAACTACAGCAACAGTAATGCAAACAGCAGCAACAACATTACAACTGATTTATCAGCGTTGCAGCAGCAAATGAATGGACATAACGAAAGCAAAGCGAAGCAAAACAAAAATCTCGAAGTAACAGAAACATTTTTAGAGCATTTTTTTAAAACTCAAACAACCAATAATCTGATAAGGAGACGCAACAACAAATCTGTTTTCATAAATTCATAAGTAAACATTAAATACATAATTACTACATTCATATAACATAATTAGCATTAATGCAGAATGTGAAGAAAATACATTTGTGAAACTATATAGTATATATATACACATACATACATACATACATACATACATGCATACACACATATATATACATATATATGTAGAAATGAATGTGTCTGTTTTTAGTGTTTAAGTTCTCGCATAAACAAACATTAACAAAATCTAACCACACACACACTCACACTCCAAGGAGTCGTTGCAACTTCGGTGTGTACAAACATACATACATACAATACGCGTACATTATATGCATACATGCACACATACATACATACAAGTGCATATATTTATATGCAAACGCAAATGCATAACAAGTGAGCCACCCAAAAGGCAGGCATCCACAAAAAAGAATCTTGGACACAACAAAAAGGAATTTCGCATGAAATTTATTTCACATGGGAAGCGCCAGATAGCCGGCGCGCTCATACGCTTTTGCTTCATTTCGTGCTGCTAATTTTGTGTTTTAATTTTTACGATTTTTTTATTGCATAGTTGTGTAATTGTGTAAATTATTATTAATATAATTCTGCATGCTTAGTTCTAAGGTGAATTTTTATTTTTTTGTGTTGTATGATTTTGTAATATTTTCCTCTTTTTGCCTTTGATTTTGTCTAATTAAAAATGTAATTTTTATTTCGCAAATTGTGTTTTATTCAGTTTGTTTTTCTGCTGGAATTCAGGGAGTGGTGCGGTTGATAAACTTATGTACATGGACATATCTAACTGTATCTAACTGTGGCTGTTGTTCGAGAAAAAGTGCGCCGTAGAAATGAAACTCAACAACAATGTCCGATCCCAGTAACAGTTGCTATAGGACAATCCCTGAATACTTATTTGTTTAATGACAACTAGAGTCAGTCAAAGAAGTTACTTGAGTTATTTTGCTGTCTGCGTCAGTTTCTAATGTTAACTAACTTAAAGTAATCCTCGTCAATGAAGCAGAGGAAGGCCGAAAATTTTATTTGTATTTACTCGTAAGTCACGAGCATTTGTCAATGGCCAACAGATGGGCATGTTCTCATTAAAGCAGCTGTGACGAAAAACTCTTCTTTTGAGAGCGGCCAGCAAAGGCCACCAGCAACTGAATCCGGCTTCATTATTTATGTATGTATATGCCTGATTTTTTTTAGTAACCCTCTAGTGTCCAAGACCGCTTACTGACTTGGCTTAGTGAAATTTTCATAAAGTATCAGTTATGACCCATTTTCAACAAATTATTTAAACCAAATCGAAACACTTTTTTGTTGTGTATGAACTTTGTGTTGAATTCGAGATTTCGTGAAAAACGTGCAAGTGAAGAATAGCAAAATATATATTGGACAAAAATAATACTGATGAGTAGTTTAACACTCCGATGCCCAACAAGGTCCGTAGGGACCTATGGCGTTTTTAAAAGCAATTATTTTGTATTTTATACGTTTTTGCCATCTGTCTGTAGTAAAAAATACATAATACAAACACATCTACACACATTATGTAACACTACATTATACAATTACAAGCCTTATATGCAATATTACAATAGAGGTCCCTGGGGACCTTGTTTGGCTTTGGCCGTTTAAAAAGTTGTTGGGCATCCGAGTGTTAAATTGTAAATTTTATTATTTGATTAATTTTTCCATTTTAATAAGTAGCGTGTGGTACATAGAGGTTTCGACCTGCAGTGAAAAAGCCGCTATTTCTCGACGCATGCATATTTATGGCATCGATTATAGTCGAAAAGAACGCCAGATTCGTGTGTAGTAGTTCTAAAATATCGTTTAGTGAATATATTAACGGAATATAAAAAATTACTGGTCAGCAGAGGGTTATACAAAAATTCGTGTTAGTCGAAATTATTACTTTTTTTTAAATATCTTTTTTTTTGAGATTTTTCATATAAGTTGTTACATTAATATGGAAAGGCATTAACTAATATTTTTTTGAAGTAGAAAGAGCAGAATAAAAGCAAATATTAAGGTCGACTGTAAAACTACATACAAATTAAAAGGCAGTTTTGTCTTTTGAATGGTTTTTTTTTAAATATTAAAGAATTACTTTTTGAAACCCCCCAAATATTTTTCTGAATCTGCCCCTGGAAGGTATCGTCCATGTTGAACAATTCGCCCTCCAAATGAAGTTGAAGAGCTCGTATAAATTTACTTTCGTTATCTCTGTAAGGTCTGCGACCTGAAACATTTGAGTCCCATTGATTGTAGCCCTGGATGTCTGCGTAGAAAGTGGTGAATCAACTGCACTACTTCTAACAGCTCGTTAGATGAACAACTAAGGAATTGGCCAGGAGCAAAGTCGCTGTAAATACCATTACTTACCATTACCAATTTTTGAAGAGTGCAGTTTCCGATGGTTATCAAGCAGTGTAACTTTACTTCATGAAAACCATTTAGTTAGCGCCTTTCTATATAAGGCAGCGATATACTTTACTTTTTGTTTAATTTAAATATTTATCAATTTATATTTGTAACGTTATTTTGACTGCATCTTTTTTTGTCATATTAATTAATTATTTAAATTTCATCATTTGATTTGCAATAATATGTTTTGTTTACTTTTTCTTTATTATTATTATATCATCATTTTCGATATTGAATGCCATCGCATTTCATTGGCGTCAAAAGTTTTTGCATTTGTTGCCTAAGTCATAAGTAGAGAATTAAACTAATCCTTGCATGTATGTGTGTGCGTTTTTCGTAATTAATGTAAATTAATGCATGATACATTTATAAAAATTAAAAAAAAGAACAAAAACATTATAAAAATTAAAAAAAATTAAATTAGCAAATTAGACGAACAAAAATTGAGCAACCAAATACCCATTAATCTTCGATGTCATTATTCGTGGTCGTGTCATTTTTAGTGTAAAAATTAACATACATTTAATGAACATTGTATGTGAAAACCCAACAACAAAACCAACAACCATAAACATTATTATCGCCAATGATTATGATTGGTTATGAATTGTTTAGTTAATATTATTATGATTATAATTGTAATGATAATTGAGAGATGTTTAAACACAAACACATATAATTGATGCGTGTATTGATTCTTGCTAAATCTTATTGAAATTGAACAACAACAACAACAGCAACAACAACAAGACAAAGAAGAGCAAATAAAATAAACAACTAATTTAAAGTAAATTAATCAATAATGAAATCAATGCAGCGCAATGCAACAAGACGAAACATTGTGAAAAATGAAACATTAACAACAACAACAACAACAAAAACAAACGGAAAATCTATTACAAGAATTATTATTATTGAAATAAAAATCGTCTTTAATGAAAATTTTAAATGTAGTGACAAAACAAACAACGATCTTGTCCAAATATTTTTCTCAATCTCTCGTTGCACTGTTGTCGGGCGGACGGGGAGACTCGGATTTGGAATTGAGGGATTGAGCCTACAAGCACAATGCGTAAGTATTGTAGAAAAGAAAATGCTTCAAGGAGTCGTTTTCATTTGTATATTTGCATATATTTCGATATTGAAAACATGTTTTGACAATTTGTTTGTAAATGTTTTTAGTTTTAGAAAAAATATACACAGTTACATGGTATTTATTTATATATAATTTGTGCTTTATAAACATGATGTCTTGCTCTCGCTTTCTCTCTCACTTTATGTTTAATGGCTTTTAATTTATGTGTGTCGTACGTATGTACTCGTATTTAAGTATATGCGATATGTGATATCTGTAAGAAGTTTCCATTACATTTAAGGCGTACACAAAACTTCACTTAAATATATATATATAATGTGTATCGATCGGTCGGTCTGTCCGGTTGTGTGGAAGCACTCTAGCAGCACTCGGACAATGCTCGCTCTCAATCTCTTTCTTACACCGCCCCAGTACGTTTGCCTAAGACAATTTGATGACGATTTCCTTCTCATATTATAACAAAAATATAATATTCACTCTGATGTGTAACATTAGTTGACGATTTCTTTAATTCTTTTGCACATAATTTACAGTTAGCAAATATTTTCCATACCCCAGAAAATAAACGAAATCAAAATATACAAAAAATTAAAGAAACTAACGCGAGCCCTACACGGCTCGACAGACGAGCACATAAAACGTTAATTGAACTTAACTTTTTCTTCTTTAAAATAAAAGAAAAGCAAAGAAATTACAAAACATAAACAATGTTGCATGAAACCGAGGATCTCGCTGCGACCCGTTATGTTGCCCCGTTTCTTATACCGAAATCCTACTTTATGTAATGGCCACCAATGGAATGATTTGTAGACACGCTGCTGCCGCGGCGGCGTCCTTAGAAGATTTTTGCCAGACTCGGCGTGCGCCGGAAGGGATTCCACGAGCTGGACGAGAGACTGCCCAGTCGGCCCTTGGCGGTGGCCTTGCAGCGCTGCTTCGGTTTTGTCGTGGTGCCGGTGGGGCTGGACGAACCAGACGATACGCCCGACGAGCTGGCGGCCGAGAGCGTCGATATGGAACCCTTAGAAGAGAGGGGCTGGGGTAGAAAAAAGACAAACACTTTAGAGTCTGTTTGGCGGTAAATTTGGAATGTAAGTTTGGAAGTTGCATGCAGTCTTTCGATCATCTCAAATTGACCTTTTTCGTGGCGGCCCAACGCACCTTCAGATAATTTCGATCCATAGGCGTGATGACTTTCAGTTCCAATGTCGAACCGCAGGACTGTATCAATCGCACCACCTGCTGATGCGAATACCACTTCACATCAATGCCAGAGATTTCCACAATGAAGTCACCCTCCTTGATGCCGCCCAGCTGCAAGCAGAAGCATAAATTAGGATTTGCAAGCGACAACGAGCGGCGGACACTCACATCTGCCAGCGAATTGATTTCGACGTGCGCTATAATGACTGGCGCATCGCCGCGCACATGAAAGCCGAAACTCTCGAGCTCCTCTTTGTACTGGCTGCAGCCAACTTCGTGACCGTCGCGCGGCGATGGACAGTGACAGCGAAAGTGCGCGGCGCCATCATGATAGATGGCCGAACCCTTCTGCAGGCGCACGCAACGCGGCGCTGTCCAGTGGCGGCGCGACGAGAATATCGCAATCGGTCCCAAACGCTTGAAGGGATCTTCGACTTTGTACGAGGTGAAATCGGGCCCGGTCAGCGAGAGCGTGAATTTCGAACAAGCTGCGGAAAGCGTGAGCAAACTTATAGCAGTGGAACAGTGGAATGAGAAGCAAAGAAGACCAACCATCAGTAACAACATCGACAATATCAAAGTCTGCATCGATTTCCTTGCCGGGTGTCTCCTCCAAGAATTTCTCATACTCGTCTTGGGTTTTGTAATAGGCCTCTTTGAGCACCTGCGTTAGGGAGGTCTTGTTCTGGAATAATAAAATTATTAGCTTTTTGGAAATTGAAAGATTTCGACAAATGAACATTTTGCGGGATTAGCAAAAATTTAGATTGATTGGCTTTTACAACGGAGACTACATAGTGGTGAAAGTCTATAGCCACCGAGACTTTACAGTGTTGCTCTATAAATTTTTAATTTTTCAAGTTGCGATCGACTAGTCTTTAATATATTGTTCCATGTCTTTGTTAAATTCTGACAGAAATTACTTAAGTGTAATTTTTCTTTTTGTTGCGAGGTTTTACAATGATCTCTCCAACCCAGCTACTCAGACGGCTTATTATTACCAGCGCCATTATCGCATTTAATACCCATAAATAGTCAAACACCAGAGCGTTTGTTGGCGTTCGTGGCGTGCCATCGATTACAGTCATCAAACGCTTTGCGTGCTGCCAAAGCTATGAAACAGCAATGCGCTCGCCTACTTGAAAAGCATAAATTCCCAAACTAAAATGCAAAGCGCCGCGTTACCAGCGCATCAAATGCCACATGCGCTCTGCGTCAGCCGCGTACACCTCTGCACGCGTTCGCTCACCTTCAGAAATCGACACATCCGCTGCAGGCGTTGCGTCTCCTCATGACTAGCCAGCGACTCTTTCAAGTGGGCCCGCTTCAGTGCGGCGGCGCTTGCGCCGTCCTCCTCGTTCTCCTCGGCGGCGGCAGCAGCGGCCGCGGCGGCGCGCAACGCCTCCCGCGCATTTCCAATGAACGACTCGTTCGCCGTGCCGTGCGAGGTGGCCTGACTCTTCTTTGTGCTGAGCGATGACTTGTCGCCGACGGCGTCAATGCTGCGTGCCTCATAGTGATGCGCCAGCGCTGCGGGCGAAATTGTTGAATTGTCAGCAATCGAATTGATTGAATTATTGCCGTGACATATGCCGCTGCCGCTGCGGCTGCGGCTGCGACAGCAGGAATGCAGCAGACAAGGCAAGCGGGTGGCCGGGTTGGCACTTTGACATTCGATTAGCATAACACTCACCTTTGTAGAATTCTGCTTTGAGCGGCACCAGCCCAGCCCAGCACTCGGGCAGGTATGTGTGTGTGTCGTTGGTCTGTATGTTTTTGTGCATTTCATTGTACTCCAGCGTTAGTTGAGCCGCCTCGCCAGCCAGATCTTTGAATAGCTGTGCCGAAAACCAGTTTGAAAATGTTTTGTTTAGATTATTGAATGAAGTTTGCGACTTGAGTCTTTTGTTTGCGTTCGCTCGCTGCCCTCTGACGATTGGCTACTTACATGGCTGGAATCGGTCAGTCCCAAGGCCTCAATTTGCAGCTGCAACTTTTCGAAGAGGCACTCGCGCGCCTGCGACAGCATCAGCGACACTAGCACGTCGAGCACCTGCGGTTTCAGATCCATCGACGGCGCATTGGTGAAGGTGTCGTAGATGTGGCGGAATATGCCGGCCGCGCGCAAGAAGCTGTCCACCGCCGCGTCGAGACCTTTTTCGGTGGTGCGATCGTGGCGAGCGCCGATTTGTGTGTAGATGGCGCCCAGATTGAACAGTGTGCAGGCCTTCTCGAAAGCAATGGTGCGCTGGCAGGACGGCACACCTGTGGTGGGCAAGTGATGAGGCATTTTATTCAATTTAAATTTTATTTTTTAGAGCTTGTATTGTTTCGACAATGTGACCAGTAATTCTTGTTAGAGTTTCGAGCTGGAATGGTTTCTTACCTGTCAGTGAATCGTACCACTCAAAGTAGACGCCCAGATTTCGATCCGGCGGAAAGAATCTCCTCTCCACGTAGTACAACAGATTGTAGTAGCGGAAAAGTAGAGCGACACCCTGTGCATCACGTGACGGCGTCTTGGAGGCCTTCAGAAACGGACAATTTCCGCACATCAATAAATCGTTTCAAATGTTTTATAATGCGCATTTGCTTACCTGTCGCGTGTCGGTTATGTCGGCAATCGCGTCCACGTACATCGACGGCTCTTCGCTGTAGTGCTCCAAGATAAAATCGGAAAATGGTTCCATAAAGTTGATTTCTTTTGTTTCCTTCAAGCCGAGCGGTATCATTGGCATAACGCCGTCGTGACTGAAACAGAGCAAGCGCGCAGGCATAAAATTTAAATAGCATTAAATCGACAAATAATGGCTTAATGATTTTATTAAACTTAAGAAAGAACAACGACAACAATGCGAAAGTACGCGCGTTTGGCCGCAATTGCCGGCCGGGAATTCGTGTCAACGGCGAAGCTGACCAACTTCGAGTCACATGCACCAATTCAGCCAGAAAATGAAAATCATTGTCTCCAGAAGAAGGCCGAGGAGGCATACAGCAATGAAGCACGAAAGTCAATGATGACAACAATAATCCCTGCGTTGCAATTTCAAACCCAGTAGCGAGCGTTGTTGGAGAGACATCCAAAACGAGGTCATGCGTAATTGCAAGAATTCTGTAGTTTCGCGTAATCGCACGTTGGCATTAATTTTACTGTTGTTTGTGCTGTGACAATAACATCAGCGACGATTACAGCAGTGCGTCCGCAGCATCGCCCACAGCGGCCAATGTGCGCGGCGTGTGTAAGGCGCGTAAGTAAACCGCATCGAGGGCTTCATAAAATTTACCATCATTCTGTGTGACCTGTTTTTGCCTGAGTCGGTGCCGCTACCGATGGCAACTTGTAAAGCCTTTTAAAAAAATTAAGAAATAACATCGTTATCATTTGTTTGTCAGCTGGCAGCCGGCGCTTATTGCCGCGTATCTCCATATCCACGTGTGGAAATTGGGGTCTCTTGGCCAACACACCCAGTTTTATGTAAATAGTAATCTTTGGTTTCGTGATGAAACGCCAAGACAGCACACTCGGCTGCAATTGACAATTTTTAAACATACACATACACATAATTGCAAATGGTTAAGCCAAAGCAAACATACCACACCCAACATTTTAAAACGTATGGAATTTTTCATACACGACATCTGGAAAAAATCATTTAAATAGCAGTTTTGGAAAAACTACAAGAAAATGTGTGATATCTTCCAACTTTAGCAATTCAAACGGAAAAGTTCAGCAACTTTAGAAAAAGAAACAATTGTCTGAAATGTTGAGCAATTAATTTGTTGGCAATTCACAAGCGACATATTTGCGTAGATGACAAAATGCACACATAACTAGATACATATTGCCTCTGTGTGCCAACGTAATGGACAAAAGCCGCATGAGGACCGGTTGTGGCTGTTTTTAAATAACGTCGGTGATTTATTATCCTTATTTATGCATTTTAAAATGTGCAAAAACAAATTCATACATCAATGGAATGTAGTAGTAGTAGTAGCGAAAGGAGAAAAGTCCCCATATAAATCATGCTCGTAGACAAATGAATTTTTTAATGGAAAAAATAAACAAAATAATGGAAATCAGTGCACGTTTTTTTTTATTGGAACTTTGTTTATAGGAAGTTTGTTTATTGGAAATTTGTACCGGGCGAGGAAAGGAGGAAATTGGAAAGGCCAAAGCAGACCATCTAGAGTGTTTCTGTTCGTACCTCTGTTCGGATAGCTTAACCGTTACAGATACCACTTCGGATAGCTTAATCGAAGGTTGGTCATAACCAGGGAAAGGATTTTGAGGGCCTAAAAACCTATAAAAAGGGTAAAATAAAATAGCAAAACAGGCACGGAAAGGCATTAAAAGCTGCCAAAAAGGCAGAAAAAGGCACTAAAAACTGCCTAAAAAGGCAAAATAGGGCATTAAAAACTGTTAAAAAGGCAAAAACGGGCATTTAAAAATAAGAAAGAAATACTAGAAAATCTAAAAAAAAGGGGAAACGGTATTTTTTAATAATTTTTTTTCATCTGACGTATGCCACATACAATATTTATACCTCGTTTTTTGTAAAAGAAAAGGAACATCAAGGTTTTCAAAGATAGTTTAAAAACTAAAACTAAGATATTTTAATTAAAATGTTGGCACATATTTTAAATTCATATTTTAACTTCTCATATAAAAGCATAAAAGCCGTACTTGTATCACAAAAAAATAAATAAAATTTTTGCGCTAATCGAACTTTTTGATTTTGGCATGTTTTTTTCTTTACATTTTCCACTGCACAACAAAAAATAACGGCTTAGAAATGATCAAATCAATGTAAAAATATCGATAAGTTAACGAAATTGCAATGTTGCCACTTAATTTTTTTTTAAGTTTAAAGGTATTTTTGCGAAACAAAAGGGGGAAAATATTAAAAACGAAAGAAAATTAAAAAGGCGCTCGACAAATCTTGAAAAAGGCATTTATAGGTAAACGAGGCACTAAAAAAGGCATTTTTGGGTGAAAAATGCAAACTGCCTTTTTAAGGCAAAAAAAGGCAAAATAAAAGTGGTATATTTCTAATCAGGAGGACCTAATTCGTGCTCATTTTCAATCAGAAATGCTCTATCTAGCAGCAAACAAAAAAGGCAATTTCCACAAAATCCTTTCCCTGGTCATAACGACGAGATCTCGCATATATCTCCTTAAGCCATCGTCGATATATACATACATCGTCTTCTACAAATTGCTATACTAATAACTTCTACTTGTCAATGCCGCACACCGACACACATTATGTATGTGTAATTCCGATGCTCTAAGCATAGCCTTTAGGTAATTTATTCAGTTAGGATGCGCCGTCTATATAACCGTCACTATATATTTGTGTAGTGGGTCTGTGCAACAAAACCACATTTTATGCCAATTCTGAAATATTGCAGACAAATAGAAACATTGGAACTAAGACGCATTTATGTCGCACTTTAAGTAACAAAACTACTTGTTGAGTCCTAAGAGAAATGTTGATACGTCTACCGATCGTTTTTCCTGAATTTTCTTTTGTACACTGGACTTTTTCGTTATTGACAACAGCACTTTCCCTCCAATTGGCGCGACACCAATAATTCTCTCACTCGTGTGTCGCAGCAACTGTTGCCTATTTTTAGTTTTGATTCATTCGAGAGGAACGCTGATGCCGCACCCCAGCCGGCAATTTGAATTTTCCGTTTTACATGTAAACAAAATCGTTGTGGATGCTTTGCGAGCTCCACTATTTTTCTCTCGCTTGTTGTAAAAAATTGTTGCTGCTGTGTCTTTTGTATTTGTGATGTTTTTGTTGCAATCAGTTGCGCATTTTGCGCCTTAATTTCTGGTCAAGCGCGTTTTTGCGCATCCAACTGGAACCGCACCAACAAAAACCACCACATCCGATATGCACACCAACACTTGTATACACTGTTATTATTGTTGTTGTTACACTCGCACGGGTAGCTAGATCTACTTAAAATATGTACATATGTATGTACCTAGAAACATTTTTGTTTATTAATTTCTTTGTTTTGACGAAAACATTTTACTTTTCAAGCAGCCGCCAACAATTTGTGTTCAACTATTTGTTGGCCCAACGAGTTGAGTTAACGCCCCCGCACAGCGCACCCCCGACGCATTTTTTTACTTTTGCATTTTTTTGCCGCGTATTGGCGTTTCGGCATCTCGAAATCTCGGCGCGCTGACGAAGTTCGCGTGAGCGTTGGTCTGCAGTTTTGTGCAATTTTTCATTTTACTATTTTGAGAAAATTGTTATATTTTTTTGTTACTTGATTTTTTCTAATTTTATTTGCTTTGTTTTTTGGTTTTTGTTTTTGTGTAGTAAAATTTTGTGTAGTTTGCATTTGCGTGTTGTTGTGCTAGTTTAAGTTGTTGTTGTTTAGGCTGTTGTTGTTACGGTTGCCGTCGTTACACGCTTGACTGGCCGTTCGCCTGACACGCGCTTTTTGCGCCTCGTTGTAATTTGTTTGTGTTTTGGCGTCATTATTTAACAACACTTACAGCAACAACTCTTAAATTTATAATTATAAACAATTTTTTGTTGCTGCTGCTCTGCAAGTTTTTGTGCAGTTTTTTATTTGTAGTTGCTGTTGTTTTTGCAGTCATTTATTTTTATTACTTAACAAATTTTACAAACAACAACACCAATAACAACAACGAACCTATCGCAAACGCGAGATGGAAGTGGAAACAAATGCAGCGAACTGCCAAATGCTGAGGTGCTGTTGTAGTCGTATCGAGATTACCGAGATTACAGCGTGTAATTTGGCATTTCCCAACTGCGAATTCCGCGCTGGTTGGCTCTCATTGCAACAACAGTGATGTGCGATCACTTGACTGCCGCGTAGGACTGAAACAGCAAAGCTTCACTGCAAACGCCTTGCTTTACGATTATGTTTTGAAGGGACTAATGCCCAGCACCATTAAGCAAGAGTCATGGGTTCGAATGCCGATATGGTATGGAAAACAGTGAAACATGTTTGTTTATGTACGTGATTCGCTTATCTAGCAATGACCCACTGTCAGATTGATGTAAATGTTACAAAGGTTGATGTCAATATTGGCAGTAATCGATGGGTCAGAGATGCGTAGAGATTTGAGATTTGACTTTAAGAAATACATAATAAAATACACATTTTACAATCTTTGTAGCTATGCACAACTTTTAGTATTTTTAAATAGGAACCAATCTTTCTAAGATTCATCTGGTCACCGCAATGAAAGCGCTGACCGGCTGTGCCTTTGGAGAGGTGCAACGGCTGCAGCTGGAATCTTGCATGCCAGCACGTATTCAATATTACTGCATACAGCAGAAAATACAAGTGCTGTGTATTCATGTGTGTCGCCGCTCATTTTGGGTGTAAACTACCGTGACACAGACGTTCAGCAACAAACTTTCCAACAACACACCCAGCAAAAGTGATGCTTTCAAACGTTGCCAATGAACTTTTGCTGCCACGATAGCTGTGCCGTCGCCGACTGCCCCCACTAGTTGCATTGCAGCGATGCAGATATTTGTGTGTGTGTGTGTGTGTGTGGGTTTGACGCAGTTTCCGCACAAGAATCTCCCAAGCAAGCACGATTTTGAAATTCTCGTCTTGGCAGCGCTTCGCTTTGTTTACATACAAAGCAAATCAATCGTGGTCGCAAATCTTAATGGCCAACGAACCAAACGACCGGCCAACGACCAAAACAGCAACGCAAACACAACAATAACAATACTAGCGCATACTCCACGCATGCGCAGCGCAAACTATACTCGTACTCGTACACATGTGCGACATTGGTTGCATGTGTTGCGGCCATTCGGGCGAGTCGTTGCCGCGGCCAGCGTTGACCTTTGTTGGCCGTTGCCGATTTCGTAAATTATGGCACACATACAACTTAAGAGCATTTCACCCGGTGCCGGTGACGGTGCCGGTGAACGTGCCACTTCCTAGAAACAGTTTTTCACGTTGCCGTTGCTCAGCGCCATTACTCACCTATCATTCTGATATATTTCCACCGATGAATTCAACTCTGCCAATTGCTCTTTCAGCAACTGCAAATTCGAATTGACGAAGCTCAGTTCCAGTGCGACAGTGTCGCGCAGTTTACGATTTGTGGTTGCCTGCGAATGAACAAATGTGAATTGTTGTTTTTGCCCATTTAAACATAAATATAGATTGCATAGCTTCATTGTTTGTTGGCCATGGATATTTATCGTTTCACCACCCACCTTGAATAGGTTTTCAGCACCGGCGCGTAATCGTAACTCTTTGTTGATCTCCTGATTGAGCTTGCAGCGTCGACTTTGTAGCTTTCCGCGACATGTGGCCGCACGCGGATCGGAACCCTGTGAAAGATCAAACAACAGCGAAATGATTGCATTACTCAACTGTTTATGATTTCGGAAACAAAACAAAACAACAAATAACTACAAAATTCATAAGAAAAAGCGGCTCGTGTAAGCTACATAAATGAGTGTTGGAAATATCTGCGATGTGGCCAATGGCTTTGGCGTTAGTCATCGTAATAAAATTTGCCAAAAAACTTGTCAAAATACACAAACTCGCATGTTGTTGATAGGAATTTAATCAAGATCTACGCATTTAGGAAATGACAAATGTTGAACCGAATTTACAGCTCAGTTGGAGACAGGAACAGGCGGACAGCAACACTGACATTTGTTGGCTATGAGTCGCTCTGGGGCCTAAAGGTCGGATGGCATTTGGTGTGGTTGCCTTAGTTTATGTCTTGCATTGAACACTGAAGCGTTTTAATTATATGTTTTCCCAAATGTTCTAAATCTGAATTTCCTTATCTTATGTCGCTTGAAATCACAATAATACACTTAAAAGACTGCACGCAAAATACGCAAAATTAATGAATCAGTGGAGTATTTAATTTTGATTGATTGAATTTTATTTAATTTGAAAGTACAAGTCGATCTCTCCTATAACAAATTTTTTTCTGCCTATTACGTATTATATTTGTTTATTTATTATTGAAAAAACTTTATGTAGGTATCTCACAAAGTTTTTTTTTTAAGTATATCTATATTACTCGTATATTGCTATATTCTCTTAAAACGAAGACATTAAAAATGTTTGTAATAGGTAATACAGCAAATATCTCACTTCTCTGCCTTCTCAAGAATTGTTTAAGAAAATTAAAGTCGATTGCTGTCAAAGCCATTTTAAAATTCAACCACCTCACGTAACTCATAACCTTTATCGCTGTTTACGGAGGTGAATCCCCTATGGCTGACGCCCAATCAGATTGAAGCCACCGCAGGAAGTGCAGGAAGCGCACGACAAAGCCCGCTGTAGCTATTTGCATATTTATTAGCCACAAAAGCGGAAGTTTAATTGCGTGCAATTAACGAATTGCATTTGGGAACATCACGAACTGCGGCTGGGCTTCCACCTCGAAATCGTTTAAGTATTCTAAGCAGCACGCCGACCGCAAAAGAAAAACAATTTAAAGAAAATAGTGAAAATAGTGTTTGGTTGTGTTAAAAGCGCACATTAATTAAATCTGACTATTTCCGCAATTACATCGAACAGGCAATGCAGCAGAGCCGCAAACCTTCATAACGTGCACAAGTTGCGTGTGTGGGGGCGCATAAATAGCAGAGCTGATTTCCGATCGGATGGCGGTGCTGCGGGCCAATAGTCAAAACCGGAGAGCCGAATTCAAGTCGGAATGAGCCCTTTGCTGGGGCGCTGGGACTGGGCTGGGTTGGCTAGAATGCTGGGCGCACTGTGGCGGTCGCTACGTGACACTAGGTGCAGGCACGTAACGGGCTGCACTGGCAGAGCAACAACGCTCGATGCCAACACTGTGAGCCGGTGTTGCATGGTAGGCGCACGAACTGCTGTCGTCGCGCACCTACGCCGCCTGGCATTGTCTAGAACGGCTCGTGATGGCACCGCAGCACAACGATGCATTCGCGCCGCGCACCAGTGTCAGCCACTTAACGAAGTGTCAACCGCAAAAGCAACTGCCATACCCCAATGTTCTGCCACACTTTGCGCCCCACTCCCCACTCCTTTCTCACTGCACATTAGTATTGTTCGTAGCTGTTGCTATTGTTGTTGCTGCTGTTGTCGTTGCCACTGTCTTTTCAGCAACTTCCTTTGATAATGGCTGCAGCACATAGACAGTATTTGTTTGTGTATTTTATTGTGGTAACTCCGGCTGGGTTAACACTAGTTGCGTCCCGCGCGTTTCTCGGCGCTTTTGTTCTTCAGCTTCCATCGAAATGTGGCGCGTACTCACACGTGCGCACACCCGCATCTGAACTGCCAGCCGTGCACACCGTTCGGACGCCATTCAGCACCACTGCCCGCCCGAGCACAGTGGGCCCATATTCGTTTGGCCGTCGCTGTTCGTGCGGTTCTTGTTTGTGTTGCTCGTTAGACGTTTTGTTTATTTGCTGTTGGCTCTGCCGTCTTTGTGTTGCTGCTTTTGTTGTTGTTGCTAACCGTTGTCAACTGACATGATTGTTGTCGTGGGCATTGCTTTTACTGCTACTGACCGTGGTTGTTGTTGTTGCGGTTGTGTTTCTCGCACAATATTTGTGAAATGTCAACAACCTTTTTTGTTCTTGACTGACGTTTTTAGTTTGTTTTACGACTGTTGGTGTGACTGTTTGTGGATGGCGCTGTTTTTGTTGGGTGTACGTTTCTGTTGCCTCGTGTTACTGCTGCTGTTCGTTGTGCCTTTCTGCAGCTCGGCTTGATGTGGTTTGGTTTGGTTTGGTTTCAGTGTCGTCGCCGTCGTCGCATTTGCATGCAATGACATTCGCGTCAGTCGCTTGTGGCGGGTTGTTTGCGTCGTCACTATTGCCGACATTGTTTTCGTGTTGTGGCTGCTCGCGTTGTTGAGTTGGTTGTTGCTATTGTCACTGTTGTAGAGTCAGTCATGTTTGCCAGTCTACGGTACACTGCTTGCCGTCGGTTGACTTTGTAATGTAGGCCAAAAGTTTATTTTTGGCAGCCAGCGCCAAGTATTTAGCGCACAACTCACTCCCAGAAAAACTCAACAATAGAAATGTATACAATACAATTTTTATCTGAACCCATAAATTTGGCAATTTATGCTAATTTGATGGATTTTATAAATGTTTCGAATATTTCGGTAAGTGCCACAGTCCGCTGGTACACGGATGAAGCGAGAATTTTTTTTATGACGAAAAGTCATAAGCATATTTAACTTAGGTACTTATGTATCTGTAAAAGTTTATAACAGTTTGCAATTGTTTTTAGACTTGAAAATGTTCTAAAGTGGTAAGACAAGTGTCAGCGAATGTATTTTGGCTACTTTCAACTTATATTCTATATATTTGTATGTATACAAACATACATACGTATTTATTCATTGGTGTTTTGATAAAAAAAAGGTGAAAAAGGTGTTCGACGCCAAGTTGAGGACGCCCTATCATCTCTTGGTGTGACCAACTGGAGAAGGCGCGCGCAAAGCAGAGGCGCCTGGATAGAGATTTTGAAGCAGGCATTAACCCGATAACGGGTTGTTGTAGCCAGTTAAGTAAGTAAGTAATTTTAAATCATTATTGCTCTATTTTTACATCTTGATGATCGAATGAGAAAGATACCAAATCACAGATCACTCTCATGATGAGATAAGGAAATGGCTGGTGTATGATCATAATCGAGTTAGAAAAATTGGGCTTCCACTAATCACGATGGTGATTGTGATTTTTGATGTAGAAAAAATTTTATCATAATAATGATGTGATCAAGAGTGTGCAACGGCGACTCCTTTTTGTAGCCAAATATCAATGTCCAAAACAAACAATGCTAATTAAGTCTAAAGATCCCGAAAATTGATATCACAAACGATTCGTAACAGATTGATTCAGATAAATAAATGAAAATTGTAAAGTCCTAAATTTGTTTCAATAATGACAATTTGCTCGTTTTCCGGGAAAACGTTCCCCTGGACGACTGCCTAAAGTCACGTTCACATACTATATATCAGTAACTATTTTGCAAAACTCTTCAACTATTTTCTGCTTCTTAGACGCTATTTATAGCCAGTCATTGCATGGGGCTTACGTACTCGAAACCCCTTTCCGAAAACTACGCTCCTCTCTTTCACCGTACAGCAAATAAACTCATTTCAGTTTTAATGCCATGCAATTACTTGCCAACACTTTACATGCAGCCCCGAATGCACTGGGGCGCCCCTAATGGTCATCGTTAGTAATTTTATTCCTTTATGCTTGTTATTGTTGCTGGCACAAACGGTGCAATTTGTTAGTTTACAACCGACTGCACAATAATGCAGGATGCACTGCGCATTCCACCACTGCGTTGTGTGCATTGATAAAAGCACAACAACAACAACGAATAACAACATCAGCAACATGTTTGTCAGCCATACATATTTGTATCTCTGTACATATGTATGCATGACAGTTTTACTTACATAGAAGCACCTATGGTAAGACACACAACAAGACACTCTCGCGCCATGGCCAACCGAAGTTATGAGCTGTGCGACGGCTGTTGGCTTGCGGCTGGCAAACGCCAACAAGTCAATGGAAATATTTGCAATTTAGTGCAAATTGCGCGAGTGCGCTGCACGCGGCGTTCGGCTGATAATTTAATCAAATGCAAACAACACTTGCCGCAAATGCGCAGCTGAGGGCTCAACAATGCGGACACCATTTATCAGCGGCGAACGCGACATGAATGCGCCGATAACGCAGATAAGCGACGCAAATGCGTTGCTGTGGCAGCAGTCGGCTGCACTATGCAATGGCAATGTTGCAGCAACAGGGCCAACAATCGGGCGACATTGCCGCAAACGTCTTTAAGGGCACTTCCGCGCAAAGTTAATGAACTATGATGCAAATTATTTATTTTCCGGCAAACGAGAAAAACAACTATTGTCTACACGGTAAACAAAAGTCGATAACAAATTGTATGGAAGAAATGCTCAGAAAATTCTGAAACCTTAAAAACTAAAATTAATTTTATATAATTTAATGATATTTAAAAAAATTTTTAAATATATGTCATTTGAAAGTTAAAAGAAAATGTTAGTTAAATTTTCTTCGACAGTTGGATAATGCCAAATAACTGTTTGTTTTAATATTAAAACGATATTAAAACGAAATTTAAAAAAATCGAATATAAAAACGGCAAATTTTAAGACTTTTCACTTAAAGCCAGATCGTTTTGTAACTATTTTCGATTTGTTTGTTGGTTCTACATCAAATTGAAATTTAAACAATTGGAATAAAACTTCGACAGCAAAAATACCTTCAATCTATACTGTCGTCAGTACCCTTTCGAATGTAAAAATCGGTAATTATTTATATTTTAGTAGAAACATCTAAAGCCAGGCGATTGGTTCAATATGGCACACAACAGCTTAAAAAAGGCATGGCACAGGTATTTTTCGGTGCAAATATACATAAACTCCCCAGATTTCTTAGGTCCCCAACAAACACTGAACAAAAAATCTCAAACCTTTGAGAAACCCTTTGATATCAAATTGTTTTCCAGCAATATTACAATTTGAAAATGAGTATTTTCTCAAAAGTGTCTGAAATGTTTGCTATCAACTTGAGTACGACTTGAGAAGAGTTGAGAAAAAATTTACATTTACCACGTTTGATAATTTTGTAATTCTCAATGGGTTTAACTTACGTTTACCTTAATATGAACTAAATGAATTTTCTACCTTAATAACATTTTACGTTATGTTTGCCTTAATATAAAATAAATGAAATGTTTGTACCTTAATGTATGTAATGCAATGAAATGTGAATGAAATAAATTAAATGTACCTTAATAAAACTATGAAAATATTATTTATATAAATGTATCTATTCTGTATTTTTATTTCACGCGATTGGAAACGCCAATCTATGCTAGAGGCGAATTGGATTCCATCCGTTCCGCTCGTTTGAGATACATTTGAGAATTTTAAATTCTCAATTTGAGAATAAAGGCAAATTTCCATATTAAAAATGTGCGAATTTGGCGAATTGGATTTCATCCGTTCCGCTCGTTTGAGATACATTTGAGAATTTTAAATTTTTAATTTCAGAATAAAGGCAAAATTCCATATTAAAAAAGTGCCTTTTAAGTTGAGAACGCCATAACAGTATATTTGAGAGCAAACGTTTGAGATTTGAGAAAGCAATTTGATTCAAATGTACCTCAAATTGAGATTAGTCGTTAATGTTTGTTGGGTCAGTACTAAAACCTAACTAACATAATAAAATACATTTAGATGGCAACTCTACTTCAAAGCTATTCACGCCCTTTTCCTAACTAGTAACCAAAAAAAAAATATTGTTTTTATAATTATATTACACTCAATGCAGTGCATCTGAGTTGAATTGAAAGAGCTGCATAGAAAGGAAACAGAACAAAAACAATCACAACAACAACAGCTACCTCGGCAACTGCAACAATAATAGCAACAACCAACCAACCAATCAACCAGCAACCATTATTCGCTTGTCATTTGAAATTAATTTTTCCATGCTCCCTGCTGCCAACTTGGCCCGCAACGTCCCTGCTGTACCGCTTCATTCAGTTTCTTTCCGGCAAATTTTCCTACCACACATACTACATACATATGCATAGGTGCATGCAACAAAAACAACAACAACAAGCCATGCTGTTGCGTGGAAGTTCTTTTGTGCCCTGAGAGTTGCTGGTGGTCTCGGCGGCGGTGGCGGTGGCATCTACACAGCCTACACAGTAGATGCTGTTGACTGATTGCCGGCTGGGTGTCGGCTCGGCGCGAAGCAGCGCGACTGGGTCCGATATGGCGGCATGCTCTGGAGTCAAGTCAGCCAGCGTCGATGTCCCTTTGGGCGTATAATTGGATTGACTTGACTTTATATGCATCGCATATTGTGTGGTATGCGTAATTTGTTGTTACTGTTGTTGCTATTGTTATTATTAGCCAGCGGTCGAGCGATGGTCTTTTGTTGCTGCTGAAGTTTTCTGCATTTAATTTGCTGTTAACATGTGGCAATGATATGACATGGTTTGAACGCGGTCGCGGCCGCGGCCGGTGCCCCAAGTCGATGGTCGGTTTTTTTTTTCGCTCAGCTCACGCTGATTGCCTGCTGATTGATGCCTGCAGCAATGAAAATTCACTTGACAAGGCATGCAATTTTTTTTGCTGTCCTGATGTTCTGGAAATTATTTTTGTATTAATTTAGGTAAAATTCTTACAATTCAGTTTTTAATGTTATTTGTGTTATTGCTGTCGTCTGACGCCACTCGATCGCGTTGATGACCTAATCCAAGCAAACAGTAACGCCAGCAGAACGTCGAATGGCGTGCACTCTGTGCATTGTAATTGTTGTATTGTTTTTTTTTTATAAAATTGTCACGTTCCATTTTGATAATTAGTTTTATTGCCGCCTTTGTATGCGAAACATTTTATTAACGGCCAGTAATAAAGGCTATACAAGTTTTGGCAGCCTTGAGGCATTTATTACTGTATGAATGCATTTATGTGCTTCTGATTGTACATAGTCATTTAAATTTGGCGTTTTCCAATTGTTGACCGTTACGCAATGAAACTTTTCTAGATGAAGTTTTAATTATTGAATGGGTTGAATGCGACATTTTGTTCTTGAAACTGTGTAGTAAAACCTAGTATCAAACAATTATTGTTACAAAACTAAACTTTATATACAATATACCTAGTTATATATGACAGCAAATAGATATGCCAACAAATTATTTCGAGAGCTTTTCATAGGTAATGATTTCATTAGTATTCAAAAACAAAAGTATATCAATTCCTGCTCAGACAATCATCCAAAGTAGTTTTTCTTGTATTTGTTGTTAGCAAAGGCGGAACTCACTCCTACGACTCATTAACTTGCAGCCGACAATATGTGCAATTAATACTTAAATACTGTTTAGAAGAATTCCACCGCTACAGTAGGTCTGCACAGGTAATAAAGCCGAGTTAATGAGCATTTAATTAATAACAAAGACCAATTTTGTACGCCTGAATTAACAAGCAAACACTTTTCCACGCTTTAATTAATTAAATAACAAACAAACAAAACATGAATACTTGTATGTCTCGATATGTATTTGTTGACAACGTTTCTAATCAAACACATTTGTTGTTCGTTTCGTTATTTATTAAATAAATATGCACACTTGCGGCAAATATGAAAAATGCCACGCACCGAAGCGTACCAAAAACAACAAAGTTCAAGCTCAAAATGCTGGCTAGCAAGGAGCGTTACAACAACACTTTAATACTTGGTTAATATATTTGTACGTCTTTGTCAATATTTATTATTTTCCTAGTTGACATCAACTTTCAAAGCACCTCAAAAATTTGTACTCTTTTGAAATGGAGATTTGTTGCTTCGAACACAAAAATACAAATTCCACGTTTGTGCTGTATTGTGGTTGTTAGGTGTTGTGGTTGTTAGGTGTTGTGTTAGTTCCTGGTTGGCGGCAACAGCAGCGGTACGCTTGTAATGCTTTTGCCGGTGCTGTCCACAGAGCAATGGCGCCCAGCCGGCCATTGTGCCGCACTCGGCGCGCAAATAATGGAATAATTTCACTACTTTGCAAGAATTATGGCCGTGGCTACTGTTCTTAAATACAAAATACTCCCGGTAAGTGGCGACCACAGTGGCACTGACGGCCGCTTGGCATGCGACTTCAACGTACAGTTCGAACGCCTGCTTCTGCTCCTCCCGACTGAAGTTCAAAGCGTCTGTGTCTGTGGCTGTGTCTGCTGTGTGCTGTGTGCGTGCGTGCATTTGGCTGCAGGCGGTCGCAATTGTTTTCTGTGCCGCTGTTTACCTATCGGTTGCTCACTGTGCTCACCGCTCTCTTTGCGCGATTCAAGCCGCAGTTATTTTTAGCGCCTCTTCGTGTGCTGCTTCGGCATTTTTCTGCTGGTTTTTATTTTGTGTATGTTTTTCATTTGCTTTTGTCTTGATTATGTTTGCGTAGTTTTTTCATAATTATGTAGTTTTGACATTTTACCGCTTATAAGTATGGCCATAAAACTGGCTAATCGCACACACACCTGCGCGCACCCATTGCTGCCAATATGGGCTACATTGTTGCTAAGCAATCGCCGAAGCGCACGTTTCATGCCTCTTAAATAAAAATGCAGCAGCAAATGACCGGCCGCGCGTATTAATAAACATTGGAATTTCTGTGGTATTGGCGCGCTGACTGCGGTTTTGCGCAGCGCAGGACGTGGCGTTGTGTGTTGAGCAGAAGACGTTGCTGTGCGAAACAGATTCAGGCTTCAAGTGTTGCATTGAAACTATTTTTGTTCAAGCCAAAACAAGCAGACAACTCAGAAGAAATAACAATTTGTATTTATGATGCTTGGATAAGTCGGCTTAAATAAGTTAATTGTGACGTATAGCTGTCGATGATGCTGGTAGCGTAAAAATGTTAAGATCAGCGCAAATATGCGAAGGTTAATTATTGCAAATTGAGTTGAGAACTAAAATTATTTACTAAAACCAGGGACTTAACTATTGTAAGTTTTTTAAGAAATTAATTGCAATGTAACTATTACAATGCAACACAAATTTTATTTGTTGATTATAATTATTATTTGCGACAATTAATTTTTACGTTGCATAATAACTGTTATGAGAAATAAATATTTTTTCATTCTGGATAATTATTATTTTGGAATTTTTTTTGTTTACGTTGCATCATAACTTTTATTTATGACTTTTTTTATTTACGTTACCGATAACTATTATTTGGAGAAAATTTTTTTACGTTGCTTCATAACTTTTATTTATGATTTTTTTATTTACGTAACCGATAACTGTTATTTTGAGAAAATTTTTTTTACATTGCCTCATAAGTTTTATGAAAGAAATTTTTTTTATTTACGTTGCCTTACCACATTTTGAGTATGAATTGATTTTTAATTGTTTAGTTGTTGGTGGAAATAAAGTTTCTGCAGTTAATTTGCGTTGGTCAATTTAAAACAATTAAAAATTAATTCATATCTAAAATGTAGTAATTCAATGTAAAAATGTTTTTTCAAAATAATAGTTATCGGCAACGTAAATAAAAAAATCATAAATAAAAGTTATGAAGCATCGTCAAAAAAAAATTTCTCAAAATAATAGTTATCGGTAACGTAAATTAAAAATGTCATAAATAAAAGTTATAAAGCAATGTAAAAAACAAAAAGCCCAAAATAATAATTATCGACTACGAAAAATATACTTGTTACTTATAAGAGTTATTATGCAACTCAAAAATATTTATTACATGATAATAGTTAAAGGCGATGCGAAAAATTTCTTATTGGGAATAATTATTATAAAGCAATAAATATAGAAATTTCTTAAATTAGGGCAATTTTTTCATTCCCAGAAATATGGATAGTAATTGTTTCAGGTCTCTGACTAACACTGAACTAAATTTATTTAAAACTTGAACCTTACTTACACAATGGGCGTCATTGACGTCTCCGATAGAAAAACCGACCTCTTCCTAACTTATTATTATCTTATCTTTTTCAAACTTAGATACTGGACCCATGCTAAAATGTAAGTCAGCTTAACAGTGCTCAATACAAATATAGCTTTCTTAAGTGCGCTTAGATATAATCTATATATATAAAAAAAAGTTCACTTCTTGTGTGTAGCCAGTGTTTGCGAAAACGGTTCATTCTTTTGGGAAAATTTTTTTCGTGTGTGATAGAAGATGTTAATGCGGTGGTTTACAGCGATATTACATGTTTGTACGGCAGGTGGGCGTGGCATCTCCCATACAACCTAAATTTTTAATATGGTATATCTTCGGGATTATAAGAAGGACAGCATTGAAATTTGGTACAGAGGCATGACGTTAACGTGTAATTCGACCGGTAAAATTTAATAGGCTTTGGACAAGGGGCGTGGCACTTTTTAGATTCTGGTGTAACTTTTGAACTAAAGCATTCACATCAACGACACTTGGTACAAACTAACGATTTGGTCGTGTCCTTCGGCAGGGGGAATAGGGTGGATTCTGGACAAGAGGCGTGGCACTGCCCATACAACTCAATTCTTTAATATGGCATAGCTTCGAAATTATAAGTCGCTCAGCATTGAAATTTAGTACAGTGTCATGGCGTAAGCGTGTAATTCGACCGGTAAAATTTAATGGGATTTGGACAAGGGGCGTGGCACTTTTTAAATTCCGGTGTTCCTTTGGAACTAGAGCGTTCACATCAATGATACTCGGTATAAACTAACGATTTGGTCGTGTCCTTCGACAGGGAGAATAGGGTGGGTTTTTGACAAGGGGGCGTGGCACCGCCTATACAACCCAACTTTTTAATATGGAATATCTTCAGAATTATAAGTCGTACAGCATTGAAATTTGGTACAGTGTTATGTCGTAAACATGTCGTTCCACCGGTAAAATTTAATGGGCATTGGACAAGGGGCGTGGCACTTTTTAAATTCCGGTGTAACTTTGGAACTAGAGCGTTCACATCAATGACACTTGGTACAAACTAACAGGAGGAATGGGGTGGGTTTTTGACACGGGGGCGTGGTACCGCCTCCATTTTTTTATACATAGATTGTTTATTCTGACTGACTGACTGATTGATTGGTTGATTTATCATCGCCCAGCCCAAATCGCTGAAGCTACAAACATGAATTTTGGACTGTAGGTACATCTTGAAGAATTAACCTTCGCCAAGAAGGGATTTTTTGAAATTCGGGGTCTAAAAAGGCAAAACATGGGTTAAAGTGTTGTATGGAGAAACGTGATTTAATAAACATATTGAATTTGAACTTCCTGAAAATATTCTAATATAGATCAAAACTTATTCGACACGTATTTTATAATTTTTCGAAAATCAAAATTTAACTGGCCCAACAATGGGTTAAGGTTTATTTGCGGAAAGACTCCGAAACAAACAACACGAACCGATGGGCCTATTGACTTCAAAAATTGTAAAAATAATTGAAATAGATATAATTAGACACGTGTTTCTCATTATTTTCAAAATCGAAGTCTAACTGGATCAACGACGGGTTAAAAGTATGTATGGAAAAACTGTGAAATGAAAAATATGAATTAATGGGCCCATTGACATCAAACTTGGGGAAAGTACTCTTTGTGAGAAATAATTTGACACGTGTTTTTAACTTTTTTGAAAATCAAAATCTAACGGGGTCAACAATGGGTTAACAATTTGTATGGAGAAACAAGATTTATTGGGCGTTCTGACTTCAATCTTATCAAAAGCAGTTCAATCGAGAAATAATAAAAACGTGCTTTTAATTTTTTTGAAAATCGAAATCTACCCTGGTAAACCAAGGGTTAAGAATTTGTTTGGAGTAAATGTGAAAAGACATGATTTAAAGGGCCTTCTGATTTCAAAATTTTTAAGACACTCGAAATCAAAGATAGACATGTTTTTTTTTTTAATCAAAATCTGATGGGCTCAGGAGAGCTTGCGTGCAAAGCCGCAGGGCCCAGCTAGTACTTAAATAAACTTCACTAAAGTGCTAATTTCAATTTAAATAACCACAAATTTTCTTTTTTCGGCTCCATAAAGAGTCGGTCAATGGTTGCCGTACCTCCGTAAATAATAATTAAAGAGTTATGGGTTCAAACACCAACAAAACGTTTTCTTCCCTCTCAACAGGTCAAGTTTTACTAAAGTTCAAACAACATTTTTTTATGAATTTTCTTCCCTCTCAACAGGTCAAGTTTCACTAAAGTTCAAAACAAATTTTCGCATCACAAATAATTTTCCCAGCCACATTTTGGCATGTTGCCCGCCCTTCGATGCCACAAATCACCGTTCGTTTATTTTCACAACGACATTATCACATTTTCGCCAAAGCGCAAGCGACCAGCGGGCAAACACGTTTCGCCGATTTGATTATTTGACTTCATGGTCAACAACTCAGTTGCAACGCCCGCAATATGACGAAAACAAAAGCTGCAGCATAAAAAATCATCAAATTAATGTCTGAAAATTTCACCAATTTGGAAATTTTACATTTTGGAAATTTGCAATTTTGTTGTGTATATTTACGAGGCTGATTTAACAAAAGCAAATCACTGTCGGTTGCTTGACCAACAACAACTAAAATTGCTGCAGAGGCCTCTGTGAGTGGCAACGTGCATACCAATGGAAGCCACAACAACAACAATAATGCGGCGGTCAGTACACTTGCTGGCATCAAGCTTGATTTTCTGCGCAAGTACCATGATTTCTGAAAATATTATTTACTAATTTCTTTATTTTTATTTAACTTTTTTTGAAGTGCATTCAAAGGCAACAACTGAACGAGACTGTAACAGCAAATGTTGCAGCCGGCTGGGAACAATGTGCTCGCGTTAATAAGCTGCCAAGTGGCGCAAGTCCAAAATGTAACATCAACAACAACAACAAAATTTGAACATGCAAAACAATGTTCAATTTCACAAGCACTGAAGCATGACAGTTGGTTTTTTCTTTCTTTTTTGGTATTTTGTTTGGTTTTGAAAATGCAAATTTTTACACAAAATTGTTGAAATTAAAAAAAAATATATAAAAACAAAGTCTGGTGGAAAAACGCAAAAAGCCGCAAAAGAAAGTCAAATATGTATTGGCGCCAGTGTGCTGGCCAGAGGGCGCGGTCATGTGGCAATTTTACAACACGCTTCTTCTTCTTCTTTATGTTGTTAGCGGCTGCAAAATGTCCGCCCATGTTGGCCGCACTTGCCTGCAATGCGCATAATTTGTTTGTTTGTTGTTGTTTTAGTTATCGCCTCAGCCATGGTGCAATGCGTTGGTGCGCCGCGACCGAGGCCTAAGTGGCGTGTGGAGCGACCAAGCAAACTGAAAATGAAAATTGAAAAAAAAAAACAACAGCCAACTGTTGCTGCTGGCCAGCGTTGCCACTCTTTAGTGTAATTTGGCTTTTTTTTTGCCAAGAGTATTTCTGTTGTTGTTGCTTAATTTAACTGCCACAAATGTGTTTTGCATTATTATGATTTTTGCTCGCTGCTTGCACCGCCGCACACAATATTCCCCTTCCTCCCTGTTTTAATGCTAATTTTTTGTTATTTGTTTTTGGAATGCAATACTTGGTTTAAGTGCTATGGTTGTTACTGTAGTTGTTGTGTTTTGCTGTTGCTATCTTAAGTCTTTAGTGGCTTTGCACTTGTTTCCTTGAATTTATGGCATTTCACTGTTTTGAATGCTAACACATTCATTTCGATGCCGTATAGCCAACGTGCAATGCGTTACAAATGTATGCAACTACATATGTATGTATGTGTGCAAGAGCGGCAATACATATTTTCGATTTCAATGGAATTTTGCGCAACAGGGCGAGCATGTTAATTAAGTGTTTTGGTAATTTATTTCGTAATATGAAATCGAAAAGCCTGAGCTGTGATATGAACTTTTTCTGAAATCTGAACTGAAATAAATTTAAATTACGTAGATATTTTTCCACGAATATTGAGCTCAACTACCCCGTAAAACTTGAGTCAGTTTTATTCAGTAGTAAGGCTCGCTCCCTCAGCCGCTTCAGTTCGTTTCCTTTTGATGTTGCTGTCATTTCTAACACACATACACATACATATACATATATACCCATTGGATATAGATACCCACTCGGCAATTGCGCAGTTAATCTCCCTTTAGATAACTTGACATTCTTTGGTGGTTACTCCGCAGGTAATTTGTTTTATCTCTGCTTGAGCAGTTTGCTTGTTTTGTCATCTTTCCCACGATCGCAAATTGCGTCGTCTGTTTGACATCGTAATTTCTAATTAATGTACTTTTTGCCGCTTATTTATTTTCCGCAAAAAAATGTATATGAATACTTTGCCGAAAATATTATTTACATTTTCATGTTCCATAAAGAAAGAAAATATACACAAACAGATAGACAAACTCTAAGTGTTGTGTAAGGACCTAACAATATGGAAAGATAATGAACAAATTATTAATTTATTTCTGTATAATTTCTGTCATCACTTTAAATAGGAAAATACGATTTTCACTAGCAACATTGAATTCTAATCAATCAAAAAATTGTCAAAAAACAACAAAAATGTATGTATTGTAATACAATTTAGGCTAATCTGGTCAGTGTAACAAAAAGTAGGAATGCTAACTTTACTCATACAACTCTCAATTAAACGCTTTCGGTTTTGTGCGCTTTTTGGCAGTCAATTAAATTGAATGTGTTCTATTTTAAAGCGAAATACACACATGCGACAAAATAAAAATGCGAAAACTGCCAATAAGTAATTTAAATCGCGTTAGATTCGCTTGGCAAAAAGCAAGCAATGGTGGCTGGTCACCGCAGCAAAACAAACAAACAAACAAACAAACCAGATGTCGAGGTGCGAATGCGCTGTCAATTTCATGCTTGAATAACACTCAAAACCATTAACCGAAGAAGGCGCAACACCAGATGAAGAAACATTGTGTACTTTGAGAAAAAGTTTAATTTCTGCGCAAATGTAAAGTGTTGAATGAATTTGTGTGCCAATGATTCTGTGTTGCTTTCAGAAAATTATTGCAGAATACAGACACGGCAATTCTTGAGAGTTTTTACTATTTTTACAATTTTTTATATATTCAGTTTTTCGTCAATGGACATTGGAAGTAAGCAATCAAACAACGAAAAGGTAGCGAAAGCGCTGAGCATAGGAAGCGCGAGTAAAAGCGCTGAATTATTTGGGCTAATGGTGCACAAATTAAGAACATATTGTAGGTTTTTTCCACTTCTAATAATAAATAACAGAATGACAGGGACAAACGAGAAGAACTGAGTGATGCACATATATTTAGTTACTCGTAAAAGGAACTAAAATGTACAGTGAAGTTTGAGGAATAAAGTGATATTAAGCTAAGAAAAGGTTGCATTGTGAGTGGAAAGCATTCGTACACAATTTTGCAATATTTGCAAACTGCAAATTCAAAGTTTCTCAAGTTTTAATTGGAGGATTTCTGTATTGCCTGGTGAGGGAGCAATAGCAAAAGTTAAATTAATTTGTATTTGGTTTAAGTTGGGGGTTCGAAATGAGACTTGTAATAGCAATTTTTTTTAACTAAAGAAGTCTTTTTGTTATGTTTCATTAATGACTCGCATGCAATTTTTATATTAGAGAGAACAAGTTTAATATAACGTAAATATGTATTTCCATCCAAATGGCGAGGAAGTTAAATTTAATAAATAAATAAATGAATGAAATTAACAAATTCATTTCTGGTTTCAAATATTTGTCAAAGAAAAAAAAACGGCAAAATTTTTAAGAAACGTGTTTGTCTCTGAGTCATCATCTGCTTCATCACATTTGTAAACGAGTTAAAACTAATATTAATGTTGTGTTATTTTTCACAAAATCGAAAGTTAGTTTCTTTTCGTTTCAGCCCAAACATCCAATTGGTAAGCGCCAGTGGTTACATTTCAAAAACATATTATTCACAAAAATTGTTTAGCCAAACAATCTACATAAACAGTGGCTCACAACATACCCAGAATGAGTTATGTTAAAATATGCAAACGTCTAAATGCTTCGTCCCAACTAAATATATTTCGCACATTAGCAATTTGCCATAATTAGTCCAAATAGCTCTGGCGCTAGAATTAATTTCAGCTAGTAAAAACATGCCACAGAAATGGGTGAAAGTATTTAAAGCCTTTGTTCGCTCTCGGCATAGTTGCTGCTTTTTGCTTCATTACCATTTCGCCAGTTTTTATGGCATTATTTTCACATACCAGCAGTTTGTTCGCACAAAGGTTCTAATCTCGCTGGCAGTAGAAAGTGATAGGCGGCTAGTGCGACACTGCAACAGCGAACGTTCAAAACAAAAACCACACTCATTAGCATCACATTAAAATGAACCAACACAAACGCATACGGCTGACCCATTGCCGACAAGACCACAAATATGCCATCGATTACTTTGACCTTTGGGGCGACTTAAATTGTTCAGTCGTTCCTCGCCATTAAAATTTATTTATAATTTGCAATGACTTGAAATGGTGAGGAAAAAATACAGTAAAAGTTATAAATTAAACAGAATACGGTGAAAGAATATTAGCGAAAATACTAATGGTGAGAGCAAAGTTTGTGGCTTAAGTCTTTCGTTTTGCGGTCACATAGTAAAGCGTATGTGACACTATTTGGAGCAGAGAAAATGGACAAATGAAAAATGTACGTTACTTAAAATACTGTAAAATAAAAAATTATACTCCAAGAAAAATATTAGTAAAATATTTTGGTCGTATTGTTTTCTTTTATTAGTAAAATAATGGTTGAACAGCGGGCAGTAGCATAAGGAAATGTTGGAAATGCGCCACCGCCAGGCATTATGCAACCGCAGCCGCATGCTGGCAAGCACAGCATGATTTCTATTCGATTTTTATTGCCGCCACAGCAGCAGTAGCAGTCAGCGTCGGTCCGACATCAGCGTTCAACTGTAAAGTAACCATTACTTTAGAAGTAAAATTTATTGTAAAGCGTGTAAAGCGTTGGCAGCAACAATTCTGCCAGCATTTTCGCAAAGTTGCAAACAAATGTTTTAAAATAGGCAGGTGTGGCAGATGACTCAATCACATGCACTACTATACAGCGACCATGCCCCGAGCGATTGGCGGTGCAACGGCTCGACGCTTTTCGAAGCACGCTGCCAATAGGCGCATCGGAATTTTACGTGTATTGGTCTAATCTTTTTGACGACAGCGGCGTCGGTGACAGCAATATGCACAGAGGAAACAACAACTAGTTATTGAAGTCTGTCAGACTAGCGCGCACACATACATACACACTGTCGCATTGACTGAGTGACCCAAATTTAAAATTGAGCAAAAATGCGTTAGAAGCAGCAAAACAAAAACAAAAAAAATCCACTGAAATAAAATGCAAAAAGGCTGGAAAACCAGAAAACGAGCGCTGGCGGCATGTGCTGCCATGTGAGAATTTCAACAGCGGCAGCAGCAGAAGAAGCGACTGAAGCAGCGAAATGTGGTTTTCATTAAGTGGTTCGAAGTGGAAAATTGGCAGCAGAAAAATCAACAGTCAGACTAGCAACAGAACAGCAACAACAAAAGCAAGCGCATGCGCAATATGTGCTAACATTTAATTTAAATGCAACAGCGCGTAAGTGAAGAGCCGCAACAGCACGCGGCACACTTGACGCACCAGCCGCAGTCGCAGCCACTGCCACCGGCGATATGCGTCCGTCCCCAAGCGGCTGTTTGTTGGCTTGTTTGTTTATTTATGTCGGCCGTCGCCGCTGTTAACTGTACATTTGCAGTATGGAAAATTGGGTTGCATTTCAATAGAAAAGTCACAAAAACCACTTCCAAAGCGCTGAGCAAAGCAATTTGTGCAAAGGAATTTGTGCATTAAAAAATCGGTGCTGAACTTGGTTCGACGAGCAAGAAAATTGTGCAATATGCAGTTGATTAGTGAGAATGAATTTGAATAGCGGGCAGTGCGAATTTCGTTCGCTACACCAATCGCAAAATGCAGTACACTCTCAAAAAATAGGAACAATTTAAAGCAAGCGCAGATACAACCTTAAGTTACTTTTATTTTGTAGTTAAACATTAGTTTTTAATTTTTTATGGATTTTTTTAGAATTACTTATTGTTGCTTATTTGTCTTCCATTTTGTTTAAAGTGATTTAAATAATTGTATTTTTTTATTTTTTAATTGATTTAATTTTGTTTTACTTAATTAGAATTTTTATGTTAGTTTAGTTTAGTTTCATTATTTCATGATTTCAGTTTTAATTGTATTTAGCTTTTAAACTTTACTTAAGTTTTTTTAAGTTCAGTTTAAGAATTTCATTTGAAAGCATTTTTGGTTTAACATGAATGTTTTAATTAAATTTGAATTTAATTTTAATTTTTGATTAAATTTGATTTCGTTTTGTTTTCCTTGGGCTAATTTTTTTGTATGCGCCGTACGACGACCTCCAAAAGTGAGCAGGCCTGCAAAAGGCCAGGCTCGTTCTCACAGTCAGTTTTGGCTCACTCAACGGCCTCAGCTGGCCAACAAAAGTTGTCGCAACAACAACAACAGCTAAAAATGCGCAACTGCCTATGGTATAAAAATTCCTTTTCCATCAGATTCACCGCTGCTGCTGAAATTTTGTTTGTATTTTTTACTCTTGCTTCGTTTCGTTGATTTGTAGCGAAATTAATGTTAGCGTAAAGTTTAGAAAATTATGTGGGTCAGTTGGATGCCACTTGTTGCTGGCGCTGCCATAGCAACAGCAAAAAAAAAGCCAAAGCCAACAACATTCAGTGGCAGCGTGTTGGAGAGAGATGGAACGATTGAACGAGCTGGCAACCAGGCGAATATAAACAGTTTAGACGGCTGCTGGCATGTACAGCTGCAGACCGAAGAATAATTGCACTGTACGTGGCCATATAGCAGCAGCGCCGGCAACAGTGGCGACAGCAACATGTGTGCGTACCGCAGGCAAATGTTGCAAGTGCAATGCCGCTGTAAAAGCGTTGCTCGTAAAATGTGGCAAATGAATGCGCGACAAGTGGTTTGTGTGTGAATATTTATGGGCGACATTAGTGCAGACTGGCGGCCGGTGACGCAACTGTAAAATGTTCTCTTTTCGTTGTTTGTTTTTTGTTTTGCTTTTGGGCATTGCAATTGAAATAAAGTGCGGTCTTATTGTGACAAAGAAAGATGCCAAACATGAACTGGTCAATTAAGTTGAGCTAGGAAGTGCATAGAATGGAAAAAGTATAACCTTCGTTAGGAGACATCTGTGATCATCATCCTTCGGAAGGAGACATCTGTGTGAGCTTTAGTTCATTGACTTTCAGTGTTTGGTATATGGGCTCTTAGAAAATTTGCTGATCTTATGTAAACGTTGCCTTTTGCTCAAATAACATAGACTTTTCTGCTCACACGCCTCTTTTGTATGCATGAAGGGACCAGATCAGCGTATGTGTGAGGGATTAATATACTTGATATATCTTCTTTAGATCCTTATAACTTTTTTAAAGGCTGCAATAAAATATTAACTTTCTTGTAGAAACTATTTTATTTGTTTGAAGCAAAAACACAGAAAATCCTCCTACTTGCTCAGCGAGTTAAAGACAAGTTTTATTGGCATAACACTTTTTATACAACACAAGTATTTATCATACTTAAATATGAATAAAATATTTTAATATGAATCCTATAAAGGAAACCGGTTACCTGTGTGGTTTGTCAAATTTGTTTTGTTTTGTTTTCAAACGTTTTTTGGTTTACGAAAAGCCATAAACTGCAGTAAGCCACAAGCAAATGTCAACTGATAAGATCATCAAAAGCGAGCTCTGCAAGACGCTAACGCAAACCCCAACACGCAATAAGCCGTCTTAAGAATGTTCAGCAAGCGGCTCACCGTATTTTAATTGATTTTATTAATTTTATTCGAACTAAGCGAGAATTTTAGTAATCAGCGTCAGCGCTAAGGAATTCAGTGTTGCTGCCAGTTTGGCTGACCGAGTGCCAGTCCAACGCCGCTGCCCACACAAACCGGCACACGCACACGTGCGCAGATACTTAACTGCGCGCACGGCCCAAAGCTGCCAACCGACAAGTGCCACCAGCACTTTTGGCTACAGCGCGTCGCTAATTTGGCGCTGCCATATTTGGCCGACCTTTAGTGATTGTTCTTGCATTGTAATTGTTGGCTTGCTGTCGGGCGCTTAGTTAATTGTCTTTGGAATTTTGCAGACACGCACGCACAAGCGAGTGTTTCGTGTGACACTAAAATCGGAATTGGTTCTGCTTGTGCCGCTCACTGAGGTCGAAACAATTTGTCAACACTTTGCACCAACCTACATGTCTTCCACTTTGTATGATTTTCTCTCTTTGCTGCAATGTTCTTGTAGTCTCTAACGCTTTGTTATATTCTAGAGTGTAATAGACAATATGCAAAAATCACAAGATTTGTGTTCAAAAGACGTTTGCAATTTTTGTCATTTATGCAATTTTGCAATTGACAAAACAACTTTGCAACAATGACTAGCGTCAAAATAATGCAATAATGTCATTACAATTCTTGTAATTTTCTACTGTCAGAATGACGTTTCAGTTGTTGTTGTTTTCTTGTTCTACTCCCTTAGCAAAAGCCACAAATGATTGCCGTTTGCATTGACCGAGAATGTTTGTATGCAATGACAACAATGACAGCAGCAACAACAGGTACCAATTACAAAATTCGCTATGGCCATTAACTCAACTACCGTATTCGCAACATTTTGCTGCGTTAAGACCTTAATTTGCCTGGGACAAACATGACCGCCCGACCACGCTTATCGCTGTTTTCAATTAAGTTATTAGGCAACTGTTAAGGCAACTGCTCCATGAGTGGTACGAACAATTGGCCAAGTGGCTTTTCAATGCAACTGACTAGCAGTTTTGTTGCCTGGCGTAGCTTTTATGCAGACATTATCAATCAAACAAAGTTCCCACAACCCAAAGAGGTGTGAACAGATTTTGTACCCTTATGGAAGGCATCTGGAGTTTTACTTTAATTTCCATTGCAACACAACTTATAGAATTTTACTTGCGCGTTCATGCACAAAGAAGATCGTTGCAAGGAAAATATGTTTAGTTTGAGGTGGCATGATTCAGTTTATTCATAAGTAATTCATTAATAGCTGCCATTCTTTTCTACAAACCAGATATTCTTAAATACTAAACACTTCGTAATTCTGTTAGGTAACTGAAGTTTTTGCACAACACAACGATTTTATGTGAATTTGAATGCTACAAAATTTTAATGTAAAACGACTCGCTTACCATTTGTTCCAATTTAAGTATATAATCCATTGATTTCGCAATCATTCTCATGCATTAGCATTAGCTGAGCATACACAAGTAAATATATTTATACAAAATATATCGATAAATTCTTAACAATTTTCACTAATGCGAACTTTCTCTATTCTGTTTCATTTTCACTGCTGCTAATTAAAATTTTTTTTGTATTTTCGCTCAGTTTATTTTCGTTTAAAAAACAATCGTTTTTACACATTTCAGCTCATTTGCAATTCACCACACTTTTCCGCGCTCATTGAGTGCACTTAGAAAGCAATAAAAACCCAGTACCAACGATTTAAACAACCAACTTGCTTTGGCTCACACACGACGCGGCAATCGTTGCGTTGCGTTCTTTCACTCGGCACTGCGAAATTTGTACTGAATTCGAATTCTTCTCTCTGTTCGCGCCAGTTAGCCACTTGTGGCCAACACTCAGCCGTTACGGCGGCTTTCAGTGTTGTTGTTGTTGTTGATGATGCTAATTTCTGTGCGCTGCAAGCGAGTATGGAAGAATACGAAGGCAAAATAAAAAACGGCGCTAGTATACGTTAGCAATACAATAGTAATCACAACAGCAACCAATGATGATAATAAGTAATCACAACAACAACAAAGCGAACAATGCAAACAATTGAACTGCCGTTTCTGCTGCTGCTTATTTCCTCGGCTGGTTCATTTGTGCGCTGTGCTTTCTGTGTTCTTCATCTAATTTTCCTTTCTTGTGCTTAGTTTATTTTTTAGTTTATTTCTTGTAAACTTTTTTTTTAATGCAACAATGCAACAACTTTTTTTTTAATGCAACAATGCAACAGAGAGCGCGCAGCATAAGCCGACCACACGTCCGCAGCGCCCGAAAGTCAGAAACGTTCTTAAGCGCGCTGCAGGTCGGCTGGCTCGAACAAGCGTTCTTCTACCGCATCGAAAGAAAGTCGTCATCATCAATGGGGACCGTTTTGTTTTTGTGCGATTCGAAAGCGATTCGTGTGCGCCAGTTGTGCCGTGGCAGCGGCCGTGGAAGTGACCAACAAAGTTGAAGAAGTAATTATGTGAGCGAATGCGGCAGCAGACACTTCTGAGTTTCTTTCTCCATTCGCACTTACTGGCGGCAGTGGCGGCATTCTAAGCAGCAGCGGCCAAAGTTGCACCAACAACTGCAGCCAGCACGATTGTTATTGTTGTCATTGCCGGCTGTCCAGTGATGCTTGTTCTGCTTGTTAAACTTGACTTTGCAGTTTAGTCTACATTTATTTAATGTTTCTTCATCTGTTTTTATTCTCGGTTCGTTTCGTGTTTTCTGGCGCTCCGATTGCATCACAGCATGAATTGTAGCAGTTGACATTTGTGTGTCGTAATGCGACGAAATGCTGTTTGGCATCTTTGTGGTGTTGTTGTGCTCGTTGTGTTGCTATAGACAACTGCAGGTGTCAGTTCAAAGCAAGCGAGAGAGCATGTGGCAATTTCGTGCTAAGCTAACTTAATGCTATGATTTGTTTGTGCTCATTCGAGGCAATTCATATTTACATATAAGAAAGCAACCATTGTCCAGAATAAGTTATCCATCGAAGCGATTCAAGTCCGCTGATGTTAAGCTGTTTTGGCCATGAAATTCCATGCCTATGAACAAAATGCTTTCCGCCTAACAGACACATTGTATGCACATCGAATAGGGCTGAATAGGGCCAACACAGTTCTAAGCAGCTTGTATACTTACTACAGCCCAGGCTACAGGTCACCTAACACAAAAAATTGATAATAAAATAATAATAAATTTGTATGCACCGTATTTGCCGGCACACGGCACACTCAGCTTACCGTAAAATATTCCAATTAATAACATTTCGTCCAACAAAAGTTCCAGCGCTCATCGCTTTTCAACATTTTCTTTTTCTCTCTTCACGTCTTTTAATAAAATTCTCCCTGCTGCCAAACTACTCTGTTCAAATCGCAGTTGTATCATATTTCGCGTTCGTTGTTAGAGTCTTTTGTGTTGCTTTCCCTAGGCCATAATTCATTTGAATACGTTATTGCCGTTTTAGCCCTCTCACATTTATCACTAAATATAAATTAACCATTTAGAATATTCACTGTTCTTGGCATTATTTCGTGTCTATTTAGAACGCTGAGAACTTTCAGACTCAAACAAAAACACGAGCGGCAGCGGTTGCGCTGCTCCGCTTGGGGCCAAATAAAATTAAGTTCTTGCTTTTGCGATATTTATGTGATTTTGAATGCGCATTGAGCGAAGTCGAAATTAACTCCTACAAATCACCCAGCAATCTTAATCCTGTGTGTTGCTTAAGAAAAAGTGTAAAGTATGGCCGCAAGCATTGAGCTAAGTTTATTGCAGCAACAATGGGCACAACTTTGATCTTTCGTATAACTTGTTATTCTTATTATGCAGTAATGTCTTTAAAATCGTTGTGAAGTGATAAGTAAGAAAAGTAGTGCAACTGCAGAGGGCAAATACCGAGGAAGTCATTAAAGTGAAATGCTTGAAAAATTATATATAACAAATGTGCTTTCGAAGCACTCACTGAAAGCCGGCCTAGTAAGTGGGCAACATATTGAAAGGTAGGTTGGTGTTGCATTAAATAGATCGGGTGCAAAAGTATAGAAAGCAACGGCAACTAATGGCAATGACGGCAGTTTACAGTTAGTGCAGAGTTTTAGTGCAGTTTTCTGGTTTGTCGGAAACGAGCACAAATAATAATTACACACATCCCTACGGCCGTAACACTCAACATCAAACTATGTTCATCGGTTCTTGTGTATTTACTCTCTCTTTTATGTTTGAACTCTCCTTGCGTATTTCTTTATTATATCTTATATTTCTCTTTAAATCTTCTATTTTTGTCCGAATAAATACATATCTACTTTCGTATCTGTTTTGATGAATTTTTGAGAACAAATTTCCTGTGCTTTCTTTACAAAAACAAAACAAAAAAATACAAGTTCTTTGCTTCATTGTTATTAGATTTTTCACAATTTCATATTTTTCTTTAGATTTTTCATTTCTTCTGCCTTTTCTCCCTACTTGACAATTTTCTTTTTTTTCCCCTCTGACGAAATTAATCCTTAATCTTACTTTACAGTATTTATTTATTTATCATTAAATTGTCAACCTTTCATATTGAAATAGCACGTTTGCTGTTTAAGTCTTTTGTTTTGTGTGATCTAATTGTATAGCGCAAGGCCCATTTACACTTATGGCAACTTTGCATACTAAGAGCAAAAGGGGAGTGCTAAAAAATGCAACATTTTCAATTTATTATACCTTAAAGCTAAAACAAAATTCAACTGCAAACGAAAATAACGGGAAAGAGCAGTGATTTATGTCACAGGCCACGCCAGACGTGGCCAAACGTGGCGTGGCAGTCAAATTTTCCAAACAAAAATTTAAATTAAATTAATAACTGTAAAATTTAATCAGAGCATGAATTTCAAATTTTTTTGGTAATTAAGCACAGAGAAAATAGAAAAAAAGCAAAACACCGAAAAGGGTGCAAAATGCAACAGCATGAAAGCATGAAAATACATAAATCAAAACGCAAATTAACGCCTTGTAAATGAAATAAATAAATAACAGCGCACACGCACTCACACACACACGTTTATGCATAGTCATATATCTGACAACAATAACAACAACACCACCAACAGTTGCGCTAAAATATGGCGAATTGTCGGGTATGGCCGATGTAAGTTTTGGAGGCACTTGAGTGAAGCTGCACAACAACAACATTAACATCAAAGAGGCGGCTTGTTAAGCTGGCGTTGGCTGTGACTGCGACGGCGACGGCGACGACGACGACGACTGCTTTTCGAGCCGAGTTGGCGGCGCGCAATTTTTATGCGTGCGGCCTAAATGCTGCAAATTGTCTATTTCCAGCACTTGAGCGTTGTGCTTCTACACTTCTCCGTCTGTATGTTTGTAACTGTGTGTGTTACACATTTTTTGCTTCATTCATGTTGATGGCTGAGCGATTGTGATACGCCAATGCAGCGTCGCGCCGCTACGGCAACACTTGTTCGCAGTTGTTGTTATTTGGGTTGTGGGTTGAACGGTTGTTGCTTATTTTGCAAGTGGTTGGTTTTTCTTTTTCGAATTTTTTGCTATTTTCGTGTTTTATTGTTGTTATTGTTGTCTGCAAATAGGAATTTAACGCTTGCGTCTTGTCTTTTATTTTGTCTTAGTTTTGGATGGATTCAAGTTTGGTGGCATGGAGGCAGCTGTTAACTTTGTTCGCCTTTACGCACATGTGCTGCCAAGCAAACAACCAAAACAATAACAATAAGAAAAAATTACAAAATACAAATTTCTATTTGAAAAGCAAAACAAAAACAACCATAAATGCAACAGCAAGTGCGTGTTGCGTTGATTTATTGCAGTGCAGAAATTGTACTCAAGAAGGGGCTGGGGGGCGCTTTGAGTACAATGTTGGTGTTTTTTTCTAGTTGTTTTTGTTGTTATTTTTATTTCATTTAAGTTTTCGGCAAATTGGTCCATTCACCGTTTTCGCGCTGACCTTAATGAACTTTTGTACTGTTTTAACTCTTTGTTTTGTGTTTGTGTGAGTATACAAAAAAAGCAGCTGCGCGCAGTAGTTTTGTGGTTTTGTTGTCTTAATTAGATTTGAATTTGGTTTCGATCAAATTGTCAATCATTCAGCCAATTGCGTTTGTATAAGCAATATTTGAAATAAACAATTTAAAAATTGCCACCAAAAGCCATTCACTTGAATACAACAAAAACAAATAAACCAAATAGGTGAAATATATAGCAAACTAACAGCATATGCCGATTTGCAGAACTCAGTACTTGCGAGTCAACATTACTTTCATAAGGATAATCATATTGGATCGTTTTTCAAAGTTTAACTATGACCAAAATACTTAGAAATTGAATTAAAATCAAAAGATACGTGATTACAAAGCCATATAAATTGAGAGACTTTGAACGCTAACGCTGGTTTTGGCCTTCACTTAATATAGAAAGACCGGGACCTTGAACGAGTGTACGAGTCTTTCTGACCTAACCCAATACTTTTCAGTAAAAAGAAAAATTGTTCCCAACCAATGCCAACCGCAACTGGCTCTGTTTCCTTTGAAGCCTTTAAACTTAAATTGTGTCAGCAATTTTTTAAAACCTTGGAAAATTGCCACCAGAAACTGCTTTGTTTTCACGCTAATTTTCTGCAGCACGCAGGGCCGGCTGCATAGGTTGCAAATTTCCATGCCACATGCTGCTCAATTCTCGTGTGACCATGCAATCAGCACAACTCGCATTGACATGAAATTTCGATTAGCAACAATCAGCAACAATTCATTTAGTTAATCGGTCACAATTTGCCACTTAAATCCGAATTTAAACCCAATTTCCAATAATTGGATTATCGCATTTTCCGACACGCCACAAAACATTGCAACGCATCGCATTCGCATCTCCAAGTCACCTATAAAATGTTGCGCATCCACTTTTTCGTCAACAGTTGCACATCTCAGAATCGTCTGCCCACACAGCTGACTCTCAACAAAGGAGCTAAAATGTTGCGCCTCCTCACCGCCGCCCTGCTGCTGTACACCATCCACGCCGTCGCCATTGTCGGCGCTGTGCCCCATCCGCCGGCCACCACCGCCGCACCGCTGGTCGCGGCCCAGGCGTCCTACGACACCAAGTTCGACAACGTCGACCTGGACGAGATACTCGGCCAGGAGCGGCTGCTCAAGAACTACGTCAAGTGCTTGGAGGGCACCGGACCCTGCACGCCCGACGCCAAAATGCTGAAAGGTACATACATTTACATATATGTGTAGTGGTGTTGTGGGCGTGTGTGCGATTTCGTTAATTGTGACGATGTGTGAAGGTTTTGCCAATTTCAGAGATACTCCCCGACGCAATCTCAACCGACTGCACCAAATGCTCGGCGAAGCAGAAATACGGCTCGACGAAGGTGACGCGTTACTTGATAGACAATCGCCCCGACGACTGGATGCGCTTGGAGCAGATCTACGATCCACAGGGCACCTACCGGTTCGCTTACTTGGCGGAGAAAGCTGGCAGTACCAGCGAGGAGCCGTCCGCCGCACCGGAGAAGACCTCGGCGCAGCAGCCGCTGGCTACTGAGCAGCCAACCGCCTGACAGTCGACTTTATGACCGACGCGTGAGTGCTACGACGCCGGCGCGCACACCGACTCTGACACCGACAACGTAACGCCCGCAATGTACTTGTTTGATATGTTTCGAAGCAAAGTTGCAGTTGCTGTAAATTATAGACCTAAGTTTGCATTTCAAAAAACCAAAAAAAGAACAAACAAAATCAATGGATATGAGTGGTTTTATTGCGACGAGAGAGCGGCAGGAGCCACTCAGGCGATTGCTTGCCACCCATTCGGTGGTCCAGCAAGGAGCCAAGTCGAGGCAGCGGGCAACACGGCATTCTAAACGAGCTGAAATGGCGTTTAGTGCATAAATCTTCATTTTGCTGTTTTGTGGCACGCAGGGAACGTGGAGCAGCCTCCTAAATCAGGCGAACATGACAGCGCAACAACCACTTGCGGTGCGGCGTGCGGCGTGCGGCGAGCGCGTGTCGGCCGCTCTTCCTAGTTGCCCAACGCGGCTGGGCACCCCACTCTACGCGATTGTCTACGTGGCGAATGGTTGGAGTCGTTGATCGGTCAGTCTTCAGTTTTTACACAATCTAACAATCAATCATCAGTTAATTAATTGGCTGAATCAATAATCAGTCATTTCGTTTATTCCAGAGAACAGGCAAGAATTATAATTTTTTGTTAAGGATTGGCCACAATATTAATCGACCGCATGAATGAAAAATATTTTTACACATTAGGCTTAGTCATAAATCAACTCACAGCCGTTTACCAACGACAAATTGATAAATGAATCAATTTTTCTGTTAACTTTTTTTAATTAAACAATTTTTATTGGGTTGCTATTAGTGACAAACAGCTGTTTGAGTGTAAAATGTATACTAATATTTTGAATTGGCACAAAATCTCGTAGGCACTCATCATTTATGTACAGAAGAGGTGCGCCACGAATAGCTACGGAAAGCAAAAAATCCTATTATAGATCTTGTTATGGTATGATTAATATTCTAATATGATTCCCAGTTTATAAAAACGCTTAAATTCATTAATAATTTATCAATGTTACTTCTAATGTTTTTGATATAAATGCTGCTCAGAAAACAATTAATAATCTTTAGAATAGCTAAAGGTACTTTAGCAGCCATCAGAACAACACAGACTAATTAAATGTTCATCAGAAAGTATCAAATTATGTTCAGTAAAATCAAAGGTACTTTAGAAGACATTAAATATGTTTCAAAACGTGCTTAGGAAAGCATCAAATGACCGTCAGAATAATCAAATGTACTTTAGAAAGCATCAGACACATTTCAGACTAGTCAAATGTTCTTCAGAAAGTACCAAATGAACTTCGTTATGGTGCAATGTAATTCAGAAGGCATAGATATATTAAAATAATTAAATAAACTTTAGAAAGTATCAGACAAATTTAAGGCTATTCAAATGTTTAACAGAAAACTACAAATTATCTGCAGAATAATCAAATGTATGTACTTCAGAAGACATTAAAAATAATTGAGATATGCTTAACAAAGCATCAACGGATCTTCAGGATGGTTAAGTGTAATTATTTATAATTAAATAATTACATATAAATACAAATAATCAAATATACTTCAGAAAGCATTAAATCCTCTTCAGAATATGGCCAATGTTTACGTGTACTTAAGGGGGAGGTAAGGGTTTACACTTTCGAAAAATTTGTTATCTTATCTTATTGTTAAACATTTCAAGAATATATTCTCACAATTTTAAGTCGATCGGAGCAAAACTCTTGAAGTTATGGTCTATAGTTAGTCTCCTGTCCTTTAGTGCAGGTATACAGCTTATTCGCTTCTATTGTTCTGGTCTCAAAACTACTTTTTCAAAGTCCGTGTTCACTGTCATTTAAAAACTACTAAACCGATTCATTTGAAACTTGGTACACATTTTCTGCATATAAAATACCTCCCCCCAACGTTTAGTAAACAATTTTTTTTTTTACATTAATTTTTTTAATTTAATTTAATTTTTCGTGGAAAATAGCAGTTTACACTTTAGATGGCCACCAAAAATTTTTAAATTAAAAAACAAAATAATCGGAGCACGTTGGTGGGAGGATTTGATAATACTTTGACTAAATTTGAATGGTTTTTGATTTCAGATAATTTCCGACCGAGATACAGTGAACACCGCAAATTGTATTTTTTCAAAGACGTTCTGGGGCAAGCTCTGTCACCGGCTTGTTTTGTAATATTTTTGCATGAAAAAATTACAGAATATTGATAAAAGTATGCTCAATAATGTACAAAAGGTTTAAATAAATTTGATCAATCCATACTTGCAAAAAAAATTCATAAAAAAGTGTTTTTTTACGCTGAAACCCTTACCCCCCTTAAAAACATATACACACAACTACAAAATATAAAATGTACTTCAGATAACTTAGAGGTAAATAGTAGATAACGAATGATTTAGTAGATAACGAACGATGATTTAATACCTTTCAATATGAAAATTTAGGCCAACACTGTCCACACACTTTTGACTCTTTGATGGCGGTTCTTTTGCGCGCGCAACAACAACACATTGGTTTGTTGGCATTCAAGAATTCTCGTGTACCCGGTCACCTACTCAAAAAATTGCAAAACGTGTTGTTGCTCTTCCTTGCTGCTGCGCCAGTCAGACACAGCGCGTTCGATTCGTGAATTGCGGCTGCAGCCGCTGGTGGTGGGCGCGCACAGTTTGACGGCAGCGTAAGACGGCAAGGAAGTGCAAACGTTCATTGAAGAGTTTGAATGCGGGAGCAGCTGTTGCGGCCTCACAGTTTATGTAGCAAGCAAACAGCGATTTTATTGCGGCAGCAATTTTTTAATGGCGCGCAGTCAAAATTACTTCATATGTGCGCCGCGTGGCTGTCAATTGTGCTGTGGCCCGCAGTTGCCACATAAATCAAATTAGAGGTGACTGTTTGTTGTTGTTTGTTTTGTGGTCAGATGTGTGGTAAACGACTCCCAGGGGAATCAATTAATCTACGCGGTCATTGAGAAAGACAACTTTCCACGTAGGAATTTTGTAAAATGCATTTTACATAAAATGAAAAAAAAACCAAATGCCAGCAACACAAATTGAAATCCCCTGAAAACGAGAAACCAAATTGGAATAAATGCTCATGATGAAACGGTGTTAATTTAATGGCATTTAAATTGCTCATTTGTAGTGTGTTGTAGAGGCTTTGTATGAAACCGAGAGGACAGCGAAGCTGAGAAGAGATATTTTTCGAGCCATTTGCATGTGAATGCGCGTGCGGCCCGAAGGCTCAGTGGACCCATATAGACACTTCATTATAAATGTTAATTAAAGCAAATATGAATAGCAACAAAAACAAATATGCACAACACTCGCTTTTTAGCGCTGCGAGCAGGGCCGTTGTGCTCGTGGCCGCACGACTGCGCGCAGCCAACGCTGTAGGCCGAAATGTTGTTCTAGTTTTTCGAAATAGTTGTTCAAGAACGATCTTAAGCGCATCACAAATACTAAGTTCATGCCGATACGTGTATTTTTGGACACAACAACAAAGGCCCGAAAATCACTCAGCTGTCCAGCTGTGAGGCGGCGCGCCGCTGTCCGATTGGAGTATACATATGAAAAAGATTGGAAAAGCCTTCCGTCTAAGTGGCGCTGTGGCAACTTACAAAATCGGGCCGTCCACAGTAAATCAAAGCAACCTGTTGCACCATAGCCACAGCCTCCGCGGCGCTTATTTCGACTTGTTTTGTTTTTTTTTTTGGTTTGGCTGCTAAGCTGCGGCTAACAGGTCCCAACGTTGCAGCAATTTATAAATTATACAGTTATGCAATTTAAACTCGTATCAGGCTTATCGCTGCTGCTTTAGCTGATTTTCGGGGCTCATTTGAATTGGTTTTAGTTTGGTTTGCCGACAAGCGGCTGGCTCGTACAGGCGCCGCACAAGAGTAGGCGCACATTTCGGGGCGGCAGCACTGCCGTTACATCGAAGCGCTGGCCTTTCGCTGGAATGGAGGCTGCAAGCGCATAACCGGATCGATTTGCAAATTAACGAAATCCGTAGTAAACTAAACATTCACAAATATTAAAAAAATTAAAAAAAAAACCATTTGCAAAACGCTTTAATTGCGGTGCGTACACTATGTCGAACATACTATATATGAAACATATGGAAACAGGGAACAATTTTAATACAAGGTGCGTCCCAAAGTAAACAGGACTTTTGCAATAGGGACGTTTCTGGTGGCGCCATCTATGTGTGAGGACATGCGTTGGAAAGGTACATCTTTCATTCACATACTGTCTAAATTTCATGACATTTGGTCTAGTAGACGCCGAAATATCCCGCTCAATGTGACAGTATGTTTTTAACTTTGGTACGAGAATGTCGATCGAACAAAGAGCTAATATTAAGTTCTGTTTTAAACTTGGTAAAACTTTTACCGAAACGTTTAAATTGTTAAAGCAAGTTTATGGTGATGATTGTTTATCCCGTAGCCGTGTTAATGAGTGGTTGAATCGATTCAAGAATGGTCGTGAAGACTTGAATGACGACGAACACGTCGGCCAGTCGAAATTTGTGATTACTGACGATGCCATCAAAACTGTGCGTGATTTTATCAAAATGCAGCCAAAATCATCATTGGAATTGATGGAAATGGAATTGAACATCTCCAAAACATCAATTGATCGCATTTTAACCGAACATTTGGGTCTCCGTAAAGTGTGTTCTCGCTTCATTCCGCACACTTTAACCGACGACCAAAAAGCGCAGAGAATTGAGCACGCAAAAGACATCGTTCGGGAAGCCAGACGTGATCCAAATTTCTTGTTCAACATCGTAACCGGTGACGAAACGTGGTGCTTTCAATATGATCCCGAAACAAAGCGTCAAAGTGCCGAATGGAAGCACCCAGATGAGCCAAATCCGAAAAAAACCCGCCGTGAGAAGTCAAAAATCAAAACTCATCTCATTTGTTTCTACGATTCAAAGGGAATAATTCATCGAGAGTTTGTTCCACCGGGAAAAACAATTAACGCTTTGTTTTATGTTGAAGTTTTGAAGCGTTTGGTGCATCGCATTCGTCGTATTCGGCCAGAATATCGCGAGGAAGGAAGTTGGCGTTTATTGCATGATAATGCACCGGCTCACAGAGCCCTAGTTACGACCGATTATTTGACCAAAAATCGCATTTTTACCATCAATCATTCACCGTATTCGCCTGATATGGCTCCCTGTGACTTCTACTTATTCGGTCAGTTGCATTTGCCGATGAAAGGAAACCGTTATAAGGACGTTGAGGACATCCAAAAGGCTTGTACCAACATTCTGAAGGCGATGCCGGCCGATGACCTAAAACACTCATTCCAAATGCTTTTGGACCGTGCAAAACGTTGTATCGAAGCAGAAGGAGAGTATTTTGAATAAATAAAAAGAATTATACAAAAATAATCATCCGTTTTCTTTATTTTATAAAAGTCCTGTTTACTTTGGGTTGCACCTTGTATAACTAAGGTTTTAGTTCCCAATTTTAATAGAGAAAAAATGTTTGATCAACAGAAAGTTGGAGTTGGAGGAATAAAAAAGTTTGTTTTTGCAAATATTATTTGTATACTCAAAAATGATTGTTTTAGCTCCGATTTATTTTATTTTTTTATTTATTATATAATATCAGCACGCCTTCTAAGAAACTAAACGTTGACATTTTTATTTGAAAATTTCACAGATAACATTTGTTATTTTTGGTATGCATTAGAATTTCAAAATCAAAGATCAACTACATATAGTTAATTGTCCTACTTGTTGAGCCACCACTGTTGTTACTTACAAATGTGTGTTCGAGCCATTTGCATCAGAACCAAAAGCCACCAATTGCCCAAAAAATGTTTAAACATTTTTAACATTTTTATTTACACGAAAAATGCTTACCTGTAATTAAAAGAGAAGAAACAAAATGTCAAAATTTGCTAAACATAAAAGTCGGTAGACATAATTAATTTTAATTGTTAGCAGATAAAATCAAAAACAAACACCTGCCGCGCACATTACGCAAATAGCTGAGACTGTAATGTTAATTGTATGTAGGTATGTATGTAAAGTAATAAATGTTTGTTCCCCGAAAAATGTACCGCCCGCGTGTCAGTCGCACGCAAAACTCCACTTCTGACGTGCGGCGTCGCTTAAAGGTCAAAAAGGCAAAAGCACCATTAAGCCCAAACAAGCGCCCCCAACGCGCAGCCGAACTGTAGGCCAAAGTGTCAAGCAAAGCGCCGGAATGCGTCGAAAAGACAGCGAGGCGCGCCAGGCACTGAGGCCGCAGCAACGTCTTACGCAATTCGGTGCGTTTTAGCGATTTCTACTGGGCATGAATTGATTTTTTGTTTTCGTTGTTGTTGTTGGAATTCCTTAATATTTCTGTTGTTGGTAAATTGTAGTCATGCACACACACACACACACACACACTATAGGCCAGTTATTTGTTGTACTCCGCGCCACTACAGCTGACAGCCGGCTGGCATTTTGATGCCGGCGTAGTTGGCATAAATTTCCGTCACAGTCGAACGCGTACGTCAATTTTATTTATATGTATTTGCCATTTTTTTTGTTTTGTTTTATTTAATCTGTCTGTTTTCAGTTTTCTTTTTTCTTTTTGTGTTATTTGAGTACTGGCCAGAGCTCGACGGCCCGACGTTAAATGTGTTTTTAAGTACGGATTTTATCGCAGGCGGCCGCATAATAAGTTTATATACATACGTAAATATGGTATTATGAATTTTGTTGCTGGAATAATTAATGTCGTTGTGCTTCCAGGTTGTAATTGCAATATTATTTTGCTATTACAATTTAAAGTCTAAATTGAAGAAATATCAAAACAATAATGATGGTAGGAATTTAGCTGGGAAAAAGTTGTATCAAAGTTTCCGGTATTATAAACGCTATTACGGCATAAACACTTGCGGCAAATGTCGTCATTTAGATAAACGCGCACTGCTAACAGATAAGTCGCCAGTTGGCGAATGATGTAGTGAAGCGGTGCTTCAACCCAACGGGTTAATTATTGGCCATTAACTATGACTAAGACTAATGCAGGCAGTCAGGAGTTGAAATCAGAAATCAATAATTGGTTATTAATGAACGGTGTAAGCAACCATCCACGCTATGTATATGAAGTAATTAATAATATTTAGATATTATTGTAGGTATACTCGTATCTAGATGAACGACAGCTCTATGGAGGGCTAAGCAAAGCGTCGAGTCTGGCGAAACCATCGAAGCTGCGTGTAAGACTTTATTTGTTAACATAAATGGAAGGGACTTGCAATCTTAACTCCTTTATTATCAATTCAAAATCGGGGTTTGTGCTTTGCTTTGGTTCCATAATGTAGTCAAGACAGTAAACAATTTCATACGGGACATATTATGTCAATGATTTTGAAAGTGTTTCCTAAATTCCGTTTCACAGACCAAGAATTTGAATTTTCTGTTGAAAGAAAATGTATCTCTATTTTGGTGTTGATTCGAACTCACAATCCTCTAAGTTGTGTACCAATACACCAGCCACACTACGATCCGAGTACACATACTACATATATACTTTACATCTATTTTTGTTTCAGACTCATTTATAAATATTTTTATTTTTTTATGGGCTGGTTTAAATTCTAACACGAACACGTGCTCCACTTGAGCACTTATAACAAGTTGTCATTAGCACAATAATATTGTTTACATATTTAAATTTATTGTATTTAATTTTTCAGCTCAACGCCCACGTCTCAAGCAAGGCAAATATTTATTTCATTTCATACTCGCTTTCGTTACTGTTTTTTCGCAGGTGTCAGCATATTATTTACATGCATATGTAAATAATTGCATACACATTCAAATACATACATATATGCTTTATTTGTATATTTATTCATATGGTAGCTTAAACACTCTGACTCATTTGTTCATTTTTTCGCATTTCTATACTTTGTACAAGTCACCTGTCTGCTCTTTTGCTGCCTCCTCCCCATTTTTGTCATTGTGTTTCACTTAAAGCCTTAGAAATGTTTTTCATTTTCAATTCCCGACTGTTGTCTTTAAGTTGCAACACTTGCACACTAAGTACAAGCAGACATGCCAAGTTGTTCTTAAGAATTTCTTTGAAATTCTATCGGACATTTTGACACTAAGCAGTCTAACGACCTGTCACCCACGCTCGGCTAACGGCATTTATGTATATTTTGCAAAAAAATAATAATTGTCTTTAGATCAACACTCAGCGATGGAGGTTTTCAGCTCTATTACGTGGAATATACCGCACGCACGGTCACCTTAATAACACCGACACGCTAATTTGGGCGAATCTAAGTCGACACGCAATGCCAATAATAAAGGCAACAAAAAAGTCGACGAGTGCCAGTTCCCGATTTCTGAAAGCACCAACACGCATTCGAGTATTTCACACTCTTCACGCTCGCATTTACACAGCGCAACATCGAACAGCCGACAATTTGGCTAACTGCGCTAATAGCTTATTTATTATACGATTTGACGTCACTACTACGCTGCGTTTCGAGCGTTTGGAGCAAAACACACAGCCTGGCAGAATGGGTGAATGCTTCCACGAATTTAGCAGATGACTGTGAAAATTCAGAGAGTAAATGGGTCAAGTGCGAACGACAGCACAAAGTGCGCAAACCCAACGTGCAATTAATTGAAAAATTACAGTTTTGATGTAACATTAGCAGCATTGCGAATGCGTCGCTGTGGTGCTGGCATCCTTACATCACCGACAGGCAGGATATCCGCTTCAGCGCCAGCTCCCGCCAGCAACAACGGACGCCGCGCATGCAGTAGCAGAAATGCCTTGAGAAACGAGCGTGGAAATGCAGCGGCGCAACACATATTTATAGCGTGCGGCATTTCCACTTCGTGCGGCAGCCACTGCAAACCTGTTGTTCCACATGCAGCGCAAAAACTGGATCACATCTCATAATTTGCTGTTGTGTGTGTCTGGTTAGTTAAATCGCACTGTGCCATTTCGGTGGCCCCTTTTCAGACGCTGTCAAACGAAATGAGCGAATAATGAATGCAAGAAGTGTGGTAAAGCGGCCATTGCTGTGCGGCGCGCAAAGGAACCACTGCCAATTGGCAAACATTTAGCTGGCTTTGGCCCGCAACCGAGTGACGAATTGTTAAATGGTTTGTGAAGCAGAAATTGCCAGATCTACGCAAAATGATAGTCACAGACGGTGCACAATGCAAATTTATAAACGAACTTATAAATGTGGCAGTTGAAGGGGGAAGATGGGACAGTTTAGATTATATCATAGTACACATATACTCGTATGTATGTAAGTATGTATATAGATGTCAAGGCAACTCTAAGGAATACCTAAGACAGCGGCAGTGGTGCTTCAAACTTTATGAACGAATGGAAAGATGCCCACCTGGGTTTATCAGAAACACGGAATGGATGATTTCATTGAAGTAGTCACAGAGAAAATAATTCTTATATTGGTGTATGCTACGTCGGGGTTCGATCTCCCTTCACTCCCTAATTTGTCATTGATGGAAAGATGCCTACCGGGTTTTATGCTGAATCAAAAATACGGAATCGAAAATTTTATTGAAGTAGTCGTAGAGAAAATTATTCTTTAATTTGGGTTTGCTAAGTCGGGGTTTGAGCTTTCTTCACTCACTACTTTGTAGTTTATAATGTCAGTGATAGCTTTGAATAGGACTAACATGTACCTATGTACATGAAGATATTTTCAAATTATACCCTGATATAAGATTTAGAAAAGATAACTAAATCCAAAGTCTCCAGTTTTGTTCGAATTTTAAAGACTTTTCTTCAAAGAGGTTTTCTGCTGCCTTAAAAAGAAAACCCATGTTTATTAAACAAACAAGAAAATAGTTCATGCATATGAGTGTTAATGACTAATGGAATCCGTCTTCGTCATTAGTAGTCGACGGTTTGAATCATCCAAGGTTGCTGGCAGACGACACAATAAAAATCCATAATTTACGACTGAACCAAATAAGGAGAAATTATAGAATTTGACAAAGCAACTAAATGGAAAAATCAATTATCTACCGACGGCGTTGCACTTCTAATCGTATTTGTCATTCGGTAAAGTTATTTATGAGCGACACAATGTCCCGGCTTCGTCAGCACATTTCTAGCCTAAAAACCATAAAACTCTGAATGTAAAATTCAATATCCGGAGTTCGAGAAAGAATAACGCAGACAATTTCGTTGTAAGTGCTGTTGAGTGTAAAATCTTTTAAAATCGAGCAGAGCTATTCACAATTTTGGGCATTTGAGATTGCAAATTTATCCAAAATGTATCACTTATCCTCCACTGTGAGCGGTATTTTTCTCTTTAGTTTGTAATACCTGTTGCAAATTAAAAAATTCACCGCTGAGCCGCTATTTTGAATGCAGACAGCTACAGCAGGAGCAATCGCAAGGTTCTTGCTAAGAAACTGCCTGCCCTTACCTCTATTTCGGGAGCTATTTGGACATAATTTAATATTTTATCTATGTTCTTCTCACTCCCCTCTTTGTTCTATGGGTTCTACGTGTTGCATACTTACAAGAGTGCAGCGAATGCATCTCTGTGTATTTTGTTAGTGTAGAGTAAAATTATACTACACCATTTTGCAAATGCTACGATGCAAGACCATTTGCATTAGATTGTCAATAGGGCTAGTGTGTCGAATTGGAGGGTGTCCTACATAGGCAGGAGTTTACATTCGTCAAGGTCTAAAACATTGAAGGACGCATAAATGTTATTGGCGTCTATGAGAAAATCTTGTTTGCCAAAACTGACAAAATGTTGATTAGAATAATTTAAATAGTGAAAGCCTCCATTCGAGTGGAACATAACATGAGCAGTTCCACTCAATTAATATCTAATTTTTATAATTTTCTAAGCATACTCATTCAAAAAATTACAAGCAATTTTGTGAACTTTGCAAGAAGAAAAACTTTATAAAACTACTAAAAAAGTTCTACTCCATTTAAACCAGATTTGACTAAGTTTCTCCACAAAATACATAAATGGGGCCAAATTGAACTCAGCACAACCTCAGACCCGCGTCGATAGCTTATGTTGGCTTATTGCAAGCGCAACCATAAAAACATTCATACACATGAATTTAGTCAGCTAAAAGTGGCATAATTTTTTCAGATTTTTGTTGTACTTTTGCGTAAATTTCAACTGTGCTGGCAGTGCAATTGTTTGCTGTGCGCTGTTGAAAAGGCATTTCAGCGATTTGCCGCTATTACCACAGCGCGCCGCATTTGCATGCAATACGGTCCGCTCAAATGCGCCAACGAGTGCATTTCCTATTAAGACATAAATTTCAGAATTGAAAACTCAAAGCCAAGTGCCACGGCGACCAACAAGTGCATTGGCGGCGCTGCATGACGAGCGGGCGGCGCATTGCACACGCAGCGCACGATGACGCTGCAACTGCGGAAATATTGCAATTTTACGCTGCAGCGGTAATAAGAAATTGTTCGGCTGCTGGCGGTGGACGGTAATGATGTTGAGGTTGGCCAGCTGCCGCAGATAACGCGGCTGCCGAGCGTCTACGCTGGCAGCCACAGAATTGCGCTCAGAGTGACGTTGCGGGAAATTGACAATGGCTGATTCGATTTGCTACACGCGTACACATACTTATATAAGTAAATGGGTGTGTGTGTGTGTGTGCAGTTTGTGAATTGTTAGCTGATAGTTGCTGAAAGAATTTCGAAGCATGATTTGGCACAAAACTACAAACTAATCGAATGGCAGCATGTTTTTCGATCGTATCAATTCGGCGTGTAGTGGGCGGATTTACAGTAAACAAATATGTTCGTTAATAATGAGGCAAGTCTGATAACGGTAACACTATGTTGTATTTTTTTTTAATTAAATACATGTACTGAAGTTGCGACTTTTTTGGGTAACGTAATTGTGGAATTCAGAAGATGATTGCTGCTAAACAGAACAGAATTGACATCACAACACTACACAACCAATGACATAAATATGTAGTAACACCGATAAATTTGATTGGAAAAACGGCTACAACTAAAAATAAGCTACCTATTTCATAGATTTTTTATGTAAAGAAACTATTGTAAATAAGAAATGAATTTTTATTAAATTACAATTTTTATATTTCAGTTTAGATTGAGAAGTTTAAGATTCTTGTTTTTGCTGAATCCGCCTGAAATGGTTCCAATGTGCTCTCTTCTCAGAAAGACTGTTAAAAAATAAAGTTCAACGCTCTTCCTTCTCTACCAACATTCTTCCACTCTAAGCATCAGATAGTCAGATTCTTTTTGGAATCATGGCGACTCCCAGCAGCGTCCCAATGTGGTATCACAATAAGTAATCTTTTACACTTACGTGATTAGATGCTTATACCGTCTACAAAAGTTTGTTATGCGTTTTATAGCGTTTAGCTATTTCGCCCCAAACTATTTAACCTAAGCTATACGACCCTTGCCTTAAGTCCGAATTATGCTTTTAGCCAGTTTAGCGTTTATTTTGTTTGATTTCCCACCAAAAAGTCGTCGTACAACAAAATTGCCAAACTTGTAGTACAAAAGCATGAAAATTGTTGAAAAAATTATACTTACAATAAATAAATTTAAAATAAAAATTTTGTTGTTGTTGTTTTTCAATGAAGTTGCTGTCATCACTGTTGTTATAATTGTTATTGTTGGAGTTATTCGTGCGTGTACGAAGCGCTGCGGTTGGTGCGCTTTGGACAAGCTTCCGGTTCATTTGTAAATATTATCGCAGCATTTAGCATTTAACGTAGAGCGAAACTATATAGTATATACAAGTATATATAAATATATGTATATATATTTACGGTAATTACTTGTTATTATTGTAAATATTGTTCAATCAATCACAATGAGGCAGCATTTAGAAATCAATGCATTTATTGTAAAGCATTGAACCATTACAGGAACAAAAAATTTGTTTAACGGTGGTTAGTCTTTGGCTTTGTTCAAGTTGCATTGTTGCTGCTGACTAAACAATGACACTCAGGTTTAACCTCACACTGGGTTGGGCTCAAATGAACTGCGCATGTTTTCATTCCATTGCACTACAAACAGGTCCTTGATCTATGATCTTATTGCATGAACTGACCCTAAACTTAAGGCAAACACAGGCAACATTTATCCACATAAAATATGCCATTGTCAACTACCTAAAATGAATACAAATTAATAAAGTTATCAATGTGAAACATTTTAAAACGATATTAGCCTTCAACAGAGGCGATGACAAATTTTGTACACACACAGACCGACTAGATAGCAGTACAGATAGTACCCAAAAAACAAAAAGCAACAATAAAAAATGAAGACAATGTGCTCACTAAAAGCCAGACCCTATTGTGAGCAATGTATTTGTTTTGTTGTTGTTTTGCTGTCGCTCATTTCATAGGCTGCCATAAATGTCAAGTTCAAAAAATGCAATTTGGAGCAAACAATTAAACACAACAACAATTATAACAATAAACAACAACAGACAACGATAAAATGACAAGCGACACTACAAAATTCCATGCCCGGTCGCAGGCAGTTGAAGAAGTTACGCTCAGCGGGTACTGGAAAATTGCACTCATTGCAACAACAGCGGCAATGAATTATAAAAAGAGCAACAAGTGATGGGCGTTCAAATTTTGAAGTTGGATTTTATTGGAGTGTCAAGCAAGTAGTCACGATTTTTGGTGAACAAATTTTAACAAAACGTTAGTCATCGATTTAGATAAATTTATGTATGTTAATCGTTTTATATTTTTCATGTTGTATTACATTAGAAAAGTGATTACAGTTCAAAACCTGAAGTTTCATCAGAATCAATAAGAAAGTTGTCAGCAAGATTAATATGGCTTTAAATAATGCAAAATGTGTGTGTTAATTTCTTGTTTCAAATGACAGAGAATTTAAAGTTACAGCATTTTCACACATTTTCAGTACACTTATTCATCATCATCATCAACAAAGCGATTACAGCTCGGGGTGGGCCAATGCTTCCTTTACAATCGCACTCCATACGTCACGGTTACTTGCTTCGCTTCTTCTAACATTCATATTGCGCAAGTCTTCTTCAACATCGTCTGTCCATCTCCTTGGTGGTCTTCCGCGCTTTCTGCTGCCCAAAATTCGGGGGTTATAGGTCACCTTCATGATTCTGCAATCATCAATTCTGGGCAAATGTCCAAACCACCGCGGGCGCTGTGCTTTAACAAAGCGCACGATATTTTGACCTTTTGTCAGTTGTTCAATTTCGTTGTTATATCTTATTCTATAAGAACCATCCACTTCTCTGACTGGACCAAATATTACATACACAGTACACATATTAACGGTTCTTTTTTATCGATTTTCGCAAACATTTCGTGAGTATTAAACGCCGGATTACAAAATTAAAATCATCTCAAAGTCAGCGGCCCACAGTGTGACTTTTATCATTTTTAGGATGCCAAAAGTAAAAAAAAAAAAATGTTCTCCGATTTTTTTGTCAGAAATATTTTTGCACAAATCTTTTTGATTTTAGTTACTTGAATATTTTGTGCAAACTCCGTTGAATGTTTGAAGCTTTAATTTATTTATTTTATATTTATTTTTTATCGATTAAAATAGCTAGTCACTAAAAATTTAGTGATTCCCAAAATTGTTTCTTTTTTAATACAGTAAAACTTATTGAGTTCCGTAGAGTTCCATGTGATGTTTATAACCACATTAATTAAAAATGTGCCTAGTTTTAGATTCTGCAATCAATTTTTGGTCCTTTTTGCACCAATTTAGTTCACAGCCAATCAAACATGGCAGTTCCACGAAGTGAACTTTTTGACGTTAGGCTAAAATCTAAGCAAAAAAAATAAGAATCATGCGGTTTTAAAATATATTTTAAAGTTTAATTGGAAAAGATGTTGTCCACTTCAAATTAAAATACTGTGTAAAGAAACTCTGCTATAATTTTCGCTCAAGATGGGCACATTCGAGCCGAATAAATAGCCGTTTCCTTTATATCACAGGATATTGGAGTTTTTTGACCAAAAATATTTTTTTTAAATGTTAAATGGTTTGGAATAAATCGAATTAAAAAGTATTAAAAAAAACTATTTTGACTATTTTTATTTACGTCCGTCCAGACAAACCCTATTAAATTAGAAATAATGGTCATCTGAAATTACACCTTATATGGGGAGTCGAAGAAAAAGTGGGCGGACCACGCCCATTTTTTTTGTCTAATACGATGTTGACCTCTACATGGTTATTGAAAAATTTTTTCGTCATACCTACTTTGGTTTGACTGCTATGACTTTTGGCATCCTGAAAATGATAAAAGTCACACTGTGCGGCCGCACAAATCACAGCTTTAAACGGCATTCAATATTTACTTATTTACAATAAAATATTTATGTGTAACATTTTGAACTGATAAACGCCGAGTACTTGTTCACAGATATTGCGCAGTTGTAATTAATTGCCGCGACAAAATGATGAAACGTTCAAAATGGCGCACTTGTAGTTGACATTTGCAGTGGCTTCTTGTTTGTTTTTAGTATAAAAAATGTCGTCAACGGTAATCAAGTGTTGAATTGTTTGCGAATGCCTCACACTCTGTTGCACTGATCACCTTAAATGCTGTTTTATTGAGCCTTTTAGGTATAGAATTTACCCATAAATATTCCAAGGTTGCATGACGCGCCAAATGCCAAATAAAAATAAAAAAACAAAACGTTGCAACACGCAATCGTGCAATCATTCTTAAACGAATAATAATTTTTTTTCAAAATATGTTTTTTTCTTATTGTTGTTACTGTTGCCGGCGGGAATTTCGCTGTTGATGAAACGCTGGATCAACGTTTGCATAGGTGTGAAAATTGCTTAATTAATTAGCATATCTAGTGTGGTCGTGTTGGTTCTTGTTGCTGGATATTTTGCGTGCAATTTGCATAAACAAACTCGTTGACAGCATTTTTCAAATCTTTAGTTTGAGAAAGTTAAAGTTTTGTTTGGATTCCATGAATTTTGCAGATTGCCTAAACAATTTCGAACGACCACAAAGTGCGCGGTTATCAACGATGTTGATGACATTTGCTATTCAAATGGAAATTAGTTACTCTAAATAGAATTATTTAAAAATAAATTTAGACAATTTCGTATATTTACGAATGAAATGCCAGTTAATGCTTTCTCCTGATATTGGAGCTTTGACGGACTAGTCTTCAACTTTCGGTTGACTAAACATAGTGAATAGAAAGAAAGCCTAGTCAAGAATAAACCGCTTTAAATAAACGTACATATGCATCTGCAAAAAAGATGGAGCCAATACTGCTATTGGTTTTCTACAGCATAGTCTTCGGCCTCCTAGGAATAATCTGCCTCCTATCAATTAATAATAAAACTTGTAGTATATTCAATCATCATCGTCATCAATCATCAATAAAGAACTTAACCATAATTTGAATTCATGAAATGCATTCACGTGTCTGAACTCTATTTCGACATGGTTGTTGAGAAAGATATTTAGAATATTACATTCTTTTAATTCAATTGTTTTAATCGTAAAACTCTAAAACCTTACACAAACTTTAAAAATTCTTTACATTTTCTTATTATTTATTTGGTGCCCCAGAAAACGCTGTCCCTTTTGGTACCTCTTATCGATTAAAATCAATGAGATTGCACCATATTTACCTAAAAATTTTGCCGCCATTTGTCGGTCTGCATTGTTGTTGCTACAATTTATTCAGTGTAAAACTGATAAAGCCATTTTGGTTGTCAATATTTTCCGACGCTAATGTGGAGATATGATTTGACCTCACTAGCTGCGTTGGTGACTACCTCAATAAAAATTTTAGTGTTGCCACATAGCCGCAATGACGCAATGCAGCAAGTGCGCGCCACACAGCAAAGAAATATTGAAGAAAAACAAAAACTAGCACCAACAACGACAGCAAACACGTCGTAAAACGTGAGATAAGCAAATTTCGAAATTATTGACTCCGTTTTGTTGTTGGTGCTGTAATCAGTATGAGTAAATATCGAAAAGTGGCACTCGAAATGGTCATTTTCGTCAATGGCAGCTTTGATGCATGCCATCAATTACGCTCACTTTGGCAGGTACGTATGTGTGAGTGTTGGTGTATGTGTGAGCATTGTAAATGGCAATGACTGTTGATACCAAATCAGCCAAAACCTGCCTGGGTGCCATCGCGTGGTAATGCCGTAAGCCATGTAATTGTTATTTGAGTAGGGCGCCTTTGTTATTAAGCATGGAGATTTATGGGCTTAATGACTGGTTTGTGGCCGCGCAGAGTTACGAACTGCTTAAAGCGTCTGGTAGAAAAATTGAAATCACATAACTTTCGACGCTTCTGTCACTTGCATGACGCAAATATAACTTTGGCGCATATCTCGCACTTCCCACTCTGTCATTTCCCCCACTCCTTCAACACTGTTCGACATACATACATACATCATTCATTTCTATTTTGTTTTCTAGTAGCAAAAAATAGCTGCGCATCTTGTGTGCCTTGTAAATATTCTATCAGACTTCATCTCATTATTTTGGTTTATGCGATTATTTTTGTATTCACTTCGTTGTTGGCTACTTGCCGCTTTTTCTGGTTTACTATTTTTAACTGTCCGTTCATTCGTTTGTTCAGCCATTCGCCTCGTAGTCTCATATTTCACCGTGACCAATTGTTGTGGTCAAAGTCACGTCATATAGCCGCGCGATGCAGTCGAATGGCTCTCGTATAATTTTAGCCCTGTTTATTAATATTTCCAAAGCTGCACTTGAGCGCAGCGTTATTTATGTGATTTTTCATGCCAACGCCAGTGGTACGGGCACTGGCACAAAATTATAGACAGCCGCGGTTGCAGGATTCACCAAGCAGGGGCCATTTTGCCATCTTTATGCCATGAAATTGTTTTTTCAAAATCAATACAGTATTCTCCGCATAAAAGCATCAGTGAAAATGCATAAAATGTGATGCTGTTGTAGTACAAAATAATTCAACTACCCCTTTAAAACTACATACAAATTAAAAGGAATATACATAAACATTTATGAATATTAAAGAATTACTTTTTGAAACCCCCCCAAATATTTTTCTGAATCCGCTCCTGCAGACAGTGATACTCTAGACGGACGTGTAGCTCAATATTGATTTGTTCAATTACGCTGTGAAGCTTTTGATGTAAGCTAAGCTTAGTCCCTGCCTGGACCCCCTGACCAACTTATAAGGACAGCTTTCAAAACAGAACATTTTTTCCTTGAGGGTGGGCAGGAAGGCTACAAGCCTTCCAAAGCACTAAGTCCATTTTGGACCATTGTAGTATACTCATGGGGGATAGGGAAGGAGAGGAGAGTGATACCTCATATTTCACCCGTTTTGAAATGTGTAGGTATGCAACACTGTTTTTTCCAACATATGTTACAGCACACATTTCAAGTGGATGGGGAAAGGGCGGGGGGAGGGGACCTGCTTAACGCCGAATCCGAACGGCGATCGGCAGTTTTTTTTATCTGAGCAGAACTTTTCAAAGGACCAAGTACCTTTGAAAAACTTAAAGAATACAACTTGTTGTTGTTGTCATGCATCAAATCGAATAAATTTATGCAGTTCTACTTTGTCACGGCGTAAAAGCCTTATACAATTTTCAGCAAGCTTAGTTACGCACAAGTAAAAGCGGAAATACTACAAACGCCAACAAGACACACCTCAGTCCACCACCAACGCTCCAGCTTGACGCATTTTCACTAAAACGCATTTAGCCGCATGCGCGTAAAAACTAAAAGTCAACCAACAGCGCCGCCGCGCCACCACTGGACTCGAGCCAGCGCAACTGCTGCCGCTTTTCACTCGGCGCATTTTTCTGTATTTATTTTGTTTTTATATAACACAACCGCCAGCGGCAGCAGCGCGATATGGGGTAAAAATGCACTTGTTGCAAAACGAGTTTGCGTGGCGATTTTCCTTTTAGCGAAAAAATTTGTGCGTCCTCAAATGGCGTGAAAACCTGAGTGAAATTCCTTTTGCGCATGCGCGTCCGTAGGCGCAGCAGTTCGCAAAAGCGGGAAGTGGGCTTATCCAAAATGGCAGCGGCGAGCCAAGACATAGACCAAACAAAAAATATACAGCACGCACTGCACTGCACAACAGCGACCACTAGGCGGATGCTTTGCCCCAATCTGACGCACTGTCGCTCTTAGGCAGGTGGAAAAAAGATCAAACCCCAAAGAAAACTCAAATCAAATGGCATGAAATGGCATATGGAATAAATTGTAGCAACGTTTCAATGTTTCTAATGTGGCCATACTGGCGGCCGGTGCGCTGGTTGTTGCTCTGCTTTTGCGCTGTGTCCATTATCGTTGACTGCTGCTACAAGGAATCGCTTTGATGTTCCACAAATGGGCGTTCCACAAAGGGGCAGCCAGCGCATGTGTAAACATTTATGGCACTCAAAGTGAAGTGGGCAGGTACAAATACATATACACACACAAACATAAACACACATACCGATGCACACAAGGCATAGCGTGCAATGTGTGGCAGATTTATAGGAACTTTAATTTTTAAGTGCGATGGAGTGTTGTGAGTATTTCATGTTGCGGCACTTTGACTGCGGGTAACTATACAAGTTGAATGAAATCGGTCGAAAATGACTGACAGTTGGCTACCCACACTTTATGGCTAAAGGTGTTTTACGTCGTTTTGTGTAAAAAGCTCCAATTCTAAATGCCACAGCAGCAAGAACCCTGATAAAAAAAGGTCGATTCGCTGCCGATGTTTGTAAGTAACGTTGTACGTGTATAAAGTGATTCTAATTTGCCTTTTTACTGTGAAATAGTTTGTGTAACTTATCTTATTTAATTTTCTGAAATCCGGCATATAGAACTATAACTGAAATATAATTTAAACCTATTATCAACAGATAAAAACAGGTTAATGAGTCAATTATTTGTGTTGTTATCTTATCGGTTAGGTTGCCTTGTCCCAAATACCAAATTCAAATACACACACTCTACTATGGAGGGTTGCCATACATACAAACATATCAACTGATTCACGTTAATTTCTACATAATATTATATATTATTAATATAATATAAGTATAAATTATTCAGCTCAACATCTGAGCTTGCGGAATTTTCTTCACTTTCAAAATTCCACCTTCCACAAATTGTCGCTCAACACTGCCTATTTACTCTCGGAAAACTCCGACTTAAAGCTTTCTAATAATTTTAAATAAAATTGTTGCAAATGCTGACGTATTACATAAATGCCCTCAAAGCAACCAGATCAACCTTAACCAAACTGACAGTTGGACAGTTAAATCAGCCGTAAAATTGAGACAACAAGTAAATACTCGCATTGTTTGTGTACGTTTTGCTATCGTTGTTTTACGCAATTTGCTTGGCTGCTGGAGTCGGCAGAGTGGTCGCACCGACTGCAAGTGGCTGCAACTACAACTTGTTGCAATTTTGTGAAAGCTGACGCGGCTGCTGCATTTTTTCAGCCGCCTCACTGCCTGTCCGCCATATTTTTTTGTGCAGCAGCCAATTTGCAGCGGCCGTGCAGCATTTTCCACTCGCACTTTTACTTGCAAATTGCCAGCTTTAATTTCAAGACATTTGCGCCACTTAATGGGCTGTTTTCATTTCCATTTTCCTCGCGTCTCCTCCCCTTTTCAATTCAGTTTCCAGTCGACTCCATTCCTTTCTGCTGTTGGCATCCGAGGTGCAGTTGGAAGGCGACCGCATTAGCGGCGGTGTGTTTGTTTCTGTCCGCGTCTAATTGCCATATTTAACCTCCCATTCACGCTGCGGCGGCTGCGGTGGCGCACAATGCCGTAAGCTGCAGTGGCATTGACCCAACAAAGCCGCTGGCGATCACTGGTGTTCGAGTATGTGGCGGCCGAGTGATGGCTTCCTCGTTTTCGCCGCTGTCCGATTTGACGCGGTCAATCAAATGCAAGTGAAAGATATGCAGACTGGGTGCTGAAATAATGCAGCATTTCCGCTTGTGGCTCAAATCCTCACAAGAGCGTTGAGCTCGACGGCTAAGCCCTCAAGCCAAATCTCGTTTCCCATCGGTCGCCGACAAGCTGATTGCCCTTGGAACCGGTTACGCGCAGTCGGCTGATGCGATCGCTCACAGATACAGCGAAATGAATGCCGCAACTTTCATTCAATTTCTCTTTAACCCAATGTGCAGCGTGCACCTTGTCGCCGTCGTCATCGTCATTGTCGTCCGTTGCCGCATTGCGTAATTATACAAAACATTCCACCAATAGGCCAGTCATGTCGTTTTCTCGATAAAAAGGCAAATATTGATTAGGTGGCTGCCGTTGTTGGTTTGTTGTTTGGCTGCTAGCTGTCAGCATGGAAATTGTGCGAAAACAAGTGAAACTTTGATGCGAGCACAACGCATAGCTGCAAGTGCTACAGGCAACATAACGCCCAACAACAAAAACTTAAAAAAACTCAACAGCGTTGGTTGCCGCTTGTAAACAAAGAGCACGTTAACAGTTTATATTTGCTTGGTTAGTCAGGCAAAATGGGTAACAGTTGGAAAAAGCGCACAAAACGGGGTGGCATCTCCTTCGCTCTCAAATTAACAATTTGCCACTTGACGCATTCCAGTTGGGTAAACAAAGCTGCAAGCAATTTGAGGCCAAAGTGTGGTATATAATGACATATATTGTTTGAGAGTTTAAAATGTTGCTTTGTTTATAGCAAAACACCGAAAAATAGTCATGTAAAAAGCCTTACTGGAAATTTCTGTCTAAGGTGCAGAGAAAATAAGGACAGAAGGAGCCTGGAGCATATAAATAAGTGAGCCAAGTCCGAACAGAACACAATTATTTTTTTAATTTTAAATTTTAAATGTTTATGTTACACTCAATACATACATATGTACATAAAAAACATAAGTGTTGTATATAACACTACAATCTGTACTTAGCAGTTTTTTATGCTGAGCTGAACACAAAATGGGCAAAAACAACAACCGAAACCAAACTGGATATATCACATATTTTTTGACTGTATGTATGTATTTAAATAGATGCATGTATGTAGTATGCGGCTTGTATTGGATTATGCCAGTATGTTGTTGTAGCATTTTTCCACATTTGGAATTGTTGCTGTAGCTGCCAGCAAAACTGTCACTGTCATTACATCGACCGCTACAGCTGCTGCTCTTGCCTACATATTTTTGTTGATATTGCTGCCAATGCTGTATCATAGTCGTTGCTGCTGTTGACGTTTTTGGTTTTGTTAAATATTTGCTGTTTTGGTGTTGCTTTTTATTTTGTTGTTTTTTCTTAGTCTGTGTATATTTTACCACCAATAATACAACAACTTTCTCCCATAAATGTGGCGATAGATTAGCGATTGCCGGCGCTGCTGTCGCTGTTGTTATTCAAGTTGTTGTTGTTGGTGTTGCCACCATGCTGTTGCTACTAGACAGTAAATTGCCTGGCAGTCTGGCAACAGGCAGCAGTTTGCAGCTTGAATGAAAATCGCTCGTTGGCGCTGGCGCTGATTTTTTGTAAATGTTTGTTGTTGATGTTTTTGTAACTGGTCAGTAGATTGTAATTGCTTACAAGTGCCTTTCGCGTTATGCACGGCCAGACAACAATTTGTTGACCGTTTTTTGTTGTTTTTGTCTTTTACAAATAAATTCCGTAAAATAACTTTAGTGAACTGTGGCTACAAGAAGTTGCATTACGAAATTGTTCAATAAATTGAATTATGTAAAATATGCGCAGGTCTGTGGGGAAAAGTGCATTCTGTATACGTTTTGTCTTGTCATAGAAATCGCTCTGCAAGCGCACACGTCAGCCGCGGCAGAAACTTTTCCCCACTGACAAGGTGCAAACTTCAACAGTTGGTTACTCGCGCACGCAGACGTCCAACACGCGCTGCAGTAGACATTTTCTGACAATCGCGAATGCAGTTTACGCAGTTTCGAAAACCTTGATCGATTGACAGCAAGACAGAAAGAGAAAGAGGGAGAGATAGGTAGGCGTAAGGCAAAGAGGGGACAGTAAACAGGTGTCCAAACAAACGATTGCGTCGATATTTGGAAACAGTTGGCCAGCGACTTTAAAACAACCTCGATTTTCTTTCAAATAACAAATCGCGTAGTTTGTAAGGCGTGGAATAGAAAAATGATGATTTGCACTCCAAAGCTTCTTTTTATTTCATTTACAGTGTTGTTGATTGATTATTTGGATATTGAGAAATGGAAATGGGGTTAAGAACGAAAAGAAAGAACAAAGTTGTTGAGACTCTACTTCTCCTTCAACTTAAGATTAATAAATATCAGAAAACATGTTAACTCGGCATTTATGAAGCCCTATTCGTTGTTGCAGTGACTTTCAAATTTAATCAACAATAAAAATTTTAAAAATTGTTTAACACTGCTGATCCGAACTGAACCTCCAAGTATGTAGTTTTGTTGGCACTTTGTCACATCATTCCCCAATAACCCAAACTTAATTCTGTGTTGTAACCGACTTTCTACTCCCCACCCCTGCACAGCATCTACTCAGCTACAAATAATGCGACACTTGTTAGATGTCCACAAACTTTCTCATCACTTTGCCATGTTTCAATAAAAAACCACAACAAAACGAAAACTAAATTCATAAAATGGCAAAATGACAAAGTACTCGACTCGACAGACTTTCTTCACAGGCTGCGACGACACGTTTATTGGCACGGAATTTTTCATTTCTTGCATTGTTTTGTTGATTTTTATTTTTCCTATTTCATGTGTTTTTGTGCGCCATCCAAGAGAAATTTCCACATTTCAGAAATGCAAATGCATTTTATGTATGTACCGTTGTTGTTGTTGTTATTGCTATTGCTCTTTGCTAAGCCCTGCTTAGTTGTTGGCCTTTCCACTTTTTGTTGTCTTTGTGCTGCAGCTAAACGACAAGTAGTTTGGAAAACAAAAACAACAACAACAACAAATTTGCTTCCAACTTCATTTCGCACCAAATGTTCGAGCCCTCCCGTAAGCGTAAATTTTCACGCTTTGGATGTTTGTGCTTTATGCAAATCATGCAATGCGGCAACTCGCTCCCAATAGTGTGCCACCCCCGCTCCCTCCTCATGAGGTGGTCTTGCCGCGCCGTTGGCATCTCTACAAATTGTCGGTTTATCTTTTTCCTGTTTTGCCACTTTTTTCATAATCGGTAATAGCCACTTTCCCCCGTACGCTGCCCGCCCGCAGCCAGTACTGCCGGCTGTGAATGTGAGCGGGTCTCTTTTTATCGCCTTTTCATTATAAAAGCGGCCTCTTTTCTGTGAACTTTATCGGAAAACTTTTCAAATGGTCCCAACAATCACAAAGCACATAATAGTGTTGTTATTGCAACACTATTATCTGTCATGTTGTTGTTGCTGAGATATTAAGTGTTTTTCGGTTTCCTTAATTTACCAATAATTGTGTGTAAAATACGATCTTTTGTTTCATTTGTCGGGAAGTTTTATGTGCGTAAACTACGCTGCACCTCATTTCGCCGTTCCTCCGCCGATCGGGCGGCAGCACAGGTTTTACAATTTCACTTTTGTGCCGTTGAAAGGAGATGGGAGCTGAATAAAGAAACTGGTTTACATTTCATATCAGCAGACGTGTCGGTAGACGAGCCGCTTTAGGCGAGTTCACACTGCACCGAAGATAAACCGTTTTCTTGTTAGTCATTTTATGAGGGTTTGATTTGGAATTGTTCAAATATTGCAAAGAATCATGTTTTGAAAGTTAAAAAGTCAAAGTTAAAAAGGTTATAACAGAGAGGTAAGATTTGTGATTTTGTGCAAACTGTGAACATGTCATTATTTATGAGACAATGTTTTTTGTTACATACATCGCAATTGATAATGAGGAAGCAACTTGAGCGGTTACAGCATACAGAAGTCGCAGACACACCTCGCGCGCTTACCTTCTCGTATGTACTTTTCATACCCAACTCACCGTATAGCTGTGCAAACTAACTGGGGTGTGAACATTTTTATTGAATTGTCAGTTTTCCAATTATGATAAAGCAACCACCTGAGAAGATACAAGCAAGTAGGCAACTTGAGTAGAGGTTTTCTCTAAATTATTTCATCCAAACTTCAATTCATCTCAATACTTTAGTCTGTAGTAGGGTTATTTTTTTATTGTTTTTATGAACCAAATGCACCAAAAGGTTTCCTTTGGGTATATTAAAATCTTCTTGGCTCACACCTCTTTCAGACAACAAATGAAGTCATTCCGAAGTACGGCCATAAACTCAAAACTCAATCTGAATTGTGTCTTTGCCCAGCAGCAAGCACTACGTGTATCGAATTACTCGGCCCATAAATTGTTTATCTTTAAGTGCTGCCAATTCGCATTAATTTCCAACTTCACTTCAGCTCTTGCAAAACATCTTTAAATTATCTGCTTTATGGCCTTCTTATCTGACTTTCCAGCTGGTTGGTGCTTTTCCCTCTACAAGGCCCGCGTAACATCGTTAATGCATGCCAACTCGCTGCCGCCGTCGCTGGCATAGGCATGTTTCTCCAATATACATGAACGACAGAGGTGTGGCAAGCCAAAAAATTCCCCAAACTCAATGAAACATTAACGTTTAAACGTTCAAAACTAAAAATTCAAACGTAGTAGTTGTTTTATACATTTCTGGCTAACATTTTCTTGTTGCAGTATTAGCGCCAAGTATACTTAACTTCCAGCTATGCAGTCGAACGAGCGATCGCTGAGCCGCACGCAAGTTTTTGGGAATGAAGACAAGGTTTCCAATCACCAACGTTGACATTGAGTGACTGATCTTCACAGCGAAATCTGTGCAGTTGGTTGTTGATTGATACGCTTCGACTTGAGCGGAACTCTAAATGAATTAAAAACGTATATGCAACAAAATGCCATGGCGCTCGAAGAGAATTATGATTAAGCCGAAAATTGAGGTTTCGAAAATGAAAGTTTCACTTTGGTTTCGTGTGGAGTTCAATTAAATTGGCAGCGGCAACGTGAAAATTGTGGGCGTTGATTATGTGAATTTCCAGCAGCGTGGAATTTCACTTTCGATTTGTATCTGTGCGCGATTTGCCCTAATTGGTGCCAATATCAAATTAATATTTATAAAATAAAAAAGAATGGATTTTTTTATGAAAACCGTGTCGTGCGCGTTTCAGGTAATAACAAATATAATTTAAAAAATAAAATCAAATCGAGTAGTTACATTAAAAATATCAAATAAATTAAAATATCATAAAATTATTTAAAAAATAATAAAAAGACTGAAAAACCCAATCAAATAATTTTAAATAAAATAAATTGAAACGGTCAAACAACGTAACTAAAGTTATAACTAACAATAACCAGAGTTATAATGGCTTAAAAATAGGTCCTGGCTTTGTGCGTCGTTCGCTGAAAAACTGAATTTTATTGATGCCATTTAACTGCGCCACAATTTTAAGTATCAAACAAAAAGACTTCAAACACACTAAAAGCATTTGCAGTTGTGATGCGGGCTTAAAATGTTTATGACTAAAGTTGTTATTCGGATATAACATATACACAAAATATTATAGCATTCTGGAAGAACATTTAAAATATGCAAAAAGTTAACTTCCTGCCGAAATAATACTACAAAATTTTAAAAAATAAAAACGTAATTAAAGTTTATTCGTTTTTAAGGTCATCATCATTGCTTTTTCGCTAATTTGTCAAAAAAATAAATTAGTTGGCAGAGAAATGCTAGGAAGCAGGGAAGTGTAACAATCTAACAAATTAATTTAACAACTAAACTCAAATCTTTAAAATGGCTTCTGACGGTTGTCGCGACATGTACGCTGTGACAAAAGTACATAAAATGTCAAAATAATTGCTTGTTCTGCTGTCATGTCACGCAACACAGAATCAAGTAGAATAATTGCAAGTACCACAACGATAAAGTTAATGCCAAGTCGAATATGCTGCTGCTGATGATGACAATGAAGCAACTGATGATGATAAAGAAGACAATAATGATGTTTCTTATGATAATGACAATGATAATAGGGTTGAAGAGGCAGCTGGACTACCGAAACAAAAGCAGTCGCATCGATAGTTGCATTACCAAAAAAGCTCCGAAAAAATTGAGCTGTTGAAACCAATAATTATTGTGCAGCGCAATACAAACTTGTGCAATGTAGTACAGTGTTTGTACGAACGTAATTACGGCGTGAAATTGGCTGGAAGGTTGGCGCTGGGCTGGCGAGGTTCTCGAGTTCAACGAGCCTTGAATGGGTGAGTGCATAAATCATTATTGCCGTCGGACAGATTCTGAGCAACAACAAAAAAATAAGAAAAGAAAGAAGAGAAAGAATAGTGACAAACCAAAGTCCCAGCCAGTCCAACGCCCAAAACAGAACATAACAAAACAAAACACTAGCAATAAGAAAAGTTACCGCCACGGTAAGGTGAATGTGGAAGTTATACATCACCGCAGACACAGACAGCAAGAACAACCAAATTAGTGTCAATAACCGAAATGTGGTAGCCGAGCATAAACGACAGAACAGAACAGCAGCGAAAATTGAGACAATAAACACACCACAAATATAAAGTCAAGTGAAAAGGCGCAGCAGAAGAAAACGCACAACGAGGCCCATAAAGATTATACTTTGCCATCGTTGCTGCGTTTCCCTATTTTCCCCCACTGTGTCGCTGACGACTTTTCCATTATACTAAATACGAGACGCTGAAACACACCTAATTTGATTTTTCTCCACTCGTCGCCCGATGGACATTAAGAAGGTGTTCAACCTGCTGTCATTTCTTGAATACGATTTTTTGTACGGCTTAGATGGTCGGGGACACAGTGGCCGGTAGTCGCACAAAAGCAGGGCCAGAAAGGGTCAATGAATCATGGCTGCCGCATGCGGTGTGCGGCAAAGGTTTTATGCTTCGCTGCTGCTACTGCCGCATTGATGCCTGCCACAGTGGCAACGCTTCGACCTATTAGCTAAGTGTGTTCTGCAGCCGGTCGGCCGGCTGGGAACTTCCTTAGCTGTGGTTGTTTGACTGTTTGACTGCTCTGGCTGCAAGTGCGATTCTTTTCTCCTGAATTTCTCCGCTTCAGCTCAAGTCTCTAGTCGCTGTCGGAAATCAAAACAACGCCAAGGCAATGTGATAAGCAGTGAGCAGCAGCCATCGGCCGGTAGCGGCGCACAGTGGCTGATTCTGCCGACGTAGGTTGCAAAAGTCGATTTTGTCATGTTCGATTTGGGGGAAACTGTTATACTTGTCCGATAGATAAATGCCTGGACCTAAGAAATCTGAAAACCTTAACTAAATTGGACAAATCGTTTTGCTTGTAGAGCCCAACAAAGTTGAGCAATTTTTAGAGTGTGAAATAATATCAGCAATTTGCACTTTTTCGGCAAAGCTGAAGTTTTAAAATACGGAAAAGAGCAAATTGATTGAAACTTTTTGCACCAGCATCGTAAAAGAAGGCATTTGTAGTAAATAATTAAATATAGAAAAAAAAAGTTGGTTGTTGTTGTTGTCTTTTCATAGGCACTCACTTGAAGCACTATTTTTATCACTCTTTTTGAACTTTCGATAGACTTTAAAAAAAAAGGCCATACTTGCCACGGTTCCGTCTTTGGAAAAATTGTTCCCTAGTCTTCTGTGAGTACTGCCCTAAAGAGATCGGGTGCCCGATTTTGCCCGACTGGATTTTACAGCGATTTTTCTGTGGCCACCTCGCGCAATTTTGTGCTTTCGAGTGCGTGCGTTCGAACAAGTTCGTCAAGATTTTGATAGTGAATCACTTACACGCGATTATAATCGTTGCCAGGGCATGCAAATTTGGATTTTGGCTTCATTTAAGATGTGATACAAGCTTGCAACTTCATATTAAGTCGACTTTTTTTTGGCGTATATTGCTGTAAGCTCGAAGTAAAGAGTACTTCTGCTGGATGCGTAGTTCGCACGTACGAAAAACAAGTTGACAAGCTATCATGTATCCTTTGATGTAATGTTTTTGTTTTTAACAAAATACTAACACTGTGCCTGGCATAAAATTTTTTTTTTAATTTGAGAAAAACTCAGTGAGTCGCCATTAGTCTTTGAGTTGAACCGCGCCAATGAAACAATTAGTTATTGAAAATCAAAAAGCAGACTTATAAGTATCTATGTGCAATGTCTAAAGCTCACTTATGTGTCTGGGCTGTTCAAAAATCCCACAACGCGGGAAAACCTAACAACTGTTTAGGTACCTGCTAGTACTAGAAGCTTAGTACCTGCTATTTGAATGCATATGCAAATCCTACTTATAAATAAAGGAGTTTGGAGTAAGTGAAGTTAGTTTCGAATTTAATTTGAACTAAACATAACTTCAACTCCGCCACTGCAATTAAACCGAAGAAGAAGCACAAAGATGTTTTGAAAAATTCGAAGCTGTTTGAAATATTTACTATTTCGAAGACAAAGGAGAAGTTTTTTCTGGCTGTTACTAAAGAAATTGGTTACGTCGAAGGAAGTTTGCCTGCAGCCAACATATCTATGACTAAAGAGAAGATATCCAGGACTTATCGCACTACAAAGTTGAAATGGATTGCGGCAAACCATACCAAATTCAATTTTGTCCAGAATAATGAGGAGTGGTTGGAAAAAACAATTTACTTCGATGCAGGAGATGCATGTAGCATAAGCGATGACCAACCATCGACATAAAAGGCGGCAAAAGGAAGGCCGGAAAAGTCAATTCGGACTGTGCGTCATTTAATAAAAAAGGAAGCTTATGGAGGCAACGGAAACAATAACTACCATCCACCTGTCAGAAGCTTTGGTCATAAAATAAAATAAGGATCAGGAAAAAATGAAAGGCGTTATAGTGGAAGCAGTTTTACCAGCAACCCCGGGTCGTGTTAAAAGAATAAAAAACAGTATTCACACCCCACCCAACGTGCTACCCATCAAATATAGTGCTAATAAAACTTTAGCACTGTTTTGTCCAAAGAAAAATTGCCTTTTTATGTAAATTTTTCTAATTCTGGTTCTAATTTTGAAAGCAAAATTTATTAATTTTTATCTTTAAATTTGACTCTTTCAGCTTGTTTCTTAAATTTCTTATTACTTTTCATCTTTTTTAATGCATTTTCATTAATTTTGCAACTAAAACTTATCATTGTTGCTCGCATTATTCTTATTTACAGTAAGCCGAACTTTGACAAAGTATTACGTAGCACCCTGTACTTCAATTGAGTTTATTTTTGAGAATACAATAGCCTGATGAATTTCTAATCAACAGCAAAAAAAATTTTCCAATTATCTCTATTCGTTCAGGAGTTATTAATTTTGCAACCTGAAATGACAAATTGAGCCACTGTGCGGCGCAGCGCAACCCAACGCTGTGGCGTGCATTAATAGGGATGAGTAATGGTCGTTGCGGTGCAATATGCGAGGTGCGAGCAGGTACCTGTAGGTGCCGCCGCACAGCTATTATTACATTACCGCCGGTCGTCTGCGCTTCGTTTTAATTGTCTAAGGTCACGTTTGGCTGCGCTTGCGCTTGCCGCAGGTTGTACGCTCCACTGCGGCAGTATCGCTGTTTCAGCAGAAAATTAATTGATGTTTCCAATTAGAGAGACTACATACGGGTATGGAAATAACCACAACAACGTTACGTTTGAAAGACTTTCTACAACACGAGCAAGATTCTAGAAATAATTTGCTTTATGCTTGTACTTGCATTTACTCATACATACATACACACATATGCAAGTGTATATTGCAAGTAAATTGAGATCTAAGAAAGTGTTTTCTAGAAAGAAATTTCAACGCACAATGTGATTTCTCAATAGCTTTAGGCTTCTGTAAAGTGTTTCTGTAAAGGGAAGACAAGTAGAAGTCGATGCTCTAAAGTGTGCTAGGTTATGGTTATGGTGGCTGCCTCTGTAAAAGACATATCATTGTGATGCCACATATTTATATTTAATTAAACTAAGATTTTAAAGAGTTAATTATGATTAGCTTTTTGCTCTCTTTCTGAACTCAGCAAATTTAATAGTAGTTCAACGCTTTAGTATAAAAAGCCTATATAAGTGTACTAGCTGACCCGGTGAACTTCGTCTCGCACAAAATTTTTTTTTATAATGAAATACGCGAGATGGCGAATCTATGGCCATGCAAATTGACGAAGAAAACCAACTAAAGGAAGAGCGACTGATTAACGCAATTGAGGCCCACAAATCAACAATGTTGCTGCTAAGTTTCAGTAAAGAAATGGACTGCGCTTGAACCACACCAATTTCAAAAATAAATTTTTATCATTTTTACTTACGCCACGCCCCCTTGTTCAATACCCGCACCATTCTGTTGAAATGGAAAATGGGAGGTTCGTACTAAGTTTCATTGCTGCGCGACTTATAGTTCAGCGGAATATTTGGGTCACAAAAATGTGCCACGCCCTCTCGTCCAATACCCGCACCATTCCCTTTGTCGTAAGATATGAATAAATGGTGGGTTAATACTTAGTTTCATTGCTGTGTGACTTATAGTTCAGCAAAATATGTGTTTGTTGTACCTTGCTCTGAGAACTACGAATACAACCAAAAACAAACCGGCCAAATCGGTCCAGCCGTTCTCAAGTGATTCGCGGTCAAACATTGCAGGGGTTTTCCCTCTTTTGCAATAGATTTTCCGGAATTTTCTTTTCGCATAAACCTGAACTGACTCAAGACAAATCCAACCAAAAAAAACGCTATGGAAATCGGCCGATCCGTTTGAGTGTGATGCGCTTACACACATACATCCAATTTCTTTTATATATATAGAAGAAGAAGATGTACATATGCTTTGCACAAACACTTACACATAGACAAGTGTATTTTAAGCTAAATATAATTTATAACTTAAAACAAAGATACACATTTTGCCGCTGTTCCAGTCAATTTAATACTGAACCCTATTATTCTATTCATGAATTATGTTTCAATGTATAATGTAACATATTTTTTGTACAATATCTTTAATTTATTCAAGATATATTTTATATTTTAATTTAGATTTTTACTCATCCAAGCTGCACATGAACAGAACCCACACATTAGTAAAGCTTAGGAAAAGGAAAGTGTTTCTATCGCAAAAATGTTTTGAACCGTTTTAACTCTCAATAGTGCTAATTACTTGAAAATAACTTTTTGTTGCTATTATCACATTCTTTGCGCCAACTCCGACTTATTGGTAACTCGTTTCGTTTGGCGCAGACAATGGTGCGCCAGTCGGTAAGTACATAAGTAAGCAGCCATTAAACGTAATGGTAAATTGGTAAATACCGAAAAAGGCCATTTGCGGCGGTCCGGCAGACAGAAAACGACATTAACAGTAAATCACACACACACACAAAAGACCAAACAAAACGAAAAAGTCACGAAAAGTCACGACAAAAAGCTAAACAATGCATAAATATTTCTACAACACAAAATACCGGTTTTTCAGCGCCACTAAAGTACTTGACTCGTAAGAAAACGAGTAAAGTAAGGTTTAAAGTCAGCCGCTTCAATGTGCAGACGCAGGCTCAAGTACGTAAAGTTTGGCTACAGGGCGCTGACATACACTTGAGTCCAACGCTTCTGCCGTACAAATATCGCATTAAAAAAACCATCAAGCCAATATTGTATAGGAGCGGCGAAATGAAAACGAAAGCACACAAGTTTCTTTACTTAAGTTTGGTTTATTTTCATTTGGTTGCAATAAAACAAAAACAAAAAATATAAACACACGATGCAGCGTCAACGTGGAAGAAGGTCAAAAAATGTACAAGCAGTAGTAGAAGTGGTAGTAGTAGAAGTAGTTGTAGTGGTGATGGATGTTGTTATGGTAGTGAAGATGTCTAGAGAAATATGTGTGTTAAATGAAATATGTATAGTGTACACGGAAGGAGTAGGTCAGACTTTTGCAAATAACCAACGGTAGTTTAAAATGCAAACTGGCAGCGAGTTAAACAGACTCTCAGAAAGACTGTCTGAGAGCTTCTCTAACATGTACATACTACATAGAAATAAATACGAAAGTTGTTTTGCATGTCGACTTTGGTACGGTGTCACTTAAGTTTTCATCTGGTAAGTGCAATTTTAAATGGATTTTCGAAAAAGGGGTTTGTTTGTTTTTGGTTCAAATTTTTCGTTAATTTATTGAAACTCGAAATGAGGTGTTACCAAAATAAGTAGCTTAAGCCTTCAATAGTTAGTATTGTTAAACAGAACTTTTAATGTGAATCGCCATTATGTATTCTAGTATCGACTGGCAAACAATCGATTGGCCGCTTATTGAGAGCTTCTAAACTATCGAGTACCAGAATAGGAGAACTTTCGGAACTTGAGAAGAAATGAGGCCAATACCCAGGAATTTTTTTTCAATATAATATTATTTAATGTTTTCGTTTTAAACGAAAACAATATTAAGAGTCAAACACTAAACTATCTTTGATCAGCTAGTCTCCATCAATCCTAGCTAGTTTTCCTCATCTCTTACACTCTTTGCATTTGAGTACAAGCAGCTTCTTCCAGTTAGTTTCTAGTTTCTCTTTCACTCTATGATAACGCATAATGTGAAGGGGTGGCGCGGCTGTTGCGCATGAAAAGTGAAACTCACCCGTATGAAGCAGAATGATAAGCCGCCATCCGAGTGGTTGGTGTTGCTGTTGCTGCTGATGCTGCTACTGTTCGCCGTATCGGCGGTGCTGGTCGATGTGGTATCCATCTTACTCTGTTTAGTTAATATAGTAGTCGTAGTTGTTGTAGTTGTTTTTGTTGTTGTAGTCCCGAAGCGTTCTGTTTGAAACGGCAATTGAGGAAAACGTTGCACCAAAACGTTTTTAGTTGCCAGTTGGCGAGTGAAATGTGTACAAGTGCAAGTAGGCCGCAAATTGCAGCAGCAGCAACAAAAAGTTGCTGCTAAGTAATGCGTTTTTACACTTTTCACTACGTACTCACACTCACAATTTTGTGTTGGTTTATTTTGCGCGTTTTCTTGTTTTATGATTTCCGCACTGAAAATTCACTTAATTTTCGTTTCGATTCGGCATTCGCCACTCAATATTCAGACCCAATCAAATTCCAATTTTGTTTTAATTATTTACTTTCTTTGAATTGGTCTTTCAGACTCGCCGCGTTGTGGAAACTTTCGCACAAAAAACATTTCGTCTTCGTCTTCGTGTGGTTCGATTGCATATAACGCGCTGCAGACAAACGACACGCCTGCGCGTTTGGTCAAAATGATTGCCTTGGCTGCGCTTTATTGTGGTTATTTGTTTATGTTGTTGTTGCTTATATTGTCACAACTATTTATGAAGAAATTATATAATTCTGAAAAGAAAAGAAAATAGATTGGTTTTCATTATTTTAAAAGCTTTTTATTTCTTTCAATATTTTAGAAAATTATTTATTGATTGTGATATGGAAATCGGCGAAGAAGAAAGCACTAAATGGATTTGGTAATAATTTAACGCTTTAATGCATTTAGGTTAAGATATTTGTATAAAAAGCAATAAATTTTGCACTATGGATTATAAGCGTTGAACTATATTACACAAAACTAGTGTAGGTACTACAGATTGTGTACATATAAGTTGTCGGTGAACTCCTAACTTCATAACTTCAACTAGTGCTACACGTTTCATCTTTGACCTGACAATATTATCAAAACGACATTAGACAGCCTTTGTCAGAGAGTATGTCAGACACAGATTGAAGTTCAGACAGACAAACAGAATGCCAGATAAATAGAGAATCTTGGTATCACATGGATCGGCACTCCACTCGAGAATGTCTTTCGGTGCAAAGGCAACTAAATCAGCCATTTATTTCTCTAAATAATACAATTAGTTTTCAATTAAATATGCCAAAAACAAACCATTGATTTATTATTTTATCTCTTTCCGACCTTTTTCAACTCATCAAACGCACTATACATATGTATATGAAAAATATAAACATTTTATAAAAAATTGCTAATTTCCTTATGTGCTCAAGAAAACTTTTAAAACAGACAACAAATTTTAAATCATAAAACAAGCGGAAATTTCAAATAGAATTAATTGAACAACCGAAAAATGAATTCCTCTATCAACTGCGGCAAAAAATGAAGATGCAACAACAACACATAGACGTACAGAAAGAAGCAATTGTACTGAAAAATTGTGCTTAGCAGCAACAAACCCAAAAAACGAGAAGCGTCAAACAATCGAAATGGTTTTTCGAAATTGTTGTTGCGTTTGAGAGGTTAACGTCAGAGCAATTTGCATACACGAAACCAATAGCCCAAAAATTAATGAATTTCTAGCAAATACACAATAAATATTTTTACTTTTGAACAGAGTGTGGTTTGTAATTAAATTGTTGCGTTTGCGAGTGCGCAGTGAACACGAATCGGCGGCACGCTACACTTCCGTGCCGAGCTGCTAATAAAGCAATTGTTGTTTTAGTTATTTGCTTTTTTCGGACGTCACAAGCAGGAAATTGAAATTGAATGTTAATGGGCTAATATCTGAGTTTAGGTTTATTTAATACTTTGTTGAAATTACTTGAAAACTAAATCACGAGTGTAATAGTGCTTCAGATTGCGGCGCGACGGATATTCAATTCCTCACAAAAAACAGTCGAAACCATCAAATATCCACTTTCATTCTATTGTGCAACAGTTGTTTGTTGTTTTGTCTGCTCATTGCAGTATATATTATGCGTGTTTACACTTCAATGCAGACCCACAGTGCAAATGTGCAATGAGCATTATTGGCTCCTCGAGTCGACTTGCAGGCGGCCACAGTTGGTCGCTTAATGTTTATTTGCTTTCAGTTTAGTTTAATATTTACGCAAAATAGTGTAAATAACAACAAAAACAACCACTTGAGCTGTTATCAAGATAATTAATCGTTGGTAGCCACTACGAGGCGATGTGAAACGCCACTTCGGCGAACGATAAGACAATAGTGGCCGCCGCTATCAGGAAATGGCAAATTGATTCGTCATTGAAATTTCATTGAGTTTTGGTTTTTTACTATATTTAGCAACCAATTTTCAATCAGAAAAACTACAAGTGTCAGTCACTTTTCGATTTAACTTCTCCGCTCCCACCGCAAGGCCACACAACTCTGTCAATAAATCATAAATACCACATTGAACCACACCCGCAATTAACACTTGGCCACTGTCGTAAACAAAGAAAAGCAACGAAAATCAAAAACGCAACACTGATGCCAAGTCAGCATCGTTTAGCCAGTGAGAAATTGCGATTTGTTTGCGCTTTTACCTTTTGCGGTGTGCGCATAAAACATGCGTCGGAATTTGTGCTTCCCGCAATTTGTTGTCATTATTGTCGTAGTTGTTGTTGTTGTGGCCCATGTGCACACACCTTTTTTGACCGCCTTGAACTCGGTTGGAGATTGTAAGATTGTAAACGCTTTCAAGAACCAACGAAACCAAAAAAACTCAAATAAAAATCACTGAATGCTGTTAGTTGTGGGACGTTGTTTCATCGACACAAATTTTCGGGGAACATCATTAAGGGAGATGATCGTTAAAATCTCTTGACATATTTATGTAGTATTTGTGGCGATGGCGTCAGCCAGGCTTCGACGTATCCGACGCTTTTTCGTTTTCTTGGGTAAATGACGTTTCCTGCCAACAGAATGGCATTATCTCACTTAAATAGCCTTACGCACAAACATATACATATGTAAGTATATATGTATAAACTACATGTATTTCTATTGTTCCTCCTCCCCCACCTAAAATGCTTTTAATTGTGAGTCACCCTAAGATTACAGTGAAGTTTACTTATTTGCTTATCACTTGGCTCTTTGAAACGTTCTCAGATAGCTAATCTTTGTTGTTTCCTTATCAGAATGTAGCCGGTAAACATTTTATGATCTACGCTAAGTTTGAAAGCGTGCTAGCAATGTAGAAGTACTAGAACTTATAAAGATAACTTTTATCTGATAAAGTGCTAAGCTTGAAATAGCGTCATATAGATAGCGCCGTCTTGGTGCAACAACTATTAACATACATCAGATGCTTTAATGACTATTGCGTTTCAAAATCGTAATAAAATTTTACAAAAAGCAGTTTTGTACTTTTGTGAATATTCTTTATGTATATTTGGCTCAAAGTTATATCCTTCCAATCAAAAAGCTCTAAATATTCCAATATATAAAGCTTTAGACGGAGTCCTGGCGGTTTTAAACAACTTCACTTTTTACTTTTAAACAACTTCACTTTCAAACAACTCCAAAAGAAACATTAAATAAAAGAAGAATGTCGAACTTTACTCACTCACTACATGAGAGTCCACTCATACTCTGAATTATCTAAATATTCTCAGTGTATGAATTCAGTACACATACATATGTACTACATTCGAGCTTCCTATGCAATAGGAAGGACCTTAATTTTTTCGGCATGCATACGAGTACATCTTCCACCGCCGTTGTATCTGTTTGCTGGACCTGTCAAATCGACACAAACAACATGCCTTTTGTATTATTAAAAAAAAATACATTTCCATGAACGATTTTTCACTTCATAGAATTGCGAAACTCGGTAAAATCCCAACATCCTGCGTCATTTCACACACTAACCCAACCACTTGTTTCACACATGGACGAAACGGAAAATTGTATGGCATTTACCAGTTCGCCTTTCTGGCTTGGTTTTTCTCCACTTTTCCTTCTACATATATTTCTTTCTTATTATTAGATACAAAAAATAAGGGGAATGTATATGTATATGAACATCAAACTCGTAAATATCGTCCGTCGTTGTTGTTGCTTTTGGCTTCGATTCTTTTGATTTGTCTTTGGCGGTACTTTTAGCGGACGTAATCCACTTGGAATTTGATTTGGACTCAAAATTGAAATAGAAAATGTTGTCGAAAATGCAATGGCCTTCATAACAACAATAACAACAACGAATAGTCTTTCACAGGCAGGTAAAACAACAGAAATTGGAATTCCCTTGAGTTGTTGTTGAGACTCCGCAGTACATTACTTTACTTTTTTAAGCATTTTACGGTTGAATATGGTTTAGGAAATTTCCAAATTTGTTTTCGGGTGCTGTTGTTAGCATTTATTTATTTGTATTTTTTTACATATTGTTATTGAAATTTTTTAACAGAAAATGGTTTGCAAGTCAAGCAGTCGGTCAGTCAAATTTAAGACTCGAATTACTATTTGAATTATTTTTAAGTTAACATATTTTGAGGAATCTGTTTAATATATAATAAAATTTAAAAAAAATGTCACAGTTTGAACTCAATAACACATTAACCCTAATTCCCAGAATTTTAAAAGTAACGTAAACCCAGAAGTAAGACTGTCAGACTTATATGAGCTAAATTACTGAAAACATTTGTTTAAAAAGTGCAAAAACTGTCTAAAATGTTAATTTTATAAATGCATTATATTTCTAAGATTCCATTAGAGGATTACATAAAATAATGGAATCGGAAATCTTTTGGATTTATCACCATTTGAGATCTTTAGTGAGACTGTGAGGCTCATTTCTGGGAATTAGGGTTAATTAACATTGTCATATATTTATAGTGCGCGCTCTCATCACTTACCAGTAATTTAACTTTTCCTTCCTCTAAATTAATTAAAAAATCCAATTTATCCACTCGAAATTATCCAAATCGACTCGTATAATCCAATAAAGGTCTTCAAATCGCTTCCCAGTTTTCGCATTGAAGTGTTCAGAGGTTTTTTTTCTATTTTTATTAAAATGAAATTAAAATTTTGAGTTCACACTTTTTCCACGTTTCTATTCGGTTTCTTTGTGCGCGCACCACTTCCACTTTGTTATATGTTAATTTATTATCGCCTGCTTGTACGCGTATTTGTGTTATTTGCGTGTAATTATTGCGGGCCACTTAATGCCAACAGTGCAGCATTAGTTTTTACAATTACAATTACAACAATAATGGTGGCAGCATTCCGCCGCAGCAACTCCAATTCACACCCACTCCATCGATTATTTGATTATTGCATGTGTGTGTGCATGTTTATGTGTTTGCATCTGCATATACCGTTTGTGTATGTGTGAGCATCTGCATCGAAGCTTTATTTACCTTCCGGTAAGGTAAACAACTTTTCCATCTGTCACTATTGTTTATTGTTGTTAGTGTATCTGTTGTTGTTGTTGCTGTGGCTGTGGCTGTATAGGCCACAAATGTGAAATAGTGATACTACAACTAAACAAACGATTTTTTGTTGTTGTACCCGCTCTTCTTGCTCTGTTTGTTGTTTAATCGGAAACTGTAACACAATTCGACTTTGAAGCTGCCAGCCTCAGACCGCACTCGGGCCAACAGCGCGTTGGTAACTGTCGTTGCACAAATGCTACACACACGTCTCGGGTCTCGTGTTCGCTCCGTTTGGTTACCACTTGCGTCCGCACACGTCGATGGTTCGTTGTAAACTGAAATTGGCTATGACGTTGCGGCGGCTTCGTCGCGGCCCAAAGTGGGTTCGGTTGTTGTTAGCAATGTTGAGGGTTTTCCGATTGACAATTGTGTGGCAACGCTTCGGCACTCGACTGTTGAGCGCAAATGGCTAAAGCCGCACACACACCGATTCTATGCTTATTGCTTGCAATTACTGCAAGCAAGTGTTTAAGTAAAAAATCCATATATTAAAACAAGAATTACAATTTAAATATTTGTTGTGATAATAGACTTATTTACCCTATTCGATTGAATTTTGTAGCGATTTTTTCAAAAATAAAATAACCGAAGATGTATCGAAAGAAAAAATCAGTCGAAGTAGTATCTATACATTTTAAGCTTTCAAGGTCCTCGTATAATCAAGTTTACTAAGACAAATCATGAGCCAAAAAATTGGGTTGATAGAGTGAATGAAAATAGCATCACATTGTGTTTAAAGTTCCAAAAAGTGCAAAAAACCTGAAATATTTATTAACACAGAAGTCGCTCAAAGGGAGCTCAAATCGGATACCGATCCCACTTTTTCACCTCTTTTTTTCCTTTTCCTGTTTTTCCTCTGTATTCAGCGAGGCGGCACCATACAGAACGAACATTTTTATGAATGGGTTTTATACGAACCAACGCTCGGGGTTACCCACTTAATGCGAAGCATTACGTTTGTTAAAGGGACAAGACCCAGACATGATCCCTTAGTTTACTAAAATGTAAACGAAATAAATATGAGACCAAGTTTTCAAGTATTACAAAATGCGTTGAGATTTAAAAACAATTTTAAACTTGATTCGCTGTTAGTTGTGCTGCCGCCAGCGTTGCTTTTGTTTTCATATCGCGCCATCTATGAACGAATACTGCGCACTGCAGATGACAAAGGCCTACACAAAGGCGCTGAAACGAAATTTCTTAACACCCCCATTGGAAAAATGCCAACAGGTAGGTTTTGGCATAAGTTGTTGAGGTAAAATATCTCATCATACATACGAGCACAAACAAATGTAAATTAGTATGTAATATATAAAAATTAAATAAAAATACCAGAGCAATTGAATGACTTGATGTTTTGTTTTTTAGAAAAGGGATTTTTATTGAATTTAATATTATCCTTTCTTAGAACTTATACATACATACATGTATTATTTGAGGCATTTTTAAAAATAAGTAAAACTGAACAAAATTATATATCGCGATTTTCAAAATTGCTAATTGTAAATTTTATAAGATGTATTGCAAAAAACTACGTACTCTAAACGTTTTCACATTGTGTGAATAAGAAATGAACGAACAAAGTAAAAGCAACTGCAGTTCGGCGCGCACCCAGCAACGTAATCGCTTGGCACTGGCAGTCACCAACTGGTGCGCGCGCGCTTAAAATGCATGTAATTTTCACATATTTCGTTATTATTTTATTTTCATATTTTGTTTCAAAAGTCAGTCGTGATTATCTACTAATTTACGCAATGAAAACGGAGAGCTTTGAGTTATTGTGAGCAAGACAAATTGCAAACAAGAACAAAAGCCGCACTTCGAATAAATGCAGCGAAATGTGTTTACAGAAAACTCATCATGTGAATGTGATAAATTCGCGTTTGCAGTGGTAAGAACTGGTACGTAAAATGCATTTTATTTGCGCTATCCGAGTAGGTTCTGTCATCGTATTTCATACTATGGTGTTTATGTAATACATATTTGAGTGGTAAATTCTTTTGTATTTAATGTGTATTAGTAGATGGTAAGTGTGCAGATTGCCAGTGCCGAATGCAAACGGTTTTGCTTGTAGATAGAAAAAATTTCTGCAGAAAAGTTACATCAAGCTTGAAAGGCGCTTTCGAGCTGTAGTCGTCAGCACAATGCTGCGATTTCGGCACTTGCTCGGTGCGGCTGTTTTGCTAAGCAGCAACACACGATTGACGCAGCGTTCTGTTGTAATAGCTGTAACAGCTGATGCCTGTTCGTTACTCCTACGAATAACCCGCAATTCAATTGTACGTGTCTTAAGATTGAAATGGGAATTACATTTTACACCTCCAATGCCCGCTGGCAGCTTTCAAAAGCGTGTTTACTCATCCCTTTTTTTCATAAACATTTTGCGTGATTTTCGCCATCACTCCGCACTGACAATCTATTCTATTTTATATGCATTCCTATGTCATAATTGAATAAGTTAAAAAAGGGACATGATTATAAAATGCTTGGGGCAAACTTTCATATCGTAATGTTAACATACATTTCAACTTAATTAAATATTAGCAGAGTAAATAAGTTCTTACAGTTGGCATTTCTTTTTTGTTTTTTGTAAATATTGGTTCGTAAACAATAAGCCGAAACAGCATGGCCACACAATAGTGGCCATCAACAACATAAACGTATGGATTTTCTATTGTATTAAGGATTTCTTGTTTTTCACTTCATTCTATACATATTTGTTGTTTTTTGAATTTGGTTACACATCAAACATCCAGTGACTACATGGCGCCAGCACTGGGCGCAGTGCTGCCATTTCCACGCATTCATTTCTGCTTCTTTACAGCTACCAATAGTACGATTACATTTATTGGGGTTTGCTAGCATTCATTACAGTTGCCAGCCAGCTTTCACTGTTCTCCTTGTATTTTGCTCTTTAGTAGACTTGTAAATGTACCGTATTGTGTTTGAGTTTTAGCGTATCAAACAAATAAAAATGTTGACAAGAATTTCAAAATTAATTCGCAAAATTAACAGCATTTTCGCATTGCATATTCTACGGATTCGGGCACGAAGGCATTGGCTGGGGCATGGACCCGGTTACGGGTGCGGATGTGGACACGGATATGGGCACTATCGAATAGATTTCTAAGCGGTGATGATGAGCCTTACGAACGCTAGGTGGACAAAGGACAACCATTGCTTGGCTTTGAATTGTTTGCTTGCTATTTTGTTTGTTTGTTCGATTTATGGGATGCTGGAGGAAGTGGTGTGGTTGGTGTGGCGTTCGCTTGGTGATTGGTAGCGGTAGCGGTGGCGATGGGGTGCATGGTGATGAAGTTTAGTGTCAGGTTGGGTTGGATGAGACTGAGATGGGTCGGTTCATGTGGGTTGTGGAATATGTCGATCGTTCATGTCTGGGTGTGAAGTGTGGTGACATTTTCGCTTTTTCTACATTTTAAATTCCAAGACTGCAATTGAAGAAAAATACATAAAAAAGGAAAATGTGTTAAAATTGTTTAATTAAAAAGTGTTTGTCGAAATGATACAATTCTAACGCATAGTCTGCACAATACACACACGCACACACACAAAACATATGCATATTTATAATTGCTTTTTGTTGTTTTCATATGTTGAATAGTATAAAAAACGATGTAAACAAGTTGAAGCATTTAATAGGCAGACAAATAGCTACACTGAATGGATCCAGCTTTTTCCATCTACATTATGTGGCACGCAGCTGGCTTCCGCACGACCACAAATCTGTTTATTAGTTGATTTTGGTTTTGTTGCGCAAAATAATTGCTGAAAATTTTTGCTGTTGATTTGCAATTCAATTTCGAGAGAAACTAATTGTAATAAGAGCAGACACGTAATGGAGAGTGGAGCGGTGTTGGCAATCGACAACCAGTGGGCATTCTTTGTTTGTTTTTTTTGGTCAAAAAATACATTGTTTAAAATTATTATTAAAAACCAAATTACTGAAAATTTGTGAAGGTCTAAGTAGCACATTACTCTGACTTCTCTTCAGTTGTCGCATAAATCTTTCGCTTTTTCTAAATCTAATTGCCACACAAGATTACTGATGATGACTAAAGATTTCGCTTGGAATTTTCTACTAGATTCTAATAATCAAAAATAGTTTAAATATATAGTTCGAATACTTCAGATATCCATCATGTATACGAAACAGCCCCACCATCTACTCTTTAATATATATATTAAAACAAGCGCATGAAAAATGGATTTGTCCTTAGATTATTACAAGGATACACTTAAAAGTGAGATCGCTCAGTTCAGTTGTGCATTATTGGGTTTACAATTACTGACTCTGTTATTTCCTCAACTCAGACGATTAATTGACTATTGAAAATATTTTCTTTTTGCCAATAAACGTATTAAATGCCATTTTGATAATACACCTCACTTGACTAATCCATGAAGGCTTTTTCGAATTTACTAAACAATTTATCCATGAATTAATTAGCATGATTCCAACTGTTCAGTTGATTTTTCACTCAAATTTTCACACACACAAATACAAAATATACTTAATAAAGAATTATGTTCATTGGAATTGAATCAAATGATAAACATTTTTAATAAAACGCAAATCAATTTGAATCGATCAATTAATCTGGGCATCTATGTATTTTCGTGCAGCAAAATTTATTTAGTGTAGTCAATTAATCGCTTAGCCTTCAATTTAAATGCAAATGCTTTGTCGTTCTACTGTTTTGTTTATTTTAATGGCACTTTCAGCTAAAGCGGAATGACACCTACAGCAATTACGAATAGTCGTTGCGAAATGGTTACACTGTTTACTATTAAAATGTTTATATAAATTCTTTTACTTATCACAAATGCGACCATCAACGCCTACCATGCTACGACTCAAAAACGCTATAAAAAGTGGGCATGCCAATGCGCTGCTGTGCTGTGTAAATTGACCAGGCGTAAGGAGCGTCGGGGAGACGGGAGTAGGGAACGGGGCTTACATTAACTTGCGCGCGCATACGCAAACAAGGGCAGCAACTACAACGCGCTCATACAGAACAAGCACACACGTATGAACACACATTCACATGTAATATATGTCGTTTGTATGTAGTTATGTAGTTTCATTATAAGTATAAGCGTGTCACATACTTATATATATATATATCAATATACATATGTATATATAGGTATGAATGTATATGGGTAGACGTTAACACTGATTCTCCATATACACATACAATTGAACGCATGTACTGGTCACCTAAGCATTATCTATGTATGTATGTAAGTCAGTGCAACTGCGCTTGCACGACCCTCTAACCCTGTTTAGCTAAGACTTAAATATTTTATTGTTTTCGCTTCTTAACACTTTTTGGAATCTTTGGGGATGTTTTGTAATAATTGGGTTGCGGATTTCTGTCGCTCGCGCAAGTATTAAAAAAAATATTTATTGTTAATTTTTAAGTGTTCAATGTACGACAATGGGTTTATTAAAAAAAGTTCTATTGCGCAGTTCAAATCAATTGAATGCTTACCAAGTAATTTTAGGGGTTTTGCTTTTTCTTCTCTAATTCGTCATATTTTTCTTATCATACTATTTCTATATTTTTGTAAATTTTGAATTATTTTGTTTGTTAATTTATAACTTTGTGCGTTCTACGTACTACCAAGCGCTGGCGACTCACTGCGTCACCCGCTTCTGTAGTTCTTGTTGTTTCTTACTTTATTTATTTCAGTTAATTTGCATTATATATAAAGTTCATATTTAGTTTTCTTTTCAATTTAAGGATAACGCGCGCATTTTTATGCCAGCCGCGACACATTGTCCAGCTGACGACAATGCATGCTGCGCCAGATTTCTCTGCTGCTACTTCTGCCTTCTCAGTCGAATACGCCAATCCACTTGCATGCTTTTTTCGCAACGTTCTATTACAAATATTATTGTTATTGTTATGGTTTGTTTCCGTTTGTGTATTTTATTTTTTTTGTTTCTTAACAATTAAAGCCCACCGCCGCCAGCGTACTCGTACAGGCAACACGCACAGTCGGGGCCGCTGCACACAACTCAGCAAAGTTATTGCTTTCCACCGTCTCGCTTCATCGTCTTGTCACCATCGTTTTCCTCCTCAAAATGGTACTGACATTTTTCGCGTTCCAGTCGGTGGGGAACTAATTTTGGTGGCAATATTTACGTGGTAAATTGTATGTTCATGTTTAAACTGAACCAACGCTGCGCTCAGCTTAGCGCTCGGCGTTTAGTGTTGATGTTCGTCCGTCGATCGACATTTAAGGCTACTCTTATTGTTAGGTTAAGATCGTATTCCATTACTAAATATATCTAATTTGCAATTCTCACGCGCCCACACGTACGTTGAGTGCTTGCACGCTGTGTGACGTTTGTAATATCAACGAAGCCACGGCCAATTTTCAACATTGACACACTCATTTCAACAACGAATCGATCAGAAAAGGTGCTATCGTCGTGGTCCAGCTCATCAGCAAAAAATAATATCGTATGAAATGCACATTGCATATAGAGTTTGATTTTCGGTTAACCACTTCACATTAATGGCCACACTGACTGCGTCAGCCAAAAAGTGCGGCACATCTTATTGCGACCGCAATTATTGTATTAGCTACAGTTTGTTATTGCAAAAGTAATACGGTCTCACTTTGCCTCTCAAACTCACGCCAAATAAAAAAGGAAAAAATTGCTGTGTGATAAGTTCGAACGTGTTCTTACATTCTAGAGCCCTTCTGCTGCAGTACTTTGGCGCGATCGTTCAGCTCCAGTTCCCGGCCGACCGACGAGCCGCACTCCTTCGACACCACACAGAGGAACTCGTTGTTCTCGAACGGGCCATAGCTGTTATACTGCATTCCGACGCTTATGAGCTGCTCAAACCGCCAGCCATCCGATAGGGTAGAGATCATCTGTGGAACGCAAGCGACAGACAATTTAGCAATGAATGACAATAAATTGTGAAATGTGGCAGGATGTGCTAGCCTGCGCAAATGTAAACGACCGAATGGGAAATGGAGGCATGTGGCCATCGGCCATCAGTGCGGTATCCTAATAGCGCTTTAAACTTTATATTGTGATATACGGCAAAATGAAAATTACATATATTGTAAAAATAAAAATTGTTAAATAAAAAATAAAAAAAAAGTTTGTGAAAGAAAACGTGGTTTTACATAGATTAAACAATTTCTGCTATTTGATTCATCAATTTTGTAAAGTTTCATTGGGCGCCGACAGCTGGACGGGTTTGAAAATGACAAATTGGCGAAAAAACATTTCAAGAATCCATCGCTCGTAACTTTAATCAAAACAACCGGAAAATGTTGAAAATGAATGTGTTTACATTTGCGCAGCATTCGCCACGCTGTGGCTGAAAACGCGGCAGAGAGCAACGCACCTGTGTCAGCTCCTGTTCACGGCACTGCAGCACACGATAGACCCGCTTCTTGTCCGCCTGTGGTCGCTGCACAAATGGGAAAACCCAAACAAATGGCCGAGATGTAAACAAATGCGAATATGAAAAACGACGCCAAATAAATTGTGGCGCTCACCTGATCTCGGTGACTTATGCACTCCTTCAGTAGTGCTATCAGCTGTGTTACATTGTAAAATTCCGCCTCCTCCAGTACGCCTTCCTCCGAGACACCGTCCAGCACCAGTTTACCGTGGCGCAAGTAATTCAGCACGGGCGCAAAGTACTTCGGATCTCGATCGATTAGGTAGGCTCCCGTCTCGTCCTGCGAACACAAAACAATTATGGAGAAATAATATAAAATGTCGAAAGACATCGCAATGTGCGGCTGATTGTATTTGCAAATAGGCCAAATGAGCATAAAAAAGATTTGTTCCCAAATAGAGAAGCCATGTGCCGCATGTAGTAGTTGCATTTGTTGGTTGTAAAATTCATTTGTGCCTAGAATGTTGGATCATTGCCAGCACGAGGCATTATAATTGTTTTCCACATTTCGGCCACTGTGCGACCGTCAAAAAACAGTCCAGCCAGCTGGGCGCAGCGTGATGGCACAGCACCTTTGCTGCATGTAGCGTTGCAGGGAGAGACTGCGACATGCACAAAGAGCTCTCGAAAGAGAACGCGAGAGGCAACAAATTGAATTGACTTGCGTTTTGTGCGCTGCCGCTGCATTTCGGGGTGGGGGTTTGAACTAAATTGCAATTTAGGGCACATTAATGCATTGGCCACCCCCTCCAATGTCCGCTCTGCCCGCCCGAGCAGTCGGAAATCGCTGCACTGTGCGATGACAATGAGAGTAGGATATTTGTGAGTATGTTAATGCGCGGGTGTAGGGGGCTGGAAATTTAATCAATAGCCATCCCACAAAATTGCCAACGGCCAACTTACCCGGTCCGAAATCAAATCACAGTCCTCCTGTATCAGTCGCGACAAAAACGAATTTGGGTCACGGGAAAGTGTCGTCTTGGTGGTAAGGAAGTATGTGCCGCCCACATTCAGCTTGACCCACTGGTCGGTGCCCTGCTTCTTTAGCATTGGGCTCTTCCGCGAGTTTATGTTTATTGTAGTCATCCCGGCCGTCGTCGTCGTCGTTGCTGCACGCGTCGTTGTCGGCGTTGCGGTCGCGCTGGCGCTCGTGGGCGATATGCAGGCGGGCGACTGAGGGCTGGTGCTGGCGGCTGGTGTTGTGTTCGTCGTTTTGCTGCTGTTGTTGTTAGTGGTGCTGCTGTTAACAATGACGGCGGTTGTTCTTGCTGCTGTAACTGTGCTGTGGTGTTGTTGGTGCAATGCCTGCAAACCGAAGAATGAAAACATTGAGCGCGCACAAAGCGAAATCGCCTCGGCAGTGCTCCAGCGAACAAAATCCACCAAGACACTGTTTCGAGAGACTTGTTGTTGTTTCTATGTTTCTTTTTTATATTTTGCCACAAAACAGGTGCAGGGAAAACCGATTTCAAAGAAAACAGTGCAAATGGCAGCTGTAACTTACTATCGCTGGTACTGACGATGACTGCGACTTCTCCACAGCGAAATGTCTCCTTCTGGCCGACCGCCGTTAGCTTCAACACGCAATACAATATTTTATATAGCAACTATTTCACTATATTAGAATCAATTTGCTATTATTGCCAGATATCCTATAGTTTCGAGCTGTCTTTGCGTGGGGCCGTTCCAGGGGCGTCTAACTAATCTCCTCAATCGAAACTGCACTTGAAAACTCGATTTTTCATTTCCTTTTAATTGCACGCTTCCATCCAGTCCACCATACCACTATGCACTGTGCTCTTCTCGTTTTGTACACTGCTACTGCTGCTTTTGCAACGCAATCGACTTTCCTTCGTTCACTCTAGCACAGACGCACTCTCACCGCCTTTGCAACTATTTTTTCCAATTATTTCCGCGTTTAATTAGCTTTTCGCCACAAAATTTATTAATAATGCAACGCTTTAATTCGTTTTTCTTCACTCTTCGTCCAATAATTTCGCTCTCTCTGCTCGTTCTTCGATTACAACTTTTCTGTGTGTGGAGCGATGCGCAACTCATCTCTTATTTGTTATCGATTTTTTCACAATCGAAAGCACAATTAGAAGAACACAAGTCGTATAAAATGCTCCATTAAAATATATGTATGTATTTATATACATACAACAGACAGCACACAATTTTTTATATGATGTCGCTGCGTTAATTCCATATTGCCAAGTCAACATAAGTCAACAATCGAGCATCGACTGTTAAGTTCACAACGTGCATCACTATACTACGTTTTACCAGTTTGCACGCTAATAGGTCCGTGCTTTCAATTGCAGTGCCGTAAAAGTGATCAAAAGAAGTAACCGACGCTGTGTGACTAATTGCGATAACGATACTGCCAGATTACGTTAATGAAGACGAAGCTTCCAGATACACAAAAAGAGAAAATATTTTTAATGGAATCGATGTGATATCATGAAAATTAGATTAGATTAGACTTTTATAATGTAACAATCAAATCTAAAAATACCACTTTTTAGATATCGGATTTAGCTCATGAACTAATCAATTATCGTCAGAATAAAAAAGATTCTAAAACGAAATATTGTAAAATAGAAACCGCTAACAGTTTTTAAAAGCGAGCCAATTCCTTAGTCTTGTAATCCAGTCAATCACTGGACCTCGATTAATATATGTAGGATCAAAATATATGTAGGATTAATATATGTAGGATCAAAATTCATTCTATATCTCCTACCAGCTTATAAAACAAACTTCTGCGGGCTATTGTGTTCTTACATGTTTCTTTGTGTTATCGATTAAACGAACCGAATCTCACTGACTCTGTGTACCTCAAACAAAATTTCTCCCATAAGCACAGGGATTTAAAAAATGGGGAAATGCCACACTGTATCCAATAAGATGTACAGTTGTGAGAGTTGGCATCACCGGCACAACACACCCGGCGAACATTCACACATCAATTATCAACTGAACAGTGAGGACCATAGGTGAGAATAAACTCGTACGATATTTGTAGGATCATTGATTTGCTGCTTATAACTGTAAACGGCAATGGCACTTTAACCGCAATTATATGAGTATATATAGAGTAGTTTCTTTCATTTCCGCTTGCAGCATTCGCAACGCCAACAAGAAATAACTGAAAATGGCCACCGAGGAGGTAAATATATGCATATCATCCTATACATTTTTCAATTTTTGGCGAAAGCGGAACAGCTGCTCGTTAATATTCGCTTTTGTCGCCCTTTACACTCTGTTCACGCGTTTCTAACCGAATTCTAATTGGCGTTTAATCTGCTTTGCCCTTTTGCTGATTAGGAGTTCAACAAAGCTGCTGAAGATGTCAAGAATTTGACTGCCACGCCGTCTGATAATGACTTGTTGGAGCTGTATAGCTTGTTCAAGCAGGCAACGGTTGGAGATTGCAATACAGGTGAGCGGGCGGGCCATTATTGATTCGAATTATAAATTCATAAAATGTATGACGGGTCGCGCATGTTTAGTGTAGAAAATGAGAAGGACGTGTCTTAAGAGGGGACCGGAAGGGTGACATATGTAAGTACAGTAGTTACTCATTTTAGTAGGAATGAGGGTTACTAGAAACGATAAGGTAGAGATTGTACGCAGCATTTAAATACAAAATGTATTTTTATTAAAAAGGAATTGATTATATTTTAATGTTGTTTAAGGGAAGGCTCCCCTGGATTTGGGCAAAAATAAGGCAAAGTTTGTAATTTTTTTGTGGGATAATGAAAAGGCGTACAAACTTCCGGTTTTGACTATTAAATTCGTCTATTATTTAGGAGTTTAAAAAGTTAAAAAACTTGATGAACTTGACTTTCTAAAAACTTCAAACGCGTTTATCTCGAAACCATTTTTTCCAATCTAACTGAAATCCCCGGACTTGATCTAATGATCCGATTTTCTTCATCTAAAAACTGCTCGAATGTATTTGATTTTCTGTATGCCTTGAACTAACAATTTGCATAAATAGTTATTTATTTTTAATTTTTAAATGTGGTTGAAATTAAAAAAAGGTGCAAAAAATTTAACTTTTTACTTCAAATATTCATTGTGCAAGAATTTTTCGTTTAAATTTTTTGAGTCTAGTTCAATGCACAGACAATTTTGTTATCTTTAAGTAATGACAATGCTGTAATCAGTGTAGGATTCTGACACGAAGGATATTTTTACAGGATTACAGTTCTCGAGCGATGTTTGGCGGACCTACGGAGGCCTACGGAAATCGCCATTTTGTAGCCGCCATTTTGAATTTCATCAAGTTTTTTAACTTTTTAAACTCCTAAATAATAGACGAATTTAATAGTCAAAACCGGAAGTTTGTACGCCTTTTCATTATCCCACAAAAAAATTACAAACTTTGCCTTATTTTTGCCCAAATCCAGGGAAGCCTTCCCTTAAGTATACTTCAATAGTTCAATATTTATACAAACCTTAACCATCCAAAAAACGTTTCATTATTATTTCCATTATCATATTAATAAATTGAATAAGAAATTATTAAATCGGTAATCATAAATTTTAATAAATTAATGCACACATTCACATCACATTTACCTAAATTTTTTCAATATCGAATAAACTATACGAATTTGTATACACTGATATCAGGCAGACTTTGTGGCATTTAGCATTTGATTCGAACATTTATAACCGCAAGCGTTTGTTGATGCACGTTGTAATCACGGCTTTACCATTTTATATAGCAATAAAATTACTGAATAACACATTACACATCTTTGCAGATAAGCCCGGTTTTCTGGACTTTAAAGGCAAAGCTAAGTGGGAGGCATGGAACAATCGCAAGGGCGAAGCTAAGCCCGACGCCATGACTGCTTACGTGGAGAAGGTCAAGGCACTTGTGCAGGCTCATGGCCTCAAGGCTTAAGTGAACGACCGCCTGCCACCGATCCGTTCGTAACAAGACCAAATATCGCGCGCCCTATTGAATAGCGGCCCACTCAACTTACACTTTAATCACACATGATTAACCGAACGATATTGCATTTGTTTTCAATTTTCATAGAGCTGAATTTTATTTGCGCATTTTTCCTCTCAGCAAAAAGACCCAAGCATGAAGCACAAGTAATCAAGTTTAAAGCGCACTATATAAAGCACAATTAAATGTTGTTTTTTTTTTGTGAAAACTTGCATAACAAACTTTTCAAGTCTTTGTATTTTGCATGTGTGAGTAGACTTTTTATATACACGCGAGTGTAAAGCTAATTATATACAAAACGGAAATAGACCAAAAGCTAGTCTCTAAACTCGTCGTTTCAATGTGAGGGTTCAGCACGATCACATAGAGAAATATATGCAAAAGAATGGGAATGTTGCCGCTGATCAGCAGGCACGAATTTGCATAGTTAGCTGCTTGAATACTATGCTACACGCCGACTGGCGTTGACTATCGAAATTATGTACATTATGAATGGATTATTTAAATTCAGCGTCGATGCTCCACCGATCGCTTATCCAAATCACTGGAGTACTTCATGAGGCGCACCTCACATCGCTCCGTCGGCACTCGGCGTCGCATCGTCATGTTGCGGCTGAATGGATGAACGCTGCCGTTCGTAGAACTCACGTTGCAATTCGCGAAGATTCAACTCCAGCGTCTCCACCACATCGAAGTGCATTTCCTGGCGCGCCTGCTTTATGTAGCCTTTAATAATGTTGATTTGCTCGATCAAGGGATCGTCAATCTGGGAACGGCCGGCAGTGTTTACTTGTTGCGCCGACCAATTGCCCAACGAATGCAAATCGGACTGAAAGCAAAAACAACAACAAAAACTGTTATTAATTTCTCATATTGGTTAGCTTTAGCGCGCCTTACCCCATGCGCATAGCCCTGATCGCCGTTGGCTTCACTGCCATAGTTTTGTGATGCACCACTTAAGCCATATCGCTCGTATGCTTCCATAGCATGCCGCCGTTCGGTGGCAATACGTTGTTCTGCCTCCATACGCTTGCGTTCCTGAATCTTTCGAATGTCCTCCTCCGCGGGCAGCGGCGGCAGTGACAGCATCTTCTCCTTGATAAGTTGTATGCACGACAGCCGGATAGCCTTCTTCAGCGACTCGGCTCGACTGCCTTGCTCGCACGGAATGGCCAATATGCGCTTACTGAATAAGTCTATTCTCTCAGCTACCTGACCGATTTTGCCGCGCAGCGTACTCGCATCGGCAATGGTGAAAATGGACTCGCCTTCGTACAGGCTGCCGACAATCTTGAGGTACATTTCAATGTCAGGCAGCACGTCTTTGCGGAGCTGCTGTATTTCCGCGTACATTTGCGTGATGGGTGGCCGGCAGGTGCGGCTCTCGTGCATCTCCTGGCGCGTCTCCAGTAGCCAGAGGCAGTGGTCGCAGGAACGAATGCCATGCTGAGGATTGGCAGTGCTCGCTTCTGCCGCCGACTCCTGCAGCTGCTTGGCGGCCTCGTTTTGCGACATCGCCAGGCTGGCCAGCTCCACTGGGAAGGGAAAACGATGAAATAGTTATTTTGTCCAGCAGCTGCTGCAGTTGGGAGATGTATACTTACAGGCCATTTCAATGGACAGGAACTTGGAGCAGTCATGGCACATAATACTACCGCACAGACGACAGTGATGCTGACGTCGTGCAATGTGAAAACTTTTGGCACAGCTAGGACACAGTTTCACCGAGCTGCCATCCAGCCATGTGACCGTCTGCAAGAGTTATTCGGTTAGAGAACAGTGCACACAAAAAGGCTTACTTGGCTTACGTTGCGTTCGTGTTGCTTACGCAGCACTGGATCGGTTGGCAAGTTGGTAAGCAGCTTATGCAGTCGTATTATCAGTTTGTTCGTTTCACTGGCGTAGCGCTCCAGGCGCGGATTCCTCACTGACTGGAAGTAATCTAGGTGTCCGCGCTCCACGCCCACTTCCTGGCGATCCATAAAATTGAAGACATTCATGCGGGTGCGAGCATTGCTCAGCTTTGACTCACTTTCGCCAACTGCTGCTGTGGCGCCTCCACCGCCACCACCAAAGCCGACATTCTTTTCTAGGCTGCGCGACAACTCAAACGAGTCATCAATGTTAAGTATTTTCTTTTTGGCTTTTGAAAAAATGTCCTTGAAAATGGACTTAAGCGCATCCTGCTCCTCAGCGTGTGAGCGTTCAAAGTGCTGGGTCAGAAACTCCAGAGACTTCAGGTCTTCACGACAAATGGGGCAGAGGAAGCCTTCGAGTATTTCGCCGGATGCGTCATCGTCGGGGTCGCCAAAAGGATTCGACATATTGACTAATGCTTTCCGCTCACACTTTCCGCGCTCCAATTGGAACTATTTCGTTTCTAAGTTGTTTTACGGCGAAAACAAACAATAAAAATTGCGAGGAGGGCGTCAATTGCCAATCGTTTCGTGCAGACTATCAGCTGTTGGAAGCAATCACTAGTTATCGATTAATGCTGCCAACAATTCAACTTGACAGCACTATCGCTGCTGTCAAAATTACGCTACTGTGATCGGCAGTTTTTCGTCACAGACTTTCTTTTTTCTGCTTCTCTTCGTAGCGAATTTTGTGTTGAGAATAGTAAAAATTGGTTGTATTACGGATAAATTAATTGTTAAACCTTGTGCAAAGTGTTTTTAACTAACTAAATTATGTGTTCATGAGAAAGCAGCGGGACCGTTTACATTAATATTAGAATTAAGCGTAAAGTAAAGCGAGCAATTGTTATGCTGTTGCTGGTGCAGAAAGTCAACATAGAATTAGTAATAGGTGAGCTGTTGTTGGAATGTACGTGAGGGGCTATCGGGTGTGGGCGTAGAGTCGCATTTAATAATGTATAGTTCGAAGCTTATGCGCACTGTGAAAGAAAACAAGGGCAGTGCGAGGTTTCAATTTTGGGCAACTGCATAAAGCGTAAATGGTCAGACGCTGGCCCAAAGGCCACATCGACACAGTGCTGGAGTGCAACGAGAATCGGGTACAATGTGTCGACGAGGCGCAGTGGAGCGTTACGTTTGCTGAAAGACGAGGTGAAACGGAGTGAAGCAAGACTGCTTTCACAGTAAATTTGAAAGGATCAATCGAGTGCTATTTATGTCCCTACATTTGCCACTATTTACAATGGCGCGTAGTCAGGAGCCTAAGTTCAGTGCAAAACAGCTGCGGAGCTTTAAATATAAATTGCATGTTATCAGATTTTTTTTATAATTATATACGTTTTGCAAACAGAAACGCATTGATTCGCTCATCCTCCCACTTCGGTTTTCAGATACCGTCGGAAGCCAGACCAGTGCGTTGTAGCGACGGCTCAGCGCTCGCGAATCACGTCATCGAGCCAGCAGCAAATTTCGCACGCCTGAGCAGCCGCTGACACTATAAGCAGTAATCCATCTCTTGTATCTAAGCTGTCATCGTTGCCACCGTGGCCGACTTGTCGCCGTTCCCCGTTTGCAATTGGAAAATCTCCCCCCAATGAGCTGGCTGCGCTCCAGTCCGCTGCGGCAGAGTCTGACGCGCAATGCCAGTGGCGGCAGCGCGCCCTTCTTCTCCTCCTCCAGCAACAACAACGCCGGCAACAGCGGCTCGCACTCGGCGTCCGCGCTGCGTCAACGCCCCATAGACGCAGCCACCGACTGCGACCCGCGCGCCTGCTACGACAGCTTCTGCAAGCACTGGCAACAGGCCTACGAGATAATCCTGCGGTCGGAGTCACTGCAACGCCCGCCCACGCACGACGACGTGCTGGGTGTGGTGTCGCACTTGGACTTCATGGTCACGCTGTTGCTGGTGGAGCTACATCACTGCAACAAGGTATCGCTGCCGGGGACGGATTTGGCGCCGCCTCCGGCACCCTGCCTGGAGTTTATGCTGAGCGAGAATCTGCTGAACAAGCTGTACGAGTGGGGCTGCACAACGGGCCGTTACGCCAACGCAGTACGCCTGGAACAACTGAAGCTGTACGAGCTGCTCGTCAGCCACTCGCGTCACCAGCTGCTCTGCCACGAGCCGTTCCTGCGACCACTGCTGAAGATACTCGGCTCCAGCCAGGGCGAGATCTTTCCACCAGACCTGGAGAAGAGGCTGGTCATATTGTTGAATCAGCTGTGCGTGGTGCTGATGCAAAATGTGCACCTGCTGGACTTGTTTTTCTTTTCAGCGGAACAGGAGCAGTACAACCAGATAAGCAGTGACCCGCTGCACCAACGCAGTAGCGGCCCCACAACTAAGTAAACAAATTCGTTTTCATTAAAATGCTATGTTGAGTGCTCAATTTGTTTTTGTTTTATTGTAACGATTGCAGCTTCATTATATTCTCGCTCCTGATACCATTCGTACACCGGGAGGGTAGCATCGGCCACCAGGCGCGCGACGCGCTTTTACTCTGCATGGCCCTCTCGCAAAAGAACGCCAACGTGGGCACCTACATCGCGCAATACTCGTCCATGTGCCCGCTGCTGGTGACTGGGCTGGGCGGTTTATACTCGCGCCTGCCCAACTCCATCGAAATTACGTCCATTGACTGGCACCGCATTACGCCGGACGATGTCACCGAGATTCCCGAACTGACTTTGTTCATGAACGCGCTAGAGTTTTGCAACGCGGTGGTTCAAGTGGCGCACGAGATGATCAAAAACCAGCTGCTGGACTTTATCTACCAGGGTTTCATCGTTCCGGTGCTGGGGCCAGCTATACTGCAGGTGAGTGCGCTGTGGCGTGTTGCACTTGTCGAATTGTCTTCGATTTGTCTGTGGTGTTGGTTCAGCAATAAATCAAAAGTTCCTTTCGTCTTTGTGAGTTTGTTTACTGAAAAAATTCTACCCATTTATGTTAATGTTATGGCTGAGAAGAGTTGTTGTGTTGGTGTTGGCTGGAAGAGTAATTGCAGATAGTTTTAAGTGTATTATTGTTTAATAGTTGGTCACCACTTAATCACTCAATTATCGATAAAATAAATAGTATTACATTTAAATAGTCTTTCGTCAACTATTTATTGATCATTTGATCAAAAAGACACTTTAAACGCGTTAGTTATTCGGAGTTCTCAAGTTGTTTTTATAAGTAGTTAAACTTAAATTTTGCCACTCGCTCTGCAACAACTTTTCGGTCCGTAATCGTGCCTCCGCACTTTTCCTCCTTTTGTTATGCTTTTCCTCCCTCATGCATTCTGTGTACATATGAAAAAATACGTTAACTGTGTATCCACACCAAGAACAATCGAAACAATTCTCTACGCATCTTACAGACATTGAAAGGCAAACATTTCCAGACAAACGTCGAGTCACAGATATCGGCCATGTCCTACTTCGATCTAATATTGCGTTCGGTCACGGAGCCAGGCCTGCTACGCGCCTTTGTTAAGTTTCTTTTGGACACGGAAAAATTCGACGGGGAGCGCATATTAGACACGCTGGTCGAACGGCTCGGCTCCACCGACGCCAATCTGTGCATGGTGACTATGGCGCTGTTCGACACGCTACTCGCGCTGCACTGCGAGGACCTGATGCTGGAACTGCTGCTGAAGTACATGCTGCCAGGCAAGCACGTGCCCATATCGCACCGCCACAAGATCAACAAGATTGATCCCTACACAAACACCGCCGAGTTCTTCCTGGAGCTGACACCAGATGTGACGAAGCGCGCTCGCGAACTGACCAGGCATAAGTCGGTGGGCGACACCGTGGGCACAGTACAGACCGTTGCGCACACACAGCCGGCGCTGCCGTCGCCCACGTCGACCATGAGCAAGACCATCGGCGCCAATTGGAACTACTACGGCATGCATACGGGACACAGCCTCTACGCCAACTTCCATGCGTATCTTTTCGAGGCGCACAGCCGTATCGCGCAGTGCAAGAGCGCCTGCTCGAAGTGGGCCAACACGTACAAGTACCAGAAGTGGCCGCCGCGCTCAGTGCGTGCCAACGCACACGCACTGGAGATGGTGAAGCAGTTCTTCACAGAATTTAGCCCCGGCCCGCTGCTGACAGAGCATACGCAGCTATACGAGGGCGGCGGCAGCGGGAGCAACAGCGGCAGCGATAAGAAGCAACTGGACAGTCTGCAGTCGATTGGCGAGTCAAGCGGCTACGAGTCGTTCAAATGGCGACCTGCTGACGACGAAAATGGTGAGGCCGGTGATGCGGCAGTAACTTTGGCCAGCGGTGCAGACGGGGAGTTGGACAGCAGCGGCAACAGCAGCAGCAGCAATCAAAGTGCTAGCGGGAAACATACAAAGAAAGAAGTATGGCGAGTCTCGAGCAATCAGAGTGATTTGGTGTTGACAGACCTGGACTTTTCGGAGGACCTGTTCGCGCAAGGGACAGTCAGTTTGGGTATGGCAAAAGCAAAATTAACAGTTTATACAGCGCACAGGAACGCTATCATTATTTGTGCATTTTAGGTCCCTTCCTGAACACCATCTGGGGGAAGCTGCAAACGTTCACTAGTAACACGCTATACGTGAACCTGCACCTGACTGGTCTGATTACACGACTCGCCTGGTACCCGCTACCACTCATACACTCGATCCTACTACGCCCCGACATTGTCATCACCTCGGACACGCCGTCGTTCCATCAGGTGCTGCGCATACTCAAGCAGCAGATCGACGCCGAGCTGCCCGTCTGCGAGGATTCGCTGGAAATAATCGACGTGGCGCGCTCGCACCTGATCGATCGCGAGTTCCGTCTGATGAATGCGCGAAAGGCAAGCGAGAACTCGCCGGCGCACAACGTCAAGGGTACGCCGCAGCTGCACCAGCACCGTCTCAGTCAGCAAACCACGTACGCGAATATATCTGCTTCCACGCCAGTGCAGGTGACGCCTTCATCATCGTATGATCCGTTCAAACGCAACGACAGCAAGCGCAAGAGCATCAGCCAGTCCATCTCCAACATGTTCAGTCGCAAGCCAAACGGTGAGTTGCATGCGATAGCCAATTTGCTTTACGCCCGCTCACTCTGCATCGCTGAATTGTCTCGCGTAGGCATGAGCTGTCCAGTGGTTGTGATACAGAAACACACAAGTTTGATTTGGTCCAGGATACAGGTTACACGTTGGTTTTGGGTATTACGTCATAACTTAACAATTAATTTTTACAACTTTATGTTTTTGAACATGAATTTTTTTGAGAACACACATTTTTGTTTGCTTTTTAAATATATATATAATATTATTATTTTAAATATATATATAAGTTCGTAATTTCTTACACATAATTTGAGTTTTAGTTATTTCTCTCGAATTTTTGAGTTCGGATTCATTATTAATTACACAGTGCAACACTGAAAAAAGGGACAAGATCAAACCCATCTCATTCGATAGAGGACCTCAGTAGATGAAAAAGTGTCAAGGGATTTTTCCCGGGATGTTCGAGTTTTTTTTTAAATGCAGTTTAAAGATGGCGGCTTTATGCCCCTTAATGAAACTTTTAAAACATCATATCTTTGGACTCAAATGTGATAAAGGAATAATTTTTACGTCAAATGAAAGCTAATGATATCAAGTCGATGGCTCAATATCCTTTTTGGAAAAATTTAATGAAAAAGGATATGAAGGACCTCAATTAAATTTTTATCATTGAATATCCTGGAAACCGTGAGAGCTAAATTTATATAAGTGACTTCTGGTAAAAAGCATTTAAACATCTATACAGCTTATAAATTTCATGTAAATCACTTTAACAGTTAAGACTCTACAACGATTAAAAAATGTGCTTTGCTACATTCGATGTTTTTAGTAAGCAGCTACGAGATATTCTGTACGTAAAAACATGAATGTAGCAGTGTATAATTTTTGAAACGCTGTAGTGGCTTAACAGTGAAAGTGATTGAAATGAAATTAATATGCAGTATAGATCTTTGAATGCTTTTTTACCAGAAGTCACTTATATAAATTTAGCTCGCATGGTTTCCAGGATATTCAAGGATAAACATTTAGTTTATGTCCTTAATGTCCTTTTTCATACAATTTTTCAAAAAAGGATATTTTTTCTTTGACCTCATGTCATTAGCTTTCATTTGACGTAAAAATTATTCCTTTCTGACATTTGAGTCAAGAGATATGATGTTTTAAAAGTTTCAGAAAGGGTCACTAAGCCGCCATCTTTAAACCGCATTTAAAAAAAAACTCGAACATCCCGGAAAAAATCCCTTGACACTTTTTCATCTACTGAGGTCCTCTATCGAATGAGATGGGTTTGACCTTGTCCCTCGAAATTTTTTTTGAATTTGTTGCACTGTGTTATCTGAGAACACATGGACACACTATTTGCACAATTGTCCTTATCGATCGATAGCATAATAGAATTCTTTGTTTTTCTTATATTTTTCAAACGAACTCCTAGCTTCATCTGGCTTCTCACAAATTTACGCATTCTTCACCGGTAAATATTTCACAATAATGAAAATATCTACTATATATGTACATACTTGTCGTTGTTCTTGATGTTGTTATTCTTATTGTGTTCTGCTGCTATTTACTTTTCCAATTTCTATCTATGTATATTCGTATATATATACAAGTATATGTGTGTGTGTATGCGTTGTTGTGCTTCAGCTCAAAGTTGTAAATACATCCGAAAAACCATACTTATTTGCTGCAGTCATTACAATTAGCATTTAATCAGTGTAGTGATTAATATTGAGTCTATCTAAAGTGACTCAAACACTCGATCAAGCAAAGCATGGTGACCGTAGAGTCTGTTTGAAGAACAATAGTTCATAGGTTTGTTTAATTTTGTGTTGTTTTTGAAAATTTATAAGCACCAGTTTTGATTAGTTTTAATCAAATTAATTAAAATTTAATTTACTGATGTCGTTGAACAAAAATTATCCAATATTATTTTATGTATTTTAAATGTATAATATTAAGTTGATCAATAATACAATATTTAATGGAATGAATTCTTAGAATTTTGTCTTTTTATTACTAATTTTCACTATAACGCTTCATAACGACACTCTTAATTTCTTATTCTAATGTTCAAGTGTTTTATTATAGGTCACTGATTATTGTAGTCAACTATTAATCAATCAATAAGATTATTTTCAATTGATCAGTGAGTTAATTTTTCTTCCGAACAATTGTATAATTAGATCATTAATTCTATCAATTAAAAAAATGGCTCCCACTTATGTCCAATTAATTTAGCTTGTAAACTTCTGTTTAATACGGTTTTAAAGTTCTCTATCCCAGTAGCTTTTGCAGTCTTGCCACTAACGAACTGTGCTGAATAATTTGCTTTCTCCTTCCCAGCCGGTTGCGCTCTATTTATCTAAATATTTCTTTTTGACAAACATTGACGTTACGTTAATGGCGCATGCTCTTCTCTTGCAGGTTCTTCTGGATCGTCCTTCTCCAGTGGCACAACTACATTATCATCACAACAACAGCAACAACAACAGCAGCAGCAGCAACAACCGTCCGCCTCCTCTTCGGGCATCAGCACTCGTGAGACCAGTTTAACAACATTGCCCGGCTCGGTCGCTGAACAGAGTGCCGCCAGCAATACAATGTCTTCGGCGAGCTCAGTAGCATCGGCCGCGGGCGCCGCTCACAGCGGTCAGTCTGCGACGCTGTCGAGCACACTACTCGGCGGCAGCAGTGCAGGCGGCGGTGGTGGCTCCGAGCCAGTGTCCCTAGATTCGCTGTCATCGATGGGTGCTATCGCAAGCACCAGCGGCACGGAGCGCACACGCGACCTAGCGCTGTGCGCGGTGCTGCTCGACGAGTGGCTGAAGGAGCTGGCGGCAATCGCACAGGAGCAGAGCGTGGTACTGATCAACGAGCACATCTGACAGTGCGGCCACGGCTGTTGCAGACGCTGCTGACTATGACTAATGACAACGACAACGGGTTGTTGCTTCGGCAAACTGTGGAAGTTATAACTTTAGCGAGAGTAATTGCATAAATGCCAATTATATATACAGTGTAGAAACTCTGAGCAATTAATACACATACCCACGCGGTTTTCCTCGGGAAGCAGCAGCAGAAATGGCGAGATTTAGCCACACAACAAGCGTGCGTAAAGGCAAATATGCTTTCAGACAAATATTTGAGATTTTGCGGCGCCTTTGCGCTGTACACACAATCGCACAGCAACTGTACAGCGAGACGCACGCGATGGCAGAGTATTGTATTTTATTATGCTTATCGTTAATTTTATGTTTTGTTACCTTTTACCTAACACTAGGCGTTAAGTTCCCGCACATGAGCCGCACAGCACAGCATCCTTAAACAATTCCAAATTACTCTACAATGTAACAAATATTTTTAGTAATTATCCCATTTACGATTAGGCCAACAAGGGAATGAATCGAACAAAACGAAAAGTGCCTGTATTCATGTGTACTTTTTACTCGTATGTATGTATGTGTGTAAAATTCTACAGAGACGATATTGTAAACAAGAGCAAAACCAAACTAGCGATGCGATATTTTTTGATTCAAGATTTGCGTAGATGCGCGCCACATCTATGAAATTAACATTTACACGTATACATTACTTTGTATTTGGCAGAGAGCCTCCCCGACCCGCTAATGCGAATCCGAAATCCCAAAACCAGCACACTTTTTGTACATTATTTTGTTCTTTTTATATAGATATATATCGTAAGAATATGATTTTTGAAATGCATGTATAATATTATTAGCGTAGCGATCACATCGATTATACCAATAAAGAGAAAATAAAAACACAAATTAGCCCCTTGAGAGCGCAAAAGTTAGGTTGGATCCAGCCCCAGACCGACAGTGCCGCCTACAATACAACGTTCGCTCACGATCAGATTTGTTGTCTCTGCTGCTCATCGCTACGCGGCCGCTTGGGTATGGCACCCGTCGAGGGGTCCGGTGACTTGCGCTCGTATTGCGTTGTCAACATGATCTCCTCCGGCGATTCGTTACTGGACACTTTGCGATTCGAAATGCTGCAAGTGCGTTATTGGGTCACATTTTAACAAACTTGAAAAAAAACTAACTGCACTGCTGGTTACTTACCGTAATTTGTTGGCTGCATACAAAGCGCCCTCAACCGTTGTGAGCTTCTCCAACAAATCAGCCTTTAAGAAACTCTGCTCGACACCATTACTGGTCGAGTTCATGTCGTCGTCTTCTTGCGATGCAAAGTGCAGCACAGCGGTGGGCACAAAGTCCAGTTCCAGCAAAGTTTTATCCAAAGGCAAAATTGTTTTAGGAGGTATGGTGACTGCACACGTCAGCGTGCATGAAGTGAACGAGAAATGAAAGAAATTTTGGGTCAAATTGGTTTTGAACTGGTGCATCAATTCAAAAAGTGATCGCAAGGTCATTGACGCAAAATGAAAGAAAATCTAGTTAACCGATCAGCTGGGCGCACTCACACAAATGAAAGTGCAGCGACTCGTTATGCAGGAACTTGCGCACGAACTCGTCCACATGCGAGATCTTCTCGATGGGCTTGAACATGCCCTGCAGCACATGCCGATCGGGAAACTGAACGCGTATCACGCAATTCTTGTACTGAGCAATCTTGTTCAACATCGTTTTGTTCTCCTCCAGCTCGCGCAACCGCTCCGTCATTAGCGGCGCGTCTTCGTTGCCAGATGAGATCTTCTTCAGGTCGCGCAATACCAGTTTCAGATCATGCACGGTCAACTCGAAAAATGAGTCAGGTAATTCCTCTGCCTGTTTTTGTGAAGAGTCCAGTGAGTACAGAATCGCATTGCGCTCTCCAATCTGAAACGTGAACACACAATTTTGCATTAGTGTCCGACAGCCAGGCGTACCCGCGGCAAGCGAATACGTACCACGGTTACTTGTGGCTCTGGCTCCATGGCGATTTGCGCACGCAGCTGTTCCTCCATAACGCGTTCTGCCGACTCGCGCGCTGCTAGTTCAGTATCCGACCGCATTGTGCGACCCTCGCCGGTGCCCCAGTCGTACTTGCGCTGCTGGTGTTCGTCTGCGGGCGTGGTGTCCATCGGCTGCAATTTCTCGTTGGACGCGATCGAGGCAGTCTTCTTAAGCGTCTGCACCAGATCCTTTGTAATAGCAAAACCCCCGCCACCGCCAGCCGACTTGTTCGCTGTACCAGAGCGCGCCTCCTTATTCTGACCATCATCATCCTTTGGTGTTTCCTTAGCGGCAGGGGGCACGTACACGTTGGCTTGCCTGTTTACGGTACAAGAGTGGGGTTAGACGGTTTGCCCAAAGCGTTCAAGATGGACAAACTCACGTCTTAAGCTCCTCCGGATTCTTATTGATAAAACGTATCATTGCTCTACCCTCAATGACACCCAACGACTTGAGGGTCGTCTCCTGCATCCTGGGCCTACCGACAATTTCCTGGCGCATGTAAATTGCTACCGGACTGCTGTAGTTGGCCGCCGCATCGGCGCTCAGCTGTTCCACTACCTCCCACAACGTGTTGATGGGTTCAAACTGGCCTTGTACGCGTGAGCCATCCTCCAGCTGCACGCAAATATCGACGTTGACGGCGACGCGCTTTCGTCCCGTTTGCGACATCTCCAGCAGACAGTTGTTGGGCAGGCCGCTGAAGCGGAACATTTGTGTCAGGCCCACCTCTTTGTTGTGATGTTTCAAACAGTATTCATCGCTGTCAAAGCCATGCTTCTGGCATACCTCCTCTAGGATCTATGCAAGGTATAGGTACAGGTTAATGTACCTGGGATTTGTGTAGGAACACGCACGTCAGGCAGAGGACGCATGACGATTTTGTGTAACACTCACCTGCAGCAAAGTGGTGTTGGGCGTGACTTTGATATTCTGTCTTCGACCGTTTGGTGTCAGTACTGTTACTTTCTTCTCCATCTTCCGGTTTCTGCTGTATTTCTAATTCTTACAATTAATTTCGCCAGCCGGTTCATGGGCCAAAATATATAAAATTTAATGAGCAGTGTTGTCGGCTCTTGCCTTTTGTGTTCTATTTGCTGCCTTAATTCATTAAACCAAGTTCACACGGCTCGTGTGATATTCAATCAGCTTATTTATTTTGTAGTGGAAGTATGTATACTTAATTATAGTTTGACAAATCATATTATTGTTAACCAGTCCTAACATATGTAACACCTCTTTAGAAAATAACTTATTTGTAGTGTTGGATTCTTTTTGGCAAACATGCACAAAATAGTTTTATTTTGAGCCCCACAAAATAACGATTTTTTGCCATGAAATAGTTTAAAAAAGTCATGCAGTTATCAGAAAATACTTTGGCTTTAATTAGCAAAACTTGTACAGCTTGTTCGATATTAAATGTTGTCTTTTTTTTGAATTTTTTGAAGTAAAAACCAACTAAATTTTGAACTAATTGGGCAACTCTCCGCTTCCAGGTCAAAACAAATTTGAACAGCTGTGCAAGGCCCATACAAAGTGGCAGCTTTCCCATTTGTTTGACAAGGGTTAATTGAAAAAATTTCCTGTAAATAGCTTGAAATTTCCTTATGTTCTACCTTAACTGATTAAAAATAAAAACTGAAACTGTTTCGCGAACTTGTGAGGAAACATCGTCGAGAAATACGCAACATGGCCTGGCGATCGCTGGGAGTGAACAATGGCGACCTCATTAGACAGCTGCGCGGTAGGTAGACTGTGACCAGTGAGACAGGTCCTTGCGATGAGCTTTTTTTACGTCGTAATTTGTCGCTTCGTCTGAGCAATCACTATCGCTTCGCATGTCGATTAGCTCTTACAACTAGCTTAATATTTGCAGAAAATGGCATAATTGCATCGGATGCAGTTGCGCAAGCCATGGCCGCTACAGATCGTAAGTTCTACTCACCACGCAATCCCTATATGGACGCACCGCAGAGCATTGGGCACGGTGTAACTATCTCGGCACCACACATGGTAATACGAATCTAAAGTTACTAGACTGGGTGATAACTCATTATTACTTTCTCCTGTGTAGCATGCTTTCGCTTTGGAGTATTTGCGTGAGCAGTTGCGTCCGGGCGCACATGTCCTGGACGTGGGCAGTGGCTCTGGATATTTAACAGCTTGCTTTCTGCGCTACATACAAGCGAAAGGTGACGACACCAACACACGCGTGGTGGGCATTGAGCATCAGTCGGAGCTGGTGCATCAGAGCGTAGCAAATCTAAACGCAGACGATCCGGCGTTGCTAAGTGATGGCAAAATAATTATAAAAGGTAATCAGTCAATAGGCCTCATTGGCAGCTGTTTAATTTATATTTTGTGCTGTTTATCATGGCAGAGGGCGACGGCCGCTTGGGCTGCTCTGAGCATGCACCATACGATGCCATACATGTAGGGGCCGCAGCAGCCGAGACTCCGAACGCACTCATTGAGCAGTTGGCGAAAAATGGGCGTTTGATTGTACCGGTGGGACCGGAGGGCGGTGAGCAGCATATGACGCAGTACGACAAGGATGCGCAGGGCAATGTGAAACTCACGCGCCTCATGGGCGTGATGTACGTGCCGCTGACCGACTTGAAGCAATCGTGACTTGTTTTCGGTCTTAAATGCTTCATAGTTGCGCTGCTACTGGCTTTTCTGCTATATCGAATTTGGATTTGGCTGCGGAACACAAATAAGTTAAAGAAGTAAATTTCAAAAATTGAAACAATATTTACTCGAGGAAACGGCTTTACCACGCATGTTTTAATATAAAATCACCTTAACGCAGCATGTTTCTCACTAAATTATTTTACCACAAAAATAAACAAAACATCTGCAAAGCAAGTAGAACATACTTTTTAATTATTGTCAGGAAAATATGCGGTAGAAATCGTTAAAGAATAAATTCATTAAATAGTCGAAACTTCAGATGAAGGTTTGAAAATTTCACGCATATTGCAAGCGCCAAGTCGAAATTTGTTAGCTACGAGCCGAAGATTTAAGGACATGCTTCCGCTTCGGTAAGGCACATTTCGCGATATATTTCTCTTGTTGAATCATGTGGCAACTTTGAATCGCAAATGTGACAGCACTGTTTTTAATTTTTGTTTAATACCTGTCATTTTTCGTATTTGTGAGTTGGTTTTTGCGAATTGTTAGAAGCGGGTAGATGGGCAGGTATTCGCCGTGAACGCATCAATTGCATTTACATAGCTTTTTGGTGGCAATGTGAGTAGAAGTGCATTAGTTGGTAAACAGGATATAAAACCAAGCTTTACAATGTATACAAAGAACGGAGACGAACAGCAGAACATTTATTTGGCAATGGGCGAACGCCAGAATCAAGGGCCTGTAACTACTGATGCGCCCCCTGTGTGGACCCAGAATTCCGACAGTGGAGCTGATAGCACCGGCAATGGCGACAACCCGGAGGTGCTTTTGCGTGTGTTTTTGGATGCTATATGGAAAATCTGTATGTTGTCCTGTGTGCTGTAATGGTCGATTTATCATTTAAAGCATTTTCGTTATCGTAGGGTTGCAGATGAAATTGGCGTTTTCGTTCGTTATGGTTGATCTAGGCGGATATCAGGCGCTTGATAATGTGGTGCGTTGGAGCGTACGCAATCCGCACACGTCAATTTGTCTGGTCGCGGGCTTTCTAGTTATGGTGCTACCGTTTTTAATAATCTTTGGCTTCGTTGTCTCCACGCTGCTGATGACGTTCACTGGCTTTCTGGTGCTGGAAGGTAAAGTCCAGGATCAGCTGCACGCTATCAAGGCAATTTAACACATTCTTGCCCGTTTTAGGTGTCCTTTTGACTATTGTCGCTATGCTGTTGCTGGGTTGTGTCGGCGCCTTGGTGTTGGTGCTGTATTTAATTAAGCAAATCAATCGAGTACCTTAAGATAGTTTAAACAGGTTCGATGTCGGAAGAAAGTTCATTCTGAATTATAAATTATACGTATATAAGTACTTAGGCATATGATGAAGTTCCAATCACACAAAATAAGAGCAAATAAAAATGTTTCCGTTAACGTTTTTCATTAGCTTATTTGTTAGTATATACATAGTGTGATTTTGTCAATGAAGTTAGGACTGCTGTTTGTTAAAAGCAATTTTTATGTTTCGAAAATGATCATTGCACTGGAAAATGGGTACTTAATATCTAGCTCAGTGATTTTCCTGTAGACCCAGGCACTTTGTCAGGCTTTGAGCTAGAAAAATACATGAAGTGTTGAATATTTCATGATTATTAAGAATTTGTAAATTTCGTCGAAAATATCAACAAACTGCGTGACTGGCAGCACTGCTTGGGGAATCGTTAAGAGTGCTGTCAGTTTGGCAATCAGTCTCGAAAAGTATCCGGTTAATATAAAAAACCAAAATGGATCAGAAAAAATACCACATAAAAGTTATTCTATTTTAAAAAACTTTTTATTTAACAAAGTAGTTGATTTCCACATATAAAAGTTCAGCACGATTTGATTGATTCGCGTTTTAATTTTGAAAAGGGCGGTACATTTAATTGGAAGAGCTTGGTTGGCAACGCTGGTAATTAAATTCGGTGTTTATGCACGTATTGCCACATTCCATTGTTATTTGTCGGTCGACGCCATCTACGAATATTCGTAGGATGACAGAAATGAACTATTTCATATTGCACCCGAACACAAACGAACAGGTTCGAGTTTCGTTTCGTGTAGTCGGTTGATTTGGGAAAAGTTTTATCCCTGCCGTGAATAGCTAATTTTTAAAAGAATAAAGTGTAGTGAAATAACTAAAAAGTGCATAAACAGTTGTAAAAACAATTACTTCGTGGTAAGTGATAGAAATTAAACGGCATTTGTTGGGTTTATCGACATAAATGTGTGTTTGAATTTGGGTTGTGGTAGCTGGCGTGAAATTTTTTACTTTGCGTCGGGGGTGTGGTGTACGGTGCAACCACGGAGACGGCAGTCTCGCTTCCATTGTGTTTCGTTGTTGTTGCCGCTGCTGCAGTGGATTGAGTGTGTACACATTTGTTTTCATTTTTTTTAGTGTTTAGTTAGTTTTCTTGCTGGATGTTTTTGTAGTTTGATAAGCAGTGGGTCAGTTTGGTATCTACAGCAATTTAAAATTTTTACAAGTCAGGAGTATCTGCAGTTTTGAGATTGCGATACATGCGAAAGAGATATACGTGGGTTTGTTTTTCAAGCTGGTATTAAACAATTTCAACCTTATTGCATGTTGCTTTCAACTTCGACTCGATCGTTTACCTGCATCACACACTCAAAGGTTTGTTACCTGCAGCACCGACGAAGGTAATGGCCACTGTATGATGAATCAGCGCCTAGAGCGTATACTTGTCCGTGCAATGTATGGGTAGAGAGAGATACGCCGCATTCTTGCCTGCTGTTCCAGGCACTCGGCAAACGATGTGTTGATGGTGCAGAAGCGTTGCAGCAGTGGCAACAACCAATGAAATTACTCAAGTGGCAAATCCGATAATGAACAGTGAAGGCAAAGCAATGCCACCAGGGTTGCCAACAGTCTGCAGTAGAGCCAGTAATGTGCATTGCTGTAATATGCTTCTTGGTAATGAGCTGTTTCAGCTCAGTTGAGCTTAGATCGGAAAGTTTGCTTAGGAAAAGTGGGTGTGTTACTTTTTAATGTGTTTGTAAGTCGCCATCGACATAATTTATACATTAGGAAATATTTGAATTCTCTTAATATATATTTCAGGTATTGCTTTCTACAGCACATTTAAGTAGCTTCTGAAGTATATTTGTAATATAGAAATATATACACTTGATAACCTTTGACGCAAGTTGCTTACTGAAATAAATTTTCTTTCTTTGAAGTTGTAAGTTTGATATATCTGATTTGATATGAAAGATTGATGTGAGCGTATCTTTAATCTCTAGGAATGTTAGTAGCATAGGCCGATGTTATGCTGCCGATCAAATGATCGTCGGTCACGGATAAGTTGTTGTTGCTTCAATGTAAAAGAGAAAAATTACGCTCTCCAAATTTTCTCTTTTACATTGAAGCAACAACAATTTTATCCGTGATCGGTGCCCGTGACCGGCAGCATAACATCGCCCATAGTAAAATTAGTAAAGTGTGCCAGTTAGCAGGAATTCTCTCTTCATCTTATACTTATTTTCTGACAGTAAATATCATTATGCTGACAAATGTTAGATTTCATAACCCGTTTGTGCTTCATTAAAATATAAAAAAAGAACAAATATTTGAAAAAATTAAATATGTTGTGCATGATACTGTCGCGCAAATGTAAATTTTGTGCTATTTTGGGGACAACAAAAATAAAAGTTAATCGGACTGACACAAATAAATTAAGACATTGACAATTGCTGCTCAGGGAAATAAGTGTACGTCATCTACCTGGTACACTTTATTAATTTCACTATGGTTGGCAGTTTCTGAATGCTTTCACTGAAAAGTCAATTTTTTAAATACATCTGATATTTTCTAAAGTGCATCCAGCATTATGAAACACTTATAAATTATCTTAATATTATTGAAAGTATATTTAAATTACTGAAGTACTATCAGACAAATACACTTGTATTTCATGACTGGCTTGAAGCGATAGCCGCTTGTTGGCAACTCTGTGCTCGGATTGTGGCTGATTTGCCTGCTTTGGTGCATACTTACGGTGACCAGACGTCCCGTTTTTGGCCGGATAGTCTTGCTTTTTATCAAGCTATCCCGCTAAATTTTCACTATACTTTTGAACCAATCTTCTTGACATTTCTATAACGTCTTACTGTTTTTTAGAAATGGGCCAAAATTATATTTAAACTTGGAATGGAATAAGCATGGGAAAAATAAATTAATAATTCACATAATTGAAACTGCTATGTATATACATATATATATCTCTATATAGATATATTTTTGGAGTAATAGAGTTCTCAGCTTGGTTTAATTAGTCGAGTCTTTCTACTGGACGAATTTGATGGGTGTTGGACAAGTAATCGGCATAAAAACAGTGCACAGAATAAATATAACCCAATTGTTTGAGTTTGCAATTTTCAGATATTTTAGAAATTAGTTACGAAAACGGGCGGACGAACTGGCCAGACTAGGCACAACTAAAAGGCTATCCGCAGAATTTGCTGGCTTGGGTGTCCCACTAAGCACTTGCAAGCTGATGCTGGAGGATGCCGTGACTAAGGCCGCCAACATCGCCTGGGCGGCCTCGGAGACAGGCAAGACAGCGCAACAAATCTGGCCAAAATTGGACTGGATGCGCACCAGAAGTCTGCTAAACCTCAAAAGGGGCGCGCTCAGGGCTGTTGTCGGGGTAATCACTGGGCACTGCATCCTGGGTAGCCACGCAAGAAGGCTAGGGCTGGGCCATCTAGCCAACGATTTCTGCCGTAGCTGCAGAGACGTAGAAGAGGAAGAAACCATCCTACACTTCCTTTGCACCTGTCCTGCTCTTTGCAGGACTCGCAAAAAACACAGGTTTTTACTACACCGCCAACCTAGCCGATATATCAAATGTCGACACCAAAGGCCTAATACGCTTCATTAACTGTTCAGGTTGGTTTGAGACCTACTAAGATGAAGGGGACAACGATCCAGTGGCATCACAATGGGCCTAATTTTGGCCTACGTGCGCTCTCGTAAGGGCCGCCACATCTACCTACCTACCTACCTACGAAAACGACGTGAGCGAAGCCGCGGCGAGTAACTAGTACGTAAATAAAAACTATTTGCGAGTAATACTAAGATAGACATTTTGTCCTTTTACAATGATTTTACTGTGTATTTGCATAATTTGAGTTTTGCTGGGTTTTCTGTGCCGCTTTTAGCTATAGGAGGTCTGGTCACCGTATGTACCTATACTACACACGGCATCATTTCCCTCACAGCGCTGCTTGCGACTTGGTTTCATTTCTTTGGGCCGCTTTTGCTGCTTGCCACGAATTGTACTTTGCCGATTGCGGCTATTTGGTTTCGTCTCTCGGAGTGTAATGGCCGCTCTGGTCGCTGTTTCGTCTGCTAAGCATTTGTGGTTTCAACATCGGTGTCGACTTTAAACGCGAACAACGACGCTTTTGAACGATAAAGAAAAGAAAACACGCAACAATAAATAACAAAATTTAAATACGTGTAAGCAGGAATCTCTGGGGTTTTAAGTCATTATTCCAACGCTGCTTGTGTGCCCGAAGACGCGCTTACCAGCTCTAATTTGTGCGTCTTTGCTGCCGCCGCTGCTGGCGCTCTGTGTAAACAACGGAAATAGCGCACCAATGACTAATGATTTGTTTGTTTATTGTTTGATGTGAAATCGTAAATTGTTGTTTGTTGAAGAAGTGCGTATTTTACAACGCGAACGATTGGTGCCACCTTTGCGCCACAACGCTTCACTGTACTGTTGATGTACATATTACAGTTTGTGGAAATTTCTGGTACTGGCGCTTCCTGTGAACCTCAACTTTACCAGACTTCGGCATTATCTCGTTGTATGCGAGTACAATTAAATATTTAATTTTAAACAAACTCGCAGAAATAACAACACTAGTAACTGCCTTTGGAGCAGGATGCATTTCAATGTGATGGTGATTTAGAGATTTCAACTGCATACGAACCATTTTGAGAATACTATGGGCAAATAGTAGGGGCACAATAGATCAATCCTGGTCTCAGTCCAGTATACCCTTATCAATTCTATTCTTCTATTCTATGGGTCAATATTAGCAGGGTTAAACGAAGAAAATTCTTCAGCCAACACAGCTTTGAAGTCTCGGTGGTAAAAATTTGCCAATATACGATTTGAATTGTTGCTGTATCCACATTTATCAGATTTGCCGTCCTGAATCGCGCATAGTAAGGGTCTACTGAAATATTACGGACTATTTAAATAAATAAATACGAATCCAGCCAAATGTGTTTGGCTTTTGGTTTTCAAGGATTTGTAGATCCACTCTCATTGATTGTAGGGTAATTCTGCGCGCATATGTGATTATCCTGTTCTGCCATCGTAATTTTCACAGTAATATTGCTGTTGTCTACACATGTTGGTTTTGAGTTTCCGCGTGCTGTCGTTGGCCATAATTTGAGAAGATTGTATGCACAATGTTTTCAATTGAGCTGCTCTGTAATTTTCCGAATCAGACAATCCAACCAAGCTTCGTGGCACGGCCGCATTCTAAATAATTGAAATTCACTACACTGCGCAGCTAGTTCTCTTAGCTGCCCTTCCCTTGTCGGCTCTTTGCTGCTTTGGATTTGTCAAAGTGGTTTTCTTGCCTGCCTCTATGCAGCTTTGTTCTGTTCTTCCCCTCCAAAAATAAAAAAAACGAAATTGTACAAACGGAAATTTTAATGAGTTTTCCGTTTTCATTATTTGGATGGATTATTGTCGGCATTGTTTTTTAATCATGATTATTTTCTTTTTCTCCCATTATATTTGCAGGTGTGGTGTATAACGCCTAAATCACCAAGATGAGTTACATGCCAGCGCAAAATCGTACAAGTAAGTTCTAATATGCTGTAATGATTTTAGTATATTTTGAAGTATGTATGTCTAAAATTTGATATGTAACAAAATCGTTGTACTTTTTGACTTCATTTCAACTTTGTATATAATCATCAGATACTAACTTGAAGCAATGTGTTCAATTTATATGTTAATTATGTTTACAAGTTTAAATGTTTTGTTAAGCAATTCTCGCGTTTAACAAATGAATTAAAATACTTGATTGTGGAATTGAATTATTTACCAAACGGACTTGAAACTTTGAAAAGTTCTATGAATTTTTTCGAACTGTCTATAGTTCTATATATCCTCTAGTTTTGTGAAGGAGTATGTGCAATTCCCAGTGTGACGCGTTTTGCAGTATAGGGCAATACTGTTTTGAATAGAATGACCATTAAACCAAAGAATCCTAAAATTTATTAGTGCGGCAGGCTTAGTAGCTTCCTTCCTATAATCGGTAAAAGAAAGCACAATGATACACATTGAACTCAATCATTCTTAATTACGTTTACATAATATTTCGTTAAATTAAAAGAAATTCTAAACGTTTTTAGAAAATGGGAAACATTTTGTTAATATATGTACAGGTAGACCTCGGTTAACACGGTAGTTACGTTCCTGGAAAATGCCGTGTTAAACGAAACCGTGTTAACCCATTGCTGCCTAATGGGTAAAATTGTACCCATGAAAACTGACTTTTTTAAAAAAATCACAGAAAAGTTCGTGGTAGAGATATCTCAAAATCATTGATAGGGATGGTTGAGGTAAAGATGGAACTACCTTAGTCTAGTGGAGGTCACACTAAAATTCCGCCATCTAGCTAGAGTTACCAGACTCCAAAAATTGTGAATTTTCCGGAGGTGGAAAATCTGGCGAAACGTAGTGGCCCTAGAACCTCACAAAAATCTGCCTCCTAACTCACCTGTAAACAATACTTCTTTTATTCACGTGTTTAGCTGATCACTTCAAAAAGTATGGAAAAAAGCTACCATTGCTGCCTAAGTAACGTGCAGAGATAGAAAGCTGAAATCTTGTTTCTGATCATTTTGGCTCAATTCCAGGTCGTGTATGATTGAATGATGAATTTGATGAATTTTATCAAAATCGTATGGGCGGAACTGGTACCCGGCAGCAATGGGTTAAGCAAGGTCTACCTACATGTACATAAATAATTGTTTGAAACATGCATATGAATAATTAAAGTGAGGTCTTTTGGTTTCAATACCGTGTTAAAATGTGTCGCAAAATGTGAACCGTGTTAGAACGAGGCCGTGTTATCCGAGGTACGTGCTAAGCGAGGTCTATCCGTATATCATTTTGCACCCTCTTTTAGTATCGAGAGCATTGTAGTAGGAAGTTTGATGCAATTTTGTCATTTTTCAATTAATTGAACTTGAAATGCATTGTCGTTGAAATGATGATTCAATTTGCCGAGTTTTCGTGGCGGCCAAGCTGCCAACATTGAAAGCATAATCCGCGGAAAGTATTCCACTTCACTGGTGGAATCTTTCAATTAAAAAGGACTAGAAGCGCGCGTAATGCAGTGAGAAATGCTTTTGAATGCAAATTTTTGAATTTTTCAAGCATTTTGAAAGCGCCTGATTGCATTTTTTAACTTTGATTTTGTAATTTTTGTTTTATGTTTGCGAACGCCAATGATTGCGAGGGTGGCAAGCGCAGAAAAAGGAATTTAAATTGTTTGCATTAGGGCAGCGAAGAGCGAAATAAAGCAAAATGCAATATTATTGAGTCATCGTCACGCTGCTGCCGCTCCGGCTGCTGTGCGTGCTTTGGCCGCGGCGCTGCACTCGAAGTCGATTTTGCCGACTGGCATTTCAATTTTCGCATTTCCGTGGAATGATTTCGATGGTGCGACGTGCAGCAGCATAAATGGCGCAGAGTTGTTGTTGGCTGGTGGCTGGTCCGTGCGTGTGGCGGTGGGTGTGGTAGCTGGCGTGGATTGAAAAGTGGCGCGCGGAAACTGCAGTCGGCAGTCGGCGGCCACCCGTCACTACCGCTGAGCGGCTGCCTGCTACCATTGAACATGTTGAAGTGCACTTGAATGCTGTAATTTAGTGGAGGCATATTGCTGCTGCTGCTGCCGCTCTTCGAAAAGTTGAGAATGTTGCTTTGAGCTGTAATTCACACCACAAAGACGCCTTTGCGCCGCACGCCGAGGTTTGCTTTTCGAATTTAAGTGCGGATAGTATTTTTTGCTGCCACTTCATTTGCATTTCGCAGTACCCTTTGACGGCGAAGTGACTGCTGGACTGTCTGCCTTTCTGGCGTATAAAGCGACGTCACTGACAGTACTACAGTACAGTTCGTGCAATGGCAAAAGTGCTTGCACGCGCGTGCTGCACTGCGGCCACGCTCAAAGGCGCGTGCTTCTTTCTTTTGAGCCGAAAGTTGCCTTCGCATCCTATTGGCTGCGCGGGAGCGCCTAAGCTTGAGGCAAAGGTCCAGTTGGTAAGTGCGTCTCAACAGTTATTAGGCAAAGGTGTGATAAAGACCGCCAACCATTTCTGCGCACTGAGGCCAGTCGTTGACTGCGAGTGGCCGTACTTCCGTCTTAGAAGTTCGCCTCAAAAGTTGATTCGAGCTTGCTTGTGCCACAAAGGTGTACTTCCTTTGTGCTGCCAACAGCATGACGTCCTATGTTCATTTATGCTTTGACGATGCCCTGCTGCTCTGTCGAGGCAGTCGCTGGCGAATATCCCATTTCGCCATTATCGACTTTGCTACCGTATTTACACTTTTTCCTGCTAAATATCTATCACAGTGGGGAGTGGAGGGAATGTGTAGAAATTGAATTTACAGCATTTTATGCGTACAAATGGTTTTTGCATCAGCAAAATTGCGCTTTTCCCACTAACACATACATTCTCACTCGCTTTCGAGTACTTCCATGCGTCAAGTCTGCGTTTGGTATTAACTCTGTGCCTGCAGTGTTCGGTTAGACATGGACTTTGCAGATTGTAGAAGTTGTCATTGTTACTGCAGAAATGAGCGACATTTTGCGAACACATTACACAAAAGGAGTGACCATACGCCATACTCTTGCGTCGAGATGCACTGAATTACAATCGTATGTTCTAAAAAGTTGCGAGAAGTTTCAAAGCTTTTTGTTGTCCAGTTACTTTATGTTCTAGGGCCAGAAATAGGCTCGCTCGGTAAACGGAAGCGAATATTGTACAGGAGTACTAGAATCTGATATATATCAACTGTCTGTCCGTCCAAAACTCTGCATATGAGCATTTAATTTTATACGTATTCGCTCGTCTGTCTGGCCATCTTTCAGATGGTTGGGCGCATGATGGTACCCTAGCTATGGTCACCCCGTTGCGCATACTCCTGTGACGCTGCTGTTTGCTTTGGCTTGCCGTCGCAGCCCAGCGCACTTCCGTGTTAATGTTATGGACAGAGCGACAGCGGAAAAAAGGCAACTGAACTACCCTTTGTCAACGCAATACGATGCCTTAATGCAGTGTGACGGCTGCTGCTGCTGCTGATGGGTAGCTGACTGGTGGGTGTCTGCATGGTCGCCAACAACCACCAGCATGACCGACCAGTATCCGTCTGCCCATCTGGCTGTCTGTCGCTGCCTTTTTGTCTATGCACAATATCTATGACTGTGGCGCTCGATGTCTTTATATTTTTTTGCTCGCTTTGTAATCGGGATCCTCGTTTTGTTATTGTCTTCAATGGTTATTGTTGTCGAGTTTTTGTTGTTTTGGCGTAATAATATGGTCATAATAATGCCATGTTGCTGCCGCTGTTGGCGTTTCGTTTCATTCGTTGGTGCACGCCGTTTTTTACGCCTTGTTGCTTCATCATTTGGTTTCCTTCTTCACTTCGAATTAACGCTTTGCATGGTGATTTGTCTTTTGTTGTCGTTCATTTGTCGTTTGTCGTTCAAATGTAGCATTTTCTTTTTCTTTCTAAGCCAGATTGCTGTTTGAGTCTGCTTTTAAATATTTTCAATTTGAAACAGAACAATTTTGATTTAAATTTGATGGATCTTTAATGGCTGAATGGTGCATGCGGTATTTTATTTATCAAAATCTTGCACTTTAAATTGAATTTCCCCCTTAAAATGAACACTTGATAAGCGACCGTTTGTCGAGTGCAGCTTTGTTAGTGCGAATATGAAATGCTGAATCGCAATCACATTAATGCATCTCCCTCCTTAAATGTCAACGATTCAGACATTAATCCATTAGATGGAATTCGTTTGTGGCTTGCAGTGGCATTGCAATACTTTTCCTCGGCATAATGGCAGCAAAACTTGAAGAAAATTCAATGCTTAATGCATTTCCTCAAGATAGAAGTATTGGTTCGTGGTGACTCCGGAGCATTGCATAAATCAATTCACGTCTCAATAATACATTTTGACTATCGTTAAATTTTTATACATTCGTTTCTTAAATTATGTAAGAAGTAAATTATTCATATATAAAAAAAAGGTTCTTTACTTTTATGTATAGTTATAAGAATGTTTGTCCTGATATATATTATATGTTTAGTAATTTAAAATTTTGCTTTTCCTCTTCGTTTTGCAAGTGTCCCACAACAACCAATACAATCCACCGGATCTGCCTCCGATGGTGTCGTCCAAGGAACAAACGCTGATGTGGCAGCAGAATTCATACCTCAGCGATTCGGGTATTCATTCCGGTGCTGTCACCCAAGTCCCGTCGCTGTCCGGCAAGGAGGACGAAGAGATGGAGGGTGATCCGCTCATGTTCGATTTGGATACGGGTTTTCCACAGAATTTCACGCAAGATCAAGTTGACGATATGAATCAGCAGCTAAGCCAGACTCGTTCGCAGCGTGTCCGTGCCGCCATGTTCCCGGAAACGCTGGAAGAGGGCATTGAAATACCATCGACACAATTCGATCCACAGCAGCCGACCGCTGTGCAGCGTCTCTCGGAGCCATCGCAGATGCTGAAGCACGCCGTGGTCAATTTGATCAACTACCAGGACGATGCCGAGTTGGCTACGCGCGCCATCCCCGAATTAATAAAGCTGCTGAATGATGAGGATCAAGTGGTGGTGTCGCAGGCCGCCATGATGGTACACCAGCTGTCGAAGAAGGAGGCTTCGCGTCACGCCATCATGAACAGCCCCCAGATGGTGGCGGCGCTCGTGCGTGCCATTTCCAACAGCAACGATCTGGAGAGCACCAAGGCAGCTGTTGGCACGCTGCACAACTTGTCGCATCATCGTCAGGGTCTGCTGGCCATTTTCAAGAGTGGCGGCATTCCCGCTCTGGTGAAGCTGCTTTCTTCGCCGGTGGAGAGCGTGCTCTTCTATGCCATCACGACTTTGCATAACTTGCTGCTCCACCAGGATGGCTCTAAGATGGCTGTGCGCTTAGCTGGTGGCCTACAGAAGATGGTCACCCTATTGCAGCGCAACAACGTAAAGTTTTTGGCCATTGTCACCGATTGCTTGCAGATTCTTGCCTACGGCAACCAGGAGAGCAAACTGATCATTCTGGCATCGGGCGGCCCAAACGAATTGGTGCGCATTATGCGCTCTTACGACTACGAGAAACTGTTGTGGACCACTTCGCGTGTTCTGAAGGTGTTGTCGGTGTGCTCCAGCAACAAGCCGGCCATAGTGGATGCTGGCGGCATGCAGGCGCTGGCCATGCACCTGGCCAATCCATCGCCCCGTCTGGTGCAGAACTGCTTGTGGACACTGCGCAATTTGTCAGACGCCGCCACCAAGGTGGAGGGACTAGAGGCACTGCTGCAGTCGTTGGTGCAAGTGCTTGCTTCGACCGATGTGAATGTGGTGACATGCGCCGCGGGCATTCTCTCCAATTTGACTTGCAACAATCAACGCAATAAGGCGACTGTCTGCCAGGTAGGTGGCGTGGATGCATTGGTGCGCACCATTATAAATGCCGGCGACCGTGAAGAGATCACTGAGCCGGCTGTTTGTGCGCTGCGTCACTTGACATCGCGCCATGTCGACTCGGAGTCGGCACAGAATGCAGTTCGTTTGAATTATGGACTTTCGGTGATTGTGAAGTTGTTGCATCCACCGTCGCGCTGGCCACTAATCAAGGCCGTGATTGGCTTAATACGCAATTTGGCTCTGTGCCCGGCCAATCATGCGCCACTGCGCGAACACGGTGCAATACATCATTTGGTGCGTCTGCTGATGCGCGCCTTCCAGGACACCGAACGTGTAAGTAAAGTCTTTTGAAAGATGGAAATGTGATTAATTGAATTGTGTTATTGTTTGCAGCAACGTTCTTCGGTTGCTACCACTGGGTCTCAGCAGCCGTCTGCATACGCGGATGGCGTCCGTATGGAGGAAATTGTCGAGGGTACTGTGGGCGCATTGCACATTTTGGCGCGTGAGTCACACAATCGCGCGCTCATACGTCAACAGTCGGTCATACCGATATTTGTGCGCTTGCTTTTCAATGAAATCGAAAATATTCAGGTAAGTAGTTCGCAACTGCTACGCACTTAGCGAGTAGTTAACATGAACTGTAAGTAATTTCTAATTTTGCTTGCAGCGTGTTGCTGCTGGAGTGCTTTGCGAGCTGGCCGCCGACAAGGAAGGCGCCGAAATTATCGAGCAGGAGGGTGCCACAGGCCCACTCACCGATTTGCTACACTCGCGCAACGAAGGAGTGGCCACTTACGCCGCAGCAGTACTTTTCCGCATGAGCGAAGACAAGCCGCAAGATTACAAGAAGCGTCTCTCGATCGAACTGACCAATTCGTTGCTGCGCGATGAGAACAACATCTGGGGCAATGCCGATCTGGGCATGGGCCCAGATTTACAGGTGAGCGCCGCGAACAGCTGCCGTTTTTCGTGCAGCGCGTGTTCGTCTTGTGAACTGCTCAAGCGGCTGCTGCGTAAATATTGCTTATCTTTGTGAGCTTAGCTGAGTCCATTAGGTTATTACTACCTGTATCCATATCGCATTGCTACGATGAGCTGTAAATATGAGTAAATGTTTTGGTCTCCATTCTTCATTTACATATTTATTTATTATGAGTTTTTCGATGTGAGTGTAAGTGCAAGCGGTTTGCATAGTGTAAATATGACTAGAGGCGGTAGTTGTTTATGTTTATATTCCACTGTCTATGCTTTTTAGTTGTTATCTTGATTAAGGACATTTTTTTAAAGACTTAAAATAATCAACTTTGCAATTTGAGGGACGGTTTGGCATTGAAAAAGAACGATTTGGTCTCACATTAGGCCCGCGCGGCTAGCAGGATGTGTAGAGCTCTGGTTGGTAGTAAATTTGTTTTTGTAGATTCTTTGGGAACGTAAACTATACAAAAGAAAACACTCTTAGCTTACTCGCTACACCTTAGTTAGTTTTTTTACAATATTTTTCACCATTTGTTTGTTTTTTGCAATAATTATTTACACAGCAACTATTTTTCGCATAGTTTTAGTTATTGCTTTAGTTTCACATTATATTAATTTTATTGTTTCTTCTTCTTTGTTTCTTTCATTTTCGTTTTTGCGTACGATTGTGACTTAATCTACAACTACTACAACAAAACCAACAACAAAAAAATTGTACTATGTAATCTCACAATCTCAATAACAACAAAACGACACCGTTGAACAAATCACCGTTTGCTGACAAATCCCCATCACACACATCTACTCACACCTTCCACCTGTTACTCCCCACCCATCACCACCACAATCACTATTATCACGTCCACCTTTCAATCCACCTACGCTCCTTTGGAAAAAACAATTGTATCCTCTAACCACTTTTTGCAATCTTTGAATGCAATGCAGGATATGCTTGGGCCAGAACAAGCATATGAGGGCCTCTATGCACAAGGCCCGCCGAGCGTACACAGCTCTCACGGAGGTCGAGCATTCCAGCAAGGTACGTATGACAAGTTGCAAGCCATTGCGATTGTTAAATTTACGATTTTACGTTACGGTTTCGGTTGACCATAACTATCGTTCGTTGCGGCAGCATGTAGCGTTCGTTTAACCCAAGCAAACAAAAAAAAAACAACTAAATTAAACTCACAACCATAATCGAGAGAATTTTTGCAGATACAATTTACTTCCCCCGCTACCTTCACACCAAACACCATTCATCATCTTTCACTTATTAGAAAATATTCCTCGCTCCTGTTTGTACGTCCCCATCCCCCACGTTTCAAGCTAAACTTACAACTACAGTATGGAAGTGCAACCGAAACATGTTGCTTCTAATTAAATCTGTACACTCACCTGTTAAAGTGCACCACTAATTCCCGAATACCAATCACACCGCATCAACCACTCCATCACATCCATTGTTCAGATGTAGCAAACTGTGCAGGCAACTCAAGCAACGACACTATCTGGTTTGCTTGCACAGCCAAGCGCACGATTCACATATCAAATTAATATTTCACCAAAACACAATTGTCCATATTACAATTTGCATTTTCTTCCAACGTAACCACAAAATCCCTTGTTACATTTTACATTATACTGGTTTTATTTAAGTCTCGTCTGCAGTCGTGTCCAACATTTATTTGAAATCTTCCACAACCCGAATTTCTTAAGTTGACATTTTGTACACCAATTTCAAGTCGTTCAAGTAAATTGAATAGGTGTCATCTAGCAATTCGAGAATCAGAAACATATTCTGTAATCGGAAACTTTATTTGATAAAATACGGAAACTCTGCTCAGGTGGATTGATTTGTCAAGCTTTTGCTGAGACCACTAAAAGGTTCAACTAGGATTCGAGCTCAAATATTCACCGTACCGAAATGTGTAAACACGAATGTTGTAAACATTGGCCAAAAATAGTTCGATGCTTGGACTTGATATAGACATTTTGGCATCGTTTTCAAATATAATAACTTGTTTGAATTGCTAGATTTCAGCCGATCTTTAGCCCACAAATCAGTTGTTGAACTTGTGTGCTTGATTTGATATGATAACTTCCCCCTTGTGTCATTAGTTTTCTTACTTTGGTGCCTTTGCATTAAGAATGATTGTAGGATTCAACCACGCTAGTGCCACTTTAGTAAGACATGTAGTTTTTGCTCACCAAACCGATCCAAACCAACTAGTAGACCATCGCTAACCATTTCATTCACTCATTCATGCCACACGCTACCAAATCAAACTAAACTAAACCAAATCAAACCCAAACCAACCGAACCAAAGATGCAGTGTACGAGTAGACTTATTGTCCTAACAATAATATAACCAACGTTCTCTCTCTTTTCTTTTTCTCTCTATTCTACCCGCTCGCTCGCTTGTACGCCCGCTCGGTAAAAATAAAACAAAAATTAAACAAAATCGAAAAACGTGCGGATGATGCGATATTTGTTCTTTTGTTGTGTGTTTTGTTTTTGGTCCAAACTGCCAACCAAAACCATTACAGTTAAGCCAGCCTAACATATATCATCACTAAAACATAATCCAACCTCTGAACATTGAACTTTGCAACATGAACATTTTACCGAAACTTACAAAATCGCAAAAAAAATACAAAATAAAAAAGTGAATTATTAAACAAAAACTTAAAGCTGCAAATATTTACAATAACAAATAGCCAAAAACCTGAACAACAACCAAAAGTATTCAGCAAAAAGTAGCCGTTGTAGTCAGTAAGATTTTCGAATTTCGCATCACAATCCAACCACTCTACATACATACAAACGAAACGAATCGTACCGTAGCATTGCCCCGCTGAGTGTGCGACCTTATTTGCACCTTAAGCCAGTCAGCCGGTTTGGGCGAACGGCGTCCGCTTTGTGCGCAAACCAAACTGAAACATTTACCTAGGTGATTGAACATTTTTTGTGCCTTTAACAGTTATTTTCCTTTGATTTCGTTTTGGTTTTCCAACTGCTAAGTTCCATTTGATTTCTTGCTACTTTCCGTGCTGTAAAATGAAATTTGTTTAATTGATTTTCATACACAATTTTGATGCAATGCTTTGTATGTGATGATTTATTATTTATGTATTGTCATGATTTGCGATTTTTACTGAACGCAAGTAAAAAAAATACGAACTTTTTTGAAAAACAGCACAATTTTAATGTTTCGGCGTACACATTTTCTGTTTAATTAGGAAAGTAAAACAACTATGTGATCAAAAGTGGTACTAAAAGTTTACTAAATTAAGGAAATTTACTGAACGTAATATTCACTGCACTTGCATGCACTTTGTATCGTTTTTGTTTCTTTTTGTGCATGTTGTCACTGTTGTGAATTCGCCCATAACTGCAAATGATCTATTTAAGGTTTTTTAGAGAAATATTTGGGCAGATTTCATAATTAGTTTGAAATCTTGAGTCTTTTACTGCGGCAATAATATTTACAGAACAAATTTAACTACTTGAAATTGAACAAGAAACTCATTCTCCGAAAGCTGGGTGTGGTTACAGTTTTGATGCGATTGTTAGAACTGTGAAGAACTGTCATCAGTAGCATGAAATTAATTCTAGACAATTCGATTTCTTTATCATATGTAAACGGTTTAAGATTCTCTATTGCTCAATAAGTAAAGGCAAATTTCTGAAAGCAAATAATGGCTTATGAAGAAACCTCCACGAGTCACATGTGCAACATGAGTGATGCGAGAATCGCGCAGTGTATGGCCCGCAGCCTGATAACGAGGCAAAATTTGTACACGGGTGAAAGGCTCATTGGTGCTAGTACGCCATTGAAAATCGGGTTACAGAGAAGGGATTAAATAGATTGGGAACGACTGGCTTAAACACACTTTCTTAGGTGAGAGCTGTACCGAGTTGAATGATTTTTGTTTTAGCTCAGTTGACAGGAGCCTAGAAGTGACCATTAATTTGAATTATTTTTAGTTATAATTTCCATATAATTATGATGAATAATGATATTTGTTCAACTTGCACGGACTTTACACTCAACTAAAAAAAGAAGTGTGTCCGTGCAAAAAAAACAAAGTTTTTGTTTTTGCATTTTGCATGCGTTTGCATTGCTGTGATAATCGCATTTATATAGCGACACTTGTTGCAGACTTTCAGCAGTACCGATGCGTTGCTTACGGCGTGCTCCTTTGCGTTTTGTACTAATTGTTTTTCCACACTCTCCGCAGGATATGATACTCTACCAATAGATTCCATGCAAGGTCTGGAGATCAGCAGCCCAGTGGCAGGCGGCGGCAGTGGAGGCGGCAGTGTGCCACCGAGCGGCGCTCCAACATCACCGTATTCCATGGATATGGATGTTGGCGAGATTGACGCTGGCGCATTGAACTTTGACTTGGATGCAATGCCAACGCCACCCAACGACAACAACAATCTGGCCGCCTGGTATGACACCGACTGTTAGAGTGTGTTCGTACAGCAACTAAAATTTAAATCTATATCACACACATTACACGCTACACATTTGTGTAGTTTTACGGTAAAATTAATAATAATAATAAAAAAAATATTTTGCTAGCTGTAAGTGAAATATCAACGTCGAATTTTAACAAAACTTAATGCTTATGAAAGAAAGTTATGACAAGTGGCAGAAAGGAAAATGCAGCGTACAAGCAGCCAGAAGCCATCGACTTCCACTGGACTAAATGTTTTACTCGAACGAATTGAATTGGGTAGAGTGCGCAAGAAAAACAACGGAACAGAGCAAACGCAGCAGTCCAACTACTGGGCTTGTCGCAATTCCGGCTGCAATACGTTACCCATTTAATGCACTTTAATATTCAACAATACAACAACAAGCGTAACGGCAACAAGCGTAAATTAATAAAGCGTTCTTGATTTAATGGCTACTCCCCATACATACATTGATTCACATAATCTCCTTTGCATACTTGACTAACTTGATATCTGAAATACAGCAAAATCGAAAATAAATAAACGTATGAGAATATTTGCAATGGCGGCTGTTTCATTTATGGTGGGTTAATGGTAAGAATACCTTTAAGTATGTCAAAAGTCGGCGTCATTTTTGGTAAAAATATCTTCCTGGGAATGAAAAATTCCTAAAAACCATAAAAGAATTTCCGGTATGGGCAAGTGGAACTACATATTGTGACGTCGTAGTGAGAAAAAGTGGGTCATAGTATCTGGGACATCCCTAGTGGATGAACTTGAGTCCAATAAGCAATGGTGTAACACTTGATGACAGGATGTGTTCCATCTTTAATCCAATTGGCCGTATTGGTTAATGATAATCTTGGTACATCACATAAACGAGTTATTGTGTGACTAGCAATGAGTGGCACCTACTACTCACTCAACTGGCCATAAAAACCCGTTATCGGATTATGGCCTGCCGCAAAACTTCTCTCTAGGCGCCTCTGCTTTGCGCGCGCCTTCTCCAGTTGGTCACACCAAGAGATAACAGGGCCTCTTCAACTTGGTCCTTCCACCGGAGCCACAGCCTCCCTCTTCGCCGTCGACCTCCAACCACCGCATCGAACACCCTTTTCGCCGGAGCTTCGTAGTCCAAACGAAAACGGAACAGAAAACAGCTACAGTAGTTAGTGTATTTAACCCTCCAAAAAATATTTTTGGGTCAGTTTGACTAACCGCAGAAGTAAAAATTTACTTTAAATATAGAAAATATTTGTTTATGAGCGCTGACGAGAGTTAACATCTCTGTCGTGTGTAGGCGAAAAAATTCTCGTAGTTGCCTGAGTTATAGAACCAAGATTTGCAAAAGTCGATCTCATTTCAATTTTTTTCGTTTTCGATCGTTTTGCCTTTAATAATACAGTACTTAACGAAAAATAAATAAACACACTCAACTGTTAAATTTACAACTGTTTAGTTTGCAATTGAAAGGTCAGATTAATTGACTTTCTGGAAATAAAAGAAATTGTTAGAATTAATTGAAAATTAAGTATGTCGACGTCTTTAAAATAACTTTGAAAATCATCAGTTGAGTTCAAAACAATGGTTTAATAGATTAAATTGAAAAATTGCAAATTTGTCATAGCTGTTGCAAAAAGGGGCAAATTGCATTGGTGTGTTCGTGTTGGCAACACTGCCATCACCCACGGTGAGTAGTTTTTGACGTTAGTCATACTCGCCGAGGAGGAGAAAAATTCCAATTGTGCTGCGATCTGCGGGCCAATTATTGTTTTAATAAATTTTCGCAGAAACCCAATGAATATTTGCATCGTGGAACGGCAATAAGTGAAAAGTGCAAACGGTCGAGACAACGCTGAACAGATTGCTGTGATTCGCAAGTGAAGAACGGCAGCGCAAGAACACAGAAATGGATAGCAAAGGACGCAATGTCATCGTTTGCGATAATGGGACCGGTGTATGTATTTTCCAACGCTGCCACCACCCAAAGGTGCAGACGGTTAGAGTGGCAATTGCCAATTCGACGGTTGTCTGTGGCCGCATCGCCAACTCTGCATTTCCATCAAAGCGGCTCTGGGTGTTGGGCACTTGGATTGGATTGTTGTTGTAATGGCGTTCCGGCGACGAGTGTGGTGGCGGAAGAGGAAACAGTGCAGATGGCACAGATTTTCCTGTTGTAGCAGTGGCGGATTGGCCAATGAATGACAATAGTTGCGGATAGTTGTCTATAATTCGTGGAGATTCGTGACCACAAAGCCAGCGACCACGCCCAGCAATTGCCAAGCGTCCGGTTTCATGCGCTTAAAATTCGAGAGTACACGCAACGACCTCGACGGGCGCTATAGCTGCGTTGTCGCTTTCTGTGCGTTGTTTCGTTTTTTTGCTGTGACGGTGATGAGCTGGTATGGATTACTCATGTCGCGGATCCAACAAGCGACGACGGCAGTGCTTCGTTATCGTGCTGCGCGCGTTGTTATCTAAGCTTTCTGTAACATTGTTTGGGAGGGGGAGCTGGCCACCAAATGGTTTCTACAATAGTCATGTCTTTGATAAGCAGCATTAGGGTAAACGCAGCTGTCGATTCGAGCAGCCGATTTAGCAGCATTTCTGCGCCGCCACACATGTGAGGCCAATTGCTGCGAGGTAACAAACTCAGGATTGAAGAGGTGTCAGTATGCAAGAGGAATAAAGGAACAATGCCCGGAGACAGTCTAAAAAGTGGGGCAATTCTGATTTTTAAAAGGGCCAAGTAGTAGGCGTGGGAGAAACGCTATGTCGAAATGCTACTTGCGTTGTGTTGCAATGTTCAAAAATATTAGATTTGCGAAAAACTTTAAAATCGCCGCATAGTAGTGAAAGTATTAGAATGGTGCTTCTCAAATAAGTCGCCAAACCTTTTATCTGGTGCTTCCATCAAAGACATTTTTGTCGACTAGACCTATTAAAAATTGTAAAAGTAGTAGACATATTTTTCTGTAATTTTAATTTCGATTCTGATTTTTAACAAATTCCTATAAATTTTTTTCCAGTTTGTGAAATGTGGTTACGCCGGCAGCAACTTTCCCGCGCACATTTTCCCTTCGATGGTGGGCAGACCCATCATACGTGCTGTGAATAAAATCGGTGACATCGAAGTGAAGGCAAGTATTACACTACAACAGTGCACAGCAAAAGAATCTGTAAATTTCGAAATTCGTTTAAACGCTACCCCGAGCTCTACAACAATTTGTGCGGCAGCACACTGCACCAATTGTTGCTGAGTCCTCGGGCGCAAATATTAGCAGTTGAATATGGACTACTGAAGCAACTTTGCAATAGCATTGCCCATGTTCAGTTCTACGTATTCAAGAATATTTTGTTAAACAACGAAAACACTTTAATCAAACGTCTGTTCTTACGAATTTTTCTGTTCTTTTTTATTACTTTTTTAAATAAATATTTTTACAGGATTTACATGTCGATGTAAGTCTCTAGTTGTAGAAATAAATACCAATTGTAACGCTAAAAAACAAACATAACACTGCAAAATAAATTAGCCCAAAAAAAAAGAACTAAAACGCAATGCATTTAATGCGCCCAAGCCAAGTGTCCCCAGAATTGATACCGAAATGCTTACTTGAACAGCGCGTTCTAGTATGTCCTCAATCGAAGCGCACTCAAGTACGGACCTTTGTTTTTTATTACTGCCTTGCAAACGCCCTCACCATATTTTACACATAATTGTACAGTTTTCCTTTTGTTAAATTTTTCGTTGTTATGTTTCAGTTGATTTTTTAATATGCCTTTTCGATTTTTTTCGCCGTTTTGTTTTTTCATATGGAATGTTGGCATTTAAACTTTTTCATGTTCTTTTTCGATGTTAATCAGGTTGATATTGTTTACTTGTTGCTATCAAAGCGTTTCTACTAACAAGTTGTGCGCATGTTAATGTTTCAAATCAATTGCTGTTGTTTAGAATAGTAAAGTTTTGGATTTTCAATTTAACAACTAACAAGGGAGTGCAGGGAGGTAGTGCGAACGCGAGAGATACATTACCAGTACACTTTTAAAAGCGGTTAGGCTCAGTTACTACTCAAATACTTCCAGCATGGCTGAAGTTCCCCTGGGCAAATGATCAATTCAAGCTGAGTTTTCGGCATGAAACCCGATCTGAGCAATCTCGAGATGAGACGCAAAAATTGGGACACCAAATTCGAATTTCTTGAAGCGCAGCGTATCGATTTTGTTTGTGAACAGCTCGAATTAGATTATTAGTAAATTTGTATTGACTTTTGAATTTTGGACTGAAAAAATATTGTTTTCAAAAATACAAAACTTTTGGGATAGGGGAATGCGCATAAGAATTTGTAAAGCATTTCCATTGTCTGTTGTCTAAGCCTTTGAATTAAAAGGAAAATGAAGGCATTTGATGAAATTTCCTTGCTCTGAAAGTAAGTTGAAATTAAAATGTTTATATTAATCAATCAATTAATCAATAAAATGCACACTCCAGTGTCGCCTACACCTAAACTTGTCTGAAATCGATTGCCAATTTGTCGATTTAATACGAATTCCATAAACAAGATTTTTAAATATCGGGGTTTTCAATAGTGCCAACCGCAAGCTGCCTAAAGTCATTAACCAAGTCACACCTGTATTAGAAAAATAACTGTAAATCTGATTAAAAACTTAAACGAAGTTTCTTAATTGTGGGCAAATTCTATGCTTATATGTTTTTCGCCAATTTGTGCAGCCAGCAAACGCTCATAATGCCAAAAAGTATTTTCCTTAAATTAAAAATAATGTCACAACATAAAGCAGTATCATCATTTGACCCTTTGCCTCGCTGAGCCGTTCTGTTTTCATGCGCATTGTTCTGTGTTTTCAGTAATTCCTTAAACGTTTCAATTTGCGCCTCCATGTGCCCTGCGCATCCCGTACACATTTGTTTTTGCTATATCGGTTTCGCAAAACTTTTACAGGATCTGATGGTCGGCGATGAGGCGTCGCAGTTGCGTTCGCTGTTGGAGGTCTCGTACCCCATGGAAAACGGTGTGGTGCGTAATTGGGAGGACATGTGCCACGTGTGGGACTACACGTTCGGTCCCAAGAAGATGAACATCGATCCTAAGAACACAAAAATCCTGCTGACAGAGCCGCCAATGAATCCGCTAAAGAATCGGGAAAAGATGATAGAGGTAAAGTGATTGTTCTGTGATTGCGATTGCTGCAACAACTAATACTCCTGCGGCTTGCCGATTGACACAGGTCATGTTCGAGAAGTACGGCTTTGACTCGGCCTACATTGCCATCCAGGCGGTGCTGACCTTGTACGCGCAAGGTCTTATATCCGGCGTGGTGATCGATTCGGGCGACGGTGTGACGCACATCTGTCCGGTCTACGAAGAGTTTGCCTTGCCGCATTTAACCAGGCGCCTGGATATCGCCGGTCGCGATATTACACGCTATTTAATTAAGGTAAACAATTGTTGAGCTTTTGTTTTGTAATGTTCTTATTTTAAGGTTACTTTTTTCTTGCAGTTACTTTTACTACGTGGCTACGCTTTTAATCATTCCGCTGACTTTGAAACTGTGCGCATGATGAAGGAGAAGCTCTGCTACATCGGCTACGACATTGAGATGGAGCAGCGTTTGGCGCTGGAAACCACTGTGCTCGTGGAGTCCTATACGGTGTGTTGACATAGACATAGACAGTAGTTTTTTTAACTGTCCATTACTAATGTGTGTGCAAAATTACCGCAGCTGCCCGATGGGCGTGTGATAAAAGTAGGCGGCGAACGTTTCGAAGCGCCCGAGGCGCTCTTCCAACCACACTTGATCAACGTGGAGGGTCAGGGCATTGCCGAGCTGGTGTTCAACACAATACAAGCGGCCGACATTGACATGCGTCCCGAACTGTACAAACACATTGTGCTCTCTGGTGGCTCAACCATGTATCCAGGTCTTCCCAGTCGCTTGGAGCGCGAAATAAAGCAGCTGTATTTAGAGCGCGTGCTAAAGAATGACATAGACAAATTGGCGGTGCGTAGCGAATAAACACACTGTTCTTTTTCTTTTAGAGTTATTGCTTTTTAATTTTCGTATTGCAGAAATTCAAAATTCGCATTGAGGACCCTCCACGACGAAAGGATATGGTTTTTATTGGTGGTGCTGTCCTAGCTGAGGTCACTAAAGATCGCGACGGGTTCTGGTTGTCAAAGCAGGAGTACCAGGAGCAGGGCCTCAAAGTATTACAAAAGCTGACCAAAGGCACGCCGTAGTATTAATTGCCAACGAATCCAATCAACGACATTCAAGTCAAGCGACATTTGAGCGTTTCATTTTTTGCTGTCTTTATTTAAATTCTCCTAGTTTGAACAAAGTAAAACATGGCAAAGATACCAGCTCCATTGATGACAAACACCAACAAATAATGTAGTTTAGATTATTTTTGGCCGTCCATGTCGGCTGCGCAAAGACTTTTATGCTAAATTTTTCACAAATCATTTGCCTTTTGTGCGCTGTATTCATTTGTTGCCTTTTCTTCGGCGGCGTCTTAACATAATGTTGAAGTGTCGATGAAGTTAACTTTATTTAAAAGCAAAAAAAAAAAATCCAAAAAAACGTGCAGTTAAATAAATGCATTTAATTTTTACATGATACTTTGTACGTAAATAGTTAACAATGGTAACAATGCTATCTTAATTCCGTTTTTTAATTTGTAAAAGTCGTGCAAGTTTTTGTATCCCAATTTTAACTAATTAATTGCACCTATTTCTAAACTTTATCTGTAATTTTGAAAGCGAAAATCAAGTATTTTTCTCTAAAATATTTTGTAAGCTTTTGTTTTATTTGCGGCCTTAAGTAGAGTGGAGAAAATTTGTCACTTGGACAATGGTCATACTTTCATTGCTTATCAATTAACTGATTTTCATGTTGCTTAAAAGTTTTTTCTTGTTTTCTTGCGCCATCGCTGCCCACTTACTGCCTATTATTTGCACCTTGATCAGTAGCAAATTTTGTTTATTCACTTTTAGTTTGCAAGATCCAATTAAATCTTCCTGCTAGTTTAGCGCGTTATGCAATTCGCGCGCTAAAACCACTCGTTATGCAGCAGTCTACGCAATTTTTTAGTCATAACATTGAATTGCGAATGCGTCAGCTTAGCTTTAGTTAGCGCAATAGTATTTATGATCTAATGTTACACATTTCTTTCGATGATGAGGAAAAGCTTAAAGTATAATAAGAAATGTCCGGATTGAAAAGGGTTAAAAAAATGCGATGCCAGCATTTGGCTGCCACCTGAGTTCGCAAATGTGCTGCAAACCAAAAATGTGCGTGTAGAACTCGCCTGGTATATTTGTTCGTTGTTACGAGTGACCGTACCGAAATTTACTGACTATTGTTAAACCAATGAAGCAACAATAAAGTGTGTCAAATGAACCGCTGCTGTTGAATTTATTGCCATTCGTAGAAAAATTTCGTATTCACAGATAATTTATATTTTCACAAGAGTTTTGATCGGATCTTCATCCGTCTCGGACACCAGCACCTCACAGTTGCCCTTCAGCATTTCGTAAAGTCTCGGCTTGAACTTGTGCAGGAAGCCACGCTCCGAATTGCTGTGATTGCAGAGAATTACGGAAGTGTTTTGGTGATTCGCATCGAGCACATCGTGGTGCGACATTTCGCCGGTGATGTACAGATCGGCGGGAATGCCCTTGAGCAGAGCACCGCCCGAGCCAGCGCACACCGCCACCGTTCGTATGGTTGTGTCCAGACAGTGCTTGGGACTCATGGCCAGGTGCACGCCCAGTCCGATGTGCTTCTGCACGCTGGAAATGGCTTGGCTCAGGGTTGTGTTGGTTTCGAATATGCGTCCTGCACCACCAAACTGCGGTCCCTGAGGGTTGGGCTGTAAAGAAATGGGAGGAGGTGTAGTAGCAGGTCTATAAGTAAACCGGGTATGGGGTCGAGAATTGCCTTTACGTTCTATTTTCACATACTAAACCAACAAGGAGAACCTTATTACCGAATATTAAAAAATTATATATCATTTAAGATTATATTCATATTCGATTGAATTTTTAAAGGACATTCTCGCCGCGATTGCAACATTATGTTGTGGTTTACTTTTAGGCTATGCATGTCCCGCTTGACTCTCAACTCGTGCATTTATTATCAGACTTTCCCACATTACTCACAATCGTTTCCAAAGCTTGATAAGAGACCGACAATAATATATTTAATTTAATAATTAATAATCTTTGAGTTCGATAAGTAGCTGCACCAGCAAGAAAAAGTTTGTATGTGGTTAGATCGCCAAAACCGTCTTTTGGATGCTTTCAGCGAGTGTGCCGCAATGTTTATTTTATTTGTCCAAAAACGTCGATTAGCAATGAACAGCAGTTGGGGTGTGCAATGGACTTTGTTGGTATTGTCAGGAGCTTTGTTATATAGATGCTGATAAAAGGCTTGAATTGTCTGGCCCAAGCGTTATTTACAAGTAGAAACGCAATGCATACAGTCGTCGATATGAGTTCGTTCGGTCGTTGGCTGATTTCGGTACGGTTTTTTTGTATGCTAGTTGCGACGCAAATTGCCACTGTTCAAGGTCAATACGGCACAGTGGCCGGTGCATGGAAAATCGCTTACGACGATGGCTCAACTGGGCAGCGCCTGGACGCTGCCAAGCACACACACCAGCTGAATCTGACCATCTACGATGTGGACCTAAGCAAGGAGCAGGACTTTCACTTTGAGGTACACATCGATGAAGCGCGACTGGCCACTGTGGATACGCGCATCGATAAAGGCGAATTCTCGGACACGACGCCGGCCGCGTGGCACGGCTTGGTACCTGTGCAAGCTCGCCACTACGGCTACACGTATCTGTACGCGACGCTCGTGCCCAGCGCTGGCGGGGTGGAGCACTCGCCGCAAGTGCTGGGCGTGACGCTGGCACGCGACGATCGTGCGGATGATACGATTTACAGATACACCGCCAGCGCGTTGGTGCTGCTGATGTTCGTCAACCTGGGCACCGTGCTCGACTTGCAGCGCCTCAAAGCTATAGCACTGCGCCCCATCGGGCCGGCTATTGGCTTTTGCACCAGCTACCTGCTGAAGCCAGCGCTGGCCATAGGCCTCGGCTACCTGTGCTTGCCCGGCCGGCGAGAGCTGCAGCTGGCGCTCTTCTACACGGCACTGGCGCCGAGCGGCGGCTTGGCCAGCATTTGCAACATTTTTCTGCGCGGCAACATCAACCTCTCCATTGCCTCCACGACCATCAACAGTCTACTGGCGCTCGGCATGTTTCCGCTGTGGATATTCCTAATGGCGCGTGTTGTCTACGACGACGAGTCGCTGTCGGTGCCGTTCGTCGATCTGGCGGTAGGTGCGGTGGCGCTCATTCTTGCCATCTCCGCAGGTCTGTTGCTCCGGGTCCTCATACCGAAGACAACCCGCTACATATTCAAGTTCCTGAAGCCGCTATCGGTGTTTCTCAGTTTGTGCCTCATCGGCGTCACCGTGGGCATCAATGCGTTCGCCTTCAAGGAGCTAACAATGATGGTAAGCGCCAGTGCAGTCTTCTGCCAGCGATTGCAACTAGCTAAATGTTGTTGCGTTTCAGGTGGGCCTGGCGACGTTCTTTCTGCCTATTGTCGGCTATGTGCTGTCGTATGCACTCTCCAAATTGCTGCGCTGCAGCAACACGGACTCGCTGACGATCGCCATTGAGACAAGCGTCCTGAACATGACGGTGCCGATTGTGCTGCTGCAGTACAGCCTGGACGACGCCAGAGTCGATATGGCGGTGGTGGTGCCCATGACGGCGGCACTGCTGTCCCTGGGCCTGGTTTTGATATTCTATATTGTGCGCCGCATATTTGGCTGGAATGTCAAGGCGGACCCGGAGGCGTACGACTCACAAATGTTTCTCATAGAGAACTAATTAGGCGCTCAGAATAAACTTTAGCATAGTCGCAAATAGTTTAGTGTGAAAAGAGGTTTTTGAGAGCATTTTATGATAATTTAGGAAATAGTTAACTATCTGTGAGATACAATTCAATAACTAATAATTAATAATTGACTAGCACGACAGCCCGCTTACGCGAGACTAAGGCCTAGCTTCCCGCAACCACCTGTGTTGTGCGTGTGAATTTGTACGCGGGTGGAAGGGACCTACAGTTTTATGCCGGTTCCGAACGGCAGGTTGGGAGCTGTTTCAAAAGCAATTTTTACTCTCAGAGGTTTGCCATTTCCAGCTGAGACGACAGCCACCGAAAGAGAAAACGAGTTTTCCCGTTATTTTTTTTAGGTGTTATTACAGGCAGTATTTGAACCTGAGGTTGCTGCCTTCGACTCGCGGTCCAACGCACTAACCAACTGAGCCACGGCGGCTGCCCAATTCAATAACTATCTACAAAAAAAAAACAACATGAAAGTGGCATGACGAAGGAAGAAGCAGAATAATTGTTAACAATAAGTTATTTGAAATTTCTAGACAGTGTGTAAATTTTGTGTGTACATTTACAATATTGAGTAATTTAAGAAAATCACTACGTGTAACGGTTTGTACAGCAAATAGACCCACGAACAATGACAATTATTATAAAAATGTTTCGCAGAATTTGGTCGAACATGTTTGATGAATTCAAAACGGACAAAGGATACTCTAGAACTAAGAACTAACTATTTTCCAACAAAAAATACACAACGCTTTTGTTGTCTTAATGAACTTTGGGGTTTGACAATGTAAACTTTTGAATGAAAAGATTTTTTTTAAAAAGATTTTCCCCAGTTTAGTTTTCATCAATTATTTTAGTATAATGCAATATGTACACATTTATACACACAATTGTACATATAGTTTTTTCATCTCTGTATTGAGAATGCGTTGGATCAAACCAAATTTTCTAGCACATGATAGTTTGTTATGTATTTAATAATCGTGATAGCAATGCTATCAATGCGCAAACTTTGTTGTTCGTACTTTGGCTACATTTGCCTAGTAGTCTTTCTTAGTTTAAAAACGGCCCTTTAGCAAAATGTATACCGGTACAAGTCCTTTGTTATAATCTTTGTTATTCACTCACACATGCACATATTTAGCTTCACTTGAGAATATAAAAGTTGGTTGAATCGAACCATGGCTCTTTTTCCGATTTCAACTTTTTCGTTCATTCTGTAGTACGGTGTAATTTAAATGAAAAAAATCGCCAAAACAAATTGCAAAATCATTTTTTGCCATATTTACTTAAACTTTAATTGTAGATTAGCCTACGTACATATGTATGTATGTATTTACAAAAGCACACACCGAGTTTTTTGCGTTCATTGATGAGTAATTCAGCTGAGGTTATTAAACGATTTTAAAGCGCATTGCGGCGATAAGAGGCAGAGAAACTGCAGATTAAATTATTTAGGCAACAAATAAGATCCAGCCGATTACGCGTGCGTTCTATTTACAGGCCAATAGCCCACTGTGCCGCTTATGCCATAATCACGATAATCCACAAATTGGCACCCGCGCCAGTCCTGTGTTGAAATGCCGGAGGTGATTGCATGCTTAAAGAATGCAAGTGCGTACTATAGAGCTTTGATCGACAGCACATGTGGCAGCAGTTGCGGCGGCACGTGAATTGGCATAAATAAAAACATTGCAAATCAAATGTGTTGGCTTTAAACGCGAATTGATACAACTTCACATTGTAAACAAAGCTAAAGCCACTGCTGGGATTTAACTCAGAGACTACAAAGTCGTGCAAGTATGTACATATGTATGTGTGTGAGAGCAAATGCAACTCATTGAAAACAATGTTTGATTGAATAGGTCCTTTTATTTGGTCCAGCACTAAGTAATCAACAAAATATTGTAAGCCAGACGAGTAATGGCGACCAAAACGAACTTTGTCATTTTGCTTTTAACCACACGATTTACAGCGATGATTGGGCAGTGATTGTGAAGTGGCAAAACATATGAGTGGCAACATTTTTTACGGCATTAATTAATTTAAGGCAAATAAAGATATAGCCGATTCTATAAGGCAGAAGGGTGACTGTTAAAAATTCAATTTGTGGAGTCATTCGGGTCTGCCAAGATTTTGATGTTGTTCTCTGTTATCAGAGAATTTTTTTATCATCCTGAATGTACATTTTCTACACATTATGCTAGAAAAAAATCCTTACTGTCTTTTAACAAAGCACTTAACAATTAGTTAAACTAATAGTTTCTATGTGCAAGTCTTTTTCTTTTGTTCTATTGATGAGCTCCCATCATTATTATATTGGCCCTTTATTATATTCAGCCATATGTTTTAATATCTGTTTATTTTTTGCAAGTTTATCGAAATGTTTGTTGCACGCTGTTTAATCGGACTTTAGGTCTACGAATCTGCTTGAGATGTTGTGTACTATATATAATAATAATAATTGTGTTAGTAGCCCTTGGCGAAAATGTGCAACGCAGTTGTCTGTGTGTGAGTCGTATGCAGCTGTGTATCCAAAAGAAATTGTTTCGCTTTAACATCATCGTAGTCGCTCACTCGAGTTTGGCTTTGTTGCACGAAGCTAAATATTCCGTCCTTTCGACTCTTCTGCGTTAATGAAAGTTGATCGAAACGCAGCCAAATAGTTCACTTTAGTTGCTCTCTCAAGTTTACATACAGACATTTATTTATACGCTCGTATATGTGATTAAAACCGTTGAGTATTTTCAGATAATGGTTGCGTATCTTGATAGTAAAATTCTCACTGCACAACGCGCCGCTAACTCAACAATGCCATTAAGAAAAATTCGAAGCAGATTAGGCAGTTGCTCCCCTTATTTGTAGCAGCAGTTGACAATAGCGGCTAGATTCAGCGGCAAGTAGCTCATTCGACATTAAACGCTCTGACGGAAGACACGTGTGGTACAAGTGTTTCCGCGCTCGAAAGCAACCAACGCGTACGAAATTGGAATTGCAACTGTCATTCAGTCAGAGCGGTCTTCAATTCGGAGCAGCAGTGTCCATTCGTGCCAAGAAATGGCGTTCACCAAGCGGCCCTTATTGCTCGCAATGGCCATCTCTACTCTTGTCCTCTGGACAAGTGCCGCCAGTATGGAGTTGGAGATACCATCTTGGTCGGTTGCCTACGACGTGGGATTACTAAACCTTTCAATAGCCAAGTCGATGGAAGTGCAGTTCACTATCACAGACATTCAGCCGGCGTTGGATGAGAACTGCAAGGTGTACGTCTGGGCAAAGGACACCGCTATCGCGCATGTGGAATTGTGTGGCGCTGTCGATAACATCCGCACAGGCGATACCGACTATCAGGGAAAATTCAAAGCGAAGGGACTGCACCTGGGCCATACGAAAATCTACGTGGAGTTGCATCGGATGGGTTTCAAGGCGGAACGTTCGCTGGATCAGTTGGATGTCACCGTGGTGCGACATTGGCGTGTTTGGGACACTGTCTTTCAGACGTGCGTAGCGGTCTTTGTGGTGATTCTTTATGTGAACTTCGGAGCCGTGCTCGATATGGCCGATCTTAAGCGCATATTGCTGCGGCCAGTGGGCCCAGCCATCGGTCTGGTTGGGCAATTTGTGGTGATGCCCTTACTGAGCTTCTTCATTGGCTACTTGGTGTTTAGCGACGACATCGAGCTGCGCCTCGGCTTGTTCTTTACCGGCACAGCGCCTGGCGGCGGCACTTCCAACATTTTCACCGTCATTCTCAACGGCAACCTCAACTTGTCCGTCGCCATGACGGCAATCAGCAATCTGGCCGCCTTTGGCATGATGCCGCTTTGGATTTTTACGCTGGGCGCTGTCATATTTCGCGATGGCAACTTTAACGTTCCCTACAAGAAGATTGCGATGATGTCGTTCTCGCTGGTGTTGCCGCTGGTAGCAGGCATTATGCTGCAAAAGTTGGCACCGAATGTGGCCAAGCGAGTGACCAAATTCATAAAATCAGCCTCGCTTTTGCTCATCATTCTCATTATGGTGATTGGCTTTACGGTCAACTCGTACATGTTCCAGCTGTTCACACTGAAGGTGTGCGTGTTTGTGGTTAGCCTTGAATAAATCATTCAATAGCGCATTTGTCCATTTTCAGACATTGATTGCCAGCAGCGCGCTGCCGTGGTTGGGCTATATCATTGGCTGGACCCTGGCTAGTGTACTACGACAGCCGCCGAAGGACGCGCTTACCATTGCCATTGAGACGGGCATCCAGAACACGGGCATTGCCATATTTATGATCAACTTTACGCTGCCGCAGCCGCAGGCTGACATGACCAGTGCAGTGCCGGTGGTCAATTCGTTGATGGTGCCGCTGCCGTTGATATTGCTGGCCTTCATAAAGTGGTGTTGCAAACGCAACAGCATTGAGGAGGTGGAGCCATTGCCTACGAAGGAACAGCAGGCCTATGAGGTGGCCGCTATTATGGGCCACGCAGAAGTCGGTAAGGCCATGTCGATGGAGAAGGGTCAACTGCCAACAATTGCCGAAGGGGAGAGGGGAAATTGAATGTGAAAACGCCAAAATTAAGCCCGCCTGTTTCGAATTTGTATTTTGTGACCAAACACTTTATGCAGTGTTGTGTGCTGCATAGCTTTTAAGTATTTGCTGTTGTTGATTGTCAACGACATCTGGATGTAAGTAATAAGATTTTATACAATAACGTGAAATAATGTATTGTTGCATGTATTCTGCCATCTCACTTCGCTAGTCTAATTGCTATTGGCGCACAACATACTAAATAGCTGGAGCAGCCAACAAATTTACGACTGATCGATTTTTACAATGCTGATTTATAATCGGCGTACGGCGTCCGTAACGAATGCCCACCTAAAGCGAATAGATTAAATTTTTGCAGTGTAACTGTTTATTAATTTCCAATAGTTAGTAATTTTCACTCAACTCTCCTCACAAAAATTCAGTCGGCAGTTGATGACTACACAAAATATATCAGAACAAATTCAGTTTTATTTATGATAAATTTAATGGGATATCTGCAAGTCGAATTGACAAAAGCTGAAGATGTGGTTTGCTGAAAATCGAATGTCGAGTGGTCTGGGACAATGCAATGGCTGAATCATTTTATATACCGACTGCGAGTGATCGTATTCTCTAATGGTCTATTTCGTTTATACCTCGCCTCATATTGACAAAATAAAAAACTTTCAGGACAAAAAGAGTTGCGTCACAAACTCCGACTTACCTCAATTGGTTTGATATTCTCGCAGAATAGTGCAGACGAGAGCCAATCGTTGACGCCGCCTGGTATGGCATCCCAAGTCGTGTGTGGGGAGTAGAGCGCAATGGATTCGGCCAAGCACATGGAAACGATGCGTTCCTTCCAGTTGCTGCATGCGTTAGCATCCAACCAAAGCTTTATTTTCGGCAACCAAAAATTGACAGCATACTGACCTTTGCGTGATGCGTTTGATCGGCGAAAATATCGGTGGATGATAGGAGATGATCATGTCTGTCTCTTTGTTTATAGCCTCTTGCATCACACGCTCGGTCAGATCATTGGTCAGCAAGATCTTACGAATGGGCCTAATGAGATTATGCATCAATCGGAATTGTTTTTGTGCAGCGCGGACGTACTCACCGCTCCTTGTACGGTTCAATGAGTAGTCCAACGTTGTCCCACTTGTAGGCGAGACACAACGGTCCGAAACGCTCCAGCTCGGCGACAACCACTTGCAACGATGCGCCTTTTGTCATGTTGGTCGTAATACGCGTGAGGGTTGATGCTGCGGTGCGAACGAGGTTAATGTACATCAAAAAGAATCCTACTTTTAAATTAAGGAACGTCCAGCCAGCAGACAGCAGCGCTGGATTGTAGATTTTTGGAAAAATAATTGACAATAAATTCGAAGTCAACACACAAAAGCGGCACAGCTGACTTAGCCAAGAACACAACCCACAATCTGTTATATTAGACAATAATATTGCGCGAGGCTCCCGGTATTACAGTGCGTGCTCGGTGCATTTGAATTTGGGGCAATTGGCGCTTGAAGACAGGTTGTAGGAGTTTCAAAAAGTAAGAGTAAAGCAGAACTATGTGATACGCCCACTTGTATGACTTTTTTGAAAAGGTTTTAAAAAATTTATAAACATGTTGAGGTTCCATTCCTTTCCTCTGAATGCCTGAGTCTTTAGGTCTGTTTGGGAACGAATAATTTGTACGAATTTGTACAAATTTTTACTGGATCCTGTTTGTGTACGCCAAATCTCTTGCAACGAGAGAGAAACTGAGAGCGTAAAGTGACAGTTCATTTCGTGAACCTGCAAAACTTGTAAGTTTTCACTGGAGAAATTTTGTCCAGTAGCTTTTAGCCAGTAAGAATAAGAACAAGAAAAACATATGACTGGCTGCCATATGATCGACTGTAAAGAAAAATAATTTTTTTTAACATTTGGAGGCAAATAGAAACAGCAAAGAAATTGTGCGTTCGCAAGTCTGCTGACCCACAACCGTCTTGCTAAGCTTTCCCTGCTGCAGCTGAAAAGGAAAAATCGCAGATTGAGTGCAACGAACCATTTGCCTTTTGCATTAAATGTCTGCTTTAACTTAATACCACGTTTACATTGAGCCCAAATGCGTAATTTCATTTTAAAGTGTTTACATTGCCTCATTCGCATTTCGTTTGCTAGCTAATGTCAAATGCTCAATGCTTATGTCCTCTTGCCGCAGCTCATAAAGCAGCTCTTTTCCGGCTGCTGACTAAAGAATTTGTTGCTTTTTTGCTGCCTCTATGTTCTACACATTGAATATTTGAGTACAAATATGTATATTACATACCTTACATGCAAGAACATTCTACACATTTCAAGCAGACAAAAATTTCAATGCAAAATTTCCATTTTGATAATTTTCGTTTGTTTTGATTTTGAATTATCAAAAAGAGGTAAAAGCTTTTGAAAGCGCCTTCGTTTTGTGATGCGTTCGATAAAATTGGTCATGTGTTATCGCATTTGCTTCGTCGTTTTGTTGAAATGAGTCATTTCGTAGATTTGAATTTAAATGGGGAAATGCGTGATTTGGCTTCACATTTGAAAATTTTTGCCCAAATAACGCATTCGGGCTGCATGTAAACGTAGTATAATACTACGTTTACATTGAACAGAAATGCGTAGTTTCGAATGAGTCATTTGAAAGTGTTTACATTGCCTCATTTGCATCGCATTTGCATTTTGTTTGGCAGCTACTGTCAAATGCTCAATGCTCATGTCCTCTTGCCGCAGCTCATAGATCAGCTCTTTTCCGGCTTCTGACTAAATCATTTGTTTCTTTTTTGCTGCCTCTATGTTCTACACACTGCAATAGTTGAATACATGTATATTACACACCTTGCATGCTAAGAATATTCTACATATTTGAAGCAGACGAAAATTTCAATGCAAAATTTCCATTTTGATAATTTTCGTTTGTTTTGGTTTTGAACTGTCAAAAAGAAGCAAAAGCTTTTGAGCTTTTGAAAGAGCTTTCATTTTGTGATGCGTTCGATAAAATTCGTCAGGTTTTATCGCATTTGCTTCGTCGTTTTGTTGAAATGAGCCATTTCGTAGATTTGAATTTGTATGGGGAAATGCGTGATTTGGCTTCGCATTTGAGAATTTTTGCCCAAATGACGCATTTGGGCTCAATGTAAACGTAGTATAATAAGTTTCCCTTCAACTTCAAATCTGAAACGAAACTTTTTAAACAGCTGTTTCTTCCTTTAACCCTCCTGTTTTCAACATTTTTCCTGTTTATTATGAATGTGCGAAGTCCCACTGGAGTAACCAAGAGTTAAAACTTGCAAATTCTTACAAATTCCTGTTTGTTTACTTTTTTGGATGGTTTGATTTTTGGGAGCGTAAGCTGGCTGACTCTCCTGATATTTTTTTTCTGTATAATTTTTACTGGAAAAGTTCCCAAACAGACATTTTATCTACATACATACAAAATTTTTCGTTTTTGTCATGTCCGCTGCAACTTTTGAAAGCGGTATTGCTTCATGTGAGCTTACGCAAGAAAGATTCTATTTATTTTACTTAAATCTTTTTAACCCATTCGAGACCGATTGCACACCGTGTGTGCAATGGATTTCCGAGGCTATAAGACAGCCTGAACACCGTGTGTGCAATAACAGTAATGAATTGCCAATTAGTTATTCAGTTATTCTGAGTAAACTAGTCGTCGAAATAAGATTTCTCTGGAACTAATGAAATCTGTAAAGTACAGGCAAACAAAATTTGGCATTGGTTTTACTGTGTACCAAAAAATCTAAAAATTATCTGAAATGAATGAAAATGAACAATACAAAGAAAATAAACCTTCGCTCCTAGGGACCGTATTCGAAAAAAATCGTCGTCTTGAATGGGTTAACTAAAATGTCCTTTGACCAAATGACTTGAAGTTCCCTTCAACATTTTATGAGCTCAACCAAACTCGATAAGTGTAAATGTTCATGAAAATCCGTTTTTGAATGACGTCGCACGAAATCGCCCTTTCGCTCTTCGTTCAACTTTCTTTGAAAGAAACAGTCAAATTTCGTTCTATTTTTTAAACACAATATGCTTTATTAAATCTTGAAGTTGTCTTTTATTTTTACTACATTATGTATTTTTCTTAAATAAACGTTTGCATCAAGAGGAATTTGCCATTATTTGTTCGAAATTCGATACATATACCGTTACACAGATTGTATGCCTGTTTTCTACATGTCAATTTCACATAAAATACTTTGGTTATTGCTGTATAATTATTAGACTTTTATTGTAATCGTAATTTAATTGAGTAATTTAGATTCTAACTTATGTTTGCTGTAAAGAAATTACTTAAGTACACAGTGGAATTTCCTCGATGGTAATTCAAAGAACTTTATGATAGAATATTCTACGTCGATATTGAACTTTGACGGGGAGCTCGGCAAATTTGTGATATAACACTTCAGTTGTCTATTCATACAATGGTTGGTTTAAGTAACTACAGATGTAAGTATTTTGTAACTATAAGCCACATTGCGGTTTCAAGGCCTCACAAATATACAGTTTTTCAGTTTTCTCCAGTAAGCCGGCTTATCCTAGTTAATTCTAATCTAGTACTACAAATTTTGGTAATTATCAGTTATTTGAGAACTTTATAAGGCGCATTGTGTTCGTTCGTTCCTTCGATTTTAATGTTGCACCCTAAGTACTTATACCTTTACAATTAAGTCTTTGTGTTTATGCTGAGTTATAACCTCAAAACTAGGCTAAAGTCCGTGGAAATGTGTAAGCAAATTGCAGCTAAGTGTCTAAATTTTTTGATCTTTCATCTTGTCATCGACTGATGCCAACTGGCCATGCGATAATTATGAATTTAAGTACTATACTTTGATATTGTTTTGATAACCTCGCTCTGTGGCGTTGGCATTAGTATGTAAAGCATTAAAGTAAGACTTGCGGATCGTTCATATAACTAGAGTTTCTTTATTTTAAGTAAAGGACAAACTTTGGTATGTTTTTTGTGGGTCATTCATAGTAGAAACTTTCTACATGCTCGTTTATGCAATTAGAAAGAGAAATACTTAAGGCTAACAGTGCAATCGATTTGTAAATAATTCTTGTTGTTGTGTTTTGTAACAATCAACAGTACATGGTTTTTATTTGTTGGCGAAAAATTTCGTCATTTACCGCTTAACTAACAGTACGTACATACAACAGTTCTAGAGCTAATTCTACAGCGGGAATGTGTGCCAACGTGCGGTGCTTCACTGCACAGGGATTTACGATATTACGATAAAAGGATACACGACTTCCGCAATGTAGGATTTTAAGTAGCTATGTATGTATTTAAATGTAGTATTTGGCGCGTGCTGCCCGTGCTTATTTGCTTCGAATTGCGAATTTACATTGAGTTGACATTCAAAGCACATTTCTACATGTGTATTTGTAATTATATTTGTATTTATGCTATCAGTAATATTACGATATCTATAGTAAGTACTAAGCGCGTTGACTAGACAAAGAGAGAGGGTGTTGGGGGATGGTTGCGGTGGCGGTGTGCGGCAGAGAGCGGAAGGCGGCTGGCGGCTTCGGCTGCTTCGTTCAGTGAAGGGTCCTTACTTGTCGATGCCCAGCAGCTTGGCTGCCTCGTCGGCGGAGGAGAGCAGCTTGTTGAGTATGCCCTGGTCGCTTATGCCCAGCAAGTTGCCGATCAGATCGCTCTGGTGGTTGTTGTGCTCGTCGGCAATGTTCTCCTTCTGCTCGCCCATGCGACTGGTGCGCCATTCGTTGGCTTTGCTCAGTAGTTCCTGTATTTTGGGCGTGGGCAGTGCGCTGACTGGCGGTGTGCCGGCCGCAGCTGGTGCCGGCGTTGCTGTGGGCGTGGGCATTTGCTCGTCGTCCGAGAAGTCGGAGCCGCTGTTGCCGGCCGCCGAAAGGTCGTCGGCGGTACCGCCGTTGTGGTGGCGGCCGTTGTGCTTCTTCATGTGACGCAGCATGCTGTGCTTCAGCGTGAATTTGCGCAGGCAAATCTCGCACTGAAACGGCCGCTCGCCGGAGTGGGTGCGCATGTGGCGTCGCAAGTCTTCCGTGGACCAGAAGCGGCGCATACAGAAGGCGCAGATGACTTTGCGGTTGCTGTAGTCGGGATATTTGCCGCCACCCGCACCGCTGCGCGTGGTGCAGCCGCTCTCCTCGCTAGCACGGCGCTCCTCCTCCTCGATGTGATATGCCTGATTGGATTCGGCGTCCGTGTCGAGTGCGCCTTTGGACAGCAGCAGCTCGAACTCCTGGGCGTGAGTTCGCTTGATGTGCTCCACGCAGAGAAAGCGATAGGAGAAAGAGCATTCGCACAGGTGGCACTTGTAGGGCAGCTCCGCCGATGAGATCGCATTTAGATCGGCGGATTTGGCGCCATTGGCGCCGCTAATGGCCGCATTTATTTGTTGCAGCCGCTGTACAGTGGCTAGCTGTGAAAGCAGCTGCTGCTGCTGCTCCTGCTCCTGTTGCAACAAGCGTTGTTGCGCTTTTTCGCGACGCTCGCGCTCCGCTTGCGCCTCCTCGGCCTTGCGCTTGCGTTCCTCTTCCTCGCGCTGCCGTTGCTGCTGCTCGATTTCCTCGACGGACTTGGGCACTGGTATGGGCTCGGTGACGTCTTCCGTTGGCACGTACACTGACACGGCGGACTCAACGTTGCCGTGTTTGCGCAGCAGGTGGCGGTCGCAGTTGCTCTTGGTAGTGAAGAGCAGCGGGCAGTGCGAGCATTTGAATGGCTTTTGGCCCGTGTGGGTCAGTATGTGGCGGCGCAACGAGCTCGACCACGGGAACATGCGTTGGCAATAGGGGCAGGAGACGCGATTCGGCGCCAGGCTGTAGGCGGATTTCTTTTTTGGCTCGGCGGCGGTAGCCACATCCTCGGTGCCGGAGTTGTTGCTCTCGCTTGCACTGCCCGATGCCACCAGCCCTTCCTCGTCGCTCTGCTCCATGTGATTGGCAACGTCGCTGCGACGGAAGTAGTTGTTGAACGAAACGGCATTGCTGGTGGCGTTATCCACCAACTTTGACACGGGCACCAGGTCTTGAGATTCGTCCTTGAACGGAGAGCTAGCGACTTCCTTCAGAAATTTGCCTACCGACTCGGCTTGAGCGATCATCGATTTCATGGTATTGGCAGGTGCGGCTGGGTTGGGGGGCGCAGCCGGACCGGGAGGTGCGGGCGTTTCGGGCTTTGCCAGCGCTTTGGCAGAATCAGTGGTGCTGTTTTTCGGACCCGACGCCTTAATTGCCTGCTCGAGTATGGTTTCGGCTACCTTCTTAGCAACTTCGTTAGTTTCGCTGGACGGTTTGCTCTTCACCTCCTCCACCGGCGTGGGCAATTGATTTTCGGCCACATTTTCAGTGACTTCGTCATCCATGTCAGCTTGAGGTTCCTCCTCCTCCTCCTCGTCCTCATTGTCATCGTCAGGAATTTCCTCCACATCGTCATCGTCATCTTCGTCTATGATCAACTTCGGCTCATCGTCTTCCATCACTGAGCCGTTAGCATTTGGCTGGTTCAGGTGGTTGAAGTTGAAGTGGTGGCCGTTGGGGGGCATTGGAGCCAATCCAGCGCCTGCAGCGGCAGCTCCCAGCAGCAGCTGGTTCGACGTCACGCTGCTGGAGCCGTGAGCCAGCGCCTGTTGCAGCAGATCGGTGTCCTTGCGTGCCTTCAGATGCTGTGCCAGTATAGCGTACTTTACCTGCTCCGATATGAGCGACGAGCCGGCTCCGTTGCCGTTATGGTTGGCACTGTTGTTGCTGTTGTTGTGCGCTTGCGTAATGGCTGCCTGCAGATGCGTGATGTTGTTCATGGCGGCGGCGCTGCTGGCCCCCCGGCCACGCATGATGTGGTGCCCGCTGCGCTGTCGTTGTGCGTAATATTGCGGGTGTTGTTGCTTGACATGGCGTTCCATGTTTGAGCGAAGTGTGAAGCGCGCCGAACAGTGTTCGCATGCAAACGGCCGTTCGGTGCGATAGCGGCGCTGCTTCTGCTTCGGCATCAGCACTCCGTTCTTGATGACCATTTTCACAGGGCCACCGGGCAGCACGGTGGGTGGAATGTGCGGGTGTCGTGGCATGCCAAGTGTAGCATTGCTGTTTGGCGGGCCGCCCGGCGACGCCAGTGACTTTGACATAATTTGGCCGGGCGAGGGAAAGCCGAGCGAATGGCCGCCGGGTTTGTCAGGCATAAACGCGCTCACCTGGGGCAACATTGGAGGGACGCCGTTGGACGCTGCGCTGAGATTCGCCTTGTTGACGTCGTTGATGGTTGGCATGGCGGCATTCGGGGTGGTGTCGGCACCCGCGAACATGCGGCTTAACTTGGCGTGCATGTCGGGCATTATTGCGTTTTGAAGAAAAAATGGATTGAGCGTCGGAAACAACATACTCTCGTACAGATCCTTGAAGTATTTTGGCATTGCGAGCTGCAGTTCATGGGCTGCGGATAGCTGTGGGTTTTTATCGGTAGTGGGTAAATAGAATTTACTGGGGTCTGGCAGCGCGTTTATGGTCGTCCGATTGTCGGTATCGACCGTCAGCGGCACTGCTGGAGGCGTTGGCGCTCGTGCTGTCGGGTTGATGTTCTGCTCAGCAGGGCGGCTAGTAGGCTTCTTGCTTAGATCCAAAACGTCCATGCTCAGGTCGATAGGAGCAGTGTCGGGCAAGCGGACGGGAGGAGCATGTCGCTCGTCAAATGCTTCATTGTAGCTGTTCGTCGACCCCGCGGATTTGTCCAGCAGTTGTTCTAGGCTTTTAACCTGAATTTTGATGGGTTTCGTTGTGGGGCTCTCGCCGGTGAGCATTTCCTTCAAGTGTGATACCGGTGTGGAGCGGTCCTTCGGGTGATGCTGCTGGTATTGCAGCTCTATGTCGTCGTCAAAATCAGGTGATGAGAACATGTGCAGCTTTTTGGCTGGGTCGTCGCAGGACGAGTCTTCGGATGGGTGATATATGATGGAGCGCTTAACCTCCTCTCGTGTGGTCTTGCCGTGACGGTTGCGCAGGTGGCGCTCGCAATTCGCTTTCGTGGTGAACGCGTAATTGCACTCGGCGCACTCGTACGGCCGGTCGCCGTTATGGGTGCGCATGTGGCGCACGAGTGCCGCCTTGTCGCATATGGAGTAGGGACACATGTTGCAGCGGAAGGGACCCGCCGGACCGGCAGCGCTCAGGTGAAAGCGATTGTGACCTTTGAGTGCACGCAAGTTGGGAAATACTGCAGTGCAGAGCTTGCAGGGAAATTCGCCGCGCAATTTCATTTTGCGGAACTCCGCGGTGAAGACGTCCTGCGCCTCCTCCTCATCTTTGTCCAGGCTGTAGTTGCTGGAAGGCGTGTTCACCGATTGCTCGAAGTTCTTCAGGAAGTTCGAGGTTGACGAAGACGATGTCATATTGAGGATGGACTGTATGTCGGCGAGGTCCTTGGAGTCGTGCGACTGTTGCGACAGAAAGTGCTGCGACATGCGCTCGACGTCAACCTCCTGCTTGATGGCACTTTCTTCCATCGCTTCGTCGAGGTGTGAGTGGGAGGAATGCGGCGATTGAGGAGATGGCAGTGAATTCGTGCTCTGCACATGCAGTGGTTTTGTCTTCAAGTACAACAGGCGGAAGAGATCGCTGCGCGAGCTTTCGCTCAGACTGCGCTGCTTAGTGCGGGACGAGAATGCGTCATCGGCCGCATCCGATTCCAGACATTCGTGGGCGTGCGCCTCCAGCTCGTCGTAGCTCGTATACGTGCGACCGCAAGCACACGCATAGTTCAATATGCCACCAAACGGGAGATCCTTTTCGGCAACTACTTTCGACGGGCGCTGCGTGCATGGATGCGCATTCAGCTGGCGATGCGAGCGAAACACGACGTCACAGTGGCGACACTTGGCGGGAATATCTGCGTGATCGCCGTCCATGTGCGCGCTCAGTTCACGCATGTCTGCGAATTCGGCATTACAGACGGGGCACACGGGCGCGTGCGCTTCTACGCTAAGAGTGGTGGCATCGGCGGCGGCATTTACATCCGTTGTGACAACACCGTCCGCCATCGCAGACTCATCAGCGCCGGTCACGTCGTCAGCTCCGATTATGTTGTTGTTAATTGTAGTCTTCATGCGTCGCTTCAGCAACGCTATGTCGTCGGCGTCGACAAGATCGCTGTTTTTGCGCTTACAATTGCCACTAGTGTTGTTATTGTTGTTCGCTTTCATGTTGTTGTTGTTGTTGTTGTTGTTATTATGATGATTATTGCTATTATCATTATTATTGTTGTTGTGGTTGTTTTTGTGATTATTTGAGCTGTGGCTGATGGCACTTGATGAATCCGTTGAGCAACCGCCATCACTTTCGTAACTTTCTACGCCGCTGCCGTTTAAGCGTTTACCATTAACACCTGCTGCTTCTGAAGCGGCTGCGGCTGCGGCCGCTGCCACGATGGCAGCATCTATGGCCGACAAGCCAGCCATTGTCGTCGCGGCTGAGGCCGCTTTGACACCCTCGTCGCCGATGACGCCGTTGCTGAGCTGCGTATAAGTGCCGATAGTGCTGTTGGCTGCGGCGGCGGCAGGTGTCGCTGCGCTGTGGCAGTTGCTGTTGGCGCTATTGTTGTGGTTGCTGTTGCCGTTTCTGCCGGCGTTATTCTTGGTTCCGTTCGAGTTGCGGCGATGATGGTGATTGTGCTGATGCTGCTTGTGCGTGCGCATGTGGCGGTGCATGTTGCCGTTGGTGGTGAAGGTGAGGTGGCAGTACTTGCAATTGAAGGGACGCTCGCCCGTGTGCACCAGCACATGTCGGTCCAGTGACGAGGCGGAGGAGAGCATCTGCAAATGCGAAAATGGGCGAAAACCCGAAGCAAATTAGTTGACGATGTGGTCCGCCAATACGGGGATTGATGTGGGAGGTGAAGGGGAAGGACATGAGGGGAGGGGCGTTACTCACCTTCAAACAAATGGCGCATGTGAAGTTCTCCGTGTCGCCCGAAGCGTAATTGTGGCAGCGTATGTGGTTGGTGAACTCGTGCCGCGTCGCCGACACCACCTCGCAGATGGTGCACACGAACTTCATGTCCTCGCGCTCCCGCTCGCCAATACCCGATTCGGGGCTGGATATGGACGAGGTGGCGCCAGCGCCGTGCGGTGACGACGAGGTACCGCCGGCGCCGTGCGGCGACGACGAGGCGGACGAGCTGTGCGACGCCGTGGCCGAGGCCGAGGCGGCCGAGCACGCCGAGGAGGAGTTGCGCGGCGACGTGGTGTGCAGCTGCGCGGCTACCATTGTCGCGGACGCGTTCAGGTATTGGCTGCTGCAGCTGGCGTCGACAAAGCCCGACTCGTTGTTCGCCAGCGAGTTGAGCTGTGTGGACTGTTCGGAGGTGCTGCGATTGAAGCGAAACTTCTTGCGCAGCGAGTTGGGGTTGTCCGCATTGTACTCCAGATGAACGCTGGTGCGTTTGTCCAGCCGGCCTGAAGTGCTGCGACGTTTGTGGTGGCGCTGTGCGCGTGCCGCGTTGCTCTGCTTTGTCTGCTCATCGGCCGACTCGTCCTCGTCGTAGTCATTGGCCTCGTCCGAGTCGTGTAGCCGCTGTTGGGCGCGCAGTAGCACCGTCGGCGCCTCCAAACCTTCGTCCGTGGCACTGCTGGCGGAAATTTCGGTGGTTGTAGCTGGGGTGGTGTTGTTGATGGTAGCGCTGCTGAGCTGCTTGCTATTGCTGTTGTTTGTGCCACCGACAACATGTGGCGTCGATGTGGCCGACGAGTGTGAGTTGAGCTTCTTTGGTGTGCGCCCCAGATCCAAATGCTCCAGCGACGACTCCGACGTGGACGAGTCGCGGCGCTCCAGCTTAATGGGCGTGGCGGCGCTTTTGCTCTCCAGCGACTGGCTCGCTGCGTTGGCCTGTGCTGCGAGCATTTCGTTGTTCGGAGTGGGTGTGGTACGAGTGTTTTGTTGTTGCTGCTAAGCGTGAGCGCAAACGCAAACGCAGGCCGAGATCGTTCAGTGGGGAGCGCAAAAAGATTTGAAAAATGAAATCTGAAACGAGAGCAGAAATAAAACGACGAAAGTGATTAGATTCGATCTGTGTCGAGATGTGTGAGATATTTTTCGTCTCTTCCCGGCAGAGTTCAAGGCAACAAGTAGTTAAAATATCGAAAGTGGAGCAGGTGCCGGCTGCTGGCGGCGGCTTTTATCAAATCGTGTCGCAAAGGTGAACATTTTAATTAGGCTGCTGCGGAGAGAGGTTCTTGGAATTCTTCGCTGAGATAAACGTGTAACAGTTTTCGAATTATTACTGTTGCTGCTGATTCAAACATGTACTTTCATATGTGAGTGATTGCGTATTACATGATTGAATATTCATTTGTCTGGCGGGTATTGCACTTAAGTGCACTTTCTTCAAGTTATGGGCTTGAAAACATTGTGATTTTATAAATAATTATTTTTATAATTATAATTATAATAATTAAAATACATACATATACATTTGTATAGAGTGGCGCACACGGGGCGAAGGGCTTAGGGATTCAAACCTCTCTCGCAAATACACAACTTGCTGGTGCAAAATATAGTTTCAAATGGAATTCCCCCCTAGCCCCCTGCCCCTTCCCCAAATGAAATCCTGAGTGCGCCTTTGTATGTATATGTGTTTCCAGGGAAGCCGGGCTGAGTTACACAAAAATTTATTTCAGTAAAAAAATTAAACCCATATTTTTGTAAACATAACTTGTCTAGCTGAAAGATAATTATGAAGACCGAAACTTCAAGCATGACGGCACTCATCATAGGGCAATTAGGGTTCTGATTGGAAATGCAGTGAACCACCCCTTTACGGCCAGAACAGTTGCGCCAAACTGAAAAAATCTAAAGTTTTCTGCCAAAATGTTGACAATTTGGTGAAAATCTGCGTTGGAAAGCTCAAGTTCAAAGCTACCAGCCTAACTAACTAGTGACCAGGTTCTCAACTTTTAAATTTAGTACTTTCAACCTTTGAAATTTGCGTTCAAAATATGAAACAATTATTTTTTGAACACTTTATCCTAAAGAACGTAATTTGATTCAGTCCCGGTATGTTCGAAATAATTTATAGATGTTATAAAATCTGTGATTTTTACTCGACTTTTGCAGTAGTAAAGGCAATTTTTTGCAAATAGGTTTTGCTTCGGTAACAAGAAACAGCTTTTACTTTGCTCTACTTTTATCTCAATACTCAGGGGTTTACAAACACACACACACACACATATACATGTCAGTGTTTACCTGTGAGATTACCAATAACTTAAAAAAATTGATTATATCGCTTCGTATTACAACTCTTAAAAATTCCACTGAGTAGTCAATAAATGCTTCAGAGCCACTCATAGCCACATATCTACACTAACACACCGCATTGTACATAGTACATAACAACAACAACTAGCCGCAGGCCAGCTATTCTCCTCGCCATATCAGTTGGCCAGTGAGAGAGCGCTTTGAGCTATTCGTATGCGACCAGACAGACCTCAAATGTCTGGCAATATTGGACGGCACTTTACCCTAACCTATAGCCCGCTTTACTAAAATCTATAGTTCATCTTTATGCGCTTTTAAACACATGGATCGCACTTGACCTCGACATGACTCGACTCTCAATGGCCAACTGATTCGGCAGAAGGAATACGACCGCAAGTTGTTAGTCCCCGTCAAATACAACGTTGTCGCTATATGTAAGAGATTTGTTCGTGCTTCGGCTGCTTCGTCGTCTATTTGCGATCGCTTTTGTTATACTATACATACATTGTAAATACGTTTGGCATTTGGTGCGAGCGCGATCAATGAAGACGTTGCCGCTGGATTGGACACACGGGCCCAGCGCGTTTCGGAACGACTGAGCGCTTCAAATGCTGTTGGCATATGGCCGCTCTGGGCGTCTAAAGGGCGTATTTTGTATTTGTAGCGGCCAAACCAATGTTGCTTCGGAAAATATTTAAAATTTAAATTTGAAAATTGTGAGAATATTTTTGCCTATTGGTCTTAAATGCAAAACTGAAGTGAAAAACTTAGTCAATTGAGTTGATTGATTCTGGCGCATTTCGTAAATCGATATTTTGTTATTACTTCAACTTTTTTTATTGTAATTGGATGTGTACTGTGTTTACAAAGTGCAGAGCATTAAATTGTAGTCCATTATCTAATATTTGTGATTTTCTGTTTGTAAAAAGTGTTCTCAGGTTCTTCTTATATAAAACTACGAGGCTGTTCTACAGAGTAACCGGATTGCGTGCGTAGCATTGGCAATCTGTGTGGACAATTTCGGTTGTACAATTAAGGCTATTTGCATTTTAGGATTCAAATTTCAAGAAATGTCATTCATTGGTTTACGAAAAATTCAGTTTAGTTATGCGTTGCTTTTGCGAACATTTTTGAATATGGTCGACGAGTTCTACTAATGAAGGGCTTTAAACAGTATTTGCTTTGCTTATTGGCTTATTTAAGATTTAAGAACTAAGGTTCATCGAAGTTCTCTGCTTTTTTATATATAAGTACAACCGGAATTTAAGAAAACCCGTAACTTATTCTCTTAACAACGATGATTAAAATTAATGATTAAAAATTTTATAAATTAAAATTGTATACATTTTTCTGTGAAACTTCAGTGACTCTCTTCTCAACAACATGACAGTCAAAGGGTTGAAAAGGGTAGAATTTTTTGTAGAGCCTAAATCGTAATAAGCCGGTTTTGTGACGCTTAAGGTCAACAGTTTTGCATTCGGCTGGTCAAAGTTCCTTGGAAAACACGCCTGTAACGCGTTTATGATAACGTTTTATTTATTGTTGAAATGCTCCAACTTGCCACCACAAGTATAAATAAGTTAGCACGTCCAAGTTGCAGCATAATCTATAAATAACTATTTATTTATTTATTTACATACATAGCTTATAAATAGAGGTGTGCATTGTAAGTCACACGGCTGTGTGTTAATTTCGACTTTGCCGCCTTGTCTGCGATCGCCAGCACAATTCATCAAAATAGGGATTACTGCAACGCCGAACTATGCGCCCCTGGTGTATGTTAGATTGTTGACATTTGGCACCGACCAATGCTGTTTTATCGGGATCGGATCGCCTGACATGCGCTGCACCCCGCTACTTGTATGTATGTGTTTTCGATATGAACCTTTGCACGACTGTTTCGTACGGCGACTATGGAGTTTTTTGTAAACGTCATTACAGCAGACAACAGCTGCGACAATTAAATGAACATGTCTACCATCGGCCGATAAGATAGCGAACTGCCGAACTGGTGCGTACCTTTATTTATGTGCGTACCAATATTTAGGTGGCAAACAACAAACAGCAGCAAAGCAAAACCAAAATCCACTTTGTCGTGGATAATCTAATTTGTGGTGGGCGGAGTTAATGGCGGAGCTCGGATGTGCAGTACAAATCTATCTGCCGAGAGATGTCCTTGTGCGATGTCGTTGCCGTGTGTGCGGGTATTTCGCGTAAATTGTGTAATTTTACTCAATACAGAGCGCTTCGCACTAAGTCAGCGTGACATGTTGAAATTGCTGAATTTTTCAGTCATCCGCACCTTGCAGCGCTGTCCTATAGAGTTCCGATAAGAATTTATTGATTTGTGTGTTGTTCGGCTGTAAAGTGACAAGTTGCATGAGTCATGTGCAGCGCCCCGAACGCAGATTAACTTTAGATAAAGAGTTTTGATGAAATTCGAAAACAGCGCAATCTATCATTAGAAGTGTGAAGGCGGAATCTTGTGGCCGACCTGGGATTACTCACGAGCGCTGTTGGCCGATTGGTCGATTGGCAGATTGCTTTTTGTTGCGAGGGAAGTGGGAATGTTTTATGCTTACTCTGAGTTTTTTACAAATGCTATGATAAGACTTTCGCAAAAGAGTATCTAGGGGGGCAGGCCCACAGGAAGCTAAGGGGAATTACCAGCGCTACAAATTAAGCAGCTGCGAGAGATTCACCAATTGATTAACACGCCGATAGTGGGCAGTTGCGTTGCCGTTGAAGAGCTCCTGTTACTGTTATTGGAAATCTTTGCGGAGTGCTCTCAGTTGGAAATTTTGTTTACTTAAATTGTTGTGATGTTTGCACTTTTAGGTCAAGAGCTAAATTGTAGGCTGATAAATGGGCATTACTGACATGGATCAAAGAGTCGAAGAATCTGGAATGTCTGAACTTTCACTAAGTTTTACGAGCTGTTCTTGATTGACCACGGCAACTTCGATATCGTGTTGGAACGACATAATGAGAAGAACAATTTTTCGTCTATTTATATTACTTGAAGAATGTAATTTTTTAATAACTATATTTTTTCTCTCTTATTGAATATCCGACTATTTAATATATTACATCAATATTTAAAAATTGTGTATATAAAAGAATAATAATAATATAAAAGAATGAACTTCAATATTTGAATTTCAATATTTCAATGAAACTTGTTCTTTGGAAACTATGTGAATGCAAAAAAGGGAAATATTCTTGTGAAAACAAAGAAAGAACTTTTCATGAACAAACATTTTTTGTAAAATTTGATTTCAAAATATTGTTATTGCAAAATATGATAATTTTCCAAAGGTTAGGTATGTCTGGCAGCCATCTGCCTTAGAAGCTTTAATATTGAAAGAAGGAAATCTTTATATGTTTGTTATGTAATCTTGAAACTTTCATCTTTGGAAATAATCTTTTTAAATTTGGAAGCATAGGAAATCGTTAAAATTCCAATAAAACCAACTAAGTAAGAATTCGAAAAAGTATTTAAACTTTTAGATGTCTCAGTGTTCATAATGCGAGTACATCTTGAACGTGGTGTATATCTCACCAGTGTATATCTCACGTGGTGTATATCTCTCAGTTCAATTTGGTTTTAAATCAAATGTGAAGGAAAACAAAATGTTTTCAAGCAAATTCTGAGCAAACAAAACATTGCACTATTTGGTAGAGGAAATTTTACATGGATTTGCCAACGGGCCAAAATCCGCTGAGACGAAATTTTTGGTTAACAAAAAAAATGTACAGGTAAGTTTGAATCTCGAGCCCATCTGTATAGAAAACGAGATGTGTCCTCATGCAGTGTTTGACTTAGTTTCTTTTAAAAACTCATACACATTCTTGAAAATGTGAAATTGTTTTACTTACTCTAAACCCTCCGATATTTGCTATAATTTAATCCATATTGTTGCTGTACGCAATTTTTTCCGAAATAATTTTTGAGCAATTCATTTGTTGTTCGGTTTTTTGAACTTGGACTGTGCTTGCTTTTACATAGAAAAGCATTACTTGGAACTTTTTGCTTTTGTGTTTTGTAAATCGAATCTAGCCGCCAGAAGCCCACAATTCTAAATTGAAATTTTTCGTATTTAATTACCTTTTTTCACTTAAAATTACTTTTAATGTAATTCCATGGCGCTTTTCCACAATGCGCCGTTATTGTTATGGTTATTTTATTGTATTTTTTTGGTTGAACTCTCACTCTTCGGCATCAGTCGAATTTCTCGATTGTTATTTGCGTTGGCGTTGTGTGTAGTTTATTTATTAATTTGTTTTGATCACAGACTGTTTTCAGCAGAAATTAGATAGAACTTTGTTGCTTCTGGGTTTGTTGTTGTTATCGTTGATTTTATATAGTAAACTTTATTGCGTTTAAAAAGTCGCGAATTTGTTTGTTTGTTTTTGTATGGCCGTTAAAAATTATTGAAAATCTGCGGGTTGTTTGGCTGTTGGCCGCTTATTTCCGTTTTCCGGAGCGATTTTTTGGCCAATTGCACAAATGGTCGCGATGCGCGGCAAAGATATTCATTTTCTTCGTTATTCAGTTTGTTGAAAATATTGTAAATTTTTTTCTTCGAACAAAAAATCTGTTTTGCTATTTTGAGCTGTGCATTTGATCACTTTGTATGATGTGGTTTCTTTTCTTTTTCAGTAACTTGCGGCTATGTTCCACGTTCGATGTATCCACGTTCACGAGCGCTCACGGAATGATGCATGCGCGCGGCGGATAGTTCAGTCGAAGCGGTCGCAGTCTCAAATTCAGTTTCAGTCTCGTTTCGGCTTTTCTCAAGTCGGAGCCGCGGCGCGAATCCCAACGACAAAAAAGAAAGACCATATGTGCGCGAGCAGAAGTATCTGCGGCCGTTATGTCGTATCCGTTACACGTAGTATCCGCTTTTCCGATTCGTATGATTGGGCTGGGGGCCTTTATCTGGTCGGTGAGTGCTGCAGCAGTTGTGGCTGAGAGATGTCGCTTGGCGCTGGGTAACTCGTGTATCGCTCGGCGCGCGCTCAGTATCCTTTACCGTTGGCCAGATGAAACTCGACTGAAGCGAGAGACCATCCGCGGAGTAGTATTTAAAGAAAAGGTCTCGGATCGCACGCCGCAACGTCGAGTGGTGGCTGCAGCGCGCACGAATCCAACTAATCCCAGTAGAGCAGAACAGCGCAGAGCAACAGCCACAGCACCAGTCCGGCAGCCAAGCAGCCGAGCAGCAGCGAGTCAATGCAGCGCAAGTCAGGCCAGCCAGCCAACCCCAACCGCTGGCCCGAGCGCTGCGAGAGCGAAGGTGAGTGAAACGACCAGAATGGCAACAAAGCGAAGTGTTGAAGAAGAAGTAGCGACTGAATTATCTGAAAGCCGTATCTCGGAGAGTCAGCGCACACCAATACCACCGCCGGCACACGCACACCAGCGCAGCGGCTGCTTGAGCGCTGGCGTTGAGGTGGTTGGCGGTGGCGCGGCCAGACACATTTGCTCTCCATGCAGCTCCAGCAGATCGAAGCAGTCACATAAAGTTGCTACGCGGTCGCGCGGGGTCTTTGCACGGCGGCAGATATCTAGCCATGGTAAAGTCACACACACAAACACACACACACAAGTCGTAAGAACTCCGAAATTGGGGGATCGGCAACGCAGAAAATAGGATTAACTGCGCGCACATGTTTGTGTGTGTGTACGTCAACGTACGCATGCCTGCTGCGTGTCTTCGGATATCTGGCTCGCATAGGTGCTGACTTAGATATCGCCTTGCGATGTCCCCTATTTGCTAAGAGATACAGCGCTGCCCGCCCGCATTCAGGCAGATGTAAAAGAGACGCAAAAGAATCCACAAATGGAAAGGAGCAGCACACCGGAGCCTGCTCCGTGACAGAAAGAGAAGCAGCTACGCGATGCCCAGGGTTCGTACGCGTAGCGGGTTCGGAGCGGGGGCGGCAGTGAGCACGGGGGAGTGGTGCTCGTTGGTATCCTATGGATACGCTATGTGTATCAAAAGAAATTCTACGTGTGAGTAAGTATCTGGGAGTGGAAAAATAGGCTGAGTACATAAGCGGTTGAAGTGGCTGGAATGCTGAGTGCGAGGAACCGTCGCCTTTGCACTCAAATCAGTTTGAATGCGATACTTTTAGTTTGTTACTTAAAGGTCTAGAACTGAAAGTGTTTTTTAACGACAAAAGTCATGCTGTAAGTCGAACTAAAAATCGAAATCGTGCTGAGAGGTGTTTTGCATCTATAGAAGATATCTTAGATATAGTGCACATATGTAGATATTTCTTAGTAGCTGCCCCTACTTCCAGCCTTTATTGACCTTAACGACTTTTCGCATTGCTCATATACATAACATATATATGTACATAAACACATACATACACTCGCACACATACAGCCAGCAATCTGCTCTTTAACTCTTCGTTAGGGCCGCAGTGCATTTGCTTAACCCGTCACGAAGACGCGTCACAGTTGAACGATTGAGCGGTGGTCGGCTGTGCGGCGGGGACATGACGACCGACCAGCCACCTGGGCACTTGAATGCATGGTCGCCCTTTGTCAGGGTCAGCGCTATAGTCATTCCCAGCTGCCACTATAGCTGCATACTCGTACATATATATTTACAAAAGCGTAAGAGGGGAAAGTGTGCAATATGTATTGCAGATATTCCGCTATTCAATGGCAAATTATCTGCATATTGGCTAAAGAGTGCGCTGTGTGCCTTTCGGCAATGTTTGTTTATGTGGCGATAAGATGCGCGAGCAGCAATCGGAGCGACATGTGACAACGCAAATAATATCGCCCGCGCACCATTCACATGTCGCACCATTCGCATTAGTCATGTGCCGCCCATTTATGTGGGTTTTTGCATTCAACTAAAGTTTAAGCAACTAAAAACGTACAAATAAAAATCGGTTAAACAGTGAAAGCAGTGACTATAACTCGGCTTGAGTGGTCTGGCAACGCTGAAATTTCGTAAAAACTCTCAAGGGCGTCTTAACTGGAACTGGTCAAAACTAGTTCATTTGTAAACAATCTTTGGTTGTAAAATGAATTATAAAATGATTAAAAGGCTTTCTTTTTTGGCAGTGCTAAAGGCCATTAGGGAACCGGCTGATGGTGCAAACAAATGTTTATCGATAAATTTCTGCGCGGGTTCAATTATTAACCCTGGAATACTAAATATATTTTGCAACTGAATCACTAAATGCTCGTAATGGTACTCGAAGAGACTTAAATTAGTATTCTAGGCTTAACCTTAGGTCTTAGGTTAACGCACTCGGAGTTGCTAGGGGTGCAAGAGAGAGATGCCCATCACTGTTGTCCACTCAACATAAGTAATTTTGGTTTAAAGATGTATAGCATGGAGTATTCAATGTAAAAAAACAATTTTGTAGTTTTGTCATTGTTAATTCTGGTGTGCGATTAATAAATACACTTAGCCCCATAGAACTTGTCGGACCTAAATATTCGTATTTTATAAATGTATTTTTATTTAGGTCAAATGGAAACTGATTTGTTGGAGATGTACTGAAATTTCAAACTTCTAGGGGAATTCTTTGTAAGGTGCCACTCTTTGTAATGTGCCACCTCTGCTCCATTTTGACGTTCCAGCAATCCAAGAAACAAAATTCCTACCGTCATTTCAGGTATATATGACATCATCAATTTTAATGTGGTTTTTGAGTGAACAGACGCAATAACACAGTCTGGGTAAAAAAGTGCCAAATTTGGTCAAGAAAAAACTTAAAAAGAAAAATTGAAGGTTTTTCTTGCGGTGAAAAAGAAATCAAATACGTGTAAAAAACTAAGGTAAATATCAGTTTGGACTTAATTTGTAATGCTTTTTCATAATCCGAAATGATATTCGAGCATATCGTAAGAGGAGAAAATTTATTCAATGATTTCCAAAATGGCGTGAAAATGTAAAGTGCCACCTTTTTTTCTTTGTAAAGTGCCACCCCTCTTTTTCATTGTTTTGTGATCCTATATCGGTAAAATTACTTTTTATTGCTCCGAATCGTCATTAAAATGGATTTAAAGAGTTCTTAGTCAATTTTTCTCTAATCCTATCATGAGGAATAAATTAGTTCAGTTTTGTTTATTAATTTCCATATAATTACTGTTTTATTCGTTACCATTCAATTTGCATTTTGCTTACGGTAATTTTTTCATTTAATTCAAATTAAATTCAATAATGTTTCGTAAATTCTCTGAATCATGCATTTTTACTTGAGATTTCTACGTTTTTAGCAATTTTTTGAAGGGTGTGGCACTTTACATTAAAAACTTTTAGGGTGTTGATTTTCAACACTTTGGGAAATTGGCTGTAAAATTAGTATTTACGAAAAATTCAAATGAGGTGTTTCCTTGGATCATAGCTCTTTAAACCCTCTTTCCAACGGCATATATATAACGGCATAACATTGGCGATAAGTTCATTTTCTAACGAGTTATACGCAAAAAAAGCCATGGGGTGACACATTACAAAGAATTCCCCTACAAGTTTTTTTCTATCTTTTTACGCATAAGAGAGGTGAAAGGTGCGTTTGTGTGAAAAAGCTCCGATAAACCACATCTATGAGTCGATACCCGTAGGTATCAAATCAGTGAACATTCTCGTTCCTTTCTCGTTCGTTGGAAAACTGAAGCTCCGGCAAAAAGGGTATTCACTGGGAAATATAATACCTCGGGAGGCTTCCGATGGGAGGATCAAGTAGAATTTGTTTTGTCCAAGCTGTTCTTTCATAGTTCATGGCTTGGTGTGGCCAAGTCAAAGACGCCTGGAGAGCAAGATTCAAGCAGGCTGAAGCTAAAGGGTTGTCATGACCACATGATTGTGTAATACAAAGAACACAAAATACTTCTGGAACACTGGGGCTTCAGTCTGATTGACCCTGATTTTAGAAATAGCGCCAACGTCTAACGCACAGAACACTAACTTTTAAATGCATCGCAATTTTCTTCAACACATTCTTATTCTTGATAAGCATCGTTTGGCTTAAGTTGTCAATAATTTGTTTCAGCATTAAACAAATGTTTGTAATCACTTTGCAGTCTTTTTGTTCGTCTTAAACACTGTACTATTGCATTTAGAATATATGTCAATCATGAATTGAAAACTTATGAATGAATGAAAGCTTCGCGAGTGTGGCGTGCATGAAATCGTATGTAGGTATGTATGTAGGTGGGCAGGTAGGTAGGAGCGACACTCAGCTACTTGGCTCTACCTACAGTGCGCTGGGAGGGAGGGCGAGTTCAATACACCCGCGGCCAATATCAGCGGCTCGAATTGACTGGGACGTATGAAGTTTAGGGGCTGGCGGGCGGCCACGTTGATATGCGTGTTAAATTGCCATTATAGAAAAGTGCAATTACAGCAGAAAATTCGTAAGCAACGCTTTCGATTTCAACTGCAACGTCGTCAGCGAGCGGAAACGTTTTGCGCTTGTTTACGATTTTGAAAATCACACACACACACACACACACACACACACACACACACACACACACACACAAACATGCATACATAAATTCTTTTGAATGTCTGACAAAATTAAATTGAAATTGACAAGAAAGCGCGGCGCGAAGACACGTCATATGGTAAATAATGGGCGCAGGCAAAGCTTCTCCTAAAATCAGCGCAAAATTTCACATTCCGCCAAAGTGTAATTGCCGCAGTTTAGCGGCATTTAGCAGCGCATTCACTACTTAACATTACACGTTGTAATTATAATTTCTGTGAGAAGAAATTCACTTTCATCCAAGCACTCGACGCTGACATTCACAGCGGCGCCGACGTCGGACGTCTTGAATTTCCGCGCGCAGCCACCGACGAGCGCGCCGCTTCGTGTTGTGTGTTGTGCGCTCGGGCGCCACCAGCAAATGAGCTTGACTAAAACACCAACAATAGTTGTTGCTCATAATGTCATTGTTGTTGTTGGGATGGTGGTGATGGCTGTTGTTGTTGTTGCGTTAATTAATTTAATAACTTCAATTCAACAATTGCGGCCGCTTGCCTAGCGGCCTGTGCACTTTTGTGTCTGCGCCGGCGTGCAGTGTTCACCGATTTAATGTTGGCATACTGTCAGGTGGCAACCTGAAACCGGCAAAGTCAACACCCATGCCCGCAGCCATTGTCTGGCGTCCGTTGTTCGGTGTTTCCCCACCGCCGCCTAACGAACTGACAAATGCTTGCGGCGCCCTCAGAAATACGCTACACTATAAACAAACATACATACTTACACATATAGTATATATATATACTCACACGAACAAGAGTTCATATGTATATTTGGACAAACCAGGGTATCGCTTTTTTGCTGATAAAAAATGTTAATGTTTTCCATTGTTTTTCTATTTTCGCTTTTCTTTTTTCGCTATAATTGCTACTATAATTGTTGTTGTTGCTGGTTTTGGTGCTCTTGTTGCTGCTGAGGTTGCTGTTCAATTGCGAAGCTCAAGTAAACTTTGTACTTTTAATTCGAGCATTTCATAGCAAAGCGACACACACGCCCGACATTTGTGCGCGCTGGTAGCGATGGGCGTTGGGCGACTACTGCGGCGACAATCAATGAATCAGCGCGGTTCGGCCTTAGTGGCGGTTATCTTTCAAGTATTAAGTACGGCACATTGACGTGTTCTATAGAGCAGGCTGCAGCCATTGCGAGAAAAGTTACTCAGCTCTGACCAACAGATGTGTATTCATCTGCAGTGGCTTTCGATCTCCACCTCTCCCCAACCAGGCGCTGGCCCATTCATTGACGTCATTGGTGCCACTGAGCAGCGAGAAAGTTCGATTATCTGCAATTGGCATCGCACGGCTGGCCGGTAAAGACCCGTTCGTCACTGAATCATGGTTTCAAAATATCTCATCGCTCCCTTCGCCTCGCACCTGGCCCCCACATAATCTGCCATGATGCATGCGCCGTATTGATTTTCTGTCGTCAGCGATAGAGACACATCGCAAAACCACTAACCAGCAAGTCGCCCGTAAAACCAACGCACGGTCGGTAACTTATCAGCAGTGCGTCGTTCACCTAGTCCGCTCAAAAGCACGCAAAATCCAAAAACAAACATCCGAAAAATGTCTCAATGTCCATCGCACAACAACAGAGACTCAAGGTGGGAGTCAATTAGTGTCGCGATCGAGCAGCGCACAGATATTGTCCTTTGCATATCCGGCCGATGCCTGCGAGCGCATTTGTTTGCCTTCATTATTGTGCACAGTCGCAGCACACGCGGGACTGCACGCCCGCAAGTGCCTTCGCCGTTGGCCGTAAATTACGCACTGCCATGACCCGAGCCTCATAAATCGATCAAAGTGAAAACAAAAGGAAAGTGAAGTGTAAGCGACTACTTAAGAGCGGCATGGCAGTTGCATAAATAAGCGGCGTTTGCGATTGCGCCGCAGTCGCCAGCCAAGTCCGAGACGCATTTGTGCGCACATCGACTGACCACCGGTCAGAGACTGTGTGCGCACGCTATGCGTAATCGCATCGCAGCAGTGGTCGCTGGCCAATGGCCATTGTCGTCTAGCCGCCACACTATCGCCCAGAGATGATGAGCGGCCAGTTTGGCGTTTGCCGCAGTGCGACGCGACGCGGCACGGCACGGCAACTTGGCATTTACATCTGTCTACATATGTACATCTACATTGCAGGTACTATATATCTTCCTCTCGTCGTGCACGCTGAGATGTGATGCTCGATGGTAGTGGCACTTTCGCAGTTCGACCTGTGCGACGCGCTGCTTTGTTGCCTAATTGCGGCGGCAGACACAATTGCAGTCGCATTGAACGACAATTAGCACGTCTACCTGTCGCCCACGGCTCAACCGCTGCAATGACAGCAGCATCAACACGAACCGCGGCTGTTGCGCCGCAATTTGTCTTCAACATTTTTTAATAAGTGCCTTTTGACTCTATTTGGGTTATCCGTTTATTGACTGCTTTAATATTTCCCTTAACGAATATACATTTTCAGTATTTTGTATACTAGATTTTTTTATAAAGACAAAGAAAAAATAAAATATCTCACAATAAAAAACTCACACTTCGCCATTCGAATCAGCATTTGGTTCATACAAATCCCAGGGTTACTTATTTAAGCTAAAATTCTACCGACAATATACTTTTGTATATGTAAATTATATTCATTTTTGATCTTCAGACAGTTTTTCTCCAATACTGCCAATCAAATAAGTATTTATGTATCCTAAAAGTGGTTGTGACAACCAAGAACTTTGTGGTGTAGTATATTGGGACACTCAGCCATAGAAGAGGAGGAGGAAGAGAAAAATAGATTTTTTTAAATACCATATTTTCAAAGTTGAGACCCTTAAGAATAAGCCTCCAAGAGGATTTACGGAAATTCGAATTATTTTCGGAGTTATAGTTAATTTTGTGACGCGCCACTCAGACTGCCCGTAATGAGACTGTAAACTTGAAACACGTTTTTCTCGAAACTAATTTTTTCGATACGGTTGTCATGATATCTCAAGTTCTAATGCACCGATGTACTTGAAATATGTAACAGATTTTCTTAATATGTACTATCAAAATTGTCTCGACGTAGGGGTTTTTGTAATTTGTTTTTTTTTTACTATTTTTGAAAATTAAATTATTAAAATTATGAAGTTGAAGAAAGAGGCAAACAATTACCTTTATTTTCAGAAAGACGCCATTTTGTGCAAAAATGTTTTTTTTTTTCAAATCGGCTACATCCAGATAATTGTACATCCTTGTTTAATATGAGTTAACCTTACTTTTATGTTTCAAATCACAAAGAGCATTGGCATTACGTCAACCAGGAGACACCTTTTTTTTGAGTCCCCACTTTGCCGGCCTCTACCGACTTCAATTTTGAATTTTTTTTTCAACTATTATACATTTATATACTTTAACATGGATGATAAAAATGATTACAGTTTTTTTCATTACGCTCCTCACGCTCAAAATCGAGCCGCTAGAGTAATGTTACAAAATATTATCTAAGATAATACTTTGTCTAGCTATGAGAAGTGAATTTGAGAACTTTAGCAGACCTCTGGATAGCAACATGGACGATTATATATGTATGTACTTATAATGAATAAGATTTTCCCCTTATTGATGAAATTTAGCGAAATTTATGTCATTTTTAATGCCAACCTCCTTCCCCCTCTGTTGCATACACATTTCAAACAGGTGGAATTTGTGATATGTATTACAAGAGACCTCATCTCTCATACAGAGGTAGCCACTACAACCTACCTACCTACCTACCTATGAACCTACCAAATGCCAAACTTTACATAACTCCTTTCTCATTTAACATAGTGTTTCCAAAGATATTTTCTGAGTTATCCTCGACTGCCAACAAATTATGCTATGGATCAGTGCCGCACACAGGATTTCATTTGGCGGGGTTTGAGTACAAATTTTGAGCCCAATACGATTTGAAACTATATTTTGCACCAGCAGTTTTTGTATTTCTGTATTTAGGGGAGAGTTTGAACCCCCAAACCCAAAAGCAAATAGTCATGCTAAGAGTCATAGATACTAGAATCGCCAACTCCAAACTAGGAATGCAAGTCCAAATTTTAGTGGCTTAAATTGAATTTTTTAAAACCTACATATCTTAGTACATATGTCTATACATGTATAGGTTTTAATAAATTCTTCAACAAATAATTATAATAATAGCCGTCATAGTTCGAGCACAGAAATTGATTTCATTAAACATCAAACTGTCGGCGACAGTGCCTTTTTCGAACCGTAAATATGCAACCCCCAGCAATCTGAACAAACACCGATAAGCGCGCGGCCACGTTACTCATAGCGCAAACTTGTGTGTGAAGTTACACGTGCTGCAGGCCGCGCACAGCAAACAGACAACAGCCGACAGTCGACCCCAGCCACCCCCACAAGCAGCGCGAACTGTGCGTGGCAGCGCGCCGACAATGGGCCGCGTCGCGCAGCTGTGCGGACGAGCAGGCGCAGCCAGTTCGCCCAGCGCTTGCCAGCCGCGTCTGTCGCACAAAACACCAGCTCAATATAAACAAATAAAGGTGTGAAAATTGTGGCACAACAATGCGATTTGCGAGTTATCGTCAGCCAGCGCTTTGCCGCTCTCCAGCTGACAGCGTTTTGGCCGTGTGTGATTTAATGTGTTTCCCTTTTGGCGTTGCGTTTTTCTGAATTGTTTTTTAAACAATTTCATTATTATTGTGCTTTCTGTTGTTGTTTTTGATGTTTTTATTGTTGTTGTCGTTCTTGTGTTTGCGCTCTTTGCTCTTTATATGATTTTTATTTTGTTTAAACAAAAGTCATTGTCATCAAAGTCAACAGGGAAGCAGACGATAATAATAGCACTAGATACTGCAACAACAATAACAACAATACGACGAACAAAAACAACAGCAACATGAACTACAGCAACGACTGCTACACTTAACGTGAGCAATTTTCAAGTGTGAACAGATTTCAATATATCGCTTAGAGATAGTGTAAATTTGTATGGCAGAAATTAGCGTTGGAGTTACATAAATTTGTACGTATGTATGTACATAAATCGTTTCATCTATCTGCGAGGCTTGTGAGTAGCTACATACATACATATGTACGAAGTTGGAAGCATTTCACTGTTCCGCTGATTCCGAGAACATTATTTGGTGATTGGGGAAAATCCCTGGCTCTGGAGAAGTTTGTAAAAAGTGTTGCATTTGTTTGTTTGTGTATGAATTGAAATTTGCACTAAGATGCCTAACGAACTTTGATGCAATACTATAATTCCCTGAGTAATCATGTTTCAAAGTGTAACATCACTTTTAGTCTCTGAGGTTTAACTCGAAAGTCTTCCTGTTTCGCAGTATTCCTAACATTGTTTGTCAATGTTATGAATCATACACATGGTTATCTAAGTAGTCTTAATATTTGTGTGTATTATTTATATTGTACAAGACTTGATATAAAAATATGCTCTACAATTGGTCAATATGGCAAATCTGTCATGGCTTTCCCTATCTGTAATGGAGTTTGCTGTTCCCTTAGCATGATGGGAATTTTTCCATACTTCAGCCCGTATCCATAAAAAATTGAAAATATAAGTAATACCTATATGTATTAAATTGCTTTATACTAAAGCTTAAACAATTTTGTAATACAAAACAACATAACACAAACAAATTTAAATACTATCAGTTAATTTGATTAAAGAAATGGTATAAAGACTTCGAGAGTCTTATTGGGACGAAGATACTTCGTATCTCTGAATAACAGTTGAACACTGAACCTTTGACCACAGGAGAGAACAGCTATTTTATTAGGAGAGCTCACCGCCAAGATTTGGCGGTGTTAATAGATATATGATTTCCTATCAGGAAAGCTGGCCTACCAGGATTATTGAAACAGCAGCAAAAGAAAAGAGAGTATAGAACCAGTGCAACAACTCCTATGCGAAAGCTCAGCCACCCATAGCACGCCACACCTTTTTTTGTTTTATGGCCATTGCGTCACTGCATGGATTGGACGGATTTATGCGAAGCATAGGAAGGTTCAGATGGACTGGTTAGATTTATCCAAAGCTTAGGACGGGTTTGATTGTCTCTGAAAGAAACTTGTCAAGGAGGCTGCCACACTTTCGGGCATCTCAATATGCCCGTCATTGGATATATTTGTCATTGACCTAAACTAAGCACTAAAGTCTAATTCTGGAAAGTTCAACAACACAAGAAATATTCCCACATAATATGTTCCTGCTCTCTCTGAAATCTCATTTATCAAATGTCTACTGTAGGTAGTATTTTTTGTCGCAGCTTCAATATATAAATATATACAGTTTGTGATTACACTGTAACACAAAATCAAAAATCCACTTATGTTTTAAGTGGTAAGTGGGTTTTTGTGTTTTCAAGTGTTTCTAATAAGGTGGATTTAGTCGAAGCTTTTCACAGCTTCTAGCATTATGCGTGAGCACTTTTTACAGGAGTGGAAGAGGTGTATAGTTTGTAACGAATCAGAACATGGTATGAGAAGTTTTTTGTAAGCTCAACTTATTTTATGCTCAGCGGTTTGTCATTGCTTAGCATCCCAAGAAAAACGCGTATCTATTTGATTTCATTGAAGTCGACTAACGTGTGGGGAATGAAATACGAACAAATTTTAAATGTCAGTAATAAACTGTTGCATACAAGTTATTTAATTTGGTTACAGTTTATTAAATAGCTTTGACACTTCAGTTAATTTACAAAAAAATTTACTCCATTGCGGCTCGCTTTCCGTATATTCTGAGGAACTTTCTTCATTGACCTCTGAATTCCATTTGAATTAATGTTCTTTGGCACTTTACGGATTTTATAAATCAAGCAATCCACATTTTTGGCGCGATATCTGTTGGCATATACATTTCTTTTCAAGTTTGCCCAAAAAGTTTCGATTGGTCTTAATTGTGAAACATTTGGGGGTTAAACTCCTTCGGTACAAATTCAATTTTGCGCTTATTCAAATTGTTTAATGTTACAATACTTTAGCGTAATGTGACGATTTCATTGAACTAACTCATTAATTACTGAGCTACGAAGGCTGCAATGGCTTGAGACTTTTTTGCAGGGACCGTACCGGTTATGGTTTTTATCAAAAAAGTCAGATTTTCACTGTTATCTTTTAACTTTAATTTTTACCGACAAAAATAAAAGTTATTTTGTGCCTTTTATCATATCAGGCAAAAATAACTGTTATTTTTTACTTTTATTTTATCGGTCCAAAATAACAGTTATTTTGTGACTTTTATTTTTTCGGTCAATTTGAATTTTTTTCAAAGGCCGTTTGGCCGACTAAAAACTATTGATACCATTTTTTTCGTCTCAGCAGACCGCACATTCTGAGCTATAAGACTTGTGCGACGAAAAAAAATGGTATCAATAGTTTTTTAGTCGGTCAAACGGCCTTTGAAAAAATTCAAATTGCCTGATATATTTGACCGAAAAAGTAAAAGTCACAAAATAACTGTTATTTTTGACCGATAAAATAAAAGTCAAGAGAAACAGTTATTTTTACCCGAAATAATAAAAGGCACAAAATAACAGTTAATTTTAAGTTTTATAGTAAAAGTCTAAAATTTAAAAGGCGTTTAATATTCGTGAAACGGAGGCCATTACGATCATAATGGTATACAGGTCTCCCTCGTATAACGCGGTGGCTACGTTCCAGGAAAATTCCGCGTTATGTGATTCGCGTTATAGAAGACTTAACTTTCATATAAATTTTAGGGTTATGTTCCAATAAGCTTTTTCCAAAATAAAATAGGTAGGTACTAAATTAAAGATGTATGTACATTCCAACTCAAAATAAAAATTCATACTTTATTTAAAAAATTAAAAAACATAATTAAAAAACTGTTCTTTTTAAATCCCGTTATATCGAAAACGCGTTGTAGAAGTACCGCGCTATACGAGGGAGACCTGTATTTGAAAAAGTCCACCGGCAATTTTTTCTTTATGCCTTTTTGATTTCAAAATTGTAAAATAACTGTTATTTTCGGTCCCTGCTTTTTTGTCATAGAAAATTTGATGACTTGGTAAAAATTCTATTCAGCAAATAATTTCTTGCAAAAAAAGTTATAAGAATTAGAATACTCATTTTTTGGATTGCACAGTGTGCGAAGACTACGTTTGCAGTTACAGTGAAAAATTCTCATTGTATAATATTTATTTGGCAATATGCGTGTATGATGTATTTATGTATTCAAATTGAATTATTTATATTTACCAAGCTTCTTGTTCTTCTTCTCTGTTTCTTACGGTCGTTTTAACGAGTAATTATGGCAAAACGCTTCGAAATTATTTGGCGAATTGTATCCAGAAACGCGCTCAACTTCATCTGGATTCTGTACACCGGCGTGCGGAATGCGGTCACGGTTGACTTTTCGCGTTGAACCGAAAGATACAACTGAAATTTTAGTATCTGACGTGCGCAGCTTGCAATGGAAGATTTATCAGCGGCTGCGGCTGTGGCTGCGATGCCGACTGTTCCTTCAATTCGGATGCGCGATTGCGAGATTGAACAAATACGTTTTAATGTTAATGTTGTTGCTGTTGCTGATCTTGTTGATATTTACACAAGTGTAATTGCAATTTGGATGAGGTTCGCGGGGGGAAACACGCCCGAAAAACGCGACAACAAGGCAGCATCGCCGCGGCGGCGGCGATGGGAGTTGGCGGGGCGGATGGAGTCGCGGCGCGTAGAGCTGTAAGATGTGTTTACGATCTTGTGATCGCGTCTTTAGAGTTTAATTAAGGCAATAAGTGCCGCACTCGAGAGATTAGCGCTGATAAAACGAAATCACTCGGAAATGAAGTCGCAAAAAATAACAACAACAATAACAATTAAGTTAAACCTAAAAATACGAAATTGTAGATGAAAAGGAAAACACAAAAGTAACGAAAAAGCGAAAATTAGCAGCGTTTTGGCTGCTCTGATGTGAAACGTGGACGTGGCCGCTGCCAATCATGCTGACTGGCAGCCGTCTGTGGCTGCTCGTCGGCCGAGGATCGTGCCAACTGGTTGTTGTGGATTTCACTTGTAACGACGCAGTGACAATTTTAATGTGGTCGCCGCAGCAAGCAGCGTCAAGCTGCAGCCGCCGGCCCGCCGCCACTTCCGCCCACTCACGTGCACGATCCAACGATTGCACTTCAGTGCTGCGTGCGTGTGCGTGTGCCGCCACAAAGCGCATCCGACGCGTTCGATGCCGCACTAAGTATGTTTCGCTGTCGGAAATCGCGCGTTGTGCGCGCTGTGTACACTTCGGCGCGCTGTGTGGATAATGTTCCTGGCGCAGTTGCCGCACGGCAAATACCGCAGAGCAGCGCGCAACGTGCCAACGGTTGCTTCTTATCGGCGCGACGTGTCCTCTGCCGATGTGAATCTCTGTTGACTTTGTCCCATCGAACGCCTTATCGATTGCAGCGTGTTACAGCGCCGCGGCAACGCCGTCAACTGGCGCAACACGGCGTGCTTGTGTCATGCTGCACGAGCATCTTCCGATCTGTTGCGTTCGCATGTGGCAAGCGCAAAGACAACAAAGGCCACCAATCATAATTACACACTGTTCTATTTGCTATACCAACAATAACAACAACAACAGCAACAATAAACAAACATAAAAGCAACAACAAGCGCGAAACTGATAAGCGTGCGATACATACATATTTGCAAATATTGTTCGCTGGCTTGGCTCGGTGCGGTTTGTTCCTGGCATCGTCTCGTCAACGGCGGCCGCTCTGTCTGTCGCCACATCCAAGCGATGACGCTCCTTGTTGTAGTTGTCGATGTGTGGCAACACATCAACGCCAGCGTTCCTTTTATCTCTGACGCGGTTGCGAAGATGTTTGCGTCAATAACATAGACACCGCACATCTGGCGCTGGCGCAGCTATGCGCAATAGTAATGTCAGACATACGTACATACATATCTGTGCGACATGTTCGACTGCCGCCACCCACAGTTCTCGGTGGCTGTTAAAGCGGCATCGTGTTTTGATTGCGAAGCTCAAAAATGTCGCCATACGTGAACCAGCTCTGATGAGGGGGGCAGGCGGTCGAGATGATTTTGACCAGGGCTCAGAAATTTTATGTAAACTACTTTTACTACTTTATACGAGGAGGGCCTTAGGAGGAAGGGTCCGTACGTCATGCCCCTCGGGCTCGAAATGTCTCTGTACGGCCCTGATGTGGCAATTAAAAGGTGAAAAACATAGTTTAATGGTGCAAAGTGTATGGTGAGGAAGTGAAATTTCGCGCTGTTAGCACGCGTCGTCAGTGTGCTGAGCTAAGATTATTACAATTTGAAGGGTGAGGTTGCTGAAATAAAAAATCCCATCAGTAACGCTTTTGAGCTGAATGACATCTAAAATCACGAATATTCAATCGTCCTTTCATTGCATCTATCAATCCCCATTCGATGGGGATTGATAGATGATCACATGCAACGATTAAGTTGGGTGAACCTTATGCTTTCTGGCATATCTAGATTTATTATGCTTTTGTGCTCATTCTGACGAAAGTCCGAAGCTAACAACTAGTCGGCTTAATAAGGTCATTCAACTTTAACAGCTTATAGGAATTAGTGGTGAATCGGCAGACAACTTTTTTGTGTTTACATGGTTTTCGTTCGATTCAGCTATGAGGCTTCGATACTCATATTTGTGCATAAATTGAAATAGATTAATACTTAACCCAAGTGGACTACAATGAACGTAAAAGTGTCTGAGTGCTACGCTTAGTTGAATGTTGCAACAACAACACGCAGGGTTTCGGAACGGTTGCATGAGCTCCTGTATATAAACTTAACCCATTCGAGACCGAATGCACACCGTGTGTGCAATGGATTTCCGAGGCTATAAGACAGGCTGCACACCGTGTGTGCAAAAACAGTAATGTGCAATTATCAGTTATTCTGAGTAAACTAGTCGTCGAAATAAGATTTTTCTGGAACTAATGAAATCTGTAAAGTACAGGAAAACAAAATTTGGCATTGGTTTCACTGTGTACCAAAAAATCTAAAAATTATCTAAAGCCTTTCTTACATGAATAATACAAAGAAAAAAACATTTCGCTCCTAGGGACCGTGTTCGAAAAAAATCGTCGTCTCGAATGGGTTAAGGGCTTAAGGGAGTCTAGTATGGGCTTCTGGTCTAGAGAAGGATATATTTTGGCTATTTTCACAGACATTTTATAGTGTTTTAGTAAGTTTTAGAAAAAAAATGTTTGATATACAATTTATGGAGTTATCAGTCGATGTGTGTCATCCTAATGTTTGAAGCTGATCTATACACCAGAAACAAATAAACTTTTTATAATTAGTATCTATTACTTAGTGTAGCTATGGCCGGTAGTAGAATTTAAATCATTACACCGTGCGACAAAAATTAAAAAAAATTTTCACATCGGAAAAAATCCATATGGGCGTGAAACTAGAGACCAAACATCCTTTGTCCTTTTAAAAAGACTTCAAAATTTTGATGGGGATAAAAAATAAAAAAAAATATAAAAAATACTTAACCTCGTTAGAATATGGCGATATGTATGTATATCAAATAAAAGAGGAAAGGCTCAAGAATTAAAATAAAATTAATTTTTTATCTATTTGTAAAAAAAGGGTATGAAAAAGGTCCTTTAAAAATTTTAATCCTTTATATCCTTGAAAATTTACATCGAATTTTCTTGAAAAGTAAGTATGTATGTTAAAACTCCAAATCTCCGTGATCCCGTGTCAAAATTTAATTATTCTCGCTTCATTGATTTTGTATCTTTTTATTATTTAAAATACTGATACTCAAATAAATTAGAATTTTTGTACTTCATTAGAATTGCAGCTTTTGAATAACTTTCGAACTAATAAAGTTAGAGTAATGAAATTGAAATGATGAAATGACACGTGATCATGCAGATTTGGGGTTTTAACATACAGTGGACGTCCAGTATAACGAACTTTCCATTTAACGAATTTTCGATTTAACGTACGGCCAAATTTTTTCCATTGATGGTTCTATATTACGAACAAAAGTGAAATTTGCTATTCGATATAACGAATATTTATGTTGTTTTTTACCCTTCGAATTGTTTTTATTTGAGCATTCACATTCTTTACAATAACAATGAATGTTTGGTTCCGTCAAGTGAACGGTACCTCAATTGTTTTTGTTTTTGTTACGTTAAAACTTTCAAATTTACGTCAAGTTACCAACATTTTCAAATTCTGTTTGTATGCATTGCTGATCATTTTCAAAGGATTTGTTTTGCGTTCGGTCGGCTTTTTTCTTTTAAAAATTAAAAGTTCAATAATCAATGAAGAGAAATTGCCATACAAAAAAGTTTACTTGCGGTAAAGAGGCAATCGCGCATCGAAGACTTTTTTACTTTCTTTTTCATAAAACATGAAGAAATGTTACACATAAATCACAAAAGAAAAGAGGAAAGCCCCAAAAAGTGTTTTTCTCGATTTGTTATTGGGTTGTAAGCGCAAAAGTAGACGAGTGCACAAAACCGCTCAACCGTTTTTTTAATTCCGCCTGGGGTCAAATAGACCCCTAGGGACAGGCAAAAAAGCTTAAAAACTGAATATGTGAGACTTATTTCTTTAAGAAGGATGGTTTAAAACAAAAAAAATTTCGATCGATTTAACGAATTTTTCGATTTAACAAATTGGGGGTACAACATAAGATTCGTTATATTGGACGTCCACTGTACTTACTTTTCAAGAAAATTCTATGGAAATTTTAAAGGATATAAAGGATTAAAATTTTCAAAGGACCTTTTTCATATCCTTTTATACAAATAAATAAAAAATAAATTTTATTTAAATTCTTGAGCCTTTCCTATTTCATTTGATATACATATTGCCATATTCTAACGAGGTTAAGTATTTTTTATATTTTTTATCCCCTTCAAAATTTTGAAGTCCTTTTAAAAGGACAAAGGATGTAGAAATTAAATCTGAGTACGCAGTATTACTATATTTGGCCTCTAGTTTCACGCACATATGGATATTTCCCGGTGTGAAAAATGCTGTCGCACGGTGTTATATTGAAATTTAAAAAAATTGTGGCTATTTGAAAACTGTTGTTAGATCTGTAATCTTTCTTGGTCCACTTTCATGATCTGAAAATTTCGACATTGTTTTATAGAGCTGATTGCGGTAGATCTTCAGTGCATAGGAGATATACATACATATGTATGTAAATCAGAGGCAGATGAACTAAACAAAACAGTAGCTCACACATGATTTCATTTTGGGGGGTGGGGGGTTGCGTACAGCTTTTAAGCTCGATTCCATTTGAAACTATATTTTTCACCAGGGTTTGACCCCTCAAAAGCCTCCTGTGTGCGCAACTGAAACAGAGGCATATGCATTGAAGATACAGTCAGAGTCAAAAGTTAGTATCAGCAACTATTCATCCTTTTTTATCACAAATTTCCTATATATATAGAAGGAGTTTACAAATGTTTTATATGCCATAGAAAGGCTTGTTATGATTGTTTTTAATTAGTTTTTGTTACATTTGTAAATATTCATATTTGTAAGGTTTTATTCGCCATTAAACAGAAACGGCGTATGTACATATGTACATATGTACATAAACCAAATTTAAAGTCCATGGGGTTCGGTCCATCGATATAGTAGATCAAGGGATATTTTGGGCGGAGAGCCGCCGTAGCCCAACGGTCAAAGTACGAGATCGAATGGCCATCGAATTACTGACTCAGCTACAATGAGATATTGAAATTTTTCTCTTGGCAGAATCATTTGTTTTCGACTTTTGAAAAGTCAACGCTTGACCTATCGCGCCGAAGCATACCTACTTACAGTTTTATTCTGCTAAAGAGTTGCAATCTCTGGCAGTTATCTCGCTGTACTAAAATTGTCTTTTGATGTTATCGGCATGCCGCCAGAACACCGCCAGCGAAAGCGAGGCGAAGAGTTGTGTGGGTATTTACGCAAATTGATACACTTGCACACAGACCGAAATTGTTTATCTCGCCATGATTCGGGAAGCTATTTGCACACAGAAGTCAAATATTCAAGTCTAATCCGTGGCAATTTATCATTCTTACCGGCAGATTGATAAATAAGCCAAGCGTTGAATTGCAAACACAAATCAAAACGAAAAAAGCGCGCGCAAAACACAACGAGCGCGGCGAAGTGAGCTGAGCAAACAAAGTGGCAGGAAGTTGCAGACTCGGGTATTTAATTCTTGGAAGAACCGCATGAGAAATTAGCCCCAAAATTAGAGCATGTAGGCGAAAGGAAATAAATCAATTTTGGAAAATACGCAAAACCCTCATGGGCCGCAATCGGGCGCGATAGCCACACACAAACGTGGCCTCAGAGTTTTGGCGCCCATGATGTATGTATGTATGCGTGTAGATAGTCGCAATATCGTAGTCAATGTATGGGTTGGTAGCTGGCAGTTTACTTAATCTTGTCAGATGACTTCACGAAACGATCGGCGGAATCGGTGGGACGCAGGTACTGACTAGATTCATTCGGTTCGCTGAGGGTTTGTCGGACTTGGGGTTCTCTCATTGCGCGTTGTTCATAGCAATATCTTTCCAAATATCGAATGATAAATGTTCGATGATAAAGTCGACGCGGGCTAAAGTCCAATTTTCAATATTTTTAGCTGAAAATTTTAACGCGGACGACATTTGGAATACAGTGCAATGGCGAGTGGATCGGCCAGCACCAGCAACATTGTTATTGCTCAATAAATAAATAAATAACCTGGCTGTATCTCTTATCTGCGTATGATTGCTCTCGGTGTGGCGACAGTCGCTGAACGAGTTCAAATTTCACAATCGAAACAAATTCCTCGGTGCGTTGCGTGTGTGTGTGTGCTGGCGTGAAAATCAATTGTTAAGTTTTATTTCATTAGGTGCCTTGGGCAGGTGAGCGATGGCGATGTTGACTGGGGCTTTCGTTATCAGCGCGCAGCATTTGCCGCTGATGGGGAGCTTATCACGCTTACAGATAGACCCGGTTGCGACTGGAGTATGTACACACACCTTGATGTCGATAATTTGTCTTAAGACGTCTGTCTTTGTTGTTGCTGCCTTGTGCCAGAATTGATTTGCTTTTGCGTATTTAAGAAATTGAGATATCGTCACCGTCACCGCGAACGCCGCCGTCGCCGTCGCTGCCGCTTCATCGACCCCGTCACCTGTACACCTGTAGAGGAGGTTGAAGGAGGCCGCGCAATCGTTCTTCTCGCCGCAGCCTGAGCAGCAGCGACATCAGCGCAACTCGGCAAAAGCCGTCACGGTGCCGCCATCTGACGGCCGCAGATGATTGATAAGTCCGAATCGGAGTATTTTTAGATTAAATTGAATTGCGTTCTGGAAAAAAAGCAACGAAATGAGACGGTCGGAAAATGATAGCAAGACGTGGACATGGATGGACGCTGATTAGGCGTTTGCCAATTGGCATTCTGCACCTTCATCGCCGATAAGCGCAATAAATGGACTTGCATATGTGTGTGTGCGTGCATGTCTCGGATGTGACAAATTGCAGGCTAACGACAGTGTGCGACTTTATCAGCAAACGCTCACCTTCACCGATCGCGCCAAAGACATTCGCAGCGCTGTTAACCCGGAAATCTACATACGAAATTATCGGCCCATATGTGAGCCAATAGCGTTGTAAAATATTTATTACCAATTTTTTGTGATAGTTGTTACGCCTTTGCCTCGTTTTTGTGCCGTTTTCCCCCTTTTCATAGTGACAAATGATGATTCAGTGTCATTTTCCTGAAACCAGTAAGTGCGAACGGGGATTTCGAGCATTTTCATGTCATTATGCTCGCACATGCGTCAGCGGCCCCACCTCGTGGCATTAGTGCCATCTTTAAGGTCAAAAGCGGCCAGCCTAGCGACCTTTTGCTGCACCAAAACCATTGTTGAGTTGTTGAGTCATTTGGCAATGCTGAACTTATTTATCGGACTTCAATTTCACATTTGATGACATTTCAAATAAAGGAGAGCCTTTAGAAAAGAGTTTATTATTTTTTATTTTTTACTATTATAATTTTGTATTTTTGAATTTTTGGCATCATATATTGCGACTAAAAGAAGCAAATTAGGCATCAAAAGAAGCTGATTTACAGTCATATTGAAACAGTATCAGAAAATTATGATTGCGATAAGAAGAAGGTGGAGAAATGTGTGATAATGCTACAAAAAGGTGAAGTTTCACAATTGTAGCCCTAATTATTAAAAAAGAATTTGTGAGAGCTATGATGTTACTTACTTACTTACTTAACTGGCCATAACAACCCGTTATCGGGTTACGGCCTGCCGCAAAACTTCTCTCCAGGCGCCTCTGCTTTGCGCGCGCCTTCTCCAGTTGGTCACACCAAGAGATAGCAGGGCCTCTTCAACTTGGTCCTTCCACCGGAGACACGGCCTCCCTCTTCGCCGTCGACCTCCAACCATCGTATCGAACACTTTTTTCGCCGGAGCTTCGTCGTCCATACGGCAGACATGACCGAGCCAGCGTAGCCGCTGGATGTTAATTCGCTGCGCAACGTCCATGTCCTTATACAGCTCATACGACTCGTTATTGGTTCGTATACGATAATCGTCACCAACACGAACAGGGCCGAAGATTTTGCGAAGTACCTTCCTCTCGAACACTCCAAGGGCCGCTATGTCATTTCGTGTCATTGTCCATGCTTCAGCGCCATAGAGGAGCACGGGCAAGATAAGCGTCCTATAGAGCGCAAGTTTTGTCGGTCGAGAGAGGTCTCTACTTCTCAATTGCCTACCGAGACAGTAGTAGCACCTGTTGGCAAGAGTAATCCTTCGCTTTATCTCCAGGCTGACATCATTGTTGCTGTTTATGGCGGTGCCAAGGTAGACGAATTCCTTGACAACTTCAAAGGTATACCTGTCGGCCTCGACGTGAGACCCTAGACGCTGCGAGTCCCTGCGTGTAGACAGCATATACTTCGTCTTGCCCTCATTTACCACCAGACCCATTTTGGCAGATTCTCTTTCGATAGCCGCAAAGGCAGCGGTGACATCTCGCTTGTTACGCCCGATGACATCAATGTCATCAGCGTAGGCAAGGAGCTGGACACTTTTGTTGAAAATTGTGCCATTACGATGTACACCGGCCTTGCGCAGAACACTCTCCATGGTGAAGTTGAAGAGGTCGAAGGACAAAGGATCGCCCTGTCTGAATCCTCGAACGGTATCAAATGGGTCGGAGAGGTCACTTCCAACCTTGACGGAGCTGCGCGTATTGCTCAACGTCGCTCTGCAAAGTCTCACGAGCTTTGCAGGGATACCAAGTTCAGACAATGCGGCATATAGGCGATCCCTTATCGGGCTATCGAATGCTGCCTTGTAATCGATGAAGAGATGGTGAGTATCGATTTGGTTCTCATGGGTCTTCTCCAGGATTTGGCGTAGAGTGAATATCTGGTCGATGGTGGACTTACCAGGTCTAAAGCCGCACTGATAGGGTCCAATCGGCGCCTTGGCGAGTGGCTTTAATCTTTCACATAGTACGCTCGTCAGGACATTGTATGCAATGGGAAGTAGGCTGATACCCCTGTAGTTGGCGCATATTGTTGGGTCGCCTTTCTTCAGCACAGGGCAAAGGGCACTGAGGTTCCAATCGTTGAGCATTCGTTCCTCCAGCCATATTTTGCAGATGAGCTGATGCATGCACCCAATCAGCTCACCGCCGCCGGCCTTGAACAATTCAGCTGGTAGCCCATCCGGTCCTGCAGCTTTATTGTTCTTGAGTCGCTGGATAGCGACCCAGACCTCGTCATGGCTGGGCGGTGGCACATCCACACCGTCGTCGTCGATTGGTGCCATCTGGACATTTTCACCACTGGCGGTATTGTTCCCTTCGTCGCCTGCGAGCAACTTGGTGAAGTGCTCCTTCCACAACCTCAGTACACCCTGCGCATCCGTAACCAGATCCCCGTTTTCGTCTCTGCAAGAAGATGCTCCGGGCTTAAATCCTTCCGTGAGACGCTTAACTTTTTGGAAGAATTTTCGGGCGTCATTCCTGCTCATGCACTCCTCGATTTCCTCACGCTCGCGCCTTTCTTGCTCCCGTTTCTTGCGTCTAAAAAGGCACCTCTCTTTCTTCCTCTCCTCCCGGTATTTTTCTTTCACGGCTCGCGTGGCAGCCGACTGCAGGGTCTTCTTGTAGGCAGCATTCTTCGCTATGATGTTATTTGCCAATAAAGCAGCCAACTCATTGAGACCATCACTGAAGACTTTACTATAGTATTTATGTGGTACAAGCTCCTACAATGGGAACTTTGATGACTGCAAAATCACCAAAAATAATGGAAAAACGCAGGTGATGAATCGTTGACTTATCCAATTCTGCTCTGATTTGGAGTCAAGGCTTCTAACAAGCGGCATAAGTCAATTTATTAGATTTGCTAAGCTTCAGCAAGAAGAAAATTGGTTTACAGATTGAATCAGGTAGAAAAATTGGATACTTCTTCACAAAAATAAGGGAATTCACAATAAGGATTAAGAATTTTGATCACAAAAAAAAGCTTAATTATCCTAATAGTCCGGGGTTGTTGACATACATATATAACTACAATGAAATTCTTCATTACGGACAGCCTTTATAACCGGACAGCGTCAGTAGCCGGACAAATTTCCCAGACACAGCAATTTCATTATGTTTTCCATACGAATACCATTCCAATAACCGGACGCGGACACTATATTTCAAACCATTTTAATTTAAAAATCTCTCATGAACGGCCAAAATTTAAAAATATGCCCAACCAGTGTTTTAATATATATATAATATATAATTATAATACAAATCTCACTCGTATTTGAAAATGAACATTTTAAATTAAAACAATCAGTGTTTAGGCAATCGAATAGTATTCAAATTTAAAGACTTGTACAATGTATGCACTTTACCAATGCATGTAAAAAATATTAGGTAAATAAATATTCAATATTCATAAATTCGTACAAAATATTAAATACATAAATAAACGACAGAAACATTCGGATACAATTTAAACTAATTTTTTGTACCCGCCCTCCCCATGAGTGGACATCTCGAATAACCGCTCAAAAACACTGCGACGGTGAGTGTTCGGTTATGAGGAATTTCGCTGTATATATTTTTTAAATATTTTTTAAACGGTAAACAAAGCATTTTTCTTATGCTTCGAGGTAAGTCCTCCCAATTTCTTTAATTAAGTTCCCAATTCCTAACTTAACCTCAAACAATGTAATGGTTTGCATTCATAGCTCACACAGTTTCGTGCTTCTTCCCAAACACCTTCGATTAACTACAACACCCACCAACCATTTGTCATCGACATGCACCCAAATCCCTTCATTACACACATTTATTTTTATTTAAAGTCACCTTCAGTTGGGTGCCGCTGTCGCCTCTGAGTTGCCATCGTCTATGGCCATTGAAAATTGGTAATTGGCAAATATGTAATAAGCCCGCATCGTCTCCATTGCCAACGTTGCCGCCGCTTTTTTTTGTTGTAATTCCCCTTTATGCCCCGAACACATAGACGACGGCAGCGACACGATTGCATCTGTCAAAATATAGAATCAGAACAATCGTATGGGAACGCTTATTTCGAAGACAGCACGACAATACGAACACCGAACATAGATTTCGCTGTCGCCAAGCTTAGAGCTAGTCTCTATTTCGTAGGCGACAAAACCAACGCAATTGGTATCACCGCTTAGATTGGCAACATCGATGGCTTGTTTGAATTTTTTTACATTTGTTATTTTGGTAAATTGGAAAATTCAAGCGTCACAAAACATATGATTGTTGTGCTGTTGCTGCCGCCATCATTGCAATCACGTTGCCAACTACACCGCGACCAATGAAGCCGACTCCATCTTGCGGTCGTGTGGCCATGTCGCTGCCGTCATCTATGTGTTCGAGGCATTAACACAACAAAATATCTACTCATACACAAACACATAAAGCAAATGTACGAGTAGCGACACACACTAAAAGAATTAAATTAAATGGAAAAACAACTTTAACACTTTCTACATTCTGTCAAAGCTGCAGATAAGATATTTTGACTGATGATGTGTTGTTTTCCCGAATCGGCTGTGTTCTCGATACTCGATATTTACCGGCCTCGGGATTTGTACGGCATTAGATAATATCTGCGAATGCACGTAGCGAGCTGCCACGGCTTCTCTCGCGCCGGTCGGCCCACATTCGCCGATACTTGGCGACTTGTGCTTGACGCTACGAGCGAATCATTGTGTTGGCCCAAAGCTGCCGATGCCGTCGACTTCGTGCAATACTTTAAACTGAGATTTAATTAACTTAAATATTTGCACAAGCGTTTCGTCCGATGTTGATGAATCAGTTAATAATAATGATTATAGCCGTTTGGGCATTGACGTCTGCGTCTATCTTTTTGCAAATTACTCGTAATCTATTCGAATGAAATGAATTAAAGAAATGCGTGTTTTGTGAGTTCTCAGGTGTGGGGCCTGCGGGTTGCTGGTGATTCCCCGTTTGTTTTTTTCCCTTAAATTAATGTGTTTTTTGTTTTAATAAGAATACATATTCTATTTAGTGGAAGTAATTTTTGTATAAGATGCTTATCGTTTGATTATTTGTTGGGGCTAAAATATCGGCTAAAACCACACACTTGATTGTGATGCTTTAAGTTTTTAGATCAATGGGAAACTAAATATCGCTGACCAAATGATTTGGCGTAAGGAATATTCATTAGGAGGAATCTACATATCGCACACCCACTTCGAAAGTGACACAACTCAAAATTTTTAATTTTCGGATTTATGAGTTAATACTGTGCACAGTGCATCTATCTACCACGTCTACGTCTATTTTGTTGTTGTTAACTGTTGCCAAAAAACAGTTAGGTCTCTCTTCATGTCGAGAAGTTTGATGCTATTTGATCGCTGCAGCTCAATGCATAAGAGTCCTAATTCAAATTGTGGCACTTTTGACGAAATAAACAATTGTGACAATTTTCGTTTATATTTTCAAATAAATGAATTAATTTTGTATTCTCCAAATTTTTCTCCCAACTTCTTAATTGTCATTTTTATTTTTAATTTTTAATCTTAAAAGAATTCGGAATTAAAATTAATAATGAACAATATCATTAAAAAAGTCTCAACTAAAAATTTTGGATTTATATTGTAAAATAAAAAATCTTTGTAACTCATCCTAAAGCATAATCCGTAAGGATTTTCTACTAAATGGTCTATACGTTATTTAAAAGAAATGTTTATTCAGCTCAAAACCATTTTTTTGCGTTTTCTGAAAAATGAAAAATTTTGAGCTGTGCCGCTTTTGAAGTGGGTGTCGATTGTGAATTGATTTTAGGGAGGAATATATGTAGTGTCCGACTGAATATTCGGTTTCGGCCCAAATAAGTGGTTTCGGTTTCGATTTCAGTTTCGGTCAAAAAATGGCCGAAAAGCCGAAACCGAAACTTTCTAGAAAATTTTTTTACATTTTATTGTGTAGCAGATATATAGTGAAAGGAGGAGGAATTTGGATGCCACCAATGTATCATAAATAAACTTTTTTTAGCATATAATATTAAATTATTTAATTTTGAATATTAGCGAGTAAGGTATGAAAGGGTGATTTTTTCATGTTTATGTTTTTAAAAAATTAATAAATTGTTTTTATTAATAAGTATTTATTTATTTATGTTATGTTTGTTTGTTTGTTCTTTATTTACTTAATGTAAAATTCGTTTGTTGAAAAAAAATGCTTGATATGGTGATTTTTATTTTAACTAGAAAGTTTCGGTTTCGATTTCGGTTTCGGCCGAATATTAAAAAAAAAACCGAAACTCGGTTTCGGTTTCGGCCCAAAAAAGTGATTTCGGTCGGACACTCAATATATGTAAATCTCTTACAAAGCTCACAGAATATTTTCCTGCTGTCTTCCAGTTTTCTCTTTTCTAAATAATATGAATTCTTATTTAAAATGTTTCTTCTCTTTTCTTCTCTTTCGCTTGTGTCAGTTTTGCATTAGTTATTTAATAACGGCAACTCGGGTACTGCATGCCGACACCGCCCGGCAACAACAACGTGTCTAGCTCACAAAGTGCTTAAATTGCGCGAAAGACGCGCAACAGGAAGACGTGATCAAGTTCGAATTCTGTTGCCAACTTTATCTCTGGGTAAACACACTTTACCGTTGTTGTGCTCTTCCTCTTATTCCGTGCGGCACATTGCGCCGCACTTGATTTCTGCGCAATCGAATGCAATTCAGTTCAATTTGCAACGACTCAATGCCGCCGGACTTAGTTGTTGTTAAGTGGTGGGCTTAAGATCTTAAATTCAAAGTTTCAATAAATGAGAATTCCAGCTGCCGCTGCTGCAGTGCTCCGCTACAGACCGCTGCAGTATTGGCTTGTGGAGATTTCGGAGAACTACAAAATGAGCGCGCAATTGGCGCGGCCTCAGTGACACGCCCACTAGCCCGACAACGCAATCGCCGACGCGCCGGCGTACAGAAGCGTCCTAAAGTGCCGACACGTGTCACGATGGCCTCGGCGCGAAAGTCGGAGCGACGGGCGCGCTGATTGTCGACCTGAAAATGGTAAAAATGGCCATTGGCGGTAGCGTTTGGTGCTGTTTGTCGGGGGGAGACGGTAGCTGTGGCCTACTTGCACATGTGGCTGCGAATGGGAAGGGGGTTGGCACCATAAGCCGCCGATGTGCTGCGCCCCCTTTGAAGTGGGCTGGCGGCCGCATGCTTGTTTGCTCAGTGTGTGTCCCATCGATTCGGTTTACGATAGCTGGGAATGAGGCGGCGGCGGCGGCAGCATGGGCAACCTGCAATTGCATTTTATCTAACTGCAACATTTTGTTTTACGACATTTACTGGGAATTGTAAAATTTGTGCATTTTCGCTGCGCTGCTCGGTGTGGCGTCGACTTCGGGCGCGCGACGTGCGCAAATCCAATTCGATTTATGGCGCTTTTATGGATTTGTCGTCGTGCGCGCGATCGAGCGCAGAACTGACACAGCCGTGGCGCATCTCGGTGCCAGCGATGCGCTGCCAACCCTCCCCCCGCCCCTCCCAATATCCCTTATCGCGGCCACTGCGCAGCGCTGCGGCGAGGTGTTTGCTTGCACAACAACAACAGTACAGCACCGAACAAACGGTCGTTAGACAATGTCGCGCGTCCAGCCGTCATGCATTCAATCATTCGGTACGTCCGTCCGTCCGTCCATACGTCTGCCTGCCAATTCGTCAGCGGAGCTGTTGTCACTTATCAGGAGCTACGTGTCTTTTCTCGAGTGCACTATGGCGACGGTGGCTGTTGGCCGTTGACAGTCGGCGTCGCCGCCGGTGGCATCGATGCGCCATTTACCACTCGCCGAGATATTTTTCAAGCGGACGGTGAGCGCGCGCTCACCCAAGCTCCGTTAATTGCCATTAATGAAATTTTAGCTGCAATTTGTGCTCACATTTAATGCCGCGGCATGTGATGTGATGTGCTGCGCAGCGCTTGGCGCTGGTATTGTTGTGTAATGGCGAATTATTTATTAATTACGTAAGCTCTGGCACGGTCTGCGCTCTGATTCTACACACAGCTCGCTGTCGCCCATTCGACGACGCTGCACTTAAGTCGAAGCGCGCCTCTTGTTTGCTTTCCTCCATTTCGATTCGATCCGCGGGCTTTTGTTGCTGTTACTGTTGCTCGTTTTCTTACAAGCCGATTTACGCTGGGCGGCATTGCTTTTGCATCTGTACGCCTCATAGTGGCATATTGCAATACTTTCCTAGGTTAGTTAGATTAAACCAAGCTTAATCTTACTTAACCCTTTCGACCCCGAATTTTACGCTGTGTCTCGATATTACTTTTTGGTATTTAAATCAGGAAACACTTTCCTAAGAAGTGCGCACACGACATTTGAAGTCGCCACGCCTCTTTGTTAGAATTCTGGAGCTAGTTTACTTTTGAACAATTTTAGCTTAAAACGGGTTAAATAAAGTTTATATCAATATTTTTTAATTACAGAAAAATTATTTAATATTTATGGAAAAATACAAAATTATCATTTTTTGATTTTATTTAATCATTATTAAAGAAACAGCGTTTTGATCTAACGCGCCCGATTCGTAGACTTCAATTAGTAAACAAACTTTCCCTGATATCGCTGCAAATTATTGGAAATTAGTTTGGGGATAACAGTAAAATTTGTGTAATTTGCTTTGAATTCACTTCTAAAAATATTAATTTGTTGGTGCCTACTTAAATTAAACACATAAATCAATCGTAGCTTTTGCTATAAGATGACATATAGGTGAAGTTGCTCTCAAGCACCTTTTGGGTCGAAAGGGTTAAGCTAATCAAACCCACGACTATCCGACTTGTAAATTTATACATTGTACACAGTGTTGTACACAGTAAAATGTTGCATAATCAAATATTGCAAATTGTCAATCGAATACGCTTTTTAGGGTTTTGAAAAAAAAACGTTAAAAAATTACAAAATTGCACTGCGCGTGTTCTTCTGGCACTGCGGTTAAGATTATCGCTATTTGCAGACAATTCAATGTACAGTCTTTGTTGCTTTTCCCCACTTCCTTCTAATGCTGTTAAATTTATGATTCTCCATAGTGCAAACAGTATGAAACAGTGATAAGACATCATAAAAGCACAATTCAGCATTTAATGCAATAAAGTTATCAATTTACGATCATCCGTCATTGATCAAACAAGGTTCACAATCGAGTGCGAGCTAAATTTTTTTAAAAAAGTCTCATTAAAAACATCATCCGCTTACACTTCTTGGAGAATTGTGAAAAGATTATAATTTTTGTGACTTCTGGGAAAATCAACAACGCGAACTTAAAAATTGTTGTTCAAACGGTTCAACCAAAATTGTCGGAAATTCATTTTTGGCTGGTCCGATCTATGCGATCATGTTTGAAGGTCGGTGTACTTTTGTCTTGAGCGGTTTTGAAAAAAACATGATAAAATAAGTACATGTTTCGCTTGCAACTAATGGAGGGATGATTCACTCTTTAATTCACTCTCCAATCAGTCATCTCCAAGCCCCTGTGGAACCCAAGTGAGGCGAATGCAAAAACTATTCGTCACATTTTCTGCTTTGTATTCTTCTTAAATATGTATCGAGAACTGAGGTTTATTTTTTTAATACGAAATTGTTATTTGACAACGTCAATTCCGGCTCCAACCAAAATTTGTTTTCGGTGGCTGTTTCTAGCGATACGCTGGCAAATCCATTGAAAATGAATTAAACTATTCTCATGAAAAGTTTGCATGCTGGCGTCCATAATTAAGAGAAAACTGCTGGTCTCTTCCTTGTCTTGAGGAAATGCTGAACACGCGCACTGAATGTAGACATTTTAATTTGCTCTTCAGAGAAAAGCAGTCGCTACATGAGTTGCTGGCAACTGGAAATGTAAGCTCACCTCTAGATCTGCATTTCGTCGACGCAACCGTGTTTGGGTCGGTGGTGTGAGCTCACGTTGGCACTGGCGAGATTAAACTGCGGCCGCGACGGCCAAAACACAAAAATACAACAACGTGTTTGTCGGTTGCTTTCGAATGTCGTTTCGATATGGTTGACCTCGTTGTAGCTGCTACGTGTGTTGTGTTTTGTTTGTTTGTTGTTGGTATTGAAAAGGCTGGTATAGGAAATGGGGGTTGCGTTGGAGCATCTAAACAAAAATAAATTCATTGAACATTTGGCATTTTCTAGTTGATTACAGCAAAAGCACCAACATTTCAATTAACTTCAATGAAGTTCATCAGTAACGATGAAAATTCACTGAATCGAAGGAAAAAGGAAATTAAACAGTAATACTTAAAAATTACTTCCCGCATTTTCTCGTTAAGGAAAAATCAGCAAAATTCTGTTACAAATAAAAGTTCCAAACGCGAAAAAGTTGAGTCCTTTCAGCCATTGCATTAATCTGCTACCATAATACCATAAGCTCACTTTGGCTGTTGGCTGTGTTTTTCTGCAAGCAATCCCTGTTGCTAAACTCTTAATTTTTTGGTACAATCTGAACAGTTCTAACCAGAGTTCAGAGAAGTCACACCCGTAAAGAACTAAAACTAAAGAACTTTTCCAAACCATTAGCCAGATTTCTAAATGAAACCAACTCTTTAAAAGAGCCACAACGAGCCTGAATTGTTCCCTTTTTCAGAAGAGAACAATAGTCCATGACCACGGTGTGTTTCACCCCTTGTCTCGTTCGAATTCCACAAATACTCCCATTCAATGTTATTTCGGATGCGTCATTCTGCGCCTTTAATTCAGATTCAGGCTGTTTACCTGTGTCCTCCGTCGCTTTCGCAGCGCTCTGTTATTTTCACGTTGTCAGATTCCACCCCCTGCTGTCATTTCATTGTGCGCACCAGCCATCCAGCCAAACAACATCAAAGCCCACCTCACCCAGCCACCCTCACCGTCACACCGCCGCACGCGCTCATTTTCTCGGTCCGTGATACGTACTCGTACATACGTACATACTTAGGGGAATATGCGAGAACGACAGGTGAATTGTTTCCCTCTGCGCGCATTTCTAATTGGATTTTCTCGGTTCCAACAATAAGAAAAAAATCTATGAATTCGTTAATGTTCCGTTGGTGCTCTCGACGAATTTGGTACGTCAGCGTCACGACAGCTCCCCCAGACTGCCAGCGCCGCTGTTCTGGTTGCGTTGTTGCTGCTTCGTTGCTGCTGTGCTCGTTGTTTTTGCGTTGCCTTGGCCGAATCACCTTATGTACGAGTCTTACACAGCCACAGCCCCCTTATATAATACAAGCAGTACATACATACATATAAATATATACAGCCACACGTACACCAGCAAAGTTCCTCTGAATTTCTGATGTTTCTGTGATAAATTCTTGGTATCCTCTGTTGTGGCTGCACTGGGGGTGGTTGGTGGTTGGCGCGGTTCTTCTATGGTATCAGCCATTTTTTTACATCGCTTATTCTGCTCAGCCACACAAGCAGCACTCGTCGTCAGTCGTTGGTGTTTGTGGTTGGCAACAACCACCCCGAGTGCGGTGCTTTGATGGACACAAGAAAAATCGATAGTTTTAGATTTCGCTCTGATGATGTGAATCTCTTCTGGCGTGTCGGTGGGTACATTGTGTGACTATTGTATATACGTTCATTGTATATTTAGCCAGCCATGTGCCGCGATTGTATGTGGAGCGTGTATGAAATGTAAGTTTACAACGAGGTGTGCGAGGTATTGTGGTGGATGTGCTTACAAAACTTACTGCTTAATTTTAGTTTAAGTTTTTCACTTTCAGAATGCAATGAGTTCGAAACTCGTATTAAAACTACTGTCACAATGCACAGTGATTCGACTCCATGCAACCGCGGGACAAAATTAGAAGGAGTGGTCTGTTCTTCATAAAATTTCGAATACTAGTTAATCATGGTCAGCTGAATTGAAATCTTCAGTTTGTTTTTCTTAAACTTTTGTAGTTTGGCAATGCCTGAGACTTAAACTTGCAATTTTCGTCATATTTTGTGAGCTACAGCACTAAGTGTGTTGGCTAGATTTTTCAGATTTTACATTTAATCGGTAACGTCAACATTGATAATTCCAAAGAGTAACAGAAATTGTCTTAGGACCCTCTGGTTTTGCAATAAAAACGATAATAATAGATGTAGGTTTTGCATTTGTGCAGATTTTTTCATTTCATTTTCATTTCATTTTTAGGGATAAATAAAATAAATTTTGTCGACAAATACTTTTCAAATTGAATTATTTTCTGAGATCGGAAGATATCGGAGGATGTAATTACAAATACAAAAAATCCAGCAACATACTTTCACATACTTTTTAGATATTTTCCTCTAAGATTTGCCAATTTTCAGATTTTTAATTTAGAAAAATATTTTGAGTTAAAAGTGAAATAAATGCCTCAGCTTTGCAAATTTTGAGAAAACATCGAAAGCGAAAATGGCAACATCATTTCTTAATCTATATTGAAAGTTTGAGCAACTTCGTGCTATCCATGTATTTTTAAATAGACTAAATATAGACCTCAATAGACTAAAAAACAGAAAATATGTGTTTAAATTTTGTTGTGAAAAAAGTTTCAACTTTGAGCCGCTTTTTCACAGACACTAATTAATTTTTTGCACAGTTTTTTTTTGGGTTTTCTTAGTTGGAGTTTTACCTTTCAAATGACATCAAAATCGTTAAATTCTGAGACTATACATTTTTTGAATTCTTTCTACGGAACGAATCACTGTGCAATGTGTTAAACCTTAAGCTCCTGTTTTCAATTTATGCTCTCAATAAGTCCAGAGATGGGCAAATCTTTCTTTAGGAAGTAGGATATTTATAAAGGGTAGGGGTACGAGACGATGCACAGAAGTGGACGTTTGACCGCTTCTACGTGGAAAGACACATGAAATTTGTTAAATTAAAAAAGCAGTATTCACAAGTTCCTTCTTCCACTTTCCTTCCCTAATCTACGAGTATGTATCCTAGAACCAACACAATGTTTGAGCATTTGCATAGATATTGAACCCCAATGAAAAAAAGCAAGAAAAACAGATGTTTAAGAGTCGACCAGAATCGTTGTGGGGCTATAGCGTCATTTGTTCTTGCAATGCGTTGTTTTACAGAAATGCTATAGGCATATTCTTCAGCTTTCCAGACTGATGTATCAGTCTAACTATTGTATAGACATTTTGAGAACCTCTGGTCGGAACTCTAAACAGCTCGGAAATGGCTTTTGTATAAGGCTGCACTGGATAGCTATGGGTTTGGTATGGAGTTGAAGTGAAGGCTCTGTAGCAAAAAGGGGCGTCACAAGTCACGGGGTCGTCGGTGAAAGCACATTCAGCAAACTCACTCACTGTTCATATTTCATGTACTTAGTTACTCTTCTAACTCCCACAACTCATTCTTCAAATAACTAACTAAGACTGATAGTATTTATACATTATACATTATTCGCCCTTAGGACGAAAGCTAAAAGATTAGGTATTCACAATTATATCTGCGTCTTTAATATAATGGAAATAATGCCGGTAGGCGCGCGGGCCGTGTGCACTTAGCACCGCTAATGAGCGCCATTGGGATTTACCCAATTTTCCAAATTAGCCACGCCCTCTAATAGTTCCTCTGATTAGCACTGGCTCGGCATTATGTGCGCTTGTACATTGTAATTACCACCACCCGCCCGGCATTGCGCCTCGTTTGCCACCCCGCGCACTTGTGCATGCGCCTTGATCTGCAACGGTGGACTTTGCTTAAGCACGTATAGAGTAATTTCCGCTCCCGCGATTGAAGAGGGCATGATTGCTCTCCCGAGAAGACACCGCGCCAGCCCACTTGCTGTGCCCCAGGCAGACGAATGGCGCCATTTTCTGTGACGTGCGTGGGGTGTGACGGGTTGAGGGTGACGTGGCGCTGCAAATCACAGCGTAGTCGGGAGTGATGCCCACCATTGATTTTGAATCAGAAATGCGTTCGCAAAAGTTGAGCGAATGGATGGAGCATGGTTGCTGTGGGTGATGAGGTGGTAGGGTGGTTTGACGTTCGCGTACGACGGCTGGTGGTAGGAGTTTTGCGTCGCCTGCGCATTCGAATCAGGGAGGGTGAACACCGAACGCTGTCTGTCCGACTTGTTCGTAGATGCGCATTAAGCGCTGGTAGCGGCAGTGGTAGAGCGGTGTGGTGGTGTGTTGGTGTTGTTGGCCCGAATGTATCTGCAACTACGTTTCGCCATTTGGCAAACGAACGGGAACGTTCCATAAAATCAACGTTGCCACGACAACCAATCGCGGGTAAACGAAACCACCAAAAAAGAAATGCTTATTGCCTTTTTGCTGTTGTTGTGTGGTTGCTGTTGTTATTATTGTTGTTGTCGATTTTACTGCATAAGCAGTTGGACGTGTATGTGGTGCAGTGAGCCGTTCGTACGGATGTGTGAGTGTGTGTATGAGTGTATCTGCAAGATACATTTCACAATCCGCAACGCGAACGGCACAGGCCGGGCGCGCGGAGCGAGCGCGCAATTCAGCCAAACACTCTTGCCAACTTATCGCAATTGCAATTTGAGAAAATTCCAAAAACTGACATCTGCCCGCGCTGCGCCGCCCCTCCGTCGGCGCCCACTGCGCGCCGTTGTGCGCCACTCGTATTGCACTTTTTGCGCACAGCGCTGCAGCGTCGCCAGTGCGCGCCGCGCAACAATGCGCGAGATATTTCAGAATTTATTGCTGCTGCAATGTGTGTGTTGCGAAAATTGTCGCAAACATTTTATGGCAGCAGAAACTTCTTGCATAATCCCTGCAGATAAAACTCCAACGTGCTCCGCTCGCCTTGTCGCCTGGCCAATCCGGCGCCGAAGCTCTATGTCGGTGCTTGATAGTTGGTATGATTTTTGTTGTTGTTGTGTGTTGGCTGCATTGGAGTTATGGCAAGAAGTTTCTTGAATTCCTGCCAAATCCTTGAGACTATTTGCAGTGCTGCGACGGCGGACGCTTAGTGGTGGGGTGCGGCTAGGAATGTCGGTTGGTTTTGTGATTTTCGTATGCAAATGAATTCAAGCGAAAAGCTGGTGCTAAAACATCGAATGGCCAGAAGGCAGAAGTCGGTACGCCTAGCAGCGGCAATGTGTCAACGTGACGACTTAAATATTCCAATGGATTTCGTGAATTGGCAGCATTTATTTTCGTAGCGAGATGCCACACTGGCAAAGACATAAAACACTAAATAGCCTGAATGTTGAACAAGTGATGTCTTTGCCAAAGGGTCCGGCCCAAAATTCAGTCCCATGGCGTGCACTTTAAAAATTAAGCTTTGGTGTGACGTATTGATTTGTATTAATGTATTTTTAAAGACACAATCATGGAAATTCTTCCACAGAATTCCTTCAGCACTTTTGAACTTGGAGGATTCAAGTAAAGGGTTTCCTCAAAACACTGTTTCCTAGTCTTTGCATATCACCAGAACCAACGCAATGCTTCGTAAAATTAGGGGTATTCACTGTGTCGAACGACGGACTTTATCGTGTGCTAAGGTTAGTTTCAATGATTTTTTAGGGCTATTCAATTTATTCACTGAGAGACGACAATTTTGTAATTGCGTACTTGGTGTCTTAGACTCAGAACTGCGATTTGACTTGCGAAGTCAATAAATTAGAAACCGGGGACGTTTGTTCAAGAAAGGTTTACAAAAGGAAAAACAGAGGAAGATGAACTGGGATTATTATTTGTTTGGTCATTTGAAAGACTAGTTTAAGTGAAAAATTGAAGTTTGAAAACTATGTGCACAAAAGTAGAATGTTCTGACCAAAGCATTGTTGTTTCAAAAAACTTAACCTGAATAGTAAAGGCACATAATAGTAAAGGCACATAATCAGACCTATCGGCAATCTCGGGGAAAAATTTTTTCCATGGAAATATTTCTCTTCCCCCAAAGGGAGTTCCTCTATCGTGAATTTCCATCGGAAAATGTTTCCAATCGAAAAATATGCTACCAAGTTCTGAGAAAAAATTCAGCTTTCGGAATTCATATTTTGACAGTCAACGGAAAAAATAATTTAACACTTCTGTTACCTTAGGGTCATTTTCGAGTAAAATTTCACTTTAAAGAGCCGTAACTTTCTTATTTCTGGTAAAGAATTGTTTTCCTTTGGACTCAGTGACTAATTTTATGCCATTTGAATATACGCTAAATGTCATTTTATTTGCAACACTGGTTTTCGTGCAAATGAGCAACTATACAAATTTGACCTTAGGGTCATTTTATGACCCATAGTACTGAACGCAAGAAATTGGTCTATGCGATGTGAATTTGATTAAATTTGGTTTCAAAGTGTCGTGCATAAATGTTTTTGACATTTTTGTTTTGTTTTGTGTTGGTAAGAGGGCGTGGCACTAGTTATACCACCCTTTCTACTATGGAGTAAAATCGAAATTATGAGTCATACAACATTGCAATTTCGTGCAGTGTCCCCATGTAGACATATTGTTCCACTGGAAATATTTCATGGGCGTTTAAAATGGGCGTGGCGCTTTTTTAACGATCCAAATTTTGTATTTAACTTTGGAACTATAAGTCGCACATCAATGACACTCAGATCGAACTTACTATTGGGTCATGTTTTTCGACAGGGGAAAAGGGAGGAAGGAGAAAAGGGTATTTAATAAAGGGCGTAGCTTCGCCCACACATCGCAATGAGCACTACAAAAGCTTTTAAGTTTCAAGGGATCGAAACCCAATAGTACGAAAACTTTATGTTTGCTGGTATGAAATCTTGATTGAAGCTTTCAATATAAATAGTACATATAAGTAGTACGAATTCTAGCAAGTAATAAATTTCTAAAAAATTCCAAAAGGAGTGTGAACAAGCTAGATTAAATTTCTGGAACATATTCGTGTCACCGACAAACACACAATTTACTCGTGGCTGCAGTTCGCAACTCTATTATTCCTTGCGGCATCATTGCATTTGTGATGTGAAATTCATCCCTGAAATGATAACGTAACGCTGCTTATTATATAAAGAATTGGAAAAGTTACTTCCTGGGCTTCAATTTTGCGAAAAGAAAGGAAGCCAATAATATAATCGTGTGAGTTATCCTCAGCAGTACCTTCACTAAAGAAGAAGATACTCAGTGAAAGGAAACGATGGGGCGCAATCTGGGTCAGCCGAATATATTCATTTTTTTCTTCGGGAAATCGAATAATCTTAATTAATATATATTATAATTTGTATTGGTTCATTGGTGTCAATATCTAGTATAACTTTAATATTTTGGCATACTTTTATAAATTAAACTTCTAAACTGAGTAATTTTTGGTGGGCCAAGGGAACAGGCTTTATTGCGAAATCATTTATTTTTGGGCGATTAACAATTAATGATTATTATCTGTTATGTATAATATAATTGTCCAAAAATTAGTTGCGATATAGTTTTAACTTCTGAAGAAATCGCAAGAATTAAAGTGCCCGAGAAGAAATGCTCCTTTGACAAGAGTATTAACTGAATATAATTATCTCTCAAATTCTTTGAATATTGATCTTGGTTTATCTAAAAATGTTGTTTGCAATACTTTGTCTAATTCTAAGTTTCTTAGGTAATTTGAATTGTTATCTTTCTATCTGTCACTTCTGTTAGTCTGTAAGTTGTTAGACTGAAATAAATAAATAAATAAATAAATAAATATCAAAAACCTGGACATGGTCTCCATGTTGAACATATTTGACTCCAGTAAGGCCAAATAGTCGCTTTTCAATAATAAAAGTAATAACTAATTGTTAAAATCACATTGTCTTAACTTTTTTGAACAAAATACAAAGAAATAAATCGGGGTCATTTTATGACCCAAGGGTCAAATGTGCGAGTTTTTCCTAGGGTAACAGAGGGGTTAAGTAAAATTGCAAAAATGTTCCGAGCAGTGTTTATTATAGCGGCTGAAGAAGAAATCTCAGCGCAAAAAAAGAAGTGAGATTAGTGCGAAGGAATATACGAGACAAATCCAATCCTTTGGAACTTCCAGCTACGCTGTACGTATTAACATCTAAAATTTCAGAACAAATATGCTATTTGATTATTTGCTTTAGATTTGTAAAATACATTCGCGTCAAGAAACCCGCATTCAAATATTTGCTGGAAGTCCTCACAGAACCTTTGCCGCCAACACGAAAAAATTTTGCTGGAACGCCAACTATAAAGTTATTCCATCGGAAAGCCTTTTATGATAGCAAAATTTCCTCCGGAATTTTTCGAACATGCTTCACGATTCCAAATTTCGGAGGAAGAGAAAAATTCCAAGGAAATTGTCGTTCGCGATCGGGCTGAATATTGTTAGAAAAAAAACAGGAGTTTTCAAAACGAATAACTAAAATTAATTTAAGCGCCTTGACTTCTATAAAGCTCCAAACACGATAACTCAATTCTCTCTTATGTCGGCTTAAGCTATTCTTTCAGATTTAAACGGTCTGTTAGTTTGATTTTGCCATCCGAAAATTGAAATCATGTTTTGTTGCTGTTAATTTTTGGCTTAGAAGTTACACTGTGCAAAATTTGATTTAATCCACAAACATTCATACTGGGAACTGTACATGAACAAACATACAAATGAACAACCACGAGTATGTGGGTGTGTTCGCATGCACATGAGAGGTGAGTTTATTTGTGTGTACTGCTCTGCGTACCTGCTGACATCTGCTCGCATTTACTCATACGCCAGCATAATCAAGTGGAGCAGAAAGAGTGGCCGCGTGAAGTGCGTTGCTACTGTGTCGAAAACCAAAAAAGTTATATACACATACGAGTATGCATGTACACTTATACACAAAATAACAACTGAAACAAGAACGAGCGCTGCAGCAAAATCCAAATAAAAAACAACAAAGACAATACACACACATCAAGTCAGAAAAAGGAAAAAAGATTTCCCTGTGGTCTGTAGCAGTCGCAGCAGCAGCAAAAACGTGAGGGTGAAATTGTTTCAAGCAGCCAAAGCTGGAAGCGACAGTCGCAGTCGCAGAGGCAGTGGCAGACGCTTCCGAAGTGTAAGCGGAAATGAAATTGTAATTTCCCCTCCGCTGCCGCACGGCTGCTTGACTTGACTTGGCGTGGCTGGGTTCGGATGGTATCCTGCGGCGCATTAAGTTTAATGTTTTGGGGTGGCTGATGCCAGAGGTGCGGGTGCGGTGCGAGCAGCAAACACACTCATGTACGTACGGACGAATGATATGCGATTACCTCCCACATGCACACCAACATACAATACAATACATATGTACATACTTTCGTGCGGATTTGAGTGGGTGATTCAGGTTGTGCGCCACATGCCGCACGCCCACGGCACAAAAGTGCTCCGTAGCTATTCCAGCTATGTACAAGTGTGAGTGTGATGTGTGCTTGTGTGTGTTGGTGCCTTTCCATATTTACGCGCCGCGTATGCTGCAATCGCGTGATGTGAGAGACAGCGAACACAGACACCCGCGTGCACCCCGTCTTCCGGGCAGCGAGCGATGCAAAGTTGGGCGGAGTGCTGAGCAGCGGCTTAAGAATCGTTCGCCGTATACTTGTCACATTGGGATTGTGGATTATTCATGCTTATGTGCGCCACACCAGACGTGCCACGCATCAGTTGACGCCTCCAGCGGCCGAGGCGAAAGCCGTCCACGGACGTAGGCTGTGGGCGGTGGCTGCTTAATTACACTTTTATGTTGCGTTTTTCCTTTCATTAGGTTTTATGTGCTTTTTACTTTCGTTTTGGGCGATTTACACATATTCGGCCGAAGGGGCCACATGACTGCCGCAGCTACCGGAGCTGTGGAGTGAATAGTTTAGCCGAATTGGGCAGTGTTTCGTTTGAGATTCTGATTCATGAGTCATGCTGAGTGCAAAAGTTAACCCCTCTAGGGTTCACTTTCTCGGTTTCCCTCATATCCGTCCATTCTTTCAACAAATATATGCTTAAATATGTATTTGGCTTATGTATGAACTTTGAAAAGCTTTGGAAAACTTTAGTTTTTTCCTGTATTACAGATTTTGGAAGTATTCTTGGGCGCGAAAATTGAGACTTTCAACCCAAAAATGGGGAATCGTAGCTGCAAATTTATATTTCTCGGCCAAAAATAAAAATAAATCACTGGCCGATATTTGTTCGATCAAAACTCCGTGTACTGCCCAAAGAAATCAAATGCCATTGAGGGAATTTTCTTTGAGTGTACTACTTTTAAATGCCAAATTAAGTACACAAACGACAAATATTATTAAAACACATTTACCTCCATTTGTAACATGATTCCGTGTGGATCTTTAAGGAATATTGGCTTACCCGGGTATTCTAGTATTAAACAAATAAAAAAAATTGTATTTCTATTAGTTTAATAAAAAAATTAAGTACATTAATTGAAACCTAAAAATTTGATTTTAAACAAAAGTCTTATTTTTTTTTTAAATCCTGCTTTCGGCCTTGAGCTGCACTGAACAAAAACCTCGATTTATGAGCGGAAATTTTTAAAGTCTACATCCAGGAGTTTTGAACTGTTTCCAAACAGTAAATTGTTAAATTAACCCTCCATTTGCACACTAAAATTTTTGAAACTGTCGAATAGTTTCGTTGTTGTGAATTTCCCATTTCCATTCACGTTTCCCTCTGCTTCTAACTACCATTAAGAAGTAGTTTTGTTGTTCCCCCCCTTCATTAATCTCGTGGTCGCATGCCATAAAGACAGACGGACAACAACAACAACACCACCAACAAATGACAGCCATCTGTACATAAAGCGAGCAACACGCACGCAAACACCAGCAGAGCAGAATTGAAAACACCTGCCCACACCTGCGCGCATCTGCGGCGCGAACGGTGGACGAATTCTGTGTAACTTCTCATTTTCGTTGTCTAGTATTTATTTGTAATTGGTATCTTGTATCCGAGCGCTGGCTGGCAGCTTACATCGCTGCATGGATGCAGTGCATCGTTCTTGCGCAACTCAAACCAACACAAATATTTCGCATTTATATGGTATATACTTTATATACTGTTTGTTTATGTACATATATGCGTATCTATATGCACATTTATGTTTTCAACTGAACACGCCAAGTATTGCGCGGCCGCGCTGCAACGCTGCTCCGCCGCTTCTCATCGCCAAAGCAAATCCATCTGCGCTGCGATGTTGCATTGAAAGTATCGATTTTTCTTACAACTGCAAATATTGTTTTTTATTTGAGTACGTTTTCAAGCGGCAGCATTCGCCATCCGCCACCCACAACAATAACAATGACACGAAACCTCACACCACACCACTCCAGGGCAGCGGCAGCGGCAGCGACAGCGACCGCATATTCCGCGAACACGTATTCGCTCAGCGCTCTCACGCAATAAATGCCACGCTGCGCATCACAAGGCGACGCCACGCTACCCATTGCTGAGTAAACATCAAGGAATGCGCACCCACCCCGGCCGACTGCCGCACGCCCATCGCAATCGTCCTCGAATCGGGTGGCCGGGCTGCCTGCCGGATGGCTTATAGAGGCGTACTTCGTCCTTTCAGTCTCTGTCGCTGGTGCCGCCGGCCCACAATCGCTGCTGGCCGTGTCTCATTCATACGCCACATGTAAAATGTTCGTAAACTTATAACAGAAAATGAGTTGGAATCAATTTACACTGCATTTATATAATTCACATTAAGTTGGGAATATTTCATGGAAGAAGTGGGGGCCAAGTCTTCTAAACAGCATTCAAAATAAAGTGACAAAACTTACGAAGAGACTAAACGACTACTAGTATTGAAAGCTAAAAATCGCCTTTAACAATCCCCAACGAAAATTAATTGTTACAGACAATGTTGCGTAATTATTTGTGTTTTTTTTATAGACATTTTTGACTAAAGAAAGAAAGAAAGAAACGAAGCTTAAACATTTCTGCAGTAAACAAAAAAAAAGGACAGGGATTTCTTCTAAATCGAATTTCACACCTACATATACAACAACGTCTTTAAGTTTTCATAAATTTGTTTATACTTCAAAGCATTTAGTTAATTTATGTACAACAGTAAAGTTTCATGTTATGGAACAAATCGTTTTTTTTAATCTTTTATGAAAATGGGTTCCTTTTATTTTAATAAGGCTTGAACATACAACACATTTGTTGCTGTAATCAAGCTAGTTTGTTAACCCTAAAAGGAAGTAATCATATTTTACATATATTGTCGAATCGACAGAGTCGTATTCAACTCCGATTTTTGGAAGAACTAGAAATCGTATAAACTCCAACTTCATCATAAGAATTATACTTGGACATTTTTTGCATCGCCAACTAAGATCACACGAAAAGAGAAAGCAATCAGATTTCAGAATTAGGAGAAAGTTAAATGAGTGTATGTGGTGTTCGTTACCTTTCTAGGGTTAGAAAAATCGTGTCGCGTCTGCGGTTCAAATTTCCTTTTATTGTCTTTTATGAAAATTGGTTTCATCTATTTTAATGTTGGCCAGACTGAGACTTGTGAACACATTGACACATTTGTTGCTTTATTCACGCTTCTATGTCAGCTGCTTGCAATGAAAGGCAACACATTTAAATAGGGGATTAACTTTTTTCGAATAATTTCGTTACATTTAGATAGTCACATCTTTCCCCCCCTGCCTCTCTTTCTAGCAAGTTTTACTTATGTAAGCTGCACATTATTTTTAGCTTGAGTGTGCGCGCTGAATTCCTTTTTTCATATTTTTTTCTTATCACATTAATATTATTGTAATATTTTGTTTTGTTGTTGTTGCTGTTGTTTCTTTGCAAACGCTTATGTTTCGAGCGCGCTTTGTTGACTCTGTCATTTCATCCGTTTGCGTTTCATCACACGGTTCACATCCAATCGCCAAAGATGCGTTTAATCGATCAAATCAAACGCGATCGCATACCGCCGAGATGTTTATGTTTACGCGACAGTTTTTTCCAGGCTCTGGCCGCCGTCAGCCAGCAAATGCGTCGAGCCGCGCTGAACGGTATCGGATTACGCGCCGCGTATGTTGGGAATTCGGTGAATCGAACGCCGCTCAGCCGTCGAAACCCGGCCCCTCGAGCGCTGATCTGGCGGCGACATTGCATTATCCAATACGCCCGAAGGTGGCGTATCTGTTTTTATAATCGAATGGTATTCGATTTTATTTACACGCCGGCCGCATCTTGTTGCAAACAGATGCTTTTGCGGCAGCCCGGCGAAGCTTCGCCTATGCGCCAAGCGCGGTTGCCATGCTTTGGGAAACAAACCACAAAAAATGCAAAAACAAAAAATGATAACGTGCAAAAAGCAAAAAAAGTAAGTGGGAAAAAGAAGCGCAGCGGAAAATCGAATGAATTCTGTTTGCTGTTTGCTCGGTAAGGCGATACAGTCGCCGTGCGATTGCGCCCCGGCCAGGCGGCCGAGTGTTCTGAGCGCGTGTATTAACTGCAAATACAATAGTCGCGGCTCACTGTCAGCTACAATTACCGTAAAGTATCTCGAATGTTTTATGAAGTGTCGTCGCAGTCGCAGTCTCAGTCCCAGTGTCGTTTTGTTAATTCATCAGTTCGCTGTGTCGACGAGACGCGCAGAGCGACCCGTGCAGCGCGCAGTTTTGCAGCAACATGATACACACGTCTTTTGCTTAATTATATTTAATTCTCTTTTTGCTTATTGTCACTAACTGCAACTGTTTCCGTCCGCAACTACACAGATACACCTACACTAATACAGACATATGTATGTTTGGTCTTTTTGCTACCATTTCATAAATTTTGGTTGCTTCACATATTCCTACAAGTATATGGTATATAATATATATGTATATTGAATATATCCTACACTACATCTGTGGTTCCATTACAATCCTCGTGTGCGAGTTCCCTGCTTGGGCCGAAATGTGATTATGCCTCATCGCAGGCGGACAACCTTCGCGCATTTGTAAATTCATTTCGGAAAATAAAAGGAAGCCACACAAACGTTTCGCTTCACTTCCTTTAACGTCTTTTTCAGCTTTACATTAAATTACTGTTGCCGTTCTTCTGCTTCCTATCTTTCGTGTTTTTTTTTTACTAGAATTTTTGTCCTTCTGTCATTCGCAGCATATTAAAGAAAGTCGGGCAAACGGCGACGACAAATATGGAAGGGGAAAAATTAGTAACTCTAGAAATTCATGTGTTAAACAATTATCTGTTGGCTCATCAGCCGACGAACTATTCTCAAAGTAATGCTGAAAAGATTCTAACTTCTAAAGACTAATATTAGAATTGTTATTACAAAGACACCATTAAGAATGAAAGAAAGTGTCGATCTACTCAAAGATAGTCCTTAGCTTCAATCGAATTAGAAGTAAAATCTTTACTGAAATGAGAAATTTGTGCTTTGTTTAAAATTAAATGGGTTTTGCAATAATCTGTGAGATGTACTACTGTGTCCAAAAAATAAGGTGATATTTGAATTTAAACTGCGCGCGTCGAAGGATTTGGAAAATTATTTTTTTTTAGGTTGGTAGTACTATCAGTGACATCTATGTAAAATTTACATGTCAAAATATTCATTAGTGTTTGAGATACGCGTCGTTTTGTGAGCTGCTAAAAGTGAGTTTTTGGTTTTTTGCGATGTTGAAATTTGTTGAGCAAAGAATTTACATTAAATTTTGTTTGCGGAATCATTTTCTGCTGCGGATACGTTGAGGATGGTGCAGAAAGCCTTTGGTGATGAGGCTATGTCTAAAAAAAATTTTTACAAGTGGTATAGTGAGTTCCAAGCCGGCCGTGAACGTGTCGAAGACGAAGAGCGTTGAGGTTCGACCATCAACCTCAACCGACGAAGCTCACGTCCAAAAAATCAAAGATTTGGTGTTGAAAAACCGTCGATTAACGATTAGAGACCCTGCTGATGAGGTTGGCATATCGAAAGGCTCGGTCAATACCATTTTAAAGGATGTTTTGGGCCTCAAGCGCGTCAAAGCTCGACTGGTACCGAAAACATTGAATTTTTTGGAAAAAAGGCGTCGCGTTGAAGTGTGTGAAACGATGCTTTCTGACTATCAGCACAAGATGGAACGCATGATCACTGGAGACGAGACTTGGATCTATGCTTACGACCCCGAAACAACCGATCAATCGAGCGAATATCGTGCCAAAGGGGAGCCGAAACCAAAAAAATCGCGCCAAAGTCGCTCAAAAATCAAGGTCATGTTGACTGTTTTCTACGATTATCGTGGTGTTGTGCAGCATGAATTCCTTCCGCCGGGCCAAACAGTCAAGAAGGAATATTATTTGAACGTTATGCGTCGTGTGCATAACGCTATCCGCCTAAAAAGGCCGGAATTGTGGAAAGACAATTCTTGGTTTTTATACCACGATAATGCACCATCCCAGACTACACTCGTAATTCGTGATCATTTCGCCAAAAACTCAACCCATATCGTTCCGCAACCACCGTATTCACCTGATCTGGTGCCGTGCGACTTCTGGCTGTTCAGCAAGCTCAAAAGACCGCTCCGGGGACACCGTTTTGATACGATAGAGGAGATTCAAGCCGCAGCGAAGACGGAACTGAAGGCCATCCCGGAAAGTGACTACAATCAGTGTTTCGAAGATTCGTTGGCATAAGTGCATTGCATCGGGAGGGGATTACTTTGAAGGGGATGAAATTGATTTGGAAAAATAAATAAAGAATTTTCAAAATAAATACAATGTCACCTTTTGTGGACACAGTAGTAGATGATGCTTAGGTGTAAAGGATGCTTGAATACAAAATATGTTTAGGTGTATAACTAGAAGAGGATGTCAATACTCAAGTAGAATCATCTTTTGTGGAGAGTTGGAACAAATTTAAATTTCCCTGAAAACAGATATTATGGAGAACGTATGTTTAGCAACATATGTTCTGGTGTTCCCAATATATAATATAATCCGGCAAGACTCAAAGTATTGGCTCCAAATTTTGTTTTAGTTAATCTGTTTGAGGAAGTGACCAAACACTAATAAACTCTAATATTGCCACAGCTGATGTTAGGTTAGGTTAGATTACCAGGTCAAATGTATAGTATGTATGAAGATCGAGATCGAGAGCGATACTAGACATGGTTTTACTTGCGAGTTGTTATAGAAATAGTTGACTACGTAGCCTCGTAGCTTTGAAACCTTCTCCAGCTCAGAAAATTCATTCAGCTATTGAGGCAGAAATGGTCAATGTTGCTATCGGTTTGACTATTGCCAGGGCTTCAAATCGACAGCCCTCAGCTGGTCACAATTACTTGGAAAATCTCGCCAATCGTCAGGTACATAACATATGTGTACATATGTAAGACCATAATTTTAAATAAATTTTTATATACAACCATCAACTGCAGGAAGCGTATACACGGCGCTGGTAAGTGGCAGTTCCTTTGTGCACTGAAACGAACCAGAATAACAACAACAATCAACAGCAGCAACAACGACAATTCACTAACAGCGGCGTCGTCATGATCATCGGCCTCATCATAATGACGGCTCTTATTCCATTATAGCCATGTAAAAAAATAAAAACCAGCAGAAGAAAATAAACAACAAAATAAACGCCAAAGTAATTTTCAGACGAAAACCGCCAGCAGCAGTAGCCACGCAAAAGCAAACGCAGTCGACGCGTCCATCAAGAGCAGCCAAACGTAACGAATCCCCACACATGCACAGTCACACATACGCGGCGACTCGACGTCATCTGAATAAAATTTAATGTGCGGAATAATGAGATAAAGTCAGGAAGACGCAGAGCAACAGGCAGCGGATGGATAGTGCGGACAGCGAAGAAATTACCACGCTCCGGGGCAAGTTTGTGCGCTTATGGCGGCGATGCGCCGGCACACCGCGCCGCGCTGTGACGATGCAACCGTCACCGCGCAGTGGGCAAATGCCGACAGAACGGGCAAAAATTCAATTTTCGCTGTGGCGCTAATGAACTTCAATAACATATTTCAATATTTTAAGGTACGTGCACAAACAGTTCGCTTTGTGTGTGTGTGTGTGTATGTTTATGTAATACAAAGTGAGGAGGAGGAAGAAACGTATTAGCTGTGTGCACAGTCAGACGAACAAAAGCCACCAATCACTGCTGTCAATGGCGATCAGCCATTGCGATGATTCAGAAATCGTTCGAGCCGTCTGATCTGAGACTTGACTCGACTCGACTCGCCTCGATGTCGACGAGATCACCTCGATCACTTTTCAAGTCAATACGATCCGTAACGCGCCACATTGCAATAAATATAAAAAGCATTGACAATATGGCAACAACAAGTCAAGCAATTCCAATGCTGTTCATCAGCCGCAACAAAAGATTACGAACACGAATGAGTAAAGCCTGAGTGGGGGAAAAAGAGAGAGAGCGATCAAAAAACTGCTCCAGCGTGGAGTCTAGACCAAAGATTGATCGTGAGATGGCGATGGCGATGAAGCAGTTGGCTGACGATCTGACGATCACGATCTCGGTAATGATGCGCGCAATCATTACAACGCTAACGCTGCTGACGATCGCTGCTCATCGCGGCGCAGCGCACGCTGCGTGGACACAACTGAATAGCGAATACACAGATTCATTTCCAGATGCCGGTCGGTGACTATGGCGTCGTTCGGCCGGCCGCTTGGGAACGTTTGTTTTATTTGCGCTGCTGTGCTTGTGCTGCTGGTTCGTTGGCTCGTTTGGCTGCTGTTCGCTGGCGTGAGGGGGGCGTGCAACCGCCAGCGCCGCTGCTGCTGCGCCACCATCTTTTCCGTCGTCCACCAGTCGCCAGTCGCCAGCCACCATCAGCCACGCCATCGCCATCGCGCTGCCGCTCTCGAGCGCTATTTATAGCCGACGCCGGGTTATCGTGCCGATCGCGCCGTGTGTAAGATCGACCCGGCATATGAGTGTGCAGCGATTTACTCCTCCATTTTCCCTCTCCTTTGTCGATCTTCGCGTTCATCTTTTTGTTGGCTTTGTGAATTTTGCTTTGCGATGTGGCTGCTGCTACTGCTGTTGGCCGTCGTCGTGCCTTCGCATTCAGCGCGATCTTCAATGATGTGTTCTCTATTGTGGTCGCTGTGGCTGCCGTTGGCTGCGGGCATTTGTGAAAATGAAATACACGGCCGGCCGGTTTGTGGCTATGGGAGTGTGTGGCGGCCGCGTATGGCTCGCATGAGGGCTCACATGTGGGTGCTGCGTACCTTTGCGTCTTCTCTTTGCTGCTACACACAATGTCATGTCGCTTATTTCTTTTTATCACGTTTATGTCTTTTGTATGTACATACATACATAAATACAGACATATGTAGGCATCTATGCAAGTGTAGGTGTGTGTGTTGTTGGTTTTGTGTTCAGAGATTGGACTGCGCAGCTTTATAGCCACTTTGATCTTGAATTAATTTGGCCAGCGAGCAGACGCCTCGGGTACAGCGGATGTGTATAAAAAACCCAACAAGAGATAAAGCGAAAACGAAACGCAAAAACGACTGGAAACAATGGCAACAGAAACTACACAAATGTTAATGAAATCCACTGAAAGATGACCATAAACCTTAGCATTTTAGAGCAAGGAGAAAGAATTAACCTGTTGAAGCGTGAGACCAGCAAACTTGCACGAAGCAGACGAGGTTTTACTAACGCGTATCAGAAGAAGAACAATTAAACTCGATACGAAACGAATATATGGAATATATGAATACATGTCTGTTGCAGGAGCTGAAATAATCGGCATAATTATATACTCAATTTAGGTTCAATAAAGTCCGCCAATGCATTTTTGCTGAAGAAAACTTAAAAACTTAAATTCGGCCGACGCAGCACAGTGTCGCGATCCCATATAAGCCGTGGCCAAATATACTTAGCGTTGTCCTATCTTCGTGAAACTTGGCGAGATTGATTTCGTGGTCGAAATCAATAAATTTACAAAAAATGATTAAAATTGGACCACTGCCACGCCCACCTCCCATACGAAATGAACTGTAATATTGGAATAACTTGCTTAATATTAGTGATAGAATTATGAAATTTGGTATTTGAGCTTAAGATAATGACTTTTAAAAATGGGTGTGATCCGACCATAACCACGCCCACTTCCCATAGTAAGCAAAATTTCAAATTAGCATTGTTTTTGTTTTATAGAAGGTAGCAGTACCAGAGCTTTCCTCAAATTTCAGTGCCTGTCTACCACGGCTTGTGCTCGGTGTCTATTTAAATTTTTATAATTATTTAATTAATCTATATAGATATAGAGGGGTTTTTATAAAAAACCTACACATACAGTCGTGTCTGGGTATAGTGAACACCCTATATAGTGAACACCTCGATATAGTAATAATAATAATTTTAATAATTTAATAATTGACTGGCACGACAGCCCGCTTACGCGAGACTAAGGCCTAGCTTCCCGCAACTACCCGTGTTGTGCGTGTGAATTTGTACGCGGGTTGAAGGGACCTACAGTTTTATGCCTGTTCCGAACGGCAGGTTGGGAGCTTTTTCATAAGCAATTTTTACTCTCAGAAGTTTGCTATTTCCAGCTGAGAGGACAGCCACCGAAAGAGAAAACGAGTTTTCCCGTTATTTTTTTTAGGTGTTATTAGAGGCAGTATTTGAACCTGAGGTTGCTGCCTGCGACTCGCGGTCCAACGCACTAACCAACTGAGCCACGGTGGCTGCCTCGATATAGTAAACACCCAAATTTGACATGGAGCCTCTAAATATTGAACACAATTTTTAAAGCAATTTCAAGCAAAAAACAAAAAGTGTATTTTGAGCAAATAAAACGAGTTTTTGAACAAAAATGTTAACCTTGATATAGTGAACAACCTCAAACTGTGAACAGGCCTTGCAATAATTAGTTCACTATATCCAGACACGACTGTATATCATTGCTTGCAGCCAATATGAAATTAGAGCCAAGCCAGTCGGAATATTTTTTGTTAAAAACATCATATGCCCTGCAGCTGAACGCCCAAAATTTGGTAAATTTTAAATCAAATAGCCGCAAACTTTGCTTTTGTTCATGATTAACATCAACGCCCGTCTTATCTTTAAGTAAATTTATAAAAAAATCAAGTTTTATTGACCGCTTTCTGGATTCAGCTTGACGCCACACTTCGAAGAAATCACGTATTTTTAGTGGAGGCGTCACTAGAAAAATGCGAATAACAACCAAATAGGCACTTATAAGCAAAAAATTACTCCGAATTATGTTAATTCATACTTTTTTGAGTAATTTAGGGTTGGAACTAAAAACGTGTTTTTTGACGTTTTTTAAACTTTTTTCCACCAAACTTTTGGTTCTTTGTTAGAAGCAAATCGAAAAACATAATTTTTCAATGTAACGAGATTTCTCAGTTATTTCAAAGCACAACCCAAAAATATGGCGGCCATACAGGAAAAATTCCAATGTTTTATTTAATATATAACATGACTATATTGGGACATAAATTATATTTTTAATTTGATTTTTCATTCAGCATAAAGAATTATCCAAAAACTTGGAACGAATGCGTATTTTTGAACATCGACTTTCTTAGTTGAGATATTATCTGTCGACTGTCATATTCATTTTAGTCATTTTGTAACATTGATTTTTACCATTTTTGGCCACACTCGCGACACTGTGCGCAGTTGTTTCAGCTTTTGCCATTTTTCAGACACCAATTAAGAAATTTAAACGAAATTTGTTAATGGGGCAAATATAATGATATATAATATATAATATAATATATAATAATATATAATTCAGAACTGCATCAAGACCCGAAAGACTCCGCCAGATTGATTCAAAATTGTTCAAGCATTTTGCTCACTTGCAGAACGTTTCTAACCTCTAAAGAGTTACCGTGTCCACTTATTCCCCTTTGTATGAATTATACATTGGAAGCATAATTGTATAAATGTAGATGTCGAACAGCGTATTCATAGATGTGTGTTTGTATATTTCGCTGCAATATTTTATAAAACTTTTAGAAAAAATATTCATATGTTCCAGAGAACTTGTATTGCTTATTTGGCCTTGAATGTCTGATCAGATGACTGTTTCTGGCAGCCTTTTAAAAACAGATTTAGAAAGTGGCAGCACGTACAACTGCGGCCCCATGACAGCCGAACAATACGCAAAAGCCATAAGTCACTCACCGGCTGATTGTGCGTAATTTTTAAAATCATCCAACAAAAGCGGCGATTCTCCGCTTTTTGAACTCTGGCTGAACACGGTTTTCAGAGCTATTGGACCAGTAAATTTCGCAGCGAATACAGTGAAATGCACAGCGGTGCCGGCGGCTTGTGGCGGCTATGTGAAGCACTGCTGGCGACGCCGATGATGTTGCTGCTGTGCTGCATTTGCATGCGGCTGTAAACCTGCAAGTCCACACCACACCACATCAGGGGCGATGATTTTCACCATTTATGGGTAGCTGGTGATTGGTGGCTGCTTGGTCGTCATTGTCGACGCAAACCACATCCGCGGACGCAGCCAGACACGCGCGTGTGTGTAGCTAAACATTTGCCCAGAAACCGCGGGGAGCAGCGTTGGAGCGCCCGGCCAGACCTTGAAACAGTTCAAAAACGTAAACGGTTCAGTGATCATTGATGTAAAAAAAAAGATAATGATTGCATCTTTTCGTTGTCGGCTTAGCGGTTGGCACGCCGACGATGGCGGTAGTGGTGGTGGTGGCGGCGGCGAAGTCTGCTGCTGCCGCCATCTAACCGTCACCTAATCTTTAATGTTGCGCATCTTTTGCGCTGCTGTTGCTGTTGCCGATGCCGGTGCTGGTGCCTACGTTGGCGTCGGTATTGTTGTTGTTGTTGTTGGCGCAGCGTCATCGCCGGCAGTGAAGCGTCGCCGCGTGCGAAGTCGTCGAGTGGCTGCGGCTGAAATCGTTCAGGCGTTGAGATGCCAACGCAGCCCTGTGTTTGTGTGTGTGTGTGTGTATAAGTGTGATGGTCGTGGACGGCAGCGGGCTGTGGTGGCGGTTGAGGCTGTTGCGGCTATGGTAGGGTTATGGTTGTTTTCATTGGACGTCGACGCCGCAGCTGGCGGGGCGTTGTGTTCCGTGCATAAAAATGTCAGTTGTGCTCAGCCTGCGCTGCAGCTTTGCGTGCCCTCACAGTGACTTTTATTGTTATGGTTGCCTTTTCCTATTTTCTCAAAGTGCTGGCCGGGAAGCCAGAACACCCATTTCTTCTTCTTCTTTGTTTCTCTTAGTTTCTGTTGAAAGCGGAAAACTGTGTGTATGCTGATGCGATCACCTTCCGTCGTGGCGTCGCTTTGCCAGCGTTTCCCCTTCCAATTGCTGGCTGTTGTTGTCAGCCAGCAGCTAATGCAAAATGGCACCCAGTAGTGATCCTTAGCGAAGCGGAACGCCGATTTCACTTATTGCCAGCGCATGAAGTGGTACAGCGCTGCGTTAATTACGGAACGATTATGAATTTTTTTCGAGTGTATATGCCGCCGCGACTCGGTATCGTTGCTAGAGGAGGTCGAATTCGAAGAGATATAACGTGCGTCGAGCTTTACAATAGTTAATGTGAATTCAGAGTTGAGATAATTTCATATGAAAATTCTTCTGGTTGTATTTATTTATAGAGAATCATTTGAATTATAATGTAAGTGATCCGTCCTCTATAATAGAGGAAACATTTCATAGAGTGACATTTTTTTGTAAATCGAATATACCAAATTGAATGATGATAAAGACTATGCACTGACGTGCCTCTTCCATGTACTGTTTATATTATAAATTGATCTACCTTTGTAAGAGCTGAATCGGGCGGCTCACTATTGATGCTGTTTATTCACGCAATTGTTTTCCAAGGAAATCAAGAAAGTGGATGCTAATAAAATGTATGCACTGAAAAACTTCAGTTGTATATTTAGAGCTTGTTGTCATGTGCCCTTTGGGTGTTTCTCAGTGTAAAACACAAATATGTAAACAACAACTGAAGGTGCATATTGATTTTATTATTAAAACCAAATGAAACGACTTTATTATCTCTGATTTTTAGAAATTTAGCTAACACAACTTCGTGGAGTTCTCATTAGAAGCTCCCAAAACTTTCAACTAGTTTTTGGTATCAATTTAAAATTGGATATCTCTTGCATTCCATACATAATACTGATGGTTACGATAAAAGCAGCCTTTGTCCATGACTCCGGACATCTGGACGGCTACTTATTCGACACCTCGGTTGTCGGCATTCAGTCTGCTCAACTGGTACCCAAATAGGCTTCCCAACCGTCCTCCTTTGAGGAGGGCAGTCCTCCTTGAACAGAAAATATCATCCGTCCTCCTCAAAGGCCAAAAAGTCCTCCTGAAGCTTAAATTAAATTTCAATTTTTTTTTATTTTTTTTATTGAAGTGTGGCAACTTAATCAATTAATGAGGAACATTTTTCCAATTTGTGTCCAATATTTCGATGCTGCTTTGGGCATTCAAAATAAAATTATAGACTTCTGAAAATCCAGATGAAAATCCAGAATGTTCAACATGATTAAGGCCGCATTGGAAAAATTAGACTTAAAAAAAAAGTGCTGATAATACGAATGCAAACTTTGGTAAAAATAATTCCCTTTTCGTTAATCTTAAGAATTCAAACCGAAACATATTAAAAGGGAATTGTCACGCGCACATAATACACAATGCATGAAAAAAAGCATTGTGTGATCTCGATGTTGATATTGAAAATATTGTTTGATATTGTTGATTACATTCGCACAAATATGAGTTTTCTTTTATTTTTTAAAATGGTAGCGCTCTGGTTGTGGTTTCACAACGGGCTTTAAGAACCCACCTGCCCTTCGGGAGCAACCACATAAAGATGCATATGATGCCTCTCAAACCTCTCGCTTGTTGTCTACATTCTATTTTATCACCCATGCTTTTGAAGCCCAATAATTATTCTATGATTAGCTCTTTGCAAATTCATAGTACACTCATCTGTCGTGTCTCGAATGGCGCACAGCGTCCACCTGTCGGTCGGTACTTGTGCCAACTGCTTACGCACCGTGTGATCTTCCCAGCAGTCGTTGCCCAACTTCCCAGCAATTATGGCCAATTATGAGACTTGTCTCACCACACATGCCAGCCAAGTGCTCGCACTCGAAGTGGCTGCGTGTTGGCAGCATCTTGTGCAGCTGACAACAGCCACCATGTTGTCACAATCTGACAGACAGCACTTCATTTGCGTTATGATTTGGCAAGCCGGCCAGAGAAAAAATTGAAGCATGCAAAGCCCTCGAAAGCGGCAACGAGCGGTGAGGAGCGCTGGCCGATGCTTCTGCGGTTTAAGCTAATGAGCTGAAAGGGCGAAAATTTGTACATGCAACATGTGGTGGCGGCAACACTGGCGCTGCTGCTGGTGGCTGCAGCAGCGCTGCATTGGCCAAAAACAACTGCCCGAAGCTGCAGTAGGAGCAACGGCAGCAGCTGACAAATGCGACAAATTGCGTGGCGTGGCCAAAGTCGGGCACTGTGCTGAGTGGTGGGACAGACGGCCGGGCGCAGCTTGCGGTCACCTTAACCCATAATTTGCTCAGTTTTTGGATACTAAGTGGCTGAATAAATTGAATAAAATCATGCCGTGAGTCGAGGCGAGTTTTTATGTTTATGCTGACATTACTTGGAAAAATAAGCAAAAACACCAACAACGAAAACAATACAACAAATTGCCAAATGCAAAGTACAGTAAAATTAATGCAAACAATGAATGAAAACAAAATCCGAAAATCAACAACAAAAACCAAAACGACAACAACAACTACCGAAATCATTGCAAAGTTTTCACGTGAAAATCGTGGCTGGAATTTGTAAGTGTGTTATTTTAGTAGTGGTCGGTTTTTAGTGTATGGTTGCTGTTGTTGTTGTTTTTTGCCATGTTTGTTATTATTTCTCAGCTGTTGCTGTTTTTGACGCGGCTGTTTGCTGGCCGCTGCTGTTGTTGTTGTCATTGCTGCCGTCAATGTTGTTGTAATTTATTTATTTTGTTGGCATCATTTCATCAGCCGCTTAGCCAAAATCGAATCGAACCGAATCAAAATCACACTCACAGCAAGATTTCTCAATAATTCGTCTGATGAATTTGTAAAAACCAAATTTTATTTTATTTCTCTGTTTTATTATAATGGCAATTGCTCTTTGCCTCATGGCTGAGCTTTGCTCAAATCAGCAACGTTTTTTGCTGCAAGTGAATCCAATGTGTTCCATCGACATACATAAAAACGCAGAAATATTTTAACCGAAACACCCAAATGTGCACGCAGCCGGCGACAGAGAATTTCAACAAAAGTCCAGACCGCGGCCAATATCTGGCACCGTCGATGTTGAAAAAATATGAATAGTTTGTGCGATCTCCAATAAAACTTTAAGCTGCACAACTTGCACTAAACTCGCTGTAACTAACCTGCAATTTAGACAGTCCAAACTAAACCTAACCTAACTTTTGAGAAGTCTCGCTTGAGCACTTCAAATTTTTATGCGGCGCTTGTCAACGGAAAAACCCGCGATTCCCAAACCACACTACCTGACGATACCACAACCACATAAGCACCTGTCCATGTGTCGAGTAGCAATGTGTGTGTGTGTGTGTGCCCGTGTTTATCTTTATTCACAAAAAGTTTTCTTACTCATGTCGCAGTTATTATCAAGAATTTATTATACAAGCAAATCATTTTGCAATGCAAGCGCGCCTTACATATAGTCGATCAAAGTTGCGCTGTCCGTCCCAGCTGCGCATCATATCCCACTGCATGATCATCACTTTATCGCCGAGTGATTGCATGCTCTGCCGCGGCGGGTTATTGACATTTAAATATGCGAACTTGGCCAATGTTTTCGGCCATATTTTGTTCGTTTTCAGTGTGCGCTGCACTGCGGCGCCGAGTCCATTCACTTTGGTAAGGGATTTGTGACGCGCAGGAAGCGTGGTCAGCATGGAAAGCATATAAATTTCGGATTAGTACAACTAGGAGAATCGGTATAACCGAGTTTGTTTGGCCAAATTGCGGCGGCTGACTGCTTGATTTTATCAATCGGCTGGACTTCAGCTATGAATTGAAGCCAATCAAGTGGGGTTATTTTACGAAATATTAAATTAATTTTAACTTTCTTAAGACTAAAAATTCGAATACTACAGCAAGAGAAAAAGTTAAATGAGAATAGAGAAAATGTTAAATTAAATTGTCTCTTATTGTCGAATTTTTATGATACAAATTCAAATAGTGAGCGCAATAGAACGACTAGCTGGAATAAACGAATGTAATATAATGAAGAACGTAGGCAAACCAATAATTCATCGCTATAATTTAGGGTCTGAATAGGTCGTTCAAGACTTAAGTCAACCAAAACACTCTTACTTGTTGTTCTGTTTGCTTGATTTTTCGCTGTTTATTTGCTAAATGGTATTTGCCCCGGTTGTCATTGTTTAGGCACAAATCTTGTGCATTGTATTGAACTACGTCTACGTTGGTTTATTCTGTAGTTTTAATTAAGCAAAACATTAAATAAAAACAACTTTCGTCAGTTCGTACTTTTCATCGGTTTTTGCTTTCATTGAAAAATATTTTTTGTTTATTTGTTATTTTTTTGCTGGAACCAGCTCATTTTTTGCTGATTTTGACTTTATAGATCAGTGATCTGTTTAAAAAAATATAGGTACTAATTTTTTTTTTTAATTTTGAATTTATCACTTTTTTTATTTTGATTTTATCACATCATGGTGACTGAGAAAGCATTTTTAAAAATACTTTTATAAATATATGCTGCGATGAAGTTCGATCACCTAAGAGCTAAAGATCAAATGGGAGGAGCCTAAATTGCTAGAACACGGTTTGAACATATTTGAAGAATTCTTCGATTGTGTTTAAATTACACTGTGCAAGTCCAAAATTTAGGCATGGGGGGACCTACTGGGTGAGTTTCCTATAGGTATACTGAGTTGAGATCCACCACCCGTTTGGTAAGATTGGCTCTAGTTTATGAGAAATCCGACTTCGAAGTTAGGCAATGTTCGTCAAGTTTGTCGCTTGAGTAGGTCCTAAATCGTTTCGAATATCGCTTTACTGTCTTCGGCAAGTTTGTAGATATTTTAACGACCAACAAATTTGCTTCAGACACCAATTAAAAAAAAATACATTAAAACTGTGTAATTGCGATATGTCCATTTTTTGCGCAATAAAATTCACATATCGCAATTACACAGTTTAAATGTATTTTTTTGGATTGGTGTCTTAAGCAAATTTGTTGGTCGTTAAAATATCTACAAACTTGCCCAAGACAGTAAAGCGATATTCGGAACGATTTAGGACCTATTAGCATTTAAACGTTCGAAGACTTAAGCGACAAACTTGACGAAAATTACCAAACTTCAAAGTCGGATTTCTCTTAAACTAGAGTCAATAAAACCAAACGGCTGGTGGATCTCAACTCAGTATACCTATAGAAAACTCACCCAGTAGGTCCCCCCATGTCTAAATTTTTGAGGGCAAATTTCACGCACAGTGTTATTATTCAGATTTCAATAGAAATTATTTTGCACTCAAGTTTTTAATCTCGATGCGTTTGTTACTTCTGAGTACTGACTTTTATGTCATTCTATGTTATTCTCGACATATGTATGCGTGTATGTATGTGTGCATGTTTTGAAAAATGTCGAGAAACCCTTAACAGGCAATTAAAATTTAAAGCAAAACATGTATTTGGCCTCTAAAATGGCCTTCGTGATGTGGAGTGATTAAGTTCACCTTCGATGGAGCACCCCGACTGCCCGCCGAGTAATTTGAATGCGACTCCACACACAGTCACTGAAACTAGCAAAATATTTGTTTACGTTCAACCAAAGTCTAAAGTCTTTCAGGGGCAACACAACAAGTTCAGTGATGGCTACTTACCAACTATTGATACCGATCGACATCTAATTGTTGCATATATGGATGGAAATTTCGATTTTCCAACAAATGTGCTCAGTCAAAGTCGAGGCCGAGTCGCAATTAACATTGTCGCCGACTGGGCGAGTGAACGACAAAGCCGAATACGAGAATGCAATCCCAGTAAAGCACCGAACTTTTTCTCAAGAACTCGATTCAGCGATTAGATAAGGCACGATTTAAGCTTCTGCGACACGCTGCGACGAGTGCGGCAAGTGCACAAACGCGCCTACAAAATCGATTCGCAGCACGGCAGGCTAGCAGCGCCAGCGAATGGCAGCGGCGGTCAGCAGTTCCGACCAGATACACAAACAGCGCGCGGCAAATATGCGAACACCGAGCACGAGCCGCTTCGGCGAATGCGAATGCTAACTTTTGTGTTGTGCTGCCGCCGTCGCTGACATTAATTTCAGTGCGTACAAAATCTTTGAATGTTGCTTTTTCGCGATTTATATGAATATATTTTTTAAAGTTTTTTAAGCATTTTAAGCAAATTTGTTGTTGTTGTTGCTGTTGTGAGAAATTTCGTTCAACGCGCAGGGACCGGCACGCGTTGCGTAGAATTCATTTCGCGGCTCGAAATTGGCCAGAAGCTGCAGCTTTGCGCGGAAACACGGCTGGCCACTGGCCGATACCAGACGATACAACGTGCGTGCTGCGGGCGCCAGTCGCGCGTTGCCACTACGTGCGCTCGCGCGAAATATACACTCACGTTGCAGTTCGTTCACCACCACCGGCGACCGCACGCCCCGACCACGCCAGAGTCCAATTTGAACAATTTCGCCACATTTGGCTTCAAGTGTTTTCTATTTTTACTTTCGGTCTTACTGCGTTCACGCCGCTTTCGATATGTGTGCTTTTGTTGTATTTAATAGTGGGATGGGCGCTCCAGCGGCGGCTGTCATTGTCGCCGCCAACCCTGAGTTCATCTGGAATGCTGTATGCTGCGGGCCGACCTGCTATGGAGGCGCGCTGAAACCCCAAAAGTCAAAAACGCTGTGTGTGTCGTTTTGTTGCTCATATTTTTTAAACACCTTTGTTATTGTTTCTGCAATTGTTTTTGTTTTTTTTATATATTTGTCGACAAGTTCCACAATCGATAATCGACCGGGGGGCGATAAAGGCGACGCTAATTTGAGCGAATAAGTGCGCCGGCGAGCAAGCGAATATTTTCTCTTCACATTGCTCTCTTTGGCGTTAATGCTCGTGACACGATGGCAAAGCGTTTTGGTCAGAAGTGACTGCCTGGTAGGCTTACAAGTCGAAAGTGGGCGCCTCCAGTAGTTAAGACATGCAGCAATGGTGTCGACTGCGACACAATTACACTGTAATTATAACAAACAATTGCGACCGCATTATGATTATAAAATAAAAGAATGTATTGTGCCTTTGATTTGGACAAATATACTCTAAAGTTCTGAAAGTTTGTTGAAATATTTATGATCGTCGTCTATACCTCACAAACATCGCTTATGCCAACATAGCCAAAGTAATCAGAAGTAGAAAAGGTTGAGAACCTCTGGCCTATAGATGGTTCAAAGACATTTGGATAACTGTTATAGAGATACAATATAAAATCTCATAGCATTTATATTTGACAACAAAAAAATAAAAAACATTTTAAAAAATGTTAGATATATTTTTTAAAATTTAATTTGTCTGTATAGATTTTACACACATTTCTTATTGCGTGAGCTTTGAATTTTGAAATTTATTTTCTAATTTCCAGTTTCCAGCACAATTCTAATATTGCCTATCAATGAAATTAATAAATATTTTAACAAATATTTTGTAACAAGAATGTGTATGACTTTATAAAAAAAACGCGACTCCAAATAGTCCAAAGTCATAAGTGGATACTTCTGCTTCTTATCTCGTTGCCACTCCATAAAGTGCTCCATGAATAGGGGACTGACCCTAAACATTTTTAGAACTGTTTCACCGTCCATAAGAATCGCTCAGAAGCGCCTCCTATCTGTCGCTGCGTGCTCAGCAGCACCAGCCGCAGCAAGCGAGCCAACACTGCCGAGCGAGCTCACATAGATACTGCACACAGATACTGCGCCCAAGCCACAGATACGTGCGCTCTCAGTTGCTCCGCTCTCGCGCTATTTTGCCGAAACGGTTCTCTCGCTGGCTGCGGGCATCGTATGCGGCCAAATAAAAACAAATACGAAAGCAGAAGCAACAAACAAATGAGCAACGAAATAAACACGAGCCGCAAGTAACAGCAACAGCAGCAGCAGCAATAATAACAACAGCAACAACAATGAAGAGCGCAGCAGCAGCAACAACGGCAACGGCGTCGCACTGATAAATTGCCGCTTGGCAATTGGTGAATTGCTTGCGCAGCGCAATGCTGCCAGATACATTTGTCGCATTCGTAAGATACATTCACACACACGCGCATGCACACACGGAGTAGATTATATGTACATAAGTGCGGCACATGGACAGGGTGACATATGCCCTGCGCAGCGAGCAGCACAAAAACGAACGAAAAATCTCACAAATTTCTGCGCAGAGATTTGCTCTCCGCAGCGGAAGCGGTCGATTTGTGGGCGCGGCGCGTCTGCGGCTCGAGGGTATACCAACAGATTAGGGAGGAGCTGCAGCGACCAGGAGAGCAACAGCAGCCGTCGTCGTTGTCGCCGAAGAAGCCAGGAAGACCAGCGCTCAGCGGCCCAGGTCAGATGCGAGAAGATGGATGATGGTCGCGTGTGCTTTGTCTCTTTTGCGCTGCCGGCTGCTGTTGCCGCGCGGATGGCGGACAGCGTACAGCCGCGGCAGTGGCAGTGGCAGTGATGTTACGTGGCCACACAGTGATGGCGTGACCGAGACAAAAGGCCTCGGAGCAACCGAGAGATTTCGGGTGTGGCCCCGGGGGCGCGGATGTGCGGCGATGGCTGATGGCGTTGCTCCTTGTTCCACTTAGCTGAGCATTAAATAAAATGGGGAGTGCGCATTGGCGTCTTATTTACTGCGTCGCCAAGTACGTAGCTGTTTGTGTCTGTTTGTGTAAATAAGGGTTCGTGTCAGGGCAATAGAGGTTATGTGCTGACTGCGGATGCGAAAAGCAGAGCGCAGGATTTTCCGCTGCAGCCATTTAATTTTAGATACATACTCACTTATTTATGTGACGTGTATGTACCACAAGATTTGCAAGCGCAGCCAACCGAATTATGTACAACCAGGGCGCCCACCCGCATGGGATGGCGTACGTATGTAAATATGTATGTATGTATGTATGTGCGGCTATGTGTCCTCGCCCGCAGCCACAGTACACACACGCATAGCCGCGATAATTGCGTGTGTGTGTGTACGTTTTTTATTGATTAATTCGCGCGGTTGTGGCATCCGCAGCGCTTCACGTCCCTCGGCCCGCCTCGCGTCGCATGATTTCATCCAGGTGAGGTGAGCTGCCGTTTGCCACAAATGCGCAGAGCAGCGACAATGATGTTGCTGCCAGTGTGGGTGCTGTTGTTTTTGTTGCTGTGACGCGAGAGGAGGAGCAGCGTTGAGGCGTTGATGAAGCGCCTACCAGCAGCACAATTTGTCATTTGACTTTTGGTTTGTCATTCTTGGCGTTCGTGTCTCTTTGCGTTGCCTTTTCTGTTGTTATTTTACATTGTTTTTTAGTTTCGTTTGGTTCTTTCCATTTCATTTCAATTCATTTGGTTTTTCTTTGCATTGGCCCTGTTTGCCATGCGGCCGCTTCGCCTTGGCGCTCTGGGCCGCGCTTTTGTTATGTACAATTTGCGTTTGGCTGGTCGCTAGGCAACTGTATCTAATGCCACACGGTTGCGCTTTCCCGCAGACACATTGAACACTCCATCGCCACCCCACCAATACCGCTCGCTCTTCATCCAAGTGCGGCTATTCCTCCTCGTTCTCTCCATTTTGCCGCGTCTTTGTGCTGAATCGTTTGCGGGATACATTTCACTTGCGCACCTCGTTGAATTATTCAGTGAATTTTATTGATTGAATATGAACATCGAACCTCGAACATCATCGATACGGTTGGGGAAGCAGCCTCAAGTGGCTTTGTGGAAGCATTCTGTGTGGCTGCTTTGCGATTTTCAGACTAGAATTTTGCTATATTTGCGTCTTGAAAGTTCGAATTTCTTCAGTAATTCAATTGTAATGCTTTCGAAAAGTAAAATAAAAACGAATGATATTTATGGAATGTTGTTCTATTCAGATATGCATGTAAGATCACAAAAGATTTTAGAAATATGGATCTTATTCAATGCTCTTGGAAGTTTTGATGCTTGATGCGTGTATGGGTTTGAGAGAATCCACTCCTTGGAAATATGTATTTTTTTTAAATAAGTCAAATGAGCTTAAGCCGTGAGAACGACAGTTTTATTAAATATTATTTAAAAAATATATTATTTAAAAAATCGAATTTCAAAGTTATAGTTGCAAATGTTATATATCTAAGAATTTGAGCACTTCCTGAGTTAATTGACTGAATAACGGGGATACTACAGTATAATCTCGATAATTCGGACACTCGCTAATACGGACAACGCGGTAATCCGGACACTCAATTTCTATTGTAGACTCTGTAATCCGGACACTCAATTTCTATTGTAGACTCTGTAATCCGGACACCAGGGTTTGGTTTTTAATTGTCCGGACTATCGAGATTATACTGTATATCAATAAATAAGAGTAAACCTTCGAAATAAGCTACAAACACGCTTCCTAAAAAAACATCGTCTCGCATACCAGAGAAACAATCTTATTCAAGAATGTTAGCCTGACTATCTCTGGATCTTTCCGACTCCCATCCACTTTGGCTGCTTGTAGGATTTATTAACAAATAGTGCGTGCTCGTGCTTATGATTAATAAAAGTGGTGTGGGTAGCGAAACGTAAAGACGGCGATAGCGCAAAACGTACATAAATTACAATGAATCTTCTCGACTTCTCAACTCAGCCCGACTCCATCCATCTTCATTTGCATCAGCCAAACCTGTGGGAGATCAGCCAATCCGAGCTGACACATTCCGTGCGTGGCGGCGTCGGTCAACTGGCTGACGACACTGGCGTTGCTGGCAATACTCCGGTGCGATTCTAATGCAAAGCATGACCACAAAATATCCATTATAACTTTTTAATGGTCAAGAAACCCGTAGAGAAGTTTGTTTAGTTTATTTTTCGGTTCGTTTTGCTATGTGGCCTAAGTGGGCGACGGCGTCATGCCGTTGGTTACATATTTGTGTGATATCGTTGCCACTGTTGTTGTTGCTGTCGATGTGGTTTGCAGCGACACAGCTACATACATATATGTAAATAGTTACGTTTGCGGCAAAGGCAATGCCTCTCCATTCCATTATGATGATGATCGTAATGATTGCAATGGGAATATCGATAATGATGTTGAGGATGATGATGGCGTTCTTACTGCTACCAATGCTGAAAAGGATCATTGGCAAATTTGTGAATTCACTGATTTATGCTGATCATAAACGGTAAACTTTTATTTGATTTGTTTTTGTTTTGCGTACGCTCGCCGCTCTTCGTTTGGTGTCTGTATGCAAGTCACGTGCACGCACGGTCTCGGTAGCAAAGCTATAACATATTCTTCAGTTGTTGGCTGCTGTTGTTTGTTGTGATGTTTTCAATGTTGCTCCAGCGAGTTCAAGAATTTTCATTACATTGCTACGACGCTGAAAACTTGACTACAAAAAATGAAATGCAAATGTATTGCATAATAACAAAGAATAGTAAATAAAAATAATAGAATTGAAAAATTTAAAAATTATAATTTTTTAATTTAATTAATAATAATAATTTAATGATAATAAAAATAATAATGATTTAAAAATTATAGAATCATTTAAAATCGTAACAGATTTTGTACCAAAAAGATCTTTAGGAAATTTTTAATTTTTTATTATTTGTTTTTCTAAAAATTCTGTCAGAGTTTTTTATTTTTGTTAACGAAAATTTAGGCTGCATTTTCATATTTATTATTTGTTTATACATAGTTTAATAGCTTTACTTTTGTTATTTTTAACTACCTAGTTTCTGGTTAAAATTCTAGCAAGGATTTAACTGGATATACATTCCTACAAGATATAACTGAATATTTATAGCATTTTAGCCAGCAGAAAAGTCTCACTACAAGCAACCAATTCTTCAACTGGTTTTTACGGAATACCACAAAATATTTGTCCATTATGAATAATTAATAATTGACTGGCACGACAGCCCGCTTTCGCGAGACTAAGGCCTAGCTTCCCGCAACTACCCGTGTTGTGCGTGTGAATTTGTACGCGGGTAGAAGGGACCTACAGTTTTTATGCCGGTTCCGAACGGCAGGTTGGGAGCTTTATCATAGGCAATTTTTACTCTCAGAGGTTTGCCATTTCCAGCTGAGAGGACAGCCACCGAAAGAGAAAACGAGTTTTCCCGTTATTTTTTTAGGTGTTATTACAGGCAGTATTTGAACCTGAGGTTGCTGCCTGCGACTCGCGGTCCAACGCACTAACCAACTGAGCCACGGCGGCTGCTGTCCATTATGCCTCCACCTAATAATGACAAATACAATGACAAATACATATACATACAATAATTTGAAGCATCTAAGGCAGCTGACTTAGGCGTCAGCGCTAACGCCTCATAGACTCTAGAGTGCTGAGCAAATCAATCTAAAAGATAAAGTCAATAAAATTCCAATGAAACTTATCTCAACACTGGCACCCAAAAACCCCGCAGACGCACCTCAACCTCAGTCCAACCTCAACTCGGCTCTGTGCTCTGCTCCGCTCAACTCAACTCGGCTCAGTTTAAATCATAACCGTTCCCACCTTTGCTCGGCAAAGGTGTTCAATTGAACCAGCAACGAGTCAACACTGTAATCAGCTCAAATATAGTAAGCAAATAAAAATGGATACAGATACAGATACAGACACTCGGCTACAGATAGTTTCGCCCGACTCTATGCACAACAATAACACACAACCATAAAAAAGAACGAAGACAACAGTCGGAGTGTCAACGGCGATGACAGATTTTTCGGTTGATTTCTGTTATTTTTCATAAATATGTAAGTATTTTTTGTCGTTAAATAAATAATTGCACAGCACTGTGTACAGACGCTCTCGCGCAGATGCAACGGCGGGCGTCATCAGCGGATTTTATCATAACGACCGTCTGGCCTGGTCTGCCTTTCGGAGAGTGTCTGGTATTGGTACACACACACACACACACACACGCAGACGACTGCCGCGGGTAGTATTCCTAACTATCGACTGCCATCTGACTTTGCGTTTACTATCTCAATTAAACAAAAATGTGATAAATCGCGCACATCCCCAATTGAATTGGAAATCCCCGACGACTGTGCGGCGTGCTCGGCGTTTCGGTCGGGGGAAGCGGTTCGTGCGACCACGATTTATGGCAGCTGTAAACACACCTAAAGCGTTGGCTGCGCTGTGCTTTGCTACTCAAATTCGCCGTAATCGAATGTCAGTAAAATTCGATGAAAACCAATAAAACAGAATCTGCAAATGGCGCAGTTAAAAGTGGAGCTGATCAAATCTATGGAGTATTGAAATTTCGCCAAGTCCCATAAATGAGGAAATAGAGCAGTTGCACTGGAAAATTTGCATTTTGTTTTTGCAAATATGACAAACCATGTTATGGGGCGTGAAATTTATGGGCAGATAAGGGCAGACATAAAGGGTGGAAGTTTAGAAGAAAGCTAGGCCTTTGTTTCCAATGGGCCTTTCGTGTAGTGATTCATATAACTTTGTCAGAGTTGGAAACATAATGAATTTATAAAACTACTTCTCCAGTTTGTGACGGTTTGACTTTTTCAATCGATAATTCCTCTGTGTGGACATGCTCCGACTTAGAACGCTTTTAATGCTAAAGTTTCGCCAAATATGATTCCAGACTAACTGTTAGATGTTAATTCGGTGGACTAAGTCCGGGAAAGCTTAGCCTTATAGCAATATTCCGGAAATACTCACCATGGTAACAGTTACATAATTTGTATGCAAACTTAGGTGCATTTTGCTAAAAAGCTAGTAGAGCTCCGGGTCAGAGTCAAAGCTCGTAGGGAATATCACTTTCTGCAACACTATCAAAGCAGCTGGAGTTCAATGTTTCGTTTCTGCACCATCAGGAAGCAAGTCTCAGAACTGCAAGACAAATTTTTGAATGGTTGTTTCAATGGTGATTCATTTCGGAGGCTGATTCAATGCCGTCTAAACCCTTTACCTATCAACAATTATTCTGGCTACCATAAAATGCAAACGCAACGAGAAGAAACTGAACACAGAGAAACTCCGCACAGAGCTAATGAACTCGGCAACAGCCAAGAGCCAACGGACCGCACTAGCACCAGCACCAGCACCGGCACCAGCTGGCATTGGCTTCTTTACTTTTCTTCCCCTATGTTGTGTTGCCGCAATTGCACTTTTTCATCAATAAAAATTTATGAAAACAAAGTACAACAACACTGGCCGGTTCAATGATCTGCCACAACAGCGCAATGATCCTGACCACGGCCTGGCATCCCCTCCGCTAACGGTGGTATCGACTTTAACCGACAACTGACAGCAAGAAGCGTCGCAAAGCCGACAGCAGCACTGCTGGCATCGCTGAAAAAAAGATCAGAAAGTAAAAATACAACTGGAAATAATGCGACAACAAGTGCGGCAGATCCTGGCGCAGATCCTTGTGCGTGTGTTCGTGTGCCGTCTGTGAGCAACGAACAACCCTCGCCACGTTGCAGCAATTGCAGCAAGCTGCATTGGGTGCGCACCGTAGATGCACCGACCGCTGCAGACACCTTGCTGCGGAGCATCCCGGCAGCACCTGTCGCGCCGCTGACGCGCTCGGCATGGTTTTTATGTGAAACGGCCAACGGGGGAAGCAGAACAAGTTGCCGAACTGCTGGGCACGGCTGGCCGTGTGGCCGATCGCCGCGCCAAAGTGGGGATCAGTGTCTCGTATCGCATTTCAAACGACCAGAACTTTGAGTGCGGGAGAGCCAACGTGGCCAAAAGTGGATAAAAGTGTTTAATCAAGCGGAATTCAGCAGGGACTGCTCGAACTGTTTGGCCCGATCGGCTGTGTGATGTGGATGCAATGACACAGTTTAGTTGTTGTGCGGTTGGCTGTGGTAATTCAAGACCTCAGTCGGAAGTCGGAAATGATGAAAATGCTTGAGCAGTTTTCAACCGGCTCTCGCCGCAACGCTGCAGTCTGAAGGAAGCTTTACAAAGCGGCCGTTGTGCGCATCACGTGGATCGAATATCTTGGGGTGAGTGATGGCAACTGGACAACGAGCGTTCCCTGTGGACATTCACATCTGTGGTAATGGTTTTCCGAATGGAAATCGTCAAGAAATGTTTTAATGTGATGTGACAATGACGGCGATATGACTAACGAGCATTTCACAGGAGAGTAGTGGGTGTAACGAGGAAACGGTTCAGTCATGCATAATGATTGATTCCGAACTAGAAGACCTTTCGTGGAAGTATTACACATCAAAAGACACCCCAAAGCAAGTCTTTTGGCTATGTTTTTTGAATGTTTTCTGCACAAAGTTAGCTCATCACCAAAGTAACATCCATTTTATCGGCGTTACCACTTCGCATTCGAAATCCTCCAAACACGCTTCACAGCTTCAACACATTTCCAACGAATTCAATTTGTCAACTATGTAGTAGCAGGTTCCGTCATAAACCAAAAACATTCCAACTTCTCATTTGTACTCGCATGTCCCCAAAACACAATAACAACTAAAATCACAAGCAAGTGAACGACATTTATGCGACGCGGTGACCTACAAAGCACACTCCCAAGGCCCTCAAAACAGACGCAAGAAATGTTCCGTTCCGTTCCCATCGCTTGACCACCGGTCAAGTTGGCGTTTGCGGCACTTTTGCTCTTCATCTTGGCCGTGGTTTCAATTTAATGATCGCCGCCGCGCAGCGTCGAGCGCGGATTACACGCTGCTGCCGGCCAGCGCCGCAATCTTGGCAACAGTGCACCAGATGAAGTGACAACGGAACCGTAAAAAATTAAACAACAACAATGAGAGTCATACAAAATACAAGTCCGAAAACGGTTAAGGCACCAGTGAGGCTCGTTAAATGTTGGTTTGAGTGTTTATGCTCAAATAAAAAGCGCATGCGTGTTATTGCACAGCAGTAAAATTCAGAAAACGGTAGCGACTTCATTGTCACATATGAATAGGTCTGTGCTGTCTTTCTTGGTTATGTCAAATTTTTGTTGTTGTGAGTGGTGTGGCGTGAAGAGTTGACGTCAAGCGAAAAACAAATTCAACCAATGTGCACGTCATGATGCAAAGAGTGGGGCGGCGGGGTGCAAACGTTGTGTATGAGGATGCGAGGTAATTAACACGCGTCGAAAGGTGCGCGTCTTTTCATCTTAAACAACAATCGGCAACAAGTTGACTTTGGTCGCAATATGCGATGCGCGTGCTACCATATCGGCAAATTTCGAATAGCTTTAATTTTTTATTTTATTCGGAAAAAAATCGTATGTATTTAATAAATGTTTCATTGCAAGCATTATGGGTAAATATTTCAAGAAGAGAATGAAATTGAATGGAATTCAAAAAGTTGAATTAAATATAAAAAGATCAACCATATTGAAAGCTTATGTGCACCAATCTCTTCGATTCTGAAACAAATTTATTCATTGTTGTATAAAAAATGTTCATAAGGTCAGGTTTTGAAAATTTGCAAGAGCAAATATTTTCTTATTTAATCTAAGAAACAATCTAAGCACCAATATCGTATGATCTTTTTTGTTGAGTTTTTTCATTAAGTTCAGTTTTTATTTTTGAATTTTTCCTATGTAAGTAAGAAAACATATAAAACAACGAAATTACAGTATTTAACTATCTCGTGATATTCTGAACGTTTAAAATTTTAAACGTGATCAAAATCGTGTTACTTACAATTTCGTTATGCGAAGTGAAAACCCAGTTTTATTCGTCTCGGTTCTCTGGCATCAGAATTTATATAATTTACACAAATTTACAATTTTACAAAAATCTTAGCATTCGAGATGACTTTTGTAGTTTTGCATTTGTTTAATTTAGTTTTGACTAATTTTTGGAACCGGAACGCTGCTTTTATTTGACATAAATTGTGGCAACACCGTAAGTGCTATTCGGCCAACATCACTTTCAACAGGCGTTCTTCAAAAATTTTATTTACCAAGAGATTTGAACTAATTCCAAGCATAGCCAACATCTCGTTGTCATACAGTTGTCGACAGCAAACATGTCGGCTTTGATGTCGACGCTGCGGATCTCTGTGATAATGCCGCCGAGCAGTCGCCGACAGGCGCGCGGCTTGGCGCTGGTTTCCACCAACACTTGACCAAAGTGACTCACATTCTGCGTTTGTGGCCTTTCGTTTTTAGGTACCGGAACTTGTATAGGTTTTATGCGCTTGTTCCTGTTTGCTCAATGATAAATGGTGACAGTTTGGCAGAGTAGACAATTTAATTTTTTTTTAGTGGTTATTAGCCGAATGTGCAAGTGTCAATAAGGAAGCTGCATTAGTTTGACGCTGGTAATAAGTCACCAGGTGTGACTCGCTATTGGGGATTTTCTATTTTGTCACAGTCTCACTAAAGATTTCAAATGATGATAAATCCTATACCAAAAGATTTTCGATTCCAATTTTTTTATGTAATCCTCTAATGGAATGTTAAAATTATATTTCATTTATAAATTTAACTTTTTATACAGTTTTTGTACTTTTTTTAAACAATGTTTTAAAAATGTAACGAAACCCTAGAAGTGAGCCTCAGAAGCTCATTTGAACAAAAAACTAAAATTTACTCAGAATTGCTTGACTTTTTGTCCACCATATGGAAGAATATTTTTATTTTTCATGTTTAGGTGCATTTTTGTCGTGTCAACTTCATAGTTTTTGAGCCTAGCACTCATCTAGTCGGCATGGGACGAGGTCAATTAAAATATTTAAAAATTCTAATATATTCGACATATTATGAAGAATTTATGCCTTGCCGAAGTTGATGTTAGTTCATACAGTTTATGTCTTCTAATCCCGATAAATATGTAATCAGAATATAGAAGTGCGATGGTGCTAATACTTCCTGAAATGACATACACATGCAAAGACGGTAATCAAGGAGCTGTGGGTCTTGCAAAAAGGGTGTTGAAAAACTGTGTGAGCCTTACAAACACAAATGTAATAATGACCAACTAGTTCACCAGTAAGAAATCAGCCGATAGTTTATTGGATGTGGGGTTTGTATACTCAGAAAAAACCAAATTTGTATGATGGGTATATTAAAAAACGCAAACCTAATGAATGGCCTCTAGCTTTCTTTATACATTTGATTGATGCTGCTGGTATTACGACATATGTCATATGGCTCAAAACACGTCCTATATAGCCACGAATATCTACAAGCGATAACTCAGGCAACAATAGATGCTACATTACTGCGAAAGGCCAGTTCGAAGGCTTCAATTTTTGGTGCACGTAAATAAAGTCGGTGCCATATTTGTCCACCACCCATCTTCAAAACGCAGGAACATGTTTACAATAAACTAAACAAATCTCCATTCCTCTTCCACCCAAATTTGACAAAGATCTGAATATCTGGATTAATTAATTATACTTTTGTAGTAGCAATTGTTTTCCAGTGGACCCTGTATTCACAAGTTCTTTACTAAAAATATAAAACTTAAATAAAAACGTTTTTAAGTAGTAACTGGATTTGGAAAAGTAAAATAAATTCAGTTTTTCAGTAGTTTAGCTCAATGAGCTCAATGAGTCTCACTTCTGGGTTTACGTTACTTTTAAAATTCTGGGAATTAGGGTTAAGAGCGAAGAAGACTCCTTGAAGTGGCCATCAAAGATATTGAAAACATTTGTACTCAAGTGTACTTTTTTAGGGGTTTCTTTTAGTGTATCTTTTATATTTCCTGACAGATCGATTAATCAATACATAAACTCATACAGTACTAGATTAAAGCTAACTTCGAGGGACTGACAAAATGGTTCGTTTTAACCGAAAGTTCACTTTAAACGGTTTCGTAATAAGCGAAAACATAAAGCGCGTACTTTTGAAATTTTTTCGTTTTAGGCGGAAGTTCGTTTTAAACGGGTTTGTTATAAACGAAAAATACTGTATATTAATTATATTTAGTTAGGCTTTTTGTGACGTGTAACTTTGAACCCATGTTTTCGGTCGCACACGTTTGTTCAACTCACCCAAAGTCTGCGCTGTTTCTCAACGTCTACTCACTATTTGTAATCGGGTTCATATTGATTTATTGTCATTGTTGTTGATATTAATTGTATTAAATACATATTTATACAACAACTGAACATCGGCCAATCATGGCGCTGCATCGGCGGCTGTGTTGCTGTTCGTTCTATGAACATGCCGGCCGTTCGGCGGCGTGTAATGAAGTGCGAGTTCAATGTGGGTCAAAATCAGCATAAAATCCGATGCGAGTTGCGGCTGTTATTGCACTGGCTGTGTTTGTTGCTGCTGCTGCTGTTGCAGTTATTGCTGCCATCGCTGCCGAGGCATTGGTCAACAGCGACTCGCAATGCAATCGATTGCAATGAATATTGATGATGCACGGACATTATTGCCTCGCACTTGTTTTGCATTGTTTTTCCAGTGCAATCACATTTGCTGTGCGCCACTTGCCAGTCACCTCGTAAAATAAGAACAACAACAACAACCATTACAACAATGAGAACACAATAAAAAAAATGATAAACACAGCCAACGCTTGAAGCCAGTCGACTCGAATCGATTCGATCCGATTCGGTTGGATTGTATTTCATTTAATTCTATACCTCATGATTCCGTGCAGTTCCGCGCGATCTGCAAACAGCACACCTACCGCCCCCCACACCTACCGCCCCAAAAAGTCGTCCAGCATGCTAGCGCCGCCTGCTCGATCAGCCGATCGCACTTGATCGGCCGAACGTTGACCGCTGCCGCCGCTCGGACTGCCCTCAGACAAATCCGAAATGAGTGTGATCAACAATTTCGAAATCCTATGCAAATTCGTCGAGTGATGAACTTATATATACATACACACACACACATAGTTATATATATATTTTTATATATAAATATATATAAATGATATGCGCATGCGATCAAATTCGAGCGAGCGCAGAACTTGCAAATCACCAATCATCGTGCGCCGTCGACGCAACTAAAGCGATCAGCGCAGAGCGAGTGTCAGCGTCAGCGTCAACGCGCTGATGTATGCAAATTCGCTTGGCCTATGGGGCCAAATAGCCGGCGCGAGATATACTCGCAGTCGTTATAAATATGCAGACGTTCATATGAATCCCTCCAGCGAAGCGAACGCAGACAAAAGCAACAATAAAAACAGTGACAGAATAGTGTCCCTTGCTTTTCTTTCATTCGAGAAATGTATTTGGATTGAAGGTAATTTTATAGCGGCAATAAAAATGCGCGATCAACTGTTCTGCTTTGCTTGATCCCGCCGATGCGCTGGCCGCGCGACCGCACTGACGGCGTTCGGGGGAAACGGCGAAGGATCAGCGGCGAGGCTAATTAAATGCGAGTGTGTTTTTGCTCTGCCTAATGAAGCACCTTCGCTCGACGGCTTCGCAGATAGGGGCCGAATGAGAGGTCATTGCGGCAGCCACGGAATTAAAATACCAAATGGCCGGCGTGGATGACAATTTCCATTTTGATAAGACGCAAGACGAGCGTCTGAACGCAATCCGCTTCGGAGGCGATCGAACGGATATGCGGCATGTTAACGTCAAAGACCGTAGTCGTAAGTGTGGCTAAATAAATTGTGTTGTAGTAACCGGAAATCCGGTTACCAAGACTCTAGCGTCCAGCCTAAGGCACATACATATCTGAAGATATGAGAATTTATTGAGTGGAATAAGAGTATTGGAAACATTCCCGCCGCTCCCCAATTTGATGTGGTTTTATCGACATTTTGACCTTGACACCCAAGCGAGAGTGCACTTCCGCTGCGTGTCGCATTAATTGCTCATCGCCACCGCAAGCCAAATCTACCAACAACGGAATTTCTAGGACTAGGGTCAAATTCCTGCCTGATGATTCAGTTGCGTCACCCGTTGCCACACAGCTGGAGATGTCAACTTCCGTAATTGCAACGTCATTAACAGAAGCGTCTGTCCACATGCCACGGTTATCTAAATATTTACCTCAAGCGACATGACAACATTCCACAATTGCCATAAACATCTCTATAACTAATTCGGAAGATTGAAGCCTTATCACTGCTCTTTGGGTGCGTTGGTAAAAGGGATTTGCGAAGCACATTACCTGCGGTGCCGAAAGCAATGGAATGTGTAGCCCAAGGACAAGTGGGAGTACCTGAAGGTCAACACTACTTTATGCGCAAGAAAACAGAGAAGACATTATATTGCAGTACTTTACCTGAAGAGATGAATAATGTAGTCTACATAGAAGTTGATTTTATTATGATTATAAAATTCAGTTAATCCTTCCTGAAATCAATCTTTTCACAGCGCAAACGGGTTGTTTCCTCACCTTCGGTCACCTATTTTCGCATCGAATAACCGTTTTCTAAAGCTGCATCGACTTTTGGATTTTTCTATTTCGCAATTCCTTTAAAATATCTGACCCATCTACATATAGTCGTAGCCGAAATAATTAAAACAAAAATGAAATTATTAATTTAGTATAAATCAAAAAGCATGACAGCTTCTTTTAACAGACCATTTATAAAAATAGCCCAAATAATTGTTGAGTTAATTACGTTTTGTTTTCTTATTGTTTTTGTTTTTTGGTGCTGTCTACTTGATTTTCGTTTTTAGGTTAGGAGAGAAACTTCCACGGACCATCGTATGCGTAGGCATTCGCACAGGCGTACGCAACGCGACCTGGTTGAAAGTTCGATGACTTGTCTAAGTGACGGCTGTGCGTCGCGCTTAATTTCTCCGCGGCCAACTAGTAATGAATTAATGAATATGACATCTCGCGCTCTCACCCAAGGCCCGACAACGCGCGAAGACGCCAAAGCGGCCGCTGAAAACTGTCAAGCTGCGCGATGGCAAACGCCAAAATAGGTAAGTGTACGTACCGCTTTAATCATTTTAATTTTTCAATAACGCATACTTTGGTAATAAATTTCTTTTTCTCGATAGTTTCAACACGATTTCCAAATACATTAGCATAACTGTGAGTACACGACAGAGCTGCGCGGCAGACAGACATTCCACGCACAGTCGGCGACGACGGCTTTCAGGCCAACCGGCCGAACAGCGCAACCGGTCGACCAGCCACCGGTCCGTTGTCTAGTCCCAATGGCGAACGGGTGGAGCCAGCGCAAGTGGGCACCAGCCATCGGCCATCGAGCGCGCCGCCAAGCCGCCAAACGCCAAACCAAACGCACCGAAGCCCGTGGCTCGCTCCACGCAGCCATCAAATCTCCAAATCGATAAATGGCGTGCAGTGGCGCGCGGGGCAGTGACGCTGCGTATATGGATTTCTTCTAGTTTCCATGTTAGTGAGCGTTCATTAAAGATTCATCAGGTGTCCACGAAATTGTGAACACGAAAGCGATGGTGATGGCGGCGGCGACATGGACATGGGCATCGGCGCACCACCAACAGCGCAACACCAATGGCAGCAACAGCAACAATAGCCAACGAACCGGCCACAATGGCCGCGTCGATGGCGGATTAATACACGCACCAGCAGCAGAGAGGCGAATGCAAGACGACGCACCTCAACGCAACGGTGCACAATGCTGCTGCCAGCGCGCATCGCCATTGACCATTGAGCCGCCGCATGGCCCTAAATGCGGTTGGAATTGCTACTGCTGCTGGACGTCGTTTCACCGTGCGCACAACGCGCAACGCACGCACACACAGGCCTGCAGCGACTTTCTTTTCGGGCGCGCGCTTGTCCCCAAAAAAGTCGAACGCGTGCTCGTCCGCACAGCTCAATGCTGGCTGGCTGGCCGCAGCACGCGAGATTCGAACAATGATTGGTTACGCTGCCGCTCGCACGCCTGCACGCCCCGCGAACCATTCATCGATCGGATGGCCGCTAAGCCCTTTTATGGCTAATGGCCTTTTGGATGGGCCGCATTTGATGAGGCGAAGATTTTACTGTCGGCCAGCGGGGCTCACCTCGGCTTGGCCTAAAAGAAGAGGAAAGAAAGCGTTGACTTTGAGCGGCATTAGCATGCTGCACCATACCTACGCGACGCCCATAAGCCATACCGCAGTAAACCGCCAAACCAACCAATAAACCAATAAACAATCAAAAACCATCAAAAACGCGATAGCTACATGCCGAAGCGTGGTGTTGGATCTGCGCAATCTGGCGATGTGGCCATCGATCATAGCGCCGAGGCCACCTAACGTTGTCTATCCCGCGATGGCAGTGAGTTCTTTGCACGCTGTCCGTCTGTACGATGTACGAACCAGCTGCCGCCGAAACGGAGTTGAAGTGTGCCCACAAATATGGCCTGTTGACGTGTTCATGTGTGCTGTTCATGTTCGTTGAGGAAACTGAGCCGTAAGCGATTTCTGGAACAGCCAAGTGTGAAGAATAACGATGCCAAGGCAAGTATCGATTCAGTACTTGGTAAAATTTTCTATGGGACAGATTTTTTCAACGAAGGTTCCTATCGCTTCAGTTGAAAGCTTGCATTATGATTGCAGTTAATATTTTAATGATTTCAATATAAATTTGTCATGAGAGATTGGTGGACTCCATCGGACCTATCGGTTTTATGTGATGATGATCTTTACTAAGTTCTTCAAAACAGAGTTCAAAGGTTTGCATGTCTTAGCATTACGGGAGCAATGAAAACAACCCCAACTGCTGGCATGGAGGCCTTACTCGATCTAACACCACTCCATATAGCCATCCAAGAGGAAGCAATCTCAAGTGCACTCGCGCTATATAGGCATAACCTACTATAAATAGGGTAACCTAACGGGTCACCTGGCAATTTTAAAACAAATAGAGGATATCCTCCACAAATCATCTTACCTTGACTTTATGAAACCCCAGCAAGGAAATATATAATTGACTTTCCGACTAGGGAACAGTGGGATAACAACCCGAAATGGTTACAAGAGGACTCTCAAAAATGGTACACCGATGGCTCTAAAACACCTAGTGGTGTAGGAGCTGGAGTTGTGGGCCCTGGGGTCAACTTAGCCCTTCCGATGAGCTACAATACCTCAATATTTCAAGCTGAACTCTATGCAATATATGAGGCAGTTCGAACAATTGCTAGAACGCACCCTCAAGGAACGAAGTTCACTATACTCTCAGATAGCCTGTCAGTTCTAAAAGCCCTTGACAGCTACTCCTACACATCAAAAATCCTGCTTGAATGCCACAAGGAACTCAACTCCCTAGGGACCTAGAACTGGATTGTACTTGTCTGGATTCCTGGGCATGAGGGCCATGATGGCAACGAAAGGGTAGACACACAAGCAAAAAATGGTGCAGAAAGCCCATTCATAGGGCCGGGCCCGATGTTTGGATTCGGTAAAACCGACCTAAAACAGGACATCCACAAGTGGATTCAGAGACAAAAACAAAAATACTGGAATAATATTGAGAGACTACGACACTCGAAAAGATTCCTAAACTTTAACACAAAACGAGCCAAATCTGCTACACTTCTTGGCAGAAGACAACTCAAGATCCTATGTGGCGCCCTAACCGGCCACTATTCTTGTAACTACCACCTCCACAAGCTAGGCTTGGTCATCGACAAAACATGCAGATACTGCAATGAGGTCGATGAAACAATGGAACACGTCATCAGAAACTGTCCAGCCCTGGCACACAGACGTGCAAAGTTTCTAGGGAAACATATTCTCGGTGATGAGGACCTGATACAAATATCGCACAAAGGTCTGATTCAATACCTGAGCACACAAAACACCAGATGATTCAAGGGGCACAATAAACCTACTAGGTTGCAGTGCGCAAGGGCATTGTCCCTATCCATTATCATTACATACATACATACAAATTCTTTAAGATTGGTGAACTCTATCAGACTTATCTGTTTCATAATATGAAATATACTGGGTTCTTTAGGCGTATTTTGGCGAAAACACTATGGGTTGTGTTTCATTCAGCCTTTAAATGATCTCTTAACCCATTCGAGACGACGATTTTTTTCGAACACGGTCCCCAGGAGCGAAAATTGTTTTCTTTGCATTTTACATGTAAGAAAGGCTTCAGATAGTTTTTAGATTTTTTGGTACACAGTAAAACCAATGCCAAATTTTGTTTTCTTGTACTTTACAGATTTCATTAGTTCCAGAAAAATTTTATTTCGACGACTAGTTTACTCAGAATAACTGATAATTGTACATTACTGTTATTGCACACACGGTGTGCAATCGGTCTCGAATGGGTTAAGTGACAAGAATAACAAAACTCAGATTAGTGCTCTAAAATATGATCATAGGTAGGTGTATAAAAGGACGAAAGCTGACTACTTTTTCTCTGACTGCCATTGACTTTTCTCCAATCAGCTGAAAGCTACACGACAAATGTTAACAACCTTAAAAATTTGAATTAAATATAAACGACTTAGTGCTCCTTAAGTCGCATCTCGCAAAAAGTCACTGCTCGTCGCTTACGAGTGTACCGGCGCCTTTGAAGCATCTTTCGCTGGAATTATTTACATATTTCGCAAATAATCGTACATTTTCCGCGCCACTGTTGCAAGCGTAAATTGCGCGCCTGAAGGCAGATCAGCGCAAGTTTGATGCTTCAGTGCCGAACCGAAAATCGCTCTGTCCGTCGCGTGGGCGTACATGACGACGCGCAAATTTATCTCAAGCATTTCCTCTGCTTTATGACGGCTGCGACGCGCGCGGCATACTAATGCTCGGCGCGGACGCTGCCTCCCGGGGCATGGACGCTGAACGCAGTGGACGTGCGCGGCGGCCGCGCAAATGGGCAACTGCTGTGCGCACATCACACGGTCTGCGTGCAGGCAGTAAAGCAAAACAAACAAATAAAGAAAAACTTTCGAATAAATCTTGACATGAGATGCCATTAAATTGGTACTGGCCGGCTGACAGTTTCTTGGCTTGGCTTGGATTGGTCTCGGCTGCTTTTCGGGTCGCGTCAAGTTGGTAGCGGCCACGCTGCAGCCGATCGAGTGGCTTGGCACTTTTCCCTCACTTGCCACAATTTAATGAAGAGCAGTGCGATGCATACTAATGCGCGTTACGTCGGCCGGCGAGCGCGGGAGCGTACGCAATCGACAAATCTCGGCCCGACGCACTGGCAGGCGGAGGATGCGGATACGCGATGCGATGTGACCGACGCTGCGCACCAGCACAACTGATCGACTGTCTGCGGCCGCGCAATTGAGGGCGTCGCAGCCGCGCACACAGTCGACAGCACTGGCGGCTTCAATGCGCGTGCGCGTTGCAGTAGCGAATTACGAACACGCTGATCGCGTTGTCTGCACGCTCGACATTTCTGGTGGGAACGACACTGAGTGCCATACGAAGCTGAAACAAGTAAACACTGTCAATTTTATGGCCAAAACGTGAGGATGCCACATGAAATGGCCAATTTCCTTTTTTGTTTTTTTTCTGCTGCCTGAGTCTGCGTTACGTTGCTGCGACACGATCGATTTGACAGTTTCTGAGGTTTTATGCTGTTCGTTTGTTTTTGACTTGGACTCGACTCAAACGCACATCCCATGCCATTGGCACTCACGCTTTATGTGTGTACCTTTGCGTGCCCCCGTCGCCCGCTGTCCGCGCAGCCACTGCGAAGGCGAGCGTGCGCGCACTTATTATTCCGATCTTGTTGACTTCAAGTGCGTATGATGCAATGACATGAGCGTCGGCCGTATGCTGCCATCCGCCCGTCTGTCTCGCCGTCGCACACATCCTGTAAAGAGGTCAGCACTTTTTCCACTCGCTCTGCGCCGCATTGCTTTTGTTTTCTGACTAACCGACGTGCATGTGGCCGGCCGGGTTCATTGTGTTTCTCATCAGGTGCAAATGTGAAATATGAAACCTTCTGTGAATTTGTGATCGCATCATTGCAGTCGCCGTGCCTCCGCATCATCCACATCCCGTGCCCAGCAACACCATCGCCCATCGTTGTCGCTTTCGCTGGTGTCAATTTTAACAGTTTAGCCGTTTCGATGCGTTTTGTTGTTGCTCGGTTTATGGCGATCCTGTGTGCATCCCAACGAAATCCATTGACGTTGCTTGCGGTGCTCGACTGGGCGCATCCTGAGGAAGTCAGGTGCATAATTGTTTCCGTTTAATGATATCTTTTTCTTGTTAATTTTACTTCTCCTTCGATATGTTTGTTTGCTGCTGCGGTCAGTGTTTTACGGTTTTTTTGTTATCCGATGTTGTTATCCGATCGGGTTGCTTGGGCTGTCGAGGGGGATGTAGACAATCAGACAATACAACGCGTTTGTAAGCGACAACTCAAGTCCATTACGAGGATGTTGATTTAATTGATTTAATTCCCAAGAATTTTAAATTCAACAAAAATTTGTATATTTAACCCTTTCGACCTCAAAGTTGCCTGAGAGCAATTTCACCTATTTGTCATCTTATAGCAAAAGGTACGATTGATTTATGGGTTTAATTTAAGTAGGCACCAACAAATTAATATTTTTAGAAGTGAATTCAAAGCAAATTACACAAATTTTACCGTTATCCCCAAAATAATGTCCAATAATTTGCAGCGATAACAGGAAAAGTTTGTGTTCTAATTGAAGTCTACGAATTGGGCGCGTTTGATCAAAACGCTGTTTCGTTAATAATGGTTAAATAAAATCAAAAAGTGATAATTTTGTATTTTTCCATAAATATTAGATAATTTTTCTGTAATTAAAAAATATTGATTCAAAATTTATTTAACCTGTTTTAAGCTAAAATTGTTCAAAAGTAAACTAGCTCTAGAACTCTAACAAAGAGGCGTGGCGACTTTAAATGTCGTGTGCACACTTCTTAGGAAAGTGTTTCATGATTTAAATACCAAAAAGTAATATCGAGACACAGGGTAAAATTCGGGTCGAAAGGGTTAACGAGTTCTATGTATGTATGTATGTAGGTGTGTTAAGGGGTATTCACAACTATTTAAAACATTTTCATGACCTTCACCGCCGCTTAGTGGTTTGTGTATTCAGGTACTTGACCAGAATCAACTTCCATATCACATCTATCAAAAAAAAATCTGAGATCGCTTCATAGCAAATCTTTGCAAAAGACCTCCGGACGAATTGTGGATTGTTGATTCGGACGAATGTAGCGCACAAATAATAATACTCCGACTTGACACCTTTCCCAAAAGTTGAGTAGAATGCCATGGGCGGATTCAGAAAAATATTTTGGGGCGCGTTTCAAGAAGTTATTCTTTAATATTCATAAAATGCCAAAAAATGCCTTTTAATTTGTATGTAGTTTTAAAGTCGACTCTAATATTTCGGGGGGTTTCAAACCCCAAACCCCCCTGAATCCGCCACTGTAGAATGCACTTGTGAACACTTTCTATGTTAAAACTCCATAAAAAAGTGGCGCATCATCAAGTCGATTTTCTGTCTGCAGTCACCCCCCAAATAAAGGACGAGCTCAAGAACTAACTGCCAGGCTCGCTTGTGATATGAGGTTACATTGTGATGCCTCTTTCAACCCAACATTTGGAATTCGCATAAAACTTAAAGTCCGATACATTTATAAATGCATAGTCCCCATAGAGTGAGGTGATCATGATTCCCTCGATGCTTGCATTAATTTCTCACTTTTAGCCAGTCGATAGAGTTTGCGCCCTATGACGCTTCTGCTGGCAGTCAAACGTTTCCATTGCGCCCAAGAGCACCTATCCACACACACACACACACACACTCACAGTTGATCTAATAAAATTTTATTAAAATGTATTGGGAGCAGGCTTTACTGATTGTGCACGCATACTAATTGCCGACATGGCGGATAATGCCGATGGGTGAGCGAGTCAGCGCGTCGCGCGATCATCCAATGCGCGAGTGTAATTGTCGCAGCCGTAAATAAGGTGCAACAATCGCTACATTTGCATAAATTAACAAATTAAACGCACTCATTGCCAGCAGTGCGGCAACTACAACCACCGTACCGCAATTCCACGGACGCGCAACGTGACAAGGCGGGCTGGCGCGCCGTAGAGTTGCGGCCGACGCCTCCTCCTACTCCGCAGCGGCGCCCATACAAACAAACAAACAAACACACACAGAGCCGATACGTTATGGGACGTTTGGGTGTGTGTGTGTGTGCACCCTTTGAGGCGCAGCTTCGAGCAGTTGCGATGCGCGGCAAGCGTTGGCAGTCACAGCGACAGCGACAGGGACAGGGACAGATTAACCCCTCTTGCGGAATCGTGCTGTGTGCTCCACAGTGCGCACTTGGCTGGCCGTGGGAATTGTCAGATTAATTTTATTTTAATTATGTTATCGAGTTTGACGGTTGTGCATTTGTGTTGCTGTTGTTGTTGGCCGTTGGTTTCGGCGTTTGCGCTGCGGTTTTAGTTTCTTTATTTGTGCCGTTTCGTTCGTTTTTTGCTTTTCATTTGTTTACATTACATATGGAGATACCAACCGAGGTTAAGTGCGATTTGTGTGTGCATCGGCGTGTATGAGTGTGTGTGTGAGTCGCCTTCGGTCGGGTAGAATTCTGTAGATATTGTCACATAATGTGGTTCAATTAAAGACTTTGCATACTGTGAGTCGGCGTGGTCGACGCGGTGGGGCGTGTGGCGTTTGGGTTGCGTTCAGCATTCGCACTTTGCATATTAATGGAATTTTATTCATTTTAATATCAGCGAGAGCAGCAATAAAATTAAACCAAATGTGCTAACCCACTTTTTGGCGCTCACGCCATCATCACGCACACACACACACACACATACACGCACACTGAGCTGAACTCAATTCACTTGTTTTTCATTTTATCGATGTTGCCGCAGCGCCTTTTGAGAATTTTAAGGGTTTTCCAATGAAATCAACGAAACCGTTGTCTCAGGTCATAAATAAATAATTTTATGCCATTGGTTGGTATTGGCTGAGCACAACCGTGCACAAACATACATACATACACAGTATACATATAAAGCAGCTAGATCTGGAGCTATTGAAATTTCCCCACTTGAGAAAGTTGTTTAGGCGACAGTAAAAGTTCAAAATTTCAGTTTCTCAGAAATGCATAGAAATCGAAGCAATTGTGAATTTCCGTTGGGGCTTTGATAAATATTTGTTGTAAATTTCTCATTGTAGGAAGTTGGCATAATTTTTAGGCCAGATAATTCCAAATGATGTCAGCTTTTGTTTTTAGGAAAAAGCCAGGGGCGGATTCAGAAAAATATTTCATGGTGCGGTTCAAAAAGTAATTCTTTAATATGTATTCATAAAATGCCAAAAAAATTCCTTTTAATTTGTATGTAGTTCTAAAGTCGATCCTAATATTTCGGCGGTTTCAACCCCCAACCCTCCCTGAATCCATCACTGGAAGAAGCCCAAGCCTACATTAAACGCAGAGGCATCTGTGTGTTACTAATGCGTTTGTGAGCTTGTGGCAACATCATCGGTTTTCTCTTGGCCTAAGATTATTTGTCCTGGCAGTCAGTAGATGCCGCCGTGGCTCAGTTGGTTAGTGCGTTGGACCGCGAGTCGCAGGCAGCAACCTCAGGTTCAAATACTGCCTGTAATAACACCTAAAAAAAAATAACGGGAAAACTCGTTTTCTCTTTCGGTGGCTGTCCTCTCAGCTGGAAATGGCAAACCTCTGAGAGTAAAAATTGCTTATGAAAGAGCTCCCAACCTGCCGTTCGGAACCGGCATAAAACTGTAGGTCCCTTCCACCCGCGTATAAATTCACACGCACAACACGGGTGGTTGCGGGAAGCTAGGCCTTAGTCTCGCGTAAGCGGGCTGTCGTGCCAGTCAATTAATTAAATCAGTCAGTAGATGTGTAGCCTGCAATTCGTTGTCAATCCTTTTAACCCTTTTACATTTGTGATAGATTTTGATTTTTTTGGACAGCAAAATTTCGCATTCCTCAAGTTGTTACTTTTTCTTTCATCATCTCCTATTGCACAATTTCCTTCAAATTACACCGTGCGACAGCATTTTTCACACCGGGAAATATCCATATGTGCGTGAAACTAGAGACCAAATATAGTAATACTGCGTACTCAGTTTTTCATTTTTACATCCCTTGTCCTTTTAAAAGGACTTAACAATTTTGAAGGGTATACCAAATAAAAAAAATATAAAAAATACTTAACCTCGTTAGAATATAGCAATATGTATATCAAATGAAAGAGAAAAGGCTCAGGAATTTAAATAACGTTGATTTTTTATCTATTTGTCAAAAAATATTATGAAAAAGGTCCTTTGAAACTTTTAATCCTTTATATCCTTGAAAATTTATATAGAATTTTCTTGAAAAGTAAGTATGTTAAAACCCAAAATCTCCTTAATCACATGTCAAAATTACATTACTCAAACTTTATTAGTTCGAAAGTTATTAATAAAAGGCGGAAGCTGCAATTCTAATGAAGTACAAAAATTATAATTTATTTGAGTATCAGTATTTTAAATAATAAAAAGATACAAAATCATGAAGCGAGAATAATGACATTTTGACACGTTATCAAGGAGATTTGGGGTTTTAACATACTTACTTTTCAAGAAAATTCGATGTAAGTTTTCAAGGATATAAAGGATTACAATTTTCAAAGGACCTTTTTCATATCCTTTTTTTACAAATAGATAAAAAATTAACTTTATTTCAATTCTTGAGCCTTTGCTCTCTCATTTGATATATATGTTGCTATATACTAACGAGGTTAAGTATTTTTTATATTTTTTTTTATTTTTTATCCCCTTCAAAATTTTTTGTATCCTCTTTTAAAAAGACAAAGGATGTAAAAATGAAAAACTGAGTACGCAGTATTACTATATTTGGTCTCTAGTTTCACGCCCATATGGATTTTTTCCGGTGTGAAAATTTTTTTTAGTTTTTGTCGCACGGTGTTATCAACTTTGTATGTGTATTCTGTTTGTGGGTCTAATCGTATTGTGAAGAGTCCATCATTCTCGTAAATAAAATGTGACTACTTAGCCACACCTGATACTTTCCACTCCATTGATACATTCACACATATACACATATACACATGAACAGTACCGTTATGCGGCATGCACTCACCACAAGTGAATTCGCTGGCATGTCGCATGTTCGATACATTGATTGGGCGCATTGCTTGAAAGAAACTTTTCAGATCCATCGGCAGTATTAAAATTCTGTTAGCGGCGCATCTACACACACACACACACACACACTATGTACTCGTATTGTGAAGAAAAGAGAAAAAGCGGAAAACTGTCATCTACGCGCCTGCGTGCGACGCAAAGTGCAGTTGCAGTTGGGCGCGCAGGAAGTGGGATTGCGCCTGCGTGCATGATCATTTTCCATAATGGCGCGTACCGTTGCGATTGGCCGGTGTCGCATGGCCGCGAAGTGATAATTGGCGAATGATGGCGGCTGGCAAAGACGTCTCGTGCGAGCCACAGAGACCAACACTAACGACGATTGTGGGTTAATTGGGTTTGTTGGCCCCGCTGGCACTGTAGCCAATGCTGTCTTTTTTGTCGTTTTATTAAATATTTACTTTTTGTTATTGTGATTGTGATTGTTGTTGCATTGAATCAATGACGCTTCAGCAGCGAGTTGTAATTGTCTTGGCTGAGCTGTTCAGTGAGCGCGGTCTAATAATTTCAGCATTGACTGGTGCCGCTAATTAAATTAAAGCTTTTAATTTCAATTTCAAATCATCTTTGCGCGTATTTGTTTAATATTTTTTTGTATAGAAAATAATGCATAAAAATCGATTGAGTTGTTGGCGTTTGTCGATGCTTGATCGATTGGTGCACTACAAAACACACACACCCACATACCTACATGCATAGGTACATATGTATGTATGTATGTATATATAGTATGTATGTAAGTGCATAGATAGTACATCCTCATTGATTTTATTTAATTCTCAACCGGACATGGCGGTTAGCACGCAATATCACACAATTTATTCCACATGGCATAACTTTTAGCCCAACAACTTAATAAGTTCTGCTCGCACTGGTATCTCATTTTAACAATTACTTAAATTATTTCTCGCTGCTTCTGCAGTATTTATGTATGTGGGTCTAGTGTCCGTGTTTCAATGAAAACGCTGATCTTCACCTCAATATCAATTTGTGTGCTGTATTCAGCACAAATACTTGTAATTGATAGAACTGTCGAATATCGAAGTAGTAATTCGTTGAATAAATGGAATCGTTACTTCGTTACTTGAGTATTTAGAAAATCTACTTTCCATTCATTTATATTCGAATTTAGTTAAAACAGTTTAAGGCTATAAAAGATTCAATCATTAGAACCTAATAAAAACAATCGATTACAAACATTTTATACGCAAACGTTTTACGTGAGCGTGTTTCCTAGTAGAAACAGGTACTTTATGTTCTCTTGAGTATTTATTTTTAATACTGTTTTTCATTAAATCTACCGACTACATAACTCTATACTTACATTTCAGTATTTATAACTTCTTGAACCAATCTCAATCAATACCCATTATTGGCTAAAACGAGTACTCAGTGCATAATCGGGTTATCAACAGACGCCACCAATAAATATGCATCAAGTTTAGGTTCAATGCTATTGAAACTTTGCTACACATTCATCGGTTTGCTGCGCCATTGTTTTGTGGGCTCAAAATTTAGTTTTCCAACATTCCTTCGGCATATTTTTCATCGACATTGGCCACCGAAGCAGGCAATCCACTGACCGCATTAGCCCACTGTGGCAAGTGACCGTTACAACGTTTCATCCCACAAAATATTCAATAACTACTCGTCGCTTATAAAAATCCCAATTCGGCGATCAAAGAGATAAACGCCCCGCAAGAAGTGCTTGAGCGCAAACGCTACGACCAGAGGCAACGCGTTAATGTGTTTATGACCCGACGGTGACTTCTGCTTTCATCCGGATGTAATTGCGGCTTTTGTGGATATTTATGCGGTACGTGCCATCGCCGTGGCGACGAGTGGAGATTTTTAATTAGGCAGGAAGTGCAGAAGTGTCTTCTGGTGGTGCTCCTTCTTCGATTATGGTTGCTTTACCGTCGCTTTGCATAGTCAACAGTGTTGGCGCTGAATCTCATTGCGTGCTGGAAGAACAAGCATTCGATTAGAGGCCAACCTAACTGTAAAGCGGGAGAGAATTCCAAAGAATGAGCAAATCAATATTGTTGACCAGTTGACAATTTTGAGAGGTTTGTGATATTACTTTTTGGTATTTAAATCATGAAACACTTTCCTAAGAAGTGTACACACGACATTTGAAGTCACCACGCCTCTTTGTTAGAGTTCTAGAGCTAGTTTACTTTTGAACAATTTTGGTTTAAAACGGGTTAAATAAATTTTGTATCAATATTTTTTAATTACAGAAAAATTACTTAATATTTCTGGAAAAATACAAAGTTATCAGTCTTTGATTTTATTTAACCATTATTAAAGAAACAGCGTTTTGATCAAACGCGCCCAATTCGTAGACTTCAATTAGAACACAAACTTTCCCTGATATCGCTGCAAATTATTGGACATTATTTTGGGGATAACAGTAAAATTGGTGTAATTTGCTTTGAATTCACTTCTACAAATATTAATTCCTTGAGGCCTACTTAAATTAAATCCATAAATCAATCGTAGCTTTTGCTATAAGATGACAAATAAGTGAAGTTGCTCTCAGGCAACTTTGGGGTCGAAAGGGTTAAGGAAAAACAAAAAATAAACTATCACAGCTATGAAAAATCCGAAAATTTCTGCTCGGCGTGTTAAACTTTGAGGTCGAAAGGGTTAAGGAAAAACAAAAAATAAACTATCACAGCTATGAAAAATCCGAAAATTTCTGCTCGGCGTGTTAAAGTTCCCACCAAACGGCGTTTGTCACCTTTCTTGTGCTGCTTGAGTGGTGTTATTTGCGCTCGCAGTAATTCGTATTTGATACACAAATTATCCACAAACACCAGCACCACAACAACAACAACAACGTTGACTTTTTGATATAACATATAACAGTTGTAAAACCATTCCCACATCTTGCGCGATAAGCCAAGCTGGGGGTCGTTATCAGCATTGGAGCTGCGGCTGAGCGGCTGCAGCGGTTTTCGGCTGCGGTTGATCTTGCTTTCATTTTACACCAACTTGTCAATTTTTTTGCCAGTTCTGTTGTCGCTGCCGTTCTTAATGTTGTTGTTGCTCTTATATGCTGAGCTTCAGAGTATTTGGAACCGTGAGATTTGGTTACGTGAGTAATCACTTCAATGTCGCTTATGTAGGTGCCGCTTTCGATTTCAAGGCTGGGAAAAAGTTTTTGTGGCGCTGCTAATTTTTTCCTAACTTACAGTTTGTGTGATTTGATAAAGCGCGGAAACGTTTTTGTTGGGTTTTAAAAAAGCACATTATTCTAAAATGAGTTTTTGAATAATGGCTAACTTAATTCTTGCTTATTGCTTGAACTAAATTTTAAAGACTTTTAAAGAAAAATTGTTTAACTTTACCAGTATTTCGATTTCTGTCACCATTGGAAGTTTGGGTCCTAATCGCAATGTGTGACCTTTGACACTTAGCATATTGTTTCTTCAAACGTTCTATTTAACATTTCTGGCAACACTAAACAAGTTGTAAACACGAAGTCTCCTCACCAATTATTGTCCATTTGTGGAGTGCCGGCGTGTAATTTATTTTCAACGAAACTAGATCCGTGAAATGACAACGAAATGCCGTTGTTGCTATCTTGTAATCACAAACAGCACAAACTTTTCGCAATTCTTTCCAAGCTCTCTTTCAGTGTTGAGCTACAAATGTGTGCAGACGCACTTCCATTCGCCCCAAGCTGCTGCTTGGCGAGACGCCCAGCGGTCAAGCACACCTGAAACGCTGTCAAGAAGCTGACTGTTTTTGTTGTCTTTTTTTTAGCGTTTTTCATACATTTTATGCTGCAATTACCGAAAACAAGTTGGCTGTGACAGTTTAGCATCACAATCTCCCATTAATAGCTCCGAAAGTGTAAAAAAACCCGAAAATGAAAACGAATAAAGACGGCGTCGAAAAGAAAGAGTAGCTGGAAAAAGTTTCATTAGCAAACTTTTGTTTCTCAGCACCTTTTGAACCCACGGCAATGTACCGCTCTCCGTGTGCGCGCACATACGCCAACGGTTCCCAAGTTAGATAAACCGAAACATGATCTGCAACTTATCCGACAGCTCGGCAACATCACCTCTTATTCATATCGTCCACATCGTTGTGATATGGCCGTATGCGCTCATGACGCGGCGTGGAGCGCGGTGTGGGGTTGTCCATTAAAACGGCAACTTGTCAACTCGTTTGGACACTGTTTCTTTCTTTTACTTTAATAAATTTCCGCTTCACTTCATTTCGTTCGAGTTATGTGGTCTCTATTTTTGTGACTCTGTGTTGGGCGCTTGTTGTTGGAGTGGGTTTAGTTTCTCTGCTCGTGTGCTCATTTCAGGCGGTTGCAAAAGTGTCATTAAACGACATTTAATTGCCGCCACCAAAGAAGCGCAAGCCCCAGCCCGAACAGCTGCCAGCAACACTGATGTTGTCCATCGACAAACACATCTATGTAGAGTACAAAAGAGGTTTAAATTATCTGAACCCTGATGAAACCATTGAGGTGACACAAGTTCTTGTTGCCGCCGAAATTATTTCAGGAAATGAAATGATTATAATGAAACGTCAGAAATGTTCTAATTCGAGGAGGAAACTCAGTACTAAAAAAGAAACAATATATGATAGTACAATGCAGGGGCGTAGCCAATGGGGGTTTGGGTGTCAGAACCCCCCCCATGGCCTATAATTTGTCAACATTTTCAATCACTATGCATTATACAAGTATGTACGGTCGCACATTAGCAAAAAGGTCTTTTCATCTTTAAACATTTAAAAGAATAATAACAACAAATTTGTTGGGCGAAACTAACTTGTTTTTTTAATAGTCCCGTTTAGGCTCAATACAGCGATTTGCATGTTCTAAAAACATGTCTAAAGAGTAGTTTAGTTCGTCGACCGGATTGTCCTTCAAGATGTCGGTACAAGCCTTTTGGCTGGTTTCTACGTTCTCAAAACGGTTTCTTTCATCGGCAAATGCATTTTTTGAAAACGTGAAAGCCGCACGGTGCCGCATCAGGTGAAAGCGAGGAGTGGTTGATGGTTAAAATTAGACTTTTAGTAAACAAAAAAAGTCAAAACAAGTGTCGATCGATGAGATGGCATCCTTCGGTAGTCAACTCTTCAGTTAAAGTGCTATTGATAAATTTATGCTATTTACCAAAGATATTTGTATACGTCGTTTACCAATGTCGTCACCCACATGACCCCAGGCACTTCCGCCGCTATTTTGAGTAAAACTCACAATAAAGGTATAATAATATATACATTTTTTTCATACCTCAGTATTAAGTATCTTCCTCTGGCGATAGTTCGTTTTTCGAAAAAAGGCCTAACTTTAATGATTTATTTTGCAACTATGGAAAATATTAGACAATTTCTTTCCATAGGTTTTATTGAACACCTAATGAGGTACGCAAAAAATTATTGTGATTTTTATTCAAAATAGCAGTGAAAGCGCCTGGCATCAAAATTTCTAAAAAAAAATATTTGTTCATGTTATTGAAAATTACCTTCAAATTTGTGCAGTCATTCGAAACAGGGACCGAAAATAACTGTTATTTTACAATTTTCATACCATTGTTTTCGTCTCAGCAGACCGCGCATTTTGAGATTTAAGACTTGTGCGACGAAAAAATTTAATCAATAGTTTTTTAGTCGGTCAAACGGCCTTTGAAAAAATTCAAATTGCCTGATAGATAGGATCAAAGAATAAAAGTCACAAAATAACTGTTATTTTTTAACGATAAAATAAAAGTAAAAAATAACAGTAATTTTTGCCTGAAATGATAAAGAGGCACAAAATAACTTTTATTTTTGTCGGGAAAAATAAAAGTGAAAAGATAACAGTTAAAATCTGACATTTTTGATAAAAACAATAACCGGTACGGTTCTTGATTCGAAATCATAGCTAAATACTCTGGCAGATATTAAACATAAGTAAAGTAAAGCGTACGTTAAATCCAATTTCAAGAATTTCCATGAAGATTTTGGCTTATCTTTGCCCCATCAAAACTGGGCGGTAATTCAGTTGGCTAACACGTTGGTCATCATTTATGTCCTGACAATCGTTTTTAAATCGCGTTTACCACTTATGAACTCCACCACGGTATAAACAATCATCACCAAAAACTTGGTTCATCAAATTAAAGGCTTCGGTTAAAGTTTAAACATTTTTAAAACAAAAGTTAATATTGGGTCTTTGTTCGATGCTTATTTTTGTACGAAGACACAAACATACTTTCACTTCAGATGCAATAACTTCGCTTTCAGTGCACCAAATTTCATAAAATTTTTACTAAAAATCGGGAACAAATTTAATTTTGAATGCATTAGGTCACATAAGCCACCACAAAATGCCCTATTTGGAAAGTGCAGTTTTCTTTAAAAAACACGTAATACTAAACTGGAAAAAAATGTTAAACCTCGCCCCCCATGACCAAGTTCTGGCTACGCCCCTGGTACAATCCGATATAATGGAAGAGTAATAAGAAGCGATGTAGTGGAAATTATAAAAACGCCAAGTTCAGTTAGAAAGACTTGCGCAACGTGGATCAGCACATCAGAAGAGAAGTTAGAAGAAAGAATCTCCATGTTTAATGTAATTTCTTAATGTTTCATTACCTATGTGCATGTATAAAAAATTATGACTCAAATAAAAATTGATTATAAAACTGAAACAAAGTATGTATCTACTACAAAGACAACACGCCTCCTAAATGAGCTCCTTCTGGTTGGCTGCATCATTGTCTCTGCAGTCTGCTTATACGTTCTTCTCTGTACAGCTGCAAGACCACTGCTTCGCCATTTTAAACAGTCAAACCCTGCAGAAATGTCCTTCTTTTTCGAGTTTTTTCCCCGCAAAACCTTCAACAAATGACATACGCGAATGATTAAACATGGCAAAGGAAAATAGTAAACTCACTGCAAAACACGCCGGGCGAACACTCAACCTTTGAAGAGCTTTCATGTTCATGCTGCACATTCACACATCCACACAAACAGAGTCACACAGTCAAACTACAGATCAAGATCTTCCAGCGTAGAACTGAACAAACGACAACCAGAAATTCCCAGCATAGTCGCTGCGAAAAGGTCCTGTCTCCGTTGCCCAACAAAAGCACTTATCCTGTTTTCGGACACGGCGGTACATAAACACAAACTGGACACATAAATAAGCGCAATGAAAGAAAATGCAAATGAAGTGCAAGCCATCGCCGGTCAACCTCCGCCCAACCCCTGACCAGCACACATTGATTGACCACGATCAGAAACAGAGCAGCGAGGGTCCAAGACACTGCACGCTGAGGCGTAATTCAATTGCATTAAATTGGAACATTCGCCTTACTTTCCCTTAATTCATAATGTTAATCTCGCTTGACCATTGTCCAGTGCCATTAAGAAAAGAACGCGCACAACCTGATCTTCTGCCGTTCCCGTTCAACCCTCGAGCGCTCATCTCGGCCCAAGGGTTGTGTGGCCGCTACAGCTTTCAGTGTTTGCCACAGTGTCCATGTCGCAGGTCGGTTCAAATGCATTTAGTTGTTGGTCACTCGATCTTTGCGATCTTTTGCCATCGCCGGCCAGCCGTGCATTCGGCCCGTAGCGGAAGTGCTGCGCGCTCATTAAAGCGAGGACCTTTGCCAAGTTGCCATGCCTGGGCGCAGGACATGCACAGCAGCAGCACCAGTGACGGTCAGTTTGTGCGGCACGTAATTAATGTGCAGACTTTGGCCTCATTTGAATATTAGCTGGGCTGGTCAGCGTAACGAATGCCAAGATCGACGTTGATCTGCTGTGAAATTGTTGCTCGTGCTGGGTCTGTAGTGGATGCGCCGGCAATGCGCAGAATTGACGCAAGAAAAAATAACTAAATATGTAGAGTTGAGACGCACAGCGAACTTTGTACACATTTTCACATCTTTTCTATTTTACGCTTGACCGAAGTTGACGCAACTGTCGCGAACGGTAAAGGGTTCCTTTAGGGCTTCTCTGAATTGAACGCATAATTCATTTTGTGAACGGGTCGCCGTCGGCTCGGTCAACAAGCGAATTACAATTTGATCCGAGTTATGTGCTCAGAAGATTTAAATTTGTTTTATTGCTGCGGCAATTTCTCTTATGGTCGTTAAGTTGGTCAGTTTAATGGTCTCGAAGATGGATGAGCTTCTACAGAGCTCAAGGGATGAGCTTCTATACGGCCCAAGTACTATAGATAAATGAGCTTCTACGTCGTCAATGGAGGCTGTGCTTTAGAATTGAGAATTCTAAGAATGTAAGATTCGTGAAAGCTAGTAACTACATACATACATATTTAGTTTTTCAGGGATTAAGATTCTGAATGAGATATTTGAGTAATATGAGAGTGTGCTCTCTCGATTAATTTTTCAATAACATAGACCAACTTTCTGATCTAACTAATGTCTCGATTCCAATTGCCTTTCAACTCGTAAATTTAAGGACTTTCCAGGTTAGTATGTGGCTGTTAGGCAATCAAACTAAACTTAAGTAGTTGCACTTAAGCTTGAAATAACTGCCAAACAATGCCATCTTCCCAGAATATGTGTTCTCAAAATTTTGAATACTCTGAAGCAACTCACCTTTCCAATGAAATTAAAACAAGTTTGTTTTCAAAATTACATCTCAACGTTCTCAACACTGTTCAGTTCTATCAATATTTATCTTCTCAAAGGATTGATGCGTTCCATCAAATTAATTGCCCAATCATTCATTCACGCTAAGGGCAGATGCTTCTCAAAAGTGTAGCATGCAAGCTGCGTATGTGTGTGTGCTCAGGATATTTGTAGTTTAGTGTTGTGTGTGTTTAGTTATCGCAAGGATAACGCAACCAAAGGTAAACGAAAAGGCAGACGATCGAAAAGAGGTCAGTGTCTGCAGCGGGACACGACAAGGCGCGAAGCACATTGCATGAAAAAACTGTAACGTATTTTACGAAGCGCAGCACAATGCAAACAGCTTAAGGATGAGCGGCAAATTTTCAATATTAAAATTAGAGCAGCACACAGTCGCCAGGTACATAAGCACATATGTATGTATGTTTGTAGGAACTTATGTACTTGGCATAGCCGAAGTGATTGAATTCACTTAACGGTCAGTTGGACTATTTCCTTGTTTTACGTCGTTGTTTCTTCAGCGGACTGCCTTGAGGAAACGGTCAGTTGTTGGCCTGTGAAACGCTTTTGTTGTCGCTGTTTTGTTGGTGCAGGACGCCGACTTGAGTCGTGGTCAGAGCTGGACAGTGGTCAGTAGTTGCAATTTGCATATGAATTGCATGATTTGCTGCTCTACTTTGATATGGGATGTCCGGATGGCTGGCAATCGCTGTAATCTTTTCTTTGTTTGTAATTTATGCAACGACTGTTTTTTTTCTACTGCAGGAAAATGATTTGGCGCCAATTTTACTCAGGAATTATACTTAATAGAGGCTGAATAAAACTAGTAAGGTTTGTTCTTATATTCAAAATGTGGATGCATTTTTAATATAAGGAAATTTAGAAAATTCGTGAATTTTAATCATTTTAGTTTAATTTCTAATACACAAACCAACTTTTTGGGATTCGAATTATGTAGTTTGCTGTGTTGTGATATACAAATGCACATATATCATTTGGATTCACTTATATAGTTTGCCTTATAAACAATTTCTAAAATTTGTTATGTGTTGGAAAATACGATGCCTTCAATTTAATGATTTGATCCACATTGATCTCAAGATTAGGTATTTCAACTTAATATCAATTATAAAAACAAATTTATTTCCTAAAAAAAAAATACAAATCAAGTAGTCAAGTTATAAATACAAACGTAAAAATATTCAAACTGTACAACAGCATTTCTGCAACAGGGTAACGACCATATATTTCTGAAAGAGGACGTCGTACTGATCATTTTTGCCGAACAAAGTAATAGTCCAGCACGTCTGAGTTTTTTGTAATTCGCACATAAACGTTAAAGGGTCCCTATAGACTTTTACACGGAAAGGATAAAAACTTGAAGAGCTAGAGCTTTGATGTCTAAGACAAAGTTGTTTTCATTAAAAGTGTGAATAGTTTTTGTGTAGACATGAACACCCCGCCCTCTTTCCTTGCCCCCCTTTTTCATGTTTTTCGGAAAAATTTTTCATAAAAAGCTTGTATTGAGTAAAATATTGAAAAAAAGTACTATATTGTTTTTTGAGAAAATATTCCTCATTAAAAACACCAAAAATGTCTCAAAACTTCCCCCTAAAAAATAAAAAACACGAAACCTTCATTTAATACTTTTTTCATTAATTGCTTGCTTTGCCTGAGATGTTGAGAAAAACGTTGAATATTAAAAACAAATATATATTTTCCATTGAAAAATAGTTCATGTGGTCTTCAAACAAGAAGTCCCCTTAATAAAATAAACAATTTTATGATTTAAAAAAAGACGCTTTCGATGAGAACAAGAGCAGAAGTATGCAAATTTTCTACATTTGATTTGTTTTTGCTTTCAACAGTAAATTAATAAATATGATAAAAACATCAAATATTGTTGTTGAAAAACAAGAAATGATTGATTTTGATTATGTTAGAATAGAAAAGCACAAATGGCCAAAACTGGCCGCCCGCTTTCACAATTAACCTCTACAGAGGTGCGATAATCTCACACCGAATTAAGGTTCCGTGTCTGCCATTAATTTTGTGGTATCGCATTAACAACATGCAATTAGAGATATTAATCATCCGCCTGCCTTGTTTTGACGCAACTAAATGGCATACGTCAGCGCTCAACCCCTCTGCCAAATCACAGCCAGCTGCCATATTTGCCCTTTCGAATTATACAAATTTAACCCCAAAAATTTCGCACAGATCAAAACATCATTGAAGCTCAACGATTTTCCGGCATTTGCAGTGCATTTCAACGCAATTCGTCAGCCACTCAAAGGTCCAACCCCCCGAGCCGGCGAGGACGTGCAAAGGGCGTAGCGCCTGCAAAATTGACAAATTGACATCGGGCAACGGCAGTAAAATGCATTCGTTTTGGGATGAAAAGTTCAGCATTTGCTGAACCACACAGCAATTAGCCAGTCGAGGCCGAGGCCAAGGCGTTCAACCCTCAACCTCAACTCAAGCAGCGCAAGCGGCCGGGGATAACATCTTTGTTGCTCATCAAGACTGAGACGAGTTCTGGGCTGAACCTGAACCTGAACATGGGCAGGGGCCGGCCTGGCCTTTGCTTGAGGCTGCGCTGCCAGCAAGACGGGTTTTCTTTGGCGCGAATGTCCGTTAGGAAAATGCGCGCGCTCAGCGCGTTGTTTGCTGTTGTAGTCGTTTCGAGAGCAGTGAGTTTGTTTTACTGCTGTTTGGGCAGTAGAAATTGAAGGAGTATGCGTTGATTTTTTTAGTGCCATCAATGGCTGGTCCATTTGTCTGGGATGCTGAAGTGCAGCAAGAATTGGTTTTTTGATCAGCGGAAACAATAGAAATTGGGCTGTCGACGGCTCGTTCTTTGTTCCTTGTTTCATTTCTTGTAGCTGCGTTGATCCGCGCGGCATTGACAAAAGCGGGCACAATGCACGATGACAGTTCACAGACAGGCGATGCGGTGGGCTGGGGTAGCGGCGTCGCAGGGATGCGCAGACAGCATGCAGTCGGGTTGCGTGTTAAAATCGCCGATTGCGTGTGTCTGATAGACGGCCAATGTTTTGATGCGATCAGCTAATGTGGCAGCGATTTAGCGCATTGTTGCGGGAAGCTTTGAAAAGGGGCAGCGGCTGCTGTGCGGTCATTTGCATAAGCGGAAGCGCGGCTCGCTGCAAGTTTGCATTGAAATTAATATCTAAAAAAAACATGGCAAGTATTTTATTAAAAACCGAAAAGTTGACGATGCAATAGTGTGAAGCGAACAAATCGAAAGTGAAGACCGTTTCACAAGCGAAAGCAAGGCGAATGCAAGCACAGGTGCAGCGTTTGCGCCTCCTCCGAAATGTGTCAACAACACAACAAAACGCATTAGCGGTTTGTTACATATTGAAGTACTTACGTTGCTTTTGTTGTTGTCGTTGCAGTTGCCGCCGTAATGATCGCTATTGCTGTTGATTGTGCGGCTTTTAATTTGTAGCCAGTTGTTTTGGTGTTTTAATTTCTTATGTGATGAAATGCCAGATGAGGAATCATATGTGTGCAACAGCAACAACAACAAAAGCGGCGTTTACACTTGGCATGTTGCAACTACGCTGCAATAATTGCGCATTATACGATCGTGTGCATTGTAAATCAAATATTAAAACAACAAACAGAGCAAAAGATATGCTGCCTGAGTTTGTATCTTGCAGATACACCACACATACATTTCCAAATACATACATACATATATACCTATCTATCCGCGTCAAGGTAGCGCCACAAACAGCCCAACTTAATAATTTTGCTTAATATTTCTTGCGGGTTTTATTGCTTTTGTTGTTGTTGGTGGTGCTGCTGCTGCCGCTGTTGTATTAATTATAGAAGTCAGCATGCGCCGGTGAGGAAAGCAAAGCAAAAACGCTAAAGCGTCTGCGTTTGCGCCTGCGCTGTAAATTTTGCTGCATTGCTGCGGATAAACGCCAGCGGCATCGAGGAAATGCTCGGCTCGGCGTTCGACGGTTGTATTGCGGTGCGGGCGTGAGGGTGCGTTAACTTGCGTTTGCCAACAATTTGCGGAGCGCTGCCACTCAGCTGTTGGCTCTGCTGATCTGCGCGCGGCGCATTGCAATTGGCCTGCGTGCATTTGCTGTTGTTGTAATTATCCGAGAAATAAATTTTTTAATTCGTGTAATTAATTAGCGAAACGCGTTGTGTTTATGCGCTTACTTGGCGCAGATAGTGGAAGGTGCCGCACGTCGCCGTCGTGCAGTGCAGTTTCGCAAATGAGGCACAAAGCGTTTGGGAGACCAACAGTGGGCCAGTTGATGGAGTCAGTGTTGAATTCAGTGTTAACACTCTAAAGTTTCATTTTTTTTCGAAATAATAAAATCACTATACGATATTTTTCCGGTTCCGGATCAAGAATGATAAAATAAAGATTACGACATCCGGCTGATGACGTCACTGGTGAAAAATTATATGGTGACCATTTCAGAGTATATTACTTTATTTTTATTATTCGTGCGTATAGTCCTTTTTAAGACGGAAAACACGTTTATATATAGTACATATATTTTGACAGTTTAATTCATTTCTGAGAATTTTGCTGAAACAAAGTTTTGCTTCTCTTTGTATTTTCCCTCATCTTGAAAAATAAATATAAATAAAATTTGAATCCTATGTCAATTGGGCACCTTAAAATTATATTCATTTGTTATGAAAGATTTGACTGGCCAACGGCATTTTTTGAATTTTGTTAAATTTTAACGCGAAAATTTGACAAAAACGGTGTGGAATCTTTGGAATAATACAAAATTTAACGTTTTCGTGAAAACAGTTTGCAACAATTGTAATGAGTTTTTGATAAAAAACAAAACGTAAACAATGAAGTGTGCAGTGGGACAATGTCGGCAAAATAATACAAAAAAACATGTAAGTAATTTGTGAATTTAAATATTTGTGATTGTTGTGCCATGTGTTTCGTTGTTAATATTTAATACGATTGCAATGCATTATTTGAGGTTATTTGAGAAGCATTTTGGGTACATTTGTGAACGCGACAGTATCATTTTCATTACTGAAAGAATTTGACGAGAAGGGCGATTTTCTTTCAAGTTAAAATTGGAATCATATACAGAAAACCTGATCGTTTTTAATTTAAAAAATAATCTATATATATAAAAGAGAGTGGCACAGTGGTTTGTGACCGCATCACGCTCAAACGGAACGGCCGATTTTCATGGGGTTTGTTTTGTTCGATTCGTATTAAGTCAGTTCAGGTTCGTGCGAAAAAAAATTTCAGAAAATCTATTGGAGAAGTCGGAAATCTATATATATAAATCCATGCTATATTTGACCGTGAATTTTGCACATTTTCAGATAATAACTTTGGAACCATAAGTCACACATCAATTAAATTCACTACGAACTTACTATTTAGTCATGTCCTTCGACAGAGCGAATGGGGCGAGTATTGGACAAGGGGGCGTGGCACCACCCATACAAGCCAAATCTTAATAATGCAATATCTTTGAAATTGTAAGGCGCACAGCATTGAAATTTGGTATAGCGTCGACCCATAGATGAGTCATTCTACTGGTAAGATTTAATGGGCGTTGGACAAGGGGCGTGGCACATTTTTTGTGACCCAATTATTTCGCTGAACTATAAATCGCACAGCAATGCAATTAAGTACGAACCTACCATTTATTCATATCTTTCGACAAAGGGAATAGTGTGGGTATTGAACAAGGGGGCGTGGCACCGCCCATACAAGCCAAATCTTTAATATAGAATATCTTCGAAATTGTAAGGCGCACAGCATTGAAATTTGGTATAGCGTCGACCCATAGATGAGTCATTCTACTGGTCAGATTTAATGGGCGGTGGACAAGGGGCGTGGCACATTTTTTGTGACCCAAATATTTTGCTGAATTATAAGTCGCTCAGCAATGAAATTAAGTACGAACCTACCATTTATTCAAATCTTTCGACAGAGGGGGTAGTGCGGGTATTGAACAAGGGGGCGTGGCACCGCCCATACAAGCCAAATCTTTAATATAGAATATCTTCGAAATTGTAAGGCGCACAGCATTGAAATTTGGTATAGCGTCGACCCATAGACGAGTCATTCTACTGGTCAGATTTAATGGGCGGTGGACAAGGGGCGTGGCACATTTTTGTGACCCAATTATTCCGCTGAACTATAAATCACGCAGCAATGAAACTAAGTACGAACCTGCCATTTATTCATATCTTTCGACAGACGGAATGAGGCGGGTATTGGACAGGGGGCGTGGCACCACCCATACAAGCCACATTTTTAATAGAGAATATCTTTGAAATTTTTAGTCGTACAACACTGAAATTTAGTGCCCCGTCGTCCCATAGATGGGTCATTCTACTGGTAAGATTTTATAAGCGTTGGACAAGGGGCGTGGCACATTTGTTGTGACCCAAATATTTCGCTGAACTATAAGTCGCTCAGCAATGACACTTAGTACAAACCTACCATTTTCTCCTTCGACAGAGGGCATTGTGCGGGTATTGAATAAGGGGGCGTGACCCTGCCACTATAATTTAAATATGGTTCAAGCGCAATCCATTTCTTTACTAAAACTTAGCAACATTGCTTATTTGATGGCCTCGAATGCGTTAATCAGTAGCTTCCCTCCTCTTCCTTTAGTTGGTTTTCTTCGTCAATTTGCATCGCCCTAGATTCGCCATTCATTCATTCATTATAACAAAACAACAAATGTCGTGCGGGACGAAGTTCGCCGGGTCAGCTAGTATTGTTATATTGATTAAACAATTAAAATATGAATTGATATAAAATATTAAAAAAAAAAGTATTTTTAATAAAATTTACATTAAATAGCAAGAGTGTTATACTTACCAGAGAGACCAAATCTGCCTTACCTCTAAATCGCTCTAAGCAATTAAGCAATTGATAAATAAGTATGTAAATATGAATTAAATATATTACAATGAAACGAAATAAATAATTTCATATGCATTTTTATATAATCTTTTTTTTGGGATGTATTAATTTTGTAAAAGGTCGTACTCGTCCCACTGTTCCTTGACAGTTTGAAACAATTCGAACTACGTCACTGGTGAAAACTTCAATTTTCCTGTCATTGATGTCGTAACCTTGTTTTCTAATTATTATTATAAACCTTGGTTCCGGATAACGAATCTGAAACTTGAACGATAGACATGTTTAATAGAAATTGAGACATAGTGCTTCGTTCTACGTTTTTTGTTTGCTTTAACCTCCTATAAGAGGTTTTGGACTCTAGAGTGTTAATGGGAACTGGGCGCGGCTCAGTGATCGGTGCACTGAACCAAGCCAGACGGTTGTGTGTTCGAAAGCTGTGGGATCGGATCCTTTAAAAGAATTTCACTAAACAATCCGATAGCTTTTTATTTATGAACATTTGTAGAAAATTTAAAAGCAATGAAAAGAAATGCATACTGAAATTGATTTCCAAGTTTCTTAAAAATATTTACTGCATCAGATATGCCGAACAGTCTACAGTACCGCGCGTTGTCACCACTTCACTGGTAGACAGTTTCCTCTCACCTTCCCGTCCACCCGTGGCTACCTTCCTCCTCGACTGATTAGTCTGCCCACTTGTGACGTTTCCTCGTTTTGGTTTTGCAGTGCTGCCGTAAACAGTCAGTCAGATTTACTTAATTTTTGTGTCTTTCTATGCAAAAATATTTATTGCCAAATATCAAAGCCGATTGACGAAGGCAATCAACAAAAACTATCGTCTACAACAAAACCTTTTGGGGTGGCCCACTCGTGCCAACAGCCAAGCAAGCAGCAAACAGCGCCATCATCATTGCCATCGCCATCCAGCCAACAACCGACAGCCAAAGCCATCAGCGGCCGTCTGCATCATTGCCATTCTTGTTTCGTGCGCCGCTGATGGACGTTTTGGATTCGAATTTGCTGCTCGAAATCAATTTCATCATGTCGTGTGCAGCCAGTCGGCGGCTGATTGCTGCCGCTTTGTATTGCGTACGCGTGCAACAGTTGCTGCATTTATGAGGCTGCCGTTTTTGTTATTGCTATATGCAGTTGTTGTTGTTGTTGTTATTGTTGTTGATGTTATTGATGTTGCTGGTGTTTTGCTGTTGCATTAACTCGACGCCTTCACTGCTTCTGTTTCTTCTTCTTTTTTTCGTCTTCTTCTTTGTTTGTGCTCTACTCTTCTCTACTCTTCTCAGCTCTTTTGTGTTTTTGTTAGTTTTTATTTTGTCTTATTGTTGTTGTATCTGCAATTCCGCGTTTATTAATTTGATGTTGGTGCAATTTTTGTATGATTTTTTGTAAATTGTTGTTGTTGTTTTGTCTGTTGTAATTACAACATTTACTTAACTGTTGTGTGCATTTTTGTGTTTGTTTTGTTTATGTGCTGTTGCTGCTGCGCTAAGTTTTTCTTAATGAAAACGAAAGTGATTTAATTTTTCATTTCTGTGTTGGATTTGTGTACCAGTTTCATGGTTGCACGTGATAATTGCCCAGACGAGTGAGTACCTACAACAACAACAAAAACAACTACTTTGCTGACGTTTGTATGCACATTTGTTAATATGTGTATGTCGAGTTGTTGTTGCTGCTGCTGCTGTTGTGGTTGCTGGTTGCGGCTTGTTGTTGCACAGATTTGGCTGAATTTTCTTGTGTGTTGAAAAAATTTGCTTTCCTTGTAGCGGAACCAACATAATTTTGCTTAATTTTTACCTTAATATTTGTTGCTATTTCGCAGACTGTTTTTCGTCATTTTTTTTTTTGGGTTGAGATGCAGGAAGCATTGCCACATTGACGCATGACTTACAATGCGCCGCGTGGCTACTTCCTTTGAGTGTCTGCAGTCAGCACGAAGTACGCCACGCGAGTGTAACGGAAATCATTTTCGAACAGGAACTGAGTAAATTTAGTACTAAATAATGTACGGTGTATCCGACACATTCTTCGAGTAGAAAATATGAGGAAGCTGTGCTATTGCAACTTATTTTAATGTTGGCTGAATCAGGTTTCGAATTAATTTATGATATACAAAAATTTTACGAACCACAACTCAGATTTTGGCATTGTCGGAGACAGATTCTAAGTTCAACAAAATTTTGCAGTTGACGCGTTCCATTGGAATCAGTCAGGAGTTTTAAGAGATATTTTTAAAACTACGATTTATATTTCTACATCAAGAAATACAGGGTTTTTCATTTCGAACCGAAAACTTTGACAGTCCTGCGTTCGACAACCGCAGCTGTCATCTGTCGTTGCATTGTGTTAATATTGTAGTTTAGTGTTTGCCATTTATGAAAATGGACCGATTTAGCATCGCTCAACGTGTAAACATAGTGAAAATTCACTACAAAAATGGTGAAAAGTTGAGCACCACTTTTCGCGCACTAAGGAAGGATTTCGGACGTCACGGAAGACCTGTTTTGTCAACAATTTCGGATTTATTGGCGAAATTCGAACGAACTGGTTCTGTACAAGATGTACAGAGGCCAATACGTAATCGCCCTGCTCGTTCGGCCGAAAATATTGCTGCTGTAGCTGCCAGTGTTGAAGATGACCCGAAGGACGAAGGAACGTTATGGCCGTATGATAACCGAGTATTTCTGGCCAGCGATCGAAGATATGGATGTGGAGGAGATGTAGTTTCAACAGGACGGCGCTACATGCCACACAACACGACCGAACATGACAGAATTGCGAACCAGGTTCGATGAACGCATAATTTCGCGTTTTGGTGATGCCAATTGGCCGTCAAGATCCTGCGATCTGAACCCTTTGGACTTTTTTCTTTGGGGCTACGCGAAAGACCAAGTCTATGGAGACAATCCGCAGACTCTGGAGCATTTGAGGGACAACATACGTGCAGTTTTAGGCGCATTACAGCCTGCTATATGTAAAAAAGTCATCAAAAATTACCTAAAAAGAATCGAGGTGTGCCAGGCTGCTCGTGGCGGTCATTTGAATGATGTCATATTCCATTACTAATGGCACAAACCAAATATTATTTTGATAATAAAGTTTCATCAAAATTCAAATTTTAATTGATTTTTTTCTTTATTTACTTTTTCTGCTCATGATGAAAAACCCTGTACTTCATTATTTCTATTATTCTATTATTATATATTTTGAGTTTTACATTTTAGGCTTAAGCATTTCTTTTTTGGGTTTTTTAGGATGCCAACCTTCAGAAGGCCAATCAGCGATCAACATAACATAACAAAACGTGGAACTCATCATAGCAATTATCTCACTTTCTGAGAGTTTTTAAATTCTAGTGAGGGCCTTGAATCAAAAAATATTTGGAATCAATGGAGAAAAGCTTTGATTCCACGACTTTTTTATGCTCCGAACTAACAACCAGCTCAGCGAGAATGGCCAAAATGCAACAGAAAAAGTTGTTATGTCCTAACTGTTATTTTTTCAACAATAATTTTAAAGTACGGCAGCCGCCGTGGCTCAGTTGGTTAGTGCGTTGGACCGCGAGTCGAAGGCAGCAAACCGCAGGTTCAAATACTGCCCGTAATAACACCTAAAAAAAATAACGGGAAAATTCGTTTTCTCTTTCGGTGGCTGTCCTCTCAGCTGGAAATGGCAAACCTCTGAGAGTAAAAATTGCCTATGATAAAGCTCCCAACCTGCCGTTCGGAACCGGCATAAAAACTGTAGGTCCCTTCTACCCGCGTACAAATTCACACGCACAACACGGGTGGTTGCGGGAAGCTAGGCCTTAGTCTCGCGTAAGCGGGCTGTCGTGCCAGTCAATTATTATTATTATTAATTTTAAAGTAAAGCCGTCCAAAATGACAAACTGAAACCTTCTAAATACACATTTCGTGCAGTTTTAATAAACTTAACTTGTATCTTAATATATGTTACGCTTGCAACCATGTGATAATTACTTCGAAATCCCATAACTGTCGCCAACACCAACAACAACACCAACTAATACACCAGCAAAAGGATAATGAGTGTTGATCTTTGTCTGCGTGCGTGCGGTGTGCAATTATCCCGAGTCACAACAGCAACACTATGCAACAACAACGGTTGCCACAAAGGGGATTAGCAGCGACCACCCCCTGGCACGCAGCCGCGCCCTTTCAAAAGTCAATTTGTCTGTTTATTTGCTCATTTGGCGGTCGGCGCTGATGCGGCTGCTGCGCGTCCAATGCGAATGTTGACACCGTCGCTGATGGCCACGTTGGCGAGCAGGGGTGGTCGCGTTGAACGGCGAGGGTGCACGTCCATTGTGCTGCGCTGACATTTGCAAGAAACATCGCTGCAGCGCTTGCAGTCGGATGCGAGGGCTCGGCCTGGGCTGGGTTGGGCTGGGCTGGGTTGGTTTGGTTTGGTTTGAGTTGGGGTGGCTCCTTGCGGGATAAAAGTCAAGTCCATGTTTTGTGCATTTTTTCGCCTGGCAGCTGCTAAGTGGATTGTAATGATGACTTCTGGGATATTGAGTAAGTCTCTGTCTGTGGGCCGGAGTGTGCGCTGCGTCGGGCGATGTTTATATGTGTGCAGATAAATTGCGTGAAATTAAGTAATTACATTACATTTGAAAGTTCACGCTGCCAAGTTGAAAAGGTCATTCAATTTAAATGAAAATTGAAATGAAAATTGAAGTGTTGTCTTTGTGTGGATGGCAATGGAGTTGTGGTCAGATGAGATGAGTTTGCTGCGACTTCTCGGGCGGCAAATTGCAAAAATGCTCACAAGCTTGAAGGTTGATATTATCAACGAATAAATGTCAACGTCAGCGCTTTTTCATGGTATTGGAGTCAAAGTGATTTCAGGAGAAGTATTTGTAACTGTTGTGATGGAGGAGGTGTAGCGGTACTGTAGAAGTAGTCGCAGAAGCTTTACAAACATCCTAATTTTCAATTGTCATGATTACATTAATGCATTGGACCACAAATCAGGGAGTCGCTGATTCGAAAATTACAAAAAACTAGCATCAAAAGAAGGAACCCATTAGCGTCCGAATGGATTTTTTTTATAACGAATAGAGCAATTATAAGAAATTGCGGAGCTGCACTAATATTTGCCTGCAGCACACACAAAAAACCAAAACGCCAAAAGATATGGAAGCAAAACGGTCACAAGTAGAGACGCGTACGCGTGGTAAATGTGGAAATGTCGCATGATATAAATCATGTCTCACAGCTTGCACACCCTCGCCGACGCAACTCCCACCAAGTGTAGCAAAGCAGCCGTTTAAGGCAACTATGTCCTGTGCTGTGTCCCTCGCTCATCCACCGCCCTGCACAAATATTGATACATAAGTGTGGGTGGTGGTTTACCTGTGTTAGTGAAAATGTGTGTGCGGCTGTGTTTGCAGACACGCGCGCAAAATGGATTTGCTCATGCGACAATAACAACTCATGGCACATCCACGCAGCCACAGAGCCTGAATCTCCGCTCGCAGTCGGGCCGTATTCTGCAGTCGCTGACGGGGCGCCTGAGTGCGTTGCCGTGAGCCGGTACGATGTGTAAACAAGGGGCGGAAGCCAAAGCAAGTCCCGGACGAGCTTGCGCCGCGCGCTTGAGTCTCAGCACGAATGTGAGTATATCTGTTGGGCGCACTCACCGACACACGTACCGCGCGCCACATTCATCTGCGGCTCGAATATTGATCGAGCGCCGTGCTCCGTCTTCCGTCTGTGCTCGTCTCGCTGTAAACGAAACCACACCGCGCCGCACCGCACCGCACACACAACAGCCGACGCTGAAAGACCCATCGAGTGAAACCAAAAACGGAGCGGAAATGCCGCTGTGCGGTGTCGCAGCGGAAACAAAAACTTCATCATTGGAAATGATGTCTCACCTGACTACACCTCGTTCCACCACACCGACTGTGCGCCGCCGTTGCTTTGCACTGCGTTCGCGTGTGGCTGCAGGGGCGGCCAGGCGCTCTGTTGGGCTTTCGCGCCAGCACAAGGACACCAGGTATGCCAGGCACCAGACGCCAGACACGTAGCAGGACATTCAAATGACGCAGCAGCAAGCCTGGCAACCGCACAACTGAGTGCGACCAACGCAGCTCGGGCCTCGGCTGCACGAAATGCTACAAACGCAACAAACAGTGTCGCAGACTGGCGCAAGCAGCCAATGGGAAACAGATTCAGATTACACACACGACTGATGGCAGTTAGTGAGTCTGTCTGTTAGTGAGACGGTCTCGCTGCTGGGCAGGTGATGTGGCGGTGGAATCGTCGTCGTCGTCGCCACTGGGGTAGGAGGACTGCGAAAAAAATCGATAACTGAGTGGTGAAAAGGACTCGTTGTGCTTAGATTTTAGTATCACAGCGAACAAATGAAACGAAAATTTGACGATGGAAGAAGTGTTAAAACCTAGTACGAGTAACAAACGTAGAATCTGTTCTGAATGCACAGTTATGCTAAAAATATGTCACTTATATTTCAGATATGTTTGAAACTGCACTGAATTCTTCGAATTCGAGTTTATTAAATTTTTTATGGTCCGCTTATAGAATGTCAATATAGAAGCATCGATCTACGAACGGACGGAAAAGTTCCGGCAGAAGATTTTTGATCGTCGGTAGATGATTATGTGATGTGTGAGTATATCGTTGCGGAAGAGTTATATGGACTTTGTAAATATATTTACGTGGGTGGTCCGATAAGTACTTAGCCTACAAAAGAAAAACGAAAATTTTGGAAAAGTGGCGATTTATTTCTCAACGTAGTCTCCTTTCAACTCGATACACTTGACCCAGCGAGGCTTCAACTTCTTTAACCCGAAAAATACGTTTTCTGGAGGCCTCCGTGGCGGCTATAACCTCCTCATTCGACTCAAATTTCTGCCTGGCGAGTGACTTTTTCAAGTTTGGAAACAAAAAGAAGACACACGGGCCAAATCTGGATAATACGGTGGATGGGGCAGCTGTTCGTAGCCTAATGCGACCAATTTGGCGAATCACCGACCGATTTTGCTCTTTTTCCATTTTTCTAAAATCCGCGGACACGTTTGTTTCCACACGCGGTCAAAGCAAAACTACAAATCCAATATGGCTGAATTTTTGACAGTAGCCGTCTACGAGGATGTACTACACGATAGTAAATTTACGTTCCGTTACGATAGTGGCACCATCGGGCGGTGGGGCTAAGTACTTATCGGACTGCCCACGTATAAATATAAATTGAATTTTAAGGGGCACAAAAGCATTTTATTTCCGAACACCTCGTCGTTTTATTTCCGAACACCGGGGCTCAAACTACAGCACTTCCTCCTGCACGTTTTCCCACTTCGGTTTTTATGACTTACAAATGATTGAAATTTGTAGTTTTTTTGCGCACACAGAATTTCATTTTGAGCCGAATACTATTTGAAACCATATTTTGTACTAGCATTTTTTGTATTTCGAGTGGTTTGAACCCCCAAAACGTGTGCGCCACTGTGTGCAGATATCAAAATCCTATTAGCCTAACTTGGACATAAATTTTAAATGTAGACTGACTTTTTATTTCGAGCATCACCGCATCTCTGCGCCGACACATGCCGCATTATTCATGCTCATAATTACGACTTCAATTATAGCCAAATAGACGCACCTTTGAACGCCATTAGCAACGCGCGCCAACGCCCACGCCCAGAAACCAGAAACAAGCAAAAAACGCACGGACGCAAAAGAAATCATTGCGTAACGAGCTCAGCCGAGCACAGTGCAACGCATTCGATACAAACAGAAAAAACGGAAACATCTGCTGATAGTTGAACAATCTGTCAGACGGCCACATGCAACGCACCGATGGCTCATTGCCAGGCTAACGGACGGCGAGTGTCGAAAACTCCGTAATTGCAGAGGGCCCGAAAAGGAGTGGAGCAGCGAGCAGCGGCTCGAGCAACCCTCACGCGTTTCACACCTTGACTCGAGCAGCTCGATGCCCGACCCGACTTCGATTCGGACTTCGATTTAGCGTACGTTCTGGCGTTGCGGCGTCAGTCAATAACAGCGCAATAAATCAGGAGGGGTTAGTATCCAGCAAGCGAGAGCGAAGTGAAAATCGAAGGGCAAAAGCTGCACTTTTGTGTTCTTTAAACCACAAAACAAATGAAAGCCGCACAAAGTGAACATTTGGAGCATGTTTTGGTAGCAGCGGCGACGAGCACCGCATCGTGGCACAAGCCATCGACCGCATCCGTGTGGGGATGTTCGCTGCCGTAGCGGTCAGTACCCTTTGAGATGCAATAACTGGAATTTGGTTAGCGCAACGTGTGTTAGGCTCAAGGCTCAAAAGTGCCGGCCAACAAAACGGCGCGACGATCAGCTGTCGTTGGCGTGCAGCGCTGGTCACAATCGCGGGTATGTGGTGCGGGGTTCCTTCAGTTTTAGATAATTGGCCACGCAGCATAACTGTAGCAAGGAATACAATTATTGTTACTGTTAAAGTTTGATGGCTCGTATTGGTGAGGCTTGATTGGCAGCATTTACAGAAGAGTTTTGGATTTGACTTTCGTGTGTGTAAACAACAAATTTTAACCGTTTCATTACAATATCTCAATACAGAGAATCCTACCTTTGGATAGAGAGCTGATACCCTGCACAGCCATGTCTGAACGCAAATCCAAAGAACTGCAATGTTTGCGCCCCTCAAAGATGTAAACGAAGTAACCGTTGATCTGCCGCAAGGATACAAACAAATGCAGAATGCGCGACCCTCAACAGCGGCCAAAGGATCGCTGACACGGCCGCGTTGCATCGGCTGCAACAGGTGCAGCGACAACATCTTGTGGAGTCATCTCGTAAATAAATTTGAACGGCACGTGCGGCATCAGCATAAACATCAACAGCAAAAAAATACCACAACACCAACAACAACAATGAGGCAATAATGCAGCACAAATGCATCGACATCAACGGGGTTCCGAGGATGTGCTCATTAAGCGTGCGCAAACAACGCGAAAGCACACACGCGGCGCCCCTGTGCCGCTCCGCTGCGATCGCCCCACAAAAAGCGGTACAGGATCACGCACCAAGTTGGTGCACGCGTCCACGTCCGCAGCAGTTGCAGCCTCACTGACAATTTGTGCAAGCTGCATTTATCGTCGGAGATGATCGCCGAGCCGTGTGTGCGTAAATGGCAAGTGCCAAGTCGCCAAATTAGGGACAACGCCAGCCGGCCGTTGCAGCCGACCGCGGCTCTGAAGGGCAATGGGCACGCGCTGCAAAGGCGCCTGCTGGCCAAGAACCTGTCTGCGGCACAAACGCAAGAATAATGGATTTTCGAATAGCACATTGACGCAGCAGATTAAAGATGTTGTCTGACGTTTGTTGCTGCTGCTACTTGCGACATGGGGAAACCAAATGCAGGCGCGCTCGCCGCTTTGTAATTACGTTCGACGGCCTGTTGCTGCCCGCACTGTTCTGACTGAAGCGAAAAGGAACTACGGAAACCGTTGTGCTGGTAGTAGCAACAATTAATGAAATGCAGCACGAAAGTGGTTTTTGGTCCAGCTGAATTATTTTTTAATGATGATCATTCCTAATGAGATGCGGCGGTTCGGTGAGGTTTTTCGCTGGGCCCGGTGTCCGATTGACCTCGTTCACAGAGACTTAACTTCATAAGCAGCGCTTTGGAATGTTCTCAAGTAATTTCTGGGCGTGGACATAAATGCTGCTCCCGCCAAACATAATCTGCGGAAGTCGCTGGTTAAAGAGAAATTTTGCTTCATATCCCTTTCCGGTGCCAACGTCTGAGTACATTGAACAGCTTCTATCTTTAGTGTTAGCAAACTCTTCAAATTCGGCTTACCCCCACCCTTATAGGATCCCCCGGGAAACCTGGCCTTCGCTAAACCGCAACCGAACCAAACAACTCCTGCGCCTACAGCGCGGCGCACTGGACCGTTGGCAGACACGCCCAGCGACTGGGTCTCTATCTATCCTATCTTTGCCTTAGGCCTATCTTTGGCCTATGTGAGCTCCTTAGCTGCCACCCTAACCTAACCTAACCTACCACCACCTGAGCATTGATGCCTCTCTAATATCTACGGAAAAATTAAGTTTGATATAATTATATTCACTCTTAAATGAAAATAACTATCAATTGCTTGACAGTCGAACCCCAGTTTTAGTTGGAAGGACAGCATCGGACAGGTCATTCGCACAGGTGCGAACACAGCTCGACGCTTGCAACGAATCTGACGCCATAAGCAGTGCAAACAATGTTTTGTATGTATATTTATTTTCCGACATTCCTCAGTTGCCTCCCGATCGGCGCTGATTGTAGGAAGGGCCATTCGGTGTTCGCAGAATTATGTATGAATTAGGCGCCAATCATTTCAGTCACAATCATTTCTGGAGTTTGTCAACTTGTCGCGCGTTGTGGCGCTCACAAAGAGCTTCTTTGATGCCGGTGTTTGCTTTCGGTAATGGCTGTGAGTTGTCCGTGTTCACGTCGTATTCTGAGGCGAACTTATTGATCAGCAAATACAGCAAATTTTCTGTGTGAATTAATCTATTTTGCGAAGTGTTCTTGCCGAGAAATTGAGAATTTTATCAGTGCGTACATTGAGTACATATTGTTGTTGTGTTGTTATTGTCGTTGTGTGCTAGCGAGTGTCATAAAGTCGCACTCAACGAACTTCATTCATCCAATGAATGATTCACATTAACGCCGAACTTGAGTTAAGACTCTCTAAACGGACGGACATTTGTTGATGTTTTATCACTTTATGGCTACAAACATGTATTTAGAATGTGTGTAGCAGTTACCGCTTCCGCTTTCGATGCTCTTGCCACCAACACCACCAGCAGCGCCAACAGCAGCTGTATGCCAGGGCCCAACCCAGGCCGCACACAGTCGTCTTACAGCCAGCGAGACAATTTCCCGCTCGTCGGCCGCTGTCCGCAGACGACGCACAACATGTGCCTGAGTTCTTAATCGACTTTTCCCCCGCGCCGACTTGCTTTTTTAACGAAACAACTAAGCAATAAACGCCAGCGCTGAAGCCCATTAAATGTGTGCTCGTGCTGCACGCTCTGCCCAACGAACAGTGCATCTCACTTCCCTTGAAACGGCTGCGGACTGCAGCCGCAGCACCGAAAATGCAGGCATTGTAGTGCACATCTTTGGAGAGTGACGGCGGCAGTCAGGTGACCGCACTGGCTTGAGAGGGGCGAAAAAGGCGCGCACACCATTGACGCAGTGACGCTGTTCTTCGCGCTTGAGAGGGCACGTGCCACCACCGCGGTCGCACCGACCGTTGTTGCTGCCGCTGAACCCACTCTTTGCGTGTGTCTTCTTCGCTTTGTCGCGTCTCTCTGCTTGTTCTATCTTTAATTACATTTCTTTTGTTTTCCATCAAAATTATCGGTGTTCGCAGCGGGAACCTCAAACGGTGGCGGTTTACAACGTTGGGTGGAATTGTAAAAAATTGGAAGCAGTTAGAAAGTAAGTGAATTGATCGATATCAATTATATAGCGAGTCTATTTGATCTGATTTCTTGGATTTAGTAGAGAGAAAGACGTTTCGTGTGGCAGTTGTAAAATAATCTTCTTGGTCTAGTTGGTCACACTAGAGGAGTTGCGCACAAAGCCGCTTGGAAGAAGATTTCGCGCCAGTGCGGATTTTAATAATTGGTTATTATTATCTATTCATAGCGAATTACATCTCTCCGGCAGTCGTTGTTCCGTACAGCTTCTCAAAGACCTCACCTCACAAGAATCTACTCGTCTCAAGGACCCTTCCGTTTTTCATCCTATGAGTTCTCATTTTTTAAGGTGAACATGGACTGCAACCTTCTACAGAATGTATCATCTGATGGATGGCACACATTTCCATAAACCCTCGTGTCAGCGACCAGCGTTCTTAGCCAACTGGTGAATTCGCGCCCATTAAGTTATCAGCCTCAAAAGCAATTAATTCACCGTCATTTCCTAGTAGAAACCGGACTGTTCTTTAAAACTCTAACCGCCAAAGGATGGCATCAAGAACGCATAACAATAACAATGACCGTAAACAAAAATATCGCAATGCTTGAGCGACTCATTTGATTTCGTTGTTTCTACACAATCGACGCTCGAGGCCCCCTGTTGTCTCTTACTGTCACTGCCCGATAAAACGAATGTGCCGTATGTCACATGTGACCATCTTTCAGTTACCAATTCGTATCGGCCAAGAGAAGCGGGAAGGGTTTTCCTAACGAAAAGGCGCAGACGCAAACGCAGCCACGGACGCTGTTGCCGCCGCACACGTGCACACCCAATAAAATACGGGCCAAGGGTTTCCAGTGGTGGATGATCGCTGCCGGCGACGCTCTGCTGCGACTTGGTCGTGCACTATCTGTCGCCGAGCGAGTGGCGTAGATTTTGTTCGCGCAGCTGGCGGCCGCTGCCAAGGAGTTGAACCACTTCAGTCCGTTCGTCGACGTGCTCTACCTTATGGCCGCAATGGGAGCGTTGGTGACACCGCTGCCGCTGTCGCTGTCAACATGATGTCATGTCATTAAAAACGAATTTCTGATAGAGCACTCGTTGCGTGCGCATACGTTACAGGCATTTAGATGCGCCGCCTGAGCGCCCGGCTGCCAGGTTGCTGTTTTCTTTTGCGCGCGCGCGCCTCATTTTCTTCCGCTTAACACCTTAAGGTGCTGCATATGCGGTTTTTACCCTCGCTGCACTTCACCGCCGCCGCCGTTTGGGCTCGCTAATGAGTGCGCGTATGTGCGCTTATCGCAATTTTAACGTATTTCTGGCGCACAGCGCGCCGCAACCAGCTAACAGAAATTGTGAAAAAGCCGAGTTAAGCTTCGTTGAACATTTTGATTAGTGTTGTCGGTGTTGGCAGAGCTAAATGTAAAGGCGGGAAAATTAGAGGCAACCATAAAGTTCATATCAGTTGATGAATATTGCGCGGATGTGTGTGTGAACAAACCTTTATGGGAAAGCTCTGAAGCTCCTAGCTTGGGAAAATTCTGCAGCCGTTATGCGGGCGCAAACTTGCAATCGATATTCTTAGTCGTGGGAATGTCGTGGCTCGTGGACTGCGAATCTGCTTGCAAAAGTAATGAAAATGCCTATGAGAAACTCCCAATTTGCGACCACAGTTTTGTAATTTTTCTCGTAGAGAAACTTCAGATCTGGGTTGGGTTGGTTGGTTGAAGTGGCTGACTCACAGTCCCCCTGCAAGTCACAATTAGCGCATAGACGCCGTTTTGAGACCACATGCTCACCGAAAACTAAACCTGGTTAGTAGTATGACTAAACCCACCTGGTAGAATTTCTAAGAAGATTCCCCAGACTTACTGTCGAGCAGTCGGTCGAACAACTAAGGAAGTCTTTCCCTAGAGACTTAAATCTTGCCCTTGCCAAAGCTGGGCAGTGACAGAGGAAGTGGTCTGGTGTTTCTTTCTCATCTAAATTCCCACAGCTCCTACAGTGGGTATTGAAGGGGACGCTTAGCCTCTCCGCATGTGGACCTATGGTCCAGTGGCCTGTGATGACCGCCGTAAGCCTAGCGACGTCCGTGCGAGATTTGTAGATAAGCTCTGCTCATTGTAGGAGGGCCACTTCCACCTCCGATTGGCCAGACTGAGATACTGCAGATAGCAGCCCCACCTGACAACTTCCAAAAGTTCTTTGGGTTTCTTCTCATGAGGTTAAAAAAAACTTCAACTATAAAATCCGGGACCGCGAAAACCCCGACCCCGGGTAAAAACTTCCCCAACCTCCGCCTATCGTCAGGGCATATCTCGGACAAAGCATACAACTTCCGTTTACTTTTCGGACAGAGTGTAATTTTAATTAAATTATGTAAATAAATTATTATATCTAAAATGAGAGTTTGTAATGTTTAATCTGATACTACAGATGGAAATTTATGCGTTTCCGCCTGCCGTATTGCCGGCCCGTGGGCTCATCGTCTGCGTTGCGTCCCAGTATATTCCAGAAGGGACGCGCCGTCGTCGTCGTCTTGTTGATGATGATGCAGTTGACATCTTTATCGTCATTCGCCGTGCCGGTCTGCGTCATGGTCTCCGTCTTGGTGAAAGTGTTCGTGCCCTGGTTGACGTTGTGCAAGTTATTGACGTTCTTGCGCTTCACGTCGCGATTGGCCAGGTTGGCGTTGATGCGCCGATTGCCGCTCTTGCGGAAGCCATTGTTTGTGTTTCTATCCGCTTTTTGGCTATTGATCTGACCTCGTTTGTTTACGATGCGGTTGTTGTTGTTGTTGGGTCGATGACGACGACGGACGTTGGAGCTGCCCATGCCCCGTTTGCCGGGCAGACGCTTGTTCTTGTTGCCCGGGCGACGCCGCTTCTGGACGGGACGTTTTCGTGCTGGACGTCTTTTTTTCTTCTGCTTCTGCTTCTGTTGCTTTACTGGGCGTTTTTGCTTTTTGTTGCTCGTTGCTTTGTTGGGCTTCTTTTTGGTTGGCTTCGGTTTTGGTTTTGGTTTCGGCTTCGGCTTCGGCTTCGGCTTAGGCTTAGGCTTTTGTTGCGCGGCTGCTGAGTCTCCCTCTTCGTCCACGTCGCCGTCTTCGTGATTACCATCGTTTTCGTAGTCATTGTACAGGTCGTCGAGGTGGTCGGACAGATGGTCATTGTCGCCGGTGGACCAAATGGCCGTGGTGCTCACGGGGCTGATTTCCTCTTCATACAGCAGCTGCGATTCGCCGCCAGCGTCTTCGTCGTCATCGTAGTCGTCGTTATTGCCATCAACTTCACCACCATCGTCATCGTTGTCGATGGCCGGCAGCACTGGTCGCAGCTCGAACACGGCATGCGTTTGTGGATCGACTTTGGGTGGCGTGTGCGTCTGTACAATAGTGACGCCATTGTTGGGTGTGGTCGCAGCAGCCACTGCTGTGTGCCCACCGTTTTTGTTCGCCACCTGTGCGACAATCGGCAGGCTGATTGCCGGCCCGTCGTCCTCCGCCACATCTTCCTCGCCTTCGCCGGAATTGGTCTGCAAAACGGCATCATCCATAACGGCAATCATGCCAATGCCGCCATCGTTCTCTATCCCGTCTTCTTCGTCAACAGAGGTCGCCGTGTCAACGCCGGACGCTGGTGTGGTGGTCGTTAGGGCGATCTGGTCATTTGAGTTCTGGTTGAATTGGCGCTCTTCGTCCTTGTGGTCAGTGTGGGCATTGCCGCTGGTCGAACGTTTGCGACGTGTCTCCACGCATTGTCGGCGACCACCGTTCAGTTGTCGCCCTTCTATGTAAAAACGCTTCACTTCAATCTCGTCGCCATTCTCGTCGACCTCGGTAAACTTTTCGGCTGAAATTGTAGGAAAGTGAGTGGATTTTGAGAATTGAGCGAGAATTGAGTATGTGAAATGGTTTGTAAATTGCAAAAGACGGATTATTTCATTATTTAATTGTTGTTGTGTGAAAATTTAAAGGTAATGTTTGAGTTTTTTCATTATGAAACGCTTCAAAGACACCTCCATGGTGGATATGATGGTTTTGCGAGTTTCTATTTTGCTCTAAATATGACAGAGATTTTAGAAATTTTGGGATGATTAACTTCAAATCAATTTATTTTACTGATACCAATTTCAGGCTATCGAGTTCCGGGCACAAAGTTTTCTGTTTCTCGCACAGACAACGCCACTGAACTACGAAACTGCTTTTTAGAACTTGACTGTAGTTTGAAGTTTTCCAAGGAAGCTAGCTGGACTTGGGTCTGAGAGAAGGTTGTTGTCTCTATATGTTTCATCTTCCACTCAGAGTGGCGCCACGTTGCCTTTTATCACTTTTATATTAACCCTTTTGCGTTGCTCAAAAATATAACCCAACTACAGTGTTGTTGGGTCAAATTGACCCAATTAGAAAAAATCATTAAACTCAACAGAAAATTAAATTCACTTTTATTACATTTTTTTCATAAAATCACAATAAAACAGAACAACAACTATTTGGAATGAGTCACTTGTTTTTAGTTTCCTGGAAAGTTTTGCAAAGAGTGATCTTAGAGCACAGTAAAAGGGTTAATAATTTGCAAGGTCATTTATTCAGGCTACAAAAGACCTTTAACCGTAGCAAGCTCAACTATAACTCGGTTGTTATCGTTCAGTTATAAGTATTCACCAAATTCTTTACATTTAATTATTTATTTCCACACATTTCATCATATGCTCGAATTTATTCTCGCCCTTTTATCACCCAGTCACCACTGTCCATTATATATATATACGACATTCCCTGATGCTTTTCACAAATAACAACAACAACATTTTTAATCCTGTGTGTCCTTTGCACTTTTCGTCATTATCACATTAAAACTGTATTATCAGGACGCCACTTTACACTGCACCAGCACTGCCACCAGGCAGACCACCAAAAACAGCACGAAGCACAGTTTCTGTCTCATCTCTCTGACAACTCGCCGACCAGACTAAAATCGAAAACTGAGCTGGTCGACCAGAACTCCTTCTCCTTATATGAGCTCGCATTTGCATCTTCCACGCCGCGCTTCTGACCTGTGCTTACTTGACCCAGAGCTTTTTGCAGCAGCTAAGCAGCTCGGGTCGCCGCCAGAAACCCATCGTCGAATGCCATTAATTATGCAGCGAAATGATGCTAAAATAAAAAATTTTAAAATAAATACATAAAAAATGTCTTACGCAGAAATTAATAGAACAATCGCATTGATGCTGAATTTCTCTCGGAGTCGCTGGTCGGTCGTTCATTCACGCAACAACGAAGCAACCAGTTTGGCAAATTTTTGGGTCAACGAATTCATGCATGAAGATTAATAGTTGAGGCAGCCTGAGCTGGCAACCTTTGCATGCCAGCGGCGCTTTAACCCGCAGCTCAGGCAGACTCAGTAACGGTCGCAGTGATCACCGATCAGAATTGATTGTAGAAGCATCAACAGCGGAAGCTTTCTTTGCGCGCTTTTTTATCGATCGCGCAACAAGTCAAAGGTGAGGCTGCGTGCTGATCGTGTCCGATGGGCTGGCTTGGATTACGCGGTTGTTCTTTGCTTTTGTTATGTCGTTAGTGTTCGTTAAATTTCAACTAAATATTAAAATGCTAATCAGAGTGATTCAATGCGTAGCGAAGGAATTTTGTGGTGAAATAGAAAGCAGCCATCCAAGCAGCAGCACTATTCGATGTAGAAGAATTTTATGGGCGTATGATTTTTTTAACAAAATTTCTATTTATTGTTTTATGGATGGCCGGGAGGCGCATTCAGTTTTTTAGTCAATATACTTTCTCCCTTTCATTATAAAAACACCCATCTTTGTTTGTTGGGAAATTTTCATATTATTCTTATATGTAAGTATTTCTTCAATCATTGTATGAAACTGCTTGCAGACTTTCGTTGTATTCTGTTCGTCTGTCTGTTATTAGAAATCGTTATGTCATGCTGGATGTTGGAAAGGTGTCTTTCCAACTGTCCTTTCCAAGTCGTAATATTCCGACGACCTATAAGTTTTCAACACGAGACGTTTTCAGTGGCAATGCTACATGGAATAGTGTTGTCTCGCAGACGTTCTTCAACTACCCAAACTGAGACACCTGCAAGGCTGTTTCTGTTGTAGTATTCCGACGTCCTCAAGTCTTTTAATCACAAACTCTTTCAGTAAAAGTGTCCAGATATCGTGGTGTCTTGCAGATGTCCGTACACATGAGTATACTATATACGTATGTATGTATGTATGTATGTATGAATGTATTTCCATTTCACCAATTACCAGCTATGCAGGTACTAAAAGTATGTACCCAGTGATATCTGCATACGCCAGCAATCTCGTCATACCGAGCCCTTTTTCCATCCGCGTGATGCCCGCTGCATTCTAATGAACGGCGATAAATTTCCCCAGTACGCGCAATCATGCCACGCATCCAATACCGCGAGTCACCAAATCGAAGAGACATTGAAGAGGCAGCGTTGCAGGCAATGGCCTCTGTGTGCGCACACCTGAGACGCGGAAAACGACGTTTATCAAGAAAAGTTATCAAAGATCGATTGGCAGTTAAATTCATCCAACTGGCTGAGCCGGAGAAATGCTGCTGCTGTTGAATAACAATTCGCGCAGCGGTAATAAAATCCAATAACAACAGCAACCACAAAGCAACAACAATACTCAAATCATTCATCTTGCAGACAAGAGAGAGGCAGATTGGCGGAACGCATGAACCATGCGCGGCCGCTGACGGAGCGGGGACAGCATAGTTTTCACCAACTTCTTTACATCAGCGAGACGCAGCAGACAGCACAGACGCGGCCCGCAGACTTTGTCCGTTTGACTGATTTCGTATGGAGCTGGTGTCGCGTTGCGAGGCAAATCAACGATGAATTCTTCTTTCGTCTGTGCGTTTGTGCTGTTTGACAGAAGAGCAGACTGCGACTTCTTGCCTGGCTGGCGGCCGCCTATGGACGGCGACACGCACACGGGCACTGGCAGCCGATAGCCGCTGAAGAAGACGCCATCGACCGACAGAGGATAAACCCGGACAAACTGTCCCCCTGAGAGTCCGGAGGCAATGTCTGCGGAAAAGCAGTTGCCGTTGCATATCTCTAATGCCGACCGAGTGGCAGGAACGCGACGCAGACGTATGCAGATAAATCGACGATCGTGATTGCCTGTGAGTCGTTGCACCGTTGGGCCACAAGCAACAGATAAATTTGTACATACATACATATACTCGTACTTGTATGTATGAGTAACTGGTCGTGCAACAGTCCAGCCGCGGTGATGTTCGCTCGGGCGGCCATTGTCGTCGACGCCAGCGCCATCGCTGGCGACGTCTTAGACGCATGACCAGCTGTGGCCTCGGCGCGGCTGCGGCCACTTCAATGGCATCCGACGCGTACGTTGTGCTGTTTACAAATCGACTTCATTTTCGATTTTCCAAGCGATCTGGTGGCGCACGATCGCCGCGCAGCACGATTTGTGTAGCTTTTAAGTTGTCGGCCCATTTGGACACGCAGTGCCGATTGAATGGCGGGCTGGCCGCTGCAGTTAAGTACGAAATGATTTTACTTTTCTACTCTTTGCTCTTTTTTCGAGACAGAGAAAGGTGCTGTCCATTCCCTGTTCGGTCGCTGCCATGAGATGGCAGTTGCTGTGCCAGAATTTGTTTGTGTGCTTTTCTCGCGGCGGCACTCACGAATTCTCGAACGCATTCATCAGCAGCAACAACGTCGCCACCGTTGCAATCACGACCAAGACCACGACCACTGGCCGCCTCTTTGTTTGGGTCTTGTTCTGTTCCACTGGCAGCAGCCTGCAGCGACACCATTGGCAATCATTATTGCTATTGTCGTCGCTCGCATATTTAATGCGTTTCATACGCTCAGCTATTCAAATCCTAATGGATGGAGCGAAGAAACGCTGGTCAACAGTAACAACTTTTTTCGAGCTGTACAGCATTTGTTTTATTTGTTTGGTCTTGTTTTGTACCTGCACAGCCGGAATTGGATTGACATATATGCACATAACATATATAAATAAATAAATAGAATTGCTGTAAAACCTGCGTTCACAATTTGTAAGTAGTGTCCTGCGGTTCTGCTTCGGAGGACTGCGGATAGGTATACGTACAAATAGACTATAACAAAGCGTATTTTTAACTTTTTATTTATTTCTTTATTTTCTTTATTTCATTAATTCAGTCTATGAAATAAAAACCTAAGCAGGTAGACTATCTACTGACTAACTCAGCTTGACCCACACTTCTCCGCGTTGAGCAATGCAGTCGCCGTATGTTATAATAATTTAATGGAAATGCATTCATCGTCATTTAATATCTTTTTGAGCTTTCATCATCTATCCGATTACTGTGGCCTCAAGTAGACCAGTAACACTTTCACATTTCTCTTCAGCGGCCAAACGAGTCACTGATTTTGGGCCCCATCTGATCTGTTTGGGCCCCAAGCGGTTCTGAAGTCGTAGCTCAGTAACAGTACGTCTGGGGCTTTAGTCCTGACTTCAAGCAAGCTCAGTATTCTGGCGGTGACTCCTCGCTAGTCGTCACTTCAAGAGCTGCATCCAAACGTCAGACGTAGCAGTCGCTTCCAAACCTCAGACACGGGACTTGGCACTCCTGAGCCTAGATTTTGCAACACTCTTGACTTGAAATTGTTAAATTTTTATTTGAGCCGGCGAGACAAGCGTCCGACGCACCAAAGCGCCATCCAACTGTAAACTTAACTTCGCTTCGAGAGCAGTTTGTAATTTTTCCGCGTGTACAACACGCATTGGCGCTTCGGAAATATGCTCGAAATACATAGGTATTTGATGGCAATGTGACGCGCTGAATTTCGAATCAACACCCAGCCGGCCGCCGCCAGTCGTAACGATCAGCATAATTCGCAATTACTGTCAGAAGCGAAGTGGGCGCTGGCTGTGTGGGGAATGCTAAAGAGGGACACGCAGGCATATTGAATGGCGTCGACTCGGGTGGCCGGCCTCTGTGTTAGGCTCCATGGGCGGCAGTGAGTTTGTTGTGAAACCGCCAACGCCGCACCCTGGCGAGAAGCTGCAAAACGGGTTTTTCTTGTAGTGCATCTTAATGACAGCGAAGCGCGTAAGGCAACAACAACAACATTGAAATGCAGTGATTGGATTGAATTTAACGTGGTTTAGTTGCTGGTTGGTTGACTTTCATGCGTGATTGTGCGCTCATTGGCCACTGCGGCTGAGATGCAGTGCGGCCCTTCACCCAACCACACAAACACAGACACACTCGCACACGCATAGGTGCAGTTCACTTCGGGTCTACTTATTTAGTACGTATGAAAAAGCTAAATAGCTGTGCGTGCGCGGCGGATTTTATTGAAAATCTGCAGTCGAAGAATTGCCATAAACACACGCGATCGATATCCGCCGATATTGACGGAGTGGCGCGCATTCGCATGCCGTCAACATGAGCCGTCAAATTGACCCAAAATATGCCCACCAAGGTGAAGAGAAACGAAGCGGCCGCTGATGAATATGATGGCTTCAATGATTTCTTTGTAAGCAGTCGCACGCGCAAATGCGCATTGGCCTGACGGTGTTCGGTTTGTGCATTTGCGCATGCGCGACACGTTTCACTGCAGCCACAGCCACTGCCACAACAGCCGCGACCATCGCCAGCAACAGCAGCACTAGCAGCTAAAGAAAAATAAATAAACCAGCGTTTCATCACACTAAAGACTGAAATGTAAGTACGCAATGAAGACTGAAAATTAAAAAAAAAAAATTAAATTGTAGTTGAACATGAGTGACGCGCACTTCTACGCTGAATTCCAAATCACATTACATAACTGGCCGATGGAATCACAAGTGCCAACAGATCAATAGCACATTCGTGTTGGTGTTTGTGTGATCGCGTGTGTCCGCGAGATCATCTGCGTGTGAATTACCAGATTTGCGGACCTCTGCACAGAGGAGAAATTATGAGCCTATAACGTTCCATTGCAGCTACCACCTTTTGTCGCACTATACTTGTCTCCATGACATAAACAAAGAAATGCAACTAACAATTTTCATTGAAAATTTTAATTTTCCTTCCTCAGGAGTATAATTTTTCAAACAATATCAAGTTAGAGTTACGCTTAATATTAAAATGTCAGAGAGCCCAGTCGGTCCTGATTATATGAACTCTTACGCTATTAACAATTGAGTCCATTTTCAACATAAAAATCGACAATAGCTCAATTTGGATTTAAATTAAGATAATCGTAAAAAAATAGTAGATTTTCTGCAGCATGGAAACTTTTTATATTTTCGGTGAAACTTTTAATATTTTAGTAAAAGTGATTGGCAATAAACAACTAAAAACAGTTTATGTCCCACAATGAGAAATATCATTTAACAGTCATCTTACATTGTGATGCTTACGTGTATGTAATGTTTTCGAACTAATATCCCACAACTTATATTTTAATAACGCATTCCAAAACTAATATCGCATCGGCTTTTCCGTACTTCATTAAAGTGACTTACAGCGCTGAAAAACGTGCTACAGTTACTTATGAAACGCTATTTTCTTTCAGACTACAAAATTAGGTAAACTACCATTTTAAACGATACATAGAAGCATTGGCATTGTGCATGCCTGTAGAGCGTTGTTTAAGCGCGTTCAGCTTAGGAATTTAGCGTGGGATATGCTCGATATTTATCGAAAAGTTTACGCAGTTTTGTCGATAGCGCCCATTCGACCGACTGTGGAAAGTGCCCAATCCCGTACGCCCAATTCTTCATGACCAGCGCCGGCTTGCACGTGTCCATATTGATGTCCGGTATGAAACGTTCCGGAAAGACAGTCTCACTGCTGTCCATGGAGTCGCCAATGGACTGATTGAGCTCCAACGGTGTCTTCACATTGATCTTGCCAGGTGGTTTGACAGTGCGATAAATTTCAGCCATATGCTTAAAATAGCGCTGATTTATGCGACAGCGATTAGCCGGATCCCGTGCCACATGTAGCCGATAGTTTATGAGGGCACATTGGAAAGCCAGTCGACATGCATTAACTAGTAAAGAAAAGTACTGAATGTTAGTCTAAAGAAAAACGATCTTGAACATCTGTAATTAACCGGAAGTTCCCATCTCCTTCGCCACTTTCCGCCAGGCGGCCGCCTTGTCCAAGCCATAGCACTTTATGTAGATACAGGGATTGCGACGTATTGCTAATATCAGATTATATGCATCGATATCTGGAATCTTTTGCAATTTCGGCGTACATGCATTATCCTGGACTGTGAATAAACTTATTAATATAAGCGTCACTTTATCATTAGATCATCTTACGCAAATTTTCACATGAAGATTCTTGTGGCTGTTGTATTGCTGTTGGCGAGGACGACGGCGATAGCGTCAAAGGGATTACAAGGTCTGTTTTTTCGTGCTGGCTGCAACGTGTAATCTCTTCGGTTATTTTATTACGCACGATGTAGTAAAAGGGCTCCATATTATGATAGCGCTCCTCTAGCATAAATCTCATATTAGCTAAAGTGAGCCACCAATTCTCCGGCCACTTATTGGTGATGCCGTACTCCAACTCTATCATGTAGTTTATGAAGACATTCCTGAATAGCTTCCAAATGTTCATCATGTTGGCTGTAAAATAGTGAAGAGCCGTAATATTAAATTGAACTTAAATAGCTGATAGATTTGTAGCTTTGTGTCAGCTTACAACTAAACTCAGGAAATTTCCGCATTAATTGAGACCAATCAATTTCGAAGCGCAGCTTTTCACCACTTTTGCGCGGTACGCTTTCAACACTTTTGCCAATTTCCTTCATGAACTTAGGCAGCACACTCCGGTATTGTAGTAAGCCCATAGCGACTACGGAATAATTATATTAAATTATTTAAATGCTGTTATTAATTAATTAATGAAATAGGATCTAGGATCAAATCGTTCGAACGGATATATAACATAGATTCAAAAATTAATTTATATGAAATCGCTCACCCGCTTCAACATTGAACGAATTGAAAAGAGCCTGCGACTCCGTCCACACAGTTATATCAATTTTAAATGGCTTCATGAGTTCCTTCATCGGTGCGATTTGCGGGAAATGATTAAAGTTTTCGGTTAAAAAGTTCCAGCACGCCCGGCAGATGTGCACTACATAAACAGATTGACAATTACAATAAGAAAGGTAAAATGTTTAATAGAAAGTGAAACTCACTCGGCAATTTGAATTTGTTCGCCAAGTATTGCCAGTAGGCGGTGACTTGCGATTGTTGGTTGTGCTTCTTATTGTGCAGCAGTGGTATGGCCATCACCGAGCGTATGAAATGTGCTGTTGTTGTCATCGGTAGCGAATATCGCTCGGCCAACGGTGGCCCGTGTACGACCAGTTGGTTGCCTTTTTGCGAAGCAATCAGCTCAATCATAATCTCGTTCTGATTGAGTTGGGACTCTGGCGTGGGATTGGGCAGGGGCTCCCACGTCTGCGGTGCACGCGTCACGCAGTTCAGGCTTATGTTGGCTTCTTTGGCAACGACGGCGGCTGCAGGGGATGCACTGCGATTCGGTGTGGCGAGCGTCTGCTGTAGCGGCATACTAACCATGCTGGTGTGCTCAGGCAGAGGATAGGGCAACTTCACCTGCACTGGTGCTGGATGCACGGGCACCGTGAGGACGGTCGACGGACCACTGTGAGCGGCCGCGTTCAAGCTGGTGGCCGACACAATGGTTGGCAGCATTGTCGTGGGAATCTGTTTTATTTGAATGCCTTTGAGAGCGTTCGCTGAAAAGTTTTTCTGCTGCTTCATGCAAGGCGCAAGGCTTTTGGCCGATGCAATTTTCGGTGTTTTGATTTGCTCGTTTGCACTGAACGAGCTCGTTTGCAGGGTGCTGTTTGTAGGCGGGAATGATTGCAGCCGTTGTTGCTTGGGAGCACCGCATTCAATGATCTGTGGCTTTGAAAGTAACTCATGCTGAATCTTCACTAGCACTGGTCGTACGAGCGTCGGCAGATTTTGCTGGACTTGTGCTGGTTGCAGTTGCGACGCAAGAGACGGTGGCTTTAATTTTTCCTGATGTTGCATTTGGGACTGCTGAGACTTAAGCTTCTGTTTGTTCGTTAGCTGCTTCTGCCGCTTTAATGATTCTTGTTGCGACTGCGTGCTGTGTATGGTTTCAATTACTGAGGACGCAATTTTGTCCTCATCTACATTAACAGGAATGGAATGTGCTTCTGCCCTGGGAAAAGCGGACGATGGTGTGTTGGTTTGCGGCGGCTTTGGCGCGTTAACTTGATCCTTTTGCGGTATTGCATACGCAGCAGCCAGCGTGTACAGCTCTGTAATGATAGACTCAAAATACCATTTGTCCTGTAGTTGGTAGCTGTGTTTGCGCATAGTTATCAGCTCCCAGTAGAATGCGCGCAATAGCAGCCAAGTGACCTCTCGTTGACCAGATAAACCAACTAGAACTGTAAAATTACCTTTGATTAGATCAATTTAACTGTTATTCAGTCTCCTGAAATCTGAATCTAATGTGGCCAACTCACATTTCAGTGACAGACGCTGAACTATTTTAACGCAACTTACTTTTGGATTTTGCAATTTCATCCCAACAAGCGAAAAAAGTGCCTTGGCAAAATTCACTGCTTCCACGGATTCTATCTTCCGTGATCTTTACCACCAATGGGTAACGTTTCATTACGGCAAGCAAATTAAAAATATTTTTGAAATGGTCGATTGGTTCATACCACTGCAGCTTCAAAAAGTACGACTGCTTATAAACAGTATTGGGTCTGTAAAGATCAACAAAAATGTAAGCAATATAAGTTATTTTGATGTTGTACTAAAACCAATGTACTGTACATTTTGTTTATAAAGGGCCGTAAAAACGACAGCAGCTGCACCAACTCGGACTCGGCTTCTTGCGGCGCTCGATTATCATCGCTCGGAATTCGATTGATTTCCCATTCGTAACGTGTTTGCAACTGAATCCAGCTCTTCATCAGTTTAGTTGCTGTATTATTTTTTGAATTAACATTAATATTACATTCAGAAATCCATTTGGAACTACCTTTGTCGCCCAGCTCATTGGCAATGGCATGCCAGATGATGCCTTTTCGCTTATAGTCGTTGTAGTAGCGATGTTCGCTGTCGTACAACTCGCGGTATGCCTTTACCAGTTCAACCAGTTGCCGAGTGTCGCTCCGTATCACGGTGCAGCCATGCTGCTCCTTTGGTCTGACGTGCTCATCGCTTTCCTCATCGTCCAATTCAATGACAACAGGCTCATCTTCCAGCAGCACAATATCATCGTCCTCCGGCATGGCAGACATGGTTCTTGGCTCGTCTCCACCGTCATTAGTGTCATCGTTATACGACGCCGCACAGCCACTGCTAATGAAGTTAGCATTTTTTCCGTTTAAAATGTCAGACAGCAGTACTAACAATACTGGCTACTTACTGCTCAGCCACAAGAGGCCACAGGAAAATCATGTCCGTCTCCAGCGGCATCTGGGGCCTGCGCTTTCGCTTGCCCGCTCCCTTGAAGAACTTTTTCAACCTGCGCACATATTTTTGGTAATCGTAGCGCAGATCCGCCCACGTATTTTTGCAGACATCGGCTAATGACGAGAACGAAGCAGAACGCTGTTAAAATTTGGCATAATTGTAGTGTCAACTCAGCAACCTTCCGCTTGCAGCTTCTTGGCAATTTTCTCCCACGCGGCCTCCTTTGCAGCAGCATTTGAAAATTGTTTGTGCTGCGAATCGTAGAGTACGCGTCGCATCCGTACGTGGGCAATGAGTCGCCTCCGAAATCTAGTCGAGTTGTAATCAGTACGCTTTACGTTTAGCGGGTCCTCGCATTCGATCACTTCGGTTAGATCAATGCTTTCGGCTTCACTCGGTCTTATTACCTGTAAAGCACCGAAATACTATACTAAAATAGTTGTTTGTTATGTAAATTGTTCCAATTTTTGTAACGAAATTTATAGAAAAAAGCACTAAAGACAAACGTGTTAATGATTGTGATTCTGAATTGTCAGAATTTGTATTCAGCACTTGATCGGCAACTAGGGAAACAATTGAATTTATCCGATTAAAAATTATGAATTTTTTAAAACAGTTTGGAAGAGAGATTTGCAAATACTCGTAGCATTTATTTCTTCATTTGGTTACACAAATTTAGTTTGGACCTTTTTAAACAAATTAATTAATTTAGCTACAACACAAAAATATGTATAATAAATTATATTTATTAATCGATTTGCAAATAATTGGTAGTATGCAATTCGTGACAGTATCGAGTTTTAGTAATCAGGGTCGATAAAATTGATATAAAAACCTTAGCGCAGAACAATAACAAAAAAATGCAACCACAACAATAATTAAAAACCAGTGTCGATAAAGCTGAAAAAACAACTTTACACATAACAGGAAACTATTTCAACCATATAAATTTTTCCCAAGTGTGGTGCCTGCTTGGCAACTCCGTCAGATGGGTAGATATGTATCAACAAAGCAGCAGCATTTGACGTACCGCCACTTAACAGAGCACTGTTGCGATAACAGTTTCTTACATAAACGTCGAGCAATGGTGAGAATCGAATTGTTACGCTGTGGATTGTGCCATATTTGCGAGAGGAAACTTATCTGAACGGCGACTCATTTTAAGACACAGAACAAAGAGCATTTCCGCGTAGATTGGTTTTCTTTTATATTCAAATTGATTGATGTTTAAGATATTGAATATTTTTATGTTTGCCATCTCAATTCGCCAAAAAAGAAAATATGACATTAGACAAAAGCAACGAAAGTTGCAGAGAAATGTTTCGACTTAAACATTGATGCGCATTATAAAGGTGGCAACCACAATTTGCTTCGTTTACTATTTTCGTTTGCTTTTCCAAACAAAATGTGCTCTCCCTCTGCTCGTCGTATTGCGTTTGTATACTTATGTCTTCTCGAGTAACCATTTCCCTTAATTCTCGGCTCTTGCCCACAAACCCGACTCAGAAGAGTGACAGAGTGAGTTTCTTGTAAAAACAGCCTCTGTGTTTCACCAAAAACTTGCTGGCTTTTGTATGTAACTAATAAAAATCGAACGGAATATCAAATCTTTTGAATTGATTCCATTCAAAATTATAATAAGTTTAAAATAATAGCCGTATTCACGATCTGTGGTTTTTGGTCTTGTATCGTGTATTCTTGGTTTTAGTGGTAAATTTTGTAACTTTACAAAAACAAATACATGCAACTGAAAGTACAACCAATTTACCAAATTTACAATCGCAAAGCCTTATTGTAACATTGTATTCTGGATTTTCTTGATAGTGGTCTCACTTTATAGTTTCTACTATCGATAAATTCTTCCACTCATGGCAAGTATTTTAATTTAATTTCCGTCAATTCTTACAAAACTTGTTCTAAGGACACTTAAATATCAATTTTTATACCGAATTCTTATTCTTGGCATTGTTTACTTTCACGTATTAATGAAAAATTACCAAAAATGTTCATCTCTAACAAGATGTAAACAAGATCAGCTGTTTTGCAAATCTAAGTATTTTCAACAAAGTCGTTCACGATCTGATGTCAAATTTGATAAATTTTACTAAATTTACTACACAAACCACAGATCGTGAATACGGCTAATCTTTTAAATATCCTTTTTGCCGTCAAACTAAAGACTTGCTACTTTCGAACTTTTCAGCGTTTCTCTTGACATATAATTTAATAAAACTCATCGAACTCTACCTCAAACCGAAAATCGTCGAAATTTCGGTTACCAAATATTTTGAATATATCAAACTCACGAGTATACGTTTTGGATATAGTTAAATCTGCACGCTTCGCTTCATATTTTAAACATTTAATGCCAGTTTCATTGTTTTAAAACATTTATATTCTATCGGATTTTTTTTTGGATATACTTTTCGGCAATCTTCAAATACAGTTTTAATGTATTTTTATCAATCTTCCTTCATAGTAAGAAGTTGCTGAAAATTTAGTCGGATACATCCGATGCGTAATGAATCATACACCGATTCTAGAACCGAAAGAACAAAACGGTTGCCCCGCAATCTTTCCCTTTCACACTACAGCAGCACAACTGTATACATAGCAGATGCATACTGAATCAACTAAAACGAGTGCATACGAACAGCAAAGCCTCGCACCACTTCAAATGACGAAAGCATCTCCCATAAAATGGTCGCCCCACATTCTCTCCCTTTCACACTGCAGCACCACAGGTGTGACAGCGTACCAAGGCGCTCGTTACAATTGCTCATACTCTCTTTCGGTTTTCTTTTACGCCTCATTCGTAGCGTTTACTCTGGTCTTTCAATAGCGTGACTTTGTATATAGGATACATCTATAAAATATGTCAGAACAAGATCGGTAGACGACTCACCATTTCTGAAGCCATTCCCGCGAATATTTATAAAACTTTCTTCACACAAATATTAATATTTCAGCAAGACAAATTATTGCCACAGTTCTGCACTCGCCACAAATAGTGCTGCTTAACAGATTCGGCGCAGAGAAACTGAAAGGCAGCGAAACGCTGAGCCGAAATGGGAGGTCAGAAACCGAACGCTGAACAAGCACAACAACAAAGCTGACAACAATAATGCCTCTCACGTTTGTATGAATAACATAATTTTTTCCGTTAACAGCGCAACATGTTGAGCAACACTTCTCATTCCCGAAAAAATACGATGACGATGTAGCAAATGAACACGTGTATTTTTTTTGCAGACGCCAGAGGGATGAAATGCCAATGTTTGTTTTTTGTTTAGGGCTTAGTGAATCTGTAAGCGATCTGTTCACGAAAAGATGCGCTCATATATGACCGAAGGCGAATTTAGGTTCTGTCAAATTATGCTTCAATTTCTAACTGCAAAAGTACATCTTGGCCACAATCCACGGATTGGCCACTGTCCATCCCTTTGTGAAACTCAAAATAAATTCTGAAGGAGTTATTCTTCGTTACATTTTTGTATAGGGTAGCCGTAAGAAAAATTGTTTCTAATTTTTGTTTTGGCTATCACGAGAAGTCGAACCAAGGAAAAGCGCGGTCGCCAGATCACTTGTTTTATCATTATTATTGTTTTAATTCCTGCTTTCAATGTTATTAGCTGAAGATCAACTATTAAATACGACGTAGAATAGTTGCGATGTCTACGAATAGCTAACATTACATACATATATGCAGTGGCGCACCCTGGGGGCCTTTCCTAAAATGAAATCCTGTGTGCGCTTACATCCAGCGTCTACGCTGGCTTCGAACATGTTCGATGTAATTGGAGGTCGATGGCGAAGAGGGAGGTCGCGTTTCCGGTGGAAGCACCAAGTTGAGGAGGCCCTTATCTCCTCTTGGTGTGACCAACTGGAGAAGGCGCGCGCAAAGCAGAGGCACCTGGAGAGCGTTTTTGCGGCAAACCGTAACTCAATAACGAGTTATTATGGGCAGATTAGGAAATAAGTAAGTAAGAGTGCGCTACTGCATATATGCAACGCCATTAGTATAAATACAACGATGGATAGACCGACAAATTTAAAATTGGAAAATTAGTACTGGTTACCCCTAATTTAAACTCAGATATACCGATCGTACTACATGTAGTACAACATTTTTTCTTAGAGGACTGCGTTAGCTGTGCTTTAACACGTTGAAGACCGCATTGAAAAATCTTATTTGTCACATAGGGACCGGCATTTTTTTTTAATTGTTAATTACGTATATTATTTTTTAAATATGATTTAATAATTTGAGGTAGACATTATTGAAGCCCTAGATTTATTTAAATTAAAGTGCCCACGGGCAATGACTACATGACGCGTAACTCGGAGGGGTCACGGTTGCTAATTCGCTAAAACCAGTCCCCAGAGTCGCAAATTCGGTAAAACCAGGCCCCAGAGTTGATTAGGGTTCGTACAAAAAATTCGCCATACAAACGCCAGGGCAAGGGCTGCTGGTGCGTTCGATGTTTATTTGCAAATAAAATAATTGGTTTTTTTTTGCTTTCATTCTGTAGTACGTTTATAGGAAATTGATTGCAAAAAAACGTTGTTGCTGAAAAACGTCATAAGTATGTTGCCTCGTGTTTTAATATGATTTTACATCTGTTTTTGCTGACTGCCCTCAAAGCCTTAACGTTTGCATTGCTTGAGTTGCAGCTCTGCGTTTGAAAAGAGTTCAACTTGCCATCACTGTTTCGTGCTGCACTAGAAACGACAAACTCAATGAGACTTGAACTGAAGGAAAAAGCAACCGAATATCTGCTGACTTCAGCGTATGAAATAATTTATTTCTGCTTTTTTTTTGTACGCGTTACAATCAAAATTACTTAGACCAGTAAAACAAGTTGGTTTGCAATGCTATATTTACAGCGAATAAGAAAAGTTAGCACTTTAAGATGCAAACAATTGACTGGTAACCGGTGCTGTGCGAATGTTGAATGTACACTATTGGAAAAAGCAAAAAAAGGTCTGAAAATCATTTCTCCTCCGAGTTGCGCGTCACGTAGTCACTGCCCACGGGTGATCACCCGGTCCCAACATGTAGCAACATATAATGTTGCGGAGTGACCCACCGGTGGGCATGCGGTCTTCAACGTATTAAACTGTGTACTACACGTAGTACGATCAGCACATCCGGAGTAGAAATTGTTGTTGTAGATGTGTTATATCACAGAACAAACAATATACAGAATGCGCATCTGGTGTAAAGAAAATTTTCTTTGCGGGTTCCAGCGAAAGGCCCCGTTTGTTGATGCGGGGGGAAGAAGTAAAGGGGACGAGAACGCACAGAGCACGAGAGCGTAAAATGAGAAGCTGTGGCAGCGAAAAATCAAATGTTCGGAGAGCAAACAGATAAAAGTATTGATCGCATGCCGGTGTACAAAACAGTAACGCACCATATATGCGGTTGTTGTTGTTGGCCAACAAAGCGATGTGCCCCATGCATGGGGACGGTGGAAACGCGTACAGGGGAAAGGCGATAGTCTGTGGTTGTTGTTGTTGCTGGCAAACAACTGAAGTTAGAATAAATTTTTGCTTTGGCTGATTTCTGTAAGGAGCTCAGCGACTCACAATACTACGATAAAAAAACCGCCAATTGTGGGAATAAGTTTGGTCAAAATAACCAGAGTTTTTTACGATTTTCGGATTTTAAGTTTTCGGGGTTTAGTTACATTTTTCTTTTCTGAGGCCCATGAACAATGCTTCCTGAGAAGAACTAAGATCATAAAATCCAAAATTGTGTTTTTATGATCAGGACATGTGGAAAACCATTGTAGTGTAGCATTTTTACATTTAACTTTTATTACATTTTTTATGCCTACAATTTGTGGCTGTTTTTCAAATATGCTGCGATAAATTGAAATGTGTACTTTGCTTATCTCTAATAGAATTTGCGATGGACTAATAAGATTGCCGAAATCTTTGAGAGAGTTAAAGTTTTTGTGAAATATGAAAAGTTCACTAGGAACTGTTAGTACCTCATCTTCTTTTCTCAATTCACCTACACATGTTACACAGTTTATTTTGGGAAGTATTTTATAAACAACATAACCCAAAAAATATCTTAAAGACGCTAAATCAATGGTAAGTTCAAGAACAGTTCTGAAAATTATCATTTAATATGAAATCGGTAAGGATGGATGTATTATTATCCACTTCGAAATCATCGCTTTGACTAGTTTCTTCGTTATGTTCAGGAGCTGAGTCGAGATTTAATTCGATATTAGAAAGCGTTTCAAACGTAGTATCATTTAATTCTTCACAATTGCTGTGGGAACTCAATTGCACAATTTTGGCGGCCATTAAGGGTGCTAATATATTATTAATATCAGCCACTGATGGATTTATAATATTACCACCTTTTTGTCGTAGTATAGAAAACATATTTTCAAGTTTGTCTTGGTATAATGTCCTTGTCATAAAAAAAAAAACATTTCGGATTTTTTCTCAAAAAGCTCGTCTAATAATAGCAAAACAGCTTTTACAGTAAGTTTCATCCCATCTAGAAAAAATACTATTTTCTTTTTGTCAACAAATGAGGTTTCATCCAGGTATTTAAGGAAGAATTTTATGTACTCATGTACATAAGCTGTTGAGTTGAATCGCAGATCTGTAAACATTTTTGGAATATAACGATCCACTGTTTAGGCAATCAAATATTTTGTCAATATTTTCTATAAAGCTGTCCGTAGATAAAGTCAATTCTTTAGAGCAACTTTTGAAACCTATAGTTTCAGCAGTTGTCCTAAGCTTGAACAGTCCTGCTGAAAATTTGGGTTGCCAGTTTTACTTTAATTTTTTCGAAAGAATTTGGGAAAATGTGTTGGCTGGTTAGTTTAGGACACATTTTTGTTGTTGATTTAAGTTCCATTTGAAATAGTACCTGAACTACCCTAAAACTTGCAATTCCATTTGATGTAGCTAGGTCGCATTTGAGCCAGCCATTTCTCAATGATTTAACAAGGTGCGAGAAATTATATATACAGAATACTTTTCCATCATTATACATGAAAAAAGGCCTTTCCAAAGTTACACTCATATCCGAAAAGCACTTCCTATTGGAAGACCCTTGGTCACAAGTTATAACTTTTACTGTGATGCCAAAACTATTAAGAATTTTTAAATTTTCCAGAATTATATTTTTTAACATATTTGCAGAAAGTCCGTTTTTGGAAACAAAGTAATTTAGTACCAATGACCAGTTAGAAAACATTGATTTGACCATAAAAACACATAATTGTTTTCCTATTTGGCTTGTCCTTTCAAGCCCTTCTTCATACCCATCAACCAAATCTAATTTAGGATTATATCGTAATTCCTTTCTAATTGCCATTTCATCCATTAATAGAATCATGTTGTCTTTTTCGCTCTGGGTCAAATCCAAGCACCGTTTTCTTATAACCTCAAAAACAGAGTTCTTAAAACCTGGCTGCAGGAACTTAACAGGGGCCCATCGATTAACAGTCGACATATGTGGCAAATTTAGATTTAGTTTATTTCTTAAAAATTGATATGTCGACTGCGAGACATAATAAATATTTTGAGCCAAATCTTTTACATCTTCCGTATATTCTTTAGGACGGGAACTAAGAAGAAGCTTACAAAATACCTTTGATTCTTTGCTCACCTTATTATAAGAGTCGATACGTTGAAGCACATCTGACTTTTTTGGAACTTTCTTCTGGGTTTCTAATGTCTCTGTATTTGGCCAAAATGGTGTAATACTTCTACCTGTAAAAATTTACGGATTTAGCATATGATTCGTAATTATTACAATACCCATCTACGGACTCACTTGATGAACAATCGGGCTCTGAAAACACACAAGTTTCTCCTACATTTTCCAAATTAAATACAGGAACTGCTCCAGATTTTAAATATTTTTTCCCAATATCAGAACTTGAGAAGTGATTAGCGCATATCAATAAATTTTTGGGGTCTTCTTTAGTTTTTATGCTACATTTTTCTCGCCAAATTTGGCCCATAGCTGAGTCATAGGGCGGAAATCTAAACATTTTCAGTTTTTCATCATCGCGTCTAGATTTTCGGCAACTTTTTATGCAGCATTGAAGCCCTGACTTTATTAAATTTTTACCCACCCGGGGTAGTAAATTTTTACTCGTAGCCGGATCCATTTTTCGTATGCTGGTTAAGTCAATGAATATGCCAAATCAAAGGTAATGACCAGAAAGGATGAACTACGTCAAAATATCTGTAAAAATTTTTAATTTGGATCAACCACGTCGAAAACAATTGAAAAAAATTTAAAATTGAAATCAACCACGTCAAAATTTAGACAAATAATTATAAATATATTTGTACAAATTTTTATTTTGGATCAACCACGTCTAAATATTTGCAAAATTTAATATCAATTAATCTAAGCGCAGCATGAACAAAAAACGACCATTCAGCTCGAAGCAGCGATTAAACGATTGGAAACTGGGAGAGTAAGCGGATTTTTGTGCGTTTTTTGCAATTCACGTACACAGTCTGTGTGTGCTGGCAGTGATCAGCTCTTCACTGCTTCCGCTCTTATCCCGATATTAGGGATTATGTGCAAACCAAAATTCCGCAAGTTTCCTTTCAATTATTTGCTTTTTAAAGTATTTTCTCATTAATTTTCTGCATCAAATACACAACATCTCAACTTTTTTGGTTTCATTATGTAAATATTATTGATAAATAGACCAAAGAACACAAAGCTAAATGCATTGAATATGACAGGGTCAATTGCCGTCCTTTTTATTTCGCATTTCTTCATTTAGCGAATCTCTAACACAGGGTTGACGATCAGATCAGCTTTTAGCTTTTGGTGCTAAATGCTCGAGTTCGAACGCAGGCCCGTTTTTTTTGGATGCAGCTTATAAAACCTAAATTTAAGGCAATAAAAAGAATACCAAACGGTTCTTTTGACACTTTTGGGCAATAATATATTTTTATAGTTAGTGCTATACAAACGTATTACGAAATTGCACCAAAAAAAAATACAAATAAAAATAAATATTTCTTTGGTCACAAAAAATTACTCACACCAGCAACACTGGAAATTGAAATGAACTAGAACAACAACCCCGTTTTAGAAATTTATATGGAGGAAAAACTACGTTCCGTTCAAGCTTGGGGCCTACTAGTAGGCCCCAAGGTTGCAATTTTGCAATAATATTAGTGAAATTCTGTGTATGTATTTCTACCGGCTCTCCCACTTTCACATCGCTTAATCGCTGACAATAACGGCAATAAACGACAACAACAAAAACATTAGCGAATCCCGAATCATCTTCGTTGAAACGACGATGACAATGCTTTGGTTCGTTGTTTGCTCTCCGCTTCCGCTTCGACGAACAAGATCAATAAACATGCATGCAAAAAATTAGCCGTCACTACGCCACAACAACCACCATTTCAATATACACGAGCGGAGCCGGTGCGAACAACAACATTGCTTTTTGCTGTTGTCAACAGCGTTGCCACTAGAAAAAACAATTTATAACAAAACTAAAAATAACCAAAATGTAACAAAAATAACCAAAATGTTTATTCGACATAAACAAAATAAATAACTCATGCATAAATTTCAAGATTTAAGGCTTTTGGCACATATGTACCTTATGATCAAAAAAGAACGAGAATTGAAAAAAAAACGCCAAGTTTCAATTTTTATTAAATTTGTTTACTATCCCCTTCAAAAAATTTCCCTCCTGCGTCAATACATGTATGCCAACGTTTGATCCAATTTTCCATACATTTTTTATAGGCCGCCAAAGGTATGGCCTTCAGTTCACGCGAATTCTCTTTAATGGCTTCTATGGTCTCAAAACGCGTTCCCCGCAATGGCAATTTGAGTTTGGGAAATGGAAAAAAGTCACACGGGGCCATGTCTGGACTGTATGGTGCTTGGCTGATGACATTGGTCAAATTTCGAAAATTCCGAAATAATCAAGGCCGTTTTTAAATGGAATTCAGCTTTTTTGGCATCAGCCGAGAAGCGACGCGTTTCATGCCCAAAATATCAGTTAAAATGTGTTCGGCTGATCCAAATGAGATGCTCAACAACACAGCAATCTCTCTAATCGATACACAACGATTTTCCAACACGATTTGCTTCGCCGATTTGATTTTTTTCTTCGGTCACAGACGTTGATGGCCGTCCAGGGATCTCATTGTGCTCTAGGCTCTCTCGGCCGCCTTTGAACCATTTATACCATTCGTATGCTCGTGTTTTCAACATACACGCTTCACCATACGCTTTTTGTAACATTTTCAACGAATCGGCACACGAAGTTTCACTTTTAACACAAAATTTGACGCACGCGCGTTGTTCTAATTTTTCATCCATTATAAAAATCGCCACACAACAATTTTTCGAATTCTTCGTATAGACACCAATCGAATACTAATCTTACGATATGCGCCAAAATTTGACAAAACACCAATAAAAGTATTGCCAACGTTGAGAAAATAAAATTTTGCCGATTGGATAAGCGTGCCAAGTTCTTTTTTGATCATTAGGTATGTACATATGTGTGAAGTAAAAATTTCAGTGAGCTGCAAAAATAGGCAGGCGATATTATTTGTAATTAGTTGTCAACGTCCGCGAACGTGTTGTTGACTCTTTTTAAAACATAGTTATTGATTTAAGCAATACTGCTGCTGAAACAGCAATGAGCTGCTACCATCAATCAATATCAATATTATTGCCACTCCCAATAATATTGTGCTAGATGATACATTTGTATCAACATGCAATATTCTAAAAAATAACCAAATGGCATCAAAAATTACCAAATACCAATTACCAAAACCCATTTTCAAAAATAAAAATAACCATGTTTGGTTAAAAATAACCAAAACGGCAACGCTGGTTGTCAAACGCAGTGTTTGCGTTCTCGCAAACTGTTGAGCGCGAGCAAATTTCCAGCAACCTATGCCTCCACTCATCTCTTCTCCCCCGCGTCCACAAACCCACTTGCAAAATTTTTGAAGATGCGTATTCTTTATATTGTATATTCTTTGGTTATATGTACCGGCGCAAATCGCGGTTTTATATTTTACCGGACGCAAAATTTTTTTTATTTATAATCAGTATTAAGACTTAACCGGTTCATTTCCTTGAAATTATTAAAAGTTCCATTTAAAGGAACCAATTTATTTATTCTGTAAATAAATCTGACAGCGCTACTTGGCAAACTTGTTGAATTTTTGTTTTTGCTTTGTTATCGCTTTTTACGCGTCGAGTAGTTAAGTTAATCAGATTCAAATGAAGCAAAGCTGGGTATTAACAATTTCAAGTTCTACTCCAAGTTATATAAATATTTATGTACAGAAACTTATAAAAAATTTAGCTTTTCAAAATTCAAATACCCAAATATGTGACAAACCACAACTTGTGAAGAAATTAAAGAAACGCAATACATAACGGAGTTAACATTGTTATAAAGTATTTTTTTTTAAGATTAACTGATGTCGAAAAGAAAGGGTCAGAACGTAGGCGAGTGAGTGAGAGAAAGGGTGCAGATAGGAGAGCAAAGAATGTAAAGAAAAAAAGATCAAGAAAGGGGAGAAAGAAGTATGCAACAAAGAGCATTAATCGGTAACTATCTAATATTTTGACCAGAATGCATACAATTTAGAGAGAAATATTCATTTGTCAAACCAAGCACCACGAATGCTTCAGAGTTCTTAGCAAGGACTACAACCAACAAGTGCCATTCGCAGCGATTGTATGCATGTGGGTAATGCACAACAGAAACTAACCAATTATGAATAGACGCAGAGCGAGAAAGCACATGAGAGCAAAACATTGCTTAATGACAGATGCATGGTACGAGATGTTGATTCGCATCGATATGTGTATATTCTATGGACGATTTGAGTAGGCAAATTAAGTGATTTTACTTACTTGATTTTCAGCCATTGAAGGTTGTTTTAGTCGTATAATATATATTTTTGTTGCTTTCAAAAGATCGTCTTTTATCCACACACTCGAAGCAGTCCACTTTTCACGCACCGACTGAAAAAATCTGTTTAACGAATGAGAGCTTGTTGTTCATTTCTCAGCTGGGGCGGTCGAATGATTACAGTTGATGAGCGCACTGTGCGGCCACTGTGGCTGTACAGAACGTGCGCTGTACTGATGTTGCTGCCACATGTTGCGAAGCATGTTCAGCACCATTGAAAACTACATCGGCTTTTAAACACAGTTTAAACTAAACTACTCTAGTTGCGATTTCTGTTGTAATTGTTCAATCAAACATATCACAAATGAACACAAGAGCTATATTAAAATGTTTCTAAATGTTTTGATGCAGCTGTAGCAGCTCTGAAAAATAACCGCGAGAACCACCGCCCGCAACAAGTCTCTGCCTCTGTTAACAACTCGAACAGCTGCTTTTGACAACTGCTATGTCGGTTTTTAGCGAGGAGGCGAATATGCTGCTGTCGAGTGTGTGTAACGTTTGCTTTCATAAAACATGAAATAGAAAGTGTAAAGAGAATCGTCCAAAATGTGGAGTGAGCGACTAGTACGTTCTGCGTGGAGCGGCGCCTGCAAGTTAAGGGCCAATGCCCCTATCGAATTGCTGCGGCTATCGAAAAGCCCTGCATTTGCTGCTGTTGCCAATCTGCATACGAGTCGCACATGTGCCGCCAAATTGTTCGTGGACAGGGAGAATCAATTCGCACACGACGTGCTGGAGCAGTCGCTGAAACCATACCAACTATTTCGCCGAGATGCAGTACCGAGCGGAACAAAGCAAGTGGCAGCAGTTATCGAGTCAGCTTTGGCGCTGCCCAGCGCGTCTCTACCGTCGGTAGACGATATTTTCAATGCCTTTTGTGCGCTGACAAGCTACTGTGCACAAGCCAATATCCAGATCTCCGAGCAGCGATTCCAATCGTTTACACAATTGTTCTGTGAGCGTAGTCACGAGCTGAGCGACGAGCAGCTGTTGACTGCGTTGTGCCATCTAACCCGATTGCCCGAGGAGTTGTCGGCAAAGGCACCCAACTATGTAGAGATTTGGAACAACTTGGACGTAGAGTGCTGCCGGCGTGTTGAGCGTTGGAGCACAGACCAACTGCTACTGTTCTCCGACGCCTGGTACACACTGAACCTGGCGCGCATCTCAGACTTCGTTTGGGAGGCTTTGCGGCGGCTGGGACGCAAAGTGCGTCGCATGCGGCCCGAGCAGCTGGTGCAATCAATGTTCTACTGCAATGTAATGCGTCGCCCGATTATGGAAATGTTCGACTTTGAGGTAAATCTGACCAAGTGTGTGGCCAGCATGTCGTTGCAGGAGTTGGGCGTTATGTCGATGGGCTTCTTTAAGACTCAAACACCCATACGCAATCCCGAGCTGCTGGAGCACCTCTACAAGCGGCTTATGGCGGAGCTAGATACAGTGGAGGATATCAATCTAGTTGCCATTATGAAAGTACTGCGGTACAGCAGCAAATTGCCGCAGGTGGAGTTGATGATACAGCTGCTGGACGCGTTGTGCCCACAGGTAAACAGGCTGTCACTGCTTAGCTGCTTGCATGTCGCCCTGTTCGGTGTGGAGCTTCAATGTTGCCACGATGGCATACTGGAGCTGATTTTGCAGCGCTTCAATCGAGAAGTGGAGCAGGCGCGCTTGAAGGACTTGGAACGCATCTGCTTGGCAATCGGCGTGTTCAACTATAACAGTCCCACATGCTTGGAAAAAGAACTTTGCACCAAAATTCTAAAACTACTGCAGTCCAAAGTGGACGAAATATTGAAATATCCGCGTTGTTTTACGAACTGTCTGCACTACCTGACACTCAGCGGGCACTATGATGCAGAGTTGATCAGCACGGCGTTAGAAGCGCGCTTCGTACAGCATGCCTACGGCAAGAATATGACATTGGGTCGTGAGATTTTCCAACTGGATTCATTTGTGAAAATCAACCTACTGCAAACGGGCTACGAGGGGCATCAGCTGCCGGAAAAATATCGGCGCACCATGGGCAAATTGCTCACACAGTACATACCCGACCGAAATTCGAAGTTCAAACTGAACAGAACCGACCGCATATTGGTAGAAATAAAGGAATGCTTGGATCGAGTAGTGCAGCCCAACAGCTTCAAACACATTTTGCCGCATTTTGAGCGGCCGGACCTGGTTGTCTGCTATGACAATGGGCAGCGCAAGGCGGTGCAATTGGCGGCGCACTGTGCAGAGGACTATAGTGGTTAGTAGTTGGCACAGAATATTTCATTTAACTTCCTGCTATATTTTCCTCCACTTTAATAGGCGTGATTCTTACACGTCAGCAGCTATTGGGGGAGTTTGAATCGCCTGATATTGCTACGGTTGCCATCGTCGTTGTCGGCTGGAACAACGTGGTGCGAGGAAAAGATCGATTTACAGGGTCATTCAACTTAAAACTACAGCAACTCGCGCTCTTGGGGCACAAACACATTGTGGTGCGTATGACAGATTTTCAATTTATTTTTTAATTCATACTGAATCGTATTAAGGTGATAAGCCATCAATCTCTTCCTACAATTTCTGCATTAGACTTATAATACATTGTCTTGTTTTTAGCAGTTAAGCTTGAATTCAATTAGAAATTCAAATTGTAAGAAGGACAATTTTACTAAACTCAACAGTTAACGTACTATTGCATTGAAACACTAAGTGCTTTAAAGTCAAAATTTCCATGCATTTTTTTTAAATAACTGTTTAACTACGCGTACGCTGAGGTATCGTTGACTAAATTGTTCTAGTAAAATAGTAAAACTTAAACATATATTCTTTTCTTACATGTATATAATTTCAGATATTTTGGCATGAATGGCGTGAACTGGAAACGCAAACGGACCGTCAAAACTTTTTGAAACGAAAACTAGTTAAGGTCATAAAATTATAGCATTAAAGGCTTTACATCTAAATCTTAGGTCGAATAACGCAAAATAAATAATACAGCGATTAATATATAATATTTCGAACTGCTGTACAACTCTTTGCACGTTTGGCTAATCCTCCCAGATGTCTTCTAGTGACTTCTTGGTGTATTCATAGACGACAAAAAGTGTGGCAGTGGCCGGGATCGTGCGCAGCCACGATGACATGAGGCCGTTGTAGAGCGCGAGAACGCCTTCCTTTCGCCAAATTTCATAGCCCACTCTTAACATGCCGCGTCTATCATCGTTCACCTGTGTGCGACTCTTGATCACATCGACCGGAAAAATTATGGTCCACAACGTAACGCCGCCAACGGATCCCGAAATCATTGTTTTAAAGTGGCCAATATCATCTTTGGATTGGCCAGGTCTGCAATTAAAATTTATTTCAATCACAATCTATGAGGAAAACAAACTGTTACTGGCGCTTACTTTGTAAAGAATTCTCGTGTGCCTTCGTAGCCGCCGAAAAAACAGAAATAACCAGGAATTTCGCGCACGAAAGTCGATGTAAGGCCACGGAAAAATCCTAATATGCCTAAAAATAGAATCAAAGTCAATGAGTTAGTAAGATAGCACTCGATGTGATTGAGTTTCCATCTGGGCAAGTAATGCTGGAATATAATTCACACAAGCTTCTTTCAGATACTTGCCATAAGTTGGCATTGGCATTTAAGTGGACCGATAAGATTTGTATACCAGCCAAACGGGTAATACATTACAAGTGAACGCATGCCTCTTTCGCCTAGTTTCGAAACACAAAATTATCAACATCAAATGGCGTGCTGCTTATCAGTCAAAAGGTATTGCCAGCATGTTTATGTAGAATATTCGACAGTAGTTGGGAAGCACGCAGCAGTATCGATATGCCGCAAATTAACATATATTCAAAGCGAACATATGTTCAAAGCGAAAAGAAAGAAGTTCAGTTAGGCCCGAAACTGTATTAAGCTGTTATTAGAATAATTGGGGTAAATTGATTGTAGATCTATTGGAGACTGTAGTGGCAAGCACTTGCTCTCTCATCACTTTGCTCAAGAACTAGATACATAGTTACTTATCTCCCAATTTTGCGTATTGAGTTGTATTTGGCACAACCTTATATATAAATGCAAATGTGCGTCGTTAAGCCTTAACCAATTTAATTCAAGTTGAGTTTTCAGCATCCGCCAATACTTACCGTCTTTTTTGTAAATTTGTTTTGTCAATTTCCATGGGGTTATATGCTTCGCCCCTGGCTGCTTTTCAGTTTTAGATTGCTCACTCGCCTATTAATTGAAAGTAAGAAAGCAACTCGTTTAGAAAACATTTGTATCAATGTATAAGTCGCCCACAAATCAAATCCATTAAATCAACTACAAGGACGGAAGGTAATTGTATGATTTGCCCTAACTCTGGTGTGAAATTTACATCTTGAAAACTACAAAAAACTGGACCAATCGATTCGGCTTGTGAGTGGCTTACGCGCATAGTCAACATTAATTTTACCTCGCGCATTGCCTGCAATTTGCATTTGACCAGCTCCGTTGGACATAGCGTAAAAGTGGAGAAGACTGCCGCCATAGCACCGGCGCTGGCATTTTCCCACATGGACAAATCTTTTACTTGTTTGATGTCCGCTAGGTAAGCGACCACGTGCTGGCAGGCGCCATAGGCGGCAAACAGCACCGAATTCTCCGCTACATTGGCTACTATCGCTGGTATAGTGCCGGCGTAAAGGCCATGAACTATGCCGTCCTTGCGGTATGTCTGCATAAAGCAATGGAACACGTTCTTGTAGAGAGCGGGAAATGTTTGTTGTTTGACTTTGACGGTATCCAATGGTTGCGACACATATACCTGTGTCATTCCACCTGTGAATGCAACAAAAGTAATGGCAATTATTCAATCGGTCGAGGATGTAGGAAGTCTTTTCATAGTCTAGTATGTATGACAAAACGTTCACGCTGTAATATACCAAAAGGTATAGGAGAGAGACGTTTCCCTCTATCGCAAGAAATTATGTTAATGAAGCAGGCTAAGACATCTATGTAGATCTTTAATAGGTCAGCATCAAAAAACGGGAACTAAAACATGACGTTTGAGGTACACGACGTTTTCACGTATTTATCATTTGGGAATATGTGATGTGTATGCTTGTTTAATTGATTATGAGATGGACCTGCGAAAAACATTTTAATCCGAAACTCATCTCCATGTCCAAACGCTAAAGCTTAAAGATCGCGCAATAAGATTATAACAATAATATACAATAACGAAACGCATGGCGTGCCCAGCAATTACGTCGTTGGTTAAAGCACTTGAAAAATAATTTTTCTGTAGTGGGTATTGTAAGTGAAATACCGAAGCCCAAGCTACGTATGTGCTGGTTGTTGCTGCGGCGGAGTAGCCGATTTCGAGCAAAACGTCGAAATTATAATTCCAAGAATGTTTTTTTTTTTGGTGCAAGTAATAAGGTGATAACACGGAACGAATTTATGCGAACTTGGCAATCAATTTCGGTGTTCATTAGAGATATTGCAAATATCTGCTGTTTATATAGTATATTTGGTACGACAGCTCACATGCTGGGCCGTGCCTACTGCAGCCATTCACAATGTGCGTCATCTATTAAGAATGAGTCGGAGGGCTCAAACAGGTTTTTTGCCGCTGCTGAACGGCCCTGAAATGCAGAGAGTGCAACAGCCCAGAGCTGATATGACAGCAGCCGGCACATGCCTTTAACTTTCGTAGTTTTCATTCATTCATGGATCGCTTCGCTATCTGCCTCTTCCATCACACCGCTTACTACCCTTCCCACAACTTTGGATTTTCACACTATACTATCCCAATGCTTACCGATCGACCCAGCCACAAAGTCGATCACGCCTTTTCGGACTTTGTTGACCTTCTTCGGTTCGGGGGGCGGCGGCTCCGGCTGTGTAAACCACCAACCCATCTTTGTGAGAGTCTCAATTGTAGCGCTTAATGAAATCTAGTTAAGAAAACTGCAGCACTTCGTTCTGCACGCCGCGTGTAACGTTATAGCTTTTATTTTTTTGCCTGCACGGGCGCGAATGCTTTCAGGGTGTCGACTGCGAAACGTGCAAAACGCGTGAATGTGCCGCAACAGCGTTGCTTATTTACGAAATACGAATGCTGGACTGACTGTCGCGCCAGCCGTCGCTATGCAGTGAAGTTGCTTTAGCTGCCAACTGCCGCTGCGCTCGCCAGCGCTCGCGTTCTTGGTTGCCGGCCGCTCGGACGGCAGTCTCACTCTCATTGCCGACTGGCACAACTGACGTAACGCACTGCGGCGTGTGTGTTGCTGGGACTACGTTGACGATTGCTTCAAGTGTCCATCATTGGCATCTCGTCGACTAACGCAATTGTTATTGTGCCCAAAGCTACGCGCCTCCGCTTCGCTCAGTTGGCGGCGGGAGCGGCTAGCATCGTGTCAGCGGTTGTTGTGCGGAGCGCGCGAGAAAGTGGAATTTTCTATCACTGATAAGAAGGCGATAAGACAAGCTCGGCCGCTGCGGACTGATAAGCGGCCACAATAAGTCGTTCACTTTGCTGATTTTAAAATTTTTTGTACGTGAATTTTTAGCAGATTTGGCAGTGACTCGGCGGTGACAACAATTGAAATTCATAAACAAAACTGAAAAAATGTAATCGGAAAAAACACTCAATGAATTCGTTCTTCGTATTTGACTGTTTGAGTTTGGCGTTTCCGAATCGGCCAGTAAACGGCCTTGTCAACAAAGCGTTTCCCTAGAAAAATCGATTGCACGATATCGATCACTGACTGAAGGCCGATACATTCCATGTTACAAATATACGAAATTTTGTATTTATGACGTTCCTCCTTCTCGTAAAATGCTGATTTCTCAATGCCTTTCAATTAAATATTAAATTTATGTTAGGATCTAATGGTTTTAAGAACTCTTTGAGGAGAAAATAAAACATAATTTTTTTGTATTATAATTGTTGATTTTTGTCTGTTGTGACAGCTTTCAGATTGACTTCTTTTTGATAAAAGAAAGTGGATTTTCTCTTAATAGTATGGTAGCACAATTTCATAGATAAACGTCAAAAACACGATTAATGTAACGTTAACCCATTAAAGCCGGGTACCAGTTCCGCCCATACGATTTGGATAAAATTTCATACACGACCTGGAATTGACCCAAAATGATCAGAAATTTCAGCTTTCTATCTCTGCACGTTGCTGACATATTCATTGGGTATTTTGTACCCATTAGGCAGCAATGGTAGCTTGTTTCCATACTTTTTAAAGTGATCAGCAAAACACGTGAACAAAAGATGTATTGTTTACAGGTGAGTTAGGAGGCAGATTTTTGTGAGGTTCTAGGGCCACTACGTTTCGCCACATTTTCCACCTCCGAAAAATTCACAATTTTTGGAGTCTGGTAACTCTAGTTAAATGACGGAATTTTAGGGTGACCTCCACTAGACTAATACTACGTTTACACAGCGAGATTAACTCATCGCGATTAAGTTAATCTCGTTGCCCGTTTACATAGAGATTAACTTGAATAAGATTAATCCAACACACAAACCTTTTCGCGCAACATGCCCTTCGCCAACAAGGAAACGCATTATTCCTTGCAATGATTAATCCAACACACAAACCTTTTCGCGCTACAATTAATTTGTTTGTTTATTTTTGCATGACTTCGCTTAGTGATGATACAAAAATAATCGATTTCAGCCAAATTTGCAGAGTTGCATTGGGTAAATACGAGATTACTTTGTGAGATTAACTTTTAATCGCCCTTTTTGCGAGGTTAACTTTGTATGGGTAATCGCGCATTTTGATACGAGATTAACGACTTAATCGCGCAAATCGAGATAATCTCGTCGGTGTAAACGTAGTATAAGGTAGTTCCATCTTTACCCCAACCATCCCTATCAATGATTTTGAGATATCTCTACCACGAACTTTTCTGAGATTTTTTAAAAAGTCAGTTTTCATGGGTAAAATTTTACCCATTAGGCAGCAATTGGTTAATGCGTTACATGGTATCTGAGAAGAAGCATTGGAACTCCTTTCATTTTTTATTGAATCATGGATGCATTTTTTGCTAATCGGTGTTCGTTGCTAACGGTAGTTATAAAGTAACTGGTGTTTTCAATGGAGCAAATCGATTGATTCTCACATATTAACAATAGAGCAGTGCTGGGTTGTGTTGCCTGATTAATCATTTTTGCCACGAAAGAGAGGGGGAGAAGTGGAGTGGCTAAATCAATTAGTTTAACTATTTCATATTTTAGTATTTGTTGAAATTAGCATTGTCATGTGACTTGATGCTAGAGTAATAAAACAAAAGTCATAAATAAAAAGTAGAACTTTTCTACTTCAACGGGAAAGTTTCATTTGGAAATGTGGATTTTTATTTGGTTTTTCAAAAATCATATTCATGTCATTATTAATCAACAACGATACAACCTTTCTATAAAACCTGCTAGCAATGGTACTTCCGACATTCGAAAGATACTATCGATTTCTTTGGGCTTTCGAATGCAATGAAAATGGCGAGTCATAATTTTACTCATAATTTTTATTTTTCCATATGTATTTATGTATGTATATTATTGTTTGTATATAATGTATTAAATATAATAGTTATATATATCATATATTTTTATATATTAAGTAATTTACACGAAATGCTAACCATAAGATGTACTTTTTCAATTTAATGTATTTCTTATGCATTCATTGGTTTATTTATATTTTGCAGTATGTGTTTTGTTGGGGCAAGAGGGTTTCATTACATACAAAAACATCGAATGTTAGCGATTTTAACTGTCGATCAGCCTCACATTCCACACATTCATTCATGCTGACATGTTTGACAGACTTCACCGGAAATGTGGGCAATTTCGTGCGCTATTTTCTCCTTTGCCACCTCTTCGTTTGGGTTCTAGCAAAATGTAACTATGCATTTGGTTTACAGTTAGCTATTATTAGCTTAAATGTTGTCTTCCTGATTTCTAGCTTCATCTTTTCTTTTTCGTTTTCTTCTTCTTCTAATCTTAGCCTGCTGCACTACGCTTAATGTACGTCTATGCCAATTCATTTTACATAAATATCTGCACTGAACAATTGCGCCAACGACGACAATTTTTGTAAGTGTTGTTGCCATGCGGGATTTGTTTATGCTTAGATGAGCGAACGTAAATCAACTAGCAAGGCGTTTAGTCAATTTGAAACTATTGAAATAATTTTGATTTTGAGCTTAAGACGACGTGATTACACGGTAATAGGTAAATAGAAACGAATTCTGTACATTGTTGAGGCCAGTCGACTGGCAAGAAACGTGGGGGCGAGGCGGGGCGCGTGCGAACTGTGCTTGCCACGTGAGTATGTTGCATGTTGCTTGCTGCTTAGTTGCGGTGAATATTAAGTTGTAGGGTTTTTGTACTCGTATTCTTATTTGCAATACACAGTTATACAGGGTGTAAAAATAGCGATTGATCTGTGTGACCGAAAATTCGCTCGCGGCAAATTTTGCTGCTTGCTGTTTCCTGTTTGTTTGTTTTTTTGTTTAGCTTTTTTGGTTGTAGTTGTATGCAATTAGATGTTACAGTTACTATGTATTTTGATGTTTCCCCTCGGCAGATGTTTGAATATTATTTAACTACGATTTTCTGATTTTTGTAGTGTGTTTCAGTTATTCTATTTCTTCAATTTTGTCTAGCGAAAGTCAATTTTCGCTAACGGTGAATTTTGGTTTAGTTTTTAATTTATTCTTGGTGGGCGTTGGAGTTATGAAGCAGCCATTTTACTCCCACTACGAGTTTCTCTTGCGGTCTATACATGCTATGTCATATACTGTGTGTTTATAGTAAATTTGGTTATGTTTACTAATGTTGCGGCAACATGTCCTTAAGACGGTGTAGCTCGCATACCACGTTATTAATTTTAAACCACTAGTAGGTATGTAGCTATTTTCATTGAATATTTTTAATTACAGTTTGTTTATGCTTATTTAATTTTTAATCATTTATTTTTTATTTATTCATTGATTTTCATCATCATCATTATGTTCTTTTTATTTAATTTCTAATTTATTTTTTTATAGTAATATATTATTTATTTTTTTCAAGTTGGTTTACTTCTGTGTTTCGTTTAGTGTCTCTAGTTTATATAACAGTTTGACTTCATATATATTCATATATATTGGCACATGTTTATCATTAAACTAATTTACTGTTGAATTTTTACAAAAGTATTAAGAATTACATAGGGACATCGACATGAGTACAAATATGTGTTTGAGGAGAGGAACAAAACACATTCACTGATTGATAGTATACGAATTAGGAATTGAACTAAATATTTAAGTAAGTATCATTTACGAAATGTACACATATCCATTTGTAATTCGAAGAAAAACATTAATGCTTAATACATGTTAAGTTTTAGCGTGTAACCTTGTGTGTGTGTGTGCGTGTCTTTATAGATGTTTGCTTGTAATATACTGAATTCCATAAGGAGTAGTTAAATCATTTATAATTAGTAGTAGTTGTAGCAATTCTAATGTGTTCCTTTCCGTGTGAAATAAGTTCTACTTCCATGCTTAAATGAATCTTAGGCAATTCGAATGTTTGTGCATTCGCATTTCTGTATTTAATCTCTTCACAGCACGCCTAAGTTTTCCTAAAGCGAGGCCTAAACGCCGCTCGCAGCTTAGATTTAGTGGGCCAACCGGCGAAACCAAATGTCAGCATACCATGCGGCCAGTGGCGGTTCCCATTTTGTCTCTGCTTGCTCGCTTCAAAGCCCCTGCAAACCGCATATGCTGGCCGCTCTCAACCCGCTCAACGCTCAAGTCGCCCGCTCCTTCAGGTAAATATTCCCGTCGGGAGCTCACTCTTTCCCCTCGCGCCTTAGTAGTATGCCGGGAATGGGTGATAGTTCGAGGGATTGGAAGCGTGATGATTTGCAGTTGGCAGCACCGGCGGTCTCACGCCAGGGTGGTAGTTGCCCGAAGCCACTTGGTGGTAGGCGCCAAAGCCGCGCGCCATGTGCCGATTCTGCGCCGTCTCGCCCAACAGGCGCGTCTGGTCCGAGCCCAGCAGCCGATTATTTTGCTCCATAAGCAGATGCGCGGTGGGATCGACGAGCAGCCGGTGCTGATCAGCAGCCGCCGCATTGGAAGCGGCCAGAATGCGGTGCTGCTCCACTGTGGAGAGCAGTCGATGGTGCTCGAGGCTTTCGCGGCTCTGATGCTGCATTTGCGACGACAGGAATGAGCGATTGTTGCCCACGGACATGTTGGTGTTGGGCGTCAGGTCCAGCGACGCCATGCGCATGATATCGTGGTGCGGATGATTGTAGGGCAGCTGGGGCGGCGACGGCACCACATAGTTGGCGGTCCGACTCAGATCTACGGAGGTGGCCTGGTCGTGCTCCTGCTCGCCCAACTGGTCGGGCAGCATGTTGTGCATGGCCGACTGGTGCTGCTGCATGGCCAGCTGGCTGGAGTGCTCCTGCTGTTGCTGGTGCTGTGCCGCCACGGCTGCAGCGGCTGCGGCCGCCGAGCTGTGGTGCTGCTGCTGCTGCGCTTGCGATTGCTGGTTCTGCTCACGCTCAGAGAGTATGTCGTAGATATGGTGGTGGTAGCGGCCAATGCCGGCTATGTTGGAGCTGGCGCTGCTGGGCAGCTGGAAGTTGTGGTGGTAGTTGGAGGTGTTCACGCTGGAGCGCGACGACATGTCGAGGCCCTGCAGGTCGGACATGTCGCTGGCCGTGGGAGCGGCGGCGGCGTTGCTATTGCCGCCGCGGTACTCGGCCGGCGAGTCAATGTCCTGGCTGTTGTACTTCAGGTTGGCGGCATTGGCCATGCTCTCGTACTTGGTGTACATGAGGTCCATTTGCGACTGCGAGAACTTCATGCGCATGTCCTGGCCGGAGCTGTGGCAAAGTGATCGCAACAAGTTAATGCCGTGCGGCGAAAGAGCTTTTGCGTACTTACCTGTTTTGCGGGATGATGCTGTTCTCGTCGTCGCTGGACAGGTGATTATGCCCGGAGATGTTCTGCCGCCGGTCGTTGTCCTGCTCGGCGCGCTTATGTCGCATCATGTCGCCGTTGAAGTTGTAGCGTGGTATGGATGGTGAAGACGCCGGCGAAATGAGCTCGTGCTCCGGGTAGCTGCTGCCCACGCTGGATGCAGTGCGTCGTTGCGTCTGCATGTTCGGCAGCGGCGATGAGGCTGATATGTTGTTCGTGGTGCTGTTGCCACCACCGCTGTTGCCACTGCTGTTGCTACTTGCCGTGCCCGGGCCGCCGGGCGTTCCATTGGAGCCGGTGGCACTCGCGCCGAACATGCCGTAGTCGCGACCCGGCGAGATGGGTTGCGGCGACGGTGGTGTGCGGTGATGCGCGGCGGAGAAGCCGTCCGAATCGGCGGCGCTGCCGCTGAGGTGCTGTGGCCGCGGCGTGGAGCCGGCATCGACGTCGACGTCGTTGTTTTGGTTGCTCTGCGGATTGGTCGGAGTGGATGCGTTCGGCGATATGTTGCAGGAGTTCATGTTGTTGCCTGAGTTCGGGAACATTGGCAGTGGTGGAATCTGCATGGGGAAGTTGCTAAGATTCTTCATCATTTTGAGCTCGTTTTCCAAGTTATCCATCGGGTTGATTGGATGATTGGCAGCTGCGCTAGCAAAGCGATTCGACTCGGAGTCGACATGGGCACTCATTGGGCTGTCGGTGTTGATGTTGTTGTCGTTGGGTACCTAAACAAAAGTTTTAAAAAAGGAAAAGGAATTATTTCAGTTATAAAATAATCATTTCAATTTTTCTCGCTCGGTCCACTATGCACCCACCTTCAGATCATTGCTCTCCGTGTCAATCATGTTGCCCACCGAATTCAATGCCGCCTCCACCAGCATGCTCGCCGAGGTGGAGGCGCTGCTACCGGCTCCAGTCAGTCTTGCGTTTGCGTTATTGTAGAATGAGCTCATGAACGCCTGCGGATGCGTCAGCGAGTTCATTTGCATTTGTGCATCGTCGGTCTGGTGGCTGGGCGTGCTGCCAGCGCCGTCAATGCCGCCCGCACCGGTGCCCTGGCCAGCGTTCACTGCTGCAGCCGCCACGTTCGCTGCCGCATTGGCGGCGCTGTTGTGATGGTATTGAGCCATCTGCGCACCGGCGTTGTTGTTGTTCGATTCGACCACGTCCAAGAATGAGGAGTTTTCGTCCTCCTCGCGGCTAGTGTTATGATGCGTGTGATTGGCGCTGGCCGAATTCATAAGCCGCGCCAAGAAATCTCGGTTATGACCAATCAGCTTGCTGGCGTCCTCCATAGCACCCGGCGGCACAGCGAAGCCCTGTAATCCCATATCGCTGGCGCCAGCGTTGCTAGCCATGCCGCAAGCAGCGGCCGCCGCTGGCACACCCATCCCTGCGCCGGTCACGTCACCGCCACCGCCCATGGCGCAGCGGTCCACCGAGGCACAATCGCGCGCCAAGTGTCGGTCATCGTCGCTAATCCACTTCTTGCTGCCTTTGCTCACAACCAAATTCTGTCCCAGCTGGTTCATGTTTGCATGATGGCGGTAACTGTTATTGTCGTGCTGCTCTCCGTGTTGCCCGCCATGGTGCTCATCCGGCCCGTTGTCGTCATCGTCCTCCTCATCGTCGTCCTCGTCGTTAACCATGCCCGTCGCATGGCCGCCCATGCCCGTCGCATGGCCGCCCATGCCCATGTGATGCTGCGGATTGAGGCCTGGCATCATGTGCATCTTGCTCGGATCGTCGGCGCCACCGCCGGCCATCGCAGACACGGCCGCAGCGGCAGCGACCACCTGTTGCACCTGCTGCTGCGCAGTCAAGCGCTGCGCCGTGGTAGTCAAGAACGATTCCACAAGGCTTAGCTGGGCGTTCTGTTTCCGCCGCACTTGCTCCATGCGCTCCTCCTCGTCGTCCTCCTCGGCGGCCATCATGTTGGCAGTGGGTGGCTCTTTCTTTTTCTTGCGTTTGCGACTGCCAACCACCTTCTCGCCGAATATGCTGGAGATCTTCGAAGAGAGCAGCGACAGGTTGGGCTCGTTGCGGCACAGATCCTTGATGGATTTGCCTGACTTCTTGATGGCCTCGAAAATGTTGTCATCCGAGAACTCGGTGTCGCTCTGCATGCTCGAACTCAGCATCGAGTTCTGATCCTCCAGGCTCTTGCGACGGCGCCGCGGTGCTTGTTCTGCGGATGAAATGAAGCAATTGCAAATGAGATGCGATATTAAAAGGCCGGCCAGCAACGCACCCAGAAAGTCGACCTTCATGCCGCCCGAATAGGCGTCGAAGGTGTAGGCCACGCTCCGCTCGATCTTGGGCATTTGCTCCTGCGTGTAGTTGTGCACCTTCTTGTAGTGGAACTGAAGACATTGCTTTGTGGTGAATGCAGCATTGCACTCCTGCTCGGCGCACCTGCAGATACAAAGAGTTATTCGGCGCGTGATTACAATCAGGATTCGGGTGGAGAAGCGACAAGGCAGCTTATGAGCGCAACGCGTTCATATGCAAGGACACATACTTAAAGGGCCTGACACCGGAATGTGTCAGCATGTGTATCTTCAGATTGCTGCGATTCTGGAAGAGCTTCTGACATCGCGGACAACTGACCACTGTCGAGTTGCGACTGTGCACCTCCTTGGAGTGGCGCTGCAGTGCTGCTCGTGATCCTAGAAGTTTTGAACATAATTTACACTGAAAATCTCGTAAAACTTCAGCCATATCTAAAATGAAATTTATGAAGAAAATGAAATTTCGGATTGTGGTGATTTGGAAAATGATAAACGAAACGAAAACAACGAAAATGCTGGTACAGAAGCGTTATGTATTGCATGAATATTAGTTTGGTTAGTTGGTAGCTACGAGCACATTGGTTAGTAGGCTAAGTAAATACGTTAACATACTTTACAGTCGCACTATAGTAGATATGGTTTTTCTATTAAAATACAAACGAAAATATTTCAATTAGATATTTTTAATAATTAGCTTTACTAATTAACTGACACTAAGTCGAGCGCGATCCAATGGAAAGGTACAGAGATACATTCTCGAACTGTCTTTTCAACGCCGCTGAGAAGTAGTTAGTGCTGACGATAAAATCCGTATTGGTTTGGCTTCAAGTCTGCTATGAAGCCAATGTAATTCATCACAGTAGAAGAGATACAAAATTGAACCAGTATAACAGCTTGGAGATGGCAAGCTTTAGGAAATTCAACAATGTTGCGTAATAAAGAGTTGTAATTTAATTAATTGACTGGCACGACAGCCCCCTTACGCGAGACTAAGGCCTAGCTTCCCGCAACCACCCGTGTTGTGCGTGTGAATTTGTACGCGGGTGGAAGGGACCTACAGTTTTTATGCCGGTTCCGAACGAGCTTTTTCATAAACAATTTTTACTCTCAGAGGTTTGCCATTTCCAGCTGAGAGGACAGCCATCGAAAGAGAAAACGAGTTTTCCCGTTATTTTTTTTAGGTGTTATTACAGGCAGTATTTGAACCTGAGGTTGCTGCCTTCGACTCGCGGTCCAACGCACTAACCAACTGAGCCACGGCGGCTGTAAAGAGTTGTACAACTTTTAAAAAGACCAGCCACAAATCGACGAATGAAAACCAAAGTGATAGGCAATCGAATATTCAAATTGCTCCTATAAAATTATGCTGATTTACAGCTAAATATCAGTTGGAAACACCAATATGCCAGAAGCATGTTAAGGAATTTGAATATGTTTTAAGAATATAACATTTTTTTACTCGAATCATAACTGGCTTGAGAAATTTACCGATTAGTGTTACTTATCTTGACTATTTTTGTGTAAGTCAAGTCAACCAATAAAATCAATGCAGCACAAGTAAAATGTTTAATTATTTCTTCAAGAAAGCGGCGGTCAAAGTTTTGACGGTCACTGCAGGGGATTTACAGGAGCAGCGAGGCAGGTGGCTGCGATTGCGAAACTGAGGTCTGAACTGAAATATTTACTCCCTAAAAGTTGCTGCCAAATCCAGTCATCGTCTAGTGATCAAATGAGTTAATGATATGGAACTAAATCATTAGAGAAAAATGTCTTCCAATTGGTGAACCAAATGCAAAAATGACTCAAATGGCTTATTCAACTGAAAAAGCGAAAAGTGATGCAATATGTTAGTAGGTACTTAAACACGATATATATGTATAGGCGGTTTTGTGCAATGACTTTGCCACATGAGCACATCCTTCCACAAGCACAATTTATATGTACAGCGCGCTGGCGCGCACATGGCAACAAACTACATACGGGCAAGTATCTGCAGCTACACACATACAATTACAAGCGGCCTAAGTGGCGATCAGGTCGGCTCTTACCGCTGTGCATGCGCTTGATGTGAGCCTTAAGCTTTTGCGGTTGGCAGAACTTCCGGCCGCAGAAGTCGCACAGGGGGCGCGCGCGATTCGGATTCGCCGCGCAGCCGTAGGTGCGGTGCATCTCCAGATAGTTGAGTCGCAAAAAGAACTTGTTGCAGAACTGGCACTGGTAGGCGCCTTTGCCCTCATGCATCTCGGCCGCGTGCTTCATGATGTTGTCCTTGCCGAGCACCGCCTCGCCGCACACCTTGCAGTGGTACTTGCGAATGGTCAGACTCATCGAGGGGTCGTGGAATATGGAGCAGTGCGTGCGATAGTAGAGTGGGTGGTCGAACTTCAGGTTGCAGCCGCCGCAATCTGAAAACAAAGCACAATACAAAACAGTGTACAGCGTACGACGCGACGATGGCGTGCTGCAACTCACTTGTCTTCTCGGTGTGCTTCTTGCGCCACATTGTGTTGCAGTCGTCGCTCCAGTAGAGCAGCTCCATGCCGTTCTTTACCTCGCGACAAGTCACGAAGTATGCCTGCCGTTCGATCGACACCAGGTTTACGTTGCGCTCCTCGAAGGCCGGCGCCGGCCGAATGTAGCGAAGCCAATTCGATGTGTTCGGATTGTCGCAGGACAGCAGCTGTGACTTTTCCGCGCCCGCTTCGCAGATCTCGAAAATCCACTTCATGTCGCTGCCCTCGCGCACATCGCTGCTCCCCACCGGCTGCCCGATCAACGGCCCCAACTTGGTGAATGCTCGCACCTCGGTGCGCGCAAACACGCCCGTCACATTTGGCTCGACATTGTGCAGCTCGAACTCGGCCGGCACCGATGCCTCGGCAAAAGTTATCAGTGGCTTCGTCTCCAGCTCTGACATTTGCGACGTCTCGTCCATGTCCTCGTCGTCGTGGTCCTGCTTTGCCTGGCGCTGCGCGTGCGCTTTTAGCTTGGCCAGCGCCTCTAAATTTTTGCGCTCGATCCACTCGGCCAGGTCAACGGCATCGGTTATGGTGCCGATCGCATTGCGCAGCGGGCACACCTTGTAGTCGTGCGTGATGGAGCACTCGCGGCACGACTGCTGCGAACGAAAGGCGATGTCGTGCTCATCCTCCTCCTCCACGAAGTTCTGCTCGTTCTTCATTTCGCGCGCCATCGCCTCCTCGTCCATTTCCTCGTCGTCGTCATCGCCGTCCGTTTCGCCGTCGACCTCATCCTCCTCGTCGTCCGCGGGCGCACTCACAGTGGCCACCGTGCTGGGCGGCACCATGCTGGCCTTCGGAGCACGTTTGCTCTTCACGCGCACACGGAAGTTGCTGCTCTGCGACACATTGCTGGCCTCGGCAATGATATCGGTGGCTGCGGCAGCCGCGACATTGGCTACTGTCGCCGCTGCCGCTGCGCCGGAAGTGCCAGCAGTAGCAACATCTGTTTCTTCGTCGTCCTCTTCGTCGCTTGGCTGTGCAAAGCCGTCGCCGCGCTTCTTCAGGCACAGTGCATTCGGATGCGCCTCCTTCGAAGCGGACTTCTCCTCCAGTTCGCTTTTAATTTTCTCGGCGATGCGACAATCGAGCACTTCCGGCAACGTGTCGCTGTTGCTGCCGCCGGATGCCTTCATTTTCTGGTCGTGCTTCTTCGCTTTTACGGCGAAATTTGAAAAGTCCTTCATTTTCGGAAAGCCGTTAAGCGCGTCGCTGAACTGAACGCGCTTTTTGGACTTTTTGCGCGCCGGGCCAGGCGGAGGCGGCGGCGCATCGCTGATGTTGTCGGTTTGGGTGTTGCTGAACTCCTTCACGCTGAGATTGGGCTCGAGTTTGAAGTTGCTGGCGAAACTTTTCGTGGGCGTATTTGATGCAGAAAGTGGCGGCAAGCTACCAGGAGGAGTAATACAAATGGCAATGTTTAATGCAAATTATTCGATATAAAAAAATAGTTGATTATTAATAGTTAATTATTAGTTTTATTGCGGTTTGTATGTTTAGTCATGAAATATGTATAAATAAAAGAGTGTAAGAGCAAACAGTGGTTGAACCTGAAGATCCCAGGGTCCAAAATCTTGTCTATTGGTATAATATCTATTTTTAAGATCAGACAATATGGATTCGTAGAACATTCATTGAATTTCGATCGACGATCTTTGCGATTGAATGAAACAAAAGCGGAAAATGGAAGCGGAACCAAAGAGATAATAACTAAAGTGCAAGCACTCGTGCAGCTTGTATGTGCTACATTATGTGCACATACATACATACTATGCTATGCATATGCACTATGCATACTGCAGCCGCCGTGGCTCAGTTGGTTAGTGCGTTGGACCGCGAGTCGCAGGCAGCAACCTCAGGTTCAAATACTGCCTGTAATAACACCTAAAAAAAATAACGGGAAAACTCGTTTTCTCTTTCGGTGGCTGTCCTCTCAGCTGGAAATGGCAAACCTCTGAGAGTAAAAATTGCTTATGAAAAAGCTCCCAACCTGCCGTTCGGAACCGGCATTAAACTGTAGGTCCCTTCAACCCGCGTACAAATTCACACGCACAACACGGGTAGTTGCGGGAAGCTAGGCCTTAGTCTCGCGAAAGCGGGCTGTCGTGCCAGTCAATTATTATTATTAAAATTATTACATACATACTATATATGTATAACGTAAACGTTTCAGTCAAACCCTAACGAGATGTGCAGCTGCATCGCAACAGTGCGAAACGTGAATGGCGTTTAATTGATTTTCCTTATGGTTTCATTTCGGTGCAGTTGCAAGAACAGCAACAAAATACTGAAAAACAACAATAGAAGCAACAACAACAGCAACACCAGCAACAAGGACAACAGCAACAGCAGAACGACCACAACCAAATGCCGCGTCGAGCAGCGCCGCCGCCGCAGCCACAGCGCAACAGCAGCAGCCGTAGCAGCCGTGGCCGCAGTAGTCGCAACTTATGGGCAATGCCAAGATAGCAAACGCCGTGTGGCTGGCGCAGCGTGCAATTGTGCTGCGTCGCGTCGCGCTGGTGCGTATGTGGCGGCCCCCGCCATTGCCCACTGCAACAACAACGCCAAAGAGTAATAGCAACACTAGCCGACACACACACGACAGGAAGAGCCGCGAGTAGGCGGAGTGGGGCCACTGGCGCACAGAAAGGGGCCCTAAGTGCAGGATTAAGCGCGCTGCAGTGTGCCCGATGCGAAACGTTGCCGTTGTCGTAGCCGCTGTTGCTGCAATCGCATGGTCGACTATTACGTTTTCGTTATTGTTGTTGTTTTTGTAGCTGTTGTCTTTGTTGCGCTCGCTGTTGTGCACCGTTGAGTCGACTGCAACCTGCACCTGCGAATTGCAAATTGCACACACACGTAGCGACGCCGTAGCGGCGTTCGTACGGTTGGCTGCAGCGCGTTTGCATTTCCACAATTTCAAAACTCCCCAAATTTCGCTATTCTCAAATTATTGAGCTTGCCGATGTCGATGTGCGTGCACATACATACATACAGTCGTTGTGAGTGCAAGGTGGACAGGGCCGCACTTAGGCTCATAAAAAAGGGGGGGCGCCCATAAAAAAGGCACTGCCGCCATGAGGGCACAAGTCATTTATTGCAATTTATGTCCGTCTCGCGCCAGCTGACTGAATTTTTTCCACTTAAAACGCCAGCCAAATGCCGCGGGCCGCTCTGAACAAAACTATGAAAACCTACGCTCAGCTTTTGCCACGTAAACGCCGCACGTCTCGCGACGGTGCCGTGCCCTGCCCTGCACTTCAGTCTGCCTCACTTTCCTTATTTTTCTTTTTGTGTTTTTGTTTCCGCTTCCGCTGACATGGCATCAACACACACATGCCAATGCGCACACATGCACACCGACATCCATACAAACAGACACGAACGCGCAGCATGCAATACGCGGCTTGAGGTGCATATTGCGCGGCCAACGCATGAGCGGCGAGGTTTTTTTGACGAGCCGCTCGCTCGCGCATGAAACGCTTTTTCATGTTTTCCTTTGTTGTGCGCTTGTTTTATTGCGAGCGCAACGATAAACCGCACAGAAATAATAAGTGCGAATACTGCAATCATTATTATGCACATAAACAGCAGCCGTTTGCATCAGCTCTATAAACTGCGGCGAAATAATGAACATCCACAAGGACAACCAGTGCGGCAGCCATTGATTAAGAGACGTTGCCACCTGCAGTTTTTAATTCAGCAAAAATCATTCTTAGGTGTAGGGTCTTGAGTCCATTCAAACAGTAAAAACTATTATAAATCCATATAAATATTGTTACGAAAATACCAGTTCTAGTGGGCTAGTACGAATCACTGGATTGTGCAATTTGAAATAAACAAACACACTTAGTTAATCGAACGCAGTCAATAAAAACCAACAGTCACTTTATTTTACAGATTTACAATTCACTGTCTTTACACTTAAATATTCGCTCAATTATTCCGCGTGGCAACTCCGCTAGTCAAAATCAGACTGACTCGTTGCGCCGCACCCGGCTGCCTTTTATACCTGTCCGGCCATCGCGCAGATCGTTCCCGCACATTCTGGAGTGGACTGAAGGTTTCCATGCCGATCGCGACCATCATTGCCAGGTTAGACTAGAAGTTTCCATCATTGCCAGGTTGGACTAGAAGTTTCCATCATTGCCAGGTTGGACTAAAAATTGCCATCATTGCCAGGTTGGCCTAAAAGTTTCCCTTATTATCGCGGCCGTCGTTGCCAGATTGAATTATAGCACGGCGCGTAGCGACAGGGTTGCTTTGCACAGCGACAGACTGTCTTATCGTTACACTGCCCACCACTTAGACTTGTTCGACCCGAACAAGTGCCGAGGTTCCGCTGTGATAAGGCGCCAGGCGCTCCAAATGGACTACCTTCAGCTTAGCGCCTTTATTGCTGCAACGTTGAATCCTGTAGACCACGTCGTTAATCCTAGTCACGACTTTGTAAGGTCCTTCCCATGACGTTTGCAGTTTCGGAGACAAACCTTTCCTCCGCTGCGGGTTGTAGAGCATTACCAGATCGCCTCCTTGGAACCCTGCTGAGTTGGCCCGCAGATCATATCGGGCTTTCGCCTTATCGCTGACGAGTTTGGTGCGGCTCCTTATGAACTGGTGAATTTCCTCCAGTTCCGCCCGCTTATTGACCACGTAGTCAGTCCTAGCGCCTCCCTTGGTGCTGACCACCCCGAACTTCAAGTCAGCGGGTAACCGCAACTCTGTGCCGAACACTGCTCGGGCCGGAGTGAGTGATGTCGTGTCGTGCGGGGCTGACCTATACGCCATCAGGAACAGGGGGATATGCGTGTCCCAATCCTTTTGATTCCTGCCTACCACCTTCCGCAGATATTCTTCCAGTGTCCGGTTAAAACGTTCCACCATGCCGTCGGACTGTGGGTGCAAAGGAGTGGTACGCGTTTTCTTTATCCCCAGCAGCTCACACACTTCCTTGAATACCGCAGACTCGAAATTCCGGCCTTGATCTGAGTGCAACTCCAACGGAACTCCGAACCTGGCTACCCAGTTGTTTACCAGCTTTTCCGAGATCGTAGTGGCCTCCTGGTTAGGAATAGGGTACACTTCGGGCCATTTGCTGAAGTAATCCATTACCACCAGCACATATTTGTTGCCTTGAGTGCTGACTGGGAATGGGCCAGCGACGTCCATAGCAATCCGCTCGAAGGGCGCTCCCACGTTGTACTGCTGCATGCGGCCCCGAGACTTTCTTGTCGGACCTTTCGCGGCTGCACATCGGTCACAGCTCTTAATCCATTCGGCTACAGATTCCTGGCATCCTACCCAGTAGAATCGTCTTTTTATCTTGGCGACGGTTTTGGTGATGCCCAGGTGCCCTCCACTGTAGTCGTTATGGTATGCCTCGATGACCTCGTTGATTCTGCATTTCGGCACTACCATTAGGGAGTTGCTGGTCCGACCATCCGCGCACTCCCATTCGCGATACAGGCATCCTTCCCTCAGCCGCAGACTTTCCCACTGCGCCCAGTAAGCCTTAGCGATCGGGCTTTCACCGGCCATCTCTCGCCAGTCCGGACGTGCGCCTTGCTCCTTGCCTTCGACAATTTTTGCAAGATCCGCATCCTCGCGCTGGTCCTTTTGTAGCCTCTCCGCAGACCACTCTTCCTCTGGCATAACGCTTACCAACCGGACGTCCACTATCTGTTCTTTGCTTTCGGCTCGCCAGCACTGCCTGCATTCGACTTTGCACGGACGGCGTGACAAGGCATCGGCATTTCCATGGCTACTGCCCTTGCGATGCTCTATCGTGTAGTCGTAGCTCTGCAGTCGCTCGATCCACCGCGCCAATTGCCCTTCAGGATCTTTAAAGTTCAGGAGCCATCTCAATGCCGCATGATCTGTGCGCAGGCGAAACCTTTGTCCATACAGATATTTGTGGAAGTGTTTTACGCAGTCCAATACCGCCAGCAGTTCTCTCCGCGTCACACAGTAGTTGCGTTCCGGTTTCGACAGAACCCTACTGTAGTATGCTATCACTTGTTCTTGGCCGTCTATTATCTGTGATAGCACACCGCCAATACTATGCCCGCTTGCATCCGTATCCAGCACAAACATCTCTCCAGGCACGGGGAAGGCCAGAATTGGAGCAGTGCACAGTTTTTCCTTCAGACGCACAAAAGCCTGCTCCTGCTCTTCGTTCCACTCGAAGGCTTGGCTCTTTTTCGTCAGTTTGTGCAAGCTGCTGGCTATGTTCGCGAATCCCGGAACAAATCGGCGGTAGTATGTGCACAGGCCCAGGAAGCTGCGGAGTTCGTGTAGATTGCGTGGCCGGGGCCACTCCTTCACCGCCGTGATTTTGCCTTCATCCGTATGTACTCCGCGGGCAGAAACCGTATGACCCAGATACTTGACCTCTTTTTGGAACAGCGAGCACTTCTTCGGGTTGAGTTTAAGCCCAGCTTTTTGTATCCGCTCGAATACCTCCTTTAGCTTTCCCAGGTGGTCGTCGAAGCTTTTACCCATCACGATTATGTCGTCGAGGTACACCAGGCACGTCCGCCAATGCAGCCCCTTTAGCACGCGTTCCATTAGCCGCTCGAATGTTGCTGGTGCGTTGCAGAGTCCAAACGGCATGACGGTGAACTGCCACAAACCATCGCCCACACTGAAAGCCGTCTTCTCCTTGTCCTTGTCTGCAAGCTCTACCTGCCAATAGCCGCTGCGTAAGTCGAGCGTGGAGAACCACTGTGTGCCTGACAGCGTGTCCAGGGTGTCATCGATCCGCGGTAGTGGATAACTGTCCTTCTTGGTCACATCATTGAGCTTCCGGTAGTCCACACAAAACCGGGTACTGCCATCCTTTTTCTTGACTAGCACGACCGGCGAGCACCAGGGGCCCGAAGAAGGCTCTATGACCTTTTCTTTCCGCATGTTTTCGATCAAGTTTGTGACCTCTTCCCTCTTGGCCAGAGGAACTCGTCTTGGCGGTTGGCGAATCGGTTTTGCACTTCCGGTGTCGATGTTGTGCTTCACTATGGCTGTTCTTCCGCCTGCCTCTGCCGCAAATATTGCCCCATAGTGCTGCAGGAGTGACCTCGCCTTCTGTTTCTGCTTGGCCGTCAACTCGCTGCTCCACTGGTTCTCCTGCGGTATGGCGTCCATATTAAAACCGCTCTTCTTATTATCTCCCGGCGGGCTACTCTCGCAATTGACCACTGCTACAGCTTCCTTACAGTCGCCAATTACCTCACCTTTCCCGACATATCTGGGTACATTCAGGGGGTTCAGTATTCGGACCGGTATTCTGCCATTCCTAGGTTCCACTAATGTACGTCCGATGATGATGTTGTCGTGTCCTTGTTTCGGTGCTTCTACAACCCACAGCCGACTCGTCCCATCGTCCTCGTCCACCTTTGCCCACACAATCGCCTCAGAATTCGCTGGTATCCTCTGGTGTTGACACGATACAACCTTCCTTACCGCCACGCTTCGCTCATAGCCGGTGTGCAGCGGGAATTCAACGTTGGCATATCTCAGCACATGTTCTTTCAGGTCCAGCGTGAAACCGTGCCTAATCATGAAATCCACGCCGATAATCACGTCGTCCATTATATCCGCGACGATGAACTCATGTTCCAGGCTGCTGGTGCCGATAGTAATCGTTTTTGTAACTTTCCCTCTTACGGGCGCGCGCTCGCCAGTCGCAGTCCGCAGCTGTATGCCATGCAGCGGTTCCCAGTTCTTCAGCAGCTTCCTTTTTATGATCGAATATGACGCTCCAGTATCCAATGTCAACACGAACAGTTTCCCATCTATCCTTCCTTCAATTGTCAAGCTGCTGGGCTGTCGTTTCAGCTGTGAGACAAGGACGGTGGGGCGGCAGATTGTGGGGATCAGCTCACGCCCCTTTGGGCTGACCCGTTTTAGTTTAACGACTCGCCGTCCTCAGCCCTGCGCTTGTTGGCTGGGCCTCGATTATCAGTATTCCTCGCTTCAGGCGATTGCGATCGAGAACGGGAACGCCTCTCTCGTTGGCGGCAGTCTCGTGATATGTGGCCCTGCTTGCCACATACCCAGCATACAACTTTAGAGGAGACCACCCGTGGCCTGCGCGGCGGCTCAGAGCTTATTGCCTGGATCGCAATGTCGTTGTCCGGCTGGATCTGGCGTATCCTTGCAGGTGCATACCGAGTGCTTCCAATCCATGTCGCCTCGTATGTCATCGCGCCGGTCACCGTCTCCCTAAATGTCGGCTTGCCCATCATCAACGCACTGCGACGTGTCTCCGGATCATGAAGACCTTCGATAAATGCCTCAATCTTCATCCTCTCGAGATCATCAGCGCCGAAGGACGGGTAGGACAGCTGCACGAGCCGCTCAATGTCCGCTGCATATGTCTGCAGCGCCTCGTTGGATCTTTGCCTGCGGTTCTTCAGCTCACAGTAGTACAACGTTCTGTTGTGCTCGTCGCTGTATTTGGCTGCCAGCGCCCTTATGACGGTCTCGTACTCACTTCGTAAACATTCTGGAACGGATTTTATTACCTCAGCCGCAGCACCTTTAAGAGCCAGCGCCAATCTCCGACCTTTCCTTACATCGGTCCACTGATTTTCCAGAGCAGCCAGGTCGAATTGTAGCTTGAATGTGTCGAACGGCGTAGTCCCATCATAAGTAGGCACTTCTGCTCGGGTGGCAACACTTTCCGGAACCGGCGGCAACCATTCTCGCGGCTGTACCTCTCTAAGCCGCTCGTCCATTTTCCTGTTCATCGAGTCTTCCAGACTATCAACTCGTTTGTTCAGGGAATCATCAAGATCGTCGACTCGTTTATCCAAGTGCTCTACTCGCGTCTCCAAGTGCTCGACTTTCCCATTAATCCTGTCCGAGATTTCCTCCACTTTTTGCTCCAAGCGCGCAGAATTTTCCTGAAGCTTGCTAAACAAATCCCGATTTGCATTTTCAAGTTTTGCCGACATTTCCCGGTTCGTAGTTTCCAGTTTCGCTTCCATTTGCGCCGACATTTCGCGATTTTCACGGTTGGAAGTCTCGAACATGCCTTTAATTGCAACCATTAGCTGGCTCATGTCCATTGATTGTGGTGGCGCAGCCGCTGCAGCCGTACTTTGCATCGACGCAGCACCCGCAGGCGATTCCTCCACTTTGGCCGACGAATCTAGCTCCTGCGTCCCGAACTCGTGCGCAGTCCAATCGACGCCTCGTGCCTCACACGCCTCTCGCAAGCGCAGCTGCAACTCCACCTTTCCGCCAGCAGTCGGCAAATTCCAAGCAGCCAGCTCCTTTTTCAGCTGGTCCACCTTCAGTTGCTCGAGTTTAACCATGTCTGCGTTTTATAATTTTATTTAATAATTTTTTTTTTTTGTCCTTTATTTATTCAGTAGCACAATCCCACTTCTGACACCAAATGTTACGAAAATACCAGTTCTAGTGGGCTAGTACGAATCACTGGATTGTGCAATTTGAAATAAACAAACACACTTAGTTAATCGAACGCAGTCAATAAAAACCAACAGTCACTTTATTTTACAGATTTACAATTCACTGTCTTTACACTTAAATATTCGCTCAATTATTCCGCGTGGCAACTCCGCTAGTCAAAATCAGACTGACTCGTTGCGCCGCACCCGGCTGCCTTTTATACCTGTCCGGCCATCGCGCAGATCGTTCCCGCACATTCTGGAGTGGACTGAAGGTTTCCATGCCGATCGCGACCATCATTGCCAGGTTAGACTAGAAGTTTCCATCATTGCCAGGTTGGACTAGAAGTTTCCATCATTGCCAGGTTGGACTAAAAATTGCCATCATTGCCAGGTTGGCCTAAAAGTTTCCCTTATTATCGCGGCCGTCGTTGCCAGATTGAATTATAGCACGGCGCGTAGCGACAGGGTTGCTTTGCACAGCGACAGACTGTCTTATCGTTACAATATATACATATATATGAGTAACTTCAGTCTGGCTCCTCACAACCATTCGTGCAAGAGATCTATTGTTTTCTGGCGACTTTAACTCTTTCGACCGAGAATTTTACCCTGTGTCTCGATATTACTCTTTGGTATTTAAATCATGAAACACTTCCCTAAGAAGTGTGCACACGACATTTGAAGTCGTCACGCCTCTTTGTTAGAGTTCTAGAGCTAGTTTACTTTTGAACAATTTTAGCTTAAAACAAGTTAAATAAATTTTGTATCAATATTTTTTAATTACAGAAAAATTATTTAATATTTATGGAAAAATACAAAATTATCACTTTTTAAATTTGATTTAACCATTATTAAAGAAACAGGGTTTTGATCAAACGTGCCCAATTCGTAGACTTCAATTAGAACACAAACTTTCCCTGATATCGCTGCAAATTATTGGAAATTATTTTGGGGATAACAGTAAAATTTTTGTAATCTGCTTTGAATTAACTTCTAAAAATATTAATTTTTTGGTGCCCACTTAAATGAAACACATAAATCAATCAAAGCTTTTACTATAAGATGACAAATAGGTGAAGTTGCTCTCAGGCAACTTTGGGGTCGAAAGTGTTAAAAGCGAATTATGAAACTCTTCATAGGATCTTAACTCACTTACATCTTACTTACTTATCAAAAAGTACCCTATTTCTACTATTCAATTTAATTTTATTTGAGTGCTCATAAACAAACCACAATGGCAAGGATAAAGTAAGTAATAAATATATATTTATAGTATTGCAATATGGGTTAGGAGTTGCATTCTCGTATCAAGTGAAGAAATACAACTTGGCAAGTCTTAAATGCAAAAACACTTCTTATAATTGGGTTCATCGTAGAATCTAAAGCAATTTCGCTTGGCTACTTAATTCGTAGTCTTTTATGCGATACCAACTAGGTACCAGACTGTATTCTGGGACACGAAGCGATCTAGGAAATTATGTTTGTGGAATCTGTAAGGGCTCCTTCTAGCGAGCTGATCTGCTTATAGAATAATTATGCCCGAAAAGTGAGCGGAAGAGATTAAATCCTATTAGACTGCAAATTTAGTCTCACTTTTGGATTCGTTAGATGCCGATTTCCAAATTCGCGTGCCGGAGTGATTCAACTTACACACTCTTCATACCAAGTATTTAGTAAAATGTATGTAGGAGAAATAGGGGTATCACAGTTTGTAGCGCGGAATGTCAAACTATAATATTGGACTGATTGGCGGCTTTCGTGGTTCAGCGCGCACAATTTGCTGTCTGCTTGTTACTTACTTGGCGGGCCGCTCCGTGTCGTTATCGGCCAAGTTCAGTAGATAAGCCACAAACTCCACGTCGTTCTTGAACTGCAGCCGTGTACGCGTGTGCTCCCATTTCTCGGCGTTCTTGGTGCCGATGTAGATGTTTTTACTATAGTTCTGATGCCGATACTTCTTGCGGTCACTGTGGGCCGATGAAGTTGGGCCACCGCTGGTACTACCCGCAACACTGCCACCACCGCCAGCCGCACCAGTGCCACCGCCGTGTGTCGTTGCGGTGCTGTTGTTGCTCAAGCTGGCGCTGCTGCTACGCACCAACTCGTTGCAGTTGCTGCTGCCACCCAGTGCGCCGTCCAGCAGGCCAGCCACTGCACAGTTGCTATTCGTTTCGACAGCACTTGAAGCTGTTGCAGCGGCCGCAACAGTTCCACTGCCACTGCCACTGCCACCGACACCACCATTACCACTGCAACTACCAATGCCGCCAGCAGCAATTGCTCCACCTGCAGCGGCACCGTTACTGCTACTGCCCCCAGCGCCCAGAGCGCCCATTAGCAACGCATCAGCGTTGCTGCTGCCATTGCCTGCTACTGTTGCAACATTGCTACCCGCGGTGCAACGCATGTTATCGTTGCTATTGTTGCTGTTGTTGTTGCTGCTTCTGCTGCTGTTGCTGCTGCTGCTACTGCTGCTGTGGCTGTGGTTGCTGTGGCGGCTGTGGGACGCACCAGCCAGTGCAGCAACAACTGCGGCTGCCTCGTTGTGCGTCGCCTCAGTGGGGTCGCCACCGCCAGCTGACTGCATGCATGGGTCTGCAGTGTTGGCAGCACCGATGCCAATGCCGCTGCCAAGCGCCTCCTCCTCCTCGTCATCGTCGTCCTCGTCGTCATCATCCTCCTCCTCGTCCGCGCTGCCGTTGGGATTTTGCGAGTCGTTCGTGTTGCCACCGTTGCTGCAAGAGCTGCCCGAGTGATGGCGGCGATGGTGGCGATTGTTATTGTTGTTGCCAATGCCGTTGTTGCTGTTATTGTTAATAATGTTGTTGTTGTTGCTGGCGCTATTGTTGTGACTGTTGCTGTTGCTATTATTGTTGTTGTTGTTGTTGCTGCTGTTGTTTATGCTAGCACGGCTGAGAAAGGGCGGACGGGTCTGTATGTCGGAATTATCGGAGCTGTCATTGAAGTCGAACGCGCTAAAATCGGCGTTCGACTTGGACATCGCGTCGGCGTCGCGCGGCGCAGTCTGCGATACGCGATTGCCGTAGTTTCGATTGCTGATCGAACGAGCGGTAACCGGCGTAGCCGTAGTCCTCCACCAGTATATATTTTTGATTATTTCTTTTTATTTATTGTCGACACTCCACGAAAGGACCTGCTGCGCCTTCTACACCACAACTTTATTATCTATTTGTCTCAAGCACCCTAACCTCGAAACTCGGTTTCCTTCCGTTAGTCGCAACTACTTATTCGGCACTATCGCGTTGTATTTGCTCCGTTGCCGTCACCGCAATTTATTCGTGCGCCCATCAAGCGAAATTACACTCATGCCAAGTGGAAATATTTTGTGTTTTCTTATTTCATTGCGCCGCTTCCCGTCGACAACATCCCCCGAAGTTGCCGTTTTCCGCCATATCCTGCTGCCCCTAGCCCGTAACGGCGGCAGCACAGGAAGCTGTCGGTTGTTTTTCCTTCGATTTTTCTTTTGCACTTTTTATCGTTTTGAGAACTTTTTCTTTTCTTTCGCTGTCCGCTTGTGGCGTTGTGTGGTCGTCGCTGTCGGTGCTGTTTGCCGTTTCAGTATTTTTGTTTGCGATTCACTTGTTTTGCGTTACTTTTGCTTTTCGGCCGTCGCTCGCACACTCACTCACTGGCGCTCATTCGTTTCTGCTGCCACTCGCACTCGACTCGCGCACACGGAACACAGACGGGCGAGCGCAATTCTCATGTGGCATTGTGATTCCGAAATTTTTTCGCATTATTTCGCCTCGCCGTTGTTTTCCTTTTTGGTATATCTACACCCGCGATGTTTCGATCCGCAAACGCGGCGTGGCGCAGCGCGACGCGGCACGACACGGCACTGAGCGGCGTTGGGGCGCTGAGTTGCCTTCTCGCTGTGGCTGTGGCTGTGACTGTGACTGTCGCTCCGGCTGCGCCTGTGACTGTGCTAGCTTTTTCGGAACACTCCCTAAAAATGGTGGAGGCACCGTTGCCTGAACGAGGATCGCTTGCTGCCACTTCCACTTCCGCTTTCGTCTTATCCTCGATAAGCGCACTTATTCTATACGATTTTTCACTTTGTATTTAGCTGAAAATTTGCACACACTTTATTCCAAATCACTTTAACCGCCGAGTGCCTGCTCCAACGCCGACAGACTTTGGTTGCAGTGTAACCCGCCGTCGAGTCCCACGCCCATAAATCGCCCAATGCCGCACGGCCACTTTTCAGAAACCTCTCACCGTTTCCTACAACGCTTCAGCTAGGAATTTCACTGGCGGTCCGCTTTAGCGGTCAGCACGATTTTCACAAATTTAACGTCTGTGCGTACTGGAGTCGCAGCCGTTTCCGTTGTTCGCGTTGTCGAGAAAAATTTTCGCTACTTCTGTCGCCGCCGCTGCTGCCACCGTCCACCAAAGTCTTCACCACCGCCCCCACTCGAATTTCTCGAAAATGCCACCGCAACGGCTGATTTCTTTATTTCTACATCAGCCAGCGTGAGTTTTCTCACTTTTCCGCATAATTTTCTATAATTTTTACACAGACTCTCCACGATTTTTTCACCAAAAATTCTGCAATTTCTCCTTGGACCGTTTTCACTGTGGCTGAATTTTTTCTTTCGGTATTTCGTGTCATTCGCCGTTTTCGCAGTCGTCGGAATGAAAAACTTTTTTATTTATGTTGCCTGAAAGTTGCTGTCAGTGCGAAAGTTTATTTGCCCGCCTCTCCCACCCCGAGCCGCTCTTCCGCGGCTCGTCTGCTCAGCAGCGCGCCTGCCCCGTCCAGCGGCGACCGCCCGCACCGCCTTCGAGCGTTGCCACCATCCTTCGCCGCTGCCGTCGCCGCCGCCCGCGATTTCGCTGCCACTGCCGATTTACTGGCGGCCGTGGTAGTGGTGGCGCTATCGCTGTATTTGTTGTGGTGTGCGTGCGTGCAATTTCTTGCCCGTATCCTTGCGCCGTCGTCGTCAGTGTCCGTGTCGGTGTCGGTGTCGTCCTTTTGTGCTCTCGCTCTCGTGCATAACTTTTCCATGTATTGGTCATAAATCGAAGTTTGGTTTATGTAGCATCACAGGCGAATCGTTTCGTGCGTCGCTCCGCGGTGCCGCACCGCGCCGCGTCGCATCGCGTTCGCTGTCGTCGCCGCATTCGCTATTAGCTATTCGCCGTGGCTCGCTGCTCGCCGTCCGCCATTCGTGCTCGCTGCGCGTTCGCCTTCGCAGGATGCTTTACGGTTTGTTGTGCTTTAACGCTGCACTCGTGCCGCAGCCATAGCGGCCGCCACCGCCCACCGCCGTGCTCATGCCTTTGCCTACGGCATTGTTGGTGTTGGCGCTTTCGTGCTGCGTGCGCGAGTGTGTGTGCGGGAGAGCAATTCCACAGCACGAGCGCCTCCGTCTTGTTCGCGTGTGCCCGATGGGTGGTGGGACGGTTGGGTCTGCGTAGCATTGCTATATCCTACTCTAGCTTCCTTCGCTTTCTCGCTCGCGCCCCATTCGCTGCGACTGGGGTTTAGGTATGTCATTGCCTTGAGGGTGATTTTCCGATTTTCCGCACTCTCCTGCTCCAAAGGCACGAAGATTGGGCCAAAGCATGTAGCGCGATGATGTTTCATCGTGGCAAATTATGTCCTTTGAGCTTTCCTCTACTACAATTTGCCGTATTCTAGTACAATTTAACAGCGTATTTTGTCTAATTTGTCCTAAATAAATCATTAAAAACAGTTATGCATAGTATGGGATTTAGAAAGGCCGAACTAAAATTAAAAAATCGCGGTTAGTTGGAAACGTCCTTCGAACAACTTTTAAAAATGTCGAGATAGAAATATGTTTCTTAGTTTTTAACTGGCCGCAAGCTTTTTAAGGATAAGAAAAATGTTTTTTAAGAACCTTTTTTATCCAACCTTTATGAATATTTTTATCCATAATAATTAGTATTTTTTTTTTGTTTTTTGTCTGCTAAACAAACATAAGACCTGTCTGAAATTAACAGACAGTGAAATATGTAGATCTTCCATGGAGGATGACGAGACTTCCATACACCTGATCACTGAATGCCCGGCCTTAGTTCATGCAAGAAAGCAGGCACTAGGCAAGGAAATACTACAGACTACTCATCTGTCTGAAATTGATCTCGCAAGAATCAAAATGTTCTTTGAGAAAATAGGAGGAAATAGTCTCTTCCAGTACTGAACTACAAATAAATTTATTTACAACACAAGTATCACTTAGGAGCTAAATTTTTACGAAATCCAACTAATAAAATCATTTAGTTAGATTCGGCTGGGTCCAGCTGACCAGCTGACCATTGATTCGTTTTGTTAATAAGTCATTTCATAAGTCATTTGTCCACTAGAAAATCGTCACGTAGACAATAGTTAGGAGAGGTATTTAAAAGTTTTGCGGCATATCGTCAATGGAAAACGCTTTAGACTAAATTCCATTGAGCCATGACATTCGATTACATTCTAATTGGATAAACGTGCCGATAATCAGATATCGCCGATAATCAGATATGTAGATTAACCCTAATTTCCAGAATTTTAAAAGTAACGTAAACCCAGAAGTGAGACGTTCAGACTTATGTGAGCTAAATTACTGAAAACATTTGTTTAAAAAGTACAAAAACTGTCTAAAATGTTAAATTTATAAATGCAATATAATTCTTACATTTCAATAGAGGATTACATAAAATAATGGAATCGAAAATCTTTTGGATTTATCACCATTTGAAATCTTTAGTGAGACTGTGAGGTTCACTACTGGGAATTAGGGTTAATAGGGATAATGTGTAGGTTGCCGTACTGTTTCAACCCCATGCTTCGAATTTAACTTTTCTCAATACGTTTTTAATAAATAATTAATTTTTTAATTTAACAACAATTTATTTGTTAGTTATTAATTTGAAATCAGTTTAAAATTGGGGCATGCTCAACTTGTTGACATTTACTCGCTTATTTGTAACTAGTTCGATTTTCTTAATTTTGATGTCAGGTTTTCTAACTCGGATAATCGTTCAGCTGTATTTTCGTATTCCGTTTGACAGATAACATTTTGTTTAATTTTGCCGAAAACCTCCGACAGATGTCGTGTTGCCAGCGGAACTTATTCAGCTCCACAGAGAACACCTGCTGAAGAGCGAATTGCACCGCACAAAAATGAAAGAGTTGAATTTCTTTTGCGAGCAAACAAGGGGTGGAAGCAATAATCACATGCCACACATGGCAAGTCGATGCAAGAGGAGGTGTAGAGGGTGTGCAGGTACGTTACGACAGGGGGTTTGGCAGAGAGAAGTATTGTTTGAATGTGGTTTTAACAAAGTCGTCAGCGAGCAGTTGAATGGGTATTGCACGGAAATGGGGGACAAAAACTACCCTCAATTACTGGTGGACAGCAAGCAAAGTCGTGTAAAACATAATGGTACATGAAGGAGCGAATTACGTTGGCCCGATGAGTGCACACATACGTACGAAAAATTCGTCTGCGTGTGTGTGTGGGTATACGTGTGCATGTGGCTGTGTTGACGTTGTTGAACGGAAATGTGCCAAAAACTGTCAAGTACACGTTCAGTACGGTTCGTGTTGGCAGTGAGTGAGAAAGTCCAGAGAAAACGTAAGCGAAGGGCCTGTCGTGGCGTGCGGTGGCATTCAAATAAATGCGAATAATTGACACACTTAATTGCATATGACAATTGCACAATCCTGAACTAAAACGACGGTGTAAATCGTAATAGTTGCTACCGAGTTGGGCAGTGAGCAAACTCAGTGCTGTCAACATTTTCAATGGCTTTGCAACGTCAGCGTTGACGTTGATGACATTGAGGAAATGACATATTGTTGCCAAAAACATTCGAGTAAACTTTGAACACGTTCGCAAGCTTGTGTTATCCAGTGGACATTTTTCAATTTGTGCAAAAGTCAGTCCAGCATTGACTTTTCAATGCTGACTTGCTATTGCTTCCAAACGCAATAATGGCTCGTTTTGTTGCAATTCCATTGAGCAGCCAATCATTGCAAAATGCACAGCAACATGTCATTGTCTTAACGAAATGTCAAAAAGTGGGCTTTCACCGTTGGAAGCTTACGCGCGCGCTGTTGCGCTCTCGCCAGCTCTCTCTGCGAGCGACAAAGGGAATTCAGCAACTTGACGGGCAATTTCGCGAAATGTCCTGCTGCAGTGCCATATTGAAGTTTTAGTCCTTCAGTGAACTCGGAGCGTAAAAGTGTCGGAACGCGCATAAAATACAAATTTTCCATTCCCGAATGTGAGCTCAGCATTTTATTAGTTTGTACTCAGAAAGCAGCAGAGCAAAACACTCGACGCTGCAGTGACACAGCCAACTTCACGTCTTCGGTGTTAAAGCATAATTGTACGAGCGAAAAAATAATGGTTTTGATTAGCCAAATTCAACGAAACCGATATTACACTAAAAATACGAAATTACCCAAAGTGTGGTGCTGAAATGCGTGCGTGAGCCTATTACTTTTCTTCATTTCCTTGCGTTTCAGTTTCGCCCTCAATCCCCGCTTTCCTGGCCTTCGCCGCTCGTGAGTAGATAAGCGTGTGTGTGGCTTGGTCCGCTGCTGTTGCTGCTCGAACGAAAATCCAATTTAGTCATTCACTTTGACGTCGGCGCTGGTTCTTTCGTCCGTTGTCCCTTCGGCGCATAGCGTGTGCGCCAGTCGCGCGTGTGGCTGTGTGTGCGTACGCTCGGCTCCACTCATTCGCGCTGCCGCTGCCGTCGCCGCGTTTGCTCGTTGCCTCTGGCTGCTGTGCTGTGCTGTGTTGTTTTTGTATTTCCGTTTTCCTCTACGCTTTTCTTTGGCTTTAATTACTTTTATTTTGTGTTTCCGCTCTTTGTGGTTGTTTTCATTTCATGTGCTTTGACTCGTTGGCACGTTTTTGACTTTACTGTGTTTTTTGTTATAGTTCTTGTTGAGTTTTAAGTGACATTCGTTGTTTCAGTTTTTTCCACCATTTTCTACTTCTAAATTCTGTTTTTCTCTTTGACTTGTTTGTTTTTATTTATTTATAGTTTTTGTTCAAGTCAATCAATCAAATAACAGTGCAATTGTGCAGCAATAAACGGTTTAGAAAAACTATGTTAAGCCAAAAAAAAACTTTGTCATAGGCAGCGGAAGTGTGCCATCAGTCAATTGACGCTGCAGTTCCGTCGGAAACGGAAATCAAACGCGCTCAGCGGCTCGCGCCACAGACTCATTTGTGCACCAGCTGCTACTAATTACGAATAACTATCGCGACCAACAATAAAAAGAAAGAAACAACAATAACAACAACAACTAAACTATAACACCCAGCATATCAACAACAAGCGCCAACAGCGCCGCGTTGCGCGTGTGAGTGAACACGACTTGGCGGCGACCCTACTAACGCCTCCGACACCCCCACCCAATACACACGTTGTCCATAACTCTGACTTTGACTGCAGTTAGTCGCTTTGAACGCCCTCCCTTCGCTGCTCCATTCCCCCGCACTCGCACAACTTGGCATTATTCACACAAACAGCGAAACTTTTAGTACACAGAAACACGCAAAATGTGTCAAATAAATCAATTACAATGTGAGAATAATAATTAATTACCTAATGCTAACCTAGTCGTAACTTATAGTGTAGACCCCCGTCCTATCCCTCCCGCTACGATCGACCTGCAACCCGTATTCTCCACACTCCCCCTCGCCCGACTATGTGCGAATTACTCATTGAAATTGTGTTATCGTTTATTCATACTTTCCTCTCTCCCTCACCCTTTTAGACTGTTCGAGTTCACTGATTTGAATTTAATTGGAGTATGGCGAATGCGCCAGTGAGAGAAAACACCATTTCATACCAATCTCTTTGACATTCTTCACTTAGTGGTGAAATGCTTCACTTCTTCTGTAGTGAAATACTGCAGCATTTAACTGTTCGAAATTGGCGCCATTTAAATCTGAACTCAAAGTCATAAACTAAATTTCAGTTCCCACATCTGTTGGCACTGCCACAAACAATACAAAATTTCCAAAATGCTCGCAATTGGTATCCACCGATGACTGAACCCCACTCATTTCTCTACAAAATTCCGCACTTTTTCTTTGACCTCCTACATCTTTTCCACTTCTACTTCTTGTTCTTGTTCTTGTTCTTCTCCTTACACGACTTGTACTTTCCGTTCACAGAACATTTTGTAAATAGCGTTTGCGCAAAAGCCGTAACATAGTACAAACATTTGATTTGAATTGTGTGTTTCTCCTCTCTTGCATGTTCATTCATACATTTTCTACTCGCAAGTCGCAGTGTCGCTGCCCGCCAGTTGCCAGCTGCCAGCGCAAAATCGGAAAACCGAATCCGCGGCCAACCAAAAGTTAGCTGCAGCAAATTCAGCCAATTAACTCAGTTCCATAGTTTACTGATTTTGTGTACAATCGGATAGCGTTCGTTCGTTCGTTGGTTCGTTGGTCGTTCGTTGGTTGGTTTCAATGTTGTTCCATGCTCGCCACATGCATATAACTACATACTCACATATAATACATATTGTACTAAATTCAATTGAATATCTCTAATATAAATATCTGAATAACTACATAGTTGTGTTTATTGTGAATGCTTTGCCCATAGTTGCGTTTGTTTGTTGATTGGATTAACTGCGAGTATTCGCATACCAAATACAATAAATACCTACAACATTTGTATGTATCGACGAACGCTGGCCCCGTCCACCGTTCGTTACACTGACAACTCTCTATATCTATCTTTCTCCCCATATATATATACATATATATCGACATATAGTATATGCTTCACAAACAACACACACATCACACAACTATTCAATACCTAAAGGTAAGTAATTGATTTGAATTTCGACATTGATTTATTTATCCATGTTTATTCTACAATTTAATTTTGTGCACATTAGAATGTAATTTTTGTTTAACTCTTCATAAAAGTTTGTTTGGTTAACCCTTTCGCTACAGGTTTTTACTGGGGAAAGTTAGAATTTTAAATTGAACGTCTTAGGCTTCTCTGTGGTTATATTAGCAATATTCCATAAAAAATGTCTCATTTTTATACTCGGACCCTGTATTTTAGAGTGTTTTTCTATGAGAGAAACCACATCGTTGTGGCTGTAATAATTACTTAAACATTAAACTTTTTACGCATAACGAAAATTTGAATATTTCTTCATTTACTTCAGCCAAAATTAAAAAAAAAAAGTATCTATGTAAATTGAAAGAAAATGTCAAATTAAAAAGTTCTCTAATTTTTTGCTTCTTCTTCCTTTACTATTTCAAGATATACCATTAAAAAAAGTGTATACTTCTCTTCTTTAAACATAAATATTCAGTTTATTAATTTCGTATTTTTCCAAAAACTTCCAACTATTCTAAAGACCAACAAAAAAATGTATTCTTGCAACCATAGAGGTTGCAGACGTCCACAAAGTAGCATGTTGCCATATGGCAACAAAATAGCGAAAGGGTTAAGGGTTAAACTTAAACTTTTGCGTACAAATTCGGATTAGTCGAAACTACGAGTACGAGTATGTCATCCTAAGTCAAAGATGGTTAGTCAGAGTTGCTAATGGAAGAAATGATAACGCAAAAATCGTTTTAACTTTGTCTACTCTTAAAGTCAAAAGTCACGCAGTTGCTTTACAACTTTTAATAAATACGATATAATAAAAATTATTAAGGTATTACGCATTTTAAACTTTCATAATGTGATTCATTCATGTATAAAGTCGCATGTAAACTATGTATAACTGCAAGCCACTCTTTTGAAATTTTTTAAGCTTCAAAAGAAAAGTGACCTTAAGAATTGGAAACATTTAGTAGGAAACTTCAAGTCGGAAGAACTATAAGGTGAACCAGAAAAATTTTAGAATTTTTAAGGACACATTAAAAAAAAAGTAATCGTCTGATTTTACTAAAATAAACTGCATTTTCTTATACATTTCTTAAACTCTAATTCACAAAATAATTTAATGAAATATAATTAGCGGTTGCAAAATTTTTTATATTTGTCTTAAAGTTCTTAGTTAGAGACTGGACAGTACCTTCGGTGACTACTGCACAGGCAGTGCTTCCATCGATTTCGGAACTGTACATCATTTTTGCAAACTTTTTTTGTTTTTCTTAGGGTTTGCTTCATTATAGCCCAATATCTTTCAATAGGCCGAAGTTCCGGGCGGTTGGGAGGATTTGCCTCTTTTGGGACCACCGTGACACAATTTTCTTCATGCCATTCTATAGTTGACCTGAAGTAGTGGCTTGCCGCTAGGTCTGCCCAAAACAAAACTGTTCCTTTGTGTTGTTCAATAAATGGTAGAAGGCGTTTTTGCAGGCATTCTTCTATATAAATTCTAGAGTTAATTGTTCCTGTCGTAATGAACGCCTTGTTCCGTAGACCGCAGGTGCAAATAGCTTGAAAAACCATGAAGCGTTTTGGAAATTTGGTGTATTTCACTTCAGACTATTTTCTATATGTTCCATTCTTATTCTTTGTAGTGAAATAGGCATTCCCAGGCAACTGCTTGAAGTCCGCCTTACGGTAGGTTTCATCATCGAGAATCAAGCAATCGAACTTGGTTACGTAATCGTCATACAATTTTCGAGCCCGCGTCTTCGCTATTTTCTGTTTTGCTTCCGACCTGTCAGGCACTTTCTGCTGTTTGTAGGTCCTTAACCCTTGACTTCGCTTATATGGCATCACAGTTGATTGCGATGTGCCTGCTGCAGCTGCAACATATCGACCTCGTGGGGATATTCCGATATGTGCTAACAACCCTTTTTAGCACTTCTGGGTTACTTGGACCTGTTTTTCTGCTTGATTCTTCGGCTATCTAGATGGAGTTTCCCGCGTTGTAGTTGCTTTGCTTTCCCGTGCAATGCTTAGTCTAGACTTCGTCTTATCAGTCGAGTAAATGTCCAGTATTAATTTTCGGCAACGCTCTTGCGGGCTGGGCATGTTGACTAAAGTAGATCCAAGATACAATTGACTAATATAACAAGAAACTGCAATAGTTATAGATACTTTTCGAGTGAAAGGATCCTAACTCTTGACATTTTCGTATGCTGGAGGCGTAAAAATTCTAAAAATGTTCTGGTTCACCTCATATTAGCTAAAATGCATCACAGAGAAAACTCGAAAAATAAAAATCCCTGTGAGATTGGACAGAGCGCTCTCAGTACTGCTGGGTTCAATGAAGGATCGGTATCCTTAATGCCTTTATAAGTGCTCCTTTAATATCATAATTGATGAAATGTTAGAAGCACCCGATGCGGGGTCATGAAGCGTTTATCCTCAATTAGTCAATTGCTCAACGAAAACCATAGTGTTTACACATAAGATTGTTTGTGGAAAACTCTGTCGATTATGCAACACACACACCCCCACACACACAAAAGACACCTCAATTGAGGACTAGGTATGTGAATTGAACTGATTGCTTGAGTTAATTCGTCAGGGCAGCAACAATTGGACGCAAACGGTGCTGCAGCTTCGGTGGTTACGTGTCAGCATTGATTAATCCACCATTACACATATTTCCAATACAATATTTATACGTAAATGTGGCGGAAAACAGCGGCGAGTCAAATGCTACAGAGCTTTCCTTATTGCAAGCGCAGCGATAATTGAAACTTTTCGAATGGCGCGCCTGGAAAGCCGTCAATTTAATCTATGAGCGTGGAAGAAGCACACACATGCACACACAACATGCAGTACTCATACATAGAAAGCATGAGAGACCGTTGGGGGCACGTGACTGTGTTACAAGCCAAGCAATAACAAAGCGGCTGTAAGCAGAAATTGGAGCATTTCAATCACAATTCGGATGAGTCATCATTTAGTGGCATTGATTACTTGGTCTGGCGCAAAGCCTCAAAGTCTCAAATGACGTAAAGCATTACGACTGGTGCTGATTAAATTCGATACAAATAGCTTGTTGCTATTTTTAGCAGGAGAAATTTTATTTGTTTTGATGGACAATAACAGCAGCGAAGATTAGTGGTAAAAGGAAGTGTGTGTGTGAGAGAGAGAGAGACGGAAACAGTTTTAAGGGGTCAATTGTTCTTACTTTGATTAGACAGAGATAATACTTGATAACTTTCTGTCAAAATCGGTGTCATTGCTTGCTTGGTAACTGGATAGTTATAGCCAGCTGTGGTGCGGTAAGGTGTATGCACCTTTTCATTTCGTTTAGAGCACTTGGAGGAGTTGTAGAAGCAGTAAATTATAAAATTCTGTAGTAGGATTCAAGTCTGCGTTTGCGAGACCTAAATGCAGTTCTGTAAATCGTGCTAAAAGTAAACACGAGTATGCTGATTTGGTAACGCGTTCGCCAGTATGATTTACACTTTTTTACTCTTCCATGGCATATCGTGAATACCGATATCAATGCATCAATCAATTCGAACAACAACATTTCTCCCATACAATTGTACAGCTTAAAAGTATCAAAATTCCCCCAGTGTTGTTTGCAAATCTAAATCAATTAAACTTTCGGGATAGTCTGACGCAAAGCGGCTCTTGTACCGAGGGCAAAACTTTGCGCGTGTGATGCACATTACTTGATGCGCGATATAACTTTGAGTTCGCGGTTGAAAGTCGCAAAAGGGTCGTCGTCGGTCGATGCAATAAAACGCGCCGCTCAAAGTTGCCGCATTTGGCGCGGCTGTGCGCTCGCTGCCAAATAAAAATATGGCGGCCGAGAATTAATGTGCTTTTTCTTGGTTGTCTGCGCGCGGACAGGCGAATATTTTCGTGGGTTTAAAAATAACAGCAGCGGCTTGGCGGCCCGCGGGCTTCATGCTCGCACAGACGCCGCCTCGAGCAGATCTTTCACTGTGCGCCGGAACAGCGCCATTGTGTTTGGCTCGTTGGGCGCTGTGATTTTTCTTTATTTTCGGGACGCGCATTTAGTCATATTTTCTTGTGCGCTTTGTTTGGCGGGCCGCATGTGAGAGTGGCAAATGGTAGCGACAGCGTGCAAGGCAAATAATAAATGGCTGCGCGGCGACTGTGGGAGCGCACAATTTTTGGCTATTCGATAGAATATTTTTTTCATATCTCATGTTCAAGCGCCGAAGCAGGGGCGCGATGCTGGCAGACGCTTAGTCACCAGCGCCATGTGGCGTACTTGAACTGTTGACAGTTGCGCTGCCATAGTACATTCCATTCGACGCGATATGGCAGCATCGAACGCAATCGAATACTCGTTGCGATGCAGGAAAGGAAGGAAGGAAGTGGAGGCTGGCAATGGAGTATGCAAAGTGCTTGCGGTCGAGCGTGTTTACAGAAATTCATTGGAATATAAAAACATCCAATACGCAGTTTCGCTGATTGTATTTGTGCTTATGTGGCGCTTTTTCGCGTGATTTATGTAGCCATGGGTTGCCAAGCGATTGCATTCAACAGCAACGTTTGCCCGGACGGGCATATTGGGAGGCTTTTGATTTTCTATAAACATAATAGCAGACATTCACATGGGTTCTTAATAAGCAGAAGAATAATCGACTTGCTTGTCATTGGATCCTTTAACCGGTTGTCTCATATGTTACATCATTTAATTTGTTATTGTATGGTGCTTCAGGTACCAATTTTAATATACATATGTATATCGATGACAGTTTGAAAACTTTTTTGTCAAGTAGGTTAGGATAGGTTAGGTTAGGGTGGCAGCTCAAAGAGCTCACGTAGGCCATTCGCGGCCCATTGTGATACCACGAGAAAAAAGGAGGAACATTGAAAATTGTTTACTCAAGGTGTACTAGTAGAGGTGATGTTACCAGGACTCTTCTTCTTGCTTTTGGTTGGGGAAAATGTTCCAGTCAAAACAATAGTTTTGTTCTTCAATTTGTGTTGCCGCAATGAACAGAATCAACAGAATTGGCAGTTTCATATTTAAAGCAACAGTAAAATATTCAAGTCGATGTGTTTTATAAGATCTGTTTTCAATATACGAACCGGTTGTTCGACGGATCCAAGAAACCAGAAAAGTTAAAATAAGTGAAATAACAGCAAAGGAAAAGAAGAAAAATTCACACTCGAACTTGTGGAGACAATGTTTTTGTAGTCAACTGCTTCTCACCTACCTCACACCTACCTTTTTTTAATTTCATATTTTCAATGTTTAGTCTTTTAAGAATAAGCCCCTAAGAGGATTTACGGAAATTCGAATTATTTTGTGACGCGCCACTCAGACCGCCCGAAATGAAACTGTAAACTTTAAACACGTTTTTCTCGAAACTACTTTTTCCGATACGGTTGACATGATATCTCAAGTTGTAATGCACCGATTTACTTGAAATTTGTAACAGACTTTCTTAACACTATCGAAGTTGTTTCGTCGTACGGGTTTTTGTAATTTGTTTTTTTTCTTTACTATTTTTAAAGTTTACTAAACCAAAGTTGAAAAAGGGAGGCAAAAAATTACCTTTATTTTCCGAAACACGCCATTGTGTGCAAACATTTTTTTTTCAAATCGACTTCCTCCAGATAATTCTAAATCCTTGTTTAATAAGAATTAACCTTATTTTTATGTTTCAAATCAACAGGAAGATTAGAATCACGTCGACCAGGAGACACCTTTTTTTTGAGTCCCCACTTTGCCGGCCTTTACCGACTTCAATTTTGAATTTTTTTTCAACTATTATACATTTTTATACAAAAATTAGTTTCATATAAAAATGATTACTGATTTTTTTTACGCCCGTAAAATCACCTCAAAATCGAGCCTCTATAATAGAATACCCCCTTAATTCTTCACCAGATGTTGGCCTACTTCAACCTCTTTAACCTGGCGCCTTTGATCACAACACATGAAAACCCTGTCGGTATTATGCTTTGAAGTTATAATCTCTTCTTATTGGCTTTTTAAATAATAATTTTGCAGCAGCTTTATTAGATTATTTATTTAGATTTCATATCGTGGAACAGCTCAAACCATACTCATAGCTGTTAACACACCTATAACATCATTTTACAGGGAAGAAGAAGCATTCAAGTATAGATTGCACTTGATCGTAAATAAAAGTGCAATTACATAGCTAGTGTTGGTCGGGAAAATTCGATAAAAATGCCGCAGCGCCGCAAAGTATGCAAGATAAATGCAAATAGATGGTTTATTGCTGCTTACAGCCCAAACAGCAAATATCCCACTCGCGAGCAATTGTAACCACTAACAACATGGCCAAGAACCGCCAACAACAATTGCTACCGCAACAGCCGTGTAGCGGTAACATTGGCTGCGCGCGGCGAGAGTTTGTACAAAAACCGACATTGTTGTTGATTGCAGCCACAAAATATTAGCCGCGTAATCCTGTGGCCCCTGTACGCTACAGGATATGCATCGCCGCTCACACCCCAACCCCTGCTTCGCCCACAGCACTCAGAGCGCCTAACTTGGGCGGCGTTGCGTGCGTGCAAGGTAGAATAGGAACAGAAAAAACTTGCCAAAAAAATGCAAGAAAAGCCTGTTCTAAGTGTGAATTGCGAAGTGAAAACAAAGCGGAGAAAACGCAAATAGAGACGTAAAAAAATATTGGAACAAGAAAGCCGCAAAAAGTCCGGAGATTTCTGGAGAATGCAAATCCGGCGCTTACCTTAAACGCTTGTCGCCGCTCAAGGATGTGAATACTGCATCCATGCATACATATGTGTATGTATTTCGACGTTTTTTTTCGACGTTGGAAGTACCATATGTGTGTATGTACATATGTATGTATGGATACGAGTGTGCGTGTGGCTAGTTACATGTGTGCGAGCTTATTTTCCATGTACACTTTTTGTGTTCCTATTCGTGTTTCCATTCGTGTTTTTATTTATTTTGTATTTTTTTGCTGTTGTTACTGCTGTAATTTTTTGTAGTTTCTAATTTGAACAAAAACCTAACGAGGCTTTAACTGTCGGTTATGCCATTTGCATATGTATGAAAACGCTGCTTGCGGTATGGCGTGCGAATGTGTGCGTGTGTGAATGTGTGCGTGTGTGAATGTGTGTGTGTGAGTTCGCTCGTGCCTAATGTATTCACTGAGTTAGCAGTGCCTTCCGCCTGTCCCCACTACCATTTGCCGCTGCTGCGCGACGCGTGCTACCAACAGCAAAACAAATTTGAGAGTTTTTTCTATTTGCCAAGTTGTGTTTGGGGCTTTTTCGCTTCTTTACTCTAGAGCAAACACACTTACACACGCTCAAGCGCAACACGCACCACTACATATGCACATGCACTCGTACATATGACCATGTATGTATTTGTAGTACATACAAGTGGGATAAGAGCGAGTGACTTGTGTTGCACCTGCACGAAATTAGGTTGCGCTGCGGTTGGCTACACTCCGGCTCGGTTGCTCGCTTGAACACCGCCGCCACCGCCGCCAACAGTAGCAGCAGTGAAAACCTTACAACAACCGAGACACCAGAAAGCCCACAACAATCAGCATTGGTAGAAAGACAACGGGCACAAATATGTATAATTTACGCTCGCGTGACTCAGAATAGGCGAGTTGTGTTTCCTCTTCTTTCGCTGCCTTTCCATTTTTGCCTTGCACTGGTTTTCCTTTTTTCATAGTTGTTCTTTTTGGATTCTCATATTTACAATTTACGTAAATTTAACCAAACATAGAGGAAAATGGGACAACTTCGACAAGGCAGTGCCGGAATGGTAGTTTTCCCTCCATAGAGAGCGAACGCGTTTTTCTCTGCAAAGGATAAGAAAAGTTCAATTGATCTGAAGAAATATTAAAATAACGGGACTACTCTGGAAGGTATCTTTTAACTACCCACAGTCTTTCGAAGTAGAAAAATCTTTCGGAGGACACTGGTATCCTAGCAATTATCTTGAAAGCATTTTTCCGTAACGCGTGAAACAAGCTGAAAGATATGCTTAGTAGTTTTTCAAATAATGTAAAAAAAAATAGAATAAAAAAATGTATGTCTTGATTTTGTGTTGAAGCTAGTTTTTTGTTTAATCTAATCAGATCCAATTTGATAATTTTTGTCCCATTACACAAAATTTATATTCTCAGAATTTAACGATTTTGATGTCATTTCTAAGGTAAAACTCCAACTAAGAAAACCCAAACAAATCTGTGCAAAAAATTAATAAGTGTCTGTGCAAAAGCGGCTCAAAGTTGAAGCTTTCTTCACAAACAAATTTAAACACATATTTTCTGCTTTTTAGTCTATTGAATACAAAAAATTGTAAGAATACATGGTTACCAAGAAGTTGCTAAAACTTTCAATATAGATTAAGAAATGATGTGGCCATTTTCGCTTTTAATGTTTTCTCAAAATTTGAAAAGCTGAGGCTTTTACTTCACTTTTAATTCAAAATATTTTTCTAAATTAAAAATCTGAAAATGTGCAAAACTTAGAGGAAAATATCTAAAAAGTATATGAAAGTATGTTGCTGGATTTTTTTATTTTAAGAAGCATTCTTTCTTTATCGGATAATGTAATTACATCCGCCGATATCTTCCGATCTCAGAAAATAATTCAATTTGAAAAGTGGTCTAAACACGTATTTTTCGACAAAATTTATTTTATTCATTCCTAAAATTATGCAATCAGCTTGAAAAATTGGAATAACTGCACAAATGCAAACACATCTATTATTATCATTTTTATTGCAAAACTAAAGGGACCTAAGACAATTTCTGTTACTCTTTGGAATTATCAATGATGACGTTACCGATTAAATTTAAAATCTGGAAAATTTAGCCAATACACTTGTTGCTATAGCTTTCCAAAAATGACGAAAATTGCAAATTTATGTCTCAGCTATTGCCAAACTACAAAAGTTTAAGAAAAACAAAGTGGAGATACCAAATTTTATGAAGAACGGACCACTCCTTCTAATTTTGTTCTGGGTTTTGTATGGAGTCGAATCACTGTGCATTGAGCTGATTTAAGATATCAAAATTCTGAAGCTATACATCATACTTACATACATACTTAACAAATTTTTAAAATGTCACATTGTAAAGTCTTGTTTACTATTCCGCCGAGTCGTTCAGTTCAACGCTTTTCCTACGTCAAAAGTTGTACTTCCGTAAGTCTTGGATGCAATCTGCACAGCGGGTCCCAGCCCCACTACCCCCAACTAAAATCGCCTCCAAAAGATATCTGCTTATTCAAAACACAAAATATACGAGGCCCAAATAACTTGAGCAACAACAAAAACCATCCGACACACATTTAATTTCATTCGAGACGTTATGCAAATATTGCAAATTACTCTCAGGCTTCACATTCTTCAGCCGCCCCGCGAGTGTTGACTACGCATTTCGGAAATGTTGAAAATTTCCGATAGTTCAACATAAAATTCCCGCTGGTAAAATAAAAGATAAAAAGAAACGAAACGAAAAGAGAAAATGAAAATATATGCACGTAATGCAAAACAAAAAAGCAACACATATTTTTTGTGGAAAATCGCTGAAAATGCGGCAAACATAAAAATTCCAAAAAAACGAAACAACGAAACAACGACCACGCAGTTGCAACATTTAAGCAAATTATAATATTTTTTATTTATATTTTGTTTTTCTTACATTTCATTACATTCCGCCTCGGCATTTACACACTTGACGAAGCCCATTGACTCACTCGCCTTGCGGATTTCTCTGCTGCGATGTGCGCAAACGACCGCTGGGGAAATGGAATCAAACAAGAATTTTATACTTTTTAAGTATTTGCATTTGTCTTGGGGCTCGTAAGGAAACACTGGAATTCCCGCTGAGCAAGAAGTATTTAAAAGGCCAACTTAAAAACTAAGTCATATTTTGTTGCTGTCAAGTTGGTACTAATGTCCCAAAATATTAAACTTTTCCATATTTATTTGTCAAAAAGTTTGACCAACAAGCAAAGTTGCTGAGATGGGCCGAGAGGGATTTGTTTTTGGGTTCCAATTTTTCACTTTGTTTTTCAACTTCCCGTTATTAGTTAGTGGTTTCTTATCTCAGCACAGTGTATTTCTAATTTATTTATTCTACTTTCGATTAGTCGCAAATCATTTCCCTTTTGAATTACTGTTTACATATTTTCTAATTCCTATTCTCAAGTTTGTATCTTTTATTTTCAGTTACATGTAAACAATTTCTTATATTTATATATATTTCAATTATGTGACACGCGATCAGTGATCGTGGCTGTACATTACTATCCAATCAAAATTCTAAAACACATTACTTGGATGCTATTTTTGCCTGAACATATTCCATTTGTAATAAATAGCAATGCTCTTTCCATCCGAACAATTCTGTGACAAATTCTAAATCCTGTTGTCGACCTTAAATATTCCATCTTGCATTTCCTGTTCTAATTTCATCACAATCTCCCTGGGTCCTGTTCCAGAATTAAGTTATTTAATTTCCGGTTGCTAGCAAATTTTTCCTGTCCGCACTATTTTATGACGCACTTTCTCCTGTCTCGGAATCTGGGTTTTCTAGCACCCATCCGATATCCAGTAAAAATTTACTATCAACATTACACTCTCAAAACATTCATCATTTGTGAAGTCAAGGTTTCCATAAATTTAATTGGAAATGCTGTCAATTCCGCTGCCGTCTCTGCAGGCATTTAACAACGTTGTCGTTCGTTGTTTGCCGTTTTTAATCAGCAACGACAACAAATCAAAACATTCAAATTGTTTTCATATTTTTGCCCTTTTTGCCCTGGTCGGAAATCGAATTTCATCGACATCGGCAACTTCAACTGGCAACAACAACAACAACAACAACAATAGCTGACAACAGCTAAACGAGGCATGTACCAAAGTGTCTCGTGTCAATGTTGACTTTTTATTTGTGGCCCTTTTCATAGCGCCCCGATCACTGTCGCTCGGCCAACTGTAGTCGCCGGTCGCCGTTTTGACGCTGACCTCCCCACAACGTCCGACAACAAAGAGCAAAAATACGCAAACACAACAAATATAACAGACAGCCGAATCGACGGTACAGCGACAGCAGTGGTGCCAGCAACAGCAGCAAAATCAAAGGAAACCAAAAACAAACACCCAGCAACGTCCCGTTCAGCTGAGTAAATATGCAAACTACTCGCTGCCAGCGTTGGGCGCTGGCGCTGGTGCTGGCATTGGCACTGGCTCGTCTCGGCCCACCCTCGTTAGGTGCCCATGTGACGCGTGTTTAAAATTCGATATCCCTAAATATGCTAAGCCCGGCCAACAGGCAACCGACAGTCAGCAGCCGGACCCTGCACGCCTCGCTGGCCAGCTTAGCTGAACTGAACTGAATTGAGCTGAGCTGAGCCCAGTCGAGCTGCGTGTGAGGGGCGTAGTAACAGTGCGGGTTGAGTGGTGGGGCGCATATCAATTTCGGCATAAGAAATCGTATCCTCTTTCCGAATTTGCACTTCCCTTCCCTTCTACCAGAATGCAAAAAGATTTACTTGAAATATTATACATCACGCTGCTCGTGTGCAAAGGAAGCGCGCGCCTATGACGTCAAATACAACAGGAGCGAGAGAGAAAGCAAAAGCGGGTGAATTAAATGTGAGTTCGTGCCGTGGTTGGAATTTCAGCAAATTAACTTTTGCAGTTAATGCCATTGCACACATTTCAAATAATGTCGAATTCAATTGGCTGGTCCCTCAGATTAAACAAAAGAAAACCGCACGTGCTGCGAAACCATTCGAGTGGAATCTTGTTGGATTTGTTTATTTGTAGGGAATCATACGAGTTGAATAAATCAAGGGCTGAGTGAATATGCTTAATGCGATCAGATAAAAGTGGCTATTTTTTTAATTAGTTTAGTTATTAGCCTCGCTAACCATTAACCCATTGCTGCCGGGTACCAGTTCCGTCCATACGATTTTGATAAAATGTCATACACGACCTAGAAGTGACCCAAAATGATCAGAAACCAGATTTCAGCTTTATATCTCTGCACGTTGCTGAGATATTCATTAGGTATTTTGTACCCATTACGCAGCAATGGTAGCTTTTTTCCATACTTTTTGAAGTGATCAGCTACACACGTGAACAAAAGTTGTATTTTTTACAGGTGAGTTAGGAGGCAGATATTTGTGAAGTTCTTAGGCCACTACGTTTCGCCACATCTGGTAACTCTAGCTAGATGGCGAAATTTTAGGGTGACCTTCACTAGGTTAAGGTAGTTCCCCCTCTACCCTAACTATCCCGATCAATGGTTTTGAGAGATCTCAAACATTGACTTTTTTGTGATTTAAAAAAAAATCCATTTTCATGGGTAAAATTTTACCATTAGGCAGCAATGGGTTAAACAATATTGCCAGACCGCGATCTACATTAACAATTGTTACCAAAATTTGTTGCTATCAAACCAATAAAAGGACTTCATCAGCTTGATCCTTTCATTAGAGACACAGTCTTCACCTTTGTTGTCATTCCGCAGCTCAGCTACATCCGTATTCCCTAATTGGATACGTTGGCCGCAATTCCCATATAATGAATATTATACATCGAGTCTAACTGCAATTCGATTTTTCCAGCGTTTTAGTTGCAGTTCACCGGTGTTTTCAGTAAAGCGAACTTCGGCTAAGTGGAATTCCCTTCAATTAAGCGTACTTCGATGAGTGGAAAGAAAATACATTTTAATTCGAAAATATTCTAAGGTCGTTGCAATTTCAAAAGCCAACCGCGTCAACTAATGAAATCAGCGGATTCACTTATCATTGATTTAATAATACGGCCAAATAACACTACTCGACAAAAAATGGGCTCATCGCGTGCTCCAAAAGAATTTTTTAGACTTATCTTCGGCTGCTGAACACGTTGTTCAGAAGGTAATTAACTAACCTTTCCAACGATATATAGATTGTCGAACAGGACCAAAATATGTCAGGTATGGAAAACATGAATGTTTTGGATCTCAGTCTGTAGATTCATACATCTAAATTTTTTTCTTTTTCAAAGTTCTGAAAGTTCAAAATAGAAAATTTATTAAAAAGGAGAAAATTTTCCTCTTTCATCTGGTACCCATATCTTCATCATTGCACAACCGCAAATATTTGAAAAAATATTTGAAATGTGTATGTCCTTAAAATTTTAAAGTCCTTTAAGAAGGTTTTTGGGTCAGAAAATGAAACACCGACTATGCCAGGATACTATAAATTACCTCTAGTTTCACGTCTATATCAACATTAGGATGGGTCTCGGCAAAAATGTTTTTTTTTTTTTTCGCACGGTGTAATAAATGTAAAATAGTGTTTTCCATCCGTGCTTTATTACTTTGCTATTTTTCTTTCGATTCAATTGGTCTTCAGCTTAATATTTGCACAAATAATATATCTTTCATCTAAAATTTTAAAATCTGAGGAGATAATTTTTTTTATCTATAAAAAACCCATTCGAAAAAGTATAACTTTTGAAAATGGTCAAAAATTCAATTTTTTTCAAATTTCATCGTCAGTAATTTCTCCAAATCTCATGTGGACAATCTATATATCGTTGGAAAGGTTAGTTAATTGCCTTCTGAACGACGGGCCACTTGTGTTGGTCGGATTGTTGGCTTACGAGATATGTGCTCACAACTGAAATAAGAGGGGAAAAAGTGTTTTTCGAAGATTTTTCGAAAACGCTTTTTAAGAAAATTTTTTGATTTTCAGTTTCGTATTTTTAAATTATGAAATTTTTTAAATTTTCACGGATTTGAAATATTGTAAATTTAGTTTTTAAAATAAAATATTCTTTCACTTAACCGAAGTTTTCAGTTATGCAAAGTTTCAGTTAAACGAACTAATTTTCAGGAAAAATACAAAATAAAAATGGAACCTGCACTTTTATTTCAGTTAAGCGCCTTCGACTGTACTTGCAAGAAACACCCGTTCATGTTATCAACAACCACGATGCCATCGCGCATACAAAAATTTATAGTATTCCTTGGAGAATTCTTAACGAAATGAGGTAGTCTCAATGTCTGCACTGTTCGCTTTATTGCGATTTCTATCGCTACAAAACTAGCAGAAAGTCGCTTCAAATCAGCTGAGCGCCCGCCCATTGTTCATTGTGCCTCGGAATTTATATTGTTTAATATTTACTCAAACTGCTGGCAAGCGAATTTTTCATCGTTAGCACGCGTAGTAGTCGCTTGTGCGCGTCTGTCAAGCGCCGCCTGTCGAATGTGTCGCAGCCTTTGTTGTCTGCAATATTGAAAGCGTTTTAGTTAATATCCTGGAAAGCAAGAAAACCCGGCAAAGCGGCATTAAGTGAATATGCTAAAGACGCGACAGACGTCCTCGTCGACATTTACCACCAACGCCAGCAACAGCAACAGCGAGACAACAAATGCCAATAGCAGTGGCTGTCGTCGCCAGCAGGCAGTGCCATGCGGCGAATGGCGCCATGTGCTGCCACTAGGAAAATCGATAAAATTGCTGAAAATGTGGAAAATGAGCGGTGCAGCGACGGCGACGGCGACAGCGGCGGGCGGGTACGGTCGCTTGCCGCGCACATTGACGCTGATAAGGTGGGTGGGCGATGCGCTGAAGCGTACGCCGATAAGTGCCGAACGGAGCGGACCGGGAAGGGAAGCAGAGGTACAAGTGAGCGCGTCACTTACGTCGGGCGAAAAATGTGAACGCGTGCTCGCATGTCGCTTTATCCTTTCTTGCTGGTATTCAGGCAGAAGGATTTGCCGCATTATATGCCAATGCCATTACTGTTCTTGCTTTTGTTGTTATTGTTGTTGTTGTTGCTGCTGTTGTGTTATCGTGAAATTTTTTATTTGCCATTGTTTTTAGTACCATTGTGTGGGATTTGTAGCTTTTTTGTTTTCATGTTTTGTTGTTGTTGTTGTTTTGCAACTAGGTGGCGACCACATTGGGAAACTTTTTAATGTTGCTTAAAATTTCGCCCAACTTCAAATAACAATAGTAAAAGTTGCAAACAATATGGAAAAAGAAAAGAGTTGCGGGAAATGGAAAGAGTTGCGGCGACTGGTGCATGTTGCTAAATCGATAGCAGCCGACTTGTGGCACACCCTACGGCGGCGAGAGTGTGGGCATTGGGCATTCTAGACAAACGTGCGCTGCGGGAAAACGAAAAGTGTTGAGATACACAAATACAATGCTCTAAGGCATTTGTGCTGAAAGACCACGCCCACTGTTTGTGGTCGTTGTGCGGTGCCAAGTGCCGATTCGATTCACGCAAATTGCGGCAAATATTCACTTTTCTCGATCAGCGCCAAATCCAACCAAGAAAATCATAGAGCAAAAACAACAACAATGTCTATGACAATAACAATACGAACAGCCTCAACAATAAGCGAAATGACTGGAGTGCCCAGTAAAAGCAGCACAGCCCAGAGTAACTTTACACTTTCTTTGTTGTTGTGGCTTCCACGACTTCAATGCAAATATTGACAAAGCAAGAAACCAAAAAACAACAAAAGAAATGCCAATAAAAGCAAAAATGAAAAGTAACGCAAAAGAAAACGCAGACGAAGAAGCTTTGTGTGAACCAACGAAAGGAACATTAATCGGCAGCGTGTAACAGCAACAACACCATTTGCGTGTAGTTGTTGCACAACAGCAGAACAGCATCACTGCCGCCACACAGCACCCCACCAGCCGCCCGCCCGGCTGACTCACTGTCTGACTCAATGTCGGAGTTCGGTTGGTCGCCTGTTCGGTCGTCTGGCTGGTCGGTTGCCACTTGCACTAAATTGAGCGCGAAATTCTCGCTTTAATCGAATGATTTCAGGGCTAAAGCTGTGACTACGAAAATAGTTTACTGTAGTTTCGTGTGTGTTGCATGTGGCCGCCCGTCGTTCGCCGCTCGTAGTTATGCAAAGTATGTTTGAGTAAGTGGTTTCATTATGCTAATGAAATCGGGCCGTCGCGGCGCTAAACTCAACTGGCGACCAAAGTTGTGCCTCCCCCTGCGCGCATAAGCAAGGCGGATTCTGCGAGGCTGCGACGTTGTAATGTGGCCGTATGTGACCTCCAGAAAAAGCGTCTACAAATACATTTTCGCAAATTGGCACTCGGCGAGATTGAAAGCGCACAGCGGTTACGCGAAGAAAGCGCAATGAGAAAGGCGTTTAAAGTTCACACGCGAATTGAGTAAGTTTGAGTTTCTGAGGTTTTATTGAGGGGAGGTTTTATGGCTTTATGGGTTATTTAGCTCGCTTCAAGCGTCTTTCTCGAGGTGTTCCGCTTTAACTGCTGCGTACTTTAGTTATTTGTTATTATTCTTTTATATAGTCTGAGAACGAGCAGAGAAACTTCAACCAAAAAAGTAAAGAATGGAAAAAATCTTATGAAGCAGTCTTTCAGTTATTGATTTATGGAATTTCTTAGTCAACGATTACACTGCACAACAGCATGTCTGTTGCATGGAGTTTTTTACATGAATCTGAATCGTTTTTCCACGCTGTTTTCAAAACCATACTCCGTTTTTATGTAACAGCTCTAGTTTTCGCAAAAAATTGGCGTGTCACTTTTTCGAATTTTCCTCGGCTTTTTTTCTCGTTTTCGACTGTAATTTCTGAACCAATAATCCTATCGACAAGATTTTTATATCGTTGCACTAACAACATCTCACGCCATCTTGTCTGACATTAATCAATTTTAAGCGGTCGAAATTGGCGTTGTAATAAGGTTTCAAAGTAGGAAAATATTGAATTTCAAGGCGTTTTTTCTGATTGCGAATGCCCCTAATTTTTTACGGAAAAAGTATGAAAAATTATGAAAATGACTATGGTACATTTTTGGTATTATTTCGATGCGAATGTGTATTCCGCCAAATATTTGGGCTGTGTTGTATTACTTGATGTGTCGGCTTCCATTATACACCTAACTCGTTGATTGATTTACAAAAAATGTGTATGTTTTTGACCATCAAAGAAAACGCCTTAAAATTAAATATTTTCCGACTTTGAGGTCCAATTACCGCGGAATTTTAAACCTTATAAAAATAAATTGCATCGGAAAAGAAACCGTGCGGTGTTGTTAATGCGATAAGGTGAAAATCATGTCAATCAGTTTTTTGGTTTAGAAATTACAATCAAAAATATGGAAAAAGTAGAGGAAAAACTGAAAAAATTACACGGTACCTATATCTCTTTAACTAGAGCTGCTAGAAAAAATCTGAGGATAGATTCGAAATCAGCGCACCCAAATTAGTAAGAAACAGTAGAAAACTCCATGCAACAGAAAAAAGTGTTTTTTGTTGTGCTGTGTTATCAACTGTGGCCATATAAACTAATATCTTCTGCAAATATATTTGCAGATTTTCTTAATTATGTTTACTACCGACCAGCCACCACACAGTGATTTCCAATTAATGGAAAATAGTTCATTGCCTAAAGATTTTAAGGCAAAGTTCATGTAAACATTAGACTTCAACGTATCGTACATAAACGACACATGAGTTCTTTTACCACTGAGGAGGAGATTGGAGATTTCAACCAAAGATAAGTTGAAGAGAAATAACGAGAGGGCTCTATGCTTCCAAAGATTTCTGGTAGCATTTTTCAGCTGTGATTTGTTCCAACAACTTAATCGTTTGAGCCTCGGTGGTTTCAATTATTAACTTAAAATTTTTCACAACAGGTATCTCTATAAATTGCGGTGTGCTTAGTTGAAATGTGTTACTAGCATTGGAGGGATTAAGCGAGATGCAGCCAATTAGCATGCACCGATTTTCACACACTTACTTTCTCCCATAGACATTCCAGAATACAGCGCGGGGAACAATTTTGCGCGCTTTGCGGTTGATGTGGTCATTAGAAGTACACTAGAAGAAATCGTGGTCCACAAAATCACATTAAATTTTTTTGGACCCACTATAGTAAATGCAAAGGCACAAAGCAATGCCAAAATTCTCATGGATTTCTGATTGTCAAATTGCCCATTTTCGATGAGAAAGTTATTTTCTAAATTTACCTATTACAAATGTTTACATTAATTAATAACAACATTAAAGAAAGTAATAACAATTTGCTGAAAATTATTTTGATCTTATTGAAAAACCACACATTTCTTTTAGTGTATCGCGTTGAGCGTCCACTGTCCGGTGCAGTCTGCAACAAGCAATTTGCCGCTCACAGCTTAATCAAATACACGCCGCATGACCAAATTGCAGCGTCAATTGCAAATTTCTGAATATTTTCGCATTTGTTCAAATTTTGTTGGGACATATTTGGTTTTGCTTTTAATGTTGGGCAGTGGCGAATTTTTTCGGCTTGTCGGCATAAATTCCAATTAAGCCAGATTTAAATGTGCAGCCGCGCAATGTTTACGACTGTTCTCTGTGTGGGTTATTTCAATTGTGTGCGATATTGTGTGTGTATATGTGCTGCGGCGGCTGGTTGACGCGGTGGGGGTGTGCGTTGTAATTTCAAATATGCACTCTAGCAACCATTTGCAATGTTGACTTTATTTGCGCTGTTTGTTGTTGAATTTTATTGCATAATCGCTTAACGCACTCACCAAAGCGGCCGTGAAACGGCACTGAAAACCAGTGTTTTATTATTTTTCAATCAAGTGCCGAACTAATCCAATTAAGCTTCTCACAAGCTTGTTCAGTTGTGCATTATTGCCGCACATAAATTAGCAAATAGGATTTGGGAATATCAGCCACATGCTGTTGCCATATGAGTCGATACTGAATAGTTTTTGTCATTTGTGTGTAACTTTGGGTTTTAAAATGTTTGCAGCCTTTGTTGTATTTAGTTATTGCGTACATAATTTAATGTTACCAATAAGTTAGTTTAGAGTTGACAAAATTTAATTTTCAATGCATATATTATAATTAGATATTTGGGTCAGAGCGATGAAGTGTTACGTGTTCGCCATATGGAGAGTTACAATGAAGTATTATCATGTAAAGAGAAGTTCAAAGATCACCCTTACTGACTTACAATTACGTTTGGTTCAGATAGAAAAGCGCTTAGAAAGAGGCTCAAAAGAAAAGACTTGGCTCCATGTTAGTATAGTATTACATATTAAGGTTAGGATCACTCACAAAAATATTCCTTCTGGCTTTCGATGTCGTGAGGATAAGTTATGATGTTTTAAGTTGGGTTATTAGTAAGACATGATATTTGCAGCTGAGTTATAAATGAGTTATGATGTTTCCGAATATGTTCTAATATACAGTGGTGGACAAAAGTGTTCACAAAAAAATTAAATTTCACAAAATGTTAAATTCGTGGGTAACTTGTTTTGACTACGGCAATCGTAGTTTGCCACATTTTTACTTCAAGCTAGCATGTTATACCATGATAAATTTAGCTGTTTATATTGTCTGCAAAATACCGTTTTGTAAAGAAATATTTGCTGGCACGTGTGAACAGTTTTGTCCGCGATCGGTCACAGCTACGTATTAAAGCATTTATCTCGACAATCGCTATTAGTCCTTTTTGGAACCGCGTCGCACAGTGTCGCGAGTCCATAGTAGCGAGGGACAAAAATAGAAGGAATAGTCGTACGGTAATAAAATTTTGTACATATGATTTTGTTATAAAGAGAAGTTAATACACCAAAAATTACTTCCATCGCCCCACGGACACGCCCACCTCCCATACAAACCAAATACTAAGTTGACAGTATCTCGGAAACTATAAAAGATATATTGATGAAATTTGGTACAGCATATCATATCATCAATATAAACACATATGCAAAAAACTTTTTCGATCAACTTACAAATACGCTTGTTATAAAAAAAAGAAATTTTGAAAAATCTACAAATATCTGTTCATACTTATGCGCATCTAAGTAATTTCAAACCCAAATAGAAAATAATAACATCTCTTATTTAATTCAGTATAGCCTATATTTTCATTAAAAATTACAATTTGTTAATCTGTACTGCTAGGACAATCGGTTTCCGATGATGAATTATTCAAATTTAACCCTCTACATCTATTTTTGACAAAATTCTAAATTAAATTTTTTTTTAAATTGCATAATATCAGAGTTTCGGTTTTCATGTTTACCTTTAATTTTCCTATTAACTGCTATAATTGGTTCTGAAGACATTAACAAGTTTTGCTTCTTTTCGAAAGTTGCCTTGATTCGATGGCATGCCACTCAGTATTACGGAAGCCTTCCATCGAATCTACCTTTTTTTGTAATTTTTCTAAATCAAGTCGTGTTTGCATATTATTACATACAAAAATTGATAGTTTAAGCGAAACGCAGCAGTGGTCGCTATGTTTTCCTGCCAACCATGCTGCAAAAAGGTCCCTACTTTTGACTGAATACGTCACTGAAAATGTTGAATTTCTTAAAAACGTGCAAGTTTCTGCAGCTAAAGTCCATGGTTTCTATTAATACATACTTTCAGCTATATCACACTGTAAAATCTTGAAGTAGTAAGAAGGAGTATTTTTTTAAAGTTTATATAAAGTTTGATGACACTGCACTTTTATTCCTACGAATTGACGTTTCTTTAAGTAACGGTACAAGGAATATGGAAAGCAAAAAAAAAGGGGGAAAGCTTCCCCAGAGTTCCAAAAATAGTATATTTATAGAATATGTTTACTTAACATAAGGTTCCATGGGAAATTTTTCAATAAGAGACCTCGAACTTACATTCAACAAATTTCAATAATTTCTACCCAAGTCACCCACCTTCACAAAGTGCAAGTTTGGTGGCCTGCCATCGGTATATAAATTGATATTTTTAAAATCCGTTTTCACATTTTAGTAATTTGAGATATTTACTTCAGTACTACAAACTTATTTTTCTACATTTACGAAATTCATTTTTTTGATTTTTGTCCCTACTCGCGACACTGTGCGTCGGTGTATTAAGAAGACAAATTATATAAAACATTATACTCCAAAAAACTTTTCAAAATACATAACTTCTAATTAAATTTGCTGATTTCAAATGGGTCGAAAATTGTTTGCAGAATTTAAAGAAAATTTTTGCAGAAGACATTGAAAGTAGTTTGTCCTAGCGGAAAATAGCTCAAAAACACAAAATATCAATCGGTGTAGTTAGAAAAATTAAAGATAACTTCCAGATCGAGAAAAAATGGTTGCAAGTAGTTTCCGGTGGTTAAGTGGTGCCACTAACACTGCTAAAGTACTACATCGCAAAAGTACTACAAGCCGATTAATGTATACCTGTACTGCTGTACAAGTCAGCAGTAGAACCGTCCAAAGGACATTAAACGAAAGCAGATTTGTAGCCAAGATCAAAACAAAAATAAACATTGTTGACAAGTCGTCATCGCAAGCTCCGGTTGGCATATGCTAAGAAGTACGCAAAGTGGTCCGTTGATGACTGGCGGAAAGTGACTTGGCCGGATGAAACAAAAATTAATCGTTTGGGGTCTGACGGTAAACGTTACACTTGGGTAGACAAGCAAGTTGGAGTCCAAAACCGCAATATAGAACAAACTCTAAAGTTTGGAAGTTGTTTCTCTTATAGCATGCAGTTGTTTCCGTGAAAGTGATATGGGAATTTCGCGCCGTATCAAAAGTAGAATGATGTAAGTGCAAGTGACTTTAGAGGGTTCCTAACTACCAAGTTTAGATATCTTTTATAAAAAGCCGGGTCACGAAAAAATGTTTGTGCAGGACAACCATCCAAAACATACAGCCAGATCCACCAAAGAGTGGATAGCAGAAAACGGCATACACATTTTTGATTGGCCACCTCAATTGCCGGACTTAAATCCCATAGAACATTTGTGGTTTGCCTTAACCCTTTCGCTATTTTGTTGCTATATGGCAAAATGCTACTTTGTGGACGTCTCCATCCTCTATGGTTGCAAGAATACATTTTTTTGTTGGTCTTTAGAATAGTTTGAAGTTTTCGGAAAAATACGAAATTAATAAACTGAATATTTAAGTTTAAAGAAGAGTAGTATACCCGGTTTTTTAATGGTATATCTTGACATAGTAAAAGAAGAAGAAGCAGAAAAAAATTAGAGAACCTTTTTAATTTGACGTTTTCTTTCAATTTAGATACTCTTCTTTTTTTTGAATTTTAGCTGAAGTAAATGAAGAAATATTCAAATTTTCGTTATACGTAAAAAGTTTTATGTTTAAGTAATTATTACAGCCACAACGTTGTGGTTGCTCTCAAAGAAAAACATTCTAAAATACATGGTCCGAGTATAAAAATTAAAAAGTTTCTTATGGAATGTTGCTAACATAACCACATAGAAGCCTAATACGTAAAATTTTAAATTTTAACTTTCCCCAGTAAAAACCTGTAGCGAAAGGGTTAAAGAGGAAAATTATGCCCAAAAAGACTCATCAAAGGATATTGACGGATTATGGGAAAAACTTCATCAGCGTAGTTGGAAATACCCCCAAAAGTACTACACAATGTAGTACAAAGTATGCCGAATCGCATAAAAGTCATTATTAAGGCCCGCGGAGACCACCCAAAATATTAAGGATAATATCAATCGATTTTTGCTTATATGCGTCAAACCTCTTCACACCACATTTGTTGAGTTTTAGTGTTTTTTTTATTTATTATTATATGATTATAATATATTGTTTTTCAGTAAAAAAAATATTCAATTTAAAAACTATGTACCTACTTAAATTTTTGTTATTGTTATTAAAAAGTAAAAAAATTAATAAACTTTCTAACTAACGAAAATTCGTGAACACTTTTGTGCGCCACTGTATCTTTACTTACAAAATACCACACCCGATCTACAGTTACATTACGATTCTTCCGCTAGGCTATAACAAATTACAATAGGCTATCAAATTTTTGCTCCGGTTACGTTAGATTGGTTTGGTTTCAGATTGGTTGTTTCCATATTAGTTTAGTTGAACTTTATTATTTTTGAAGTTTTTCATTTCACGTTGTGTAAAACATTTTTGTTGCTGTCTTATATGAGCCGAAATCGACCATATGATCACGAAAGACACATTATGATAGTTCCTATTAAGGTTATGTTAGGTTGTAATATTAAATTACACAGAAGTTCTTTATCGTTAGTTCAATTGGAATGTTTTCGTGAAAGTTCAGTTCAGCTCAGATTGGGTTAGGTTTAGAGTTAGCTTGGGTTGGGTTAGGTTAGGTAAGAAGCGCCAAAGCAACACAATAGTCATATTTGTTATCATTGCAAATGCAGGTCGACTAGTACAAACAAAAAATTTCACTTTTATAGAAATGAATAACTCATGCAAATATAAAAGGACGATTAAGGTGACCCAACCATAACATTTTGTGCCAAGTCGCACAATAATTTCTATTAACCGCAGCGCATAACAGACGCCAGCGTGCAATTGTGTGATGAACGATGCTCGAAAACAATGTCGCAATAATGAGGCGTGCAGGCAAGCGGGGCCAATGAGGCGGCAAAATTGGGTCACTGTGGGCGCACTCCACACCCGCACCCGCACCCGCATCCACGTCAGCGAGTGAGTGAAGCGCACTCACGCGAACAATTCGCCATTTAAGGGATAACGCCGCTGAAGTGTTGAGCGAAACAGAAATTTTCCGCTGACATTTCAATGCAATCAATTCAACGCGCCGCCGGAGCACCGCACCGCAGTCGGCTGCATTATTTTGCACTTTTTCGCTGTGCACTTCTGTTGCGGTTTTTGTTTTGCACGCCGCGCCGGGCGGCATTTGCGCTATGGCAACAATTTGCTCATTTATGGTGAAAAGTGCCGCAAGCGCCAGAACGGCAGCGGCACCACAAGCGGCGGGACTTATCCCTGTCACTTTGCATGCGGCACTTGAAACTTGGCAAAGTGCTCGACGCGTTAGAAGTGAGAAAGGGCGGCAATGCAACGGCCGAGGGGGCAGCGGTGAATTTAAGGAAGGTAATTTTTAATCTGCAGCCGCGTAAAAAAAAGCTGCTTACTTAACCTTAGTCACGCGCCAACTGGCTGGTTGAGTGCGATTAAAATGCAATATCGAAAAGTGTTTGCGCAAAGTTGGGCGAAAACGCAGCACAAAGCAGCGGGAAAAAAGTGGCAAAGATGGTAGCTGGGAAGGGTGCGGCGGGGATTGGTTGAAAATACACTAAAAAGTGTAGAAAGTTACGAGTACCAGGGCAGCTCACAAACAGACGTTAGCCAACACATGGACACACACACACGCACACATTTGCGTACAAAGTGAAGTCGTTGCGCATTTTCTACTTTTGCCGCTTTTGCGCGCCTGCAATGAATGGCTGTCGTCTCGACTATGTACGTATGTGTGTGTGTGTAATGTGTTTGGCATATTTGTGCTGGGACATGCTGTGCTTCTAATTCGGCATCATGAATTTAAATTTGAATTTCTTATGCGTTTCCTCACACTTTTCTTGCGCGAACGCGGATTTCCCTTATTGTTTGCCCTTTTCATGCAGCACCAGTCGCAAGCATCAACAGCAGGTGGAGCCATTCTTTGCGTAAAGTTAACGAGAGAGCAACGAATAAGAGTAGCGAAAATGCAAATCGCTTAGAAAGTTGCCGCAGCATTTGCGGTGGCAACGCGAACGTGTGCTCAAGTGCAGTTGAATGCTACTTTTACTGCACAAACAACAACAACAATAAGAAAAGGAACACGAGCTATAACAATCGCTCGCACAAAGAATGCGGCGCAGTTTCGACTCGCTCTGCGCTGCAGCAGTAAAACGCGTCGACCGACGAGGCTCGAGTTGCAGGCAGCTTGCGCCTGAAAGCTACTGCGCCGCTGCTATGCTTTGTTGCCGCTCAAGAAGTTTTACCGCCGCACAGCCACAATCGATTTTTTATGCTTAAATTACCAAACAGCGACGTCGGTGCGGCTGGCAAATTGCTTAAGTTCAAATGGGCGCCGCGCATAAGGAGGAATGTAGGAAAATCTTCTTGTTAAAATTATGCTGCATAAAAAATATGCTCTTCTGAAATTACACGCTGCCTAGCAATGATTTCATTCTGGGCATAATTACATAAATATTGTTGGGCATAAATTGTGGATGGGAAGAAATTCTTAAATTATTAAAGTGAAAATTTAAATTGAGCAAGTTGAGAAAGTAGCAAGTTGAGTAGGTAAAACAAATATACGAGATGCTATTTTAATATGTTTGGTGAAAGCATCTGCTACAAAACCAGTGTCCTTTCTCCTCGTCCCTGCGACTCACAGTGTTGCGAGTTCATATAGCGGAGTGACAAAAATAGAAGGAGTGATTGATTGTATATAAATTAAATTTGGTATACAGTTATTGTATGAGTAAAGAACGTACTGTGCAAAATTTCAATAAAATCGGACCAAAATTTCGACCACCTCCCATACAAACGGATTTGAAAAAACTACATATTAACAATGAAAATGATCTTATTTCTTAAAAGCTACATTTAAAAATATTTGTATTTTAATATAAATTTATTTATAAATGTGTATATAGATAAAATGCGCTCTTTTCAAAAGTGATTGAAAATAAAATATCGATAAATTGCTCCACAGATGCACAGAAGTTGCTCTTAGAGGGTTAAAATCTTAGACTGACCCCCACTAATTTTTCCTCCTGAATATTTCTTTCGAACATACATATCCCCTATCTCCAACCTTTAATGAGGCTCCCATACAAAATCATCGTTTTTAAAAAGTGGGTTCCCGCTGCTCTCATGTTGCTCCCAGACGAACCATATGTAAGACTAACCCCCATTTATATTCCTTTCCGAATATTTTTTCTATACACACCTAACCGCTACATCCAACTCTTAAGGAGACTGCCATACAAAACTAGTAATTTTCAATGGAACTGGCTCCACACTTGTAAATGTAGTAAAGTAAGCGAAGAAACATCGTATCTGGGAAAGTACTGAACCGATTTGAATGATTTATTCAACAACATTTCTGAATGACAAAAATACAAAATTAATTATAGTTAAAAAATGCACCACCATAGGGCGCCTCCCATACAAGTGAAGTAGTAAGGTTGTCAACGTTTGGTTCTGTACGACAAAAAATCAGAGTGTACTGAGTAATTGATTTTCTGAAGCTAGCTTAAACAAATTTTTCCATCAGCAGCAGAGCATTATTTGACCGATTCCTATTGGCATTCAACCAAACGGTGAAAATATCGCGAATTTCCACTCAAGTCTTCACCGAAAAATGACAATAACTTGCATTCGCGCAAATATGCGCAGCTAAAAATTGTACAGCATAATGTACATACTTGCCAAAACAAAATATCAATCAATTTCGAAAGTGATATTTCGCGTTTTTTTTTAAATCACTTTTAAAGTTTGAACTCACTATTTATTCACTCGTTTTCTTTACTTCATTTTCATTATAACGCTACTGCTCAGAGGTGAAAGTAATCGGCAAAATGCTGGTCTTGTCAGATTTAAATTATATAAAACTTACGACAATAGTAACTTTTAGGGACCTGCTCATAATTTATTTTGAAATATTCAACCTCAAAGTCAAAGCAAAAATTTTCTGTTTGTACACAATTTTTTTCAACGCTGGAAGAGCGTACTTTAAGAGCTCATAACTTCTATGTTATCCAATATTTTTTCATAAAACAAAAAAATCCAACAAAACCACATACTCAGATTTGTGCGCTTATACAATTGCATTTTGGAATTTTTTTTTACTTTTTTTACTCGCAACACTGTGCGACTCCTGCAGAAATCATGAGAAATTGTACTATACCAATTGGCCAATCGCTCATTGTGTTGTTTACTTGCAGAAGCAGAAAGATTTGTTTATCGTAAACTTTGCATCCATTTGACGCCATGACCACTTAGTTTGAAGTTCAGCGCATTATTCACGGACTCACAATAACCTCATACCATAATATCGACTTAAAACCAATAGTATTCGGTAGGTTGTACTAGGACCATAATGAAAAAATAATCAGTAAATTAACGTGATTCACTGACCTTCAAGCATTGTATCCTTTTAAGGATGCGCGAATATTTTAATTTTAATCAAGGCAATGTTTTCTTTTTATTGTATATTTGCAAATTGAAATGACTGTGACATGTTGCCTTTTTCCATATTTTTTCCATTTCCATGTTAGCTTCCACTAGTTTGTTTTGTTTAAATCTCAATTATGCCAAAATTATCAACTCTAACCTCAATCGAACTTAACCCAACGATTATATTTAAAATTAAGTCCGAACAATGAACACTCTTATGTTTCAAAGTTGTTCTATTTTAAGCAATTTATGATTTTATTATTTTATGAAAATAAACAAAGCGGAATTTCATATTAATTTTCTTTCGCTTTTCACTCGAATCCGGCTTTGTGCCATTCCGTGTGCAAAAATCAATGCAGAGAGCGCAACAATATTAAAATTTCATAACCAGCCAACAAAACTTGTGTAATATCTGGAATTTTTAATTTCATTCAAACAAAGTCAACTTCGCATAGACTGAAAACAACAAAAAACAACTCGCAGTTTGCTCGCAGAACTGTTCCGAATTTTTTTTTTATTGTACCAACAAGAAATTAATAAATAAATAAAATGAAACAAGGGAGTGAAAAAACTAAAATACTCTAAAAAAACAATACATGAATGCAAATATAAAACGGAACTTTTAACAAAAAACTGCATTCAAATTTAATGCAAATTTGCTGCGCACTTGGCACAACTGTCGATTACATGAAAACAAATTGGCCAATCGATTTCAACATATTTCTGAACAATTTCGGCATCGCAATTTCTTCTTTTGTTGTCGGCTGGAACGCTATGGCGGCCAATTTCATCTCAAACACAAAAAGACCGCATGGAGATAATTTTGCAATTATAATCATTTTCAATTAAAGCTCGTTGCGGCAAATTGCGCTTGATTGAAATTTATCCGCTCGCTGATTTCCCTCTAACGGTCCTGCCGCCAGTCAGCTTCATTAGTGCAAATATTCGCAAATATTTTGCTGGCATTCGGTGAGGAGCGATTTAGAGCAACGAGACCCTGACGCCTGTGCGTGCAACTTCAATGCGCCCGCAACGGCCACAGGCACAGGCGCACCTGTCGTACAATGCGTCTGACGCGTCGTCCTTGAACTTTTCGAGTGTTTCGTGTGCGCATTTACACGCGTTTATTTGATTGTTCGGCTTGGATTTGGTCGTGTTCATTGTTTGTGCTAATTGAGTTGTTTTCGCTATTGTTGCGGCTGTTTGTGCCGTTGCTGTTGCTGGGGGTGTTGTTGCTGCCAACACTGTTGTCGTTGCTGCTGTTGATGTTGTTGTTGGGCTTGGCAAGCATTGTCATTAATAAAACATGCGTGTGTGAGTGCTCATTTGAGTGAGTGCGCTGCATTTATTCTATTTACACCCACCAACTGCACAGCGCGAAAACATTTTGACAAATTATAAAAATTAATTTTGCATGTATTGCGCAAGGTGAAATATTTTCCACGCCATGTTTTGAGGCAGAGTTTTAAACTTTGTGTCAATGAATGTTGCGTCAAGGACTCCTACACCGATTGAATAACTTTTCAAATGGGTTCAACAAGCCTCTGAGGTGAACAGCGACGCATACGGCTTACAATCTTTGCATCAAATCGTTGACATACCCAAAGCCAAATGTTATTGTGTAGACTGAACATTTCTTTCGATGCCAACTATGAACACGCAGCCACTTAATACTTATTAAAAAATGTTATCATATTTAAAAATAAAGGCATTTACTAGTTGTGTTTCAGATACATTTGGGTCGCATTAAAGTCCATTCCATACCATTAAATTATCAAAATAATATGATTAAAATTCAATTCACAGCTTCGTTTATAGAACTCGATCCGAGAGATTTAATTTTGTCAGCAATGGTTTTAATGATGTTGTTCTCCAGTTGGTCAATTGTTGTTGACTTGTTGCCATAAAAAGCAACTTAACGTAGCCCCAAAGAAACAAGTCTAAGGTTAGTTAAAAGCAGTTAAATCGCATCATCTTCTAGAAATAAGGCGTACTGGAAACTTTTCAAACAACCATAAATAGAAAAAAATATAGTAATTTGAAAGGTGGAAGCATTGTTGAAAGGTGCAGTGCTGTACAGTACAGCTGTACAGCAACAGCTACGTTAGAACTCAAGCTTTGAAGAATAACAGCGTTGCTACCTGAAAGATCCGAACAAAACTGTCAAAGTTGGCACATAACTGGCACAACTATTAAAAACCATTTTTTTTTTTAGATCTTAAAAGTAATAAAATGTCTTAATGCTATAAATTCATTTAAAATTATCACTGTGGCTTAATTTTCGGCGGTGCAGTACAATGAACGCAAATTAATGGAAATTAAACTGAAGGCAATGATTTGGCTATGACCACTCAATATGGCCAACTCAATAGCCAATACGACACGTAAATTCCATTTTCATCAGCGGATAATGCTCGCTTAATTGCAAATCCGTGTGCCTAAAAGTATGCCGGCGGCCGCAAGCAAAAAAAGGAAATTTGTGAAACTTGTTACTTATTCAAATGTTTGCCAACAACATTTTCCACTCTTGAGCTCTTAATGAATAAGTAAATTTCAATAATTACAATTCTGTCGCCTACTGTCCGCCACCGCGCCAAAGCACTCGGCAACGCACAAAATGGCACAAATAGCATTTAAATTACCTAATTATGGTAATTGCGCAAAAGTGAAATGAGCGCAAAAAATGAAGGGTACCATTTCAAAATTGCAAGTACGAGTAGTGACGACACCGACAAAGACGAGGGCGCAGACGGCGCGCAGGTGGCGCACTCAACTGCCAACCCGGCCTGCCGACATGCCGCGCAAACAGCGATAAATAACAGTAAACGCTGCACGGGAGAAAAGCTGGCAAAGGAGGCAGTCGCGGTCAAGGATTAGACATCCTTTGTCCGGTTGGTATTCAGTGTCTGGCTGCAACGTTGGCCAAAGTGAGTGGGGCCGAATGCTGACAAACGGGAGAAGAGCAAATGTGAAGGTGAATGGAAAAGCAAAGCTGCAGCTTGACGAAGACGAAAGGGCAAAGTACTCGAGCGCGGGGATGGCTTGTACAAGTTATTTAGGTGTGTTGAAGCGGCATGGAGGGAGCAGAGACAAATGAAAGCAGCTGCGCTTGTGGAAGGGAAAACCGTAGAAGCAGGCAAAAGACGGGAAGTCAGTGAAACAGAAAAGCTGTCACGGACAAGGAAAGGACAACTGCAAGTGGACGAGTTGGCCAAAGGAAACGACGCTGTGGAAGCGTTGTTGTGACAGTGCAATTAATAATTTCTACTACGTTTTTCAATTCGCTTGGCCGGCGCGTCTTTGTTGCATCACAATTAAGCAATTTCATGCAACAGCAGAAAAATCAGGTTAGGGTGGGGTGGCGCGGGGGTTGAGTAGGGGTTGGTTGGACGTGCAGATTGGGGCCAGTGGCGGCGCCTAGTCAGTTGTCGCATATTAAAATGCAGTAAACCAATTTCTGTTCGCCTACATTCACATTGGAAGTTTTGCTGAGCGCACAAGTAGTGGTCGAGAAAAAGCGACGTAAAGTCGAATAAAGCAAAACAGAAAGTCATAAATAAATGTAGCTTAATTAAAATTTTAAAGTAGCAGAAGCTTGGCCTTTGCTCAGCACTTTCCTTGTGCTCTGCCTCTGCCGTCGATTTGGATTTGCTATCTGCAACCACATTGCAAGCGGCTGTCGTTGCCATAAGTCCAAATAAGTGAATGTCAGTTGCAGCTGTTTGATTTGACTCACTTTAAAAAACGGTGTCGTTTGCTTTGAATCTCCGCTTCTGCGGCATTGCATTGTATAGTTTAGCTGTGAAGGTCTTTTTTAAATCATTCTAACTGTACTGTAGTATGTTAGTAATAATAGCTATAAAGCAGGGTCCGGAAATAACAGTTATTTATGAAAACAATAATTGAAAATTTTACTATGAAGGAAAAATCATGCAAATAAATGAAATATACCAATACATTTCTTTTCGCACGGAGTATCAAACTTGCCAATAAACCTTTTTTTTTAATGTTTACGGAAAAATAAAAAAATAAGAATTATTTTTTATTTAGGTATATTTTAAAAATCCTTTAATAACAATTATTTGTGATTTTTTTTCATATTAGTCCACAAATAACAGTTCTTTTCGATTTTTATTTGAGTTGTCCTGTGATAATAATTATTGGTGACTTTTATTTTTTTAGTCATCAATAAACATTATTCAGTTACTTTTATTTATAAAAGTCATCAATAAAAATCATTCAATGACTTTTATTTTTTAAGTCATCAATAAAAATCATTCAATGACTTTTATTTTTTAAGTCATCAATAAAAATCGTTCAGTGACTTTTATTTATAAAAGTCTTCAATAAAAATCATTCAATGACTTTTATTTTTTAAGTCATCAATAAAAATCATTCAGTGACTTTTATTTATAAAAGTCATCAATAAAAATCATTCAATGACTTTTATTTTTTAAGTCATCAATAAAAATCATTCAGTGACTTTTATTTATAAAAGTTATCATTAAAAATCAGTCAGTGGCTTTTATTTTTTAAGTCGCAATATAAAAGTCATTTTCATTAATGCATGCAAAAGTTATGATTCTTCGAGAAAATAGAATTGCCAAGACAGGTCTTGTTAAGCCGATCAAGAATATATATACATTTCGATATTTAATGAATCCAATAGTGCAATTATTTGAATTTATAATTTTATAAATAAAAGTCACTGAATGATTTTTATTGATGACTTTTTTAAATAGAAGTCACGAATAATTGTTATCATAGGACAACTAAAATAAAAATCGAAAAAAACTGTTATTTGTGGACTAATAAGAAAAAAATTAAAAATAATTGTTATTATAGGATTTTAAAAATATAAATAAAAAATAACTTTTATTTGTTTAGTCATTAAATAAAAGTAAAAAATAACTCTTAAACATTGCTTTTTATAATAAAACTTATAACTGTTACGGTCCCTGCTATAAAGTTATTCCATTCTGAACATTTTGGTTTATTTTTAATTTAATTACGGATTTGATTTAATTTCTTTTTATTTCAATTTGAATTTCGAGTTTAATTTTAATTAATATAATTTTTTATCTTCATAATTTTTTCTATATTTGCTACATTTATTATTTTTATATTCTTATTTTTTCCCAAATGTTTTTTCTATTTTCAGTTATAATTGACAGCGTTTATTACCTTTGAATTTTATGAGCAGTTAACGGACTTTTGAATGTCTCCAATCGGTAATGTAGGCCATTATGCGTTGATTTATATTCACGCTTTAATGGCAGCCCAAAAGTATGCAACATTTATATGATTTTAAAGTCAACTTAGCTCATTGAATGCTGCTTAAAATAAAATTGTCGGTGGCATATTTTAAGGCTGACGTTAACTGTTTTAAAGCATCTGGCCCACATGTGCCAACTGCGAGTATATTCGACATTGTGTTACATGTCGGCTGTCAAGTCATGCTGCAATTGTCCCACTATTTGTCGTTCGCTCGTTTGTTTGTATTTGCATAGGACTGCGCACGCTTGTTTGTATGCATGTAATTATTTACTATTTCTGTGCTGACATTTTTCGTTTAATTACATTTTTCGTTGTGCTCGTGTTGCCCCCTACACCTACCCCATGCGCGCCTGCAACCATTTTGTTTGCCATTTTTTTGTGTCCTTTAACATTTTGTGCTTGGCAAACCAATGTACTTTGCAAGAATTTTTTCTAATGAATTTCAATTTTTCGTAATTTTTTCAGTTTGCTTCTTGCTTTCTGCAAGTCTTTTCTTCACATTTTTCTCACATTCACTTTGCTTTTTGTCATTAAAGTGTTATTTGTGGGGCTGCCGCTTCCTGCTTGTCAGCCTTCCGTTCCGTTCTCGTTCTCTCCATTGCCTTCACAACATTTTCATTAATTTTAATGAGTTTCCGCCTCAGTCTGAAGCAACAAAAAACAATCTTTTCCACTAGTGCTCAATGCTGATTATCGCTTTTTGTGCGTGGCACAACGCTGCGTATACGTAACACAGCCAACACGCAGCCACGTCAAAATGCTGCAAATACCTGTATGGCCTTAAGAGCAGACTTTCTCATGTTTTCTCTATTTTTTGCCATTTGCTGTTGGCTGTTTTGTTAGTCTCACGTGAGCTTAACTCAATTCACACCATTTGAGCAATTACGGCCGTCGGCGATCAGCCCGCCCGCCCGCCCCCTTTTCGCCGCAATCTCCACTCATCGCACTCTAATTTATTTTCCCTTCCTGGTTTATTTTATGTTTGTGGCCGCCGCTCGTTCCGCATTTGATTTATACATTTCATAATGTTCATTAAGATGCTATCGCGGCGCTATCTGCCCACTCGTCGCCTCGAGCTGCCCGCACTCGTCGCTCTGCCGCAATGCTTTGCCTGTTTCATTTTCCTTTTCCTTTCCTTTTTGGTTTTCGTTTTCATTTTTATTTCATGTTTTGTTATTTTATTTTATGTATTTTTTGTTCATATGTTGTATGTGTTGTGTTGAAATATTTTAGTTTTGTGTTTCCATGTTTGTGTGTGTGTGAAGGTGTGGGTTTTTATTTATTCATTCTTTCGTCACATATTTAATTGAATGTATGCTTTGGATTTGTGTTAGTGTTGTCGCTGTTTTTTTGAATTTCATATGTCCACAACACACACACATGCGCCAAGCCGGCATTTACTTGTTTTGAAATTACATACAAATTACAGCCATCTGACGAGGTGCATTCGTTCAATGCTACTGACACATATCCTGTCCCGCTGCGTCGCCACACTTTACACCCAAAACATTTGTCTGTCATTATACCAATTCAATTAAATATTATTTGTATACAAAAAATTGTCTACTCTGCCTGCAGCTGCATCTCTCTGTGTTTCGTGTTGCTAATGATTTGTTGTGTCTTCACAGATTTTGTTTTTTTTATAATTGTAGATTATTCTCTTTGTCTTTACTCTTTTCGTAGTGTTTCGTTCACACATTTTCTATTTATTTTAATTTTCTTTGCATTTATTGCTCATCGACAAAAACAAATAAAAACTGCACATAATACATTTCTCGCTAACGAAAATTTTCCATCTCCTTTTGTTTCAGGTACGTTGCACATAATCGCTGGTAGTCATGGTAAGCAATTTGCCACAGGTTTTTCTATTTGTTGCTTTGTTTTGTTTTACTCAAAATTGAATAGTTGTGAAAAATAAAAAACATTCAAATACTTATTAACACTGAGAGACCATTTTTCAATGTTTTATCCTGAAAAATCTGAGACTGATGACGACTGAGTACACCCTCTGCTGTCTGATCTGCCAACTCTTTCAATGCACTTGGCTCATAGAAAGAATTCGACTAAATAGTTGTAGTATCTGTTGCTGAAGTGAAAGTGATTAATAGTTAAAACTAAAAAGGGAAATGTAAATAATTATTTTTACTGATTCTCACACGTTAAATAATAATAATAATAATAATAATAATAAAAATAAGTTGCGTTAAGAGTTGCTTTAAAGGAAGCGATACAAGAGGCTAAGTGATACTTAACCCTTTCGCTACAGGTTTTTACTGGGGAAAGTTAAAAATTTACATTTTACGTCTAAGGCTTCTATGTGGAAATTTTTAAATTTTTGTACTCGGACCCTGTATTTTAGAGTGTTTTTCTATGAGAGCAACCACATCGTTGTGGGTGTAATAATTACTTAAACATACAACTTTTTACGCATAACGAAAATTTGAATATTTCTTCATTTACTTCAGCTAAAATTAAAAAAAAATAAGAGTATCTAAATTGAAAGAAAACGTCAAATTAAAAAGGTTCTCCAATTTTGTTCTGCTTCTTCTTCCTTTACTATGTCAAGATATACCATTAAAAAAACGTGTATACTTCTCTTCTTTAAACTTAAATATTTATTAATTTCGCAGTTTTCCTAAAACTACAAACTATTCTAAAGACCAACAAAAAAATGAATTCTTGCAACCATAGAGGATGTAGACGTCCACAAAGTAGCATGTTGCCATATGGCAATAAAATAGCGAAAGGGTCCAAGACTATCAAAGAGACAAAGGCGCAATTCATGCGTGACCGGTGATCATGTTAGCACCAGATTGTTATATCTTGTGACATTGTTTACTATAAATTAACTGCATCCGACTATCCTGAAAGTGAAAACAATTCTGAGGAACGTTATTAGTGCAGCCTGACTGCCTCTTTAGCTGTTTTCAGTGAAATGAAGTGAAAAAGATACCAGAGTCCGTGACCAATTCGGTTTGAGAATTGTACTTAGAAATAAGCTAACAGTGCTTGCTGGCCTTATTTTCGAGGTTCAAGCTTGTTCTTGTATTGCGAATTCCCTTAATTCCATTTCTTCGAAGTAGTCATGAAAAGAAAAAAAAAGAAAGAAAGAGTTCCGTATAGAAAATGGCCACAATTGCTTCAATTTAAAATTGATTCAATTTCGTTTGCAATAAGTTGTAAGAAACTTCCTTTCCCCTAAAATGGTCGATGGAAGTAATTCTGGAAATTATGGACGCTTGATTGGAAACTATTTTCTAATGAACTTTCATTTTCGTTTTCGATCTGTAAAATTACTCAGCTCACTTAACTATGTACTTTACATTTAAATCTATTCAACCAATCACCAAAATCAACACAACATAAATGATCAGGCATTTGACAGCGTAGACTGTAAGTCGCTTCAAGTTGTAATTCATTGCTGCATTGTGCCCTGCGATGCGGTGCAGTGCGCTCTATTTCCAAATCCCGAATTGCATGTCGACCAAGGACATAATTCGTGTTGCAGCCAAATAATCGCTTTACACAATAAACAACCAGAAACAAGAATGACAACGACAACAACAACAACCGCAAAAAAGAAAACATGCCACAGGACACAAACCGCAGGATATAATTAATGGCCGCCTGCGAGTGCTGGTGCGATTGTGTGTAAGCACTCTCCCTCTCGCATGAGTGAGTGTTCACACATATATTTGCGTGAGTATGTGTGTGTGTGTGTGTCTTCTATGCAAAACAATAGCATCCAAATAAATGATTTATGCTTTACATGCAGCAGCTTTTTTAATGGCTAACCATAACAACAACAAAAACATATCTACTAACAGCACTAAATAGAAAGTGGCGATGGGCAAAAAACAAAACCAAATAGTGTTGCTGCTGTTAAAGTGTTGGCTAAAGTAAATTCGACAACAGCCAAGGCAAAATATTTAGCCAGAGTGACAGTTAATGCTTGACAAGTTGACTAAAGCCCAAGACTTGATTGTTGACAGCGCAAATGAATGGAAATTATGTGGCAATGGCCGAGTAGTCATCGCGGTTTAGTGATTACAACTTTGGACCACAAGCACCAAACGAAGTGCTGCTAACTGCGACAGACAGCGAGCTAAAAGCTCTTTGCAAAAATCAAACTCTTTCGAAAATATTTGACACGTAGAAGGCCACGAGTTATAAATTGGAGAATTCGTAGTTGGCGTGGGTTTCAACAGAAAATGAAAAATTTTTTAATTAAAATTAAAAAAAAATTTTTTTAATTAAAATAAAAAAAAATAAAAAAAATTAAACGAATTAAATTAAAAAAATTATTATTAATTAAAGGCTCCCATAGTGCAAGGTTTGTGTATTTTGCTATCGCTTTCGTTGAGTGTGTGCGCAGAAATTGGCAGCAACGCCAAGTTACTGACCAACGCCAAGGAGCGTCAATTGCCGCCGGCCTGGGCACAGACAACCACACACACACACACACACCGAACACACAGTTAGGTACATGTCGAGGATTATTGAGGACAGTCTGCCACTTTATGAGGCTTCACCGTTGACCAAGGTATACGTGTGTGTGAGTGTGTCTCAGTGTGCGCTGCACTAAATTGCACAAATGCAGAAATTATCGCTGCTCCTAAAGCTGCACAACTCCAGTGTTTTGCGTTTTCTCCTTTCCCTTTTCTCTTCTCTCTGTGCCCGCCAACCAGCGACAAGCAAAGATAAAGCACAGCAACAACAAAAAGGAACTGAGCGCATTATCGAGCACATTGTAAAATTGTGGCAAATTCCTTGGACGGCTTCCAAGTGTGGCAATGTTCTCTGCTGTGGCTTTGGCTCAAGGATAATGCACAGAGGACGCAGCCAGCAGCGTGGCGGACAGTGCATATGCCAGCGACATATGCAAATGAGATGCGGCGCTGTAATTGCAGCGTGCATGCCGCCGCATACGCCACACGGCGCGTCGAGTGTCCGGGCGACGAGTGGCACTTGTGTGCGAGCGTAATGCGGAAATGGCTGTCTTTGCGCCACAACGCCAACGGCAGCGCGTCACCGAGAACGGCGTCATCGTCATCCACTTCCACTTCAGTGGCGGCAACGTGGATTCTGGTGCATGCAGCGGCGTTGCTACTTAACGCGCCAACACACTTCCTCATCGTCTCGTACACTCGCACACACACACACTTACGTAGGTACACACACATGTTCACATTTTCATTACGGCGTATTAAGCCATTCTTTTTGGCTATTCGCAGCGCACCGGCGGCGCATTTGGAAGGCGTGCGGCACAGAGCGGAGGGCGGAGAGCGCATTGCGGTTTGCGTGCCACTTCTGACTTAATTTTCGCTTTTCTTTCTTTTCCTGCGCTGCTCTAGTCCCATTTATATTTTTATTTCGCATTCTTGTCATTTCTGTGCAGCCTTGCTCCGCTGCCGGTCGCTTCTCCATCAGCCAGCCGCCGTTTGAGTGACTCAATTTATTTATTATGTTTATCCCATTTTGCTGTTTTTGTTATTTTTCATTTCGCTCTTTTGTGATATTTCGAGTGCGGAAAAGGATTTGCGCAACTTGTCAGTGGGTTACTTACTTTTATTTACAGTTAATTTTTGCGTAACCAGCTCCCTGTTGGCACACATTGTGCACCACTGCCGCCATTATGCGAGCGCACGTTTTGCCGCGCGCCGGTGAAGCAGCTTAGCGCGCCCGCAAATATTGTGCGCCACCCAGCGCTGCTGCGCCCCGTCCTGTGGGAACAAATTAGTGGGGATTTTACTGTGGCATGTGCCGCATTACGGTTACGTGTTGTTCCGTTATTCCGCTGGCCACAAACACAAAGTCTCGAAATGCCCGGCGACACTTGACATTTCACTGGCCAGTGGCCGCTGACGCTTTTTACGTTATTATTTTTTGAGTATATATTTTTATAATTTCCTATTTCATAAAAAATGTCTTTATAATTTTAATTTTTCACGTGCTGCTTTAAAATTGGGTAAACTGGCAACAATTTGTTGCCGCTCAATTTCCGTTCAGCTGTGCCCACACATTTCCCTCTGCATACTTTCGAGCTACTTTAATAAACGCTCACAAACAATCTGCATTTTGTGCTTATTGCGGCGCAAACTTGTTGGAAAATGTATACGCGGCCAGTGGGCACGAGCCAGGCGGAAATTACGGCATCCCAAGTAGCTGCCCGAAACGCCTACAGGTCGCGGCCGGCTGGTGTCACGTAATCGAAATAAATGGCGCCCGAAATTGCTTGGCACTTTTTGCATGGTGTGTGCGAGCTTAACGCTTTTGCCGTGCACGCCGGCCATGTTTGAGTTCGAAACATCAGCAGCCGCTTTAAGCCGCTTCGATATTTATAAAATGAAATGTACTAAATATTGCAAATGCTGTCCGCATAGTCCGCAGTGCATTTCTTGCCCCATCCCATCCCATCCCACTTAGATAGGTGCTCAATAATTTATTTGTTCGTGCTACACATTTAACTATGCGCAACATTCAACTGTCACCGCATCACAGTTGAGCCGCAATTTCTTTTCGTTATTCCTCAGCATGACATCGAACGCAATTATCCTTTCAAGCATAATTCATGGCTCTGGCAGCAATAACAATAAGCCGCTTAAATGTGTTGTGGGTTGTCTTCGAGCCGGCAAATGCTAAACCCACAGGACTGGCAACGTTTGTGAATGACAATGAAGGCAACAGTCAGTCAAGTCATATCCCTCATTGGAAATGCAATGACATTTTGAATGTTATACAAGTAAGTCTCGGAGACATTTTACGATAAACTTTTTGATTTTGAGTATGTCAAATAAGAACATAATTATGGCTTCAATCTATATAGTATATAAATATATAAGTACATAGTATACAAACAATTCTATGTCCTGACTAGGCTTCTCAAACGTCCTCCTTTGAGGAGGACAGTCATCGTTGAACAGAAAATGTCCTCCGTCCTCCTCCAAGGCCAAAAAGTCCTCCTCAAGCTCAAATTAAATTTCAATTTTTTTTTTCTTTTTTTTTATTCAACTTGATCAATTAATGAGGAAAATGTTTCCAATTTGTGTCCAATATTTCGATGCTGCTTTGAGCATTCAAAATAAAATGATAGACTTCGTTGAAAATCCAGATGAGTCAGCTGCTGGAATGTTCAACATGATTAAGACCGTATTGGAAAAATTAGACCTAAAAATAAAAAATGTTGTGTGCTTAAGTGCTGATAATACGAATGCAAACTTTGGTAAAAATAATTCCCTTTTCGTGAATCTTAAGCATTCAAACCAAAACATATTAAAAGGAATGTGATGTCCTCCTGAAACAAAGTAGTTACCATATAAAGTCCTCCTCAAGCCTCCCTAAACCGTTTAATAGTTGGAAAGCCTGGTCCTGACTCATTAATTGACTGATTCATCTTCGCTCAGCCCAAACCGCTAAAGCTACACACATGAAATTGGAACTGTAGGTACATTAAACAGAAATGAACATCCGCTAAAATGGCATTTTTTGATTTCGGGGTCCAAAGGGGGGAAACATGGGTCATTGATTTCAAACTTGGTGAAAAGATTTATTCCAAATCAAAAAAAATTCGAGAAGTATCTTTAATTTTTTTCGAAAATCAAAATTTAATGGGTTAAGGTTCGAAAACGGGATGACTACGAAACCCCATAAACCGATGGACCCATTGGTCACTTGAAATAGAAAATAATTAAACGGTTTTTTTTTGTGAAAATCAAACAAAGGGTTCAAAGTTTGTATGGAGAAACAAGATTTCTTGGGTCTTCAAACTTGGTGAAAGTACTTCAAATGTAAAATAATTGGATACGTGTTTTTAATTTTTTTAAATCAATATCTGTCGGGGTCAACGATGGGTTAGAGAGAGGTAAGGGAGAGTTTGTTTAAAGAAACTGTAAAAATACATTATTTAATAGGTCTTTTGACTTTAAAATTGGTGAAAACACTTGAAATCAAAAATAAGTAGACACATGCTTTAAATTTTTTTAAATCAAAATCTGTCGGGTCAACGATGGGTTAAAAGTTTGTATGGAGAAATATGATTTAATGGATTTTTTTTAGTTCAATCTTGGTGAAAATGCTCCAAATAGTAAATAAATCTTTGTGTTTTTAATTTTTTTTGTAAATCAAAATTTAACGGGGTCAACGATGGGTTAAGAGTTTGTATGGGAAAACATGAGGTCTACTGACTTTTTGTTCTGGTAAAAGCACTTCAATGAGAAATATTTAAACAGGCATTTTTTCATAAAAAACGTGATCAACAAACGGTTAAACGAATCTTGATCTATTGGGCTGTTTTTGTTTGCGTTCTCCCCTCTATAGAAACTTGAAATATTTGCCACAAATTTTCGAATGAAAAGATTGGGGGAAAACTTTATTTCATTTCTTTCAGAACAATGTTTTGGTCAATGCCAACTATTTAAAAAATTGTAATTGCTCATTTAGGACCCAAGAAAGCCATTTAAAGAATAAATAACTACAACGATAGCCCGAAAAGAGACCAAGGCCTTAGCTGGCAGATGAATCGGTTACATGCCGATTCCGAATAGAGAGTTTAGATGGCATGCATTTAAAAATAATGTGTGTCTTTTATTACATTTTGCTGTGGGCATCGACAGGAATCGAACCTAGAGTCGAGTGTCGAGAAGCTAAACCAGAACAGGTGTTTCGCTTTTACGAAAATAAACAATTTGACAGTAAATAAAGGCTCAGCGCGCAAAGGCTTCACATTTTAAGCAAATTAAAAAAGTTTTAGAATTCCGGCTACTTTTTAGACAGACTACGTATATAGTATCTATGTCCTAAAGAGTCTGCTGCCACAGTCAGTTGCAAAGGCAACTGTTGCAATCGACAATCGTGAAGTTGTCTTGGTAACGGCTGATCTAAAAGAGAAAATGGCTGGTCCAAAAACAATGCGGATTATGAATGGAAGTTGTGAAGTCAAATACTGCAAAAGGAATTCGAATAAACACGAAAATCATTAAATGTTCGCAAAAGAAACAAGCACACACACAAACTCACATTCGTAATCCTTATTATTGTACAGTATTGGATGTCGGAGTTGGAAAAGGAGCTTACCACCGTTAGCGGCGTGCTACAAAATGCACAACATAAAATCTCATCAATTCTGCCTGTCTGTTTGCAAGCACAACGCTCCGACTCACACTCGACTCACACACACACACACACTCGAGCGCTCGCTCTTCTTCGGCTGTCGACATTTCGCTGAAAATAATACTTTATTTAATGGCAGCAGCAGCAAAAACTACAACAGCAAAAACAACAACAACAATACAATCTAACAATGCCAACAATGAAAGCAATAACAGTAGCGGCAGCGGCAACAATAACAACAAGAGAACATTCTCTTACAAAGATAAAAATAAATAACAATAAACTGAAAATGGCTTCACAACTTTAAATACGAAAAAAGGCCATCAAGCCAAGAAATAAAATAGAAAAATCCGACACACAGAGCGAGTAAATGACACAAATACACGCCGGCAATGACAATACCAACAACAACAGCGAAGCGAACGAGACCAACAAGACCAAATCAAATAAGAACCTAGGCAAAATAATGTAGAGCTTCCTTGAGCCTGTCGCCTGCTTCTGCCAAACACACACACACACACAAACATAGGCTGTATTGCCGTCTGTCTGCTTGTCGGCCTGCACGTTTGCCTGTTGACAAGGAACACGCTGTACAGCAAATGAACAGTTAGGCGTGAGTGAGCAGTGAAAAGCAACACTGCGGGCCATGGTCCAATGCACTAGTTGCCATTACTTTTCACTTCGTGCCAAGTCCACGCAAACAAGCAAAGCACCGACAAACCAATGCAACCCTGTCCCCATGCCCACAGCGAGTGCAGCAAGAACATTTCAAAATAACGGCAAAAGCAACAGTACACGAAGTAAGTAAATATTTACTTTTATACACATTGCTGCGGCTATATTCGATTGTCCACCTTGATAAACAATAAAATCTGTTGTTGCTGTTGCTATCAGTAAAGAAAAATTGAGAGCAGCCGAGAAGTGCACAAATCGCCACAACTGTAGCTACACTCGGCTAGGCGAATGCGCAAATTGTTTGTTGGAAAAAGTGTTTAAGAAATATTTGTGCAAAAAATGCATTTATAGTTTGTTCACACTGCAGCTGATCTGAATTATGAAAATAATAGAGGCACTCAGCAAGTGGAGCAACTGGTCTGGCACATGAGCCAAATATTTAACTGAATAGTAAACCAGTTACTGAGTATCCTTCTGAACAATATTGCAACTTTACTAAATAGCCACTAAAACAGCTTTATATTTTTTCAATAGGGATGGTCTAGTAAGTTTTCGAAAAATCTGAGATTGCCATTGAAAAGTTTGTCAGTTTTTACCATAAACGTGCTTAGAACATTTTTATGTTCAAGCGCTATTTGTGTTTTTTACACTGACTTGAAAAATTCATCTCAGTCAAAAAATTGATTTAACTCGTGAACATTTTCGAGCAATAATTTTTTACGATATCCGAAGTGAATTATCTCAACAACATTGCTTCAATCGCCTTCATTCGGCATTTGGTGATGAAGCACCAACCCTCAAGACAATTTATAACTGGTTTATCGAATTCAAGCGTGGTCGCCGTTCGCTCCAGGACGAATTTCGTGAAGGTCGTCCAAAAACGGTCATTGTACCAGATAGCATCGATGCTGTGCGTGAACTGATAATGAAAGATCGTCATGTGACATACCGTGAGATAGAGGCATCCTTGGGCATTAGTTCCACGGCCGTGCATTCGATATTGCATGAACATTTAGCTGTCAGAAAGATTTGTTCTCGTTGGATCCCGCATAATTTGGCAATCGCTCAAAAAAAGGCTCGTGTCGATTGGTGCAAAGAAATGATGGAAAAATTCGATCGTGGTACTTCGAAAGACGTTTATAAGATCGTGACAGGTGACGAATCATGAATATATGCGTATGAGCCCGAAACAAAACAGCAATCGACCCTGTGGGTCTTCCAAGACGAGTCAAATCCAACAAAAGTTGTTCAGGCACGCAGCACATCGAAGAAAATGGTCGCCTGTTTCTTCGGCAAAACTGGTCATGTGGCTACTGTGCCGTTAGAGCAACGTAGAACCGCCGACGCCAAATCATTCTTCGCCAGGACAATACGCGCTCTCACACATCGGCTCAAACAACCGCCTATTTGATCAAGCACATCAGCAAAATATTGCGTGGTTAACGATTTTGGTGTCTCAATCGGAGTGGAAAAAGTGCTTCGACAATTGGTTTGAGCGCATGCGAGTGTAGAAATCTTCATGAAGGACTTTGAAAAGCAATAAAACCATTTTTGATGATAACAAAATGCATTTTCATCCTTTTTGAAAAAATATAAAAGGCAACCCTCGTATTTCATGTTTACTAAAACATTGAAATTGTAAAACAATTGAGTTTGAAAATTTAAAAAGTTTGTAAATAAACTGAAAAATATGTCACGTTTTGACACTTTGATGTGGCAAAGTTGCGGGTTAGCTTCAGAAAATCTACTCAAGGGGTTTGATGTAACAAAAAAACAAACATCTGGCTAATTCAGACCAAATGTATTTTGTTGTTCTTTATAGAAAATCAGCTCTTTTACACAAACCATTTTTCAAAGAAACAAAACAACATCATTTTCAATTTAATGGTTTGATTTCTTAAAAAAAATTTTATGTAAATACAAAACAAACGGGTTCTATATTTACTGAATGAGTGAATTGTAATTGAAGGAGCCCTTAATTTTATAATTATTTTATATTATTTATTTTTTAATCATATTGTATGATGCCTCACCCTTAGGAATGATCACTAACGTGTCGCACGTTTTGTTTTTCTATTCAGCTGGGTGGGTGGCTCAATTGCAATTGGCATACATTGTGAACAACGCCAACATCTTTGCTGGCTCGATTGCAAACTCAAGCAATCCAACCGGCCTTGGCCAATGCGCCGAAACGGCTCAAAGCCAACAAGCGAGCAAGAAATAATCTGTTAGTCTAGGTTTGTGTGTGTGTGTGTGTAAAAGAAAAGGATACTTGATGAGGAGGAGAATGCAAGCGCGGGAACTTAATAAATGGCATAATCCATAATATATGAAATGTGAAAATCATTTCGATATTGAGCTGCTACGCCTTCTGCCCGCACTGAGTATTTCCGCTTATCAATCGTACATAGATTGATCGACTGCTGAACGATTTCCACTTTTGGCAAGTTGCTGGCAATAACGAAAAGCTGAGGCGGCCACGTCAAACTCATAAATCAACCGTGAATGCGTGCACAATCATAAATTTTAATTGGAAATTAATTTCGAATGCTTAGCGTACTTTAATGCTTGTCAAATTGACTGACAGAAGCGGTAGAATGAGCTGCAATCAATACACGATTGGCCAAGTGGATTCAAGTAGAATTAAGCGAAAGCAAGAAAGCGAAATGCCTTAAATGATTTATTGTGAAAGTTGTTCACGACCGTAAAGAAAGTAGCAATCTTACTTCGAGAGAGGGAGGGTAGAAGATAATACTAGAAAACTATAATGCAATTGAGTATAATTCGTAGAAACAGCTCTCTTCTGGCGAGGCAATGTTAGTCGTTAGTGGATGTGGGCTCGTTACTTGCTTAGCAAGGAGAGAGGCGCAAAGGGCAAACTTTTGTTGGCGTGTCTGTGTTTCTGGACACTTCACTATACTTTAATAACAATAAAAAGTAAAGTCGGTTTAAATATAATATAACACTACGTTCATTGCGCACTAGTTGAAGCTGAGATGGAGTTTGAAAGCCTCAAGACAGTCTAAGATTGAACTTCCCACAAACATTCATATTATGGACATGAACCACTAAACCGTTTGTTGAATACGAGCCAAGACGCAAGAGATATCCCTGTTAATGCGAATCACTGTGCTGGAAAAATGCAAAGATTATAAGACAGGGGTTTTAATGCAGAACTTATGGAGACTTGGCTCGAACTTTCGTTCTCCTTATTTCTACAGCTTTTACAGTCTTGCAAAAAATTTCTCTGTGGTTACTACGTATTATCACTAAGACCTCGTCTCCGGAAAGCACAGCTCATTACTGACCGTCAGCTTGGTTTTAAAAATAGGAATATTTTCTACTCTCTGGCCCTCTAGCGATTACTTAATTCTATAAGTATTTGCATATAACTTTTATGTTTTTCTTTGCAAGTGTTTATAAAATGCTTACAAGTCACTGTGTACGAAAATTTAATGAGAAAATTTTATTTTCCAACTCAGCTCAATTAAAAGTCATTATCGACAAACTGCAAATTGCTGCCTCAACGATGAGGTGCCACACCGTACCGCACCTGTGGCCCACACATTGTAAATATGTTTTTGTTGTGTTTTTGTGTGCATATTTTTGTTTAATTTAATTCTGTTTGTTTGGAGTCTTGTTTCATTTCAGTTTCATATTTTCCATTTCTCTGCATCTTCTGGCAGAACGAACAAACGAACGGCATCAGCACTCCGCCTCTGCTGTATGTTTAGCCCTTTCAAGCCAGCATTTGCATGCTTAGTCGCGCACTGGTCACCTTCGCAAATCGTGGCTCCTGTCCACAACATCAGCTGCCGAGCGCCAACACGTTGCTTCTGTTCCATTGCTCGGCACATTTTCACATTTTCTCATATGCCCATTTTCCGCCCGTTTCATGATTTCCGTTGCCACGCTGCATTGTTGTGCCATTTAATTTCACTTTATTTCGACTCGTTTCCTTTGCGCCGCTGGCCACTTGGCCAGCGCCACCATGTGGCGACCAAACACGTTGCCCGCACCGCTCGCTGACACTCGCCAAACGCCGTGCATTGCCTTAACCTCAGCCGAAAACCTCAACGCCAAACCTCACAATCGCAACAACACCGGAAGCCACAAAAATGTGCTCGCTTTTCTCCGCTCGACAATAGTCGTGATGGTTGTTGTTGTTGGTGCTGTTGTTGTAGTTATCGTTGTAATTTTCCGGCTGTACATGGGCGATTGGATGTGAATGGCAGGAAGCACATGGACGCTGGCTGATACGCCATAATTTTTGTTTCAATTGATGGCGGCCGCGCGAGCAGCGAGGAAATTAATGCCACAGTAAGCGCGCTGCAGCGACTGTTCGTACAGTCGGACACATTATCTGCATTTAATTTATGGCAGGTGCTGCGGTAATCTATCGCAATTATTCGATTAAAGTTGTATTTCTGTTGCTGATATAAATTTTGTACCGATTTTTTTGGCGTCTAATTTATTGATGTCGTTTTTACTTTTATTAATATGGCTGAAAACGAACAACAAACATTTATTATGCCAGGAAAATACGGAATAAACAATGTACATATGTAAATGCAGAAAAAAACATTACGCAGATTTTTAATGCAAAAAATGAGGTTAGTGAGGTTATGTTGCGCGTGACTATGCTTATTGACATATTTAATATAAGTAAACAAGTGTTAAATATGTATAAACAGTTGTTTGAGTTAATGAAATACAAACATGATTTATTAAAAGGTTGTTTGATTACATTTTTAAAATTAAAAATATTGCAACTATGAAAAATATGAAAGTTTGTTTTAAAAATTGTGAAATTAAAGAAAATTAAAAAAATAAATAAAAATAAATATAATAACAAAAATAAAAATAATAAAAATAAAAATAAATAAAATAAAAAAATAATTTAACAGTGTGTCAGAACTGAAAGAAAATAATGGAGTAATTTTTCCTGAATATTTCCCAAAATTAATCAACATTTTAAAATCGTTAAGACACAACGCGCACTTGCCACATTCAGTAGTTGAAAGCTTGTGAGCGCGGCCCCAGCGCAAAGCGTAAACCACACTTTAAGCCGACCCGGAGGCCGCAGTGATAACCGCAACCAAATATGAATATGGCCCGACTTTCGGTTGGGCCGTAATGCAGCAATTACCGACGACTGCGCTGCAGCGGCGTGTGCGAGTGAGATAATGCCGAAAAGTTGGATGCCGCAGCGAATGACAGACTGACTGGAGCGGAGTGAAGCTGTCGAAGCGCCGCTGCAGGAACAGCTGCACTGCTGCACGAAGAGGGAGGAGGGCAGAATATGGATTGCGGTTGCTGCAGTCGCTCGCACCGTATTCGCCAAATGCATGTGGCGTATTTTGGGAAAACGCCGTAGAGCCAGATACGGAGTGGCCACAAGCAGAAGAAGCAGAAGATGTGGAAATTTTATTATTTTTCGATTGTGGTTGGCAAATGGAAAATGCCAGCTTTGTATGCCAAAATATGCAGCGTGCGTGCTCGACGCAAACAAATCTGCAGCTCGCAAGTTATTTGGCTAACAGCATAAAATGTTGGCTCCGCGTAGGCCACAACGAATGCAAACAAGTTTGCAAGCACCAACGGTTCGATTTGCACACACGGGCAGACCCGCCGGTATGTGCGGATGTCCGAGTAAACCCGCACACCACCAGGACAGACGGCCTCACAGACGAAAGTGCAGAGTGCAAAGTCCATTTTCCGCATGAAAATTCCCCAAGGATAATTGAGTTGAATGGCGAATGAACTCGTTATAGTGTCCAGCCATACATTGGCTTCAACGGCACAAACCAATAACAACGACAGTTGATATTGTTTATGTGTGTGCGTGTGTGTGTGTGTATGTGCAGCGCCACAATGTCAAATGTTGCAAAATTTTGTGTTATAAAATTGAAGTTGAAGTTGAGTTGATCCTGTTGTGCTCCTCACGTCAGCTTAAACTCCCAGCAGCGTTGTTTGTTTGACGAGCGAAATTCGATTATATTTAACTGTATTATCGTGTGAAAGGGACATTCGTCCTTTCAAGCCGTCGGTATCCCTTGGGCGCAACTGACCCCCCGCACTCTCAAACAGTTGCAAACAGCGTCGCAAATGGCAGCGCCACCAACGCCTCCGTACAAGTACCTCCAAAATTTTTCTGCTTATTTATACATATTTACACTGTCTGTTTGTGGCTGTTGCTTTTCATTTCTGTAGTTTGTTGTTTATTGTGCTTTGGTTTATTGTATTTGCGCTCTTAATGTATGCGACATTAAAAATTTAAATGTTGCTCTTTGCCGTTCGGGCACTGCGCGTCGCCACATTTCGAAATGCAAATTTATGCAAAAACTTTCTCCATTCTTTTTTGGTGCACACGCACATAAAGAGCCAATAAATAAAAGAGTAAATAAAAAATACGGGAATATTTTTAAGTGACAACTTTTGGTTGCAGCTACTTTAAGTGAGTGGAAATCCTTTGGGAGTGTCGCCAACACCAACGACAGCGTCGAAGAACTACCGTCGCTGGTGACAGATGCAAGTGAAATTTTCAATTTTGATTTTTTTGTTAATGCCAATAACAGTGAAATAACTCAAGTTCAATATTCTCAGCACTTCTGAAGGACAGAAGCCAGGAAACCATAAAACAATTTTCAATTCAATTCCATTAAATGACGACAAACAAATCGAGTTCTTTCGGTCGCGCAGATTAAGAAAAGTTTTCAAAGAGATTTGTATTTCAATCTGAGAAAAAAATAGATTTTTATTGCTGTACACAAATTATTCTAAATTGGGACAAATGAAGTTAGATTAAATTTGGCTGGAAAATATGAAAAATCAAAAGAGTTTGCGTTCTCTTAAAGAATTAAATCTTTGCAAGACAGTAAAATTCTCACAAGTACTGCTGAAAAAATGTCTTCGGTCCCGATATTGCACGCTGCACTCGTAAATACTCGCACGTTGATACAAAGTTTGCAGCAGAATCTCGTAAAATTCTCTGAAATGTTGAAAACACGCGCACACACACACACACACACGTACACAGATTACTCGTTGGCTGCCATGCCGAGTGCAACCTTTGTGGCATTTTGCATTCAGCTCGGCTGCCGGCACGTATTGGCGCTGAGTGCGGGGAATGGCGTAAATTGGGGAGAAAGTTGCGAAACTGCGGACAATTGTGTGTACGTGCACCACAATGCGGCAAATGCAACCGCAGCATAACTTTGCGCTGCGGCCGTCGCCCGGCCCCCACCCGCCGATGCGGTGCGCTGCAAGCAACACAATTCGAAAATCGCACCGCCGCTGCAGCGGTGCAAAGTGTCGCACACACACTCTCGCACTCGTACTCACACATTGACAATAGGATAAAATAAACTGCAGCGATTAATTACGCATGCACTGCGCAAACAAAGCGTACGCGTGCGATATGCGCTGATAGCAGAGCAGCCGGCGGCAAAGCGTTCACATCTACCTGCACTTGCCAAGTGAGCGGCGGCAGGGGCCAATGCCCGCGGCGTGACTGCGCAACAATTTTGCGGTCAGTAAGCGCGCGCCATCCAAAACACGCATTCACACTTCAATCCACTCGACGCAAATGACAATTTATTACAGCAGCAGCAACAACAGCCGCAACTTGTGCCACAAGAAGTGAGGCCTGCAAAAAGCGCAACAGCCACACGGCTGTCAAGCAAAATTGAATACGATAGCTGCGGCTTGCAAGTGTGGCATCAGAAATCAAATTGAACCAATTTGCGTAAATTACGCAAAGGATTATGACGCGTCACCACCACTGCGAGTGCCATATGCAGCCGCAGCGGCAAACTGCCGCAGTTGTTGGCGGTGGCGTTCGCAACAGCGTTGAGGCCAATGTCCTGCGGAGTATTGCATGCAAACGAGTGTCTGCCGCTCTGTTCGCCATCATCAGCGATGTTGAATGTTGCCAGCAGCCACCAGCATCTGTCTGTCTGCGCTGAGTGTGCGCCGGCCAAAGTTCGCTGACATTAAAGTTAAAAGTCACCATTCAAAAATATTGCGCCCGACCAGTAGCGGCTTAAAGGGGGGGGGCGGAGGGGCGGACCGCCCCGGGCCCCGGGCTGCGGGGGCCCCCGAGAGAAGCTTGTATATAAAAATTTAAAGTTTTTTAAAACTGAAACTTGTTAAAAACTTTTTGCGCTCCACAATGGTTGTTGAAAGGTTGTTTGTCACTTTTATCAATTGAAAGAGATACACTATCGACAATTGACTTTGAAATTGCAATAACAAATTCAGTTCAATAAAAGCAAGAAAACATCCTTTCTAAATACAAATTTTTTGCAATATTTAATTTTTAACTTAAAATTTTGTGCAAAGTATGCTAATAAAAAATTCGAAGTTAAAAATTAAATATCGCAATCTTAGAGTTTGCTTGTAAATGAGTGCGAATTACGCAATTACTTAACCTCATTAAACTTTGTAGACGTCAAACAAATTTACAGTTATTAATAGTGTCCGACCGAAACCACTTTTTTGGGCCGAAACCGAAACCGAAACCGAATATTCGGTTTTTTTTTAATATTCGGCCGAAACCGAAACCGAAACCGAAACTTTCTAGTTGAAATAAAAATCACCATATCAAGCACTTTTTTCAACAAACGAATTTTACATTAAGTAAATAAAGAACAAACAAACAAACATAGCATAAATAAATAAATACTTATTAATAAAACCACTTTATTCATTTTTTAAAAACGTAAATAAGAAGAAATCACACTTTCGTACTCTTACTCGCTAATATTCAAAATTAAATAATTTAATATTATATGCTAAAAAAAGAAGTTTATTTACATTGCTGGCATCTAAATTACTCCTCCTTTTACTATATATCTGCTACACAATAAAATGTAAAAAATATTCTAGAAAGTTTCGGTTTCGGCTATTCGGCCATTTTTTGGCCGAAACTGAAACCGAAACCGAAACCACTTATTTGGGCCGAAACCGAAACCGAAACCGAATATTCGGTCGGACACTAGTTATTAATATTATTTTTATAATTATTAGTTGGATAACAACACAACGTCGTGGAAATCCGGTTTTCTTCTTTGATAGACCCTTTTACGAAAGCAATTCTATGCTCCTTCTAAGTAAGCTACTGCAACTGGGTTTTATAAAATATTTCTGTACATTTCTGAACCACTCGACACGATAAATGCACCTAAGAATAAAAGTGTTTTCTAGACTGGAACTTTGAAATAGAATACAATTTAGATGTATGAATCTACAGACTGAAATCCAAATCATGTATGTTTTCCCTACCTGACATATTTTGGCACTGAAACTTCAAAATTTAAAATTTAGTTAAAAGGATGTCTTTCATTTGATACCCATATTTCCATCATTTCACAACCGCATATATTTAAAAAAATATTTGAAATGTGTATGTCCTAAAAATTTTAAAGTTTTTTAAAAAGATTTTGGGCCAGAAAATGAAAAACTGACTATGCCAGATTACTACAAATGATCTCTAGTTTCACGTCTATATCAAAATTTGGATGGGTCTCGGCAAAAAAAAAAATTTTCGCACAGTGTAATAAATGTAAAGTTAGTGTTTTTACTCACTGCATCATAACTTTGTCATTTTTCTTTCAATTCTATTGATGTTAGGCTTAATATTTGCTCAAAAAATATATAATAATAATATATCTTTCATCTTAGATTTTAAAACCAGCGGAGATCATTTTTTTTATCCATAAAAAAAAATTCGAAAATTTATGATTTTTTGGTCGAAAAATGTACTTTGTTACAACTTTCCTTTGGTTACTTGTCAGTAACTTCCCCAAATCTCATCTGCTTTGAACAATCTATATATCACTAAAAAGGCTAAGTATTATCTTCTTCTTGAACGACGGACAGCTCGTGTTAATCAGATAATTCTTTCAGGAGATATGTGCTCATAACTGAAACAACAGAAAAAAAACCCGTTTTTCGAAGATTTTTTGAAAACGCTCTTAAAAAAATTTTTTATTTTCAGTTTCGTGTTAATCGGCCAAAGTTAGTCTATAAAACACTTTAACTATGCACGCGATTGGCCCATTTTTTGTCGAATAGTGTAATGATGCACTGATCGCAAAACAATCTAATCCTCCTGCTCGGGTTGCTTAAAATAATGGCCAGATCGTAGTAACGAAGCAAGATTTTCTGTTTTTTTTTAGTTTTAAGATGGCTTTTTGATATGACGAGTTTGCTCTCCCAAAAGTTTTCCTAATTTCACGAACGTTTTTATCAAATTTGGAAAGATTTAGTAAGATTATCCTTTTATCCATTTTTAATTTTTTCTCTGGGATTCTATTCTAAAGCATAACCGGAAATTCCAGTTATTAGTTTTGTACGCAAACTTATTCTGCACTGTTTGCAGGGGCCCCTCAGCCGTCGCCGCCCCGGGCCCCGGAGCACCTTAAGCCGCCACTGCGCCCGACGCCTGCATAAAGCAACAGTCGCTGCCGAAAATGTTGTCGTGGCTGGTCGGTAGGTTGAATGGTTGGATTTATGAACACCTGAGGGAATTCTGTTGAGTACCGAAAAGAAGTAGCAAACATTGCACAACTCATTAAAATGTTTCAACAGCAGACAGAAAATATTAAATTCTCAATTTAAATGCAAATTTATGTATAGCCTTTGTGATAGAACTTGTAAGTAATTTAAAAAGTAGAGGATTTTATGTTTATGATGATGGAGTCGCTGTCCCAAGCGAATCCAAACATAACCAAACCAATCCAAACCAATCCAAACCAAACCAAACCAAAACAAACCAAACCAAACCAAACCAAACCAAACCAAACCAAACCAAACCAATCCAAACCAAACCTAACCAAACCAAACCAAACTAAACTAAACCAAACCAAACCAAACCAAACCAAACCAAACCAAACCAAACCAAACCAAACCAAACCTAACCTAGGTTAGGTTAGGTAGGGAAGGGTGTGTGCGGCAGGACCGCACTTCCACTCGGAGGCCAGAATGGCCCATTGTGAATCTCTTCTTATGGTGTTCTGGAGCTAACCAATAGTCTCAATCAAGGGGAAACCAGTTCGACCTCTTAATGAAGGAGAGCAGATTCGAGATTTCGACTTTCGCCGCGCAAGCCAGGTCTGTCAGGAACCTTGACCCCAAGGTGTGGAGTCGGCGTTCCTGCAGAGCCGGGCAGTGGCACAGGAAGTGTTGTATCGTTTCTACTTATTTTTCATCTCCACAGCTACGGTAGACATCACTGGACGGGAGGCGCCATTTGGTAAGCATAGATCCAATAGCGCAGTGTCCGGTGATGACTTCAACGACCTACCGGGTGGAGGTATGACTCAGGGACAGTACGAATCGTGTTTTCGTCAAGGAGAGGAAGGGCCACAGTGTCCGGCAGGTGCCGCAATCGGTCCTGGTACGCCATGACGACTCAATTTCCTTTTTGGTCAACATGTCAATATACACGTACATGTACAGGGCAGATATCGGAGGAAACACAGAGGTATCCACTTCGATGGCAGACAAGGCGACCCCTTATTTTGCCATCTCGTCCGCTGCTTCGTTCCCTGCCACTCCTGAGTGGCCCGGAACTCAACAGAGAGTGACCTGGTGGTGCCCAATGCCTTGAAGTGCGGTACGACACCTCTGCACTACCTTTGATTTCACAACAACTGATTCCAGCGCTCTAAGCGCCGCCTGACTATCTACGAAAATTGTTACATCTGTGGGTGGTAGCCCACTGCCACGGATAAGTTCGGCAGCCTTCCAAATTGCATAAATCTCTGTTTGGAAAATACAGGTCCGGCAGTCTGAATGACATGTGGGTCTGCAGTACATCGGAGTAGAGACCATCTCCATACCTTCCTCCATTTTGAAGCCATCGGTGAAAATGGTGATGGAAGCGTCTCTCGTCGCACCTGTCAGCTCCCATTCCTCCCTTGTGGGATATGAGGCTAGTGCGCGCGCGTCAAAATCCAGGTAGGGATCAGATAGTCCGTGCAGGAATCCAACTGATATCCGGTTTCGCGAATAACTTTAGAATTCCAGAATGTCCATAAGCGTGTTGCTCAGTCTGAGAGCGCCTTTAGCTGCGTAACCCTTAATGAACTGTTCAATGGGATGGAGGTGCAAGATCAAACCTAACCTAACCCAACCTAGTTATTAGGTATTCCTCTCTGATGTCATCCAATCCAAATCAATTCATTACCTCCTCAAGTTTTTATGCCTATGTTGTATCCCTCTAGTCTGGTCCTCATTTGTAGGCGCTTGCTTTGCTCCATGTCGTTTTGATTCGTCAGAACTGTGGTTTTTTATTGCTCCTCTTGCAATTTTAACACTGTTGGAGGCGTTCGCGATGTTGGCAACACTGTCAGCGCCGGCTTTGTATTCTCTGACGTTTCAGGTTAAACTCTTTCTTCTCCTTTTCCTACTTTCTCTTCAATTGTCCGGTGCAGCCAGGAGCAACAAGTATTTCGCAGCGTATTATTATTTGACATTGAATTGTAATTCAAGAAACAAACAAATAAAACAAAAAGTACGGAAAAATCTATACCGAACGGATCGCGGATAGCGGATCCACAATTAGTCTAGAAAAACTCAATAAGGACGTTCGTTGTTCTCTCTAATCAACCCAAACTATCAGAGTGAACTTGAAAACATGTTGCGAGAAGCTTAAGTTTAATTTTCCTCATATTTTGTCTCTTATCTGCATCCAACTTTACACCCTTTACAAAGTCCAGAATATTATTATTTTGTTGGCAGTCGCACTCAACGATTCATCATGCAAATGATGCCCGAATCTGCCAAACAATGCAGTGTAATGCAATGAAATGTATTGTGCCAACGTTTTTTGTTTCCACATAAAGCGACATGAAATATGCAGTTTCAGTATTTATGCACAAACACACATCAACTAAGTGAACACCAACAACAACAACAAGATCATTCAGCAAATTGTCACTCAGCTATTTGGCCACATATAGCGACCGTCAGTGGAGAGGAAATGGTAAAACGGCAGCGAAAAGCAGCAACAAGAAAGAAGACAGAAAAAAAAGGAATAAATCCAGTGCGGGGCAAGTGGCTTCTGAGCCATTAGCCAGCCAAATGCCGTTAAGAGCAACCACAACCATACACATACACACATATGTACTGTTAGAGCGAGACACACACATGCATGTGTGTGCGTATGTTTGTGCATATTCATGTGGCCATGCAGAGAAATAATTCAAAAGAATTGCCGCCTGCTGTCGCTGCGAAGTTCACTCGCTCGCTCGCCGTTTGTCCGTTCGTTTGTTCGTTCGTTGGTGTGGGTGATGAAAAATCATTTCAACATACGCTGCAAATGATAAAACAACAAATGATAAATACACAAATATACACACATGCTCACTTACGACAGTAACAAAACAAAGCTGCAATCATACATCAGAAAAAACAAGAGCAGTGGCAACAGCGCAGCAAAATTCGTAACATTAAGAGTAAAGAAGCAAATAACAAAAGCAATGAGCACAAAAAAACATTAGTTCAACTCACAAAAAAGTGGCCAAAGCCAACTGACAACCGGCAATATTCTTACTGTGTGCATTTGCATCGCAATGAAGTTGGCCGCCCGCAGCAAAAAAGCCACACAACACGGCCGCTCGCACAGCTCGATTTCAGTTAAGATACTCGAATGTTTTATGGCCTCCACTGTTGTTGATGCTGCCGCTGCTGGTTGGCAGCTCAGCGGCGGCCAATGGAGCGGCTACAGTTGCAGTGGCAATGGTAATGGCACTCTGACATATTTGCGGGTTGTGCTATGTGATACTTTTTTCACTGTTGTTGTTGTTGCGTTTTTTTGCCATGTTATTGTAGTATTTTTGCATTTTTTAATAGCTCAGTCAAAGCGTGGAAACATTCTCAAAAAAATAAAATAAAATCACAACTCGTTGTTATTGCTGTTGCTTTATTCTTTAGCAATCGGATAAGCGTTTCCAATTAAAAACCCATGTTTCAATTTTTCAACACATGCAAACGAATGCATAAATAATTGAAGGTGTGTGTGTGTGTCTCGGCATATTCAGTGTTTGTGTGAATATCGATGCCGGTGTGGATAATGAAAAGGCAAAATAGCTCGGCTCGTGTGCGGGGCGGGCATAGAGCAGGAAAAAAGCTTGGCGATATTTTGCTAAAGCAAACGCTTTCGTTTTCCATGCACTAAAATAAACATGATTTATTTATAATTTAATTAACTCTCTTGAATTTAGAATTGAGTGGGATGTTTTAAAGTATGTACATTTATGTTATGCATAGATTAGGTTGTGAAGGGTCCGCACAATGCACCGCACACTTCTAATTAAAGGCCTATTATACTTATAGCGCCGCTCTTTCTGTATGCGGGGAGAGGAGCTTTTAGTCCATTAATCAATCATTAAATATATTTAACTTCGTTGAAGCTTAAAACAACATCAATTAAACAATTCTAGTTCGACTGTTTGGCTGATTTATGTCAGGTTGGGTGCTTTGCCCATTAAATACCATGTCGTGCTCTCGAATGTGAAATCCAAGCCAAAGCACTTAGCCCACATATTTTCTCATTTTAATGATGAAAATTATTTTGGAGCAGAAATTTTTGGCAATAATGGCAAACAACACCAATAAAATCACACACACACACACACATAAAAAGTATTGTTAATTTGCATTAATGAGCACATTACTCATACGCCCCGCCTTACTCGCCAGCGTTCATCATACGCCCGTGTTGACTCAGTGGCGTTTCGCTGACTGCAGAGCACCAAAATTGCGCCTTGAGTGAGCTTCATGTCCAGCGCCATGGCGTATTTTGAATGCATTTTACAAATTAATAGAGTTTGATTGCATTTTAAGCATCACTAATGGCCATCCCACTGTGAGTCTCACTTGTTTGCACACACGAACATTCATTGCATTCACGAACTATTCGTCAGCCAAAAATAAATTTCAAAACTTTTTTCTGTCAATGTGTGCGTATATGTAGTTTTTGTGTGTATATAATCTTGACCTATGCGTGCGTATGAATGCACGACCAAACCAGCGTCGCCCAACGGGGCGCTAAGAGCGTCGCAAACAAAGCGAGGCCTTAATAATATTTTATGACTTTCTCACATGTGCGGCACGTTTTTATTACGGCGTGAGTGTGCTTTAGCGTCAAATGCTCGTATGCGCCGTAGCACAAACACGCTCATACGCACACATACAACTGCGTGGCACATAAACATTGCAACGTATAAATAAAAGTTGCTCGCTCATAGAGCTAAAAGCGAAATGCTGCAGCATCACCTTCGTACACGCGGCGTCAGTGGAATTTGTAGTAAGCGTGTGTATGTTCATCTCTGTATATGCAAGTTGAAAGTGTGTGCGTGGCATTGCCAGCTGGTACACTGAAACCAAAACGCAGTAAATTCCCAATTAAACGGTCATAAATTGAAAACTTACATGCACTCAAATTGGTTTGAAAGTTATTAAAAAAAAGGCGGAAGTTGCAGTTCTAATGAAGTAAAAAATTCTAATTTATTTGAGTATCAGTACTTTAAATAATAAAAAGATGCAAAATCAATGAAGCGAGAATAATGAAATTTTGACACGTGATCAAGAAAATTCTATATAAATTTTCAACGATATAAAGGATTACCATTTTCAAAGGACCTTTTTCATATTCTTTTTTTTACAAATAGATAAAAAGTAAATTTTATTTAAATTCTTGAGCCTTTCCTCTTTCATTTGATATACATATCGCCATATTCTAACGAGGCTAAGTGTTTTTTATATTTTTTTTATTTTGTATCCCCTTCAAAATTGTGAAGTCCTTTTAAAAGAACAAATGATGTAGAAATGAAAAACTAAGTACGCAGTATTACTTGGTCTCTAGTTTCATGCCCATATGGATTTTTTCCGGTGTGAAACATTTTTTTAATTTTTGTCGCACGGTGTAATAATTGATTCACCAAAAATCTATAACCTACTCATGTCAAAAGATATCCGTCTAACATCTGGCTATTAAACTTTTTTAAACTTTTCCGAGACGCCTCCTTCTGGTCGCCTTTGGGTCAATCACATTTCTTGTACTTTCAAAGTGTTCTTGTTTTTGCAGTTCTTTCATTCCAAACACAGTTGTTTAAAATTGTTCCGCCTCTTGATTTTTCTTTCTCGATTTTTGAATTGTCTCGGAATCGGCAACACTTGGCTGCTTTTTTCGCTTGTCTCTCTCTCTCTCTGGCACAACGCTCAGCAGTAGTAAAGCACTTCAAGGCGCAATGCAACTTTTGCGCCTCGGCTGTGTCTGTTGCCGGCGTGCCCGATGACAGTGCAGTCAACAATGACGACAGCGCCGCTGCTGGTGCCTGCCAGTTGGTAGTTTATCAAACGAGCTTGCAGTGTACAAACAACATAAGCCCATTGGCACCGCTTCGCACTTGCCGCTGCCCCGCTGCCCCGGTCCCCCTTTTCACTATTTTTTGCTTTGCTTTGGTTTCAATGCAACGCTGATTCAGTTAGCTCCTTGTTTATGAGCACGAACACCCTCACACCCAAACACAAACACACACACTCAAACATTCACATACGCATGTATTTGTGTATTGGTGCGTACGTATGCACATAGATGTGTTTGTGTGCTCTTCTGCACCGCTGCTCTACGTGCCGGCGTGTGCTGACGTGAGATTTTCCGTATTCAGCTGGCGGCTCAATAAAATGTCCCCAAAAACATAAAAGCAGAGTCCTACGTACAACGACCACAACAACAACAACATAAACAACCGACACACAAATGAAAAGTAAAATTGAAGGATTTTCATTTCAGACGTGATTGAAAATTTGGGTCACTTACTTACTGGTTGGTCGTCTAGTTGTTGATGTTGTTGTTATTGTTTTTGTTTTAATGCCGGTGTCGAGTACGCTGGTCGGGTGCTTCGATGCCTGCGGGCTGGCTGGTGACAGTCAGCGTGCCGTAGCTGCTCCCGTCGCTGTGGGTATTTCGGCAGTTGCTGCTGCTGCTGCTGCTCACTGCCGTTCGCCACACAAATTGCGCACTTGTCTCCCAACCTCAAGACCCCTCTGTCCCTCGACCGCACAGCAGTGCAATATCATGAAATTTATTTTATTTCATTTCATTTTATTTTAAAATCCCCATTGTGCCAGCGAACGCATTTCGGTGACTTTTCGCTACTGCCAACTCGTTGCCGTTGCTGTTATTGTTATTGTGTTGGTTGTCATTGCTGTTATTGTTGTTGTTATCGCTGTTAACTCTGGAATTACGAAGTTATTTGGTGGCCAGCTGAAATTGTTAAAATATTGTTGAAATATAATCTGCACACAATGCCATCTTTTTCCGCAACGTTGCTCATTGCTGTCTGCTGGGCGAAAACCGCTCAGCGCAATGCAACAAAAACCCGAGCACTACAAAAACAAAAAGGCATATATTTTGCATTTTACGTTTGGATTTAAGCGCAGACATTGCAGCCGAGCTGTTCATTTGGAATTCATAAAGTTTGGCATGTTATTTATTTTATGCGGACTAGTGGAGCGGAGACGAACTGATAGGTGTACTTACTAAAAAATTAACAATAAACGTTTATTGGAATATGTAAATGAATTCATTTTTGAAAACTAGCAGACATTTTTGGGTACATAAGTTTAACTTTACAAAAATGGATTGAAAAATTTAAGCACGTCACGCAAAAGTGGCATTCATGGGAATCGAGAGAATCGATAACACCGATAACTTTCTTAAGTGCATTGATGCAGCAGACAAGTCCAATACAGCTGAAGGCATCTCAAAAGGAATTTAAAGTAGACTCATTTCCTTTACTATTCTGTGTCGGATCGGTACTATTAATTGCAACAAAGAACGCAAAAAAAACATCAAATCCTTTATGCAACGTGGTAGCGAAATTTGTCATTTCTGTATCGATTCTATACGTTCATTCGTATTCCAACGTAATCTGCAGTCACAACTCAATGCTTGAACGAATCAAAGACAGCACAAGCAAAGAAATGCGATTTGCATTGAAAGCAACCGAAGCGGAAAACCAGCAAAGCAGATGTCTGGGAAAAGGTGCCAGCTAACAGCTGCAACAACAACAACAACAACACCTTCGCTACAACAAGCACACTTCCCTGGCCCCGTTCGGTGCCCGTTTTGCTGCTTCTTTTAATTATGTGCATTATCGCAGAGCGCCAAAAGCACACTAATACAAACAACAACAATGACAGCGACGACAACTGCAATTCCCGCCACAAGCAGCAGCCAACATGAACAACACAGAACACAGCTTTGCAACTTCACTTAAACTGCCGGCAATTTGCTCCTTTTCCCACCTTTAGACGCTTTGGACGAAGCTCGCGCCGCCACACCGATGCCGACGCCGACGCCTGTGGATGCGTCGAATTAGGTGCATTGTGCGCACGCCACACAATGGTTGCCACCGCCAGCAAACAGGCCTCCCCGCGCCGCCTCACAACATTCTGCCGCATGTTGCATTGTTTTCTGTTGTGTTGTTGTTGCATTTTTGTAGGAAGTTTTGCATTTTTCTGCTTGCATGGCGGAAAAAATGCCATAAGCACTGCGTCCGCCGCTCGCACACCTGCCGCGTGTTAAAACAAAAGCAAAGCAACAAAAACAACGCCAAACATGGCACTTCATCATCCGCCATTCGCGCCGACCGACTGTTCAAGTGTCCGTCCGGCGCTGGCTGTAATTTACACGCGCCGAGTGCAAAGTGTTGTACAAAGTTTAACTTTTTAATGGCTCGGAACACACTTGAAGGGCTGGCACTGGCCGTTGCGTTGCGTTGCGGTGGTCGAGCCGCGCCCACAACCGGCAGTCGGCGCTAATGCCACGGAAATTCTCAAATAGCGCATTTTTCCGCACTCCTATCGTCGGAAAGTTTTATTAAGCAATTAAGAGTGTGCCACTACTCCACCAACTGTTGCGCAGAATTGAGCCCGCACATCGGCGGCCAGCCGGCAGCGGTCAGCGGTGGTCTACAAAGTTGCAGTTGTGAGAAATTTATTAAAACGCCACTTGGCAGCAAAAGTTGAAACCGCGCTGCGAGCGCAATTCCAACCGTCGTCGAATCATTGAACACGATTTCGGCAGAAACTTTTCCCCAGTGAAAAGCTGCGCGACAGCACTTTGCTGCCTTTCAGGTTTGATGGCGCACGTGATTTACGGAATTTGCGAATTTACAATTACGTGCATTAAAGTTTAAGTTTATGCTTTTGTAAAAGCAATTCGGTAGCAGTAAGAATTCGCAAGCGGTTCCTCTGGCTTCCAATTCTACAGTTGAAACCATTGGTGCGTCCTTCCAGCACCTCGCGCTACTCTATACTCGATCTCTCACTGCCCTGTGCTCGATCTCGCGTTGCTGCTCGGCTCAGTTTGTTTCCCATTCGACGCTCTTGCACGGACTGTCAATCAGAACTCATTTGTTTCGCATATTTCCTCCAACCCACAGTCAGATGGTCGTTAGTTACTCACAAAAGCTGTCTTAATTGACACCAAAAACAACAACAAAAACATAAACGCCAGGCATGTCAACTGTGCTTCTCAAAAAATTCTAATAATAATAATTTAATTGCACCACTTATCTTAATTAACCTGTTTGCCTAATTCTGTTTCGTTATGATTTAAATTTGTCTCCCTTTCAATTTTGCATTTTCTTTGTTTTTATGAATGTTTTTTCATTTTCATTTTCTTTTTGATTTTTCCGTTGCGACGTTGTTATTAGCATTTAACTTCATTCGCATGGAAACAACAACGTATGCTCCAGTTTCCATCTGTCGGCTACACGGTACAAAAATAAATGTATACATTTTGGGATCCAAACCCAAATATAGATTTGCTCACAATGTGATAAATTAACACAGATTTTGTGAGACAATCGCAATTTTGATAAATTCATGAAAGTAAGTAAGCATAGAGCTTTTAAGTTGGCCAAAGCTTTGACTAATGAAATACAAATATATATCGAGCCCTTCCCGCGATTTTATCGTATGAGCCATTTTTACCGAAATTCATTTTTTTACCGGTAACGATTCATAATCGCCCAGCTCAAACCGCTAAAGCTACAAATATGAAATTTGAACTGTAAGTACATCTTGAAAAATCAACCTCCGCTAAGACGGGAGTTTTTGAAATTCGGGGTCTAAAAGGGCAAAACATGGGTTAAGGTGTTGTATGAAGAAATGCGATGTAATAGGCTTATTGATTTCAAATTTGGTGAACACACTTCAAATCAAAAATAATGCGACACATATTTTTTATTTTTTCGAATATCAAAATTTAACGGGGTGAACCAAGGGTTAAGGTTCGTATATGGAAAGACTACGAAAAAACATGACTCGATAGGCCTTTTGACTTCAAAGTTGGTGAAAACCCTAGAAATCAAAAATAATTTGACACACATCTTTTTCAAAATCAAAACATAAAGGGGTGAAACAAGGGTTAAAAGTTTGTATGAAGAAATATGTTTTTTACGCTTTTTGACTTCAAACTTGGTTAAATGTTTATTTATTTCAAATGTGAAATAATTCGATACGTGTTTTTCATTTTTTTGAAAATCGATATCTGACGAGGTCAATGATGGGTTAAGACTTTGTATGGGGAAACATGATTTAATGCGCCAATTGCCTTCAGATATAGTGAAAGGTGAAAATATTTCTCAAATGAGAAATAATACCATAAGTATTTTTTCATAAAAATGTAACGGGATCAACAAAGGGTTAAGAAGAACTTGATTTATTGGCCTCATTGACTTTAAAAGTGCGTGCAAAGCCATGGTGCCCGACTAGTCATGAATGTTTAGATTTAAAAATTGATTGAATGACAAAAGATGTACTAGTTCAAACAGATGAAGAAGATAGTATTAAATTTTTTTTGAAAGAATTATTGTATTTCATAAATAAAACTACACTATATCACCTATGAATGAACACTATATCAATAACAATTATGAAAGTACAATAACAACAATGAAAGTAACAATATTTTGTATTCACTAAATAAAAATATATTATACCAAGGAAAACATTATTTTTTACTTAGAAACGATTTTATCGTAGGTGCCATTGCAATATTTGAATCGCTCATAGTAGTGCCAGCACAAATTATCGTATGTCCAAAAGAACGCTGTTGCGTTTTGCTGAAGTCACCTATTCCAAGTGTATAACCCTAAATAAAGTGTGTATACCAAAAATCATGCAACTAACATATGTTGCGCCAATGCAGAGAAAACCAAAAAAACGTCTCCTGTAAAATTTGGTTTTTGGCTCATACGATAAAAACGCGGGAAGGGCTCGATATCATGCCATGTATTGTACAGAATTCACTAACCCCAATCAAACATTCTGATATGAAGTCTTAATATTGCAGTTAAATCAATAGAAGCCCAATCTAACATACGTTGTTATATGTTTTCTGTGAACTCACCACAGAGATTTTATACAAATTTTCTCATTACTTATATTATTATAATTTGAAATGTTTAATAAACTTTTTTATTTCTCACTAAGCCCTTTGACTTGATTCCTTCGATATTCATAAATGTTTGGCAAACATTGGTCTCACAGAGGTTCTATAGCTGAGACTTTCCTTGTCTTATGATGGATAATCTTTCTCTTAAATCATAATGAACCTAACAGCGTTTAACATCTTCCCACAGATTTTATCCTATGAAATAAAATTCTTACGCTACTGCAAGAATGTTTGTGCTCAGTGCAATTTGACGTGATTTTCATTGCCACAGTCCACAGTGACTTCAGTCCCTCGCCTCCCCGCGAGCGTCTGGGCGTCCGTGCGAGTGCGAGTGCGCGCGAGTTAGGTTGTTTCTATTCCTTTAGACCTTAAGGCCAAAAATTAAAACGTCCGAATAGTTTCGGGGTTGGAATCAGAATCATTTTTCTTTATTGAAATAGTCTTAAGATAACCTCTTATTCCTATGTACAAAATATTTCTTATGTATTTAGGAGTATGACCATCGAGAAGGCGAAGGGAATGGAGGAGAGAGAAATTGAAAATGTTTGGGCAATTGGTTTTTTGTTGTGACAGCGATTGAACGAATTTACGACCATTGAAACATGATCGCCGCGATTGGCCGCTTTGTACTACATTGGCGCAATTCGTTCTTCGCTGTAACAGCACTTAAGTGTGTTTATTGAAAGATGATCGTTTGACCGAATTTATGGTTGCAACAAGTTCTTCGCTGTAACAGCACTTCAGTGTGTTTACGAAAAATGATCGCTTGACCGAATTTATGGTTGCAACGGAAAAACTCAAAAGTGATTCCGGGTTGATTGACATCGGTCAAGTGTTTGTTTTATTGGTCGGCTTGCTTTGTAGCGAGTTTTATGCTGACCAATCTATTGCTAAGCCCTTGGGGTAGTCTGGTGGCGTTGACGTTGGCGGTAACGGCAACGGCCACGTAACTCCTCCTTCCCTTGATTGAGCACACTCCTGGGTGATCATATTTGTGATTTTAATTTTTAGGTTTTTGTGCTTAATTTTAATAATGACAATAATTATAGTAATGGTTATGAGAAATAAAGTAATTGTTGATCCGTATATAGTATAGTGTGTTTTCTTATTGTATTTGATTTCTTCAATTTTGGAAATGTTTTCGATTTCGTCTAGTACGATGTCGTCAAATATTAATTCCTTATTTGTATTTTTCATATTTTGTATAATATAGCTGTTGTTAACAAAGCCGTGTTTAAAGGTTATTTCCTTATTATAAAATTCCTTAGGTCCTATTTTTAGTGAACAGTTATTAAAATGTATCAGATAATTTCCATGCAATGTCTCTTCGTTATTATTACATGTGTTTGTTAAAATCGTGTTCATTTGATTTTTTGCAAATACTATTCCCGATCTTATTTCTATAATTTCAGAAGCATTGTTAAAAATTTGGAGGCAGTTGTTTTTTATTAAACAATTTCTTAGTGGTAGCAAGTTTTTAAGTTCTTTATTTTTCTCGTAAATCACGGTATTATTATTGTAACGTATTATTGTTTGGGGTTCGAACATAAGTTCCCTGTGATTTTCGTTTCCTATTGGTATGACTAAATTTACTTGAAGTGAGATTATATGTTTTGGAATTTTGATTGCAAATATGATATTTCCGTGAGTATCTATAAGGGTTCCTAGTTTTATGTTTTGTAGTTTGTCAAAGTCGATCTCAAAGGTGTTAATCTCGTCATTTGTAAGTATGTTTTCGAAAAAGGTCCCAGTTTTAGATGCTGCTATGTTTTCCTGAATATGTTCCACGTTGTCTTGTAAGATTTTAAGTTTGAGTACAAAGTCGGTATATAAAATTTGCTTTTGTATGCTTTTGTATTTGTCGTTTATATCGTTTATTCTTCCGAGTACCGTCTTCCTGTCATTTTGTATGATTGTTTTAAGTCTGTATAAGGTTTCGTTAAAATGTTGGTTAATTGAAATCTGTTTATTGAGATTTTGTATTGCATTGTGGTTATTTGTTTCTACAGTACTAAGATGTTCTTCTATTTCTTGGCGATCATTGTCGTCCATGGTGCCAAACAACCATTTCTGTGCGGTTCCTACTATGTTAGTCAGGCCTCTTTTCTGTCTGTGTGGTATTAGAGTCAAAGTTTTAGTTTTTATAGTTTTCAACTGTATTTCTAAAAGTTCTGTTTTGTCTCCCAGATCGGCTGCCTTGATGTTAATGTGAAGACTGTCTATTATGTTAAGAATTTCGTGTGGGTTTACAATATGAAGTATTGTGTTGTATGTTTCTGCAAAACTTGCCTCTTCTACTCGGATTTCCATGAACCCTTGGTCAGTTTCGATTTTCTCCATTGTCATGTGGGCTTGGATTATCGTCGATGCCAGTATTATTAGGAAGGTTGTTAATATCCATTTCACCTGAAAATTTGTATTTCCTTTTAATATTGCTGAGGTGTATGTTCTGTAAATTGGCTTTTGTGAATTTTGGAGTTTCTTTGTGTCTAACGTTCTTGTAGTTTTTTATATATCCTTCGTCCCTTGTCTCTGTATATCGTTCTCTTGTCTTGTTACGTTTGTTTATGTATTTCTGTTTTTCCTCATGCATCCGTTTGTAAATTTCATCCTTATTGCATTTTCCTGTCTCTACGTTAATTGGCTTTTCTCTGATTACTGAGTGGTAGCTATTGTTGTACCATTCGATAGCTTTACTTACTTTATTTTTGATGTTAATTTCTTTTTCTTCTATGCCTAACGCTCTAATTTTCTCTGTTAGTGTGTTATGTAGTCTCTCTATGTCAGAGTTACCGGTGTGATTATTTGGTTTTACGAGGTGTAGTTCGATGCTTTCCTGTCTGAGAAAATCCTTAATGTTTACACTCTTAAACTCGTTGTCTGTGATGAGTTTACTAAAATGTCCTCTCTGCGATTTGTATTGCCTAATTTTTTCTATAATTGTTTGGTTATTTCTGTCTTCTAAAACAAATGCTGTCGCGAATTTTGAGAATCGGTCTATGAAAGTTAAGAAATTTGTCTTTGAATTTGTGTATACGTCCATGTGTACTATTTCTTTAGAGTCCTTTGGTGTTTCTGTTAGTTCAAATTTGTTTTTTATTGGTTGTCTGTCGTACTTTGCTCTGTTGCAAGTGTCGCAATTATTTATAAATTTATGTATTAGTTTTTTAAGATTTGGGATGTAAATACATCTTTTTAGTCCTTCGTAATTCTCAAATATCCCTGTGTGTCCGGTTTCAAATTTATGGTATTTTGCAATGTGTTTATATGCTTCGTTCTCATTATCGATGTCTTTTGCATGAAATGTGCACTTCACAAACTTTATGTTATGAATGCCATCGAACAAGTCGATAATTTTCTGCTGTAGTTTATTGTATTCGTGATCGCTAACTTCACTATAAATACCTACTTTGCCTGAGGTTATGTGTCTCCTCAATATGTCTGCTATATTATTTGTAAAATCTGTTGGGCATATGTAAATTTTTTTGTTTTTGTGTTTAATGTCGAATTCTCTTGTTTTGCTATGTGTTAATATTATTTGGGTTTTAAATCTGTTCACTACGGTTTCTAATATTGGGATGTGGTCATTAAGGTTTTCTTCCTGGGAATGAATGGTGTCTATGCTTGTGTTGTCTGCGTTATTGTACATTGATTGGTTGTCAGTATTTTGTTGTAAACTATTTTCTAATACGTTTACTTGTCCCCCGTCAATTCTGCTTAAAAAATCTGCGACTTTATTTTCCTGTCCTTTTATGTAATCCACGTTCATATCGTACTCCCCTAGTTTTAGTAGCCACCTTTGTAAGCGTGGGTTTATATCTTTACCTTTTGCTTTACTATGCAGCCATTTGAGTGGTTGGTGGTCTGTTAATAGGTCGAATGTCCTACCATACAGATAAGGTCTGTAATAATTGGTAGCCCATACGATGGCTAACAATTCTTTTTCGGTAGTTGAGTAATTTCTTTCATGTTCGTTCAGAGTCCTGCTTGCATAGCAAATGGGGTGGTTCTCCTGTTGCAGTACTGCACCAATTGCAAAATCGCTTGCATCTGTCACTACCTTAAATCTTTTGTTAAAGTCTGGGTATTTTAGTACTGGAGTGTCTGTAATAATTTCCTTTAATTTTTCGAAAGCGTTGATGTAGTTGGGGTCGTTTACATTCACTCTTGCCCCTTTTCTCAGATATTTTGTCATGGGTTCTGCTACCTTGGCGAAATCCCTAATAAATTTTCTGTAATACCCTGCTGCTCCAAGAAATGATTTTATCTGCTTAGGCGTTCGTGGAATATTTAGTTGAAGTATTTTTTCAATTTTATTTGGATTTGGTTTTACTCCATTACGGGTTAAGATATGCCCTAGAAATTCTGTTTCTTTGGAAAAGAATTTACATTTATCGAACTGAACTTTTAGTTTATACTCTTTCAATTTGTTGAAAACTTTCCTAATGCTTTCTGCATGTTCTGTGAGAGATGTGCTAAAGATAAGTATATCATCCATATATACGACACAAATTTTATTAATATAGTCCTTTAGGACGAAGTTCATCATTCTTTGGAATGTGGAGGGAGCATTTTTTAAACCGAATGGCATACGGATGTATTCGTAGTGACCAAGTGGCGTGGAGAAGGCGGTTTTTCTTCTATCTTCTTCTGCTACGAGAATTTGATGAAAGCCTTTCGCCAAGTCGAGGGTTGTGAAATACATTGCTCTGCCCAATTTATCCAGTATATTTTCCATATTTGGAATAGGAAATTTGTCGTCGACAGTGATTTCGTTAAGTTTGCGATAATCTATTACAATTCGCCACTTCTTTTTCCCTGAATTGTCAACTTTCTTTGGTACTATCCATAGTGGGCTGTTATAGGGTGAATTGCTTTCCCTAATTATACCTTGAGCCAGCATTTCCTCAATTTGTCTACGAATTTCCTCTTCGTGTATTTGGGGGTATCTGTATATTTTCGAATATACAGGTGTATTAGATGTGGTTATTATTTCGTGTTGTATCGCGGTTGTGCATGTCAGTTGGTCCCCTTCTTTAAAAAATATTCCTTTATTTTGTGTTATTAATTTTTCTAATTGTCTTCTTTCTTCAAAATTTAATGACTGAAAAAGGTCCTGTAAATCTGTTATCGTGTGTTCTTGGCTTTCTAATTGGTGTATTTCCTCAGCTGTGTAAGGGCATGCATTAACGAACTTTATGTTATTGTCTTTTATACTAAGTGTGTTAGTTTTTAAATTAAGTATTGCTCCAAATGGTTTTAATATATTTTGTCCTATTAAGCCGTCAAATTCTTTATTCTTAAAACTTGTAAGTTTCCAGCTCATGAATCTGTTGTCGTTGAATTCCTTCGGGAGTTCTGTTATGATTTCATGAGTAATTGTTGCTTGTCCGTTTAATGTATTAAATTGTATACCGTCCTTTAGTGCTAGTCGTTTGTATTTGGTTAACTTGTCGTCGCTTAACAAAGTTGTTGTGGATCCTGTGTCCACAAGACACCTCAACTTTTCATCACCTATCGATAGCTCGATTATCGGAAGACTTGATTCCCGGCTGGTAACTGAAAATTTGCCTCACTTTGAATGTGTTCGACCTCCATTGGCTCTGTTCTGTTATACTGGTAATTGTTCGTGTTTCTACTTCTAGTGTTACTAAACTGTCTTATCTGTCCTGAATTGTATTGTGGTCTGAATTGTCCCGAATTATATTGTTGTCGGAATTGTCCTGAGTTGTTTTGCTGTCGGAATTGTCCCGAATTATATTGTTGTCGGAATTGTCCCGAGTTATCTTGTTGTCGGAATTGTCCCGAGTTATCTTGTTGTCGGAATTGTCCCGAGTTATTTTGTCGGTATCGGTTTTCTGTGGGGGGGGAAAATTTCGGGTAGTCTCTTCTGAGCATACCAGTTTCTTCTAATGTATAGTATGCCTGTCTTAGTTTATTAATGCCTCTACTATATATTATACTAGCATACATCGGGCTTATATTATTAAGGAATGTTTTTAAAATGAGTGCTTCGTTCACAGCTGGTGTGAATTCCGCTGGTTTATTTTTGTCGAACTCGAATTTTACATTAAGCTTATCTAATAAATTTTTTAGTTTGTTATAATAATCACTCACATTTGTGCACTTTGCACTTACAGCTTCCTGCACCAGTCCGTAGTAAGTCTCCCTTATGCCGAAGTTCCGTACAAGCTCCTCCTTCACTTCTTCCCACGATGCATTGTCTCCCAAGGTCCTTACTGCTTGCAATGCCGCTCCCTGGATTTTCGTCCTGATGTGGCGGAGGTACACATAGTTTTTTAACTGTGGGTTGTCCCCGAAGAGCTGCAGCATCAGTTCCACCTCCCTCACGAAAGTGGAGAGATCTCCGGATTTGTCCCCGTGGAACTCTTTGATCCTTGATGCCTCTTTTATTAACTCAGTTGCCGTGATTGAGAATGCCTGCGGCTGCGGTTGCTGTTGTTGTGTCGTCATCGTTGTTTGCTGCACTTCCTCTTTATGTTTTTCACTGCTCTTTACTTTTTTCGCTGCTCTTCACTTTTCTTTTTTTTTTTTTTTTCACTGTTTGCCTTGTCTCGGTGTCTCAGTTCTTCAAAATAGTCGGCGTAGTCTACTGTATCGTCCTCCTCGCCGTAGTTGCGTCCTCTATGGGCTTCCTCTTCGTAGCCTAGGGGTTTAAAAGATGATGTCCCGATGTCTGCTTCCGTTGTAGAGTTTTCTTCCGATGGTTGCATATGACTTTAGTTCTGTGTTTTTTTTTTTTTTTTTCACTTTGGTTCAGCACTTCTTCAGAGGCACTTTTTCGGATGAGTCCCAAATCTTTGGATTTTGGGGAGCGGTTCTCTTACACTTCTTAGGAAGTGTAGCCGTCGACTGCGCCAGTTAGGTTGTTTCTATTCCTTTAGACCTTAAGGCCAAAAATTAAAACGTCCGAATAGTTTCGGGGTTGGAATCAGAATCATTTTTCTTTATTGAAATAGTCTTAAGCTAACCTCTTATTCCTATGTACAAAATATTTCTTATGTATTTAGGAGTATGACCATCGAGAAGGCGAAGGGAATGGAGGAGAGAGAAATTGAAAATGTTTGGGCAATTGGTTTTTTGTTGTGACAGCGATTGAACGAATTTACGACCATTGAAACATGATCGCCGCGATTGGCCGCTTTGTACTACATTGGCGCAATTCGTTCTTCGCTGTAACAGCACTTAAGTGTGTTTATTGAAAGATGATCGTTTGACCGAATTTATGGTTGCAACAAGTTCTTCGCTGTAACAGCACTTCAGTGTGTTTACGAAAAATGATCGCTTGACCGAATTTATGGTTGCAACGGAAAAACTCAAAAGTGATTCCGGGTTGATTGACATCGGTCAAGTGTTTGTTTTATTGGTCGGCTTGCTTTGTAGCGAGTTTTATGCTGACCAATCTATTGCTAAGCCCTTGGGGTAGTCTGGTGGCGTTGACGTTGGCGGTAACGGCAACGGCCACGTAACTCGCGCGCACGTTAAGCAGCACAAATGCATTATCCCTGCGTCCTGCATCCTTGAATGTCGCTGGCTATGTTGCATTGCAGCAACGTTCAGCGTTACAGCTGCTGTTGCGCGCGTGGGCCTCACCGGCTGGCGAAAAGCTGATAAAAGCGGCAAAATACAAATATGCAAATGAAAACAGAAAAACAGAAAAACAGCCCAACAAAAATAAAGGCTTAATTACGCCCACTCAATGAAAACGCGCGTTATGACACACCCCCTGGCGCGTGCGGCACGTGCGCGCCTATCGCGCCCTGCTCGGCGTAATATTGTTGCAGCTGTTGTTGTGCCGCACTGTATGGTTTGTTTGATTCTTTTTGCGCTCTTCAAGTGGTTTTACACGGCGTATGAGCAACCTGAATGCAAATGCAATTGAAAACTTCGCAGAAAGCGTCCTTGGAGTTGGCAACTGCAACTGTGCAAGTGGCACAAACAACACACACATTCGCCGTTCGTGTTTGTTTTGGGTTTGGGTTTCGTATTCGTTTTTGCGCTGCTGATTCTCCGCTTACGGCTGGCGCCTGCTGCCGCGCGCTGCCTGCATTCACTGCGTTTGGACGTAATAATGTGCACAGTGCGATTGTTGCTGCTGTAAGTGTTTGTTGTTGCATATGTTGTTTCCGTGTCGCTTAACATTTGTTCCGATTTGCTGTGCCTCTGCCGAGTGTTCACATTTGCAAGCATTTGCTGTTGTTGTTGCAGCTGTTGATGTCAACTTTAACTTCGTCTGTCCGTTGTTTTCATCTGCTGCTGCGGCGTTTTTTCATTTGCAACACAATTTTCAGCGCATACATTTTTCTTCGACTTGCACAATTTGTGGTTGTTGTTCTCTGCTCGTTCGTTTCCATTGAAAAGTAAAAGTTCAAAAGTCATTGGAGCGTTTTAGGTCAAAGTAAATGAGGCAGTGGTTGTTTTTCTGATTATTGTTGCCATGGTTTTTGTGTTAGTGTTGCAACAATCCGCCTACACGCTGCAATAAAAACAGTGCAGCGTTGCAATGCAAATTGCTCAGCTTGTTTTCATTTCCCGAGCATATTTCTACAATTCAAGTCAGGGCGTTTTCTTCGCTATTCGATGATTTTGCATTTTGCCATGGCGGAGGTATTTTCAAATCAAGGACATTCGTTTTGAGAATGCATTAAGATGCATTCACTTCAGCTTAGAAGTTAGAGACCAACAGACGAACTAACGATCGAAGGGTGAATGGAGCATGGCAGTACTAAGCGAGACGAAGCGAAGGGAAAAGCAAAAAGATTTTAAGTTTTTTTTTCAAGGGTTTTGTTTGTTTTATTGAAGCTTTAAAATAGTTTTAAAAACCACTTGTCACTTAGCGGTTTCGAGACTAGTTTGCAAAGCTTCGATGGTCTCTACTGAGCTTTGTGCGTGTCTGCCTCGTACTCTCATTATTTTCTCATTTTTTCTCGTTGAACAGTAAAGTTGATTTAAGTGCGCTGATGATAAGCTGAAATATGATTTTAATCACATGAACTTAAGATCCAGGGCACTCAATCCCAGTTGATGGTCTAACATTTGCAGCGATTACAACGCAACGCATCAGAGTGCCACATAAATTGCCACCGCTTGAAAGTGCAAACAAATCTGTTCATGGCAGCGTTGCCACTGACCCGTCACTTCGTTGGGCGGTTGCAGTGCTCCGCGCCGGTTGTAAACGCTGGACGAAAGTTTGCGTTTAAGCGCTGCGGCGATTGCTGAATGTTGATGGTTGTAACGGCACTTTACGATCGTTAAGCAAAATTCAACGCAACTGAAGTCGAGTCGAGTTGACTAGCGTTGAGTCGCGTATGTTTGTTTCAGTGCATGTGCGGTCGCGTGCATGTATGTATATGTATGTGTGTGTGTGTGTGTACAACATGTCGAAAAGCATGCTTTGTTGATTCCAGCAAATCTCGATGGTGTTGTGTGTGTGGGTTGCAAGTTGCAGTAGAATGCAATCAACTTAATTGGGTCAGACGTCAGCACAAAGCAGCAAGCGGCTAGCGATCAGGGGGGACGGCGTGGGATCGCAATAAAATGGCATATTAATGAACTACAGCATCCGTGACGAAAACTAACAACAATGAGACGCCAACAACAATGGCCCTGAAATGCAATTTCCAGCAACGGCATTGCACTTCGCGCACGTCGCAAACGATGAGTGGCATTTCTGTGCCAATTTACAAAATGATAAATTGCCACTTTTTTCGCTGCACTCAATTCAGCGAGTTGTCACTTTCGCCACCAATTTTTGGCTGCTGTCTGCTGCTACACCATCCGTTTGCGCCTTGTGCCCGTTCGGTGGCATTGAGCGGAAGGTTTCTGCTTTCTTTTCTGCGGCGGTAAAGCAAACAACAAACATTTTTCGGTAACACCTTCCAGTCTTAGCTGCCGCCGCCGCCGCTGCCACCGCCATCACCAACGTCAACGTTGTTGTGCGCATTGTTGCTGGCCGCTCCCACTTTCGTCATGCAGCGTCGGCACGTCCTTGAACTATGCGTCTGTGTTCCTTGCACTGCATTCCATTTGTTCATTTGTTTGCCATCGCCGCCGCCACCAACTTCCCGTCGCTTTCCTGTCGACGCGCTTTGGATGTGTAACTTTTGGCATTTGACGTGAATTGCTGCCGCGCGTGTTTGCGCTCGTGCATTCGAAAGCGTCTCGGCTCGCAAGTATTGTGGCAGCGAAATTTGCTGCCGTTGCTCTCGATTCATTTCGATTAGTTGCCATGTCAGCTTTGTGCGGATTTTATTGCTCTTTGAGCTGGGACTCAAACAGTCGCAGCTGAGTCGCAGCTCAAACAGCTAAATTGCACAAATCGCAAACAAATTTGCTCAGCAAAAAAGTTCACTTAAGTTCATTCAATTTAAATTTATTATCAGCATTTAATATAAAATTTCAATGGAGTTGGCAACACTGACGCTGCTCAAACACGCACAAACTTTGACTTTCATTACCTTCGGGAAGCGACTGCAACGTCCAACTTGCAACTTGTGCGTTCCATGCCATGTGGCTGTGGCTGTGGCTGTCGAGTGGATACACTTAAAAAAATTAAACTGTGTTCGGAAATTTGAAAATAAAATTCATGAAAAAAATAAATTCTTGAAATTGTAGCTTGCAGGGGTCTGTTGTAAATTATAAGTATTTCTTAAATCGAATACTAGCCACGTCCATCTTAAGTAATTCAGTATGCATCTTGTTTTCACCTAACGCCCAGAAACAGCATCGACTCGGACTCGACTCGATTTGCCAAAAGTGTTCTTATGTTATTGTAATTTTTCCAAGTGTAAACTGGCAGCTGGCATTGATAAAGTTTCTTGCACATGAAGTCCTCTACGAGGACTGCAACATTTGCCGCTTCAATTAAGCGCAGTGCGCACTGCTGGCCGGTATTCAACGTTGCACCACAATCGTCTGACACTGCACTGTCCGCCGAGGCCGCCACTCGACGATGCGTCATTGCCGGTTTGTGAATGTCAGCAATATGCAAAATATTTCCGCAATCGTGAGCAGTGCTGCTGCCCTAATGATTACTGCCCTAATGTTGTTTGGTAAGGCGGCTGTTGTGTTGTTCTTGCTGCAATTTGCCAAAGACTCTTCGGAGCGTCTTCGGGTTGACAATAGAGAGCTGCATCGGATAACTTTTTACTGCACATGAGAAGTTTGTTGTCGGATACGTATGCTTCACTTACTCGATCGCCGTCGAGTATGTATACTGCTCTTACTCGCTCTCCCGCTCACGCGTAGAGAAGAGAAGAGAAGCACAGAATTTCGGATAACAACGAGAAGGAAGCCGCGAAAAAGCGGAAGCCGAAAAATCGGAACATGAAAAAATAGGAACATGTAAAAAGAGGAACATATTAGCAAAACTTCCGCGAGTATGAGGTACCTTCCTACGGAAGCTCGACAATTTTTGCAGCTTCAAGGTCAACGGCAGACCAGATATTGCTGCTGCTAATGGCGTTGTGGTTGGACTTAGAATGTTTTTGCTATGTTTATGCAGTTACTGCATTGCAGTAAATTGATTTAAAATCTTAAAATATAGTTATATTATTTATTATAGTTATATGTATTATTAATTTTTCAATACTTATTGTAATTAAATATTTTTAAATCAATATAAATGAAAATAAAAATATTTATTTATTAGTTATTTTATTTATTTATTCATTTATCATCCTGTAATCAAAATTCGAGCGATTACGCGTGGAAGCTGAAATCAATGAATGTTGTTAATGTGGGAAGGGAAAGGTTTTTTATAAATTAATATTTACAATAACATATATTTGTTCATATTATTCGTTAAAAATAACTAAACAAATATAAAATACAAAAAATTATGCTTCGCGCAATGCGCGCAATGCTTTGCAACATTCCTTTGAAGCACATTCAACTCAAACTTCACAAAGTATTTGCGGTACCTCATGCAGTTTCAAATCTTCCGACATACTCGACACCTTCCGCGAGCATTTGCGCTTCCTCATGCAGTTCAAACCTTCCGACATACTCGACAGCTTCCGCGAGTAATTGCGTAGCAACGAGAAGGAAGTCTGCTAGCGTCGATTCGCAACGAGAAGCTGCTCGCTCAGCGTCGAGTAACAACGTGCAGTTACTCGACAATTTAGAGGTACCGAAAAATGAGTACCTTTTTTTCGGCTTCTCTTCGGATACGTGTTCCGTTTTTAAAACTGCACGTGAAGGCATCGAGTATAAATGGATTTATGCAGCTCTCTAGTTGACAAAATGCCTTGACAGCTATCGTGAGTTATGAGTCCGCATGACAAGTGGCAGCAATTGCACTACACTCTTGCTGCGAGCAATGTTGTTGTTGTTGTTGATATTGAGCTATAAATTGCAAAACGGCAACAATAGATTTCATGGGTTTTTGAGACAATGAAGGCTGTCCAACAAAACGATTTCATACAAACTATACCGAATGCATTTCGAATTTGAAGCACCCAAGGCGCCCGAAAAACTACAAAAACCTACAATAGCAACAAACTCTACTACTATGTGAAATAACGCATTCAGGTTCATATCAGGTCAGGTGAGAGAATCCGCAGGTGTGGTTTGCCACCGGATCTTCAATTTCGATGCCAACTTTTATGTGCTGATTTCGCGGACTGCTCTCATTGGCAGTTTGCTGATTTTTTGTCGACGTTGTTGCCGCTGGTTATTTTTCTTGATTTTTTGCGGCTGGCAACATTCGGAGCGCGCACTTAGCTGCCATTATTTGTCACATTGCCATTTGCTATGCAATTTTCTGGCTGTCGTTGACGCTGCTTGGAGCTCATCACCTGCCGCAAACGAATGGAAACAGCTCGCAGGCAAATGCAGACAAGTAGCGTGAGGCAGGCAGCAAACATATAGCAACAACAATAACAACAACGTCGACAACATTGTGAGCGGCACATAAAAATGCGACCGAATTTATGTGCACAGCAGCGAGAAAACCCACAACACAACGCGGCACAGCGCACCTCGCCGCGGCTCATCGCATTTCACCGCGTCTGGCGTCACCGTCAGCGCAACGCATCGTAATTCACAATAAAATTTTCACAAGCTCAGGGCTTATGGCTTCAATATCAAATTCAGAGCAAGTGAAATCTTTTTGCTGCGCAGACGTCTGCCACCCGTTGTCCCAACCGCCTGCGCAGTTGGAAGCATTTGCGAAAATATTTATTCCGGCCCATCCGCACTTGGCACATTTTCGGCTCGACTGCGTAGCTGTGTGCGTCTTTGGTCGCAAGTGGCAAGAAATGTCAAGCAAAGCGCATTTAATATTTTATATACATACATACATATGTACGCACAGACAGAATCATAACCAGAGGGTAGATCAACAAAATCTTATTATTATTCTTTATTATTTGATTCAACAAATAAATGAATGAATGACTAAATATTTGCACTTGTAAAAATTAAATAAATAAAAAGTAAAAATATACACACAGCCCTCCCCAAAAAAAACCTGTACGTCGTCGCTGCCCACGCAGCGACTTGACTATAAAAAGCCTCCTTTGGATAATTTCATTTAGGTTAAAAAGACAACGTGCCGCACTTCGGTATCTCAATGCCACATCAGCATAAAACAACAATAAACACAGAAACAACTTTCCGGCTCTTTTCCGAGCGCTTTCCCTCCCTTGCGTCACACGTCCGTCCGTCTCGCTTGCTACCTCAGTTCGGTGTCGTTTATCTGTACGTCCCGGCCGCAGTCAGCTCCCTGCTTGCCAACAATTTATTGTCACTTTTATTTGAACGTCTCGACCATGCTGCAACTTTTTTAGTATCGTTGTCTGCGTTGTGGCGAGCAACAAATTTTAAAGTGAAATTTAATTAAGTGCGTCAGGCAAAAATATTCACAAAACTCACACACAATACATATATGTATTGTATGTATATGTATGTAGGCATGTTTATATCTATGGAGAAGAGGCTATGGTACTGGCTGTCTTTTTGCTGTTTTATTGCCATATCATGAACTTCTTCAAACCATACATAATTTGTCTTCTTATTGTTATTGTTATTGGTACATGGAACCAACACGACCTGATTGCATACACAAACACGCCTTCACACACACACACAGAAACGCAGCCATCAGTATGTTGTTTTGTTTGCTTGACTTTAGATTTTACAAAACTTGCCGGAATATCCGCAATTTCTGCTTTACCTTCCCTACCGCATTGTATGTACATTGTGCTGTGCTGCTTGCGGGCACACAAGTGTGAAGCGCCGACCACATGTTCGCACATTCGGCGTCTGAGAAATTGTCTTGTCTGCTCGCAGTAATTTGTAGACATTGTGGCAAATATTTTCCTTGTAAAATATCACCACCGAATTACACTTTTGGCATTTTTGCGCAACTATCTCCAGCGGACGGCGCGTGCGTATTACTGTTGCAAAAGTATTTATTATTCTCCTAGCTCGGTTTCTAATTGGTTGTTGATTAATGCGTGTGTCAGAGAGCGTTGCAATTTCTATTCACAGTATTTTCAAATCTGTTTCGAATAAATGGCTTCGAATTTAAAATTCATAAATTATCCAAGTGAAGAAAACCATAAGTCACTGACTTTGCGCAACCCTTGAACGCCGTTACATCAAAACATTCAACATGAGATACTTATATAATAATAATAATTGACTGGCACGACAGCCCGCTGACGCGAGACTAAGGCCTAGCTTCCCGCAACCACCCGTGTTGTGCGTGTGAATTTGTACGCGGGTAGAAGGGACTTACAGTTTTTATGCCGGTTCCGAACGGCAGGTTGGGAGCTTTATCGTAGGCAATTTTTACTCTCAGAGGTTTGCCATTTCCAGCTGAGAGGACAGCCACCGAAAGAGAAAATGAATTTTCCCGTTATTTTTTTTAGGTGTTATTACGGGCAGTATTTGAACCTGCGGTTTGCTGCCTTCAACTCGCGGTCCAACGCACTAACCAACTGAGCCACGGCGGCTGCCGTGAGATACTTATATACCTTTAGTAATTCGCCTTGAGTATAGCTCGCCATAGAATTTTGAGGAAGTACATCACATCCTCTTCTTCGTTGTGGCATCTGTTGTGCTCTGACAACCACTTTAAAATCCAATCCCATATAAGCCATTCACGTACGAAATCCATTGACGCAAAAGTTAGCAAAACTATTCATAATACACAAACGGATTCAGTCGATTAAACTTCAAAATTTTTCCCAAGATCTTTTTTAGAATACTTTAACCTTTCTCTTCTAAGATCAGATTATCAGATTATCTTCTATATTAAAATAGCGTTTTCGTATGTGTTTCTGTTTTGTTAGTTCAGTACAAGTTTTCGCTGAAATATTAAGAATTAAAAATTAGTGCTATATTTTAAAAACGTTTCGAAGTAGTGTTTTTGGTAAACCATCCAAAGGGTCCAAAAATGAAACCTCCACAAGTCGCAAAATACACGAAAAGATCAGTTTCATTTGTGAGGAAATGGGTCAGTCAATTTAAAGAGTTCGGAAATGTTGACGACGAACCACGGAGAGGCAGGAAAAGAGCCACTCAGAACAAAGCGGATAAGGCGATAGTCCGGATGTTTGATAACACGCCAACTCTTAGCCTGAAGCAAGCGAAGGAAAGATTGTCGCAGAAGAGTGTCGAAGTATCAACGGCCACTATCCGACGCAGGCTTCTGAAATCGGGCATTCTTCATAGAAGTACCATGTCGAAACTGCTATTGGGTGAAAAACATGTGGAAAATCGTCTGAAATGGGCTAAGGAAAATTGGGGGCGAAAACGCTTAATTGGCCATCTCAAAGTCCAGAATCGAAAATGTTTGGTTCTTAATGAAGCAAAAGCTTAGAGGAATTAGAATAGCAACAACAAACCAGCTCATTTTGGCATTAAAACAGATTTGGAGAGGGTATTCTTTGGAGTACGCTCAAAAATTAAGCCAAAGTTGCAACAAAAGATGCCAAGCTATTGTTGACAACAACGGAGACTGGACAAAATATTGATAATAATGCGAAAAATATCTTTGCATAGCCTTTCAGAAGATTTATATAATTCATTACTATACCTTCTTTTGTAAGTTTTATTAGCAACACTTTATTTTGAAACGCACTGTACATAAAATAAATATTCTTCCCAAGGATTAATGTTGGAACTTGAAGTGAATGCTTTACCAGTTTTTATGCAACAACACAGAATCATTATAAAGTATTAGCAATCAGACCTTATCTGTTATAGCTGTCATTGTTTTATCGTTAGTGCAATGCATTACATGTCAGAAGGTCAAAGGGTCGAATCTCAACCCATGCAATAACAAATAAATGAAGATTATTCCTTGGCAACTGTCTTCTGAGTGAGAAAGCCTAACATCTGTTCGAAACATTGTAAACTGAGATTTGCTGTTTGAATCAGTATAAACTGAGTTCCAGAACTGCTCTTCCATTCAAGTAAAATGTTGCAAACACAGCATAAATGGGCAATAAAAGTAATATTTAATAAAAAGCAAAAATATTCTTCAAACAAATTTTTTTTAATATATAAACTTGAAGCTTCCCTGAATCAAGTTTAAATGTTATCCTCTGAAACCTTTTGTAACCAGTTGAATTTATCTCGCACACATAACAACCCTTATTGCTTGTTCTTGTTCATTTGTTGCCACAGGGGAGTCACATTTATCGTTTTACTGCTGCCAGGTGTTGAATAATTTTTCGTTGAAACAAACCCATTACCGCTAAATATTTGCACGGCAAAAAATACTTAAAAACACAAAATGAATGCTTTTGCTACAAAGTTGAAATATTAATTAATTTTCTAAACTGGTAAACGCGCGCACATTCACGCATCTCTGTCGACGTCGCCAGCTCGATAACGTCTGCCGTTATGGCGCTCGAGTGTGTTGTGCGGGTTTTTGCCTTTTCTGCGCCGCATTGTACGCGCCGAGAATTCGTTGGGCACAGCAGCATAAATTGTTTAAAATTGTTTTGCTGCTGTAACGCCACTCGTGCGGCATTTAAATCCGCTCCGCGAGTGCGTTCGCCTCGTTTGTGCGACTTCCTGCTCCGCCTTGCGCACACGCAGCGACAGTAAATCTCGCCCGGCCGCAGCCTCCAGGCGGCAATCGTACATGCTGCGCTCGTGCGTGCTTGTTGTTGTGATCCCCCCTTTTGCAGCTGCGACGCGGTGCGGCAGGTGTGGCAATTGCGGCATTTAAGTCTGTATTGGCAATGAATTTCACCTGCAATGTGAACGAGTATGTGTGTCGCGTTTTAAGTGTGTTTCTATGTCGCTTGTGTGTGTGTGTGTATGTGTGCTTGTCTGTGTTCGCTGTGAATGCATTGGATTTTCGCATTCATTGATTAATTTGGTTTTTATTGCAAATTGTTTGAGTGCGTGTGCGTGTCTTTCTTTCACTTTAATTAATCACTTCTGATTGGTTGCCACTCATAAATTTAATTACATTAGACAAATGTTGCTGTCCGCTTAATTTGTATTTATGGAATTTTGCTTTTTTCAGCATTTGTTGTAGTATGTTGTTATGTATGATGTGTGCTATCACTAATTAAAATTCTCTTCTGCTCAATTCAATTTCAGGTGTGACTTCCAGTGACATTTATGTGAAACAATTCAATTTTGTGGTGAGTATTTATTTATGCAATGATTATTGCAATATTTATTTTCAATATTACTATTCAATATTTATTTATCAAATTGATTTGTTTGTTTGCTTTTTTCGAACTTTTTTCAAAAATTAATTACACTGCACATAGTAGGAATGTTTCAGACTCTTCAATACACAAAGTTAATACAGGGTCTTTTTCAAAAGAGCTCTGTTTTATATGAAGGACTTTAATCGAAAAGGAAATTTGTGTAAAAGACATTTATTTCCTTAACTCTTTGACTACTATGTAGTCCTACGCTGTTTTTAAATTGGTGTCGGTTGCATTGGGACATCAACTCCTGGCTTTCTCACTTGTGCTCAATCGCCCTACCCCACTGAATCGTCGTATTCACTCGTATTACACATATATACATTCGTGTCTGGATATAGTGAACTAATTATTGCAAGTCCTGTTCACTGTATTGAGGTTGTTCACTATATCAAGGTTAAAATTTTTGTTCAAAAACTCGTTTTATTTGCTCAAAATACACTTTTTGTTTTTTGCTGGAAATTGCTTTCAAAATTTTTTCCAATATTTAGAGGCTACATATCAAAATTTGGGTGTTCATTATATCGAGGTGCTCACTATATAGGGTGTTCACTATACCCAGACACGAAGGTATATGAATTTTTGCTTTATGCTACTCGCACAGCAATTTATTGCCGCAACAGGCTCAAACATTTGTGGCAACTGTCAAACATTTCCAACTCTTTGCATTTATATATTTTCAATGTGCGCCATTTTTTACCCACCGACCTGAGTTCACAAAACCAGGAAATGCTAAAATGCACCTCACCGCAGCGCACACAAAATTTCGCATTGCACACAATCACACAACAAACGCTCATCCACTTCCCTTTTGCCCTGCGCCGTGTTGTCTAACGTTTGGCCGCGCACGAATTGCTCGAATTATTGCACATCGCAGCCTGAGGTCTGCACTTCCTTCGGTATGGAATGCGGTAAATGCTATTCCAATGTTTTTTCGCTGTTCGGCAATGTTGCAGTTATATTGCAGTATGAAAGCGTGCAACCCAACAGCCAACAGTTGCAATATTTTAACGAATAAGTTTTCCACAATTTTTAGCACTTTTCACACCAACACACACTCGAAATCACACTTTTCTACAATAAAAACAAAAAAACCAACAACAAAATTTATCAAAATTCCTTTTGCGTGGCCGTACACAGGTTGTTTCGCTCCGCTTCCCGCATAGTGCAGTTACTTGTCTTGGCATATTTTTGCTTGTTTATTTTTTTGACTTGCAAAAGTGTCCAAACAGCGTCGTGGCTACTGCCGTTTCTACAGCTTCGCTTCGTATTTCGATTGAACTGCTCGAAGTTGCATCGGTACGTTGCTGGCAGTCAGAGTAAAACATATGAAGGTGTGTGTGTGTGTGTGTGTGCGAGCGCGTCAATGTGAGCGCGTATGCAACATGTCCTTGTGACTTATTTTCCACATGTTTCCACCGCGCCCCGCCGCCACCTGCCGCACGACAGTCCGTGCTCTTTGACAATTTCGTGTGCACTCGTTGGTCGCGCACTTGCGCCGGTCAGTGGTCCATTTGCCTTACCCCGTTTCGCCGTTTTCAGCGCAACGACGGAAACACAATTCCGATCTGCTGCCAATGAAATCGAAATTGGCAATTTCGCCTCGAATTGAATCCATTTAACCAGCAGACGCAGAACGATGCTGGCTCGCAATTGAAAGTGAGACGTCAACTCGAACGGACAACAAATCGACAAACCAAACCAGAGAACGACCAAAAGCAAAGGCACGACATGACATGGCACAGAAAGCGAAATTTCAACGGGCAATGTGCTCCACTCAAAGTGGTCGAAAGTGTCGCGTCTGCACTAGTGGCGACATTTGAGTGCCGCACGCCGTGGCCGCGCTGACAGCTTTGACAGCTGATTTGTAATGGATTTGTAATGCGAGAATGATTTCAACACCAGCAACGATCGATTTGCCAAAAGCTGCTTCAAAAGCAAAGAAACTGTAACAAGGGCCGAAGAAATTCGTGAGAGAACAAAGCACTTTAAAAGTTTGTCTTTAAACGTTGAGTGAGTATTATGACTTGGGGGACAACTGAAACCAACTCTGGTAAGCGCTTCATTTGAGCAGAGTAGCAAAGTCGTCTATGGAATTTCTTGCCTTCTGAACCTGATCTCTCCGCCTCATAACGATGTTCTTTCGGTAAAAATCGGAGCATGGAAAATATTGATATACCAACCATAGTGAGAGAGAAAGAGTTAGCATGTCAAAACGCCTTTCTCTGTCTGATGACGCATATGAAATTTGTATTCACATTGCAGCTGCAGCTTGCACCACATGATGTCATTCGCTAAACGCGCTGGCAGACGGCAGAGCAATGCAAATGAAACGCCCGCACAATTTTGCCAGGCAAATTGGAAATTTCAAATACGGAAATTCCTTAATGGAATTAAAAGCTAAAAGTGCAGTCATATTGCACGAGCTTGTGCTAAACTGAATTACGAAAAGTGAATGTGTGACACAGTTGCTGTGCACATCTTCAGTTCTGTCTAAAAATGGCGACAGCAAATCGGATTCCACGAAATTGCTCTGCCAGCGGCCAGTTGGCAGCGAAACGCTGGCATTGCTTTATGGCGTTGGGTGACAAAAGTTGGTGCGTGATTGTCACTGGAAATGACGTTCTGTCCATTGTAATTGACAAGAAAATTGCAAAAGTGAACGATATGCAAATTGACATAATGTGAAACTTTCCATTCGTAATACGAAGAGAATAGTACTGACTGGAAACTGATTAAGATTTGTTGTAGAAATTACACAATAAGTAAGAAGTGAAAACAGAACTCATGACCTTTGAACAATCGAGGAACTTATACCACTAAAGCACACCTCTTGCCAAACGCTGACACAAGTGGGATTTTCTGAACAAGATCTGTTATGTCTAGAAGATGATTAATACTGGACATAGTTATATGGGGATGTCTCGGTCGTTTCATCTGCAAGTGCTTACACCCAATATCGATTGCGGAGAAGAGCTTTTGGAACTCGAAAATCCGGTTTTTTGTTTTTAATAACGTCTAGACTATTCGAGATGTGAGGTCTCTGGTGATGAGGACACTTTCGTATGTCGTGTGCGATAGACGTAGTGCGATATTCCCTATCGAATAGCTTCGAATACAATTGGGGTTGGAATACCTTCAGTGTTTGCTAGCCGAAAAGGTTGCTGCGGAATACTATGGGCTATGGCTACTAAGTGTCTGTGTCTAATACACTCTACTAACTATAAAAATAATAGCAAAAAAACTGAAGGAAAGCGCCAGCAAAGTCAAATGCGCTTAAATTATCGCCAGCAAGCTCTATCGCCGTGCACTCGAAGCGCTCGTAAAAGCCGAAAAACCAGCAATTTTTGCCATGCACAGCCTTAAATTAGTCACATGGAAACGTGCTCGCAGAGACAAGCACCGAAACGGCCGTCAAGCAGCCACACACCGAGCGGCCCACAACTGGCAAGCAGCAATTCTTATGCGCCGTGTGGAAACGTGTGGCAGCAACATTACTGCTGCATGTGTCGTTTTGACATTTTCCAGCCAACTCTGCAACGGCGATGCTATCGAGCAGCAGCGACCGCATTGTCGGCTGTCGAAGGTTCTTTAACTCATGTGAGGAATTTTTTATTTGGTTGCCATTTTATATTTTTTACCAACGCATTTTTATATTTTCGCATTTTTTTTTCGCAAGGATTAAAGCTTGAAACAACAAATGCCGGGCTGCAATGCACACAAACATGCCAACGACATTGAAATTCAAAGCAACAATTCGCCTTTCCGAGGCTACTTATGTGTGCTTGTGGTGGTGGTGGCATTTACTGTCGCTGTGTCGGTGACTGTGTTGTTGTTGCTGTTGCCGTTGCCGGTGTGGCTGCTTGTTGGTGTCATCGTTTGCTGCCATGCGCCTGCAGCGTCCTTACAGCTTGCCCCAGTCCATTCATGCAACTCCCTCCCTGCCCCGTCGCATTCCACTCGCCAATCGCCGGCCACTTGCACCCAAACAATACCTCACTGTGCCTCTGAACTTTGTGAGTGCGATTGTGCGACGGCGACGGCCACGAAGGTCGAGCCAAGTCGTTGGTGTTCAAATTTGCTGGGAATTGCTTTGAAAAAATGCTGCTGCACGTTGTGCCGAAAAATGCCAAAATGCGCGAAAGTAAGAATTGTAACAACATTTTTTGAGTCAACCTTTCTGCTTTATTGCTGCGATTTCTTGTGTATGTATGTGTAAGTGTGTGTGTGCTGAGAGTATTGAAGTGCCATAACACGTGTTGTGTTTGACAACTTTTGCCCACAACCTCGACACGTTTGTCGGCGAGTGCCTGCGGAAAATTGAGGCCTCAAGTCACCAGCGACCGCACATGTTTTCCTTATGCAAAACAACTCAAATATTTATTTACGGCGCTACAAATTTGCCACGCGCTAAAATTTTTTACGTCTACTTAACGCTTTTTCGGCACTTTAAAGTGCAGTTGGTAATTCTAAATCAAACTTGTAATGTGTGCAAATATTGCTCGATATTTCTGTTTGCATAAAAGCGACTGCTTGGATACAGAAAAATCCCTCCTACAACCTACCTACACACATGTAAGAACTTCTGGCTTCCATTCTGTTTGATTGCTGATTGCTGTGTTTTCGTAATCAGAGCTAAAATTTCATAACTGCAGACAGAATTCTTTGCTTTACAATTTTGTAGTATTTTTTTTAAATGTTTTTCCAGTTGTGAAGACGCGATTTTTAAATCAATTTCTTATTAATTTTTATTTCCATACCAAATATTTTTATTTAAAAATTTGCCCATAGTTTTATTACATTCACTCTGCAATCTGCAATAATTTATAGTTTAATATTACAACACAAACGTCAAACTGCAATTTCATAAAAAGTGTGTTGAGTGTTTTGCTCATTCTTTTTCCACTATTCGCCAGCGAAATGTACGAATAATTTGTGTGTTGTACTGTGTACACGCTTACAGCCCGCAACAAGATGTTCTTGACGTTGTTAAACTTTTATTACAACAAAATCATTTCCGAAATCAGCCACAATCAGCATTTTCCATTCTACATTTCCACGCGCTTTTCGCCTGTTCGTTGCCACTGCTACAACCGCCACAACCAAACAACATTCTACAAGTATATATGAACATATAAATATATGAGTGCATGTATTTTCGTGTACGTGTGCCTGTGTAAGTGCGCGCTTTATTAAGGGGGATGTAAAAGTTTCTTTTGTAATTTTATTATGGCGCAAACGACGCCACACTCACACCCCCGAACCATATTTTCTGCCACCCGAAGTCAAATAACTACTGCTCTGCCCACCCAACCGGCCCCTTGCCACGGCTTCCAGCGACCCCAAAAATCGGTGGTTCGTTGTAAATATTTTCAACTCGCTGTTTTTAGGGATTTTTATTGTGCACAGTGTGTGTGCGCATTTAATTTTGATATTTTATAACTTTTGTTTTCTTATACATAAACCCAAAATAAATGTAGGTATTTTTCTTTCACTTAAATAACCCTCAAATCGACAAGGCGAAAGAAAATACTATCAAGTGAGAATAGTGTGTGAAAAATCCACTCACACATACACACACACACACACACCGATTGTTGTTCAGTGCGAGTCTGTGTTCATGCATGTCTGTGGGATTCCTCTGACATTTCCGACATTTGCATGTTGTGTGAAATTTCCGTCAGCGCAAATATGGCAGACAAAAAGAAGCAATCAAGCCCGTCCGTTCGTCCGTCCGTACAGGCGCACTAGAAACAATAGCGAGCGATACGAGTGGGGAGCTCACTTCCTGAACGTTAGGTGTCGGGGAAGCGCAAAGTAAATGTTATCACTTGATGTTGCCGCGTTGCGGTGTGACTCACAAACACAGCCGCAACACTAACCAACTTGGCCAAAGTTTTGCCAAGAATATGAAAATAGTTTTATCCTTGCGCGCTTTCCACTTTTGTCAGCACTATGCAAACATTGTGCGAAAAGTGCTTACAAGCAGCTGAATGACGTCAAAAGTTTAATGTTGGCATTAACCTAAATTGGCCGAAGCCATATTATTTTCTTGCAGCGCTTTTATTGTTTGCGTCTTTGGCGCTTTTCATTTCATTTTCTCATCAAATTTTTGATGGCTTCTTACTTTTTTTGTTAAGCAATATTTACAGTATCCAACTATATATCCATTATATTATATATCCATGCACTTGGAAGCCTCTACACCTTTTTCGAGTTGAATTTTAATAGTGATCGAACAACTGGTGCTAGGATTGAACAATTCTGCCAGATTCCGAGAAAGAGAAGCGTAGCCAGTGGATGCAAATCTACGACTTTCTTGACTTTTGGTCTAAAGCACAAACTGCCAAGCATCAAAATTCGACGATGGCAAATTCATTGTACGTGGCTTAGAGATCTTAACTGTTTACTAAGTATAATAATACTTTTGTTGCTAGGAAACGAGGTTTGAGCTCTGAGCTCATTATTCCTCTCTGGTTAGTAATCGTTTGCATACATTTATGAAACCACTAAGCCAAGGCAGGCGGCTGTAATCTCGCAATTATTCGCTCAACTTTGTGTTTGCTTACTTAAGAAATCGTACAGAAATCATTGAGAGCTTTTGCTTCTAATAATAACTTAAACTTAACTTGATATGAATTCATTTTTCACTTTTATATGATTTCATGCTTTTTTCAATTCAATGAGCAGTGCAATCCCGTTGCCACTGATTCTCCATGATAAACACAAATCATAACACTATGAAGAAGCACAAACCGACAAGCATACAGCTTGACTTACGATTTGTCAGCAGCTAATTTTCCACCGTGAATCATCTCCAGGCAGAATCTTTTGGCTGAGCAACGAACTTTGGGTGAATCACTTTTAATTTGGCACTCGGTTTATTGGCAAACTTTCAACGGCATACATGACATTTTGCCATTACAGCAAAAATTTGTCCTTTCATTTTTTTAAAGCGTTGAAAAGACAAACGAGAAGTTGTTTTCAACTTTGAAATTACTGACTGTGGAAAACAGTCATAATTATTCTGGAGTTTGAATGACTATCTTGACCTTGCACCACTAATGATTAGTGACACAAAAAGGATGACAGTGAATTTTTACTTATTTACACGGGAAGCCGCTGATCAATGATCAGCACATCTTGCGCCGTGAAATCGTGAATGCTGTGAACATGAATATATTCATTAAATTCAATATATATATTGAATTTTATATTCGGAATAATTACACTGTGCAAGTCGAAAATTCAGACATGGGGGGACCTACAGAGCGACTTTTCATAGGAGTTGAGTTCCACCAGCCATTTGGCTGGATTGGCTCTAGTTTAAGAGAAATCCGACTTTGAAGTTTGCTCATTTTAGTTGAGTTCGTCGCTTAACTTTTCGAACGTTTAAGTGCTAATAGGTCCTAAATCGTTCCGAATATCGCTTTACTGTCTTCAGAAAGTTTGTAGATATTTTAACGACCAAAAAATTTGCTTAAGACACCAATAAAAAAAAATACATTCAAACTGTGTAATTGCGATATGTGCATTTTTTTGCGCAGCGCAACGTGGCGTATGAGTGTAATTTAATTACAAGTATAAGTGTCATTTAATTATAATTAATTAATAATAATTATATAATTATATAATTAATATAATTAATATAATTAATATATTATATAATAAGTATATAATTAATTATAATTAAATGACACTCATACGCCACGTTGCGCTGAAAAGGCCCCCCATGTCTGAATTTTCGACTTGCACAGTGTTATTATTATTATTCCATACAATTATTTTGAGTCTATGAAGTGTTTGTATCAGTTTCCTGGTATCACTATTGATGAGACAAATCTATATGGAATTGTAGCTTTAGTAACCCCGATATCCTGACCGACAAAGTGATGAATAGACAGTTATGAGAGAATATTAAAAGATAATGCATTGGATGACATGTAGATATGGCAGAAGAACAGTGTGAATGAAACGGACGTACAGATAAAATTAGTGTAAATAGAGGCTTCAACACATGTGACCATATACGAACTTATGTACGTATAGATAGACAAATCATAATCTCTATGAATGATTGGCAAAAACCAAAAAAAATACTTAGATGACGAAGAAATGTAGAAAGCGGCGACTGCGAATCGCTGGATACATTGAAATTCGTATGAATGTGATTGAACATGTCAACTATGGACAGACGGCTGATGTTAATCGCCCATTTAAAATATTGGATATCGGTTGGCGTTGCTGCGTTGGGACTTACGGATATATAAGTGTATTAATAAAATGGAAAAAGTAAACAAATTGCTTTGAATTAATCCTATTAATCCTCAGATGTGAACCGGAACACATTGATCAAATGAAAAAGAACATTTATAATAAAACTCTGCAATAAAAATTATTTTTTAATTTTTTTCAACTCAACTTGAGCATAAAAAGTATTAATTAATAATACAAAAAGTTTGGAATCTGGTGAGAATTTTTAATAAAATATATTGACAGTCTGGTATCCGGTGAAAGTGTTTATAAATAATACTAAAAGCCTGCAATTTAATAACTTCGTTTTATAACTTTAACAAAAAATGTGTTCAACAGAATTAGTAATTCACGCCACTGAGTGGAAAATTTCAAATTCAAATTTTATTACGATGTAAAGTTTAATTCTTATCTTTTAGAATGCTTAAAAGTTTTCATATTGCTTTTCGTACACATGAATAAGTAAATTAAAAACTTTTCAGCTATTTGCTGCACAAATCTTTGCCAAGCTTTAAGCTTAATTGTGAAATTTTCTGCCGAACGTTCAACTCAAGGATACGCTCGCGTATTCCCAGCTTATTCCCAAAACAATGGCACACAGCGGTGCAGCGAAAAAATAACTCGACGAATTTGCACACACCTCATAAAACTTGCAGCAACGCCGACGTGCGAAAACTTCTGCAACAACTCCGGCAGCGCACCGACAGTGCGTTACAGCACAAATTGCTTAGCGCAGTGAGGCGGCTTCCGCTCGAAATTGCGCAACAGCCCTGCGCACGCGGCACACGAGCTCATTAAGTAATCGCTCTGATTCGCCGCGTCGCATCTTAACTGGCCTCGACTTGACGCGCCGTGTCGCATCCGCTGCACACAATCTCAACCATAATGAAGCCAGATTAAAACATTTTAATTAATTAAAAGCATTAACGGCCACATTTGTTAAGCACACTTAATTCCCGTAAAGATGCCAATGAGGGCTGAGGCGTGGCGCTGTCTCGAATTACAGTGCGAAATTATAACGACAACTTTTCAAAAAAAATCAACCAAAAAAACACGCAAAGCCAAAGACGAAATGAAGAAACTCCGCTCATTAAAAACGCTTAAAAGAATATGAAAACAAGGCAACAACAAACGCAGTAAAACTGCAAAGTTCTTAGACGATGGATGCCGGGACGAGTCCTGCCACAACGTGCTGTCAAGGCTCACATGTTGGCGGTGGAGTGGTGCAGTCAATGAGCGCCAACAAAATGGCATTGCATGTAAAACTTTAAGACGACTTTCGAGTTGTTTTCCTTGCGTAAAATAAAAGTTTTGAATTAAGCTGAAAAGCAGTAGGCATGCAAATGTTTTTATCGAGGTGCTGCAACATAAAATCGGGAATCTCAAAGGAAAAGGGTCGGTGTAAATGGCGTACAAATGGTGACACTGGTTCTGAGTGATACAAGATGAGAATCTTTGATGAATTTTAGTAGTGATTCGTTAGAATGCGAGTGGTAGAGGCTGGCGTCTTTGTACTCTGAGATCGTCAAATGACGATATTATGGAATAATTATAAACTTTTTTTTTTAATATTATAAAAAAGAGTTTTACAATTGAAGAAAATTGTGCGCCAATATTTGTCCCACTTATTTACTAAACACATCCAAGTTAAATGTCTAATAACTCTTTCATTTTAAGCGTTTTCACTTTAAACAAGTTTTAATGTTTTTCATATTTTGTTCTTTGTGTTGCAGTTGTGTAAGCGACAATAATCGCCACATAACAATTTTAATGACACATTACGAACACAAAGTGAATTGGATGGCGTGCTACAAATTCCGCAACTGAATTTTTTCAAATCAATATTTAGTGCATAATTTCATGTGATTTGCACTTAAATAGCAACAACAATGCCAATGCAAAGTAAGCCAACTACATCAATAAACAGTGCCAACAATAGCAACAACAACGGCCACAATGTCAACAGCAGCTACAATATGCCGTTATAATTTCGTCAAAGAGTTCAACGACAATTTGACCCAAATTCGAATGCATTGTGCCTGGCCCCTTCCGTCAACCAGGTCCGCCATTGTTGGCGTTTAGCATGCAAACTGCAAGCAGCAATTGCCACGTTGTGCGCCTTCCTGGAAATCGCTGCAAATTAAAGCTGACTGCACTCAGGCGGGACGAGACGCAGGGAGGTCGCGCACGACCGCCCGCCCGCTGTTGTGTTGGCAGTAAAATGCGCTCAACGCTGCGCCGATAGCGCCAAGTACAAACATTGTCGAAATGGCAGCCATAAACACACACATGCAAGCAATCGCTTACGAACGCATCCCTGTAGGAAATCGGACTGTATGTAGTTTTTCAACTGGTTGCTTGACAGTCATAGCTGACTTCAGAACCGACTCGTTTCCTTGGAGCAAACTCACCCTTTTAACGTGGCGGTGTCCTAGGCGACAGTCAATGGTCCCCGTCTGCATCCATTTGCAACTAGTCCAAAGTCAGTCCTAAGTAAAAGAGTTTTCAAACCAGTTGCAAAGCGAGTAGTTTGGAAACTAGTTTATTATGGGTTAGTTCTCTAACCAGTTGAATTTTATAAAGAAAAATAAAACAATGAAATTTTTAAATATTCATTAAATATTTTTATTTTAAAAGTATTTTTAAAATAACAATAATTTCTCGGCAATGAAAAACAAAATATACATACGAGCACCAAAAAATTGCAGCTCTACAAAAAAATGAACTTGGACTTGACTTCTGCCGAAAATGTTTGGGGCCTGCCGCAGTTCAATATCCTCGTCATTATTAACTACGCCTGCAATATTTAAACAAATTTATTAATGCATACAAATTAAAAAACAAACAAATTAATTGAGAAATACCTTTTAACTACCGCTTCAACTTGTTGCTTCACGCTACCATGCAAAATTCTAACTGAAATCATTCAAGGCAAAACGTGCAAGTCGAACGAACTTCGAGTCATCGAAACATACATGTTCGAAAAATGCAAATACACCCATACCTCGCTATACGGCCTAGATACGTTCCACGAAACTTGGCCGCAAAGCGAAAAGCCGTATAAGGAATCAATTATTTTAATACAAATTCATACAAATTCAGGGGGCCGAGGATACGATACTCGGAACCTACTGGAAAGCACACTACTATCTTCCAGGCGGAAATATACGCCATTGAAAGGTGTGCTCATTTCAATCTGGTGAAGAATTACCGGAACCGGAAAATTGCCATCCTTTCTGACAGCCAAGCGGCTATCAAGGCTCTTAGATCCTACCAGGTGTCCTCGAAACTGGTATTGGAGTGCCTTGAGAAGCTGAATGAACTTGGCCGTTACAACAAGGTGTGGGTACTTTGGGTTCCGGGCCACACCGGCATTGAAGGGAACGAACGGGCTGACGAGCTAGCAAGGAAGGGAGCTTCCACACCCTTTGTCGGCCCTGAACCTTTTTGTGGGTTCGGAAAAGGAGCCTACTCCATTCTACTGAGAAAGGACGAGATAACCAGAAGGAATCTATACTGGGAAAATCAACCAGGTCTAGAGCATTCGAAGCTGGTTATCGGATCCTATAATAGAAAACGTTTCGAGGAGTGTATGACCTTGTCAAAAAATAATCTAAGGATTATCACGGGAATGCTTACAGGGCATTGTAGATTGAACTATCATCTAACGAAACTAGGAATCCGTGAAAACGGGTATTGCAGGTTCTGCTTGCAGGAAAACGAGACTGCAATACATATACTAGGAAATTGCCCTGTACTCATGCATAAGAGAAAGAAGCACCTGGGAGACTATATCATATCCGGTGCAGACTGGGTATCCAGAGGCTTAGGAAACATACTAAGATTCCTCTTGGATACTGGACTCACTGACAGTCTTTGAGGTCCAAGAAGGGGGCACAATAGATCTTCTAGGTCGCAGTGCATTATCCCCATTAATAATAATAATAATAATACAAATTCAATGGGATCGGTTCCAAATTTATTTTTTTTATTTTTATAACAATGTTATAATTTATTTTTATAATAATAACAAAAATATAGAAACAAAAATGAAAGAACTTCATGTTACATAAAAATATTTTTTTCTGTTGCCTTATAACTATTATCAGCAAAAAATATTAGGGGTATTCACACCGAGCTCGTTACTTTAAAGTAACGAACTAACAATTGTTAGTTCGGTATTCGGTAGTTTTGTACGTGTATTTTGTGTTTGTACAAAAATTGAACAAAAACAAAATACACATAGAAAACTACCGAGTACCGAAGTAACGAAGTAACGAGCTCGGTGTGAATACCCCTATTTTTTCCATTGCTCGGTAACGTTTATTTGTTGAAAAATATTTTTACGTCATCGCATAACTGTTATGAGAGAAAAATATTTTTTACGTTGCTCGGTAACGTTTGAATCTGTCCCTACAAGAACAGTGACGATCATTTGACCGGTCATATGACCGACATGCCTGACCGAAGTTTCGGTCAGCTCTCCGAACAAAGTTTCTATCATTTTTGTACAGGCGGTGTGAAAAAACTGACCAAAACTCTCGTGTACGTGTGATAAGAAGAAGCACCAGCTGACAAGAACTCGCATCGGAGTTAATATAATTATTATGAGCCGGAGGCTGCCGTAGCTGCGTAGCTCAGCTGGCTAATGCGTGCGGCCGCGAGTCAAGACTCCGCGAGTTCAATACACCGTTGCGTTAACACCGAAAAAAAAGGAAAAACAACTTTTTTTTTATTTTTCTTTCGGCGGCTGTCCTCTCAGCAGGAAATGGCAAACCTCTGAGAGTAACATTGCAAATATCTGATGCAAATATCGGTCACAATGTGATGTATAAATCGGTCATTCATGACTCAATATTGAAAAAATGCAGGTTTTTATTGAATTTTTTTGGAAAAACCGTTTGCTTTTACTTCTGCCTGAATTTATTTTAAATTAATTTAAATGAAATAATATAAAAAAAATTGAATTTAAAAAAATTCGCAATCGAAGGGCGTTGGCATTCGGCTTCCTTCGTCTTGCGTTTCGGTACTTGCTATGGGCCCAATATTGAAGCTACTGAAAGTGCAGAATTATTTTTAAATATTCAAATAATATGATTTAAAGTAAATTTTAATTCGAATTCTTACCTTCATCCTGCTTTTCCTTTTTTTTGGTGTTTGAAGCAACGGAGTATTGAACTTTGATTCGCGCGTCGCATTTGACTCGCGACCGCAAGCATTAGCCAGCTGAGCTACGTAGCTACGGCAGCCTCCGGCTCCTAATAATTATATTAACTCCGATGCGAGTTCTTGTCAGCAGGTGCTTCTTCTTCTTACACATGCATGTATAAGCGATCATCTCAGCAGGTCAATTTCAAAGCACTCTGATGACAAGTTCACAATGCTTGCTGACAAGTTCACAATGGGCCAAATTTCATGCGAATGTATGGTAAATTGAAAAAATGTTATGAATGTAGTGGAGTTTCGGTCAGCCACGTCTTGTAGGGGTTATTCCACCGGTGAGTGTGCTCGTGTTTTAGAACTTGAGTGGTTCAGAACTTGGATAAGTTTTGCATACAAAATGCATTGGTGCCGGTATTTTCAACGTAAAAAATATATATTGCAAAATAATAGTTATCATTCAACGGAAAAAAAATCCCATTCACAATAGTTACTGCCAACGGAAAAAATATTTCCCACAAAATAAACGTTACCGAGAAACGTGATATATCGACATCGAAAAAATTTTTTTTGGCCGGTGTAGCGAAACATTTTAGGCCGTAAATCGAAAACGTGCCTTAATTGAAGAAGGCCGTTATAGCGAAAGGCCGTATAAAGAGCGGCCGTATAGCGAGGTATGGGTGTATTTCTACGTTGTTGTTGTAACAAAAATATCGTAAGATCAGCCTTAACAGTATTTTGTTGATTACCTCTGTTTCGTCTTTCGTATTTTCATGTCTCTTCTCGCCTATGAGCGCACACACAGAACGTGAACGATTAAACGCGAACTAACTGACTTCTGCATTCGCTGACAGCTACTTTGACAACTAGTTGTCCAATTGACTAACAAAAAACCAATGAATTTTGGGAACCAGTTGTCTCAGGTCCGACAGGGATGCAACTCTGCGCACACACGCACTTGACACACAGTTGAGCGTGTGTGTTGTTGCCGTTGATGTGTTGCCAAGCCAGACGGTGCCGTTTGGCGCCAATTGTCGCCAACCCAGGTGCCAGCCGCCCCCCAAGTCCTTCAGCTTAGTGCCCGGTTGAGAGTCCGATCAGCCATAGTCATAGCCGAGCAGTGCGCTGCGGTGTCATGTGCTCGGCGTGCAATTCCAATTATTGGCAACACTCGCGTCGCGTTTAGACGTATTCGCTGCGTGTTGTAGGCCAATTACTTTCGCACAAGCCGCACAGTCACATTCGCGTTAACGCGTGCCAGCGATTCGACGCAATCGTTTGAGCTGTTGTGCTGCAAGGTTTTTAAATAAAATAGGCCCCACTTTTTGGATTTTTTATAAAATTGTATCTTAAAGTTTGATTACTCCCTGTAAGCACACAGCTTTCGTTCGATTTTTGGTTTTCTAAAAGAGAATCCAAGTGTCGGTGCTCAGTCTAAAATAATTTAGACCTTAGATTTTCGAAATTCTCGATATCGTTACGATAGTGTAATTTTTCTCGTTCTCGATATTAATTTCGACACTTTAGCAATACTCGAAAACGAGAAAAATTCTCGCTTTAACGATACCGTTTCTATATCGTTTCGATATCGTTTGGTTTGTTGGGTACATACATAAATTGTGTCTGCGGATTGGTATTCTTCTTCTTCTTCCGGGAGCATAAGATAAAAGGGCATAGGACACATTGAAGAATGATTGATAAAACTCCTTTGTAAAGCATTTTTTGTTTGTTTCCCAGTAGAGAGATGCAGATATCTAACAATAATTTTTCGAACATACCCTAAACGAGATTAATGTGGTTTCCAGATAAGAACGTTGAACTCTTATTTCGATCAAATTGATGCTACCCACTCAGCATAGAATATTTGAAAAATGTGTTAACATTAAAGCCATCACTTCAGCTCGAATGTGCAGCCAATTGGCATTACGGCAGCACTCAACCGGCCGCTTAAAGCCGGAAGTGTGTTTTGGTAATAAAAAAAAATGCACAAAGACAGCGAAATTCCTGTATATATCTGCGTTTATTATAGAAAGACGAAAATGAAAAAGAAAACGAATAACAGACAATATGACAAGAAGCAGCAGCGAGCGGCTAGCGGAATGAAACCACTTTGCGGCTACATTGAATCCTTTGGTAATTTCAGCTTATTTCCGCTGCAGCTGCCGCCGTCCCGCCATTAAAAGGCCACATGTACGAGGCCACTCGTAATGCGTTTCCTGCTGCGGTAAAAGAAAGTAGAAAGCAACCGCTCCAACATGCCACAACATTTTAGCAGTTCGACAGGGGCACAGGGAAGAATTAGAGACACACAAACACACAGAGGCTTACAAGTGTATGCAAACACAGAGCAGATCTGCAGATTGCAGCTGCTCGCACGCACGTTGGCGCGTCTTTCCGGCTAAATCAATTAAAACGCTGCCAAGCGAGACCTCGAGACAAGTTTCCATTCCGCTGCTAAACGTGCGTTCGTGTTTATGTGTGTCTGTGTGTGTGGGTGTGCGTTTACGAAAAGTTCTGGCATTAATTTTATTAAAACTGAATTCCCAGCAACATATGGCAAGCGGCCCGCAACAGTTGGCGCTTAAATATTTGCCAAGACTGCTGGTAATCTCACCGTATGTGAACTGTTAATGCGCGCAGGAACAGCGCACGGCTGTGACCGCTTTGGCTTCTGGGCATATCCGTCCCCGGCAGCGCCTTAATAATAACAACAAAAATACATAAAGCTTACAAAAACATTGCTTTTGTATTTAAAATAACATTTTCATATATTATGCATCGAAACAATAATCCACTCAATACTCACGTTCACCAACAATGCAGTGAAAGTTTACTCCTGATGGAATATAACCAGAAAATGAAAGATGTCTTGCGTCAGCAATCAACTTAATTACTAGTGGATGACTAATGTCCGATTAGGAGACTATTATCTCCAATAAATAAGTGATTAAGTTGGTTCAAGAGTGGAAGATAGCATACAGAGGGATTAAAGGTTGTATAGGAAACTTCATACCTTTGATTTGAGTTGCAGGCTTTGTTGGGTCTATTAATTATTTACGTACATGTCAAGCCAAGTCAATTCAGCACATCTTTCTAAGAACATTTGAATGAGAATATGCTAATCAGATGGGCTATTTGTGGCCACAGTTTTCTGCTGTTCCAATTTTTTTGCCAGTCTGTTGGCGGAGGGTTGGATCTTTCATGAACTGCTGACGGATGCAATGCCACCTTTGTTGCAATAAATACATTTTTGTATACAGTTTGTAGTTAGGTTAGATTGCTATAAAATTTGATTATGGCAGAGATCTAAAATAATTATTATCCAAATTTTTGGGAATAAAAAAATTGCTCTAATTTAAGGCATTTCTATAATTATTGCTTTAAATGACACTCAATTATATGACACTATGTTATATTAAATGACACTCAATTATAATTAAATGACACTCATACGCCACGTTGCGCTGCGCAAAAAAAAGCACATATCGAATTACACAGTTTGAATGTATTTTTTTTGGGTTGGTGTCTTAAGCAAATTCGTTGGTCGTTAAAATATCTACAAACTTGCCGAAGACAGTAAAGCGATATTCGGGACGATTTAAGACCTATTAACATTTAAACGTTCGAAGACTTAAGCGACGAACTCGACTAAAATGAGCAAACTTCAAAGTCGGATTTCTCTTAAACTAGAGCCAATCCAGCCAAACGGCTGGTGGATCTCAACTCCTATGAAAAGTCACTCTGTAGGTCCCCATGTCTGAATTTTTGAGGGTAAATTTCACGCATAGTAATTATTCCCAATACGAATTTTTTTACGTCGACTATATTATCATGTAATAAATATTTTTGAGTTCCATAATAACTTTTATAAATAACATGTATATTTTTCGTTGTCGAAAATTATTATTTTGGAGTTTTTGTTTTTTACATTGCTTTTATTTATGATTTTTCAATTTGAGAAATTTTTTTTTTACGTTCCTTCATAACTTTTATTTATGATTTTTTTTTCATTTACGTTGCCGATAACTAATATATTATTTTGAAAACAATGTTTACGTTGAATTACCACATTTTGGGTGTGAATTGATTTTTTATTGTTTTAAATTGACAAACGCAAATTAACTGCAGAAACCTAATTTCCACCAACCACTAAACAATTAAAAATCAATTCATACTCAAAATGTGGTAAGGCAACTTAAACAAAAATTTCGTTCACAAAAGTTATGAAGCAACGTAAAAAAATTGCCTAAAGGTGCTTAGTTATTGTTATCGCAAATTGAACCAGACTCTTTACTATGTTTGAGTTGATATCCATCAACTTTTCAAAAACAAAAATACTCCACTGTTCCCCATTCGAGTGCCTATTGCTTGACGAACTTGAAGAAACATTGCTCCACTAATAGATATAGAAATAATAAATATTTAATAGATATAAACAAGTGGTCACTCCACGCTTAGTCATCGCAATAAGACAAATCTTCCTTAGCCACAGGGACAACGATGCGCGAGTGTTTGAGGGTGCAAGAGAAACGCGTTAAGAGTTTATTAAAATCAACAAATTTGCTTTAAAGCATCGCGCAGGCAGTTGGGGGTGGAATTGAATGCAAGCCAGAGAGTGAGAAACGAACGCGCACAGATGGGGCAGTTAGCGATGTTGCCGGATAGACATGCAAGGGACAGGGGAAGGCGGGAAGTGGTGCCGGGGTGTTAAGTAGTAAGTGAACTGTGGCTGGGTTCATTGAACGCGACAAGGAAGGAAGCACCGTCATGCGTTGAACAGGAATTTATTGCGAAATCCTGCCAGGCGGCACGTCAAGGATGACTAAGCTAAACATCGAAGAATAAGAAAAATCGCACGCCAAGTATGTATGTACTCGTGCATAAGGAAAGTGCAGAAAAACGGAAAATGCCAAAGAAAGACTATGTGGAAAAGACAATGACGACGACCAAGAAGCAGAAGCGGAACAAGCTAAAGTTGGAGTGCAAGTGGCAGTGAAAGCGACGACAGCCACCAATATCGCGTCATCAATGTTTGCACTTGTTTTCCTTCCACTCGGTTGCCACTGTCTCTCCCGCACCCACCCACGCCAGCGCCGAGTAAAGAGGGCATGACGAATAGACAACAGATACCGCACCGGCTATTAGAGGGTTGCCAGCACGCTCGCTGGCTCAATAGTTTGGATCAATAAATCGAGACTACCGTTACGACTGCGACTGACTGGCGCTGCCACTCAGCTACACACTGTTGCTCATTTTGAATTCCGAAATGGCAGCCATCGAACGAGAATGTCCTTCGACAAACATACACACACACACAGACAGTCGCATGTAACGCTGCAAGCACGCAAAATAAACAAAAAATCAATAAATTTATGTGCCTGACATTTTAGTCAAGTCGGCAAAGACGCAACACCGAAACGCCGGCATATGCCAAACCCTGCGGGCTGTTGATTTACCCTATAAATTTTGTGTCAGTTAATTTTGATGTAAGTCACGTGTGTGCCACCCCCGAATAAATACCGTGTGTGCGTGTGTGTGTGTGTGCGTGAGCGTCTTTATTGATGTCTATTGGCTTGGCTGAGGGCAGAGTGAAGACCGCAGGGGCCGCCGTGACATGTGCATTCGCTCTGCCCACCTACCCACCCGCCGCCCTGTCGCTTTGGCGCCTTCGAGCTGCAATAAATTCTGAAAAATGCCATGCGGCCGCCGTTGCTGGCCTTTCGCGGTCGCTCTGCAGCAGGTGTGAATTTGGGCAATGCACTCTCTTGTCCGTCCCTCCCCCCTCGTCATTGTTTTCGTCTCCTTTTTTCTCTCTGTCTCTGAGTTATAGCCGAAATTGCGGTGGAAAGTGCATCAATTGTGATTTCAACCGCAATAATTCGCGCCCACTGCATCGCACGTCTGACACACCCATTCGCCGCATTAAGTTGTCATTTAGTCGATTTAGCCACGACTGAGCGGCGCAATTTACGGTCAGAATTTCGCCAATGTTTGCGCTCTTTCATAGTTAAAGGGATTTAATTGCACATTGAGTTGATCGATAATAATTGAACCCTTAATGCGCTGCGAGGTAATTGTGTGGAAGCGATTTCACTGTTAATGGTCGAGTGCTTGATTTGTGGAATTCGCGTAAATCCTGAAAACCTGACAAGAGTCACGCCAAAAAAATCATAGGTATCTGCCTACTTAATCTTTCTAAGCGATGATGGAGATTTCTTGATGTCTCTACTTGATCCTATGGCCAAATCGCCACACTTGTGTGTCCCTTTGCAAATCCATGAAGCCTCTGTACCTTCTAAGTTCTAGTCTTCTAAAATACAAAACAGCACAGCTTCAAACAATTTTCTGGGATTTCTTCTTCTCATTGACTGTCCATAGCTTTTAAAATATTAATTATGTAATATGCAGCTTTCCCTATTCATTAAAATAATGCTCAGAATATCCGAACGGGTCCTGATAATTAAACAAATTTTGATGATTGGTTTAAGAAAGCCACGTTTATGGTAGATAGAAGTTTTCCGATCTGTCCCGAACTCAAATCATTTTGCCAGTACCTCGTGAGCGAAAACCGAGAACCCATAACTCTAGGCACCATAAACGGCCCGAGATTCAAAAGTTTCGGCTGCAAATTCTTTTCTTAAATATTTGCAATTTTCACTATTTTATGGCACAGTACCACCTCGTCGATGTATCGATGAGAAGGTTGAGGTGGAAGCTCAACTCTTATTTCTCGCCTTCTTTATCTTAACGAGCAAATCTAGGCAGCGCAAACTTTGAAATTCATTTGAGCCATGGGAAAAGTTGAAACTCAGAAAAGCAACTAAATTAATTGTAAAACAAGAAGCAACGGAAAGGCGAAATTTTATAATGAACAACAACAATAAATCGAGCACTAAAGTTAACACTTGGGAAAACAACACCGAAACGATGAGTATATAAAAGCCAAGCGGAATTCAATTTGCACCAACAAAAACAACACGTATTGGTCCAACACCTTCGCGCAAAAAGTAGCAACAATCTCGAAGATGTCAAGAAGAGAAATTTGCAATTAATCAACAGCCCTCAACGAGTTTCTGCAATCAGACTAAAAACAACGGTGGGAGGCATGAATGGTAAACGAGAGATTAATGTACATAAAAGTGATGTAACAAAAAACAAAAACAATCTCCAAGCATTGAAATGTTATTTTGCAGCAATCGCCGCAGCTGTGAGGAGGAAGTCATAGCCAAGCCAGTAGTACGTTTACTAGCGATTATTTAGGTTAATAGCAACAAAAACGACAACAATAACTTGTCATCAATACACAGAAAAAGCCGAAGGGCAGAAAACTTGCAACTGATAAGACGTTAGCCGCGAGCAAAGTTTGCAAATTGGTGGCACAGCACTTGCTGAGCCGTCCGCACAGCTCGCTGAGCGCCAATGCATTGGCGCGGCCGAGCCTGGGAAAGGCATCGTTGCCACCTGTCAACTACGTTAAGGGTTCGTTAACAAAATCAGTTAAGCATAAATTGCAACAACAAAAACGCCAAGTACAACACTAACAACAGTAACAGGCTGTCAAACTTAAACACAAAACGACCCAGAAATGTTGCTGCCGCCAGTGGGTTGCGAGGAAGCGGGCCAATCGAGGGCAGCATCAGCACCCCGCAGCCTACAACCAAACAGACTCCAACAAGAAGTTTCTCTCAACTGTCGAACGTATCGGAAAGATAAGATTGGAAATACGTGCGATCTAGCAACATGTATCCACTTAAGCAAAACACCTTACTCGCACCTAAACATCTACATACATGCACGCACATACATACATATGTACATGTATGTATGTGTATATGTATGGCATGTGTGCCTGTGCGTTCAACTTCTCTAATCGATTTTAAAATGAAATGAAATTCCCTCACGGCCACATTCCATGTCCTCTCGTTTCACCCTTTCTGTGTGTTATTTGTTTGCTTATTTATATGCTGTTGTTGTTGTTGTTGTTGTTGTTATTATTGTTATTGTTGCACTGTCGCTTGAGAGTTTGGTAAATTTGGCAAATTTAAAAGCCACTGTGAGTATTTCAAGTTTAGTACCGCCTGGATGCGCGCTGGCTGCCGGGCTCACCGACTGGCTGGCAGCCTGTTCGCCTCCTGGCAGCTTTCAATGGAAGCTGAAAATAATTCGATTAGTTTGTGCAAAATGCGCACAAAGCACCGCCTAAGCTAAGCCATACGTCATGTACAGGTGCATACATATTGGGTCATGCCATAAGTAATGTATCCGAAACTATTCCTGAAAAAATATAGTTCGAAAAAGAGATTTCCAAATAATACAGCAACTGGCTTTTTGGACAAACTGAATTTAAATTGTAAATAAATTATTTTTACGACGTCTAATAACAGTGTTATAAGACAATACAAAATATCACCTAATTTGACGTGATAAAACGTGATACAACCAATATTTCATTCAAACTCGATAAACTTCTTACGATCAACTTCTTTAAAATAAATGGAAACCAGATGACATGAAATCTAATTGTTTACAATCTTCTAACTGACAACTCATTACAAAGAGGTTTTCTTGCTTCCCTATTTCTTTCCTTCATTTCTTCCTTTTTTACATATCTTCAATAATTTTGTTCCTTCTTTTTTCTTCCCTTCTTCCTTATTTTTTTTTCCTTTTTTTATATTCCCTCCTTGCCGCCTATATACATTTTTAAACTTTTAAGCATAAGTCTAGTCAATCTGAACAGCTTTAATTCGTCAATGGTTTCCATAGAGTTTTAGCCCACTTCTACTCATTGTCAAACGATTATTTGTGCTCAGATCAAGGCTAGTTCCCAGTATTGTGATTTCCAGAACAAATCGTTTGACACCATGTTTGGCCGTGACTTGCGTTCATTAACAATCACCATAATAGTCATTAATTCATTCCATATAGTAGTCATTCCATATAGTCATTAACTGTGTCATAGGTATAAACATTTCCAGTGAAATGGTCTATAATAACAGTGAAATAGAACAAAATTTGAATCTTTTTATCGTCGCCGGAACAACCCCAACATTCCTCATAGAATGTCCTAATATGTTTACATACCTACACTTGTGTAATGTGTGTTTCACCCACTCATACATTAAAATTTACACACTCGCCCTTCTCTCGCTCACACATGAGGGGAAAGAAATATAAGTAATATAAACAGATAATTTTCGTACGCAGCAAATGAGATCAAAGCGTTTTTGTCATGCTTCCCCAAATATTTTACTTACTTTAAACTTGTAATTAAATATTTTTCAAGCTGCTGGTAATGTAATACGGTTGACTTTGTGTAAATAATACTTGAACGCTTCACACGAAAAAGTTATTGACAAAAATGTAAAAACAAATTCAAACAAATCGATTGAAAAACTTTGCACTCAATTCCACTTTTGAGGGATTAGTGCAGTTTTTGTTGTTTTTGCCTTGATGAATAGATGATGCTCACTACAGCAAAGTGTGACAAGTGTGAATTTAGTCGCGTGTTAGTCTATTTGGCTTCCTTTAAATTAGTGCGACAGAAAAATCAAAGGCAGACCAAAGACTACTTCCTCGCGATATGGCAGCTCCAATGGAAAGTCTGAAAAACTAACACAATTGCAATTGCAAAAACAAAAACTATTCAGCCGTTCAGGTCAGACCTTCGTCGCTATGCTCAGCTATTTTTGTCTGTTTGTCCTTCGACTACCGTATAACCCTATAACTTTTGGCTTTTAAATGTAATCACTTTAAAATCGAAACTGTTTTACTCGTTACAGACATGAAAACTTTCTCTAATTTTTGTATGATCTAAGTAAAACAAAATAGCTCTTAAGTTCTCTCTGAATATGCACATGGAAATATGCAAACAGGAGTATATGTCTGTATTTGTGTATGTATGTATGTAATTGTGAATTATTTATTGCATCCCCGCGACTCACTCATTTCAAATATTTATTTTTGCCTCGCTTGCCTGACAACAACAGCAATTAATGCCATCGCGTGGACCGGCGGCAACTCTTCTGCGGCCTACAACAACAACCACAACAATAAAAAAAAATCAAAAACGAGAAGCACTGACCACAAGTGGTCTCGTTTATCATTCAAATGCCCCTCACCACCCACTTTCCCTTCATCGTAGTCATGTGTTATTGCTATTATTGTTGTTGTTATTATTACTGCAAGTGCTGTTTATTATGGTTGTTGTTGTTGTTGTTATTGTTTTGCAGCGTTAAAGTGGCACAAGGCTCATTAACACATTTGTGTTGTTGTTTATTCATTGTAATTGTGGCTTTTACTTAGCCCTTTTTTTTGTTGTTGCATGCAATAAATGTTGAACGCTACATTGTTATTAGTATTATTGCTATTGTTATTGTTGTTGTTATTATTTTTTTTGGTTGTTGCTGGGGCAATTTGCTGTTGATTGCACTTGGGTAAGTGAGTATCCTGCGGACAGCGAGCGCCTGAAAATGGAAAAACATTCCAACAAACGATTTGTGCGCGTTCCGCCGTCGCCGCTAATGCAAATGGCCAACACGCGCGCCGACAAGGACACGCACACATCGAAGCAGTCCAACGCAGATGTGCCGCCAAAGCAGCGCAGTTTTTGTGTGGCATACAGCGATTTCCCATCCATACGCGTAGTTATGTGTGCCAGTGTGTGTGTGTGTGTGTGTGTGTGTGTGCTGTATTATTAAGTGAAATCAAATTTAAATATTTAAAGGATTCATTTAAGCCAACATTTGCTAATGGAGCCCCACGGTACTTCGTACCCGACTGCTGCATACTAACACTTCCACACACACAAACACACACGCTCACGCACTAATTGCACTCGACTCTGCGCCTTGTACATAAGTGCAACTTAATTATTCGTCGCGTCCCACTGCTGTTTTAGCAAATTTCGCCGCCACAGCACACACACACACACACACGCTCACTTTCGCAGACGCAAAAGTCTACTTAAGGAAGTCGACTAGTTATTTTCACTGAAGATTATAATTGCATTAACTAAGCACTAAAGTTGCGCGCTTCAAATGCCACTTCTAACACGTCCCCTCCCAGCCGTCTTACAGTGCTAGCGGCGCGTCAACAGGTTTCAAAGAATTTAAATTAAGCAGTTGCTGCGCTCTTCACTCTTCACTCTGCACCGCACATTAGTAACAGAATTGTCGAGCGCTTTTTGTGCACTACAAGAACAACAAAAAAATGTATTCGACTGCATGCGTGGCGGCAAGCAATCTCACTTTAGATTTTCTCATTTGAAACACTCTGAAGAGCAGCAATGACGTCAGCCGGAAGATAAAGCAAAGAATAACTCTTACCAATAGGTGCTACAACGATCTCGGTAGGCAACTGAGCAGCAGAGACCTCTCTCGACCAACAAAACTTGCACTCTATAAGACGCTTAGTCCGCCTAATTGTCTTCATGACGCAGAAGCATAGACACTGAAGCATAGACACTGTCGACGATATATTGGTTCTTGGGGTAGGTTCAAAAGGAAGGTACTTCGCAAAATCTTAGACCCTGTTCGTACTGCCGACAACTATCGTTTACGAACCAACAACAAGCTGTATGAGCTGTTTCGCGCCTTCTCCAGTTGGTCACACCAAGAGAAGATAGGGCGTCTTCAACTTGGTCCTTCCACCGGAAACGCGGCCTTCCAAGCCACAGCGTAGCCGCTGGATGTCCATGTCTGCCGTATGAACGATGAAGCTCCGGCGAAAAAGGTGTTCGTTGCGGTGGTTGGAGACCGACGACAAAGAGGGAGGCCGCGTTTCCGGTGGAAGGACCAAGTTGAAGACGCCCTATCTTCTCTTGGTGTGACCATCTGGAGAAGGCGCGTGCAAAGCAAAAGGGTTATTATGGCCAATTAAGTAAGTAAGTAACACTTTGGAGGGTCACAATCACGTCAGGGTGATTAAAAATTGTCTCCGGCGTCATGCCAGCGATTGGTGAAGGAAAATATAGAGAGAGCCCTGCACCTGTGGAAGATTAAAGAACGTACCAATCAATTTAATATGACGTGTTGCTTGCTACGAACAGCCTCTAACAGAAGCTCAAGTTTTTCGTAATTTTCATCTTCACACTCTTACACAAAAAATTAAATATTCATTTATTTATTTTCGAAATGCCAACAATGCCAAAACTGTAAAATTCTTTATAGTTCTCTTACCGAAAAAGTTCTCCTCTAAACATATAAACATTCTATTGAGTCAGTCTTCAAACGCTTCTACTACTGCTTTGTATGTGTGTGTGGTTGTGTGCATGCGAACTTCCTGCTTACGCCGATAACGAGTGGATTTTCGCTAAATACGCGCACATTTTTCACAATTTTTCATCCACTTTCAGACTCACGCACACCTGCACACACTAACACCGGTGACTGCTTATACATATTTACATTTCACCTGCGAAGCGCGCCTCAGCGTCTGCAATTGCCTCGACATCCTCGACATCGCATACGAGTTATTGATTGCCCGCCTTGTTGGCACTTGGCTTGTTCAAGCCGCTGCCGTAGACTATTATCGTTGTTGTTATTGTTGGAATTTAATCTTTGAAGCGTAAAAGTGTGAAAGTGAAAGCGCGCCTAGGAAAGTGCGATGCTGTCAGCGCGCTGCTTTTCCTTTGCGAAATACACCTTCACACTGCATTGTCAGTGTCATGTCAGACAAACGACAAACGAAAACGAGCGCAATAATAAATGGAATATTAACAAAGAAATCATTTAAAACATTTTCATATTTTGCGCTGTCAGCCGTGCATTTGGCCAAGTTCGGGTGTGTGCGTGTCGGAAATCTCTTTGGCGCCGCAAAAGTTATGGCTAGCAGTAAAATGCTTGCACATGGGTTGGGGTGAATACGGTCAGGGGGTAATTGTTACGATGACAGCTCACCACAGTTGTATGTGGGAAAAAATGGAAAAAAGAAAAATATTCGAACTTGTCGACCAACCAAAAGCAACAAAACCATAACGTTGACAGACAGTGTTACGAGTCATCATCGTCAAATGGGCCCAGACCAGGGGCGTAGCCAGGGGGAGGGGTGTCAGAAACCCCCATAGCCTATAATTTGTCAACATTCTCAATCACTATGCATCGTAAATACGTTTTTAAACATTTCAAAGAATAATAACAAAAAATTTTTTGGCGGAACTAATTTATTCTTTTTTAATAGTCCCGTTTAGGCTCAATACAGCGATATGCATGATCTAAAAACAGGTCTAAAGAGTAGTTTAGTTCGTCGACCGGAATGTCCTTCCGGACGCCTTTTGAATGGTTTCTATGTTCTCAGAATGATTTTTTTCATCGGGAAATGCATTTTTTGAAAAGGTAAAAGTCTCGCGGTGCCGCATCAGGTGAAAACAAGGAGCGGTTGATGGTTAAAACTCGACTTTTTGTAAACAAAAAAACAGTCAAAACAAGTGTCGATAGATGAGATGGCATTCTTTGATAGCCAAATGTTCAGTTAAAATGCGATAAATTTATGCTATTGAGATGCAAACGATTTTTGTATACGTCGTTTACCAATGTCGTTCACTCGGATGACAAATATAATTTTGTTATACTTTAGTATTTAATATCTTCCTCTAGCGATAGTTCGTTTTTCGAAAAAAGGCCTAACTTTAATGATCTAGTTTTTGACTATGGAAAATACTAGAAGATTTCTTTCCAGAGGGTTCATTGAACACATAATGAGAAACATGAACAAAATTTCTAAAAAAAATATTTTTTCATGTTATTGAAAATTACCTTCAAATTTGTGAAGATATTAATGAATATGAATATGAACATGAATATTAAAAAGATCACCCGGGCGGGTAAAAGTAAAGCGAAGATTAAATCGAATTTCAAGAATTTCAATGAAGATTTTGACTCATCTTTTATGAATTACCGCCCAGTTTTGATCTACGGTGATCGCGAATTTCAGTTGGTCATCATTTAAGTCCAAACAATCGTTTTTAAATCGCGTTTACCACTTATGAACTCCACCACTTTATAAACAATCATCACCAAAAACTTGGTTCATCAAATGCTTCGGTTAAAGTTTAAACATTTTTAAAACAAAAGTTAATATTGGATCTTTGTTCGATGCTCATTTTTGTACGATGACACAAACATACTTTCACTTCAGATGCAATAACTTCGCTTCCAGTGCACCAAATTTCATGAAATTTTTACTAATAATCGGGAAAAAAATTAGTTTCCAATGCATTAAGTCACATAAGCCACCACATTTGAAAAGTGCACTTTGCTTTAAAAAACACGTATTACTAAACTGGCAAAAAAAAATTTTAAAACCCCCATGACCAAGTTCTGGCTACGCCCCTGGCCGAGACTGATACGTAGGCGCAGAAAATGTTTGTATGACTCAGTAGAGATGTTCATATATGTGTGTGTGTGTGTGTGTCAGTCCAATGCAGGATACGCAATGCTACTGACTTTGCTCAAAGGATATTTAAGCCTAACGATGCGCCCTAAATCTGTCAATCAGCCGGTTGTAATACGACCGGCACTCGTGTCAGGACACACATACGACTACATATGTACGAGTACATAGAAATGAATATATGCAGAGATAAAGATAAACAAGTACATACATAAAATATTTTTATTTTTTTATTCATATTTTTGGCGTGTCGAAAGAAGCAGCCAAGTGCCTCGGCTTCCTAAAGCGGTGTAAAAAATATTTCACTCCGTCTGATCTCCGCATTATTTACACCACCTATATCCGACCTAAAATGGAGTTTAACTCGCACCTATGGGCGGGGGCTTCAAAAACGTATTTGGAGCTCCTGGACCGGGTGCAAAACCGTGCGAGCAAGCTTATAGGGGACAGTAGGGCATCCAGCTCTATTGACTCCTTGGAACATCGTCGAGACGTGGCATGTGTGGTGTTATTTTACCGATACTTTTTCGGTAATTGCTCAGTGGAGATGAACAGCTTGCTGCCATCACTCCGGGTATTCCCCCGGGCAACCCGTTTGAACACTGGCGCCCATGCATTCCACGTTGAAACGATGTTTCAGCGCACTACGCACTGCAGAGAGGGTTCGTTTCTCGGTTGTGGAATGGAGTCCCTGCGGATATTTTCCCCTGCACTTATGATCTCGATGGGCTCAAGTCGAGAGTCCATAACCACTTCTCTCAAAACCCTATCTCCTAACCTTTATATCCTTTCTGAACCAACGCAATGCCTCGCATTAATAGGGGTCATCCCCTGCGCGTGTGTTCGAGTCAAAAAAATAAAAAATAGGTGAAATGTGCCACTGACAGAAACTTCCGTTGCTAAGTATTGGCCTGTTAGTTGAGTAAAAATTTGAATTATAATCGATTTCCTTGCGTTATCCATGTATTGTCTTCAGAGCTCAGACCTTAGGACTGCCCTGACTATTTTCACAATTTGAAGCCTTTTTCTCTTTGAAAATGTTCCGAACGCCATAATACGCGTCCATCTGTGCGTTCCCATATAGTTCACTCCTCTAATTTGCGCCACACATTTAGTTGCAGCGTTGCCCTGAAAGCCGACCACAAGCTGACAATTTGCCACTTTTGATGCCAACTAACTTTTCCTCTTTCTTTCTTTCTCTTTCTTGGCTGCGCCGCCTTCGTCTGACAACCACACGACCGCAGTGCATTGGCGTCAATAATGGTAAGCACAACATTGACAACAATTGCTGCCGGACAACCAACGAGTAGCTCGAATCATCATCAGCATCACCAGCATCATCAGTCAACGACGACGGCAACACCGACCGCAACTGCAGCCGCAAACAATTCCAATTACCAGCGATCAGCCACGCAACAGCAACAGCACCATCCATCATCGTCAACGCCCTCCGCGGCGCGCACCAGTTACTACTACAACAACTCATTAACGTTAAACGGTGTTGGTGTCAGCGGTGGCAGCAGCAGCAGAGACAGCGAGGCAGCAACAGCGAAAACCACCGGCCACCACGTCATTGCAAGCGGTCCATTAGGCGCAACGCAGGAGCAGGGCGGCAGCAGCCACAATTCGCACCACAGCCACTACCAGCGGCCTTCGTCGCTCTACAACGGTCGCAAGGGCAACAGCAACAGCAACGGCGGCAGCGACAACAACAGCACAACAACAACAACAACACCCACCAGCGGCACCTCGACAGCGGCGGCGGCCAGCGAAACCGCAAATGTGCAACGCTATGAGACGGCAACAACAACAGCAACAACAACCGCAGCCACAACACCTAAAGCGACTGTAAATCTATCGCAAGCACTGCTCTCCGCCTCGCCGCCGCTCAACGATCAAATATCGCTGCTCTTCCCCAAGTGCCGGCCGCGACAAGCATCGCCCCACTGCAACAACAACCCTTGCAGTCAGACCAGTAACGGCAGCGACACAGTCGGTCCTACGCCGCACGAATCGAACGCCACCAGCGCAAGTTCCAGTTCGCCCGTCGGACAGCGACCGCGCAGTCCCATTGCCGAATTGACCGCATCGCCGACAAAGACAACACCAACAAACTACTACAAGAACATCAACATCATAACACAGTCGCCGCCGCCGCCGTCCACGTCATCGGTGTCCTCGGAGTCGCTGTCGTCGGTGACGCCGCGCATCTCCACAAACCCCTTCCTGTGTCACACGCTGCCGAACGGTGCCGACGACCAGCCCAACGCGAACAAGCACAAACTGAACGAAGCGGACCTGGGCCAGACGCGCGACGCCGGCGACCACGACGAGGAGGAAGAGCTTCCAGTGCCGACGTACCCCACGTTCTACTATCACACCGCCCACGCCAGCGGCGGCGAGGCGCGCAGCCAACACCAGCGACACAGTGAGCAACCGTACAGCGCCACCGCCGGCGAAATGCCACGCAAACGCTCCAGCTACGGCGGTCACCATCACGCCCAGCACGGCCACCACCAGCAGCAACAACACTCGACGCCCGCCCAGGCGTACGCGCAATATGCGCAAAATCTGGCCGCTGCAGCACCCATTGGCCAGCAGCAGCCACAGCACAACGGAAGTGCGTCGCTGGTGGGCAGCACCAGCCAGAACCCCTTCATCAAGGACGGCGGCTACTGGGAGACGCGCCACAACATCACGCCGGCCAGCACGGTGCTCAACTCGCCGGACTACAGCGGGGACCGCGAAGCTGACCAGCTGCCAACGGCAGTCAGCAGTGTGCCGAGCACGCCTGCACAGCAAACGGCCGCGTCACTGTCGGCTGCAATGACATCCGCACGCCGTGCATACCACCAGCAACAGGCGTACAGTGGCGCCAACCACAGCAATAGCGCTGGCAACAACACCAGCGGTGGCATGTTGCGTCAACAACATCACATTCGCGTCGGCCACAGTCCCATAAATCACAGCGAACGCTACTGCGAGCCGACGGCAACAGCGACAGCACGCGTTTACCAGCAGCAACAGCAGAAACTCTTGACGCAAAACGCCTGCGCCGAGGGCTTGACACCGCTGGCCAGCCACTACTTGTACGGCAGCAAAACGTCGCTGGAGCAGCAGCACGCGGTCGGAGGCGCAGACTGGTCCACGTCCGACAAGCGTGAGACTCGAGTGGAGCGGGAAATACGGGAGCGCGACAGAGAGCAGCGCGAGCAGCGCAAAGCCTACGGCGACAGGGATCGCGACAGAGAGCGAGAACGAGAAAGGGAAAGGGAGCGTGAGCGTGAACGGGAACGGGAGCGTGAGCGTGAACGTGTGCGCGAACCATACGAATTGCGTGACCTGCGTGATATTGCACAGCATCAGCAGCCGAAGCAGCAGCACCCACATCAGCATCAACAGCAACAGCAACAACAGCAACAGCCACGCAACAACAAATCCACTCCCATGGATGGACGCCTATCGGTGATTACGAATGGTGAGGTTGTCGTCTTTGACGATATTACCGAAAGTTGGCAAAGTGAGTACAAAAACAAACATACACACACACACACATACTTACAAGTGGCTACGGACATGCCAAGGACTTGTGGTGCCTGAGTTGATTGTCAGTCGCACGTCAAGTGTAGGCGCACAGTTCCATTAATTGGCTGCGGTTGCTGTGACCAATGTTAATTGCTGATTGAAGTAAATCAGTTTGAAAGACTTTTGATTGCTTAACTTTTGGCAGAGATTTCGCAAATCGACTCGCATGCAATGAATACGAAAATCAGCTTCAAAAGCTATTACGTTGAATAACTCAATTAATGAACTAACCATACAAATTTCAATGTTACAAAACTATTAACATATCAGCATCATTATTAGTTTATTACTTTACTTTCAAAAGCCCATCCGGGTCTGAAGAGTTTCCCCGAGAGGAATCTAACTTCGTATTGGGGCTTCTTACGTTTTAAAGAAATTTGAGTCACAGGGTTGTTAGCATATTAACTTTTTTCAATAGAAAGAATTAGTTATCAGGTAGTAGGCTTTGTTTCTTAAACAAGTTCCAGTTTGGCTAGAATTGCATAGAACCCTCGGTTGACTCACACTCAAATTGACTAACATAACAAAAGCTGCCCGCCTCACTTACCGCATTCAACTTGTGCGCCGTTCATTGCGTAATATTTTAGGCAACAATACGTAAAATACTTTAATTGTTGGCCCTACGTGCAGCACAACTCGCCGCCAGCAACAACTGGCAATTATTCAACGAGCTGCTCGTATCTCAGCACGTTACGCCGAGCAGAGCTCCACAATCTTTAAGAGTATTCAATGTCACTCTGACACACAAACGCCGTCCAACTTGATTGCTTTGTTTACTTGTAACAGTATCCATCAATCTGGACTTTTGTTGCTGCGCTGCCAGCAGCATGTCAAGTGCTATCAAATCTGTTTCGGCGGACGGAAGGGGGCGGCAAAAGGCTAAAATACCAATTACAAGCATGTTGACAAGGCGTTTGCATTACCCTCCCTTCGCGCAAGACGCCTGTCGGTCATCATTGAATTTCAAATTCACTGAATTTTGCTGCTGACTCGACACAAGAAGATTGCGGCGACAATGAGTGTTGCGATAAGTAGAAAGTTGTAAATTAAGTTGGTTGGACTATTTCAGAGCATGTACATATGTACTTGTACATATGTAGAGGCAATGAAGAGGTAAATAAATTTGACTCGTGTGTTTTAGAGTTGTTCAACGATAGTTGTAGATAGTGGAAAGTGGAGCTGTAGTAGACTATTAAAATTGTAGTCATTGGTTTTGCATGCTTCAAAAGTGCCTCTGAGAAACCTAGCTAGCTGGGAGCTGTGAACTTTAAGTCTTAATTTTATTAAATTACGTTCCTAAAAACATGAGAGTTGTTTGAATCCCAATTCAAACTGCAAAATGTCAAAGCCTTCCCTTTGAAAAGTGCCTCAAACACTTTAAAACGAAATACAGTCGTGTCTAGGTATAGTGAACACCCTATATAGTGAACACCGAAATTATGACATGGAGCCTCTAAATCATGAACAACATTTTGAAAGCAATTTCAAGCAAAAAGTAAAAAGTGTATTTTGAGGAAATAAAACGCGTTTTTGAACAAAAATATGAACCTTGATATAGTGAACAACCTCAATACTGTGAACAGGCCTTGCAATAATTAGTTCGCTATATCCAGACACGGCTGTATTGCTTCGGTATACAGACCACTGAAGGCAGACATACGTACTTACTGACCCGGCGACTGCTACTAGTTCGCGAGAAAGCATTTAGTCGCTATGCAAAAATGGGTAATTGAATTGCAAATCTCGTGTAATGAAGTGTTGCGCACACAACAGCAACAGCAGAACAGAAAAAGTTAATTCGCCCAGCTGGGCCCGCTGGTATTCTGCCGGAAGGAGAGCAGGGTCTGCGCAGCACAGGCGTGAGCGGAGTTAATGGATTGAAATGAATCGAAATCAAGCGGCAAATGGCAATCACAGCTCACGCGACTACGTGCGACAGCGAATTGCTTGAAGTAGTTGTTGGCAACAGCCGCCAGTGTTGCTGCGAGTATTATTTTGTTGCTGACACTACACTGCGCCATCAAAAGATTTAAAACTGAACTTAGTAATAAAAAGGCCTGGGTAGCTATATCAGAAACATATCTGATAGATCAGCACATGATACCTTGGTACACGGATGGCTCCTTAACGGAGGAAGGTACCGGGATCGGTGCCCATGGGCCGAGGATGAGATACTCGGAACCTACGGGCATGCACACTACTATCTTCCAGGCGGAGATATACGCCATTTAGAGGTGTGCCCACTTCAATCTAGCGAAGAAATACCGTAACCGGAAGATTGCGATTCTCTCAGACAGCCAAGTGGCAATCAAGGCACTAAGATCATACCAGGTATCCTCGAAACTGTTTTCGGAGTGCCTTGAGAAGCTAAGTGAGCTTGGCCTCCACAATTAGGTATGGGTCCTCTGGGTTCCTGGTCACGCTGGTATGGAAGGGAATAAAAAGGCCGACAAGCTTGCAAGTAGGGGCACTTTTACCACCTTCGGCGGCCCAGAACCTTTTTGTGGCTTGGGGAAAGGAGCTCTATCCGTCCTAACTAGGAAACACGAGATAATCAATAGGAACCAATACTGGGACAACCAACCAGGACTAGAACAATCCAAGGCGATTATCTGGACGTATAATAGGAAAGAATGCATGAGCTTTTCAAAAAATAATACAAGGATTATTACAGGTATCCTAAAAGGTCATTGTGATTAAACTATCACCTAACTAAACCACCACGGACACCAACTGTACACACAACTGACAGCAGTAAAAGAGACAACTGGTGGGAGGGGCGGCGACAGCAAGATTGAGTTTGCTTATGCTAACAGCAAATGACAAAAACAACAAATGCCGGGTGGACGATCTGTAAACATTTGATGCGTTCGCGTTTCGCCGCTTCGCTACTTTCTACTTATTCCATTCCGTTTTCCATTCCAGATTTGAGAGTAACAACCGACCCAAGTGCCACTAGAACAACTACGTTGGCGTCGGCAACGGCGACAGCGCCCACACCCAACGCCATACAACAGCAGCAACAGCAATTACAGCAGCTGCCGCCATCCTTGACACTGGCTGACACAAAGGATGAACAAGTTGCACAAGTCAACAACTGCGAGCCGGACGAGCGACGCAACAGCGGCAGCATCGCCACAACAATGTATAAGGAGCACAAAAGATGCTTGGAGCGCAACTACACGATGGCTGTGGAGACGCGCCACGGCATTATCGGTGAGTTTCTCGCGCGTTTGTTTGCAGTCACAAGCGGCAGCCACTAACCGTAACGCATTTTCTTGGGCACGCACAGAGTACGAGGGCTCGCCGCGTCGCATCGGGCAGACGGGCAACATGTCTGAGGCGGTGGCCGATGACGACACCGACGAGGAGCTGGCGCCCGAGAAGCAGGCGCAGCAGCAACTGACCAAGGTGGCAGCTGCATCGGCGGCGACTGCGGGCGCCCAACAGACGGCCAATACACACAGCTCGCCACAACAGCAGTATCCCGCGCGCCCCGGGTTTCCACAGGTAAGTCGGCGGCCGCAAACAAAAACAAATTACCGCAACGCCTGCCGTTCGATCTCTTGCAGCGCATAATTTCGCCGCCTCGCGACAACACGCCCCCCATTGTACAGCTTAGTTATAGCGCCCAGAAACAGCAACAGCCGGCACAGCATCAGCACTCGCAGCAATCGCCCGCTACTGACAACAATGCCGAAGACACCAGCAACGACGTCTCCGAAATCGGCACCATATCTGATCTGACCACGCCGGAGGCTATCTCGGCCGCGGCTACCGCGCCGCCCACCACGCTGGACTCCCTGACCACCGCCACTACCGTCACCAACACGCACACAAACACCAACACCAACAACAACAACAACAACGCTGGAGCCACAGCCACACTGGGCACGGCGACAGCGACGGCGCTGTCGCTGGGACCGCTGGGCAGCAACGCACTCAGCATACCAACAAAGTCTTCAACATTCGACTACCTCTACGAGTTCTCGGAGACGCGCAAAGTGCTGGAGGAGTTCTTCAAGTGTCCGTCGAACGACGAGAAGCCCGTCGAGAACGGCAGCGATGTTGACAGTATTGTGAGTGTCACGACCGCAGCAACTAAACCAAACAATCGCCTAATTGATTTGTTTCGCATTTCCAGGATATTCAGTATGAGTTCCACAGCAATATGGAGCGTGACGACGACGACGATGCGGACATCGATGCGGACGTCGATGTGGACGTGGATGCCGAGGACGACGATGACGAGGACGACGGTGATGTTGACGTTGACGTTGATGGCGACATTGACGATGATGTGTTAGGTGGCGTCGAAATCGATGACGTACAACAGCAGCAACCGCAGCAACAATTACACCAGCAGCACACACAGCAGATGCTGCAATTGCAACAGCAACGTGTCACTCAACTGCCGCAACAACAGCAACCATCGCATTTGCAACACACACAATTCCAGCAACTGCAACAGCCGCAGCCGCAGCCGCAGCCGCTGCAACAGCAAAATCACCATCGCCACCACCATCATCATCACAACAGCAACAGCAACAGCAATAGCTACAGCTACAACAATGCGAACGCGCACCGCCGGCGCTTCACCGGCAGCCCATTGATGCGAGACTTTGACTTCTTTTTGGACTCGGCCAGCCGCAGCAGTGGCGAACAAATCGACCAACAAGACGGCATCAATCACAATCAGTTGAGCGCGCGGCCCAATTATCGCTACTCGCCCGAGACAACGGATTATGACTCGAATTGTGGCGACTTGGACAGTAAGTGGCAGCTGAATGCGGATTGGGTAGTAGACTGGGTCAGTGTTGGGTGGAATGGGTACAGCTCGTAGTTGACATACGCTGGGGAGGTGAATGGTGTTCGCGTGCAATGAAGCGATGCTGTAGCAGTAATCTCGAGTGGGCTTCAAGCGTTCAGTGTTCGCTTCTATCCGCATAGTAGAGGCGGGTTGAAAACGAACAAATTGATATTTATGTATATTCACGAAAGCGCAAAACAACACACAAAAAGCACTTTTCAGGGAACAACTTACCACCGAAGGTTGCTAAAAGTAGATTTTGTTTATGGTCACCGCTTGAATATTGATTCTTGAAGAGAGATTTTTCGCAGGAAAAAAATATTATCGAAAAGTGGCCAAATTCAGTAGGAAGTTGCCCAACTAAAAGTCTCTTAAATCAACATCTTGTCGCCTAAAACCCTTAACATCTCGTCCGTCTCTGTAGGTCTTTCTGGTGAAATCAATGGCGTCTCCACTTCTTGTTCCAACTACGCCAAGTACTATGCATCCAGCATGCCCGTGCTGGAGGACGGCCTCTCGTCGGGCCACACCTCCGACACAGAGAACAACAACCAAAACAATCTAAACAGCAATCTGCAGCAGCAGAACTCTGCCATACACCACACGCCCATCGGCGGTGGCATTTCGATGCTGATGGACATGAAACGCATCTCCACCAACAACAGCATCAACAGCATGAACAACCTCACATCTTCGACTACCGATGGCGGCGGTGGGGGCGGAGGCATCGAGAAGAACAATTCCCTCTCGTCAAACATAATACACGAGTCGTTTATGCATAAGAACGACAGCCCCATAAACGGCATTTTGGAGGACTCGGGTCGCGATTCGGTCCGCTCAAAACGTGACAGTCGCGATTCGCGTGACCGTGAACGCGATCGCGAACTCCTTGGCCAGAGTCCCAGCAACAATAGCAACAGCAAAGTTTTCAAGAACATTGATCCCGATTTGGACTCGCTGTACTCCATAAGTAAGCGCCATGCCCCACACTTTGTGTTTCACATAATGATGCCATACATTCTCCATATTCGCAGGTGTTTTCCATCGTCCTGACATGGTGCAGATGACGCCACCGCCACCCGCTCCCGCACCGCACCGCAAACCGAACATACTCAGCCCCGAACCGGAGATACTGCAGCCGACGCCCTACAAAGATTTGCACTCGACCGGCACGAACAGCGCCACCTCGCCTATCACCAGCCACCACACACTCACCACCGGCGCCACATCAGTCGCCTCGGCCATCAGCTCAACTCTGAATCGCAGCAAGGCGAGCCAGAGCAACAGCGCCGCTGCACCGCCACCCAGCCTCAACAGCCACCGTGCCGCACCGCCGCCGCCTCCACCGGCGCTGCAGGCCCAGCCGCCGCCGATACCCGAACGCAACATACAGCCGCGCACGCCTTCGCCTGTGATGAACTCGCCCGTGTGGCTGCCGCGCCACCTGGACAACAGCGCCAACAAGCAGCTGCTCGAGTCGTCCTCGGACAATCACTCAAAGAATCTGAGCGGCGACGAGGACGACGTCGACACGGACCTGGAGACGGATCGGCTTCTGGGCCACCAGCGCCTGGACGACCAAGGCTACTACGACGAGAACAAGTCGTGGGAGCGCAAGCCGCGGTCGCTGCTCTCGAAGATCTCACCCAAACAGCAGTTGGCGAGCACGAAGACGCGCAACGGCTACAATGCGCTGCTCTCGACCACGCCCGAAATCCCACCGCCAATACCACCGAAGAACTCAACCAACAAGCTGCTCGACATCGGTGGGTCCATGTCGTCGTCGGAGCACAGCGACAAGTCGCCGATCAAATCGATCGACGTGCAGGACTGCGTGGTGACCATTGGCAGTCCGGGCGGCTCCGACGGCTCGGCCTGCATCAGCGGCAACTCGAAAAAGGAACTGGACGTGGTGACGGCCAGCACCAATGGCGGCCAGATTGGCACCGGTGTTGGCGGCGGCGGCGGCGGTGGCACGGGCAGCGGCCCTGGCAGCGGAGTGGGTGTTGGTGGCGGCGGCAGTGGTGGCGGCCACAGCAACAGCACAGCCGGCTCGAACAGCACCAGTGGCGAGAAAAAAGTCAAAAAGAGTAAGAACAAAGAAGGTAAATGTATTGGGTTTATCTTCGCGCAAGTAGTGTCGTTTAACCAATTTTAGTCAGCGTTGTTGTTGTTGATATTAGAATAGCATACGTGTGAACGTGGGAATGTGACGGAGAACGACACAAAATTAGCGAAATCACTTATTTTAATTTAATAAGAACCAATTACTTGATGGCAAAATTATTTCGTATTTCTGAAAAATCCAACAGCAAAGTCAACTGGCAACGTTTACAGCATTTCCTTTATCTTTCGAGGCATACTTTTAGGCGGCTTAACTCACAACTACGCAACCGAGCTGCCGAATACAATTCTGTGCGGCTTTTTGCAGTAGTTTATACTTTGCTGCACATTTCACGGTGCTTCAGTTTGCATTTGGTGCGCTTTTCTTACATTTGCCGCTTTTTAGAAAACCCATTCAACAAATGCAGAACTGCTCTCCAGTGTCACATTTCCGCATTTACAACTGTTATTTATAATTTTGTACAACATCTTCGATTCTTCTATATCATGGAAAACACTCTGCTAATCTGTAATAACTCTTTATTTTTGCATGCGTTCCGTTACGTTTCGTTTTAACAAACAAATTTTGTTAAAACTGCTTTCAAAACGCCGTCTACTTTGTAAGATAATATTTCTTTATGTTAAAAATACATACTGTAGTTTTTCGCCGCACCAAACCGAGCTGTGACTAAATTTTGCCATATTCTCTTTCCACTTGCCCGCATTCTGACCTCCGCAGGCGGCGCAGTGCTCATCGAGGGCGTCCTCTTTCGCGCCAAATATCTGGGCTCCACACAGCTGGTCTGCGAGGGACAGCCCACCAAGTCGACGCGCATGATGCAAGCCGAGGAAGCGGTCTCCCGAATCAAGGTGAATTCTTCATTCGTGATTTGGCTATAGCGATTTTGATTTGTAGTAGCTCAATTGGCCAAAAACCCCCGCAACCCATATTCGTCGACATATGCCGCTCCCTCATTAATATTGAGCCCGTTACATGATTTCCAACTTAATATAATTTGTGTAATATTTTTTACTAGTATCAAAAATGTTATGTATGCTCGCTCCCTTTTTATTTCCACTTAATCCCACCGAAAAGAACAAACAATTTTCTGCAAACTGTAAACTTACATAAAAAAATATGCTTTGTATTTTCATGAAAATGTTGCATACTTCGCGGACCTTCGGCAGGCATTGGTAAGTATCGCCCAACATAGCAATTCATAGCAGTTTCAGCGTACACTTCCCTTTCACCTGCATTTGCTTATGAAATTTTAATTTTTACACAAACGTTTGCAACTCGTTGAATGCATAGTGCTTCACTATAGTTCGCTCATTCTCGAATTAAATGCACAAAAGTGAAGCCTATCCATTAATTGTGTGAACCACTTGCAGGCACCGGACGGCGATGTGCAGCCCAGCACCGAGGTGGACCTTTTCATATCAACCGAGAAGATTATGGTGCTCAACACCGATCTGAAGGAGATCATGATGGACCACGCGCTACGCACCATCTCCTACATAGCGGACATCGGCGACCTGGTCGTGCTGATGGCCCGTCGCCGCTTCGTGCCGCAGGACATTGACGACGCGCCCAAGCCGAATCGAACACCAAAGATGATCTGCCACGTGTTCGAGAGCGACGAGGCGCAGTTCATAGCGCAGTCGATCGGGCAGGCCTTCCAAGTGGCCTACATGGAGTTCCTCAAAGCGAACGGCATCGAGGACCACAGCTTCGTGAAGGAGATGGACTACCAAGAGGTACTCAACAGCCAGGAGATCTTTGGCGATGAGCTGGAAATTTTCGCCAAAAAGGAGTTGCAGAAGGAGGTGGTGGTGCCGAAAGCCAAGGGCGAGATACTGGGCGTGGTGATCGTGGAGAGCGGCTGGGGCTCGATGCTGCCGACGGTGGTCATCGCCAATCTGATGTCGTCGGGCGCAGCGGCCCGGTGCGGCCAGTTGAATATTGGCGATCAGCTGATTGCCATCAATGGACTCAGTCTGGTGGGACTGCCGCTCTCCACCTGTCAGACATACATTAAGAATACAAAGAATCAGACGGTGGTGAAGTTTACGGTGGTGCCGTGTGCGCCCGTCGTGGAGGTGAAGATCAAGCGACCCAACACCAAATATCAGCTGGGCTTCAGCGTGCAGAACGGAGTGGTAAGACAGCAGCGCCTCGCCTATTGGGCAAGTCCACTGACACCAGTCTCTCATTGACAGATTTGCAGTTTGCTGCGCGGCGGCATTGCCGAGCGGGGCGGAGTGCGCGTGGGTCATCGCATTATAGAGATCAACAATCAGAGCGTGGTCGCGGTGCCGCATGAGAAGATTGTCAATCTGCTAGCGACCTCAGTGGGAGAAGTAAGAGAACAGCAATGACACTGACATCTGACAGTTACTAAAATTGTATCTTGATTTCTTTTCGTTTGCTTATTCGCAGATTTTAATGAAAACTATGCCGACATCAATGTTCCGATTACTAACCGGCCAGGAGAATCCGATTTACATTTAAGTCCAGCATATTTATTGTAACTCAAAAGAAATTTAAATAACTTATATATAAATATATATAAAATACATTAGCTTAGTAAACGTCTCCTTTTCCCACAACAACAACAACAACAACAACTAGAAAATCACAAACGTTAGCACAGACCGTTGAAACGTATATAATAATATTATTTATTGTAAAGCATAAATTGTTAACTAATTAAACAAAACCAACCAACAGCAACAAAATACCAACAAAACAGAAACAACAACAACAGATACTTTAATATTAGCAAATAAACTTTAAGGAATGTAATGCAAATTCCGACTATTTAAATGAATGTATTAAAATTATATATAAACAGGAAAAAGTTAATGAATGAAAATAGGAATTAACATTAAGCTTTCTAAAGTACCGACAAGCATAGCGAAATAACGTGTGTAGCATTCTCCTTTCAAACATATAAACAATTATACGATACACATGCATGAGAGTCATGAATAAGATATACATACATAAATGACTTTTAACCCGTTCTTAATTGGCAATGAGACGTTCGTTTGACACCGAACTTCACGTTCCACATTAACAGCCAACGGGCACACACCCACACAGGTGCCGACATGCCAACAACTGTCGGGCAGACGCCTCCAACGACCGACATGCCCTACTCACAACACACTCAACACTGAGCACGTGACGGCAAAAAGCCAATCGACTTGCGCCACATCACAATTGAATCAATCGAGAACACAATGACCTTTTGCAGAATTCGTCCTTACAGTGCTAGCGCCAGCTTTGTTGCTACATATAATATTTTCTAGAACAATATCAAATATAAACACATTGAAAACAAACTCATTAATCGAACCAAGGGGCGTTGAATCGTTTTCGAGTAGAAGTTATTTATGCGAACGCTGCGCGCGGAAAACGCCCATCCACGCTCCCCAACCACACAAACAACCTGCTCATTAACTTTATACATGCAATGCATACATACATACATACATACATACATGTAGGCTCACAAGCAAACGCAAAAACCCATACTATATATTGCAATGTTGAATTTGAAAGTTTTTAAATTGCAGATGGCAAACCAAATAGAAGAAATGCAAGTTAGGAAAACAACAACAATTTAAACAAATTCATTAAATCACGTATCTATATATATATATACACAAACATACATACACACACGCATTCATTCACTACATTTACTTATAATAAAAACATATATATATATATATATACATATATAGTTTTGATATAAATATGATATGTTAGCGAACAGTCGAACCCCATAAAGCTGTAAAGGAAAACAATGCAAAAATTATAGAGATAGATTCGATGTTGTAATTATTTCGTCGCTAAGCTTAGACAAAAATGAGAAAAGGACACACTAACGTACGCGTATGTCGATATGTGCGTGCTCGTACGCAAAATGTTGCATACATACGTACGAAACTAACTACAACTATCAAGTTGAAGCCCAGTAAAGGCACACACCAAACACAAAACTATTGTTGCCAACATATTGCAACATTGATTGCTAATTGAATTGAATTGTGGTTGAATGTTTTACCGGACAAGGATTTGTAAAACATTCGAACGATGCTAACTTTGCGCACTTATCGGCAATAAAAATACTTCTTCAACCGTCTTCAAGAATCTTAAATCATAGGTAAAACTAAGACAACAGAGGAGAGTATGTAAAAATGTCCAACTAGAGTCTATGAAATTGGTACTATAGAAAATCGTTGCATGGCCATCTTTGTCTTGATCTTTGAAATTTACTATCTTTGCTCCAACTGTCTATGATCCGCAATTGGTTTGTAGTGTGAGGTAGCAATGGAAAGGAGCTGACCGCGAATCGTAGTCCAGCTTCTATCTGTTCGGCAACAGCAGCGGTTTATATTACCAAAACCGATGACTATTTGTCAGCTGAGCAGCCTAGCAGCCATTGCGACGACCTACATGTATTGTAATCACATCTGACGTCCAGAGTCGAGCCATATTCGTAGCGTTACTACCCCAAGGAATGAACTCGAATGCCACCACAAAGATTGAACTCAATCAATATCCACAAAGGTTGGAGTGTAGGAAGCATCAAGCATGAGAAACTTCGGAGCATTTGCTCTGATTCTGTTCAGCTCTTTTGAAGGCCCCATTTCTTAATTAAGCTTCTGCTAATTACTACCACTATTCTTCAAGTATTCTTCAACTACTCCTGCCAGTTCTATCTAACCTACATTAGATTAGCTTAGATCAGATGAGGAATGAGCACGACTAAGGTCTGTTGTGCTCGTCCTGAAGTTGATATGTACATTCAACTTCAACACAAATAGCATTTCTGCAGTATACAATTCTTCAAATAAAACAGCCATCTCTGGCAACCTTTGCTTACGTCTCCCTTCTTTCTGTCTGTTAATCATCAACTTTGCATATTTCATTGTTGTTGTAAAAGACTTCTGCTTGCAGCCATCCTGTGATGAATTTCCTCAACAATTGTGTCGTGTTTGGTGTGTTCCGAGCGGGCGTTATTGACTTAACCGTTACGTTATTATACTCGCTAACTACTACCGGAAATCCAGGAAGATACAAATGTGCGTGAATACAATAAACTCAAATACTCGATTACCTACTCGGCGTCATCATTTTGTGTGTATTGTATGTAGGATTATACTCAATACTGAAGTTACTGCAAAATCCGCTTTGCACGCGAGTTGAAAACCGAAACCGAGAGAAAGGGAAACACTTATGCAAATAATTTAAGGGAAATTTGTACGGGAGAAAGCATGTTAAAATAAAAGCAAACGCAGTGAAAAAGTACATATACATAGATATCCGTACTGGTCTTTGCCTTCTATATACTAGTGTGTCTTAAGAGCATATTTAAGTCGAAACGCATTAATTCATTTGACAGATAATAAATATGTAATAAATTAATCGAAAAAATAAGAAATAAAAATATAGAGAGCCAACTCAATGACAAACTAAATAATTAAAACGACAGATCGGACGAAACGAAAACGCTGAAACGCTGGTTACAGTTTATTTGCTGCACATTGAACGCAAACAAAAAGCTTGCAATAATTGGAAAAACGCTTCAAGTGCGACCAACGTAATCCGACTCCACACGCAACGCAAACAAATAACCAACAAAAAGAATATAGAATGACATAGACAAGACAGACTGGGACCTTGAAGCGAAACCGTAAAAGTATTTGAGTAATGCAAAATGAAATCAAAAGAAATCAAATGGTAATGGCGCATTGTACAATATTTATAATTGTTGCTATATTTGTATAATTCAAGTTATGCTATTTACTACGTCGCTGCAACAACTGCTATAAACTCGCCCACTCACTCACACTCTCACTCATGCACTCACTCACTCACTCACTCGCTCGTTCACTCATTCATTCATTCATTCATTCATTCATTCGCCGACTAGGCGACTCCGACCTAAGTTCAGCTGAGACTTTGCCGCGCTTGCAACTTGTATTTGTCTAACACGACCGTATAACAGTATGTATAACAGTTTGCGCATGTATGTATCTTTACATTTGTAAACTCTTCAAACCACAAAACACACACAATTTATAAATATTAGTTTAAAGAAAAGTGTGAGCACAATGCGAAACACTCAACAAAAATCAATGATAACTACGAGTAACTGGAAAAAATACACCTGCCACGCCACACGGAAATAAAAAAGCACACACAACATCGCTAAACGAAACCCAAAGTTGAAATTGCCGCAGCCATCTTGTTAATAGCAGTGAAAACAAAATAGACAACAAAACAAATTGTTACACGCAGTGAAGAAAAACGAAAGCTGTTCATATATTCGTAAAAAATTCATATTACAATAATTGATATTCGCTTAAGAGTCTAAAGAAATTCGAAAAGGATGAAAGAATGAGCTGGTTTGAAATTGAACTCAACTCATGTGCATAATGAGCAGAAAGGCGAACCACACGCAGAATATAATCACATAATAAATATATACAAAAAAAATATGTAAGAAATGTTTGCTGAATTTGTACTTGAAGGGGGCATTTTTTGCGCACAATTATATTACAATTGTGTTTTAATTTACCTATTTCTTCTAAAATATTGCGCAGAATTATCTTTCTGTAAATGTTTACATCTTGATGGAAAAACTCCTCCAGATTACTTCCAGCCGCAAAATCGCTCAATTAAAGACATTCCAGCCCAAATTCCAACACAAACATTTCAGAAGCACTGTTACCACAATCATGTTTCGTTAATATTCCCACTGAGATAATTTTAGCCGAGACATCTACTAACGCCGATATAGCTGAATTGGGAGTTTTTCTACCCATAAAGTGCTTGACTGCAATTATATCTCCAGTAGTAACAAAAAACAGTTGTAGAGAAACTACGGTGGAAGCTGAGGAATGTGCAACATAGCAGCGCACACATAGCTGAGACACAACCCGATTGCCTTATGGACTATCTTACTGCTTAGCCGACCGTGGCGTTTACATTTCTTACACTCAAACCACATTGCGTGAGGCTACGCAGAAAAGAGCTGCCATCACACCAAATGTCGTTATGCATTTACAAAAATAAATATCACAAACCTGTAAAAATATCTCTTTACAATTTGGTATCGCGTGTTTTAGTCGCCAATTAAAAACTGTTGAGGATATTTTAATATTATCCACAAAGAATTTAACGAAATATGCAAATTAGCATTGGGACCGTAACGCATTATTTACATGAATTGATTTGGTACCTACTGGCTTCTGAAGTGAAACAAACATTGGCCCACAATAGGTTAAATCTTTTTATAAAATTTTTATTTCATAGTGTGATCTATCTAAAAAATACTTTTAGACTTACACATATTAAGTAAAAGATCTTTTTTTGTATTATTGTTATTGGGCAACTCAGCTTTGTCACCTCCCGAAAGTTCCTTAAGAAATATGAGGCAAAGTCAAGGATTTACTTTGGTCGATCTACAATCAAATCAAATAGGAAAATTTCAACTCAATAAACAGTGAGGAAACAGCTTCCAAAAAATTAACTTGTAATATAGGGCAAAATACGATTCTCACCTCCTTCCAACTCAGATAAAACATTTCTAAAAACGTTTCAGCAGTTTTACGTTTCGTGGCAGATTTTGCTGCAAAGGCATTTAAAACAGATTTTGGGATAACGTGCGTTAACGGACCAGTGCCACGAATTGAACGAATAGAAGCAAATGCGAAAATCGAAATAAAAAATGCGACAGCCCGAAAGAGAAATTCGCAAAAGGGCAGCTAGTGCAAAACATCGAAAAGCAAAATACAAAACAAATGTAAATGTAAATAAAAATCATGGAATGAAAACACACAAGGAAACGAAAATGTGCTGCTTTCGGCTGTCGTTGCTTACATAACGCTATCACACGAGCGCAGCAGCTGTGCAGAAGGTGGGCAACGGTGGAAAAGTGGAAAGCAAAAAGTTGTGCAAAACTCATTGCGCGTTGCTCGGGTGACAGGACCGAATGAGTGTATGAACGGAAGCGCGCAGAGGAAGCAAAACCGCCATAGCGCCATTCCAGAGCCAGCCCGAAGGAGGAAGTGCAGCTTCATATGTGGCAACGAATTTCCATTTTGTGTGCTTTATTTAAAAGGGGTAAACGGGGAAAGGCACTGCAGGTTTCAAATAACAGCATTGCAACGCAGGTCGGCGAATTCACCACGCGCTCGTGTGGGAAAATGCAAACGAACAAACAAAGGTCCGACGCAATCGCTGTCGCTGCTGCGGCGAGTGCTCAGCTGACGCGGCGCTGACTGTTATCACGCTGTTAGCTATGAAATTGTTGTTGTGTTTGGTGCTGATTCCATCACACAATGCGGGCCAACATGCCGTTCACTGGCGAGCGTGCCTCTATGTGCGCTGGTGGCGTCTTCGTTTCGTTTTATTTCATTTCAGTTTGTGCTGTTGAGCGAAGTGGATCAGGTTTTCGGTTTCGCGGGCGTTACTGACGCCGTAGTTGCCGTTGTTGGTAGTGGTTAATTAATTTTTATATGGTAAATTGTCAATTAGTTGAATAGTGGCTAATAATTGTGTTGTTGTGCCGTCATAAGTACGCAGTGCATAAGGAAATAGCTCAAACATCGGAAAAACAACGTCGAGTGGCAACTCTGAACCACGAAAACCCCACCTTGGTGTTTAACCAAACAAAAAAAAACAATCTCAATAAGAAGAGTAATGAAGGCTTGTTCGCCAGCATTGTTGCTGCTAGTTGCCTATTGTGTGTGCGCTCAGCGTTGCCACAGCACGTTAAAGCACGCAACAGCGACGTCACACAAAGGAAACGACCAAAACAACAACAATACTTATCAACCGAATCCACCACTTGCCGGCCAACTCGTCGTGTTCGCCGCGCCTCGTTTCGCTTTGCATTTCGCCGTGTTATCTGCCGCACACCCGTAGTGTATTCGTTGGCTTGTCCGTCAGTCGCGTGCACCGCTGACGTCACCGTTCACTTTGCCGGCAACGCGCACTCCGTGCCGTCACTCATATCAGTAGCGCCTTCTCGCGTTCACATGTCGGCGGAGATGATGGAAGCGTCGCCGTCGAAGCTTTCGTATATTTTGGCTGTGAGCTGCGCTGCCGATCGGCTGTTGTTTTGCCAACGCCAGCGGTGTGGTGAGTTTGCCACCTAGCGCACGAGCACGCACAAATCACATCGATTTTCGTTGGCATTTTCCTTCTGTTAACGTATTATTTTTTGTTTGATTTTGTGTGTTGATTTTGTTGTTGCTGCACGTTGGCCAAAATACAGCGGGCCTGTTTGACTGTTCATCGCTGTCGTCGCGTTGTTGGTCGCTTCAGTTGCTTTTTGGCCGTCATTGCGTTTGGTTCGTTTTCGCTCTGGTCGTCGTCGTCGCTGTCGTTGCCGTAGTTGCCTGTGGTCGCCTTCTGGGCTGTCGACGTTGCCGTTCGCTTTTATTTTTCCCCAACTTGTTTTTCGGTGAGTTTTCTTGTAGGCACAATCGGTGTGCCCTCGAAAATTGTGAAAGCAGAGCTGTGGCAAGCAGCAATTGGTCCCGCGCCGCAAGCAGCAACTGCTGTCGTCGCCACCACCATCTCCGCACAGCGCAGCATCGTCAGCGTTGCGAAGCGTGCAGTGGTATCAAATTTTTCCTGCGCTACTGCGCCGGAGCCTTTGTGTGGTTGCGACGCTGCTGCCAAGGCAGTTTGCATTGCTGAGGCTGCCTTTTTGTATGGTTTCGCAATTGCTTGTGCTCTTCTGAGCCTACCGCCACCACCACGGCGTCCGTGGCAGTCGCCGCGAGGTGTGGGGAAATCGATCGATTACGTTGTACGTGGTTTCAGTGATTTTTGAAAGGAAGTTTTTTGTTTCGTTTTTGAATAGCGAGTCGAGGAAACCAAAAATAAAAGCATACCAGAAACGAAGAGAAGGAAATCGGCAAAAAAGTAAATTATACCCAAATAAAACAGCAACAACAACAAACCCATAAAACACAAGTGGTGAGAAAATTGAAATTGAAATATCTGAAAGAAACAAACGGCAAAAAGGTGAGAAAAACTAACAGTTGAAAAGCCGAAGCAGAGTGAAAAATCAAATAAAATCTACAAAAAAATCGGTTGAAATAGTTTTTCGACTAGAAAACTGCACAGAAAATGGACAAATCCACAGACTCGTCAACATCGTGCCCCACGCAACGCTCGTCCACCTCTGCGCTCGCTGGTAGCGCCTCCTCTGCCGCAGCATCTGGCAGTGGGGCGGCAACTGCATGTGGTAGCAGCACGACTGCAGGCGATTCGCCACCATCGCCGCCTCCACCCCCCCAGCCGCCGAGCAATGGTACTGATAGCATGGATGGCCTAGGGTGTGGCCCCCCAGCAACATCGTCTCCAATCCGGTCGACAGCAGCAGCATTGTCCACAGCCCCAGCATCAGCTGGTGCTGCTGTCTGCTCCACTTCTAGGGCGCTCGTCGCCGCCAGCAACATCAACAGCAGTTCCTGCTCCAGCGTGGCGGCCGCCTTTGCCAGTCGTACCCTGGCCGCCGCCGCCAGTCGTGGCGTCGCCTTGCCCCCACTGGGCGCTCCCTTCACCGCCACCTTGCAGCACACCACACCGCCGCACGCCATGCAGCTGCCGCCCATCAATCTGAACATCAGCACCACCACCGGTGGCAATTTCGGCGTGACCGTGGATCCGCAGATTTCGGTGGAGAACCTCAAGAAGATTATCTCGAAGAAGCTGAAGCTGGCCAAGGATCGCATCTGCCTGCTGCATCGTGAAAAGTGAGTAGAGAAATTTTCACTTGTCGTCTTTCATTTTCGATTTCCCTTTGTTGTGTTGTCGGCCTGCTGCCGCCTATGGCTGATTGCGGCATTGTTGCTATTGCTGTTGTAGTTGTTATAGCAAAAATGTGCGCTCACCACCACCATCATCATCGTCAACACCACCGCCGCTGACAGCCGGCCAACGCGAATACCACCAACTCAAATTGTGACTGGCTGATGCTGCTGGCTTCCTTCGCTGTCTTATCTCGCTCATGTTGACTGAGGCGGCAGTAATGTCTGGTGTTGATATGGAAAAAACTCAACAGCAACAGAAATCGCCACACATACCACGAACGCGAGCAGCACCCTCCCCTTCCCCGCGCCCACGTTTTTCCCTTGCCACGAACAAAGCAACATATTTTTTGCGTAGAGCATTTTTTCATTGCTTTCCAGCTTTTTCAGTATCTTCAGTCTTTGTTCGTTGGTGTTACGGCCTTGTTGCTACTGGGAGTATGTACATGGCGGCAGTGGTGGTGGTGGCCCTACTGCGCAATGTTGGTTCGGCTGATAGCCGTGAAAATGCGTAATTAACATTAATTCAAGCCATTGGGCAGGCAGGCGGGTGGGCGGACAGCTGGGGCGTTGGGTACGCTCTGAGCCAAATGCTGTCACACATTCCACTGTTGAACGCTGCTTGCCAGAGGCAGCCGCAGTGACAGCCTCTGTGTGATTTTTCGATTTGATTTTCAAAACGCCAGCCAGTGATGTCATTGCAGTGCAATAAAAACGCAAAGCGTCCCAAAGGCATGACAACTGGCAGGCGTCGAGGGGGTGTGGGCCTTTTCTGTGTGTGTATCTGCTGTTGGCTGTTTCTGTCAATAGGCGCAGCAACTACGTGCGCCTCAAAAGACAGTTGTGCGGAGAGGAATTCATAAAAAAATCACACTGCTTAGGGGGAATTTTTTGATTAATTTTTGACGTGCCTCTAATTATACCATAAACTGAAACCAGTTTGGATTTTGGAAAAATTATTTGCTTAAAATGTTTGTGTTACTCAAAGTAGTAGATAAATAATGTTTTTTCTCATTACGTAACTTATAGGTATTAGTGATGATTTATACCTTGAAATGCCGAAAATGTTCGATTTCAATTTTAAGTAAGTGCTACGAAAACGGAGCTCCGAAAAAAAGTAGTTGAGACTAGACAAGTTAAAACTGCTTTGAGCAAATTGGGAGCTAAGCAATAGAGAATCTACCCGACCCGATTATACTAAATATACAATCTATTCGATACGACCTGCACTAAGAACCCGATCCTGCTGGCCTATTACTGACATTTTACCCTACTACCAACCGAAATCTGTCCTAATACTTTTTCGAATTCTGTCTTACTGTCTGACTGTAATCCACGAATAACCGAACCCAGCCCTACTAAACAAATTCTTCTATACATTGTTTCAGAACCCATTTACTTCACCATCGGCCTAATAAGCCCATTGGACCCAATTCACCACTCATCTAAACTTTAACCCTTTCAGTCACAATGTCCAATATATTGGACTACAGCCCATGCAATTCATACAGAACGGGTTTATTTTCATGTCGGAAAGGGTTAACTCGATTCTTTACTTCTTTATATGACACGTTCGATGTTTAAAAATAGCCAAGCTCGACTCTGTTTTCAGTATAAACGGATCCTACTTACCCTGAAATAAAACAAACTCTATGTACATTAATGCCATGCAGACTCTGTATTACTATCAGTCAGATCCTACCTTAGTATTTACTAAACCATTGACTAATGCATACCCGGCACTACTAAACCCTTACTCAGACCTTTGGCTGCACTGCCCGATTTGACCATTTCACTTTTCCAGTAAAGCAAGCAAAAAGTGCAAATGTCTGTTTTCTGTTATTGTAGCAGCGCAAAGTGCACCTTTGACTTGTGTTTTAATTCCAGCTTTCACTCGCTCCACCTTTGCGCACCGCTCAGCGCCATTTTAAGCGGCACTCTTTTGCTCTCGCATATTCAGAGTGAAGAGTAATCACGGTGGTGGCTAAACTTAATTAAATTTGATTAAAGCGTGCTTAATTTAATTTGCGCCGAAAGCACATGGCGCGCGCCGCTCGCGCTTATCGGCTGTAAGTGCTGGTGTCCGCGTGCGAGTGCCCGGCGCCTGCCGACTCGCATTCCGTTTCGTTTCCGCCAGTTCCGTATCTACCTAACACACGTCAGTCGCGCCAATCTATTTTAATTCTAAAAAAATACCAAATTATTGCATAACTTCCATTGGAGCGAAAAAAGAAAATAAAACAAATACTCAGTCACAATAACAGCAGCAACCTTCCCATCATCATCATCATCATCATCACCATCATAAAAAATATCAAAGTAAATAAAGCAACAGCAGCGAATAACAAAAACGCAAAAACTGAGATCGCAGCAGCAACGCAGTGGCAGGGGCGACCGGCAAAATCGCGTTTCGCCAGTCCATCGGACGGCGAGCGGGCCGGGCGCACTGACAGTCGGGTGGCGCGGTGGTTGTGTGTATATTCTGCGCAGCACGCCGCTGTCTGCTTGCATTGGCGCTATTGCTGAATGTGTGTGTGTGTGTGTGTGTGGCAGTGGGCAGTGGTGGGGCGGTGGGGTGCGGTGACGGCATATTTGGCGTCTATGCGATTTTTCGCTTTGTTTCGCTTTCGCTGCCACCCCGCTTTCCCACTGTCTGCCCTTTTGCAGTGTTTTCAGCTACGCGGACATAAAACGACATGCAATCGCCATGGCAGCAGCAACAGCTCCAACAACAGCAATGAACATCGCAAATGCAATTAGATTGCATACCAAAGCGAAAAGTCTAAAGTTCTTCGTCTTTGTTCGAATTGTTGCTGGGTTTCTGTTGCAGTCGCTTCATGTGTGTGTGAGCGTGTTTGTGTGTGAGTGTGTGTGCGTGTTGTTTGGTGTTGTACTTTTCACTGTTTATTGTTGTTTATGAACTTTTGGTTTATGTTCGTTTTTTTGTTGTTGGTTTTGTTGCACAAGCCGCGTCGCTGATTGCATTCGCATTCAATATTCGCGGTTCGCCGTTCACGTTTTCGTTGTTGTTGGTGTTCACAATTGCATTGATATTCAATCTCGGCAACAAGTTCAAGACAAGCAACAGCACAACACCAACAAAAACAACTGCACAAAACGATGCCAACGTCAACAATGAAAGCATACGAAATACTTTAGCGGAATACCTACAACAAGAATGCTGCCACTAGCGCCGTTCTGTTCTTGCGGGCGTGAAGCTCGAGTCTTGCGGGCGTGAAGCTCGAGTACCCCGTTTTATATTTTCTGTCATTTTCAGTTATAGTATATGGCTTCTCCCTCTGTGGGCATTTTTGTGATTTCCTCGAATGTGGCAACGCTGCATGTCGATCGCAGCTTTGTACACACATTGACTGGGCGCCTGCTGCAGGCTATTTGATTTTGCTTCATTTTCGTTTTGATTCGCGCACATCTTCCCCCTTCTCATGCCCCAACTCTCATGTCACGTCACTTGGACTGATAAGCGTGCTGAGCTGCGCTTCCTTCTTCGATGCCCTGCGATCTCGGCCGCTGCCAACATGTTTGTGCAAAACTTCGTTTCCTATTTTGTGGTTGTTATTGTTGTTGCTGGGTGTTGTCCGGTTCGCTGCTATTTTCGCATAATTGTTGTATTTATATATTTGTGCTTCCTCTCCGGCTCTGACATTCGTTGCAGTGTTGGTACTTGTTGTTTGTGTTTTGCCTTGGCTGCTGTTGTGCGCCTTTTTAACAGCAACACAAGCATCAACAATGGCCACTTGAGATTCTCATTTTAAAATAGCAGCCGTAGAATTTGCATGCGTTGTTGTTGTCGTTGATGCTGTGGCTGCTTGTTGGTGCTGTTGCTATTATTGTCGTTTGTGAGGCGTTTTCTCTTTGTTCTCGTCGCTGCTGTCGTCGTCATCGCGGCATCGCAATAATCAATTTTCTGTTATCTGCCACCGCAGCAGCTTTTGTTGCCACTTGTGCAACTGACCACAGCATGTTGCACACTGCTGCTACTGCAACAACACACGCATATAGGGAAGCAAATATCATTCAATTAATTGTTGTAGTGCTTTCTACCTTCCCTCTTTGGCAGTGTGTTTGTGTCTAAATTTGTTCTGCAGCATCGATGTATATAGAATGTCAGGCAGGTATCTGGCGGCCGCCCACCTACATTCGCATTCGCTTCCCCCACAATTAGCGGCCGCCACTGCACACATCCCCACACACACACACATGCACCGATGGATTTGTGTGTATCTGTGTTAGTGCAACGTATCTCCATCTTTTGGTATCTACACTCTTGCGTGTACGTACGCGCATTTGTTAGATAAATTTTGCTGCGGCTCCGACTGCCATTCCATCCACACAAATCGCTGCTGTCCCCTCGCCGTATATTTTCATTCATATTCACATTAGTATTTTTTTTCTTTAGCTTGTAGCATTGACTTTTTACAATTTCGTACTAGTCGGTCTCGTTGTTGTCGCTTTTCGCGCGATACAGTTTCCATTGTGCGATACAGGCAGCCGAGCAATTCAGAAATTACATCAATGGCGGTTTTTTAACGCGCTCGCTACTTTGTGGCCGCTGTCGCTGTGCTTGTTGTTTCAGTTGCTGTGTACATTTGAAAGTTGCACGATCGGCATCCCTTCGAATTTGGGTTTTGTTATTGTTTCTCCTGCTCCCTTTCTCAATGCTTATGAACATACATAAGCAAATTGTTTCCATTTGCGTTGCAAATTTGTGCTGTTTGTAGTTTTGTTGTTGCACAGGGAAATCATATTTGCCACCCACAACTTCTGTAACAAACATATCACACGTATACCGCACATCCCATACCACTTTATCCCGCCATAACATGAACATAACAAAACCCAATCCCCTCTTTTCTTATGTGCCATATATGACATTGGCAGAATAAAACAATCGATTGCTCCGGTCCAAATGTATCTGAACATTGTAGATATTTAAATGATACTAATTTCGCAGAATGTAGGGTACTTCACGCACGGCCGCGCCTGAACTTAATTTCATATTCAATTTGATTCAATTAAAAACTCGAACTTCCCACCGTTCAACAAGCAAACAGTCGATTGTCTTTATTGTTATTCAATTGTTTTTGTGGTTGCGGACTGGCGACGCAATACGCGAGAAATGAGCAAAATATGTACTAAAAAGTATATTTTAATTGCATAAAAACCCCCACTATTCCAGCCACAAATTCCCGCTGTTCAACCTCATACTCGCTGTGGTCTGTAGCATTTTGTTTGCTTCGCCATTGACGCGAAAGTTTCACTTTGTTATGCTAACATCCAAATTCAGCTGATTCAATTTCAACTGCTGCCTCTGTGCGTGTATGTACACTACAAATATTCGAAAATACGCAACGCTGCCCACAAATGGCCGCAGCCTATGCTGCGAGACGACAGGCAGACACCGCCAGAGAGACCTGTCGTCAGCACGCCAAACCGCCACCATCCACCACCAGCCGCCAGCCAACAGCCTCGGCACGGCACAGCCCAGCCCAGAGCAGAGCTGTGCAGCGCAGCTACCACTTGCTGCCACCTTTGCACTCGTCACTAGTACCTGTAGTTCTCCAACCACTATTTCTCGCTCTGAGAGCCCTCGTTCGTCTCGCCCCCTACCGTTTGTGGCCCTCATGCTCCACTTGCTTAGCTCGAGTTCGCTCTTCCCACTTCCCAATTGTTGCTACGCGTCTCTGTCTCGTTTCTCGCTCATTTTATAATATTTACATTTAATTTTACAACAATTTTTTATGGGCTTCGTTGTTTTGGCAAATTTTTCGGAAATTTCATTTCTTTGTCGTTGTGGCTTATACTCGTTTTCTTTGTTGAGTTTCAAAAAAATGGCTTTTTAATTTTATTGCTTTTTTATTTTATGTTTTTCATTTCGCTTTGCTAATTTTTCAGATGTTTTTTGGTTTTTTGTTTTTCGGTTTTGGGTTTTTTAGTCGATGATATTGCACCAGCCACAAAGACAGCCAGACATCAACCATGAGCCAATGGCCAATGGCGATGATTCGAGCGATTCGAGTCATGCCAGTCGACGAATTGCTGCAGTTAAAATTCGTATTTGTTTATTATTATTGTAATGTGAAAATGTAAAATTCCCTCAGTGTGCTCTGCTGTTGTTTGTATTCATAAAAATCGTGTATAATCAACCGAAAATTTTTCGTATCTCCATATTTGCATATTTTTCGGTGGGCATTTTTCAACTTTATTGCGCTCGTTTTTTGCACAATTGCGCGATGATAATGATTAAGACGATGGTGATGGAACCCAATTCGTTGTGTCTATAATGGCGACGATAATGATGATGAAGTGTGCAGCCCACTCGCACAAATTTTACTGGCAAATTTTGCGTTTTGTGAGGTTTTTTTATTGGGCATTTATGTATCTGCAACTGAAGAAATGCTGAGACGTAAGTTGACCAGTTGTCTGTGCAAGGATTGTGAAAATATCATTGGAGAAGCAATGGCGAGAATACATATAGTATGGTACACTAAGCATTGAATTCGCATTGTTCGCGAAAATATTCAACGAAAATATATCGCCGAAAAAAACTAATACACATCTCTAAAGCGACGCTGCCTCAGGCAACAATCCGATTTGGCACAGCTCCACTCCACATAACTTAATTTTAGCTCTAGATTTTTTTGATCCGCAGACAAGAGGAAAAGACCGCAGCCAAGTTAATATTTTCCAATAATAAATGAAATTAAATTAAATAACCTCGGCTAAGTTCAAAATATTATAGATTTAGAGCCGAGATCAGGTCCTGATCTAATCTGGCGCCGAAAGAGGAAAATGTCTGGGCTGCTCTTTAGAATATATCTTCATCTTAGCCCTAGATACCCCTGATCTGAAATAAAGATCAGATAAATACAATGTCATCCAAGCTTCAAGATCTGTAGTCAACATCTCGTACAACTGAATTTCAAGATATTAAAATATAGATTCCGTAGAAATTTGGTAAGTCGCTTCGAAGACGTTCAAGCTAAGCCGGAGCTATATCGGTTCTTCTTTACACAATTCGTTAGCCACACTCTATACACCACTTAGCAACTGCCGCTGTTTTCATTCATGAAAAGTTGCAAAAACTTTGCCGGACGGCATTGGATTAACCCTTGTGGCGACACAGCTCGGTTCGCAGCGCCAATAATGCAATAATTGTCCGCTTATTGAAAAGCGCAACGTTATTCAGACATTTCAAGTGCGTTGTCGCTCTTGTTGTTTTGTAAAATTCTCTGTAAGCGACCGGAATATGCCGTGAAACGAGTCTGTATATCTGCGCTGGTCGAAGACAATTTCAATTTCCATAGCCATATTTAGCAACGTGCCGGCGATGTACGACGCAGCGGTAACGGCGACTAGAGCACAATGGCGTCATACGCGCCCCCCAAAACCGGCAATCGTACACACAACAGTCCAACAATGCCGGCAAAGCGGTCCGTCGCTCGCCCTCAGCGCCTGCAATTTCAATTTCAAATTAGAATTTCAATTGAATTCACGTTGTGCTGTCGTCGTTGTCGTTGCTTCATAGGCGATACAGTTGTTGTGTTGCTGGTGTGCCGTCGCTGCGTTCGTTTTGCCGCTTTCGTTATTTGTTTATCTTGGTAATAATTTCAACTAATTTAACATTGGCGTTCTGGCGGCTGCAAGCGCGCGGTGTAATGTGCCGCGATGAGGCCATCTTTGTGTGCGCCTCCTGGCTGCTGCACAACTGTTGTTTGTGCTGTTGGTGTGGTGGTGGTTGCAGTTGCCGCTGCCGCTGCCGCAGCCGCTGTCGCTGCAGCCGGCATCTGAACGCTGGCATCGGCATCGGCATTTGCCGCGCAGCGTAGCGTAACGTAATCGCAAAATGAATTCCATAACAAGCGCGCAACACTTGCCGCGCGCTGTGGCTGCGGCTGCACAAACAATTCGTCGTCGTGTGCCTGTGTTTGTATCCGTAGCCGAGAATAGTGTGCCGCCAGTGTCTCGCACCGCCTTTGCTGCTGTACTCAATTGCGCCGTTCTCTGCACTCACTCACACGAACGCTGCTCCTACCCAAACAAAGCAATCAACAAACAAACGCACACACAAAACACACGAACACCCCGGCCCACCCTCACCCTCCGCGTATCTGTTACCTCTACTCGCTATGGTTACCAGAGATTTCAATAGTTTCGTAGATATATTTCGTGACTTTGAGTTATGCGAAATCACTGCACGGTCTTATTTTTTGTGAGTTGAAATGGTGTCTGTTACTGCCCAGTTGGACAAAGTTTTGCGAAATATTTGCAAAGCACACTTAAAAGTAGCTTCTAAGAAATGTCTCGTTTTAAATTTACAACTTTTGAAGACTTGTGTGCGCGCACAGCCCCCTGCATTTACTATATGTTTAATGAAGATTCCGCTTATGAAGAATAACAAACATTTCAGAGTCGGTCTCGTTTTCGAGTTATCTAAACAATATTTACCGTTATTTCATATATTCATTTACTAACAATATTTCTACGCAAAGTACCATTCGAGCCACTCTCTCTGAAGTCTAGAAAAGAAGAGGAATCAGAGTTGCTCTGTAATGTTCCACATGCTCTACTATAGTTTTCTGTTATGATCCACACGATTTTCGGTCAACTGGGTGTCTTATGTGGTTGGTAACATATAGTATGTGTGTATCTATTGAAATTCTCGCCGTAGCTCTACATTTTCAATATGTATCGTCGCCTTCAGCAACATCACCGCTGTTGCCGTTGCTGTTGCTGCTCGATTTTCGCTTGGTTGATGTTGATTTTTGTTGTTGCTGCAGCCGCTACCGCTTTCTGCCGACTTTCTAATTTAGCTATTTGTATTCGCTTTGCGTTTCACTCCTTCTCCATTCGGCGAACAAAAATTCTTGTGAGCTTTTTATGCTTCTGCTCCACCGACGTTCTCTTCGCCTTGCTGCCCCATGCAGTTGACGTGGCCCAATTTTCCGCTTTGTTTTATTTCGAAACATTTTTGATGGCGATTTTGCTTATTTAAAGCCAACAAAATGCGAGAAAAAAGCGCGATAAAAAGTTTGCAAAAACTGAACAAAGAAACGCCAAAGTCGCACCTTTTGCTCTTACTCAACGCGAAAACAGCAATAGCAACAACAACAGCAACAGTATTTGTTGCTGCTGTTGCTATTATTGTCGGCTTCGGTTGCCGGCGCCGGCAATTCGTTGTTGCAGTCGCGGCCGCAGTCGCAGCCTCCAATTGTCGATTGGCGGCAGCGTAGTGCCAATACAACAATAATAACAATGAATGCGGTTGCGGTTCCCCCTACCTCCTCATTTCGCCTGCTCATCCGTGCTGCTCTCTGTAGCGGTGCTGCTCTGCGCTCCTGCCCGCCCTACAGCAGCCGTCCGAACCTTGCAATTGTCGCGCCAGCCAACTGCGGGCCGCTCGTTCGCGTGCCCCCTCCGCCTCCTCCTATGGCAGTGCAAATCGTGTGAATCAATAGTTCGAAATTAGAACTTGTTTGTCTTTTCAGCGCGTTCCTTTGTTCACTTGTTGTCGGTGTTGTTTATGGCAATTATTTCGCTGCGGCCTGGCTTCTTTGTGCCGCTGCTGTACCCTAGAAATTATCAAAAACTGTAAAAGTTTCTTATTTCTCGTTATTTTTAGCCGGAATGCGATATTTTTAAACGTCGGTGCAAGATCGCATCTGGCGTTGCTGCTGCTGCCTCCGCTAGCGGCATATAATGTGTGTGTTTTGTTTTTCATTTCTCCACAGATAATTCTGTGTGTGGATATGTAAAGCCCCCCAATAAAAGTGTAGCTTAGGCTGCGGGGTTGTGACGCGCTGTAATTTTGCACTCGCAAAAATTGTGAGTGTGAGGAGCGTGAAATGACGTCGCGCCGTCACACCGAATGGCAAATACGCAGTATTAACCCTTTCAGTCACAATGTCCAATATATTGGACTACAGCCCATACAATTCATACAGAACGGGTTTATTTTCATGTCGGAAAGGGTTAAGGTTTATTTGCTGTTGCTGATTTATTGCTTTCCGTACAGATTTTTATTGCTTTTACATATTGCAAAGAATTCGTTGCTCAATTGTTGTTCTAACGAAACTTACAGTGCGTCACTTCGCTGGCTAAGTTTTTACCGCTTTTAAACCGCTTTCAGTGGAAACGGAAGTGCGACATTAAATCATTATAAATAAATGGCGTTAAATTGTTGCATTAATGCCTTTAAAAATTCGATACGGTAAAGTTGAAAATATGTTTTTGTTCATATTAGTATTATTAGTATTAATTGGTGTCAATATGCCACTTTGTACACTGACACGATTTTGTTTATTTTGTAGTCTCACAAAGTTTTTAAAAACACGTTATTAACCTGCTTCAATATTGCTTTCCTGTTCACTACCTGGTTGTGCGCTACAAGACGGCTTCCCCGCGGTTTTCTGACATCGGTATTGATTCGGGTTTTTCAATTTAGATGTTCCAATTGAGTCACGATGTTGTTTTGCCTCATATCCTCGTTTAAAACTCATCTTCTGCAACCTTCAGCTTAAAGCGGGGACAGGTGAGGATAGCGTTTTCTTAGCTTCAATCATACATTCCCTACAGTGAAAAAAAAGCTTCTGGTTAATCGATCCCTGCCTCTTCTTTTTAGTTTCAACTGAGTTCTCGACTTCTTCTCCACTCTTGAGCTTCCAACAGAGTTTAGCGTGAATAAGTTTTTCCCCAACTGAGATCTCCATCGTTTTCTTACTTCCACACTGAAAACAGAGTTAACCTAACAAAAAACTATTCTTTTTAAGATATACATATATACTTAATATATATGTATATACATATATTAAATATTTTTCGCACATTCCCAAACCAATTGTACCCGCTTATATTCTTGAATGTTTAGTTCTTTCAATTTTGCCACATCATTTTAACATTCTGGGTTACTAGGGTATTCCTGAAGCTGAGTTTACTTGGCCAAAGAGAATTTAATGTTTGCAACTTCGGGACTATAAATGAAGTTTATGCAATGAAACATCATAAAATGCAACCCCCATGTGGCTGAGATTTCAATTATGATATAACACCAACTCCATAAAAGCTTTCCAATTAAAGATACACACCGACAGCAGACATCGCGCGCAGACAGCTTGTCGTCTGCATCAACACAGTCCGTGAAAAGGGGTAGTTGGCAATGGGAAGCAGGCAGCATCCCTTGACGCCCGCCTAACTTCCAAGCTGCGATGTGTTGCAAATGTACCAAACCGAAGCTTGCTGCAATTACGTTCTACACTCAAGACAAAATGTTTGTTGGGGGAAATTCAGATACTTTATATTGTTTTGGTGAAAGTTTATATGTTTTATACGCTAAACGAAAGAGATAGCGACATCAGCAATTTGTGGCTGAATAATCCGATCGAAAAACTAATTCCAAGCTTTGAGTTGTTTAAATAAGTTAAAATTTTTAATGATTTTTTTTAATTTAAAAAAATTACTGAACAACTACAATCATGTTTCCCTATTCACCATTTATGTAAGTTTAAACCTTAGGTAAGCCATTCAGAAAAGTCTCTTAAATTGCATCAGTTTTCCTTCAAAAATATGTGCCGAATAGAATTCCTAATAGAATGCAACGATTTCTTATTAAAAATTTCATTTTTATTTCCCTTGTATTGTGTTTTTTTTTACAGCGACTTCAGTCGACTGCAAATCGATGCAACCTTCGTTCGCTTCTATCGATTTCTTTTTTTTCTGTGCATTTCAATTTTACTATTTCAACAGAAAATTTCTCTCTTTGGTGTCCTTCAAAAATATTCAAGCAGCTTAACAAAAAAACCAGCACAAAGTGCACAAAACTTTGTAAAAGAAAAAATAATAATAAATTAAAACAAACTAAAAAAAACAACGTCACAAATAACAAATAAATAAATTCAGCAAAGCAGAAACCACAACAACAAATGCAAGCGCAGCATAAAACGTTCAATGCGCATACGAAATAAACTTTTCGCGCTGCCAACTGCACCACCGCCGCTGCCACCAGCACGCATCGGCAGCGACTTTGCTGTGCTCACACACACATACAGGCAGCAGCGCGTCGGGTGCACACGTTGGCTTTTAGCCATTTGCACGCATTCCATGTCATGGTTAGTTCATTATTGGCAACAGCACATACACACACACACTCAACGGGTACGCGTGTACGTCACCGTCACCGTCGCCGTTGCCATTGCCGCTGGTGTTGCTGTGGCCGAGCGCGCACGCTCGCATGAAAAATTGGCGTACGGAGCTGCAGCGCTGCGTACGCCGCTTTCGGCCGGCGGCACACAAGCAGCTGTTAGCCGCGTTAGTGTATGCACAGTTGCAACTACAGCAACAAACACGCATACAAAATGCGGGCAGTGGCATTTTTTCGGCTGTCGGACGCTGCTGGTTTTAGTTAGTCTGTTTTGTTTGTATGTTTTTCGGTTCAGCCAAAAAATCGGCAACACGCACACTCGCGCAGTGGCCAAATGTAACCACCCATTTTTACAGCGAGCCGCCACGCAGACGGAAGTCCAGACCTAACTGTTCTCTGCGTCTGAATTGCTCGCGACAACTCGTTTTGTTGCTCGATTGCTGGTCCCGCGTGGCTGTGGCACTTCTCTCGAAGCCGACGCAGCACAATCAGCGGCAGCTTCAGCCGCAGTACAAAGTCGTCAAAGCTGTTAACCAAACCAACAGTCAAAAGCCAACAATTGTTTTCGTTAGGCTTGCAACATGTTTTATTGTTGTTGCCACCTTGGGGGCCCACTGAAGTGCCAGAAAAACGAGGGGAACGCATGATTTAGTTGGAACGAAAGCCATTTGGTTGCTGTTACTTGGCCATTGTTTGTGTTGTTTTTGTATGCTTCTTCGGCTGGTGGCTGTTGTGTTCGTTGTTGGTGGTGTTGAACTGGTTCAACTGGGGACTTCTCTGCACCGTGTTGCAACTGCTCAAATTTGCTTTGCTGCTGTTGTTCTTGCTATGTAAATTGTTGTTCGTGTTGTTGCTGGCAGCAATGCAAACGATGGCTCTTAACCAACTTCAGTGCTGTCGACGGTTGGCCTTTTACTATGAATTGCTGATGTTGTTGTAATTGCTTGAAGCTGCCCCATCGCCACCAAATTGCAACCCGGCTCGGTTGTCAGTGCCAGCTACGCGCGCGCTACTGTTGTTGTTTTATGACAGCCTCCGCTGGCGCGTTCATAATTATTGCAATTGCTCGCCACCGCCACCGCCTCCACGAAGTTCCTCTCCCGCTCCCGCCCGACTGACATACCTTGCCACATCGTCACATCGTAGCATTTCGGGCGCTGTCGAGTGGCGTTGTGGCAACTGCCCTTAACACCCGGCTTAGGCTTTTGGGATTAAATGTTGTTTCGTTGTTCCATGTTTACTGTTGTTGTTGTGGCCATTGCTGCTCTTACTCGTGTTGCCTTTGTCTACTCCGTGCCGCATGCACCGGTTCTGACTTGAATCTCTGCTGCCTTTGTGTAAAGCACTTCCCAAGGCCTGCGTTTTTGTGACTGCTCTGCTCGGCACGCCACAGTGTGTTGCAGTGGTTGGTGGTGGAATTTTATGTGTTTTTTGCTCAATGGCTATTATCATTGTCGTAAATTTGTGCCACCACTACCTTGCAACGCTGTGCCAGCATCGAAGTCGACTTCACTCCATTTTCACTGTAGGCAATTTTGAGCGCTGTCTTTCCTCTTCCACTGTGCGCGGTTGTACGCGTCACTTCATTTCCATTTTGCCCTGCCTTGTCGGCAACCACTCTGGATTTCGTGAGCATGCACATTTTTGGGATTTCATTTCCTGCTTTAAGGATTCAAGTTTTAAGCAAGAGAAATGTGTTTGCTAAAGCCAAGCTGGTTGTTTCCCCTAAAAAGGCTTCTTCGGGGTTGTGCGTAGACATAAATGAGGCTTTTAGAAGAGCTGGTTTATATGTCTGTGTATATTATTTCTATATTTTTATTAAAGGGCGAAGTTAAACTGTACTGTACTACGCTCGTACGAAAAGCTTCAGACAGGGCGACAGACAATGTAATGTTTGAATAAGGTATTATAATTTTGATGAGTAAAATAAATGTTTTCAAAACTACAACAATATCCGTTCGTATTTCTTTCGAGCCGAAATATATTATATGAGACCAAGAAAAATCGCTGGCCATTTAAGGATTTCAACTTCTACCTTTTTTGATTAAAGATGATACAAATATTAACCGTTCGAATCTCGAGCGAGTCTCCATCAATTTATCATGGGCTTTGGGTAAACGAATCTTGTAAGTATATATTTCCTCAGACATGGGCTTCAAGGCCGCTAACTCGATCTGAATTCAATAAGCCCAGTTCTGGCTGTTACGCATCTTCAGCTTTTATAAATTAGTTTCCAAGTTTTTAAAGCACTAAACAACAAATGATTGTGTCTGTGACGTTCGACGCTCAACGACCCAAATGTGTTATTGCGAAATTTTCTCACTCCTCTTTTATGTTTGCCAATTATGAAATCGTCGTCGTGTTCGCTGTGAAGTTTCTTCGCGCTTCCACTTTGTTTCTTCTGCTTTTGCATTGCATTCTGTCTTTGTTGTTTGGCAGTTATGCTCCGGCCCTGCTACGTCAGCGGACACGGAGGCAGCAAGCAGCGAGCGCAGCGCAGCAGAACCACCAGCCGAAGGTACGTAGCAGCCGCAAGACACCAGCACCGCCAGCAGCATAAAATTTCATTCGATTTCCAGGTTTTTGCGCATTCCGCTTCGTCCGTTTTCTCCAGCGCATCTTTGCGCTTCGATTCTTGCACGCTCTCCGTTGGCATTTGCTGTGCTACAAGTCCGAAGTGGCATGAATGACGGTGGCTGGCCTGGTGAACCGCTGTTGAAAGTGGCATACGGCGGCGCTGGCATTGTTGCCGTCTTTCGGGGTGGATTTCATATGGTTTTCTCTATTCGAGTTTCTCTTCGACTGCTGCTTCTTGCGCACTTTATTATGTTGACTGTTGTAACTTTGCATTAAATTTACCGTCTTCGTCTCTGTCGTGTTCTTGATTTGCTTTTGCGAGCCTCTTGTGTGCTGCTGTTCGTCCACTATTTGCTGTTGTTCGTCCACTATTTGCTGTTGTCCGTCCGCCCGGTAGTCATCCATCTGTGGGCTCGAGTGTGTTGCGTGCTTGGTGTTGGTACCTGATATGGATGGGTTGGTTGATAGGTGGCGAGGAAGAAGTGCGTGGCGGAGGGGGTTTTATTCTAACCAAACGGCGTAGCACTTTGTTTGCTTCGACTCTCAACTGGTTAGCGCTGGCGCTGCTGGCGTCGCCTGTGCAGCTGCTGGCATTAATTTCTTTCAATGGCTGCTACCAGGCTTATGCTGTCCACTACGACTGGCAGCATCAGTGCGTCAGCGTGAGTGGCGTTAGTTAGCCGACGCGATTGCCATCAATGCGGCACTAAAGGCCTAAATAAAGGGCCTAAAGAGGAGTTGGAATTAAATTTGAACGTGCCATTTTGCATTTAGCTCTGACAATTTTGTTCTTTAAACGTTATTTTTTTGTTGTATGGTGTTCTTAAAAAAAAAGTTGATTAAATTCGTAATTGATCTAAGTATGTAAAAAGAAGTAATGAAAGAACCCCCAACTCGTTTTTGCATGGTAGATGAGTTCCTCAGAAATTCGTTTGTTAGAAGTTTAAAATTGGTATTTAAATTGCTGCCTTAATGGTAATTTTCAGTCGATGACCCAATTTTTGCAAAACTCTTGGCAACTCTACTAGCATAGACTCACACATGCACACTCGTGGCATGCCGACCACGTTATCAATCATCTCGATATCTCGTGGCACAGCTCCCACATCCATCTGCTCCCTCCCCACAAACCAGAATCACTGGTGTGCTCACGCTCTGCTCAGTGCACGACGCGCTGCTTTGTTATCAGTGGGGTTAAAATGCCGTCCAAGGAAAAAGTGGTTTTTGCCAACTTCATGCGGGTTTCGCATACAACGCAAACTCACCTCTCAATAGTGGTGAGTTTGCCACACCAACGTGCTGACTGTTGCTGTTAATGCTGTTGCCGCGCTGTTAGTAGCAGCATAAATGCGCTGTTGACGTTGCTGCCGCTGCATGTTGCTACGCAGCCCGCGACCTTCTGATGCAATCGGACCGCACCAGCAACCAAGCAACTTTTGCCCAAAGCTGTGTGTGTGTTTGCATACGCGTGCGTCTGAGCTGGCGTCTATGTTTGTGATGTGGTTGGCGCGGACGCATTGGGCGGTGCGGTGGAAATTTTTGGTAGGTTTGAACTAATTGTGTTGTTGCAGTGGGGGTGAGCGGCGGTACGGTGGAGCTTGGGTGTACAAGAGAAAACCGCATGCTTATTCATACGCCCTGCTGTCTATACGTCTGGCTGGCTGCAACACACACACACACATGCACACACACTATCGGCATCTACGGCATGTAACCGAAGCCAACGCCAAACCCAGTCGTCTCCGCTAAGCCAAAAAGATTATGCCATCACATTGCGTAGGTATACAGACACACATGCTTCGCTTCACAAGCACATACGCACGCACCCGTTTTCACACTTTAAATGTGTATCTGTGCGGCTGTGTTTTTGGCGAGTATGCCAACGCCATCATGGTTAAGTAAAACGCTTTTTCGCCTCTGGCTTACTTATTCGATTTCGCATCGGTTTCCTTATCCAATCGACATTGTCGCATGGCTACAGAAGTTTTAGTGAAAGGAGAGCAATAAAGCGCCGTCACTGGCGACAAACGATGTGCAGCAAATTCAATGCGAACGAGCGATTTTCAGTGAAAATCTGAATAGTTTAAATTTAAATCTCACTCATAAAGCCATTACATCAACTAGACGACGATAGTTTTTTAGCGATGAATTTTATTTTTCGAGTACGTTAAAGTACAGCGAACGATTTTCTGTTTAGGGCACAAATATAGTTATGAAACAGAGAATTTGCTCGAATAGTAGATTTCCTTCATAAAATGTGTAATAAAGCAATAATTAAAAATAGATAAACATATTGATGCGATTTCCACTATTTTGATCTTGACTGACGCAGAATTTGCGCCGCGTGACTGTTCCTTATCGTTAGGATTTTTCATTGCGGTAGTTCTCATAACATTGACGGAAGGCAGAATTTAATCAACTCGATAACGCTGCCCTTCATTCATTCATTCATATTTTGTCGATAAGATATCGCTGCTTGCATTTCGCGTATGCTTTCCTTGTGCATTCCGTTTGACTTAAAATATTCACTAATTCTTATCTGGCAGCGCCATTTTAAACGTTGTTCTGCAGCACCCGAAACATATCTAATTACTTAGCTCAGCACTTAAAAATGCTTCTTCAAAAGAGTAAATAAAGCCTTCCTCATCACAGCCCTATGACATTAACTATCTACACTGTGCGAGGAATATTTGTACCTGAAAGTAAGAAGACTGCAACTTTGCACCTACATATATCTGATTTTAAAATTGGGTAGCTTTTCATTCCAGTTAAATCATTCAGAAGCTTTACGAGTGCTGTGTCAAAGATTGATGCAACAAATGGTGTTATTGCCGAATGAGCAATATTTTGAATTCATAGGGCTTAGGCCCTCTTTAGCCTGATGATTGACGTTTCATAGCAGCTAATTAGCTCTGCCGTCTTTCTTATCTGTTAACTTTGAAATTAAATTGCCAAAAGTAAATAAATACTTGGGTTCAGTTTTATGCCGATTCGGAAGAATGTGCTGGGATTTTGCCACAGAAATGCTTTCCCGCACTTCGATACACGCCACACCCTGACTTCTGACACTAATCACAGAATCGCGGTTTTGATTTCATAAAAACATAATAAACGAATTATAAAAATATCAAACAAAGAAAAATTCTGTCCCCTTTCAGATTAGAGAGAGTAAAAACATTCCGCATTAAACACTGGCATCGCTCTGATATTTGCTCGATCGCTAAATCTGATTAGACACATTTGAAAAATATTTCAATGATCATCAAAAAGCATTTCCGCATGTACAAAGTTTACTCTGACGTCGACTGTTTGGCCCATTTCAGTTGGGGGCTGTTGTTATTGCCATTGCTTTGATTATTTTTGTTGTGGTCCCTTTTGTTACTGTTGTTGATCTCATTGAAATTGTTGTGCGCAATGCACTGAGTTGTACCTAGCAACATCCAGTTGCTAGGATGCGCTGGCAAATGTGCCGCAAGACCAAAAACAAACAAACAAATCCAAACCAATCCTTTAGCCAATCACCACCTGCAGTCCTGCAATGCTACAATAGCTGCCGATATGGGCGCGATTGTTGTTTGTTGTCGTAGCATAGTTGACGTTGTTGTTTTGCGCCGAGTTTTTGAATTGATTCTCTGATTGATTCGTTGTTGCGTTTTTATTTCGGTTGGCAGTGCCTCGCTGACGACTGCAGTGTTGTGTGCCGTTGATGTTGCCAACGTGCTGTGGCAACAACACAAAGTTGTGGCACCTGCCGTTGGGCGGCCACTGTTGTTGTGTTGTGTCGACATTTGTTGTGCCCAGCCAAAGTTGACGAGTAACAATTCTAAAGATTCCATAGCAGCATTGCGCGGCGTTGTGCCAACGGCAGACTGCCAGGACAACACAAACTGCCAAACAGAAAACCAAGTCCGCAGGCAGACGAAGGCAGCGTGCAATTCAACGCATACGCGACCGCTGAAGTTGAAGACGCAACAGCGGTACTAACGAGGAGTGGTAGCAGCAGCAACAACCACAGCCACAACAAATGTGTGTTAAACTATTTTTAAATTGCTTTTGATGTTGCACAACAACAGCGGCAACAACACGAGGCACGCGTACAGTGAAAACAGCAACGCCTGTTGCCATTGATACCGTTATGTTATTTTCAATGTAAACAAAGTCATACGTCTCCAACCGAATTAAGTTTAATCGTTCAGAATTCCGTTCTGACTTTAGGGCGGCACCAGCCGAAGGACGCGCAATGCAATTTAAGACTTTTCGCAGTAGTGCACAGTTTTATTTCTCTTTGAAATGTTGCCAAATTCCAGTCAATCGGTAATTAAATGAATCAACTACTTGAATGTCCATTAGTTAGTCGTAATTTGTTATTTTTTTGGATATGATTTCCTTGAGAAACATTAATGCAGCTGTCGTTTTTTTTCGTGTGTAACTCGTCACCGCAAGGGTCACGGGTTGTTTTGAATTTCTTACTTAAATATTCCACTTACTAAGACAGGATTTGGTGTTTTGTTCAAGCGTAATGCATTTCAATTGAAAACCACGCAATTGATGCAACAAAAACAACATTATAAAATATTTATGAGCACATTTCAGTGTATTGACTCAGATCTTGATACTTGAAGTATATTTTTAAGCCTTTTTAATTAACATTTAAATAACAGCATTGAATTGCAACAGCAGCGTCTGAATTTACTTGAGAATGAAAAAAGAATCGAAAATAAAAATCCGTAAATAATGAAGATAAAACTTAAATAAGTTCAACCACTTGATGACAGGCTTAACAAAAAGTCAAAAGTCGTTGTTGCAGTAAGCGCTGAGCGCGTGCTTGCGGCTCATGTTGTTGTTGTTGACACATGTGCTTAAATTTTCTGTGCTAAGTGTCGCATTTTTGGTCGCGCAATATTTGCTTTGTATTCATTTTAATTCTTCTTGCTGCCATTTTATGTTTTTTGCTTGTTGTTTCTGCTGCCGCTGCAGGTGTTAAATTCACAGCAAGAACAAAACATATTTGTATACCCTGTTTAAAGAGCAGCACAACAAAAAGCAAAATTTCGTAAAAGCAAAAACTGGCTTAATAGCAAAAGTTAAGCCAGCCAAAAAAGCAAGACAACAACAAGCTAAAGTTGATTTTATAAATTGCAGCCGGTTACAATTTTTGTGCCTGCACACTTGATTCTTTATTTGTACGTTTTTGTTTTATTTCGATTAAATTTTTTTTATTTGCCTTTGTGTGTCGTAGACAACGCAGTGCCAACAAAGCCCAAAGCGCGGTCACCTTTTGCCCTCGTTTTAGCATTTTTTTTCTGCTGTGGACGCATTTTTCTTATTTATTTTTTTTCATACAAGAAATGAAGTGCTTGTAACTTTTATCAAGTTTCGCAATTATCAGCGAAATTGCTCGTCAAATTGCTTTTGACGAATTCTTAATTTTCAGGCGATTGGAAATTAATTTCTGTTATTTTTTTATATCAAAATCAAACACGCATCAACAGCGGCAATAAATGTTTGGTAAATATTTGCTTTGTTCATAAATTTTGTTATTCAATATCTTCTCAAGATCGTTTGACTTAAAATTACGTTATTTAGTAGTTTTTATTTAATTTTTTTTTTAAATATGACATTGTTGTTGCTGATGCCATAGTTGCGGCTCAAACCCTCGTTTAGGCTCCTTTAATTAAATCTTACTTTATACATTTATTTATTTATACAAATCATTTTAGTTATACAATGCCCTTCTCCTCTGTCTCTCTTTGTTTGCGCTTTTTCTTTCAAATAAGACACTTTGTTGTTGCGGTTGTTAGTTGCCAAGGTTTCAGCCCCAACTAACACTTAAGTCCCTACAACTTGAATACGTTTTGCAGAAAGTCGATATTTCAGTTTTTATGCTTCTCAACGATTTAAATGCACTTTGCACTACAGAAAATAAAAAGGTAAACATTTTGAATTATAAAACATATGCATGTCTTGTGAAGGCAAACCTTATGCAAACGTTTCTTTGTTTTTGTCTCGGGGTTTTATTAGTTCCGATTGAGATGAAATAGTTAGTTGTATTTGTTTATTTATAAACATTTTCTACTGCGCCAAGTCAGCTTTCCTATATAAATGGAAATATCAATTTATTGACATTTGTTTTTGTCATTTCTACAAGTGTGTACCTTGACTGATATACGTGTGTGTGTGTGTGTGTGGATGTGTGTGCACTTGTTAAAACAGTCAACTACGTTGAACAACAACAAAAAACGAGAAAAACATAAAAAACGCGCTTTTATTGTTTTGGACAAGTTCTCAATATAACAAGCATTTGTTGTTATTGTTTTTGTTCGCGTTATTGCTGCTGAGGTTTTGCATATTTCATATGCACGAACAAAGAAACAGTCAAAGCCTTTGTGCTCGTGTTTTTGGTATTTGAGTTGTTTTAGTTTTGAATTTTTTGTGTTTATTTGTATTAATTATATATATATGTATATATAACTGTATTTTCAATTTTGAATATTGTTTTAAAAATTACCTGTTTTTCTATGCATCTAAGTAAAGCAAACCATTTGCGATTTAGTTGTAGAATGTAAATTTTAATTTCATAAAATTTCAATATAAAATATTAAATAGATTACGTTTTGTTAACTGTAAGTAAGAACTTTATGAAAAAGCTAATTTTCTTTATATTTCCTTCTTTGCAGAGAGTTGCAAGATGGCACACTGAAGGACAACAATCTGATGGATGGCTCCAAAATCATTTTAATACCAAATGTCGAGACTGGGCTGCTGGTGAGTGTCCATAAAAGAAAAGTAAGAGTGTTTCAGCCGATCTTGACCGACTTATTAATAACTTGCACCCTAACCACACTCATTCAGACTGCTTTCGTTCAACTTGTTCTCCCCCTTTACGAATTTCCTTTTTAAATTTTCGTTTATTAACCGAATTGCGAGTTCGAATTCATATTCGAAAATTCATTAAGATCGCATCAAACTTGTTTCGGCTGCGCCTCCGCCAATAAAAACGACGCACAGCAATTCATTAAATGTTAATTGGTCGAATAGAGAGCAAAGTTGCGCAAAAATTGTCTGCTGCTTAGTATTCAATTTCGTACTTTTTTATTATTAATTTTAATTTTCGGAGTCACGCACGCGCCTGCGCACACGCCATACTTTTAACGATGGCAGCGCTAATTTTTATGCGTGCTTGAGGACGCTCGCTAACTGGCCGTGCACTCCAAATATTTACAGACAAATGAATAAGAAATTACAAAAACAATTGGCGCTACCACAATTTATTGAGCGGTTGCTCTTCAGCGAGACGCGCGCATTGTTGTCGCTGTCATCGGCGATATACGCAGCTCCACTACTGTAGCTGCCGCTGCTGCTTCACTGCCAGCAATATTGACTGTTCAATTAGCTGTGGCCGAGCGGCCTAAAGCGTTCATGTGCGACGTACAGCTGCAGCATGGCAGCCGGGCGGTTAAGCAAGTTGCGGCTTGGCTTTAGCGACGAACTCAGACAAAGCACAGGCGACGCACACTGCCGAACGTGATGACGTTGCGAGTGACGCTGACAGCGGCAACGTCGCTGCTGCTGACATAATAGCCGCTGCCTGTTGGCGGCCTGCTCCCCGCACCCACCGTCTGTTTGGCTGATTGTCACACATGCGGCGATAATTTTACTTGCTGACTTTGAGGCCGCGCATGCGCATTGTGCTGCCTGTTTCGTTGCCTCTTCACGTCTTTCATTTCCTCAGGCGTGATTGTGTGTCGCGCGGTTTTTTTTTAGCGTTTACCGCTTTTCGCAAAATGTTTGCTGTACGGTTTAAGCTTTCAGCGAACGTGCAGCAGACCCACCGCTGTGTATTTGGGCTATCTGACTGGTTGGTTTGTTGTCGGGCAACCAACAGCAAGCTCCGCACTATTTTCTTAATTGCTTTCGTAGTCTTTTATATTTACTCTATTTGATTTCTTTATTGTAATTCTGGAGTATGTCAGTTGGAAAATGCCGCAAGACTGACAAAAAGCAACCAAACACTGGTGGTGCCCTATATTTTACGTGATAACTGTTTGAAGTTTGACTGAGGGTTTTCGTTTCGCTTGGCTTGCCTGCGATACATACATCCAAAAGACGGTGTATGCAACACCTGGAACATAATAGTGGAGTTCACTCTTCATAGCAATTACTCTCTTTACAATTACTCTTCATACAAATACAACTGCTTTCGAAAACATTGCGAAAATTCAAAAATTGCTACGATAGCAATTTTACATCTAAAATGCTATGAAGAGTGAATTCCACTAAAGTATTAACGTCAAAGGCAAACCCACTCGGAGGATGTGTTCCTAAGGCATCCACTTTTCATTCATTTGTTTTGCATTTGTTGCGTCCCCAACATTTGGAACTACACTCTTCCAATCTTTTCATAACGTCTCCATTGCAATCACCATAAATTACATGCAGGACGCACTGTTAACGATACCATTCACGCCAAACTTTAACACGTTTAAAGACGCACGTCGACTTTGTAACTATGTTGTAGTTGCTTGCCGAAAAAGCCAGCTCAGATTGCGCCACGTTTACGATTTGATTTTTTGCACTGTTCAGCATTCCTACCATAATTTCCATTAAAGTGACAACGACGACCCACCGTTTTGCGTTCACCCGTTTTCTGTTCAACTTCACGCATCGCTGTGGCGGCCCTTTTCTTTCGCTCTCTGTCTTCTATCTTTTTGCCAAAGAAATCAAATCCAACATCAAACACAATAAAGCGAGAAAAGCAAACTGGAGCAAACTGTAGTTGTCTGTTACTAGTTGCCCACTTTTGCTCAGCATTCCGTCAGCTGTTGCCACTTTTGTTGATGACGTTGATTATAATCATGTTGTATTTGTTGGTGCTGTAGTTATGCTATTTGTTGGTGCAGTGTGTGTGTGTGTGTGTCTGAAACACGCGTTTCCCCACTTGTTTCTAGCGCAAATAACAGAAACTGTAGCTGACATAACTTTTTTACTTGCCAACAACACCAACACCGCCGCAACGCAGTCACACTGCTGTCCGCTCATAAATAAATCAGCAAAATGAATTTTTGCACAAAACCAAAAAAGCAACAATCACTTATTTGGTTACTACGCCGGCCATTAGTGCTTTCTGACAAACCATCCATTGAATTCGACGTTTTTGTTGTTAAACTTGGAACGATGCGTTGTTTGGGAAGAGCTGGCAGTTGCTTGTGCCATCGCTTTTCGCTCGCTGGTGCCGGCCATGTGGCCAACATAGAGCGGATAATGTTCGGTTCTGTCGGTTGTTGTTGAGTTGTTGCGGTAGCATTGCTGTTGCTGTTTCAGGCCAAGCACGAGCGCCTGTAAATTGGGTAACATAACAGTTTCTGTTGAATTAAGCGAGCGTGTGTTCCGAAAAAATGCGTTTCTCTTGCGCTATCTCCGTTGTTGTTTTTTTATTATTCTCTGTTGTTTTTTTCGTTGATGTAGTTTATATGTTTTCACAAGCAATTCTTTTCTGTTGTCAGCCGTTATTGTTGCTGCGTGTGTTTCTTTCTCATCTTTCCATCCTCTTATTTTGCCTGCGGAGTTCTGTTCGTTGACGCAATGCCACCACCGCATTGATTGTATGTTACAACGTTAACGTTGTTGTTGTGATTGTCGTTGTTGGATGTACTTCATTTCTTGTGTTTGTCACTGGCATAGTTCTTGTTGCTGTAAAGTTAGCCGTTTTCTTACGTTACTTGGCCGCCGTCTGCTTTGGAAAGTTCTAACAGGGCAACGTGTTTTCCTTCTTTTCCATCTGCTTTCTGCGGTTGGACGCTTTGTGTCATCGAAAACGCTGATAGTTGGCTAGTACTGACAGTCGAATCAATATTTGACTGTGCTCTTCGCAAATGAAGTCGTCTTTATATTGCAAAAACAGACAAAATTCTTCCTGAGTTGAGGACCAGGTCAGCTGGTATGGATTTTTGTTTGCAGCTGTCCCGCCCTGTTACCGTTACCGTTTTATGGGCACTTACAGACAAGCAAGTAGCAACTTACGGAAGTTTATTATATTTTGTTTTTGAATACCCATCATCGTAAGATGTAAAAGTATTTTCTGCTGGAGTAAAGTTATTGGGCTTTTAATTTAATGACAGAATTTGTGGACTTGGATTCATCAGAAGTTCGTAATTTCGAATAAGCCAAGATGCTTCTTGAAATTTTGATTTCTCTTTCCCATATGTCAATGTTTTCGTTACCTTTTAACCCTGGAATACAAATCTTCTTTTTCAACTGTATCACAAAACATTCGCATTGCTAGTAGTTAGTCGAATCGAAAGTTTAAAATGCTTTATAATTTTGAAAACTTGTAATCTTATATCGTGTCTTTATAGTAAAAGGTAAAGAATGAAAAAGTATCGAAAAATGTAAAGCCTTCACAAAGCCAATGGTTTACTGAATACAAAGAGCTATTAAAATGACTCTTTATCTGAGTATTATTTTTTATTATAATTTCGGCATAATCGTCAATCGATTGCGACCTCCGTGTCGGCGCCAAGTCATAATCGCTGCACGCATCGGCGACGGCAGGTGCAGCCAGCGATGGCACCCTTTCTTTGTCGTCAACGCCATCATCTTCACCATGAACATCAACATCACTTGTCCCACCCAATTGCCATCAGCCCTCGACGACATTCCATTGTCGACAACGTCAGCGTCATCTTTGTCCGCATCGTTGTTCGCGGCACAACAACAAATCTGACTTTCGTTCTTTGTGCGAATGTCTGGTTTCTTGCTGTCTGTCTGTCCGTCTGCCTGACCGCTTGTCCATCGATTTAACTGTTTTCCTCTCTCTCGCTCGCTTTCGTTCGCGATTTCTTACACTTGTGCAAGCAATTAAAGTCATTTTCATAAATCTATTTGCCAAAAATTATATGCACGAAACCAGTCAGCAGCCGGCAAGCAGCCAGCCAACCCAAATTTATAAGGCGACAGTCGGAATTGCCATTGTTGTCGCTCGTACTGCCGTCGCCTTTGCAATAGCTTTTGCTGTCGTTGCTGTTATTGTTGTTGTTACTACTGTGCAGCTTTTTTAATTGCTTCATTGTTTGTCATGTGTGGCTGTCAGCTGCTGCGGCTACTAGTGCTGTCGTTATTGGCGTGCAATTTGCGCTCTGCTGACCGTCGCCATAATATGTCCGAAAATCTGGCCGATCGGTCGAACGGCATTCCGCACTCCGCCCTGTTTGGAGTGTCCATCAACGCCGTCCAGCGGCCGCTGCATTGCATTTTAATCAAGTAATTTAAATGTGCTGCCAGCCAATATTTACTCAACCCGCCCGCTGCCAGCCAACCCTTGTCCGCTCGCTTGAGTTATCGACTAAAGCCGCTTTTGCCGATGAGCTGTGCGCACCCACGCATTCGCCTCGTCTCGCTGACAAGTAGGCAGAGAAGGAGCAACACAATACAGCAACAAATTCAAAAAAGTCAGCGGCGACAACAAAAATAAGTGAGAATTTGACGCGTTTGGAAAAGCAAAAAATTCGCGATATTTTTACTTTGGCTGCGCGCCTCAAGCATCGCGAAATTGTCAGCCGTGAAATCATATCTGCATCGGTTGCCTATGTATCCAAAAGTTTGAAATTAGCTGGTGGCAGAGACCACCAACACAACCACCAGCAGCACGTCAGCGTCATCGCATCTATGCCAAATTCGTTTGCAGGCGTATTGGCTATTTTCGGCCCCTCGTTCATAGATTATGCGGATATTTTTGTTCCGACATCTGCCGCTTCTACGAGTATTTGTGCAGATCTTGTGGAAGTCGTAGGTTGAGTGCCTGCTAATTCACTTTCGTGCGCCTGCGATTAATCACGGCTGCACGGCGGCAAAGATATTTGTTGCAAAAACATGGCAGCAACAGCAGAAATAATCACAATCATCACAACAATGAAAAACGACAAAAATGTACATACATACAATACAAAAACAAATATTTAATAACTAAATCGGCGAAAAAATTCAAGAATTTAAATAAAAGTGAACGTGTGATTGAAAAAGATCACACTTAGTACATATTTGGACGATCGTCGTAAAGTGTGCTTTGTCTTACATACATACTTACAAACATACATATGTATATTTCACTTGTTTGTTTGATATTTTTGGCTGGTTCTACGACAACATACAAAGAAATCTATATGTCTGGCATTAAGTGAGCTGCTGTTGTCGCTGTTAAATTGTCGATGTGTCATTGTTGTAATTTTGTTATTTGTTGTGCAAAGTTTAAGCTTTAATTATTGCTTTTTTGTTACCTTGTTATTTGGTTTTTTTGCTTTGGTGTAATTTTTTGTTTTTGCGTTTCTTTGTTTACCTTAGTCCGCCATAAATCGAATGTAAGGTTAAGGTGTAGGTTAATGTTGACGCAGTTGCCCTGTAGAAATATTCAAGGTTAGCGAAAGCCGATTTTTAAACCCTTCTGGTGCATTTAGTTGCTTTAGTTATATTTTTTTTAGAATTATCAAATCGTGATTACTTCACTATGTTGGAGTGTTCCCGTTCAAAAGCGACTACTGTTAAAAGAGACTATTGTTAAAAGAGACTGTCTTTCGAAAATTACTGTTTCATAAACGACTGCTAAGTATTTCAACTGACTATTGTTGAGATGTGACTGACACTTGAAAAAACTGTCTCAAAACGAATTTTGTCAGAAAGTCTCTGCTGTTTATGATTATGTTTTTTTGAAAATGATTTCTGTTTAAAAGGACTATTGTTTCAAAACTACTGTTGTATAAAACTTAGTATTAAATAAATGAACGTTGACAATTGTTGCTTTAGTTTAAAAGTGATTGCCGTTGAAAAGCGACTATTTGAATTATCTAAAACGTCCCAGGACTTATTGTTGTGTGCTTCAAGATTTGGTCACTGCTGTTAGATTATATTTAGGAAGTTGCATTTAATCGAGTGGACACGAATCACTGCCGCTTTCAACTATCAAAACAAAGAAAGCTGATTGCGACAGCTTTGGGAAGCCCTGACCAAGCACTGCTTGACCACTGGCGTTGTTTGAATATTGTAGGAAGCGTTTCTACTTCTATGTAGACAAAACTTTTCATGCTAATTATTTCAGCTACTTTTCAAAAAAAGGAAATATCTTCTTTTGTTAGCGAAGTGGCGTAGTGAGGTTCGAACTTGCAGCTTTAATCGATTTCACATAACATTTTTGGCCTTTCCTTCTGTCAATTGTTGCAACAATTAACAATTATCCAGCGAAAAGGTTTGTCAATGCAGAACATGTACTACTGTACATTGCCGTGTTGTGTTGTGTCGCATTGCCTGAGGCCGACAATGGGGCGGCGTCACGATTTTCGAATATTTCGAGACTCATTGGCTTGCAAAAGACGCAAATTGTTAATTGCTATTTTATATTTTGATAATGCATCATTACAGACGCTTTGTGTTGTTGTTGTTGTTGTTTGTTGTCTCGGCAGTCTGGCTTTTTGTCGGTCCGCTGGTCCGGTCGTGAGTGATTTTAGTATTTTGACTTTGCGCCTGCTGCTGTGCGGTCGGCGCTGCTGGACGCTGTCAACTGTATTTTAACGTTGCTCATTGTTGATGTGATGTTGCTGTTGTTGCTGCTGTTGATTGCAGCTGGCTTTGTTGCTGCTGTAATGCGGGCAATGTTTGCATTTGCATTTCTGTTTGAGTACATTTACACATTTTTCGTTGTTCTTCATGTGTTGCGTATGGATTACGATGTTGTTGTTGTTGCTACTTTGTTCACGAACTTGCGTACGAAAAATTTGAAGCCTCTTCAAATATTTACATATTCAATTTTTCGTGTTTCGTTCGCTGCTACTGGTTTTTCGCTTGAATTCTTTCTTTGGCTGTTGCCTGTGACTTGCGCGCACGCGTTTGTATGTGTGAGAGAGCTCGCTGTGCTGCTGTGTTGTTGCTGTGACGCGAACAAAGAAATTCCAAATCCAAATTCCAAATGTAATTCCGAAGTTGTGAACAAAGACGTCGCACTGAAGCAGCGTCACTGCTGATTCTGATTTTATGTTTTTATGATGTGGCTATGGCTATGGCGGCTGTTGTTGCCGCTGCTGCTATTGCTGATTGCTGATAATTTGTTTTTGCTGTAAGTTACAAATTTCAAGCCACACGCACAACTTGGTTCTTTTACCATCAATCGCAAGATTTTATTTATCCGCTTCCTTGCCCATATTTACGCACTTATATCGACGCGGATATGGAATGTTATCGGTCACCTGTTGTTTCTGCTATTCGATGTGGAGTGAACAGCAGTTTTGCTGTCATTCTTGCAATCTTCACCCCTTTCCGTCTTCCACCTATGCCGGCCATGTCAGTTTTGATGTCTCTTAGTAAAAATTGTGCCAATCGTGCGCGTGTTCATCACAAATCTTGCCGAACGTGTTTTATCCTTTTGCAGCCCGCATTCCTTCCACGTTCCATGCGCTCGTTGCCTGCGTGCAATGACAAATATTCGCGCTGATAAGAGGCCACGACGCTACTGTCATTGTCTTTGTGCCAGATCGACGGGTCAAGTGTGCTGCGCAGGGGGTGTACCAAAGTTCCTCGAACGCCATCGCCATCACCATCAACGCCACCAATAATAATAACATCAGCGGTGACAATAGCAGTTGCTGATGATTGCTCTTTTGTTGTCGAGCATTTCCTGCGTTTGCTGTGATTTCCAGCGCCGGAGCGCAAAAAGTCTCCGCTCACCTTATCAACAGCAGCAGCAACAACAGTCACTGCCGCAGTCAGCCAGTCAAGCATTCTTTATTTGCAATTATGACTTGCAAGCGCGAATGCAAAACGAAGCTGAGAAGGGCGTGAAAGCAACAATAAACCCATTTTGATTGTGCTCGTTTGGGCGAACGAACAAAGAACACCAACACTCGCAAACAACTCGCCGAAAACTATAAAACGCAAAGAGCAAAATTGCACCGCAAGCATTGCGTCGCCATTGTCTTTGGCCGTGTTGCCACACCTTGAAATGTTTATGCACACTCAAAAGCCGGCAACAACAACAACAAGGCCAACGCCAACATCAGCGTCAAAGATAAAATCCACTCTAAGCGAGTCGAGTGGTGTGGAGTCGATAATACGGGGGGGCCGATAAAGCGCCCAACGGTCGGCGCACATGTCGCATATCTCTAATGCCTGCCGACACATGCTTCGCAATTTTGCAATACGCACAACAACAACAACAACAACAAAAAGCCATAAAATTACAATTAAAACAAAAGTGGGCAAGATTTAGAATAGCCACAGCAGGTGAATGAATAAGGAAAACGCCAGCAGCGCGAGCTGGCGCCAATTTTTGTTGTAAAATGTTTTATTATCTCCAGCCGCGGCGCGCTTATCAGTGGCGTTGCCGTACCGATGTGTGCACTATGTACTTCTGGGTAAATACCAATGAATGTTTGTTTGTTTGCCTGAATATAGCGCCGACTTGTGACCACTTAAAACTTATAACTACATCGTAGTTGGCCACAACGCCAAAGCAAGCAACCTGTTGCCTTTGTTTGAGAATTTAATCGCACTGCAAAACTTCGCACAATGCAAACGGAAATTAGGTGATTAGGGACATATTTTTATAGAGTACAACAAAAAAATTAAACTAAAGTCGCTATTATTACTAAACGAAATTGTAGTATGTAGTATATGTAGGGGCGTTTTTATTTTAAAAACCTGAACCGGAGTGTTGACCCAATAATCGGCGACGCTGATTTGTGCAAGTTCAAATTTTTCAAATCACTTTAAATATAAATTTGAATATAATTTATTTCTATTTTTCACCACTGCGCCATTTTGAAATTATTATTTTGAATTACAAAAACTCGATTATTAAAAGATCGAATTTAACCTTAGATACGTCTTTGGGGCGCTGACCTCCGCTAGCTAACTTTTTCGCTCAACAGAATTTTCATATTTTTTTACTATTTATCTTAAATATTTTTTTTAAATTTATTAAATACTCATGCAAAATAAAAAGTATCTATAGCAACGCTTAGATGAAGTACAATGAAGTGTACAGCTCCCCAATAGATGAAAATGCGTTAAAAAATGTAAGGACTTTTAAAAAATTGGTAGGTAAAATTTAATTTTTTTTCTAAACAATTTAAAAATATAAATATGTTGTAACGAAGTTCAAACCAAAGGGTGGACTCGGGTTTTAAAGCAAAGCTGGTTTCAAACAAAAGTTGAAACCAAAGCGATGGACATTGGTTTTAACATTGCAATACCATTTGACCAGTATCAGACGGACGTTAAGCTTTCTCCGAGTAAACGTAAGGCCAGAGTAGACTTCCCTTCGAAAATCAAAAATGTTTAGCAGGCATTGATCTTTCAGATGTTATATAGATGGGATTGTTCTTGTCTTATGATCCGTTGGAAGATGACTATATATGTAACAGATCGCTGTGCATAACAAATACACTTTTATAAATCGAATCTACACTCACTACTTCATAAGGCGGAATCGACTGAGATTTGTTTGTAAGTCTGGGAGATCTTTTGACAATTAAAAATAAACTTTTACAATACATCTAAAATCAAATATATAAAAGTATTAATTATGAAAATTCATATCTTTGAATCAATTGTTCCAACCAAATTATGTTACTAAAGGAGTAAAGATAAACATTACTTTCCAGTCAAAACAATCTAGTCCGCAAACTGTGAAAGCTTGCAGCACCAAACCTTGGCCTTCCCAGTGCTATGTCATAACTGCAGTAGCAAGAAGAAGCAGTGCGAATCGCTTTTTTCTTAACCCTCCAACTGTTGAATACTATTCGCTTGGCATTTCGCCCGACGTCATGGCCCGGCGCCTGATGTGGTTTCACACCGGTTCGAACCGGTTTGCTTCCACTCGCAAGTGGCTCGTGTAGAGCGCACTGATAAGAGAAATATTTGAACAAGTTTGTTGTAATTACGATTTCAGTTGCATTTTTGTGTGTGCCATAAAAATGCAATAACAATTGATTTGCCTAAGCAAAGCGTGTACTTGCCATAAATTCGCATTTTTCAATTCTCTGTGATTGTGATTTTTTTATCTGTAAATGGTGACGCAACGTAACGTCGCTGTCACTTTTTTGTGTTGTGTGTTCGGTTTTAGCCGCATTGATTGCTGTGACCTTGGTACACTTTTGAATAAATGGTAAAAGAGCGCAGCAAAACCAACAATAACAACAACAACAGCGACGTGCATAAAAAGCCAAAAGCCAACGAAATGACAGCCAAAAAACTTTCTTTCGTGTTGAGCAACTTTTGAACGCAATTTTCAAGACAAAAAATGGCTGCGTGCCGCATCAGCTGTTTATAGCTCCAGCTGCGGCTGCGTGCGTGCGTAGCTGCGCACGCGCACATGGGCCAATTGACCGGCCTGTCGCTGGGCCGTCGACGAAGACAGCGAACGGTCGCTTTCATGTTAGCTCCAATGTTGTTGATATTTCGTAGTTTTTCTGTTTCAATCGAAAGTGCGTTATATGAATCGAATTCCCCCGACACGCAACGTAACAGCCGCCAGCCAACCAACCGTCGTTCGGCTTATACAAATTGCCCGCATTAAATTGGCAGTAACATTTTGGCAAATCGCCGTCGTTTCGCCTAATTGTGCGATTCGTTACACAGCTCAGCAAATAAATGTTTGCGTAGTTGTTGCCATGCAGATGCACAACAACTGTTGCTATTACCAGCTGCTGTTACCATTGTCATTGATAGTTTCGTCGTTGTTGTTGTTATTGTTTCGAATGTTTGGAATCACCTTGGTTAGTCATAGACGGCATCCAACTCGCACAATGGTGTCAAACAATTTATTTTATTTTATTTCTTCAATTTGTAAAAGCATTTGTTTTGTTGTATCCACTTGTTGCCTGGTTTTCCACCATATTTACATACATACAAGTATTTCGGTTGTTGCTAATTATTTGCACGGTGCGTGTATTTGCGCAGAATTGTCGGCATTTGTTTGTAATAAACTTTTCATTTTCGCTGTTGCGTTTGCGTCCGCAGCTGCAATAGCTGCAAGAGAAACCACAGCCAGCAACAGAAAATAAATTGGTTGCTTTCACTTTTATTTTGCCGTGAGGACAACCGCGAATGGCAAAAGCGCTCTTTGGTACACATTCTTATTTGACTCACTGTTTACAAATAAGATTCGATTGCTGCAGCAATGAAGACGTGGACTTGGCTGTATTTTGAAAACGGCCATAACCATGATTTCAAAAACACTTGAATTGATGAAAATATTCTATCTTTTAAGACGTTTCGCGGCTTCGTTTAAATCTATTAAGATACTGATTAACAAATATCAGGTTATTTCTCGGCTCTTTTGAAATCAGTCTATCTTCGTTAATCGTCGAGGATCCATGTGAACCCTGAAAATATCCAGCTAAAGTATCCTGGAGACTCATGAGTACCAGATATTCGCTGCTATGCCCGTAGTGAAATTCTGCCTCTAGGCGTGACAAATTAGCTGACGAAATGAAGAAATGAAATCGAATATTAAGCGATATGTTCCAGTCAGGTAGGATTGAAATCTGGCTGGGATCTGCGCAAACATTAAACTCCAACTTGCAGTCAAGAGTCACGATGGCATCGATTATTTCAATTATTCGTGGATTTTCACCATGTTCACAAATTTCTGTTCTCTTTGTTCATTTGAATTGCAAAATTATGTAATTGTTTTAAAGTAGTGCGCACCATTCCAAAATTGTATTGCTGTGTGCGTGTGTGTGTGTGTGAATGAGTTTAAGTGAATAGAGTACTGAATAATTGTTCTTTATCGTAAAAGTGTGGTTTATCTATGTGTACGAGCGCCAGCCAGCAGGCGCCACTCACTATCCATTGATCAAGCGATCACGCACAATCACAAAAATCGCACACACACAGACACACCGACACACAGCTTTATCCATTGCCATATTTGTGCAATTTTCGTTGGGGGGCTATTTCGCGCGCTCGCGTCTAGCGACCCACCCAGCGCCAGTTGTCGCTCGCCGTTCACTCCCCGTATGCGCATATCGCTGTTATGAATTTTCGGCATTTCTACTATGTGTATGTATGGATGTGCATGTGTTAATGTGTGCTTGCGAACGAGATTTTCTCTTTGTCTTTGCCTAACTTTCCACATGTGATTACGTTTTCGATTTCATTTCGGGTTGTTTCATATCATGTCGCCTTTGTTTTTGTGTTGTTCTTTTTTGGCCATTTTTGTTTCGTTATGTTGATTATTTTACTTTTTAGTGTTTTGTGCATTTTTGATGGTGGCTGCTGGCAGAGTCGTTGTTAAGAGAATTTTGCAATAAAATCATCACAGTTCGTGGTCGTCGCCGCTTCAATTTAAGTCAACACCATCGTCGTTGTTGTTGTTGTTGTGTTTAAGGTCTGGGTTAATTAATCATATACATTTCGGTTATTATTACTGCTGTCATTGTTGTTGTTGTTGTTTTGCCATTTCTGTGGCTTTATAATATTTTGCACTTGATTGTGTTGTTTTCGTTTTCTCTTTTGCCGTACGACGTATGCATACTTTTAATAAGCTTTATTGACACAGTGACCCAATAAAATTCAAATGCAAGCCACTGGCTTCGCACATGCACTTGACTGCCGTCGCAGCACTTCCGCCTCCGCTACCGCCGTCGCACCGTGTGTGGCATTGGCACATGAACGGCGGCAGCGCGCTGACAGGGGCTGTATAATTAATGTCTTCTTAATAATGAATTGGCATGCAACGTTTCACTTAAGTTCCTCCTCTTCAGTTATTAAAGGATGATTTGCCTTTTTGTTTTCGTTACTTGCGACCACTCGTTGCCGCCTGTCTGTCTGTCTGTCTGCCTGGAGCTTTTTGCCGTTTGCTTTTTTACATCCCATACATTTGACTTGATGTCATGTCGTTTCGTTTCATGGATTTTTTTTGTTTTATTTTGTTATTGTTGCTGCTACTGTTGCTTCTGTCGGTGCTTTTTTCACCGCCATTTATGTGGGTTACACACGCAAAGATCGCCGTTGGCTTGACACAGTAATCTGCAGCGACCGCCAGCTGTCAGCAAAGCGCTACACATTCTGCGTATATGTATTGCGAGAACCGTGTCCCCCCACACGCCCACTCGGCCGCCGGCACACTATATATATATGTACGGTTCGATGTTCGTCTTTGTTTCGATTTGGGTGTGTCAGCAGCGGGAATTACTGGTTCACTGTTGACTTTCATATGTGACGCAATCGTCGCCATCGCCACAACCACGATGGCATCACATCGCATTCCTCAGCGGAATTGACTCACGTACAGCTCGCGCGGTCCATCTATGTATTTCTATAGTTCCCTAGAAGTGCTCATGTGCGCGGCACACTGTTGGTGTGCATATTTTCGCTTTAATTTTATTAGAACAAAGCAAATTGCAACATGCGCTCCGTTTGCCCAGCGATCTAAAACGTTTTATTAAAATTTGACATTTGTTTAATCGACGACGCAAATATGGAATGTTGTGTATTTGGACTTGAGTTTAGTGCGCCTTGAACGCCAATCGGACTTCGAAACACGAAGTTTGTCTGTTTGCCCCTTAAAGCGAATAGTCATGTCATGTAATTAAGCATACCGCAGTGCTATAACGTTTGCTTATTAATGTAAATGTTTTCAGAGTTGAGTCTTGAGGTGAGGCGATTTAGACACATAGGCGCATAGTCATAGTCGAAATAAAGTGCACTTTAAGATCAATAAAGTATACTTTTAAATAAAGTAGGCTCAAAGTCAATCATAGTCGAGTTAGAGCATACTTTAACGCTTAAAGTATACTCTAACTTTAAAACAAGCAAAAGCTGTTGCTACACCAGTTAGCAATGACTCAAAATGAGCAGAAATTTCACTTTTTCAAAATACTCTAAATTAAAAAAACCAAATAAATCGAAAAAAATTGTAAAATGTTTCATTTCGAGGAAATTGAAAGAGATTTCAATATTATGAACGACGACATTGTGCTGAGACGGCTAAAAGTATAGATGTAAAAGCCGGATTGATTCCTTCGAGTTCGATGACGAGGACTTCTATAGTCGTTACCGGCTCGATAAAGTTGCTGTTCAGTTTGTAATTGATGTTTTGAACATTCAAGAACCAAGCAGCAATAGAATACAATTTTTTTCTTTACCCTGTAAAGTAAGCAATAATTTTCAAATAAATGTGGGATCGGGACTAATTGATGGACATAGGCCAATACGGCAACACGGACGGACTAATGACAAGGTGGCAACCCCGCCGAAGGGAAACGAACATGAGAGACGCGGACAAAGGAAACAACGGGGAGGACAGGAAAACGACACTTGGAATTGTAACGTTGAAGCGGACGGATGTATTGTAAGATCGCCAAATTTTAATACATTAAATAAACGCTAAACAAAAACAAAAACCCAAGTCTACATTTGGGGACTCGTCCGGGAAAGAGAACGCGAAGTTTACAGAAAAATTAAAGAACAAAAATAAGAGAAAGTTTGAACAATATTCGCAGAGCCAGATCGAAAGTGCAAGTGCAAGTGACCAAGGCACATTAATAAGCAACCAAAAAACGGCAATCGCGGAGAAATCGTAGTGAGAATTTCCAATAGAACCTTGAGGAAAAGTTTAAAAGAATGAATTTTTCCGTTCAAGACAACAAAGTACAGTACCGTAAAGCGGTACTGAAGCGGAAAACTAAATCCGCTGATAATCGCGTGTTCTACAGTAACGGTAAACTCTAATCTCGACCGTTAATGAGTGCGCGTCATAAAGGGGAAATTGAGCCTGTTGACCCGATTGAGTGTGACGGTTGCAGGTAGAGTGAATTGTGAGCTACAGTTAGCCTGACTGAGTGCGACGGCTACTGAGGAACTTTTGAGCCTGTTGACCCGACTGAGTGTGACGGTTGCAGGTGGAGTGAATTGTGAGCTACAGTTAGCCTGACTGAGTGCGACGGCTACTGAGGAACTTTTGAGCCTGTTGACCCGACTGAGTGCGACGGTCGCAGGTGGAGTGAATTGTGAGCTACAGTTAGCCTGACTGAGTGCGACGGCTACTGAGGAACTTTTGAGCCTGTTGACCCGACTGAGTGCGACGGTCGCAGGTGAAGTGAATTGTGAACTACAGTAAGCCTGACTGAGTGCGACGGCTACTGAGGAACTTTTGAGCCTGTTGACCCGACTGAGTGTGACGGTTGCAGGTGGAGTGAATTGTGAGCTACAGTTAGCCTGACTGAGTGCGACGGCTACTGAGGAACTTTTGAGCCTGTTGACCCGACTGAGTGCGACGGTCGCAGGTGGAGTGAATTGTGAGCTACAGTTAGCCTGACTGAGTGCGACGGCTACTGAGGAACTTTTGAGCCTGTTGACCCGACTGAGTGCGACGGTCGCAGGTGAAGTGAATTGTGAACTACAGTAAGCCTGACTGAGTGCGACGGCTACTGAGGAACTTTTGAGCCTGTTGACCCGACTGAGTGTGACGGTTGCAGGGAAAATGCCGAAACCGTGAAAGACAGCTACAAATTTCAAAGCGTAGCAGATTCACGAGTGCAAAAAACAAAAACAGAGAAATCAAAAGCTGCAAAATTTGCAAACAGTGTTTAAAGTAAACAATAATAGAAATCAGCATAGCGAGCAAAGACGGAAGTGCGTAAGGCGAGCGAACCTACGATAGCTTGAACACAGCGGAAGACTTTTTGGAAGCAGGAACGAGAGCGAGTGAATTCGTGTACTTGGACAGAGAAGGTCAATTGGAACCATATGGGAGAAAGCAGACTAGTATAAGATAAGTAAAAAAAAAAACATTGTAAACGAGGTCCCGTCAAGAACCATGGAGCGACAAGAGATTCTTAGTTTAACCGTCGATGGGTTGAAAGCAAAATTGGCAGAATTGCGTCTGTCGACAGCAGGGAGAAAGGCTTCCATGCAAGACCGATTGTTGGAGCATTTCGGGTTGATTGACGAAAATGAAAGTGATTCTGATATAGGGCCGGATATCCATGATACGGTCGCCGGGGCGGTTAACCAAAAAACTACTCCTTTCACTTTGAGAGACATTGAAGATTCACTTGTTTCATTTTCGGGATCGACATATCCATCGGTGGAACAGTGGGTCTAAATGATAATATAACTTGCTTTAGATGTAAACAACAGGGGCACATTGCAAATCAGTGCAAGGAAAGCCGAGCAACCGACAAGGAAATAAAGTCGGAGCGCGTAAACACCATACGAGACGATGAATTGGTTCAAATCAAGAAAGGGAATGGTATGATTTTTAACGACGTGGCCTCGTAGAGTTAAGATACTTATGTTACAACTTATAGAATTAAGATCATTTTTGTATGGACATAAACGAATTGACTGTTTTGACGTTGACCGTAGACAAAGTCTATAAAGACGAGACCTCGCATCCGAGCCGAATGCGCTATCAGGACGGCCGATTGTGGGATCGGGACTAATTGATGGACATAGGCCAATACGGCAACACGGACGGACTAATGACAAGGTGGCAACCCCGCCGAAGGGAAACGAACATGAGAGACGCGGACAAAGGAAACAACGGGGAGGACAGGAAAACGACACTTGGAATTGTAACGTTGAAGCGGACGGATGTATTGTAAGATCGCCAAATTTTAATACATTAAATAAACGCTAAACAAAAACAAAAACCCAAGTCTACATAAATGTCAGAGATGGGCAGATTAATCCTCGGAAAATTGTGCAGTCGATTTTTTTAGGCTGCCGTCTGCTTTTCACAAGTAGCCGATCGCAGTCGTCCATTATTAACTGCTAATTAGTGTCCAGCAAAACAAATATTCCAAAATAATTGATTACAAAATAAATCGGTATGGGCATAATTCTGAAAATAAATTCTCATTTGTAACTCCGAATCGCTAGTTTTTGTAGAGTTGCCGTTGCTTTCGTTTGCTGTTTCAAAAAGTCGCTGCTACGTAGAAGCATGTTCTAAACTGACTATGGTAACTGAAAAATTAAAGTCGACTTTATCTTTTTAGTCTTTTGCTAACTAAAGCCATAGTAGGGCCATATAGTTCAAACTGAACGCTCTGGAGTCTAGACATTTTTAACTTGGAAAATTCCATTAATCACATCTATGATTGTTCGAGCTGATAGTTTGTTGGCACTTTTCATTAATCGGATGTGAAAGTTGAAAGTGAAAAAATGTAATTTGTGTATAAAACAATATTTTTTACATAGGTTTCCCATGACAACAAAAATTGTTAGTGCGGAAAAACACTTTTTCATATCTCCCATCTCGAGCTTCCTACCACTACTCCTTCCTAAACATCTTCTCGAATAAACGTTGCTTCCACAGCTCAAAACTGGTAAAACATTTTAAGCTGGTGGGTTCAATAGATTCATTCATAACGTCAACGTTTCCACGCTTCTAATGCGGCTTGACACTTTCGATTTTCAATAGTAGCGTTCGGCAGTTGTGCGCATTGTACTTCAGTTGTTTTTGCGTTTGCAAAGCCACTGCGCTGTTGATTTGTATAAATATTTTAATGAAAATTGTCTACAAGTAGTTGAAAATTTATTGCATTCATTCTCTGTGCAAGCCGACGTCAACATGCATTCGTACACACACACACTATATGTACGAATGCATGTGCGTATTGCAACGGCGCCCGACTCTAAAAATACACACGCTCGCTCGTCGTTGCCTGCGCAGCGGTCGCCGCGGCGTCGTCAATCAAGAATGAACGCTTTCGACTCTACTCACTTTTTATGGCGACTGGCAAAGCGACACTGACATTGACCCACCTACGCGCTGCTGCTCCCCAATTCAACCTTCCGCTCCCTCGGCCCGTCTACTTTCATCGGCCCCTTCCCCACTTTAATTAAGTGCGCCAACTGCACGCGCTGCCGGCTGTCGCCGATTACATAACGGGCGTGTGTGTTGTTTTTGCGGCTGCAGTAGTGTTTTTGCCATTGTTGTAATTCGCACGACGCGCATTTATGAAAACAGGAGTCCGTATACAGTTTAGCCCACCGTCGTTGTGTATGAATGAGTCGCTTACGTGAGTGGTGCGCGCGAAGCCAATCTTTACCAAGCAGGTTAAGATTGGGGGGCGCGGGGCAGTAGGGGTTGCGATACTTTGATTAAATGCTCAGCGGCGCTGACATGCCATTCGACTGCGGTGACACACCTTCAGACAACTAGTCCACCGGACGCATACAATTCCTCCCGATTGGCGATTGCATTTTTTCGATTAATCAATCTTTGAAATGTATTTTTTTTATTGTTGTTGTTGCATGATTCCCAATAGAAGTAGGATTACATTTATGGGAAATCATTGATTAATCATAAAATCGCTCAACTGAAGTCATTAAGTGTGTGAGTGGTTTAGTCAGAATTAAAATGAGTGACTCGCCTTTGGAATGCTAATCCCCCTCTCCCGTTTTCATTCATTTGGAATTTTTCCGTACATTTTCTAAAGCCATTTAGGTAACTACCACTGATTCCATCTTTCTCTCTCCGTTTGCAGGCGCAACGTCCAGAGAACACCGTTATGCAGGCGCTGGAATCCCTCAACGACTCACAAGTGAATGACTTTTTGAGTGGCAAAACACCACTCAACCTCAGCATGCGCCTCGGCGATCACATGATGCTCATCCAGCTGCAGCTGAGCACCGTCAATCCGGTAAACGGCAACAATGCGAGCGCCGCCAATGGCAGCGGCTGCAGCGCATCGTCCCGAACACGTTCTAGCCAGCGCAATAATCGCTCCGCCGTGGCTGCTGGTGCGGGCGCAGCAGCAGCACACCACAACCATCACCATCATCACCACCATCACCATCACCACGCGACGAATTTGTCATCGGCGTCGATGCAAACCGCTGGTGCCGCAACCGGTATTACCTGTCAACGTCCCAGTGCCACCTCCACCACACTCGCCTCTCCTCGCATTCTGGCTGGGCATGCATCGGCCGCTGGCACAGCCGCCAACACCACCACCGTCATTTCCTCCCCATCCTCCGCAGCGTCCACCTCCGCCGCCGTCACAGCAACCAACGCCATCAAAAGCTCCGATTTGAGCTCGTTCCTGAGCAAACGCGACTACGAGAGTCTACAGAACATCGTGAAGAGCATTGCTATGGCGCAGCCCGCTCGCCTCGCCGCACCCTCCTTCAGCACCACTGCAATACCCGCACAGATGCGTCAAACGATGTCTGTTAATGCCGGCACAGTGGGCAGCTGTCCAGCTGCCAGCGCAACGCATAGCCAAACACAGCGTCCGACGCATGTACTGTCTGGCGCCGCATCGGCCGCATCCGCGCCATTAGTAGCGCAGGCAGCCGGGTTTCACGCACACACCCCCAGCCAGACTGAGGCAGCTGCGCTGCTCGAGCAGTCGCCCATCAAGTCACTGTCGAACCTCGTCTCCAGTCCCATCAAAACGGCTGCCATTAAGCACATTCCCATCGTCAGCACTAGCAACGGCAGCATCAGCAGCAGCAACAGTTCCTCCGCTCCCAGCCCTGCTTCAGTGGCGTCCACTTCGGCTGTGACCTCCGCGATCACGGCGGCAGCAACCAGCTGTCAAGATCCGATTGCCGCCAAGTTGACCTCCTGCTTGTGCACGCGCCTTAACGGTGGCGCCGATAATATGCCGGCAATAAAGAGCGCTTGTCACCAAGACCCAGTGAGTGAGCATGCACCGCAACCGCGCTCCACCATGCTCACTAGCACACCCAACCACAAAGCAGTAGTCGGCGCAGGCGTTGGTGTTGGCGCCGGTGCCTTGGTACCGACACCCGCCGGCACCACTTTACTGCACAAGACCGCCAACAATCCGATAGCACGTTCCAAGCATCGTCACCATCACCACCACCACCATCATCATTATCACCACTACCACCACCAGCAACAAGCGGCCAGTGGCAGCAGCACATCAACGTCATCGCTAGTGCGCGCAAAACTGCCTGCCCCAGCTGCACGTTGTGCCTCAGTGGCGTCGACTAGCTCAAATGATAGCGGCATTGGCAACGATTCCGACTCCACTGTACCCTCCACATCGGTCAGCAGCGCCAGCAGCAACACCTCCGCAACTACTGCTGTGCTGCCATCGCCGGTCGCTGCGGTCAGAAATGCCGCCCTTGACCTAGACGACTCTGGCATCGCCGTCTCGGACACGCGCACACTCGCCGAAGCCTCGCGCAATCTGACGCAGACGCTGCGCAAGCTCTCCAAGGAAGTGTTCACCAACAAGATCGATCTGTCCGGTGGCGAAGAGGCGCCCCGCAAGAGCGGTACGGGTGCCGTAATCGAATCGATGAAAAATCACGGCAAGGGCATCTACTCGGGCACTTTCTCTGGCACATTGAATCCAGCGCTGCAAGATCGCTATGGCCGCCCGAAGCGCGACATCTCAACGGTGATCCACATCCTGAATGACTTGCTCAGCGCCACGCCTCAATACAGCCGCGGTGCACGGATCAGCTTTGAAGCGCCTTCCACCTCGGCCGCAGCCGCAGCCGCAGCGGCAGCAAGCGGCGCACCTAGCAGTGTATCGGCCGTCCACAGCGTTCGCAGTAAACAGGTGAGTAGGCCTTGCTCCATTTGACATGTATTCGTCCTACTAATAATTTTAAACCACTCTTGCAGCTATCCGTGAAGCACCATCAGCATGTCCACTCGTGCGTGAAGTGCATGAAGGCGCAAGTGACGCCTCACAGCAGCAGTTGCGCCTACGGTGAATGTAATGGCCACTACGTGAGTAAGACAGCTGCAAAGCCCAACTATGTCTGCTGTCAGGAAGCCTCGGGTCCCGGGTCTAATGCCAGTCCGGTAGGCAGCAGCAACGGCAGCTCAAGCGCTAGCAACCATGGTGAGCTGGTGACTGGCAACGAGCGCAACGTTTGCAGTTGTCGTTACCGTAGCAACAGTGAAACGGGCGAGCGTGAACGCGAGCACTTGTGTCAGAAATGTCTGATCGATATGGAGAACCACAAAACGAAATCGAAGCTGGACCAGCTGCGACTAGTGATGCAGCAACGCAAGCAAAAGCGCGAAGCACGCAAACTGAAGGGAGCGCCATATGGTGCACGTGTGCTGGGCGCAGCTACAGCCACAGCGACGGTGGCAGCGGCCAGTGCCAATGCCGCTGGTTTGTCTACAGCCACGACGGGCACAGGAAGCAGCGCCAGCGCCACACCATCCAGTCCGCTAAGCGCCAGCAGCGCGCCGTTGACCAGCAGCAACAGTAATGCAGCGCCCAACGAAGTATCGCCCAATCATATTGTGGAGGAAGTGGATACTGCGGCTTAAGTCAGCCACAGTTTGCAGCAATTTGTATCTGCTTTACAAGAATTACAACACCAATAACCACGAATCAACTCACAACCAGCAAGCAACATTTGATCCACGTAGCATTTATTAGTTTATTGAATTTTCGCAAAATTACACCATCCATCCGTATATGCATTCTGCTGCGAACTTGTAGAACCAAAAGCAATGATGCCAACTAAGTGGTCGTCACAGCGCAAATATGGACATGGAAGGCGCTTTGGGCAGCGGTGCAAAGCAAAAGCGAGCAGTGCTTTTGCTATTGCAGACTTTTCAGATGGGACCATCTTCCGGCTCCGCCCAAGCGCTCGAAGACAGCGAGCCGTGCAAGCGCAGCGAATGGGAATTGGTCATGCGTTTCTCTTTGTAAATTCCACCCGCGTTCTCACTCACAGACCACAGAAATTAACTATAAATACTTACACAATTATAAGGAATTATTCAATGAGATCCATGAAATTTAAATTAATTCAGAACAAAAATATAAATAAATATATATATAAACAAGACAAATTCCTTGAAAAACAAAACTATGAAATATAATATTTTGTAAACATGATGCGAAAACAAACCAATCAACAAATCAGCGTTAATATTATCTAATTTACTTTTTTCTATTTAGCGAAAATTTCACACTATAAAGAAAATTAAAATCAATTGAATGTAAATCTAATTGAAATTAGTTCAAGAACTATGGATGATTGCAAACAGAAATGTTGTGAATCCAAATGAAATTGTACTTGTAATCTTAGCATAAGAAAAGTAGCGAGAAATGAATGTAAGCGTTAAATGAGGCAACTGATGGCATTGCGGCCTTATTGCGCTTTTCCTTGGAAGCAGCATAATGCGCCGATGCTAATCGCCTAACTGAATTTACGTTTCATATGATTATGAAATGTTTACTCTTCCCACTTGTGTGCAGCTACTTTAAAATGCCACAAAAATGGCCAAAGCGTGCAGACAACACTGCTGCATCTGCATTCTCGGAAATCAATTGCAGACATTAAGATAAACTTACTTTTTACCTAACATTTTATGCAGCGTTTGAAAGTGTTGTAAGTGCGTTGCTGTAATCAATATTCTGTTATTTTCACCTTTCTGAGTTAATTATGTTATTTATGCGTATACACTGTAATTTTGTCAATCCTTCGTTTGTTGAACGAAAATCTTCCAGTGCATCTAAAATTTGGGCTGCAGTTAAAATTTGAAGTTATCGTCATTGTCTATGCTTTCTGATCTTTGTTTCTTAACCCAACCCCACTTTTTGGTGTAGTAATTTTCCCAATATTTGTTTTAGTTGTTCATTACTACAACTATATAAAATGTAATTTTAGTAGTAGGTGTGCGCAGTCGTGTTCGTTATATGTTTAAGCAGAATTGATAGAGTTTATTTTGAGTTTTTGAAATTTCCTTTTTGTAGTAACATTGTTAATATATAACTGTAAGTGTGCGTGTGCGTGCGTGTGTATTAATTCATAATGAATTTGATTTGAACATAATAATCGCATTATTATTATTATTATAATTATTAATAACCGTATATATACGTTTTTGAATTGTTTGATTGCTTTTTTCTGCACAAATTTCCACATTTGTTTTGTGTTCTCGTCGTAGCCTTAATTTAGTTTGTAGTTACGTGCCGAAAAGGAGGAAAACGAACACCAGCAACAATCACCACTACTAGTGTTATTATTATTACCTACTACTACCATCCCAAAACTACTACATATGTATAACAACTAGAAAAGTTCCGACCACTACTCTACTACTACAAAAGGAAAACATTTATTATGTTAACATTCGTTTGTTAGCGTTACTTTGGCTTTTACATAATTATTTCCTTTACCTTCACTTACTTGTAATCGTTCTTGTGTTTTATGCAAACTTGGAACATTTTGCTTTGAATCGCAATTTAGTTGATTTAACTTGCAATTAGTTGTTAGTAAAGTACATGCATTGTAATTGAAATGAAATATAGAGAAAATGGTATAGTTTGAAAAAGAAATGCCTTGAGTTTTTCATTTGTTGTGTCTTTTGTTGGGATGTTGAAATTTCGTTCATTGTTTTTGCGGCTTGTAAGGCTACGGCTTGATTTTGTTCGCGAATTACTAATTATTTTCGATTTGTTCTACTTCTTTCAATCGTTTGTTTATAGCTGCGTTAGTTTTGTCGGTTGATGTGCTTTAAATTATTAATTGATTGACAGTTGAACTTTAATTTCGGTTTGAGTTACTTAACATCAAATATCAAGTCACTTCTTAAAGGCTCTCGAAGCCAAGTTAAATATTATTAATAAAGTTTCACAGTATTCGGCGTGAAATTGACAAACCTTATAAAAATTAGTTGCAAACGTTATGTAATCGCAAACACCAACAATAATGGGCACCATTTCGAATGGCCCTTATAAATATGTACAAACTTTCTTGTACTAAAAGCTCGTAACATTTAAGTAATTTGACGGGCGAATAAGTCTCTGAATTGAAAGAAAATAACGAAAGTTGTGCAATTGACGAATGTATTCATTATCCAATAAGTAACTAAATCGTTTTGTATTATTAATACTGGCTATGCAAATGAATTGAACAGCTTCGTGAATAGCGCAAACCGAATGCCGAAGCGTGCAAATGCCATTAGTAAAAATATACAAGTTCGTAAAAATAATGCAAATGTAATAAAAACGAAATCGCATAAATTGTGAGAGCAACTAATGCCGCATTGATCATAAGAATTTCTGAGTAGACGGACACTTTGAATGGCGACTGCAACGTCCGAATTCGGTTGAATGCGTTGAGAATTAAAATCCAATTTATTAGCGTGGAATGAGAGCAGCTGTAGCGTGAAGATTTAAATAGACTTTTATCTTTTGTAATATTAATGCGGCGTCGGATCATGTAAACAGTTGAAAGCATTTGATTAAAACTTAATGGTTAGATGGCGCTGATTGTATGACAGCAGCGCAGATGGGCAGCAAAAGCTCGAAATCGCCAAATGTTTTGGGATATTTTGTCATTGACCAACACGCAGAGGATAATTCTATTAATAGTCGGTGCCGCGAAGTATTTATAACAATATTATCAAAATGTGGATATAGACAAATTGCATCATGCTGTGTGTCGAACTAGACGTTGCGATGGCGCTTACTGCCTGAACAGAATGCAGTACCACAGCCACATCAGCTGATAACGATGATCGCATTCAATAAATTTTTCTGTTTTTTAACGTCGATTTACTGAAATTAAATATCGAATGTTTGAGCTGTCAAACGTGTGGCGCGAATAATTTCAAATCAAAACAATCTTTGCCACAGCCACAGCTAAACCCACTCGCATACAAATTCATACATTTGAACCACAGCTACGGCGTTCTGTTCAGGAAGTTAAAGGACATTTTGTGACAGTCTAATGAGTTATTGCTTCCTGCATTAGGTTGAAGGCACGATTTAGCGGCCGCTATTGCTAAGCGATTGTTGCACCGAGCTAGAAGTCCAAAGGTTGTGCGTTCTGATCGCTACTCAATATGCATGAAGCGGAAATGCGCACCATGACCATTTGGCCTATTGTGCTCTCGAACTCTCATGCTCTGAGTCATATCTTTCAGTCAGACTTTATTCTAGCAAAAACAACAGCCGATTTTTAAGGCAAGAGTTAGGCTGCAGGAAGCCTGACACTAAAAGAAAAGAGTGAAACTCTTTGCAAGCAACTTTTAATTCTTGTGTTGCAATTCGTTTTTAACGGTACAGCACGCCGAATAAATAAAGCACGCGTATCTGGGAATTTCCAACAAAGTACAAACATTATCGACTAACCAATAAGTAGTTGAAATTCTGGACTGACTTTCGTTTTGCTCTAAACCCTACACATAAGAACTACCAAATACTGCATTGTAGGCACAATGAAATCGGAATTACGTACTTATAAATATATAGATAAAATTTTCAATGAACTCACTGTAAATTGTTGGATATGTTTTTCTGTTTTGTAAAAGTAAATTGAATACGCCAAATGGCGACGTCATTAAAATTTAGTTTGTGAATTCGATTCGAAATTGTGCAATTTGTTAACGACACACACCAAAACAAACAAGCGAACAACAAGAGACAGGCAAACAAATAAACGGACACCGGCGCATATGAGCAAACATATCTACATATGTACAAACATGTTTGTGTTGATAGACATGTGTAGGAATATCATGGTACATACTTATATATATATAGTATGTGGTGCGTATATCGGCCAACTCGAGCAGCGCGCGGTTGTCTTGAGTGTGTGTGCGATGAATAAATGTTTTGTGCTTAGTAATAGGTGCGGTTCTTTTTTGTTTCTGTTAATATATGTAACTATTAAGTGTGTTTATACAACTAATAACATTTTGATAGCCAATGTATGCGCATCGAATCGAAACGAAACGACAAGATAACAGCGCATAAATAAAAGATAACAGCCAGTAACTTTACCTACTGTACTTGTAGTGTATGTGTGTATGTACAGCGTACAATAAATGTCGCCTTCGTGTCAGCAAAGAGCAGACAGCTGGTCCCATGGCCTATGACACTATAGTGAAAAGCTACTAAACTACGCCAACTGAAGTCGATAAACGTGAAGGGAAATTAAAATAAATGTAAACACAAATTAAAGACACTACTAAGTACACAACGAAAGACAGCACAGATTGCAGACAGCGTGCCGTAGGCGATCGATCGACCGGGCGCGTTCAGCTAAACAAACATGCGGTGAACTCGATTTAATTTGCTTACAAGTTCATTAGTTAAATATACCCACGGACAGTCATACATACAAATACACATATATACGTACATATTGCTACGTACGTCAGTGTTATTACTCGGAAATTGAAGCGTTAGCCGACGCTCACAGCCAAGCATATACATAGATGCGGGTCGCTGGGACGAGGTCAAGAAACGTTCCCTGTACAGACAGTTCCGACAGCACTTCCTCTGCCAACTACTGCAAGCAGGAAACTGCATACATATGCATATTGCACATACATGTATTCATCTTTACGTAGAAGGGTCCTGAAAAAAGTGGCTGTCATGGCGCAGAAAATGGCTAAACTTACGCCATGATCCCAGCAATTGGATACCCATTTTTTTATTTTCTAATTAGCTTTTCTCGTAAAATTGATCTTTTCGATTCTATACATTTTTTATCAGTGAAATATCTGCCGGTAATCAGAATAGACTGTGGTTGCATCGTGTAGCAATGTTTATTCACTTGCCTCATGCTAATCTTTGGGGCTCTTCTACATTAACGTGGTTACATGTAAGTGTACAGCTTCCTGAAACCCACTCCACTGTTATGTAAAACCATACCTATTTATAGAAGACCGAAATCGCACTTGCCACTACACACGAGATATATAATAATTACATATACATACATATAAATCGATAATTTTGCCTGCAAAATACAAATACAATTATAAAAGGAGAAAAGCTCGAAGCAACGTTCAAGCAGCTTAACTCGTACTCGTTCGCACCTTATAGCGCTAAATACTTGAATATATATTTAGGTACAGGCAAACACACAAATGCAAATCTGCGACAATTGTAATATGTGTGTATGTGCATACCATACATGCGATATGAAAACAATGTGGTTAATAGCGATTGAAAACATTAAATAAAACTATTATAACCAATGAATCAATAAACAATAATAAATATAAATTACAACAATAAACAACAGTGCATTTATTTTTCTTCAAACCAAAAACCCCTTCGATTTAAATAAGAAATATCTTATAGCTATTTAGAAGTTGTATTGCAGTGAAATTTTGTGTTTTATGCTCTAAAACTATAGTAAAGCCCTAACTGGCAAGGTTTATCAACTTTCTATATCCTGGATGTTATCTGATTAAATCTCCCTACGCCAGATTTAACTGTAAAGAAATTACGAACTACAGTTGAACTACATGCTGCACGATTCGGAGTGAAGTTGTTGAACTTTACAATTTCATCAAGTCTGTGGTATAACTTCCGTTTCCCATAACAGCGTCGACGGACCAATCACAGGAACAACTATCACGCATCGTCTGTGTGAACCCATGGAATCTACTACAACTTGCAAACATTTCAACTTGGGCGCATTTTTGTAGATATTTTTAGCATTTCTCTTTATTACTGTTTACACATATTTCTAATTGTATACAACATAAAAACGACTACATTATAATGGTAAATATTTACTTGTATCTCTTTATGCTTTACTTTTAACTTGTACAACTATGTTTACAAATTTTATACATAATTATGTATATATATATAATTTTACTAACATTAATATTTGTTTTTGTATAATTTCAAGAATATTTACTCCACTACAGCATCACTATTATCGTTTAAAAAAATCACCACGAAGTAATAGCAAAGATAATTTTATAGACAGATTGTGCTGCAGGTTGAAATTAATAAATTGGAAGCAAATTGCAAATTCCTTGCAGCTCAAATGTTTAAAATTTCATTTTGTTCTTGCTATCATTAATGGTATATATTTAAATTAGGCATTAAGCTTATTCTAAAAAATGGACAAAATTATTACAGCATGTTAGTTGTTTCTTTCATTCTTGAAAATGCCGCCAGCACCAACTTACTTCAATTACTACGTACAACACAATCGGAATTGCTAAGCAAAAGGGGTATATCAAAAGGTGCAAATCGAAAGTCAATGCACGTCAATGAACGATTGAGTTAACTGTTGTTTCAGTTAAATCAATCAAATTATTAAATTGGTGATCATTTAATCAACTTATACGCTTAACTTGAAGCTAGTAAGAATGGATAGAGGTTCCAAATTTATCTACAACACGGATGCAGCGTTGTACGGGAGGGACTTGCGCCAATGAATCTGTGATTTGCAACATTACTGCTTTCTCTCTTTCCCTTTTCCCCCCACTGTCCTGACTAAACAGCAAGGCAGCAAGCCAGCAATTTGCATGTACTTGAGTCTCTGCGCAAACCTCGGTGTGTGCTAGCCTACGAACCGAACTGCTCCTTCGCCGGATCGATGGGACCGAATTCGTAGTTGCCACGTCCGTCGAATTGCAGATAGTAGTCGTGGTGCTGCCACAACGACTTGCGATGCGACACAGTGAATAGTGTGATGCCCGCTTCGCGACAGTAGCTGTACATGGTGCCCTCCACATCCACCGACACCGCGCTGGTACATTCGTCGAGTATGGCGAATTGCGGATTGTGATAGAAGAGACGCGCCATGGCAATGCGCTGCTTCTCGCCGCCGGACAGAACGTCAATCCAGTCCTCTATGGCATTCAGACCATTTTCGCGCTGCTCAATGTACGTCAGCTGCACAATGTCCAGATACTTCATGAGGTCCTCATCGGTCTTGCCGACACGCATCATCTCATCACGTGTGTGCGGATAAATAATCTGTAATGATGCTAATAGACAACGCAACGCATTTTTATCATTTCACTATGAACGTACCTGATCACGCAACGTGCCCAACGTCATGTACGGCCGCTGTGGAATGTAGAACAGTTTGCCCCGCGGTGGCTTGGTCACTTTGCCACCCCAGGTAGGCCACAACTCACCCAGAATGCGGAATAAGCTCGACTTGCCACAACCATTCGGTCCGCACACCAACACGTTCATGCCAGATCTGCCAAGCATGCACAATTAAATGGCATTAATTCCAATTCCACATTTACCCACACACTACTCACTTCACTTCAAAGGTGAGATCCTTCACCAGTATGTCGCCGTTCGGCGTCACAAGTGGCACTTTCTCGAATCTGATGATGTTGTCGACGAAGACCATGGCGCCTTTGTTGGGGCCGAAACCGTGTTCGCCATTGGTGTTGTTGCTGACCATAGTACGCTCGTAGGTGCCCTTGTTGAGGTCACCCAGCACTTTAATAAGCTCGGTCATGCGCGCCGTGAAACCTACAGGGTGCACGAGAATGCCCAATAAGCAGCTGCAAACACAATCGCTACGAATTCTACTCACCAGCCAAACGCGACATCTCGCGACCAGCCAACACCAAGCGTCCAATAGCCTCGGCCAATTTCACCAACATTCTGCCGTAGGTGTAGTAAGCCTAAAGCAAATCCATTGTTTATTGGCTATTTTCCTTCATTAATTTTTCAACGTACCTGCAAACGTTGCCCACTCTCTGCACCAGATAAGAGCGGATGGTTGTCCGTGAAAAATGGAATCGACACCGCATAGAAACCAACAATCGACGCAAAATCTATAGAAAGGTCAACATTTAACATTATAGTCAAACACCTGCAACTGCTAGCGCCCACTCACATTTGCCCACAATATTATCAATGATGCCCATGCTGACGCGGAACTCCAGGAATTTGCGCAAATGAGCACGCAATTTCGAGTAGCTGGCTAAGAGTGTCAGCTTTTCGCGTGTATTGCCCTGATAGAAAGCCACCTCTTCAGAGTTCGTAATGAGTCTGCTATTTACATAGCGGAATTCGCCCTCGAGCTTTTGCTCCTCCACGGTAAGGCGACCAGTGGGACGGCGTAGCCGAGTCAAAAACACACCAGCCACCAGTAAATACAACATCAATATGGATGGAGTCTGTGCAATAAGAAAAAGTTAATTAAATTGTAATTATATCACAAAGGGCCGCCAGTGGAATGTGCACACATACCTTGCCACCCAGATTCACTGTCAGACGATAAACATATATGAAAATGTCCAGTACGGGCTTGCTGATGTTCGAATATAAATCGGTAGCACTCTCGCAGAATTTATCAATGTCGGTGGTGAGCAGCTGGTCGGCGTTCGCTATTCTGTTGTCCAAATTCGACATTTTGTAGTACGTGTAACCCCTGCGAAAAGCAAATAACTTATTATGAACGATTTTTCTAAATAGTTTTATTAAATTCAATGAATTTGCTGAAGTCAAACAATCACCTCAGGTACTGATTGTAAAGATGATGTGTTAAATTTGTTCGGAATCTTAGTTTCAATTCACCCAAACTCCATTTCAGCACGTTGGTCACAACAGATATCTGCAAATAAGATTCTCGTTAGACATGTGATAGTTGTTACATTTAATTGTTACGTATTCGAATCCCACTTACCATTGGCAATGCAGCGAGATATTTAAGCAAGGCTGTCTTGAATTTCGCCTTGTTCATGTTGATGATGGTGCTCTCCACCACGGTGGCATTTTGTATCATCCAAATGTCGCTTACAGAACGGCCAATGAGTGAGGCTGCAACCAGCAGCAGCAGGCCAGTTTCTATGCTCCAAAGCCCGGGAATGAGAATAGCTGTTTGTAAATAAATACAAAATCACAAAAGACATCAATTAATGGACAGAAAAACGGGTTCGAGAAAGAATGCCACTTCTTGCTGACTACTAAAAACTAATGAAAGTAAAAACTACGGCACAATCAAATAAATGATGATTGTATTATTATATATTAAAAAACCCAATTTATCTATGCATAAAAAACCAACAACATAAAAAACCAAATCGACTTTAAGCGTTATTTTATTCCGCAATTTCGTTTCCGGCGAAAAAAAAATTACAAGCGACGTTGCATACTTTCAGGCGTGTTTAAAGTTTCAGAAGCATTGAGTCATTGTGCGCGTCATTTCAGCCGGAGAGCAAACGCCTTCGAAGCGTCAACGAAACTTTGAAATACTTTTCAGTATTTAAAAAACATTGAAGTGTTTCAAATTGATTTCGTAAAAAAAATAGAAAAAAATTTCTATAAAAATTGTGTGATTTTGTTTTTTTTTTATTTATCGAAATCAAAATTCAGGTAAGCCGACTAATTGATCAAACATTGCAAAATTGACGCTTCCATCTGGCGAACATTCTAGGTATTCTGAGTAAATGACCGCCAACACTGCAATCGCCGTAGCGGCCATCCTGCAAATCGTGCTGCGCACGTCGCTCTTCATCGAACAGAGCAAGGATCTGTGCTCGCCGGCGCCCTCACTCTCGAGCTGGATCTTTCTGATCGCGTTCCTTGATCTGCTCTCGGATCTCTGCATCTACCCGGTGCGCTACATGCACCTGCCCTACTTTTGTCAAGTGATCGTGGAGACCGTGGTCACCATACTGCTGACCGAGTTCGGCGCCATCGTTGTCTGGTGCACGATGGAGAAGCTATTCTGCCGCATAGTCAAGTCAGTGTTGCTGGTGATGGGCACACCGCTGCAGACGTACATGCAATGGGAGACGCTCATACTGGGCATGGTGACCACCACCATTAGCCTGGTGATATTGGCGTACGTGGGACAGGCCACCGATCACTTTCATCTGATACGCAAAAAGTACTACCGCATCGAGCGCAAGGTGGCGCTCAATCTCGAGTTGTTCTGGGACTACATCAACTGTGTCGACACGTCGCGTCGCAAATGTCGCAAGTGCCTGTATGACTGCTGCTGCAAGGACCTCGAGGAGGCACTCATGTGCCCCAAGCGACGACGCAGACGTAGGAGGTGTTAGGCGCCCACATGCCGGCGAGCATGATCCAATATATGTCTGTGTATATGTGTGCGTCTATACTCTCCTTATATGTGTATTTTTAGTTTTTCGAAGTTTGCGAATAAATTGTACTTATTATGAAAGACTTTGCTAATCCTTACTGAACTTGATCCAAATTACAGAGGCACTGGATTTTTGGAAATCCGAAACAACACCAACACCACACAAAGTGGAGCTTCGCAGTGCTTTTACTTACGCAGCAATTGCCGCAACTGTTTGAAGAAGACTGCATTCACATGCGCCTTGGTAGCCTTCTTGTCCTTCTTCTCTGCTATCGTGTATTGAATTTTATCCTCATAGCCCGGTTTTCTGAAAACAAAACAAAATATTACCAAAAAAATATTGGACACTTTAAGTATTTACACGTAAATATAAAACAAGGCAAGAGCCTGAGTAAAAAAACTGGTCTGGAGAGTGCATGCAAGAATTTCGTGCAAAAAATAAATGTTTATTCAATTCTTATAAAAACAAATACTCAGCTGCTTGAGTCTCTTATGAATATTGTTAGGAAAAAACGACTTCATCTTGAAGAAACCACCAGTAAATAAGTTTAGAAAACTTGAAATTGTTTCAAGGACATACGTGGGCAGTCCGATAAGTACTTAGCCCCACCGCCCGATGGTGCCACTATCGTAAGAGAAATTTACTATCGTGTAGTACATCCTCGTAGACGGCTACTGTCAAAATTTCAGCCATATTGGATTTGTAGATTTGTTTTGACCGCGTGTGGAAACGAACGTGTCCGCGGATTTTAGAAAAATGGAAAAAGAGCAATATCGGTCGGTGATTCGCCAAATTGGTCGCATTAGGCTACGAACAGCTGCCCCCATCGTATCCTCCAGATTTGGCCCCGTGTGACTTTTTGTTTCCAAACTTAAAAGTCACTGGCCGGGGAGAAATTTGAGTCGAATGAGGAGGTTATCGCCGCCACGGAGGCCTCCAGAAAACGTATTTTTCAGACGGGTTAAAGAAGTTGGAGCATCGCTGGGTCAAGTGTATCGATTTGAAAGGAGACTTCGTTGAGAAATAAATCGCCCTTTTCCAAAATGTTCGTTTTTCTTTTGTAGGCTAAGTACTTATCGGACCACCCACGTATGAATCTATATATAACTATATCAAAATGCTGCGAGATTATTAATAAAACGTAATCTTATGATCGGAGGTAGTCTATTTTTAAAACTTTAGTATTGGATATAATTTGTTAGGAATTTCAAGTTCAACTACTCATCAGTGCAATAGTTGACATCACCTATCAAAGTATGCTTCAACTGATCCAAGGCAACTTAAGCCCACAAGTATTCAATAACGATAAACGTAGTCAAAGTACGAGATAATTCAACTATCATGAAGTCACAAAATAATGTAATCAGTAAAGAGTAATTAGAAACAATTTACTAGTAATCGAACTAATTAAACCACACGAAAAGATATTAATATTTTAATGGTTTCGTAAATATTTTAATGATTTCGCAAAAGTTCGCAAATTATCATAAAAGAAAATCAACAAACAAAGACGTTGATTCTGGCAAAGCACAACATTTGAGGCAGAGTCTATAAATGCATTGAACATTTTGCGCATTTACGCGACTCTATAAACAACAACAGTTGTTCCAATCAACAGTTCGACTGGATATCGAGTTCTAAAAACAGACTGCACTTCCGTTAAATTTGTACGACCAAAAAGAGTCAAGTGTTTCGCCCAATCTGGCGCAGACATAAGTACATTGAAATTCGGCCGCAAGCGATCGACGCGATACGAAGCCAGTTGGCACCATACGGTCCACAGTGCGCGCTGATACAGACGCGATAAAAAAATTAACCCGGTGCAGCCACGTGTTCGTATATTTATGGCCGCACTTCAGCTCATACTCCAAATTAACGTAAATCAGTTCGGTCGGTTGCCAGGAGCGTCTTTCGCCTAGTTTCCTCCATTTCTCCAGCTTTACTATCGATCAAAGTACCGAATGTCTAGTCGGCTGAACTTTGGCTCTGAGAGGAAAATTCGACGGAGCAATGGCGACAATTGTACGCTATCCACACATACACAGGCAACATGTATTGCTGTTTATTTTTATTTTTTATCAATTAACGGTCGGACCGTTGGTGTATTACGAAATTGTCAAAAGAACACAAACAAGAAATGCCACAACCTGTTTTTGGTGAATGTTCAGAAATTCGGCAAAGTAAAAGTTAAAGGAATAAAGTAAAAACCGGAAAAAAATGTGTGAGTGTATGGCCGAAAATGGCTCGAATGTGAAATTGTTTAGGAAAGAAAGGCAGAACTTTTCATAACTAACACTGCGAGTTCAATACAAATTTCAAAATTAGCTCAATTTTTCGGGGGTGTGCACATTAAAAACTACTAAAAACAACAAATGAGCGTGTGGGCATAAAAGTAAAGTTGAAGGAAGCAATTAATATACGAAACACACAATAAACACGTACATGCACATAGTCGCATCACACATACGCGCAATACAAACAGCCTGATAGATGCTAGACGCTAAATTACTACAAGTCATGCCGAGCGAAAAATGCAAAAAACGCTTAAAGGCCAACCACAGCAATAACAAAATAACATGATAATGGCAGAACAAAAAAAAACGTTTGAAGAGAAACAAAGCAAAACGTTTATTGGCATATTATGAGCACCAAAAACGAAATGAATGGAAATTTGAGGTGAGAATACGGATAGGCGACACTTGGACGAGTGACACTACGGCTGTGTGAGTGCTAGGTCGTTGATAAAAAGCGGACGTGTGCTCCCGCGTACGCTCATTGGATCGCCAGCTCAGTCGAACCACCACGAACGTCGTTCAAAGTCCATAATTAAATCAGACAAAGACGGATGCGCAAACAGACGAAGAGCACAAAAACACCACGACAAACTCAGCGAAATAGAAGCACAACAAGTGGCAGATGTCACCGTCTACTTGCGCCCTGCACACGGTTGAAACAGGCCCCCTCCAGCATCAGCATCCTACTGATTGCGCACAGTGCCCGACTTCAATCGGCAGTACGCATGACCTGGAACGAAGGAAGTGGCTCAACTACGACGATCGCTGCCAGTATTAGCACTTTTCACATTGCAGTTATCAAAAATATATAAATATTAACATAAAATGGTTGAATATGGTCCATAGACGGTTAGAAAGATAGTAAGGCTTTCTCTATCTTGGATACTTGTAAGCACAAGTTTTGACCCTAAAGTTTTCGCTTCACTGGAGGACACGATTTTATTTTGGTAATGCGCCAGCAAACTCGTTCGCGAGCGGCAACCCATAGACTGATAACTTTGTTTATTAGTTATCTTTTCATACCTCTTTTGGACGTTACAAACAACATTCCCAAGTAAATACTTCGACTCAGTGCGGAGCTAAAACTACAAATTTCAACCTCGTTCCAAGTGTAACTTTCAAAGTTTTGACAAAATATAAGCAATAAACAAAGTTCTTGTCAAAACGATTCATAATATTTTACACATTTTACAATCAACATTACCGTCATTGGCTCTTCATCAACTGACAATAAGAGCGTCTTACTTCTACTGAGCCAAAACGTAATCAGTTAACCTCAGCGACCTAGAATACGACAAGTCACAAATATTTAACGAACAAAACCTCATAACAATTTCTGCTAATCTCAACAAATTTGTGGTTTTAATCATCTGCTTTGTAAGTATACACATAAAATAATTGTACAATATTATTGCTTTCCGAGCAGTCTAATTGCGGGCCAGCTGATCAAGAGTTTCCAAAGGCGTTCATACTACGCGCTTTTAAGAAACAGTCAATCGAGCGTAATAAGAGAGTGTCGTTGCCGCTCAGTTGCTATGTATTGCTGAAAATGATTGAAATTATTATTGCGAAAAAAATGATTGAGCACTTGCTTTCTACTAGACAAGAATTGCTTCGCGATTGAATAACAATTGTAAATTTTAATTATATATATAGTGTACAAAACACAAAACAGCTCTAAATATGACTAAAACTGAGCTTCTTGTAACTACAAATATTTAGTGGGAAGCTTTGTCTGCCTATCAGAAAAATTCCATTGTTTTGTGTTAGTTGGTCGACCCCCTCGAAGGTCTGCAGTCTTAGCTAGACACACATTTCCTGGAGCCTTCTTCACCTCAGTTCAATGTCGCCGAGCGTATATAAGTGCATTGGCCAACATACGATTAAAACAGTATTAACCGGTGTTGGCACTCGGCTGGCCTTACGCTGAACTTGGTCGTTGTTGATCAATGTTTCCTGCGCAAATGAAAATCGAAATTGTAGTCGACGCAAACATGCAGTCGTCATTCCCGCATTAAACTATTAATTAAAATGTCATCGAATATAACACATTTAATAAGTGAGAGCTGCAGCCAATAGCAAACAGAAGCCGAACAGGACCGTTCGCCCAAAGTGTGCGCGATATTTACATACTTGGCGCATGCAAATGTGTCACTCGGTCAGTCGCTGTGTCGGGCTGAATACACCATACGTGTTTTCAGCGATTTCGGGCATCGTCTAGCGGAGAGTACTGGGTGATGGAGGGGGCACATAGCGTGATGTGGCGCACACCGTATGCCGTCATCGGCGAGCGTGCCAAAGTAGATAACAAAACATTTTATCTGTGATAAGTGTGATTCAATGGAAACAGACGATTGGGAGCATTTCAGCATTTAGAACTTGATACGGCACACATTTTGCTGTTACATTAGGTAAATCGTATTCATTCTTAATAGACCATGACTATTAAGAATGAATGCAGCCAAATTGTCGTGTAGAAAGACTGCGATGATTTGCTTAAGGAAAGCAAAACATAGAATTACAATAGGAGCGTACACGCCCTCTTATATAAATACCCCGGCAGGCACTTGCCCCCCCCACTCTCTTTCGCTTTCTTTGAAACCCTTACTTCGCTTTCTCTCTCTAAACACTCTCTCTATCTTTTTATGTCAATTATCCAACACTCTCATTTTCCTGCAATTATTATACATTATAATATACGCTAAACAACCATTATCTAATTTTAAACCCTTGTTAAACTTAAGTTTACATTTATTTATCGAATTAAGCTGTCAGGAATAAAAAATATTGTCATTCTAAATTATTGCATGACAGCAAACCAGGCACAAATCTTCGCTACGGTTACACTTATTGAATTTGCGTTTTAATTGCGTGCGATCTGTAAATAAATCATGTTAGCAATAATTACTTTAGTCATTTCCCTATAACGAGTTGTAGATTCCCACAGTGATTCATGGTAATTTTAGACGGAATGAATGTCATATATTGATACAAAAAAAAACATGAATTGTGATTGTAAGAGGAGCTACGACAATTTAAGAGATAACGAGCTACCGAGCCTAAATGTTGCGCGATGCAGCCGCGATTAAAGACTCGTTAGTTTTAAATTTAGAATTAAATGACATTAATTTTAATTATATTTCACTACAAATTATTGATAAGACATTTATTTTGAAACGCCAAAAGCGAGCGGAAGGAGAGAGGAGGAAGTTAGGCTTCAAAACTGTTGCAGTTTACGTAGCATGAGTGATTTTTCAAGCGGCGGCAACCAGTGCACAGTGCCCAGTGTACAAATCTGACTGGAACATTGCATAATTAGCGACCTGGTGTAAAAATTCAAGCACAGAAACATTTTGTATGTACTTTTAACACTCGAACCCTCATGTGGGTCGAGCGCTCTTTTATTTACACTACGCACACAAAAGCGCTACGTATGTAGCTTTGTGATATGTGTGAATGACTAAATGCGAAGCACAGGCAGGCCGATTGCACCGAAACAAAATCAAATCAATCAAATTAAGAAAGCAGAAATTCTCCGCGCTCGAAAGTAAATATGCGACGACAATACGAAATCGAAAGCATGCAATCAATTCAGTTCGGTCAATAAATAGACAAATACGAAGAGACCAGCTGTTGTTGCTGCTGTTGGCGACTGGCTCTAGGGTCCTCAACACGTAAATATTTAACAGGTTGGCCCAGGCCGTATGCGGTTGTGCGCACACAGCCCAGACAACTAAACGCTGTGTTATCAAGTCTAGACATTTTCGACTATAAAACCAAACTGTCAATGATGCACTTTGCTTCGCTATGGCACACCTCGCGAACGCAATCCCTGCATTCAAACTAAGCTCAGCCCAGCCGCTGGGCCCGGCGCATGGAGAACGCTTATCAAGTGCGTGTGACTCAAGCGGTGGCGCGCGTAGAAGGGGAACTTAATTGAATTGTCAACTGTGTGCCGAGCTGCTCACTCAGTGGCAGGCACACACACTGCACAGGTGCCTCACAATTTCAGTTTTAGTATTTTAATTGAACAACATGTTATTGCGCTCATAATGCTTACAATGCGCGTCAAAGTTCAAGAAACTGTGGGACATGCAAAATGAGTGTGAAAGCAGCAGCGGCAACAAGTGCCGCCCTGCAAAGCAGGAGCAAAGTGAGAAAAGCAAAAAAGCAGACATAAACTAAATGCACTCAAAATCGCGCCACAATATAGCTGCAAGTAAAGAAAATACAAAGTGCAGAAGGCACATGGCAGCAGCAACAAAACATTTTTGCACACTCAAACGTGAATGAGAGGAGTGTTGTTTTTTAAGAATGCTAAAAAGATGTTTTCCAGTTCGTAAGAGTGCGGTACAAGATAAAAACTGTTTATTCTTAAAGAAAATGAGCGTGCAATAGTATCATTGTTATTGTTAGTAGGTAAATAGAAATAACAATATCTGTAAAAAAGTGAAGGCGTGTGGCAGGGTTTTTTTTAACTCTCACACACAAATTTGACGTTATTGTTGTGTAGAAAATGGAACGAGAAATGTTTACGTTTACAATTCTGTGGTCAAAAGCAATAACCGCTTAAGTCGACTTAACCCTCAAATGCATATTGATGCCTTTAGGCACACTAACATATTTGTGTATATCTTCAAATTAAACCCCGATATAAAATTTTGAAACTGCAACCACATATGAAATCTGTTTGCTTATATTTAGTAGTTTATTAATATTTAATTCACTTTTCAGTAGTTTTCTGTGTAAAACGAAAAACCTATGTTTATTTAGCAAACATGAAAAGAATTCATGCATTTGAGGGTTAAGAAGAAATTGAGTTATGTATGCCACCATGTTCCCTTGACTGTGCTCTACGTTTGTGTAAAATCGGGAAGTTTGTAACTTTAAAATTAAAAAAGTTATTAATAAAAACCTATTCGCGTTACTAGTGTTATCAAATATGCGCCTAAAACTTTAAAACGAGGTTGCTCGAAACAGCAATTTTCGATTTAGGCAGTTATTGCTTTTGATCACAGAATTTCCATTCAAGGCCGACAGCAGCTCTTTTGCTGTTTAGTCCCAAAAAATTGTGTATTAGTTCTGCATAAGGTTTGTGTTGTCGATGAGCCAAAGTGCTTTTTTGCACCTCGGCCAATTCGCAAAAAACACTCGCTCGACCAGTTTGACGGCATTGGAACGTTGCTGGGTTCAGAACTTCTTACGTGTTTTAGACATACTGCGCTATAAACTGCACCGATTCGGAGTATGTATTACCATAAAGAGCTGTTAAGATTAATTTTACTTTACTTACTCGTGAAAGCAGTTTAGACGAACATAAACAAGGCGTTTCGCCTGCATATCATATCGATACAAAGTGGTCGTGTTATAAGCGAATTGATAAAAGTTGAGCGATTAACAACACAGTGCAACACTAAAAAAGGGACAAGGTCAAACATGTCTTATTCGATAGAGGACTTCAGTACATGAAAAAGTGCCAAGGGATTTTTCCCGGGATATTCGATTTTTTTTTAAATGCAGTTTAAAGATGGCGGCTTAGTGCCCCTTACTTTTAAAACATCATCTCTTTTGACTCAAATGTCAGAAAGGAATAATTTTAACGCCAAATGAAAGCTAATGGTATGAAGTGTAAGAAAAAAATGTCCTTTTCGAAAAATTTTATGAAGAAGGACATCAAGGACATCAACTCAATTTGTATCCTTGAATATCCTGAAAAACTCGAACATCCCGGGCAAAATCCCTTGGCACTTTTTCATCTACTGAAGTCCTCTATCGAATGAGACATGTTTGACCTTGTCCCTTTTTTTAGTGTTGCACTGTGTTGTTAATCGCTCAACTTTGATCAATTCGCTTGTAACACGACCACTTTGTATCGTCCCTCAAAATTTTTTTTGAATTTGTTGCACTGTGTAATTAATGCGCCGCACTGCTTTAAGTTCTCAATTAATTATCCCGCTACATTTTCACGAGCCCTGGGCCAGCTGGGTGCATTGAATTCCGTACATCGGACGGAGTATAGGGAACGCAAAATATGCGCATACAAAATTGGAATTGTAATCGACAGAATGCATTTTTTAAAATCGTTCTAATTGTATTACTTTGAAACGCAACTGACGAGCTACAAAAAAGCTCGAGTGAGGGCGCAGGGTGCAGGGACTCTGTGTATATGTACACCTTTCCGTTACTTACGAAAGGTATACATATACACATAAAAATATACCGAATGAAAGTAATTAATGAAGCATTTGTTTGCTCTATGAAACCTACAAACTTCTGCGATAAAAACGTGAAAGAAGAAGCGACGTGTTTCGCATAAATTTTTGGAAGAAAAATTCATTTATTAAAATCAAATTCATAACAAACGACTCATAACTGGCATTTTTTACTGACATTTAATTGTAGTAAATATCATTAAATTGTAATAAAACATTATAAATATAAAACTGAATGAAGCTACTTTACAGATTGAGGGATGCTTAATTGATTGATTAGAATCATCCAATAAGGTATTTGGTAATCCTTTCTACTTGTCTAATCCGCCTACATGAGATGCTTCCTATTTAGACATCGTGGAGGAAAAGTGCTATGATATGCAACGCCCCCTTTAAAAACTGGTGTATATCTACTGTTGACCTATGCAGTCAATCAAAGCTGACTTCTATATCATGTCAACTCATCCAACTGAGAGGTTTCCGTGTCTTCTGTAGTATCATACATAGTTAGTTAGTCTACTGTGGTCTCTAACTTAATCCAAATACAAGATCCCACACATGCATAGTGATACGGTATCAGAACAATTACTGGTGTCGACCATCAACATAAAACAAAAGTGTGCCAGCAGAGCGCCTACCAAAAGATTACCTAACATAAAGCCACGAAACAAAGTAAATTAAGCAAGTGGCAATTGGCCCAAATAGCAAGCAACATTATAAATTCAAGTGAAGTTAAGAAAAGCTGCGCAAAAACCACCACGGAAACAGCAAAAACAAGAAAATACGAGCGGCGCTGCAATTGCGCCAGTGCAGTGCACCGCCACAGCCGCCGATCATCAATCAGAAGCACCACCAAATGCCAGCCAATCTGTTGTGCACCCAATGTTTATCACGCTACCGCCGTCAGTGCAACCTGTTGCACAGCTGATCGAATAAGCGGCAGGGATCGTCAATCGGCCAAATTTGCAACGCGGCACACGGCGCATGGTGCCCGGCGCGAGGGGATGCGCGACGGTAGATTGTGCAAAGCGGCGTATGTACCTATGTGTGGATGTTGTAAGTGCTGTAAACACAGAAAATTAAAGCGAACTGCGCAACAACCCGCACAACGGAGCTGGACTGACGCGGTCACAACGTGCACGACTGCAATTCTCGAAAATAAAAGTCGAGACTACAGCAACAAGCGACCAAGTAAACTGGAAATCGAAACAAAGCGTATGCCGCATAGACGATTTCTTAAAGTGGTTGCTGGCGATGTCGATTATGATGCGTTGGTCGTTGCTAATGACGACGGCGATTGTGCTCAAGTGGTGATGGTGGTGGTGGTGCGCCACCAAAAAACGCTACTGAAGGTGAGATGGCCAAATCGGAGTTGCGAGCTCCGTTCGCGCGCTTCGACGTTGCTCAAATGCACTCGAAAACCGGAAAGCCATCGGGTACCACTGATGCCGACTGCGGCAATGACACCAACACCAACAGCGCACCAGCCAATGTTGCGTGATATTGAAAACCTGATCTGCCTGCCACTGCGCTGCCCGTGGCCCGCCTCCGCGCCAATGTAAATGCAACTGGCATGCCATGGCACCAGCTCCGCCGTCAGCTGTGGCCCCACAGACGGCCGCGTTGCCATTGCCTCAATGTCAACAAAGCAATCACTTCGAAGGCGACTCTGTGTTGTGGTCAAGGCGCAAGGAAATGAGACGCCGTCGGCGTCAGTGTGGTAATTAGCCGCCACCGCTGCACTGCAGCACAGTGAAAGTAAAGTTTAATGGGTACTTTGTGCTGGGCAGTTTCCACATTAGCGTGTTTTACGACGACTGCCCAACGCCGTTCACTTCACTCACCTACGCTTATTAGACAATTTGCCATACGCGATGATCCACAGCGCCGCCGAGATGCCAGCCACACCAACAATGGCGCTCTGGTTTTGTGTGAATTTGCTCAACGCTGGAGCCATTCTGAAAATTTTACTGCAATATTTTTTTTACAAATATTCGCGTTTTAAACGGGACGTCCCGCTTCCTTCACTGACACACAGTCGCCGACAACACGTCAAAAATGCGGAAATTATTCGCTTTTCTTGCACCACTTTGCTTATCGCATAAATTCCGCAATAAGAAAATAACGAATTTTCCACTCTGCGCACTATTATCCGTTTTTGCTTTGCGTTGACATTCACGCGTTCCGTTGGCACGTCGCGCTGATTTCGAAATTGCAGTTGGTCGTTGCGAATTTAATTCGACCAATTTGTTGGGGCACTGATACTGCAGTGATTTTTTATGTGCTTCTGAACGTGTAATGTGAGTGGAAATTTCTTGAGCGCCACACGAAAGCCTTCCTCACTGCGCCATCACCAGCAGTAACAATAATGACGGAAAATAGTGGCCAACTGTCAAATAAAAAGGCTTTATGCCACTTTTTCGCACTCGTACAATGCGAACAGAAACTCACCACAGTGTCGCTCTCTTAGCACTCTGATTGGTGAATTGTCATTCGTGTTATATCTTTTCAGTACAAGTCACCCTGTGTTGAATGCCGCTTGGAGCATAGCGTAAATAAATTATGGCTTGGGGGTTTCATGAGTGAACTGATCCAAGCATTTTTAAGAAAAACATTGTTTTTATTACATCATAATAACAAAAAAAAAAACTGTCATCGTAGTTGCAAGTTTGATCGTAGCACCGAGACTTTTTAGTGAGTGTATTTGAGGGTCAGTAAGTAAAAGACACGACTCTATGAAATTATCAACAAATAATAACTTCGCCATATTGAAAAATCGTATGTAGACAAACAAAGTGCCTTATTCCGAAATCAATTTAGACAATAATGTAACTTTATGTAGCTATAATACAAAAATATATTACAACAAACTTTTAATATTAATACGCAGCCGAAGGTCATGGTTTGGCGTTGTTTTCTATCTGCACTATGAGTATTTTCTTCAAAAATAAATTTGAACAATGTAATATTATGCATGATAAAAAAATATACAGGTAGTTTCAATGCGACAGATAAAATAAAATTGACAATTGGAAAAAAATATTTCTTTACAAATTTTGTACTACTATTTTCATTTTTGCTACAGAGCTGCAATTCCACACAATTAGTTTATGTAGTATATCATTCGGTTTTTGTATTTCTTACATTTTTTTGCACCCTTAAAATTTTATTTTCATTTGTCAAAAAAGCAAATGACTTTAAATTTTGCTCGATTGAATCTACCTTTTTGTATCATGATATTACTTATATACGTACCTATTTATATAATTTATTAAAAAACAATGGAATGGTTTAAATCAAACATTTCTAATATACGTATCCTGTGCGAATGTATAAATATCAGGTAATTTGTAAATTATATTACGCATGAACATCGTCATGACATTCGATCTCATTAATTTTATCATAACTTGACATGAATCATGTGCTACGCTTGAATTTATTATTTCATCTAAATATTTCCGAAATTCTTCATGAATTTGGTTGGAAAAAAGTTGTTGTTGCATATATTGAAATTTGTAATATCTGGACAATTTTCGACAATTCGCTACAATTTCGAATCAATTTTTAGATTTGTTGAATGCTTCTGTACGCCCTGTGGCCAGAAACCAAACGACGATTCAGCCATTCAGCATTAAAGCCGATTGCAAATACAACAACGTCAACCGCCATATTGATTTCAGACGAAAAATCTCAACCAGCCACATTAGATCGTGACATTTAGTCGCTGCGTAAAAGATAATTTTCTGCACTTTTGGAGAAGCAAAGGTATGGAATATAAAACGGAACAGCGCCGCTAAAGTCGCAAAAATCTTACTGTTTTGCGTTGAGTCGAAAAGAAGTGGAATTTATTTGAATTGAGGTGTTAGATTGTGTGAGGGAAGTGGTTGAAGCAGATTCCTATCCACCAACAGGGTACAAAATTACATAACGTCATATTCCCCACAATGAAAATTCTTAAAAATTTGTTGTGCAAACCGTCATCCCCCTTTAAACAGGCAAACAATACCAATGTAAAAAGCAGAGCTTAAGTATATTTAAAATGAAAAAAAACCAAACCTAAAAATGCACAGATTGGGAAGAGACGAAATATTCATGCGTTCAAGTTCATTTTTCACACAGGAATTTTTATAAAGCGTTTCCGAACAGGACAAGCTCCAGAAAAGTCGACGTGCCGTACCGAACGAATCGAACGGTCGTTACGAAGACCGGAGGAAGTAGCCACCCAAGCCACGAGCGCTCGTTCTCACCTCGGAAGCGCAGCGAGACCGACCAAGTAATGTCTTTTTTTGCATTGACAAACAGTTTTAATTGCTTGCAGGAATATTTTCTTGTTTCAAAATTCACTATTCTTTAAGAGCAGTGTAAAGAAACTTGCGAAACTTTGAAAGAAAACAAGAAAATATGCAGAATGTATAGAGAAAAAGAAAAGAATATGAAAATGTAACCAGTATAGAGAAATGCAAGGCGCTGGCACGAAACGTTTAATTAAAAGTGCTACAGTTTGATTTACAGATACGCACGTCGCCGGCAGGCTGACATCGCCCCACGAGCGAGAACACTTGGCCGTAACGCAACGCACGCCGTTTCGCAGTGCCCGTCGTACATCAACATGTCCGCCAGTCAGCCGCGCAGTAAGCGCGACGGATACGAGCATGAGATGGCCGATGAAGAACGTCGTCGACGTAGTCGATCCGGCAGTCGTATGCGCCGCCGCCACTACTACCGTGACAGTCGCTCGCGCAGTCGTAGCCGCTCGCTAGAGCGTCGCCGCCGTCGCCACAAGGCAACTCGTTCGCGAAGCCGCAGTCGTAGCCGCCGTGAACGGCGCTACTCTGGCCGTCGTCACAAGGACTCCTGTTCACGCTCGCCATCAAAGTCACGTTCGCGCTCTCCCCGCCACTATGCGTCGTTGACTTCGTCACGTAGTCACACTAGTCGCAGCCGGCGTTCACGCTCGCGCAGCGCCGAGCGCCAAGATCATCGACGCACGGAGGAACGCCGCAATCATTCGACACCACGCACAGCACCAGATGACAGCAACACCTCATTCGGTGCTGACCTGGAGCATCTGCCGCTGCCCAAACGCGAGTTGGCTGGCCACGGAAACGGTGCTGGCGCCTATTACCACTTGAACACGGAGGAGCCCATTGACAAAGAGCGCATACACCGTGAAATGGAAGAGAAGCTGCGCCAGGCGCTTGCTAAGGAGGGCAAGGTGTACCCGCCGCCCAAGCCAGAGGCCTCGCACCCGGTATTTGCCAACGACGGCTCATTTTTGGAAATATTCAAGAAAATGCAGGAGGCACAGCAGCAACAACAACAGCCAGTGACCACAGTAGTCGCGGCAGCAGCTCCTGCGGCAGTGACAGCAGTCGCCCCCGCCATATCAACAGCGGCGGCATATGTAGCGGCCACAGCCAGCGGCAAAACAGCCCCCCCACCGCCACTGGTGGGCCGTAGGCGCGGCGGCAAAATACTAAAAACGGGTATGGTGGCTAAGCCGAAGGCACAGACGGAAACGAACGCTGACCCGAAGGACTTCTGGTCGTTGTATCTGGCCGAAGTCAACAAATACAAGAACAACGCCTGCGAATCGGACGGCGGCACGCGTCCATTGGTCAAGTGAAGTGACACGGTGTGGTTGAACTTAAACGCAATAGCAAAGCGCTAAGTGCGCCTCTCAAACTCCTCGAACAATCTGTGCATAGAAAATGACATTTTCGGTTTTTCAGTTTCAGCGCCACTTCCACTTCAACTGCAAATCAGTTCCATTTCCTTTCCGTTGACTCTCGTGTATAATTGATGCGCTATTGTTCAGTGACTCACTCTACTGTATCACTAGCTAGCAATTAGTCTCTTGTATTTGTAAGCATTCTACTTAGTGTGTAAGAGCCGGAGGGGCATAATTAAATAATTGTCTTTGAGCGCTCGGTGCAGCCCAATTTGACCGCCTTCATACCAGACATGCATTTTTTACCTTTATTTATTCCTTTATATTTATTATTGTCTTTAATTTTGTTGTTCATTTGCACTGCCCGATAAGTTTGCAACTTATTTGGAATTTTAACTACTAGATTTTAGTGACAAGATGTGTTCTTTTTTTGGTCTTTTTTGAGTTAAAACAAATCACAATATTCCAGTGCAATTTGTTTTTGTTTATAGTTTTACAGTAAAACTTCAAACATTAAGAAATAATTAACTTGAAATGAAAATGCATTGAGATGAAAATTCTGAATTCTGAAATTAGGGCTTTGTTTAAAATCCAAAATTTTAAATGGGAAAATATCAGTTGAATACTAAAATGTTGGTTTGAAGTTTTTCTAATCAATTTAGCGATATAAAATTAAAATGATTGAAGGAACAGTACTTAAGTGATTTTGTGTAATAAGTAAAAAAGTATAATCGAGAATTCTATGAAAAGTAGTAACTTCAAATACATACAAATTTTCCCATTTAAAATTTAATTTTTTTAGGAACAATATTTTGCTTTATACATTAATCTGAAATGAAAAAAGTTATTTTCAAACTGCAGTAATTTGCACCATGGTTAAATTGGCATTTAGCTAAATCTTTCGGCCATTATGACGCTTTGATATTTGTCACCCTCACGTCACGCAAGTCATGTGCGTTGGCGCTATCGAAATTTATCGGGCAGTGCTTTATTGTTTCCACACCCCAACGAGCGAATTTAAGATTTTAGTTACATCGCTCGAAAGCTGGGGCTCTTTCCTTAACACCATTTTCATTATCTCTGACTAACATTCATTCATATTTCATCGTCGTGTCCCTTTCATGAATCAAATCAAACTGAAATCCACTGCACTCGACCCCGTTGAATGAATTCCCTTTCAAAGGACAAGAAATTCAGATGTCGAAACAACCACCCGCCGAACCTGCCCCACCCTGTCCTGAATATAAAATGGAAACGGCTCCGTTCGATCCGCGCTTTCCCAATCAAAATGTGACGCGGTACTGCTTTCACTCCTACATCGAGTTCCACCGTTGCCAGAAACTGCGCGGCGAAGAGTACGAACCGTGCAATTACTTCAAGCGGGTGTTCCGGTCGATGTGTCCTAATGCCTGGGTGCAGAAGTGGGATGAGCAGCGCGAGGCTGGCACCTTTCCGGGTCGAATTTGATTTCCTGCGATTGAATGAGAAAGCGTTCGATTTTGTTTAAAAATTCCACTTGTTGCCAAGATGCGTAACGCGCGCATACACAGACGCACGCACACGTAGCTATGTATTGAAATAAAAAAATCTACTCGTTGAATTTAATTGGCTGTGTGGCGGAATGCAGATTCGGAGATTGTTTGCAGATGCCTTGCTTGGGTGGCGAAGGTGCGGCGGACAGTTGACATGCAATTTGTCAGCTCAAGTTTTCTCTTTTTGTAAAAGCGTAGGCTCGGTATGCTGTATTCTTTTTTTGATATTTTGTTCTTTACAAATTCCAATGAATGCCCATTAAATAAGTTAGTATTTATGTTCATAACTATGAGTAATAATTCGTAAAATAAAATTAAAATTATTGAAGCTGTAAAATTTGTGGCAAATAATTTATTGCTAGTCAAGAAAACGGCTTAAATGAGCCAACAAATTGAAGCGAGTATTCTGTGGAGTTGAAAATAAGTGTGTCAAGTTATCGTTTAGTGCCGTCACTACCTGTACTTAAGTTAGTGGCGGAACAAATTTTGCCAACTTTGGAAAAAAATTGACATAATTTTAACTTAGTTGTTCGACTTACAGATACTCCAGAACTATTTAAAAGACAGAGAATGTTGCAAAAAGTTGCGCGTAAAGTTATTTCCCCTGTAAGGCTGAATTTACTGCCATAAAAAGAAGTAAAATTCAGTAGATAATATTTGGAACTACATATGTAGAAAGAATAAGATTCGATATTTAATTATTTGTATTTAAAATAAGTTCTTAAGAGATTTGGGTGGATTCAGTGTTCATTGCATTCTCTCTCCCATTCCCGCACTACATTTTCTCTTATGTATCATTCGCATTAATATCCCTTATCTTTTGTGTTTATACCACCTGCCCTTCGTTTCAGTTATATTAAACTGTTAGACCACAGCAACAAAGACATCTATTTAATCGCAGGCATTGGTACGTTAGCCTTAAGTCATTATTACACCACATTACTTTTACATAACTAAAATGATTTGTACGTATTGTGTGGCATTGAAGCGAGTATGTATATTATGTGTATCAGATTATGTAATTGAACGCGCAAAAGCTCACCTTCATACCTAATAACTAATGTACATTTTTTTGTGTCTTGTCTTTTGCTAAACGCTCTCGCTCGCCCCATCCCACGTTTGCTCGATCGTTCTCTGTGTTCTGTTGTTGCATTTATTTTAGCCACTAATGACCTTAATTTCCATGTCCAAAAAAGGCAAAGAGAAAGAGATGACATACTCAATGGAAACAGCGCCCTTCGATCCGCGCTTTCCCAACCAAAATGTGACTCGCTACTGCTACCAGTCGTATATTGACTACCATCGCTGCCAGAAGCTGCGCGGCGAAAAATACGAGCCATGCAACTACTTTAAGAAGGTCTTTAATTCGATGTGCCCCAATGCCTGGGTGGAGAGATGGAACGACCAACGTGCGGACGGCACATTCCCCGGCCGGATTTAAGCAGACGTTCCGTGGGGGCTGCCGGTGGCGTCGCAACCAAAACTGAGTACTTTCCTCGTTGCTATGTAATTGCACATCTAGAACACACAGCAACAGCCACTTAACAGGAGTCTATGTATTACATACGAATAAAGCTGTTTTAATGCATTAACTTTGGTATAAGCTATTATGGAAATCTACGAGAGCAAGCAGTGCATAAAACATTATTATTTGGCGATAAATAAAAACAAATAAAAAACTTCCGTCTTTTATTTTGTGCATTGGGTGAGAAGAAGGAAGCTAATGGTAAAACGATAACGCAACGCAGGTGGCTGTCGAATAAGCTTTAAGCTCGATATGGACTTACGGTGGCACTGAGTACGTATGTATTTTATGCTGCCAGCTGCGGCAGTAGATGGGCTTTTGTGTAAATTCTTTTTCGCAATATTTTGAAATTCTAGCTCCGAAAGCAACAAACTTTGTACGTTGTTTAGAATTACACGACTTGTCAGGGTTTTGACACGTGAAGCTTTCGCTTTGTTCTCACAAAAAACCACACTAGTCCGCTGAAATAATTTCATGAATAGTCGGCATGCAGCGTTCGGAATATATTTAATACAAAATATATTTGCCTGCATTTACAGAGAAGTTTTAAGACGCTTGTCGTCAGTGTGAAGCGCTTAACTAAAAATTATAAGTTAACAACAGTTGAAATAAAAGTAAATTGTTTAGTTGGTGATAGGTTAAAATCTTTACATTTTAATTTATCTATATACATTGGGCCGCATGGCGCTTGTTTCGACTATACTAGACTACAATCTACAGGGATGCCATGAACGATTGCCGCATGTGACTCTTTAAACGAGCGTCTTACAGCGCTGTGGCGGTTTCCAGCCACATTTAATCGCACGAGCCATCCAGCCAGCCATCTCGCCACCTCTCGTTGATCTTGGAGCAGTCGAATACCGGTTTGCCTAACTTTACGTTGACCCGATTGTGAAATTTGCACAGCCACTGCGAGAATTCATGCTGCGAGTTCACCTGCACCGGATGCTCCTTCAGGCTGCAAAATTCGTACTACGCATGAGTAAAGGAGACGTAAGAGTAGAGCATTTATTGTCTACTCACTCTTTCCGGAAATCCTTAGCACAGTGCTCGCAGGGATATACACGTGACAGCACCTCAATGAACGTCTTCACATCGCGCTTCTGATGGTCCGTGGGATTGTCGTCGTAAAAGGCGGCCATTGTGTGCAATAGTCCCCAGGTGGCCTGACCCAGTGCCCCCTTGTCATACGGACAGCCCTCACGAGAGCCCAAGTTGTCGCCTCCGCCACCTTCGGTGGTTTTGGGTGTGTCCTTGGAAAGATACACACGATAAATTAGCACCAGCAGGTTACATTAGACTCCTCAGCCGCAGCCATCCATTGTTCTGGAAAGTACCTGCACTTACCGCTTTGTGGAAGATCTGTCGCTGCTGTTTCGACCAGTACTTGAAGTCCGTGCAGGTACGGCAATTATTATCAGGTCTTGATGGCGTCCCATACTGATCGTAGTTGGACATTCTCCTTGAAAGCGCAAATGAAAATGAAACTTATTCAAAATTTTTGAAATATTCCGCTGTGAATGAGACGAAAGAATTTATTTTTTTGTGTAATTTCTGTCAGCTGTGTCGAAATGTCAATCGGCAATCGAGCAGGAGTTTCTAGGTTAGGGCACTGAGAGCATTCGGCCGGTTGGAAATAAATCGACGGCGCTATCGGTTGGCCGCACTACGCCAATGTTGCCAGCAACAAGTTCGTGACGAAACGTTCTACGATTTTGATAACGATTTTATGATTACGATTTATTTTATAAACAATACATGATGTACAGATAAATGATTAGTTATTTGGCTTTACTAGACGTACATATCTGGCAGGAAATAAAACATACTACACAATTCATTTTAAATCAAGTAGCTCTAATAGAAATATATATTATAATGAACTAGTGAGAATGAATACACATATCAACATAGTTAGTAAGTAGTTAGTCGAATAAAGAAAATATGTATATTTTGCTAAGCCAATATATATTATTCACACCAAATGAAAAAAAATTAAGAAGAATCATAAAGCACACACATGAGACGCATGGTTTCAGTTCAACAAAATATACGATTATATGCAGTGGTGAAGCAGAGTGAATGTATTTTACAAAAATTGTAGGCGACAAATATGGTTTCAAATGTTATTGTAGTGGTGCGGAACCCAGCCCCAAAAGAAAATGGAAAAACATATGAAAATGGAAGCACCACGATTTCGACCTCGTCATATTTTTTTCTAAATATATACAATTTTTTGTTTAAGTACATGTTCTACCACAACACTATTTCATGATATGAATACATTGCATTATAATGTGCTAATGTGCTGCGTTTTTCAGAATTTTTTCATAAATATAAATTAATAAATACAAACTGTTTACTGTCGTTATTTATTTTTTTTTAAACAAAATTTGATGTGTTTTGCAATTTGCAATCGCTTTCAGCACAGACGCTGACAATGCAATAATTCCCTATACATGTTTACATATAGTGAATCCTACATTAAAGCGATAATTTGCGTTTTAATATTTGTTTTTGTAGGAACTAAAACGTCAGAAAATTTAATACAAAAATTAAAACAAACATAAAAACTAAGAAATCAAAATCATTAAAAACACGAAAGCGTCTACTTGCGTTGAGTACGTGAAACTGTTATCGCAATATGATTAATTAAAAAGAGATAAAGGCGCAGTACATACAGTCGGACCAATGAGAAGAATTTCGCGCATTTTGAAAAAAGCACTACAAACCCAATTGGTGCTTGTTTCAAGAAACACTTTAATAACTTTAAAGAATAAATTAATAAACGCAAAAATGAGTACACACGAAAGATTTAAAAATATATATATATATGTACTCGTATTTGTTGTGCACAGTTGTCTGTTAATTGAACTGAAACGTCGGGGTCTCAGAGCTATTGTTACAGGCTGAATGACATTGCGATTATTTTGGATCACACATGAAAATAGTCCGTCTTTATAATTTTAGATTTTAGTATTATGTTCCTGTCCTCTGTCCTCACATTTGTGAGGACAGTAAACACCAGTAATCCCAATCGCCTCGCAAGTTTTCGTACTGCTTTCCTATTTTCCTGGGAAACTTGGCCTGGATACTTAACATTGTTCTTCTTAAATCTATGTTCAATCAGGAAAGTGACGAAGCTCTCCTGGATGGATGCATTTCCTTGAGTATTTTATCTGACTTTCAATCAAGAACTTCAACCTGAATGTCTACGAATGCTTAAATATTCAATCAACTGCATCATCGATTGCTATTCCACGCCACTCTCTGCGGTTTAGTTGCATAAGTTTTGACATTTGCACTTTCGTTAATCGTTATTGCTTGCTAAATTTTCACACATCACGTCGACAAACGAACCCATAGTACAGCATACGTGAAGGGCACATCCCCATAAGGCGGCACTATTTTCACGTAAGACCCGCAATCTGTTTGCAGTGCAAATATTTTTCTTTTTATGCGACCCTAAACTGCAACAAAAATGACATTGCAACCGCAGCCCCGTGTTGTGTTGTTTGTTATTATTGAATTTTAGACATTTTTATGTATTAATCAGTAAACGATTTACACATACGAGTGTAATTGACATTAGTGTGTCCGCGACGATGTACGTCGTCATGCCCATTCTTGGTGTAGGGTATACGGCATTTTTAGTTTGGGATAAGACTTGAAAACCTGAGTTGGACGAGCTGGTGAGTCACCCGTAGTCTGCGTTTTTTTCGGTTATTTATTGTTTTTAGTATGGAATCGAGCTAGATTTTGTTTCAAAATAATTTTTCTTACAGAGGTTTTTGAAGACGTTTCGTATTTATTAGGTTGAAAGCGATTGGGTTCTGTTGTGGTGCGAATTTCGGCTATCTGACTTGTGAGTCAACCATTGGCGCCACAGGAGATACATAAATTAAGTAAAATATAACGAATTTTAAGTAGAAAATGAGAAATATTTATGAAATAACATTTTGAAATTTGTAGCGTATAGTGACGCGGTGTTTGCTGAACGTTATTCAGTTTTCTTTTTGAAATTTTGCATCTATAAGTAAAGCTGAAATATTTAATACAAACAATAAAGTGTAAATATATTTATGCAATTAAGATTAAACAAAAAGTTGCGATTATTGCCAGCCATGGGCACAATCCATAGTCGTCCGAGTTGAAATCTATAAAAGACACAACACGGCTGGCGAATTCATTCAGTGTGCGAAGCGTTATTCAGAACGCTGCAAGTGTGTTTTCGAGTTTCGAAATGAATAAATTTGCGGTAAAGCGAAAAAAATAAATACATAAATAAATAGAAATATTAGCTAATGTACTCCACGTATTTCAGATAATCTTTGTCGCTCTGGCAGTGGCGAGCACTGTCAGCGCGTATGGCGGCGGCAACAAAGTAGGTGGCGGCGGTGGTTACGGTCCTGGCGGTGGCGGTGGTGGCAGTCACGGCGGCGGCGGCGGTGGTTTTGGTCCTGGCGGTGGTGGTGGTGGCAGTCACGGCGGCGGCGGCGGTGGTTTCGGTCCTGGCGGTGGTGGTGGTGGCAGTCACGGCGGCGGCGGCGGTGGTTTCGGTCCCGGTGGTGGTGGTGGTGGCAGTCACGGCGGCGGTGGTTTCGGTCCCGGCGGTGGTGGCGGCTTCGGACCTGGAGGCGGTGGTGGTGGTGGCGGCGGTGCTGGTGGTTTCGGACCTGGCGGTGGTAGTGGTGGACATGGCGGTGGTGCTGGACACAGCGGTGGCTTTGGTCCCGGTGGTGGTAGCGGCGGCTTCGGACCTGGAGGTGGTGGCGGCGGTGGTGCTGGTGGTTTCGGACCTGGCGGTGGTAGTGGTGGACATGGCGGTGGTGCTGGACACAGCGGTGGCTTTGGACCCGGTGGTGGTAGCGGCGGCTTTGGTTCAGGCGGTAGTGGCGGCTCCGGCGGCCATGGCGGCGGCTTTGGTTCAGGCGTTGGAGGCGGCAACGGCGGCTTTGGTGGCGGTAGCGGTGGCTTTGGTGGTGGTGGCAACGGTCTGGGCCACAGTGGCGCTGGTGGAGGCTATAAGAAACATGGGTACTGAGCTGAAATGGCTGTGCCGCATTATTTTCTACTGTGATTAACTTTATTGACAACTGCACAAATACTCAATTTTTTATTCAATAAAAAAACATGAACCTCAAACATTCATAGTTCGGTTTATTTATGTATATTATATGTTTGGACTATGATACAAAATATCAGAGTTTGTTAGCTAAGGTAAGGCTCGACATTGAATATCTTGCCATATGGTAAGAAGGATGTGCCCAGTACAAATCACATGATCCGCACTGCGTCCATGTCTTTATACAGCTCATACAGCTTATTGTTTGTTCGTATTCTATAGTCGTCGTCAATACTAACAGGGCCGAAGATTTCGCGAAGCACCTCTTGAATGCCACAAGGCACGCTATGTCGTTTTGATGATCATGATTCTGCGCCATAAAGGAGCACACACAGAGCGAGCGTTTTATGGAGTGCAACTTTTGTCGGTCGACAGAGGTTTCTTCTACTCAGTTGCCTACCGAGACCTTAGTAGCAAGAGTAATCCTTCGCTATATATCCAGGCTGACACCATTGCTGCTGTTTATGGCATTGCCAAGGTAGACGCATTCCTTGACAACTTCAAAAGTATACCGGTCGGCCTCGACGTAAGGCCCTAGTCGCTGCAAGTCCCTGCGTGTAGAGAGCATATACTTCGTCTTGCTGTCATTAACCACCAGGCCCCTCTTGGCTCTTCTTTCACTTTCGAGAATCTCTCGCAAAGACAGCAGGACGTTCGATTACGTCAATGTTATCGGCGTAGGCAAGTAGCTGGACACTCTTGTTGAAGATTGTACCATTACGATGCACTCCATGGTGATATTTAACCTATTTTCGGCCGCTACCAGAAATAGCCAATATTTTTTTAATTCCTTTTAAGGACTTACATTTGGACCTTAATCAAGAATATTTTTGGATTTTTTTTGTGTTTTTTTTTTAAATTTTTTTTTAATAAAAATTCAATTTCAAAAAAAGACAAATATATATGTACATAGTTGTAGTCAAAAAATAATCAAGCATGAAAACAAACAATTGTTGGCTTATATATGTACATACATGACGACTTCTGGCCAATGGTCGATTTTTCGACCACTGAAAAGTACGCGGTGCTGAGAGGTAAAAATATTTTCATAATCTTATGGATATCAATTGATTGTGGTAATTTGGTCTTTAGGCTTCGTAAATAATCAATAATAAATCAATAATTTGAAAAGGTTATATATTTTTCAGAATATTCAAAATATGACTAAAAAATGTTTTTTTCGTGCCTTCGCCAACATCTCTAAATTTGTCGTTTTTAAAAAAAGTTATTATTTCGAGGGGTTACCAAAAGACCAAAGCTATTTTCTGCATCAAAAGTTCAAAGATATAATGTCTAAGTGCAGAGCTACTCTCCTTCAAAGTGGCTGGTCGAAAAATCGACCAGCGGCCGAAAATGGGTTAAGAGGTCGCACGACAAAGGATCACCTTGTCTGTAGCCTCGTACGGGTCGGAGAGGTCCCTTCCAACCTTGGCAGAGCTGCAGATATTGCCTAACGTGGCTCAGCAAAGACTCACGAGCTTTGCATTGATGCCAAGTTAAGACAATGCGGCGTATAGGCGATTCATTATCGGGCTATCAAATGCTGCCTTGTAATCGATAAAGAGATGGTGGGATCGTCCGAATACTTGAGATTATTTTTTAATATTGCAGTTAGACAGCATGAACCATGAACTTTCTCGCCACTCACAGCTTTTGTCGCGAAATGCACATCTACCAATCCAGCAAATTGGTCGTGATACGCTAACGACTGCACCATGCCACCGATTACAGCACCCCGCCCGAGCCGCCACCGCCTGCTCCGACTACGTTTACTATGGCGCGTAGTACGTTTTGCTGTAAATCACACCTGTAACACGCGCCGAAAGCGCACTTGGCGCGCAATTAAAAGCTCTGCGGCACGTTAAGCTCCTCGCCGCACTGCACCAACGTCTGGTGCGTTGTGCTGCGCTCAGTCATTACAAAGCCTGATTAAGTGTTTTTTTGGAATTTCAAAACATTCGTCAAAAAGCTTTGAAGCACGGCGAAAGCACACGCGATGGCGGAGCACAGTGCTTCGGCCAGAGGACGTTTCCCTTTCAGTCTTCGTGAGGTTCTGTTCGTGTTGACAACTCCTGGAACAACCTACGCGCGACATTTAACGGACACAACAGGCTCACTTTAGCTGAAAGTGAAATTAAAAATAAACATAAATTTTTAAAGAATTTAAACATAAGTATTGAAGAAAGTCACATCGAGTGGCAAACTGTAATAAATACCTAATTGCGTGTGCAGACAGAGATGCGAATGTGTACGTGTGAGTGTAGCGGATGTGTGTGTGCGAGCGCGCGCGAGTGTATTTGAAAGTGCCTGCGTGTTGGCAGGGAAAGTGAAATCACCACCAACGGAAAGGTAGTAAAATCGTAAAAACTTATATAAGTACTCGCTCGCATATTTATAGAAAAGCTAACAAGTAAAAGCCAGCCAGCTCAGAACGGCAATCCCAATACGAATACCAACAGCAACAGCAACAACTGCTTCAATAACAACAACAACAAGAGGAGCAGAAGGCAAACTTAGAAACTTAAACACTCCGGACTCAGCAGAATGAAGCGTGGCTCGTGGCATGGAAGCGCTGTCGCCTTACTTTCCTCAAGCCGCGCAGCAATTTTAATGTGCCTGATTTGAGGTGTGTGTGTGCGTGCACGCATGTGTGTGTGTCGCAAAGTGGATTAAATAAATTGTTGGGTTAAAACTGAATGCGAAAGCAATAGTAACAATAAGCCAAAATAAAAAAAGAGTATAAACCAATTCTCGGAAAGAGACGAAACTCCGAGGATGCGTAAGATATAAAAAATAATACATAAATGTAGAAAAAAGTGCATGTGACGTAGAGTTGCGCGAAATTAATCAAAATGCATCTCCGTGCCAGTGTCAATGGCTACATCTGTGTGTGTAGGTTAAAGAGCAAAAAGTTTGCAGCAAAAATGCTGTCAATACAAAAATGCAACGTAAATTTGTATTGAAATTCATTGCGACAAAAAGTCAAATATAAATAACAACATCAGCAACAAAACAGTACAGCAAATCTTAAATTTAAAGTAGTCAATAGTTACAATCTGCTCGTTGTTCAATTTTGTGATCTGCACCAAAGATTCTTGCAAAGCATACTCACAACAACAACAACAAAAGAAAGCACATACAACTACAGCTGCACATTGAAATGCAAGTATAGAAAATAGCGTATTTAATGTAAACTAGTATTAAAAAAAAACCCCAAAAACAAAAAAAGCTAAAGACAAAAATAAATAGTTAAATGCAATTACAACTACTCACGTGAAAAGCAGCAAATTATGCGCAAGTAAAACAGCATAAATTTAAAGCTTACGACAACTTAAACCATACCAAATAAAAACTCAAAACCAGCAACAATAACCTAAAACACGAAAGCAATGTGTGGATAAATTAATCCAATAAAACAATATGAAAAGTCCTGAAAGATATTAAATAATAGAAAATAATACAGCTCACATTCGGCATTTAGCGAATAGTGGATACAGCCGTTGATTTCATGGCAGAAAAAGAAAAGGGTAAGTTGGACAGTAAAAATTAACAACTATTGTGATTAGAATTTAATTATTTTCATATATCAATGCCGTGAACGAACGCAACGCGGCCGATACCAAGAAGTTTTGTTTTTTTATTTATTTAAATTCATTATGTGAGATAGGGCTGAAAAACTTTGCTCTTGCGGAGAAATTGTCGGGGATGAAGACTTCAGTTCATCTCTCGTTTAATTTTTAGACTATTTCGTAAAAGCGATGCTATTTTGCTGGAGGTTAGCCTCCATCCTTATAAGTTGGGCACTTCGCTCTACCCCCAAAAAAGAACTGCTCAGTTTTTTCTATTTATATTTTGATCAGCAGAATTTGACATTCATTAAATTAAAAACCTTTACTGTCTGTAATTGTATCGCATTGTCTTTGATTGTCAAGCAATCTGTGAACATTGCATACAAAGACATTAATAAATACAAAATAACTTATTGAAAAAATTACTATATGCCTTATTTTCTTTCTAACCATTAAAGGTGAACTAAAGTTTAAAATAAACAAAATGATTTTTTTCTAATTTAACAAATATATTTTTTCTAATTTAAAAAAATATACATTTTTTTCTAATTTAAATACATATAATATAATTTTAAAAAAATTTTTGTTTCCTAATTTAAAAATATATTTTTTTCTAATTTAATTTAAAAAAACTACTAATCTTACGTTAGGGTCGTTTTCGACCCTCACATATGGGAGTTAGTATAAAAATTGACGTTTATTTAAAAAAACAAAACTTTTTGGTACGGTTAATTCAAAAACTTAAAATAAAATACAACGGAAATATTTATTTGTAGTTTTTAAACACTTTCAAGGCATTTTACACACACATTGCGGTTGTGTTTATTTTTGCAGATATTTTTTTTAGGCATCCGCAGCAGACAAGTTCTGTTTTTTTCTTTTGTTTTAGAATTTTTTCGAGGCAAAAACTTTTATATTTTAAATAAAATTGACAAAAATGACACAAATTACAAAAAATGCAAGGCCAACTTAGTTTTTAATTATAAAACAGTTTGATTTCGATAGATAGTAAGAAAGTCATGAAAAAACAGCTAAAAATAATAACAAATTCAAAAAAATATGGGAAGTACATAAACAAATCTGGTCGAAAACGACCCCAACGTAGGTCTACGGTTAAAAAATATATATATTTTTTTTCTAATTTTTAGGGTCATGAAAGTGAACAAAAAAGTTTGAACAATCTTAACTTTATCTTCCTTTTCTCCAAATTTTTTCTTTTCAATCTTTTTTATAGTTCTAAGAAATGTTTTTTCCGATAAAACAGAATATGTAACTTAAATTGTGGTTGTAAAGTGCCAACTTTTTTCTTAGGGATGACACACCTGGACTTCTAGTTCCATTAATTTCGAATTATAATTATTTATATGTTAATTTTTCTAAACTGAAAACATGTAAGAGGACTTTAAAAAAAGGAGGCTATTAATAACTAATTAAAAAAAAAAAACAATAAGAGACATTAACATTTTAATTTTATTGCAACTTGTTTCTTTCCACAAAAATGAAAGGAATTCTTTAGAATTAAATGGTTTCCTGCCATCAAGTAAAAATTCCTTTTCATACGAGAGAGAAAATCACAATGGACTCCGTATGCTTCATATGCCAATATGTTAGTGTTGAATGTGTGTTACGCATTTCTGTGTGTGCGTGCAGGACAAAGCACATTTTGCATGCTTCCGTTTGCACTTATTCGGCATTCAAAGTAGGAGGCGACACTCGAAAAGTGTAGCTCAAGTAATTACCACTCGCATTCGGCACTTAATACCTACAACTAAGATACATATTAGTATGTATTTATATATTCATTGCACATAGTACGTACGTGTGTTGCGAGGCGACTACCTACCACAATGCCAATGAAGTGAATTGGGTCAATAGGATAAATGCGGCACTCGCTACCCAGCTAACACTTGTGAGCACTGCATGCACACGACAACTGCAACAACAACGACCAAAGGAGCAAAAGTGCTTACAAAAAGGAAATAAAGGAGAGACCGCACTGCTTTTATTTTGTAAAAACAGCCGGCAACAAATCGTATTTCGTATTTCAGCCGAAGGACTGTCCTGGGGGGTTGTGTGAGTTTGTGCGGAAATAAATGTGATCAAATGAAATTTCAAATATGTTTAAAACAGCTGACTTTATGCAAAAGTAGAATATTTGCATTTGCATTGGTGGCATATGCAAATAATACATCTATCTGATGGTGTGGTGAAAGTAAACTTAAACTTAATAAAAACATTGAAAATTACTCCGATTATCAACAGCTTCAAGGTAGATGGATATAAAATAGAGAGAAAAAGTCTTTAAGTCGTGTGTCCAATTCTTTAATATTTGGCAGCGATCTGCCTATTTTAATCAAAAATGTTATATATTTAATGTCTTTATTGGTGCATGAAAAGTTACTCAAATGTCTTGCAAGACATTTCATGATTTCAGATTTATGGCTCTTCCACAAATACTAAGTATATGGACGACATGTTAATTTTTGTAGAAAACAAAACCATGAGAAATGCTATAAACGTACCGCCAGAGCAGGATAAGCCAATTGTCTTGCCATAGTCACAAAACTTTTTGGCCAATTACTCACATTCGTCACATTCATTCGCTTTGTTTTCGAGAGTGATGAATACAAATTTTATGATTTATTCTCCGCCTTCTGCCGACTTTATTATGCGATGTATGTATGTTTATTTGGTTAATGTACATAAAGCAATTTACATAAAAATAGTTGAAGTCAGCTTTACGCGCATATTAGATACGTCACCTCGTCATCCCTGCCGAATTATACCAACAGCGAGTAATAAAGAGAAATACGAAACAATTTTTTCATTTTTTGTTTGCATTCATTTAGTTTTGTGTTAGTTTCGTTTAGTTTTTTCGCTTTGGCTCATTCGTACAGTCCTATTTGACATTTACATACGGAGGGATGATACGGGCAGACAGACGGACGCTGCCGTTTTTGTTTGCATACTTTCCGCTTCCTTTGTGCGCCACAAACGCTAAAAGGGCGCGCGCTGGCTCGCTGCATGGCTGACTGCCTGGCGGATGCGGTTTGCCTTAAAGAGGCAAGCGGTGTGGACGCACTCTTCCCGGCACCTCCCGCTTTCGCACCTACAAGTAGCATATTTTAAAATATTTTTTTGGCATCGCAACTCGTCAGTTCGTGTTGCCAACACTGCAGACAGAGCTCGCGAAAATGCGAAAAAACCGAACCATGCCTGCTCGTGCGCCACTTTATGGCCACCTTAATGTTGTGGCAACTTTTAATGTGCTGCCGCCGCCTCCACACGGCACTGTCGGCCTTGCTGTGCTGCGCTGAGCGCTGTGGCGTCCCCTCAAACAGCGTCCGACCATACGTCCCCAAGTGCAGTGACGCTTCGAGGGCGGGCGGCCGACGCGCGGCTGTGGCTGTGGCTGCGTGGGCGTGCGAAGTGCACATGTGCGGGCGTGCCACTGCAGGCGCTGAACATGTAAATAATGCCGACGGCGGTTTCATGCGTTGACGCTAGCCAAGGCAACATCAACAAATGGCCCATAATGATGTTGATTAATGACAAGCAGCGGAATCTGCTGCAGCTTGCTTCGCACTCAACATTTCCGGCATTATTAATTCAAATTAATCTGGCCGCGCACCATTAACTCGCTGCCGTATACATTATGATTTTTCGGCCATTCAATTTGATTTTAATGAATGTGCGGCGGGCATAAAATTCATTATGAATATTTGATAGTTTCATAAATAAACAACTACTATGTACATGTACTTTGATTTATTAAAATAAAAACGAGATTGTTGTTGTTGAGCATAGTCCTTGAAAAATGACTGCAGCTGTCAAGGCGATAGTTGAGAGTGTGTGGGAGTTGGGTGTTGGGTGGAACACTGCAGAAATATGAAATGAAATTTAGTGGTAGTATTTTAAGTTGGAAAGTAGGCACAGGGTCCACAAACGCAGGGGAACTAAATAGTTGATGCCTTCTTTATTACATTTAACATAAATGTACTTCTTTTTGACTCATTCTTTACATTTGTAGACAACCTGAACCTGCGCCTTGTCTAGTTTGTTAGAATTTGAAATTCAGCGACAGAACCAAGAAGAATACGAGACAAAATAAAGATTGCAATAGTTTCATGATTCCTGTATTGTCCAGCTCATTCGAATTTGTCACGTGCTCCCGTCTCCAGCATTGTGCGTGCAGGATGGGCATCAACAGTGCACTACGCACTTTCACTGGTCTACATAGCGTTGCACATTGCTCCTATTTATGGTTAAAGACAATTATGTAAGTTTTACTAAAATAGAAAATTATGCGAAAAAATATAAGATTGGAAATCTGAAGTCAGCACAACATTTTATTCATTTTTCCTCACATATACAACATTCATCAACATCAATCCAACTTAACTCATAACTAAGTCATTAATATTAGTTAAAGAATTTTAACACGTCTTATTATAGTTTTTGCAGTCAAGATGTGTGGTCTTATTTGTAGTTTTAACCAACTTAGCAAATTATTTGCAAGCATTTAGGCCCCAAGCATGCTTGATTGGTTTGGTATTCATGCATGGTCGTACTTACTTGTGTGCATGTGTGTGTGTGTAAGGCAATCGATAGTAGAACTATGTATAATTTCAGCCACGTCTTATAAGTTTGACACGCCAACAATTGGCTCGAAAGGCTATTGCCAGATTGACGTGAGCACAACGTCTCCACTACTTTGTTGTTGTTGGGTGCTTGCGTATGCGTTTTTGTTGGTGAAACGGAATTTACTTCTCGAGAAATCCACCAATCAAGCAGAAGGAATGCTAACGGCGCACAGTGGGGTAATTGATGCCGAATATGCCGATTAATTCACCCAGGCTATATAGATATGAAATTACAACTAGGTTTAGTTAATCGAACATTAGAAAGTAAAAAACAAATGTTTTTGCGTATACTTTAGTGGAAATTAAAAAAAGGGTAAACAACTAAAATAGTTACAAAAGATAAATCTTGCACATTTGTAATGAAAGTTAAGTTCAACAGTTTAATTGAAACATTTCATCGCATTGCAGCCAATTCAATTTAGTCATTATGATGATGATTATCATCATTATAATCTTCATCATCAACATTATAAGCCTCACCATCACTAATACATCATTCCTTATTAGTATCAACTCCATAGATAGCAACTTGGGGCATAATTTACATATGATGCATTTTTTTGTGGCAATTTTCTCATACTTGATACAATGGGGTCAGATTTAAAAAAAATCTATTAAAAATGTTTTCAATGGTATTTTTTCAGTCCACTTTCGTTAAAAATTCTCCCTGCAACAATTGAAATCTTTATTCCGTGCTTCTTGAGCATCTTCCGACAGGTGGCCGATTGGCAACAACTAGCAAACTATTTGTGGAAAGTTGTGGTCATATTCGACCAGTAATAGCATTGTACAAAATATTTGAAAGTTGTTAATCCATCTTTATATTTCGATTTGATGTTTACTAGAAACAACCATAAAATGGTGTGAATGTTTTGATTCAAGTCTTCATCGATTTCTATTATTGATGCAGATATTTCTGCATTTTGAAAAAACAATATAAGCAACAACAAAACCTTTTGCTTATTTGTTTTCATCTAAAAATTAATAATTAAAAAAAATGTATTTTGTACATTTCTATTTGTTCTCATACATGGCCCATTTGGCCCATGAGTTCGCACACAAAAAGTGTTACTAAAATATCTAAGCTATACGCTAATGAAAACAGTTTTGCGCGATCTCACAAGACTCACAACTATATGTCTATGAAAAGGTCCAAAATTTGACAATTATTAAGCTTTTAAACAAAAAATCAAATAAAATACTTCTAAACATTTTTTAACAAAACAAAATACACACTGCATTACTGAAATACCTGAACATGAAGGTTGAATAATTAATTTTTAAATACTTTTTGAAATTCACAAAAATAAATCGTTTTGAAGTAAAGAAAAAAACGCGTTTATCGCTGTTTGCACAAAACCTCAAAAGAAATGTCAACATTCAAAGTGCTTTGCGGGAAAACGGTAAACTATTTTGCAACAACTCTTTCACGTAGTGATGCAGAATTTTATCGACTTTAACCCGGTACCAAAAACATCTTTGTATCTTCATTTTTCGTTTTTGAATTAATCGGCACTTTACTTATATATTACCCCACTGTGCGGTGTGTCGGTGTTGGTTCGCTTTTGGTTGTTGACTCGCCTGACCACTGTTAGCTGTTAGTTGGTGTTGTTGTTGTCGCTGTTGTTGTTGGCGATGACGATGGCAATGGTGGCAATTAAGCGGCAAGCGAACTGAAGTGAGATGAAAGGACACCGTTTGACCAGCGCAGAATGTGGAGTGCATTACTCGCCTTTAAGCCGCCGATGTATTTATGTGTGGCGCTGCTTGGCTGCGGTTTTCGTGGTAGAAATTCCTTATGTATTTAGCACGAGCACTGAACAGCATTGCGTATAGAGTCGTCACCCCTGTAGCGAGAGTATCGTCGCTACGGCTTACGGCAGGTGGTTGTCCTTTTGATGGTAGTGAAATATTGCGCATGACGGGGTCTGCCACCAACTCAAGACGTCATCGTTTTTAAGTGAAATTTGTTCGCGTTTCGTTTCAGTGGAAAATGTGAGGTTGCGTTGCTTGCTCGCTTGATTCTTGTTGTTGCTTTACTTTACTTTATTTTTCTAGCTGTTACTGCTTTAGTCGTTGTTGTTGTTGTTGTGGCGCTGCTAGAAATTTCCACATTGCACGCGATCTGCACTCCGCGAACCAAATGGGTGAAGTGGTTGTTTTTATTACTTGTTTCACTCGGCATCGTATTGGTGGCTCAAAGCGACCAGCTTTTTGTAGGTCATTTCGTGCCGCGTTCCGTGTGTGAGTGTAAAAAGCAGAACCAAATTGAAACGTAGCAGTTGGGGAGCGTGTAATGTGATCTCGTTTCGCGAGCGTTTTTCATGTTGATAAATAAAATGAAAAAGCGATAAAGAGGGCGGGGAAAATAATAATAAAACATACTTATATGCGCCAGTGGCCGCCAGGGTGCGTGTGTGCAATCGTGCGCCTTGCCTCGTCTCCCATCCCCCCCCACGTGTGGGTACTGCTGTATCGCATAACAACAACGAAATTAATAAAAAGTAAAATTGAAAATAAGAATAAAAACGTAAAAACCGCAAGCAGAAAGCGAAGACGACGCAGCGGTAGAAAATTGTTGATAATATTGCGGCTTTGCGTGTTTATAAATCATACAAATGCCCGCCGACCCACGTTAAAGTCTTGACGTGGCCGTAAACAGGCGACGCGGCCACATGGCGCAGCGCACCGCGACACTCGACGCTTTGTGGGTCACACGCAGGTGCAGCACCCAAAAGGCGCAGCGCGCGCAAATTTGTGACATTGACATGGATGAACGTGTGCAAAGAAATGCGAAATACACAAAATGAAGACTAAAAACAAATAATTAACATAATAACGCGAGAAATGCCGTATACAAATTAGAAGTTACTATTGAAATGCGCACAATGCCAGCAACAACAAGGCCACGTTTCCCTGATCCACGCAGCGCCATTTTAATTACGATGAGTTCGCCCGCAAATTCCTTGCCAGCGCTATTCAAATATGGCGCCGGGTGGCGGCCGCATGTCGCGCTCCTAAGTTTATACTAAGAAAAGCATAACAAGCGCCACGCTGCGTTGCGGTTTGCATTCAGTCCGGTCCATGCGCCTCGCTGGCCCAACTCTCAACGCTGCGCCGCAAGTACCACAACGCCACACGCGCTGTGCCCGTTTCGTCTCGCAACGGTCGCCACCGGCGAATGAAACGCTCAGCAAGTGTTGCCTAATTAATAAATTAAATTATTTAATGTTGCCGCTCGTGCGACCGCTGCGCATTTTCCAGCCGCTTTACGTGTGCAAGGAACCAAATGAAGTGCTGTAATCCTTTTTTTTTTGTTTTGCTTCTGTGATTCGGTGGAACTACAAGTGATTTTAGGTATTTAGCTGTTTGAATGAATGCATTTTTAATTTGCAATTTAATTAAAATTCAAAAACTTTTGGGGGATTTTTACGCTATGGCAATTTAATAATAATCCGTGCGCTTTGGTGTACTGAGTACTGGCCGGTTCAGTGCGCAGTACAGAAGTTCGAGTCTGGAAAGAAATGTCACTTCACGTCGTCATAGAGATTGGAGTGGAATGTAAATGATGATTATGGAAATTTGCGAGTTTTGGAAATTTGAAGAATGTCTTATCAAAAGTCACCCGGAAATATTCGTTTCTTTGAAATGAAATTTGCAGTACCCACAATCATGTGTAACCACCAAATAAGTCTGTGTGCTGTTAGGAATATTTGCCAAATAAATTTAGCCATGACTGTGCTCGCGTCCATTGAGTAAGGGATCGGTTCATGGTTCCATACTTTTGTACTTCACTTGTTTGTAGTTTTAAATATTTTCTGTCTACTTTTCATAAAGGCTACCAATGTTAAATGAACCTAACCGATCAAAATCTTTCAATTGTTGCCCGTCAGTAAAGATTGGAAGATGATTCTTACTATTTTATGGCTGAAACAATGGCCACAATTTTGAATTTTCGTGACCTATATTGTCCTCCTGTTCTGTAAGATTTCCATGGCTTTATGTTACCGTCAAAGCATTTTTTCCAAAAAAAACCACAACGCACACGCTTCTCCAGTACAAGAAAAATCCGAATGCGTATAGAAGCTAAACAAAATTGAATAGAAAATAGGAAACTGCCTTTTGCCAGCCGCACACGACATTTGTGTCTGCCTCTCTCAGTTGGTTGCTGATTATAATATAAGAAATGAAATTTGTTACATTGTAACATAAATCACAGCACTCGGCAAAAGTTATCAAATAAAAACGATTTTCTCAAATTATTTTTTTCGCCGATTTCATGCTAATGGAAAACATGGAAAATCTTCTAAAGTCGTAAGTTGTCGCACAGCCTTAATCTCTTTCAAGTGAGCATTAACGTTTCACTTTTGCGCCGCCGCTGCCTCACAAACGTCGCCGTCCAAGGGCCCACAAAGCGCACAGACACAACAAAGCCATAAATCGTGCAATTCATTTATGGAATAACTTTCATAAATTTCCAGCAGATCTAGCTACCATTCCAATTTTTTACTACAAACTACACCAGCAGCAACAACAACAAAACCCAACAAAAACGACAAATGGTATTAAGGTATTTGTAGACAAAGAGCACCGCACACCGCATCAGCGCCAGGACCAGAGGCGATGTATTTTAGCTTCAAGTATTCATGACGCCTTCTGAAACAATAACAATAACAGTAACCGTAAAAGCAGTGATAACAGAAAAAGATATTTGAGTTTAGCCTGAATTTGTGCAAAAGCCATTGGTCTGTGGGATGGGGGACGGCGGACGTTTGTCTCTGCGCAGCCATTATTAATATTCTGCAGATATTTTATCGTCTCGCACCTATGCAAACAATGAAAGTGTGACAACGTGTTGTAGCTTATCTCGATTTTCGTTACTCCGCTGCTCCCTGTGGAGGTCGCAGCCAACTTTGCTGATTAAAGTGCAGGGAAGGGAACCGAAAACCCACAGCAACAGCAGCGGATGTGGTGAATAAGTTTGTGTGTGTGCTAAATTAGAATTGTGCTCGTGCCGGTGAAAGTGTGAATGAGAGCGAGGAAGGAAGAGTGTGTGCGTGAAAAACCGCATTAATCTGAAAACTGAACGTTCTACCAAAGCAAAAAAGTGTAGCAAAGTGACCGGAACAGGCAAACTTTTAGTCATTTGCAAATGCCGTTGGCTATTTTAAGATATAATAGATAGCTTTAAGATAATAGAATCGGTGGAATTATTAGAATAATGATTTTACGACTAATAATTGGTTGACTAATGGCTGAATGGGTAGTAAATGTTCAACTAATGTACCGATTAATTGTTGAATATGTAATGACTAAATGATTATTAATTGATTGACTAATGGTTGAACGATAAAACAATGACTAATCGTTACTTATTAATGGGTTGGCTGAATGAGTAACGATTAACTGACTAGTGATTGACTATTTAATAGCTGAATTTGCGAAAATTACTGAGCTGCGCATAAATGACTGAACAATTTAAATCTTCATAATTGATAGTTCTCCAAAACATGAACATTATCGACGTTTTTGTATGAAAATATAGATTACCATAAATTAAATTGTTTTTCTAGCATAACCAGTATGAGAACAATGCAGAATTTGGCGCAATCCGCACGATGGTAAAAATTAGTGTCCGACCGAAACCACTTTTTTGGGCCGAAACCGAATTTCGGTTTTTTTTTTTAATATTCGGTCGAAACCGAAATTTTTTCGTTGAAATAAACATCACCACATCAAGCATTTTTTTCAATAAACGAATTTTACTTTAAATAACTAAAGAACAAACCAACAAACATAACATAAATAAATAAATACTTATTAATAAAAACAATTCATTCATTTTTTAAAAATATAAACATTAAAAAATCACCTTACTCGCTAATATTCAAAATTAAATTATTTAATATTATATGTTAAAAACAAAAATTTATTTACATTGGTGGCATTTAAATTCTCCTTCTCATTCTTTCACTATTTATCTGCAAGTTGTTCACTCGCTACACAATAAAATGTAAAAAATATTCTAGAAAGTTTCGGTTTCAGCCGTTCGGGCATTTTTTGGCCGAAACTGAAACCGAAACCACTTATTTGGGCCCAAACCGAAACCGAATATTCGGTCGGACACTAGTAAAAATACAATATTTACATATCAAGAATTTACACAGTCGATTTGCGAAAAATCACATGAACGGCATTAGCATTGCGCCTCGTTTTTATGCAATTTGTGTGTGATGCGCCGCTCTCCGCTGACTCCACTCGACAGCACAAGACGGCGGCTTGCGAACGCGCCACTACGCGGCGCTGCACGCCAGAAACCCCAACTACAATTTTGACAGTTTAATTTAAATTTGATGCTGAACGTCAGTCTTGTTGTCGCGCCACATCAAATATTCGATTTAATGGCTTCGCTAGGAGCACTCAAACAGTTATTTATACTTGAACACATAAATAATAGCATATTTATGTGTGCAAGTGCACGTGCAAGTGGGTTTGTGGGCAAATTGGTGGTCATGTTCGTGTTTGTTTGCGTTTGTGGCATTTTGCATTGATTTTGTTGGGGTCAAAAGTCGATGGCGTGCGCCAGAATTGGGACAGCTGTCTTGTGGAGTTGATGTAGTTGTTTTTTTTGCGCAAAAGTACCGCATGATACTAAATTGCATTTATTTAATATATAAGTACAGGTCTCCCTCGTATAGAGCGGTACTTCTACAACGCGTTTTCGATATAACGCGATTTAAAAAAAACATTTTTTTTTCATTATGTTTTTTAATTTTTTAAATAAAGTATGAATTTTGATTTTGTGTTGGAATGTACGTACATCTTTAATTTAGTACCTATTTTATTTTGGAAAAAGCTTATTGGAACATAACCCTAAAATTGATATGAAAGTTAAGTCTTCTATAACGCGAATCACATAACGCGGAATTTTCCTGGAACGTAACCACCGCGTTATACGAGAGAGACCTGTATAAGTATGTTTGTACTTGGGCAGTCCGATAAGTACTTAGCCCCACCACCCGATGGTGCCACTATCGTAAGAGAAATTTACTATCGTGTAGTACATCCTCCTTGGGTTTGTAGTTTTGTTTTGACCGCTTGTGGAAACGAACGTGTCCGCGGATTTTAGAAAAATGGAAAAAGAGCAATATCGGTCGGTGATTCGCCAAATTGGTCGCATTAGGCTACGAACAGCTGCCCCATCCACCGTATTCTCCAGATTTGGCCCCGTGTGACTTCTTTTTGTTTCCAAACTTGAAAAAGTCACTTGCCGGGCAGAAATTTGAGTCGAATGAGGAGGTTATCGCCACCACGGAGGCCTCCAGAAAACGTATTTTTCAGACGGGTTAAAGAAGTTGGAGCATCGCTGGGTCAAGTGTATCGAGTTGAAAGGAGACTACGTTGAGAAATAAATCGCCACTTTTCCAATATTTTCGTTTTTCTTTTGTAGGCTAAGTACTTATCGGATCAACCACGTATATGCTTGGCACGACAGCTGTTTGGGACACTTTCAGTAGCTCTTGGTGCACGAATATCTTACAATTCTTAGGTGGAGTGAAGAACTCTAACTCAACTCACAATCTCCTAAGCCTATCTACTTACTCACTTACCTAACTGGCCAAAAAACCCGTTACCGGGTTACGGCTTGCGGCAAAAGCTCTCTACTGCCACTTCGGCTTTACGCGCGCCTTCTTCAAGAGATGATAGGGCGTCCTCAACTTGGTCCTTTCACCGGAGACACGGCCTCCCTCTTCGCCATCGACCTCCATCTACCGCATCGAAGACCTTCTTCCCACGCCCATCCCATCTTCTTATTCCATTCCTTCCCCACATGGCACAGTACTAAGTAATGACTAAGTTTTTGGAGGACGTTTGGCTAATTTGATTATTTCGTGTTCAAACTGACGAGAATCCCTTTTACGGCCCAACTCACTAACCACTGACTCAAACCTGCAGCCCCGAAAGTTTCATAATAGAAAAAAAGCAAGTTAAACCTTTCTGCAGTATTATTTTTATTGAATAGCACAATTTTCATATTTTTAAGTTACAGCAAAAATCAATAATCCACCCGCCCACGGCACATAACTGGCGACCTCACCCTTCGCAGCTGTCATTTCTGCCGGCACTTGAGTCACCTTATCTGTGGCGGTTTGCAGCTGCGTGTAGTCGAGTGCAATGTTATCACCAGGAAGTCGTACACAAACAGGACTTCTGTAAATGTATACAAGCGCACAAGGCGAGTGTCGCTGGTTGCTCTCTCAAGTGGCGTGTCAAGTGCGGTTAAGTGCTGGAGGTCATCGTGTGTGCATACAGCTGTGGTAGCTGTAATTTGCACTTATCAATCGCCGCCCCTCCTCGCGGACCGTAAGCCGTCGCCGCGCTCAGCTGCTAGAATACAGTTGGCGCAAATCCGAATTGCTTGCAGCAGCTCCGTCTTCTACGCACACACAAAGAACGACTACAGCACAAACGCACGCACATACATCTGCTCTATATAGACGTGTATGTATGTAATGTATGTATAAATGTGCTTAACTCGGTGTATGTGTGTGTGTGTGTTAATGAAGCTGTTGAGATTGTGCGCACTTTAATGACAAAGCAGCCAGCGGCAGCTAATTCACAAATTTCCCTTCCAACGACACATTCGTTATCCGTGAAGTGTATCCTTGTTAATAATAATAATAAGTTATGCCACTTGTGGCACTCCCCGCACTGCACACAACCAATAAATAATTTATTTGACACTGGCAACATATGATGTGTGTGTGTGTGTGTGTCATGCCGCCGTGTTATGCTGTACTTGTATCAAATGTTACGTATACGCGCTGATGTGCGACCCAATTGCGGAGTAGTTGGCTTTCGTCAACGTCTGCGGGCAGTCGGCGGCGATAGTTGAGATAAATTGAAATAGACTGATTTCAAGGACAAATTAGAAATGTTGCCATGGTGGGGGTGGGAGAGGCAGGACCATGAAGACAGCTTTAAACTTGTTTAAATCATTCCGAAGCATTATAAAATGCCAAACTTGTGTGAATGCAACAATGAATAATTGAGTTGTGTGAAAAATTTAAATTCGAAATAAAAATAAAAGCTTTCAGCAAATGCATAAATGATGTAGCAAAATTTACAATACACTACAATATTTTTGATATTTGACTAAGAGATCGGTCGATAAATAGTTTATAGTATGGGGAGAGTCCGCACTACAATCGACTGCCTAATTGGTTGCTCAAATCGTTGCAAAATGTCAGATTACACAATTGAGTGCGAAACTTTTATCATTTCTTCCTACCATTTAATGATGATCACTGATAGCCAAATAAATAATGATGTGTAAACTGAAATACCAATCATTAATTCCTTAAGCATCTGGGAAACGGAGTAACTGCTCGAATCTGATCATTTTTAACAATTAAACATTTATTTCACAAATATGTGTTAGTATTTATTTCGATATAGGGTTTGTAAATTACAACTAAACCAGCATTTGACTCTATATTTCATACATGTTTCTTGAAATGAGTATTGTGTTCAAGTTCCCAACCAAATCGTCCGAATTGGCATAAAAACTGTAGGTTCCTTCCATCTGTATGTATAAAAATTCACACGTATTTACAACACCAGATTGTTTCGGCAAGCTATGCCTTGGTTTTTTATGATTGTAGTGTAACTCCCAGCTCCTTCAGCGAATTTTCGCATAATGCCTTAGTCGAATTAAAACGTTAGGTGAATCAAGAATTTGGTTGTTTGGTCTTTCGGTTTTGGTAAAACATCCTGTTGTATGATCGATTTTTGTATTGGCGTATTAAACTTTTAAGAGTAAGAGTTTTAAAAGTAAGATTAACACAACAATGTAAACACACTGAGTGAGCCACGGCGCTAAACTTCCATTTAACTGAAGAATATCCAATATTCCGTTGAAGTGTTATCAACTTATGGAACAAAACAAAACTGTGTCGCACGTCAATCAATCGATAACTCCCGGATGCTTCTTACACAGAATTTATATTTGCCTAATTTTTGTAATCTGTTTTTAAACACAAGTTTTTGCTGACTTTAAAAGATATAATTTGCCTGTTAGCTAAATATGCGATGACCCAATAATCGACTTTCTAAAATCACACACTTTCAATCGTAAACTGCCTAAACGTCCAATAATCCTTTTAAAAATCACCTTATAACAGCTTACTGCCAACACTGAGGAGTCATCAATAAAAACCAGCAACAACAACAAGCACTGACGAGCAGGGGTAACCGCTCGTGCGAAGTGGAATTTAATGCAAGAATTATGTAGTACAGCAACACACGACACCACATCAAATGCCAATTACTGCAATAGCAACAGCAGCAGCTGCCCCGCAAGAAAAACCAAACCGACGAGCGGACGGCGCGCGGCTTGACACAAATACAAAACATGCACAGCGGATAAAAAAAACAAACACTCTGTGTGTAAGTCCTCACTTAGCACATGGGGCACACATTGTTGCAACAGCAGCGGCAGTGGCAGCCACAACTAACCGGAGCAGCAAAAACAGTCGCAATGAAGTGTGATAACCGACAAGAACGAGCATCGTCGCCATCAATGTCGACGGCGCCGTCACTGTCAGCGCCAAAGTCAAAGTCAACGTCAAGCACAGCAGCAGCAGCGGCAGCAACGCCAACAATAACAACAACAATGACAGCCTCGACGTGCTTTAAATGCTGTGGCAGTATTATTTTTACATAAGGCGAAAGCTTGCGCAAACAAAATTATATGCGCAACAACAATAACATTAACAGCAACAGCCACAGCGCCGCCACCGAGGAAATGAATCCTCTTTGGGAACAACAAACCGACAGAAGACTTGACGCAAACAAAACCGCAACAAAAAAACAAAGCACAAGAAAAATGGTACGCAATTTTGTTTTTTCTGCTTGTGCGGTGCGCTGTCACTCGAAAACAAACCGCCCGTTTCTTATTTCGCCGCTTTATATGTAGTAAAGCGAGCGCGCCAACTGCCGTCCCGCGTCGCACAGTGTTGCGAGTAGTGACAAAAATGCCAAAATGCAATTGTATAAGCGCAAAAATCTGAGTACGAGGTTTTGTTGGAAATACTTCAATAAAGAGAAATCCGAAGTTTTATGAAAAAATATTGGATAACATAGAAGTTATGAGCTCCTAAAGTACGCTCTTCCAACGTTGGAAAAAAATTGTGTGCAAACAGCAAATTTTTGCTTCGACTTTGAGGTTGAATATTTCAAAATAAATTATGAGCAGGTCCCTAAAAGCTACTATTGTCGTAAGTTTCACCTAATTTTGATCTGGCAAGACCAAAATTTTACTGATCACTCTCACCTCTGAGCAGTACCGTTATAATGAAAATTAAGTAAAGAAAACCAGTGAATAAAACGTGAGTTCGAACTTTAAAAGCGATTTAAAAAAATACGTCAAAAAACACTTTTTAGATTTTTTGATATTTGGTTTTGGCAAGTATGTAGATTATGCTGTACAATTTTTAGCTGCGCATATTTGCGCGAATGAAAGTTATTGGCATTTTTCGGTGAAGACTTGAGTGCAAATTCGCGATATTTTCACAGTTTGGTTGAATGCCAATAGCAATCAGTCAAATAATGCTCTGCTGCTGATGGAAAAATTTGTTGAAGATATGTTCGGAAAATCAATTACGATTACCATTATATTCGAAATAGAGGGGTTAATGGAGTTTCGACAGTACACTGTGATTTTTTTTCGTACAGAACCAAAAGTTGACAACCTTACTACTTCACTTGTATGGGAGGCGCCCTCTGGTGGTGAATTTTTTAAATTGAATTAATTTTGTATTTTTGGCATTCAGGAATGTTGACGATTGTTGAATAAATCATTCAAATCGGCTCAGTACTTTGCCAGATACGATGTTTCTTCGTTTACTTTACTACATTTACATGTGTGGAGCCAGTTCCATTGAAAATGACTAGTTTTGTATGGCAGCCACCTTAAGAGTTGGATGTAGCGGTTATATGTGTATAGAAAAAATATTCGGAAAGAAAAATAAATGGGGGTCAGTCTTACATATGGTACGTCTGGGACCAACCTGAGAGCAGCGGGAGCCCACTTTTTAAAAACGATGATTTTGTATGGGAGCCTCATTAAAGGTTGGAGATAGGGGGTAGGTATGTATGTTCGAAAGAAATATTCAGGAGGAAAAAATTACTGGGGGTCAGTCTAAGATTTTAACCCTCTAAGAGCAACTTCTGAGCAGCTGTGGAGAAATTTATCGAGATTTTAATTTCAATCACTTTTGAAAAAAGCGCATTTTATCTATATACACATTTATAAATAAATTTAAATTAAAATACAACTATTTTGAATGCAGCTTTTATGAACTAGGATAATTTTCATTGTTAATATGAGGTTTTTTCAAATCCGTTTGTATGGGAGGTGGTCGAAGTTTTAGTCCGATTTCATTGAAATTTTGCACAGTAAGTTCTTTACTCATACAATAACTGTATACCAAATTTCATTTATATACGACCACTCCTTCTATTTTTGTCACTCCGCAATATGAACTCGCAACACTGTGCGTCGGCGGTGTTTGCTTGAGTGCCCGACGTACGCACAGCGTGCGCTGCGCAGCTCCCCAGCGGCTCGGCTGTTAACTCTGCAGCAACAACAGCACGTTGTCAACTGCGACAGCTGGTTGGCGGCGAAACGCACTTCGGTTGTGAAAGTGTTTCTGTGCACCGCCACAGCTGCAAGAATGTCGCGTCGAAGAGCAGCCGCTCAGGTGCGCTACGTAGCAGACACCACGAAAAACGCTAAACAATGAAAATTTCCGTTTCACTGCCGAAACGGAACCCCCAACACAAGTCGCAGTGCTCAGTGACACGCCCATTCTTTGTGCATTTAAAAATACCAAATTTGGATGTGATTGAAGATAAATGCGATTGAATACAAACAAACACGGTTGGATTTGATCTGATTTTAATTGCGACTTTTTATATAGCAAAAATTTTTGCGACACATTGATTCAGATTGAGATTGATGCGTATTGAACGGTTTATGGCAATCGGCAACTGACTTGGAGTGAATTAAATATAGCTGAGAATTAAATATAGACTCTTGCAAACTTTTGGAAATTCTTAAATTTAGTCTGTGTAAAAAATACACGGAAATGATCGTTTTTTTTAAATAAATTCCAATTGTGGCGCCATTGTCATTTGATGTGCTAACATCAGCTGGTTTGTATAAATCACACTTGCCTCAGAATTTAATGCGCCATCGCACAAGTCGATCTAGGAGAAGTGTTCATGCTTAGTGCGTAAGACTTCGCTGTATGCAGAGAGCTTCAGGTTCAAGTTTTTGACGCAAAGCACTTTTCAAAGAAGGGTTCTCACAAGACTCATCAAAGAAAATCTCTGGCACCGGCTGCCTGAAAGAGCAGTTAACCCTCTACTGCCCCAATTTTTTTAAGTCGACAAATTTTTCACCATGTAGTTTTAGAATCTTATAAGAAAGGACAATTGTTAAAATAAAAAAATTTGGTTCTGTGTGGGCGTAAAACCTATATAAATTTACGTGCCTTAATGCTGTACTGGGCACATAAGCTAAAAAATTTAACTGATGAAAAGTTTCACGTTTTATTGATTACACTACTCGATACGAAAAATGCACCTAAAAATAAAAGTGTTTTCTAGACTAACTTTGGGCCGAGTTTAACTTTGAAACTGAAAATCAAAAATTTTTTAAGAATCGTTTTCGAAAAATCTTCGAAAAACAGTTTTTCCCTATTGTTTCAGTTATGAGCACATATCTCGTAAACGAATCATCCGACTAACACAAGCTGTCCGGCGGTCAAAAGATTATACCTTATCCTTTCCAGCAATATATAGATTGTCCAAATCAGATGAGATTTGGGGAAGTTACTGACGGTGAAAGTTGTAAAAAAGTGAATTTTTCGACCATTTTCAAAATCGTAAATTTTTTAATAATTTTTTTATGGATAAAATAAATTATCTGCTCTAGTTTTAAAATGTATGATGAATTATATATTGTTTGAGCAAATATTAAGCCTAACATGAATAGAATCGAAAGAAAAATGACAAAGTTATGATGCACTGAGTAGAAACACCAACTTTACATTTATTACACCGTGCGACAAAAAAAAACATTTTTGCCGAGACCCATCCAAATGTTGATATAGACGTGAAACTATAGGTCATTTATGGTAACCTGGCATAGTCAGTTTTTCATTTTCTGACCCAAAGTCCTTTTTAAAGGACTTTAAAATTTTAAGGACATACATATTTCAAATAGTTGTTTAAATATTTGCCGTTGTGCAATGATGAAGATATGGATATCAAATGAAAGAGGAAAAATCTCTCCTTTTAACTAAATTTCATATTTTGAACGTTGAATCTAACATAGCTAACACTTCATTAACGGTTTCTTCATCAGTTTCTTAATCAGTTTATTCGAAAACATAGGAATCCAAGTTTTCTAAAACTTCCTGTACTTCTTTGTCCCATAAAACCGAAAATTTTGTTTTTAAATGCCGATTGATATCTATAAAACGGAAACCACATACAAGTGTACGTTAGTGACTAAATGCATTAAATCTTTTCGCTTAGGTGCCTGATGCAGCCTAAAGGCAGTCTGCTTTCCCAAGCCGAAAAAGTAACTGTAAATCCTCTTTTTTCCCTATAAAACACTTGAACTCATTAAATTACATTACAAGGTACTCACTCATAATTTTCTTGTTTTAATCTTTTAACGAAAAGTATTTTTAATAATTTTTTCTTTTCTTTACTTTTCAAGAAATAGTTATTTCTACTAATTTCCACGAAGTTCAAATTTCAACTGATAATAATGGGGAAACATGTGATGCTTACAGCCGTGCAACATTAAAGAAATTACAACTTAATTTATCTATAACATGCCCTAAAAATTTCATTTAAATAAATTAAAATTTATGTGGCCTTTTCTAGGTTTTGGTGGACCGCACCTTAAGGCCGTATGGGGCAGTAAAGGGTTAAGTATAAGAAAACAATGTGTTCACAGTGGCTGTTGCGGCTGTAGCAGAATCCTGCGCCACCGAGTTACCTGTTCATGTCGTATTTCATCGCACATCAAAGCCTTAAATTAGCATATTTTAAAGCAGCCACACATCGACAACATATACATACATAGCATACATACATATGCATATCGATTTCTTCGCAGCATTTTGCGTTGCGCAAGCATTCGCTGTCGCGCAGCTCGCTAATTAACCTTGCCATGGCCGGGTAATGGTTCGACACCAAGCGATGGCATTTTGCTAATAATTAAATTTATGTTAAATAATTTTGCAGCGCCGTCACTGACGCGTAATTAGGCGAATTCAATTAAAACTCAATTTTGCATGCAACACCCCCACCACCTTCTGCGACGGCCACACAATAACGAAGTAAATTCAAAATATCCAATTAATTTGACTTTTGCTGCTGTGGCTGCTGCTGCTGCTCTACGTACAACGCACATTGCTTCCAGCGGCACTCGACGCCGATTGGCACTTTAGCCTGCATTTGCATTAGTATTTCCATAATGCCGGCCGCCTGAAGCTTCGCATAAAACGAGATACCGCATACCTTTCGACCGCATCGCGACGGGCCGCGGCTGCAGCCAGCACTTTCATACGCGAGCGCGTGGATCAGGTGATTTTTACGGCGATTGTGTGGGCTGTGTTCTCGCCATAATTGTCCGTGCAGTAAAATATGCATAGCAAAAAAAAGTGGAAATAAATGAATGAAAATTCATTAGCATGCCCTCTGCTAATGCTTGAGCACGATGGCGCTGACGGCGAGTGACAGTGATGGCGGTGCAGCACTGCACATACACATACACACGCACGCGCATAAACCGACTCGTCAAAATCGGTCACGTTGAACTGGTGGAACACTTAAAAGCGATAACATTTTATCGATTTCAGTTTGCGTGAATTTTCATTCGTGTGTGTGTTCTGTCTGCGTTTGGCTTTTCTTTATTTGTTTTCCGCGAGCCGTGTGCCCATGCCGCACGCCATGGCTTTTACTAATGGCGGCGCTGATCTTTGACCTACTCGCCCGGACTAGGCGCACGAACGCCGTTTCTGAGAATTTTAGTCGTTTGTGATTTTGTTGTTTCGTTCGCAGTGTGGAGTGCATTTGGCAATTGCTGACTTCACTTCACTTGCGGCTTTGTTTTGGTATTGCAGTTGTGTGTGCAGGAACAAAGCACGAATAAAAGCAAGCAACAATCTGTAGATTTTTTTAAATAGAAAATCTGTATTTAGCTCATAAGTTCGCAGGAAAGCATTTCAAAGTTGCACAATTTTCCAGAATTTGTGGAAATACAAATAAGTGGCAAGTGGAAGTGTTAAGAGGATTGGTGACATAGCGACTGACCTCAGTTCGATTAATTTGTGCTGTGGGTACAAAGTTTGTACATATTTTTTAAATATTGTTGGTAAATTTATTATTTCACGGATGAGTGTATTCTATTTTGTTTATTTTAAGTAATACTAATTTACAAATGGATATGTAAATGTTCAAAAACATTTAGTTTGCACTTGAAAACATCCGGTAGTTGATTTCCATGAAACAGTAAACAATTAACGTAAATTCGTTTCCATAAAATGTTATTAATTTTTTTGTAATTATTCTGCGTAACAAATCAAACAAACACAGTCGACCAACATTTCATGTGAATATCTATTATACCGTCGACAATGGATTTGGCCAAATAAACTTTCCAGAGAAACTTAAGGGGGCCAATGCGTGTAAACGGTATATTTTTGCAATCGCGCATACGCAGAAAAAAATTAATGCAATGTACAATTTTTTTGTTCACTCTTTTATTAAAAGGTAGCAGTGCAAGATAAACATTTTTTTTTGCGTGCTCAAATTGGCGGCGGTGGTGGGGTCCAACGTTGGGCCCAAATTCTAGTAGAAGTTGTGCCGGCGCCCCAAAAATCATCTGAAAAATATTGCTATTAGTTATTATGAGAAAATATATGTACCTTCTAAAGTAACTAACAAAAAAAATATTTTCTCGAAAATAAAAAAATACGCTCCAACCGAAAAAAATTACCTTTTTTTCTTAATTTCCCGAAAATGGCGCCGCGGATTTTGCCAAAAACAACGAAATTTTTAGTTAGTTTAGAAGTTCTATGTTTCAAAAAGTGGCTGCCGAAATTTTAGATCAGTGGGATTAAAACTTGCCGAGATATTCTACTTCCATAATCGAAAACCAGTGTTTCGAAATAATTCGGTTTAAACTTTGCGTTACCAATATCATGCGGAACGAATTGACCATCAATAAAGCGCTGCTGCAGGGGAACGGGTCATCAGAATTAAAAACAACTTGAGGGGATATTCTTAAGACCCCATGGAGTCTATTTCACAAAAAAATTTTTTTTAAAAATTGTTAATTTACACGTATTGACCCCCTTAAAAACAGTATTTTAACAACTAAAACGAATATTTCTGACGTGAGGAAGCACAATTCACTAAATAAGGAAACTTTTAAAGTAGAAAATAGGAGCTAAGTACGTTGAGGAGAAATACTTGAAAGAAGAAATAAGCGGTGGTAGACACATTTCATACAAATCACTAAATTCGGACTAAGCTTGAAGTTTTTAAAAGTTGAAGTTAGGGATCAAGTATTTAAAAGAAATCATTAATTTTATATTGCCCTTATTTTGTAATCTTAAGAATTAAAGATCGGGAATAAGTAAACTGGTGAAAATGTTGAAACAAAAATAAATAAATGGTAGTCAATCGCACATTTGACCCCAATAGAGGCCACCTAGAATCGGTTTGATATGGGATATAACTATATTCGTGAGCAGTATTTGAATGAGGGGGAACATTTTCACGTTCTGAGAGCAACTTCTGAGCAGCTGTAAGGAATTTGTTGGTCATCATCGTACCTACTCCTTTGAACATTGAACCCGATCTGAAATTTATTTGTTACCCCCAATTTTTTGCTGCTAAAATACGCAATAAGCAGCATAAACAATTCTCGAGGGAAAACGAAATTAAAGATATTGCTTGAAATAAGTAGCTATGTAAAAACAACAATGGAAGAAAATAAATAGAAAAAAATTACACTCACGTTTCAGTAAAAAAGTCATGGTTTATGCTTTTCCATTATATAAAATTGATAGCATTGAAGGAGAAGTAAAAACTTTATTGCGCATGTGGTGACGCTGCGGAATTTCAAATTCATTTTTTTATTGGAAATTATTATGGCTGAACTTTCACCTTTTTGGTGCTTCAGAATTTGGTCACGTGCAAGCGATGGTGCGAAAAACTTAAAATATCACAGCATTAAAAAAGTATTTGTAAAAGTTAAGGGATGAAAAATGTCTTCGAGCAGCGAAAGATTAAAGTTGAGAAACGCACGTTCCCGATTTTTGTTTATAAAATTGTGTAATTTTTATAAAACAATTTAATTAGTTACAACGGTTAGGCAGAAAATGCTTCAGCAAAACTTGAGACACGAGCAATTAGCAACCTGATAAACAAATAGGAAACGACTATCCAAAAATTTCGCCAGCTATGCGCGGTGAGTAGCGCCGCCCTATTGACCCAGTTTGAAAGCGATTCGACGAGCCGCGGCAAGTTTGGAGCTGCAAGAAAACGCACTCGAGCGACTCGAGTAAAATGAATAAGCTGAGCAGCTGCAAGTGTGGCGGCCGCCAAAAAAATTAAAAAGCGTTGCACGGAAACCCGCAGCTGGCAATTGCGCACGACTTGGATTTCATTAAAATTCATTGCCGCGTTCACTTATTGCGCGCACAATTGGCGAAAGTCGCGCATTTTTATCGTTTCAACTTTGTTGCTGGACGTCGTAGACGGCATGCAAATGACGTTTACGTAAGGCAGTCGGCGATGACGCCGATGCAAACGGTAATGCTGGAACCTAAGCAATGGTTGCAGTGCCGCGAAGGCAGCGGCAAATCAGCAGCCAAATGCAAACAAGACAATAAATTCACGGAACGCCAAAAATGGCGGCAATTTGCGAATTAAATAAATGAATTAATTCGTCTGCGGGTGATACGGGCACAAAGTTGTTGCCATTGTTGTTAGTGTTATTGTAATTGTTATGGCGTGCGTTTGTTAGTGGCAAATGTCGACGACGGCATGAAAAGATAAACGCGATGTAATCGCGTTCAACGCACTGCAAACATACAAAAGAACAACGACAACAAAATCGTTCAACAGAAAAAAAATTAAAAAAAGCAGAGCAAAAATTGCTGCAAAAAATGAGTGGAATATGTAAACCTAATTTTAGGCGCGTCACATGTAACGCGCCACTAATGACAAAACGCGCTGCGATTAGAAATTGCGCTGAGCTTTTTGTGCATTTACAGCGCGCGACGTAGGGGGATCAGGGCAGCGCAGCACCGGAAGCGGATACAAGCGAGCCATGGCATGAATTTTGCCATGCGTAGCATATGTGTGTGTGTTTGTGTGTTTGAGTTCGGTGTGTCGGTGTGTTACATTCGTGCTGACAGCATTTCAATTGTGCACGCCGCATTTTTTTTTTATTAATTGCTTTCTCTTCACTCACTGCTGCTCTTCAATTTGTTGGCGCCCCTGTCAGAGCCGCAGCTCGGGGTTATTTGTGTTTTGTTTGTGCATTTTGCCGCTTTGGTGCTATTGTTAGTGAAGCTGTTGTTGTTCTTGTTGCATGTGCCGCAGACTAGTCAGTCGGTATTTTATTTTTGATGCTGCAAAAAATATTCGCGTTAATTGAGCAAAGTCGGCGCTTCAGGGCTACGTTTTTTTTGTTCGTTTTCATATTCTATGTAGTGGTGTATTCTCTCCCATTTTGTTATTTTTAGCTAGTTGGATTTCAATTGTTTGTTTTTTTTTTTAGATATATTCAGTTTGCTTATTCGCTGTTTGCGGTTTTGCAAAGCGAAAATTCCCAAGCAAGTTTCTCCGGTTTTAATCAAAACTCTTTTAATGATTTTTTGAACGCGTTGAAGCGTTGTTAATCATTCAACCATTTTCCCAATTCACGAGAGATTGCAGTATTTTTTGACATAAAACAGTGTAAAATCCTGTTTTGAATCAGTTTAAGGTGCTAACAGCTATTTAATTGGTCATATCTGGTAAAAGCCGCACACACGACATGTTGCGCTCAGTTTTATTTTTTTAAAGAAAGAATAAGATTAAATTCCATAAAACATTGTTCTTTTTAGATAAATCGTGAGTTGTTACTGCGTTTTATTCAGCTTTACTAAAAATAAGCTTCCATGGCTTGAGGTAAAATATTTGCCATTTGAAGAAAAACCAAAACATAAAAAAAAAGAAAAACTAAAGTATTTTTCATACTTTATTGGAAATTTATACCTACTGTTTCTGAATTACTGCTTCGATCGTTTACCGATCATTGTTTGACTTTGGTCCTTCTTGATCTGCAGGACAACATCATTGGCACTGCTGCTTTCAGCTATTTAATGAAAAGTGTTTCTCGACAAAAGAATTCTGCATTTGGTACACAGCATGGTCGAATCACAGTGGAGGCTGATAAGGGGTGTCCCCAAGGGGGTGTCCTTTCGCCTTTACTGTGGTGCTTCGTTGTAGATAATCTGTTATGTGAGGTGCAGAGATTTGACGTTCACATCCAAGCATATGCAGGCGATGTGGGAAGAAATCTGGAAGAAATCTGCTGTAAAATGCGGAAGCTTCTGGACGAGATCGATATGTGGTGCCATCTGCAGGAACTCTCTGTGAGTCCGAGTAAGACCAAGTTGGTGCTATTTACTCGTAGACGAACTCAGGAGGGTCTTCGATTAACTGTACTGAGGGGAGTCACCCTGCATATTTAATATTTTACTCAATACAAGCTTTTTATGAACATTTTTTCCGAAAAACGTGGAAAAGGGCAGTAAGGAAAGGGGAAGGGGGGTTCATGTGTACACAAAAATATTCACACTTTCAATGCAAACAACTTTGTCTTAGACATCAAAGCTCTAGCTCTTCAAGTTTTTATACTTTCCGTGTAAAAGCCTATAGGGACCCTTTAACCTTTATGTGCAAATTACAAAAAACTCAGACTTGCTGGAGTATTACTTTGTTCGGCAAAAATGATCAGTATGACGTCCTCTTTCAGAAATATACAGTCGTTACTCTGTTGCAGAAATGCTGTTGTACAGTGTAATTATTTTAGGTCTCTGGTTCCAGGGAATTGCGACTCATGATCGGAGCGATCACAGGACACAACGCATGTGGCCAACATGCGGATCATCAGGAGACGCATATTGGGCAGCGATGTTTTGAGTATGAGCAAAGCTACCTCTACCTCTCGCCAACCTCCTCAGGTTTCTCAAAGAAACCATGAAGTTCGGGGGGAGTGAACACCCTTAATCCCCTCCACAATTCTTTTCCCCTACCCTTCCCTTTTTCCTACCCTTCCCTATGGGCACAGTACAATGGTCCAAATGGACTGAGTGCTATGGAAGGCTTGTAGCCTTCCTGCCCACCCTCATATCATCATCATCATCATCATCATCATCATCATGGTCGAATCCTCCACATACCTACACGCACACAGACACACACACAAAAACGGATGTGTGAGTCAGCGGCGCCAATTATCACAGCCGAATAGTCCGCATGTTTCTAGCTAATTAAGTTTGTGCCGCTGGCAGAAAAGGGCTTCTGAAACTTTGCTCAATCTCATTAACGAATTTCAGTTGGACGGGCTGACTGCACACAGATTTTAAGCGAACGAAAAGTAGCAAAATGCCGCTATGGAAAGTTTGTTGATGTTAATACAGCGAACCCACACACAAACTAAGGCAAACAGTAGACTATATGTAGTAATGCTTGCATTTACGAGTATATGGATATAACAAGATGAAAAATAGTTCACTTTATTAATGATGTTGTGTCGGTTTGTCTTTTCGGTGATATACGAGCGCTGGGCGCAGGCGGAAGTGCAGAACGTGCCTGTGTGTGAGTCTTCATGTGGTGTTGAAAGTTAATTTATTATTGTGTGCTGCAATGAACTCAACACGAACGCCAATATTAACAACAACAAACAACAACAGAGCAACGGCAGTAACCTTAGCACGAAGCGAGCATCGTCGCTGCCGCTGCCATATGCAGCGCGTCTACTCACACTCGAGTATGCTCCTATACGTACGTATTGTCCTTCGAAGGATACGTGCGAGCATGGTGAATCAGCATTGCTGATAAATGTGCATGTAAACGTTAACCATTTGCTAAACGGGTCAAGTCCATCTACGCTTCGAGGTATGCACAGCTTTGTTTGTGCGAGCTTATATTGCCCGAAGTTTATGTCTGTTAACGATGTAATTCAATTTGTCTGTGTGTGTGTGCATGTGTCTTATTCATAAATGTGTCCGTCTACCGCGCCTGGACCGCACTGGCCTCTTGGCCGTTCGGTCCTTTGGATCGAGTCGAAACGTTCAAATTGATGTTTAATTGGTTGGCTTCAAGTGTTGCAGTCATCCCCTCGACCGGGCCCGCTCGTTTAATCAGATTCGTTTAGCAGCATCTTTGACATCGGACTGTCCAATTTTCGCCACACAAAGACAAACAAAAGCAGCAAATGACATTTATTCATTTGTACTTCGGTAGTCTGGGTCGCTTATTTGGCATTTACAAAGACAGGTGAGCAGTTGTTGGTGTAGTCGTCTGCGGGCAGTGTGGGTTGTAATTGATGGCTAAATTTGCTTTCCGCATCGAAAGTAGATTTCAGTCAAAGTGTTTGCGGAATGTCGGCAAAAGTTTAATTTAATGCAAACCAACAAAAACTTTGGTTGACTTTTGAAATTAGCTTGAAATTAATTATTAATGTACAGAGTGTCAGGATTTGAAAATTTTGGAAAGGAAACTAAGCTAATTAGTTAGTGCGTTGGATCCAGTGGCACACACAAGATGTCATTTTGGGGGTAGGGGGTTTGCGTACAACTTTTGGGCCCAATACCATTTAAAATCTTATTTTCTACCAGTAATTTTATATTTGGGGGTTTGAACCACAAAACCCCCCTGTCTGCGCCACTGGTTGGATCAGTAGCGAGATGGGCGATTAGTTGAGCCCCGTCGCCAAAAGTCGAAAGCGCTGCTTGAATTGAACGGGATTATAAGTGTCAGGAAAAGTAGGACCATTCTATATTCCATATAGCCTAATGAATCCTAATTGAGTTTGTTAAGTTGGTTTTTCACATTACATACCTCAGAGTAAATAACCGACGACGAACAAAGTAAACGGCATTTTGCTTCACATCTTTCGTACTTTTTAACCGCTTTAAACACCGTTTATAAAATATATATCTGCGATTCAACATAGAGATGGAGAGAAAGTTATATGCTTAAAAGGATAAGAAGAAAAAGGATAAAAACTGTGAATGAACCGAGCGAGCAATATTCAAAAGACAGGATAGGAGCAGACACTGAGATGGACTGCAAATACAACGCTTACCGCCGTTTCTTTCACGCTTTCAATGTCTCTGGAAATAATGAATACAAAAATCTAGAAAGCTACAAATATTGAAACTCCTTCATTCATACAGTTTTTGTGATACGAGTACACAGCCGAATACATATCCCAACAAAACACCGCTAAGCGATTACGTCTAACTCGGTAAATTGGGACACTCCGACCAGCGCACGCCGCGGGCACTTCCCACTCGAGGGACGCACACAGGCACGTGAGCGTGAGCGTGAGCGGAAATTGATGGCTGCCACAAAACCAGAACGTGTCAGATAATGTGCCCGCCTTGCTGGGCCGCCGGCGGGTCGTTACCAATTTTGATGGTTTTTAACAAGAAAAGTAAATTTGCCACAAATGCAAAAAATGTTGCCAAACTTTTTTATAGCATTAACAAAAACCAAATCAAAGCAATACCGATTTACAGAGAAGGGAAACTTTTGTTTTTGAAAAGCGCAGAAATAAAAACAATGGCTGTTGACTTTGTGTCGCGAGTTGTTGTACTACGCCCTGTGCAGTCACATAATTATGTGCGACGAAAAGTTGTTAATTTGTATTTGTATTCTTTATGTCATGAATGTTGTTGGGTTTTTTAATTCGTACGAGTATGAATATTTGATATTTAAGTGAAATATTAAAAGGAAAAAATTGCATGCACGGCACACAAATGATTTTAGCGCTTCGGCTGGCGCACTGACAGCCGGATATTGAAAATTTTGTCGTGCGCTTTGAGACACGCAGTGTGGCTGTCGGCCGCTGCATGGCAGTGGCAGCAGTCCAAGCCTTCGTTTTAGCCTAAGCGACAGCATTAATTGATTTTTTCAGGCGGCACCCTGCGCATTCCGGCCACACTGAATAGGCGAACAGCTATTCGGTCACATCGACCGATAATGCAGCAAAGCAGCGATAGATAGCGGTCGCATGGCTGCACGCCGTTGACATTTAAAGGCAACTTGCACACAGGCCAAATGACATGGCACACGCTGCAGCCGACTGCTGTCAGCAATGCCGCTGAGGTGCTGTCAGCGTATTGACAGCTGCATAGCTCTGCGCTTGCAGTGCTCCTGCTGTTCCTTCTGCTCCCCTGCTCCTCGACTTCTGATGCCGCATTCTCACGCTTTTGTTGCAGCAAAGTGCAATACGCTTTGCATCGGCATTTTGCGCAGTCATTTTGCCTGACGCTGTCACTGCTGCTGTTGTTATTGGTGCCCTGTTGCCATTAGAAGTCAACGTTCCATCGCCGCAAAGCGAGTTTTATTATGCACAGCCGACAGCAGCCATCAAGCTGTCGATACGTTAGGTGTTTCACATGCATTGCAATTTATTTATTGTTGTAGTAAGTTGAGGTCTCTTTATCGATGTTCCCATGCCGCATCATAAGCGTAAGTAACTAAGTACTTATCGCTCAAAACTGTCACTGATAGATGGAAACACAAAAAATGCTTATCATAAAAATCTTGAAACTTTTTGTAGAGGCATAAAATTATTGCCAAAAATATTTATGGCTGTAATTTTGGCATTTCTCTAATTTAAGTATAGTAGTATTTAAAGTATTTTTGATTAATACAAAATGTCACTACAACGCACAGTGTCGCGAGTTCATATAGCGGAGGGACAAAAAACGAAAGAGTGGTCGTCCATAAATGAGTAAAAAAATTACTGTGCAAAATTTCAATGAAATCGGACCAATACTTCGACCACCTCCCATACAAAAGGATTTGAAAAAACTTCATATTAACAATGAAAATTATCTTAAGGGGTCATTCTCATGTGAAATTTTTTAAAAATTAATTTTTTTTTTAACATATTTGGAATGTATCATCCTTGAGGAAGGTGCTTATTGGAAAATTTCAAGTATTTCGGCTTCTACAGACATTTATATAACGAGCGGTCAAGGTTTCTAGCAAGGATTCAATCAGTTAGTCAAAACTTTAAACGTGTTTTTCTCGGAACGCCTTTTTTTGAAATGGCGGGATGATTTAAAAAAAACCATTCATCCGATCTCTCTGCGATTTTGTCACGTCATTCTACATACTGTTAGCTATCGCCCCTAGTAAATTCACTCTGATATGTTAAAAATTTCATTTTTTTTTTCATTGATAAAATCTTCAAAAACAACAATTTTTACTGCTCTATCTTCCAATGCCTGCCATTTTGTGAGATTCTTATGAAAAAATTCAAATTTACTACGGGCGAGAGGTACGTTCATACTGCTTAAGAATTTCTTTGAAATTTATGTTTCAGATAATCCTGTGACTCAAAACAATCCCCGCCAGCTGACCATGACGCGGCAGAAGCCGTGTCTTTAATCGAAAAAAAGTGTTTGAAAAAATTAAAAAAATTTTTTTATTTTTTTTTATTTTTGTACCATAACAATGAATAAATTAAAGTGGAATATCTTTTTTTGATAATTCCTCGTACTCACAAAGGAAATAATTTCTGAAAAATTTCCATTTTTCCTGTCCGCGCATGAGAATGACCCCTTAATTCATAAAAGCTACATTCATAATAATTGTATATTATTTTAATATAAATTTATTTATAAATGTGTATATAGATAACATGCGCTTTTTTCAAAAGTGATTGAAAATAAAATCTCGATAAATTGCTCCACAGCTGCTCAGAAGTTACTGTTAGAGGTTTAAAATCTTGGACTGACCCCCACTAATTTTTCCTCCTGACTATTTCTTTCGAACATACCTACCCCCTATCTCCAACCTTTAATGAGGCTCCCATACAAAATCATCGTTTTTATAAAGTGGGCTCCCATTGCTCTCAGGTTGGTCCCTGGCGTACCATATGAAAGACTGACCCCCATTTATTTTCCCTTCCAAATGTTTCTCCCAAACATATCTACTCGCTATCTCCAACTCTTAAGGTGACTACCATACAAAACTTGTAATTTTCAATGGAACGGGCTTGACACTTGTAAATGTAGTAAAGTAAGAAACATCGTATCTGGGAAACTACTGAACCGATTTGAATGAATATTAAACAATCGTCAACATTTCTGAGTGCAAAGAATACAAAATTAATTAAATTGAAAAAATTCATCACCAGAGGGCGCCTCCCATACAAGTGAAGTAGTTAGGTTGTCAACTTTTGGGTTTATACGAAAAAAAAAATCAAAGTGTAGTGCCAAAACTCCATTAACCCCTCTATTTCGAATATAATAGTAATCTTGATAGTAATCATAATTGAGTTTTCGAAGCTATCTTCAACAAATTTTTCCATCAGCAGCAGAGTATTATTTGACCGATTGCTATTGGCATTCAACCAAACGGTGAAAATATCACGAATTTGCACTCAAGTCTTCACCGAAAAATGCCAATAACTTGCATTCGCGCAAATATGCGCAGCTGAAAATTGTACAGCATAATGTACATACTTGCCAAAACAAAATATCGAAAAATTTCGAAAGTGATAAAAAGTGTTTTTTTTAAAAATCACCTTTAAAGTTTTAACTCAGTTTTTATTCACTTGTTTTCTTTGTTTCATTTTTTTCATAACGGTAGTGCTTAGAGGTGAGAAGAATCAGCGGAATTTTGGTCTTGGCGGACCTAAATTGTATTAAACTTAAGACAACAGTAAGTTTTAGGGACCTGCTCATAATTGATTTTGAAATATTGAACCTCAAAGTGAAAGCAATTTTTTTTTCAACGCTGTGGGAGTGTGTTTTTAGAGCTCATAACTTCTATATTATCCAATATTTTTTCCTAAAACTTTGGATTTCTCTTAACTGAAATATTTCCAACAAAACCTCATACTCAGACTTTTGCGGTTATAACATTGCATTTTGGTATTTTTGTCACTACTCGCAACACTGTGCAACGTTGGCCCACATATTTATTTGGAAAAATCATTTTAAAAGGTTTACTTGTTGATTGTCATAATCCCTATATTGAATTTATATGAGAAATAATACTCGATGTTTAATTGCTCTATCTATTAAAAGAAAATAGAAAACAATAAAAGCTCCAACCCAGCAAACCAACCATTGCAAAATGCTAAATTTTAGTCATCACCCAGTGAAAATCACCATAATTGCTGGCAAATTTATGCAAATGCACTTGAAAAGCTACAAAAAAGACCTTTAGCTACAAACGGCAAAGGACATGGCAGGATAATATGTTGCACATAAACTGCAAAACACACTCACACACACACACACACCCTTACACCCGCACACACGCCGCATGCATGCGATGAAGCGCCCATCTGCATGTCGAGCGGATGTGCCGATAATGACACTCATTATGGCATTTCCACCCGCCCCCCGATTTATTGATGAGATGGCGACGATAATTTCGAGCAGCCTCAGCACCAACAGCATCGATACGATACCATCATTACAGACACAACGAACATACATGCAGCGACCGCAGCGGCATTGGCATTGCACATTGGCCGGGCGCAGTCATTAGCCGCCAGCAAGGCGCGCGAACACCAGCAAAAGAGGAGCGATTGCTCGTGAATGTTTAATGTGTGATGAAATTAATTCCCATGGAGAACCTAATAAAAGAAAACACATGAAAATTAAATTTTATTTGATTATTATTATTATTGCCGGGGAAAGTGCAATAAGTATTTTAAGAATTGGTGTTAGTACCTACTCGGAAAATGCAATATTGGACTATGAGAGAGCTGCTAAGCTGGTTTGGAAGGCTCAAAAACGAAAGAAATTGCAAAAATATATCAACAAGTAACAAGTCTTGGCTCTTGCACTGCCGATTACGCTGCTTCACTGCCCGGATAGAGTTGCCAGCTATTTTAATTCTCATGCACATCGATTTGGCATTTATTTGTTTGTTGAAGTGTATTCGCGCATGTGCTTGTAGTTTCCGCATTTCATAGCTTATGTAAATTTTCGAAAAACATGTTGTGCTCGTCTCCGCCACAGCCAACGCGTGTGCAAATCTGAAGGAAATAAGTGAAATATTTTCACTGCATTGCACATACTCAAAGCGACTTCAAACTGGATTAGCCGCATCGGCACCGCCGCAATTAATGAATACTGACAGAAGTTATGCTCATAGCGATTAAAATGGTAATTTGTTTCTTTGGAAAAAATAGTTTTGAACTCGTTTTGTTTGTATGTGGCAAAGTTTTGCGAAGCGGAACGAGACTAATAAAAGCCATAATGATGCGCCATAAAAGTTTGGGTGCGTGTGTGCGGCAGCAAAAGACAGAAGAGGTAAGGGACAAGAAGGAACATTACTACAGATAATTGAATAGAAATTCGAGATTATTAAAGGAGATAAACTTGGTAATGGCATTTATTGGGAAACAAATAGTTTTTGGTGGCTTTTGGTTTGTGTGGTTTTACTAGAAAACAGTTAAGGAAAATATTAAGAAATTGTTTAAATATTAATTGGTTTAAAGCATTGGCCCTAAAATTAGATAGAAAACTGTTAAGCGGTCAAAGCGGAGTGTGTTTTGAATAAAACAAAAAATATTTTAATTTGTCGAAATTCAGTCTCTAGATTACATAGTCTATAAATAATTGAACCTACTAGTTCATAGCTAAGCAACGCTAAGCTTCAAACATTCATTCACTTGCTTGTGGTTTTTCACGTAAGTGTAATTGAAAGAATTCGAATTCTTATGTATAAGAATTCATGCTCTTGGAAATTTGCCTCCTGAGCTGACCACAGCTTAAGCACAAATTTTATTCGTTCATCTGATCTTAGAAGTGGTTCAAATATTTTCTGAGCTCTCATGTGCACATACACATGTATATACATCTACACTTAAATATATATATGTCCATAATGTTCGTATATGTGTCAGCTAGCAATAAAATTTATATGCCAACATTAGCAGTCAAAGTTTTTTGAACATTGATTAAAATTCCGTAATTCCAACTGGAATTTATGACGTTCACAAACCAATTCATTTATTGCAAAAACCAATACAAACACCAACAAAAAAAACAGAACTGCTCAAACCGCAAGTTGCACTCAGAATGAAATGTCCTTCGGCTAAGCAAGCGCGGCAGCACGACACAAGGCGACCAAAATGGCGCATGTCGTGCTACAAACAGCAATAAAAACGTAAGTGGATTATGTAAGCCACACACACACACACACACACACATACGCTCACACTCTGGACGTGTAATTTGTTTTGAAATCATCGAACGACAATTACAATGAGCGCAACAAATGCGACATTGGTCGCGCTCTTCCCCGCCGCCACGCTGCCATTGTTTTGCATCAATAAAACTGCCAACTGACATGTAATGTACATGGACAGGAGACGACATGACCGTGGACCGCCATGGACCATGGTCCGTGCAGCTGGCTGGCAATCGCAACAACAATGACTTGTAAAAACCTCAGATGTCAGGGCGCGATCAAACGAAAAACGAACAAACAAAAACAGCGCTAATGGCGACCGACACATGTAGACAACAACAAGTATTAGTTGTTGGTTGTTGCAGCACTAATACTGCAGCGAAGCATGGACACACACATAGACACACAAGCCATTAGCCACTTGCGGTGCAATACAAATGCGGTGGCCATATGTTAATTTAGTTTGTTCCCCAATCAAGTCCGCTCTACAATCAATATGCGAAAAATCAATTAGTTTTGTATAGAGTTTTGTATATGTTATTCCTTTTTAAAACCTGCCTCATGAATCCAATATTTATTAACTGTTCTAGAATGGGTTGTCTTCTGTTTAAGCCTCACAGTCTCACTAAAGATTTCAAATGGTGATAAATCCAAAAGATTTTCGATTCCATTATTTTATGTAATCCTCTAATGGAATGCTATATGACGTTCAAACTGACGACTTAAACGTGTTTAATGTGCTTAAACAAGTTAAATGAACAAAACCAGTTCGAAAACCTGTTTATTCGCATGCAATTGTTGTTGGAAATTAAACGTGTTAAACCATTTAACATGTTTTGAAACAAGTTTAACGCAGGATCGCATCCGAAAGCTTCCTATGAAAAGGCTTTTTTGTCAACTGAACACAGCACACACACTAAACACACACACCAGAAAAAACATCCCTACAAATTCAGCTGTCATTTCATCAAACCAAAACCAAACATAAATTGAAAATTTGAAAATTTTGAAATGAATAAAAATAATCGTTTTGCTCGCACTGCTTTCATTCCATTCGTCGCCTTTTTATGGCATCTGAAAACAAGGCGTCTAATATTTGGACGAAGTTGAGTATGTTGCCGTGGTTTGTGAAATATGCGCCAATATTTCGCTCGAATCATGCTCCCAGCACATCAGTACACAAAAATATTTACTTGTTGTTTGTAAACAAACAGCTGTCAAATTAAACTCCATTGAGCAGTCTGGACGGTAGTGTTCAACAAAAAGCTCTTTTCACTTAAACTAGTTTAAATGAGCCAGTCTGAACGCCATATCAGAATTATATTGCATTTATAAATTTAACATTTTAGACAGTTTTTGTACTTTTTAAACAAATGTTTTCAGTAATTTAGCTCATACAAGTATAAGCCTGAACGTCTGGGTTTGAGTTACTTTAAAAATTCTGGGAATAAGGGTTAAGAGAGCGAAAAGTATTTCCTGGTAAGAGGGCAGCTGTCAAAAGAAAAAAAAATGGTTATTGTTGTAATTTTTTGGTATTGGCTGAATAGGATTCAAAAAACGAACCTTAGACTTGCGACTCAACCAGTGCGTCACTGCGGTTTGAGCTACTGAGTGCACCAAATTTCACATCACAGCAGCTGGCCACCCTATTCGATAAAGTGAAAAGTGCAAATTAGCAGATACCAACACACTCACACACACAAATACGAATTTCGCTCAAACTAGCAATGAAGAAGATGATAGCGCACAACGGTCGGCTAAGGTTGGGGTGCGGTGATGAGGCGGCCGAATTGCTGCTGTTACTGTTGTTGTTATTGCTCTCGTTGCTGTTGCACATCCGCTGCCACAACTCAAGGCAAAAACTGAAAATTTCCAAAACTTTTTACAACCGAAACTGATAAAAAGTGCAAAGTTCAGTCGTGACGTGCGTGGAGTGTGCGGACGCGCGTGTTGACGTTGCCGGCGTTATAAATTGCTGTAACTGTGCTATACACTCACACACTCCTGTGCGCATATATCACTTTAAATTAAAATATTGCAACAACAGCAACAAAAACATAATGCGAAAAATGGCACATGCCAACGCGGGAGCGGTGAGCAGCATAAGTAATTTCAAGCATTTTCGCCGCGGCCGCCACCACGACGTATAAAACTTTAATAACCACGCACGCGCTCACACATACATATAAACATTTTTTTTATACCTATGTGAGCTGTGCGGTGCACCAGCTTTTTCTTTTCGTAAAATATTCGACTTTTTTCTATGCAAAAATTTCGATGCGTCATTGGAAACCTTGAGTGCAACTAAAAACTGCTCAACGCTCTGTGAGGTCGCTCCGTGGTCACTGCTGCATTTTGTTTTCTTTGCACGCGCAGCGGAAGTAATTTCGGTAATTAAAACGTAACAAGTACACCAGCGCATTCAATGTGCTTTAAAGACATTTTTTAAGGAGCTAAGGGGATACTTTGCTTTGAGACTACGGCGCCGTGCGGTCGCGTTTATTAAAACGCACGAATTGCGGCCATATTGCGGGCCCCAAAGGGATTTCCCCATGCGTTCAAATGTATTTGTGTATGTGTGTGTGTGTGTTGGCAGTCTTCATTGCTATAATTATTCTAATTACGCTCGAATACATTTTCCAGCCGATTACGCAAATCACATAAGATCACGTCGAACTGTGTCCTGGCGTCGGCTGCTTGGCGCATGCAAGGAATGTCAACCGCAAAACAAGCCGTCTGCAGAGCTTTGAGCGCAGCGAATGTCGGCTCCGTTTAACGAACAGGCGAGCGCAACAATGTGCCTTCTGTCGCGCATTTTGTGTACACAACGCCTCCAAGCGACTGGCCTGTGTGGGTTTATTTGCGCACCGTGATTTAGCTGATTATTTATGGGTTATTATGCGCCGTAATGACAGCTCGAAGAAAATCATATAGTTACTTAAATATAAAAGTTGCATATGGCGCGTCAGCAGACCGGAATTAGGAAAGAAACTAGAACAGGCAAGGAATCATAGTGCCTTAGAAATCAGTTAATCCTTGAGTGCACATTGTATCTTTAAAGGCGCCATCAATAGAAATTATCATACGGCGTCTTTGGGGATTAAAATAAATCGGTCTTTTGTAGATTTCAGAACACCTTAAAAGGTCATTAGAACTCTATCCGTCTTAGGTGAAAGGTACTTTGAAAATGACTATGAGTGCTAAAGGTATTATTCAAAGTATCTATCTTAATTCTAGAACCTAAACAACGCCTTCTCATGTATAGTAAAATCGCCTGAGCGTTGGTCTAAGTGAAAAACTTTCGCAGCAGGTAACCCTGCTATCGGAAGACATATTCTCTATTTCTATCAATAGCGAAATTGTATTATCCCCAGTGCGTTCCTCATTTATTTTTTTCGAAATGTCACTTTTGTTAATTTTTTCATTCGTTTCATTCGTTCCCCACAACTCCAATTGTCATTTGATAGTCCTACATCAGCGATTTGACTTTATGCTTCTGTCGTCTGCAATTATTCATCTAAAAGCCTTTTCAAAATTTATTCAAAGCCGCTGCTCTTAGTTTTCAAGGCTAAACATTTCATTGAAATCGCAACCCAATTTAAACGCTGTCGGCCCATCATTACTGCCAACCTGAACTCACCTTTTGGTTTGCTTTGTAAGCCATGAAAATGCTGTTTCATATTGCTTCAGCAAAAAATGCAGCGTAATGCTTAATTTTGAGCCACCCCCAAAAACACCCGACGGGCCCGCTACTCGAAGCCTTCAGAATGCTCCGAGCAAAAATCTTTCCAAAAATACATTTGCATGCTTGCCAGCTCTGCGACAAGTATGCCGCTTTTTTTGCGCACACATAAAAAGTAGAACCATCTCCGCTGTGCATACTTGTAGGCTGCAAAACGACCCAATAAAGCAAAGATCTCTTAAATTTCGTTTTTATGATTTGTAAACAACAGTCACAATAAAAACGCCCCAGCAACAGTACTACTGCTGCTACTAATAACAAAAACAACATCAACGATAACAGTAATAATAAATGTTTTGTATGTTTTTACGATCGCCAATCGGCAGACTCGTCCGTTTGAGTGCACTTCACGACGCAATTATCCTGAAGGCGAGAACATTCGCTAGTGCGGACGGCAGGCGAATGCTTGGTGATTTGGCTGCGCCATGCCGAGGCGTGCGACCTTAGCAGATTACGGTCGCGCGCCCACCTGTGCGCTGTAGTCGCTGTGCCTCATGCCATGTGCCAGTTTTCATGGCCAGTGAGAAGAAGAGTAACGTGCGGCAGGTAGCGAAGTTTTTCGCTTTGCCACTGGAAAATTATGCACAGTCCAGCGAACAGCCATGTGCAGGTGTTTCTAACTGGGCGAGAGGTGTTGCTGCGTTTCGAATACTAGAAGGCAGCGTCAAGAATTAAAAATTCTCTACCGTTAATATTAATGATTCATAAGAAGGGCGTTGCCATTAGTAGGGACATTGTAAGCGTTGGTAACAAGCGTTCACTCTACATTCGGTTAGTTTTATGTTATTGCTGTTCTTGCAAAATTAACAACAATTACTTTCTGTACTTTCTGCTGTAGTCACTGCTGTTGTTTTGGCAACTTGCTTTTTTCATTGCTTTTGTCTCTGCAACTACTTTATTTATTATTTCGTCGTTCAATTTTAATTTTCTTAATGTATTGTCATTTCTTCATTTTTTACACTAAATTGCCTTTTGAATTTCTTTTTTTAAATATTATTTCTGTTTTTTTGATGCTTTTTCCCCCTTCCCTTTACTGTAATTTTCTACGCTTTCCTTTTCATTAATTTGCATTCCTTTTTCTTTTTAGTTTTTTAACCCTTTCGCTATTTTGTTGCCATATGGCAACATTCTACTTTATGGAAGTCTGAACCCTCTGTGGTTTCAAGAATACATTTTTTTTGGTCATTAGAATAGTTTGAAGTTTTAGAAAAAATACGAAATTAATAAACTGAATATTTAAGTTTAAAGAAGAGAAGTATACGCGTTGTTTTAATGGTATAACTTGACATAGTAAAGGAAGAAGAAGAAGCAGAAAAATAAGATAACTTTTTCATTTGACGTTTTCTTTCAATTTAGATACTTTTTTAATTTTGGCTGAAGTAAAAGAAGAAAGATTCAAATTTTCGTTATGCGTAAAAAGTTTTATGTTTAAGTAATTATTACAACGACAACGATGTGGTTGCTCTCATAGAAAAACACTCTAAAATACAGGGTCCGAATATAAAAATTAGAAATTGTTTATGGAATGTTGCTAATATAACCACATAGAAGCCTAAAACGTAAAATTTAAAATTTTAACTTTCCCCAGTAAAAATCTGTAGCGAAAGGGTTAATTCAATTCTCTTCATTCCTTGTTTTCTCGATTTTGTGAATAATTTTCTATTCCTCGCTTTTGTTATTTTCGTTGCAATTTTACGCTTTTTTCTATCTTCTTTTTTCTTTCTCTTCTCTTCTCTCTCTTTTATGTTTCTCTCACACCCCCCATTTTTTAGTCGTTGTTTCCTTGTATTTCCTTTTTATTTCAATATAATTTTAATTCTCTCCTCTATTTTCCTTTTATATTTGCCTCTTTCTTCTAATCAAATATATCACAATTGTACAATATTGTACAATAATAATACAATTGTACAATATTGTACTATCTTTGTTCTAATGCTTCCCTTTCCTTATCATTCTTTCCTATCTTAACCTTCTCTTCTTTAGAGCATTTTTTCTTTTTAAGAATTTTTATTTTCAATTGTCTTGTTTCTTGATTTTCAGATTTTCGCATTAAATTCTTTCCAAATATATCGTTCTCGTTTCCATCCAATTTCTGCTTTTGCGTCATATTCACATTTTTTATTAATGTTTTCTTAAGCTCTCCGAATGTATTTTGTTTTGTTGTTTTTGTCGCCGTTTTCACTGCGCCTTGAAAATGTTGCCCTCCTTTGTGCTTTATGCGACTTTTAAGGCCTTTCAGCCTTCATACAACTACAACAGTTGTTTGAATTTTTTCCTTTCCGTCGTTCATTTCGGTAACCTTCGCAGAAACGCTGAACAAATAAACAAATAAAAACAGCAGCAGCAGCAACAACAACATCCAGCAATAATAGCACAATCCATCAGTTGCCGTTATTTCCTTCAGCCTCTGCTGCTTCCTTACCATCTCGGGCCATCAGTGACTTGCTGAATCTCACTCAAATCGCTGGGTCCTTTGTTCGGCGACGGCGGCAGCGCTCGGCTATTTCCATTTGCCGTTTTGCATTCGCCGTGTTTGGTTTCATATTCCAAGTCATTCGCTTTTGTTGCTTTTTCTGTTCGCTGGTTGTTGTTTCTTGCTCGCGTTTTCAATGCTCAGAGAGTTGTTTTCTGGTTAGCCAACTGCGCGCTTTCAACTGGGCTTTCTCGGACTGTTGTTTCTGGTGTTGTTGCATTTGACTCGTCACTACGTCGTAGACACATTTTTGATATTTGACTGCAGGCCAAGACAACAACACAGAATACAAAATGTGTCAAACTGCCGAGCGGCATAGCCGAAGCAGCAGCAACGTTGGCGGTGGCAAAACATGAAAAATGACAAACGCGAAATGGGAAACACAAACAAGGAGCGTACGACCAGCGAAATTGCTGCCAAAGGCTGTGGAAATTATAAAAATTACAATCATTACGCTCACAATGTGTTTGTTGTTGTTGTTATTATTGTTGCGCGCCATCGCACTTGCCGCAGTTCGTATCGCACGAGTGCAATACTGCGACTGGCACAAACGAAACCAGATTTTAAACAAGCACACGCACACTCGCACTCAAAGACCAACACATATGAAAGAGCGTAAAAAAGTTGCCAACAATTTACGTGCCACCGCTTGGCGTGACAGCTGCCAACAGGCGCGCGTACAGGAACGCGACGCAATGGCGGAAATGTTGGAATGGCGACAGCGCCGTATTTATGCACACACACACGCACAGACACAGCCGCAAGTGCTCGTATGCAGCTCGCGTGGCGTTGGAATTTTTGGTCCTTTGGCATTTGCTGGTACATTCCCGCAAGTCTACGCCGTTCCGTCCCGCGCGTTCGTCGGCGTAGCGCGGGCAGCGCGGTGGCAGCGTCGCTCGCTGTATTTGCTCATTTGCTAATTTGTTTCATTGTTGCCTATTTGCGTTGGCATTTTATGGCAGTTCGGCTTACTTTTATGGATCACTTGCCGGCGGTTTGCTTTTCACTGCAGCCGAAGACGTTTCGAAAATAGTAGACGTTTCGCTGCGGCTGATGCGGGGCCGAAAGGCCAGGCGGAGCGCGGCAAAGAGCGCGAGTGACGGTGGGTGAAGCTGATTTCGATGGTTTGTCACGTGCCGCATTTGCATTGAAATGTCATTGGTGGCACTTGTCAGGCGGTGATTATGCAAACGAACGACACAAACAAATTTGCCGCTGACACTCGACTTTCGCTTTGTGGATTTTACACCCAATTTTAAGAATTTTCACTTTCATACTTAGGTTGCTTTAATGCCGATACAGTTTTGAATTGAACGTTTGCTCGCAGGATGTGTCCATTGCATAGGTTCTAGACGGACGAACGGAAGAAGGACATACGGATTGTGACGCACAGAAGAAGACGCTTCCGCTGTGGAATAATATAATTATTTTGTATAAACAGGGTGACCAGGTCCAGCGCTCATTCAATTGGTTGTCAGCAAATAAGATTTAGAATTGATTTCTCTAAAGTTTGACTTGGAATGCCAGTGAAGTACTGATGACATTATGAGCGTGCAGATGAATACTACTAAACAGGATTCAAAAAACATCTAAACATGCGGAAGTTTATTCAACTCAGATATTATGTGGGCTCTGAGAGTTTAAATTCCTATTCAGCATCAAATTTAGAAATGCTTTCTTTCAGCACTGAATGTCAAAACACTGAGGGAAAAATTACTATCTAAGTATAAATGAACTCTGAACTCTCTCGTTGGCGAAAAAGCTGTATGTAAATCGGATTTTACTAAATCCCTTCCCTTCCCTTCATATTATAAATTCAGACTTACGAAGTAAGAGTCGGGTAGTTTTCTCAATGCTTTACTTTATGTTATATTTCACCGATAAAGAAGTCGAGTGTGTATTAATGCGAAACACCAAGTCGTGCAAAAATACCAACGCACAGTGATTCGTTCCATAGATAAAAATTCAAAAAATTTATGGTCTCAGAATTTAACGATTTTGATGTAATTTAAAACGTAAAACTCCAACTAAGAAACCCCAAAAAAATCTGTGCAAAAAATTAATTAGTGTCTGTGCAAAAGCGGCTCAAAGTTGAAGCATTTTTCACAAAAACATTTAAACACATATTTTCTGTTTTTTAATCTATTGAGTAGAAAAAATTGTAAAAATACATGGTTAGCACGAAGTTGTTAAAACTTTTAATATAGATTAATAAATGATGTGGCCATTTTTGCTTTTAATGTTTTCTCAAAATTTGCAAAGCTGAGGCTTTTACTTCACATTTAGTTTAAAATATTTTTCAAAATTAAAAATCTGGAAATTGGCAAAACTTAGAGGAAAATATCTAAAAAGTATGTGAAAGTATGTTCCTGGATTTTTTTTATTTTAAGAAGCATTCTTTTTTTGTCGGATAGTTTAGTTTTATCAATTCAATTTGAAAAGTGGTCCAAACATATATTTTTCGACAAAATTTATTATATTTATCCCTAAAAGTATGCAATCAGCATGAAAAATTGGAAAACTGCACAAATGCAAAACATACATCTATTACACTGTGCGTGAAATTTGACCTCAAAAATTTAGACATGGGGGGGACCTACTGGGTGAGTTTCCTATAGGTATACTGAGTTGAGATCCACCAGCCGTTTGGTAAGATTGGCTCTAGTTTATGAGAAATCCGACTTTGAAGTTCGTCGAACATATAAATGCTAATAGGTCCTAAATCGTTGCGAATATCGCTGTACTGTCTTCGGAAAGTTTGTAGATATTTTAACGACCAACAAATTTCCTTAAGACACCAAAGCAAAAAAACCACATTCAAACTGTGTTTTCGACAAAAATGTCCCAAAAACCCCACTTTTTCGTCAATTTAATGAGATTTTCCGTTTATGCATGCCAAACTGTAAGGAATTTCCATTCATACGCTCAACAAAGCAACAAACTTGACTTTCCCCCATGATTCAGTAAACAAGATTAAACCCACAAGGGTTCAAGTAACGCAGGCACGATGGGAGAGTACCGGTCACCAGGTACTGGCTGCATGCTCTTCTCGCGCTGTGTATTTAGGTTGCCATACATGCTACCTACGCGAATGCATGCGCTGGTAAGCGATAGGATCAGAAAATTGCTAACAAGTAGGCACTAGGAAATAAGTGGTAAATCAAGGCTCCGGTTAACCGCAGCTATTTTTGCCAGATAGTTATTTTCTAGTAGGTAGTTAGTAGGTACTAGAAACTGGGTACTAGAACTAGGTACTAGAAAATAAGAGATAAATAAGTGATAAATAAAGGCTCCGGATATCCGGAGCGTTAGTCAAGCAACAGCAGTTGATTGAAGTATATCAGTTTTTACTTTGTGGAAAAGTCAAAGAGCAGAGCAGCCAACCAACAGCAGATTAAACAGCTTCATTGTTTGTTAGTGTCGGAACGTGAATTCATTTATTCAAGAAGTAAATTTAATAGAACTACGCACAATGAATTCATGCGGTGCAGTGTCATTTAATATATACAAGGTGCAACCCAAAGTAAACAGGACTTTTATAAAATAAAGAAAACGGATGATTATTTTTGTATAATTCTTTTTATTTATTCAAAATACTCTCCTTCTGCTTCGATACAACGTTTTGCACGGTCCAAAAGCATTTGGAATGAGTGTTTTAGGTCATCGGCCGGCATCGCCTTCAGAATGTTGGTACAAGCCTTTTGGATGTCCTCAACGTCCTTATAACGGTTTCCTTTCATCGGCAAATGCAACTGACCGAATAAGTAGAAGTCACAGGGAGCCATATCAGGCGAATACGGTGAATGATTGATGGTAAAAATGCGATTTTTGGTCAAATAATCGGTCGTAACTAGGGCTCTGTGAGCCGGTGCATTATCATGCAATAAACGCCAACTTCCTTCCTCGCGATATTCTGGCCGAATACGACGAATGCGATGCACCAAACGCTTCAAAACTTCAACATAAAACAAAGCGTTAATTGTTTTTCCCGGTGGAACAAACTCTCGATGAATTATTCCCTTTGAATCGTAGAAACAAATGAGATGAGTTTTGATTTTTGACTTCTCACGGCGGGTTTTTTTCGGATTTGGCTCATCTGGGACGCTTTGTTTCGGGATCATATTGAAAGCACCACGTTTCGTCACCGGTTACGATGTTGAACAAGAAATTTGGATCACGTCTGGCTTCCCGAACGATGTCTTTTGCGTGCTCAATTCTCTGCGCTTTTTGGTCGTCGGTTAAAGTGTGCGGAATGAAGCGAGAACACACTTTACGGAGACCCAAATGTTCGGTTAAAATGCGATCAATTGATGTTTTGGAGATGTTCAATTCCATTTCCATCAATTCCAATGATGATTTGGGCTGCATTTTGATAAAATCACGCACAGTTTTGATGGCATCGTCAGTAATCACAAATTTCGACTGGCCGACGTGTTCGTCGTCATTCAAGTCTTCACGACCATTCTTGAATCGATTCAACCACTCATTAACACGGCCACGGGATAAACAATCATCACCATAAACTTGCTTTAACAATTTAAACGTTTCGGTAAAAGTTTTACCAAGTTTAAAACAGAACTTAATATTAGCTCTTTGTTCGATCGACATTCTCGTACCAAAGTTAAAAACATACTGTCACATTGAGCGGGATATTTCGGCGTCTACTAGACCAAATGTCATGAAATTTAGACAGTATGTGAATGAAAGATGTACCTTTCCAACGCATGTCCTCACACATAGATGGCGCCACCAGAAACGTCCCTATTGCAAAAGTCCTGTTTACTTTGGGACGCACCTTGTATGTATTAGCACCAAATGTAAATATATATAGTGGGATCGGTCGTCATCGTCGCTTCTCTGGTTTTTTCAAAGCCATCGAAAACAATTCATTAGCATATTGCACTTATATCAAGGGTTTAGTTCTAACGATGCACAATGAATACAAGCCGGAAGATTGGCGATTGTTCATTGATTCTTCTAAAAGCAGTCTCAAGGCGGTTTTACTGCATATTACGAACGCAAAAAACAGTGTCCCGGTTGCTATCAGCACAAATACGACAGAAAATTACGCATCGCCGGAAAAGATCATTGATTTGTTGGAATACGAAGATCATCGTTGGAAAATTTTGAAAGTGATATCTCTACTTAGAGGGATGCAGACGGGATACACAAGAAACATGTGCTTTATGTGTTTGTAGAACACTCGATTTCCTGGCGATCAATACCACAAAAAGGACTGGCCACTGAGAGAAGCATTCAGATTGCGTCATGGAAACATCATTGAGGTTCCACTTGTGCCTATCACAAAAGTTTTGCTGCCACCGCTCCATATCAAACTTGGAATTGTTAAGAACTTCATTAAGGCACTAAATCCTGACGGCAGTGCATTCAATGAATTGAAACGAATTTTCCCGAGATTGAGCGGAATGAAAATTAAAGAAGGTTTGTATGAAACCATATATTTATATCAGTCATGCTCTATTATACACTGCCTAACACTTATTTCCGAATAATTTAATCACAGGCATTCTCAATGGACCCGATATTCGACGATTGATGAGGGATGAACGATTTGAAGCCTGTCTGTCTGATCTGGAGCTTGTGGCTTGGGATTGTGTCAAAGCCGTAATTCACAATGTACTTGGAATATATCGCGACGAAAATTTTCGCATGCACATTGAAAACATGCTTGCTGCATTCCAAAATATCAATGTAAGAATGTCATTGAAAATTCATTTCTTACATAGCCACATGGACAAATTCGCCGAACAATCACCAACCGAATCCGATGAGCATGGCGAACGTTTTCATCAGGTGACGGCAAGACTCGAGTACTGGTACAGTGGCAAGAAGCTCGATGCTCTCCTTGGGGACATTTGCTGGAACTTGCAACAAGAAGATGAAGAAGAAACAGTATAAGCAACGAAATATATATAATATGTTTAGCAAAGTATCTAATTAAAATTTGAAGTGAAATCAAGATTGTGCGTTTAATATTGTTTACTGAATCATGGGGGAAAGTCAAGTTTGTTGCTTTGTTGAGAGTATGAATGGAAATTCCTTACAGTTTGGCATGCATAAACGGAAAATCTCATTAAATTGACGAAAAAGTGGGGTTTTTGGGACATTTTTGTCGAAAACACAGTTTGAATGTGGTTTTTTTGCTTTGGTGTCTTAAGGAAATTTGTTGGTCGTTAAAATATCTACAAACTTGACAGTAAAGCGATATTCGGAACGATTTAGGACCTATTAGCATTTAAACGTTCGAAGTGTTAAGCGTCGGGCTCGTCTGAAATGAGCCAAATTAATTACACATAAATAACACTCATACGCCACGATGCGCTGCACCAAAAAATGCACATATCGCAATTACACAGTTTGAATGTGGTTTTTTTGCATTGGTGTCTTAAGCAAATTTGTTGGTCGTTAAAATATCTACAAACTTGCCGAAGACAGTAAAGCGATATTCGCAACGATTTAGGACCTATTATCATTTATATGTTCGAAGACTTAAGCGACGAACTCGACGAACTTCAAAGTCGGATTTCTCATAAACTAGAGCCAATCTTACCAAACGGCTGGTGGATCTCAACCCAGTATACCTATAGGAAACTCACCCAGTAGGTCCCCCCCCATGTCTAAATTTTGGACTTGCACAGTGTTATTATCATTTTTTTTTGCAAAACTAAGGGGTCCTAAAACAATTTCTGTTACTCTTTGCAATTATCAATGTTGACGTTACCGATTAAATGTAAAATCTGATAAATATAGCCAACACACTTGGCGCTATGGCTTTCCAAACATTACGAAAATTAAAGTACAAAAGTTTAAGAACAACAAAATGGAGATTTGAATTCAGCAGACCATGATTGACTAGTATACTTTCTAATTTTGTCCCGCGGTTGTATGGAGTCGAATCACTGTGCAATGCCACAAATATTTTAAATAAATACACAACAATATTTGCTTTTCAATTTACAAAATATTTCTTCAAGTCTTCAAGTAGCTTTGTTGCCATTTGAGCCCACAGCACAGGCAGAAAAATCATTTCTAAATAATTAGACAACCGATCACTTCTGATGCCACCCACGCGACTCACGCCGCACGACATGTGGTCAACGTAGCTAAGGTTAGATGGAGCTGGAGTGTGTGCCGTTGGCCACAACAATTCACATTACTTTTCTTGACGCTACCTGTCACTTTTCATGCGAGTCAATAGGCGACCGTTTACTGAAATTATTTCCCCACCTTGAATATCGCTGCATGTCAGACGTGTCCGATGAATTATGAGAAGTCAAGCGGGCCAGTTGACCATCGACCTTTAGCACCAATTAGCCGGCATGACGTTGGAAATTGTGCGCCTTCGCTGTCATAACTTGTGCGCTCACAGCACTGCTATCTGTCTGTGGACACGCATTTGTGGCTATAAATTGACGAGAATTCTTGGCAAAGGTTTTCTACGTTTTCTCTAGTTTCTCAGGCATACAAATGTGATAAATTAAAAAGGCAATTTATTATTTGTTTTTACAAAAATAAAAATGGCTAATATGTTGTTGAAGAAATTAAATTCTGATTACTTGCACGTTAACGGGTTAACGACATTAAAAACCTGCCTTGTACATATGTGTACATGCACACACAAACATATAAACATTCGTGTATGTGTGTCTGTAGTTTGCCCAATCATTTCTGCAGCGTTTGTATTGGCCACACATATCGCCGTTTATATCGGCTGGCATTATTGGTTATTGTACTCGCACATTGTTCTTGTTGTGGCCACGTGCCGTTGCCATTAATCAAATGTGGCATGCACAAATTTATGCGAGCCAATTTATGACGTTGCCTGGCCATTTCAGTTGACACACCGCACTGGCTGCCGCGAGCGCCTTCGGGCGAAAATAAATAATGTCATCGTTAAACGCATTTATTTCGCAATGAAATGAATGAAAACTGCTCTGGCAGTGTGGATCGCTCGCTCGTGGCCATTCCGGCGATTCGGTGCGTTGAAAGTATTAAATTCATATTTCTTCATTATCGATTTGACTACGGGTGCGTTCAATAAAATTGAGGCATTGTTTCATTACTGGTCGGCCTTCAGGTTACCAGAGCGCTTGGCTGGTCATTAAATCCTTTTCGGTTTACATTTGTTATTGCAAGTTGCGTAACATTTTCATAGGCTTTCGTTGTTTTGGTGTGTTAGTTGGCGGCGTAAAAGCGCCGGCGCACGCAATGGCTGCTCACGTTGCCGCCTCTGGGAGCGGCTTTTAGTGGAATTAATGTTATTCGATTACTGTCGAAATACTTTGGCGCTGTTTGCACGCTTGCAATATTTGCCGAACTGAGCACTTGTCATAAAGTTAGCAACAAGTAAGCGCAACGTAAGACCGATTTTTTGTGAGTAATTTAAGTAACGAAATTTAAAAATATTTCAGTATGTATGTACTTGAAGTAAGTAGTTTTGTTTTTAAGTACTAATGTATGAACGAAGGATATAAAAAGAACAATTAACTAATCAATGATTGATGACTGATGATTGCCGCTTCTAATGGAGATTGTTTTGAATGTAATCAACCAATTTTATGTACTTACAACTTGTGTTGTGTTTCCATTTTTTCACTGCTGATGGAAAATCAATTGCTATTGCTCCTTCTATCAAATGCTATTTATCACTTTATCCAATTCCTTTGTGAGCAATCTTGAATATGCTTTGCTTCATTAAATGTTACTCATTCGCCCCATCGAACACCACAATCAACATATATCGGCTATTTTGGGTTTGATGACGTTTTCATATGCATGAATCACACAATTTGTATGCTAATTAAAGATTTTTGTAGTCATTTATGCCAATTTATACACATTTTAATCAAATTCGCTTATTACAAAAAAGTGATTCTGGTCTTTTTGAGCAAATTTATTCATAATGATTAAGTTGTTAGACGATTCGCAGAATAATTCATTGCACAACTTTATCCTTGACCTTGACACTAGAGCATAGTTTTGAAAAGTGTCTAAGGCCAGACGCCATGTTTTGTCAGGCCGTCTAATTGACACTGTGCCACAGCGACGACAAAACACAATTGGCCTAGAGGCATTCAGGCATTCAGTGTTGAGCACGGTTGAATTTTGCAAAGCTGCCAAGTCACTGAAATATTCATGCCAAAACTGCTAGTTGTCATGATAAATATATATATACATACATAGGTATGTTTATAGAAACTTCACATTAGTGTGTAATGGAGAAAATATTGCATCAGTGTCGAGGTCAGTTTTTGATTAAATTGAAGCCCGTTGGCCGCCCACATGCCGCCGGCAAGTTTAAGTGCCCGGCAAATTTGCCAACAATAGAAATGCTCAGCAGACTGTTCGAGCGGCGCAAATTGCTGTACACAGCGGACATTGCGTCAAGATGCCTGAATTGGTTGGCTTTGTGCTGGAAGAAAAGAAAAATAGCGAAGACCGAACAATATGTCAATTGTGAGTGTCGTTTGGATGACATTCGCTCAAAATGCCAAAGGCCGCACAAAGACGACACAGCGCACGCCAAACGAAAGCGAAAAGCCAAAGGGAAAGGAACTGAGAAAGGAAGAGTGAGCGGACACGGCGCAGATAAAATACATAAAATAGCAATGACTCAGCAAACATATAAAATCAACAACAATAACAAAGGAAAAGAAGAGAAAATACAACGAAATTGAGTTGAGGGGTCTGTGGAGCAGTGGCGCGTTGTCTGCGCCGTGGAATGAATGTGGCGCTTGGTGGGCGGGGAAAGAAAAGCAGGAGGTAATTGCTGGAATGGCAAAGGCAAAGCGCCTTCGATTGTTTGTGGCACAAATTCAATAAGGCAACAGTAACATGGAGCACAACAGACACACACACACACGCGCACGCACACACAGACTCTGACGAATAGCCATAACATTGCGGCCGGCATCGAATCCAAATATCCAAAGTACACACACACCCACAGCCAAAAGGGCGCCCACCTCAGGCGGCCGCAAATGTAGAGTTGAAGGCAAGCGGCGGGGGAAACGTCGTTCGGCTGTCCGTATGTAAACGAATTTTTTTTATTACGAAATTCCATTACGCAAAGCGCAGCACGTACAGACAGACAGTAGCAGGAGCAGAGCCAGCTAAGCGAAACGCTCACAGCACAAGTCGACACGGCGCTTCAGCTCAAACACTTGACTTGACCTATTCGTGCAGCATATCCGAGTCCTGCTGCTTTGTCGGTTGTTTGTGGGCTTATTTGTAAACGTATTCGTTCTCTGTGGCCAGCACTTACACTGTGCCGCAATGTATTCACTAGTAGAATGCGACTTATAAGAAAATGATTGATTTTGATGTGTATATGTGTCCATTTGTCCATGCCTCGTCAATAAATTGGCTGCTAGGAATCGAAACTCTTGAAAGAGTTGAGTTATTGCAATGAAACTAAGATGCCAACTAGGAACTGTTACAGGATGCTGCAAATTTTAAACTTTAAAAATTTATACCGAAATAATGTGACTACTTCAAACTATTTGCAACATGAAATAGATGCGGCATGTTCCCTAAAACCATTGAGGACCAAGTGAAGCCATCTGCTACTAATGGCAAATATGTATCGCGTCTGAACCTTTTACTGTCTCAACCGCATTTTCTGAACGATTCACACCAGTCTTGAATTGATCGTAAATGGGTTAATCCGTTCGAATATGAACGTTTGCCTTGGCTTAAAATTTATTTACATATTTTGTAGTCACGAATCACTTAGCTACGAAAGGCCCGAGCTACATATGCAGGGCCGCGCACATCTGTTTGGAATACGGCCAAAATTTTTATATCAGCAACATTCGGTCATAGTGGAAGAAACAACTTGAAAACAAGATCTTTGATATGATAAAACTTAGTCGCCCATAGGCAACTCGTGGTCGAAATGGTTTAACCCATTGCAGCCTAATGGGTAAAATTTTACAAATGAAAATTGATTTCTTTAAAAAAGTCACAAAAAAGTCAATGTTTGAGATCTCTCAAAATCATTGATGGGGATAGTTAGGGTAAAGATGAAACTACCTTAACCTAGTGAAGGTCAACCTAAAATTTCGCCATCTAGCTAGAGTTACCAGACTCCAAAAATCGTGAATTTTCCGGAGGTGGAAATAGTGGCGAAACGTGGAATGGTGGCGAAACGTAGTGGCCTTAGAACTTCACAAAAATCTGCCTCCTAACTCAACTGTAAAAAATACAACTTTTGTTCACGTGTTTAGCTGATCACTTCACAAAGTTTGGAAAAAAACTACCATTGCTGCGTAATGGGTACAAAATACCGAATGAATATCTCAGCAACGTGCGGAGATATAAAGCTGAAATTTTGTTTCTGATCATTTTGGGTCACTTATAGGTCGTGTATGAAATTTTATCAAAATCGTATGGGCGGAACTGGTACCCGGCAGCAATGGGTTAACTTATTTTGCTTTTTGTTGATATGAAACTTCGGATCAATTATAGCGTCGAAATTAAAAATAGCACATTAAAACACTTCGCTATAGTGTAGGGTATAACTAGGTCAACTACAACTCACCCAAATTGGTTTGCATTTGTATTGAACAATATTTGCCTGCGCCATTGCTGTTAAGTCCAAAGGATTTCCCCGCTCGGTCCAAAAGTGATAAACAAAGTTCAGAAATGTTTCCATTTACTAGAATAACAAATGAGGCTGAGGGACGTCGCGGCGAGGTGGGTGGAATGCAGGATAGAATGGGATGGAATGGCGATTACGTGGCCAGCCGGTAACCTCGATTGAATGGCGCCACGGAGAGGCGGGTGAGAGGATGGCGGCAAGCAGCCAGTGAGATTTATGCGCATTGTTATAAATAAGGGCGTTTTAATCGTATTTGTTCTATTGACATGACTTGGGGGCGAGCACAATTTATTGCTGCTATTCTTATGCTGCGGTATTTGTACTCTTATGACAAACGGGAAACGACAATGTACAGCTTCACAAGTTCAGTTGAGCTATGCACATGAAAAGAAACTGAATTAAAGTGAAAAAACTGTAGATCTGCTTGAAATTAAAATTTAAATGAAGCCAAGTCAATAAATTTTTTACAAAGGAAAATAATCCAAAAATTAAAGTTTTGCTTTAGTCGACGGCACTTCCAATCAACTTGAGAGAGACATATAGTACGCTGCTCGAACTAAATATTTCCCTGCTTTCTTCCTTTCTAGTTGAAAATATTTCAATTAAGTTTTCAATTACAACTTTTCTGTCTGCATTTGAGCTGTTTTAAATTTAGAGTAATTTTTAACAAATGTTTCTAAATAAAATAAATAAATTAAATAAAGAGTGGAAATTGCAAGTACGCAATGCCCAACAAATTTGACGTGACTGTAGTTGTTGTTTCTAAATAAAATAAAGTGTAGAAATTTGAATTTCGCAATGCCCAACAAATTTGACGTGACTGTAGTTGAACGGGTGAATTAATCAGCTGCATACATATAAACATTTATAATTTACCACTACGGGCCAAAAATAAATAACGGCAAACTGTACGAAATTGAAAATGAAATTAACGCGCAGCGAGCAAAATTTTAGCCAATCACGGAGTTTTTGTTTTGTGGTTTATTTATGTCTACTTAACCTTCACACCGATACCAATATTTATATACGGAAACCGTATAACATATTAACATATAACATATTAACACATAACATATTAACATATTTTCCTTCTCTTCCGTTTTATAAAGACAATTGTCATTTTTTTAAGCTATTTTGGTAAGCAAAAACAGGAAATGGACTGTGCTAAAGAGATTTCAGATCCATACGTGGAAGGGGAAAATGGATCAATGGGGCTCCAGCCCCTACAAAGTGGGCAAACTAGTTCATTCTTCAAAAGAACAGTCATAAAAAGTGCATTTTCAAATATATTCTCACAAATTTTCGTATTTAAGACTTTTAGGTAATACCACAGCACATATCCAAATTCGAACGAGATCGGCCAACTATATCTTATAGCTGTCATAGGAGCGATCGATCAGAAATGTGTCGCATGGACACAAACCAAATTTGGTTGTTTAACCAAATTTGGTGCATTACAAAAATTTTCTTAAGGAGCACGCCGTTAAAAATTGTGACATCGAAAAATTAAAACATCTCAGCAACCACTAGTCCAATTTTTGAAAAGTTTGGTTTTATATAACATGTCTTTTATGTAGATTTTAGAATTTATTAGAAAAAAATTATAATATATTTTCAAGGGTAAAATTTCTAACTTTTTCTGGAATAGCCCTCATGAGGGCTTTAATTTTTCCTTAGATTTTAGAATTTATTAGAAAAAAATTATAATATATTTTCAAGGGTAAAATTTCTAACTTTTTCTGGAATAGCCCTCATGAGGGCTTTAATTTTTCCTTTTTAATTTTATTATTTTATCATTTATCATCATTTTATCATTTTATCATTACCATTTTATCATTAAATACTCAATCAATGCTCTAAATGGGCATAAACAATTCAATGACAAAGTTTTCATGGCTCACCTGAGCAAAGAAAGTTTGATTTGAATTTGTATTAACGAAGTTATTAGCAAAATTGCAAGTCACAATTTTTAACGACGCACTCCTTAGTTGCAGTGGAAATTACGAATAGAAAAAGAATTCATAGTTGTAAGTGCTTCAACGTTATGTTGCTCAGAGTCCACGAGTTGTGCCATTCTTCCCAACAAAAAGTGCAAATGGGTGTTTGATTGACACTCCCCAAATTGATGGGCCAACTTAAAACGCTCCAGGTAGCAAAAATAAAGCGAACAACAAGAAGGCGTTTCATTCAGTGCGAAAAACCAATCTGTTCTGAGCAAAATAGCAAAATACGAACAAAATGCTATAATTGCTATACAAATTGTAATAACGTGATTTATATAAAGTTATATATTGTACAATGAAGTTGTAATTGCTTGATCGTAAAAAAAAAAATAAATTATTTAACAAACTTCATAAATGAGAGCAAATGTTAATATGTGTCCAAAATAGGGATACAAATTTTAATATGTAAAAAAAGGTAGAAAAAATAAAAATTTCACTTTTCTGATTACATATTTAGAAAGAGCATGAGAAATTAGCCACCATAAAAATTGGACTTAAAACTAAAAAGTTATAGCAAAATCAAATTTGAAATATTAAGATATGTTAACCCTTTCGCTACAGGTTTTTACTGGGGAAAGTTAAAATTTTACATTTTACGTTTTAGGCTTCTATGTGGTTATAATAGCAACATTCTATAAGAAATTGTTTAATTTTTATACTCGGACCCTGTATTTTAGTGTTTTAGTGTTTTTCTATGAGAGCAGCCACATCGTTGTGGCTGTAATAATTACTTAAACATAAAACTTTCTACGCATAACGAAAATGTAAATATTTCTTCATTTACTTCAGCCAAAATTAAAAAAAAAAATTATCTAAATTGAAAGAAAACGACAAATTAAAAAGTTTTCTAATTTTGTCTGCTTCTTCTTCCTTTACTATGTCAAGATATACCACTTAAATATTCAGTTTATTAATTTCATATTTTTCCTAAAACTTCAAACTATTCTAAAGACCAACAAAAAAATGTATTCTTGCAACCATAGAGGATGCAGACGTCCACAAAGTAGCATATTGCCATATGGCAACAAAATAGCGAAAGGGTTAATAGTGTCGGTGTGAAGGTTAAAATTGAATTTCTGCCAGAAATAATATTTTCGCTAAAATAAACTTCGGGTAAATCCATTAACACGTATCTACATATGATACAAATATATTGATGTAAAATTGCAACCATGTGTGCGTAGCCAGCAGCGGTGTGCTGCTGTCAAATGCATAAATTGTTTGCTGTACCAGCATTCGTTCAACTTTTAGCCGCAGTCCACCCAGTATTTACTATTCTAATTCAAATTGTTGAAAATATTTCCAGATTATTCATTTATAATTATAAGAAATTGATTGTGTTTTATGCCTGCTGGCCACTTTGAATGTATACATATCCAATCTACTGCTTTCACAGTTCACACTACTGACTTGAAAAGATCTCAGCTATCGATTCTCTACTGATTTCATACAGAAGGTACTGCAGTTTGCGCTGACTCTAGTAGAACATATGGAAAGTGTAGAATACTAGCTGTTAATATTTTTAGTACGAGTTCCTCTACAGTTTGTTTCGTATTTAAGACTTTTAGGTCATACCACATCACATATCCAAATTCGAACGAGATCGGCCAACTATATCTTATAGCTGTCATAGGAGCGATCGATCAGAAATGTGTCGCATGGACACAAACCAAATTTGGTTGTTTAACCAAATTTGGTGCATTACAACAATTTTCTTAAGGAGCACGCCGTTAAAAATTGTGACATCGAAAAATTAAAACATCTCAGCAACCACTAGTCCAATTTTTGAAAAGTTTGGTTTTATATAACATGTCTTTTATGTAGATTTTAGAATTTATTAGAAAAAAATTATAATATATTTTCAAGGGTAAAATTTCTAACTTTTTCTGGAATACCCCTCATGAGGGCTTTCATTTTTCCATTTTTAATTTTATCATTTTATCATTTATCATCATTTCATCATTACCATTCTATCATTAAATACTCAATCAATGCTCTAAATGGGCATAAACTATTCAATGACAAAGTTTTCATGGCTCAGCTGATCAAAGAAAGTTTGATTTGAATTTGTATTAACGAAGTTATTAGCAAAATTGCAAGTCACAATTTTTAACGACGCACTTCTTAGTTGCAGTGGAAATTACGAATAGAAAAAGAATTCATAGTTGTAAGTGCTTCAACGTTATGTTGCTCATAGTCCACGAGTTGTGCCATTCTTCCCAACAAAAAGTGCAAATGGGTGTTTGATTGACACTCCCCAAATTGATGGGCCAACTTAAAACGCTCCAGGTAGCAACAATAAAGCGAACAACAAGAAGGCAGTTCATTCAGTGCGAAAAACCAATCTGTTTTGAGCAAAATAGCAAAATACGAACGAAATGCTATATTTTCTTTACAAATTGTAATAACGTGATTTAAATCAAGTTTTATTGTGTAATAAAGTCGTAATTGGTTGATCATTAAAAAAAAGAAATTATTTAACGAAATTCGTGAATGAGAGGAAATAGTTAATATCTCCTTTATATATGTATGTTAATATGTGTCCAAAATAGGGATAAATATTTTAATATGTTAAAAAAGATAGAAAACATAAAAACGTCACTTTTCTGATTACATATTTAGAAAGAGCTTGAGAAATTAGCTACAATAAAAATTGGACTTAAAACTAAAAAGTTATAGCAAAATTAAAATTGAAATATTAAGATATGTTAACCCTTTCGCTACAGGTTTTTACTGGGGAAAGTTAAAATTTTAAATTTTACGTCTAAGGATTCTATGTGGTTATATTACCAACATTCCATAAGAAATTTTTATTTTTTATACTCGGACCCTGCATTTTAGAGTGTTTTTCTATGAGAGTAACCACATCGTTGTGACTGTAATAATTACTTAAACATATGTAAAACTTTTTACGCATAACGAAAATTTGAATCTTTCTGCATTTACTTCAGCCAAAATTAAAAAAAAAAAAAGTATCTAATATAAATTGAAAGAAAACGTAAAATAAAAAAATTCTCGAATTTGTTCTGCTTCTTCTTCCTTTACTATGTCAAGATATATGTACCATTAAAAAAACCTGTATACTTCTCTTTTTTAAACTTAATTATTCAGTTTATTAATTTCGTATTTTTCCTAAAACTTTAAACTATTCTAAAGACCAACAAAAAAATGTATTCTTGCAACCATAGAGGATGCAGACGTCCACGAAGTAGCATGTTGCCATATCGCAACAAAATAGCGAAAGGGTTAATAGTGTCGGTGTGAAGGTTAAAATTGAATTTCTGCCTGAAATAATATTTTCGCTAATATAAACATTGGGTAAATGCATTAACACGTATCTACATACAAATATATTGACGTAAAATTGCAACCATGTGTGCGTAGCTACATAAATGGCGGTGTGCTGCTGTCAAATGCATAAATCGTTTGCTGTACCACCATTCGTTCAACTTTTAGCCGCAGTCCACACAGTATTTGTTATTCTAATTCAAATTGTTGAAAATATTTCCAGATTATTCATTTATAATTATAAGAAATTGATTGTGTTTTACAAGGGTGTCCTATGCCTGCTGGCCACTTTGAATGTATACAGATCCAATCTACTGCTTTCACAGTTCACAGTACTGACTTGAAAAGATCTCAGCTATCGATTCTCTACTGATTTCATACAGAAGGTACTGCAGTTTGCGCTGACTCTAGTAAAACATATGGAAAGTGTAGAATACTAGCTGTTAATATTTTTAAAACGCGTTCCTCTACAGTGCAAATAATCCATAACTCTGATTCATCAATCAACTGAAGGGTAGCTAAATCTTCAGTATATAAAATTTCCATGACTACAATATTTCAAGCCACAACAAGTAATTTTTTCTTCAAGCTTTCTCAATAATTCAGCGCGCTTGCTTTGCCGAAATTGCATAACGAGCGAATTGCAACAGCTCAAGCAATTCAATTTAGCAAAGTCGAGTCTATTCCGTGCCGAAGACAGACCAGACCACACAGCAGACACATCGCAATGAAGCAATTCCCAGCACAGCCCACAAAACATTTAAATCGTACAATTTGTAAATCTAACCGAAATGCACAAAATGGGGCCCGCTAAAGTCATTACCCACACACTTGTTCGGCTTGTTTTTCTACAACTTTATATAGCACAGCTTTATCGCTGGCATCGGCGACTGCCGCTACATTAACTCAAGTCAAAGTGAACAGCGGTGCGTATACGTAATTTTTTCGCTTCGCGTAGTACGGCGATAAAATCAAGCCCAATACATAGAAATTTGTGCATGGCGGCATTGAGTGGGTGGAGCGACGACATGTAATGTGTGAGTGCTGCCACACACTAACACAGACATACACGTACATACGTGCGGCCAAGGCATGAGCGCACGCTTGAGCGCCGGCACGCGAGCTCCACGCGCACCACATTTAGACAAACCGAAACACAGCAGCCAAATAACTGGCGGCATTCGGCAGACGACCGCACGTACGGCAGCAGTGACAGCCCAACGCACACACCTAAATATAAACAGAGGCGGCAGCGGGCGCACAGACACAATTCATTGGCGGCATTGCTGTCAGTCGGCAGACGGCAGCCGGGCGGTGCGTTGGACCTAAAGGCTACGCAACCTCGGCGTCCGCAATGTATTTATTTATTTTCGGATTTTAGCTCGCCTCCAATTCACTGCTTGCTGGCGTCTTGAATTCATTTGCAATCTACGCCGCGCTGCCTTCGCTTTCATGCGTTCTTTATCAATTTTTGGAACATGCGAAAAATGTCTAATTCGTGCGAAATTATGTTATCATGTTGTTGTTGTTGCTGTTCTGTTGGAAGGTGTCAATACGAAAAGTTGTGCCGCCAGCAAAAACGACAACGAAAGAACAAAACGCTAAAAATTAATAGCGGCCATTTTGAACTTTCGCACTGCGACGTGCTTCGTCTTCGATTTAAGGCCACAGCACTTAATCCGATTTAAGACAATACCGCCACAACAAACGACTTCAATCGAAATCTGCGATATCAGAGCCGCTTTTATGGGGCGAACAAATTGTTTCGCAGTCACCTTTTGTTTTTTTCACTTCTTCCTCGCTGGTTTTCCATTTCACTTTGGCGTTTTGTTTGTCGCGCTGTGGCCGCGGGCACAGCAGCAGCCGCGGCCTTTGCAGTCTTTCAGGGTCGCGGGGAAAGTAATCAAGTTCAGTATTTGCATGCGGACGGACGCGGCGGGGCCTGACGGTGGCTCTTCAAAGGTCAACAGATTTGGCGACAAGGCAAAACAGCAATAAGAACCAGACTAACAAACAATCAAACTCGCATGTTGTGCGGCAATTGCAGCCACCACATAGAACGTGCGGGGAAAAATTGAAAGCAAAATGTTAAAACTTCGGTGTGGTGCAGTGACTCGCGATAACCAAAACGTTTGCCGCGGCATTAAATGCGCAGTAGCAACTTTTGAGGTTTTAGGTTTCACCATTCGAGTTGACATTAAATCAAAAATTACATTTGTGGCCCAAGTATGAAATTCATGCATAAATCTGCATACAAATTTTTAATGCAAACATTCTTTTGTATTTTTAAGTGTTCGGGAAATTCGAGCATAATGTGGTAATGTGTGCTGGTGAGTGGGCTTACTGTGATCATATTTTATTCACAAAATAAAATAAAATGATTTAAAAAAAATAAATTCTTTTGTAAATTGAATTCAAACAATCATCAATGTTGAATTGAATACATTATATCTGATATATGTTCGATAGAAATCTAGACATCATAGAGCTCAATTTCATATGTATGTATTTTAAATTTTGTTATTGCTATTGCCTATATCTATGGGTTAAATAAATTTAATGTGATTTTCTGTAGTGAAATTTCATAAAAAGTAATGAGTTGCAGTTAGGCTAAAACGAACTTGGATTCTTAGATGAATTCGCATTTCTATCAGCAAGCAATGCAAGTTTCTATCTAAACGGAGTCTAAAAGTAGATATGTGGATATTTTAACCAAACATTTTCGACATCTGATGGCAACTCTTTGCATGAGACCAGCCCAATTATTTCAAGAGGCAGGGGTAAACGATTTTTCAGATCGTGTTGTATATGGCTTGATTTACTGTATTTTTTAATGTTCGTAATAATAAATTTTAAGCTGTTATCGATATTCCGCTGGCATGTTTATTAGGCCCAAACACACAACTATGCCGAGCATAAAGATTTCGCTTGTCTTGCTTTCTTCCTGATTCGGGCAACAAAATTGCTGATTTGATTTAGGATTTTTATGTTAGGTATTCAAGTTTCATTGTGACTTCACCAATCTATGTGTTAATATTTGGCTTAAAAAACTTTCACTGGCACTCACACACACGTACGCACTGAAATAATACTTTTCAATTGTCTATAACGGTGCATACGCTTTGCCAACAATTCTCGAATTTAAGCATTCGCGAACATGTGCATACATATGTACATGTTTTTTATATGTGTGTGTGGGTGTGTAAATGCTTGAACGCTACCGCAAATAAGTAAAGTATAGCCAGTGACGAAGGGCACCGCGTCGGGGAGTAGGCGAATGGGTATATCAGCGATATTGTTGCTTAACATTCGCCGAGTGTGTTTGGGGGCGGGCCAGCTCCAGCCAGTCGCCGCGTATCGAATGTGGGATTAGGCAAATACGTAAGGCGCGCAGAAATGTCTATGTGTGTGTATGCGTGTGAGTGTGTGGGCGAGCCGGAAAGTGGAATGTGTGCGTGCGTTTGTGTGTTGGCATTTCGTCGTAGCAATCGATTTGTATTGTACATAAAACCGACATTAAGACCAATCGATTTTGACATAAATACGCGCACCTTGACGTGCCGACAGGCACACACACACACACACACACCACGACAACCGCCGCTTGTAGTGGCAAGCGCAATGACAAGACATAAAATTGCGTATTAGCATTTGTCATTACATTGCACTCGCTGGCGTGTACTTTTCACACAAATATTTTGAGGTTATGTCGGCTGTAAATATGAAGAGACAAATTGTTATTGTGGTGACATGTGTTGTATCGAAATGTATACATTTTTTATGGAATTTCGTGTGATTGCTCTCACAGCTCGTTGCTGTCGGTTTCTCCATTCATTTTGCAATTGACACAATCTTGCTAGTTGTTAGGTTAGAAAAAATGAAATTAATCAGTAATGCCAGTTCGGCAAGATGAGCTTTCGAAATATTAACAAAAATATGAAGAACTTGTCGCGCGATAGCAGTGCGCCTGCACCCGCAGCGGTCAGCAATTGTTCACGCCAACAAAAGGCAGCCAACACGGAAAATATTTCAAGCTTGCATGCTGGCGAATGCAGAAGAGACAAAGCAAAAAAGCAGCTGACAAATAGCACAGTGGCAATTATGTTTACCTTTGCAAGCAGCACAATGGCGGCTGAAGGTAACAGCAACAACATAGCGAGTGCGCGAAGCATTGCCGCAAACAATGGTCGAGGACAAATTCGCGATTACGGATAAGTGAGGCAGAAAACAAAGACACAATACGGCAAATAATAAAGCACATATACAGCAATATAAAATCCCAACAACATCAACACAACAACAAATTGGTATTAGTAGTGGCTAATTCCAAGAAAGTGGCGACAACAATGACCGTGGACGACGGAAAAGGAAAACAGGAAGCGAGTACAACAACAGCAACAATGCAACTGAAATATCTTCAAGTGTACCGTTGACCTTTGGCCACAAAGTGCCACTCCTAAATCAAGTTGTCGCTGGAATGCCGAGTGCGCCGACGTGCAGTCTGCGCCGCCTTGGCAGAGGACAGAGGACAACCCTCCCAGTTGGAGCGCTTGACGCAAAGCAATTTTTTCTTACGGACACACACAGCACTAATGACTACCAGTGAGCAGTGTCCATAATGTGGCAGCAGCAAAAAATGTTTATCTTAAAAGAAGAAGAAAAAGGTTGCTCATACGACGAGTCGGTTAAAAGATAATCGTTTTTTTAACGTTACTCGTATCAACGTTGGTGTCAGGTGTGCCCAATGGCGCTGTAAATTGCTGCTGTACGCAAGCTAAGCTGATCATTTAACCCTTTCCGGTCAATTTCCAAATTTCTTGAGTTAAAAATTTTTCCTTCAAAATATTGACTCTTATTGAACATTTTAGCAATAAAATACAAACAAATTTCAACAAAATCATTTTGGTTGAGAATTACAGCTTCATCAATTTTGTACGATATATCGTACAATGGTCCGCGAAGGAGTAAAAATTCATGAATTTTTGGTTTCGGTTTTTTAAGTTTTATGAACAATTCATTGATTTTTTTGATAGAAAACATAAATTATAACAACAAAAAATCAAAACGTGATTTCATTTTGATCGAGAGTTATATAAATTTTTTATATAAACAATTGATTCACATTTATTCGGCCTTATATAACCGTTGTTGTTGTTGCAAAGCCCTTTTCTTCTCAATAAAACACAGAATCAATTAAAATTCGTACAGTTTTACAGAAAGATACTGAATATAGCCGATTCCTTTTATCGTAGTGGGAGTGGCAAGTACGCATGTCTAACCTTACATAACGCATGTCTGCCCAATAAAACACAAAATAGTCTTCGTCTATCGTACGATTTTTTTAAAGACTCGGGAAAAATACTTAGACGCAAAAAATGTTAAATTTTGTAAGTTCTATAAATCAACTGAGATTCAAACTTTGAAATTGTTTCGCTTTTTGGTACCAAAAAGTATTACATATTTAAAAATTCCTCCGCAGAAGCACCGCCATTTGCTGGTTTTTCAAATTCTTGCAAAAAGCTGCTTACAAAAGGCACTCATACTGTGTAGCCACGGCTATAATGATTTATATTTTTAAACAGAATGATACAACACAGCCTACTTAATGAAAATTAAAAAGCTGTTGCATAAAAATTGCGTTCGCTGTCAAATAAAAAATCGTCGAAAAAATTTTACGATATATCGTACAAATTTCCGGAAAGGGAAATGGATAAAAATCTTCTTTGCTGTGCTGAAAAATGCGAACGCGGGTAATTTAATTTTCAACTGGCAGTTGGGCCATTTGAACACGCACACATACACCTTCAAAGACCGTTTAATGGCTCTACTTTTCTTTTTAACTGAATTTATCAAAACGGCACTAAAGCACAAATGACGAATATTAGCAAATTTGCAAATTGCGCTGTCAGAGTTGTCATCGAATATTTCGCATGAACGTAAAATATTCCAAGCGCACAAACAAAGCTCTATGCGTTGGGGACAAAAGTCAACAACAACTTTGAAATGCGACAAATATTGTTATGACACTTTTGATGCATTCCAAATTGGCCAAACTTTTAAGTAAAACTTTGAAAAAATGTAAAACTCCACAAAAGCGTACACACATACACACAAGTAAATATGTACAAATGTCAATTGACACATGGTTATTGGAAGTTATATCGCTACATTCATACGTTTACGTATGTACACAGTGTGTGTGTGTGTGTGTGTGTGGTAATGTGTACACGGGTATGAATGAAATTTAGCGGAAAGTCGCACGCAAGCAAGTTCTGGCGCATTTTTTATGATTGCAGAAAGTCACGTGTTGTTGTCTCCATGCTTGATTTGAGCGCAGCAATGCATGACAGTTGCTGAGTGTCGGTTATGGGTAGATTGTTGTTAAATTTTGCTAATATATTTGATTTATTGCGAAAGAAAGATATGATAAGTATAAAAATGAGGGCAAAAAGGAGAATAAGAATAACGAGTAAGAATAATGTTAAAGGGTAAAGGTTAAGATTTAAGATAGGGATAGAGTTAGGGTTAAGGATAGGAATAGGGAAGGGCATAGGAGACAGTAGATGGGAGATAGGTAGAGAAACGGGAGATAGGAGGTTGAGAGATACAGATAAGGATAGAAATAGGGATAGAGACAAAAAAGATGGATATTTTGGGAACCATTTGGTCTTCGCAAGAAAATTGTACAGCTCAGTAATCTGTGCATCAATTATTTTCGCAAGTTCATCGAAGACCCTGGTCCCAAGGGTATGGAAGCGTCGTCCCTTCAGTGATGGACAGTGGCATAACAGGTGCTCGATTGATTCCATCCTCGTATCCGCAGCTTCTGCATAAATCGTCGGCCGCCAATCGCCACTTGCATAGCATTACAGCAATGACGCAGTGACCTGTGATTACGCCCGAGCAGAGTGCTGTTAGTTCTTCTCAGGACCAGACCAGAATTGCTCTGGTGAGCCAGTCTCTAAGTCACAAGCACAGCATTACTTGTATCTCGCAACAAGTCATGGACCCAGTGTTTCAGAGTCAGTTATGTATAATATATATGGGTAATTAACTGTGAAATTTTAAAGGTATTAAATAGGAAAATTAATTAGTTAATTAAAAATTAATTAATAATTGTGAAATTTTAAAGGTATTAAATAGGAAAATTAATCTAAAGGATATAAGGACATAAATGAATAAAATGCCAAATAAATTATTGCTGTATCCAAGTATCCAACCTAAATGGTCAATTGACGAGAAAGCTATTAGTTTACCAAGAGAAGTTTGAATTAGACCCCCTAGTGACCCTTCAATCACTGATAAGTTGCTATGGCTCAAAAGGTCACTGACTGACTGACTGAAGTATGGATTTTTAATATCTTCGCGGCCAATAAACAGTTTGGCCCCATAAAATTCATGTTTCTTCATTCTTTGAGTTCTGAGTAATGATAAAATTGTATCAAATGTACACACAGTTAGTTGTTATTGACGTCTGCATATTTAATACTACACCCATAAAACATGCTCGAAAAAACCCATTATGGAAAGTTGATTAAATTTATGACTATATTAAGAAAGTCATGTCCACAACTTTATTCTCAGCCATTAATTTACTTACATCGGAAATGCCACAGGCAACACGCTAATACATGCAAAGAATATGAATGGACATTTTTTCCTGCCTTTGCTTTCGAAAGCAAAACATTTCCGCTCATATATCTTCAGCTGTCACACACTACTCGATGAATAATTCAAAGTTCAAAGCAGGCGTCTTTAATAATAAATAATTTTCAATTTAATCAATAAATAAAAATGTTACCTACATGGACGCATTTAGTCGACAGATATTTGGCAGAGTTCAGAAAGTAAGCAATTTTGCGTCATTTATTTATTGCTTCTGACCGCAAAGCGCTGCACTGCGGCAGCTACAACCAATCTATTCGTACCTGCAGAAACCACAAACACGCCTCGGACGGGCACAGCTGGCTACTACTGGTAGGTAAATAGGCGACAGCACTGTGCTGTGTGTGTCCGTAAACAAAAGCTGATTACGACGACATTCATTATGCCCGTAAATATCCCCCCGGGCGGCCGGTCACTGTGCATTTCAGCGCTCGCCTTTCACAATTTACCGCGTTCATATTTGATTTTCAGCTGCAACTTAATGAATCGATATTGCAGTGCCTACAAACACACCACATGGCACACACACCCATACGAACGCAAACACTGGCCAGCACACATGCGTGATGTGTACGTGTGTGAATGTGACGACACAAATGGCAGTACGTGCGGCAGTGCTTGACAGCTGAGGGGCCGTGCAGCGTCGGAATTATTTCATTATTGTAATTGTGTGATGGCATCAACAACATTACAATCTGGACGAAAAGACAATAAATTCAATTCGATAGTGGCCTCAAAAGTTTGTGCTTTAAGTGAAATATTGCATGCTAGTTTTGCCAGATTTTCAGATTTTCCCTAAAAAATTAATATCACACACACAACTTTGCTGATTGTGAAAGATGAAAAGATGATGACGATTAAAATATGTTTATGATATGTATGATCTGATTATATGGTTATCTCTTAGTTATTTCGCTAAATAATCCATGTGAGAACAAAGAAGATTAAACTAGAGAAGAAAAAATACAGAAAGCAAAACGAATTTGTGAATTGGCTTAAAAAAATTAATAGAGATAATGAATGAATAATGAAAAAATGAATAATCAGTTCAGGCTACTACTGCGGGCAAAAAAGAGTAAGACTTTGTAATTTAAATATCGCGCGGAAACCCATTCGTCGAGATATTTTTTTTTCTAGGTTGGTATGACTGTCAGTGACATCTGTGCCAAATGTCACATCAAAATAATCATTAGTGTTTAGTATACGCTTGATTTTCTGAAGTACAAAAAGTGCATTCGGCGATTTTTACAATAATTGAAATTATTCAACAAAGAAGTTTCATTAAATTTTGTGTGCGGAATAAAATTTCTGGTGCTGAAACGTTCAATAGCGAAGCTATTCGTAAAAAGAGGCCGGAATTATGGGCTGACAACTCTTGATTTTTGTACCACGATAATGAATTGATTCTTCGTGAGTTTTTCGCCAAAAATTCAACCAATATCGTTCCAAAACCACCGATTTCGCCTGATTTAGCTTCGTGTGACTTCTGGCTGTTCAGCAAACTCAAACGACCGCTCCAGGGAAACCGTTTTGAGTCAATTGAAGACATTAAACGTGAATCGCTACGCGCATTGAAGGCTATTCCGGAAATTGACTTTCACAACTGTTTCGAGGATTGGAAAAAACGTTGGCACAAGTGAGGGGGACGAAAAAGATTTGGAAGAATAAATAAAGAATTTTAAAATTATGAACAAAGTCTTACTACTTTTTGCCCACAGTAGTACATTAACGGAGGGCGGAAAAAGTTCGCACGAAAAATATTCTGCAAATTTATTACTGCGAATTTATTGAACTTTATTGAGACTCACACTGATCGGTTTAGTTGTTCGTGTTTCCTCCCATTATGAAGTCTGTGTGGTATTACCAGCATTCGATTACAATAGGTTCATTAAAAAAATAGGTTTTTCGATTTAATGTATTGTGATCAAGAATAATAAATTAAGCCTGTACTGCTGTTTATAGAACGTTCCGCTTTAGTAATAGTTTGTTCTATTGGCAACATTGAAAATTGTTGACTTTTGTGTAACGGCAGGGCAGCATTTTCTAGAATTAATTGCCAAAAATTTAATGTAGCTCTATGTTTAACCCTACTGTGTGTTGTTAAAAAAGAACACTCTTACTCATGTGATGGGGTACCCCAGTACAAATTGTATGAAAATGTCTCACTTTTTGTTCGCACTGTAAGATATTTTGCCGTTTTTGCTAAGTTTTAAAGCTGTCTTTCGACAGGTTCAAAAAATTTTTACTTTTTATAGGTTTCGATAACGATGCTAGCCGACCTTTACGAGCCCAAACAAATAAAGAGGCTGCCATTTTTTGTTGATAAAATTGTTCTATTACAAATTATTTGCGTTAGAAAGATTTACTTACAAGAAATATCTAAGAAATCCATGCAACTCCATAAGAAATGTGTTGGGTTAACAAAGGACAAGAACTTTTTTTATATGTTTCATAACAAATAACTCTAAAAACTAATAAATTGCTAAAAAAATTAATTAAAATTTTGTTTTCATATAAAATATGTTTTAATTTTGCTTTATAAAAGCCCAATGTAGCCATATAGTTACCACTTCCTACCACTGCAGTGCACTGGAAAGCCGAAGCCATTTCAAATTTGATGCAAAATAATTTTGAATACCTCTCTCGTTTCAAATAACCAAATTCCAATTTGTATAGCCATAGAATGGCTATTTCATAATTCGAGAAGAAAAGGGTTAATGCTTCTTGCGGTTACGTTCATTTCTATTCACACTCATTAACAAACGGTCTTGCATTATAACATTTGCAAAATGGTAAAGTATATTTTTGCTCTACACTAACAAAATGCACAAAGATGCATTTGCAATACCCTGGCAAATATGCAACACTTAGAACCCATAGTTAATATTTACTATGCAAATGCAACACTGACTTGCAACTGACAGCTGTTGGAGAGAAAAGCAAACGGCTAAAAACAAAATTAAAAACATAGAAAATAAAGCAATCAAGAAACAAACTAATCAGGATAAACCAAATAAAAAGTTTAGTGAGGAGGACACAAATAAAATTATTATCTTCAAGAAGCTCCGGCCACTTCTTAGCAAAGACTCTGCTACGAGCGCTGCTGCTGCATTCACAATAGCGGCTCAGCTGCGAATTTTGTACTTTGCAACATGTATTGCAAACTAAACTGAAAAATACCGCTTAGAGTTGATGGCAAATGTTTGCTATTGTACAGATTTTCAATCTTACATGCACAGAATTGTGAATAGGCACAATGTGATGGCATTGCTATTGTCGAGTACAGTTTTTATGTTTCATTTCAGTTTTCGTTTACTGCAAATGTGAAGTGGTAAAATTTCTCATATAAAAACTTTGCAAAGGGTACCCAAATATCTCTAAAAACCATAAAAAAATGTGTGTATGCCTAAATAAACTTCTTATAAGTTTGATTGGACAATTGAAAATAAACGTTTCTCGACTGCTTAAATTTCTCAATCAAATCGAAAGTACACAACTATGCCGCCACTTGAAATCGGGAAAATGTCAAACAATGCTTAAAAATACCATTAAAACTGTGTCGTTGATTTACGCGGTCATAATGTTCGAATTCGAAGCGAATCAAATTGAATTGAATCGGTTCAAAATGAATCGCATTGAAGTGATTGGTTGTGATTGCAGTGATTAGCGCTAATGGAATGTCCAATTCGATTGATGACGGTCTCTCTCTCTCTCTCGCTGCACTAACAACAATAAACACACCTTAATATTTTACCTTGACATTTTCGTACGCGTTCAATTACCGTTACAACTGCGGCTGCAATTACAACTACAAACAAGAACAGCAATCACCAAAGTATGGAAAGTGAATCAGCGCGTCGGTTGTTGCTGGCAAGTCACACAAAATTTACGAGCAGTTGACGAAATCCGCTTGCAGCATGATTTCGCAGCTGCGACAGTGGCGAACTTTGTCTTCGACGGGCGGGCGAAATAAATCGGAAAAGTTTTCAATAAAAATTGTATTTCCGCAATAGCAGTGCGAGCTCCAGCCGCGACCTCTCACGCCACCTGTGCTATGGCCAGTCGCCACATCAAGTCGTCGTCGCATGTTTTATTTGCATTTACGTGTTGGCTTTCGGCCCCTCACCCGCCTTTGCGCCTTCCACTTTCCGCTTTGTGCTTTTCGTATTGCGCGTCACTGGTGGGTGGAAAAGCATTTTTCATTGTCAACTGGCACTTAAATCAAAACTCTTGTTTTGGCTTTTTCGATTTGAATTTCCGCTTGAATTGCGGCGATAACGGCGCACCGCCGCACCGGAATGCCGCACCCCCCAAAAAGTGGCAAGCAGCAGCGCAGTCAAGGTCGGCGCTATAAAGCTTCCGGCCGAGTCGAGTGCAAGGGGACGAGGCAAAAGCTGACAAAAGTGGAAGTGAAAGAAAGTAAACAACGCTGTTCAGGATGGGTGGGGGTCACTGGAAATGCTGGTAGATGAGTGGAACTGCAACGGGAAGAAGGAGGCGCGATGGGGCGGACGGAGCAGCAACAACAGTGGGGCAATAAGTCAATATTGAAAATCAGCGCAAGCGAATGCAAATGCATAGACGCCACAAAAGCGGCGGCTAATGCAACAGCAGCGACCACGACAACTACAACAACACTAAGTGTACAAATATGTGCCAAACTATGTCAACGTGCTGTACATACAGGGTGCCACCATGAGCACATATAATAGTAAATAACATTGGTCAATGCAAATCGCACTTTTCTCCGAAACCGTTTTCGCTGTTGCGTGTGTGTGTGTGTGTGAAAATCACAGGTTCCCAGTGGCCAATGCTTAGGTTGCCGACTTGTGTGTGAAAAGTACAATTTTCGTGCGGTAAAAGTCAGCAGTTGTGTGGGCGCACACGCAGCCTCACCCTCTGTCCCTGTACAGGTGCTCGCCGCGACACAGGCAAACAAACGAAATACCAAACATTCAACCTGCGACACGGAACACAAAACAAACACACAAACAACAGACCAACACACAGCCGCAACCACACAATACGCGTCTTTTGGCCAAACAAACATCCACCTATTGCGCTGCATTGGCACATCTTTGCGTACGTGTGCGCCTCAATGTCAGCGACTAGATGTGAGCTTTGTGTGTGTGTTTGTGTGTGTTTGCTGGTGTGTACTTTTGTGCCAAGCACAATGCCAACAAAGAAATGCGGTCCATTATTTCGTGTCTTTTGTATGAATTTGTTTGCGTTTTGTATGTACTCGCATCAATTTACCTACACCCATACATACATACATATGATGCATATGTACACATTTATTTATATATATGTACACGGCGCAGTCTGTGTTAATGTCAGCCAGTCACGTTGCCATTACTCGAATTGAAAATGGACGCCAACGCCAACAACAACCACCATCAGCACTGCTGTACAAGCAACACAGCGTGCTGCCTGTAGTTGTGTGTGTGTATGTGTGTGTATTATACCTGTGGATATCCGTAATGCAGCAACAAGTGTGCCTGCGCCTGCCCCACTTCCGGCGGCTGCCAAATGCGCCTTGTTGTTGTTGTTGTTGTTTGTGTGATTCTGTGGTAATTTCCTGTAGCTGGCTTTATTGCCGGCACAGCTGCTGATACTTTCCCAAAATCCTGAAATGGCATTTTGTGCCCTTTCTCCCGCCATCGATGCGCACAATGGACCACAAGAAAGGGAGGTGGGTTTGGCGTGCAGGGCGGGGGGAAGGGAGTTGCGGCAGGAGCATGCACAATCTACTAACAATTCGCAGCTGTGCACCTGTGTGCTGGTATTTAATTTAGCGCTTAGACAATGAGATGAGCGTACAGAGGCGCATTCTATGTCGCAGCGTGTGCTGCCTGCGTGCACTTAATTAATTTTCTAATTTTCTGCTTTGCAGATAATACTCGCAATTATGTTCTTGTCTCTCTTATTGTTGTTGTTTAATACAGCAAGCAATGTGTAGAATGAAAGCGTAAAACAGAAATGCGTCAACTGCGATAATTATCTGGAATGTAAACAACAACAATGTAGCAGAATGTGTTCGCTTTGGGCCAACGGCGACTGGTGTCACGAGCTCGCGTCAGGATTCACGAACAGAAAAAGGATGCTGAAGTTTTAATCGCGTTGCAGCTTTGATATAAATTCTAAATTGTACAGGGAAATAATTAGTGTCCGACCGAATATTCGGTTTCGGTTTCGGTTTCGGCCCAAATAAGTGGTTTCGGTTTCGGTTTCAGTTTCGGCCAAAAAATGGCCGAATAGCCGAAACCGAATCTTTCTAGAATATTTTTTACATTTTATTGTGTAACAGATATATAGTAAAAAGAGGAGTAATTTAGATGCCAGCAATGTAAATAAACTTCTTTTTTTAGCATATAATATTAAATTATTTAATTTTGAATATTATCGAGTAAGGTACGAAAGGGTGATTTCTTCTTGTTTACGTTTTTAAAAAATGAATAAATTGTTTTTATTAATAAGTATTTATTTATTTATGCTATGTTTGTTTGTTTGTTCTTTATTTACTTAATGTAAAATTCGTTTGTTGAAAAAAGTGCTTGATATGGTGATTTTTATTTCAACTAGAAAGTTTCGGTTTCGGTTTCGATTTCGGCCGAATATTAAAAAAAAAACCGAATATTCGGTTTCAGTTTCGGCCTAAAAAATGGTTTCGGTCGGACACTAGAAATAATACATTTTTGAAATTCCTTTTACTTTTTAAAAATTTATAGGGAATCTATAGCAGATATTGAGAGACTTGAGTAGAGTACAGTTATTATTTAAATGCATTTTACAACAAGTAAGGGTTTTTATGGTTGTGATTTTTTTTTTTTTAAGTATGACATTCGACTTACAAGTATTACAAATTATTATTTGTCATTTCTTGGAGTGTCTCTATGCACACAAATGCTCCGTTATGCGCTGATAACTTTCAAGAAGTAACAGCATGTAAAAGCTCTGTGCAGACAAGCCAAGTGTAACCAGTTTCTGATTCTTCTTCTCTTTGCAGGTAAATTCATACATCAAATGTAAAGGACAGGGAAACAGCTGCGTGGCTATGACAGTATAGTACAGTCTGTTCACTAAAAAACGATCATTTGTTACACCCTGTGTAACGATGACACATGACGGTAAATACATCAGCTGATTTTGTTTAACCGTTGTGAAGTTTGAGAATTCAATGTTATAAAAATTTTGCGAAAGTTTTTAGTTATTTGAGCTGTTTTTGCAATGAGTGCCATTTACAAAAGACGGCTTGAAGCATACTTCTTGACAAAGCATCCGCAGGCGCCAAAATGGACCACAGAGCAGGCCGCCAAGTATATGGTGGCGACGCGTACTTTTGTTACGAGATGGTCTAACCGCTGCGAGTTGACTGGAAATGTTGATGACGAGCTAGGCAGAGGTCCAAAACGGAAGACTTCGCAGCGGGACGATAAGGCAGTAGCCAATGTTTTTTTGAAATATCCTTCAATTGCCTTAAGAGGAGCGCAAAAAAAACTTACCGATCGTGAAATAGATATATCACTGAATACGATAAGGAAAAGACTTATGGAAAAAAGCATCGTGTACAATAGGTACGGAACAAACCTCTATTATCACAAAAACATATAGAAAAACGCTTGCACTGGGCAAAGGCAAATATGAATCGTGACTGGACTAAAATCATTTTCACCGATGAATCTTCTTTTTGGTTAAACAAGGGAATGAAACGTGTTTGGTCAGAAAAAGGTGTAAAAATTGTGCAAAGAACGGTTAAACACCCAGCAATGGTCCATGTTTAAGGCTGTTTTTCAGCAAAGGGTTTTAGAGTTTTGACATGCTTTACTGAAAACTTGAACGCACCAAAAATGTTAAAACTTTACCAAAAAGGCTTATTACCATCTGCATGGAAGCTGTATGTAAAAAATAATCGCGCCTGGGTACTGCAGGAGGTCAACGATCCAAAGCATCGAAGTCGCCTATGTACTGAGTGGAAAGAAAAAAACGATATCGAAAAGATGGATTGGCCATCCCAGTCCCCCGATGCAAACCCAATCGAAAATGTTTGGGCTGTAATGAAGCAGAAAATTGCCAAAAAAAATTTGACAACAACAAAATAGTTAAAAGCTGCACTGAAAAAAATATGGAGAAGTTTTTCATAGACGTACGCACAGAATTTAGCAACAAGTTGTGAGCGAAGATGTCAGGCTATTTTAGATAGTAATGGTGATTGGACGAACTATTAATTTATATTCCAAAGATACGTTCGATACAATTTTAAAGAAAATAATAAATTAAAAACAAAAAAGTTATTTATTTCCTTTTTATGGATGATCGTTATTTAGTGAACAGACTGTAAGTAGTTGTATACAGAAGGGAAGGGGTGTGGCGTTCAAACCTCCCCACAAATACAAAAATTGCTGGGGCAAAATATGATTTCAAATGGAATTGAGCTCAAAAGTTGTGCGCCCACCCCACTCAAACTGAAATCCTGTGTGCGCCACAGCATACGTGCACACATACAAATAAATGTTTGTATGAATAGTCCAGCTCACAGTTTACATAAATCAATAAATTTCCTGATGAAACACACCGCTACACACATGCATACATATCTGAATAAGTAGAGACTTGCCTGAAGCCAAGTCAGCGGCACGCGGGGGCGTATGAGTGCTTTTAAATTATAAACGAAGCGTGGATGAAAAATTCCACCTTTTTAGCGGAAAATATTTTGCCGTAGCAAACATGTGTTATTGATACATAAATAGAGAAGACCCCACGACTCGTGGAAGACATATTGTTAGGAAGTAGGATGGCACAGCTACTTCGACGCTGGGTTGACTTTAATAAATATCAATTGATTTTTGTTGCCACTTTTTCAGGCGGACATTCCGCTGAGCGCACAGCAACATCTATTTTCTACACAAAATCACGACACAGTTTAGGCAACAAAGTAAATCAAATAAAAATTTATTTACAATGAAAATACCAGGCAGCCGTTGTGAAGTGCTGTATTTGTACATACAATGTCGACAATGTGTCAAGTGTCTGCGCTTACGGGCTTTGCTGGCAGCCCGCAATTGCGTGTTGTACACATTGATTCACTTTGGTGTATGGAAGTGTGTGTATGTGTCGCCAAAACATTAGCTCACTGCCAGCAGATGGAAGCCAGAAGCAGGCAGCTATCGACTCTCCGCTCGCTCTCAAGTGCAGATCTAATGGCGTGCGGCAGCGAGTTGTTGACACATCTTTGCTGCGTTTCATCAGCTATTCATTTCTTGCGGCATGCAGCCGTAAAGCTTCGAGACACCCCAGCACTGATCAGAGCTCGCTCTGAGCGCACATAAAACACTTAATGCTCCTGTTTCTGTCGGCCATTTGCTGCTATTGTTCTTCTTTTGCATTGCCTGTTGCATTTATTAGTCACTTGCCGCGATGTTTGGCACCGAATGTTGCAGTTTATGGATCTTAATTCATTCTTGTCTCTCTCTATGTGCACTTTGAGCTGTTTACAGTCACTTTGAGCTGCTGAATGGGCGGCCAAGTGCGTCTTATTAGTTGAAAAATAAATGCGAGTTTGCCAGTTGCGGCGTGATTTATGTGACTAGTGGTGTTAACTTTGTGGCCACAATTGTTGTTGTTGCTAGTCCACAAGAGATATGGCAACCACAGAAAAAAGCACTGCATCTGCAGCCACTGTTGCAAGTAGCTGAAATGCAACTACAATTTGTCAAATCATCACTCGAGTGAATGCTCGGAGCCTTAAATGTTTGGTACAAGTGTTATTTCTGCAGCGGCAGAGTGTCGGTTGTAGTGAAAAAATAAGCATTTTCAGAGTAGAATAGACAGCAGCTTTGATTTTTGTAAAGCTCTGAAAAGAGATGAAGGTTTGCATAGACCCTGCAGTCCTTCACGCTCTGCATTATTAGTGAGGCTACATTCACTTCTGTGTGGAGATTTTTACGTATAAAAGGGTACAGTCGATGCAGATTTGTGATGAAGATCACTTGAACGTTTGACTGCTGCTTGGAATACCTCTTTCAAAATACACCCTACGAGATAATTGTTAACTCATCACGAGATTCATAGCATAGATCGTTGTTTACAATGTTCAAACTTTAACTGAGCGCTGTACACAAAAAATCTCTGAACCGAGTTTAAAATGATCAAGTCTCTTAACTATAGTTGACTTAACACAATCCTTTTCAATAAGAATGTTCGCACATTGATGGGATTTGCTGTAAAGATTGGACAAAGCTCTGAATACGCTACAATTGCGTCATAATCGCACTTTATATCCACTTGAAGTAACAATGTAGAAAATCATATTTTCCGTGCCATTTTGCGCCACATGGGGCGTGAATAAATGGCTTCAAAGCAACACAACAACTGCGTAAAATATACTAAAAGTTTTCACAATGCTTTGCCAGCACGAGCTACTATTACGAATAAACTTTGTTTGCAGGTTTCGCAATTCGCTCGCCTTATTGGTCTCAACTCAATCTGCTCATCTGTGGCCCATCTGGACAACAAATGCTGCTTGATCTGACATAATGACCGAGCACAGTTACTGCACTCAGCTTTGGCCAAGTCTTTGTATACCAACAAAACTGCCTTCTAATCCTTAAATCCTCAAAATACACAGAAAATTCAACGCCAATCGGGAGCAGCAGGAAATTCAAATCACTTAAATATTTAAATTTACTCTACTGCCAAACATACAAAAATCAATAAAACCACACAGACATTGACAATAATGTCGATTATTACAACGACTGGTCATAGCGGATTGGATGAAGATGCAAAGTCAAACATATTTAATTCGAGCACAGTTTCAAGAGTTGGTTTGCTAGCCTCTGCTGACAGTGCACACGCCACACACTCCGATGCGCATTTACACACACACACACACACAGTGTTTTGCGCATTAAAGTTGAATGCCGCGTGGGTGCGTGGCGATGTTGGAAAGTCTTGCAGAACGCTGCTACGGACCGCTAGAGCAGACAAATTACCGCTGAATGGACGATAATGAGCGGCAACGGCGCACTCTGCACCCGAACGGACGACAATGCAGGCGCGGCAATTCGCCTGACCTGGTTACCACATTCGAGCGGTGGCAACAACTGCGATAAGAGTCGTAAGAGTGCAGCAGCCGTTGTTGCCGCTTGAAAGTGCGCACAAATACTCGAAAATATTGCCAAGAATGACAAACTTGCAGCAGCTAGCAATACTCGAGAAGACGGCAGCAAGTGCAAGTGGCATGTTGCATGCTGCCCGCTGTGCGACGGCATTAGCAGCTGCCGGCGCGCAGCAAACGATGGAGAAACTTTCATTGCACTGCGTGCCGTGCCGTTTCGTCTCGCCGATGCGGCAACAACTTTCGCTTTGAAATTAGGCGCAGTTCTTACAAGTCGTAGCCACCGTACCGCACCAGCCGCCTGCCAACCATATGAGCTCTGCCACTAATTGCGTTCGCAGCAAGCAAAGCAAAAATGTTAATTGCGCTTTTATCAAATTGTCAATCTCACATGAAGTTTAATAGCCCAAGTCACGGTGCGCTTGCGAAATAAGTTTTAGGAAACATTCGCGCAAGAATTTTCACAAGCAAGGCAACTTGGAAGTTGCAAGTTTGTAGGGACAGAACATTTTGTCATTGGCTTTAAACTTAGAATTGAAGCTGGTAAATTTCCACTGAAGATTTCATTTCAAGACAAATGCCAAACAGTCGGAGTTGCCTGCACTCGTATATAGTTTGTGTAATTTTACACCTGAATAGATGATGGCTTGATAACTTTTCCAAAAAAAAAGAACCTTTTCTTTATTTATTTGTGTTGCATAAGGATGGGATTCATCACGAATTGATGAGGAATTACTCCTTAGGGACAGACACTCGTTGTCGCTCGAGAGATGATTGCAAACAATAACTAAGCACATAGTATAATGTAAACTGATGCCAAATATCATTTAATTTAGCTGAATCACTCGATGTACTTTCAAGTTCAAAATTCCTATAACAGCAACAAACTGAATGGAATAGTTCGCATTGTCAAATAAATCATTGCAAATATGCTTGCGCCGCACATTGAGGCGAAATATTTCACTCATTGAAATGTTTCTCTCGTTAGCCAAACAGAAAATTATTTAAGTGCGAAGACGACGACTGCATTGGCAGAAAATTGCGGACAAACTTTTGATTTATGACACCGGGGGCGTGTGCAAACGAGTTTGGACACATTTTGATACGTTTGGCAGCAACGTTGCAGCGCTTCGCGTATAAAAGCCAGTCAAGTGTGTCGACAAATGTCCAAAAACAATAATAACAATAAAATATGTAGCCATAATGCGCGGCGCCCGCGGCGATGACTGAATGTGGCGGCAGGCGACATCTATCGATTTGACATAAAGTACCAACAGTGCCGCCTAATCTACTTCGGCTTATCTGCAGCTCATAATTCTTCCTCGCAAGCGTAGCAAGAAATTTCACCTTGAGCGGAGGAAAAGTAGAAATGCAACGAAAGGCAGAAAAAGTGAAAATATAAAACAAACAAAGTACACACACAAATACAAAAAGGAAGCGCCGCATTGCTTGCCAAGTGGAGAAAGCAGAGAAGAAAGCAGCAGCGGCATGCGACGGCCAGAGCGATTATGTGCGGAATTGGTGCGTGGAGTGCGGGAGCAGGTACAGCCAATGTGCGCAACTCATACGTAGGCTTACGGAGAACAAAAGCAGCAACAATAAAAGTAATAACAAACAGTTTGTTTGTGCAAACAGAAAGAGCTAAAGCAGAAGAAGGGAGTGAGGCAGCTGTAAGCCATTTTGGTAAAGAAAACGAAATACATTAACAGACGACAAAGTATCAGTGAAAACAGAAAGGAAATCGAGGCAAAAACTCAGTCTGGCGCAAATCCAACCACTCACACACACACACACACACACAAAACACAGCCCCCAGCACACAGAAATGGCGACCAGCACGCCACACGGAGCCGGCCAAGTGCGCCCGAAGAAGCAGACAGAATCGAGTGCGTGTTCGTGTGTGTGTGTGTGCGACTGGCAGCGCACATAAATTTCCCGCTGAGCGCTTGCGCTTGCACACCAGCGCTCAACGAAATTTGCTGCACTTTGGCCGGTTTTTGGCACTTAAGTCGCGCGCTAACTGCTCTGAGCACCACACTTCAGGCAACGGACAATCGGCGCTGGCGATCGGCCCACTAAACGGCCAGTTGGCCCATTGCTGGCTCAAGCGCTTCTCCGCGCGGCTACTGCACTTCGCTGGCGACACCACTACCACTCCACCGACTGCAGTCGTGCCAAAATTTATTAGCGCCGTGGCCCGGCGCTGGCTCACTGCTCCATCATTTGGCAATCGAGTTGACGTGTTATGCAATGGCAATGGCCGTTAGTCAGCGAATTAGCTGGATTGCGGCAATAAATGCTACTGGAGATGTTCGGTTCGCGTGCCGTATCGGCACCTTCGCCACGTCGCGTGTGTGGGTGTGCCTTGTGCCTGTGTTGGTCTACATTTGAATAAGTTTTCAAGAAGTTTTTCGTTTTACGTTTCAGTTGGCCGCAATCGCCAATTGCGGATGTAGGCGTACAGCACACGTAAGCGTGCACGAGTTGTTGTAGTTTAAACCATTTTAGTGAATCCGCCTTTTGTTGATGAGTAGTATATGAGAAATTTGAAGGTCAAAGAAAAATGCTTAAGTGCTGCTTTGCGCATGAATGCGTTTGTTGTGTTGTTGCTATTCCTTGACGACCTGATTGGCAAACATTGAAGGCGTCGAGTATCTATGTCGGTATGCTTGAGAGTGGACTTTTCTGACTTTAACAGTCGGTTAAAGCGTGATGGCAGTGCTACGAAACAAATGAACGACTTAGCCTCAGTTCTCTTATACCTTCGCGTACCTCCGCGTATATGTTTTCATAGAAATATTTGTTGGAAACCACAGCATACCACTTTACTACCTTTCCTAATGAGGGTTTTCATGCCATTTTTCTATTAAATTTATACTCGAGTCATTCCCATTTCAAACCCTTGAAGCGTTCGTTAAAGAAAACCAATGTTTAAAGTATTATTTTTTAAATCATTAACAACTTTATTGTTTTTGTTTTTCAAATCAATACAAACCCCATGCATGCCTACATATGGCCGACACACGAATAATGATAAATGATAAAAGCTTTACATTTGCTCTGCGGACTTGTGACTAGCTGACATTTCAATGCTGCCCGAATTAATTTTGTGCGACTGAAAAAGGCATACAACACACACCAATACTCCCACCCAACCACATTTGCGCTTTTGCCCACCTACCAGCGCCATTAATGTCCCCAGAGGCGACGCACGCCGTGCGCTGTTCAGTGTACATCCGACGTACACGGTCGACGCGCCTGACAATTTAACAACTTCGCATGCGGCGCTGATTAATGGCGCGAACATCGGTGTCAATGCGCCTTAATCTGTCGTGGAATGGAATGGAAAAATAATGCGGAAAAAGGACAGCGTGCACCAAACGAAATCGATGTGCGTGCACAACTGGGCCACTGGACAGCACCGACTATGAACAGCCACACCAGCAACAACGACAACGATAACGGCAGCAACAGTCGATTGCGGTCGACTTGAGTGAACGCAAATGATGGCGCCGAATTCCCAGAGGCCTCGTCGAAGCGCACAAGCCGCGACAGTGCAGACGCAGTAAAGTCTGCAAATTACATTCGGCCATTGGAGACAATTTCATTTCCTGTTGTCGTTGTTGTTAGAGTTCAGGCAAATGTCGCCAAAAGGTTGTGTGATGACCAATAAGAGCCCAAAGGAACGACAACAGAAAGTAGAACAACTTTGTGTAAAGGCAAAATATTCCAAAAACATGCTAAGAAAATGGTTCACTTTCCATTCCAACAAGAGAAGAAAATGTTGCAAGCCAGTCAACCACATAGTCAGCAAGTCAGCCGTTCAGCCAGACAGCTTGTGTTGCGGAAGCGTTGACCGTAAACCAAATTTCTTTAATAAGCAGCTTAGAGAACAAGAACAACCAGTGGCGGATTCAGGAGGCCGGGGTTTGGGGAGTTAAAACCACCGAAATATTAGGATCTACTTTAAAACTACATACAAATTAAAAGACATTTTTGGGCATTTTATGAATATTAAAGAATTCCTTTTTGAAACCCGCCCCCCCCCCAAAATATTTTTCTGAATCCGCCCCTGAGAACAACAACAATCTATAACAACAAGAAAAAACCTCCGATGTGTGCGTATGTAAACAGCAGCAGCGGCAGCAACAGCTACACCAACAACGATGAACGTTTGTATGTGTGATATGTATGCATCATGCCAGCAGTACATAAACAAGTGAGCGATGTTAATGTTGTTGTAATGACAACTTAATTACACATCGAACAGCATTTACATCACGCACTCCCCTCCTCGCACGCAGCCATACAATGCTCACTCGAGTGTGTGAGAAAGTGTGGATGTGTGTGTGTGTGTGCGTGTACAGCCATCCAGGCACTTGTTCGCGGCGGAAGAAGCCGCTGGCAGGTGGCTTTCGCTGACACGCGTTCAAACACACACACACTCACACACCAACGCACGCAAATAAGCATGCATGAACTACACGCATGAGTGGATGGGGAAGCAGGCCAATTTTTCATTTTCCTGAGCGAAACGAATATTGTGCTGGAAAATATTATATAGAAGAAATCGGTGGCGATCAAAGCACGAAGCTTATGAGGCAAATGCCTAGGGCGGCATATTAGGAGGGGCGCCAATTTTGTACGTGAAGAAACAAATATTTGAAATGGGCGCCAAATTTAAGAAAAATATTGTCTTTAAGTTGCATTCATATAAATATTCCCACATGTTCAATATAATTTTTAATAGCGATCGATTTATACAAGGTGCGTCCCAAAGTAAACAGGACTTTTGCAATAGGGACGTTTCTGGTGGGGCCATCTATGTGTGAGGACATGCGTTGGAAAGGTACATCTTTCATTCACATACTGTCTAAATTTCATGACATTTGGTCTAGTAGACGCCGAAATATCCCGCTCAATGTGACAGTATGTTTTTAACTTTGGTACGAGAATGTCGATCGAACAAAGAGCTAATATTAAGTTCTGTTTTAAACTTGGTAAAACTTTTACCGAAACGTTTAAATTGTTAAAGCAAGTTTATGGTGATGATTGTTTATCCCGTGGCCGTGTTAATGAGTGGTTGAATCGATTCAAGAATGGTCGTGAAGACTTGAATGACGACGAACACGTCGGCCAGTCGAAATTTGTGATTACTGACGATGCCATCAAAACTGTGCGTGATTTTATCAAAATGCAGCCAAAATCATCATTGGAATTGATGGAAATGGAATTGAACATCTCCAAAACATCAATTGATCGCATTTTAACCGAACATTTGGGTCTCCGTAAAGTGTGTTCTCGCTTCATTCCGCACACTTTAACCGACGACCAAAAAGCGCAGAGAATTGAGCACGCAAAAGACATCGTTCGGGAAGCCAGACGTGATCCAAATTTCTTGTTCAACATCGTAACCGGTGACGAAACGTGGTGCTTTCAATATGATCCCGAAACAAAGCGTCAAAGTGCCGAATGGAAGCACCCAGATGAGCCAAATCCGAAAAAAACCCGCCGTGAGAAGTCAAAAATCAAAACTCATCTCATTTGTTTCTACGATTCAAAGGGAATAATTCATCGAGAGTTTGTTCCACCGGGAAAAACAATTAACGCTTTGTTTTATGTTGAAGTTTTGAAGCGTTTGGTGCATCGCATTCGTCGTATTCGGCCAGAATATCGCGAGGAAGGAAGTTGGCGTTTATTGCATGATAATGCACCGGCTCACAGAGCCCTAGTTACGACCGATTATTTGACCAAAAATCGCATTTTTACCATCAATCATTCACCGTATTCGCCTGATATGGCTCCCTGTGACTTCTACTTATTCGGTCAGTTGCATTTGCCGATGAAAGGAAACCGTTATAAGGACGTTGAGGACATCCAAAAGGCTTGTACCAACATTCTGAAGGCGATGCCGGCCGATGACCTAAAACACTCATTCCAAATGCTTTTGGACCGTGCAAAACGTTGTATCGAAGCAGAAGGAGAGTATTTTGAATAAATAAAAAGAATTATACAAAAATAATCATCCGTTTTCTTTATTTTATAAAAGTCCTGTTTACTTTGGGTTGCACCTTGTATGAACAAAATTTAATTTAAACAGATCACATGTGGTTGACTAACTATTTTCGTAAGTATTTTAATACAAAAATTGAAGGGCGGCAATCTGGCGTTTTGCCTCGGGCGGCATATAAACTTTGTCCGCCGCCGAAAGGAATGCCAAGCAAAACCTGTAAAAAGGCCGCATGAATATGCAATAAAGGCAAACCAAAATGAAATAAAATTCAAACAAAGTTTTTTAAAATGTTTTGTTTACTACAAAGTTTTTCCAATTTATCGGGACGTATGACGTATTTAGGTTGTGAACTCTTAAGAATCGAAACTTATGGAAACGAAATGTACATGAAGTGTTCAACTGGGCGTATGAGTAACGTTTATTCAGTATTGTATTGAAAAAGCAATTATTAACGATTCACGACCTTAACCCTTTCGACCCCAAAGTTGCCTGAGAGCAACTTCACCTATTTGTCATCTTATAGCAAAAGCTACGATTGATTTATGGATTTATTTCAGTAGGCACCAACAAATTAATATTTTTAGAAGTGAATTCAAAGCAAATTACAAAAGTATTACGGTTATGCCCAAAATAATTTCCAATAATTTGCAGCGATATCAGGGACAGTTTGTGTTCTAATTGAAGTCTACGAATTGGGCGCGTTTGATCGAAACCCTGTTTCTTTAATAATGGTGAAATAAAATCAAAAAGTGATAATTTTGTATTTTTCCATAAATATTGAATAATTTTTCTGTAATTAAAAAATATTGATACAAAATTTATTTAACCCGTTTTAAGCTAAAATTGTTCAAAAGTAAACTAGCTCTATAACTCTAACAAAGAGGCGTGGCGACGCACAGTGTTCCGAAGTGGGACAAAAATAGAAAAATTTAATGTCACCGATTTCAAAGAAATTGATGTCATTTGAAAGATAATACTTTCATTAAGCAAGATCTTAAATTATTTCTTAATCGGGTAAATTTTGAGAGAGTTATAGCATTTACAAGTTGATCAAAATCTAAAAAAATTGTTTTGTGATAAAATGCTGTTTGAAGCGTCACCAATTGAAAACGTAACCAAAACACTATTTTCGATTCAATCGGAGCAAATGTTACTGCTATGCACTTATAAGAGTCCAAAAAATCATTTCAAAAGTTAAAGAAAAACGGGGTTGTACGTTATTTAAACAAAACATTTTTTTTTATTTAGAACTATAAAAACTATATATTTTTGTAGATCGCAATTGTCAAATTGCGCATTATTACACCGACTTTTTTACACAATCTTAGAGAATGGACTTTCTTCTTTTGGGTCAATAAAAAAAATTCTGCGATTTCCTGCGATATTGGAAAATAATAGAATTTTTGTAAACTACTCTAACTGAAAAAAATGGATTTTTGTACCCTACGTTGAGGTGCCCACCGGTACATTCACTTTGGTACGGAGCTTGTAACGCCCAGAAAGTGATGTAACTGGAAAGAAAAAGTATAGTAGCATAGTCGCTATTAAAAATGGGCATGGTCCACCCACTAAAGGCAGGGTTGCCATACGGAAGTCTTTTATAAAATATGAAAATTTCTATATTAACAAAGCCAATGTCACAAATTAGTAACGTTTTATAAAAAAATGGGTTTTGTTTACCCATTTAACCCGTTTAGAGCCATATTATTCTACTTTTGTTTTTATTATTATGAAATTAAGTTAAGTTAAGGAAGGCAATTTTGTTTAAATTACCTTGCGTTATTTACACTTGTTTACATTAAAGCAATCTTTGGTTTTTTGGGGGGAAAGCTATTTGTAAGATAGTTTTATTTCAATTGAACTGTCTGTGTGGGATTGAAAATATCATTCTTGAAATAAGTGTTGTGATTTCGCGAAAAATGAATATCAAAAACCTCGACAATAGCAATCGCATCATCAACTATTGTTGATGATAGTGATACTGAATAAAATTAACTTTTTGGAAAATGGCAATTATTTTCTTTTATCCTGGAAATTTTACAATAGCATCTCATCTCCATAGCTATGACATCTCTTTGTTTAGTTCTACGGAAATAAAAACCAAATAGCTTTCTTTCAAACAACTTCATCGCCCCTTTTCCACCCTTTTAAGGTCGAATATATAAAAACGCCGAAATACGTATTTCGTTCTTTTTCTTTAAGTATATATATACAAAATTTTAAAACAATCCGACCAAAAAACAATATCTGTCCATATAAGCTTCACCACCCCGTTTCTGGCCTGTCAAGGTCGAATTTTTTAAAATTGCTTCTTTTTAAAGGTTGACTTTTTAAAATAAAACTATTGATCAAATTTCATCATTATAGCTCTAGCGGTTTGTGCTCGGTGGTGATGGCATACTTGGTTATATATATTCGATTTTTTTTTAAACTATATATTTTTTTGAAAAACAAACATCATTTTTGAAGTCAGTAGCCCCAAATAATTCAGATTGCAAATTTTCAGGGAATTTAGAGCATTCCTTCTATTTTTGTCCCAATTTTGTATGGAGTCGAAACACTGTGCGACGTGCAGACTTCTTAGGCAAGCGTTTCATGATTTAAATATCAAAAAGTAATATCGAGACACAGAGTGAAATTCGGGGTCGAAAGGGTTAATGTATTTTCATTTTTTTTAAATAGCCTTTATTATATTTTATTATATATTTTACTTATATCTAACCTTGTGCCATTTAGTATTTTATCTTTTAGTAATTGTTTATTTAATTAAATCATTTATTTTTGTAAGGGAAATAAAAATTTGTGCATTTTATTTCCCCTTTTAGTTTTTTTTTTAAATATTTTTAAATTTGCAATGATAGCATATTTATTATATTTTAGTCTTAATATTATATAAACTATAAATATTATTTCTTTACATTATCTCTATTCTCTATATCACAGCTTTTTAAAAATTAGGTACATACACTTTCATTGAATTTAAATTAGGTCATAAACTTTTCTATTGTTGACGCAATCATTTCCAGCCAATTTCATGGCACTTTTTGCCCTTTTTCTCATTCAAATTGCTTTGTTCTACCTTCATTAGCGCTTCAATGTGCGTTGTTTATTTTCTTTAATCTCACAACATCTTCTTACTCTCCGCCTCTGCCGCTTTATTTGTGTTATTATTATTGTCTACATCTGGTGCTGGTTGGCTGTAGCCCACTCGATGATTAAATGACTTTACGATTTCATTTTGTATTACTTAGCAAATTCGCGTTGAGTCGCATCAACCTTCCGGGACGCGCCCGTTCGCCGCACCCACCCATCCGTCCGCCCACATCATTAAGGCGCACATTAATCGACAGGCTAATAGCAACTTTTATACACCTTGACAGACAAGCCACGCAGCCAATCCCATCCCATTCCGTTCAACCTGCTATCTTGCCAACAATTTCCCCCCCAAACATCCCCACTTCCACGCACTTTTCACTCTTGTTCGCGCTCATTCATTCATTCGCTCGTCGCGCTGGTTCCTCGTTACTGCTTCATTCACAGTTTTGTTTTACTGCGCGCTTCTTAAATTCACACCGTATTTGTTTTTATGTTGCCGTTCTGATGTCATTTTTGTTGTTGTTGTTGTTGTTGTTCTTGGTGTAAGCACCTTTATTGATGACGACTGCAGCGAACCATAAAATTTTTTATTGCTTTGCGGTTTGCGTAAATTGGGTCGAACAAGAACGGCAACAATTTCACTGTTTTTGGCAGGCAATTCAATAAATTTGAATGTAACTTTCACTCGAGCGAAAATCAATTAAAACGTTTACTTTCACCTCCACCCCGCCATTCCGGCCGACAGCATTGCCACTGCGCATTTGCGCTGGTCGTGGTGTGCGAGAAGATGCCGTGCGGCTGGCTGCCCGTCAATGCCATTCCGTTTGCGGAGTTTGCCATGTTCTCGACTTTGGCAACTCAATTAAAGTGAGGTAAACTTGTCTCGCAACTTGCACGACTCACTTCGTCAAGGTTTTGGGCGGCCAGCTGGCAGCAACGTCATTCACTGGACGCGAATGCGACCTGCGCATTTGTTGTTGTTGTTATTGTTGTGTGAAATGAATCATGTATTGACGCAATGAAGTTGGTGCGATTACCGCGAATTTGTGTCCGGTTAGGTAATGGTGCGTTCACACTACGAAAAATGTGAACTTGAAAAGGGAATTTTAAATATTTGGCAGTCATTTTAAAAATTTAGTTATTTGTTATTATTTTTCACACGTTTTTCGCACTGTTTTCATGCTAATGAAAACCTACAATTTATCCATCTATAGCTCAACATTTACAGTGGTTTTGTTATTGTGTTTATGATGAATGGTGAATTATGGAGCACCGAACGTGTGACAGCGCAATGGATTAGTTATGTGTATGATAAAAGAGCGAGCAAAAAGAATAACAAAAGCAACAAAAACAAAAAGCAAAACAAATGGCATCACGCCAACAGAAACACCTAACTAAATCTGTAAGCGGATTAGGACTTAAATTCAAATTAAAATCCAACAGTCGAGTGACTTTCGCATAATTATGAGCAACAACGAGTAAATTTGTTCCAGTCACAGTGTAATAAAAAAAGTAGTCTATTAAAAAAATTATTTAAATTTGCAAAAATTCAATTATTTGAAATTACGAAAATTTCGATGTCTGAAATTTGTCATGCCACTGTAGCATTTTTCATGATGCAATAATAAAAGGTGATGTACATTGAACGTAGTCTCGTTCTAATTTGACAATATTCGCTCCCTCAGAAAATTAGTAATGTTTCTTAAAACGCATACTATTTTTTTACAAGTAAAAAACCAAAAAAATTTTACTAAAAATGCTACAATCTCCCACAAAATAAAGTGGGCATTACTAGGCCAATTTTTGATTGTTTGTTTTAATTTTTTCGTAAACAAACTCAAATTCAAAATAATTGAAATCAAACTGTTGTGCCAATTTCAAAATAATTTCGAATGCCAAAATCAAGGAGGAAAAAAAATTAGCGTGGAGTGCGGCCTGTGGTTTGACTTTAAACCATGGGTTGAAAGTTTGTGCTTTGCACTTTTCGAGCGCCGACTACATTTTTGGATCCGACCAGAAACCCGTGAAACTTGCCAAAGATGCTGTTCCAATGGCCATTGTACAAACTATTTAAATACTTTATTCAAAAATGTGAGGAAGTTGATGTAGAGGAAAAAGTTAAATGGCTACTTTGAAAAGCACGATGCATTTTCGCATTAAGCACTTAAACAAAATCTCGCGAAAATAATTATATCGTGAAAATGTCATTCCAAAATTTTAATTTTGAAGCTTAGAAATGTACAGCAGCATATTTTTTACCGCAGCTTTTATGCCATAACGCGATTATGCAAAGTGAAATATTTTTTGCACTTATGAAACCGAGACTTTTTCTTACTTAAATTGTGTAGTGGTTTTAATACTTTGTATTGAAAGGCCTTTTTTATTCCCCATTTTCCATTCTTCTAAAATACGACATTGAGCTAAGGGAGTGTCAATTCCGGCGTGTCAAAATGTACATCACCTTTTATTATTCCACCATGAGCATTTTAATTCAAGCAAAATGTGACTCTGCTGATGATTTTTTTGACAAAACTTGTCAATCAAAATAGAGGTTCTCTCTTTTATTAGACTACTTTATTATTATGGTTTAATACTACTATGGTTTCAGCGTTTTTATGGTTTTTTTTTAATTATCTCCTATTTGTTACTTTGAACAAAAATTAACATTTTTTAAAGCAAACAATTTTCGTTAGAATTAAATTTGCGTCAAACATGAGTTGAATGGACTTTTTATTGCGTGAAGTGATGCAGTCACATGCGGGAACCGTAGAAGCAAGTAGTAGATAGAAACTCCAACTCAATTTATTGTTATTTTTTGCTTTTCTTTTTTAGTCTCATTCATTTTTTTGCAGTCAGTCTACAATGTAATGTAAAGTCTAATGTAATGGCCGCGGACATTAGTTCACGTCAATGTTAAAATTGTAATTTCAATGAAGAAGTACACTAACATCAGATGCACCCACACACACCAACGCAATTTGGGTGTGTTAAAGTTGCCGCATCCATCACCGTCAACACCACTGACAGCCGCCGCGCTGCCCATCTAATGGCAACAAATCGACAAACGCGCGCCGTAATTGAAAGGAACTACACACAACTTTTTATGACATTTCAACAAACTGTCGCAAACTGTGTGAAAAAATCGGCGTGTGTATGATGTGTGAGCAGTCGTCGTAAATGTAAAATGCAACCACGCACACGTCCGCGCCGCTGCACCCTTTCAGTCGATGGCAGAGCGCCCGTTGCGCGCGCCTGCGGCAATGTTAAATTGTTGCAAGCGTTTAAAATGCAACGTCGCACAATGTACGACGATGATAGCTGTGTGCGTGTGCGTGTGTGGCCCGGTCTACGGGCGAACGAGGCGGATGTTCGTTGCGTCCTTGCAGAATTTGTGCACGTGTGGAAAACATTTAATTTCGCACGGTAGTGCGCCATTGTTGTGCTAAACGTGCAGTGTTGCCACCTTATAAACTTATTGACTTTTACATCAAATCATTTCAGTATTTGCAGCAAAGTTCTTGGAAAAAATTATGTTGTCGTTTGAGTTTTAACACAAACTACGCCCTCGATGAAGTTTTGCTGGCAGAATTTTTATTAAATTTTTAAGAGTTACTATTTTGTTGGGAGGTAAATTTTGATTTGAATTGTGTTTAATATATCATTACACAGTTCGAATGAACAGAGTCCATAACAATTGTTATTCAAAATTTCAAAAATTTGATCCTAGTTTTTGTAAACGATTTATTATATAATCAATTTGCAACAGAGTTCATTAAGCGTGCAGTGTTGCCACCATATAAACCTGTAGCATTTAATAATTGAATTTTGTTTAGTATATTATTGAACAGTTCGAATGAACAGAGTTCATAACAATTTCTATGCAAAACTTGATTATTAAATGAGCTTTTCTGAAATTTGATACTAGTTTTAGTAAACGATTTATTATGAATTTGCATATTTGAATATTTTTGTTTAATTAATATCGATTTGATTTGATACGTAATCTACTACAATCCCGCTTCAAATTTCACTCGTTTTCCTGACTGCTTCAACCGACCTTGTAGTTTGTTGTTGTATTTAGTGCACTAAATCCAATTTGCCTTTATTGAGTTCAATGCGAATACTTTCAACGCTACAAATTTATTGTGGAGATTCCTCAGCTTGGAAGTTAATTTATTTTTTATTCAATATTTGTAAACATTTGCAGCGCCATTGCATCAAAGTTACATTCAATACAGATTATCTCCAAGACTCAATCTCATTCATACACACACACACACATAGTTGCACCAATGCCGACATGCGGTCGCCATTCAAACGTGCGCCCCACTCATTGCGCGGCCCATATCGAATGCAGCTGATGAGGATGATTAAAATTTCAATCTAAATTCGCTTGAGGATTATAATTAAATCCTCAATCAGCGAAATCATAAATGTTGCATGCATCAGTGTGGCATTGTGTGCAGAGCGCCGTGCAATGCCCAGCGGGAAGCGTTCAGGCGGATTAAGTGATTTTCTTTGCAATTGTCCAACATTCGGCATTCGGATGATAATGCAACGCGGCGGCTGTGAGCAGCTGTGTGTGTGCCTTTAAGGCATTAATTATGAAAATTATGTACTTCAAATGCAGCACTTGTCGATTCTAATTGACTCTGCGGACGTGCAAACGCTTTGGCTGACATGATGTCAGCAGCAGCAGCAGCCGAGCTCTTGAACGGCCGTAATTGCCGTCTGCCAGAGATCGATGCGAGGCGTCAATAATTGAGCTACAATTGAGTGCATTCAATTGGAAAACACAAGCGGAAAAGTGCAAACGGTGCAGGGCGGTGCACTTTAACTGACGTAAATTTTAAATTTCTTTCATAATAATTCAGACGTGTGAACAAGTCAAAAACATCTTTAAATAAATTGCCAAAGAAGCTTAGTTTGCAAGTTAAAGGTCATTTCGTATAAATTTTCCAACAGAAAACTTTCCTCCACACAACAGCAACTTTCAGTAATCTTAAAAAAAAAACAATTTCACCATTTGCTGTCGCACAAGTTCAAAGCCAAAGTAAACGTTGGCAAAGTACTCGAAGCAACAGTGTCTTGCCTGAAAATGTCAAAGTTCGGCGTACGCATACACACGCACACGCCAAAGTACCACACACACCTTCGCTTGCCGCAGCGAAAGGTCAAAGTGCGTTCAACTCCCAAAGGGGTGCTTCGCCGTTGAGCTTTTAGTGTATTTGTTTTCGTTCACTGGTTCAATCTGCCTCATGTTTTGTTTTCATTTCCTGCCACTTTGCCGTTGCTGCTGTCGCAGCCGCTGCTTATTTGCTTAATGCAGCCATTAATTTCTATTTTTTTAACGTCGCCGACGTGTTTCGGATTTGGGCGCGCGCGTGCACGAGTCTAACTGGCGTGTCAACAAACCCTAATTCCCGGACGCCGACGTGCGTGTCATAGGTGAAATGATAATGTGGAAATTATCGAGATACCCTTCAATTTAATTTACCGTGTCGAGAGAGCCAATTCACGTGCAGCAACACCCACGTTCAGGTGTTGTCGAGTGAATGAAATAGAACGCAACGCTCCTTGCACTCGACACACAGTGCCATCACTACAATACTTTCGGTTGCGTAAGGCCATCGGACCGTTGCTGCACCTTCACCTCTTCACGAATGCAATATTGTTGCCGCTGCAATTAATTTGATTGAAATCTTGGAGTTCCATTTCCTTGCTAGCCTCACCAACTTGTACCGACAACTTGTACTCACCAATCAACATCCACCGAGGATTCTCTCTTTTTCACGCTTTCAGAGTTCAATTTTGAAAAATAAAAATCTCTACATAGCACGAAAATATTAAAACCGACTGACAGACGCTTCTATTCATTTATAACCGTTGTATTACCAATATTCGCGTTCCAGAGATTAATCAATTTAAGTGACTTTCTTTGACCCACTGACTTTCTGCCGAGTTCACACATTTGCTGCACTTTGTAAACTAAATAAAGGAATCGATTTGTCCATAGAGAAAATAATGCGAAACTAAGCACACCCACACACGATGAGAACACACACACAGAGCTACACTACGACACATGGTTGCTGAGTCTGTTTTGAGGTTATATTTTCGATGCCATTAAATTCTGTGCCCATTGAAAATATGTGCGCGAAATGCATTAAATGTCAACTAGAAAATTACTAAAGATAAACCAAAAATCTATATAGCTTTAGTTTTCGATAAATGAATGTGAACCAAAATTTTTTATTTTACCTAACCAAAGCCCAAAGAAGATGCCACTACAAATTGTCAAAAAAAACTGCATAAAGTGACGAGGAATTACTATTTTTCTATCACTAAACATATGTATGTGTGTGTACAGAAGTTTTGGCCAAGCTAAAATATTTTATTGACAGCGCACATTTCATTTATGCATTTAAAAGCTTTTCAGCACTAAATGCGATTATGCTTTATGTGGAAATGTGTGAACAATTTATATTACAGGCACTAACTCTACAAATATTCCATAAGCAATGTCAGCTGGCCAAACTGTAGCTACTCATATGCAACGATTTGGCAGTGTCATGGGTACAGTGCACCATGTACCGTGTAACACAGTCGCTGTGTTTGGACGTGTAATTTTAAACTCAAGACTTCTCAAGACATGTATTATGCATTCATCAGCAACTCAAATGAAAACTCTTAAGAGCTGAAACACTAAGTAGTCAGTTGGTTTTGGGTTTAAATCCTAATTCAACCAACACTAAATAGAGAATACTTTTCTTGCTGCGGCTTTCAACTTAGTATAAAATAATTATCCATTAAAAATCATACAAATTCGTTGTATTAAGTATAAATAAAGAAATATTTGGACTCCTGGCGCTCCAGCGTTTCCCAGGAAGCTTCGATTCGTATAATTTAGCAGTCCTCTCTTTATAGCTGGAAAAATGGGCCCGGCTTTATTTTGTTTCAATTTGACCCGACCGCTGGGAATGAGAGTCTTCTGGGAGCAATTTGCTTGGTGCATGTAAAACTTAATACTCGATTTGTATCTTTTCTTTAAATCACCAATTTCGGGCATGTTGTTAGCTTTTATTGTGCACATTTCATTACCGAGTAATACGAGTCATTTGATAAGTTTCGACAAGAGTCGGAAAAGGTTGGCGCTCGTAATCAGTCACGGCCACACCCTCTGACGGTAGCCGGGCAAAAGAGCGAACGCAGATTGTAACTTTTCTGGAAATGAGCCATTTTATGTGTGCTGTTGCACTGGCGCTGTCAGTCGCAGCCGCGAAATTTATTAACACAAATTTATTTCTTCATTTCTATGTAGCAGAAGCTGTGCGTGTGTGCGCAGACATGCGTGTGTGCGTGTGTGTGTGTGTGTGTGTGCAATTATATTGTGGCATGGGAACATTAGTCGGAGCACATAAATCAGGCCACTTTGTAGAGCATATTTATAAAAAACTTGGGCGAGCTCCTTGGGGAGAAAGCGGAAGTCACACATAGACCAACTTTAGGCTTACACATGCTTATATACTTAAGTACATAAATGTGCGTATGTGTGTGGTAAGCCCCAACCAAAATTTGCCACATTTTGTCCGCATGCCCAAATGACTTGTTGTTGCTATTTTTGTTTTGTTTTTGTACATATGTTGTGCGGGCTTGTTGCTGTTATTAGTGTATTTCCTTGGGCTTTCGGACGGATCATGATGAGAGTGATGCCAGTGTTGTTGCTGCATGCCTAATGCGGAGTAATTAAATGCGCCTGCCGGGATTTAACATTTCAATTAATACAAATCATGTTTGGCAGTCGTTTGGTGCTATGTAGTGTCCGACCGAATATTCGGTTTCGGTTTCGGCCCAAAAAAAGTGGTTTCGGTTTCGGTTTCAGTTTCAGAACCGAAACTTTCTAGAATATTTTTTTACATTTTACTGTGTAGCACATATATAGTGAAAGGAGGAGTAATTTAGATGCCACCAATGTAAATAAACTTTTTAAGTAAGATACGAAAGGGTGATTTTTTCATATTTTTTTAATTAATAATTGACTGGCACGACAGCCCGCTTACGCGAGACTAAGGCCTAGCTTCCCGCAACCACCCGTGTTGTGCGTGTGAATTTGTACGCGGGTGGAAGGGACCTACAGTTTTATGCCGGTTCCGAACGGCAGGTTGGAAGCTTTTTCATAAGAAATTTTTACTCTCAGAGGTTTGCCATTTCCAGCTGAGAGGACAGCCACCGAAAGAGAAAACGAGTTTTCCCGTTATTTTTTTTAGGTGTTATTACAGGGTTGAGGTTGCTGCCTTCGACTCGCGGCCCAACGCACTAACCAACTGAGCCACGGCGGCTTTTTCATATTTATGTTTTTAAAAAATGAATAAATTGTTTTTATTAATAAATATTTATATTCGTTTGTTGCAAAAAAATGCTTGATATGGTGATTTTTATTTCAACTAGAATGTTTCGGTTTCGGCCGAATATAAAACAAAACCCGAAATTCGGTTTCAGTTTCGGTTTCGGCCCAAAAAAGATGTTTCGGTCGAACACTAGTGTTATGTCTCCTGTTTGTTTGTTGGCTGGTCTGCCTGCTCGCGTGCCTTTAGCATCTTTACCCAGTTGCCTGCTAACCCGCTGCAATGTGACATGGTGGCCCAGTTAGCTGCAATTGGCGATGGTGAAGACGCACAAATGAGTAAAACTCACATTAAATTGGCCACGTTGGAGGATGTATGTAAGAACAGGCAACAAACAATTTTATTAACAAGAAAAATGTTCAATCAACGAAATAAATTGTGTAGAAAGTTGATAGTAAAAAGGCGAATGCAATCTTCTGATTTATGTAAAAATTCAAAAATACTTGGCAGTTTGTGTATGTTTAGTTAGAGAGTTATTATGGCACAGCATACGCGTTGTTTTCATCGCAACTAATCTAAAAAAAATTTTTAAAACTTGCCTGAAATTGAACTTGAGTTGAACTCCCATTTGCGATGATCTCATTTTGATCGGATAGTTTAGTGAGGCAGAAAAATTAGTTACAAACTCTTTTTAACTTTTAGTTAAAAAACTAACACTGACAATATGATATTTTTTCAGAGCCATAACCGACACAACAGTTCTAGCGATCGTTGATTGTTCGACCTGCTTCCCACAGGCAGGCAGGCCTGTTTTTCTCTATTCTTCAGAGAGTATATCAACTACTTATACCTGTATGTATCCACCAGTTAAATTATATTTAATGGGTGCAAGTTGTAGGAGCAGTTAAGCATTGCATTGCATTTGATCTAACTACCTCACCATCCTTACAGTTGCCTGAAATATCCCCATTCGATACTGTTCTCTAGTCTCGAACTTATAAATACTTTTCTTTCAATACTTACATCATTTTTACATTTTTAAATGTTTGCCAAAACGCTCACTGTCGAATAATGGTTGACGCTGAAGCTCTCATTTATCGCTAACCGCTGCAATGACTGAGTCGAAACTTAGCACTAAAACCGACTCACAGCATAGAGAATGCGGCAAATAGTCGAGTGAATGACAGCGGCCGCTGGTCGCCAAGATACAAATAAACAATGCCTACTTTCCGACGCATAAGCTGCATGCATACACTCGCATATACAAGCACAAACACATACACGCAACAACAAGTGCTCTCCAGAACTGACACTGGCACTGGCGCTGGGCTAGCGGGTAGCTGCCCGCACATGCTGCGCGCCAGGTGCGCCGCAGATGAATTCGTTGCTGTGTGTGTGGCCTCGTGACGTTCTGACGCTGGCGTGCGCCATTAAGTCCATTGGCCTTGTGCAGCAACATCGTTGTCGCCTATGTTATTGTTGTTGCTTTTGCCGTTTTCATTGTCCCTGAAGTTCCACTTAACCGTGAGGTGCGCCAATGGTGCAACAGCGACGGCAGCGCGCTCTTTGTCAGCTAAGTCGCTGGCATGCGGCACTCGTCGCTGTCACTGCGGCCGCCCGCAACAGCTGACGAGCTGACTGCGGGAGGCAGCGACTGTTAGTTTGTTGTTTGGTTTCCCCGTCATTGCTTGCATTTTGCGTTGTTGCCAGTATTGCTTTTGTTGTTGGCGCATGCGACTGCATTTTGCGGTCGCGTAAATATTTGTAGCTTACACATTGGATTTGGGCAGCAAGCATGTGGGCAGATAATGCCACCAAGCACGCCCGCACAGCAATTTGTCTCGATATAGACACCGGAGAAACGAGGAGAAATGCGCCGCTGCACAAACAATATTATTACGTATACGCTCCGCGGTCCCAGACAAGAGCCCGTACACTCCTTTGTGAGCTCGTGAAGTTTATGCGAATTTTGAACTTTTAAGAACGTTGGTTATTTTATGTAAGCGTTCGCATATCGACATTCAACTGGACAGGTTCCCAACAAATATACATACATATATTTTTACGAAAAAAGTTGTGAGCTCTGCTTTTTGTGGTTGCGGGTACAATGATTTAGTGTTATTTTGATAAATGCTAATTCCAAAAATGGCATAACGTCTTTCACGTGACCCATGCTTGCTCCATCACCTGCCGCGATTTATTTCTCGTTTATCACGTTGCGCCCGTCTTGTGGGTGTTCGTGTTGCTATTGTGGCGCGGCAGTTCATTGAAAAACCATTTCAATCTGCAACGCTATTATCAAAATCCCATCGTCGTTGAGTTAGTCTGTTCCGTTCATGGCGTTCTGCTCCTACACTCGGAGTAGATCTTCTGCTGCCATGGGGCAGAACAATAAATCGCTGAGTGTGTGTGTGTGTGTGGAAATGAATTTGTGTGCGTTGAGGTTAAACGAAAATTGAAAGAATTCACCGCAAAGTTAAAATTTTTAATGCACTGCACTCGTTGGGGAGGAGAGAAGGCGGCACAGGTCAAAGCGCGAATCAATTGTGTTGCACTGAAATTTGGGATTGGATGTAGCGTATCAGTTCAACATGCTCAATAAAACATTTCGGATGGAGTGGAAAAATATTTCTACGCACCACAACCAATTCGTATATCGCTGCTTGTGACTTTTGTTTGTCCATTAGCAGCAGCCACCACAGTTACGTTGCAACACGCTTTGTCACACGTATCGTCTCAATCGAGTGCGAGATATTTACTAACAATTTGCGTCCATGTCAAATGCCAATGTTCGACGATCAGTCGACTGAAACTTTATGCGCTTTTTTCATTACCTTTGATTGCTCTGTTTGCACGGAACGACAACAAGAGACGACTGAACGAAGAGGAAACAAAAAATACACAAAGAAAACGAGTGAACGAGAAAAAGAGTGATTTTCGAAATTTTTCACTTCACTTGCAGCAGAACATTGAGCTGTGTTAGTGATACGTTGTACGAGTAACTCTGAGTGAGTACTCGAATACCTTCTACCGTTAGGTTAAATCAGTTCGGTTAATCCTTATGAGACTTTTCTGCCTTAGCCAGAAGTAGGTACTTTACGAATCAAATTGGAATGACTCTGCTGTTGTTTCATCTTTTTATTAGCTGAATCTGTATAGTTTTCTCATACAGTTTATTTTTTAGTTTTAAACTTTTTACCCCATGATTTTTTCACTTTTACTGTAATGCAGCCTTTCAGCATAAATAATTTTCCAAATCTCTATCTATAAAAATATATGTTTGTCTGATTGTCTGTTGGTCTCTTTGTCCTTTATAGACTCGGAAACTAATTGACCGATTGATCTGAATTTTTATACTATGGGTGAATGCATCCAGATTTCTGGATATCTTTTGACGGGTACCATACCGAGTACAGTCCGATATCGACCTTACAGTACTAAACTTCTGGTCAATGTTGGTTGTCGGAACGAGCACACATGAAAATACACTTACATAAATATATACCTATGTGTGTTTCTGTTCGTATGAGCAAACACATGTACCTACATATGTATGTATGCATGTATGCATGTGCGTTTCAGTGTGTGTACCTCGCTGGCCATCGCATACTCGCTTCGGTTGTACACAAAATGAAATTACACACAAGCAAACGTAGTGAAATGGGGGAAATTTCGTAATGGCTATTGCGGCATAGCCGGCAGCAGCATTTTTCCAATCCATTGTGAGGCCAGGTAGACAACTTTTTTGCAACCCATAGCCTACATGCTCGACGTATGTATGTTTCTGGGACTTTTATTTTTTTTTTGTTTTTATTTACGCAATGCTCTCTTCCGTTAGACAATATTTCAGTTCATTTGGGTGCTTTCAGTTGCCGTCGTTTTGGTGCAACAAAAATTTAAATTGCAAATCGGCCCGCTGCATTCAAACAAAACCACCAGCCTGAAAGTATGCCACAGTGCGGTCGACATGAAAGAGTTGCAATTAAGTTTTCACTGTTTTCGTTGGTATGCTTGTGGACACATTTGAAGAGTTGTATATTCTTTATAGAAGTCGATTAACATTTAGCAACAATTTCATGCAATTTTTTGTGATTTCCTTTTCAGCTCATTCAAGCAGCAGACAACGATTCAGCGCGAGTCCTTAAATAATTAACTAGAATGTTAGCTAAATATGGGTGCAAGTCAGCGACAACAAGCGCAACTACAACAGCAAAGACAGCAATAAGACATTTGCGCGCCACCAATGCGGGCACCAGCTGGCCAGCTGGCAAACTTACGCTGACCACAACCGCACAATAACAACTATTACAGCAGCAACACATGTGATATTACAACAACAGCAACAACACTAATAACATTACACCCAGTAAGCAGTGCCACCGCCACAACCGGAAGCAAACAAGTTTCACTTTTCCACAGTTTTCCTCAATTCACGTCGCCGCCGCCAATACAGCGATCGTCTATGGAAATCCAATTAAGGCAACAGCAGTCACAGCAACACCTCCACCGTCACCGCCACCACCACCACCTCCACCACCACCACCACCACCACCACAACCACCAGCAACAGCTAAGGCAACAACAGCAGCCGCAACGCCAACCGCTGCTGCAGCCGCAGCCAGACCACTCGCGCTGTAGTTGCTATGATGACGAAACTAGTTGTTTGTATTTTCTTTTTCGGACTGCTCACCATACAGACGGTCGGCCACATGAACAGTGACCCAGCGCCCGGCCGCTCGCCCGGACCACCCGCTGCACAAATACACGGTCCACCTGCGGCCATCGACGACGCAGTCGCAGTCGCCGCCGCCAGACGCAACACCGCACCGACGACGACCAGCAACAGCGCGACGCACGCGCCCGAACTTAACCACAATCTCAGTCGCAATTACAATAATAACAATTATACCGACACCTACGTAAACACAAACACAGCATCCGGAAACAACGAAGCTAGCAGCGCTAGTAGCCTGCAGCCTGCAATTAATGCGAAATTAAGCGACTTACCGCAGCCGGACGAGCGTCGCACAAATGAGTCACTAAACAACGACGCGCATGCAACAAGCCGCAGCTCCGCCAATGCTAATAAATTACCCACAACAACAACACTAACAACAACCAGCGCAACACGCGCCGCAACCGCAACGAAAACGAATGCGAAAAACTGCCGCGAAGGATTCAGCGAATTTCTCAACGATGTTGTGGTCATCGACGAGCAGGAGCAGTCGGAGGCGGCGGACAGCGGCAATGCGAGCGGCGAACGCCAGCATCGACTGCACATGCAGCTGCAGCTGGAGCACAACGTCTTCGACACGGCGACAGCGGGCCTCAATTGCGGCTTAATGTACAGAGGTGAGTGACTGCATACTTTTAAATGAGAGCTCAATGCAACTAACGCAACAACAACTGTGAGGGTTGTCTTGGTGTCTGCATTATTCAGTATCTATCAGACATTGAAAAATAATTCAACTGAGTGCACTCCTTACAAATTAGAGATACGACAATGTGATGGATTAGCGATTATAACACCTGGGAATTCAAAAGGAAACATTTTAGAAAGTAAATAAAACGAGAAATAGCATTTTCCTACCGAAGTGTAAAGCGCTTAATAACTTTTCAAAATATTTTCGCCCCATAGAAATATTTACTGTGCCGAACCCTTTTCGTTTGGGTGATGGCAACACGCACATTTGTATGCCACGAGCATTCGTCTATTTTATTGCCTTTGCATTTATTTTACGACTCGTTCTTTCACTCCACTTTGGCTTTTTGCATCTTTCTTTCAGTCCGGTTGGGATAATTCTTAACGCACGCACGGCTCCCAATTTCAATTTCCCAATCGTTTCAAAGGACAGAGCATTTACGGTTATTTTTAGTTGCTGTGTTGTTGGTTTTGTCAACGTGCAAACAGTTGCAGGTGTTAAGGCTACCTAAAGTGGTGGATACGAAAAAACGACAATGCGGATTACAATGCGAACAAAGGCAACGGTATGCAGATTTGCGCTGAACTCAAGCTTGACTACGATTTCATTGAAAAGTCTTTTAAAAATCATTATGTTTTTGTTCAAAAGGCAGACAAAATTTGCAACTTTTGTGATCATCCCAACAAATTAAATTGTTTTGCACATGGTTGCATTTTCCTGGAATTACATGACTTATGCAAAACATTGCGAGTTGACATTTTTGCATGAAATTTAATGCTGACAAGATTGCTTAGAAACTAAAAAAATTATTCTAAAATTGCTTCTAACACTTCTATAAAGATAAAATGTATGAGTGACCCTCAGTCAAAAATATTAGGGGCTATAAAACGCACAGATATGTATACATATAATCAGTTCGAACAAGCTAAGTGCAGCTTGAGAGTTTCTCCATGAACAAATTTTTCTCCCCTAGAACTTTGTCACAGCCCACAGTGATTCGACTCCATACAACCGCGGGACAAAATTAGAAGGAGTGGTCCGTTCTTCATAAAATTTGGTATACTAGTTAATCATGGTCTGCTGAAGTGAAATCTCCATTTTTTTCTTAAACTTTTGTAGTTTGCCAATAGTCTTAAATTTGCAATTTTCGCCATTTTTGGAAAGCTATAGCAACAAGTGTATTGGCTAAATTTTCCAGATTTTACATGTAATCAGTTACGTCAACATTGATAATTGCGAAAAGTAACAGAAATGCTATGAGGACCCCTTAGTTTTACAATAAAAATGATAATTATGCAGATTTTTCAATTTTTCATGCTAATTGCATACTTCAAGGGATGAAAAAAAATAATTTTGTAGAAAAATAGGTGTTTAGACCACTTTTCAAATTGAATTATTTTCTGAGATCGGAAGATATCGGAGGATGTAATTACATTATCCGACAAAGAATGGTTCCTAAAATAAAAAAAAATCCCGGAACATACTTTCACATACTTTTTAGATATTTTCGTCTAAGTTTTGTCAATTTTCAGATTGACAATGTATGTTCAGATTTCAGGAACATACTTTCACATACTTTTTAGATATTTTCGTCTAAGTTTTGTCAATTTTCAGATTTTTAATTTAGAAAAATATTTCTAATTAAAAGTGATGTAAAAGCCTCAGCTTTGCAAATTTTGAGAAAACGTTAAAAGCGAAAATGACCACATCATTTCTTAATCTATATTGAAAGTTTAAGCAACTTCGTGCCAACCATGTATTTTTACAATTTTTTTTACTCAATAGACTAAAAACCATAAAATATGTGTTTAAATTTTTTTGTGAAAAAAGTTTCAACTTTGAGCCGCTTTTGCACAGACACTAATTAATTTTTTGCACAGATTTTTTGGGGTTTTCTTAGTTGGAGTTTTGCCTTTCAAATGACATCAAAATCGTTAAATTCTGAGATTATATTTTTTTTTAATTTGGTCTTCGGAACGAATCACTGTGCAGCCGGCTGAAAACGTAATCGCCGCAAGAGAAATGTTCTTTATGCGTGTTAATTGCATTGGGAATTGAACTAGCAAACCGCTAAATTGCAGTTCAACGCACTTACCATTGACCTTGAAATCATGAAGTCAGCATAAAATTATAGCTCCACCTTTTTACAAAACGACTGGTACCACTCTTTGGATTTGGATTCTTTCGCCAGTTTTATATAGTTTACTGACAGCTTACACACCTCACAGCAACCATTTGTTGTCTTTTCAACGTTCTGGTCTGGCTCTCTTGCACCCTGTTTCTATTATTGCTACAATCGTGAAAAAATCTGTTGCGCTCGCTTCATGTACATACATACATATCTACGCTTCGTGCATCTGGCACTATAAAATTCTACAATGTAAAATTCATGTGAAGTGCACAAGCTGACGTTGGCTGTGCTGCTGATTGCCTCAAGCGGAAGGTTAATTGCATCATTGACGCAGTGACAACACTCGAAGTGTGCACGCCAACTCGCTCGCTCTCAATGTTTCTCCTGTCCATGCTCCGTCGCCTGCCCAGCGCGTCAACGCTGTTGCGCTCTGCGTGCGGTGCGAGCACCGTTTGATGCTGTCGATGCGAAGGACACTTGCACAATGGCGTGCAAGTTGTCGTTTGCCGCTATTGGCTGTTGTTATTGTTCTAGTGCTGTATAAATGCTATTTTGCACTAGCAAAACACCATGTTGGGCGACATAATGGGCGTAATAAATTCAATTTTGATATTTTCAAGTTGACAGCAAGTTGACGCAATGACTCAACGAGAAAGGATGCGTGTGTGTTGAGCTGTTGCATGTCACTGTCATTAACAACAGCAGCAAATTCGATTGACGGCATTTGCCTATGGCGACTTTCCTATTGTTACAAATGTCACCAACGCCTTATGGTAATTTTAAAATAATTCGTAAGGAAGAGCGAAAGCTGTCCTTTGTCCTGTGAACTCAACCAAATAAAATTCGACTCAACTACTCCAAGATTAATCACTGAACCGTGATTGTTGACTATTTATGATTGTTGACAGCTTAACTTAAAAGTTAACAGCTTAACTTATAAAACGTAAAATAATTGGGTGGTTCCGTGTGCGAGAGAAGTCGCTTGTACAAACTAATATTTGCACATAAAACTATCTGTTCTTACAGACAGAACAGAGTAAAATTTTTTACAATTTGATTTAGTAGTTAAGTATTAGTGCGTTCAGTTTATCATTATTTCAAAAAAGAGAATCGAGAAACTCTAGTTGTATGGTTTTCCAGCTAATTGTGCCAACGAAACTGTGAAGCATTTCGTCCTTTCATATCTAGATTACGCTTTTTTTTCCTGGACAAACTTTCACAATTTCTAGAGGAGCTTAAAATCTATTCTCTACTAAATTTTACCATAGGTAATCATGTTTTAACCGCAACAAATAGTAAATAAAAACCTGTCTCGTATCGCTAAGTGTACAACAAAAACTGTGCGTCGGCATTATAAAAGACGGCTTTAAAGTCATTGTTATATGTTCTTTGGTTAACTGATTAAGTTTTTGTACTTTTATGTAAGAAAATGTTAAATAAAAGAACCGTCTATCTATCTAACCTGCTCTTCTCATAATTAATTAAGTCAAAATGAAGCACTTGTGCCAACCGCAAGAGTTGTCCCAGCCAAAATCGGGCAACTGTAGTGTTTACATGTGCTCGTACATTGGCTTGAACACGACGCAACCCTAACATTATTCAAACTGGCACAGACTTCTGGAATGTCCTCTCCCCGATACAGCCGCAACTAATTTAAATGTACCCGTGTTCCATTTAAAGTTCATTGAACTGAACTGGCCACAAGAGACCAGCCAACTGGTCAGCCGCTGCCATCACACCGTTTAATGCTAAACTTTTGCACCCTAAAATTTCACTTCGAATTAATGAGTTGGCCAAAGTTTGCGCCAATCGCGCCACTATAACATCTTCGAGCACCCTTCTAGCCTTCTCGCTCACTTTTTCGCCTTTTTGCTGCGTTTTACTTTGCAATTTGTTTTGGCGCTTTTTTTGAACATTGAAGTTAGTTGAATGGTATTCCGCATAAATTCCAACGACCAAGTTGAAAAGTCTTACGCCTTCGGTTGGGGTTTCTTCTTTTTGAGTTTCTTGTCCTCGCAACGCTGCTCCGCCTGTAACACAACAGCCGAATGATGAAACTTTTTTTTTTTTAACGTAAAATGCGGTGGCAAACAGGAGAATCTGGTCAAAACGCATCCGTGTCGGTGCGTGCAGTTGCAGGAAACCAGCTGTCGAAAAAGCGTTCAAGTTTGACATTTGGCGCTGTCTGCATTCGAAATGTCATAAAAATCGATTTCACAGTGTTACAATGCGATCTTTGACATTGTCTGGTAGCGAGGCTGGACTGCCAAAGTGTAAGAATTGTGACGACCAACGAGTACAAAAAATTGTATAACTAAATTTCTGATCTCCATCAGGAAAAGAATATAAATCTATCTAGAAACTTGGTGTCTTTTCGTTCGTCTATTCACCTGGTTGTTTTAAATGGTCTCATAGGTAATATTTCGATAAAATTTAGTGTGGTTTACTGTAGGGTCTTTCAATAAGGACGCTCAACTTAATGTGAGATATCCACTCACTTTAATTTGAAACTATATTTTAGGACATTAAGTACGGAATATAACATCGTTTACATAAATATTCACCGTTCAGTTTGTTCGCACAGTTAGATCTACGATTGAAGTTAGCCCCAAAATGAATAAGTCTAGCGGCGTCAAGCCTCAAATTCTCGGTGAGAGTTCCATGCTCTGGAATCGCGCGTTCAGAATGACCAGCGTGCGTGGCGTGGCTATGTCCTTTTGTAACCAAACGACATCGGTATTAATATCATCAAGTAAAGGTTAGGGCAATGCCAGGTTCGTTTTAAAAGAAGCATGAACCGTTGGTTCCGCCAGAACAAAATCCGCACAAAACAAACTTTCTCGGTGTTAGTGCTAGCAGTCATCCAAATTTCATGATCTGCATGCGTGGTTAAATACTATAAAACTTTCCATGGTGATTTGCCCTACAATCGTACAATATTTAGCATTTGACAACACATTCGACAGATGTCACTTCAGCAACATGGCTACTCTGTATAAGCAATGCAAAAGCCTTTTTTCAACACTTTCAATGCTTGACGTTTGAGATATTTGCTAAAATATTTTAATGTGACAGTTGAATAGCACAAAATATCAATTAACCCCCGAATGAAAATTGTGTGAACTTTTCACCGTAATTCAATGCTCAACTAAATTTTCTAATATCGCATCATAAAAAGTAGCGAAAAGAGGTAAAGAGAGGTCTATACGAAAGAAAGTAAAAGAGGTCTATACGTAAATATGTAGACAAAGTTTTGTAAATATCAGAGTTCAATATACCACACAAGTGTTTCAGTTGCTGCATTGAAAGGTCAAAATGTTAAGCTTTGCTGTCACTAGCCTCTCGCCAGCCACAATTTATTTTTGCTAACCAAAAATATAAAAAAAAACAAACTGCGCGACAATTCGCAAAAACAATTTTTAACGCAAAAATTCACTGAAAACGCTCGCTCCTCAACCCACAAAACTTGCGCAACCGCATCGCTCGCATGTAAATGCCATTTAACATTAGCGAGTGTGAGTGTGTGCGTCTGCCAAAGTGCATTTCAGTTGCATTCATTGCTGCAGCCAAAGAAAAGGAAGCCAGCGAATCAGTGCGGATACAAATAAAGTCGCATAAATTCGAGTGCTTTCACAGTCGTCTGAGCAATGGAGCGCGAAACGCACTCACTCTTCGATTTGATGCTCCTTACAAATGTGCGACATGCTGGAAATTCCGCGCAGGAGCGGCAGCGGCTTTCGCATATTTCGATAAGCGATGATTTTAGAATAGCGACCGAAGGGCAATCAACAGATCTGTGCACTCCGTTGATGTCGATGAAATTATATATCAAGAAGTGTGCACATTTCGCCTCTCTGTAAAGACAAACCAAACCCAAAAGCTTCTACTTTTTTAATGTTCTGCATAATTTGAAAGTAAAAAACACTCTCGCCTTTCATTCCCCCAAGAGTGCTCCACATAAGTGTCCCTCTAACGACAATATTGTTGCATTCATTCGCCACTTCAGTGGCTTTGCAATGATAATAAAATTGATATTTGACCTCCATTGTCGGCACTGCCATCTGCGAGACGAATGCGTTCTGAAGAGTACGATTTATGCGAATTCAGCCAAATGGCAAACAGCAGACCGAGTGGCAGCACGATTGATGGCATTTAATGTGAAAAGGCGATTTGCAGTCGCTTGTGCGACAGAACGAGAGAGCAAGTAAAACAAACCGATTTGCAAAGTAAAAACTCTATGGAAGAGGCAAAACATTCCTTCCAGGTCAGCAATGAAATTCATTCCATTAACTCGGATTGCAGGCGGCCAAGCGCAAAAGCGCCAGAATCAGCGCCCATTACAATCGGCTGCGACGTCCACACAGCAATAACGCAACAAAGCAGTAAGCAGTCCGACCGCCAGCCAGCTAGACAGACATTGGCGTGTTGATGCTGATGCTGGCATTGTGCTCGGAACAAAACAACAATTTCCGTCGATGTAATCAGCGAAGATATCTGCGCAAATTATCAGCGACCCAAAGTGGGTAACACTCTGTGGTCGAATAAGAAAATCATTTTCAATAGCAACAACAATACAATAAGCAGAACGACCACAACACTAACACACGACCTTTCGGCTGACTTGGAGCATTCAGCACACGTTCGACTTTTAAATCAATCGCACTAAACGCTGGAATCACTTTCACCCTTCGAATTAGTCGACAATTTATGCGCAAACGGTGGGGCCTCCATGTCTTGCCTTAGGGTTGCCTCTCTGCGCCAGACAAACGGCCAGACACAAAGGCAGACACATAGTCTGGCAGACACTTAAGCAAACGGACACTGTTGATACATAAATATGCGGAGCACACTCAAAATGCTGCTCGAGTCACGAAGAGCAACAACAATAACAGATAAGTGAAAGGACGCCATAAACATGCCATGACCTTTTTCCGGGCTTGCGACGGCCCTCAGTCGCGGGTAACTTGATGAAAGAGCAAATTGTCGCATCGGAATAATTTGGTAAACGCTTACTTATCACTTCACGTACGCAGACCACAAACGCACAATGTAGCATTTTTGTGGGCTCAATGCAGATTGCATTAGGCATGATTGAAATTACTGCAAGGTCCGACAGTGTGTGAGCCGAAGCTTGTTGTATCACATCAAAATGGCTTGTAAAAAAATGCTTGACTTGTCAAAACGTCAAAACATTTACTATACGAGTACATATATAGTTATAGCTCATACAAACGAGCACACATATGTACAAATGCTGTCAATTAAAGCAAATAAAAAAGCAAAGCGTTTCTTTTGCTCAATGAACCCAACACAGAAACTGCTGAGCCGTTAAAATTTAGTATAACTAAATGAAACAAGTGTCGAAGTTTCTGAAAACAGCTTACGTTTTTTGCTTTTTGCATTGTAAGCATTGCAAAATGTTTCACAAAAATCGTTATTCGACTAATGCGTAAGGAAACAGCGTCAACTCAATTTAATCTCTTAATTCCTCTCCACCAAAAAAGGACATCAAGTTCACCAAACCAATTTTCAAACATTATGACAACTTGCTTTGGATCTAAGGACTGCTTCGAATAAAATTGTCCGTTACAGTCTTTCCCCTACAGTGCTATTGTAAATTTCAATTAAAAACATTTGTATCTTAGTAGCTTTGAATTAAATGTCAGAAAATATAATGCGTCCGTTAGACTCAATAAAAATTTATTTAAAGCGAAAATGGCAAGCGAAGTAGAAGTGCCAAAAAACATCATTACAATTTTTCAAAAGCAACCTCAGTGGTCTTTTAAAAAAATTGTCAAAGAGGTAGGATCTAACCCTAAAACCATTTCTCGTGTTATTAAACGCTTTAAGGAGGACCTGCGTATTGATCGGAAGAAAGGTTCTGGTAAAAATAAGGGGCCACATGATCATGAAAAGGCGAAGAACGTTGTGACCATTCTGAAGAAAGATCCAAGCATTTCGGGAAGGAAATTGGCGAGGAAAGCTGACTGCTCAGAATCTTTCGTGCGCAGAACTAAGAAGAAAGCTGGGCTGAAGACGTACAAGGTGCAGAAAGGTTCAGACCGAAACACCGTCAAGAATAAAACCGCAAAACAACGAGCTAAAAAACTGGCGCAAGATTTTGTAAAGAAATTCGAATGCTGCATAATGGATGACGAAGCTTATGTTTTAGCGGACTTTTCCCAGCTACCAGGGCAGGAATTTTATACAGCCGATTCTCGAGACAATGTTCCTAAAAAATTCAAGTCCAAAAAAGTTATTAAAAAAACATAATATCTGGTTTCTTACTTGGGGTTTGAAATCTGTAAACAATTTTTGAACAAAAATACTTTAATTCATAAAAATCGGACTACTGGTTTAAAAGATTTCATCATTTTGAAATTGCAACGATTCCAACGATGAACGAGGATTACACTGGAGCACACAGTGTTGGTAACACAGCGAAATATCTTACAAATCGGCAAAGGTCATTTTGCTGCTATTTCAAATCGTTTGAATCAACTTTGATCCAAAAACAAAAAAAACAATGAACCATCTATGCACTCTTACAGCTATCACAACTCTTACTAGGTCTGCCCTCTTAGACTACTTGTCACACTTTCTATTTAAAAAGCTAGTTCAAAGTAAACTGACTGATTGTACTGACTTCTGAATGACAACACGTTTGATGATCTGGCAGTGATGGCTAGTGTCCTAGACTGGATAACTAATAACCTAGACTAACCACTTAGATTAGGTTGAAATACGTGCGTGCTACAATAATTTCAGCGTTAGTGACCGAATATTCAACCTCTTTTTTTCCCCCTTATCGGAACGATCTAGCAAGCGCACCACTCAGACAATTATACGTCCATTGTACTACGATTTGTTCCCTGTTAATGTGCTTTAACTCTACCCGACTTCCGGAGAAATCTTGAAAGATTCTGGGGTGCCAAGGAGCCAAGGTGGTCACTTCTTAGCACATCAGTGCCAAACGTCTCAAACCTGATACGAGCGAACGCGGGGCAGAGACATAGGAAGTGTTCCACCGTCTCAACGTCCTCCCCGCAGGCAGGACATAGGGCACTGTAAGATATTCATCTTTAATTGTAACCCACAAACTTCTCGCTGCGTCCCCGCTTCCTAAACCATTTCGTGAAATTGCCTAAGGTCCTGACTATACCTTGTGGGACTATCTATAAATCCCAATAACCCTACTTACAACGGCTCATACTATTGAAAATATGGCGTTGGCATATAATTTTCACTCCGCATCCGCCAACATTGTGAAATTCCACTGTTGCTACACACACTTGCACCTAATGCAGAAAGCTCCAAAGAGAACCAAAAAAAAAACTCATTCTAATTTATGTTATGTGTCTGTTGCAGTGCGCCTCACGACGACTATGCCGACACCAGGCGCCTCCCGCGCGGACGGCGCCAACGCTGCGCATTACTCGGGGGATTTTTTTGTGGAAACACTTTCGACAATAAGCGGCCGAGAGCGTGGCAGTTTTGTTGATCACTCGCTGGGCAACAAGTTGCCAATTTCATGGTTCAGCTCAATGCAGCGTAATGGCAAAAGTGGCGACGCTGATGCGGACGTCGCGAGCCCGCTGCTGCACTCGGCGGAAAAGAACGATTTCGATTCGGCAACATCTTCGGATGAGGATAATTTCGCCTTGGGCGATGATTACGATACCGCGGACAGCTTTTCGCAGCACCAACAGCAAGCGGTGTTCGCCGACAAATGGCCGCACAGCTGGGACACGGCGCGCCGGCAGCAAACAAATGCGCACCCGTCGAACAGTAGCCGCGGCGCAACGAGACCGTGTCCCGACAACAAATGGCACGGCAGCGCCAACAGCCAGCAACGCAACGCCACCACGCCGGACGATGGGACGCAGCGAACGCTCACCAGCACCAGCACCGAGTCCTTGAGCCTGTGGCTGCTGAATGAACTCTGCGAACAGGACGACACCATCGAATTCAGGTGAGGCCGAGAAAATCATTTATGGATTTCATTTTAGCTGCAGCCAGGCTGCAGGCGTGCGCGCAATTGGCCCATTTCTAATTTTCACCATCGCTCATCTATCGCGGATGGGTGCGCACACAATTTGTCCCGTTCCATCGGCGAACCTTGCAACCAACGAGCTGCTAGCGCCCACGCAACACTGGCCGAGCGCAGCTAAGTGGGCGCGATGACGAATGCAAAAGGCGCATGCGGGCGAGGGAGGGGCGCGGGCCATTATTGTGGATGTGCAGATAATTGCGGAGTCATAATGGCGGTGCGAAAACAGCCAAAGGCGAAATGTTAATTTAATTTGCAAAATGTGGGCGAATTAAGCGCTTCAAATGTGATTAGCGTCCAACTGAGATTGGGACAAGTGCAAAATATTCCAACAAAAAAGATTTATTTAGGGTATATTAGCAGCTAAACAGTATGACATATGACGGCCTCTAGTGGACTTGCATAAAAACGTGGGAATTGACAACCGTATCGGGTCATAAAGACATTTCCATACGTTTTCTCCATCAACGATTATCGGATTTACTTGAGCAGAGGATTTTCTAACGAAGAGCCGTAGTCGTTCTCCGACTTCCTTTAACCCTGTCGACCCCAAAGTTGCCTGAGAGCAACTTCACCTATTCGTCATCTTATAGCAAAAGCTACGATTGATTTATGTATTTAATTTCAGTAGGCACTAACAAATAAATATTTTTAGAAATGAATTTAAAACAAATTACAAAAATTTTACTGTTATCCCCAAAATAATTTCCAATAATTTGCAGCGATATTAGGGAAAGTTTGTGTTCTAATTGAAGTCTACGAATTGGGCGCGTTTGATCAAAACCCTTTTTCTTTAATAATGGTTAAATAAAATCAAAAAGTCATAAGTTCGTATTTTTCCATAAATATTATATAATTTTTCTGTAATTAAAAAATATTGAAACAAAATGTATTTAACCCGTTTTAAGCTAAAATTTTTCAAAAGTAAACTAGCTCTAGAACTCTAACAAAGAGGCGTGGTGACTTCAAATGTCGTGTGCACACTTCTTATGCAAATGTTTCGTGATTTTAATACCAAAACATAATATCGAGACACAGGGTAAAGTTCGGGGTCGAAAGGGTTAAGCAACAAAAACCACTATTGTCAGGACGTTGCTGTTGTTAGTTTTATGCCAAATATTTGTAAATACATATTTAGTTTTATGACAATATTTACCTTCTACCACTTTATTTATCTAACACTGTTCAAGTTTCAAAATTGTGACCAACACACTCATCAATTGCAACATAAAATTGCATTTACAAAAAATTATTTTTCAAAATATCTAAACATTTAAAACATTTCGTCCATAGTCAATCAGAAAATTCAAAGTTTCAATAATTACTTTTGAGGTTTACGATGCCGAAAATTCCGTTCCCAAAAAACTATAAATAGCGAAACCTTATAAGAAAGTTAGACCAGCAAACATTTCTTCATAGTATTTTTGCAACAATTTAGACAAAACTTTGGCTCTCACTTCGAAAGCGAGATAACAGCAGCGGACGCTGGCCAAGTTTCGTTGCCCAACTGAAACTAACGGAAAATTCGATTCCAAACTTTCTTTTCTATTTCTCAACAACTTGCAGGGTTTTTTTTCGTGCCACGTTTCAAGCTGACAGCAGCAACGTTGGGAATGCCAATAGCAATAGCAACAACTACAACAATAACAACAACGTAAATGTCGAAGCACAACATGTGGTGTTCAAGAAAACTTTTAAGTTTCAACTTCGCAAAGGTGAGTGCTGTCGAACTGACAGAGCAACAACGCAGCAGAAATGTTGTTGTAGTAAATGTGGCGAGCGCGGTGGGTGCTTGCGAGTTGCGACCGCTCGCTCACTGCCAAAGCGTCGCCCCGTAACTGAAACTCAAACCAAAATTCGATTTGTGCTTCTTTCACTTCCGGTCGCCGCTCAACTTACAACAATAACAACACACGCACACAGATTGCCATCTGCTACTGCGCGAGGCGGCGCGCGGCACTCTGGACTACAGCTTGTTGCCACTGTACAGCACCGACTGCTCCGTGCACTTTCCCACGTATCGGCAGCTGGAGCAGAACGGCGACCGCAGCAGCAGCCCGCCGGCGGGCATACTGGTGGAGCTGCAGCGTCTCAACGTGCCCTGCAGCAGCGGCGGCTACGTGCGCTTCAACGAACGTGCCAACCTCTGCGGCAAGCTGGAGGAACTGCACGCCGCCGACCGCGCCTACCACTTCGACGTACGCAGCAGCACCAGCGTGCACTTTCACCGCAGTCCGATGTTCAGCCTCAGTTACAAGCTGGTCGACTATTGCTACAACGTGACCGCCAGCAACCAGACAGGCGAGTACTACGTACGGCCGAGCATGCGCGACTCGCTCGAGTGCTTCTTCCGAATCCACCTGCCGTACGGCAATCGCATCCTGCTGCAGCTGGTCACCAACAATGACAGCGACGTGCTGCACGCCGGCGCTGACTCCGTGCCCGGCGGCGGCGGCGGCGGCGCCAACGCCAACGAGCCGGGCTTCGCAATCTACACCAGCCAGGGCTTCAACATCGAGACGCAGCTGGTGAATCTGACAATGAGCGGCAGCAACTATGTGACGCCGCTGCAGCCGCTGTCAGCGAACGAAAAAGTCACGCACATGACGAATGGCGGCAGCGCCGCCAATCATACGAACAGCGCGGGCAGTGTCAGGCGCATTGGCCTCGAATCGTTCGCATTTCTTGCGCACAATAAAGCCAACGCCTACGCTGCGTCAACTGCCAGCTGCGATGGCATCGTCATCAAAGTCTTCGAGAACGACTTCTCCAAGTGGACGCACTGCGTGAACGGCACACATCGCATGCGCGGTTTCATGCTCGAGTCCGCCGGCAACACGCTCAGCGTGCACCTCTATCGCGCAGCGCACCACAGCGCCAACCTCGACACGAGCACCAGCGACGCAGTGCTGCAGGGAGATATTGTCGCTGTGCCCACCATCTACATGTCGTACCAGGCGCAGCGCGTGCCCGAACTCGTCTCCAACTGCGCGTTCGGCTGGATTGCGATGCAGCAGTTCTGCATTGCGGCCATCGAAATGTCCGTCACCTGGCAGAATGCCGAGGAGCACTGTGTGAGTCTCGGCGGCCATCTGGTGTCCATACGGAACGACCTGCAGCAGCAAGCAATCAACGAGCTGCTCTTTCGCAGTCCAGCCTATCAGAGCCAGAACGCCTACTGGGTGGGCGGCTCGGACAGCAGTTACGAAGGCGATTTCCGTTGGAGCGACGGTCTGCAGTTCCAGTACACAAGTAAGTGCGACAAATAACATTAATTCCGCTCTTCCTCACATCATAAAAATGTTGGTTTGAAGAAAGATCAGAAAAACGGTCACATCTTTTCTGATAGTCCAATCTTTGTGCGTTGCCCGCAAGCAAATCTTAAGCCGATTATGGCTTTTTTCTAACACCATTCATCGTTTTACTTTTGTCCCGTTCGACAGATTGGTTTCCCGGCTGGTCGCAGCACGGCCATTACAACAAGCAGCCGAACGATGACGGCCTCAGCAGCCAGGACTGCATTGAGCTACGCCGCTTCTTTCGCACCCCGCCGGGCATACAGACGAACCGCAGTCCGCTGACCAGCAGTTTCATGTGGAACGACCGCGACTGCAGCGCAAGGAACTTTCTCATCTGCGAGCGCGCCATGAGCGATGGTGCGTATCAGCAGTGAATGACATCCTTAATGTGTTCACTTTACTTTCCCTCTCCATACCCCTTCTGCTGCAAATACATTGCTGGTGCTCGTTTGCAGAGTCGTTTCGTCGCAGCTGGATTAACGACTGCAACAAAACGGTGTCACTGACCAAGGAGCATCCGCGTGCCTCCATCTGGAGTCCGTCATTTCCGCGCCAGTATCCGGATAATGCCAATTGCTTTACGACAATTACAGCGCCAACGGGTTACCGCATTGTAATCGAATTCGAGGAACTCGTGATTGAGAACGAACCAGGGCAAGTACTCGCTTATCAAAGCTAATTGGCAGACTGAAATCGCTCTTAGTTGCACAAGCAATGACTTTTTCAGTCATGTTGACTTTACACATATTTTGTTGTTGCAGTTGTACTTATGACTATTTGGAGATAACCGAACCCACGCACTACGACAATTTCAAGGCTACCAAATCTTCCAGAAACAAAAATGCGAATAATAATAATAAACTTAATAGTAATAATAATAATAATAACAACGGCAACGGCAACAGCAACACTAACAAAACCTTTCGAAAGCGAAGTTCTTATGAAAATCCTAGCCTTAGTTCGTATACTACGCCTACGTCTACGTTTACGTCTTATTCTAACGCATACACTAACACTAACTCTTATACTAGCGATACTAATATTAATACTTTAAATACGAATGCGAATGCAAACGCGAACGTCGACAGGAACGAAGCCGCGAACGTGAGTCCGAATGCCGATTCGAACGCCGCAAATTATTTATATTCGAATAGTTACAACAATTACAATCTCGCTCAAAACAACTACCAGAAACTGCTGCACATCTTCTCGAACCTCTACAGACCCCACTCGAATTTCCTCATACAGACGCCCGACTACCCGAAGGGCAATCCCTACTACCACGGCAACAACAATCGCCAGCGCGCCAACGGCGATGAGACAACGCTGCCGAAGCGCCTCTGCGGCGATTGGAGCTCCAAGCTGAAGCTGCTGCGCCACGTGTCGAGCGGTTCGTATCTCGGGCTGCACTTTGTCTCCGACTACTCGCACCACTTTGGCGGCTACAAGGCGAAAACCTACATGGAAAACAGTGAGTATTTCGAAAATTTCCCACGCTAAAGAGCGTGTCTTCATTACGCTTTCAAATCACAGCCCGAAATTCATGCCATCACTTCCTGAGATCGATCGTGCAACTCATCCGCTGCGACACGTATTCATATTTACTATCGCACAAAACTAAATATTTCGTACAAAACACGAATACGTTCGTTCATTCGCCAGTGCGTAACATTTCACGCTTAGAAACCAACAAGCTGCAACACTGTTCCATAAGTGCTCAATTATACATTTAAATAGATTTTCGTATATACACACAATCACAGTCAAAATAAACGACATTTAAAGAGAATTGAGTGTTTCCATTCTGCTAACTTGCAAGCTCATTTTAATTTTTTCCTGCCAACTTAAATTTTTCTATTAGATGATTTAATCAGAATTTGACTGATATATATAGTAAGTGTTTTTAGGGAAATTATTAGAACATAAAAAAAACATAGTAATAGCTTTCAGTCGATAACTCAAGCAAAAATTGTCTACTGAGAACTTTTTTTGTGTAATTCTAAAAAATTTGATGCACATCGGAATAGAATTACAGTTTAAGTTCATAACAATATTTACACAGAATTAGTAAATTGAATCTATTGAATTAATTTTTATTTGCTTGTTTTATTTATACACCGTAATTTTTTCAATTTTAACAAAGAAACCAAAATACCAACACACGCTTATCCGACCTTATCGCTTGGCCTTCGCAATTGTTGCAAAAACGGAAAAGACTAAGCGGGAATAAATTATTTATGACAGAGAACGCGCCCGTGCCCACGGTTCAACAACGCGCACGGTCGCATTCATGTGCAGCAGGTGCACAAAAACTTTTCCATAAATGCAACGATAAAAATGGAAAATTCGCTTTTGTATTGTTTTTAATTTGCGCACAAATCTGCAACGACAACATGGCACAGTAAAATTATTATTTTTTATTTTATATCTCATAAATGAAAAACTTTCTGACTAACTAAAATAGTTCAATTTAAAGATCGAACATTTTTTTCTTGAAATCTGAACGACATGCAATTTTTACGCATATTCTGAATAAACGTAAATTCAATGGCGCAAAGCCAGAGGCAGAAAATGAAGTGAGAACAAGTCACAACTTCGCTCTGACTTAATTGTGGAAATTTTCTACCATATTAAGTTTAATATTTTTCAAAACTAATTAAGTGGTTTCAAGATGGTTTCTCAATGAGCACTGTGGGATTTGTATTTCTTTTATGATTTCTTCTATAAAGAAAATGTCCGTAATGCTTACTTACACTCCTCAACATTTTTACCAGTTCAAATCTCGGTACTTTATCAGAGCTGTTGCTATTAGAATGCAAATATTCAAACTTTCTTTGACCTTAATCTTATTGCTTCAGTATTGTTCGAACGAAAATATTGGAACCATCTTTGGCTCTGAGTTACACTTGTTACAAACTGTTACATACTACTTATTGGACGACCTAATAGTTGATTACAATTTCATGGAGGCATAAAGCAACCAGTGCAGCCGCAAATGCTGAATGGTTCAGGAAAAAAAGCACATAAAAAACATTCATTAGTCTTTGATCATAAATTCAAATGAATTTATGAAAACAAATGAGAACTTTGAAAGAGTTCTGAGAAAAATATTTTGCAACTATCTACTTTGAAAAAAATACATTTGAAATTTAAAACACTTTATAGAATCGGCAAATATTGAACACATTGAATGCATTAACTTTAACACATTTTTTATTTCAAAGCAATAAATATAACATAGTTAAATATTAAAATAATTAAAAATAATAAATAACAAAAAATTCCTGAATATCCAGCAAAATGGAACAAGACTTACACAACTCACATACAGTAAAAGTACCGAATGTACTTGAATGGATTACTTAAAATTATGCAAAACATTTACTTTGTTACATTTAATATTTCGATTTGAAGTTTGAGAGCAAACGCTGATCATAAGCTCGGCCTTTCAATTTTCATATATCGTAAGGATAATCGCTACCTGACACTGCTGACACACAGACTGCACTGTGCACACTCGCTTCTCCCATAAACCCGTAGCTGTGCGCATCTACACGTCATTTATTAGGCGCATTTGTCACTTTAACTGTTCATCGTACGTTGCTGTAAAACTCGCTCAATTTCTCGCAATATACATATTTACTGTCAAATACAATATTGCGCAATATTCTTAACTATTGCATATGAATGTGTGCGCATGTGCGAATGTGTGTGTGTGTACGTATGTGTGGGGCCGTACGTGCCACTTGCGGTTCCACTGCGACTAATACCGCCACTATCACCACCACCACCAACTCCACCACGTCCACTTGGCGTTATGATCACAACCACCAACGCCAGTGCTACCACCACAACAACAACAACTACTACTACAATTGTTATATTGTACCATTATCACTGCTATTTTTACTACTATGTTACTTCTACTACCATCTACTACTACTACTACCACCACCACCAATACTACTACTACTACTACTACTACTATGATACCACCACCATCATCACTTCCTGCCTCGTAACGCAACTTGAAAATCCAACCAGGAAGTTATACATTTCGTGGTAAGTGTTTCGATTGTGCCACTGTGCCGGCGATGGACATATGATTTTATAGTTGTTAGTTGTTGTTTTTGATGTCGTTGTGTGTTTGTTATTGCGCGTGTCGGCATTTTCAGGACGTCACAAGTCGAATTGGCAAATTTTTTTAGTGTAAGATTTTGTGCGTTTGTATTCAGAAAGTTGTTAACTAAATGTCGTTTTAAATGTATTTACTCGTTTATTGATTTTCAAAATGTTTTTCTCAATTTTTGTTTGTTAAGTTTTTTTCTATTTAAAAACACCATTTAAAATTTTCTAGTTTTTGTCAGCCCAACCAATGTAAGCGCCGATTGATTGCCCAGAGTTGCCTGCTTTATCTAATCAAACCTAATTTTATTTGGATAGCGCTACTATTCGATGTTGTTCAAAGAGTCAAATTTTATTTGGATAGCGTTGCTACTCGATGTTGTTGAAAGAGTCAAATAATTGTCGGGCTGCTGTACGCATTGGGTGGAATTTTGATTTGCATTGTTCAACTTTTTGGCGGTTCAACTTTTTCGCAATTCCAATGAAATTTAGTGCAGCGAAACATTGAGTCCATGTGCTATCCGTCATGTCGGTTGCTCAGCTACACTGAAAGACATCCTCGAAAGTAAAGTTTGAAAAGTAATTCTTCCGCGTTGGTTCTCTGGTGTCCCTTCATCTGCAATGGATCTCTAAGACGAGGAGATTTTGTAAATATTTTTCATCGCTTTTGCACACATTTTACATATGTGAATGTTTTTTCTTTGTTAATTTTTCCATTTGGTTGAACGAATGTTTTATAGAAATTTTCAACATACGCATAGGTATGTATAGAACCGCATATGTATAGATAATGCTCATATATATTTACTCGTATTTGTATTTATCTATGATTGATCTGCACGCATTCTGATTTATATGTGTATACATGTAACTACAGTCGTGTCTGGGTATAGTGAACCCCCTATATAGTAAACACCTCGATATAGTGAACACCCAAATTTTGACATCGAGTGTCTAAATAGGGGAAAAAAAAAATTCAAGCAAGCAACAGAAAGTGTTTTTTGAGCAAATAAAACGAGTTTTTGAACAAAAATTTTTACCTTGATATAATGAACAACCTCAATACAGTGAACAGGACTTGCAATAATTAGTTCACTATATCCAGACACCACTGTATATTCATAGTACATACAAAACAAAGTAAACAACACTACAGACTGCCCACGCACACACAAAAGCGAATGCAGGTAACTTCCTCACCGCCCCTGCCTACCAGCCCCTCCCCCCTACACACGCCATTACCTCAGCGCGGCTATTTAGCGTTTTGCAGCCTACTCCTTGTTCTTGTTGCAGTTTTATTTACATATTTTAAAGCAAACTAATAAGAAACACAAAACAAAAAACTTCCCGTAGCTGAACAGATTTCAATGTTGTAATTGTAATTTATTGCAAGGCCTAAAACCAAAACCAAAACCACCAAATTAATACTTGAATACGTTGCGAACCAGCACAATCGACGCGCTTTCTGGTAAACGCACTGTTGCGGCGCTTGAATTTGTCCGAAGCCGCCCACTGTGCGGGGCGCTTGGCTTCCGATCCTTGGCCACTAGCAATTTGATATTGGATCAGTTTTGCACGTTTGAGCCATGTCTGCGGCTCTTTTAGGCAACTGTGAACGGCTGTTATTGCAAATTTCTTTCACGTCCAGCCCTTTCGCTACGCCACCTGTGACTGACACCCTGTGTTTACGTCGTGTTCTTGCAGCCGCGTCGGAGTGCGCCAACGAGCGGCTGAAGCTGTACAACGGCTCCTGCTATCTGTTCATCTCGTATCCGGAGGTAGACTGGTGGACAGCGCAGCAAGTGTGCCGCGGCATGGGCGCCAAGTTGTCGTCGGTGTCGTCATCGGACGAGCACAGGTGAGCGCAAGCATTTCACTCCCATCACATCATAGGTTGGCGGAGGCACATTTTGCAGCAACATAACCGCCCAGTACTTGATTTATCTGTACTCACTTTTAATATGAATTTTATCCAAAAAGTAAATCATTTTGTCACTCATAATCTGTTCTCTATCTTACATAACACGTTACTCGTAATTGACTTTAAAATAAAATATACAAAACTGCTCACAGTATTGCGCAAACTTTTTTGGCAAGAAGTTTTCCCAGTGACAACTAAATTTTCCTTCTTTGTCTGTACCTCTGCCGCGTATTCTCGTTTTCCGCACACGTGCACAGGTTCATAACATCGAATATACGCAATCAGATCGACTACTCGCCGCAGCTGATTTACTGGCTGGGCGCCGAACTCGAGAAGAATGGCCAATTCGAATGGACAGATGATACAAAAATGAGCTTTCAGGTAATGTCACCAACAAAATAACAATAACAAGCCACCCAGCACGGCAACAACTGTGCCGTATAGCAGTTGTGTTGCATGTCATATTGGTTTCGTTTCATCACAAAGCCCCCCTAAGGCGTTTCATCTTCATCAACTTTTCGTACCATTCAATTTATAATCTTCCCTCCCTCTGCTCCCCCCGCGTGCCAATGTGCCGCACTTGTGGCACTGCAATTTGTGCTTTGCTGCCGCATAGGGCTGGCTGCCGGGACAGGGCCAATTCGATGTGCTGCCAGCCGATGCAACCTGCCTGGGACTGCAGTGGAAGATGTCGCCGACACCGATGCTGCCCTCCGGCCTGTACTGGCAGTCACAGAAGTGCAATAAGGTTGGCGGCTATGTGTGCAAGAAGCCAAAGGAATCCTTCAGTAAGTTCGCGTTCAGCAATTTCACAATAACCGGCTCCGAAGGACGCCTCGTCTCGCCAGGTGTGTAGCGCTGTGTGTGTGTTTATTTATTTTCCTATTTTCAGCTGAATGACAGCAAAATATGGTATTTTAGTTTTTACTCAGGTCTGAAAAAGCTTATTCCAAAGTTGTGCCGTAAGCGCTTAAACGCAAATTTGCGCTGCCGCAAAATCCTCTTAGCTTAGTCCTGCGCATTCTGCCGCTTTCGTGCCACATGCAACACTGAACAAGCAGACTTACAAGTACCTAAGCAGGGATTTTTCATATTATAAACTTTAATATGTTATCAATGTTGCTTGAGTTTGGGTGGGGTGGCAGGAGTTAAGCTTCAACTCAATTTGACTTTCTTGAATTCCTTCAACTCGAAACTGAATTAAAAATCTTTTAATTAATTTTAATTACAAAATGGTTTCAATTCGACAGTTTGCACAGTCATGTCAAAGTCCTAAACAAAGGAAAAATGAGCTGATGTTTGTTTATAGATGATGAAAGCTTCACTTTTTGAAATAAATTTCGTTTCATTAGCAGCTAAATGCTTAAAAATATTAAAAAAAAAAAAACACAGGGATTGATCCTGATGTGATCGATGTAATTCGATGTATTTCTACTATTGATTTCGATCGACAGCTTATCCCAACACCTATCCTCTCAACATGGACTACTGGATACACATCAAGTCGGCTGAGCGGACGCGCATCATTGTACAATTTCAGAAAATCGACCTGGAGCCACAAGACGAGTGCCTGTACGATTTCGTGAGCATACAAAACTTCGATCTCATCTCGAAAATCACACTGGAGCCGGGCAGCAATCCGTTGCCAATGGCTATGCTGACGTCAGACGAGCTGCTGACACAGGAGGACGACAGCGAAATGCACGCCGGCGATCGACTGCGGCGACGAGTGCGACGCAGCGTTTCGCGCCAGCAATTCAACTCCATTGCCAACACTGCCAAGCGACGTAGGCGCAACAGCGCCGGTCCGTCGACTGTCAGCAAGGTGGCGCGCAAAGCGCCTGCGGCCGGTAGCCGGACGCGCCGCAACGATGTGGCCAGCGCGGCATACAAAAATCCGAAACATCGTCGGCGGAAAGCAGACCGCAAGGAAAGTGAAAATACATTGCGAAAATCTGTCGTTATGCACTTGAAGCGCACCGCCACAACAATGGCACAACAGCAGTATCATCATCAACAACAACAACCAATATCGAAGCGGCACAGTCACCAGCGAAGGCGACGCAACACCATGCTGGGTGACGGCGCCTCGCTCGCTCCGCCATCCGCCGACAACGCGCAGTCCTTTCTGCCGTACGTGCGCTGGTGCGGCTCACACAACTCGAACATGTCCAAGTTCGACTTTGTGGCGAATTCGAACCAAGTGGTGCTCAACTTTCACAGCGACTACTCGGTGAACGGGCTGGGCTTTGCGGCCATTTGGAAGGCCATCGACGTGTCCGGCTGTCCTCTGCAGACGCTCACCTCGCGCGAGGGCGCCGTCTTCAGTCCGAACTATCCGCACTTTCTGCTGGACAATCTCAACTGTGCATACGTCATACAGGCGCCGGCCGGACGGCGTGTCTGGCTGGAGTTCAATGAATTCGACCTGAAGTCGGACGCCATGCTGGAGGTGGATATTGGCAACGGGCTTTTTCGGCCGTACCGCTACAAGGAGCACCTCAACGAGGGCTTGTTTGTCAGCCAGCGCGAACAGTTGCGCGTGCAGTTTCGCACCGGCCAACATCCGCGAGGCAGGGGATTTCACGGCGTATACCATACAGGTGGGTGCGGTCTATCCCGCTCTGACGCCATTTAAAATATATTGGACACTTAAATGCCCGAATTTTGCAGTTGGCCCACTGGAGCGACGAGAACGCGTCATCAGTTTGAGCAACAATGTCACCGGGTACCTCCATCAGTTGAACTATCCCCATGACATGCCCGAGAGCGTCGATTTTACGCAACACTTGTACGCGCCATTCGGCCACAATATTCTGCTCGAACTGCACGGCGTCGAATTCGGAGAGAATGGCTGTCCCGATCACAACAGTCTGGAGGTAAACTTATTAAATTTAAACTTATTGACTCATGGCACTCCCGCCCTTTACTCAAAACACAAGAAGTGCATTAATTTTCGCTGGTTCATTTGACTTGTAGAAATTTCGCTGCCGCTGTGACCGATGCAAATCTGCTCTTAGCTCAACAACTCACTTAAGCATTCAATTGTGCCTTCTTTCCAGGTCTACGACAACTACGCCGACAACAACGGCACTAGATGGCAATTGTGCATATTCCAGTCAGCCGACCTGTACAGCGGCAGCCCCCTTGACGGCGACGCCACTTTCGACAGCACCGAAGTCAACTCCTACGGCCACCAGTGGCAGCACTCTACCGCCGCCGCCGCACTACGCAGCCGCCGCAGCACCCAGCCGCAGTCGGGCCGGCTGCACGAGCAGTTCAGCGCGCCGCCCGTGTACATCACCTCCTACCTGAATACTCTGCACATTCGCCAGCGCACCACACCCAAGTCGCACGCCAATTTGAATGCAACGGTGCGCGTACAGTGGGGTAAGTACTCAAGTATTTGCATGACTGATGGTTGTGCGCTGACTGCTGGCTGTGGGCACTCGCCATGTCGAACTAGAATGATTACATTCCCCAATGTGCTGGTCGAGCTATTCGTTGTGGTTCATTTAATTGCTGACGATGACTTTTGGGCCATTGATGCCAAAAAAATCTCATAAGTGGCAGTCGGGAATGTTTGCGCACACGGCTTTGATAGGATTTTCATTTCAATAAGGACTAAACGATGATTGCTTAAAACATTTTAAACGCGTTTATAATTTTTAAGTTTGTTGTGGTGAAGCATGAGTGGAGGGAAGAAGTAAAATTTTTGTAAATCAATCTTGCAACAACTATGGTTGTATTGTATTAATAAGTGTCGAAATGGACGATTTCGTCTGAACAGATCAAAGCAGAGACACCTCAACTCAAGATCGTCCAAGCGAGCAAACCCACTGGGTTCTGGATTCGTTAAACACATCTACCAACCACGGTGTGACTGACGCATCAAGAGACTCGGTTTTTATCAAACGCAAAGAGGGAAACTACATTTGCTGACCGGGATTATGGTTTCGTATAAGAACTCGTAACATGGATCAGATCGTTCTTTAATATAATATATAATAGTTTTTATATCATAATCGAAGCATAGCCAGACTCTTTAAATCGCACTGAGCAGCTTAATTTAGCAAAGGTGGCAAGGTAGTCCCGCTCTTGACAACCCAAAAGGCCTTCACGACACCTAATTACAATCCTTACAGGGAATAATTGAATTTTCCCCAAACGCGATATTAGCAAATGCTGAGAACTGTTGAGTTTAGTTACATTGCACACAAAGTGAAAACCCTGCGGCCAATACCAGCTGCTCATTTAAGCCATTTATGGTCTGTTACCGCTCTCGTTTTAGCCGCTTATCTCTGTTTAAGCAATTCGATGAAATTGCACGAACACGAAACCTTCCGCTACCACTACTTCATCAACATAGGCTCGCACATGTGATTACTGTTCCACCACATTGTGGCAGCGAGTTTACATCACACACATGCCGACAACACTTTGCAGACAGGCGCAATCTGCCGCTGCCACTGACGCCACATTTTACACAAAAAACATATGCACCGAGTTTCCGCTGCGGCCGCACAGTTCAGTTCACAGCCAACGGCAGCCGCCGTAGCCGGACGAAGTGTCCTTGCTGTGGCGCGGCGCATTCCACATGGCCGCCTGCATTTGAATATTTTAATATTTTCAGACAACAATTACAAAATGAAATTAGCAACCGGTGATAAGGCGGTCGAGTCCTGCCAGCCGAATCCCTGCCAGTTCAGCGGCAAGTGTGTGGCCAACAACGGCACCAGCTACTGCCAGTGCCAAGGCCACTACACCGGAAGGTGAGTGCGACAACAGCGGCGGCGCCGGAAGCCGCATGGGGGGGTCCGGCGCCGCTCCAATGAAGTTCACATGTCGCGCAATAGTGGAAATGTATTTTTAAACAGCAATCGGATCTAACAGCACTCTGTCCACTTTCAGATTTTGCGGCCTAAATCTATGCGAACTGGAACCGTGCGTTTTCGGCCGATGCGAGTTGACCGCCAGCAGTTTCAAAGTAAGTGCAACAAAATTACATATTGACCGTTTTTGTCTCTGTTATTGTTCCCGTTGCTATTATTGTGCTTGTCGCTTTGTCCCACTGCAAGTAATAAACGTCTCGTATTATTTATGACTTCCACGCGAAAATAGTGTCAATGTCAGCCGGGCTACATGGGCACCACGTGCGAGCAGAAGCAACGCCCGTGCGCGGACAATCCCTGCGAAGGACGCGGTCTGTGCTACGAAAAAAACGGCGGATTCTTTTGTCGGTATGTTGCACATATTTATACTAACAAAACTCCAATGTGGGTGAGCAAAATGTAACCAACCGGCGCATACATCACAACGTATACAACACCATGTGTATGTACATTTATGGGTGTGTGTGTGTGTGTGTATGTTTATCACACATACCATTTGTATGTATTGCGGTGTCAGCGCCCAATGATGCTCGACATTTAATCATAATTCATCTTAATCTGCCAAATTTAGGTGCCACGCCTGGTGGGAAGGTCACCGATGCGAGCGCCGCATGCTGCACATCCCGTACAAGCCACTCTCGGAACGGATGCTGCAGGAGCCGTTCTGGTTGGGTCTCATCACCGTCTTTGTAGTGCTGGCCGTCATCGGTCTGGTCTGGTGTGCGAAGCGTCATTTTCCCGAGAAAATTGAAAAACTACTCGCCGAGGAGGCAGACCGAAATCGACGTAAGTTTGACTATTGCTAGCAGCTCACAGCTGCCAACTTTCAGCCGCTTTGACTATTTGCTGTTCAAGGTCACTCGGTTAAGTGGCTGAAGTGAAGGCAGGAATGAAACCTAATTAGCAGCGCTGAAACTCAACTCGGCTGTGCCAGAATGAATTATTAACGGCAATTATGAGTGGGTCATTCAAAAGACAGGCAGATATTTTATGTGTGAATGCCCTACTTATATGTATGTATTGTATTTTTATAGCTAGTGTGTACTATGCAATAAGTATTCATTAGGGAACATTAGGAAAGCCGGAAAAACATGCGTCTGCATCACTCATGCGTTGCTGTCAGTTTGAATGCTGCTATCAAGGCGCCAAAATAAAGTGTGAACTAGCCTGTTTGATATGTTAGTGCAATTACTTGAGCACAGAACGTATGAATAACGGTTGGATCGCAAGAAGGGGCCACAAAAACTGCTCAGAAGAAAAAGGAAGAGATATTCGGAATGGTAGTCGCAATTTTTCGTACTAAAAATCGCAAAAACTACGTGGAGCTTAGAGGCCTTAAACATTACTTTTAAATGAAAAGTAATATAGATAAGAGTGAAATTAAGTTACATAAGATTAAGAAGGAAAAACGAACCATATACATTGTCCATTGTGGGTTACTTTAATGAAATTGAATAGATCCTAAAACTATACTTTCCCTGCGTAGTAGTTTTTTTCTGCAGTTTTAGAAGAATTGGTTCTCACTTCCTCTTCACCGTATTTAGAAAATTTAGCGCGCGTATACTCTATAAAGAGCAAAGTCCACTGACGATTCGGAAGGACTTGCCAAGGCGCAGAAAATAGTTAATCGAAGATGTGTAATACTTCCTACATCATTGGATCAAGTGGAAAACTTTTCTCAAACCTATTCGTTTTGAAAAGAAATTTTAACAAATCCCCTACTTCAATCCGTATTAATTGAAAAATGTGGAATCCATGGAAAGTAGCTTAGAAATAGTATGTTTCTTGTTTTGCTACGTAAAGAATTCCACACTTTTCGCTGCCTTCACATTCTTACAATAATAGGAAAAAATCCATGTGGGCGTGAAACTAGAGACCAAACATAGTAATACTGCGTACTCAGTTTTTCATTTCTACATCCTTTGTCCTTTTAAAAGGACTTCAAAATTTTGAAAGGGATACAAAATAGAAAAATATAAAGATACTTAACCTCGTTAGAATATGGCGATATGTAGATATATCAAATGAAAGAGGAAATATTTGGTCTCTAGTTTCACGCCCATATGGATTTTTTCCGGTGTGAAAAATACTGTCGCACGGTGTAATAGGATCGTTTGCTCTCTTCCTCTGTCCGGTCATTCATTGTTAAGCTTTTGCTGGGAAGTCTTTCGGGTAATTCGTTCTTGCGGAACCCGGGAACCCAGCAAAGATTATTAAAGATTCTGGTATGGCTTTGAACAAAGTCTATACTACTTTACGTTTTTTGTTAGAACTTTGTCTTTAAAACTTGTCCAGTCTATACAATAAAACGCTAGTAGTCTATTTATATTTCATTATTTAAAATTAAATAAGCTTAAGTCCAGTTTTTTTTAAGAAAATGATGCTCTATTGTCTTGTGAGAGGTTTTGCCGTCAAAAAGCTTTTCTAACTATTTTTTGTAAATTTAAATTTTCATTGTATCATTAATTTTTCTTGAATGATTAATATTATTCTCTACTCGCTACACTGCAATATTATTTACCATATGTCCAATGAAACTTCTGTCCAAGAATTTGTCTGTTGCTCTCTTGTTCTTCTTTTTTTGTATGAACTCTATGGTCGATTGACATTCTAATTACTTACTACGTAAAACTGTTTTTTGGCATTTCTCGGTTTTCAACTACTGTTTCTCTTTCTGTCTCTCTTTTGTCTTTATACATGATATAGCACCTGGTTCCATACATGGACATCATCACCACACATCACTGCGCGAGCAATTGCAATTTACAACTGCCATACCCCAGACAAGCGGCAATATCGCACCGGGCGCACAGCGTTCCATATTCAACAGATTGGGTATAAGAAAACCGTCTCTTTTGAGCCTCAGCAGCCCCAATCCAATACCTGGAGGGGGAGGGGCAGCAGCGCGTACATTTTCACTTGACGATCTGTTACGACCGCCTCCCCGACGTAAGATAGGCTAAATTGAGTTTATTCCAATTATCAGTCACAATAACAACAACTACTACTAAAGCAACCAAAGAAATTACTCACAAAAAGCAATTTCAAATACTGCAAAAGCAAATCACTTCAAAATTTTCTATCTACCTCTCTTTTTCCACATAGTATATATACCTCTATGTACAATATATCGATTCGTATATAATTGGATGATAATTCGTACTTCTTTACACTTTTTTGCAATTCTTCTTTCTGTCTTGTTGTGTCCACACAATGCTGAAATTTTCCCATCTTTCCCCCCCCCGAACTACTTCAATCCACTTCAACACCTTCTATGTAATATATATATCTTAAGTTTCCGCCAAACCTCTCCTCCGCCCACCACAATAACAAGTGGACCCGCCCTACCCCCGCCCCAGAACGCAACCAAATCAAGCGCTACTCGCCACAACGCAGCTTTGTATATGGAAGTGTCCCCACTGACGTTTCGTAAAACCCCTAGAAGTAAAACCGCCATAAGTGTCGGCATCTAGTTGCGAATTTCTTGCATACAGTAGCTATTTGATGTATTTGTGAATCCCCGAATTGCGCGCTGTTCACAGCCGCTCGCTCCCACAGGCCCCACACTCACTCAGACCGCTAGACATACATACATATAAACATTCCCGAAAAACACCGTTAAAAGCCATTGAAAGTAGTTCCATCCATATTCCGAACGTCATCAATCGGTGCAGTCAAACCACGGCACAAGACACTTGTACTGTGTAGCAAAAAGCAAAACTTCTCACTCCACATCGACCGAAATTGATACGAAAACAAACCACACAAAAGCCATCTCCATACACAAATTGCGGACAGCTTAAGTCCAGTCAGTAGATTGCACCCATACAGCGGCTTTTGCTTTCACCACGCTTGGAATGTTTGTCGCACACTTCCACAACTTTAACCCCCACGCATTTAGTGTGTTCCTGCCTAAATCAACCAAATTCCCAACAAATTACAAATCTTTCGATTCACTCAATTAATGCGTTTTACAGTTCTTTCAATAAATCTGACACTTGTAAAATATACTCTAAAAACATTATTAGCGATATTGAAGAGTTGAAAGGTTAAACTCGAAACTCCATTTTGACGGAAGCCAAATCAGGCTTCACAAAACAAATGAAATTACAGCCATTTATTCAAATCATTATTACTGAAATCATTGAAAATTCAGAAATTTTGCTAAAATATCTCATTTTGTAAATTGCTGTAGTAATAACAAGTGCAATGGCCTATAATATTTTTTTCAAAAATTCATCATCAATCGAAGTCAGTGTTAATGGCCACATTATAAATGGTCCATGTGAATTGGCCACAATCAGCTATCATTATGGCTAAACACAGAATTAGAGATTGTTGAGATTGATATCTCAACTAAATTTTAAACGTTTAGAGAACCATGTCACACAGAAGCTATTAGTAGGAGTAGAAAATGTCATTTGGCAGTGATCAGCAATCAATAATTACGCCTCAATTTTTACAAATAAAAATTATTGTAGAAACAGGTTTTACTTGTCCGGGCCAAGGACAACGATATGTAACTATTGTGTGTCAGTCCGTGAAATTAACGGCTACAAATAAATTGCTTAGTTGATTGGTAAAGTAAATTAGTAACGCTAGTTATATTTGTCACTTATCAGTCAGTCAACATTGACAACAGTTACAAATACCTAAAATCAGTAATAATAGTCACATTGACTGTGTCCATTCGCAAGAGGCCGAAGTGCCGGCCGGTCGTAGTGACTGCTACCGAGCATTAATTCATACATATTTAGTTAATAGTAAAGACATCGTACTCATTTCACTGTGTTAGTGAGAACCATCAGTAGTCACTGAATCGAACATGTTAACCACTCTGTGAGGGCTCTAGGCACCATCAGGTCACTCGCATGCTAGCACCCTTCGATGTTTGGCCCCAAGTTGTACAAGTTTCAGCTACACTCTGTGAATATACAAAACCCCTCTTCCAGCACTTCTCTCGTAATTGCTCATATTCCAATAAAGAACTCCCACTGCTCACTCCGTATGAACCGTATCCGAAACCAAACAACAAAAAACTTAAAGAAAAACGAAAAGCGAAAATTACCTTAACAAACGAGACTGCGATTTCAAGATCTTTGCGGCTGCTGGTGGGCGAACTTAATTTTATCAATACTTTTATTGCTTTGGTGAATGTCTTAGCGGTTTTGGTTTAGTTAAATAATTTTCAAATATAGCCAAAAGTAGCGTTTTCAGTTCACGAATTGTTTGAGTTCTCGTATTCGTTCCTGCTTTATCGCCTTCTTACTTATGTTACTAACTTAGCCTCATTACCGCATATCGTATTACTTGTAGCCTTTGCTTTCGTATCTCCGACACGCACTTGAGTTGTGCATGCACGCACACACACACATCTTTATCTCGTTTGAAACTTGAGCTTTGTCGCGGCTAAGAATTTAAACTTTTGTTCACTAGCAATTTACCGCTGATTTCCTTTAGTTTCTGAGTGTTCTATTCTGTGTCTGTGTGTTGTATTGCGAGCAAGTAGTTGGCATTTCAATTTGTCATGTATTTAAACCAGCTTCTCGACATCCATCGCCAACAGGCTCGCCGTCGCCGCGCAAGAAGCGCAACAACTCGACGCCGGTGAAGAAGAACGCAGCCGAGAAGAAGCAGATCCTGCAGCAGCTGGTGTCGCCCGCGCCCAACGCGGACAAGCCCAAGGTGAGTCTAGGCGAGCTGATCACGATGACGGAGAACCGGCTGCGCGCCAGCAACGTCGACTCGGAGAGCGACATCAAGGAGACGACCTTCTCCGAGAACTCGGGCTCGCTGACGTCGGCCAATGTGGTCGCGCGCACCATCGCCGACCCCAAGCTGGAGAAGAAAGTCACGTTCGCGCGCCTGCTGAACAAGGTGTCCGCGGAGATGAGCTCCGGCTCGGACGTGGACATGGGACAGATGGCGGTGAGTGTGTGCTTGGTATTGGCCCCAGACGCTGCTGGCTGCATTCTAAAAAGGGTTCCGATTCTCAGGCAAAAAGATCGAGATTTTTGCGAACGCGACAGGACCCGGCAGAGAGGGAAGCTTTCCTCTGAGTACATACACAAGTCTGTATGTACCACGGTCGTGCACTGTTGCTTTCGTTTTCGTTTTGCCAATACTCGTAGTTACTTCCAAGTACGTAGACGTACGCGCTGCTTAGGCACAACGATGTCTAAATATGGCACGCGCACACAGCTCCCCGATAGAACAATTGACTTGCACTTCCTCTCACTCCACGCTCGACGCACTGACACAGTGTTCATTTGTCTACGTCAATCAAGCGAGAGCTCACTTCTCGAGTGTTGTTGTCTGAGAATCACCCGTACGATTTCGTTTGTTTCGTTGGCCTCTAAACTGATCTCTCGCCACCATTGTTCGAAGTACCGTATCGTATTATTTGCTCCTTCAAGTACCCATTGCAAACATATGCATATATATAGTATATACTACATTTTGTACATAGTTGTCAGCGTTATAGATCGAGAACGCTGGACATGCTTTTAATATCCTCTTGTCAATGAGCCTTTTTCCTTTCTTTTCTATTTTCTCTTTTGTACTCTTACCGTTCCATCGCATCTGTACTGTACTCTTCACCCAACTCTCATTCCCGCCCCTGTGCACACCCGTAGAGCACACGGAACTCGAGCGCCCTCAGCCTACCAACCGATATACAATTTCGCGGCAGCTCAATGCCTCCATCCCCGTGCACAAACGACATCCGCTCACCGCACAGCACCTCATCGAATCAGGGCAGCGACTCAATGTCCAGCTCTGATCTGGCACTGACCGACTTCGGTCTGCGCTCGATGCAGACCAGCGGCAGTGAGATCGGCAGCACCAATCTCCACCTGGGCCACTTGGGCGGCATTGCGCTGCCGTTGAGTGCGCCAACGCGCAGCCGTCTCGGATCAGCCGCGCGGCCGAAGGTGTCCAGCGCTGATTCGATACTAGCCATGTTTCGTAATTTCGCTTCAACCTCAACAACTGCCTCAAACACCACCACCGCCACCATACTGCAAAGCGCCTCTGTGTTCGTGTCGCCGTCGACGACCCCGACCGCTTCCAGTCCGCAAGATGATGCGCCCGGCGATGACGAGTCCTCCACCTCGTCCATGCACACGCCGGTCAGCTTCTCCAGCGGCCCACCGGACTCACCGGTTTTCTACCGACAGACCACCATCGAAGTGCCCGTGCTCGACGTCCTCAATGCGCACAAAACGTCCTCGCCCTCCTCGTCCACATCGTCGAGTTCGGCCAACTTGCTGCACCCACCGACCATACTGCTGGAAATACCGAGCAGCGGCATCAACAACAAATGCCTGTCACCGATTCGCGAGATGCCCACGCCCATACCGTCACCAGCGCTGACGCCCATAATGCCACGGCCGCAGCGCTCCAACAGCCCCATATTCCAGGAAGACCCGCTCTCAGGCTCGGGCGATTTCAGCGATGACGACCAGAAAAGCATACACAGCGACGGCAGTGACGAGCCAATGTCGGTGAGTAGAACACCGAATCACCTACCGCACCATTACTTTACCCATCTGCAAATATATTATTATGGAATAGTCAGGGGACATGTGACTAAGGAGTTGTGAGTATAAAAAAATACTGAAGCGATGAGCTGAATACAATCAATGATCAATCGGGGATTAGCTCCCATCAAGGAAGTGCGTCATATAAACCCGACAGCTTTTGATTTGATGGTGTTGTTGTTTCCATGTCACACTGCCACACCCCAAAGGTCTCGAGAAGCACCGGTAGGATTGCATATGAATCACTTAAAAGCTACATTAGTTCTCCATCACGCGAGCAAACAACTCATAAGCGCAATTGCGACAACGGAACTGGAATAATGATCCACCTAACGACTTCTTTTGTAGATTGACTCCGATGGCGGCATAGTTATAGAGTTCGGCAATAAGCAACAGAGATGGTTCAGCTGAAAGGCAATACATTTGCAATTATCATTCGCCGCTTGTCAGTATAGTAGAAACAGCGCGTAACTGATTAGCTATACGTATTGCCAACACTCTTAGATTTATGGGCTTGTTTGTTGTGGTCGTGAATGTGCTTTGGCAGCTTCTTTTGAGCGGGTCTTTTTGCATAGTATTCTAACTTTCTTCCTTCAAACTCTCTTTTGCGTCTTTGCCACTTTTGAAGGAGAAAATCATACTGGACATGCCGAGGGGTCGAATTCGCGCCGTTATTGACTCGGAAGTGGAGACCACACCCACGGACACCACCACCCCCTCGATGGCGGACAGCAACCGGCCACAGCAGTCGCTGAGCAAGCTCCAGTTGCTGCGTCTCTCATCGCCGGCCACGGCCGCGGCCGCGGCAACGCTGGCGCCGGCCATGAACACGCAGCCGGCGCCGCCCATGATCACCATCGATGTGGAGCCCCCGACGCCCGAGGAGCGAGCAGTGCGGCCGCGTGATCTCATCATACCGACGCTGACCGTGGAACAGCCCAGCCCTACGAAGAACCGCCATCAGATGATCATATTTCCGGGATCGCCGCCACCGCAACGTGCCAGCATAGGTGAAACCAGTTTTATGTTTCCAAATAAACAACAACAAAAAAGGTATACCAGTAGCAGCACGAATTGCTTTTGTTACTGTCTGTTTGCTCATGGATCACACAACCACACAGCTCATACATACTTACCAATGTAGTACAAGTAGTAATTGCGGTTTCTCGTACTCGTAGCCGACTATCGAACGTATCAGAAGCGACTGTCGGCATGTTGCTAGTGCGTATCTCTAATTATCGACCTGTCACAACTACGTTTGTCTTAGATTTGAGCGCCCAGCGCATGGCCTCAACAACATTTGCTTTGTCTCTCACACCCGAACATCCTTTCCCGCTGTTGAATGCCCCACCACCTCTTCTCCCCAGCCACTTTTACACTCTACACTCTCACAGACCAATCTGCACAGTTGCTTTGCTTTACAATTTCTGTATGCTGGAATTGCCTGCAAATTGAAAAGCCACTTCCGGAATGTTTGTTCACCAATTCGGCCGCCACTTGTCTTCGCTTGCCGTTTTAGGCTCCTAAAGCAGTTCGAGAAGCCAAACTCGCTCGACTTCCCCTTTGTGCCGCCAATGATCACCATAACATCGAACATGAGTGAACTGGAATCGGACACGGAGCCAATGTCGCCGGCCCCCAAAACCGGCACCGTCGGCGGCCTGATGCCGCCCAATCCGGTGGGCATGTGCTACCTCAGCCCGTTCACCATGTGCAGCCGCGCCGACCGTACCATCTCCGAGAGTAACCTCAGCTCGTCGGGCTACTCGAGCATGGCCAGCCCCGGGCCCAGTCGGTGCGGCTCCAGCAATCCGCTCTGTCCCAACGAAATGGACGAGCCAGGCAGTGGGCACTCGGGCGCCGGCTTATCGCTGCACGTCAATCTTCTGAATCGCCGCAGGAGCTCAGCGCTGGCCAGCTGCAAGGAGAACATCACGAACGGCAAAGGTGCTGAGAGCGGCGCCAGCGGCAGCAACACCGACCAGTTGCATAACCGCCACCGGCCGCGCTCTGATTCGGAGACCTTCTCCGACGACATACTGATCGAGTCCAATGACGAAGGCATCGGCACGGATCACGTCGACGAGAAGATGGACGACAGCCGCCTGCGGAAGAACAGCTTCAAGGCGCTCGACGTGTTCATGGAGGAGCACGTGCTAATCGAAGTGGAGGAGCCGCAGCCGGCGGGCGTCACTGGCGGTGGCACTGCCAATCAAATGGCACAACTACAACTGCCATCCATTGTGATACAGATAGACGGCACCGAGAAGGGTCTCTCGCCGGTGTCCTCGCGCTCGGAGAGTCCGCTCAGCGAGCGCGCTGGCATGGGTCGCTTCTCGCCGCACTTCTACGGCCGCAAGGACCAGCTGCCCTTCACCGATTCCGACGGCCTGTACGACTTCCCATCGTCCGACGGCAAGGGCGGCGCCTCGGCGCTCTCCTACACGCACCAGCGACGCAGCAGCAGCAAGAAACGCGAGCGCAAATCGTCCAAATGCTCGGCAACGCAGTCACCCACCAAACAACAGCTGGACGTGCCAGCGAAGGACTCGCTGAACACGTCCTCCACCACGCCCAGCAGCAGTGCGCACGTGTGCAACAAGCACTGCCACTCGCACCACCATCCCTGCCCAGCCGCCACGGGTAACACGCGCAAAAGTCCAAAACGTCGCCTCAACAATCGGCCGCCCATAGCCAGCAGCTCCTCCTCATCGGAAAGTCTGGCGTCGGCGAAAGAGCTGTCAGCGCGTCCACTACCCAGGCGTAAGTAAACTTGAGATACGAACAAGAATGTGGTCCAAAAATAACACAAAGATATTTTTAGGACTTAATTCACCGAACCGAGAGAAACGTCCACGCAAACAGGAAAGCCTAAGCGAGGAGGAAGTTGCCGACGTAAGTGCGATGCAATGGGGGAAAGAGTGGCAGAATTGAGAAAATTATTTTCGCTGTGTGGAAGAAAATGTTCCTACAAAATGCAAATGGTGCCACTAAAGATCTGAAAGTGCAAACTTTTCTAAACTGATTACCTTAAAGCATTTCAAATCTGCCCCGCTTTACCCCTAAATCTTATTTTAGTTATAAAATTATTATTAATGAATTTAATTTTTTTATTAGGCCCTTTTGCGACGCATTTCGCCGAGTATTGTAAAAGAAGACGATACCACAAAGCCAAAATGTAAAATTAATAGACTGCGTGCAATTGGAAATCAAATCAGGTACACATTGATCTGAAAGCATTCCTCAACACGGGGATGGCAAGCGTAAAGTGGTTCTACTGTGCCAAATTTTAAAACAATTCTTCGGGAACATAAATGCTCAAGTTCAATTTTTTTACATAATTTCGAACAGTTTTGCAGTAATCGCACTATTTTCCGCTTACAAGGCAGAATTACCTCGTGACGGGGTGTTCACAAGTAAAACTGGCCGAGTGTCCGTTTTTGTAGTTTTTTCTACGTATTATATTCCTCACATGCAGACAGGCTGAACATTTTCAATGACGATAGGTGTGCGAAATGAAGAGAGAAGGGCAAAGAAGGATCCTTGGAAAAGTTCCTCTGCTGCTCTTCCTCCATCTCGAGAACACGACTATCTCACTTAGAGTTCCAGACGTTGGGGGCTAAACAAAGAATCATAATTGAGGCCTCACAGGTCTATGCGTGGCTGATGATGAAACCCGGAAATTATCGGCGTTTAAATGCTTTTCAGACTGAAAACGTCGTGTTGTCCTCTTTTTTCCCCTGCATCTCGTTCGTGTTCCAATCGCTGCTAATAAACACCGCGAAACTTTCTACCGTTGCAGATTTTTGCGCCGCCTAAAGAAATCTATAAAGACACGCGAACGCTTGGCCTCGCCATCGGACAGTTGCCCCGAGGAAAATACGGACGACATGGACTCGCCGCAGGCCACGTCGCCGCTGCTGCAGCCGCCATCGCCCAGCAAAACGCGTCTGGCGCTGTGCCGGCAAAAGCGGCTGCCGAGCGGCACGTACGGCATCACCGCCGCCGCGCTCAACTCCAGCAACTGGAAAGGCACGGACCGCAGTCTAATCGGAGATGACCTAAACAGCGACTAGTGCTAGTCTGAAGTCGATGAGCGAATTCGTTTGGAGTTGTTGTGATTGCTGCTCAGAGAGGCGCGCTGGTGCTGGTGCGCGTGTATGGGAGCAGGAAGTGCTGGTCGAAAAGCAGCAAATTAGCATGTAGAAAATAGCCCTTAAGCCAGTGAGTTCATTCGAAAAATGGAATTGATTTTTATTGCATTAAATCGTAATGTAAGCAGCACAGAAACTGCAAATGCAGCAAGCAATTAGACGTAAGCGCACTCGCACACCGAATCATTGGCAATATCTATGTGTAGCTAATTATGCAGATTGTACATAACCACATGCATGCACATGTAAAGTAGATAATATACATTGCGAAGCAGTCTTTAAGCTATAAACGATAAGAGGGAAAAGAGGAATGTGCGTGCTGTAGCAAATATGGTAAACGATTATAAAAATGCAGAATACTGTTACTTTTACATCAATACATAAGTACATACGACATAAAATGTGCTCAACAATTTGCGCTGTGTTAATTTTGTTTTAATAAAAATATAATAACTAAATAAATGAAATCGAAATGAAAATTCAAATGCAAATCCAAAGAACAAAAGCAAGCAAGCTGACTTTTTCAGAAATAAACTTATAAATAAAACCAAACATACAAATATACATAAATATTTAAGCATTTCAAAACATACTTGTATAAACAATTTTAAGAAACATTTGTACGCTCGCGCGCAATTTGCGTAGCCAGCGGCTTGAAGGCTTTCGCAGGCAACCTTATCGCCGGCAACTGAGAAGCCAAAATTTGAAAATCGCTAAACTTAAACTAGACTAAATTAGCGCACTCAACCTTAGTAATTTTCCAATGCTGATTGGCAGTAAAGTGGACAAAGAAGAGTTGTGAATCTGCTAAATCGCCCTTAGAACATAACAAGTCTTTGACTTAAGCATTGCAGCTCTCGCATGGTCGATCACACTCCCTTCTCGTTAGTATACCTTCAGGATGCCTTTATATTGTACTTATATATTTATTGTGTATAATTCCTGTAAATTTTGAAATTACATTTTTGGAGACACAATTCATGTAAGTTGTGCCGTTTACAGTTATAAGCGTCGTTCACATATTTTTTTATGAATGCAAAATGTTCATCTGGAGTTGGTTGTCTATCTCGAAAATACATAAAATAGTCCCACACACGTACATATGTAAAATTGAAATTGTATTATTTAATGCATGTATTTTCTTATTGCAATCGAGACCGAATTCCGAACGATCACACGTTGGACTTAACATTCGAAACAAGAAAGAAAAACAAAAGCAATACTTCAACTAAAACAATACAAATTACTATTAACGTTGATTTGTGTATGGACAAAGAGAAAACCATATTTAAATTACATTTAAAATAAGAGACATAATTAAAGTTAGGCAAACATTCAAAGAGCAGTCAGCGCAATGAAAGTGTCGCCGGCTGGACAATTGGCAAAGGCGAACTTAAATGTTAAAATGCTTTGCAGAACCCATCGAGTAAAATGCGTTATTAACAGAGTATAATACCTATTTAAAAATGTATGTACATAAATATTGAATAGTTACACCTAATGAAGATACGAACCAATATATTCTTAATAACCACATAATTATGCTGCACAGTGTAGTGAAGCGTTCGTAACTAGTCCACACGTCACGCAAGAGTCATCAACGAACCGAATAACCGACTTCTCCCAACAGCGTGCAAAGTGGCGTCTTCAGCATGCAACTTCGTGGCATTGCACGTTCAAAAATTCAGGACACACACAGATTTAACATTTTAACGCACTCTCGCACGCCATTACCTGAAGTACTACCTAAACACTCGTACACTAACTGCTATCGCGTCCGTCCTTCTTGGCTTTTTCAACAAACGTTCATACAACGGATGCAGGACAGACAGCTAGACAACTGTTTAATGGATACGAACGACGATTTATTGGATCAAAAGCGAGTAGTGCAGTTTTCTTAATATGAAGTTAAATTGGTTTTCTTAGCTTAGTTTACTAACAAAAGTATCTTTTCTTGGTACAAACCGTTCGGATTGTACAGAATTTAAGTTGTAGGTTTTTGTATCAGGAAGAAAAATTGCGCACAAGCAAAGTAAAAATCCATTAGCATAGAATGTTTGGATTGAGACGCCATGTTGGATATCGCCATCTTAGATTTCAAAAAATTAGTTTATACTTTTCTATGATTGGAGACCGCTGAGGCGTAAAATGCACTATTGGAAAGTATCTCTCAACATTAGAAGGAAGAATTTTTTTCTGTATTAGATTTTTTCTTCATTTTTATGAGATTTCGATTGCAGATTTTAAAAGTTTAAACAACGTCATGTCATGTTGGCTGATTTTTTAGGTTCAATTTTGTAAAACAATAGTCTTCATAAAACTTTTTTAAAGCGTTAATGAGTAAGTCACCAAGACGAATTTGCAGATTCCCCCAAGAGGCTTGAAAGGCAATTATATATAAATATATATATGTATACATATATGTACTGTGTGATCTAGAAACCTCACAAGGCCGAAAGTATTTATATTATTTCTATTATTTATTTCTATTTTTTCGAAACAATTTTTTTTCAACATGATTTGAGCAAACCCTCAAACACGTATTTTCCTCGTAAGTGCTTATGTGACGCTTTTTTATACCTAATAATTTTGATTAAATGTTTAATTTATTTAATTTTATTAAAATTCAAATACATTCCAAGCCCACTTTCGCGTCCCTTATCACTAATGGAACTAAGTACGTGTCATTCCAGCACTTCCTTCAACGTTTCACCCCACTGTGTACTTAATAACATAATTACGGTAAACAACTTGGAAAAAAAACAACGGCAAAGGCAAATAACGTCACTTCATTGCTAAGTATTTCAAAGTTAGGCAACCTTTTTGAAAATGGCTTATATTGAGACTGATTTTGTAATAAAACCAGAAAACTATTAATACAAAATAATAAAACACAAAAATAAGAAAATATATATAATTCAAATCATGCAGTAGTATGTAGCAATCGAAAACGGAAAAAGTGAAATGGCTAAATAATTAAAAAAAATTATTTTAAATGTACAATAACAAATGAACAAAATCGGAATCAAAATTAAGCAAATATATTGTTGTTGTATTTTGCACAACAGCCCAATCGCTAGAAACTATTAAGACATTTTGATTGTTGAATTGCCATGCAACCGATTGAGAATTACGGACAACGTAAATAAAACTTAACCGGCTCTGCACACTACACCAAACAAACCGCAATTAGCCTGCACTATTTAACACACACAGACACATACAAACACTCTCACCAACGAGCGATAAAGGCCAAACCAAATGAATTGGCGTCATGCCGTGACGAGACGAGGAAATTGTACAGCAAAAAATTTTTGTTTTTTTTAATTAAAGTACACTTTTATGAAAGTTGCAGATAGGCTTTTGAATATATGCATTTCAACCGATTTGCAAACATCGCAGACGTAATGAAAATGATGATAATAATGAAACTTCGCAGACGAGTAATGAAAACCCACTAATTCGTCGTGTTTGCAGTGCGATGCAAAAGAATCCGTGGGGCTTACCTGGTGATGAAACTGGAAAAAGTATTACTTTAGAATACGTTTGAAACTTGAAACTAAAAAACATTTTAGTTAAGCTTAAATCTAGTTTTTCTACAGTTGAAAAATTCGAACTACAAATTTTTATTGAAACTGAAAATATGCAATTTTCTGGAAAAGTGGTCAGCACAGGGGTTTTACGGACAACTTACTAAAAATAAACCTTAAAAAACAATATGGAAAAATAACTGCCCGCTGTTTCGATACTGTATCAACAATTAAGCTGAAGGCGACAGATTTGATCTCAATTTTTAAAGCAAATATATCTTTTCTTATATATATATTTTCTGCTTTGATCATTGAGTTACGCTGTAGATGCTCTCGTCTCTGTCTTTACATGACCATTTGGTGAGACCGTAAATCTCGTCACTTGCGTCTAGTCTAGAAGTCTAGTTTCTTACGTAAAAAACATCTGAATGTTTGTAGCACTCGCACGTCTCGCAACACTCTTGTAAGTGAAAATCCTGATAGCCGTTGCCATTGATATATGCAGTTTTTAGCACTTTGCTATTGAGATTTGTTTTAGGACAGGCACAAACGTAATTTTTAATTTGTTCCACAAAGAACCTCCACTAACAGCTTGTAAGCATACTTACAGATATCCTTATTGTAATAAGGAAGGTTTAAGGATTAAGTATATTATTTACTGAGATGCATACCAGCCGCAGGAGGAATGCGCGTACTGAGGCAACCTTTCAGTTTTCTTTTGTTTTATACAATCCTGTGTGGCACTGGCAAACCGATTGGAACTTAAAAATGTTTAACCTAATAAAAATGCTATGCCAACGATGGGTCAGGGTGGGTTCTTTAATGTAAATTTGAAACAGAAATTTCTTCAATTCCTTCCAACAGGATTCAAATAAGGATCAAGCCAATAGCTCTTTGGACCTACTATATCTCCAATTTAGAATCAACACAATCAGTGGCGCACATAGCATTAAATTTTGGGGAGTTTCGTACACAACTTTTGAGCCCAATACCAGTTGAAACCTTATTCGCCACCCAAAATCTTTTAAAGATACGGATGTCTGGGAGGGGTTTGAACAATGAACACAATGCTAGAGAGTTTGTATTGGGACATCCGCTAAGTATCATAGTGTACCTTGCACAGATTTGTTTGTACCAAGGAGCCAGGTTGGTCGTAGCTCTTCAATGCCAAAGTTCTTCGATATCAAAGAGTATTTACTTAAAGTAATTACTCAAAGGGTATTTGCTCAGCCCCCCTCCCACCTTGAACTCTTTTCAAAGATCCATATATAGTATGTGTACTTACGCAGACCTTCAAACCAATTATTTTTTTTGCTTGTTTGTATTTTTTGGCCACAGCTATCAAGGACATGGATACAATATTAGCCGTGCGGCGTGTAGCGTTGCATTTGTTGACGAGCGCAAGAGTATTTTATTGTATACTATAGAAATTCTGTGATAACAATATTCCAAAAACATGATCCTAACAGCAAACAAAACGGGTACTAAGTAGCAGATATTTACATGGCTCTTAAAAATGATTTGCTTCATAAAGGAACTCAAATTGGCCGTTCGATGCACGATTTGAGGCGCATCGTGAAACGTCTGCCTCCTTTCCGACTGCTAGCACAGTGCCACGTAGTCAACATAGGCTACCTTCCAAAATATCATCTTAATGCAATGCAACATAAAGTGCACTGTTCTAACATGCGATTCTAAGTTTTTTTCAAAAGAATGCTGGGCAATGAAATGTAACTTTCGCGCACTTGAAACTGTATACTTGTCCCCAGTTGTTATTGCCCATTTTTGGTAAACGAAGGATTCCAATGGAATCGACTCATTTGACAAGACAACACGTTCACGCATTATATTCTGACGTTTTGAGGAGTAGTAGACCAATTAACCGAGAACCTAAGAGTATGCTTCAAAGCTGCTGAACAAAACAGCTGAAGCTGAGCCAGTGAAACAACCATTAAATAATTTCCAAAATCAACATCAAGGAGCATTCGCTTTCGACATTCAGAAGCACAGCAGACCGTAACATAGCAATCAAAGCGAGTCAACAGTGAAGTAAAGCAGCGCACTACAAAGCCGCTAAATAGTGTAATTAGTAAAGAAAAAGCAATAACGAAAACCACAATTTATGACAGACAATGTTGTATAGTTCACACTCACACTCACAGCAACAAAAAAAAGAAAATATAAGAAAAAATAGCAAAGCAGTTGTAGACTAAACACGTATTCAGTTCAGCTCCCATAAAAAGTTTCCTCCCTTCCAGTCTTAACAAGTGAAATGTAACTTTAGATATTGTCGTGTGACTTTAGCGTTAGTTCTAGCAAACATTTTCAATTCAAGACGTTAAATTAGTCCAGATTAGTACATTCAAATTTAAATAAATGCAAATACATACACACTTACAATACACATTTGTAAGCACGTTAGGCTAGTTATGCAATTGCGTCAACTGAGACCACAGCAGTTGCAGCAACAAATTCAATAACATATTTTTGCTAATAGCACCTTAAAACCACCTCAATCACACACCCACCCACCCATTCACTCACTCGCTCGCAATTATTGTATAGCAATCACAATCACCAGTTTGTGTATGAAAAAAAGACAAAAAAAGGCAACATAGATAAAATATAACATAGTCAACACTTACCAACTTGTTGTCGCCAGGAAGTCGCAGTAAATGAAAATAAAATATCTTGCGAGAATTATAAGAGTCGATTGCCGAGCAAAGCATTTCGTTGCCGCAGATTTCGTTTTTGCTAAGAATACGATTTGGTTGTTTCATGCACGAAAGCCGGAGTTGTGTTTTGAGCAAAATTCCTATCTGGTCAAGCTTTTAGTTAATCAAATGCCAATTAAAAAAATTTAATTAATAAACAAATATTCATTGTAATTTAAGAAAAGAAATAAATATATCACATGTTTATTGAAAAAGTGAACGGTTTGTTGTTTTAAAATGGAAAATGTGATAACTTGCCTAACCGAACCAAACCTAACAAACGAGTGTTGGGTTCGGTTAGGTTAGGTTCTGTTGGATTGGATTATCAGGCTATGTTACCGGGTACCGGATGATAGAAGTGAGGAAGAGCAAATATTGCCAAAACGAAAAAAATAATACATTGTTATTGGGAAGCATTGCCAAACAAAGATCTGAAGTACAAAGTGACACAGAGGAAGATGATTAGATGAAGTAGTCCAAGCAAAAGCGTCTTGGTGCATATAAATAAAAATTAGAGCATGCTCAAGCCTACTCAAAACTCAAGCCTACTATGTACTTGCGTGCCGGCGCATAGTCCAGAATCTTCAAGCATGGGCGAACGTGCTCAAGCATTCTTGGGAATTCTCAACTAGCATTCGACTTTACTTTTAACTCTCTGCCCAACATTTTGTTGAACTGGCAGCCAGTACTGCTAAGAAAATTGTATGAAGCAAAGAAGCCTTGGAAAGTGTCTGACCGATTAATTTTTAAAAATTTACTAAAAGACGCCACATGTCTTTTGAAAAAGAATGCACTTCTCGAGCCGAAAACAAAAAAACTGCTACTGCTAAATACTTACTTACTTTATATACGTACAAATGCTATGAACCCTGAAATGCTAATATTAGTGGATTCGGCATCCCGAGTGCTTGTTTTAATAAAAGGAATCGTTTGTGTAGCATAGACAATGTTATACAGATAATATATAGATAATGTAATAAAGATTAAGATTAGTATTTCATGATTAATATGCTTATAAAAATACTGAATCATACAGATACCTGTACAGTTGCTTATATAATTCTGGCGAACACTATATTCTTCACATGCTCACATAAGCTTATGTCACGAATCGATCAACTCAAATTCTTGAGCATATATGAGCATTCTCTCCGAAATAAAGCATGTTCCACATGTAAAGACTAGTACTAGTAGACTCTAGTAGAAGTATCACTGCTGCATTAAGGGGTAACACCACTCTAGCGGCAAGTAGGGAATTTCTTTTAAAAGGGTAGATCATATAAGGTTGTCGGATTTCTCGTAGAGTGTAAGACCTTGAACAAAAACATTTCATAATCTATATTCTACTGTCTATGGTAGTACGTAGAATTTTTTTCTAAATAAATTTTTGTAGAATTGGGACACTTTTGAACAAAAAAGAGCGATTTTTGACCAACAAATTGTCAGTAAATGCGTGTGAAGCTTTGCGAGCGCTCAGCGCGTACTTCAAGGCGGATCAAGGATCAAGATTTTATGTAAGAACAGCTGGACATTGTTTTTAAAACTCCGAAGTATTATTTAAGCCAAAACAAAAATTATTTTTGCAAAATCCTAGAGCGGTTTTATCCCTTAGCAGGTCATGCGGGTAGTGTGACAGAAAGATTATGTCTTATTTCTGTCGTCCTGTTTCCTTAGTACAACTAAACCCAATTGAGCCAAGCTGGAAACCCCCTATTGGACACAATAAAATGGAAAATATCATAATTTATCTAATTGAAAGGACATTGGCATTGAAATTGTTAAACCACTTTCATTTTATTTAGTTTAGTACCTTCGTTATAAAGCTATTTTATTAAGGCTATTATAGTTTAATATTAGAATACAATCAGTTGCATAGATAAATATAATACAAACGATAAAATCATATGTTTTAAATAAAATACATCAAAGCATTTAAAATACACCGTACGTAAGTATACGAAATTTCAATATGAAATTTTATGCACATACATATTTAATAGCTATAAGGCACATTGAGACTACAAGTGGCTGTCTACATTTCCACAAGTTAAAGCACTCAGAAAGTTATCACACTATTTAGGCCTAACTTGTTGTGTATATGTGTGTAAATGTATCAAATTTGTGAGAAATGTAGATTCTTAATGACATTTGTTAATATAGCTAGGTTGACATTTACAACAAATACTTTAGCAAATCAATGCAATAAATAGTGCGAATAATTTATTGCAAATTCTTATTATATAGCTGCTAATGTAAGCTTCTCTCGAGTACTTAAAGTAAAATTTTCGGAGAGCCTACGACTAAATATAAAACATTGTTGCATAGCGTATTTTCTTGTGAAATAATTTTTGTGAACGCACGTTAAGGCACATAGGTACGTTGCCTATCTTGCTTATTCGTCTGTGGTGTCAATTTTATTATTATGCTTACGTTTCATTTCCACATATTTGCGCGTATACACAGATACTCTAGCGCAACATATATCTTTATCGTGCGTTACGTAGTAGGCATCATCATCCGAACGCGCCTGCATTTGTACTTTCTTTCATACAGATATAACCTGGCAATGTCGTAAAATGTGGCGCAGACAATGGATTTAAACCAACGGATAAATCCTTCAGTGTCGCGTCAAAGTACAAATCAGATACAACTGCTGCTGGCGATATTTCATGTCAACTTTGCTGACTTACCTTTGGCAAACTGTTGTCCTCGGCACCTGCGCTCAACCGCGAGCCAATCATAGCTCCGCCAGTGTCCGGTTTCAAACTCAACATTTGACTTTTGCTCGGCTTTACGTAGCCATTTTCGGATTGTATGATTTGCCATGTCGGGGAAGCTGATTTTGTCAGCATCGTGGGCGCACCCGTCAGCATCGTACTCGGACGAACGTATCCACTGTCTGGGTGTATTTGGTCTGCAGCGACATAGCCACTGCTGTTTTCAGCACTCTGCCGTGGCGACAGCATGACAGCGTAAAATATATCGGCCGCTGGCCCAGTCGCCGTTTGCTTGCAATGAGTAACCGCAAAATCATCCGGGCTGTAATCGGTTGAGCGATCTGAACCGTCATAACCGCTACTCTTGTCCATCGACCATGATCGACCGAAATCGCCGAAATAGCCCGGTTCGTTACAGAGCAGGCGGTGATGCTCATTGTTGTGCAACATTTCCTTAGAGCGCTCAGCGTCCAACTCGTCCCTTTCAATTATACGATTAACGACGCCATCCATGCCACCACGTGATGCAGATATTGTGGCCAATCCGGCAGGAATTTTGCATTCAATCGATGCCATGCGTTTGCATTTCTGGTACAGCAAAGCAGTGGCAATTACTGCTAGAATCACGGCAACAATAAGCACCACGTACGGCATTAACACTAATTTGGGGGATCCACAGAGGTATTGTACCACGTTTTCAACTCCTTCGGCCGAGCGGTAAAGCACGCAATCGTCTGCATTGCTATATTTCGCCAGCATCTCTTCATTCCTTCCCTGGTGGACTGACGACGCACTAGTGGTGCAGCGCAATTCATCATTGCCTTGATATGGCTCCACACACCTGCCAGTATTACTCGTAATGCTGGGATCGACTTCGTCGTGCCAGGCAACATTCACTGCCCGCACTTCTATTGTGTATTTGTAGTTGTTGTTAATGCAACTCGGATTCTGCAGACGGCAGGAAGTGGAGCCAATTATGCGTGAAATGTGTTGCGTCTGCTTTTGGCCGTTGAAAAATAGGGTAACAATCACCTCGTAAAACTCAACACGGCCCGACGGTAAAAGCGTTGGTTCCCAGTGCACAGCTATATTATCAATCATATTTTCAGTCAATACTTTCTGGGGACTGCCAGGAACTAGAAAAAGATCAAATTCATTGAATTAGCTAGTTTACAATCAACTATTCATCATCGACAAACCTCCAATTAATGTCTGAAACTCGATCAGATTACTTGGCGCAGAATCGGCTACGGTATACGCTGTTACATAGACTGTGTAATTGGTGAAGCCACTCAGGGAACATGTGACTTCTAATAGCATATTACTCTTGTTGTTATTTCTAATACATGCAGCAGTATTGCTGACATTGTCATTGCAACTCAGATTGTGCCTCTCGTTGTTTTGTCTGAAAGTAAAATACACTTTTCCAAACTGCTTTCGCTACAATACAAATAACTTACACTATGGTATAATATTTCACTTCTCCATTAGTTTGCGCCGGTGGCAGCCATGAGATGGAAACCGACTTGCTTGTGATGTTTTTAACAGTTAGATTGCGGGGTGGTGATGGGGCTGAATGAAAATAAACAATAATTCAATAAATTGTGGAAAACTGTGTAAATCAGATCTAAACAATACCCGAATGTAGCTAATTAATGCTAAAACTATATACTAAAATAATGACATACATTTTATTTAAAAATATTTAAATAGACTAATCTAATTTTTAAGCTAGGACTTAATATTCCGAAAACTCCTAACGAAACGTCGGAAAATAATAAATTTTCACTAATCACCACTGATCTTACATACATGTTTATAAAATGCGTAAAATTGTAAGTCAGAAAATCATTAAGACTAATGAAAAATCCGTTAAAAACAAATTAAAAATAATACTAACTAACAGAAAACTATTTAATACTTAAATATTCCGTTTCTTACCAGCCTGCGACGTCGTGGCCCACACATAACTATCCGGACCTGGTTTCAAACTAGAGGACATATGCATCTTGATAATATAGCTGGAGAACGGTTTCAATCCGGTCAGCACATATCTATTTACACTCTTCTCAATTTTGATGGCATTTTCACTTTCGATGCAGATGTTGGATAAATTGCTCGCAACGCGACAATAGGTCAGCACATAGTCCTCAACCAGTGATGCGTACACACTTTTCAAGCTCCAGTTCAGCTGGATCGAATTAGCCTCGATCGCTCCAACTTCCGGCGTCACCTTCTCTACTTCGCTATCTACATCTGCCCGGCGCATGTTCATGTGCATGCCCGTGTAGTAGCCCTCGTAATTCGCAGCCACAGCTAAGACAACAGGAAGCTCCGATTCCGGCCACGTCATGTTGAATTGCAACTCATCTTTGCCCAGATGCACAAAGCCAATCACATCCTACGACAAATTGATGTACATACTGTATACAATTCTTACAAATTAAAGGCCGCTCAGTTAGTTACATTGCATTCGACAGAAAATCCGCTGTGCGCATGGCACCAGAACACCGTATAGTTGGTCAAATTTTGCTTATCAATCGGTGCCGCCCATGACCAAGTATGCATGCGGTTTGAAGGGTGGTAAACGTGCCGAATCCAACGAGGTGACCGCTCTTTGTGGCTTTTAGGCATTGCAGGCACGAAAATGCGACTGCTTTGTTGCGATGTTCCATTGGCGTTCTGGCTCCATATTGAAAACTCATAACTATGTTCTTGCTGCCACGGAAACACAGCTGAGTTTCGATCGCATTCTATTGGTTTTTGTTCCAATCTGAAACACATAATACAATTAGTATGAAAGAATAAGACTTAACGAATTCTATCCGCGAGTGAAAAGTGACGAAAGTTACGACGAGTTATCTAATGTATGCTCACCGTTTGCCGTCCTCTTGTACCTTTCTTACGATGTAACGAAAATCGGAACCATTCTCATGGTACACTGGATGTGGCTGCCAAAACAAACGAATTTGCGTGGATTTTATGTAAAAGCTACCCATGTCTGTGCGGGGCGGCGTCTCGGCAGGGCGAGAAAGCGTCCGAAATTTAGCCATATAACGCTCACTCCATATCGGCTCATCGCCTTTCATCGCTAGGCGCAAGCTGACATTGTAATGATAGTAGGCGTAGGGCAACTTTTCCACTTTAAAACTTCCACGTAGGAAGCCACGTACTTTACGCATTTTCCAGTCAAACTTTCGCAGCGACTCATGATGCGGCGCATGCAGCCGCACTTCATACTGCAGCCACTGGTTCTCGTATGAGGTCGATGCCATATTCCATGTTAAGTTGCAACTGTTTTCCGTTATGGACGTTACACTGAATTGGGAAATGGCCGGCTGGACTGGAAATGGACGAAGCACACTTACTCTTTGTTTTCATGACCTGGACGTTAGTTACACTTACCGCTTGCCGTGTGATTCACCCAAAAGGACTGCACCCGTGAGCCGAATACATTCGTGATCGTGAGTGTAAAATTATAGAATTTATAGCCGACTTTGTAAAGCTCATTATCCAGTGTTAGATTGAACACAGCCTGTGTGCCCACCACGGTGATGTCGTTGAATTCGTATATGTAGTTCTGCGGATATTGTATGCGATTACCGGCCATTCTCGCCTTATGCATAAGTAAAATTAGCTGTGTGTGTGTGCGGGCGTAAGCGTGTTAGTGGTACCGATCGTTAATTAATGTTAGTAAAAGTATTCGTGCAAGTGACATGTAATGGAATAACAAAAAATTCATAGCAAAATTAAACGTGCATGCCACAAGAATTTTTGGTTACTTAAAATACTACAATTGTCAATATGCAGACGAAATAAAGGAACAACAAAGCCACTTGAAAGAATTGCTATTCCCGCCACACTTTGAAAAACTACAAATTGCCATTAAACCTAGTAATTGTTTTCATTTGTAATACGAAAAATACTAAATGAAAACCGTATTTTGCAGGAAATTCAGAAAGAAAAATTAATTAATATGATTCTTATGGGCAAGGGGTCATGATAAACTATTTATACTTCCCTAAACGGGCAGCTTCCACACCGCAATCTGTATCTACAGCACAATATCAACTTAAACAGATGTTGTGAACATGCATTTATGTAGTTTTTAACATATTATGATAATAATGTGTTGTTACGATTTGGAATGTGTTGCAATTTGCCAAGGACGCAGTAATATTGAGCACAATCTGCTACCAATGTGTCATTTGTATGGGAAGGGGCAGGCGGTCACGTGTTTTTATCATTTTACTATATTTCTGAACCGAATTACAAAAACTTTTGAGATTCTGCACATCCATGAGAAGTACTCTCCCTACGATTGAAACATTTCTCGTATCGGTTCAGAAACAGAGGCTTATACGGAAGTAAGCAAAATTTGTTAGCGTATTAATATATAGATATCAGCAACAACAAAACAAGCAAAACATCATCATAGCATTTCGAGTGTCTAAGTCGACGTAAACATATCCTTAACATTGTTTTTTTACAATATTACGATTCAACTTACAGGATTTTGCGTTCGAAACTGTAAAGAATAATTTGTTTGCACCACATTGGGGGATACTTTGAAGGAGCAATTCATGTATAAATAATTAAAACTGCGACATCTGAAATTTTCCACAGGTGTTGGTTTAGTACCTGTAAATATAAATAATAATAAATATACCAAATGTAAACGACTTAAACATAACAAGCCAATTTGTGAAAGGTTCAGCAACTAACCTACGATAACTCTTGTCATTCCTACACCGTCTTCTATCCCGTCCTTCTTGCTGTAGCATTTATAGTAGCTGTCTTGCATTGAAGCATTGCGTAGCATATATACAATTGTTGTTTCATTGATAATCTGCAAATGAGCACAATTTATTTTTAATTCTTACCAAACGCTTACGAGATACTCGACTCAGCTTACCGCAATGTCCGATTTCGGAACAATCTGTTTACTTTCAGTTTGAAAGTACAGCGACGAGCTATTTCTGCCGCGAAAACTTCGCAAGTCCATGCGGCAAGTTAAGTTCGCGCTCTCACCTACCATAACTTCTAACGTTTCTAAAATAAACAAAATAAACAATATCATACAATAAGTAACAAACACATGTTTCAAAATAAACATTTCTAATACAATTTTCCATAACTAAATCTAGTTGTTAAAATTCAAAACTAATGGACTACGACCATGTACGATCTATACCGGCGTTCAGATTAGTCGAGTGAGTTAGTGTTTATCTGTCATGATCATTCACAGGTGAGTTTCGATTAAGCTCTAAGATGCAATCAAACTATTGTTAACAAAAATTCTAGTGAAGTGCAACAACACACATTAAGATGCCCCATAAATCGTTTTCCTTAAAATGAGAATGTCCGCGACAACACTCGACGCATAAAACACGTAAATTCCTACAATTTCAAATGGCACTCTGCTCAATGATTCCATTAAGTATTTCAATCACAGACCCGATTGATGTGGGGCGCGCAATTTTCAGCGCCCGCTACGGACTGCTTAGAATGCACAGCAGCAAACAAACAGAATTTCCAACAATTTTCATTATTGAAAGCCTTCGCCATCATACATACAAAATAAATATAAGAATATATTTTGAGGAAATTTAAACAAAGCTTCAACTTACCGTCGATAGTCAGCTCTTGCGCGCTGCTTTGTAGAAAACATACTGTGACCAGAATAGATGTCAGGCATAACAATCCACAGCTGGAAAATGACAAAACTTCGTTAAACTGAAATGTTGAGTCCACTGCATTAAACAAAATTATGTAATTGGCCCATGAACAACTGCGCAATGAAAATGTAATAATGTGAAACTATGCACAGAGATTTGCCACTTTTTACACCGCAATAATCTTACCGTTTTTAAGTACAGTATTCTTCACATATGTGGTTCGATATCAATTACGAAACTGTTTTTAATTTAAATTCAATTTTTTAGAGCAATGTCATCGGCCCGATTTTGTGTGGGCATTATTATTAAAATTACAATCCTGAACGTTCTGTGCGCTCAATCAAACTATCATCAAAATTATATGTACAGCAAATCAATATCAATGTCTTATTTGCTTTTGTTCGTTTTGGTTAAATTTACGTTACTAATTTTTCCAAGAATCCTACCAAACTTGTTCAGTAGTTCGAACGAATCGCAAGATAAAGGGCATAAATGTAAGCTAACAATGTAAATTTCAGACAGACATACTCGTACAACCTACGTACGTATGTATTTTGTTATCAGGAAATATGTATTAAAAATTGCATGAATTCCGCGAGTAAAGTTATGGTAAAAAATGTGTTTTGTGTTAAAATAACTTTTTTAAAATTGACAATTTTAATCTAAGCAAAATATACAAAATCAAAGAATTACAAAAAAAAAATACATTCAAATAACAGCCTCATGTGGCCATGGCCCTTTGGGGCCAGTGTTTGTGCTGTGTTATCGATGGTCGTAAATATACTCATCGCAAAAAGCAGTACAAAATCAATACTAACTGCTTACCCGTAAAACATGAAATATTTCCAAAATTACACAGGTTGCGCAAACAGAAAAGTAGAGATAAAATTGATTGCGACTGTGGCACCGGAAATAGCAACGAAACATTTTAAGATATGTTTATGTTATTAAAAATGTAAGAAGCGAAAGGCGACTCAATTCGGTTCAGTTCAAAAAGAATCGGAACAAGCCTTATTTACATACATATGTACATATGTGTGTACGTTTATGCCAGTTTCTCTGCCCTCGCACTCGAATATAATAACTATTGATTGTACTAACTGTTACAATAAAATAGTAACAATTAAATGAATATAATTATAAAACGACACCGACAAATCGCCCCACTGTGGCATAAATAGCAGACGCGGGCGTGAACCCTTGCCCGTACAAATCAGCCGCAGAAGAGTGCACACCGAATTCTTGGAAAAAACGCAAAACAAAAACATTGGACATGCTGCGCGGAAACCGGTTTATCGCTGTTTACATCTTCAACCGCGTCTACTGCCATTATTTCATACCGTACCATTTTCAGTAAAACATGTTTTGCTTTTCTACTTAAAATTAATAAAATGTAAATTAGTGTGTCCGAATTTGGAATTGATGTTCGATCAAATGCGGATTCAACAGGGCGTCAGTGATGGCCACGACTCCACTAAATCCACACACTCTCACTCACCTTTTCGCCATCGAGTTCAAAGTTGCGTAGATAATGAACTCGTAATTGATAAAACTAAGCACCACGACCTAAGCCGATCATTTGTTTAATGTTAAAGTTGTTGGAGCAAATGTGATAAAGGCATTTAGCCCTCAACAGGCACCACACAGCGCAACACACGCAGACGCCACCGCCATGCAGCCACCATCAATGCTTTTCACGCATTTCAACGGTGAGCGTGCACAAAATCTTCAAGGTGTCTGCAATATTTTCACGGTTCTCCAACACTTTAATTTACTTTTAATCAAGCAATAACTTAGTTGAAAACCCAAAGCTTAAAAATTTCGTTACGACCACTGCGAGCGCCCAATAAATTGCGACTGACATTTTTCGAAGTTCGAATTTTCAAAGAGCTGCCACCAATAATTATTTCATATATTTTTGGCATTGTAGTCAAATATTAAAATTGATATGAAACTCGCTCTTCTACGTCCGATTATACTAAAAAGTCCAATCAATATCTGACGCAATCTTACAGAAATACACACTTCTTTTTCATGTAGTAAAATTATGCATGTGATCCAGGAAGAATTAAACCCTCACAAGAATTCATGCAAAAAGGTGAGTATTGACATAATTTTGCAGAGCTATTTCGATGAATGTCCTACATTTACTGCTGGCAATACTGCGGGTATATTTTTTAATTTGCTGCAACTCTCCAATTTAGGGTTGAAATGTGACAGAAATTTGGCTTTATTGGTGGCTTTATAAATGGTGGTGAATATTTCAAACTAAGCCAGATGGCTGGCAATATCCGATTATTAAGAATTGATCAAATTTATTCACTTCATTTATAAGCATAATTTGGAACTTTAGATAACTCCGGTTATTAAGAGTTGATCAAATTTAATCACTTCATTTATAAGCATAGTTTTGAACATAGGAACCGGTGCCTAAATGTAGCTGGTACCAGTATCCCATATTTTTATTGAAAATTTTCCTGTAATAAACAACAATTGTGTGTTAATTTTAGAGAAGAATAACGTATGTATATACATACGTCGGCCTGCAAATCCGCATAATATTTCTATTTTGGTGTTTCCACATTACTCTAAATGCATTCGATCTGCTTTTATCTAGATAACATGTAGACGATTGACGCCAGACGACACAAAGTTGGCTCATACCCAAAGAGCCAAGTTGCTAATCTATCCAGCTAAAAATTGTGTTTGATAGTCATACGAGGAAAATTTTTGTAACCACACTCCAAGTGGCAAACATGCTTTAGTGTTATAGACAGCCCCTTAACGTCTGAAGACGAGTCTCCGAAATTTACTGCTTAAAATAGAACAAATATTTGCACGGCAAACCATGCAATCATTGCGCAAATACTGTGCAGCCTAATAGTGGACATGAGATTTACTGGAATAATATCCCTTAAATTTGCCACTCAAACAGTCTGCTGGCGTAGACAAAGTCACTAAGCAACACAAGCACTCATCTTTTCCAAACAAAGCGCCTGGAGCAAAATGACACGCCGCTTTTCGCTTGGCCAATGCCTAGCAGGCTCCGCCAATATTATACGGCACGCTTTGTTATTCGTGCGAAAAGCTTCTCGTACTGGTGGTGAACGCAAATAAAATAAAATACAATTCTGTTTGGGTTTATCGCGAGATAAACGGGTATTTGTTTTTGCGACAGACAAAAGCGCGCGGATCGGTCCAAACGCCGTCGTAAAATGCAGGTCGCCGGTAAAAGAAAGATTTTAAATACGATGCAAGCTGCCAACAGTACAGTTCAAGAAACTCGCTTTCTGCGGTGATGAAGTGCCAATCGGATGCGCAGAAATTCAAATTAATATAGCGGCAAAGGTTACCCCACGTACCATCACGCTACACCGATTGCCAACAGTCAAGCAGGATGGGGAAAAGTGAAGGTGTCGGCATGGCAGCGACCATCGATGAGGCATTGGAGAAGACATGTAAGCTAACAATAACATATCAACTATGGTACATGTGTCCATAGCGATTCCGACAGCCTCTTCGCTCCATTAGTTTTTCGCGGACTACGTTTTCCAACGATTAATGTCCGAATAATGTGTACGGCGTACTGCAGGACACTCAATATTCATACTCAATTTTGTGCTTATCCAGATTTCGGAAAATTCAACTGCATGATCATCGTATTCTCGGGCCTCGTCATTTACAATGTCGTATTGGAATCGGTAGGGGTCAGTTTTGCACTACCCGTGCTGGAATGCGATTTGAACTTAACGTATCAGCAGCAGGGCATCTTGGGCGCTGTGGCCTTCATCGGCGTGATCACTAGTTCGCACTTTTGGGGCTTTCTTGCCGATACAACCGGACGTAAGCGCATAATGCGCCCCGCTTTGCTGCTCGGTTATATGGTCACCATCATATCCAGTTTTTCGCCGAATTTCATAACACTCGCCTCCCTGCGATTTCTAAATGGTATATTGTAAGTAAATTAAAATTTAACAATGGTAGCCAACAAGGCCAACACACCATGTACCTCTGTCCACCAGATTGTCGGCTGGTTCGGCTACCATTTTCGCATATCTCGGCGAGTTTCACAGCCAAAAACATCGTGCTCGCGCCATTCTGTGCGCCGCCTTAATCAGCGCTTTCCTCTCCATATTCTTCCCCGTCATCGCGTGGGTTTCCATCAACCAGAATTGGCAATTTTACGTACCACATGTGGACATTATCTTCAAGCCGTGGCGGTCGTATTTGCTTGCTTGCGGTATACCTGGATTCCTGTGCGGACTGTCACTATTTTACCTGCCCGAAAGCCCCAAATATCTGTTGGCGATGGGCCGTACGGAAGAAGCGATTGCAGTCCTGAAGCGCATGCACCACGCCAACACCAAAGGCAGAGCCAACTTGCGAAATTCCACATTCGATGTAAGTTTGAGCGTTCAGCCTTTACATGGTCAGCATATTAACACATGCAGCATTCTCTACGTTCCACATTTAGGTGAACGCATTGTTGCCAGACAAAGACACGCCCACAAGCAAACCTGTCGTCAGTGTCAGAGCCAGCGAAAATCGTGTTTCTGCGCTGTTGCGTCTGGTGTGGCAACAGACCGCGCCGCTGTTCATGCGCGAGCACATCCGCAAGACGATGCTGGCCAGCTTCATACAGTTCGTCACATTCTTCACCGCCCATGGAGTGTACATGTGGTTTCCGTACATACTGAACAGCGCCATGCAATACACCCAACGTCATTCGAATCCTATGCGCCTGTGCGATATGATCAAGTTCATACAATCCGATAACTTTACACTAGCAAAAAACTCTGAGGTGGGTATCAATGTACATATCATTACCTTTTAATGTAAAGTCGGAATCGGCAAAGGAACCTGTCTTCCTTTGGTCATAGTATTTCCATAGGAAAAATTAACATGTTTTTCACAAAAATAAAGATTCTGAGAAAATAGTCAACGTTTATGGACACATTTTTCTCAGCTCCCATCTCTTTGACTGGCAGGGTTCGACTTGTACGATGCACTTGGAGATTTCCACTTATCAGCATACCATCATTCTGGAAATTATTTACGTTTCGTTCCTGCTGACAGTCATGTGGGCCGCTAGGAGAATCGAGCGCAACGTCATACTGTGTAAGTACTTGGCATTACCTGAAACAGGAACCGTAATTTAATGCTCCACATTTCAATGCAATAGTTACAGTTTTACTGAGCTGCGGCATTACCGGCATTCTGGCGCTGCTCGTTAACATCCCCCTGCTGGCCATCTATCTGCTTGTTGTAAACCTGTGCGCCGGTTTGGCCACCACCGTTCTCAACGCCATCGTGGTGGACATCTATCCCACCAATTTGCGGTAGGTGAAAGCTGCTATTTAGCACCCAACGCTCTTTTGATTTGTCTCCTTTTGTACAGTGCAATGGCCGTTTGCATTTCGCTGATGCTTGGACGGATCGGCAGTGTAGCCGGTAGTAATGTGCTTGGCACACTCATCGAAACCAACTGTGAGTTGGCGCTTTATACTCCGGCGGGTGGTCTAATTGTCGCCGGATTGCTGAGTTTTTTGCTGCCAAAGCCGAGCGTACCAGAAAAACAAATCGAATGAACAAATATTTAAGTTAAATTTATACTCACCACATTTCTTGAAACTGGTTTTCAATTTTATATGCAATAAATCTTGTTTGTAGTATTTCTTAAAATCACAGGACCTTTCTGCCACGAAAGAAATTCGAGTCAAATTAGTTTGAAAAAAACCGAACACAAGTCGACAATTTTTTTTACAGTAAATATCAACAAGCAAAATGTGTAGCGTTTTCTGCCTGTTCTTAAAAAAAAAGTTTAACTGTTTGCCACTAAGCAAGACTTGTGGGGAAAAAACATTCCACTGAGAATGTCCTGGTTATTCAAACGCATAGTGCCGTTTCCTATAAATCCGTGCTTATCGTGTTAGGAATTCGTTTCAATATTCATTCTTGAACACCTATATTTGCTCAGCTCTAATCAACTAGCAACTATCCTACAAGCGCAAACTGCACTGCACTGCACGTCTCAAAATACTTTATTCAACAACCATAGTTTACTTAATTTCGCCACAGTCCTCAATGACGATTTTCTTCATTGGACTGCCGGCAGCACAGCCAAATGACTCGATTTTTTTCACCACATCCATGCCCTCGATAACTTGGCCGAATACCACATGCTGTCCGTCTAACCATGCCGTCTTCACAGTACAAATAAAGAACTGCGATCCGTTGGTGTTGGGGCCGGCGTTGGCCATCGACAGTATGCCGGGTCCGGTGTGCTTCAGTTTGAAGTTCTCATCCTTGAAAGTGGTGCCATAAATAGACTTGCCGCCGGTGCCGTCGTGATTGGTGAAATCACCGCCCTGGCACATAAAATTAGGGATGACGCGATGAAAAGTGCAGCCCTTAAATCCGAAGCCCTTCTTTCCTGTACAGAGCACCCGGAAGTTCTCCGCCGTTTTTGGCACCACATCCTTGCGAAGCTGAAAAACAGGCACAAGGCTATGTGATCGGCACATTACTTACTGATCTCTCTAGAATGAAGTGGCATGCCGTGATGTATGATTTAATGCCAAATTATGCAGGAAGCCAACTTCGAGTCGGCGAATGATACGCAGCAGGCATGTAACCAGTCAATCAAGTATTTATTTCATAACAAACAATTTAAGAAACACAACACAACAACCAAACCATACAATAAGTGCAGCTCGAAATATCCATTTGACTTCAAGTGCACATCCACATCTAGCGAAAGTTCATACAGTTAGTGCTCAGTCAAGAGTGCCACAATTGGCAATCACCACCTTCTTCTTGGTCTTGCCCGAGTCGGAACCGAACCCTTCAATCTTCTTCACCACTTCCATGCCCTCGACAACCTTGCCGAACACCACGTGCTTATTGTCCAGCCACTCAGTCTTCTCGGTGCAGATGAAAAACTGCGAGCCATTCGTATTCGGACCGGCATTGGCCATCGACAGTGTGCCCGGCCCGACGTGCTTCAGCGTGAAATTCTCGTCCTTGAATTTGGTGCCGTATATGGACTTGCCACCGGTGCCGTTGTTGTCCGTAAAATCGCCGCCCTGGCACATAAAGTTTGGAATCACGCGATGGAAACAGGAGCCTTTGTAGCCATAACCCTTCTCGCCGGTGCAGAGGGCACGGAAATTCTCGCAAGTCTTGGGCACGACATCGTTTCGCAGCTGAAAATTTCGCAGATTTAATTAAAATTTCGAACTTGCCAATTGCAACATAAAAACAAAAAATCCTATTCATGTGTTCCAACGATTTACACTAATCGTTTGTCGTAAAACTCACAATTTCACACAATCTATGACTTTATTATTTAGGGTCCCTGTGTTCCCTGTTTGCATAATTCACAATTAGTATTGTGCCATGCAAAATAAAACGTTCATTATTTGTTTTTTTGTTTCAAAAGACAAAAAATTTAATTAAGAATTTCACTCATACATGATAGAAAAAATTGCAGAAGTATTATAGAACGCATGATGGTTTACACTTTTTGCTTCTAATTTGAAGTTCTATTACATTTAAATGCAATTATGCTGCTTAAATATTAGATAATTCTTAGTTACGTTTAGCTTTTAATGTTTTCTTGTTTTTTTGTTTACTCTTCTTTATACTTAAAGTGCACTGCAGTCCGCGACAACGATTTTCTTAGATGTCTTGCCCGATTGCGAACCGTAGCCCTCAATGAGCTTCACGACGTCCATGCCCTCGACCACCTGGCCGAAGACGACGTGCTTGTTGTCCAACCACGGGGTCTTCACAGTGCAAATGAAGAACTGCGAACCGTTAGTGTTGGGACCGGCATTGGCCATCGACAGTATGCCGGGTCCGGTGTGCTTCAAGGTGAAGTTCTCATCGGCGAACTTGTTGCCGTAGATGGACTTGCCACCGGTGCCGTTGTGGTTTGTGAAATCACCGCCCTGGCACATGAAGTTGGGAATCACGCGGTGGAAACAGGAGCCCTTGAAGCCGAAGCCCTTCTCGCCGGTGCACAGCGCGCGGAAGTTCTCAGCGGTCTTCGGCACGATGTCGGAACGCAGCTGCAACAGAGATATAACAATGCAAAAATGGAAGCGAGATGATAAGTCAACTGTATGCAATTCCTGCGATTGTACAAATGATGCACCTTATCCGTTATGGTAGTAAAATCCACTCCACAACGCCATTTCATTCTCCGCGCAGCATTTACGCTTACACAATAAACATTCACACAAATACAACAAACACTCGTTGTGAGGACGACAAGGACACGTCTAACCAACACGCAATTTCACAAATTACTTAACGGATAAACAACGATTACGCAGCTCCTAAATTTAAACGCTACTTACTGCTCATTCACTGTTTTCACGTTAGTGCATATTATATTTATTGGTATAGTGAAAAACTTTAAATTTCCACTCCACAACGCCATTTCATTCTCCGCGCAGCATTTACGCTTACACAATAAACATTCACACAAATACAACAAACACTCGTTGTGAGGACGACAAGGACACGTCTAACCAACACGCAATTTTACAAATTACTTAACGGATAAACAACGATTACGCAGCTCCTAAATTTAAACGCTACTTACTGCTCATTCACTGTTTTCACGTCAGTGCATATTATATTTATTGGTATAGTGAAAAACTTTAAATTTCAAAATTAATTTTGTACAAAATCCAGCAAAACTGGTTGCGGTACTGCTCCTTACTCCATTTGGCCACAGTCATCGATCATGACCTTCTTCAAAGTCTTGCCCGACTGACTGCCAAGCGACTCAATCTGCTTAACAATGTCCATGCCCTCGACCACCTGCCCGAAGACGACGTGCCGATTGTCCAGCCAGGCAGTCTTTACGGTGCAAATGAAAAACTGCGAGCCGTTGGTGTTGGGACCGGCATTGGCCATCGATAAGACGCCTGGCCCAGTGTGCTTAAGAGTGAAATTTTCGTCGTCAAACTTGTTGCCGAAGATGGACTTGCCACCGGAGCGAGATGATAAGTCAACTGTATGCAATTCCTGCGATTGTACAACTGATGCACCTTATCCGTTATGGTAGTAAAATCCACTCCACAACGCCATTTCATTCTCCGCGCAGCATTTACGCTTACACAATAAACATTCACACAAATACAACAAACACTCGTTGTGAGGACGACAAGGACACGTCTAACCAACACGCAATTTTACAAATTACTTAACGGATAAACAACGATTACGCAGCTCCTAAATTTAAACGCTACTTACTGCTCATTCACTGTTTTCACGTTAGTGCATATTATATTTATTGGTATAGTGAAAAACTTTAAATTTCAAAATTAATTTTGTATAAAATCCAGCAAAACTGGTTGCGGTACTGCTCCTTACTCCATTTGGCCACAGTCATCGATCACGACCTTCTTCATAGTCTTGCCCGACTGACTGCCAAGCGACTCAATCTGCTTAACAATGTCCATGCCCTCGACCACCTGCCCGAAGACGACGTGCCGATTGTCCAGCCAGGCAGTCTTTACGGTGCAAATGAAAAACTGCGAGCCGTTGGTGTCGGGACCGGCATTGGCCATCGATAAGACGCCTGGCCCAGTGTGCTTCAAGGTGAAGTTCTCATCGGCGAACTTGTTGCCGAAGATGGACTTGCCACCGGTGCCGTTGTGATTCGTGAAATCACCGCCCTGGCACATGAAGTTCGGAATGATGCGGTGGAAACTCGAACCTTTAAAACCGAAGCCCTTCTCGCCGGTGCACAAGGCGCGGAAATTCTCAGCGGTCTTAGGCACAACATCGGCCCGCAGCTACAAGGACGATGCAAGACAATCATCGCTCAGTTATACAGCGTCTACTCGATATTTAATCGTGGGTTAGTAGCGAAACAAACAAATAATTACATTCTAGCAGCTGACACCAAACAATGCTAAACATCACCAAGCGTCAGCTTATCGTCGTTTGCTCTCTCAATCTTACACTCTCGACATTTGCTGTCGCTGCAGTGCTCTCTGCGCAAAATTGCCAAAATCAGCGAGAATAAACGCAACTAGCACCCGCTTCAGCAGCTTCCCCCTGCAACATTCAATACTACTCTGAATCAAGTTCTCGTTTTGGTAATATGACATCACTGATTCTTACGTAAGCCCAGCTCTAACAGCAAACAAATACCACTCAGCCAACTCGCCCCCTTGTACGATTACAACTACTAAGTAGCAAAAGCGCTACAGGTGACTCAATGACGAATCGAATCGCACTGTTGCTATAGAAAGTGTGGGATGGAAGGATCAAACGAAAATTCAAGTGTATACGTTCATTATTCGCGTGAAAGTACAAAGCGGACATCCCTGCTGCGGTAATACTCCACAGGGTCAATATTTTATATTTTAATTTTTTAAAACAGTGACTCAATACGCCATAAGCTGCCTAAGTTTTGGGTTATTTGCCAATAAGTACTGACTAAAAATATTCAACTCGCTTGCAGTAATTTGTACACAAATCAATCAACTCAACGACAAGCATGCAACTTAAACTGTTCAGAACGTGCAAGAGAAAAGGCAACAATTCTGTGGTCAAAAACGATAAACGCTTAAGTAGACTTAACCCATTCGAGACCGATTGCACACCGTGTGTGTAATGAATTTCCGAGGCTATAAGACAGCCAGCACACCGTGTGTGCAATACCAGTAATGTGCAATTATCAGTTATTCTGAGTAAACTAGTCGTCGAAATAAGATTTTTCTGGAACTAATGAAATCTGTAAAGTACAGGAAAACAAAATTTGGCATTGGCTTTACTGTGTACCAAAAAATCTAAAAATTATCTGAAGCATTTCTTACATGTAAAATACTATGAATACGCGTGCTCGCTCCTGGGGACCGTGTCAGAAAAAAATCGTCGTCTCGAATGGGTTAAGACATCATTGAATTAAGGGTGCTATGGCATGTTCCATTAAAAGGTGCTTCTCAAAATAGTTCTTATGGTCTTAAGCGATGATTGCTTTCGACCGCAGAATTCTCTTACACCAACGGACATGACTTGGCATTAATGTGGCTTTTCTCCATGCGCACTATAATTGCAGTCATATTAGCTCAAACCTAGAGAGTAATTTATGTCCCCATCCAAAACCGCGGCAACTGGGTAATTGCACAAACTAAAATCTTTTTATATCGTTAAATCGAAACCATTAAAATGTAAGCTTAATATTGGAAAAACAAACAATACACGACTGTCTAATCACCCGCAAAGCAACAAATTAACACCCTTCAATTAACAATCTGCCTGCAACTACAATTCTTCGCGTGCGCTGCTTTCATTTCAGACTCCTTAGTAATATTCACGTGTTGCAGAACTTGCGACTCCACCATACGCGTCGACACATTACAGCAGACAGACAGGCAACCAGCCGAACCAAGCAAACAGCCAAATTACACGTGCAACATGCACGCGCACCAAATCTGTTCCATTTCACTCAATGTCACTTGGCTGCAATCGAGATGGGGGCTCCAGCTGGTTGATATGGACACAACCAAACAAAAATGTATATTAAAAAACTGATGAAGTCAGCCAAATGACCAGCGCAACTACCCACAACAGCCGAGGGCGTGTATTGTGCTATTGATTAATAAATATAAACGTGTTGACCTAGTCAAGGTTGGCTCAGCAGTGGTACAATAAAAACAACAGGAGCAGCACTGTAATTGTTTCCAAATTACATATGTTACATATATGGGCGCTGCTCTGGTGTGATAGATTCTTGTACATTTTGCATGACTATTGATCACAGTTGAGTAAGTCGGTGTGTGCATAGACGAACGGAAAGTGGACGTGATGATATCACGAACACAGACGTTGACTATCGCCTCTGAATCATTTTACATGACCACTTAGGCTAACCGCATTGAAAGTTGTCTAATATTGTCATTGTGTATTTGAAAACACTTAAATAAAAAAAATCAAAAATAGCAACAATTAGCATACAATGAATCAATACCACGCTGCCCTATTTATACAAACTTCAAATTCAAAAATTGTCCCGGCATTCGGAATAATGCCGAAACTTAAGCTTGGCCGAATTAATCGAACTGAATTCTGGCTAAACCAAAGCAAGCAGAAAATTCATTCGCACTCATGCACATAAATAATAGTTTAAATATTAATCAGCAGCAAGCGTTGTTTGGACTAAAAAAATGAAAGGTCACGCCCCTTGTTGAGGGCTCCCGAGCACATGGCTAAGTTGCAAGTTCATATTAGTTTTTGAATTGAATTAAAAACGTTAGTTACATGCGACTACGCCTACTTGAATAATTACTGTCATATATGCTAAAGTTGCCAGGGTGTGAAACAAACACTGTCACGATTTTATCTACATATGTACTTCACTCGTTTTAGTGCACTTGGTGCAGAAACCTACACATATATCTGTGGTGGTTTTATAAAATAGTCTCAAGCCGACAGTGAGACTTTTGTATATCAAAATATTTACTTTACCGCAACTGCAAAGCAAACCAGCTTACAAGACTAAGGCCTTACTTCCCGCAAACATCCCTGCATATCACGCATACATATTCTGTATTCCTATCAGACCTAAGAACTTGCGAACCTATGCACTCGTGATTAGCGTAGTAGTTCAAGCAGCCAAAGAGACGGTGTATACATATAGTAATTTAATACAATCAGCCAGAACACTAAACCTTAAGACTGAACTCATACAATATCGCACTTGAAAGATGAGAGTGGAAAGCTATATTTTACTTGCCCTCAGGACTCTCACTAGTCTCGTTTATAAAAACAATAAAGGATATAAAGGATGAAAACCACAAGCTGTAATTTTGCAATCGATAATCTTCACCACCAGTGCATGGGAGACGCTCCTGCTACTCCACATCTTTCAGCAATCAATACTTTGCACCGAGCACACGGTAGCCACCGGCCAGTTCGAGTGGTGTGCACTACTACTTTCTCTTTCTCACAGCTTGCAGCCGATTGTCAGCTATTTACAACTCATGCGCTCAAGGTCACATGGTTTGGTTCCATATTTCATTACAGCCAGTAATAGACACGTATAAGTTTGCAAAGAGCACCACAGTCCAAGCGATAGTTAATGCGGATGACAATTGCCAGCACAACGATGCAACGAAATGGAACTTAATTCGAATGGAATTTATGGCCGAAGAATACATCTTTACACCGTAGAACACGATGGAAAATTCCCAAGCTGACGGCGTTCCCCCACCGGCACACAAACACACACTTGCACATTTGACATACACGCATATACACACACGCCATGCCAGCGACACCGGTTCCTACACCACCTAAAGCGCCGCGCCGCACTCGGTCGGCTGCCAGCCACGCCCATATCTAACACAATAAATCTTCTTACAGCCACTTTTCCAAAACATATTTTCGCATAAACTTCTATTTACATTTCACTGACAACCACATGTCAGCGAACGGGGTGAAAAGCCATAACGGCACTTTTGACGTTGCCACCAGAGCAAAACTAGCCAATTTTTTGCCGGCAACAGCGACGACGCCACGCACAATAGCGCTGCACAGGGTTGCTGTTAGAGGTCCGGCCCAGGGCCAAGCTGTCCAATTCGTGTTTTAAAACCAATATTCTGTAAACGTACGCTGCAAAATATTTGCCAAATCAACATTACTTTTACAGACGGCACATCAAGCGCCGAAGCCAGCCTAGAACGACGACGATGATTCGACCCGATCGCTTGGCGTCATCGGCCGCGATATCCACCAACACAAACTACACCCGGTAATCACACAAATACAACTTTTTTATACACGCACACTCCAATTAGGCCGTTTACACACACTCACGCAGTCATACGCGAAAACCTGCACTCTCTAACTCTAAATCAATTCCTTTCCCCAACAGTGCGAATTCACCTTCCAACCTAACCTCACATTTTTTAATTCACACTTCACGTTTAGCAGAGACAACTAATTATGCAGGCACCATTGATTCTCTTTTCACAGCATATGCAAGTACCCAGTTCGTAGCCTTCGGCCCCACAACCGACCACTTAATTTTACAATCAAATGCAGGTGTGAACGACTGCACATCTATTTTTAGTATGCAAACATTCTAAATTTAATTCTAACCATCACTGCAACGGCATACTTACTTCCATAACGATGCGGCCCACAGGCTGTCCGTCAGCGGTCATGTCAAAGAACACACGAGGCAAATTCATCTTTGCTTTGCTGTTTTTGCTGCTGCTTGAGAAACGAACACCAAGAAATCCAAATTGCGACTGAAGCTGAAATTCAAACTGGCCGCCTTCGATTCCGGTTTGGAGAAAATTCGATTTTTTTGCCAAGATGGCGAACGACTGTCGTTGTCGGCAGCAGCTGCGCACCAGTGTTGCTGTTGCACCCAAAAACGCCATTTGCACGTCACGAACCAAGGCACATTAATAAAGGTAGTGTTGTCAACACAGCTGCTTACACTTTTTTCTTCTGATTCTCTTTTGATTTCTTTTGATTTTCTTTTGATTTTTTGCGAATGGGGATGTAGATTGTCAAAAATTGGTAAAATTGTTTTTGTGTTGCTTGTGTTCTGATTTGATTTTGACAAGCTAGTTACCCAAATCCAACAACAAAATACATGGGAATTTTGTTGCTGGTCTTACGCGTTCACCTTTATTAATACACCTTGTCACGAACACACCACCACAACACCGCACAACAAATGGCTCAAAAGCAAATTCCGCAATGCAAACGGGGGACGAAAACGTGTAACACGATTGCCGGTTCAACAGAGAAAGAGTGCGTGAGATGCGCGGCGCTGCGGCGTCGTTGTCGTCGTCCGATGGGGAACCAACAGCGTAGTCGAATTCGCTCAGTGGCGTTCCGGGATTATGCAATTGCCACTCGCGCTGCCAACTACTCGAAACAGTACGAACAATACGAATTTTTTATGTCCAATAGGTTTCCCGCAAGGTAGGCTAGCCGTGTGGTAGTTAGGTCCATTTCCTAATGTAGGCTTGGTGAGTTGAGTATGGATGATACTTTTGGCAAGAGAAAAGTGTATGTATGCGCGAAGGTGTATTTAACCCTAATTACCAGAATTTGAAAAGTAACGTACACCCAGAAGTGAGACTGTCAGGCTTATATGAATTAAATTACTGAAAACATTTGTTTGAAAGGTAAAAAAACTGTCTAAAATGTTAAGTTTATAAATTCATAATAATTCTAACATTTGATTAGAGGAATACAAAAAATAATGGAATCGGAAATCTTTTGGATTTATCACCATTTGAAATCTATAGTGAGACTGTGAGACTCACTTCTGGAAATTAGAGTTAAGAGCTTAACAGTCAGTGTTAAGCAAATACATATTATTAAAATTATAAATTTAGTGTGAACTAAAGAGTTTGACAATGTGTGTCTGTCCCATGTTTGGTTTGTACTATGAAAGACAATAAATGCTGCTATTAAGGAAAATGTATTACTAATTGGTGAATCCGTTTAAGATTTCTTCATTATTAATTTTTCCCTAGCTGAATATTTGCATCGACAGTGGCAGCAGCAAAGGTAAGCAAGCAAATGACCATGGTTTCAGTACATTACAGACAAGACAATGCAGTCGAATATTCACTGTAAATTGTTTTATTGAACCCTTTGTTTAATTTCAAGATTTCACCAATTGTTATGCTTTCTAGATAGCTTTGCGTTTAGTTGCTCGCGTTTCGAAGAAAACGTTGAATAGAGTTCGGAAAAATTCTCTCTATAAATATAAACTACTTCTAATAATATTAGTTCTTATAGTATCGTTCAGATGGACTGTGCCAACATTGGCGCCAAACAAACTGCTGTCGCAATGTTATTCGTTCACCTGGTGTAAGTATATGGCATCATTCGCAGCACGGAAAGCTCTTTAATACTGGCGTTACCAAACTTGCAAATGTCCAGATTCAACGGTCTTGAGAGAGAGAGAACTGTTTTACAAGTTCAAATACAGGTTTCAGAATAAACATACAATTTAGGAAATAGTTTTTTACTAAGAGTAAATGTAGGGCTTAGGGTTTCAGGCCATGAATCTTTATCGCAACATCATTAGCTTACATTTAAATATTGCACAGTCTGCCTGAAAGGATTAACATAAATTTGAAAGCCTGAGGGGTTCACTCACATTCACAACGTGGGCAAACATTTGATCTAATCAAAATTATTAACTTCTAGAAAATAGAAGGCTTTTATATTATCTTTGGACCTTTTGACAGGCTCGATCCTACAAAATGAGGTAATTTCAATTTGATGTAGGCTATATAAAATATGAATTGATAAAATATCAGATAAAATTGTACAATTTGTCTTTAAGCGACACTGACTGTTATACCCAAAATCGATTTCGATGACACGTACTAAAAATGTCTGGCAGCACCAGTTATTAATGATGCGACCCTCCTGCCCCACACCGAAGGATGCATTTTCTTTACTGGAAAATCGGAAAACTTAGTGTTTTTATTTTTCGCAGCGTTCAGTGGAAAATTGTGACAACAAAGAAAAAGAGCAACGAAAAAAGAAAAACAACTGCAAAGTGGATGCAATCATAAAGGCAAGAACAAATTTCTAGCTTGCTGCAAGGATTATAAAGACACAACAGCAGAAAAGAGATAATGATTTATTTTTAGCCAAAATCGTTAACCTTCAAGCAATTAAACAACGAAAATTACTTTGGTGAGGCACAAAGAGCAGCAGAAAAAGAAACGGTTGCGTGTAATCAAAATTGTTTGAATAGAGAAAAGGCAATCGCGAGTGTTTTCAAACGAGCATACTATAGGGGTAGCAACACCTCGTCATCCAGTTGGTGTCCAACCGTATTCCAGCTGCACAATATGCCATCTGGCGGGGAGCCCGTCTACCAACCCACAACAGTATCCGTCTCCTATGAGCCCCGCACAAGTGGTGGTGGTGGACCCGACTCGGCATTGGGTTTTGAGGGCATATTGCGCCGACCTCGACCGCGGGTGAGTCCTGGTCGCATTGTTTTATTTGTGCATGCAAATCTGAAAGTTATCCCCTTTTCAATGCAGATTGCCATATTGCTATTTGCACTTATCGCCCTAGCATCGGGCATAGCGATGGTGGCAAGCGGCTTTGCTGATTGGCCAGACGATCTACCGCCGGCTGTTACAGAGCCGGAGAACGTCCGCACAGATGATGATAGCGTAAGCGCGTGTGTGCGACTGCCGGTGGGTGTGATGCTGGGCGGCGTGCTGGTTATCATAATCGGTATAATCGCTATGGGTGAGTGTGCGATAGTCGTTGCAGCAGCCTGAATGCGCTGCTGAAGGCGTTTTCTTGCATACTTTCAGGTTTCTACTTAAAACTGACTGATTGGAATCGTCACTGCATCTGCCCGTGCCCGTTCTTTGACAAGAAGCAGTCGCTGGCTCGGCAATTGCAATGCCAAAGTGGCGGCGGCTGCGGCCAGGGTATAATGGCGTTAAATCCGTCTACAGATCCGTTGGTATCGCACACACAATATGCGCCCGTTTCAGAGCTGCCGTTGCGCCCTGAAGATGAGGAGCGCCGGAACCTGATGCCGGACAGCAAGGACTGGTAGGTAGTACGAAAAATGTAAAAAGTGTTGGCACAATTGTGGGCAGTGGCTTCCATTGAACTGAATTGGCGCGAGACTTAAAGTTAACAAAAAATTAAAATTGTAGCCTCAGCAGCGCCGAAGAGTCCGATCGCATGCTGGAGCCCGATCCGCGCATTGTATTGCGTCCCATGGGACGGGTCGAGGATGCTTAAGCAATCGAAGCCAGCGCAAGACGACAGACATTTGAGCTTAAAAAGGCGCAAAGCTTGATTTTGATCTCAATTCATCAATCAATATCACAACCTAAAAGGGATTCCTCGCTTCACAAAATAAAGACAAAATTACAAATTACTTATAAAAGAAATTTCCAAACCATACGTAAATTGAACAGCTGCAACGTTTACAATCAAGCAGCAATACACGGTTGAAGTTATTCATCGCTGTATATATAAATTCGTTGTGTGAATGCGATCACCACAAACATTAAATCGCTGAAAACAAAAGCTCTGCGGTTCGAATTGAGCACAAAACAACATACATATATACTTTCAATATTTAATATTGAATTCGAAATTGAAATGAAATGGAATGTATTAAGCATTAAATTTTAAATGTAACATTAATAGTTTTGCTTTTGAAAGACTCGATTTGATGAAAAATGCATTCTTGAAAAATGTACAATCTTACACAATGCTTTGAAGTGTAAAAACGTAATTTTTACATAACCGTACTCGAAACTTGCGAATCTGATTTGATGTATCTCTCTCTCGTTTTCTGCACACACATTTTATAAAGTATATAGAATTCGTATAAGTACAAGTGTTATTAGCATTTAAATTATTCCAGTACGTACGCGGAAACTTACTTTTTCATTTTCTGTCTTTAGAGTTAATACTGATTAAAATGTATTGAAGTTTTGAGTTTGAATTATAGCAAAACATAAATTGATTGTCAATTTTCGCTCGCTAGTACTAGAGCAGTCTCTGGTTCTGAGATCACATGTAATGTTCCGAGTTAATGTGGCTAATCAGCTGCGTCTGTCTGTCCGCTCTCTGGCTAGATGCGAAACAATTTTAAAGTCAAGATTGCACTCGCTCCAGAAATTAAACGCGGTACGTCGAGCTCTAAGCATAGCTTTGATAAAGGGTATCGGTACTTCAAACCGTTTTAAGCCGTTTTTTCAATAATTTTTAATGAAATTTTAAAAAATTAAATTAGGTGGGCAAACGATATGCCTTTAGCACAATACGTATAAATCGGGCAGCCTAAAAATCTTCGATTGGTATCAGTGCTGCAAGAGTTGTCAACTATCACCTCACCTAACCAAATTAGAGACGGTCTCTAAAGCAAGCGTCTGATCTGTCAAATGTTATGTTGAATATATGTTATCGAGCTAGAACCAGCAGCTGCCTGGTGCAAATTTTTGATTTTATCAAAAAATAAATATTGTGAAATTGCATGGCCATGCCAATAGCAGATGTAATTAATTTTTAATCGAGGTCTACATTGCCGCTTATGGCTGGATTTCTTTTTATGTTATTTAATAGTATACCGTCCTTTCTGCGGACGATTCTTAGAATGCACTAGTTGACATTTGGGTCCATCGAAACGTGTATTTTCCTTTGTCACATTTTAAACTACTTGTGTTGTTGAGCGTATAAATAGCTGTAAGCTTACACAAACAAATATCTAAGCCATCTTATGCAGTTTGTTAAATGTGCACGTCCATTAACTGAAAGCAATAGCTTGTGAATGTAAAACGCGTCTCGTCCCGGCAGCACATTGTTTTTGTGTAGTTAGAAGAGTGTAAATTGAACAGGAAATCTTGAAATGAAGTAGAGTAGCATACTTATGAAATGAAAATTGTATTAAAATAAATCGGCGCAGCGGTGCCAGCGGAATGGCGAGGTACGCTTGAGTAATGTGGCGTCCGCAAGTGGCCAATGTAAACAATTAACCAAAAGCAGTCCTATAGTTTGCGGTAAAAATAATGCTTAAAAGCTGAAAATTCTTCTTGATAATTCTTTGAAAATTCAGACAAATTAAAAATGTTCGTGCCACGTTTCGCTAAATTTCAGTCTGTTGTTTGATTTGCTGGGCAAAGGGCTGTATCGGGTAGAAGTTCAGTTCGCTACATTTTAATGATTTGGCTTTGGTTCATTGAACAAACAGGACCGTGTTATGTTCGAACGTCTGTATTTATGAATAGTAAAAACTTAATTAGCCAGAGTCACGTTGGGTGGTGTGGATTTTCGGTATAGTTGAGTGTGAAGCCGGTGTGTGTGTGCCGGTTAATAGTGTGTGTATGTGTATGTATGTCTAAGCAATTTCACGTGTCAATTGAATTGTTAAGGGTCGGGGTCGTTTGACATATAGCCCAACGCATGCCATATTACTTAAGCGCACCGTACAAGCGATTTGCCAAAAAAAAAAGCACAATTTTATTCAACTTAAAGTAAAAAATGTTTCAATTATGGTAAGCATCAGTTCACAATTTCTTGCAACACTTACATGTGAAAACTGAAATTGTATTCTATAGTTGAAGACTGTGGTGGATTATTTAGCTGACCGTGTTAATTTCTTTTACTGTGGTGTTTACTTTAATTCTTAATTTTCTAATTCTAAAGGAATAGAATTCAGACGTTTAGAATTCACAAAATGTTCAATATAAAAAATGTTTAGTTATGCGCTTGAAGTTCGCCACGTTGCCACGTCTCCGCTGTTGCATCAAGTTCAATCAAAGTCCGCTTTCAGATTTTAAATAAATTAACTCGCACACACAGTTATGTGAGCATGCATGTACATATGCGTGCCGTAAATGCAAATAATAATATGTATGTAGTAATGACGAATGTTCTAAACATAAACGTATGGTGAAGGACATAATATATTTTGTAGCAATCACATTTCAACTTAGTTTTGAAACATTTAATGTAATTTACAAGTCTAATAAATAAACAACACTGAAGACAAACGAAATTGCTAATAAACTTGCATCAATTCACCGAGAACGCAGTAAACTCGTTTGGTTCCAAGGCTACTGTAGAGGTTTTCCAGTTTCAAAGTAAACTAATATTCGCTAATCCTACGTCTAAAGTAAGTAAACTCGATTTGTGTACAGCAATGACAATTTGTATAGATGGCCGAATGGACAACCGTTTGATTGAAACTGTAAGTTGTGTTGTAATTCATTTTATTCTTTTGCTTTTTGCATAATTACAAACACATTTGACGTGGCTGAAAGAGACCCACTGCATTTACATTAGTGCAGTTGAAGTATAAATAACTTGTGATTATTATGATTCATATGTTGTACGCATGCCGTTTACTCTTGCTTCGAGTCGGTCTTCTCATCAGCTTTTTCTTCAGTAACTTTTGTGTCCACCAATTGTTTGCCTGCATTCGACGCCTCGTCATTCGTCTTATCAACTTCACCATTATTGATTTTATCGTCCTTGCCGTCCTTTGCATTATCTTTAGCCGACTTGTCCTTATCTTTGCTGTCCTTGCTGCTGTCTTTATCTTTATCCTTTTTATCCTTCTCCTTTGCATCGTTGTCCTCACGTGAACTGCGAGTAAAAACAGTGTGAAATTGGCATGTATTGACAGCAGTTAACTAATGGCATGAATATACCTTTCAGACTTGTGATCCTTATCCTTATCCTTATCACGGTTAAAGAAGGGCGCGACACGATTATAGATGTAGGAAAGTGTGCTATGCTGATCTCTATACTTGCGCTAAGGGTATTAAAATGTATCCAATAGGAGCATTAATTAAAAGATGTGGCAATTATACGATGTTAACTTACATTCAATGAAAACACATCCTGATCGGCATCGGATAGTTTGCGATTGAGGCTTTTAACCTCTGCCTGCAAGTCCTTGATTTTGCCACTGGATTTGGAGTGTTCTTTTTGTAGTTCGGTGTTTTGCTTTCGCAGATCAGTGTACACTTTGTCCAGGTCCGAGAAGTTCTTTTCGGTGCGTCTAATCTGCTCAATCAACTTGCCCACGTGTATGACGGCACCGTTGTAATTTACTAACCCTTAAAAAACCATATATTTCGCTGACTAAAACACAATCTAAAATTTGCTATGTGGTTTTACCAACTTACCGTCAGCTTCGTTGGCTGCAGTCGCTGCGATCGCGCGGCTGCCTTTCGTGTTGATTTTGACAAATGGGCCGTATTGTTTGTTGCCCAAGGCAATTCTTTTTAGCTCTTCGCTAGATATATCGTCCGCATCTTCAATAGTGGGGGTGGCTTCAATGGGTTCTTCCTTGTCTGTCAGTTTGCTGCATCAAATCGAGAAAATTAAATGTTAATAGTACACACAGCGAACGGTTACTTTGAAATATTACCGATAGTAAACGGCTTGTCGGGTTGCCAGCTTGCCCAACACTTTGCGTATTTGTCCACGTGACAAATTCAACCCCAGTATGGTGAACAAGCTCTCCAGATCCTTTTCGAATATATACCCGCAGTGGGATGTATCGAAGTAGACGAACGACAACAGCAGTTGCGGCTTCGCCACTACCATTTTCTTCTCCGTGTTATCCTTGCCACTGCTGCTAACGGCCGCCGATTTGCGCTTGCGATCGGCCGCCGACTTAGACGACTGTGTGTCATCGTCGGGTTCTTCGTCAACGCTGCGTTTCGAAGTACGGCGCTCGTGCATCGATTTCTCGGTCGCATCAGTGGTGGATTTCGTGTCGGCGGTGTCCTTGGACTTGTCGTCGTCCTCCTTTGAGTTGGTGTCCTCCTTTTTGCTGCTGGTGTCTTCGTCTTTTGTCTCAGCAGCTTCAGCCGGATTGGTTTCCTTGTACAGATACAACTCTTTGTAGATGTTGAAGCCAAAGTCACGCATAAGCATTTCATTGAAGAGCTCCGCGAACAGCGATACCTGCCACGAGCACAACATTTCATAAGCCCAGCATAAAATCACAGACTGTGCGGCCTTTAAGTTTACCTCGAAGAAACGTTCCTTTGTGTCTTCCGGACGATAATCCAAAAGAACAGACAGCGACATCACGGAACAGTCAAACTTACCACCTTTGGCGGTTTTGCTGGGGTGCACAATGATATGCTCAGTTTTGGGCAAAGTGTAGCGGCGTATAAGCTGCTGCTTCTCCTTCTCATCCATTTCCTTGGGAGTGTCCTGAACAAACAGCAAGTTATTTCAGCAGCAGTAGCACGGAATTCAACGACTCACCTCGGGGTTCTTGCTCGAGTCGTACTCATCGAGAATAACAATGTCGCTCATGTCGACGTCAGCCCAGTCCTCTTGCTCCTCGTGTTCATCATTTTTGTTCGCCTCGTTTTCTGTGCCTCCTTCAGCCTGGGATGTCTGCTGGTCGTCATCGTCTGCCACAGCTTCAACGTCCGAATCCATTTTCTCATCATCGTCATCCTCAGCGCTGGCCTCGGCTTCAGCGGCGGCAGCGGCGCTTTCTTTTTTAACTGCCCGCGCATTTGTGTTTTCTTCAGATTTTTCGGCATTTAAGGCTTTCGCTAAACGGGCCATAATGATATTGCGCGCACCTGTCACAAAATGTTATTGCTTAGACCAGAGGATATTTGAGTAATGGATTTGTACACACACCTTTCGATGGCAAGTCACGCGCTATCAATTCATCACGTATCTCTGCCAATTTCATTGTTTTCAAATCCAGCTGTGAAAAATGTGTTGCTTGCGGTAAATCATCCTGAAATTAGTTGAAACTCATTAGAACATTACTCAGTGACAGGACGCAGTCAGAAGTCGTATAAATCACTGTTTAACTCTTAAACTTTGGTTTAATCCTCACGCGAACAATGAGTGCTGATCGCAGTTGCCATTAGCAGCACATGGTCAATTTGATAAAGGAGCACTTTAAGTTTTATAAAAACATAAGGGTTAATGTCGGTTTGCGCTTACAAGGAACGAATCAAACTAAAAACGAAGAAAAATCATTTCTTAATCGAAACATTTGAAACGCCGTTGTCTACGGTGTGTGGGGAGTCCTAGTATTTGCACGTGGACTCGGTGGGGGTGTGTATGGGTGAGGATGTGTGCCGCTGAACGGACCTTCGATTGAAGCATTTTCGTTTAAGAATAAAATAGACGGAGGGCCCTAGTCGGAGCGCATCTGAAAAGGCTCAATCAACGCACTTCGCGCTACAACTTGTGAGTGGTTGATTGACTTTCAGGGCCACAATTGCGAGAAGTCGTAACCGAAATTGTAACGCAACCAAATATATATCGCTTATAGCTAGGAAATTATACTAAAACCTATGTAATTAATTAGCGTATAATATAAGCAAGTGCATGTGTGCCTTTTCGTCCTCTTTGCCGTCACCATCTGTGCCGACCTCCTCCTCGACAGCAACAGCAGCTGCAGCAGCAACACCGTCAGAAGCGTCCGCATTTTCAGCCACTATTTCAACATCCGAACTCGTATCAGCAGCCTCTGCATCCGTTTGGTTAGCCAACGTTGCATCGTCGCCCTCAGCCTCGCCATCAGTTGTAGCTGCAGAAGCCGCTACTGCTTCAGCCTCAGCAGTGCCAGTCGAAGCCGTCGCAGCAGCTGCTGCACCGGATGCTGCCTGCTTTGCAGCTGCATTCTTGCGAGCGATGACACCATCGACTGCATTCCTGTATACTTGAGTCAATTGCTGCCACTCGACGGCGCTCGGCATACAGGAGTGGACATCTGGCAAGTACACGACGACCGTCTCAATGCGCGGCGCACCGTCCTTGCTCTTGTGGTCGTTGCGATGATAGTAGAGCTCCACAAAGCGATACCTAGGCGACCGGGAGCGCGGAATAGCAACGTGAGCGGCAGACCCCAATATTGGCGTTGTTGTTGTTGTTGGTGCCGTTCGCAGTGCGGACGGCATGTAGAGACAGTGAATCGAGCAAGAGGGTGAGGGTGAGATTGAGAGGAGCACAGTTGCAGTTGGGGATGTTTTGTTGTTGATGATGATGATGTCGTCATTGTACCCGAGATGACCCAGAGGTGATGTGTTGAAGTTTGTTTGTAGGTTGTGCGTTGTTGTTGTTGATGATGATGGCATCCAGGCATCAGTTGGATTGTTTTGCAGTTGCAGTTTAATTACAGATTTTTGTTTTTATTTGTTTTTAATGAATGCAATCACCAAGTGAAATGGTGAAGCAAAAGAGACGCGTTAACCAACATGGAAAAAGAAAGAAAAAAATCATAAGGATTGTGGCAAAACTATGGTGCACGTTGTTGTTGTTGTTGTTAATTTCTAATGAGAAAATGGAAAGAGATAAGTAGTTTTGGTTTCTTTCATATTTTTTACAGGAATGGTATTGATTTTGGACTTGGTACTAAGTTGAGCAATTTCATTCAACTTCAACTTGATTGCCCGCTGAAAAAATAAGCACATTTAATTTAATTACAATTCCATTGAACAAGTTAACAGTAGATAGATTGCTACCAAGTACACGGAGTCTAGTGTGATGTAATGTAATGTAAAGCTAAAAGCACAGTTTAGCGGCATTGGCAACTGCCTCTATTGCTGCTCTTTGTGAGGGCGCAATGAGAGAGTTGACTTGTGCTAAAATGCTGTCTGCTTTCACACCAGTTAACAATTAACGCACGTGCACACACACGGTTAGAGAAACATTTACACTAGCCATGGACATGGACGCGGCACTCTCAAAGTGATCACAGAAATAGCTGGTAAGCAACTTAGTTCGATCGAACCGAACATATCATACCATACATCCTGTATAAACACAATATTTGCTGACGGTAAGAACCGGTAATGGACGTCGGATCGGGTTGACACTGTTTCAACGCCTTTTTTTTTTACTTTTTAGTATTCGGAAAATCCACGCGATGTGTAAAAATGGTTTGTAGTTCGGACGAACAATATGGCGGATGCACATATATAAACTCAAAGATTATTGTTTATTCGACTCCATTTTGACTCCCTAAAAATCGACATAGACTAATGTGTGTACGGCGATAACAAAAAAGAACAATACATTCGATTTTATGATTGTTAAGCGTACGCCTGCTTTCCACGTATAAGCTGTACACCACCAATTATCAGTGGTCGGCCATAAACGCCAATGCATCATCCGCAGCGACACAATGGTTACGAGCGCAGTCCAAGTGCCTGTCGCTGCGCTTCACTTTTTAACATATTAAGCCTGCATAAGCGTCTAACCTGTATACACAATTACGGCTACTCCTAGATCTGCTACCATTATGTAAGTCAACGGGAACAGGAACAATAGCATTGAACACACAAAACTATAAACGTTATGGAAGCTCTCAATTTGCGTTAACCGCAGAATTTGCGTTAACGGCAGTGCCCGGATAGCGTATAGTATAAGTATATCTAAATCAAGTTTTGGCATTTTGCAGCAAAATTGTATACAAATACACAAATTAGTAGCCAAAACTTAATAGTACGCCGATATGATATTGATAGCATCGGTAGCCGTTACACTGTCCGAGTACGCCGCTAACATCGAGAGCTCAACGAGATATGGAAACGCCTTGCAATATTTCCAGTTGCAGTACATACCATTGAGTGCAGTTGGACAGATCAATGCCAGTCAAGGCCTTGCATGTCCTTATGGCTGTGCGTATAAGCACAGTCGGATCCTTGTCCGGATGCTCGCCATCTAACGATGGGCTCCAGGGTCCGCCAATGGCCAAGGGCTCATTGCGTCCGCGTGTACCAACCAAAAAACTTATTAGCCGTGATGGATGCACCGTGTTCAATTCGTTCTCGCTGTCATCGTCCTCGAAACACTTCTGATAGAGTTCAGCTATGGGTGGGCACGCCATGAGCATCACCTTGGACGAATATAAATAATCGGCATCTGGTGGCTCGAGTAATTCTGGCTTTTGTTCAAACGGCGGCTCGACAATGTGGTGCATTATATGAAACTGGCATGGCCGACGAAGCGTGAACGAATTGTCTGGTGTAAATGTATCGGACCACTTGATACTAGCATGAAAAAAGTCTGATGGTATATAGAGTGTTGAGTAGCGTTGACGCAGCTCTTGCACATCAGCACTTTTACTGAAAAATTAAACCATAAAGTGTTTCTTACAACCATTAGGAACATTTTTAACATTTAACTCACTAAGAAAGCAACGACTTGGGTATCTGCACCATATATCGGCGTATAGTGCGTGTTCGACGCCCCTTCGACTGCCAATGGGGGCTGCGATCTGAACGCTCAGTGCGCTCCCGGTCTCTGTCCCGCTCACGTTCACGATCTCTCTCACGTTCCCGCTCACGTTCGCGGTCTTTGCGATCTGGACTATGTTCACGCTTCACATCATCTCGTTCACGGTCTCTCTCATGGCCCCGACTCGATGTTACAGCGTTGCTGCGCTCGCGACTGCGGTCATGATCCTCACGACGGCGCTTGCGCTCACGTTCGTCCTGAATAAATGCCGAAGTTAAAAAACAACTGCCTTTGAAATACACCCGACATTTCTTACATCTTCACGCTCCCTGGAACGATGCGGACGTTCGCGCTCCCGTCGATCACGCTCATTTCGTACATGCCGACGGTCTCCGCGTGCGGGCGAGGTGCGCCTCGGCGAAGTATGCCGCTGGTGCTGCTGATGAGCACGTTGATACTCGTTCGGCGGCGGCACGGCGGTGTATGCAGATGAGCCCGAACCTTTACTGGCACCACCGGCGCTGCTACTACTCATCAGCGGTTGTGGTTGCTGTGCAACGCTCCTGAAGTAAATAAGAACATTTTCTATGACTATGAACTACGAAGTAAATAAGAATAATTTCTATGATTAGTGAACGTCTCTGTGTTGTGTCATTGGACAACATCTCTTCCCAGCCTTTTATAGCGACCTCCGCTGTTCCCCAGGGTAGTATTTTAGGTCCACTATTATTTGTGCTCTTTATTAACGATGTTTGTTCGTGCTTTTCAACCTCCAAATTTCTATTGTATGCAGACGACCTTAAAATCTACTCTGAGATTAGAACCCCTGAGGATTCCTCTGCGCTTCAATCTGAGCTTAACATCTTAAATGAGTGGTGTGTCAGAAATCGTCTCTTTCTTAATACCAAAAAATGTTTCCAACTAACTTTCGCTAAAAAACGTATTTCTTTTCCTGCCTCCTACTCTATCTCAAACTCTGGGCTTAAAGTGGTCAGTGTTATCAAAGACCTAGGTGTCTTCTTCGATTCTAATTTCTCTTTTTCTGCACATATTGACTCTACCATCTCCAAATCCTATTCTATGTTAGCCTTTATTCGTCGCAAGTGTTCTACCTTCTCTGACCCTTATACTTTCAAGTTACTTTATTCCGCCTTTGTTCGTTCCAGGCTAGAATATGCAGCCGTCATTTGGAGGCCATTTTATGCCTTAAGCATAAATCGGCTTGAAAGAGTGCAGACGGTTTTTATTCGCTTTGCCCTTCGTTCCCTGAATTTTGCTGATCCGATTCCCTCCTATGACGCACGTTGTCAGCTTCTAAACTTGAAATCTCTACTTAGTAGAAGATCTTTTCTCTCTTTGAAATTTTTATATAATATCGTTAATGGACTTATTGACTGCTCGTCTCTTCTTGAAACAATTCATTTTAATATTCCAGCCAGATCTCTTCGGCGGTCTGAGCTCTTTAAAGTTGGCATAAACAAGACCCATTATGCCAAAAATGCTCCTATTACTAGAGTTTTAACTGAATTTAATAGCCTCACAAATTCTTTGGATATTGATCTCGCATTACCGTTAAACATATTTTACACCATGTTATCTAATTATAAGTACCTTTAACCCTCAATCACCCACCCCTATTAAAATCACGTATCTACCCACCCTGAGTCCCCGGGACTCACAATTTTTGTATACGAAATAACGCAGCACCTATTAAATTTTTAAGTTTTTTTATTTTTTTGTAGGCCACATTAAGACCTCTTGTAACAGATGTCATTCCATATCTTTACATAACTCAAATAAAAATTCACCTTTTAATTGATAGAAAAAAAAAAATACTCTAAAAAACATACACTAAACATTTTATAAAAATAAAAGATATAAATAAATTAACAAAAACAATTTATGTAAAAATAGCTTAAAAACCAAATAACTATTCAGAAAAGAAACTTGAAGTAATACTTCATTATATAAAATAAGAAAACGTGCAGCAGGTTGAATTTCATATGTTGTGCACATACCTCACATACCCTTTCGCACAACTAAGGCAAATTGTTAGTAGCAAAACTTCTCAAAGGGTTAACACTCTCAATTCTTGAACTTTTGGCAGCCATTTTGGCATCCTAAATTTAAATTAACACGATTTTAGAAAAATTTACAAGTACAATTTTTGTAACACAAAACACCACCCTGAGTCCCTGGGACTCACTCCGTGCCAAAACTCAGCCTTGTAGTTGTAGTGCGCTAACTTCCGATCGTCCTCGCGTTCAGCGCGACCCTGTACGAAAGCTGGACGCCGAAACATAAAAACACAACCTGTACCAACTTATTAAAGTTCGTAGTGAGTCCCCTGGACTCAGGGTGGGCGATTGAGGGTTAAGTATATTTTTCGAATTTGTTTGAAGTTACACCTCTTATTTCTCTAAGTCTGTAATTTGATTAATCTTAATTAATAAACAATAAACTACGACAACCATTTCAGGTATACTACGCACCCCTTGATACATGTATCATGTACGCACCCTAATAGCGTTCTACGTTAAGATGGCTTTGCATCTCTAGAGCTGACATACTTGACCAATTATTAATTTAAGGACAATGTACTTACCCCATTAGCTGCACACGCGTTGCATTCCACTTAAACTGCCCCGTGGAAGAGTAAGTCGCTTCAAACAGCACGCGGTCGCCTAACTTTGGAGGCAATCCCTTGCAAACATTGCGGTAAAAAAATACCTCGTCGTTTACTAGCCCACAGTCATTGTTGATTTTGGTCACGGTGCCAATGGAGTTGTAGTGCTGCGCTTGACCACCGGCTCCAGTTTGTTGGAAAGCAACCGGATTAAGACCGGCGGAGCGTTGTTGCTGCTGTGGATAGGATACGGCCGCGCCAGCCGCACCCGATGGATATATGCCGCCGTGCCCGAACGGAGCCTGCTGCTGTTGTTGTTGTTGCTGCTGTAAGAACATTCCACCTTGCCCGGCTTGGTGGAATGAAGACATTCGCTGCCAGGGCGTATTCGACTGACCAGTAAAAGACATTTTAATCTTTTCCACACGTTTTTACAGTTTATATAAACGATTGCACACTTTTTCTTGCGGTATTAATCGATTTCCGGCAAAAATTTACACAAGTTCTGCGAAAATGCAATAGTGAAAAATGCCGAAATGGTCAACACAGTGTTGCCAGGCAACACATTTTCGCTATAGCTAAGTTGGCGAGGTCCCAAACTATCGATATTTATCGCAATGAATTGGCACATGGTTCAGCGCCGAAATCAATTTGAACAATAAATTTGCAATCGGTTGTTTATTTTCGCAATAATGCCGCCTCCGTTTAATTGACCAAGTATGGTTACTGCCTGTAATAACACCTAAAAAAATAACGGGAAAACTCGTTTTCTCTTTCGGTGGCTTTCCTCCCAGCTGGAAATGGCAAACCTCTGAGAGTAAAAATTGCTTATGAAAAAGCTCCCAACCTGCCGTTCGGAGCCGGCATAAAACTGGAGGTCCCTTCCACCCGCGTACAAATTCACACGCACAACACGGGTGGTTGCGGGAAGCTAGGCCTTAGTCTCGCGTAAGCGGGCTGTCGTGCCAGTCAATTAATTAATTAAATGGTTAAATTAATTATTCGTTCAAGTAAGACACAATCATCCTAAAATGTTATACTGTTTTATACAAGTCGTTTCCCATGGATGTTCAAATAAATAATTTACGTTTTTGTAAATTGCTTCAACAAATCGCTCAAGAAACACTGGAAGTTTTTATAGAAATGGAAATGACATATTTACTGAATTTTTTTGATACAAATTATTTATGTGGAAATTTAACAGTTTTCGTACCAAAATTTTCAAGTGATGAGTAATCAAAATCCGACCAAGTCTGGTGTGCAAGACACTCGGTCCGTTGTCACAAGTAAGTAGCTCTCCTCAAATTTACTGTAAATCTCTGCTCCCATTCTCAACAGTGCACAATTTACATTGACCTACTTTGTAGGTGAAAATGATGATGATAATTTAATTGAAAAAATTGCCTTCGCCCTTTCGCTAATAGTCGTCGTACTAACTTTCCCGCTCTCACTCTTCATGTGTTATTTCATTATGAAGGAATATCAGCGCGCCGTTATATTTCGACTGGGACGCTTGAAGTAAGTGCACATACTAGTTCTTGTGGCACATATACTGACCAATTTCGCAATCTACAATCCAGGAAGGGCGGTCCCCGTGGTCCAGGCCTTTGTTTCGTTCTGCCCTGCATTGACCAGTGGGCAGGAGTCGACTTGCGTACTGCGTCCTTCGATGTACCACCGCAGGAAATACTCACCAAAGACTCGGTGACAATCAAGCTCGATGCAGTTATTTATTACAGAATTCAGGATCCGCTAAAGGCAATCATTCAGGTGGCGAATGCCCGTGAGTCAACCCGATTGTTGGCGCAAACGACATTGCGAAATGTCGCTGGCACAAAGATGCTGATGGAGTTGCTGTCCGAAAAGGATGCTATTTCGCATGCAATTGAAAAAATCTTGGACCAGGCAACTGACCCGTGGGGTGTGAAGGTTGAGCGTGTCGAAGTGTAAGCGTATGTGTGTATCTGAATAATAATGTTGAACCTGTTGCCAACACTGCTTCCAGAAAGGATGTGCGTCTTCCACAGACTTTGCAGAGAGCAATGGCGGCCGAGGCCGAAGCTATTCGCGAAGCAAAGGCCAAGATCGTAGCTGCCCAGGGCGAATTGAATGCGTCGAAAGCGTTGAAGGAGGCTTCGGATATTATTTCGACCAATCCCGTGGCGCTACAGGTGGCTACTGAAATTGCTTCTAATTACATGCATACAAACTTATGTAGCTCTGTATGTATAAATACCCACTAATATTTATTAATTTTACCAACTGCAGCTGCGGTATTTACAAACGTTGAATACGATTTCGTCTGAGAAGAATTCGACCATTATATTCCCTTTCCCGATAGAATTGATGCAAATTGGCGTTGCAGATTAAACTCGCTTGCTGTAGACAAATCTTACAAAATGCCTTTGTGTGCTGTGACAAAAAATAAAATTTACAAAAATGTAAATATTAACGTACATATACAGTATTTTGCGCTTAAAGCGAACTTCGAGGGACTGGGCAATGGGTTCGTTCTAAATAAAAAAAATCGTTATATACATATATACGCACACAGAATTTCGTTTGGGGGAGGAGTTTTCGTACAACTTTTAAGCCTAGTACCATTTGATACCATTTGTATTTGGGAGGCTTGAACGCCCAATCACCCCTCTGTGTGCGTCGCTGTGTATATGTATATATGTATGTATCATGGGTCATTCCTCACTCGAGTGAAATATGAGTGCTGGTCGGCTGTCGCAACTACTTTAGTTTTATTCAAAAACAAACCCATAAATATAAAGTATTGAATAATATTAAAGTACAATACTTACAACCACCCCAACGTGAAGACCTCCCCAAATCTCCCTCTCGTAAGGGCTGAGTGTGTAGTAGTATGTAGTATTATCCACTAGGTTAGCCACTAAGCCATTGAGCCCTAACTTAATCGTCTTCCACATGACTTCCGTCCAAAAATATAAGTTATTGTTTCAGGTTAACCATTGACTACTATATCTTTTGGTTGTTATTAATAGCGAAATACAAAAATTAAAGTATTTTTTTTTAATTTTCGTATATGTCTTTAATTAAATTGATTTTTCTTGTCATCCTCATTGCAGTATCAGCACTCGGCAATTATTTTCTGAGTCTCCATAGCACATCTGGGGGCTCATTTCTATACGCAAAGAAAATCAGGTATTTTTCAGTCATTGGCAAGGAAATATTCTAAAATCACTTTTTAAAATCAATGTCGTCAGAAATTCGTAGTTTTTGTTTTGTTTATTTAAACTTTTGGCATTTTGCAAAATTATTGAGTGATGAGTGGTGTAGAGAGGAGCCGAAGGCCTCGAACAGAAGTATATATTTCGACATGTGAGTGCGCTAGCCGCTTATGAGCTACATGAAATATCGCTAATGAATTTAGTTGATTGAATAATTCCCCAGCTGAAAATGTTGCGCCCAATGCAATCGAAAAAACGGCAACTGCTGTGTCGGTCTTGCTAGCCATATTAACATTTCCGCTCTCGGCATTTGTTTGCCTGATCGTCATGTCGGAATACGAGCGGGCCATTATATTTCGTCTTGGACGTCTGAGGTAACTATACAAGCGATGTGGTGAGTTAGTTTACTAATAGCAAGTTGTACCGCATCTGGTGTGCAGGCAGGGCGGTGCTCGCGGCCCAGGCATTCTGTTCATTTTGCCATGTATCGATGATTGGGTTCGCACAGATCTGCGCACCATTTCGTACAATGTGCCGGCTCAGGAGGTCCTCACACGTGACTCGGTCACAATTCAAGTTGACGCGGTCGTCTACTACAGGATAAACAATCCGCTGTTGGCGGTCATTCAGGTGGAGAACGTGCACTACGCCACGAACTTATTGGCGCAGGCGACGTTGCGCAATGTGGCCGGCACGAAATTCATAACGGAGCTGCTAGCTGAAAAGGACTCGGTGTCGACGGCGATTGCGAGTCTGCTGGACGCAGCCACTGACCAGTGGGGTGTGAAAGTGGAGCGTGTGGAAATGTAAGTGCAGGATTTGTAGAGCGGATGTAGGAATAATAGTTGGGGAACCTGAATGCATGCAATTGCAGCAAGGATGTTCGTTTGCCGGTTCTCTTACAAAGAGCAATGGCCGCTGAAGCCGAAGCGGCTCGGGAGGCTAAAGCAAAGATTGTGGCTGCCGAAGGTGAACTGAATGCATCGCGTGCACTTAAGGAAGCTTCGGATGTGATGTCCTTAAACCCCGTGGCATTACAGGTATTTTCGTGCATAAGCAGGACATATTTTCTTTATTTTTATTCGTTCAATTCTACGCATTGTAACAACCAATAGTCGTTTTTGATGGGAACATTAACATAGATTTTTTAAGGTCCCACTACGGAGCTGTTTGGAAATTATTCAAACATGATTACTTGAATTAAACGGAATAAAAATTTGAATTTTCTGAAAAATTGTGTACGCTGAATAACTGTGAATTATATTACTTCCATTAGCTGCGATATTTGCAAACCCTAAACAACATATCGGGTGACCAGAATCATAATATCATATTTCCGTTTCCTGTGAATCTCTTCAAAAAGCTGCTTGGACCCAGCAAAGGCAAAAATGGCAGCCATAATGGTAACGGCGCAAGTAGTTCGAAAGCGAAATTAAGTAGGTTTGTAGTGATATAGCAATGAAGATGCTAGGTTTAATGAAATACAATTTTGGTTTTTTAAATAAGGTATTAAAAAGGACTCGGTTACTACTGTGGATAACGTACTGGATGAGGCTCTTCAACAAATGGATAGCGAGCAATTCTTTGATCTGGAAGACGTTTCAAGCATATTTGAAGACATTATAAAACAAACTGGACGACGAAGCTAAAATAACAAATATTTTCAAGTTATCTTTAAATAAATGATTTATGGTTTGATTATAAATAGTAGTAGGCTTTGTCTAAATAAAACGCTATCATTGTGCGTTATGTCACTACACAGATGAGTATACAAATATGATAAATTCGTATGTAAGTATGTATTCAAATACATATAAACCAATTGATATGTATAAATGGCATGGCGTTCTACTTGAAAGACTACATGAATAAAAGAAACCTACAGATTTCGAGCATTTAATTGCACATGGATGTTTTTTAATTATAATAATGACAATAAGACAAAAGATGATAGTTTTTTCACTTTGCTCCACTGTCGACGGGCCAATGCAATTCAGACACTAGCGACTGCCGGTATGATTTTCTTGTAGATTTCAATACCCCGCAGATAGGTGTCGGCCTTTATAAATTCGTCGTGATCGTGCAATAACACCGGTGTGTGGTTCATGGGAGAGAAACCCAGCGCCGGGACGCCCACTTCGCGCACATAACGGCTGTCGGTACCACCAGGAAATACCATTGTGCGTATTTTCAGACCCCTGCAATATTCGAGATTAGAAATCAGTTCCCACATAATTACGCTCAGCGCTACGAGTAACTCACAGCTCATCGACCGCCTTTTTAAATGCCAGCCAGTAAGGATTTGTGTCATCCAGTTTGGTGGCTGGCACTTTTGGCTCCTTTTGCTCAAACTCAAAGTCGATATTACTACCAGCCTCGTCACACCATTGCCGAATCTACAAATCGCCAGCAAGATATTACGAACTTGAACATCTAAGGAGCTAATTAAGTGGACGGACGCAAATGAACGGACGCAAAGGACGACTTACCTGCTTCAAGAATGTTTCGTGGTCCAGAGTTATGCTCACGCGTATATCGAAAGTGGCGCGCATTTCGGGCGGCACAACATTGCTCTGCACACCGCCCTTAACCATAGTCATATTCACGGTTGTTACGTCGCCGATCGTCAAGGTCGGATCACTCTCCAGTCGCTTTCGCTCCTGTTCACGGAATTCCATCATTTTGTTGAGAATGTAATGCAGTTTTTGGCCGACCGTATTGTTTAGCAACAACGAGCCATGGCCTGCGGTTCCACTAATGATAATCTGCAAATCTGCAAAGCAATATAAAGATAGACTTGAAAAACGATTGCCGCAATGACAGCAACTTCAGGTGAAGTACATACGCCAAATACTCCGCTCAGCATAATAAACCGGATAGATGTCGCCAGGGGCGGCGATGCCCTCATCCAGCGAAAAGCCAACGTTTAGTTTTTTGAAATCGCTTGACTGCACGAATTTCTTCATGCCCAACTGGCCGCCGATCTCCTCATCTGCAAATAGTGATAAAATACTTTATAAATTTTTATCACTTTATAGGCGCAGTCTGGCAATCTAGATTCTGCGCATTATAAACTACGATTACCGGACTGCGGCTGCTATCTATGTATGTATGTATGTATGTGTATACCTGGTACGAACGTCACGTGAATGGTGCGGTTGAGCGTGATGCCGTCCTTCTTGAGCGCGCGCACGGCTGCCAAGTATTGCATACCAACGCACTTCATGTCCTGTGCGCCGCGTGCAAATATTCGACCTTCCGCATCCATTTCGGCTGCAAATGGCGGATGGGACCACTTGTCGGGAAATACCGGCACCACATCCATGTGTGAATTCAATATAACCGACGGCAAGTCGGGCTGCTTGCCCGCCCAAGTTATGACTACCACTGGCTTGGTTGGAGTGGATGGATAGTAGACACTTATGGGTAAACCCAGATCGGTGGCTTGCCTCTTCAGGAATTCGGCACATGGCACTAAAGTATAAGAAGTAAATATTAAATAGGAGAGTATTTTTAAGAAAAGATTATTTACAATAGAACATTGAAATAACTAAATAAAAAAAGCAAAATAAAGAAATAAACACAAATAGCAAACATTATGTAGTTCTATTTAGCCAGACGATTCGCCTAAACGTACTTGTTGTTTAATGTTTAATGTTTACATTCGTTTTGAATACGACAATTTGAACGATAAACGAACGTGCGTAATGCTATTGAAGCGCCCAATCGTCTCGCTATGCAGCACTCTACTTGAAAATCTGTTGTTGGACGAGTCATCCGCTAGTCTTAGTCGACTTAACATGCCTTCCAACTTGAGCGATGTCTGCTTCGTAGCATTGTAATTTCACGCGACTTTTTTCATTTCTTCTCATTACTTGATGGCATTGTATTGAATTGGCAACCGATCACAGATATGGAATGTCGTTATTATTGTAGGAAACCTTAAATTTGATAATCTAATCTGAATGGTTTTACAATTTTAATAGCTAATAAGCAAAGCTAACAGTTCGACTTGTGCCTACAGTGCAATGCAAACATAACTTTGATGTTTATGTTTGATGTTTGAACAAATGTAATGATTAGGCTAGCCGTTACTGTGCGCTCCATAAGTAATGACAAAAAACATGACAAATATTTTGCCAAAAAGTTGATCTTTTGAATTAACCCAAAACTCGGCAAGTCGCTCTGATTCATTTAAATGCAGCTCTGTACAAAATCTGTATATAACTATATACGCACGAATGTGACGAAAATCGAATTCGCGATGTTGGTCCGTCCCTCCGTCTTTTTTCACTTCAGTAGATGAATAAAAAATAACACAGATAACAGAGATACATTTTATTAGTGTTGTTCTAATATTTTAACTAAGGACTAACTAATTGTCATGTCATGTCATTAATTCTTGAAATGTGTACAACTAAGTCTTAACAGAGATAGGGACACATTATCTTATCACGAGCTAAGTTTTGACCTATTCTGAGTTATATTAACTAATTGCCGATTTTTCGTCGAAAATGAGAATTTCATTTTGAACGCTCTCCTAACCACCATCATTATTACTAAACAACAAACAGCTTTACGTACTTACCGTAGTCTACGTCGGGATGCACACTGGGTATGCGCAAATATTCGCGAAATATTTGTATCTCTTCATTATTCTCCCAGGCACTCATTTTGTCAATATCTAAATAATTGAAAAGTTACATTACACAAGTTAATCTCATTTTTTACTTCAATATCTATAAAACGTATAGGTATACTACAAATAGACGATAAATATGTTTAATTCTTTGCACACGCCACTGTGCATGTGGGCGTCAGGCAAACAAAATCAAACGCTCTATTCGTAGCTGCCAGTGCTCTCGCAAAAAATTAAATGAGAGCAATGCGAACATTGCATTTTGATAATAGAAATTTGATAATATTTATTTTGTACTCGCAATATGTTTGTCAACAGACCGTTATTTTTGCTTTTACTTCACTACACGATCAGCTGTGCCGATACTCGGAAAGTATTTGCTTCTATGGCACTTGCACCGCGCACACCTTAACCGACCGACTGGCTGATATTGGCCGAAAGATCTCTGAGCTCCACACACGTTGCGTTCGCCACGCATACTAAACCGCTCGGCCAACTGTGCGTCGTATTTAAAGAATTTGGTAATGTAAATACTGGGCGGTCAGATTTGGCGGGCACCATTTGAAGCCGAGCCGTTGGGAGTCCTATCCATTCGCCGCTTTATCTCTGCCTTGTTTTGATGTGGTTTATTGCAGCCATTGTGGGTTTATAAATGTTATATCAGTTCGTGGTTACCGGCTGTTGCAATTGTGCGCCGGGATTGGAAATAGTGCCCATTATGCCATGCTCCAAGTTCACCATATCTCGGGATGAGCGGTATGCGTTAACTATATGTCTATGCCATGTCTTTGGGGTGGACGAAGTGGAAAAGGATGTCTTTGCTGACTCAACAGAAAAGTGTTGTCGCAGATTGAAGAGGCGAGCATGAACAAAGTAGTTCGATTTGTATTCAAACTTCATATCAGAACGAAGTGGGCAAAGCTTGTTCCATACAACTGGTATTTGAACCTTTCGACCTCACACTGGGCTGTACTAGACCCCAACATAACTCTATAACGTACTTTGTTCCTTTTTCCACATTGTATATACAGTCGTGTCTGGGAACTAGTGAACTCCCTATATAGTGAACACCTCGATATAGTGAACACCCAAATTTTGACATCGAGCCTCTAAATATAGAAACAAAATTTCAAACAAAAAACAAAAAGTTATTTTGATCAAATTAAACGAGTCTTTGAACAAAACTGTTGACCCTGATATAGTGAACAGGCCTTGCAATAATTAGTTCACTATATCCAGACACCACTGTACATGTATTTTCTTCAATGCATGCCGATGCTACATATTCACAAAATGTCATGTTCGATCTGGCTAAGATCAGTTTTTGAGTAAACCGAAAAATGTTTGCCCAGTGTTAAATTAATATGTATACAATGAATCATTTTGTTTTTCTTTTTTGAAAATTGGAAATGAAATGTTTTAGTTAAATTTTATAAAGCCTTGTTTTTGAAAATAGTCTTTCTTTTTATTTAAATTGTTGATAAAAGTAAATAAAAAAATATGTGGAGAAATTACAGAAAGACGAAAAAATAAATATACATAAATTCGATTTAAAAGTCGAAACTCAGATCATCAGTTAAGTAGCAATTTTCTACTAAAACATTAGACGTAGATGGAAGACTTCTCATTTTTAGAACGACGGATAAATAATAAAAATATGACCGTAATCGTCTACTTCATTTGACTTGTTAATACCATTAATGTATATTTGAAGTATGTATTTTTGCTGATGCGCTTTTTACAATCACCAATTAACTCTATGCATCCATATCATGTGTGTATATACATATGTGTATATATTATGTATTGATAGTAATGTTTGCCCGAGTGTTATCATTAATGAGCAGAAATAGGACTGTGTACACATGGCTTGCGATTGTGTACATTTTGAGGTTTTATTTTAAACAATGTGCTGTCAACCGCCGAGGTTTTTTGCGGAATCATGATATAATATTGAAAGAAGGCTTATATAATGAATATTTAAGTGTAATATTTGGACATACGAGTAACGAATTACAACCGATTTTAAATGCACTCTACAAGTGCCACGGATTCGCGCGTTCCATCAGAAATAAATAGTTGGATTTGTGGAAATATATACTCATGTAGGAACACTGAAAAACTCCTAATGTGAAACATGAACTTTTCAACAAGTTACGACTTTCTCCGGGTCAAAATCTCACATTGCGGTTAAAATTAGCGTCACTAACGGTGCCAGCCCGTAAACAACCGCTATCACTGCGTTTACGAAGTAGACAGAATTTCAGTTTCATTCAACATTTCCAGATTGCTAAACTCGGTGTAATTGGATTTCGACCCGCATACATCCGCACATATACATATGGATATACTTATATATAAACCAGCTCGTTAGCTCCGCTTGAGCAAGAACGACGACTTGTGTACAATGGGCGAGAAAAGTCTACGTACGAGGCCCATTTCAGCTATCTGAGAAGTCCAAAAGCAATAAGAAAAAAGTAATGACGCAGTTTTGTTTTAAATTTTTTTTATTAATACATAACAAAACTTGACTTCCTTCATTTAAAACTTAACAAATTATTTATAAAACGAAAAAATGCAATGACAAAAGTCTACGCACGACGCGCATTTCATGCTTTATGTTATTGTGTCCTGCAAGATAATAACGGGAAAGTACCGTTATCTATATTTTGCGTTTGTGCTTGGTAGCAGACACTGCATTGATTGTATTTAGTTGTATTTTAGCTGTTTCAAAAGTGCGTGGTTGCGACAATGGCTCGTCGAAAAGAAATATCAACTGATCTGCGAAACTTAGCCATTAAATACAGATATGAAAAAAAATCGGCCAACAGGATAGCGATCAAAAACATACCGCTTTCATTGTGAAGGAATGCCTGCTGTACTACGCCCCACGACAACTGTATTCATTACAAAGCCCTGACTTAAATATAATTGAACATGTTTGGGAGGTTTTAGAGCGCAAAATAAGGAAACATGCCATTACTAGTGCCACAGTACTAGAAGAAAAGCTGCAAGAGAAATGGCAACGAATAACGCCCATTGAAATTGAGGATTTAGTTGCTTCAATACCCCGACGTTTGCAAGTAGTTATAGATGCACGTGGAGGACCAACAAAGTATTAAACGAAGAAATACTTTTACTTTTAGTGCCTTATTGAAGTATTTTCTTTTAATTTTCAAGTCGTATGTAGACTTTTGTCATTGAAATTTTTTTCGTTTTTTGTGAATAATTTGTTAAGTTTTAAATGAAGGCAGTCAAGTTTCGTTATGTATTAATAAAAAAGAGTAAAAACAAAACTGCGTCATTGCTTTTTTCTTAATGCTTTTGGACTCCTCAGACAGCAGAAATGGTCGTCGTACGTAGACTTTTGTCGCTCACTGTATGTATGTATATATGTTTTCCGCTAGATCTGCTTAAACGCCGAGCAGCAGCGCTATAAATTTGAGTAAATCAACAGAATTAGCTTATCGTGTACAAGCTGTTGAACCCACTTTAGATAATGCGTTGCCGTTGCGGTTGAGCGTCAAGCTGACCCAAGCTATGTCATTCGCTGCAGTGTACGTGCACCGTTGTCGAGTTTCTACACAGCACAACAGTCGTTGCAACGACACAACCATGTCCACCAAGTCGCTTTGGACCGATAATGCGGAGGTTGAATATTTTCGTGAATATTTGCGCCTACCCAGCGTCCATCCAGATCCAGACTATGGCAAGTTTTCTGTGTTTGCATTAAAGTTCAGGTACAAACAATGTGCGTATTTTATCCAGCGCCTTGCGTCGAGTTTCTCAAGCGGCAGGCGCAAACGTTGGATCTACCAGTGGCGATATATCATCCAGCTAACGAGCTCAATCCGATCGTGGTGATAACGTGGACGGGCACGGATCCGTGTCTAGCCGCGATATTACTCAATTCGCACATGGATGTGGTGCCCGTATTCCCCGAGAATTGGACGCATCCGCCTTTCGGCGCCGACATGGATGCCGAGGGGCGCATTTTTGCGCGCGGCACACAGGACATGAAGTGTGTGGGCATGCAGTATCTGGGCGCTGTACGCGCTCTGAAGAAGGATGGTGCGCGTCTCAAGCGCACCATACATATTTGCTTCGTCCCAGGTGAAGTCAGTTCAAACTGCATGCAGAATTTCATACTGATTGAATGCGTTTGCAGACGAAGAAATGGGCGGACGTTACGGTATGCGGCCTTTCGTGCACACGGCCGACTTCAAATCGCTGAACGTGGGCTTCTCGCTGGACGAAGGCTTAGCATCGCCAACGGAAGTATTCCCTGTCTTCTATGCAGAGCGCAGCGTTTGGCGTAAGTGATCGCTGCCAATTTGTCCAATTGTCACTAACTTGTGGTGTATAAATGTGTGCAACAGGTGTGTATTTTAACATCTCTGGCACGGCCGGACACGGTTCGCTGCTCCACAAACACACAGCCGGTGAGAAGTTGGACTATATAGTGCACAAGATGATGAGCAAGCGTGCGCAGGAGGTGAAGCGGCTGGAAAACAATCCTGAATTGCATATCGGCGACGTGACCACCATCAATCTAACGCGCCTTCGTGGCGGTGTCCAGAGCAATGTGGTGCCACCGCTGCTGATGGTAGCCTTTGACGTGCGCCTAGCCATCGATGTGGATCACGATGAGTTTGAAAGAACGGTAACACAATTTATTAAATCACTCCCTGAGGCAAATTAAATGATTTTATTAGAATTGGCTCCTTACAAAAATAGTGAAGTCGTTATGCTTATAGTATAATAATAATAATTATTATACTATGGTTATGCTTTGAGAAGGAAAATTCAAGAAATATTTGCTGGCGTGCTCACCAAGCAACAAGATAACGTCAATCAACATTTGTATCATGTCATACTATTATTCTCCGACTTAAATTCTATTGACTCAAAATTTTGAATGGACGTTGTTTTGTTCAGTGATGTAAACAAATCAAGTCGTCCGACGATATTCGTCAAGCGGAGCGATTTCAGAACCGGTGGATGATTCTTAAAAAACCATTCATACAGAAAACCCGTTTTTCAATTAATTTTAATTGTAACTTTTAAAATGTAATTTTCCGAATTAACAGTTTAACTCGAAATTATCCACTTTTGATTTTTATTGACAGTTAAACAAGTGGTGTGATGAAGCTGGAGGTGGCATTGAATTAGAGTATGAACAAAAACGTCCGCGTGTTGCACCAACCGCAACAAATGAGACTAATCCGTACTGGCTGGCATTTGAAAGTGCTGTTAAGGAACTGTAAGTTGGTATTTTGTTTATTAGTAAACTTTTAGTAATGTAACCGTGAGCAACTTTTTCCATTTTCAATTGCAGAGGCTTGAAAATTTCTAAGCAAATCTTTGCCGGTGGCACTGATAGTCGCTACATACGCGAAGTGGGCATACCAGCGTTGGGCTTCTCGCCCATGAATAATACGCCGGTTTTGCTACACGATCATGATGAATTCATAAAAGCCAGTACGTATTTACGGGGAATCGAAATATACAAACAAATAATCACAAATCTTGCTAATGCTTGAAAAATTTAACCCAGTTCGTTATTTTATGTAATTCGAAAAATATCTCAAATATTTTTAATGTTATGTAAAAATACCGCAAATAAACTGAGATTAAATTAATATAACAATATTGCTTTTGTTTTAATCACACTTTGTTCTATTAACACAAAGAGCGCATAGACAAATAAAATGAAGTAAATTAGATAAATGATTTGGATTGGTGATTAGTTTGAGAATCGGCTTAAGCAATTTAAAGACAGACAACTGTTACGCAAAAAATTGTATCTTGCGCAGCGCTAACTATGTACTATATTATCTGTTCCAACAAATGTTAATTCTATTATATACAAAACATATCAATCGAAATACATGTACACATCTGCATAAGTTCGTCACATAAAATGGAAAAATTAATATTCGGCATATATGAGATACTCTGTGTTTTAGCCGTTCATTGTGAATGGCAGCAATTCACAATAAAAGCTATAAAAAGAGCTTACATTTTTTTAACATTATCGTATAGTTTCGAATGCAAGTAATTTTTTTGTAGAATTTTATTTAAATTAAGTTCATAAAAACAGGACGACGTGCTCTGACAGTGATTAAAAGTTTGCAAATTTTTGTAGCGAGCAAATGGCATGTGACGGGCAATCACCGGGCCGAATTTTTGACAGATGCCGCAAGAGAAGAGACAACACTGTCAACACGGCTGTCAATTGTCGGTCGGATTGTATGTAAAGAAAAAGTGTCAAATTTGCGCGTTGTTATATACACTTTTTTGTCGTCTGCAACCGCAGTAATCCGTTTAATTGGTGTAGAAAGTGATTTATTTTACAATTTTTAATGGAAAAACTACACAAAGTCTGAAGCCAAGTGTCGAGTAAATACTGCGTTACAGTACCAGGAAGTACATAACACAGTGAAAAGAACGCGAAGACGATTTGGTGCGCGTCAACGGGCGATAGTCCGTCAGCAGACGAATCGGGCGATAAAACCAGGGAAGCAGCTAAAATGGTGTGAAAAGTTACCGGGACCGCAATTTATACGCCACGGTCGAACGTAAACGCTGAATTTAGTTGTTTTTATTTTGGGATTTGGTTTAATTTGCGTTGCATTTTTGGGAGATCCTTCGATTTTTCCACCGTCAAACTCATTTCACACACACGCAAGCGCACACACACACATACTTAGGTGAGTATATACGAGCGTATGTTTTTTGTTTGGCTATGTACGGAGAGTACGTCGTCGTTGCAGCAGCAGCAGTACATGCCCGTAGACGTTGTTGTGTTGGGTCAGGGCAGGTGGGAGGTGTAGTGTGGGCTGGCTGCAGGAGGGGCTGGCGGCACGAGCGGTTGATTGTTTTTTCTGCTGGTGATTTCCCTGCTGCGCGCAGTCAGTGCCATTGACCGCTGGCTACATTTGTACTCGCATAATCAGCTGCCCACCGGCACATGTGGCCTTTGCGGGGATAAGCAATGTTTGCGTTATTATTTTATATTATTGTTTTTTAATAACTATTGTAGCTTAAGTACGCACAATTAAGTGGCAACGTAGCTTAAATTATGCAGTTGCATAGCATTGGAGGAAGCGTGTTGGGTTGGTGGCTTATTTGGCCATTTTGCATGTCTTCATGTAGCAAATGAGATCATTGCTTGGGGTTTATTGGTGTGAGCACACTTAAAAGAATTGCATATGAAGCTCGTTAGTGCCTTTAGTAGAAGAAGTGAGCAGAGCAATTTAGTTCAGAGCAGAGCAATTTAGTTCATTTTAGTAATGTAAAATGTATTCAAGTGAATAAATTTTAAAATGTATACTTTTTTATTGACCTTCAGCAATTATGTCATCCACCGCCGGTAAACGTAAGGAAATATATAAATATCTAGCACCATGGCCACTATACTCCATGAATTGGAGTGTGCGTCCGGACAAGAGATTTCGCCTAGCTTTGGGCAGCTTTATCGAAGAATATAACAATAAAGTTCAGATCATAAGTCTGGATGAGGACACCAGTGAATTCAGTGCTAAAAGGTACTTACGATTTCTAGAGTGTGAAGATCTTTAATTATTTTATTGTTGTTGTTTTTCAGCACTTTTGATCATCCATATCCAACAACAAAGATAATGTGGATACCAGATTCCAAAGGAATCCATCCAGATTTACTAGCAACCAGTGGTAAGAACGATGGCAAAAGCCGAAAAGTACACAAGTTTAACTATGTAGTTGATTTGAAAAGCAGGAACACTAATTTTTATACTATTAAGAATTATTGTGTTTATCGAGTGTCTATCGAGCTAATATACATATGTACATATGTCGTACCTTAACTGCTCTATTTTGTATAAACAGTAAACCACCGAAGTGTACTTGAAAGTGCTTACACACACAATAATTCTTTGCTTTTATCAGGTGATTATTTGCGAGTCTGGAGCGCCGGAGAACCAGATACGCGGCTGGAATGTGTGCTCAACAACAACAAGAACAGTGATTTCTGTGCGCCGCTCACGTCCTTCGACTGGAACGAGGTTGATCCGAATTTGGTTGGAACCTCATCCATTGATACAACGTGCACTATTTGGGGTCTGGAGACGGGCCAACCGCATGGGCGCGTTTACGTAGCCGGCCACGTGAAGACACAGCTCATTGCGCACGACAAAGAAGTATATGATATAGCCTTCTCGCGTGCTGGCGGTGGACGCGACATGTTTGCCTCGGTGGGCGCTGACGGCTCAGTGCGCATGTTTGATCTGAGGCATCTGGAGCATTCAACCATAATATATGAGGTGACAGTAACTGTGTTGATAGTGTTGAATGTTTGATATTTGAATATTTCTCTCTTTGTCATTCCATGCTGCAGGACCCTGCGCACACAGCTTTACTGCGTTTAGCATGGAATAAACAGGATCCGAATTACTTGGCCACAGTTGCAATGGATTCGTGTGAAGTTATTATTTTAGATGTTCGTGTTCCTTGTACACCCGTTGCAAGACTGAGCAATCACAGAGCGTGCGTCAACGGTATTGCGTGGGCGCCGCACAGGTATGTTTACGTCAATACATCCGCACTCGCATCGATCAGGTGTACTAAAATTGCTTGTTTCGTTTAGTTCCTGTCACATATGCACTGCCGGTGATGATCACCAAGCACTGATTTGGGATATACAGCAAATGCCGCGCGCCATCGAGGATCCAATTCTGGCGTATACAGCCGCCGAAGGTGAGGTCAATCAGATACAGTGGGGCGCCACACAGCCAGACTGGATAGCGATCTGCTACAAGAAAGCGTGCGAGATACTACGAGTCTAGAAGAGGAGGACGCGCTGTTCACATCCAGCCAGAGCCATAACCACAGCCACAACAATAAACAGGACAAGATCAACAGCAACCACAAAACCAACACGCAATGAACGCAATTTAAGCAACAACAAGCACATTTGCAACAAACGAAATACAATCGAAAAGAGTGTCCAATATAAATGCGCCAAGTACTACGTTTATGTCATGTTTTCAAAATAACGCCTATTCAAGAGAATCTGTGTAGAATTTTAGAGTTTTAGAGGTTATGATTTAATTTTATAAATTGATATGAAACATTTTATTTAATTTGTAAATAGTCTGGTTTTCTATTGGCAAAAAAGAAACGTATTTATTTTTTTTTTATTTATGTTAGTGTTTGCTAAGTTATGGTGAAAATTGACAGTTAGCAGCAACAATTGCGAATAATTCGAATGAAATGTCAGCGCCCGCTACTTCGGCTATTCTAAAAAACCGAAAGACACTAACGCAGTTTTATACAAAAATAATATCCTACCTCGTTTTCCATCATCGATGATTCAATAAAGATTGAAAACTGAAAGGTGACACCCAATTTTTCGTCAGCGTAGCAGGGCGAATTATTTCGACAAGGATTGCATTTGATTGAAATTTATGGCTGGCTGCATGTAACAGATTGTGCGAAGTCGCTGCATAAGTGCTCAGAAGTAAATTAGACAGTTACCGAGCATCTGGCTTAATTTTTAGCAATTTATGTAAATTATGTATGTGTATATGCTCATGCAAAAGAGAGCTGTGTGGCACAGGGCGAAACAGATACTTTTTTATTCCGCACTCTATGTATACATGCATACTTTTCTATGAATACTTTCATTGTTCATCTGTTGTAAGCGAACATAAATAGAACGAATGACGCGACATTCAAACAAAACATACAAATCGATGATAGACGCGCAGCAAAGAACAAACAAAGACACGTAAGATACTATCAATAGCCTAGAGATATTAACTATACAGACGTATACATACATACATACATAAATAAATACGAGCATCATGTGTATTATTGAGATGAGTCGCTTCGCAATAGAACTGATAATGACATACTATACTACTACTACTACTTGTAATGTAATAAGGATTGTAATTTTCTCTAAACGAAACGAACGGAAATATAATTTAACAACAACAATTCATAAAACATGTTAAAATAAAACCAAAACAAAAGTAGACATAGACACATGTACTGCATTAAGTCGTAGCAAAGATAAGGCAAGCAACCACAAAAGAAATAAATCAACCATAACAAAACGAACAATATTTTGCGAGAGAGAAAACAAGATTGTTGCCAAAACTAAAAATAAAAAACAACCGAGTAAAACATTCAAACAAACAAAAGTGCATAGTTATCAAACTGAAAAAGAAAAACAATAAACAAATAAAACTTGAAAAACGCGTCAAAACATAAAACCAAAAGCAATTCCCGCCCACGTCCTCTCCCACTGATTAACATGTACCAAACCATCGTTTCAAGACGAAATGCCCCACAGCATGTGCTATCCATGTCGACTGAAGCACTTGTTTTGGCCGCCATTGCAATTCTGCTGTTCCGCTCACAATGTAAACGCTGCATTGTGCGTTCATAAATTTCATCTCATAACTTGTTCACCACCCAATCTTAAAATGTAAAGTAGCAGAATGTTAAAGAAATCAAAAGCGTGAACGCAATTGTATACTGAATAATAACACGTTATTTTATCATTTAGTTTGTTAAGTTAACAATTAAATTTGTCTCCGAACATGCACAAATTGTGCTATGAGGACTTTTATGTTTTCAAAAGCTTTGAGCATTTCTTTTTGTCCATTCAAGCTACGCGCCAATGCCAGCGGGGACTTTCGGGACGATCATCTGACAGGTGAATCGTTTAAAAGATTTCACGTTAAAATGTTGTATACAAAATCGTTAGCTGCAACGTCAGAATATATTTCAAATTATTATTTGGTTGCCAGGTGATGAACACTGACAGCCAAAAATCGTTTTATACAAGAAATTAATTCTGCGTGTTTAGCCAATTTTGTGAATAAAATTCAGAATACAAGCGAAAAAAGTTAAAGTGAAGAGCTGGAAGGGCATTACTCCTTGGTTTTAGAACGTTCTCCGGCGTAGTCTGTTTTAAATAAGCTTTAGGTTTAAATTGCAATTTTCTTTTTTTACTACTCTGTCCAAAAAATGAGGTGACATTTGAATTTAAACTGCGCGCGTCGAAGGATTTGGAGAATTATTATTTTTTAGTCAACAGTCAGCAAGGAATATTATTTGAACGTTATGCGTTTGCGTAACGCTATCCGCCTAAAAAGGCCGGAATTGTGGAAAGACAATTCTTGGTTTGTACACCACGATAATGCACCATCCCATACTGCACTCGTAATTCGTGATCATTTCGCCAAAAACTCAACCCATATCGTTCCGCAACCACTGTATTCACCTGATCTGGCGCCGTGCGACTTCTGGCTGTTCAGTAAGCTCAAAAGACCGCTCCGGGGACACCGTTTTGATACGATAGAGGAGATTCCAGCCGCAGCGAAGACGGAACTGAAGGCCATCCCGGAAAGTGACTACAATGTTTCGAAGATTGGAAAATCCGTTGGCATAAGTGCATTGCATCGGGAGGGGATTACTTTGAAGGGGATGAAATTGGTTTGGAAGAATAAATAAAGAATTTTCAAAATAAATACAATGTCACCTTATTTTTTGGACACAGTAGTAATTTAGTAGAAGAACTTTCATTTGGCTTTATGTGATTTTCATTTCTTATGATTAACCAGCAGTGATGAAATTGTCACGGTTCAGATTCAGTATGAATAGGTCAGAATGCCAGAGATCCTAAGATGGTTTACCTGGCACAAGTCCTTAGTGTTTAAATTAAAAATTGGACATGCCAAATTCATATTTTGTTATGTGCAAATTCATATTATAAAAAGAACTAAAAGCAGAACTGCAAAATAAAGAGCCACTTCTTACAGAAAACCCTCAAACACATTTCTGACGGTATCTTCCAAAACACCACTTGAACCCCACTTAAACCAAACCTTTTTTACAGTAAACCGGATTAGGACTTAGTCGTAGTAAAAAAATCTTTATAAACGACGTCAAATTACCTCTTGCCAGTTACACACATTGCAAAGCATTCGGGTCAACATCACGCATTTAGCTTTTTCGACCCAAAACACCAACATACACAGCACATTCAATACATACATACATACATACTCACGTATATACACACTATAATTATAATTGCTACAAATATCTACGTGTATAAGTGATGTAAATAGATATACGTACATATAACATACAGAAGCAGCAAAGCAACAGACGAACAAACTAAACACAAGCAAAACACCGGAAATGGAGATTTATTTTGTAACGGACAAAATTTAAATTGAGATTAGCATAAGGAACCGTTCGGCAAAATTGATTTCAATCGAAATATTTTACGCCTACAGATATCCGTACGTTAAAGAGATACAGACCTACTTTACATTTTTATAAAGCAACAACAAACAACAACAGTAAGCAACAACACAAAATGAATCTATTATTTTTATGTGTAAGATTACAAAGGAATCGAGTCAAGAATTACCACACATGCATGCATACAAAAAATAACCAAGAGCGAGAACAAGAAGGCAAAGGTAGCCACGAAGGTGCAGAGGACTCGCCGCGATACGCAGTGAATTTAGTTTTTGAATTGCAATTTTCACAAGCAATAAATTATTCGAAAATCAACCAAGACAACAAATAATCACAACAACAACCAACCAAACCACAACAATTCAATTCAATTCAACAACAAGAGCAGCTGAATTTATAATTTTCTAAATAACTACGAAGGATAAAGATAAACCCAAACACAAAAACTGAAAACCTAACGACAAAACCAAAAGACATAAACAAAAGGGCAAAGTTTAATAGTAACACACTGAAAATTTGTAATACCACTACGCGCACACACATACATACATACTTACACGCATATGCATAAGTATGCGAACGGTGCGAGCAAAGCGATGTACAGTGAATTTCTTATTTCAATTTGCTAGAAGCTCATTGCGCGCGCGCACCGGCCGATATCAATCGAACAAATGCCCTATGTATGTACAATTGCGCGTGCGCGCGAATGAGCATAACCCGTCAAATAAAAGAAATGCAATTTTTATTTAAAAAATCAAACAAATAATAACAAACCGACTCGTTTCTGATTTATGTATTTATTCGGAATGGTTGTTGGTGAGAATTCGTGGCTTTCCAGTGCAGCGTTAGATCAGATCCGGCACATCTTGGGCGGCGGCGCAGATGTTCTTGATGTCAACGACACCTTCGAGTGCACCGCTTCTGCGAATTGAGGCGGAAAAACCGGAGAAAAGGGATTATCCGAAAGCAGTTGCTTTGAGTGTCATCCGCTTACCTGGAGCCCCTCTTCTTTTCGCCGTTATCTATCAGAGACAAGAAAGAACGGTTTATAACAAGTATTTAGAATGGCTGTGTGTTTTACTTAAAATATTTAGACAGGTATCCTTCACGTTGAAAGATCCTAACTGTAGCAACTAGTTACTGACCTCCTTTGGCTTTAATTTTCAGCATTTCGTTGCAGTGCAGCTTCGGCATTTTCACCCGTAGCTGTCCCGTTATTTGCGATCGCTGCACAGTGGCTTCGGACAGTTTAACCTCGTCGGCAAAGGCCAACTGAAATATATTTCCTTTGACAGTAACTCGTATATAGTTGGTTTCCACATCGACCTTGATTTGCGATGTGTCCAGATGCCTGAAATAAAAGCAGAGTGATTTTCCGTTGCAGCACCGGAATTGGTTCGCACTTGTAGACGCTGAGCTCCAGTATGTACTCGGTGTCCTCGTCTTGGAAGTTGAACGGCAATTTGGCCTGATTCAAATTGTAGGGCCGGCCACACGGTGCAAACAAGCGTGGCGTCTTGCGCTTCGGTTTGTCGTCTGCCGCCGAGTCCTGTCGTTCGCGGCACTTCTTGTGGTATTTGGCTATCTCGTTGCGTATCTCGGGGCAGTGCTCGCACTTCGAGTCCCAGAACGCCTTCATGCGCTCATCCTCGTCTTCGATACTGGCCATCTGCGCCTCGAGTGCTTCGCTCTGCTGGGCAACGCGCAGCTTTTGCTCGTCGCGCTCTATGGCGTAGTTGGCCTGACGCTGCACGATCACATTGCGATAGTTTTTCAACTGCTTCTGCGCCTGTAGCTTCTGCGTCATTTTGATCGGCTCGCAGTCGAAGGTGTCCAGCTGCGGCAGCGTGCCGATAACATATTCGCGATAGTGCGGATAGTCGCTGCAGGGGTTGCCGGTCAAAATCAGATTGCGCAGATTGTAGTTGCCGCGCAAGCTTTCAATAGACGTCAACTCGCCAATGAAGTTCAGGGTCAGATCGAGTTTGTTCAGCGACTCCAGCTGCTCCAAGTTCTCCACGCGCTCAATGTTATTCACCGCCAAATTAAGATATTCCAGTTTCTTCAGCTTGTGCAGATTTTCGATTTTCGATATCAAATTGGACTGCAGCAGCAGAATCTTCAGGTCACGACACCAGTTCTGCAAGTGCTCGATGCATTCGACATCCTCCTGGTGCAACGACAACTCTTCCAGCGTGCTAATCAGGCACTCATTGTGTTCGGACTTCTTGCGCACCAGTGCCTCGGTTACTGTCCAAATGAGAGGAGAGACGATTTAGATCTCTTCAGTTGGAGCGAAAAAAAATTGGGCAACAGTTATTAAACGGCTGCTTACTTTGCACCATCTCCTATCAGGTTTGATAATTTCCAAGTACATATATATCAAGAATCTTTTATGACTTGCCTATTTAATATAAATATACAAGTCTCCTTGACAACTGAATACACACACGCCAAATTAAAAATAGGGTGCATGTGTTATACAGTGGATTTCAATCATCTTTGATTTAAAGCAAAAATTAGTTAAAATTAGTTAGTTAGCCTTTTATACAATAAATGTATACTATAAATTACTTTTAAATATTGTTTACAAGCAATAAAACTCAGTCATTAGTCAATTAAATTAAGTGTTTATCGTTTCTTTTATAACAAAAACAAAACACTATTTTATCCAAATTATTAATTGTTTATTGTTATTTATTGGGGCCGGAATAAAACTCGATGGAGTTATTGTAATTGCTATTCTTTTTATTAACTAAAAAGGACAATTGATAATTTATTGCAATTTTTGCCATACAAAATAAACATATATAAATATATAGAATACATGTGTATGTCAAATAGTGTGAGTTGTATGGTCTCAATTGACTAATTGCATTATGTATTATGCCATTTATTTAAAGCCCACTTAGCCGTTTGGTCTATACAATACAAGCAACACACACATCACCGATTATACAAAGTAGATTAAATTTTTGTATGCAGCCCAGCGAGTCATGCTAATCAATTTGTTAAAGCTTCATAAATGCCCATTCGATTCACTCCATTCACACATTACATGCACTACATCTCTACAACAATATTTCGCGCAGTTCTATTTGCCGTTGTGTGATGAGATAAAGTACAATAAATACAAAGTGCGTTGTAGGTGTGTAGGTGCCATTGATAGCGAAATCTAATGCCGATTGGCCGCAGTCTACGCAGACGACTTGACCGATATGGCGGCACATGTCGACATATTGCGGCCGTTGACGGAGGACGAAGTTGAGGAGTTACTGCACCTGTACAAAAGCAAATATGGATCGCAGAACTTTCACTACCTGTGGATGTATAACCAATGCAAATGGAATAGGCAACTGCGGCAGCTGAATGTCAAGGTCGCGCCAGAGCCGCTTAACGAGTGGATTGCGTTTCAAAAGGCCTTCTACACGCATCGCGAGTGTGATTTCCGCCAGTACGGCACGTACGTGAGTCTGCATGTGGATTTGGTAAGTAGAAATTACAGAGAGCTACAGAGCACCGGACGCAGCGTCTGAATGCTTTGCTCATGTTAGATTCAAAGCGTTTCGTTTCACTCGTGGGAGCCCGACCTCAACGAAATGTGGCAGTGTTTGCGCGAAACGAAGCTTATCGAGTGGCGAAGGGGTCCGCTGCTAACCAACGTGGACCTACCACTTTGCGAGGGTGTCAAGGAAATCGCAGCGTCGAAGGGCAGCAGCGTGCAGCGTGCCAGAGTATGTGCGGGTCTCATACTGCCACGCGAAAAGGCGTTGCAGTTAGAAGTGGCTGAGTGAGTGGCGGAGACGGAACGAATATCAATTGTTATCTGTATGCTGTTTTTAGTCTTCCAGATGGTTATGTTTTGAACGAGCTTAGGTTAGAGGACGCGGTAATGATACACTCCCTATGGACTAATAGGACAGAAGGCTCGTTGGGGTATGTGAAAGGCCTCATGCAAATAAATCTGACACTGGGCATTTATCGGCGGGCTGACGGTGAATTGGTTGGTTGGATACTACAAAATGATTTTGCTGGTCTGGGGTAATAGCGAACACTGTTTGAAGAAGCATCCATTGCTATATTTTGGTGTGTTGTAGCATGTTACATGTGCAGCCAGCGGAACAGCGCCTTGGTCTCGGCAGCATATTGGTAGCGGAACTCAGCAAGCGTATTGCAGTCGGTGAGGACGTGCACTTGTCTGCATGGATTGTGGTTGAAAACTTCAAGTCGGAAGGACTGCTAAAGAAAATTGGATACGAGCAGGGCGTCATCAATGAATGGATACAATTGAATGAAGTAATTTGAAACTTGATTATAACCTCCGCAATTCTGGTATCCCAAATTTTGTTTAAAACTTGTATATATACAAATACTTTTTGCATTATTGTATTGTTCCATAATTTAAATTATATAATGGTGCATTGTTAATCCAACCAATCGATACGCCTTCAAAATACTTGGTTACAAATAATAACAACAATTTTCATTTGCATCACTCGTTGAAATTATTCACAAAATTCATGACTTTCAGTTACACAAAAATAATTTACAACTTGTCACTGTAATGACCAACGAACAATTGACAGAAGTTTTTCAAAATTTTGGCCTTTTATTACAGTATTTACATACGTATATAGAAGTAACATCGTCAAAATAGAAAATCAAATTCAAAATTCACATTTCCTCCTTTAGTCAGTTCAAACTGCACTTAATATCTTTACACTGCACGTGAATACACGAGAATTTGTGTTCTGTTTCTTAACCAATACTGACTTTAATGCCTGTTCAGCGAGAGGCAGAGGACAAAAATTTACAAAAGAAAGGACAACAAAATATAATTTTTGTCTAACTAATCATCAACTAGTTGCAGCGTTTCTTACAACTAATAAAAACTAAGTTCTTAAGGCATTTGCACTAAACAAAGAGTAAACGTGTCGTGCTGCTATCTGGCAGCATATTTCCATTTGCCAGCAAACTATTCGTTGGTGTCGTTGTGTAGTACTTTCTATCGTCGTGCTTCTTCGCAAAGCCATTCGGTACTCCGTTGCTTATTGACATTGTCCCCCTGTAGTAAGGGTCCACATTGCCATGCAGCGGTGCATATTTAATGTGATGGTTTTGTGTGAGCGGCAAAACGACGTCCTTTGTTTTGGAAATGTGTTTCGCCTGCGCCAAACAAATTGTATGAAATAATGTGGGAGGCTGTTTATTTGCAGAAGTACTTACTCGATTATAGCAGAGAACGCCCAGGATAGCGAGCGTCATACCTAAGCAGTTTACCCATGTCACTGGGTTTCCTAAAATCAGCAACGAAACAGCAATGACGAATATTCGCTTCGACGCGCTGGCTACTGCATAGGTGAGGGGCGTAACCAGCGACAGTACGCTGAAAGCAATAATGTTCTGCAGCCAGTTTAAGACGCCGTCGGTAAAAAGCAGGGCGATCACGCGATAATCAAGATTCGTCTGCAAACAAATTGTACTATTAGACAAATTTCATTACAAGTCAAATGAGTTTTCACTTTCTATTTGCGCTTACAATAGCCGGATGTCGAATGACGTTAAAACTGTCAACAAAGAACCATATAGGCAAGAACATAACTAGCGCCAACTTTCCCAATAGTTGTAGCAGCCGCAAGTGATGCATCCCCGTATCCTTGAGTACCTTTAAAACAAATAAGAAATCGTGCAATAGAAGCGTTCACACGAAATTGCATGCATAGTCATGAGCAAACCTTTTTGGAGAATATATTCTGCAGGGAGAAGCCCATTGTAGAGACGAGCGCACTGATCAGGCCCAGCATGTCAAAAGAGATTTCCGTCATTGTGGCGATGCCCACGCCCGTTATGATGGGTACCAGACTGAGATATACCAACGTCGGTTGTTTTTCTCGGAACAGCAGTCGCGTCAAAATCACTGTGAAGAGCGGCATCGTGGCCTTAACTACGGAAAGGCAGAGAGAAAGTGTTAAACCCTGACCACGCTTTTGGTCTGTAGTGGTAAATGTGTTATGCAATGTAAACAAAACAGTTTGGCTCGCAGAGCGTGCTCTTGCCTCCACTACCTCGTCACTTGCTAGTCTAGTTGGCGCGTTGCTGTCTCAACAAAGTTAACTGATAAAATGCCAATTGCCAAATAAAGCGAACACCGAAAAACGCTTTAGGTAATTAACAAAGCAGCTTTTTTTTGCAAAACCACAGAGAGTAATGTAAAATACAGTACGAGTAAACTTCTGGTGTCGCTCACCACGTCACAGCACCGTAAAACGTGTCAAGAGATATTTGTATAGTTTCAGCTGCTACGCTCCACCTGTTTTCGTCACCCCAGCCCCTTCCATCCACTTACAAGCAACTGTGGTTGCTTACCCGTGTGCGCGTAGGAAACGGGAACCTTCCAAATGGAAATGTGCGAGGTCACAGATGCCAGGAATTTGCCTAGCGCTAGTGGTACGATTAGGCGCATGTAGTAGCCACGTGGAATGTCCTGGAACTTTCGTATCCGCCACAGATTGAAGAACGGGCCGCTGTACAACGCGATGCTGCAGAGCTGGACCATCGTCACCGTCATAGGGAACGGAAACTCGTTCAGCACCATTTTGCCGATGACATTGTTGCTTGAGGATACAATGTACCAGAGTATGCACAGTGTTAGGACGGCTAGGACGTGTTTGGAACCGGCGCGTTTCGCAGCGGCACTGCCACCCATCATCTTTTGTTGTGCTGTCCCTGTTGCTCCACTGTCCAATAATCGCTTTAATCCAATCTTTCTACTGGCACATCCTTCCAGATATCGGTGAAAGGGGCACTTTTTACGCCAGAAATTGTTTTGTAAATAACTACGTTGACAAAAAGAGACGAATCTGTGCGAAAGCAGCGACGATGGCATTGCCAGCGCTGGCAATTGCGGCAGCTGACTCAGTGTTGCAGTGTCTTTTACTATTCTCTGATGGTACCCATGCAACAATGTTGCCAGGAATTTTCGCATGCATGAGATTGAAATAATATTTCCACCGATTTCCAACAATATCAATTTTATATATTTTTATATAGATCTATATTAAAGTCAGTTTGCTTAACGTGTGTCGACGCCAACCGAAATGTCATGCAATGTAAATATGTACGTAATTAAATGTTACAACTTTTTGAAATGATTTAATTGTTGTAAGCACGAATCGAATATTTGTATCGAATCAATGCTTACCGAATTTATAGTACTATGCTACTTTAATACATAAAGTAATTACTATCCTTCCAACTAAAGTAATTTAAAGCAAGAAAACAACAAGTGTTTAATGTTTATGCAGGGGGATAGTTCTTTGGTCATTTGAAGTGTTTGCATGCAGCAAGCATTGTTGGATGAAGATTGTGGTTTTGGCAGCACTGGTTTCGACTTCGCGCACCCTTCTCACCTGTGCTGACTTTTCATTGGTTTGGCACACAAAAAAAAAATAACATAAATAAAAGTAGCGAGGGATTTTGTGAGCCGAATTGTGGCAGAATATTTGAAAATTTCCGGAAACTTGTTCAAAATTATTTAGTAAATAAAATTTAAATTGCTTACGCGGCAAAAGTAATTAAAGTCGAAGAGCAAGAGGTGTGTGCCACAGTAAAAATTACACACCAGAGCAAATTGCAAAGTGAAACAGTGAAAAAGCGAAAACGAGAGGCGTGCGGTTGCGAGTGAGCATTAGAATTCAGCAGGCGGCCAATAAATAAGTCGAATTTGGTGTTGTTTCGCACATTAGACAGTTGTCCTGTGTGTTGGCTGATTTGGCTCGAGTTCAAATAAAGTGCGTGAGGAAGCTTTTCGGCACTGTCGCCAACGTTATTAAATCAATATACAGCAGACGGCCAGGCAGAGAACTGACTGTGAGACATACTTCTGTTTATTTGATTGCCTTGCACAGTCCAACACGCAACGCTCCAGACCAAACGTCGCCACGCATAATCCTGTTATTGAGTGCTCTGCAACCCAATTGTCGGCGAATTCTCCTTGCCGTAGTGCACAAGAGCGAAACGACAGATCCCCAAAGTACACAATGGTAAGTTGAAGAGGAAGTTGAGTGTGAATTGGCTGTCACTTTGCTCGCTCCAATGTCTAGCCAGTACATATTGAAATGGCTTATGGAGGTGTCGGGGGCCGTTAGGTGGTGGGTACCATCCGCCGTATTGGGCCTAGTAGTGATTCATGCAATTTCCAATCTAGAATTAATGATCCCGATAACAGCATTAGCCGGAAAAGTCTGTGAAGGTAAAAAATTATATTCCACAAGAATTACAAAATGTGATTTCTTCAACATTTTGTCGGAAATAAGTTGAACTGTTTTCAGTCAAGTAGGGTTTCCTTGTTTTTGTAAATCCGTTTGAATTGAAGTTTAGTTGAAGTAAAAAGAAAAACCTTGATGTTATTACATTTGTGCTTATTTTGTTGGTCGGCATAACGACACGAATTCCACGGAAAAACTATTTTCGAGGAAGAAGGAACGTCTTGGCATTTCCACAGGGAATATCTGGAAACCTTCTTTGCTGGGGAAATAAGATCGCCAAAACTTATTTCTATACATGTCTCAGCTCAAAAATAAGTTTTGATACTCGGGCGTTTAAATGTTTTAGAATTCGCATGCAACGATATATTTTGTATTATTGCATGAGAATATAGAATAAAAAACATTAAATTAAATTGACACCTTTTGGTGTACAACAATTTTCACAATAAATTCACGGCGGTCGCCATGGCTCAGTGGTTAGTGGGTAAGGTTAGGCTGAAGTGGCGGTCTTCTTCTGAAAAACCTCACTAAGGCACAAAGACGTCTGGATCCAGGTTTGTCCAGCAATGCTGCTGTGTTTGTCTATCCGGAGATTGCTTGAGTCTTCAACAGCGCTGTTTGAAGGGACAATTGCGGGAGAGTCACCTCTATAAGTGTTTACAGTCTTACCAATTTATCGGCCTCGCACTTGTCCGTGATGCCTAATGGACCAATTATCCAAAGGTTGACCCTGCATTTATTTGCCAAAGTTTTGCGAAGGCGGCTGCAATCAATTAGGTGGATCGTTATGAGAGATTCATTAAATAGGTCCTACTGGTTAGTGGGTAGATGGCAAACATTTGAGAATAAAATAATTGCCTATAAAAAATCTTCTAACTCACCATTCGGCGTCGGCATACAATTTTCCGCCTGGGTACAAATTCGCACATACTACACGGATAGTTGAGGGAAGGTTAGGTTAGGTTAGGGTGGCAGCTGGAAAGAGCTCACGTAGGCCATATTGAGGCCTGTTGTGGTACCACGTGAAGGACGATTCCGCAATGAATCGGGCGATGCGGCCGATGCTGGGTCCTGTATGGTCGGCCAAGTTGCTGAAGAGCGGCGCTCCCAGCACCCGGAGTCGTCTCCTCGCTAGTGCTGGGCAGTGGTACAACAGATGTTCGACGCTCTCCTCTTCGCTCGCACCGCCGCAGCTGCGGCAAAAGGCGTTGAAGGGGAGACCGAGTCTCCTGGCGTGTGCGCCATTCGTCCAGTGTCCCGTTAGCACAGAAACTGTGGAATAAATGGAATTCCGCTTTAAACGAAGTAATTCGCGTGGTTAAGCGACGGCCAGGTTTCTCTGGAGATCCTACATAGGTTCTCCTCCTCCCAGAGTCGATTAGCCAGGCGGAGATAAGCCTGCCTGACCATCAATTTGACGGGGGATGTTACACTGCGTAGTAGGAGCTGGAAGCAGAGTGCCTTTTCTTTCCAACTCGTCTGCCACGCAGTTGCCAGTGATGCCACTATGCCCCGGGACCCAACGCAGGTGAACCCTGGCATGCTCCGATATGTCATTCAGAGCGGCCCGGCACTCTGCAACCAGTTTAGAGGAGGTATATGCACCTATCAAGGATTTAATTGCTGCCTGGCTATCTGAGAAGATACATATAGCAGAGGGAATGGGGGGTTTCGATTGCAACCGATCCACTGCCAGCAGTATTGCTATGGTCTCCGCTTGGAAGATACTACAGTGGTCAGGGAGACGAGCAGAGATACCGGCCCCTAACTGATCGCAGAAAACCCCACACCCGACCATATTTTCAAGTTTAGAGCCGTCTGTGAAGATTTCGATAGCGTTTGGCAACGAGCGACGGCCTTCCGTCCAGTCGCTCCTGTTGGGGATCCCTATGGTTAACTTACGCTCAAAGCTAGGGGAAAGGACTGTATAGTCGATTTGTGTCGGGGTTGGAAGATCCAGCTCGAGGATTCTAGAGTGGCCTTGGTCCGCTCGTGCCCAACTGCATATGGCATTTAGCCGTACAGCGGCAATCTAGGCGGACTGCCTGACTAGCAGGGTCGAAGGGGCCCCTTTTAAGAAAAGTAGTTGAGGGAAACTAGCTTTTGTCTCGTACGACTGTTGTTCCAGTCATATATATATAAAACCATTGTTATAGTCCAAGAGTCAGTAAACCATACTCGTATGAAGCTTATTGTAAATTTTTTGTAAATAAATACGTCGCTCCGAGTGGCGCTGATGGTTGCCAGAAATATTGACGTTATTTGCGATAGGCGAATTGTCTTACGACAATTGACGGTAAGTTACTCATGTTATGGGCAAATAGTGTAGAAAAATCCAAGAGTGTTAAACAGTTAACAAAGGCAATGCTTGGATGTAGAAAAATGGCTAATCGTTTTTGCAAAGATATAGATGGATGTGGAGAGTTCTGACCTATTTATTCTATCAATTTGTAAATAATTGCAATACAAATAATTTGTGTGGAAGCGGCGCACATCACTGCCGACCCAACGTGATTCAGTTGCGGTAATGCGCTGCCGCATTCACTTTGGCAGAACAACAATAAAATAGCCATAAAGCCAAAGTTATCCAAAAGACACGGCATTGACGCCCACTGCTCCCACACGCCAGCCACGATGAAGGCGACGTCGAACTTCAAGCGCGGCTTAGCTTGTCGACAATAACAAGAAGCAGCGCGTTCATTGTTAGTTGCGTGCGTGTTGTCGGCAGTAATGCAAGCGAATCGGCCACTAGGAGCAGTGCGAACCCTAAGCGAATAAAAAACAATTTTCCTTTGCACTGTTTCTATTCTTGAGTGTTTCTTCGGAACATCCACTTCGGTTGTGATAAGCGTTTGTTGTCGCCACTCCTCTTATCCCCTTTTATTTGTTGTTTCGCATTCGATTCTCTTATCGAGAACGTTTACTCTAGATGCACTAATACGCCATTGGCTGTGCGCAAAGTTATCGCTCAGCCGCTCATCCTGCTCGTCTCGGTCTTTTGTAGAGCTCACCGATCGTTACGCGGCGCAGCGCACAAAAAGCAAAAATCCAAACACGCGCCATGGTGAAGTCAGCAGCGGCGGCGGCCGCGTCAACATCAGTCGAAAATCGCAAGCCCAGCGCTGCGCTTCTCGAAGCCAAGCGTCGCGCGAAAATGCTCAAAATGCAGGAACAGGCACAGGCCGAGCCGGCGGTAAAAGACATCTTTCAAAACGTAAGTAGCTGACATTGAAAATACCTGCTTTATTGTGTTTGCATTGTGTGTGCGTTGCATTGCAGGCGGTGAATGCCAAGTCGTTTGTGCAGAAGCCAACCGGGCTGGTGTATGATGAGTCCATGTCGCAGCACCGATGCCTCTGGGACGACAAGCATCTGGAGCGACCGGAGCGTTTCACACGCGTACTGGAGCGGTGAGTGTTTGGGTTTGGCATTTTTCGCCTTGGCTGGCTTAAATTTTGCTGTACCGACTTGAAACGACTTAATTGCGATTTTATGTAAATGGAGTGTTGGTGGTGTGCTTTAATCACCACCGTATGCGGTCATAGTACTGGAAATACGCAACTGAATGAGTTTTTGCTGTTTTCTTTTGCTTTGCTTTGTTTGTCTGCAGAGTCTGAAATCATATGAAGCTTTAGCCAGACACTAACGCCAACGCCCACCTGCTTAACGCCGCGGCGCGCATTGTGTATAAATGCGTCGAAAATTAGTCAAAGTAGTTGAATATATTGCACACACCTTAGTTCCATGTTACAAATGTTGATATGTATTTATTAGATTTGTGCTTCCGAGTTGCGCAATTGATCAGCATCTACCTATGGTGAATTAATCCACTTTATATCTGTTGAGGTGTCTTGTGATTGGCAATTATTATTCCATATCAGTACAATGGCAATAACAACTTTTCAATGTGTATGTGTTTGTGTATGGTTTTTTTTTCTTATTAAGGTACATTGTACACAATCACTCAGGAGATAGGTTTTGTGCGAACTGGCAGCGCTTGATAAGCGTTAAGCGTTGTACTTTCTGCAATGGCGCCCTTTATAAACATTGCACACAAACTAAAATAATCTTAGAGATAAGATAGTTCAGTTTGTATGGTGCAAGTCGAATTCGTTTGCAGATTGTATCATGTGATTAACGCCAGCAAATAATTCCGAGTGATTTGTGAAATCGATACTTTTCAATGAATAATCTAATTTTTTAAATTAAATAATTCAGTTTGCTTACACATCATTGTCCAGGTAGATTTTGTCGGCAGGCTGTATGATGTGTTCAACGTCGGCAGTTAGTTTCAAGTGGTTTACACAATCGAAATGATTCCATTTAGGTGTTTAATCAAATTTGATAATCAGCAGCAAAATGCTGATGATAACAATTTAAGGAAAAGTTGTAAACTTAGTTCTAAAATAATGAAAAATTATGAACTATTCCTGATTAATTTTTTGCAACCAATTCATATTCACTTTTGATTCGAATAATTTACTTAATTAATTTTATTTTTATTAAGTCGACTGCTAAAATAATACAACATATATTTTGCCTTCCTTTTCTACTATAATTTCTCTACTATTTAAGATTTTTAAGATTAAGATTTTTACTAATTTAAGATTCAATATAAATTCCAACACTGTCAGCTAGTTCATAATATTAATTTGTTTTTTCGCAATAATACAATTGTGCAATTGTGTGCTGTTCACTTCAGATGCAAAGAACTGAATTTAGTTGATCGTTGCAAAGTGATTCAATCTCGCCGTGCCACCAAAGATGAGGTTCTGTTGCTGCACAGCGAAGAGCACTACCAGCAATTGGAGGAGACGTCGGGTGTGCAAGACGAACCACGCATGGAGTATTTGAGCTCAAAGTTCGATTCGATTTACATTCATCCGGTAGGTGACACTACAATTGGCTTGCTTAATGGGCCCAACAATTACTTGTAAAGATAATTTGCATGGACGTTTCAATTGCAGTCCACATTTGAGCTGTCGCTGCTAGCTACCGGCTCAACCATTGACCTAGTTGAGAACGTAGTCAACGGCAACATACAGAACGGCATGGCGATCATACGTCCGCCGGGACATCACGCCATGAAGAGCGAGTTCAATGGGTAGGTAAACAAAAGCGCTATTGCGTTGTCGCAGTTACATTTTTGTTGTCAATCTTCTACATATTTGCGTGTTTGGCAGCTATTGCTTCTTCAACAATGTCGCCATAGCAACGCAATACGCCCTCGATGTGCTAAAGCTGAATAAAATCCTAATTGTTGATTGGGACATACATCATGGACAAGGAACGCAAAGCTTCTTCTACCACGATCCCAGGTAAGCTGTAATGCAATTAGCTTGTTTACGCTGATTAAAAATGTTTCGTAAAAATTTTTAGAGTACTGTATTTTTCTATTCACCGCTTCGAGAATGGCGCTTTTTGGCCAAACCTCAAAGAATCTGACTTTGATGCTATTGGCCGTGGTCCCGGTGCGGGCTACAACTTTAATGTGCCTCTCAATCAGACCGGTGTAGGCAATGGCGATTATTTGGCCATCTTCCAGCAGCTGCTCATACCAGTTGCAATCGAGTTTCAGCCAGAGCTGATTCTTATATCGGCTGGATATGACGCCGCCTTGGGTTGTCCTGAGGGTGAGATGGAAGTGACGCCGGCCTTCTATCCACATCTGCTTAACTCACTATTACGATTGGCGCAATCGAGGGTGGCAGTCGTATTGGAAGGTGGCTACTGCCTCGACTCTCTGGCAGAGGGAGCGGCCTTAACGTTGCGTGCGTTGCTGGGTGAGCCCTGTCCGATGCTGGTGGAGAAATTGGAGCCGCCGTGCCCAGTAGTGCAGGAGGCGATCCTTAATTGCATTTATGCTCACCGGCCGTATTGGCGGTGTCTGCAGGTTCAGCCCACATACACCATGGAGGAGCTGAACAACGTCAATCCGCAGCCGAATCTACACAAAGTGAGCCGCGTGTTTGTCGGCGGTCCTCCGCTGCCCGATCGTTTTCCCACCAGAGACACTGCGCCGGTACAGCTGCCGGAAACCGTTGAGCAGAACGCAAAGCGTCTGAAGTTCCTGAAAGCAGGTGAGCACAGTGCACCGCGCAGCTTGCCTTGTCTATTTGTCTAAACAATTTGCATGTTGCGCTGCAGAAACGAAGTTGATCTCTCCCACAATTCGCGTGTGCTACGTCTATGACGATCTGATGCTGCAGCACACGAATATTTTCGAGCAAGGCCATCCTGAGCAGCCGGAACGCATCAAGCGCATATATGAAATGCATAAAGAGTACAAACTGCCGGAACGCATGAAGCAGCTGCCCTCGCGTTCAGCCACCACCGACGAGATTTGCTTGGCGCATACACGCGCTCACGTGAATTTTATCCGGCGCATAAGCGAGAAGGACGAGCTGCAGGGAATGGGAGCGAAATACAACTCTGTGTACTTCCATCCGAAAACTTTTGACTGCGCCACGCTGGCGGCCGGTTCGGTGTTGCAGGTGGTGGACAAAGTGCTGAACGGCGAGGCGCGTACGGGAGTGTGCATTGTGCGGCCGCCGGGACACCACGCCGAGGCCGACCTGCCGCATGGCTTTTGCATATTCAACAATGTTGCAATCGCCGCGCAGTACGCTATTAGAGATCACGGCCTGAAGCGGTAAATTCCACAGCATTGATGCACCAGTTTGCTTGCTCAACTCATGGTCGTCATTACAGGGTGTTGATAGTAGATTGGGATGTACACCACGGCAACGGTACGCAGCACATATTCGAGGCCAATCCGCATGTGCTGTACGTTAGCGTGCATCGCTACGACAACGGTACTTTCTTCCCAAAAAGCAGGGACGCCAGTCACGATGTGGTTGGCAAGGGTGCAGGGACGGGCTTCAACGTGAATATTCCGTGGAACAAGGTTTGTCTGGGGAGACACCCATGCGGCTTTGCTCCAACGCTCGCTTAACTTCGCTTCGTTTATTTGATTGCAGAAGGGCATGGGCGACCTGGAGTATGTGCTGGCCTTCCAGCAGCTGATTATGCCCATCGCATACGAATTCGATCCGGAGCTGGTGCTTGTGTCGGCCGGCTTTGATGCAGCCATAGGCGATCCGTTGGGGGGCTGCAAGGTCACACCCGAAGCGTACGGTCTTTTCACACATTGGCTGTCTGCGCTGGCTGGCGGCCGTATCGTTGTCTGCCTCGAGGGCGGCTACAATGTCAACTCGATTGCCTACGCGATGACAATGTGCACCAAGTCGCTGCTGGGTGATCCGGTGCCGTCGATACAGTTGAATGGCAGTGGGTCGCGGCAGCCTAGCGCCGCCCACCTCAGCTGTCTGGAGACGCTGCAGAACTGCTTGTCTGTGCAGCAGCGCTACTGGAAGAGCCTGGCCTTCAACAAGCGCCTGCCGCAGTTTACGGGCGAGAACAACAATGAGGATTTTCTTTCTGCTACATTGAAGAATTTAGATATCACAAAGGATGACGTACAGGGAGCGGCTGACGGCTCGAGTACGGACGCAGTGCCAATTCCGCTAGAGGCCAGCGGCAGTAAACAGCGGATCAAAGCTCCAACATTAACCGAATTCATTAACGAGAACCTCAAGGTAAATGAAACATTACAAAAATGTATTCTTACGTGCGAAACTAACTGTAACATTTAACTTTATTCCAAATTTCGCAAATTTTCAAACAAAACGAAACCGATACAAAACATGCCATCACCATTAGGCTTTGCAAAATAACGAAATGTTCTTCGTTGTACCGTTAAAAACATGTCCACATTTAATGCAATTGCGTTCTGAAGATGCGCCGAAAAGTAAGCAGCGTGCCATTTGTTTTGTGTAATGTGAGAGAACGTTTTCGGTTTTCCATTTGTACTGTTGTTGTTGCGTGTTATTTAAATTTGTAGGTTTGTTTTTATTAATATTTATTATTTGTAACTTGCTGTTGTTATTTGCGCTTTCGCTTCTGCTAATTGTTTGGGCTCACACATGCATACATACATATGAGCCGTTCAGTGCACAGAGTGATTAACTCATATATGTAATACTTCTATATTGGCACTAAGCTCAAGGTACATTCGCCAACATCACAGTACAGCAATAGTGAAATATGAGCGAGAAAGCGTATAAACGAATGTACCTTGACAGCTTTGAAAAGTCAGGTGCGTTCAGGCGGGAAAAAAATTCACTTAAAAAAAATAAAAATGTGTCGAAATTAACTGAAATTTCTTCAACCGCCCCTGGAGCAGTTTGACAGTTGTTCATGTGTAGAAGTGCTCATGTATACACGCATAGAAATACATTCACAAAATTTCGTGTTTTCTGTCTCATCGCTTGTCTCCCTTTGATTTCCGAATGAAAACACATTGTGAAGATACGTTAGTGCCAATATAGAAGTATTACATATATGGATTAACTCCACTTTTTGAAAAATCTTAAATTTAAGTGTCAAAGCACTTGGTATAGTCATAACTTTTTATATTTATTAAAACTTTCCTGAATAGTAAAGATTAACACCATTAAACGACAAAATATATATATTTGAATTTAAATTATAAAGGGAATTTTAAAAAACAAATTTTTATTTCATCGCATTTCTCAACTTTTTGTTTTATGGAGTTAATCGATTTGTGCACTGAGCGGCTCATATATCAATCTATAATAAAATATTTCGAGAAAGTAGAGCGATTTTATGGCCAACGATTAACTACAAAAGACGGCTGGTTCCGAAAATGTCCGCTACTTATTTAATGTCAATGTGTAGACTGCTTTTTCATGCATGTATCATAAATTATCACTCATTTATTTAACTTGCAGTGCATTAACATATATGTGATATTGTTGGGACTTTATTTGTTTTCATAAAAAGTGCTTTAAATTTAATGTTATTTAGTAGTTTTGTTATAACCCCACATCCTCAATGGGTCGGATAAGTATTTGTATATTTATCCGGACTATCAGTAGGTGTAATATCTATTAATTCGATCTCGAATTGGACAAGAATCTGTGTATTGTTCAAAGGACTTAAAGAAAGTTTTAGAAACGAGTCAGCCAGCTTTAATTTAGTCGTTTCACGCTGCATGTGCAGATGCGAAAGTGTCAAACTTCAATCTCAATCACATTTCCAAGTTAGCCTTACAGTGGGCCATATCTAGTAAACTGTTCAATCGATTTCGAGAGGACATATTGCATATAAACAACACAATGTGAAATATATGGTTTCTACGACTGAGATTAGCCTTAAACCACGCCCAGTATTCGTACATAGTCATTATTCAATTTTCTTTGAAATATTTCTGCAAGAACATTTGACCGGTTTCACTCATAATAATCGACCTAGAGCGAAGTTTATTGCCAAGCGCGTAGAATATTAGCAAATTTTTATGTTTAGCCTTGATCAAACAGTTGAGTTGCATGTTTCATATTATTTTGAAGAGCTTTTAGTGATATTCCTTTCGTTATTATGTCTCTAATCGTCACATTATTACTAATAAATGTAGTTATTACTTATTAATTTAACAAGTAAAACAAAGTAAATTACAAAGAAAATGTTAAATATCTGATGATTAAATTTTATACATAATAACAAACTTGTTTATGTCTTGAACTTCATAAAAATCAAATAAAATTGCTGAACGTCAAATAAATACAAAAACAAAAAAAAAATTTTTGATATTTAATTACATTTCTTCTCGAGTATTTTTTTTAAAGTAAGATTTCTTCTCATTTCGCCTCAAAAGTATCAACTTTTCAAGATTTTCAATAAATAGTAGACTTTAGTTTAATAAATTATATTTTACCATAAATTCAGTATTTATGTGACGATTATGAGCCACAACACTGCTATTGCTATTTTTTTTTTAAATTGCTTTTATTATACATAAAATATAAAGGGCCAACGCTTTAATCACACTTCTCATCCATCGTCACAGCAATAAACACCCACGCTCCGTGCGAAGAATGCTCATCGACGGCGGAGAACTGGATGTGTCTAACGTGTCATAAAGTGCTTTGCGGCCGCTACGTCATGGAACATATGATGATGCATTATTTCGAGACCTCGCATCCGCTTGTTCTTAGCTTTAGCGATCTGTCGGTGTGGTGTTACGCCTGTCAAGCGTACGTCGACAACAGCCGGCTGCACCACTACAAGAATCTGGCGCACCTCGACAAGTTTGGCGTGGACATGGTGTGGGCGTACAGTGAAGCGGCGGACAACAGTAACGACGAACAGGAGTACTGCATACGCATCGAACAGCACAACTGACATTATCTCCTGGTGCTGCTCGAGATGGTGCAACAACAGTTGTGTACATGGTTTCCGCCGCTACGACACGTTTCCCACTTTCTGGTTCAGTATCTCTGGCCGCTGATATGTCGTCTATATGCGAAACTGCTGCACTACCTTGTGTCCAGCTAAACCCTCACTGTAAGTTAGACTGTAAGCAATATTGTCGTTCGACGGGCGGGCAGTGCGCATGCACCTTGCAAAGCGTGCAGTGTGAAATTCACTTGTTTAAACATGGTTTGTTTTAAATAAAACTTGCACTAACCAAAGACATGATATATGCAGAGAAAAACTGTTTTTACGGCGTTTACGCCAACCACTACGGCGACGAAATGATTTGTACAAATTGGGATTTCGGGCGATATTAAAATTGTTAACTTTCAGGTTGTCAGCAAATAATGCGCTGCAACTACCGAATGGTCAAAATTATTAATATTATTTATTTGGGGAAAATTCCCAAACTCGGCCGAAAACGCATTTCTTGGATGAAATTTGAATGTACTATATATTAAAATTGGGCTAAAGCCAGCATTAGTTTAAGCACTAAATTGAATGTACAGAAAACTGGGTTAAATTACGTTAGATAAGAGGTGCTCCCTTTACAAAACAAATTGATTTTCATGTTATCCATGATTAGCATTACGTTGTAGTTGTTTTCTAAGAGATTATCCGAATTCATTGTGCGCAGTTATAACTGAAATTATGATAACACTATAGATTGATTCTATGAAATGACTAAAAGTAGACTAAAGGCATCAAGAGAATGCCAATTGTTATGTAAGCGAAACAAAATAAAATTGTTTTACTTCTAAAAAAACTCAAAATGAAAATCTTTTCGTTTTAACACATTCCTCGGATTTGTGCCAAAAGTAGGTAATGTATTACAGACTAAAACACAGCTCGCGGCGCATGGTTGCTTTAATACCCGTTGTGTAAATTATTAAATCGTAAAAAAACAAAAAAACAAATTTATAATTTACAAAAAAAATTTACCTAAGCAATAGTGTCCGACCGAATATTCGGTTTCGGTTTCGGCCCAAATAAGTGGTTTCGGTTTCGGTTTCAGTTTCGGCCAAAAAATGGCCGAATAGCCGAAACCGAAACTTTCTAGAATATTTTTTACATTTTATTGTGTAGCAGATATATAGTAAAAGGAGGAGTAATTTAGATGCCAGCAATGTAAACAAACTTCTTTTTTTTAGCATATAATATTAAATTATTTAATTTTGAATATTATCGAGTAAGGTATGAAAGGGTGATTTCTTCTTGTTTACATTTTTAAAAAATGAATAAATTGTTTTTATTAATAAGTATTTATTTATTTATGCTATGTTTGTTTGTTTGTTCTTTATTTACTTAATGTAAAATTCGTTTGTTGAAAAAAGTGCTTGATATGGTGATTTTTATTTCAACTAGAAAGTTTCGGTTTCGGCCGAATATTAAAAAAAAACCGAATATTCGGTTTCGGTTTCGGTTTCGGCCCAAAAAAGTGGTTTCGGTCGGACACTACTAAGCAATAACCTGAATCAGTGAAGTTTTCGATAAGCTCTGTTGCCAATAGTGTGAAATCAGAACACTCAAGTGTAATATTGAAGCAATGGTACGAATTTCAAATACTAAAGGCTTGATTACACGTAACGAGTAGAGTGACGAGACAGCAACTTGAACTCGTTTCGTCTCAAGGCGAATTAATACGCCTTGGTTTCGTGTAAAAAGTAAGGCGAGTTGTTGATTGAGTCAGTGACCGAGTAGAGTGGCGAGAGTCACTAGAATTACATTTTGTTTACTAGGCCGAGTACTACTTTACCGTTATATTTGTCTTCTTTTCGCAGCGATTCGCTGAATCGCTCGTCACATGCGGAATGCGTCACACACCACTTTTCGCTCGGTTGAGCTAGATTGCGCGAGTTGCTTAGTTCATTTTGTGCATTGTAAAACCGAACTGACTCGCCACGTGTCAAAATACGTTTGAACAACTCGTCGCTTTTGCTCGTCATCCCAATTCTCTCGGCCTAGTACCATTTTGATGTCTCGCTACTCTACTCGTTATGTGTAATCACAGAATAAACAGTATACAGAAGGCGCATCTGAAATAATTTTGCGATTTCATTTCAGACGCGGGCGGGAGCAGCAAAGATGAAGAAAATGTATATGGAACCGAGAGACTTCGGCTATTCGAAGATATTCGCGCCGACTTCGGCACACTTCTTAATTCGAAGTCAGCTTTCATAATTTGCTTTATGTTGATGTGGTCAGTCGTTCGCATAATTGTGTGCGCTGACTTCACATGCTTGGCTTTACTCGGGCACTTTGATATGGTGGTTGTTTTGGCAAAGCGTTCGCCAGTCACTTTTTCTTATGCAAATTTTGTCTGTCCGCTTCTTGTTCTTGTTTGTAAAAAAGCAAGCGCAGAGCGAGCACGTGCCGGCGATTTTGTTTATTGTCGTTATCAATCGAATAATATAAATCAATCAGTGGCTGATATTAATATTTGTGCAATTGAGTTCCCACAGCAATTGTGAAGAATTAAATGATACTACGTTTGAAACGCTTTCTAATATCGTATTAAATCTCGACTCAGCTCCTGAACATAACGAAGAAACTAGTCAAACCGATGATTTCGAAGTGGATAATAATACAGCCATCCTTGCCGATTTCATATTAAATGATAATTTTCAGAACTTTTCTGAATTTACCATTGCTTTAGCGTCTTTAAGATATTTTTTGGGTTATGTTGTTTACAAAATACTTCCCAAAATAAACTGTGAAACATGTGCAGGTGAATTGAGAAAAGAAGATGAGGTACTAACAGTTCCTAGTGAACTTTTCATATTTCACAAAAACTTTAACTCTCTCAAAGATTTCGGCAATCTTATTAGTCCATCGCAAATTCTATTAGAGATAAGCAAAGTACACATTTCAATTTTCCGCAGCATTTTTGAAAAACAGCCACCAATTCTAGGCATACAAAATTTAATAAAAGTTAAATGTCAAAATGCTACACCACAATGGTTTTCCACATGTCCTGATCATAAAAACACAATTTTGGATTTTATGATCTTAGTTCTTCTCAGGAAGCATTGTTCATGGGCCTTAGAAAAGAAAAATGTAACTAAACCCCGAAAACTTAAAATCCTAAAATCGTAATAAACTCTGGTTATTTTGACCAAACTTATTTCCTTAATTGGTGGTTTTTTTATCGTAGTATTGTGAGTCGTTGAGCTCCTTACAGAAATCAGCCAAAGCAAAAATTTATTCTAACTTCAGTTGTTAGCCAGCGACAACAACAACCACAGGCTGTAGCCTTTCCTAATCTAATCTAAACTAATCTAACTAATTATAATAATTAATCTAATCTAATTTATATTAGATTACTTTTTAATAATTTTGCTTGGAAAAAATTGCATTTGGCTAAAAGAACACATTGCAAGTAAAACGAAAAATAGGAATAAAATACAAATACTAAAAAACACATAAAAATACTAAATGATATAAACTTTAAGAAAATGAAAAGAATAAATAATGAAGAAAAAGTTATAAATACCAACTAAATAAGAATAATAAAAATAAATAAATAACAATAATTAATAATAATAATAAATACCAATAATTAAATTGATTTTTTGTTTTGTTAATTTAATTAACAAAAAATTTCAATTTGTAAGCTATTCTCAATAGCATTTACACTTTTGACAATTTATCAATTAAAGAATTAGAAATAGAATGCCAATTCTTGACAAATAGTAAAAACTTGACAAATAGTCAATATGGTGAATTTATTAAGAATTGGGCTGTTAATACATGAATTTGAAAAATTTATTGGTATGAATTTTATTAGGCCAGAAGGCAACGTAGCCTACATGAATGCCAACATTGCACAGCAGAAATTCATGGTTTTGTTTTTGTATCAATAAGAACGCACACTCTACTGTACGCCTTTGCGAATTCACATGGTTCATTATTCATAGCAGAACCGAAAGCCATGGAAATTCAATATGCTTTTCATCTTGTGCAGTTGCTCGTATTGTTTTCAATCGCCTCAGCGCATACACAAGCAACACGCACGTTTATTTTCACACGGACACACACCCTTGCATATTCGAATTTGCAAACGGTACGCCGCGGCGCGCCGTCTCGTGCCAATCAGCACAGCACAGCTCTCAATTGATGTTCCTTGTCGAACACCCCAACAGAGAATGAAGGTGATCTTCGAAAATTTAAGTTTGCTGAAGCCAGCGACAAAACTTCGTATAGCCGAAGTACTACTGTGCCTCGTCCCCTTTACTGCTTCCCCCCGCATCCACAAACGGGCCGTACCGCTGAAACCCGCAAAGAAAATTTTCTTTACACCAGATGCGCATTCTGTATATTGTTTGTTCTGTGGTGTAATCAAGCCTTAACATATAAAGTGTTTGCTTTGAGTAGAAAAATGTATATTAATACACACACTCATTCCTTGAGTGCTCGATATGAAAGTCAAGTGGATCTACAGTTTAATATCGAACAATTATTTATTTGTCTGCGTTTTGAATTTTTGTTTTCCGGCTTTTCGGCTAACTTTGCTTTCTTTCTTTTGTTTAGACACAATTTTCTCGCTTGTTTGATTTTTAAGTACAGCTTGCTTTCGTTTTCGCGACTTTGGCAATTTGATAATCGGCTCATCGTCGGCGCTCACACTCGCATCATCGTCTTCTTCACTATCATCACTTGATTTCGACTTTTCCGCCTCGCTGAGAATATCGTCCTCTTCTTCTTTACTGTCAATGTCGTCGCCTTCGTTACCCGCACCCGCACCCGTATCCTTATCCTCCTCATATTCAATAGTGACCACACCTCTCTGTGGTTGTTGTGTCTGTTGCCCCGAAACTTTTGTGGACTTGTGACTTTCAACGACTGCAGTTCCAACACGATAGTTTGTTCCAAATTGTTTGAGATCTAATATTCCCAGACAAGTAGGGCGGCAGCCTGTGTTAATACAAGCGATCAATTTCAACTGCCTTCGCTCTATATTCACTTGCCATAACTTTAATTCACCTGAGCTGCAGATGATAACAAAAAATAATAAGTTCCAAATATGTTCAGATGATCTCTGTATTTCGAACAAACCTTGATGCAGTAACCAGACAATCGTTGTAGTAGGCCATTGCTTTAACTCTGGCCGTGTGCACTTCGATAATCTTTCCCTGCAAACGACAAATTTGACTCCCTGACTTTGATATAGTTCATAATCAATCACTCTTACCTCTTTCTCTTCACTATCCAATAGGACCCATTGCAGTTTGCCATCCTCCAAACCGCAAACGCATACCTTATCGCCCAGCCAGCAGACGCTGACCGGTTTTGCTGCTGTCTTTTGGCTCCGGACCACATCGGCCGTCTTTATGGACCAGATCTCTATGACGCGCTGACCGCACAGTGTGAAATGATCACCGTCCGGTGACCATGACAGACAATCTGGTTGTGCGCCTAATGAATTTCTGCTTTTCAAATTTGTCTTGTAGGCCACACGCCCCTTTACTAGGTTCCATGTGCGCAAGACACGATCTGTGCCCAGCGTAAGTGCCAACTTGCCGCTCGGATGGCAACTGATGTGCGTAACTGCTGCACCGTTATGCGCCTTCCAGTTGCCCTCACTCATCCAGGTATTCAGGCGGGTGGCTATCATCCGACCGTCCTCGCCACCCGACAACAGGTGCGTGTTGTCTGGCGTAAAGGCCAAGGCATTGATAGTGCCCTCGTGAGAGAGAATTATCTATGAATAAAAATTAGCTGTGAATATCGACAAGCTTACGACACAATTCCGACATTTACCTGGACCTGCTTTCGAGTGCGCATGTCGTAGATGAAAACGCGATCATCGGTGGCGCCAGTGGCGATGAAATGGCTCTGCACAGCCAAACACTTAAGTGAGCCGGCATGTGATTTATCAGCGAAGGACTGCACAAGCTGCTGTTTTTCATTCTGTACAAAAAACAATTTGGATAAATCGTTGCTTTCGGGTTGTGGTGGCCGTACTTACTTTTGTGTCCAATTTATAACCAAGCAGGAATTCCTCGTAAGTGCCAACAATTACCTCCATTTCAGCGCTGGAGTTTTGCATACTCTCGTAGTATGATTTTTATATATTTTAATATTTTGCAAATTCAAACTACTGATGCGTATATGCAGTTGCATTTATTAGTTGAAAACGTGCTCCAAATGTTATCACATATGTTCAAACATTTACTGCTTCTTCTAGACAACTTGCCATTCACGGTAGCCATTTACTAATGGTGGAAATACAGACTGTGCCGCAAGAGCGCACTTTGTGCGCGCCGCCGCACGCGTTACAAACGAATCGAAATTTACTTTTTCTGGTGATAACAAAGTTTACACCTACATACAATTGAAAGCCGAATGGCAATATCATGATACAAAAATATTTTTGTATCATGGGCAATATTAACTGAACTCATAACTCATTTCCTCACATAATTGCATTCATTTGTGACGGGAAAATACGAAAATACGCTTCTTTGAAGCAATTGCAGACAAATTTAAACATATTTCAAAAGTTAATATGTAATAAAAAGAAGGCCACTATGACATACTTCCAACTGATTGGTTGTCAGTCGCATCCGACACGCCGAAAACTTGAAGGTTTTCTAGTTCGTATGCGTGGGGCGCATGGTTCTCTAACATGGTCTGTGAAAATACACTAATTGAACTTTGTGGACAACGACACCTTTAACGGGCGGAGATTGTTAAGTATGTTAATACATGTTACGCTGATTGTGGGAAATTCGAAAGCAATCCTTTCGTTCGCATTCAAACCAGGCTGCCCATGTTGTTGTTGTTGTTGTCGTGTAGCGAATGGTCATGGTGCGACGAAAATGCCTGTACAATACGACTAATTTCTATCTAACGAAATGGGAAAGTTTAATTATAGTTTTCACTCAACAAAATTGTAAAAGCGGCATGCACCAAATGACACGATGTTTTTGAAACGCAATTATGAAGTTAGTTAAAGTGTAATTTAAAGGAAAAGCAATCTTACTGCGCTTGAATTCAAAGAATTTGTGCTGAGCTATAGAATGGGATTAAGAAACCAGTTTGCTTTACATTTTTTTAACGAACGATTTGCTGGCACAATGCAAACGTCTATAAGCCTACAAAAATTGTCTCTTTATGCACGCATAAATGCAATAAAAAGATTTGTGCGCATTTGTTGCCGCTTTTAATAAAGTGTGAGCTATTTGGCTACAAAGCGAAGCAATTGCGGGTGGAACACTCGCAGGAAGTGGACTTGGCAGAGATTGGGGCGGCTTATGCATATTCATACATACATACATACATACATGCATGCATACATACATACATATGCACATATATATTTATGTACTATGTATACATATTACATACGCATAAAAGAATAGTGTGTATGTTTGAATATTTATTATCCTTTAACCCTCAAATGCATGAATTATTTTCACGTTTGCTAAATAAAAATAGGATTTTCTTTTTAACACAAAAAACCACTGAAAAGTGAATTAAATATTAATAAACTACTAAATATTAGCAAACAGATTTCGAATCTGGTTGTCGTTTCAAAATATTATATCGGGGTTTGATTTGAAGATATACAAAAATATGTTAGTGTGCCTAAAGGCATCAATATGCATTTGAGTGCAGAGTGTACTGCCACTTCAATTAGTTTTTCCCAATGATTGGCAGTTTCAAGGTTGTGCCTTAATTTTCAAAACGAAATACATAAGTCGTGTAAGGCTGAACTTATTTCTTGGTATTAAGTCATATTTAAACACGCATACATATTCCTATTTCTAAGAACTAATGGAGGTTAATGGATCGGATCGCAATAGTTTTCGATATTTGATTTATGAGAGGTTCGTTGTGATCTTACCTCGAAATGCATATGATTGTATTTTGAATCCCCTTTTAATATTCTTGGTAGGGCTCTTTTCGTAATCACAACTGTAATTCGTTAATAGCGATAACATTTCCTCGCGTTGAATGAATCACAAACGCTGCTCGCATTGATACCGCCAAACACTTTGCGCCGCTCATTTAGTATTTATGTACATACATACATATGTATGCAGCGAATTGGCGATGCCAAGTGTTTGACTTGGTTGTCCGTTTACTTTCCAACTGAAGCTAAATTTAAGTAAATGTGGGGCTTTTGGTTCAATTTGAAGAAAATTCCAGTGCCATTTTGGGCCACATTCGATTCCACAATCCCGTTTTCTCGTCGTTGGTGTGTCTAAACAACGGTGTGTACGAGAGTACGTTTGTACAATCAAACATGCGTGCATATATATGTGTGAAGTGGGAGCGAGTCCACCGACAATCAGTTTGCGTGTTGTACCGATTCCGAGTGGTTGTGTCAGTGGGCGCGTTTAGTTGTTTTGTTTTTGTGTTTTTGGACCACAGGTAGGATTGCAAATTGGTGCTGCCTCAATATCCACTTGCTGTTGTTGTGTCTAAATCACCTGGCATATGAACGATTGCAGTACGCGTCAACGTTGTCTACCTGTGCGATTGTGGAGCCACTGCGCGCCAAAATGATGAGTTCTCGAGTCGAGTTTTTGCCTCTTCCACTTATGTAGGAGGGCAGTCAAAGCAGTCGATAATAATGTGCAATTTTTAATTTGTGAGCTGTAAAGCTGCATCTAGCGTTTAGCTTTTTTGCCTACGTCAGTTTTTCTTACTAAGCATTAACAGGGCTTCCTCGCCCTGTCTTTTTCAGCGAAGATATAATATGTCGTCTTCGATTTTTGCTGCGGACATATTTTCCATTGGATTCGGTTGGCCTTCATTGAGTCAGCCGTACAGTTGGGAGTTAACTCATTGAGTTGTGGCCATGTAGAATTCCCAGGTATTAGAGCAGATCATATAGATTGCTACTTTTGTCGATTGATCGGTTGATCGATTGATCGATATATAAGTATACTATCGGGTGTTTTTTTTAGAGGTATAGAACTTCGAATTGAAATAAAACACAAGAAAATCGTTTTAATGTCCATTAATTTGGCTTTATTGGAAGGATAATTTTATGCCATTAATGTTTAAATATGATTTCGGGCATGTGGCCGCCGCGGCTGGCTCGAATAAAGCCAATTCTACAGGTCCAATTTTCAACCACTTTTTCGAGCATTTGGGGCCGTATGTCGGCAATAACGCCACGAATGTTGGCTTCCAAGTCCCCTAACGTTTCTGGTTTGTTGGCGTAGACGAGCGACTTCACATATCCCCAAAGAAAATAATCCAATGGTGTCAAATCACACGATCTTGGTGGCCAATTGACAGGTCCATTCCGCGAAATTATGCGCTCATCGAATGTTTCCTTCAATAAATCGATTGTGACGTGCGCTGTGTGGCATGTAGCGCCGTCTTGTTGGAACCACAACTCATCCACATTCATGCCATCCAATTCGGGAACAAAATAGTCGGTTATCATGGCTCTATACCGGTCTCCATTAACGGTAACTGACTCCTCTTCTGACTGGGTCCTCTTCAACATTTTGCTCTACAGCGGCAATTGTTTCTTCGGTGCGCACTGTTCGACGTCTCTGCGGATGCGTATTATCACATAGAGTAAACGTAGTGCGAAAACGACCCATGGTTAACCGAATTAATTGCTCTGATGGACGATTATGTCGACCATAAAATGGACGGAGCTTGCGGTAAACTTCGCGAACTGAACCATTATTTTCGAAATAAATTTGCACGATTTGCAAGCGTTGTTCTTTTGTCAACCTGTTCATGATGAAATGGCAAACCAAACTGAACATAAATGACATTAGAGTTGCCAGATTTGACCACAAAATGCCAGTTTTATCTCTATTCGAAAAACAAACCTCTAAAAAAAACACCCTATACATGTAGACACTAAAGCCGTAGTACACGGTGGGCGGAAAGTTTCTGCATACATCGTTTCAATTGTAATATACTTAAAATTCTGATTGCTTGTTTTATTTGAAAACGAAATGGGGAAATCCCCAATAATGTGATGGTTTGAAAATCCTAAGCAGTTCCCTCGTAGATCTACAGCGATTTTAATGCAGGACAGTGCGCGATGTCATACGACGAAACAGTCAATAAGTGTTGCTAAAAGTCTGTTTAAGCTAGTATGGGAAGACTGGCCGGGAAATTCGCCAGATCTTAATCGTATTGAACATATCTGGCCCAAGATTCAAGATTCAGTATTTCGGAGTCCAAAACCTGCCAATAGACTTCAACTCATTGAGAGCGTAAAACAAAAGTGGGATGCCATATGATTGGCCGAAACGTCGGTCTTGTGCGAAAGTTTCCGAAAGCGAGTCCTAGAGTGCTACGAAAAATGGCTCACATACACAATATTAATGATCAATTGAATTTTGCTTAGGTATGATTTATGGGTTTAAATAAAAAATATTTTGAAAAGCAATACAAAATAACGGTGTTTAACGGTGTTTTTTTTGTATGCAGAAACTTTCCGCCCACCGTGTATATAGCACCTATTGGCAAAAAATATCATATGCGTGTTGCTGCTATGCTTCGAAAGTAGTTGTCACAATCACTTGGAATGACCTCAATGACATCTCGCATAACAGTTCGAATAAAATTGTTGTTAAAAATTAAAGTCATTATACTTTACCGGTGATATTAGTAAATAGCCAGGCAATATGTGATATACCTACATATATGCATATGGACATAGTGCTCTATATTGCACTATTCTACTACAAACATACGTGGTATGTATTCTCTACATAATATATTTGTTTCAACAAAATGGTTCAATTTACACGTTACCGACATTCATCTCGTTGCCGCTTCTAATACTTTTCCCATACTTCTACATAGTGATGTACTAAATATATCTACTTAATTTTTCTTGTTGCCAATTCAAAGTAAATTTTCGTACAAGTTTTGAATTTTACATTTCTTAAAAAAAAAAACGCTTAACTTTTCGGAAGTTTAAACACATTCTTCAATTGTTTCATTAGTGCACCAATGGCCGAAAACGAACTGGAACTTCCCTACGATATCGAATTGCGAACCGAGCTCGACAATAAGCGGTGAGTGTGCACAAAACGCGTTCAATGTTCAATGTGTTTGCTGTCATCGCGTATTACCATTGACATTAATTGTTTTCAGCGTGCCGGCCCATCGCAGTGCGCTGATGCGATGCAAACACATCAAGGAAATGCTGGAATATACGTCGAGCGGTGTTGGGCCGCTCACGATAGGTGAGATGGATGGTAGTACTTTGGAGACGTTGGTGCAGCGCTGCTATACGCCTCGGCTGCATTTGACCTTGGCCAATGTTTTTGCGCTGCTCAAAGCGGCCGATTATCTGCAGTTCGACGACGCATTCGACGAGTGCTGCGACTTTATTAAATCCCGTCGTTCTACCAAGTATTACGACTGGCCTGCATTGGTACAATATAGCGCCGGAATTCCCCAGCTAAAGGATCACATGGATAAATTCGTATTGCACAATTTTATGGAGGTACGCGCAAAAATATACATAGTGTCAATAAGTACTGGGCATGTCTTATTTGTGAGGTTGGCGCCTTATGGTTTTTTTCAAATATTTTCCGTAATTTGGTGACACTTAACTGAATGCCTTAAAATATTATTTTTTACAGTTGTGTGACGATCCGAAGTTTGGCGAATTACCATTGGAGATTTTAGTCAATTTTTTGGATCACGATGAACTTAATGTGTTGTCTGAGGCAGACCTTTTACGCGCTGCAAAATTGTGGTGTGAATACGATATTATGCAGAGGCACGTGCATGCCCCTGAACTGATCGAAGTAATAAGAGTCAATCGGTTGGAGATAATTCTCCTTCGAGACTGGCTACGCGTATTAGGCTGCTCCGAGTCAGTGTGCGATGTGGCAAGAGATTGGCAGGAGAATCTTAGCGCAAGGAGTGAAAACCGAAGGACGAAGCAACGTACGCCAGCCAGAGAGAATTCATTTTTGCTGGCTGCGACTCCCATTTCGAACGATGTACGTTTTACTGTCATTTACTGATGATAACCAAGTATAAGTAAGTCGATTCGAATGCAAAGTGGTTCTGTCTTGTAGAATGCTGAAACTGAGAGTTTTGTGAAGACGAAAAGGTAAATTTAGTTAGGAGGAAAATTCGGCTAAAGCTTCCACAAATATGCCAAGTCAAAGTTCCATCTGCTATCAATCAAGTTTTAGTCAAGAATCACATTAATACGTACATTCAGACCCTAATTTGTAAAAACTGAACCAAACAGGAGAATTGCATCAGCGAATAGGTTCACATTCATCATAGACGTACATACATACTGTGGATATTATCATCCTTGTCCCTTAGTTCTCTCAATTGAGGTGGCTACAGGATGTTTGAGTTACGCCTTTGCCAAGCCTCTGCGAAGAATTTGTTTATTTTCCGATCGTCTGTCTCTCTCTGTCTCTTGTCTTGAATTCAGCAGTTGTCCGGCATTTTTTGCATTTGAACGACTTCCCAAAATCAGTAAAATCAAAATCAGTTCTCATGCCAAAAACCAGATGACACTGTACTTGACAAAGGGAACGTGGTAAGCTTTAGCATAGCACTTATGCGACGCTTTGAGTCTATATTGGATATATGTAGTTCAATATTCACTTGTACTGAATTGTTCCATTTCATTTTTGTGTTTTCTCCACAATCTTTTAGAGTCGCATATTCATTGAAAGATTCAATGACGATGAGAATGAGTGGAGTCAATTTGCCTGCATAGCCGCCGACTTGGGCTATTATCAAATAATCAGTTTCGAAGAAAAACTGCTATTTATGCGAAACCGCGACTTTCAGGGCCTTGACTTGAAAACACTTAGCAGTGCAGCTGTGCTTCCACCTATGTTGTCAAAGCGCGACCATCCCAGCTATGTCGTTATGCAGGGTCAGCTCTGTGTGCTTGGCGGCCACGACGGAGACAACGCATTGAACACGTTTGAGCGGCAAGTTTGCGCGCAATTCCACGTTCAAGTTATAATCAATCTTTTGCATTTAGTTGGGCACCAGAAGAAGGCGGTCAATGGTCTCGGCTGACGGCCATGTCCACACCGCGATACGGTGCCGCCGCCATCTTTGAGGAGGATAATCTGCTTCTATTTGCTATTGGGGGCGAAAATTCTGACGGTGTGCTGAGATCGGTGGAATGCTTTAATCCGTTCACTGCGCTTTGGGAAAATCGCGCTCCGATGAACGAAAGGCGCTATAATCCGGGCGTAATAAATCGCTTATCTTCTTTCGATCTTCGGTATGAATAGCGTTAAATATTGGTGGTTTACATTTGTTTTTGTACAGGTGGCTGCTGCGGGTGGTCGTATTTACGTGGCTGGCGGAAGGAATGAAGACAGAAATCTAAATACCGCGGAGGTGTACAATTTCTACGAGGATGCATGGACTGTGGTGCGACAATACGAATGTTCGATGGTTGCTTGAGATGTAGGGCTGACTTCTTGTTTTAATAATTTTCAGTTGCCGCCTTTGCGTGGCATAGTAAAGGACGTTACGTGTGCGTTTTACAAAAATCGCTTATTGGCCGTGGGCTGCAACGCACGCAATATCGCCGTAATGGAGGAGTACGACCCGGCAAGAAATGAGTGGACACAGAAGTGCAAATTGTACCGACGAGGTACGCACCAGTGCACAGTCTGTGAAGGGCCACTAAGTAAATTGTTATTTTAGAGAACGAACAAAACTCGTGGACTGGTACAGTGGTGGCTATTACATTGCGAGAACACTGTTGCAACTTCAGTCAACTGTTCACTTGTTTTTGCTCATCACTGCATATATTAAAAGCTTCAAAACGAAACAATTTATAATTGCTTAAGTGCAAGTTTGTGTATTTATGTACGGTGGCGGTCAAAGCACGAGGGTTATGGGCGGCATATATAGTAGAAAGGGGAAAATTTGCGAGCAAAGTGAGAAATTTTGTACGTGAAGAAAATTATATTTGAAATGGGCGCCATATTTCAAAAAAATATTGTCTTCAAGTTGCATTCAAATAAATATTCCCTCATGTTCATTATATGTTAATTATGAACATGGATCGATTTGCATAAAAAATGAATTTAAATAGATCACACGTGGTTAGTAATTTTAATCAGTATTTTAATATAAAAATTTCGGTTTGCCTCGGGCGGCAAAAAGCTTTGTCCGCCACCATGTATGTAAATCTATTAATGTACAAAAGTGTTATAACAAAGGATATAAAGTAAACATATTTTTATATACATATATATATTTATATGTTATTGTTTTCTATTGAACTTGATAGCACCTATTACCTTTATTGTAAATAAAACTTCAGAAAAAACAAGAATTACAGTTTTATTTGTTGCATCTGAATAATGCAATATTAACAATTAAATATGACGAAAAAGGAGTGGAGGAAGAAGACAATGAGCGGTGTGGAAGTTGGCTCGTAACTCATTTGAACGCACTACACTGCGAAAATCCTATGGAAATGGGAATTCTTAATAACAATTCAGATATTTGAAATTGAGACTTAAATGAGGTTTTGTTAATATTAACATAAAATATATTTTGCTTGCTAGAAACCAAATGTTAATAGCTCCACAACTTCGTTTATATGGGCGTCCTCTGGTGGTAGATTGCCGAACTTTAATTTATTTTGTATTTTCTGCATTGAAGAATGTTGTGCAATGTTGAATGGATTCTTTAAATCAGGTCAGTAGTTTCCGAGGTACCATGTTTCCTTACTTACTTCACTTACTTGTGCGGGGTTAATTTCATAGAAAATTGGCAGTTATGTATGATTGTCCCCCCCTAATAGTTGAAAATAGATAGAAGAAAAAAAATGGGGATCGGTCTAACATTTGACATGTCATTTACTTAGTATAATTTTTTCCTAAATTAACCACACAAATTTCGCGGTTGAGGGACAACGATAAATGTACATTTGATTTCACGATTGACATCACCAATACATACATAAACAGATTCAGATTGCTTCCCTTTCGTTGCGAGCTTCGACTAAGAATGTTTAAAATATTATTAATAACAAAAGACAACCAACAATACCACACAGTCTTTTGGCTTATCAATCGATTCTTGATTTTGTCATCACTACGACAAAAGCTTTCTATGCGCTTTGTTGCATTAGGTTGACATCACCGGGCAGCGCTTATTTGCGGTCGTTTTAATCAGCACGATTCGTAAGCACAGAAAACAATAAAGTGGTGAAATACTGTCGACGAACAATTTAAAGTTTTGATGGGACATTCACAAATTCTCTGACTCCCAGACATATAGTAGGGGTAATTGGGGTAAAGTGGGAAACTTTTTTTTGGAGCTCCGTTAAGTGAACAGAACTAATTATTTTTTCATGTTTAAACTTCCTATAGTAAAGAGAATCAAATAAGCTATATTTTTGTCACAGCAACGAACCGGAAATAATGATTTTTCTAAGAGTTACCGAGCTTCGACTGATCATGTTCAAAATGACCAAATTTAAAAGTTGTGGGGTAAAGTGGGAAACATTACAAAACTTTATAAACTGAGCACAAATCTTGTAGAAAATTTATCAAATCTTTATTTTAATTTGTTGAACGTTCGAAGAATACATCTGAAGAATCAATATGAAAACTACAAAATTTTCGCAATAAAAAAAAATAATGAAAAAATAAAAAAAAAATTGGTAAAATTGTGACTTATTCGCGGAAGAAACATCTAAGTCCGAGTCACACTCTCGGCAATGGTAGAAGCTAGTAGTTGGGTTGACGCATTTCAGATGAAATGATCGTTGACAATCCTTTTTGTTACATGTGATCGTATTGTTCCTGGCCATGATTTCAGGCATGAGTTGCAGACAAATAGTGCAAAAATCACGATCTTCATCAGAGCTAGAACTTTCTTGTTTCTTTTTTGATCCTTTCTTTGTTTGTGGTTTTTTCTTTGCTGCTGTTGTTTTCTTTATCGGTGTTTTTTTCTGCTCTTCCTCTTTTTTTTTGTGGTTCAGCTGCATTTCCTTCCTTCTTGCGTTTGTTTGCCAAACGTTTTTCAGCTGCTTTTTGCAACTCGCTTAGCCTTTCTGGTGTTGTCAAAACGGTGCTTTTCATGGCCTTTCGACCTCTATTTGGATGCAAAATAACGCCTCATTAGCTATTTTTGACATTTCCTACATTACCCCAAAGAAAGTTTCCCACTTTACCCCGACACCACATTTTGCAAAAATATGAGTGTCATTTCTTGACAATGTATAAACGACACGAAATTCTTTTGCATTATTAAAATTAAGACTATAAAGAATACTTTGAGTGTACTTACAATCGGTTGATTTCGAAAAACAGTAAAAAATCAATGTGCCAACTTAGGAGAAAGAAATTTCGAAATCACTTGAAAACTTTGACAATTGTCAGAGAGCACGAAAACATTTCTGCACGCGTTGGTATACCATGAAGATTCGCTTACGGTCGTAACTAACAGATGTCAGTAGCGCATGACATCTGTACTTTAATCGTTTGCCCGGGAAGTGCCATTTCCCACTTTACCCCACTTCCCACTTTACCCCACTTACCCCTACATATGAATAATAAACTGCTTTAAAAAGTGTTTCGAATAAGATCCGAAAACGAAATTCTACGAAACCTGTAAAGTTGTAGTTACTGGTGCCAACAACAGCCGTTGTAAACGGGTGAGTTGATTCTTTTTTTCACATCAGCCAACAAAAATAATTTCACAATTTTGTTTTGTCTGGATGTGATTTTGAGACTGTTGCTTCAAAAATGTATTATCTACCTAGAAACAGGAAACATGGGGGGGGGGGGTGAAGTGTACGCAAACTTAAATATTGAAATGCTAGTGAAATAGTAGAAAGGTTAACACAAGAAGATTGGCTAAAGCCAGGCGTTAACAAATTCAGAGAACCTATATGAGAAGGAGACCAATACCGACTCAGAAATAAATATTATAAAATAAATATAAAATAATAAATAAATATAAAATATAAATAAATATTATAAAAATTTCAATACAAATGCGAGTCTTGAATTTAAATTTATTTAAGTTTTTATGCGATTGAACTATGGTCACCTTAACCACAGATAACATATCAAGTTGTTATGAGTTGATGAGTTACCTGTGCCTTAACATACCTGCGAGTGCGTTTCTTTCTGGGGTGTGTGGTAGTCAATGTTCATGTTTAAGGAGTTTTAACTAATCCAATGTGATTTTGTTATTAGATGGAAGCCGACACTGATGTAAACACAATTCAAGGAGCCGGCCGGAAAGCTGCAGATGGTGACATGGAGAATGAAGTAAAAAGGAATGGCGCTGCAGAATGGGGAGATGCGAAAGTTACTATGACTGTTGCTGAAAAAATTTCACGTTTGCATGAAATAAATTTTGAAATTGAAAATAATGAAAGGCAACGCAAACGCAAGAATTTATTACTTAAAAAATATAATTGCGATTATCAAAGAAGACGACGACACATGTGACAGCGTCGTTTATGCATACAATTTTAAATAAGTTAAATTTGTGTTGAAATAAAAATGTCAAATTATTCTGGAAAATTCGTCCCGTTCTATGAGCGCTTAAACAATCTTGGAACCAGCAAAGCGAATCTGTAAACAATTGTTTTTCGAAAATTTTGAATAAAATTAAAAACCATTGAAAGGTATAAATTAATGTGCACCTGCAGGTAAAAAATAGTTTTTAATTCATGACAGAATAAGGAGTGTTTTAGCATTCAAAATGGTGAGTTGGATGATGAAGTTGATGATTTATCTCCGATTAATAGTCCAAGTAAGTAGAGAAGAACTTCTTCTTTCACCCAACGTGCTGTTGCAGTCATTGTCGGTCTGTTGTATGTATTATATGTAACAAAATACCCCGCCGATCGTTCTACGAGCTAAGTATATAATATACAAGAGATTATTAAATAATAAAATTTGCAGTAAACCACGTATGTTTGGGTGTTGCATTGTGTTTAACACTCCGATGCCCAACAAGGTCCGTAGGGACCTATGGCGTTTTTAAAAGCAATTATTTTTTATTTTATACGTTTTTGCCATCTGTCTGTAGTAAAAAATACATAATACAAACACATCTACACACATTATGTAACACTACATTATACAATTACAAGCCTTATATGCAATATTACAATAGAGGTCCCTGGGGACCTTGTTGGGCTTTGGCCGTTTAAAAAGTTGTTGGGCATCCGAGTGTTAAATTGAAATTTGGTCTCTATGTGTTAGGTACATTTTGAAATTGAATGTGAAAGCAAAGTGCGGGGGGAGCGCGCCAAAGCCGCATCGCTCGAATCATGTAAACCAACCTACAGTTCAGTGTCTATTTGATAATTGATAAGCAATTTTAGGCATATCCACATTGTGTGTGTGTGTGTGTGTGGTACTGGCAATCGTTATAATTTTAATAAGATGCTCGACAAGAATTAATTAAAACATTCCTGGCATTTCAAGCAATAAAGTGCAAATATACAATTGCAATATATATCGATTCCAATATTACATATTATTAAAATATATACATATAATATGTGTGTAAGTAGTTTATGCATTTCATGTGTGTATACATATTTATAAGCATAAGTATTATTATAGTACTTAATTATTATTTTTATTAATTATACTCAAAAATTATAATTAATATTGAACACGAGTTGCATAATAATAAACAAAAGTAAAGTTTTTGAAGTTCTCTATAAATTTGTTTTCATGTTTGTGTTGTTGAAAAGGTAATAATTGTCGTAAGCTGGAATAGTATTATTATTGACTACTCGAGCAAAAAACTAACCAATGTAATTTTGTTTTATATTTTATTATGAGCGGCAGCCATTTAAATCTTAAAGCATCAAAAAACACTGCGCGAAATTGCACAGTGATTCGTTTCATAGACAAAATTCAAAAAATTTATAGTCTCAGAATTTAACGCTTTTGATGTCATTTGAAAGGTAAAACTCCAACTAAGAAAACCCCAAAAAATCTGTGCAAAAAATTAATTAGTGCCTGTGCAAAAGCGGCTCAAAGTTGAAAATTTTTTCACAAAAAAATTTAAACACATATTTTCTGTTTTTTAGTCTATTGAGTAAACAAAAAATTATAAAAATATGTGACCGTTTTCGCTTTTAATGTTTTCTTAAAATTTGCAAAGCTGAGGCTTTTACATCACTTTTAATTCAAAATATTTTTCTAAATTAAAAATCTGAAAACTGACAAAACTTAGAGGAAAATATCTAAAAAATGTTCCCGGATTTCTTTTAATTTTAAGAAGCATTCTTTTTTTGTCGGATAATGTAATTACATCCTCCGATATCTTCCGATCTCAGAAAATAATTCAATTTGAAAAGTGGTCTAAACACGTATTTTTCGACAACATTTATTTTATTTATCCCTCAAAGTATGCAATCAGCATGAAAAATGAAAAAATCTGCACAAATACAAAACATACATCTATTATTATCGTTTTTATTGCAAAACTAAAGGGTCCTTCGACAATTTCTGTTACTCTTTGGAATTATCAATGTTGACGTTATCGATTAAACGTAAAGTCTGAAAAATCTAGCACTTGTTGCTAAAGCTTTCCAAAAATGACGAAATTTGCAAATTTAAGTCTCACTCATTGCCAAACTACAAAAGTTTAAGAAAAACAAAATAGAGATTTAAATTCAGCAAACCATGATTAACAAGTATACCCAATTTTATGAAGAACGGACCACTCCTTCTAATTTTGTCCCGCGGTTGTATGGAGTCGAATCACTGTGCATTGGTGTGAATTGGAATGTTTTCAAAGCCACACTCGTTGGCAGAAGTTTGTTGCTGGGAATTCGCGTCGGCAGTGCTATGTGTGCGGCTTTTTATTCGCCATACACTTGGCACTTGTTTTATGACTTGGAAATGTGCGTCACACATGCACTTGCGACCGATCGAAATCCCTCTCCAAACCGTTTGTGGCACTATAGTAGTTGAACCCTGTAGTATTTATACGGCGAAAGGCTGGCACAATGTTTTGAGTCCCTGAGTATGGTAATAAATCGACATCATTAACCCTTTCAGGATGAAATGAAGGTGACGGCAATGAAGAATTCATCGTGATTGAAGATTTATGTTCCTTTAAAGTAAATTCTGCTGCACGAAACAGAAAAACGCTAATCTTCACGAGGCTTGAAAATCCGTAGTATCACCAAGAGACCTTAAGATTGCCGTCATATGCTACCCTAAAGCAAATCATAATTCATGCGTATGTACATAGCGCCAGACTATTTGCGTTCCCCAAAATCCAAATTAATAGAAGTTCGGCCATTTGCCGAAGGCGTATCCTTTTGGAGTTGTTGTTAAGATTGCCAGTGTTGCCATTGTGCGCCCTCATTACCGTAATTTGGCGTTTGGCTGTCGCCTGCAAAATAAAGCCATAACATAATTTGTTTTATACGCCATTCGCTGCTGCATAATTGAATTGAATTTGTGCTGTCGGACTCTCTCTTTGGCTGTTAATATAAATTTTTCGTGGCACTTTGCAGCAGCAACAGCGACAAATGAGCCATGCCGAGTTCCACGCGCCTGTTTCGCGAACATTCGAATATCAGACCTAGACCGAAAGCTATAAAGCCGGCCTGTCTGAGCGGTCGGGTCGTATTCGGCTGTGGCAAATGCCGCGCCGCAACATGTCGTGGAAGCTGTGCGCACTCATGTCTGGAATATTAATTTCTTAACGGTAGCGCTAATTCATGTCAAAAATGTCAAAGTGCGTACTTGCGCAGCATTTTGAAATTCACCAAAACATATTCGGTAAACGACTACACACACACACACACACACATATTTGCATAGCAGCCACACACATTGCGTGTTCACAGCCACAGAGGCGGGAAAGTTGCGACGAAAATTTATAGCTAACCCGAAGGTAAACATGGAACTCGAATATTGCATACATCGCCCCACCATTCCCATCGACTGACACTGTACTTACGTGTGCGATACTGTGCAGTACTCGTAATTCGACATTTGCCGCTCATCAACTGTCAGCAACAAGTAAACGTATGGAATATTTCAATATTTGGCAATGAACTTCAAATTGCAGCGCGCGAAAATCGCATTAAAATGTCATTATTTGCATACTCATTATTGCATTTGAAAGCAGCTGCGCCAATGCAAACAACACAAATTGGTAAAACTTGCAAATGTGTGCAACGACTTGCGGCTGTGTGTTCGACTATGTTAGAAATTATGATTTTAATGTGTCTTTGGGGAAAAACGTGAATCAGGACATTTGTTTTTTTAATATGAATTGGTTCACCATTTAGCAGAAATGACATGCTGACATAATGGATGACACACAAAGTAATCTTCATCCCCAATAAATCAGTCTGGATTCTTCAACCATGCGAGAGCACGCCGCACAGTGTCGCAATCCCATATAAGCCGTGGCCAAAAATACTTAGCGTTGTCCTATCTCGATGAAACTTGGTGATATTGTTTCCGTGGTGGAAATTAAGAAATTCACAAAAAATAATTAAAATTGGACCACTGCCACGCCCACCTCCCATACGAAAGGAACTGTAAAATTGAAATAACTTGCTTAATATTAGTGATAGAATTATGAAATTTTGCATTTGAGCTTAAAATAATTACTTAAAAGCTCACACTAAATGGGCGGTCTGTCACGCTCACTTTCAAAAATATTCGTATTTTACTACAACTAAAACTGTATTTTTAGGAGGCTGTTTACGATACTCGTTCCACGATGTAATATAATTCTAATTGGTAAGCTTTCTAAAACCTTAAAGTGGGCGTGGCATTCTGCCTACTTTTGATGATACGAACAATGTGCCAACTTTGTCCTTTATAGAGCTCATCATTGCAGCCGCTGCTTTGACCATACTTCGAAAAAATTACCATTTTTACTGTAGGTGCCACTACAAAAAGTAAATGTTTAGGTGGGGACGCAAAACTTGCTTTTGTTCATGATTAACATCAACGCCCGTCTTATCTTTAAGTAAATTTATAAGAAATTCAAGTTTTTTTGACAGCTTTCTGGATTCAGCTTTACGCCACACTTCGAAGAAATCACGTATTTTTAGTGGAGGTGTCACTAGAAAAATTCAAATAACCACCAAATAAGCACTTATAAGCAAAAAATTACTCCGGATTATGTTAATACATACTTTTTTGAGTAATTTAGGGTTGGAACTAAACAAGTGTTTTTTGGCGTTTTTTTTAACTTTTTTGGTTCTTTGTCAGAAGCAAACCGAAAAACGTAATTTTTCAATGTAACGCAATTTCACAGTTATTTCGAAGCACAAACCACAAAATACTGCCATACAGGAAAAATTCCAGAGTTTTATTTAATATATAACATGACTGTATTAGTACATAAATTATATTTTGATTTGATTTTTCATTCAGCACAAAGAATTACCCACAAACTTGGAACGAATGCGTATTTTTTAACATCAACTTTGAAGCCACATCAAAATGGAACGGAGTAGGATTTTGAAGATCGAAAAACGGATTTGTCTTAGTTGAGATATTATCTGTCGACTGTCATATTCATTTTAGTCATTTTGTAACATTTATTTTTACCATTTTTGGCCACACTCGCGACACTGTGCGCCGCAAAAACGACAGAATTGTATTAAATTGCTGCCTTCTATGTAAGTAATTTTGACTAGTTTAAATCTGGTTTATAGAGTTATTTTTTTATCACAGGAGGTGGAAAATCCTGTAGAAACCTATCTAACGGCCTGTCAGATTCTTGCCGACTAAAAACCATCCCTTGTTTGGGGATTTGCCGAAGCGGACCTATTGTGTAGATTTAATCTTAAACATTCCCATTTCATAAGTGTTTTTTTAATTCCAGTTCAAGTTCTGCCTATCAGATTATTGCATTTGAACTTTTTCTTTTCATAATTTGTAGCTTACGTGCTGAAAAACATCCATACATTTTCGCATTTTAAGCCTTGAATCGATGCGGAACATCCGTGTGAAAAGCCTGCTTTCACAAATATAATAAATATGCATACAAAAAGCGCTGTCCTGGCGCTGCTATTCATGTTTAGTGAAGGCGTTGATTGATGTCCTGTCGAGCATTTTGTGCGCAAACAACTTTTTTGCGCACCACTTGCTTGGGCTGCGCCTGCGGCCAAGCAATTTTTGCAGAATTTTAATAAAATACTTTGTCATTCACAAGAACGTAGAACAAACTTTTGAGAGCAGCTTTTTGCCTTCATTATTCGTATGATTAAATTCATGGAAAAATTGTGCGAAGCTGCGGCATCAATCTCGCAGCAAAACAAATATTGGCTATACATATGCAAATGACTGTAATAAGTATCCATTGATGTGATGAAGCACTGCCATAAAATTCCCAACATTAAAAAGTTCGAGAAACATTTAAACTCACAGTTCAAAATTATGAACGATGACAATGAACGCAAACGTTGTCGTCAATCAATGGCAGTGAACGGTAACTGCTATCAGTTATTTTTTGGCCTTTAAGTGCATTTTATTGATCTAAATAATTCAATATAATTCACATTTGAAATTCGGATCGTTTGAACTTGGAAAATGCGGATTATTAGATTATTTGGATAGACTCGACTAAGCATTTACTAGATTTAATGTTTGGAATATTCGAGACTAGAAAAACAGAACTATTTAGATAGACTGTACTTTGTGGCTGAGTGATGATACTTGAATACATGGTTCTAATTTGAAAATTCGAAAATTATTTATTGTGAAATGTGTGATGATTGAATTAGCTTATAATGATTGAGCTATTTTGACTAAAGTTGTGAGATGTAAACAGGCAAAGAAAATGTTAATTTTCTGCAGACAATGGAACCAACGATTTCAGATGGCTGGATCAAAAATGTTATGTATCAAAACATGGAGTTAGAACCCATGAACGTCGCTCATGAGCCCATTCTCCGCCCAGAAAATGTTAGTTTTCTTTGCCTGTTTACATCTCACGCGTCACTGAATTGTAACTGGTAAGTTCAGATTAAAATCGGACGATTTAACTGTTTGGGTATCATCTGAATCAAAGTAATATGAGGATGGGCTCATGAGCGAGGTTCATGGGTTCTAACTCCATGTTTTGATACATAACATTTTTGATCCAGCCTTCTGAAATCGCTAGTTCCATTGTCTGCGATTATGCATGTAAGCTGCAGATTTATAGGTATCTACTACTTTGTTCTTAGTACAATGCACCACTTTTACTTTTATTCAGGCACAAATTTGCATTGCGGTGTACGAATTATTCTTCAAGCACTTCAAACATTCCAGAGTTAGAGGAATCAGAAGTTGTTTCGCTTAAGCAACGATTGTAGTATTTAAAAATGTTAATATATATAAAATGTAGTTGTAATTTCCCATAATGACGAAAGTTCAGAGAATTTCACTTAATAAAAAGCCAAAACTATGCCAAACAAAGTTTCAATTATTGCTGCTTAAAAGTTCAACTTGGGCACTTCAAGTTGCCGCCGAAATTGTAGCTGGGCCGTAAATATTGCCATAAAATGTTGGCTAAGTGCAGCCAAGTGCTAATATTTGAATGTAATGTGCATTAAAAATTGCATTAAATGACTGGCTATAAAATTATTTTCTTGTCATAGCTCCAGTGGCAGATTTCCTGCAGAAATATGAAACGCTTAGGAAATGTCGAACAACACAAACAGTCTCGCAATGTTGCAACAGAGTTGGTTGGCGTCGCTGTGGCGACAGAGGTGAGGGTTGTTTTTTATAAACGGACGAGCTGCAATTTATACGAAGGCCCAGGGAAGAGAGAAGAGGGCAGACATTGTTTACAAATGTGCGAGAAGCAAAAGTCCATCACTGTGTTTGGCACAATGCAATGACGTTTCGAGTTTTGTTTTTTCGTTTGTTTGTTGCATTGCTAACAGCTGACATCGGATATTGAAGCGGAGTGAAATTGGTTGACGCTTAACCGGCATCTTTCGATTAAAGTTGCAGTTAAGCTCTGATTGGCTACAACGACAACACGTCAAATGACCTCTATGTGAAAATTAAACTGTTTTATTTCTACGTAGGCAGTCAGTGGCGTTCGGCCATTATTGGCGCTTGCTCTAACACGGCGCTACACAGTCGAGGAAATGAGAAAACGTGTTGATTTCCCGACGATTTTGCTGCTAGTTTCATGCAACTGCTGGCGAAGAGTTCAGTTCCAATTGCCGTTTTTAATTAAACTTTGTTTTCTCTGCCCATTGGCACAGTAAACGAAAACTCGGAGGGAGTAAGAGAACGAAAGAAAGAATGGAGAAAAATCACAGTTGACAGCGGCACGTAGCGAGTAAGACGAAATATGTTGAAGGAAGCCGTTTTGGGGGTGGGTTCTTGTTTCAGTTGCTTGTTGATTGTTATTGCGTGGACGATGGATAAACGTTGCAACCTGCTAATCACACTCACAGCAATGGTATCAAAAGCAAAAAAAAAATACATTTTCAGAGAAAATCTAAACTTCCTGTAGTTGTGCCTATGAGTCCGTATATGGGTCATTCTTTTACAAACCGTACGGATTTCGAAAAAAAAAATTCGTCGGTCTTTAAAATCTCACCAAAAATTTTTTTTCACTTCTAAACCTAAAAGTAATCGACACGTATATCAGGATTTCATCGAAAAAAATTTTTTTTTTCCTTATATAATTATTTAAAATTTTGAAAGTTACGCGTATTTTGCTAGATTCTATCATGTTTAAAATTCAATATCTTCGGTTTGGCTTATCCAATCGACACAATTTCAAAACTGTTTTATAGCTTATTGTGTGCACTTTAGAGGTATATGTTCACAGTTTTTTTATTTTTAATAAAAAAAGTATAATAACAATTTGATTGTTTAAACAATTTTTTGATGATGTTCCCCAAAATTAATTTGATTGAAAAAATACTGTTATTTTCGCAATGTTATTACCTACAAAACGCATATTTCAAAAAAGTGGAGACTTATTTAGAACATAAGATAGAAAACGATGTTGGTAGCAAGTCGCGCGCGACGAATCCGACGTGCGCGCGACAAATCCAGACGTGCGCGCTACATGACTAAACGCGTTGGTGGTGAACCTTCAGAACACTTGTGTAGCGTCAAGTTTTTAGCCTGGTGCACGACACATTCATACCGTTTTCATTTAAAAACATCGTGATAAGTCAAAGAGTTTTTTCTTCTGATGTTGAGAAAGCAAGTGTAGTGAAGTGCTTGAATTTTATGTCGCGAAATGCCGAAAGCATCAAAATCGAAAAAAGTTTTGAAAATCCGTACGGATAGGTGTTTGAATCCATTGAATTTGTCTCCCCATCCAAGTTTAAAAAAAAGGAGTCTTTCAGATCAGTTTCTGAAAAAATTTTATTGGCATTAAATATACCAATAACAAAGGAATCCCTTGAGCAGAAAATTTGCAATACATGCCGCCTTCAATTTGCCAAAAATAACCGAAATGAGAATGAACTTCAATCGCACAAGGTTTGTTTAATGATGTTTTATATATTACCATTCCAACATCTTTTTCAATCTTAAGAATATCTTTAACTAAATATTTCATTTTCTAATATTCAAGCTTAAATATACTTTTGGTAAAATTTAACAAAAAGTTTCGTTAAAATTATTTTTTTAGTGCGGAGAACTTGAAGATTCTGATGCTATTGCCCAGACTAATGATGAAGTTTTCAATGAAAATGATAGAGACATGGACTACACTCCAGAATGTTCAGCTGTATCATTTGAGGAAGGTGAAAATGTGACGTCTGAAGCAATCGATTTTATGAACAAGGGTTTTAACTTGATTGGAATTTCCCCTATAAAAAAAAAAAAAAAATCAAAAGCGCTATTCGGTTGAAAAAATGCAAAACCTATCTGAAGCAATTTCGAAAAAAATTTTTCATACGTCTGTCAATGTAAATAATGATAGTATTGAGGAAAATGATGGAAATAGTTTACTGCAAACTTTAAAGGACGAATTTAGCTCAACAACAGACCGTGCAAAACAAATGAAAATTTTGACTATTTGCAAAGAGTGGACTTTCTGGAAAGTTCAGCATCATTTTCCTTCTGCTACGAGACACATGATCACTGTTGCAAAGAAAACTGCTGAAGAAAAAGGAATCTTGGCTGATCCTAACTCAAAGAGTCATCCGTCATTAGAAAAAGAAGTAATTGACACAATTACTAAATTCTATCAACTTGATGAGAACAGCCGAATAATGCCAGGGAAAAAAGATTATGTTTCTGTTAAGGTTAATGATGAACGCGTTCACATGCAGAAAAGATTATTGTTGATCAATTTGAAAGAGCTTTATCAAATGTTTAAGGACAATCATCCTCAAATGAAATGTAGTTTTTCCAAATTCGCAATGTTACGACCGAAAAATTGCGTGCTGGCAGGTGCAAGTGGCACACATTCAGTCTGTGTTTGTGCTATTCATGAAAACGTGAAATTGTCGATTGAAGGGTCTAATTTAAAAAATTTGACAGCTAATACTCCAAACCCAATTAAAAGTTACCATGACTGCTTGAAACAAATGATTTGCATTGAACCATCAATGAATTGCTATTTTGGAAACTGCACTGAGTGTCCTACTGCAACAAAGTTAATTAAAGAATTAGAGAAAATTTTTGAGGAAAACTTCATTGATGAAATAACTTACAGGCAATGGACAAACGTTGATAGAAGCACTTTACAACTTATTATATCCCCTGTTGATGAATTTCTCGAAAAATTGAAACTTGGTCTAGAAAAATTACTCCTTCATTCTTACCTTGTTAAAAAACAAAATGAATTCATGAACAACAAAAAAAAAGAGTTGACAGAAAACGAGTGCATTGTTGTTTGCGATTTTTCTGAAAATTATGCTTTTGTTGTCCAAGATTCTGTACAAGGTGTTCACTGGAATAACAACCAGGCGACAGTGCATCCTTTTGCAATTTATTACAGAGATGATGACGGCGAAATTGGAATGAAAAGTTTTGTAATCATATCTGAATGTTTGCATCATGATACAATTGCCGTCTACGTTTTTCAAGAACACTTGGTACATTTCATCAAAAAAAATTTCAGAAAAATTTCGAAAATTTTGTTTTTCTCTGATGGGGCTAGTGGGCAATACAAAAACAAAAAAAATTTTATAAATCTTACTCATCATCAAGAAGATTTCGGTTTTGCTGCAGAATGGCATTTTTTTCCAACTTCTCACGGGAAAGGCGCATGCGACGGCTTGGGTGGGACTTTGAAAAGGCTGGCTGCTAGAGCCAGCCTTCAAAGGGTGAAAAATCCGATTCAAACACCAAAAGAACTATTCGAATGGGCAACAGAATCACTCCCCAACGTTTCTTTGAAATTTGTTGAAAATGAAGAGTATAATAAGGCAGAGAAAAAATTAGAGGCAAGATTTCAAATGGCTGTAACAGTAAAAGGCACATTAGGCTATCATTGTATTCTTCCAATCACCAAAAAAAGTGTAAAAGCCAAGCAATTTTCTTTGCAAGATCATTCGACTACAGTCGCAGTTATGAAATGATAACTCCGTCGAAAATTGTTATTAGAAATAACAAATATTTTATATTAAACAAGTATTATATTACACTTCACTTGCAAACAACTGCGATTCGAAAATACTGAACTCTTCAAAGTTTAATTTATATTTACAAATTCATCATTATCTATTATGAAAATAAAACCAAGAGTTACGATTTTACCTGAGTTTATCTTTATTCCAACACACCGTTTCCCTTGATACTCACACAGTGAGCGCGCGCGACTTGATGGGACTCGTCACGCTTGACTTGCGGTGGAAATTTTTTTCTATCTTATGTTCTAAATAAGTCTCCACTTTTTTGAAATATGCGTTTTGTAGGTAATAACATTGCGAAAATAACAGTATTTTTTCAATCAAATTAATTTTGGGGAACATCATCAAAAAATTGTTTAAACAATCAAATTGTTATTATACTTTTTTTATTAAAAAAAAAAAAACTGTGAATATATTCCTCTAAAGTGCACACAATAAGCTATAAAACAGTTTTGAAATTGTGTCGATTGGATAAGCCGAACCGGAGATATTGCATTTTAAACATGTTAGAATCTAGCAAAATACGCGTAACTTTCAGAAAAATTTCGAAAATTTTGTTTTTCTCTGATGGGGCTAGTGGGCAATACAAAAACAAAAAAAATTTTATAAATCTTACTCATCATCAAGAAGATTTCGGTTTTGCTGCAGAATGGCATTTTTTTCCAACTTCTCACGGGAAAGGCGCATGCGACGGCTTGGGTGGGACTTTGAAAAGGCTGGCTGCTAGAGCCAGCCTTCAAAGGGTGAAAAATCCGATTCAAACACCAAAAGAACTATTCGAATGGGCAACAGAATCACTCCCCAACGTTTCTTTGAAATTTGTTGAAAATGAAGAGTATAATAAGGCAGAGAAAAAATTAGAGGCAAGATTTCAAATGGCTGTAACAGTAAAAGGCACATTAGGCTATCATTGTATTCTTCCAATCACCAAAAAAAGTGTAAAAGCCAAGCAATTTTCTTTGCAAGATCATTCGACTACAGTCGCAGTTATGAAATGATAACTCCGTCGAAAATTGTTATTAGAAATAACAAATATTTTATATTAAACAAGTATTATATTACACTTCACTTGCAAACAACTGCGATTCGAAAATACTGAACTCTTCAAAGTTTAATTTATATTTACAAATTCATCATTATCTATTATGAAAATAAAACCAAGAGTTACGATTTTACCTGAGTTTATCTTTATTCCAACACACCGTTTCCCTTGATACTCACACAGTGAGCGCGCGCGACTTGATGGGACTCGTCACGCTTGACTTGCGGTGGAAATTTTTTTCTATCTTATGTTCTAAATAAGTCTCCACTTTTTTGAAATATGCGTTTTGTAGGTAATAACATTGCGAAAATAACAGTATTTTTTCAATCAAATTAATTTTGGGGAACATCATCAAAAAATTGTTTAAACAATCAAATTGTTATTATACTTTTTTTATTAAAAAAAAAAAAACTGTGAATATATTCCTCTAAAGTGCACACAATAAGCTATAAAACAGTTTTGAAATTGTGTCGATTGGATAAGCCGAACCGGAGATATTGCATTTTAAACATGTTAGAATCTAGCAAAATACGCGTAACTTTCAAAATTTTAAATAATTATATAAAGAAAAAAAATTTTTTTTGAATAAATTCTGATATACGTGTCGGTTAATTTTATGCCCAGAAGTGAAAAAAAAATTTTGGGATGAATATAAATTATGGGGTCAAAAAAGTTGTTCGGTTTGTAAAAGAATGACCCATATATAATATAATATGTAAGTAGATCAAAACCGCCGGAGACATCACTTGAGTTGGGGTTACAAAAGTCACCGCGGATGATTTGCACTATTTGACACCGGTTGCTGTAACCAAAAACCCACACACACTCTTATGCACTGATATACTTATATCAGTTCTATATAGCACTGTGTGGCTGAAGGTGTCTGCCTTTTGCACGTATTTGGGCGCGCTTTACAGCTGCATAAAATGCATAAAATCTTGATGTCGCGACGTTGGCAGCGTAGCGTAAAGCATAAATACAGCTGCGCGCACTGGGCCCCAGCCAATTACAAAACGACTGCTACCGCGGCGAACCGGGCTGCAGCGTGCAGCTGCTGCACCCGTAAACAGCGCACCTGGCTGCGGCAATGCAGCGGAATATGCACGAATCAGGAAATTTATAGCGCGAGCGGCAGGAGTGCAAAAATGTTTGCTGGCTGCTGTAAATCAGCCGCTCAACACGCGCACAGTAAATACTCGAACGCGCACAGTAAATACTCGAACGCGCACAGTGGCGCTTCTTACATAGAAATGCGGTTTTGACAGTGGAATTTTTTCGCTGGCACGCTGCGCCATATTCATGATTTGGGCACACTATGCAAATTGTTGCTGGTGTATTTTATTGTATCGAGCGGAAAATACGATTTTATGGATTTATCGAAAAGCGTGGAGTGAAAGTTCAGCGGCGAGTTTAGAGATTTATTATTGTTAAATGTGACTGTGAAAATGGGAAGAAGTCGACTGCGTTGATAATACAGACAAATCCCGAAAATCATCAATCACCTTTTTGTTGGCCTCTACTTCTTGGGTGTGTGTATGTGTCTGTGTGTGTGTTAATCTCAGATACGTACAAATTGAAGCGCAAGTACAATGTTTACTTTAACGATTTGCTTTTGCGTGGCGAGTGCGCACAAAGTTTACTGCTGCTGCATGCAAAAGTGAGACGTCTTCGGTTTTAGCCGCAATTCCACATTATTTGTTATTCACATAGGCTCATATGTACATATATGTGCATACATATGTACGTAAACACATGCATTTATGTGCGTACTCGTGCATAATATTTGTATTTGTATATACACTTTGACTTTGGCGTGGCCGGTGTGGGCGATGTAGTGGGGAGGCTGCAGTTGTACTGCAGAAAAGTGTGTTGAGTATGAAATTTGAACAGCCGTTTGCATGGTGTGACGGCGGCAGTGGCGCACGCAGGATTTTGCTTCAATATGTTATTATTTCAAAATGTTATTTATTAAAATGAACAAACTTCCATTTATTTTTGTTTTTTTTTCCAAAAAAGCTCAGCAAATCTTGTTGGCGCTTCATTGTTTTAGGAATTTATTTACATAGTGGTGGGCAATGTCAGCTGATCAATAGGGATGGTACACTAATCAATTTGTTTAACCCTTTCCGATATGAAAATAAACCCGTTCTGTATGAATTGTATGGGCTGTAGTCCAATATATTGGACATTTTGACTGAAAGGGTTAATGGAGATGGTCAATGGAGATGGTCAATGCCACCTGCTCAATAATTGATTACACAGGAGAACAAAATCGCACTTTTTTTCTGTTGCATGAAGTTTTTCTACTGTTGCTTACTAATTTGGGTACGCTGATTTGGAATCTACCCTCAGAATTTTTGTAGCAGCTCTAGTTAGTGAGATACAGGTACTGTGTCACTTTTTCAGATTTTCCTCTACTTTTTCCATATTTTCGTCGTAATTTCATCGTAATTTCTAAACCAATAACCAATCACCTTGTTGCATTACCAACACTGCACGGCTTCTTTTTCGATGCAATTTATTTTTATAAGTTTTAAAATTTCGCGATAATTGGACCTCAAAGTCGGAAAATATGGAATTTTTAGGCGTTTTCTTTGATCAAAAAGATACACATTTTTCGTAAATCAATTAACGAGTTAGGTGTAAAATGAAAGCCGACTCTTAAAGCAATACAACACAGCCAAATTATTTGCCGGAAAACACATTCGCATCAAAATAATACCAAAAATGTGCTCATGTTAATTTCAACATTTTTCAGCCATTTGTCATGATTTATTAAAAAACAAAGGGCTTCCAGATATGCAAAGTTTTTATTTATGTATATGTACGGTTATAAATGAAATTTTTGTACTAGCGTAAGATATTTCGGGGGGTTTAAACCCCCAAAACTCCCCGCCCCCTGTCTGCGCCAATGGACGGCGGTAGGATCAATTGAAAGAAACCTGCAAGATTTGATCAATTTGAACAAAGTTGTATCAATGTTATGATTGATTTCGATTGTTTGACTTACGTTATTTTTGGTTTTTGTTTTTTTTGTATTCACTGTAACATGAAAGTGACCATGTCTCCGATGCAGCAAGGACGAAACGAAACAAAGCAGATATAACTTATAATAAATAAAGAAGAATGACAAAAATAATACAACAACCGCCGCCGGAACGTGCTCAAATGTGCCGAAAGAAACTTAAATGTTGCATACGGAATTCGTATGCTGAGCGGAATCTTCGGTGCAGAAATTATGATATGTTTGTATGTATGTAGCATGAAAATAGCCGTAAGTGCGGTTGCAGCCTGCCAGAATTGCAGCAATGAAACGCTGTTGTGCAGCAGCAATTCGAACGCAGCGGACAACAAAAACACCAGCGGCAGCAGCCACCAGTCAGCGATGGCCGAAGACGAATGGTCGGCGTGGGTGAAAACGGGTGGGTGCTGTCTGCATTATTTTTGCAGTTGCGTACACGCTCTGCTCCTTTGGGCTGCATTGCATGCGTTTCGCCCGCTGTCGGATTTATTTACAGCAGCTGCTGCTGTCGCTGCTTCGTCGCGCTGGTGTGTGCAATTACATTAAGTTTACTGCACATAACACTTTACACATAAGAATAATTGCACATCTTGCTGATTGCATAAATATAAACATAAATGCACATACATACATACATGCATGCAGAAATGTATGAATGTATGCGTTTGTTTATGTAGACGTATGCGCGCACAGTTTGTGTAGTGGACGGGAGCGCGCAACAGACTGCTTGAGCGCCTGAAAATGTTCAATGGAATTTTTTAAATGTTTTTAAATAGTTTTCATATTTTAAATATTTATTTACATATTTAAATAAATTGAAAGCTAGAAATAAATTACTGCCTCAATGGAAATGACTTGAAAAAGCAAGACTTTTCCGAGTTGCAAACGAACAATGCTGAATTTTTTTTCGGTCTTTGGAAAAGACCGTGTTCAAAAGTGACACCGTAACTTACGATTCACCAGGAAGTTGGGTGCCATAAGCTAGAATTGAGTATAAATAACTAATAAAATACAGACATCCGAAGTAATGGCAATGACAAGGAAGGCACAAGGTTTCATTGGGACTTCCTGAAGAGCACTGGCCAGTATTTGGTGCCAGCCCAAGCACATAGATTGGATATAACGAAGAAGGAAAAGGGCACACAATGCATGGAGAACGGGGCTTGTGAGGCTCTGGAATATTTGCTGTGCTTTTGCCTCATCGCATCTAGAACGCGGCTTACTGGCTTCAGTGCACCAAGTCTTACAGAACTTGAAAATACTTTGAAGCAAAGTATTTGCGAGACTGCACCAAGAACGCTCATCTCCTCAATCATCTGATTAACAAATGGAACTTTATTTGGGCATATGGATCCAATGGGGTTTATGCGAGGAGCCAAATCAGCAACCTAACCTTACTTACAGATCGTGGCTTCAATGCTGGTTATATGTTAAAAAAAGTCAGTTCTCCTTGGTTGACCGGATGCATTGATCGCTTCGACACACTGAATCCGCCACTGTCTAAATGGCTGCATTTAGCCCGAAAGGTCAGGCCAGTCGTGTAGTTTCGCTTTATTTTCGAACCGTAGTTTCCCGGAGCACCGCAGAACGCATTTCAGCCGCACTGCCTGCTTATTGCGGAATATCAATTGCGCTTTTAAAGTGCATCCAGCACGGCTATTATGGCCGTTATATGTTATAACAACATTATGCGTAGACACTTGCAGCTGGAAGTGTTGGCGTTGCGCCAAGTCTCAACAGTCGCTGGCGACGTGCGATTGGCGGCCCCGCTCCGGCGCGCAGGCAACGCGCTGCAAATGACATAGACGCAGCGGAAGTGTGAAAAATCTATTACAATAACAATGTGTGCGGCTAGTTTTTAACGAGCTGTAGCAGTGGGTAGCGGCGCGTAAACTGGGTCAATAGTTTTCATGATGCGTAAATGTCAAAGTGCAAATTAACCTCAGACTGAAACGCGTTGCGTATATTTATGGCATCGACACCAACTTAAAGCCATCGAGACATTTATAAATAGTTACTTGGTCGCGTATTGTGCTGTGAGTTGTTAATTTTACCGCAACGAATTGGGGGCGCGTTGCCAACTTGAGCGCAAACAGGCCCATTGCAATTTCTCGCACTAATCGCCGCTTTGCTGTTCATTGATTGGCAATCATTGTGGTCTTTATTTTAATACACATTTGCTCTCCTACACACGCACAGACCCGCATACCCACATACGTCATCACCTACTTACCAAAAAATATATCCACTCGCGCCAGGGCGTACTGAGGGGCCGCTTCGTGTTTGCACTTGACTGATTTCACACGTGATATGTGTCAAAAATCAATTCGTGTAGAAGTACGGCCACTGCTTTTTGTATAGTTTGCGGTTTTTCTTTCGCTGACGTCTGCAATACGTCATTTTGCGTGTTCATCACTTCGACACCAGTTGAGTGCAATTCACATTTGAACAGTTGGCAAATGATTCATCAAGATTACTGTCACATGCTGCTGCCACTTGAACACAACTTTCATGAAAGTGCGCCGAAATATGAATCGACATCAGACTGGTCGGCATTGAGTTCAGGCAGAGGGATCAGAGAGCGACATCATATTTTGACATTGAAGTGCGGTGCATGAAGAAAGACTAATTCACTTTTCATTTGTATTACTTGTACCTTCAAATAATACATATAAATTCATTGCTTAAAATAAAGCTTTAAATTTTAATGCACTCATTCATCGCTAAATAAGATCTGAGGATTGAGACAAGAATCACAGTGCACGTGCACTGTGAGTCAACAAAAATTCCGATTGTCAGCGGGCAATTTGTTAAATTTGATTTAAAAGCTTGACAAAATGCTTAAATAACCCTTTTGCCTTCCGCAAGTGCAGCGTTAAAAAACCACAAAACACCTCACAGCTCCACTCGCTTTTATTGCTGACACCCGAAAGGCCACAACGCCGAACAATGACCAACTTTGCGCACGCTTTAAATTTCATTGTCATTTCATTACGAATTCCGAGTTGGGACAGGGTCAAGTGACCCTCGTTTTTATTTGCCCAAATACCGTCCATCGATAACAAATGAAGGCGAAAAGCATATAGAGCATTGGAGGAACAGGGGCACGGGCAGGGGGGCGGGCAATTGCGCGCATCCCCTTCGCTCGCCACTCGAACGCATTAAAGCAACCCCAGCAAAGAGCACAGCAAAGCGGCGGATCACTTTTCCGCAAAGATTATTTCCAAGGGTATTGAAGTGACTTTCGAGTATAAAAAGCATTGTCATGGCACTTGGCTGGACGAGTGCGAACCCGCGCAAGTGCCATTCAAAAACGAGCCAACTCAAAGAGATAACGGCAAAGGATACAGTAAACAAAAACTTTTTGTCATCTTGATTATGGCATTAATTGAAAGTGTGGGCCGCGTGGGCGTAACTTTGCAGCTTTCGGTAATTTTCTGCTTCAACAAAATGCCGCATGTCGAGCTGGCAGGTGGACAGGCAATCCGAAATTAGGTGCACCCCGGTCTATGCGCGGTGAGTGTTCTCTGGACAATGTTGACACAAAAAAAAAGTTGAGACTTAAAGACGTTTTTGCACTTTCGGCGAGGGGCTGAGTAAATATTTTAATTTGTATTGTTGTTCTTGTTGAACCTACACTTTGTTATGGGGTTTATAACAAACCGAAGAAAGTGTGGCTAATGAAATGAAAGAAATTAACAAATATTTCGGATATACTTGTACATAGACTATCGGAAGAATCGATTTAGCAGTGCTGGTTCTTCCGTTTGTCTATAACCAGCTGTTCGCTCCAGTGGTAGACGTTCAGATGTTGGACTGGATATTGGTTGATTGGCCTGGACATTGACTTAAATTGGTTTGATTCGACGACTTTTTAGCAGAAGTTTTGCTAATGTAAACAATTATTAAATTTAAATTAAATGGTTTAGTCTTAGAATAGACAGATTAGGTAGATCGAAAGAGAATAAGGCAAAATGTGTTTGGTGGTAAATGAGAACAAGACGAAGTATAGCTGTCTACACGCAGAGACTCGCAGCGGTTAGGGTCTCACATCGAGGCCGACAGTTATACTTTTAAAGAAGTTGTCAAGTAATTCGTCCACCTTGGCACAGCCGTAAACAGCAGCAATAATGTCAGCCTTGAATAAAAAAATTTTGAAAAATAAAAAATAAAGTATAAATTTTAATTGAAATTTCATTCGACTGTACTGTACCGCATTGCGTACTGTCCACCATGCGGTCTTTGTACTAAGCACTGAGTAGTTCTAATTTAAGTTCTCCTTTGTGTCCTAATTTCGCAATTTACACACATACACAATCCAATGAAATGCTCTGTGGAGTAGCTCATAAAATTCTAATGGGAAATTAAGCGCATAAAATACGCCAGGACCCAACCTCAACTATTTTGATGAATATTCAAAAAGCTTAGACTTATGCATTGCAACGTGCACCGGCACACGCAGCAAGCAATTAAATATTAATTTCTGCACAACTTTTCTGCCGCAAAGTTACAACAAATCTGGACGTAATTAGTTACATGTCACTTGTTTTTCATTTTTTGGACGTCATGTTGAGATTTTTCTGCGCTCTCTTAATTTTAATTACATTTTACGAAATGCTTTATTTTGCGTTGGTTTTCTTTGCAATGCAATTCCTGTTAGTTTTACATGGAAATTTAAAAAGTTTTTTAATTTGAAAAGTTTGTATTTTGATGAAGAATAGTGAGTTAATATTAAATGTTACGTTTTTGGTGAAAATAATTAAAATCATTTAGATAAAAGGTTAAAATGATTGCAATACTGATTGAGTTTGATGTAAGAATGCCGCTGCAGCCGCTGTTGTTTAGTGGTTAGAGCATTGTTATGGCAGTAAGCGAGTTATGGGTTCAAATCGCTGATACACACGGAACACTGAAAAGATTCGTTTGAGGACCTTCTTGCGGGAAATTGACAAAACCATTTAGAGAGAGATATCGACAGAGGAAAATCACACGCACACGTCAAATGCTTGCGGAGGCTGTATTCAAGTTATTCTAGACTTTGTATTTAATATTTTCAAAAACTTTATGTCAGAACTTTTTAAGAATTATATAAATCTAAAATTTTAAAAGTTTTACGCAGCACATCTAATTTGGTGACCCGACAAAACGTTTATTCAAACGCTCTGTCCAGTGCTGCACCCAGTCGAACACAACGCGCCATAATATCGCACAACGACTTGCGCGAAGCCAATTTTTAACCGCATTATGCCTGCTGTGCCGTCCGGCCGGCAATTTTCTGCGTCTCATTCGAGTTGTGCGTGGAACAGCAGAACAGTTGCTCCAAGCGTGCTGCCACATCGAGGGCGATAGCGAATATTGCAAGATTATTGCTGCCATTCAACCCTTCAGCGTACGGCACACGCACGCATTGGAAACATTCTTGCAATGTTGCTACTTTTATTTGTGTTCGCTGCATGAAAAGGGTTCTTTATGGGTTAGTTGGTTGTTTGTGCGCCGGTTAGAGCGCTTCATAAAAAGCAGGTGTCGAAATAGTTGCAAAGTTATGGTTTGTTTTACGGGCGACGAAAGCTGAGTGTTGTCCAAAAATGTACAGGGCCATCCCTTAAAAATGCGTGAGTTGGATGTGTTCATATGTTATTCGACACTTTGTGTAAAAAATGCTACACCGGCGTTTGGATGCGAATTGCTTCCGGTAGCCATCCGGGGCGTATGAGTGATTTTTTGCTTGACTGAAATGGAGAATGCGAGGATAACCCTGTCGGATATGCTGCTCGGTTTTTGGTGCCCATTTTCATTGTATATATGGTTAAAGTCCAGGGACAGTCTGTTATTGTGAGCACATAAATAAATGGTTTTGATACTTGGTTCTGAATGACAATCAGAATTTAAAAACGATTACTTTTGGTCATAAGTTGAAATGAAACTGTTGGAAAATAATTAAAACGAATGAACAATAGGTGAGCGAAAAGTAAGTAAGATTTATAGTCTTCCGTTGGAGGCAAAATTTAAACGCAGCGTAGGGAGAATGTTCATTGAAAGGAGAGCGTAAAATTGGCATCTTTAATTCATAGGTGTCAACCCACCAAAAAGCCAGCCTTCACGAACAATGCGAAAGAGCTCAGTCGGCGCTGCTAAATCAAGCTAAACCACTACGAAACAATGGCCACCTACACTAACAGCAATAACAACAACCAAAGTGAAACTACAGCATTGCCAGCGCACAAATGAAAATACGAACAAGGCCGCCTGCTGCTGCTGCCTGGCAGCAGGTGTTGTACCGTCTGCGTTTCTTCTTGGGCGCGTCGCCGAAAATTGTGATACTTCCAAACAAAGTGGAATAATAATAGCGGCGCCAGCTCAAAGCATAATAAGCGCAATAATAGGCTGAAGGGCGGAAGCGCTGTCGACCGAGCTGAGGACGCGACGACGAAAGAGCGACAGCGAGTCGGAAGTGGGGCAGCGTTGGCGAACGGAAGAAAATGATTAAAATTCTGTTTAGCTGTCGTTTAATGGTTAAAGTCAGGTCATAATTGAAGCAATTATGGGAGGCGAGGTGGAGTGTGTAAGTGTTGCACAGCATTGGAATGAAAGTGGTTGCTTGGGGGTTTGGGGAAATTAAGAAAAGGAGCAGCGAGTTGCGCACACTTAGCAGCTTTTAAATCGTTTTCGAGCAGTTTGGTTACACAATGAACTAAAATTCTAAATATCAGTTGCGTGCATTGGATGATATGTTTTTATGCACTGTTCTCACTCTTTAGATACGAAAACAAATACTTTAGTTGCTCAAACATATTCATCTACAATTTTGTATAACTTATTACGCATAATTAATAGTGATTACGAAAATTTTATCACTACAAATATTTATCAATAAAGTTGAAATGAAAATTTGCTGTCAGCTTGCTGGGGGCATATATGCAGAGACTAATTATGAAAATAATCCACATAAGTAGGCCAGAAGCCATGCAAATTTATACTCAAATCGAATACAAAATAATTAACCGAATCTGTTGTGCGAATATTTATGATGTTGATAAAAAAACCATTTGCGATAAAGGTTGAAATGAATTAACAATGAAAAAAGGAATGCTTGTTTAAATTTGCAACATATTAAATAAATGTCAATTCATAAATAAATATGTGTCAGGCTTTTATAATACTTCAAACATTTAAACTTAAAAAACGAAATTAAAATTTGCTCTACTTGTCAGAAGTTGTCAGTTATGAAAGTACACGTAGGTAGGCCCAAATGTGAAGAGCTGTCAAGAAGAGAAAAGTCCACTTTTTCGATTAGAAAACCAAATTCAAGAAGCTTTAGTTATGAGATCGAAGGTCGAAGGTCGAAGGTCGAAGCCGGGAAGTTTCTCAGTTTAAAATTTCAGTTTAAGCGACAATCAGTCACTGGTGCTGTAAACTTTTGTTTGGCACTCATTTTTATTCTACAAAGTATTTTCAATTTGGAGTTCAGTTGCAGATGCTGTCGTATGGCATTTAACAGCCATTTCAAAGTATTTCACCCACTGCTACGCCACGCAAAGACTTTTTAAAATTCGTTCAAACCTGTATTGTTGCGAGATTTACCGGTTCACACAGTTATTGGTCGCCATTATTGCACATTTTCCCTGTTGCCTTTCATCTTTGACATATGTAGGTATGTAGCCTCGCCATGGGGACCGTTGAAGTTATAAATGCGTTCGGTAGTGGCGTTTTCGGGATATGCACGAAAACGGGAGCATGGAAATGGCAGAGAAAAATCGGCGACAACAAGCGCTGACAGTACTGGGCGAACGCTTCTTAGAAAATGATTTATTGCGTGTTTGACTCATCTGTGCCACCACTGTTGCCACCATACAAGCAGCTTGGCATGGAAAGAACGAGCCACGTTGTCAATGACAGTAAAGTCTATCTATGTTGGTGAGCTAAAGTTCTTGCGCCCATGTTTTGCTTTATGCAGTACAAGGTGTGTGTGTGTGTGTGTGCGTGTGAGGGCGTGCATGTGCGAATGAATGCGGCAGAATAGGCATGCAAAAGTGTTGTGCAGGCAGGAATGCCAAGTGCGTTGGATGGGATTAAGCGGAAAAAGTACAATTCCGAGCTTTGTCACGAGCAAGCGGAAAGCAGCGCTTCAGTGGCACTGCACAGTGTTGTGAGCAGTGACAAAAATGCCAATTTGCAATTGTACAAGCGCAAAAATCTGAGTATGAGATTTTGTTGGAAATACTTCAATTAAGAGAAAAATTTTATGAAAAAATATTGGATAACATAGAAGTTATGAGCTCTTAAAGTACGCTCTTCCAGTGTTGAAAAAAAATTGTGTACAAACAGCAAATTTTTGGTTTGACTTTGAAGTTGAATATTTCAAAATTAATTATGAGCAGGTCCCTAAAAGTGACTCTTGTCGTAAGTTTTATATAATTTAGGTCTGACAAGACCAACATTTTGCTGATTACTCTCACCTCTGAGCAGTACCGTTATGATGAAAATTAAGTAAAGAAAACGAATGAATAAAAAGTGAGTTCCAACTTTAAAAGTGATTTAAAAACAAAACGCTAAATATAACTTTTGAAATTGTTTGATATTTTGTTTTGCTGTACAATTTTTAGTTGCGCATATTTGCGCGAATGCATTATTATTATTATTAGTGGGGATAGTGCACCGCGACCTAGCGCGAATGCATGTTATTGGCATTTTCCGGTGAAGACTTGAGTGCGAATTCACGATATTTTCACCGTTTGGTTGAATGCCAATAGCAATCGGTCAAATAATGCTCTGCTGCTGATGGAAAAATTTGTTGAAGATAGCTTCGGAAAATCAATTACGATTACTATTATATTCGAAATAGAGGGGTTAACCCATTCCAGCCGGATGGGGTGAAATTTAACCCCCTGGAATGTTGATTTTTCCTCGGCCTCCCTGACTAAATGTGTATGCGATTTGGCTGAAATTTTGTAGAATGAAATGGAATAGATGCAGGTTTATTTCGTTTTTAATAATATTGAAGAATTGTGACATTAAGTTATTCCAATCCGTGTTTAAAATTGACTAACTTTTTTTGTGTACCGTTTCGAGGAAATTCTTAAAAATAGTAAATATTGGAAATTCCAGTAGTTTTTTCTGGAGTATGTAGTTCATTGAACTGCATATCTTCTGTGATGTGTATCTTCAGAAAGGGGTGAAATTTCACCCGTCCGGCACCAGGATGGGTAAAATTTCACCCCCTCTATATCTCAGGGGCTATATCAGGTAGATACCTGAATTTCTGTGTATAACTATTGTAAGCACCCCTTACCAACATATGTAAATTTAGACAAATTTCGCTGGCCAGAACTATATGCAGGCAGTAATGGGTTGATGGAATTTCGACAGTACACTTTGATTTTTTTTCGTACAGAACCAAAAGTTGACAACCTCTCCCTCTGGTGGTGAATTTTTGAACTGTAATTAATTTTGTATTTTTGGAATTCAGGAATGTTGACGATTGTTGAATAAATCATTCAAATCGGTTCAGTACTTTCCCAGATACGATGTTTCTTCGCTTACTTTACTACATTTGCAAGTGTGGAGCCAGTTCCATTGAAAATTACTAGTTTTGTATGGCAGCCACCTTAAGAGTTGGATATAGCGGTTAGGTGTGTAAAGAAAAAACATTCGGAAGGCGAAAAAAATGGGGATCAGCCTTATATATGGTACGTCTGGGACCAACCTGAGAGCAGCAGGAGCCCACTTTTTAAAAACTATGATTTTGTATGGGAGCCTCATTAAAGGTTGGAGATAGGGGGTAGGTATGTTCGAAAGAAATATTCAGGAAGTTAAATTAGTGGGGGCCAGTCTAAGATTTTAACCCTCTAAGAGCAACTTCTGAGCAGCTGTGGAGCAAATTATCGAGATTTTATTTTCAATCACTTTTGAAAAAAGCGCATGTTATCTATATACACATTTATAAATAAATTTATATTAGTCCTTTCAGTCACAATGTCCAATATATTGGACTACAGCCCATACAATTCATACAGAACGGGTTTATTTTCATATCGGAAAGGGTTAAAATACAAATATTTTGAATGCAGCTTTTATGAACTAAGATAATTTTCATTGTTAAGGTCGGTACGCAGCTCTCAAGAAAAGCGAAAACTTCATATAAAAAAAGCTAAGGAAATGCTCAAGGAAATTTCCTTGAGTCAAATTTACTTAAGGTGTACGCACCTCACAAGAAAACTGATTCGGTTTTTTAATACTTTTTTTCATTGAAAAGTGAAATGACAACACTGATTTCGGCAAGAAACATATGTGTACCTATTTATTTCTCAAAGGAAAAGTGACAGCTGCCTGCACAAAAGTAAGTAAACTTCCAATTTAATGTTTTTTATGTATTTCTAATGTAATTTTACTAATTTCAGAATGGAAAACAATATGACCCAAGCGACCAGCTCAAAACGTCAAATTTACTTGACTACTACTTTTTCACGCTCAAGAAACATATGCTCGTTTTTTTTGGAGCGTTTTCTTGAGAGCTGCATACCTACCTTTAATATGAAGTTTATCAAATCCGTTTGTATGGGAGGTGGTCGAAGTTTTGGTCCGATTTCATTGAAATTTTGCACAGTAAGTTCTTTACTCATACAATAACTGTATACCAATTTCACTTATATACGACCACTCCTTCTATTTTTGTCAGTCCGCTATAGGAACTCGCAACACTGTGCGTCGTTGTATGCGCGGCGCTTACGACGATAATACCGACTCAGTGCGCACTAAACAGTGAATGAGATGTCATGTGTGCGACATACCATACACTGCTGGGCTGGATAAGTGATGATGTAAGCATGAACGGATGCGAGTAACGCAGGTACAGCACATCGACGATGTTGTTGTGCTGGACAATTTTAAATTGAAAAACTTTTTAAAACCTTAAGTAAGCAATGCGGCTTTTTAACACCTAACCTAACCTAACATAACGAGTACTGTAGATTGTCTGTCTTTCTTTCTACTAAATAATAAATATTGAGAGTTCAATTGTCTCTAGTGAACAATTTAACATTTTCATTGTTATTATTGTACTATTGTTCACTACTAAAGTAACAAATCGCTCACTGAGTAGACACCGCAGTTCAGATGTAGTTGCAAAAGGCATTTCACTCTCACTCAGATACTTTGGCGTACTTACGTACTTATTCTCATTTGACTGGTGCGTGGGTTCGTTATAGAAAAAAGATAAAACCATTTGAACGATTGAACTTCATTGTCGCATAGCAGTGGTTTCATTGTAAAGGTTGTGTGTTTGTTGGCAAACGATTCGAATCTAACAGTTTCGATGAGCTGTATCCTGCTTTAGAAAACCACCACACAGTGATGTTTGATGTTTGCTGGGTTCGAACGGAATTGCCTGTTTCAAGTGACCAAAAAGTGAGTTGATTTTGACTACAGCGACAGTGTTCAGGATATAAGCAAATAATGCTATTGAACCTGCTTCGATTTTTTTATCTGAATGAGATTCTATACTTTCTAAAGAAAGTGTGAGATCTACGTGCTGAAAAATATGCGAACGCACCGGCCAACTCGGACTTGGTTGACGCGCGAAAATATCCAGGAGACACACAACTGATTCGGGGAATGAATGTTTTGTTTGCCAGAAATTAAAAGATGCCAAATGTTTTTTTTTTTAGTTTTTTGGGTGCAAAAGATGCAATTAATGAGAGATGTTCACGAGGATAAGCTGATATAACCAGCCTTCACAAAACTATGGAAAACAGTAAGAAAATTTTATAACATTTATAGATATAAATATTGTTTTTATATGTAAACGGCAAATTCGATGATCAAATTTATTGATTGATTGATTTACTATCCATAAAAGAAGGCGACCTATAATTTTATGTGCATTCCGCTTGATACACTCTGAGTTCAGTCTCTAAATTTGTATTTAACATTAGTTAAGTGTGGCGTTCGAACCCACAACTCATTGAAATATAATCCAACACATTTACCAATTCACTTATTTATGAAGTAATATGCTGTCGCACAGTGTTACTCTAAACCCTTTCGGTACAGCTTTTTACTGGGGAAAGTTACAATTTTAAATTTTACGTTTTAGGCTTCTATGTGGTTATGTTAGCAACATTCCATAAGAAATTTTGAAATATTTATACTCGGACCCTGTATTTTGGAGTGTTTTTGTATGAGAGCAACCACATCGTTGTGGCTGTAATAATTACTTAAACATAAAACTTTTTATGCATAACGAAAATTTGAATATTTCTTCATATACTTCAGCCAAAATTTTTTTAAAAAAAGTATCTAAATTGAAAGAAAACGTCAAATTAAAAAGTTATCTAATTTTGTCTGCTTCTTCTTCCTTCACTATCTCAAGATATACCATTAAAAAAACGTGTATACTTCTCTTCTCTCAATTTAATTATTCAGTTTATTAATTTCGTATTTTTCCTAAAACTTCAAACTATTCTAAGGAACAACAAAAATATAGTATCCACAAGTTTTTTTACCTAAAACAGGCACTATGCCATATGGCATTGAATAACCGAAAGGGTTAACTGAATGTGAGATGTGAGTTGCGAAAGTGTTGGCGTTCAAGTGCAGCTATAAAATTTTCATTCACGCACAATGGGCTTTCCGATGTGCAAATACACCGCTAACATGTTTAATGTCCTTTCGCTGCAGCGCACAATGAATTTTCGCACAGTTAAATTGTGCGGTTGTGCGCTGTCATTTGCCAAAGGACCCGACAAAGGCGAAAGAACGAAACGAACGGAATTGTAATTATGTGCAGCGGGAGACGCTAAAAAAGGCCGAACCGAGCTGTGCCGGGCGCAGCGCTCAGTTGCAGCTGGCAACAGTGACGTCGAAGCACTGGCGGCGACAAGGGCGGATTCAGAAAAATATTTTGGGGGTTTCAAAAAGTAATTCTTTAATATTCATAAATGTTTATGTATATACCTTTTAATCTGTACGTAGTTTTAAAGTTGACCCTAATATTTCGGGGGGTTTCAACCCCCAAACCACCACTTGAATCCGCCACTTAGTGGCGAATAAACGCATACACACAAACACAACCGAAAGCAAATAAATACATTTGCGGTGCGCATAAGTGCGGCCGGGCCGGTGCACTTGCGGCGCGGAGGCGAAATTTGCGCATAAAACGCCGACTGTGTGGTGGAGGGCGGGGGGCCGACAGTGGTGCGGTGACGCGCGCAATAGTTGCCATTTGTAGCGTTGGTTTAATGTGCTGCATGCGGCGCGCGTTCGCCGCGAAAAATCAGTCACATGGACGGCGCACACATGCAAAGCGTGCGGAATATGCATTTTATGGCTCAAGCTCAAAGCGCTGCGTGCGCTGTGGCACAACAACACTGCATCAAATGCTGGAAGCGGCAACACCAAATTGTGCTGCTGCGGAAATATAAAAATGTGGCAGCATGTTGCGGCAATGCATGCTGAATGACGATGTTAATTCCTCACGGGGAGCATGAATCGTTTCGCTGCCAGCGAATTGTGAATTGCAACGCCGAAACGAATGTCGAGAATCGCGGCATAAATGTCTGCAGCAAAAACAAAGTCAATTGATTTCCAGCAAAGACATTATTTGCGACAGGTTTAAAGCGGCAGCGGAAAATTACTGAAGCCGCTTTGAGGTTATTCGGATTCGAATAAAATATTGCAATTGCATAAAATGCATAAATGCAAAAATGCAAATCTGTAGCAAATATTGAAGTACTGAGTTGTTGTAAAACGCTGACAGCGAATGACAAAAATTGCATGCACACAGTGCCGGCCGCTGCATGGCGCGTTGCCAGCAAGTGAAAAGCTAATCAGGCTTAAGCCATATGGATGCCGGCAACTTGTGCAAATAATGCTGGATAATTGAAAATGTTAAGCTGTGACATGCAGCGCGCTGACAACAGGCCGTCGCACAGTGGGGCGTCCGTGGCCTAAAAAAAAAAAAATCTTTTTTTTGAAAAAATAAGTAAGCACGACCGAAGCCAAATATCCAACTAAGCTATATCAAAAGGAAAAGGATTTAAAAAATTTGAAGTTTTGTAGTCTCACGAAGCTTTTAAACTTCATATATTGCGTGAACACAAATTTAAGGAAAAATAGAAATTTAACCTTGCGAAACTAAAGATGTTTTTTCTTATGGTTACAGTTATTATTTCAATATACCTGATTTTTTTATTTTATGTGTTAGGTTTTTACAGTCTGGCAATGATTTTTTTTTGTTTTGGTTATTACTGTTCGCTAACTACCGTTATTTGAACGTAGAGCCATTTTGAGCCCTAGAAAAAGTTTAAGTGCAAAGTTCAAAATTAAATATCTCGAAAAGCCCGAGGGAGCTTTTCCAATTTCGATTGTTGCACTAAATTACAAGTATGTAGAACACGTTTGCAAAGTTTCAGCTGCAGAGGCCTGCGGACCCGCATGTAATTAAATTTTTATAGTGGTTTGAAAACTTAAAAAAATTGCAAAATATAGATATGTACCGATTAATTCATTTGAGGCTTATATGTACGTACTTTTAAAGTAGGCGTGGTAGACTGCCCATTTTTGGCACAATTATAGATTATACCTTAGTGATATTGTGTATAAAATTTTATCTTTTTAGTATTAGTAGTGGCCAAGTTATCGAATAACAAAGATTTTTTCAATATGGGGGGTGGGCGTGGCAGTAGCCCAATTTTCACAAGTTTTCGTATTTTTCTTAATTACGCTAAAAAATGGGCGGATACCAAATTTCGTCAAAATTAAACCACGTTTACTATTTTTGGCCATGCGATATATGGGGACGCCCCACTGTGCGTCGCTGTACTACAACACCAACCTATGCAACCGAACACTGAGGCAGACAATGCTCGTAGTTGAAGGTTGAAGACAGCAATAATTGGTCATTGACGTTCTGCGACTAATTTAACTTCGACTGTGGTTTTCATTTAATAGTTTAATTTGGATCAGCACCAAATCGGCCAATGGTACCCAGTTTTACGACAATCTTCAAGTACTAGTATCAAGTAGATATTTCGTTATTAGTGATTTATTTCGAATTTATTTTATGTTTTCTTTATTGCTTATTTGATTTTGATAAACTGCCTCCATACAGACATTTGTGTTCAGATGTGGTTGGCCATACAAATCACAATTGATGCTTTTTCTCTTTTTTCTTTTGCGTTCGCTGGGCTGTTTGGTTAGATTCATAATCTGCAAATTTGCAGCAATTGTATTCGTCGAAATGAACAATTGTATTAGTTTGATTTACATTTTAAATGCTACAAATTTCAGCTACACAGACGCTGGCACAAGTATGCAAATTGCCGGAACTAATGGCGAGAATTGTGCAAGTTTCAAATGTTTGATTGAGCGTAAGGAACGCTTTGAAAGCAGAAACTGTCGTTTTGGCAAAAGTGAAATCCGTTTCGCCGGACACTGCGTGCTTTGCCCTTGGAAACTTTTCTGCAAACAATGGCAAATTAAATTTCGCTTGGCGGAAGGTCACGTGCCTAATGCGATGTCTTGAAGTCATTGGGCAGCTTAAGGACCGCAAAATCGTTTGCATGCTCTTAAATATATACACATACATATGTACACATACATACTTGTAGATACACAGTCATATGTATTTTGTTTTGCAAGTCCAAAACAAGTTTGTGTAAGCCGATTCCAGGTTTGGCGGAACTTCAATCAGGCTCATAATTTTTTCATAGGGTAAACTTCACTGTTTGCCTGCCTTCCTCTTCCACCATTCGTTTGAAATGTGTGTTGTAACACATGTTGAAAAAATAGTGTTGCGTATACATTTCAAACGAGTGGAATTTGCGGTCCCATTTAGAGGCCTAAATGCGACCTGTATGTATCTCATACTGTGGCGGCCACTTTAACCTAACCTAAATGCCACTGTTGCGAACGTCGTTGTCGTTGTCGCTGGAAGCAGCGATATTGCGTATTTGACAGTGATTGGCATAAGCTGCGACTACTTTTAAATGGGGTTGCCCTACAGCGTTCGACGACTGAGTGCTGTCAAGGCAAATGCCAATGAAGCTCAATAATGCTTCCTTTGACACTTTTCGTCTGATATCAGAGAACACCATCAAATGCGCGCTGACTGCAAATATTTTTATCAACACGTTTTCGGCAAAGATTCTTCAAAAAAATATCCTTTGTTAATTAGATTGTGACATTTTTTGAATTACGTTCTCAGTTTGCCTCTTGGGTTGTAGTTCTTCGGCTGTCGTCGTCATTATTAGCTCAGTTCGGCAAATACCTTCTGACAATTTTACGCATGAAAAATCCGTTTTGAAGAAAATGAAAATAAAATTGAATTATATAAGAGGAAAGGGACAAAAGCGCATTGCCTTCGAGCTGAAGCGGCGCATATTTGTAAAAAGTGTCTAAATACGAGCATTTGTGGCGTCGACTTTGCTCAGTCGGCTGCGTGCCAAGCGACACTTCATGTGTTTTTGTACGGTTTTGAGTAGGGCTGCCATTGGCTTCATCGATCGATGATGTAAAAACAATGTATTAGAGAGATTTTTTAAGCCGAAAAAAGCGTGCTATTCGTTTTAAAATTTTTGTTTAATTATCCTGAAGTATATATTTAAAATAGCAACGCAAAATCAATGCAAGCAACTGGTTGCTTAACTCCAAAAATTCTGATTTATTACTTTTTCGATTACAATCATATTTATATAGGTACATTTAATTTACTATATATTATTCGGCAAAATTGAGTTTCTCTATTTGTATCAGAGACTTAAAATAATTATCATTCATATTTTTGGAAATAAAAAAATTGCCCTAATTTCAGAAATTTCTATAATTACACTACTCGACAAAAAATGGGTTCATCGCGTGCTCCTAGAAACAAAAGTATTTTTAAGACTAATCTTCGGCTGCTGAACACGAAACTGAAAATCAAAAAATTTTCTTAAGAAGCGTTTTCGAAAAATCTTCGAAAAACACGTTTTTCCCCTCTTATTTCAGTTATGAGCACATATCTCGTAAACCAACCATCCGACTAACACAAGTGGGCCGTCGTTCAGAAGGCAATTAACTAACCTTTCCAACGATATATCTATTGGCTAAATCAGATGAGATTTGGGGAAGGTACTGACGATGAAAGTTGTAAAAATGTGAATTTTTCGACCATTTTCAAAAATTATATATTTTCGAATCGTTTTTTGATAGATAAAATAAATTATCTCCTCTGGTTTTAAAATCTAAGATGAAAGATATATTATTTAAGCAAATATTAAGCCTAACATCAATAGAATTGAAAGAAAAATTACAAAGCTATGGTGCACGGAGTGAAAACACCAACTTTTCATTTAATACACCGTGCGAAAAAATTTTTAAATTTTTCTGAGACCCATCCAAATGTTGATATAGACGTGAAACTAGAGATCATTTATAATATCCAAGCATAGTCAGTTTTTCATTTTCTGACCCAAAAACCTTTTTAAAGGACTTTAAAATTTTAAGGACATACACATTTCAAATATTTTTTAAAATATTTGCGATTGTGCAATGATGAAGAAATGGGTATCAAATGAAAGAGGAAAATTGTCTCCTCTTAACTAAATTTTCTATTTTGAACTTTCAGAACTTTGAAAAAAAAAAAATTTATATGTATGAATCTACAGACTGAGATCCAAAACATTTATGTTTTGCATACCTGACATATTTTGGTCCTGAAAGTTAAAAATAGAAAATTTAGTTAAAAGGAGACAATTTTCCTCTTTCATTTGATACCCATTTCTTCATCATTGCACAATCGCAAATATTTTAAAAAATATTTGAAATGTGTATGTCCTTAAAATTTTAAAGTACTTTAAAAAGGTTTTTGGGTCAGAAAATGAAAAACTGACTTTGCTTGGATATTATAAATGATCTCTAGTTTCACGTCTATATCAACATTTGGATGGGTCTCGGAAAAATGTAAAAATTTTTTCGCTCGGTGTAATAAATGAAAAGTTGGTGTTTTCACTCCGTGCATCATAACTTTTTAATTTTTCTTTCAATTCTATTGATGTTAGGCTTATTATTTGCTCAAATAATATATCTTTCATCTTAGATTTTAAAACCAGAGGAGATCATTTATTTTGTCTATAAAAAAACGATTCGAAAATGTATAATTTTTGAAAATGGTCAACAAATTCAATTTTTTTCAAGTTTCATCGTCAATAACTTACCCAAATCTCATCTGATTTCGACAATCGATATATCGTTGGAAAGGTTTGTTAATTGCCTTCTGAACGACGGCCCACTTGTGTTAGTCGGATGGTTGGTTTACGAGATATATGCTCATAACTGAAATAAGAGGGAAAAAACGAGTTTTTCGAAGATTTTTCGAAAACGCTTCTTAAGAAAATGTTTTGATTTTCAGTTTCGTGTTCAGCAGCCGAAGATTAGTCTAAAAAATACTTTTATTTATAGGAGCATTTTTCGTGTCGAGTAGTGTTATTGCTTTATAATAATTATTCCCAATAAGAAATTTTTTACCTCGGCTATAACTATAACTATTAAATAATAAATAATAATAATAATATAATAAATAATAATAATAATATAGTAAATAATAATAATAATCAATAATAATAAATATGTTTGAGTTGCATAATAACTCTTATAAGTAACAAGTATATTTTTCGTTATCGATAATTATTATTTTGGGATTTGTTTTTTTACGCTGCTTCATAACTTTTATTTATGACTTTTTTATTTACGTTGCCGAAAACTATTATTTTGAAACAATTTTTTTACGTTGAATTACCCTATTTTGGGTATGAATTGATTTGTAGTTATTTCAAATTCACGAACGCAAATTAACTGCAGAAAACCAATTTCCACCAACAACTAAACAATTTAAAATCAATTCATACTCAAAATGTAGTAAGGCAACGTAAACAAAAAAAATTTATTTTATACAAGTTATGAAGCAACGTAAAATAATTTCTTTGAAATAGATAACTACTATATACTAACGGCAACGTAAATCATAAAAACCAAAAATAAAAATTATGAATCAAAAATTTTTTAATAATAGTTATCGGTAACGTAAATAAAAAAAGTCAAAAATAAAAGTTATAAAGCAACGTAGAAACGAGAACGAAAAAATATTTATTTTTCATAACAGTTATTATGCAACGTAAAAATTAATTATCGCAAATAATAACTCTAACCAACAAAAAAGATTATGTTACATTTTAATAATTACATTGCAATTATTTTCTTATAAGACTTATAATAATATAAGATTTGTATGGCAACCCTACTTAAGCGCTTAGATTACGCAAGAAACCGTATCTTAAAATGTTTGTTCAGAATTAGTGAGGCGTTCAATGAACATTGCACAGAAGCTAATACATACTTACATGTCTATGTATGGGATGTAACATTTCTAAAAAGTACACAACTCGTAAAACGCTCCGCAATATGGTATGCAAAAGTCTGGTATGTGCAAAAGTCCTACAATGTCTGTGTGTTACTTGAAGGTTCTTGCAAATTGTCAACGCTAGCGACCACAGACAGCGCTAAACAAAAGCCTTTTATGGCTCTTAAATAGTTAACAGACAAAACTTGAAGTGAATCTAACTTGCTCATCGAAATATGCGACCAGTGCAAAGTTAGCTGGGAGCTAACTCAATGGTCAGCGCAATGCTTAACGGTCAACGGGAGAATTCAATTTGTTCGCTAAACAGACACAAGACACAAGTTTACTGCTGCAGCATATTTGCTAAATTAGCCCACAGAAAACCTTTGCCAAATATTCGACCGCAATTTTATAACTTTTTCTTTGTTGAGTTTCATTTAAAAGCTAATGGAAAAATTACTTACAATACAGATAAAATTGTTGGTTATAAAAATTACTGATGCCTGAGTCTGATGTATAAAATTTGTGTAACAAGTTCGCTCTTAAATTTAAGATTAAGTTGATACATTTTCAGCCAACTTGTAAATTCGACTATGAAATAAACAAGCAAAAAAAATCACATATAACTGCTAAGAAATCGTTTTTGTATTAAAGACTCGTGAGTTGAGTAAAAGCGCAAACTTGCCCAACAAAATGAGCCCAATAAGCAGTTTGCTAAAAGTTATTTATTGTTGTTGCTTTGCAGTTTGATTACATTCTAATCACATCTAATTAGCTGAGTTTATACTAGTCTACGCGCAGCTAATTCGATTTCGGATCACGTCCCAAGAAAAGTTTTCGCTACAGTCCAACACTTATGAGCCGTAATCAATTGGCTTATTCCGGTCCCGTCTTTGCGGATTAGGTGTGTGTGAAATTTTTCTCCAAATTTAATGTTTGCTTCAACTTTGCTTGAAGTGGTTAAAGCTTACGGCATGCAAGTTTTACATACAATAAAAACCCTTGATTAGTTGATTATTGAGTACAGTTGTGGTCAGTTTTAATTAGTAATTATTGCAGAGAATATAGAAACAGAGAACCGCTGATAATGTTTGACTTAAGTTAAATAAAACTTAGGGGAGTAAAGTAGAAGAAAGCAAATAGATGTAATTTGAATCTAACATTTAAGTTACCGATAGTTGACTGATGACCAACAATTGATGAAAGGAAAGCGTTTTGAGGCCGTGGGAGTCTTGTACATATTGACATTCTGAAGGATACTCGTATTCAGGCCTGTCTAAACTAACTCATTCGATATGAACTTTGGAACGGTTATCTGGCAAGTGAGACTGTTTTTATGAGGATTTTAAAAATGTCATAGACCATATCTGTCTCCTAACCTATATATCCTAACCCGATCATCTCCTATTCCCTAGCCTATATATCCTTCCTGAACCAGCGCAAAAAAAACTCCTTAGAGTTTCATGGAACATTTTCCTATAATACAATTCAGAACTGAATTCTCAAGATGTATTAATATCAGAAATTTACGTTTCACGTTTCTCTGCAGTTTGATGCCAATGACCAAAGTTCAAGCTCTAAAGTTCTAAATTAATTCAATTCAATTTTGATTTTTCACTTTAAGATGACAAAAAAAAAAATCTGCTCAACACGCCAACCGACGCTTCAGCGCAGTCGACTAGCGAAAATTCGTTCATTCACTCGTTTCGAGGCTTTTGTGTTAGGCGCATAATTTTTCCAAATTGTCTGAAGGTTTGTTTGTGTATTTTTTGGTTTCATGCGCCGCGTTGCGTTGGCGTCGAACGCATTGAAATGTTGCCGCAGATGCGATTTTCTTCCGTTTGGTTGAGCGAACTCGGTTTTGTCTGGCAATTGGTCGCTTGGCAGCTTTGCTTGAATGGCTGAGTGGCGAAGTGAAGCAAAAGGCCGTCGGTATTTTTGTGAAGAAAAAAGCAGATAGCGCTGAATCCATTTGGTTTTTTGTGTGTGTATGTGTGTAAATTTAAATAAGCAGGGGCGATTATTTGCGCGGATTTCTTTTGTTTACTTTTATTTGAATTATTTGCGGCATAATTCTCTCCTATTCGTTGGCGTACTTATTTCGCAGTGAATTTATTTCGAGTATATTTTTGCTGTTCAATGGCCCAAGTAATGTAAAAAAAGAATTCGCTCTAGAGAATAGTTTGCTTTTTGTGGTAAAATTTAAAATTGAAATAATGAAATTGCAAATATTTTTGCCAATTTTAATGAATATTACTTAATTTGTGTAATTTGAGATTTTTTGTGTAATTTTAGATCATTTGGTGTAAATACATTCTGAGCAGTATTTGTATTTTATTCAAACTCTTTTACAATTTGTAAAATTTAGTAGATTTATAAATTTTTTAAGGCAGCAGCTGGTGGTAAGCAGCTGGCGTTGTTGTTTTAATTTACTGTATTGAAATTTACTGTATTGTAGAAATATTAAACGAATGAAATTAATATAATTTTAATGAAATTTTCTTGGCTGAATTTACATTATTTCTGAACAATTTTCTTCCAAGTCTCCAAGGCGCAAACAGCAAATATGTACTTAGACATGTTCGACGCTGTCAGCCAGCCCGGTGCGGCGCCCACACCCATCGCAGGCATATTTTTAGGCGCACATGCCAGCAACTTGTATGGGACGCGTGCATCTGTTGGCTTTGTAAACGCTCATTACAAGTTGTGCTGCTTGTGAACATAAACTAAGAGAGCAAATTTCGTATATGCGCTGTTTTTGACATTCTCATTTTGTGCAAATTTGTTTACTGTTTGTTTGTGTGTGCGTGTGCTGGATGTACTTAAAATTACAACATTGCCCGGAAAATGGCGCAAGAAACTTGTGCGTGCGAACGCGTATTGACCGTTGCTGCCGCCCACTTCTTCTATCGAATTATCGCCAACAAAATGGTCGCCCAAGATCAAACACTCGAACAACTGTTGGCGTGCGTTGGGATGGGAGGAGTTGTGGTTAAAGCGATACGCTTCCGCTTTGCGTTGACATCGCTGCACCACTGGCGGCCAGGTCTGTGGCGTGTGAACGCTGTCAAGCTGTCAGAACGTCAGAGTTCACTTGGGCGGCGCAGCGCTGCCGCTCCTGCCGACGCATATGTGTCGTCGGCATTGCTCAATCACGTGTAACGACGGGTTGAAGCGGGCTGGGCGCTGGCAAATTGAAACACAATCGCAGCAAATTTTCGCTACATAATTTTCGACCCAATAAATTCGACAAACTCACTGAAATGGATACAATTATATTAGGGGCAGTCGTGTGGCGCTGCATGCCGTCGCGCAGAAGGTAAGCAAATTACGAGAACGTGTGCATACATGTAACTAATGCTTCGCACGGCCCCCCCCCCCCCCGCGCAAGCTTACAACTCACGAGGCCTTTGCTGATTTATATTGCTTTGCTCTATCTCGCATTGCTTAGCCTGTTTTGCCGCATGCCAATCGCAGTTATTCCCCGGTGCAATCACCGGCGCCCTTCTGCCGTCGCTACCTGCCAGCCGACCCCACTGGCAAGTCCATTTTTCCCAGGAGGTTATTCATGCCCCGTAATGCACAGTTTGGACGATTTATTGGTTCGAGTGCTGCACTTGATGGCCGCCGCCGCGCTGGCAACTCTCGCATCCAATTAAAATATATTACTGCGTTTTGAGTGCAATAAATATTAGCGGCATTGAGCAGAATTTTTGCCAATACGAAAAAATTCAAAAAATTCCGTTGCAGCCTGATTGCAATACCAGCGAAAACAATTTTGATTCAATTCAATTTGTTATTGTTTTAGTCATTCGAACTTTTAAAAATCTAAATATTACAATATTATTTAATTATAATTGTTTGATGTGATAACACCGTGCAACAAAAATTAAAAAATTTTTCGCACCGGAAAAACTCCATATGGGCGTGAAACTAGAGACCAAACATAATACTGCGTACTCAGTTTTTAGTTTCTACATCCTTTGTCATTTTTAAAGGACTTCAAAATTTTGAAGGGGATAAAAAATAAAAAAAATATAATAATTTAAATAAAATAGATTTTTTTTATCTATTTGTAAAAAAGGATATGAAAAAGGTCCTTTGAAAATTGTAATCCTTTATATCCTTGAAAATTTATATAGAATTTTCTTGAAAAGTAAGTATGTTAAAATCCAAAATCTCCTTAATCATGTGTCAAAATTTCATTTCTCTAACTTTGTTGGTTCGAAAATTATTAAAAAAAAAGTCGGAAGGTGCAATTCTAATGAAGTACACAAATTCTAATTTATTAGAGTATCAGTATTTTTGTAATAAAACATCTACTGAGACCCACTAATGGGATCAAAGTTCTGCCTTCCCTCTATTGGAAGAAGTAAAACTAAGTTTTGGCTCCAGAGATGTCTTCTGCAAGTCTCTTGCGTAATAATTGTTTCACTTCGAGTATCTACCAACACTGTTCCATCAGATAGAAGCGAACGCATTTAATTTGAATTGCAAATATGCAGCGTTGCGTAAAAAATGACAAAAAGTTCCTTGCCTTAGGTAATGGCACAATTGTACATACTTACATAATATACCCGCTGCGCAGAGCAAATGTCTTCATTTGCATAATCAAGATTTTTGGAAGAGGAAGTGCCGCATGCAAAAGGCCAACACGATGTCTAAGGACATCGGCGGTTTTTTCTGTAGGCAAATTACTTTTGGCGAAAAATTTGCAGCTTGCCTTTTTGGAAGCAGTCAATTTTTGACATAAGAGGAATATTTTGGGTTTTCATGTACAATTAGCTTTGTGAGATGTAAATATAAATATTAACCGGATGCGTACTCAATTCAGGGCTGATGATTCTCATAATTATTGACCGAAGCTAATGCTTTTTGTATGTAAAAAGAGGAGCTTGGGAATTCTTTGTCTTCTACTGGCCAGGGGCGGACTTTGACACATAATATCCAGCACCGCTTCATCTTGATTGATTCTTCAGTCGAAATCTCATTCTCGATCCCTTCTTGTTTGCTGTGGATGTGGGCAGGGCATCTATTGTTGATGCTAAGGTTATTAAACTTCTGCCTGTCCCTTGGGGTCTATTTGACCCCAGGCGGAATTAAAAAAACGATTAAGCGGTCTTGTGCGCTCGTCTACTTGTGTTAGTGTTAATCGCGAACGCAATTTTGAGCAAGGGACAGGCAGAAGGTTAACACTTGACGGTGTGGACCAATTTTGAATGGATGTTTGTATTTGATTCGGTTTGGTGCACCTTTTTTCAGCCTTAAATCTGACTGCCGCTCACCTGCCATGGAACTTGGCCAGGAGCGTAGAAGGCAGCCAGTGAAGCCATGCAAATAGTGCGTTTGTTGAAATGGTGCGGAAGGTCCTTTTTATCGGAATGGCTACCGTTCTTCTAAACTTATCAATAGACTTTGGTTGGGGTCCTTAGAAATGTCGGGCTAACGGTAGACGGCGCAATAAATTATAAAAATTTGAACTAAGAAATGGGTGGCCACCTGAAGACGGCTCAATAAATTATTCTTCTCATTTATTTTTTTTTTAGTATTTTTTGCTATTAACAATTTTTTTTCAAAATTGTCCTTTAACAACATTTTAACTAAAGATGATGTTAAATACAAACTTAATATTTGTTTTTCCGATACAACAAGTTTTAAGATTCTAAGAGCTTCATTCTTCAAGAACTTCAACGTATATTCGGATATTAAAGTACAAGAGATTCTAAAGTTTTTATAATAAATGAAATAAAGTTGTATAAAGCTATATATAAATAAAATTATGGTTGATGTGAGGTGGGGTGGGCATGAAAACTACAAGTCCTCCATAAAAGTTAGTTCATTCGGACCATTGTGCTGTGCCTGAAGGAAAAGTAGGGAGATGAAAGAGATAGAAGAGAAGAATTGTATAAGGAAGATCATAGTTACTGACTTGGGCAACTCTGGATACCATCGCCAGAGCGTAGGTAACAATCTAACCAACGTTAATATACATAATGGAATCAAAAATTGAGAATTAAGAAACAGCAATGAGAGCAAAATCTCACAACGTGACCAAAGTCTACAACCACAACACCCAACAACTGTGACCCGAAGTGCTTAATCCGTCTGCCCGCAAGTGTGGTTCATACGTCAACCAGCCTAACGCCAGCCAGCCACTCATACATGCACATTAATTCACACAACTGTGACAGAGTGCGTGCCACAATGTTGTGATAACAATGGGCGAAATGGACAGTGAGGCACCGCCAATCGCTCGAGCTCTTTCATGCCTTCATTCATTCACTCATTCATTCATTCATTCATTCGTTCATGCGGCACCGCCGCTGTCGAGTGGCTCAGCATGAAAACGTATAAAACTGTTGTGCTGCAATGCAATTTCGCAGTGTTTGTGATGTATGACAGTGGTCGCTAATGAAAGAACCAACCAACGTACGAATGATTGCATGAATTTATGTTTTGAATGCTGCACATTGAGTTATGTGTGCAGATTTGGCTGGTGCAGGACATTAAAGTGTGCAATGCTCGGACAACACAGTAGAAATGACAAGGATTAGAGATGTCTAACGGATTGAGTGACAGCAATGCCAACTCATTTGTTTGCCCCACGGCGTTCTACGAAATTTTGTTTTTATTTTATTGAATTCAACTCGTCTTAAACTTTGTCCATTGAATATTGCTGACATTTTTAAAAATATTTTTGTATTGTATTGTTAATCATGAAAAAGTCCTTGCAAAGCGGGACATTGATGACATTTAAAAATCCACAATCCTGCGGTCGGTGGCTGGGATCGGCATTAAATCAATGTGTGTCCACGTTGAATAATGCCGTCACCAGAAATGTAAATTCCGCTTAATTGCATTACGTGCATACATACATACATTCATTTTTAATACATATGTAGGTATATATTTATATTTATTGGCACGCTGCAATTATTTATGTATGTCTGGCAGATATATATGTATGTGTGTGTGCAGTTAATTGAATATATTCAATTTTTATTTAAAGTAGCTTTATTTAATAAATGTGAATATTAATTTTTAAACACACTACACATTATGTCATGTTTATAAATAATAAATAAGCATAAATTTTGCGCAATGATTATGCGCAATAAAGTGGGATTTGACTCAAGTGAACATAATATTAATAACTTTTGTACATATACGAGTATGCATACAGATGTGAATATGTTTGCTTAAGTTTTACTTCACGTTGAAAAGAAAAATTTTTTAATTAATTTTAGCAATGTAATTTTCTAATGGATTGTTTACAATACACTAAATGAGTTTCTAAGAAATGAAATTCAAGTAAGTAACATTTTTTAAATAGTTTACCAGTGGAAATGAGAAAAAATGCGTATGGATCATAAACAATGTGTTGAAAGTATTAAATTTCTAAATTTTTGAAACCAATAGATAGAATATCATACAGTGGGTGGTCAAGCAATTAGCACGCTTTAACACTAGAATGCCCAAGGTAGTCATTTTGACTACATTGAGGTCTTTTATTGGAAATTACTTTTGTTGCATCGCTTTCTAAAAAAATATCTTACTTGACTTTTATTAATTTTTAAAGCTAAATGGAATAAATAAATTAAAAATATTGTAAACAAATTTTTTAGCCCAATTTTTGCAAAATTTACCTTAAATGCCCAAAAGTAGTCATTTTGACTACCTATATACAATTTTTAGCAAATCTTACTGATAAATAGAAAAATATGCATCTTCAATTGCGAAATATGAAAATTTCAAATAATTGCAAACATTTCAAAAAAATAATATTGTTACGAAAATGACTTCTCTAAGTTCGTTTTGGATTGTGCCTGAAAATAAAACTACTTCAGTTACTCAGCGCAAACGCAGTCAAAAACAAACAATCGTTTTATTTACAAATTTACACTTGTTACTACTTTACACTACTACTATTGCATATTTCCCCTTTGCTTGCTCAACACAGGCTCGACCCGCTGCGCTGCCACTGCTGTTTTTTATACCTATTTTCTTATCGCGCCGGTGTTTCTTGCACATTCTAGTTGTACTCTCTATTGTTCTTGCACAGCCCATCATCTTGCCATATCGGAATTATAGCCATCCGGCCGTACTCCAAAGTGCATGGCTAAAAGTATGCTTGGAAAAGCATTCATGCACAGCACAGAGTGCCTCATCCTTGCAATATCATAGTAGGCTGTGACAATTCCCAAGTTTTTCAATTCAAAACTCACTCATAAAATTCATTCACAAATTCCAAATTGCATTCCATGGGATAACCATTTATGTGTAAAGTACGATATTTTATTTAAATGAATTTACTTTGTAAACCATAAAGTAATAAAAACTAAATGCTTATTTTAGTTTATTTTAGTTTGATCTCGTGTACATTTATTCATATTTGCTACTTAAAAACCAATAAAATTAAATAAAAGTCAGTAAACAATATTGTAGTCAAAATGACTACATATGGGCATTTTAGGTATGTCAGATTGTCGGGCATTCTAGTGTTAAGCAATCAATCGCTTTTATATTTAAAACAAACTCTTACAATTTTATTTTTTTTATTCAATTATATTTTTATTTCAGAACAAATAAGAATATATTTTTAACGTGAATGGTACAGTTTTTTGCACCATCCTTAAAAAACAGAAATTTGTTCAATACACCGTTCCAAACTACTTAAAACAAAAATTACCTACCTCCAATGCGAGTATTTCTCAATATATCGTTTTCCTTTTTATTTTATTCCTAAAAATGCACGACTTTCTCATAATTTATTTCACAATTCGAATGCACTCTTCATTATTTAAGATTTGCAACAAATGTTCAATTTAATACTGCTGCTAACAAAGTCCCGTTATTGTGCTCACCCACGGCACATAAACTCACAAATACCATTAGAAATACTGTGGGACAAATAAGCTAAGTAAACAAGAAAACAAAAAGCGTTTGGAAACTATTTTAGTACATCTTACTTCCACTTAAGCATGCAAATGTAGATTTTTCGTAAGCGTGCTAATTGGTTGACCACCCACTGTAGATAAATAAACATTTTTGTGATCAGACAAGTCCGTCCTACTGTCTAGTATGAACGATAATCTTCGAAGCAGCTGAAATATCCGAAGAGAATTTTATATGGACTTCACTGGCCCTCAACCAAGAACTGACTAAGCAATGGGCGTGACTCACTTAGTCAAATATCGAGTCCCATTATTTTACACAAATACACATAAACGCATGATTTGCTTAGAAAAACTAAGAAATTAAAAAAAAAATGAAGAAGTGTGAAACTGTGAATACCAAATAAAACGCTTAAACGAATTTTGCATTACAAAGTGAAAAAATCAAAAATTGCTGACATTGTGCCGAGCGGCCAATACCGACTGAAATACTCCGACTTGTTGTTATGTCCTTTGCATTTCGACTGCACTTTGCATTACCATTTATTCCGCTGCAGTGCGTTGTTCGTGTACACTCATTCTTTGGTGTGTTCTATTTGTGCTATTGTCCCTCTCGGCTTTTCATTTGTCAAACAGTGGCTGGGCTGGTTGGCTGATGCCGCAGCTGCCATTGGTGCCATTGTTGTTGTCGTTCGTCGCTTTGTTGCGGGTGTTGACAACTGTAAAATGCAAATGGCTTTCTTGACATGACTAATAGGTTTATCGTGATTTCCCCGCAACAATAACAAACTAACAAAGCAGCTACCAGACCAAACAGTTGTGCTCAGCACTTTTGTGTTGGCGGCGAAATTCCGCATTTAAATTTTGCAAACGACACACGACTGTATTAGCAAATATCAATTCCGCTGAATAATGTTCGAATTTTGAATTTTTTTTTTTAAATTGTTAATTAAGCGCAAAGACACATTGAAAGGTAAACTGTGAAATTTTTCTTTAAAAGTAAACAAAATTTCAGAAAACAATATGCTTTATAACAGAAAACTTTTAAAGAAATATTCATAATATATATCTTGAAAAAGTTATGGGATTACATTGTTAACACTAGAATGCCTAAGGTAGTCAAAATAACTCAAATGACTTTTGCTTTTTTTTAAGCCAAATCAAATGAAAGAGTAAACATTTTATTAGAAAATTGTTAACTGCTAGTTTGTCACATAGTTCCATATGGGATTTTAAGGAAGATTGGATTGCATTTTCCTGGCATTTTAGTGTTGACAGTCACCAGGTTCACAAACTATGTATTTGGACATCTTTAACAGATAATCTTCAGATTTGTTTTGATTTTCCCTTTCACTCTCCGCCAACCGCAACAACCAACTGTCAAGAAATATACCGCGATTAGACAATATTTGCCTCGAAAAGTGCTGTTTGATTTGTGTAAAATGGTTTGTCATGCGTTAAATTCAACACTCAAAGCGATAGCCCGCAAAAAAAAACAATATAAATTATGTAGAAAGGTTGCTTGTTTGTCAAATCACTTAAACACTCAACACCCACTGATTTCCAGATGTGCGGTGGGGCGGCGGTTGAGTCAAATGAACCCACTCTAAAGTTGGCAATGCTGTTCACTGCCACAACCATTCATCCGCAACTTTCAATGTTTACACAGAAAATGCGCAAAAAGGTTGCAGACGCAGGGGAACTTTTTGTGGTTCGACGGCAAATAAATACACCAGACACTCGAATGCCTTCCGCACAATGAAACATACATATGAAAGTGTGAGTTTGTGTGTGTGTGATCGGATGTGTATGTGTGTGCGTATAGATGAGCTGTTCACGAGCCAAATTGATTTATTCGACTTTTGAAATTGTTCGGGATTTAGTTGAAGATTTAGCACTCAATATGGTTGCGTCGCATTGCAATCTCGAAATGTTCAACAACTAAAATGCTTTGACTAGACTTGTGAAGGGCTTCTATGTTCGTCAGTCTGTTTCAATGTGTAGCTGTGCGCTGTACACATGTAAAGCCTGCTAGTCTGTGCCTAAAATCGTTGACGTTGAAATGCTGCTTGTACTTTCGCTTTAAGACTTTTTGGTTCGGTGGAGTGGAAAAGCCGTATAGGATTTTAAATTAATTAATTTTTAAGTTCGACAAACCAATTCAAAAGAACTGTGGCAGGTTCCATGAATGTTATACGCTTGTGAAATGTTACATGGGAGATTTAAAAATGTGTCGTACGAATTGACTCAAAGTAATGCAGAAAGTTAAGATTACCAGCGAAACGGCGGCGACTAGAAATAACCGCTCAAGGTTTAAGTAGATTATAATTATTTATTTATTTTATTTACTTATTTGTTTATTGAGTATATGGTTAAACAACCTTACAGACTAGATATACAATTAAATGTACTTATTTACTAAGTGCACATAAATTACTTAAAAATAAGAGAGTAATTCATTTTTAAAGGAAAATTTACTTGGAGAAGAATTATGTTAGGAATTTTCTTTTCACTTTGACTTTGTTAATTATTCAAGAACTTGCAAGTAATGACCGGCTTGAACTGGGTTGTCAGCATATTTTATTTGTGGCGGCCATATAGAAAACTATATACTTTATTATAAGGACCAGCATGTTTGCATTCATCAAACTATGAAAGTTTGTTCTTTGGTTTTTGTTATCAATTGGCTGGTATACACAATAACTTTCGAAGGGGTTCTCATTTTAAAATATAATACTCGTACAGTACATTCAGTGCAAATAATACGAATATCCAGAGCATGCAAACTTGAATCTGGTTACTTGTTCTTGTTCTAAATTAATTTAAGATAATTTGGCGTTTGATATTTTTTGATCGATATTTACCATTATCTCGATTATTAGCTAATTATTTCCTTTAACCTTTTGAGCTGAGAATATGTTTTATTAAAATACGTAAGACTTATTGTCGTACTTTATGATGAATATTTATAAATAATTCGTTCACTCCTTCGCTTGGCTTATCCGCTATTTATCCGCTGATTACGCGATATTGATGTATTTGCCATTGATGACTTGTTTACTTGTTTACATCGTTTTATGTATTGACTTAATTAGCATAATTGGAATTTACGCCTACAGCTATTTGCGTAATCGTGTGCGTGCCGCGCCGATTCGCATTGCAATCTGTTTGTCTGTTTGTGTAATGAGGGTTGTATGAGTGATGCCAATTTCGATTCTCCCTCACATCCCCATCGTAGAAATTTAGTGCTTGAAGTACGGTCATTGGCTTTAATGTATATTAGATACATCTCCATCTCCTCCTTTATTGAAACTTTTAAATTGTAAATGAAAAAAATATTATTTCAGTTAAAAGACGAATTCGAAGATTTAAAAATCTGCAATGGTCGAATAGTTTAAATTTTCAATTTGAACATCAAAATGAAAATGGGAAATAGCAATAAAGTTTAATGAAATCGTTCTTTGTTGCAGAACTTTCAAATCTTTTAATTCTATACTGAATTGGACGGCCTCAATGGATGTGGCCCAGCATTATCTCATCTTAAAAAAACTTATCATATCTTTTGCCCAGTTTCCCTCGCTTTTTAGTGACATATTGACGACATGAATAGACCGAAGGCGCTCATGAGCTCATGTTTGCAATTCATTAATGAAAATATTCTTTAATTTAACAAGTATGAATTTTTCATTCACGCAGTATTCCATATTGATTTTCGCATAGCTCTGAAATATGGATTTTTTGTTTTTTTAATTGTACAACAGAATCCAAACTGCGACAGGCATTGCGAATGCGTTTTAATTGAATTTCCAGCACAGCAAAAGTGGCCAGTTGGTAATTAATTGGCCGCAAATTAATCAAAAATCGTGCTGCATTTTGAGCTCATTACTGAAAAGGGCGTCAGCGCCAGTGACGTTGTGGGCGTTGTGGTTGCTGACACTTTAATGCATTTTAAGCACTTTAAGCGTGAACTGATTCGATAAAAGGCGAATGCATTTTCAACTGCCGCTCAATCCAGACTTAACATGTGATGTGATGAGGGGGAGGGCAGAAAGCCTACAAAAAAAAAACGTTTCTATTTCGATTGTTGTTGAGCTTAATTCCTGATCTAATGTTGAAGTAATGCGCTTACGAAGAAAACGACTGATATTTGAGCAGTTTTTCCCCACTGCATAAATGCTATTTTTATGATTAGCTTCAAAAATATTGATGCACACAGAAACGGAAAAATGCGAATATTGGTGTAGTACGCTCAGATAGGCAATTACGTCTACTCGTATTCCCTGAAATTCTGCTAAAACGATTTTTTAAACAAAATGCCAGAAGATTATTGGATGCCTGCAACCGTATCTGATGCGTGCAAACTCTGCGGACAAAAGCACACACAAACACAAAAACATACAGTGAAAGCTGCTTAAGTGCCTCACCTAAAAAAAAAAAGATGTTTCAGGCACTTAAGCGGGGAGCAATTTAACCGAAACCGGATAAGTAAAGATGAACTTATTCTTTTCCATAAAAAAATATAATACAATTTCTTAAATAAATAAGAACATGAACATAAAGAACGAATATATGAATTTATTAAATCTTCTTAACTGTCGAAGTTACTCAGCAAGAAAACAAAAAAATTTTATGCATTCGTTTTTGGTAACCAGTGTCGTTGAATTGGAAACATGAAAATCGTTTTTAAAATTTTTACAAGTGCACTTAAATGAGGAAAAGTATAGGTAAAATTAAGACTAGAGCACAATAAATTGAGAGACTTAAGCGGGGAGGAAGTTATGCGGGTTAGGAACTTAAGATTTTATTAAAAAATGCATGGTGTCCCGCCTAAGCGGGGAAAGCACTTAAGCGGGTTCCACTGTATATATAAATTCGTACATATAAATGTATATACGAGGCGCGACTGAAGTGCAAATTGTGAATGATCACTACAACATCAGATAGCAGCAGTCATAGCCGCAGTAACAACAGTAAAAACAACGCAAATACATTTGTGTGTTGAATGCTAAAGTTAACATCTGATTCGTTGTGGCAAAGTGGTTTGCCATATTTTGGCCAACCACTCTATGCAAACAGTGTCGGCATGCGGCCGCACTACTTCCTTTGTGCGTGTGTGTGTGCGTGTTCAATCTGTGATTATAGTTTTTTGCGCTCTCAAATTTTTTGCGCGGTTATTGCTGCCCTGAAAGCACAAAAAAATTACACAAATACAATGCAAAAAAACAAGTGAAACACATTCAGCTGTGTTGAAAAAATTATCAGTTGGAGTATATGGCACACACACACACACACACACACACAATGACAAGCTATTTTTCTGAGCTATTTTTTCTTGTTCCAGCGTTTTGAAACCTCTTTTTTTAAGCTTCTACTAGTTTATATTTCTTAAACATCCGATAAACGTAATCTGTCCAACTCCAGATTTGTTGGAGTTACTGACGGTGAAAGAAGAAAAAATAAAAAATTATATTAATTGAAATATGTACTAAAATTAAAAAAAAAAATGTTATTCCAATTGTGTTTTTTATTTCGTAAAAATGGTAGTAAGACCTTAGATGAAGAATTAATTATTTGCAAACATTTTAAACTTACTACAAAAATCGAATGAAAAGGTTATGAAGCATTGAGGGAAAACACATTCAAATTTTCCATGAAATATTCTCAGAAAATCCAATAAGGTTTTTTTTTGAGTCAGATTAACCCATTTTTTAAGCATAAATTTTTTCTCAGGGGAGAGAAATCCAAAAGTAATGAATTGGGTCTGTGTGATGGGGTTAAGACCGAATCCCTTAGTTGCTTAAATTATCTTCTAATCTATTTTCCTTCTGTTAATATAAACGAGACCGGTTTTGGTTTGTATTCGCATGCACACAGTGGCGCGTCGTTTTATTAAAATCCCGACAGCGCTCATAAAACAAAGAAATTGCTTGCCAATGTCATTGGACCATAAACGGGTACAGTGTAATGTATCACATATGAACTTGTATGTGTGTTTTTTTTTTTTTTTTGCAGTAGGTGGAAAAGCATTGAAAGCCGGAGTGCGAGACTTTCACCCGCTAAAAACCACCTGTACGCTATCCCCCAGACCCCACGGAACCACGATGAAGTATTACTTCGTGGGGGGAGAAAAGACCTAGCTGTCCCTACTCCATTGGCGACGCCGCTGCTCCGCCATTATGCTCGCGGCCATGCTGCTTACCGCCCCCCAGTTATCCTCTGACGCTAGCATGTAGCCCACAATATTGTCAGGCGTCAGTGCTTCACCCACCATTTGGCAGGCAGCCTGTCTTGCCCTGGCGTTTTGCGGGCAAACGAAAAAGGCATGTTCGACGTCCTCTGGCACTGCACAGAGCTCGCACTTTGGATCGCTGTCGTGACCGAACCTATGCAGGTAGGCCCTGAAGCAGCCATGCCCGCTCAGAAGCTGCGTGATGTGGAAGTTGACTTCTCCATGCAACCTTCCACACCAGCTGGAGATGTCGGGGATGAGCCTGTGCGTCCATCGGCCGTTCGGTGCCTCGTCCCAGCGGGTCTGCCAAAGCCGCAGGCTAGCTAGCCTATTTCGCTGCCTTCTTGCGTCACGGTCAACCTCGTGGCCCTCATGCTGCCTAGCTATTGCTGCTTCCTGCGCTAGAATATCGATCGGGCACAGGCCTGCGATGACCAGCGCTGCATCCTCTGATGTTGTGCGAAAGGCAGAGCAAACTCTCAAGGCACACAACCGGTACACGGAACGTATGCCTCGGCCATATGACGCGACTTTTAACGCATCCGCCCATACTGGCGCTGCATACAGCACAATGGATTTAACCACTCCTGCGAGCAGTTGTCTTCGTCGCTGCTTCGGGCCTCTATTGTTCAGCATTATGCGAGCTAACGCTGCGCTAGCCTTTGCCGCCTTTTCGCATGCATATTCTTAATGCTCCTTGTAACAAAGACGGCGATCTATCATCACGCCTAAGTATTTTAGTGCAGGCTTAGACGCAACGTCGTGGTTGCCAACCTTCACGACTGCCACCTCAACCACTTTTCTGCTGCTAATGAGCACGGCTTCCGTCTTCTGCTCGGCCAAGCTAAGGCCGGCGGCTGAAAGCCAGCTTCGGATTTGCGCCACCGAATTGTTTGCGGCTTCTTCAGCCTTCCGCACGGTCTTGGCGACTATGACCAGTGCCACGTCGTCGGCGAAACCAATTATAGTGGCTTCGCGGGGTAGTGGCAGACGGAGTACGCCGTCGTACATTATATTCCACAGAAGTGGCCCGAGCACAGAGCCCTGTGGCACTCCTCCTGTGATCGCGTATTCTCGCAGGCCGTCCTCCGCTTCGTACTGCAGCCTCCTATTCCTGAAATAACTGACTATAACGGCTCTCAGGTATAGCGGTACATTATAGCCCTCGAGGTTTTGCATAATAATCGCCCAATTTGCCGAGTTAAACGCATTTTTAACGTCTAGCATAACTACAAGGCAATATTCTTTCGTGCCAAACCTCCAGCGCTCTCCTGCGATGGCATTCTTTGCTATTCGGTGGACCTTTTCAACCGCGTCTGTTGTCGATCGGGCTTTTCTGAAGCCAAACTGGTTTTCAGCGAGCCCCCCGGCTTCAACTATCGCCGCGTCCAAGCGATTGGCAATTATGCGTTCCAGTACCTTGCCCGCGGTGTCCAGCATGCACAGAGGCCTGTAAGATGATGGGTCGTCTGGCGGTTTGTTGCCTTTTGGGAGAAGGACTAACCTCTGAACTTTCCACAGGTCCGGAAAAACGCCTTCGCGGAGGCACGCATTGTACAGAGAGACAAATATGTCAGTCCGTTGCGTGATCGCCACCTTCAACGCTAGATTTGGGACGCCGTCCGGACCCGGAGCTTTGTTGTTTCCAACCTTTTCCATGGCGCCCAGGACCTCTTCGCATGTCACGGGGCGTGGTGGCGCGCCTGCCAAGCTTTGCGCAGCGTAGGTAAGCTTTGGCTGCTCTGGGAATAGTTCTTTTACGATTCTGCATAGCTGCTCAGGGCAAGTTGGAGTGGGCTGTCTGAACCCGTTCAGTTTCTTCATAACGATTTTGTAGGCGGCGCCCCACGGGTTGTTGTCCGCGTCGTCACACAACTCGAGGAAGCAGCGCCTTTTGCTGTCGCGAATGGCGTTTTTCAAGCACTTCCTTTTATGCTTATACTCTGCTCTGCAGCTAAGGGAATTTGCACCACCTCTGGCTCTTTGATACAGCCTTCTTGCCTATTACACTCTACGCGTAGCCTCGCTATGGACTCATTCCACCAATAAACAGGTTTGTGGTGTTTGTTTGGCGCGCTTCTAGCCATCGACGCATTGCATGCTCTGCTGATGTGGCCCGTTACCTGATCTGCCATGCTTGCCGCGGGCCCCGTCACTACGGCTTCGGCCCACACCATCTTAAAGATCTCCTCGTCCAAAGTGCCTACCCTCCACCCTTTCCGTCTTTTTTGGCTACACAGCCTACGGCCTGGTGACTGCAGCTGGAGATCGCATATTATTGCATGGTGATCGCTATGCGTATAGATATCACTGATGCTCCAGGAGATTTTCTGGGCTAGCCCATTGCTCGCAAAAGTCAGGTCGATTATGGATCCGACTCCCCCTCTGCTGAACGTATGCTGCGCACCAGTGTTCAGCATAGTTACTTCCAATGAAGAAAAGGCTTCGAGTAGCGCCCTCCCTTTCGGATTAGTCCTGGGACAGCCCCAATCGACGGCCCAAGCGTTAAAATCGCCTGCAATTATGGCCGGCTTTCTGCACCTTGCCTGCCCCACAAGGTCGTCAAGTATTGTCATAAATTCCTGCAAATCTGTACTTGGAGGGATGTAACAGCTGAAAAAACTAATATTCTTTACTTCCACGCCTACGAATCCTGTCTTCGAGGAAAAGGTTTTCATTTGGAAAGGCTGCTGGCCGCAGCTCCAGAGAGCCGCCTTTCCCGTGGCGTCCTTTGCCCACACTGTGGCAGCCTTTTCCTTGTAGGGCTCGCTAATTATAGCCACGTCAATATTTAAGTCGCGCACTGACTGTTTAAGGAGGTCCTGCGCCGCCTCGCAGTGGTTTAACTTGTATGTGTGTATGTATGTGCAAGTGTGAACTTAGGCGCACGAAATCGTCCTAATTAGTTGCGCTACTGTCGAAAGGAGCCACAGTTCACTGCCATCCAGAAAATAAGGCCAGCTCGAAAATATTTCTTTGCCTGGCATTTGATTGCAAAACTTTTCTAATTACATGCACTGACCCCAGCAGCGGCTGTGAATAGGTTATTTATTACTTATGTGTGCGTAATTATTGTCTGAGGTCTCAAATTGTTGCATTCGATGCCATCAACAAATTATGTGACCTTTTGCTCATTTTGTCAAATGGCAAAAAATTCATAAAATAAAAAAACTAGAAAACAACATTAATCAAATCATTTGAAAATGCATACATTTTTATTTTGCAATGAAAGAAGAGGAGAAAGGGATTTTCAATATTTTTTTTGTATTTTCTTAATATTATTTTTATTGCTGCTTAAACATTGTCGCTTCTTCTTACACTAACGCACTGCATAGAAAACAAAAAAAAAATGCCAACGTACAAGTAAACACTCGCAGCAGACTTCAAGCGGAATTCTAATGGCTTATTGCTTGCGAAATGCGCTTTAAAGTGAGCACAAAAAAAATCAACATTTTATACGCACACGTATAATTCGAAGCAGGATAGAAGGATATGTCTGTGTGTGCGTGTGCGAAATTCCATTGTTTTTGCAAAGGAATACAGCGTCAGGTGCGCTCCACCGCACCGCATGACATACTTTATTGATAATCGCCTCAGCGCCTCGCACTGAACTCGAGTTGCACTGAAGCATGAGAAATGGGAATGTTTGTAAACATTTTTCCAATCATAATAAAAAAATTTTTGGCACTTTCAATACTTTTAACTTGCAATGAAAGAGAACGAAGTAATTTAAAGTAATAATGAAATAAAAATGTGACTGCAACGGCAGCGATTTGCCGGCGGGACAAGCAATCAGAGTGCAATCAGAGTGCAAAAAAATCAGTTCAATTCAATAGTTTTTTATAAATTTGTTTTCTTTTAAAATTAACGCAAACGTCACTCACAGATGTTTCCATACAAAAATAACCATCAACAGTTACATAAAAAAGTGTTGTTCGTTTTATTTTGGACTCTAACTCCAACGGCTTAAGTCGTCTCTTTCGGCGAATTGTTTTGCTGTGTTCGTTTCGAATAATTTTTTTTGAACCATTGTAAGTACATTTTTATGCTGATCGAGTTGCAGGACCAATTTGCGCAAAACTTTATTTGTGTGTAGGTTTGTATGTGTGTCTGGGAGCTTATGAAGGGACACCAGACTGAAACAAAGCGTAAAAGCAAAAAGCAGAAAAGGAAATACGACTTAAGGTCCAAATCTGATTCTGCGTGAAGTTTCACTGCTGGCGTTGGCATTGTTTTGCACCAAACCGAAGAAAACAACATTGAGTGCATTATTTTTAATACGCTGAATCATTTTGGCGAAAAGATGAGTGCAAACTTTATTATTTTCACTCGCGTTGAAATGTTTGCGTTATTTTGCAGTTGGTTACTTTCTTTACAATTCGCAAAAAAATCAAATGTCTTTGCTCTCGCTCTGACAACGTTATTATCCATTAATCGGCGGTGCCATTCAGCACAGTTTGAGTGATGGGCATCGAAATAAAATAAAATAAAATAAAATAAAATAAAATAAAATGAAATAAAATGAAATAAAATAAAATTAAATTAAATAAAATAAAATAAAATAAAATAAAATAAAATAAAATAAAATAAAATGAAATGAAATGAAATGAAATGAAATGAAATAAAATAAATAAAATAAAATAAAATAAAATAAAATATAATGAAATAAAATAAAATAATATAAAAAAAATAAAATAAAATAAAATAAAACAAATTAAAATAAAATAAAATAAAATAAAATAAAATAAAATAAAATAAAATAAAATGAAATGAAATAAAATGAAATAAAATAAAATTAAATAAAATAAAATAAAATAAAATAAAACAAAATAAAATAAAATAAAATAAAATAAAATAAAATAAAATAAAATAAAATAAAATGAAATAAAATAAAATAAAATAAAATAAAACAAAATAAAACAAAATAATATAAAATAAAATGAAGTAAAATAAAATAAAATGAAATAAAATAAAATGAAAAAATAAAATTAAATAAAATAAAATACAAAAAAAGTAAATAAAAAATTAAATTGAATTAAAACTGATGCATTACTTAAGTTACTCTTCCCGGAGAGCAATAAAGAGGCAGGCAGCCCATCAACTCAAAGACTAGACCCGTCTCAGGTTCAGCACTCTTCGGCACACAGTTTGGGCATCACTGGATTCGCCGTAGCGCTACTCACACATTGTCCTTCAGCAGCAGTTACATTTCAAACCAATCTAATTTAGCAAATGTGGGATATAAAAGCAGAGTAAATTTTTATTTTACGAGTACGAACATGTCGAATAACCAAAGGCGAACACCATCAAATTAAATAAAAATCAAACAATGTCGATTTAGTGGCATGCAGCGAATGCCGAAACACCCATTAACGACATTAACTTCAAATGAATTTTGAGTCTGAAACCTGGTTTGGTGCCGTTCCTATGTCGATCAATTCGCAGCTATAAAGTGAATGCACGCGAAGACGTGTGTGTGTGTATTTATTACTCAATCAAGCAGAGTACATATTTGTAAAAATTTTTCATGACTTGTTTCGGTCCAATTAAGATTTGTAAAGTTTAGTCGCTCATAAGCACAGCTAGTCCTAGAGCATTAAATAAATATGAGCTCTGCTGGAGGCGCAATGGACACCTTTGGATGGAGTCTTTGAAAATGTTGGTCTCGTTTTTGCCAACAAAATCGACATTCATTTCAGTTTTTAAAGAAGAATTATTTATTTAGTGGGCTTTTTCTTTGATAAGAACTGCTAAGCAAGACATTCAACTTGATGGATGGCTGCAGGTGTCACGCAAACGTCACGTCGACAGACACATCGCAACGCATAATTTCATTAATGTTTTTGTTTGCTTTGTGACAGCGCGGCAAATGGCCAAACATATAAGCAAACATACTTATTGCGATATATCGCAGGACGTGTCTGTTATTGCTGCAGCGTCTGGCTCGGGCGAAATCTAATAAATAATATTTGCTGTTTTTAGGAAAACTTGCTGACAGCATGTGCAAATAAGTGGACACAACATATGGACAGCAAATGACAGGCGCATAAATAGTGGAATGTGTAGCCCGTTGCTACACCACACAAGCAAACCCACACGCACACACACACACACAGTTTGATGCAGAGGCGTAGGAGATGAGCGAGTGGACCGTGGCAATGAACCAAAATAGAGAAACAAGCAAACCGACCTGAAAGAGAGATATGTAGCTTTGAACTAAATGCCAAAATCAAAGATAGAAGATTTTAATTTCTTCAAAGAAATAAAAAAAAATCTATAAAAACCCATTTAACACTAGAATGCCCGACAATTTTGACTACATTATTGTTTAGTTACTTTTTTTTTTTATTTTTTTGGTTTTTAAGTACCAAATATGAATAAATGTACACAAGATTAAACTAAAATAAGCATTTAGTTTTTATTTTTCTATGGTTTACACAGTAAACTCATTTAAATAAAATAGCGTACTTTACACATAAATGGGATAAAATGGAATGAAATTTGAATTTGGAATTTTTGAATAAATTTTATGAGTAAATTTTGAATTGAAAAACTTGGGAATTGTCACAGCCTAGTATGATATTATTTTTTTTAAATGTTTGCAATTATTTGAAATTGTCATATTTCGCAATTGAAGATGCATATTTGTCTATTTATCAGTAAGATTTGCTGAAAATTTTATATAGGTAGTCAAAATGACTACTTTTGGGCATTTAAGGTAAATTTTGTAAAATTGGGTAAACAATTTTTTTTAATTTTTTTAAAAATTTATTTATTGCATTTAGCTTTAAAAATTAATAAAAGTCACGTAAGATATTTTTTTAGAAAGCGATGCAACCAAAGTTTTTTACAAAAAAAGACCTAGATGTAGTCAAAATGACTTTGGGCATTCTAGTGTTAAGCAACCTCTAAGTGATCTTATAGATCGCTAACACTTTGAACTGATTTCATGGACTCTGGAGCCGCTGAAACATTTCTCTTACACTCATTAATTTCTATTAACAGTGCAATCCGCAAAGCTGTCTGTATTTTTTTTATTAAAATTTTTAGCTAGTAATGAAATCGCTGCATTTCCAGGTGATTTAAGACACCCAGAAGAAGGTGTGGTTCCAGTCGAGAAGAATTCCAGAAGACCCATTTTAGCCACGTGTATGTCTGTCAACTATTTAGTACACACAATTATTTTTTAACTTAATTAATGTACGAGTAAAGTATTGAATTTGATCAGAAATGATGTAATACGTTTTGTAAGAAATCCTTGTAGGAGTTGAAATAACAAAATGAATTTTTGTATGAATTGTAAATATGGAGATTTAAGGTAAAAGCTAGCTATAAGCAGCTTTAACCCAATTTAGGCCAAATTGTACTCATTTTTTTTAATACATATCCTTTTAGTGCAACTTTCTTTTTACCGGTGTTTATGTTGAACAGAGTAATAATTTTACAACTTTATAAACTTGTAATTTTACATTTTTCAACCCAGTACTGCAGTCATTCAATGTTGTACAATTTAAGTAAATATTTTTTCATTTATTTAAGTACAAACGCTTGCAATGAAAATATTTATTTTTACTATGAGCAGTAATAACAACGACCTTATAATTGGTTGAACAAATTTTTGCGCTATAAATTCGTCGTAAATGCGTCAAAGTTGTAATATGACATAAAAATATTTTCTTATTTATATTTCACGCATGTTGCACAAGCTTACTTACAAAAGCATAAATCACGAATGTCACTCACTTTCTTATGGTATTTCGGGCCAAAACCACGAGCTGCAACAATTTAAAACCATATCGTCTCGCTGCAGTGCCGACTTCAAGGCGTTTAAGGTGGTACATGAATGTATGTATGTATGCATAAGTACCTATTGTGTTAAAAGGAAATGTTATGTTTTAGACTTGAAATGGAATGTTTATTTAAATCTTATTCTGCAGCTTAAACAAAACGTCTTTAAGTGAATATTTACTTTTTACAAAAATTATTTCGACATTAAATTTACAGCGAGAAATATAAACAAATGGAAAGAATGGTCATTCGAAAACGTTCAATGTGGCTGAAGTATATTTTGATCCCTAGGCAGAGTGAGAGGGAAATAGAGCAAGCTGGCATAGCAAGTTTGTGAATATAAAAAAGTATGATGGGGTAGAGCAGTACTTCATTTTCTGTTGAGTAACACTTACTAAATTTCTTGTTGATTTAAGAAAACAAAAAAGTTCTAGATTAACAAAATTTTGTGAAAAATTGGACTCTCTATCTCCTCTATCCTCCTCTGACTAGTTATTCGTGTGACTGATACCAGAATCATGTTGAAAGCTTTTCAAACACAATTCCGTTTGAATGTTTGTCATTTAAAGTCTATTTAATGCCTATTTAATGTCCAACTTTACTCCTTCGACTTTGATTTTAATTTAATTAAAAAAAAATTCAATTATCGCATAACTGAAAATAAATATTTGTAATGCTGCAAGCTGGTCATTTTGTTGTTATGCGTCACGTCATAGCGACATTAATAAATTGACAATCTGACATAATTAGGATTAATCTGCTAATAAACTTCAACTCGCAACTTTACAATCAATTTCACTTCAACGCGGCGCTAAGCAGCACTCGTTGCACGCCTAAAAGTCAACTTCATTATTTCAATTGCAAATGCGAAAATGTTTTGTAATGATAAAGGAATTAAATTGTAAAGACTTGCCGATGTGAAATTGCCACGTATTCAATTCGATGCACAGTTGGCGCTGTTCGCTTGAAGAGCAATGAGGAAAAGTGAAAGGCGAATGAATGTGGCGGGTGGAAGTGTCAGAGTTGACAAATGTTACAGGCTGGCGAAGAGCTGTTCGAGTTGTTGTTGTTATTTATTTGTATGCTAACTAATTAAAGATTGTGATTAGTTGGAAAGATTGCAGAAGTTTGTTCCGTAAGAACAACTTTTGCATTGGAATTATCAGTGCACACTTAGCAATTACCAAATTTGAATTTTTAATGGTTCAGTGTGCGGCTGGTCATGATTTGTTCTTATGCAGTAATGGGTGACCGATTTTATTGATAGAAGTGAGGAAATATTTGGTACTTGGTTTGACATTACACTGTCGAGAAATTATTGAAATTAATGTGTGATAAAACTACTTAAAAGTTGCTAAAAAAACTTCTAACGAGTTGTCAAAGTTATTTTTATTCATTTACATCTACAGACATTCGAACATGTCCTCTGTTTCTGCCACGCCAACTAAAGACAACGCTTGGCAATTTTAAGGGCACACGAGATTGCCGGGTTTGAGGAAGTGGCGTCGCTATGCCCAAAGCGTTTGCTGAAGTTTGCGAAAAGTACTCACATATTCTCACGGCTCACTACTAGATTTCATAAACGTATCTTCATCTGGTGGCCATTCGTGGTCAGTCAGTTTTACCTACCTACCTACCTACACACATATAATCAAAGAATTTCAAGAATATGCAAAATATTTTAAAATGCAATCCAAGCTCCAAGCAATGCCAATTAAATGCTCATGCCTGTTAAGTACACATGTACTTCGCACAATGCATGACTAAAATTATATGGTTATGTTCACTTTATTCAGCCAAAAAGACACACTCATACATTCAGAGACATAAGGCAGCACGTGCGCAAAGTTGGGTTTCCTGCAGCCATTTTTAGTGCTGGTTTTACCAGTTAAATTCGTTCATATATGTAAGTGAATATGAGAAGTTGACTGCTTGTTTTTTACCGTAATTGGTTTACTCTGAGCAATTTGCCATTTCTGCACAAAAAAGATACAAAATGTTTAAAAATTCTCAATTCAATTCTCAAAACTTGGTGGTATTGGCTGTGTGGAGCGTAACCCTGGGCCTAACTTTTATACAATCCTAATGGCTACTACTAAAGAATCAATTTGATTAATGAGCAAATAGATGTCCTGTGCCTGTGTCGGTCACTATCCTACGTAACTTCGGAAGAGCCTTCGTATCCTTGGCGTCAAGCTTTTTGAACCATGCTGACCAAAGTTATATGAGCAGGTTCGTCGAGGAAGCTTGTTCAGTGTTTTGTTTTGTATATCTGAGGGGAAATTGATGTCTGGCCACCGGGTTTTAAGCAGGTTTAATCCTGTTAGACCATGCAATTGTTGTCTATAATTTGGTGTTCAAACCTGAAAGGTTTAGATTTGTTGACAAGATTTCTGTTTGACTGGAACTTTAATCGAAAGCTAAGTTAATTAATTGGCACTAAGCTTGAACGTGACATAGTGAAAATGATTGCAAATGATTGGCTTTATGAGAAAATTCATCACAGAAAGTTCATCGCAATGGGAACCGATTTTTACACTATGTGCTTTTATTTTAACTATTTAGATTTTGAGAAATTAGAAAATGAACAAATGAAGTTTGGTTTTGCCCTAAAACTAAATCATTTATTTATTTATTTTATTTAGCCAAATGTACATTAAGACTTACGGACTAAGAGATAACACTAGAAATAGTAATAGTAATTATAAAGATTTTAATTTAATAAATAATAAATAAATATATATAATTAAACAAAAATAAATAACAATTTAAATAGAAAGTAATTGATTCGTAGAAATTAATTTCAAAGAAAATTTCAAAAAGAGCAAAATTAAATATAATAATTGTGTCGAAAAAATGATATCCTTTTTCAAATTGTTTTCTCTTTGCAAACAGAGTGGCCATTGTTGCTGTACAATTTCTTATTTTGCGAGCGAATCATTTAAGCGCTTGAAAACTTTTCCAACACGTACGCTGCCATTATAAAAAAATCGCTTTAACAGATTCCATTTTCGTTTTCTGCTAATATAATATAGGCAAGTCAAATGCGCTACAACAACAACAACTACAACAACTGCGCTAGATTAGCTAAGGGACGTACAACAGTGGTTTGGTATGAGGGCAGCGCGCAAAGTGTTTTTCGTTCAATTTTTGATACTAGAAAAGTAATAAAAATTTATTAGCCACTTTGGGAAGCGGACACAATGCAAACATGCTCGGGGCATACCAACAAATGGCTGCCTTATGCACATAGCAACGCCGTAAACATATTTGCGAGGAGCCGTTTGGCATTTTTAATAAACTATGAGCGATGTGTGCGAGCTCAAGTGCGCAAAAATTGAAAAAAAATCAAAACAGAAAAGAAAGATTAGGGCGAAGCGTGTGGCATGTGATGGACATGTTTGTCTGAGCCTACATAATGTACAAATTTTCTATGTGCACACAAGCCTGTTTGTATGCACAGTGGTGTGGGGCAAGTAATTTGGGGGGGGAGAGAGTTCTTGATGTACAAAATTTAAGATTTCACAATGCGGCAAATGTTGCGTATACGCACCAGGGCACCGATCTACAATGTGCTATGAAGATTCTAAGTATTGAAGATTGCAAGGCGTGCTGTATGGAAATGTTGGCGGTGAAAGTGAACCAATTCGATGTTTTACAGAATTAGACATTGGACAGATCGGTATGATCTAAACTTCAGGAAACCTAGTCGTCTTTTAGATTAGTGGAAAATATATGTTGATTAAGTAACACTTAATTAACACTTTAAATATGGTAGCTCGTTAACTTCACAATTAACCCCTTCTCCGGGATTCCATTGCAGACTAAAAATATTTAGGTAAAGGCAGATCGATCACAATGAATGTATTCAGTCTTTTATGTGTATGTGTATCAAACAGTGGCATAGCAATGTATGCTTTTTGTAGATAATAAAAATAGCCTCAATATTTCCTAAAACGTAACATCCCCCACTGACTACGCTCCTGCGTACACGTGTTGATTTTGCCATAATGAAAGATAATAATTTTCATACGAGTGAATATTCCATTGTTGTAAACAAAACAAACCCTTTTTTCGGACGGTCGAATATGGTTTAGTCAATGTTTGTTTGTGTTTCCATTCACTTGGCAACGCACACATTTTTTGTTCATTTTTGGTATTATAACTGTTCAAAGGTCAAAACAATGTTGAATTGACTGAGGATTTTAACATTTTGCAATATTTATACAAAAATGTTTTTGAAATATGAGCTGGAGAAGTTAAAGTCAATTGAAGTGTCAATGCCATGGCAAAAGTTTTGATTACCAACTATTGATTTTGGATGCTGTAACATTGCGCCATTTTGAATTTGAATTTCAAACAGCAATGCAACAATTCCACCGACTTACTTTTGTGCAAGTTGTGAGCTGAGGGGTTAGCTTTGTGCAAGTATTTCATTTAAAAATTAAATTTTTTGCGACGACAATTTAACTCAATCAGCGTAGGAATTATTTGAAAAATAATATTGCTGCAATTGGAAGGAGATTGTTTTAGTTGAGTTGAGAAAAATTTTGACGAAAAATTTGCCTAAAAATATGCAGAAGCTGGGAGTGATATTGCGTCCTGTTTTAGGTTAGATGCAGCGTTGCCACAAGAAAACAATTTTTTTAACCAGAAACCAAAAATAGAAACCAAAGTGTAACAAAAATAACCAAAATATTTATTCGACATAAAAAAAATAAATAACTCATACATAAATTTCAAGATTATAGGAACATTTTAAAGGCTTTTGACACATACATATGTATGTATTTGTGACATAAAATAAATAATTAACCCGTTCACGCACAGTAAAAGTTTCAGTGAGCTGCAAAAATAGAAAGGCGATATTCTTTTTAATTAGTTGCGAACGACCGCGAACGTGTTGTTGACTGTTTTTAAAATATAGTTATCGATTTAAACAATGCTGTTTACTTTTTTACGAGAAACAGCAATGGCTATGAGTTGCCTCTATCAATCATTATTAATATTATTGCCACTCCCAACAATATTGTGCTCGTTGATATTTAACCCTTTCAATACTGCGGGGATATATAAGTCCCAGATAACGTATTCGCTTTTAAAGTGCTGGGATGGGACTAAACAGTAGTCTGTAGTCAGTACTTGACAACACGTGTTTTGGTTAGCATAACCTAACTAATTCATACTTGGTATACGTTCTGAAATTATGTAAACAAGTTCTTTTACTTATTTACAGCACATTTAGTTCAATTATACAGAAATATCTTCACTGACCAAAAGTCGTATTGAAAGGGTTAAGATACATTTTGTATCAGTGTACAACATTCTAAAAGATACAGTTTGTATCAGTGTGCTATGTTCTAAAAAATAAATAAATAAATAAATCAAAAATAAAAATAGCCATTTTTGGTTAAAAATAACCAAAACGGCAACGCTGGTTAGATGCCTTGAGAGATAATGGAAAGGGAGATGTGAAGATGCGAAGAAAAAGCGTAGATTTGATGGTGTTTGAGACTTGATAAATTTTGTGTGCTTGATGGTACTGTGAATCATATCACCGATATCAGCCCCGTAAATGGATGGTAACATAATGACTTTCAAGCAAATTGATCCATCTTACAAAATCAGAAAATGCTGAGCGCTCTGGCTTTTTTTAAATAAGGAAATATATCAATTTGTGCTCAATTTCTGAGTTGCACCGATAAGTCGTGTCTTAGTTAAGCCAAGCTGGACATTGCGCCACCGGGTTTAGGCTCATGCAAATTAAACTTCTCGTTGTCTGTACGAGAAGGGACCGAATATTTGTCATTATTTCCCTATGAGTTGCTCTTCTTTTTCTCATTATTCTACTTCGAATTATGCTTAGTAGAAGCAGCTACCAAATTAATTTGATTTGCCATTATTTAAATCAACCGAACATTGTGAGAACTTGCACCCCACACAGCTGTCGTCCGCTGACTTTTAGCATAATTTTTTGCTTGGCACAACATTTTCGCAGTCGCCGAAAATTCATTACAAAGTGAAAGGCAACAAAATGGATGAAATAGAGCAGTAACCGCAATTTTATGAAATCTCGCACGTCAGGCAGTGATTTCCGCTCCTGCTGCCAAGCACGAACCATTGCGCGCTGCTGCTGCATAAGCAAATATGACGCACCGTGCACCGAGCAGCACAATGTGACGCAAAAAAATGAAGAAAATGATTCAGCCAAGTTGAAACCATGTAACTGCAATTTGTGATTATGCAAATGCAGCTGTTTGGCTGCAAATTTGCAAATTCTTTCAAAAAGTGCGCTACGTGACGTCAGCAGCGAGAGAGCTGAAATATATTCACAACGGCATACATATTTACATACTTACGGTGTGCAAGGTGAGAGGTTCTATGAGACTGGCAGAGCGAGGTATTCAATTTATGCCGGCTCGAATGGGGTCAACATCAATTCTATGGCATTTTGCTTGACCCACTGCTGTGCTGCTTTCTCTTACAAATGCAAATTCATTAGTTCCATGGCTCATTTGTAATGTATATAAAAGTGTTTTGCAAAGTTCTGTGTGTATTTTTCTAAACACGTGCAGCTTTGTTTTGCCTTTATTGAAAAAAAAAACAAAAAAAAACTACACAAATGTTACGTATACGCACCGTAACCCTGTTTTGTTTGCATTGGTGCATTTCTCATTAGGTTCGTTGCAACAAATCAAGGCTTTTTACTTTACTGCCAACTTCATTTCATAGTTTTTCCATTTTCTGTTTTTTCTGCTTGAAATTTTCATGGCATGCGCCATAAACCATTCAAATGTCCGGTGCAAAAGTGTTGACTACAGTAGCCTTCCACTTGTCAATCTGGACTTTAATGTGCCTTTTTTCTGGCCACTTGTGTGCTCGTATGGCCAGATGAGCGTTGCTAACATTTTCCATACAAACTCATCGTTGTACTGGAAAATTTTATGGAAAAATTAAAAATAATAATTTTTGTTAGTTTTTTGTAATTTACTACTGAGTTTAATTCTTTAAAGTTTTTGCTAAGAAGTTGAAATTTTTAGCATTGCTGCTTTGAAAAAATATTTCCTTTTATTTGCAGATATTTTCATGCAGCTAACGTTTCCACTTTAAGTTCATAGCTTCAAAGAAAAAAGCGCTTTATTTTTCTTGAAATAAAATTTAAATTGCTTTCTCATAAAAACAGTTCTTCATTTGCTCACCTTGTTCCCGCCACTTCCTCCTCTCCATAGTTACTGTACCATTGCTCGACGCTGTCCGTGGGTGAAGGTGACATGAACACATGTGACAGTTTAGATTTTATTGCCACACTTCAACTACTTCCACTGCTCAGGCCAAGAAAACGACACAACGCAGCGGATAGCGACACATCCGCCGCTGTTAAGAGTCGCTTGCATTCCGTGTTAATGTTGTCTGACGCGCGGACGCACAGGTGGTCGGCCAGATGCGAGCGTTCTGCAGCACTCTCGCATTTTATCGCTTCGCCTTCCCTTTTTGTGTGACTACAAATTGCAGAAAATAGTTAAAACGTGTGCCACTTTTATCTGAGCGAACTTAATAAATTCATTTTATTTCAATTTCTCTCTGCAACATTTGACTACGTGGAAACTTTTTGCGCCCAGGATATGCGTGCCTGGGATATGCCAACTAGGAACTGCATTGAGCATCCTGTCGAGTTGAAAAGTTTTATCTGTTTTTACTGCCGTGCAAGAAGTACGTTCCGGTGCATTCGTGTATCTAATTTCCGTCTACTGTTTGACATGAAAAATCCTTGTTCAAATTGCATTCGAGTTGTGTGGCATAAAAGAGCCTCGTTGATTGTGCAGCTGAATGCTGTTGCGCTTAAAAAATATATACACGACCAGTAATAGTAAACATTTTGAAAAGGTGTGTGTGTGTGTGTCTTGCGTTGAAAATATGTTAACAGGCTTCGGCAAAAATTGCTCCACCCAAATACTGTCAAATATTATATTTGAGACTTGCCTTCAATACACAAGTCGTAAGTATGTAACGTTTGAATGTTAAATTTGCATATACTCGTTTAAGTTAGACGCTACTGTTACGCTGTCATTGCCGCTGTAAGTGTCGCCGTTTTCCAGCAAATTCGGGCAGCGCAAACTTCCGCCCTTCGAATACTTTTCGGTTTACACTCGCATGCGCTCTGCCAAAAGTTTCAATGTAGAACTAAGTAAACTTTTTAAGTGACTTATTACAACTTTTGCTGCTTTGTTTATGCCTTTCTAAAATTCACAGGTTCGCTGCAATGGGAGTGGAGCAAAATTTCCCGAGGACATGGCATCAATTTATGTGAGAGCTTCAGTGGACAGACGCTTGTTGCAAGATAAAAGCCACAAAGTGATTAGAATTCAATTCAAAACAATTTCTTTCAATAATTGTTGTATCTGAAAAGGGATTTCAGCTATTAAATATTTTCTACTTATTCGGTCTTTTTTTTCAATTTTACACATTGGTTTTTGAGCAAGGATTTGATTTTTATGTTTGCTGTGCTGCGTATTACGGTTTCGTATTTGTCACAAAGTCATAACTTTTAATATAATTCGTGAAGGCGGGCAGCCTTTTTACATACTTCATTCTGTGTTTAATCTTTTTTGATTTAATAAATTTACTGAAAAAAATGTAATTTCCCGAAGGGTTTTATTACAGACTAATACTCTATTCAGACGGCCAGCTAAATTGAGCAATTAAGATCATTTCTTAATTTATCCTCAATTTACCTCTAAATTGAACTCAATTCTTACTTACTTACTTAACTGGCTATAACAACCCGTTAATGGGTTAAGCCTGCCGCAAAACTTCTCTCCAGGTGCCTCTGCTTGGCGCGCGCCTTCTCCAGTTGGTCACACCAAGAGCTAACAGGCCCTCTTCAACTTGGTCCTTTTACCGGAGACACGGCCTCCCTCTTCGCCGTCGACCTCCAACTACCGCATCGAACACCTTTTTCGCGTAGCTTCATTGAGCTTCGTCATTGAACTCAATTTGTCATACAAAAATTGACCATCAATTGAGCTCGAATCGCCATGCAACCCTATGACGTGTTGTTATCGATAAACAAATTCATCCACAATTGACGGAACCAAAACAAAAGTTAGCAACTGACAGCAGCGAAAGACGTTTCTTTACATTTTTTTGCTTTAAAATTTCGTTTAAAAATGTTGTGCATTACTAGGGATGTTGAATAAAAATTATTAAATGTTCGTACATAAACGAAAAAACCTTTCTTCCTTCAAAACAAAAACATATTCGTTAACACTTTCGATAATTGATAAATTGAGGTGTGTGAACAGCAAAGGCGATAAATTCAATAAAGAACTAAAGTGTCTCAATTTATTTGGCACCACAGAATCTACTCAGATTTCGAGGTCGGGTAGATTAAAAACACATTAACAGGGAACATCAAGTCGTAGTACAATGGACTAATGTCTGAGTGCTGCGCTTGTTAGGCTGTTCCGATAAAGGAAAATAGGACAAAGTAGTTAATGATTTGTAAATTAAAAAAAAAATAACAGTGCATTCAATTCAGAAAATAATTACAAACATTGCACTTCTACTTGTCTTCTTTAAAGAGAATCTCATTGGGTTTAGTCCTCATATCGGGATCCTTGAAACTGTGGAGGCTAAGAAAGTGGGTACTGGAAAAACAATGACAGGGTTTATACTTTCTATGGCTTTATTTTGTCATTACCAAAACTTGACATAATTGTTCTATCTTACAGGATTGGTGACTCTGGCAAATCTGTATAAAAGTTCAAAGGATCTGCCATGTATTTGCTGAGATCTGGTCGAATCGCCAATAAACTACTGTCAAGAGAAAGAAGACGTTTAATCTGCAACAGTAAAGCTAATTAAAATCAGAGGAGGAGAGCAAAGGTCATACAGTTTATTTAACTCAGGATGAAACAATAATAACATCACTTAACTTTAGTTGATTGAGTTACCAAGGAGCCAAAGAGTCCTTAGTTGACTATCGGTGTACAAGAATCTCGAACGGATGATTCACATTACGGACAAACATATAGCACTCGTAAATGAATACTTTAACTTACATTGCACTAAATAAAAGCTCACTTCAAAGAACTGCGGTTTAGTTCTCATTGTGAGTTACAAAGACTTGTGATTTTCTTTACATTGGTTGGCATTTAAAATTATCTTTTTAATTAAAACTTAGCACACTTTGGTTCTGTTCGTGCATTGAATGCAACAGAGAAACCGGAACAGAAAAGTTGAGCAAAAGTGCGAAACGTGCGGCCGATGTGGGCAAAGCCGCCACTGTATGTACGAAAGTTTGCAGATACACGGCTCGATTTGAATTGTAAGGCGAGCAGTCGCGCGGAGAAAGTGTGAAAATGCAAAGGAAATTGAGAAAGAACGCGGAACAGCAGTTGCAAAGTTACGGTTGTGCTGTTGTTAATGCTTTTTAAAGTGAACAGAGCGGAAAAGAATCAAATAAGATGGATTTTGTTTGATGCTTAAGAGCTGAAATGTTGGTTGTTCGACAAACACCACAAAATCAAATGCTTGTCCTGGAAAAGGACCAATTCGAAGGCATAATAAAGCCCACCAAAATTAATATTTAAATTATGTGTAAAAACAACCCTAAAAAAACGGTATTGCTCTCTTAGATTTTTTAGAGCACGATAAAAAAGTTATTGTTTAATGCATTGTTGTCTGCATACTTAAAGTGAAAGGCATAGCTTTCGGTTGTTCAAAGTTCTTTACGCCGCACGCCCCGCTGCTGCTGTGAGCACACGTGTCGCCGATTACGCTGTCGAGCGTTGTGTCGAGCCGCTTTGTGCAGCAAAGTTTATTTAACTTTAAAAGCTGGCACATTGTTCGCTGCTCGCATATTTGGTTCGCATGAAGACAAGGAATTTCGCCGAGGTGTCAAATGTAACAGCTGCTTGTGAATGGCGACAATGCGAATCGGAGCACGCGTGCCAACGTATATAGTAAGTATATATATATAGAGCTATGCATATTTACATGTTTCTGTATTGTTTTTTCGCACACAAAAATACAAACACATAGTTATGCTTGAAAATAAACACATGTAATGCGCATTTATTTTGTCAACATTTCATTTCCGTGGTGCTCATTATGACAGCTTCTCGTTCGCAAGTTGGCATAACTGTTGAGTTGATGAAATATTTGAATGCAACAATAAATGTTTAATGATGCCAAACAAGTCCATACAAACATATTTATAAGTACATAGGAATTTAGGCAGCGCTGCCGGAAAACGTGTGTTTTTTGGAGCGGAGCGAAATAGGTGTAACGGACACAGCTGAGAATAGCCAACATTAAACGTGGCTGCATCTGTGTGTGTAGTTAAAAAAATTCGCCTAAGAATTCGACTGCAGATAAATACATTTTTTAAGTACATAAATCAATTACAGTGGTAGGCAAAATGAGGAGACGAAAGTTTAGTTAAGCTTTTAAATATTAGAAAAATTTCACAAATATTCCAATAATTATTTGGCAGCATTCAAACATCTAAAAAGATTATAAAATGTACTTTTACGGAGCGACATTTGTGTGTCTGTGCTAATATTTTCTTTTCACAAAAGAAAAGAAAATATTTTATTTTCACAAATTGTCAAAAAATTTTAAGAATTCCGCAACAGTTGCTGCCATCGGATGAGCAAAAAATTGACTGAAAAATTGCGAATTACTGAGTGACAGCATTCTCGATACTTATTGTTTCACAACAACAACAAAAAAATACAAACAAATCAATGGAAATGACAGAAGTAAACAAATGAAACCAGCAACACACACACACTGACACAGTCAGACACACTGGATGACTGTTGCTATAGTTGTCACCAATAGTTGAGATGCGACTTTGTCTTAAAAGTGCCGATGGGCAAACAAAATATATAGAAAGTTGCATTGCTGCTGAATATGCATCGAGTTTCTACTCGTCAAGCAAACTGGTGTACTGAATGATGTGTTGGGAGGTGGTGAGTGATTATTGTACAATTTTTTGTAGTATTTTTGGTGAACGATAGGACAAGGACGCCAGAATGAAGTGAATTAGAACCCATTTGTTTTGATGAAATAGGAAAAAGGAAAAGAAAAATGAACATGGAAAAGCAAAGACTAGAAGAGAGCAGCAAAAGGAGATAGCACTACTCTAAAAACAAAAGTATTTTCTAGACTAATGTTTGACCGCTGAACACGAAACTGAAAATCCAAAAATGTTTTTAAGAAGCGTTTTCGAAAAATCTTCGAAAAACCAGTTTGTTTCTGTTGTTTCAGTTATAAGCATACATCTCGTAAACGAATCATGCGACTAACACAAACTGTCCGTTGATCAAAAGATAATACCTTAGCCTTTCCAGCGATATACAGATTGTCCAAATCAGATGAAATTTGGGGAAGTTGTAAAAAAGTTGTAAAAAAGTGAATTTTTCGACCAATTTAAAAATCATAAATTTTCGAATGTTTTTTTATAGATAAAATAAATTATCTCCTCGGGTTTTAATGTCTAAGATAAAGGATATATTATTTGAGCATATAACAAGCCTTACATCAATAGCATTGAAAGAAAAATGACAAAGTTCTGATGCACTGAGTGAAAACACCAACTTTACATTTATTACACCGTGCGGAAAAATTTTTTTATTTTTCCAGAGGATCCCAAATGACCGATTGAAAATTCAATGATGAATGATGAATGGATGGGTGATTAAGTAATATGAATGAATTAACAATCAAAATCAAAGACAAGTGGTCAAGAAACCAACTCAATGAACCAAGGACGAGCTGAAAAAATTCAATTATATTTCGAAACAGAGTAGAGCATACTCAGTGTTTGCGATTCCTATTACTAACTTTACAACTTACAACTTATTTAATAAATAATAATTAATTGTAGATGAATTTGTATACATTTGAGCCAAATCTTACAAAAAATTAAGTTGTAACAAGTAAAATATTGAAAACATTCCTCTAGTTTAAATACTCAAGTGAACACAATAAATCGCTGCCAAAAGCCAAGCAAGCAAGCAAGAAATTTTGAACTCCATTCTTGGCTTCATGCCAAACAGCACAAACGTTTGGTTTCATTAAACTTAACAAGAGATAATTTTCGAAGGCAGACATACGGACAAGAACATACAGTGCAATTTGTACGCTCGTCGATGTTGTATCGATAGAATGCCAGCATTTTTCGCGCTCGACAAATGACTGCGATTTGGATAAGGCGAACGAGCCAGCGATGTCGCGGCGGCAACTTGCTGCCTGCCAAACAACCGAGTTTAAATACATGTATGTATGTCACTATGTGTAAATAAGTATGTAGCCATGTGATTCTTGTGTGAGTCTACACAGTGAGTATGGGCTGAAGTTTTAAATTTTCCTCAAATAAAGAATTTCAAATATTAAACAATTTGTTTTTACATCGAAAGGAGCAATCAACATTGACTGGTCCCTGCCGGCGTATACGCAACATGAGATAAAATATTTAGTAGGTTTTATTACGCCTTATTTGCAGTGAATACAATAAATTCAAGTGCGGCCATTATGTTGGTCTAGTTAACAGCGCTCGGAGTGTATGCAATGCGTACATAGAGACGTGTGTGTGTGTGTGTGTGTGGTAGAAATGCATAAATAAACGATAGCACGTAATCGTTAGAGGATACAGACATTTTGTGGCTTAGCTGAGGCTCTTTTGTTTCTCTGCGTAATGACTTTGTTGGGCTTTATGTCGATGCCACTCGGGCATTGTCCGCAAAGCCGTTCATGTAATTTGCACACATGTTTACACTACTGAACGGAACAACAAACATATAGAGAACGCATACACAGCCAAACACGTACACATGATTTGCATGTAGAAGTAAATTGAGTTGTAATTTTAGTTATTGTTCATTAAATGGTTAGGTTTTCGGTTTGTCTTGAATGTCTTGAATGACTAATGTATTTTACTATATTAGTAAAAATTTATTTGAAAATTGAAATATTGATGGTAATGGACAATTGCAGAAAAGCTGGTAACAGGTTGGGTTTTATTTTATTCAAGTTAATAATTTAGTTTCAAATGGGTTTAAGAACCCAGACAATATTAAGAAGTTAACCTCAAATGCTTTGCACAGGTATATAAATTTATTAAGCAGTCAGTCTGAGGTTTCTTTTATCGTTATAAGCAGGGAAAGGATTTTGTGGAAATAGCCTTTTTTGTTTGCTGCTAAATAGAGCATTTCTGATTGAAAATAAGCACGAATTAGGTCCTCCTGATTAGAAATATACCACTTTTATTTTGCCTTTTTCTGCCTTAAAAAGGCAGTTTGCCTTTTCACCCATAAATGCCTTTTTTTAGTTCGGTTAGACTTTGGTGGTGCTGAGAGAGGTGCTGAAATCCTTTCTACAGATGGGAAAGTTTTATTGTGCACTATTTGCGAAACAAAAATTAATCACGAAAAGAAGTAACACTTCGTTCAATAATGTGTGTGACTAACTAATTAAAACAAATTTTTTTGCCAAAATTCGTTTTTATTCATCAGCACACGGAATTGCTTTGAATTCATTTTTTTTGAAAACTCAAAAGTAGTGTCACTTAAAGCACTGTAACTTGTAAACTAATGGTCGGATTGACATATAATTTTGACAGTAAGCCTAAAAAGGTTCACAATTTCGAAAAAAAATATTGATGTAGTATTAGTGCCGCCATCTATGTGTCAGTCACACACATTATTGAACGAAGTGTTAAAAAGGTTCACAATTTCGAAAAAAAATATTGATTTAGTATTAGTGCCGCCATCTATGTGTCAGTCACACACATTATTGAACGAAGTGTTACTAAGTGCAGCAGCATATTCATCGCGAAAAACACGTTAAAGCGATGCAACTACAACAAAAAAGACACAACTGATAGCACCCTACATCGAAAACCGAAACGAATTTTTCGAACGAAGTTAAAATATGAATATAAAATATGTGCAAACATTTCAATTAAAATATCTTAGTTTTTAAACTATCTTTGAAAACCTTGATGTTCATTTTCTTTTACAAAAAACAAGGTATAAATATTGTATGTTGCACCCGTCAGATGAAATAAAATTATTAAAAATTACATACCTTTTCCCCTTTTTTTAGATGTTCTAGTATTTCTTTCTTATTTTTAAATGCCTGTTTTTGCCTTTTTAACAGTTTTTAATGCCCTATTTTGCCTTTTTAGGCAGTTTTTAGTGCCTTTTTCTGCCTTATTGGCAGTTTTTAGTGCCTTTCCGGGCCTTTTTTGCTATTTTATTTTGCCTTTTTTATAGGTTCTCAAAATCCTTTCCCTGGTTATAAGCTATAAATTTTGAACATTGTTAGCGTATGAACAGCTAAATTTTCATTCTAAGGGAGGTGTCAGGAGCCTTTAATCTAAATTTGAATATAGATTTAAGCCTGCAATTTTCTGACTACAGGCTCCACGGACTCCACGGACTAACCACATAGCCGCATTGTACATTAATATGCAACGTGATAGTTACAACCTTATTGAAAAAGTTTCATATTCTATGTTGAAAAGGATGTGACAGGACACAGTGGTTAGTGCAAAAGTGCAACAATGGTAATTGCTCGCACGCTCCCCCAACAATTGCCGAACATTAACAACCATAATGACGGCTTATGCTGGCGTCAGTTGCTAGCAACATAAAACGTCCTTCGTGCCAAAACAAAACAAAAAAAAAAAGAAATCGGAAATTATGTGACTGCGCACTGGGAGCAGCGTTTATGAAAAATTATTTTGGCTCTGTGCCTGGCACAAGTAAATTTCGCATTGCCAGCTAATTGTTCGCTTTAACCTTTTGTTTTATAAACTGGGCTGAATTTTTCTTAATTTTTACTTTTTTGTATTAAATCAGAAAAAAAAACATAAACTTTAGAACACATTGAATGCTATCATCCGGTTCTCTTGAAATGTGTGATGAAAGTTTGAATAATGATTTTTTCATTCATTTATATTAAAAAGCTGTCATTATTCCTCGCCGATTGTGGTTACGTATTAAATTCTCCTGTTAATAAAATTTGTTTTTTTAAATGAAAAATATATACTTCTTTCTTTTTATTGGAAGATTTTTTCGAAACGGCTGTCAACAATTTTTTTAAAATGCAATTAAAACCAATGCAATTGCAGCAGTGTTTGTCACATAAGCTGAAAGGTATTAAAGTTTCTGTGTTTCTTTCATGACCCATTCTTACATCCCATTTCTGTTTATTTGTCTTTAGTATTTGCTGTTTTTACATTGTGTTGTGTAGTTGTTATAGTTCATCTGTGCTGAAAATACAGAAAATGTTAACGATAACACAATTCCGTTTGAGTCAGTAACATTCTCAGTTGATGTCTTTGACACATAAGAAATTCAAATTGAAAATTTTCAAATGGTTGGGCAAAACCTTGAGCTACAAGTTGTTTGAGCTTTCATTCAATTTTGCATTCGACACCAATGCTGAATCGCCATTTCGCCTTCACACGATGCTCCTTCTTAGCTCTCGTTTCTTATAGTTGTCTCTTGTAGTTGTAGCATTCCTGCTGCGTTTTCATGCACTTCAAGTGTTAAATTAATATAAGTTTAAATAGTTTTGTGCAAATTTCAACGACTGACTCCTTGTCGCCTTGACCAACGTCTGGCAATTCTTACGGCTACATTACATTTAGAATTTACACACTCTGCCTTATTTTTAGGTGTGTACATGCATTACATTTGTACATATATATTTGGGGTACTGTGTATTATTTAAGGGTTTAGTGTTATGAAAGTTTAAGCAGGATTTCGTTTTTGGCTGCTGTGTGCTGGCTGGAAAGTCGCTTCTCACATCCATGCGTGCATGTGTCACTCGACGACATAACAACCGAACACCGCACGAAGGATAGCGTAAATTCAGTGTCGGCCCGCCACTGCACCGAACAACCCTCGTACCTGCTGCACAATTGCTGGTCGGAGAATGGGGGGGAAGGAGCAGAGTTTGCTCGACACAATGACGGCAACAAACAAGCAACAGAAACTGTCAGACGTCCTCGCTACAAATTGCACAAAACATAAATGAAAAATCAACAAAGCCGCTACTGTTGCTGTGTGTCGTCCTTTTACAACAACATGTAACAAACAATACAACTAAAAAGAAAAAAAAACAAAGAATGGCATTCAAAATATGCGCAAAACGGAAAATCAACCAGACCACCATAAAGCAATTTGAATGCAATCCACGTGAAGTAGGGCGGAATTATGCCAACAATGCACAAAGCGACGGAAACAGTCGTAATTAGTTAAATATTAAATTTAATTTTTACAACACTTTTCATACAACCAACAACATAATTGCAGTGATTATAACAATTGTTTTGTTAATTGCGTCGGAGCATAATTGACGCCGCCTTCGTGCACTCAGTACGAAAATTGTGTGTCTGTTTAACCGCAGACCTACGTTGGGGTCGTTTTCGACCAAATTTTTTTTGTACTTCTAATGCTTTAAATTTGTTAATATTTTTAGCTATTTTTTCATGAATTTCTTACTTGTATATTATCTATCGAAATCAAACCGTTTTATATTTTAAAAACTAAGTTGGCTTTGTATTTTTTGTAATTTGTGTGTGTGATTTTAATCTGGGTCATTTTCGACCCGTTTTTTTAACGTAGGTCTACGGTTAAGTAGAATTAGGTTAGGTGGGGTTGCAAGCGTGGGTACAGTCGCACTTCTGTTCCAAATCAGAGACCATTTCGATACATTGTGAGTCTTTTTATAAAGGAAATATTGCTTTGGGCTGAAGGCTCAAACAGCTGAGACGTTTTGAATAATCGAAATAGATTCGTTGAATGGCTGAATACATGGCCGCTTTAATCTATGACACATAATAGGAAGACGATCTTAGAAGAAATAATAGGAAACGCTACATCGTTCATCTTCACAGTTTCGGGAGATGCTAATGGATAAAAGAGAAAAAGAGAGGCTGGACAAGAAAGAGATAGGTTAAGAATCTTGGTAGCAATGTTGAGGTTGGCTGTTAAGTAAACCGTCTTGCAATTGTGTCGATTTTTACCGACTTATTTATAGCTAAATTCAATATTTCCAGTTAAGTATTAAGTGTCATGCCGCACATTCTTCTCTACCTAATCTAACCGTCTTCTCTACAAAAGTATACATTTTTGGAAATTTAACAGTAAAAATCAAAAATTTAGAAGAATACGGCAATAAGTTAAAAAAAATGTTTTAAGAATATTAAAAAGTAAGCTTGGCTTACAATCAGTTAGTAAATAGGTTGTTTTATTTTAATTAAAATTATCTAATCCATTTAAATTATTCATAATTTAAAGCAACACCGGTGTTGATCGAAAAAATTTACTGAAATACTTTTAGTTTTTATTAATAATACTTTTTTTTGATGAAATCACTTTTGAACTAAATATTTGCTTTTCTATTACAAACGCTGCACATATCAACCCAAGTCAAGCGCCGTTGTGTATTTTTAAAATTATTTTGCAACTTGAAGCATATTTCTAGGCGCCAATATTTAAAATAAATAATTGAATAATAAAGAAGAAAATTGAATTTCCAAAGCAATGATGATTTTAATGCGAATTTAAACGCCACAGTTGCCAGAAAGCTTTTGGCCAATGTTCAGCAAAGACAGCGTACTCGGCTAATCAAAATCCAATTATACAAAAAGTTTGAAAGTTGAAGAGTAAATATTCCAAGTCGTGGCGAATTATTAGCGACTTTTTGTCTGACTATTTTCATAAAACTTTATCTAATACTAAGTGCAATATTTAATAAAAAGTTTTTCAATAAAGACAGCGGCGATAAAAATTCATTTTTGCTGCTGGCGTTGCCATTTAATTGTGCCAGTCAGATGTTATATTTCCTCAGGCAATGAACGTGGTCCCAGGACGAGGAGTTTTTGTATTTGGTGCTCACAACTGAGTATCGGCATTTGTGCATTTCATGTGCGACCAAATGTGCCGCTTCATGGTATGCGTAGTTTTGCACGAGAAACAAATTAGCGGCATTCATTATGTGTCGCAAATGCTCGAAACGACGAGCATATGACTCAAAATTGACTCTTCAAAAGAACTAAATATAAAGTTCATGGAGTTGGTTGAAATTAGCACGTTTGCAGTTTTCAGGCTTTTGTTTCAATATAAGTAAAAATTCGCAGACAATTTTTAACTACCGTAGCCCGATGTGACACCGTTTAAAAGGGCGTGTTCAGTACTTATTGTGATTACCCGTAGTGCTTAAAAGTAAGTTTTCGCATGTATTTTCTTGATTTTGTAAAGTGTTCTTTTTAGTAAACTTTAATGTTTGGTGGCAATGTGTGAAAAGTAGAAAAGTACTCTGTACTAGTGACATTGTGACAGTGACAATGTGCATTAAGCTGATGCGGATGATTCCCCAAAACTTACTTCCAACTATGTTTGACTAAACACCTGTGATATTCGTACAACTATGCCCAATGCCCAAAGGCGGCTCAACTACTTGCAACGTACCTACGAAAGCAACAACAAGTGCTCCAACGCCTTGGAGAGTGCATACTTTTCTTTTATAGATCTGTGTGAAGACTTCAACTTGCTAAAATCGATGTTTGATCTTTCACTTTGTACGAGCTGCAGAAACATCCAATAAAAACCGAGTCGTATCGTTATAAGGAATTTCTGTTCCATTTATTCATAATAATATTTAATACGAACCCATCTCTCTATTCACATTTTTAACTAATAAAATCGTATTCTAAAATCTATCTAAAATCTATCTATCTGTCCTAATATTTTGCAACTACGCTCAAAATATTAGGGCACATTGTGAATACCTCTAAGCTGTGGCGCATATTGCACTCTTTTACATTTAGCTTATATGGCACACATACACACATATTTAATTTCCTATAACCTCACATACATACACACGTAAGTGTGTGTGTGTGTGTGTGTATATTTATGATTATATGTGGAAGGCGAAGTGCATTGTGCGCGCTCAACACATTACTGACGTTCCTTGCAGCATGACAAATATTGCAGTTTCGCCCATTCCTCATGCTGCTTCCCTTGCCATTTCGTTTCAAAATACACATTTCTTTTTAAACATGTTCAAATGTTTTGCCGCCTTTGTTGCACTTACTTTGTGCTGTATGAGTTGTGGGCACTTGCTTGCCTGCTAATGTGCTTAGCATGCGGCACCCTACGTTCGGCGCCTCGCACAGTGGTTTGATTGACATCAATGGGAGTTAAACACTTTAAAGACCCTCGTGCTGATGTTGATGTTTGCCGATTAATTTAGATTCTCTTAATTCAATTTGGTAGTCAGTTTTAATTGAGATGTGTGGATTTTGAAGCTTGGAGCTTTCAGTTCTTTACATTAAATAATTAAATGTTTTATATCTGCTTTCGTTCCTTTTGACTACCAAAAATTATTAGCCAACTGCTTGAAGCATGACATGTGGGAGCTTCTGCAAATTTCTACCCTATTTTACTTTTATTTAATAAGTTATGTTTTGTGATTTGACGTCGCCAGTCATCTTTTGGTCTACGACAGTGTCTCGAGCCATTATCACAGCCTGGCCATCTTCCCCTGTAATCCAGCACCTGTGTGGTTTACACGTTTTCTATTTTTCTCCTAGACTGCCGGTTTGCTCTGAATAATCCAACACGTTGACGTAAACCTTTGTTACGTTTCTGAGCACAATGGCATCCACGGTAATTGTGCAATGAACGCTGTAATAAGACAAGTTTCGACGTAAGTTGAGCCTCCCACGCTCTCTTTGACGTATTGCAGCGTTGTCTGCTGCATAAAAGAATTGCAACTGCACATCACAGAGGGTTCTACATTTCATCTCTGATATTGCAATGTGTCAATACTTGGTGGCCTAGGTAGGTAGGTAGGTAGGTGTGGCTGCTCCAGGAGGAGCTCACTTAGGCCAGGCGGCCCATTGTGATACCACATGAGATCGAGCATCATTTCGCTCACTCGTTAAACCATTTGGAGCTATTAACGAAGCTTAGTAGACGGCGTATGGTCTTATCAGCTAGATCTTCTAGACTTCCGAAGAAGAAGTTGCCTAAGTGGGTTTGCCTTCTTCTGGATAAAGCAGGACAGTAACATAGGAAGTGAGGAATATTTTCTTCCTCCTCCTCGTCCAGACAGCTGCGACAGAAGTCGTTTGAAAACAGCCCCATCCTTTTTGCGTGGGTACCGATTAGGCAGTGACCCGTAAGGACACCGATCATGGTTCTGATCTGGGCTCTGTTTAGTGAGAGGAGTTCTTTAGAACGTCGAGTATTTAATGTTGGCCAAAGTTGGCGCGCAAGGAGGCTTGTGTTGCCTTCAACCCATCTTAAATTCGTATCGTGTATTGAGCTCGCATGAGTACGAAGCTTACAAGTTAAAAGAGGGACACCGAGCGTGGTCAATTCCTGGCCTAACTGCTCAGTAGTGCCCTGTCTCGCGAGCTCGTCCGCTCTACAGTTCCCTGGAATATCCCTATGACCTGGAACCCAGCATAGGCGAATATGAAGCTGCTTGGCAGTCTCGTTAAGAGATTTGCTGCAGCTAAGAACGGTCTTTGATGTTATTTTGACCGCATCCAGAGCTCTAAGAGCTGATTGGCTGTCCGATAATATAAGGATACCATTAGCCGATATCCTGTTTACCCTGAGCCAATCGGAGGCTGCACAGATTGCTGTGACCTCAGCCTGGAAGACACTACAGTAATCTGGCAACCTGAGCTTTAAATTAAGGTTTAATCCTTCTGAGTAGATACCACAGCCCACCTGACCAAGCAGTTTCGATCCATCCGTATAAATATGGATCTCACCGCTGGCAGGGGGCGCACCCAGCTCCCATTCGGCTCTAGATGGGATTGGTGGCCTAAATGAGCTCCTTAGTCCACTCCAATCTAATCAGTCTTCGTTAGAACTAACCAAGTTGTCACTATTTCATATTAAAGCATCCTTCCTTCAATCCTTTCGCTACAAGTTTTGACTGAGGAAATCTTAATTTAAAAATGTATCGATTTAGTTTTCTGCGTGGTTATATTAGCAACATTCCATTATATAAGAGCAATCATATCGATTTGGCTTTAATAATTTTATACAACATTTATGACGCATAACGAAATATCAAATATTTCTTTATTTGTTTCAGTTAAAATAACAAAAAAAAAATTATCTAAATTTAAGTAAATAGTCAAATTAAAAATGTCTCTTATTTTTTCCTGCTCCTTCTTTCTTAACTATGTTTATATATAGCAGTCAACAAACGTGTTTTATTCTCTACTTTAAACTTAATTATTCAGTTTATTAATTTTGTATTTTTTGCAGAACTTCAAACTATGCCAAGGACGAACAAAAAAAAATGTATTCTTGTAACCATGGAGGGTTCAGACATCCACAGAATAGCATGTTGCCATATGGCAACAAAATAGCGAAAGGGTTAATATCGCAGTGATGGATTAAGCAAGAATGCCTTGAAAAATAAAAATAAAGAAATAAATATAAATTTATCTAAAAAACCGTAATTTTTGAGTTCTCATATTTTGCTTTCAACCCTATAACTCTTTTTGTTAAGCAAATAAATCCTTTGGGTGCACATTACTGTGCGCCGTGTTTAACGTAATTATTGTTGCTTTCCTCTCACTTTTTTGTGCTGCTAGTTGTGTTGAATTGCGGTGTGGAGTTGAATATGTAGGTATGTGTGCGAATTTAATTGTGTGGCATTCATTATTCTCTGCACCGCTGCCAAAGTAGTAAACGTGTGTCGGTGCAGCTGCACTCGAGCATTTACACTGGGCAACTGCACGGCAAACCGCCATTACACGAACAAGTGGGTGCAAGTAATTTGCCCTTGCAACTTTCACTATTTTTCTGTGTTATTTATTGTGTGAAAAGCGCTCGCACTTGATTTTCGTTTAAATAAAGGAAGAGCGTTGAAGAGTATTTTGAACAGCTTATGTTTTTTTATACAATGGACTCGACTGTGTGCGGAAAAACATGTTTGCCATGAAAATTGGTTAATCAAAGAATAAATTGTCTGGAAAATAATGAACCAGTAGGTAGGACAAGTGGGCGACTCGAAGGTAGCACTCTTTAGGGACTCTTTTGTACTTCCATGCGTGGTTTTTCTTTTGGTAAATTCCCATGTTTGAGGCTGAATTAGTGACACCTGTGACTCGTATGAGATTTATTTAGACAGTTCAGCAAGTATTGTCCTGCAAATAGGAAGTGTGGTGTTTTTAACGAGATAACGGATATTTGCAATGGAAAAGTTCTGCATCTTTAACGCAATCGTTGCCTCTGAAGTCATCAATGTGTCTATTGACATAAGTCAGTGTTCAGTTCTGATTCCGACCGCCATTTCTATGAAGAGTTTGTTTAAGTGTTGCCAGATTAGGGGTTTTCCCCATAGATTTGGGGTTTATTTGTTTGGATTGGGGGGGAAATTTTATGATAAATATTTTAGGGGAAAATTTAGGGGGAAATATTTTACAGTCATTTTTAATTTACCAACCAGGTTAAATTTTTGTTACATCAACACCTACTTTCATGTACCAAATAGAATGAGCAATTTTCATGAAATATTCATTTTATGTGTACATTATATATTAGGGGGAAAATTTTGGTTTTTAGGGGGAAATGGACTGGAGACTGGGAATGGAGAAATCCACATAAAATGGATTGCTTGAAATCCATCTGCTAACACTGGTTTGTTTAGTGGAATCGACTCTTCTTTCTGCGATAGTTGTGTGTTGCATATCTCGGATCGTGTGTCGCGTATTTGTTCTTGGAATCATTGCTTGTCTGCTCCTTTTTATAGAGTAAAAAGTTTTGAGCGCCTTAGATATCTAGAACTAACTGTTGCTACCTTTCATGTTGCGGATGCAACTTTATGCTAAAATGAAATATCAGAAAGTTTATTGTTTAGCTGTCATAATTCGCATGAAACCCAACATCCTGCGACTTGCGATTTGATACACTAAGTAGGTACTTTTTAAAGATGGAAAAATGTATTGAATAACGCCAAATTTGTGTTCATCGACCTTCACGTTTTCATGCCTTTTTTGCCCTGGAAGAGTAATTGTATGCTTCAACCGACAGCTGACAGTGAGAGCTGGACAACTTTTATTTCTTGCTAACGCTAAGCTTTTATTTGTGCTCCTCTTAGTATCAGACACGCCTTCTTTTATGTTCCATAAGCTACATAACTACGCAAATACCAAAGCGTGCAAGTGCAGGCTGGCAACTCTGCGCCACACTTGAAGTCCGCCTCGTATGGCGTGTCGCTCTGGCAACCCCAACTCGTATGTGGCGCCTTGAATGCGTACTGCATGCAGGAGGCATTGCAGCAATTGGCCTCGCACGCAGCAGGCAGCGAATTGTGTGCGCAATAAATATTTGCTTGAAAACAGATGCAATGCGAACTCAAAAGTGTGGATCGCAAGCGAAATGTTTCGCATATTTTCCACATTTATGCTTTTCGCACACATTACGTACAGTGAAACTTACTTAAGTGGCTTCCCGCTTAAGTGCCCAACATTTGCGGGCACCATGAATTTTTTTTAATAAAATCGTAAGTTCCTAACACGCATAAGTACCTAACCTGCTTAAGTACCTAACCCGCATAAGTACCTCAATTTATTGTGCTCTAACCTTAATATTACGTATACTTTTCCCCTTTTACGTGCACTTGTAAAAATTTTAAAAACGATTTTCATGTTTCCAATTTCAATTCCATTCATTTCAATTAAATTGTTTTTGTTTTCTTGCCTAGTAACTTCGGCAGCTAAGAAGATTTAATAAATTCATATATTCGTTCTTTATGTTCATGTTCTTATTTATTTATTTAAGTAATTGTATTAAATTTTTTTTTATGAAAAAAATAAGTTCATCTTTACTTATCCGGTTTCGGTTAAATTGTTGCCCGCTTAAGTGCCTGAAACAGTTTGCATTTGTACGTGAGGCACTTAAGCGGGTTTCACTGTACAACAACATTTTTGTACATAAATACTCATAGCGGTTTGATGTATGTATGCATGTATAAAGTGAGAGTGTTTGTTCTTATAGTAAATTTTTGCAGAACTCGAATTTTGCGAATCCTTTCAAAGGTGTAAACAATTAAAGTTTTACGAAGTTTTACAATTGAAGTTGGAGCTTACGTTTCTGGAAAATGCAGTGCTAAGCGAGGTCTATCTGTAATTACATATACATTTACGTATTAATTTACAAGGCTGTCGTTTGCGATCATTCCGATTACTAAATATGGAGTGCTACTTAAAAAAAGAACATTTTATCATTGTGAACATTTTATCATTAGTTATCGTTCCAATGGATTATGAAGTCTATATACAGAAAGTTTATAGGAAGTATACGGGAAGTCTGTTGATGGAGTCCAAGAGCGCAGCTCTTTCGGTGTTTACTATAGTGTGACCAGATGGAAAAAACGCGCTCAGCAAAGAGCCCAAAAAGCTCCTAATCGGAGCGACGGAACGACTTGTCAATCAACCTATTAATCACTGAGTCAACTATAGAAAATCCAAAGAATTCAATGTAACATTTCCCCTCTCATCATAAACCGAATATTTTCCTTTATTATTGCCACACAACACACAACAATGTTATTCCGCTCCATAGAAACGAAATTATGTAAAATCCCAGTTCCGTTGCCAACGCGGTTGCCATGGTTGTTGTTGTTTGCGCGCTTTGCCACTGAAACAACTTTGGCGCCATTAAAAGTGCAATGCGAAGGGAAATGGAAAACCGCATCGTTGTAATGCGAGTAGCGAGAATTGATGGTATTGCGGCGAATGCAACGAGCTTCGGTTTATAAGCAGTTAAATCAGCGGACGAGCATGATTGGGCGAGAAATCAATCGCGCAACAATGAAATTACAGCGCAACAATTTCCCATTACGACTGCAACGAAATTGCGAAAATCTAATATACATTTTTCTATTCTGTGATTTTGTGTTTGAGAGCTTTTCGATTATGTTTGAATGAAATGTTTAGATACAGCAATGCGGCTTCAAATCAATTATTTCTGGTAAATAGTTCTGAAGTTTCGGTTCAACTCTGAAAATTTCCAACTAAAGTCAAAGCGATTTTTTGGCTTTTTCACTATCGCAGCCGTTACACTTTCCCATTGTCGTAATCCGCGTCAGCTGCGGGCATGTCACGCTTCGCTTATCGTCCCCCCGCACGTCCCGCGGCAGGACAAACTGTGGCCGTAAAACTTTTATGTTCACCCGTGACAACGTGTGTCAGTTATACATTCTTTTCGGACTTAATCCCCGGATCTCGGTGTTTTTGTTGTGTCGCACATCAACACACACACACACACACACTCTCTCTCACACACACAAACACGAGTCCACACGCAGGCACGCACACAACATAAGCTACCGAACGTGGTCTGGACTAATGTGTAAAAACGTGTCTGCGCCGTGCGGCGGCCACATGCATAAATTTGCTGTTTAAAGTAAGTAGCTTTTGTTTTTGTTATTGTTGCTGTTGTTGTGGCACAACTTGATGTGCAAAATATTAACCAGCGCTGAGATTGCGTGGGAGAGTCTCTTAACTCAAATGTGCAACTTGTACACAGTTTAGAAAAGATTTTGTTGCCTAGTTACCCAACTTTGTTCGACCGCCAGCCTTCGTGTCGGTCGCCAGGCGGGTCCGAGTGCCACCACGCGCAGCAGTTGAGACGTTGTTCGCACTTTATTAACGAATTGCTGCTGTTTGGCTTGCTTGCGCTTGCATTGATGCTTTTGCTTAACAGGCGTTTTGTTGTTGTTGTTGTGTGTGGTTGTGGCCGGTTCTGTATAATGGTTCACGCTTTCAAGTTTACCAGTCGATGTGTGCGACTGTTGGCACGTTTAAGTTCTGACATAATAAGCCAAAGTGATAGTTGCATGAACAAGGGTTAAAATGCTGCCTGGGGTTAAAATCACTAAATCCTGACCCTTTCACCGAACTTGCTGAACAGTATATAAAAAAAAGTTATAACGAGCGGAAGAGGTATTAAATGCGTGTAGGTGTAGCCAAACAGTGGAATACTTTAGTGACGTTTGATTAGGAAATCCTTAACCCCCTTACACCCGATGACAGCGTAATGCGCTGTCTTTTGATAAACCGCTTGTCATACTATAAATTCAAAGGTTGGAGTAAGACCATTTGTTATTTTCAATGCCAACTCATGTCATCTTGGCATCGCATGAAATGTCTCATAATTTTTGGCATTGGACAGGATTTAACCTTCTGCCTGTCCCTTGCTCAAAATTGCGTTCGCTGTTCTTTGGGGTCAGGATAAGCCCAACCAAACGGTTATATAATTTACTGACAAAACATGAAGAAATGTTACACATAAATCAAAAAAGAAAAGGGGAAAGCCCCGAACAGTATCAATTTGTTGTTGGGTTGGAAGCGCGATTAACACTAAATAACACAAGTAGACGAGCGCACAAAACCGCTCAATCGTTTCCTAAGTTGGAGCAGTGTCCTTAGGTAGGTACGTAGGTAGGTCTGACTGCCCCAGGAGGAGCACACCTAGGCCGAGACGGCTCATTGTAGAAACGCTCAGTCATTGAACCAGTTGGAGCTGTTAACGAAGCTTAGTATACTGCGAATGGTCTTATCAGCTAGATCCTCTAGACCATCGAAGAAGAAGTTGCTTAAATAGGTCATCCTTCTTCTGGATAGAGCAGGACTGTTGGATAATAGGTGGGGTTATATTCTTCTTCCTCCTCGTCCATGCAACTGCGACAGAAATCATTTGAAAATAGCTCCAATCTTTTTGCGTGGGTCCCAATTAAGCAATAACCTGTTGAAACACCAATCATGGTTCTGATCTGAGTTCTCTTCAGTAAGAGTTCTTTAGAATATCGAAGTTTTAAGCCAAATTTGGCGTGCATGGAAACTTATGTTGCCTTCAGTCCATTTTAACCCTTTTCGGAAATTTGTACGATATATCAACAATTTTTTCGGCGAGTTTTTATTTGACAGCGAACGCACTTTTTATGTAACAGCTTTCTAATTTTCATTAAGTAGGCTGTGTTGTATCATTCTGTTTAATAAAATAAAATATAATAATTAAATATTAAATTAAATATTTAAATATATATTTAAAATATAAATCATAATAGCCGTGGCTACACAGTATGAGTGCGTTTTGTAAGCAACTTTTTGCAAGAATTTGAAAAACCAGCAAATGGCGGTACTTCTGCGTTGGAATTTTTAAATATGTAATACTTCTTGGTACCCAAAAGCGAAACAATTTCAAAGTTTAAATCTCAGTTGATTTATAGAACTTTCCCGAGTCTTTAAAAAAATGTTTCGATATATCGTACAAATGACCACAAAGGTTGCAAAGCTTTGTACGATATGTCGTACAAATGGAAAGCAAAGGTTGCAAGTTATGTTCTCATTTTTTTGAAGTTATAGGTTTGGTAACATATGTTTTGCGTTTGTATACCTGCCACGCCCATCTGTAAACCACGTGGCTAATAAAATTCGACTATTCGGCAATTTTCGATTAAAAATAAGAATTACTAGACGATTTTGTGTTTTACTGGGCCGACAGAGGTTATATAAGGTTAGACATGCGTACTTGCCACTCCCACTACGATAAAAGGAATCGGCTATATTCAGTATCCTTCTGTAAAACTGCACGAACTTTAATTGATTCTGTGTTTTCTTGAGAGGAAAAGGGCTTTGCAACAACAACAACGGTTATATAAGGCCGAATTAATGTGACTCAATTGTTTATATATATCATTTATATAAGTTTCGATCAAAATGAAATCACGTTTTAATTTTTTGTTGTTATAATTTATGTTTTCTATCAAAAAAATCAATGAATTGTTCATAAAACTTAAAAAACCGAAACCAAAAATTATTGAATTTTACTCCTTTGCGGACCATTGTACGATATATCGTACAAAATTGATGAAGCTGTAATTCTCAACCAAAATTATTTTTGTGAAATTCTTTTGTATTTTATTGCTAAAATGTTCAATAAGAGTCATTATTTTGAAGGACACATTTTTATCTCAGGAAATGTTGTGTATGGAGCTCATATTGGTACGAAGCTTACAGGTTAAGAGAGGAACACCGAGCGCTGTCATGCTCTGACTTAACTGCTCGGTAGTACCATGCCGAGCGAGCAGTGTCCTTAGGCTATTATTATTTTATGGAATTTGAATGAAGTTTGAGAGAGAGGGTTTGAGAGAGGGTTTAATGTTTTTTGTAAAGAACGAAATCCTTAAATAAGGACAGTAACTGCACGAGAGCATTTCGTAGAAAAGGCTTATGGTGCTTTCAATCAGTTTCATTTCAAACACGCGCGAGCTCACGAGTGATACAAAATGTACAAACAGAGTTGTCGAAGAAGGAGAAATCGTCAAAGAGACGCTTCATTCTGGGTGACTTTCGAACTCAAGTGACGAAAAGAAAAAAGTGAGTGAGTAAAGTTGACCTTAACACCTCCAACTGTAGTCGGTTTGTGGTATTTTGGTGTATAAGTTCAGCGTGAAATAAATCAAAAGAAGCTGAATTTTCGTTAAAAATAGTTAAGTAATCAGAATATTTTTGATTCACCAGTAAATTTACGTTAATTGTGATTGCATTGCATTAGCGATTAGTCACGAGTTTGGCAAGTAAACAAGAATGACCATAGAACAAGAGCCAACCATAAAAACCAAGACGAAGTTACTCAAAGTTATTAGTTTCTTTAAAGTCTTTGAAGCAATTTTCATGGCCATACCTAAGGCATTGATGTAAGAAAATCTTCCAGAAACGACAAGTGTCTTGTAAGGAAGTTTTTAAAATGTCAGATCTTCGTAACGAGCCACAATTGTGTCTGATGTGATAGCAAATATTTAGTATTTTGATGAAGTAATACATTTTTTAAAATTGAATATTCAAAAATGCCAATAAATCACTTTAGCCCATTGCAACACAAACAAATAAATTCAATTATTAATCAATTTCGCAAAACAATGCTTTGATAAAGTTTTTGTGTGGCTTGTCGGTTCGGTCACAAATTCTGATTCACAATGTGCACGCCACCAATTTGTGGCCAAATTGGTTTTCACATGGAATGCTGCAAACAATAATAAACGTTTTCCGCGTTTTGGCAATTACGCTAATTATTTGGCGCTCCATCCATTGGAGAATAAATTAGCATGACTTGCGGCAATGGTTTTCGTTTCAAATAAAACCTTTGCGGGCATTGGCCATTTGACAGTCGACTCGCTGGACAGGTGTGGGTGCCATTTGGGAGATGATTACTGAAATTGAAGCAGCGCAAAGTTTCGGACTTAATGAAGTGCCAGCAAATAATTTCATAATTATGTAAATTTATATTTATGCGATTGTATGTGTAATCAATCATTGCAAGTTGTACTGCAATTGAACAGTTTAGTTAAGTTTAATTAAGATCATTAAATGTTTTTAGATAAATGACGATTTGTGGCTAAACTGATTTGAATTTGAAAACTACATAATCTGATATAAATTTGACATTGAAATCAACTCAAGTCTTAAATTAAACGCGAAAAATTTTAACTTGCCTAAACAAATTAAATTATATGCGGCTTGTTTAAAATTTAATTCCAACCAACCAACTTCAATAAATAAAAAGTTATTTACAATGAGGTCGAGCCAAAAAACCGCTTGCGTAGCAAACCTAAACGAAGCCAACAAGGCAATGCACTGCAGTGTTGTTGTCGGTGGCCGCGGCGTCGCATGGCTGCGGGCGGTTTTCTGCGCTCGCAATTCATCAGCCAGCGAGCGGCACGTTAGACTATTTGCAAATTTCGCACAAGTATCACATCACTTCAGCTCATAATTATTGCACCGAAATTTCGACGCTGCGAATTGTGGCGGCGCTGCCTTTCAACGCCGTAACTCAATCTGTCAGTCCTTAAAATTCCAATGCACATACAATATGCATGAAGTCATGCTGACGTATTCGTTGATTTGATTCTGCTGAAGAGTGAATACCTTTAAATAGGTTTTCTGTGAAGGCATAAAGAGGAATTTTCAAGCAGAGACTGAGGTAATAATTTTTTGTAAATTCTTAAAATATTTAAGGTTGAGTGAAAGCATTGATTTACTTATAGCAATTTCTTACTAAAAGGTAAAATAACTTTCTTGTATAACTTTCTCGTTTTGTAATTCCTAGTTTCATGTTATTTTGTTAAAGATATCCAGACGTCTTTGTTTGATACCAGTTGTACATATTTAAGAAGCTGTTCTGAGCTCTTCCAGTTTTCTTAACAAATCAATAGGTAAGTAATCTCACAGTTCAGCGCTCAATTTTGGTACTGAGATTTTCTAAAGCCTCAATGATTTACTTCACGTTCAAAGAAGAATCACCCACAAAAGACAGTCACAGTTGATTGATCTGTTGTTTGATTGATTGACAGTTGATTGATCTGCTTTTACGTTTGGTCTCTTTGACTTCAAAAGTTCGAATGCTTGATCAGCTGTGTGGCGTGTGGGGCCATTTCGTTCTCAAGTTCTGGATCACAAGTTGTTCTCTTTTCAATTTAGAAGACAAATATTTAGAGAAAATGGTCTGTAATGTATTTCTATTGCGACTTAATTGGCAGCAGCAGAAGAAGTGAGATCTGCTGAAATCTACAGCATGAAAATCCTTTGATATCCAAGTCCTCTACAGTGTCAGTCACAACAATCTGCAGGCATATATAATTGTTAGATATTCATACACTTGCCGACTATATTGTTGGTTGCTTTTTGTTTTCTTCTTGTCTTCTTGTTCTAAGAAGTGCTGCTTATTGTCTTTCTTCTTGATCGTCTTAGTATAGGAAGTAAGTTGCCCACGTTGTTTTAAATTCTTCTCTGAGAATGAACGTTCATTGGTTTTGTTTTTGGGTTGTTCTCATCCAACAAGTATTGAAACAAATACAAAATATTTCTATGATTTGCAAAACATTACTAAAGCGTCGTTTTTTTCCATGACTAAAAGACAAATCTAGACAAGTGAAATCTGTACAGAAAATGTTCAACTACTTAACGCAGCAATTTACTTAAAAACGAAAAACATTCATACAAGCTGAGCGATGACCAACATTTTAAAGCCGGAACTAAAATTTAGCCAATACCAACCAGTCGATATTTTGATGGTTCGGCAAACAACACAACGCAGCGCATAAATTTGCATGCTGTCATTGCAAAAATCGCAAAACATTGCAACACGCACAAAAGACACAACAAGTAAACATTTGGCGAAACATTTTTTATAAACCACAATGCTGCACGCGACACGAGTTTGCGACATGAACTGTCAGAGCATTGAAAGCGAAACCGATGCAGTTTTATTGCATTGCACAAAGATTGAATGTGCGGCATGGAAGCGAATGAACAACAATGGCGCTGTTGTCAATGTGAACAGTTGGCAATGCAACGAGTGGAAGTACATACATTTAAATATTGAAATTTGAATATTTAAGTCATTTGGAAAGGTATCGTTAAAAGTACGCAATGCTACAAAAAAATTAAAAAAAAAGAATTGAAAGCACAGAAATTAGAGTAAAAAATAGTTATATATAAAGTTTTTGTTCGCAGCTAAATAGTCCGCTGACTGGAAGATGGGAACTATTTGATTTATAAAGAAACGAAGTTAGAATACAAATTATAATAATTTGTAAATAATAAAAATTCAAAATTAAGGTCCAATTTAGCAGTTTCATGTTTTGAAAATTGTGACATGCGTTAAGTTTTTGGTGGCTGATGTTTGAAAGCATATAAAAGTATGATTAACAACAACAGTTGATGTCAATACATTGTGTAATAAATGACGCATAGGTATACAATTTCTTACCGTTTCTTTTAAATATAATTTTGTAAATAACATTTTCATGAAAATTTTTCAAAACAAATAAAACAGCCAAGCTGGCATCCCTGATTATATTAACAAGTTAACATTTAAATGCACTTGGAAATGTTCGCTGTTGTGGCAATAATTTATGGCTACATTCTGTTTAGCTTATTCTGCTCCATTTTAAACTTCTTGTCCGGACAAAAGGACATCTTGCAAGACGCAGCTGCCCACCACGTGTTGGATGCGACTATAGTAAATTGCTGCAATTGCAATCTTTGCCTGACAGCTGCTGCCACACCACAGCAGTGCTCGAGCGCAATCAATTTCGTGTGCAAATCGCCAACAAGACGGCAGCACTGAAAGCGTTGCGCCCGCACTCGACCGCAATAAAATTGCAACACTGATGTAAGCCATTTACAAAAACAATTGCTGGCCGTCATAGTATTTTGCATTGTGTTGCTGTCATTGGGTTTTTGTGGTGGCCGTTATTGTTGTTGTTGTTTGGGGCTTGTATTATTGTCACATGGCGATATTTCAGTTCATTTGCGTGTAATGAAAAATTGTCAACGCACAGTTGCGCTACATTTGAGGCCATAAATTCGCAGGCATTAAAACGTTTCCATGTGTTTGTGTGCGTGTGTATGTGATGGGAATTTGCACACATTTACACACATATGGAAGGACACTTTGGCAGAAATTAAACGCCACAGGTTTAACGACATGCCGGAAGAACTCCAGCTGACATTGGAACAAGTGGAAAAATAAGCATGCAACCCTGGTTCGGATTTGAATTCGATAAAGAAGAAAGTTTTATTTTTAGGTTACCGCACAACAATATGATTCATAATAGTTTTTGATTTAGAATAAAATGCAGTTGAAAGTCAGCTCAAATAAACTTTTGCACATTTGTACTGAAATATATTTATTGCTGTAGTCAATTAAACCTCATTGGATGTCTCTCGCGCGTCCATGCCCAGCGCAAAATCGGGCCTGCTTGCGGTCCTCAGATAGTAGACACCTCTGGCACTCAGCGGCACCGGGTCGCCCATCAGTATTTTGGCGCCCGAACAATTGCCAGCAAACGCTTCCTGCAGCGAATGACAGGGCACCGAATAAAAGCCGCGCTGACTATTGATCGACTCGGCGTAGTATTCATAGGAGCGTCCATGGCTGCAGCCGGCTATAAAAATCATCACTAAATAAAACCGAATGCAAGTTGATCAAGTTGAGTTACTAAATATCTGCGGAATCTCAGTGCAGCCCGGCTGCGGTGCACGGCCGCCGTTCGGATAGAAATCCGCATAACCAATGGGCGCCCGGAAGCCCAGAATGCCCGCACAGCTGTGTATGACATCGACAAAGTCGCCATCTGTGGCGTCCAAGTGCTGCTCAGGCCCAATGCAGCCTTCAAAAGCGGGTCGTGCTGGATCAAGGCCTGCAGGAATCGAGCAAAACAAATTGCAGCTAAGGTGGCCAGTGGCTTTAATTTGAATGCGCTACCTGTAATTCGGGCTACTCTGTACTTGGTGTAGGAGCCGGCAAAGCCCATTATATGCGCCCCCAGACTGTGTCCAATCAGATGTATCCGCTTCGAGTCGGCGGCTTTTTCCTCAACCAGCAAGTCGATCAGTTTGGCGATGGCGCGACCCACGTGCACAGTGTAGCGCGCCGGTTTCAAATAGTAAATGTTATCCGCCTGATCGCGCCAGTTTATCGCTGCAATTGTACATACGTATAGTAGGTATATGTGGCTATAGCTCCAAGTCAGAGCACCGATTTGAAAGATTTACCGAAAATATTGAGATTTCCACGCATGGCATACGCGCCTCGAATGGACTGTATGGAATTGCTCATTGTGCTGGACTTCCAGCCATGTACTAGAATTTTTGTGTCCAAGTCAGGATTGAATTTGTCTATCATCTCCTCCCATGTCTCGCGTTTGTGCCGAATATTGTGGGAGACTTGCTCGTTGATGATCCAAAATTGCGTTTTGATGGTATTGGTGAGATTGTCTCTGAATAGAATATTAATTTTTTTAAGTTAGATCAATGGATGGATTGCATTTTAGAAAGAATGTGGAGAAAAAATTTGTTTACAATTGCTTTAATCTTTTCGGCGCGAAAAATAACTTAAGAATCACTACAACTACTCTAAAGAAATAGTAAACTTTTGCGCGCGTCAGAATTGAAATTTCCATCCTCAGAGAGCGTTTTGATATATCATTGCCAATCGTTATTATGATAAAACAATTCAACCGAAGTTCAACCGATTTTTGGTCCCAATTGGTTTGAAAGGATTGAAGCAGCCAAGAATTGTGAAATTTCATATCAAACCTGCTATATAGTTCCACCTGTATTGCAGATGGTACATTGTCGTCAATCTCGTTTTTAGGTGGTTCCACCAAGTAGGCCACACGCGGACGACCATCGCCATCGGGCATATACATCCAGGTTTTACTGTAGTCATTCGCGTTAAGTTCTGGTGGGGTGGCTCTACTTAATTCAACTAGAAAAAGACAGTAAGCATACAAATAAATAAAATCAAATCAATAGTGAAAATTGATGATTTAATAAAACAAAATAAAACAAAATAAAATGAAATAAAATAAAATAAAATAAAAGAGAAGAAAATAAAATAAAATTAAATAAAATAAAATAAAATGAAATAAAATGAAATAAAATGAAATAAAATAAAATAAAATAAAATAAAATAAAATAAAATAAAATAAAATAAAATAAAATAAAATAAAATAAAATAAAATAAGATAAAATAAAATAAAATAAGATAAAATAAAATAAAATAAAATAAAATAAAATAAAATAAAATAAAATAAAATAAAATACAATAAAATAAAACAAAATAAAACATAATAAAATAAAATAAAAAAAAATAAAAAATAAAAATAAAAGAAAATAAAATAAAATAATAGTTGAATGAGTCAACACGTTCTGTAACTTCAATGATGTAGAAATTGTTTTGTATATCTTTACACATTTCTTAAATTATTTCCATAATAACTTTTACCACTCATAGTAAATGTCAACCACCAGACTAGTATCGGATACTTCATATTGCACACTCTTGTTTTTTTTTGTTAACTTATAAAATAATTAATTTAAATTGTCTTTAAATGTTCGCACTTAAACGACTGCAATGCGTTTGCACAAATTCGGCTAATTTCGTTACTGAACGCTATGCGACTCGTTGTAATTAATGGCACAAATCAAACTCCATCCACATTGTTTGTAGCCCACTTATCTAATTATTTGGCTACACCTCGGCTATTTAGTACCCTACAGTGCTGTGGTTAGCATTATTCACTCTGGTGTGAAGTCTGTGTGCAAAAAAGTCTGAAACATAAAAGTTAAAGTGGAGTACTTTAGATGGTTTGACTCATAAGTTTCATAAGTTTTTATAGTTAAATGTTCAGATCAGATGTCTAAGAAGAAATGAAATGGCATATACAATAAAAAGTTCGATTTCACTTCCCATGTCAACCATATTATTTCTTGTAACTGCTCTTTGTTGGCTTTTGTGCGCGGCAATAGTTCTTCGTTTTCCAATCCGCTTTCAACTGAAGATGTACCACGTTTCTCATTGAAGTCGCTCAGAACGTTTTTCTCTTCTTTAATTTTCTAGAACGAGCTATGGTCGTAACGCATCATGTTTTTTAGTTCTCTTAATTGAGCTAAATGCGCCTCCTTTAGGTTTGACCTGTCTGTGCTTGAACCCGTGTTCACTGTCTTCCCCAACTTCAACTGGCTTTTTTTGAGTAAAATCTCACCTTTGTTACGTTTTACTATATATGTACATACAATTTTTATTCCAAAATAAAAAGATTTGTCTGAAAAAGCGGTGTTTTGTCAGAAATAGGGGTAATGAAACTTATTTGATAGCGTTGCATACACTGTCGTAGAACATAAAAAAGTCGGTGTGATCCACCTGCAGTGGTCTGTTTAAGCTTTAAAATGCTTTATCAATTAAACTGCAGTCAAAGTGTATGTAGGTCGTTTGTGCTGGTGTTTCAATTGCATCCAGCTGTGAAATGGGCCATTTCATGCTGTTTCAAGCTTTAAGCAGTTCGTTCAAGTGCTGTAATAAAGCACGAAGCAAAAGTAAGGCAGGCACAAAAATAATTGGCGTTTTAGTTAAACAGACATTTAGTGAGTTTAATTTTGCTTTATCAATAATTTTATTTTCTTTAATTCATTTTGCTTTAATTCATTCAGACATACATGGAGTGTATATCCGTGTGTACTTTGTATTATCTGCATACATTTTTAGATCGATCGTTTAGCACGAATCCCTAAAAGCCTTTAACAAGATCAAGACTTAAGTACTAACCCCTCTTTTCAGTCAGATAGAGTGGGCGTTCATTGTGCTGCGTCTTGAAGTTCGCTGTTAATTTGCTTTAAATACTTAAAGCTGAAATTGGAAATCTGAGTAGTATGTGGTGGTCAACTTGATTCGTCCACCGTCTCATCATCCTTCCCACAGGCAGGACATAGGGCACTTAACCCATAGCCGAAGTACAACAACACACTTTGTAAAAATATGCTAAGGAATTTAAATTTTTTTTTTTTTTTTAGGAGGACAAAAAGTTCATGCATTCATCCTGTAGATTAGTAGCTGCATCCAAGGTAGCACATAATCTCTCCTTTAACCCTTTCGAACCCAAAGTTACCTGACCAGGCACCAAGTTACCAACTTCACCTATTTCAGACATGGGGGTTTTGCACTAAATTCATAGTGCACTATGCTTTTCACTACCACTAAATAAACTTAGTGGTAGCTGAATTTTTTCCACTAATCACTGAATTTTATTTAGTGGTAGTGGTAAAAAGTACCACTAAAAAAAAATTAGTGGAAGAAAATTGCACTACCACTAAATAAAGATCAGTGATTAGTGGAAAAAATTCAACTACCACTAAAATTTATTTAGTGGTAGTGGAAAATTTCCCAGCAGACCTCTAGTGGTAGTGGTAGTGGATTTTAGTGCAAAACCCCCATGTCTGACCTATTTGTCATCTTATCTCAAAAGCTACGATTGATTAATGGGTTTAATTTAAGTAGGCACCAACAAATTAATATTTTTAGAAGTGAATTCAAAGCATAGTACAAACATTTTACCGTTATCCCCAAAATAATTTCCAATAATTTGCAGCGATATCAAGGAAAGTTTGTGTTCTAATTGAAGTCTACGAATTGGGCGCGTTTGATCAAAACCCTGTTTCTTTAATAATGGTTAAATAAAATAACAAAATCATAATTTTGTATTTTTCCATAAATAGTTATTAAATAATTTTTCTGTAATTAAAAAATATTGATACAAAATTTATTTAACCCGTTTTAAGCTAACATTTTTCATAAGTAGACTAGCCCTAGAACTTTAACAAAAAGGCGTGGCGGCTTCAAATGTCGTGTGCACACTTCGTAGGGAAGTGTTTCATGATTTAAATACCAAAAAGTAATATCGAGACACAGGGTAAAATTCGGGGTCGAAAGGGTTAAAGCTTTGTGCATCCATACTTAGTGAAACATGGTGTGATCCATTCACGAGTTCATGTTTTCATATGTCCTAAAAATGTGTAATAAACAAACAAACACATACATACGTATAAAATATTCATAGAAAAAATTAACAGAATTATTCTTAAAGCTTTTCAATAATTAACAAAAAATATTTTATTTGAAAAAATAACGGCAGAAAAGCGAATTTGAACAGCACTTGCACTATGACTTTTATCCGAGTTTTAAGTGACCGTCGCGTTGAAATATTTGCAGTTTTTTAAAAATAATTTTAATTGCCAAAAACTTTCTAATTTATGCGCCATTTATACACTCACACATGGAAAGTTATTATGAAAATGTATAAAGCGACGTGCACAAACTTGCCGTGTCCGCTCTTTGGTTGGTCTGTGGACACCAGGCAGCGACCCAATGCTAAAACGGCGAAATGGCGCTTTCCACTGCCCGCGTCATGTTTTATTGGGGAAATTTGAAACTGCTCACCAACACACATTCGCACAAGTGTTGCGTATTTTTGTCAGCTGAAGTCTGAACGCACAGATAACGCGCGGGGGTTTTTTTTTTGGGGGGGTGTGTGGGTATGTGTGCGTGGAAGTGTGTGTCTGGGCACGGTGGTGTTTGGTGGCGGAGATGTATAATTGGTAGTTTATGCGCAAAGAAATGCTAAAGACATAGGTGTAACGCTGAAATAACAACAACTACAACAAAAAATTTAAAATAACTAAAATTCCTTTGAACTTTTTAAATAGAATTTGCATTTGGATATTAACATTTCTTTGAAATTTGAGTGGGCATAATAAAGCATTTATTTGAGTACTTGGCACTTGAAGGTAATTTTCTTTCTTTTTTACTTTAATTATTTTTTATGTATTTTGTTTTTGAGAAATTCAACTTCACAACGGCGATTTTGTTAGAGATTTTTTAGCTTTAATTGGTGACCAAACCGACATGGGGGACATGAAATCTCACGTGGCTCTGTAGTGAAGATGTACTGAGCTAAAAATTCAGAGGGTTGTGAGTTCAAATCCCGAATTGATCAAGACCAACTCGGTGTCTGTCTTCTCGGCGTGCGAACAAAATTTTATTAAAATTTCTGAAAAGTAAATAAGTAAATAAGTAAGTGACTGCTTACGTAAAGTTATCTCATACCAAGGCAGTACTTGAGTGCTAACAAACAAACAACACACACACACGCAAACTTCCTCAAAGAAGTCAACTGAAGCTGACCATAAAGTGTTTGACTTTCACTCAATAATTTTTAGTAGTGAAAGTTGAAGAGCTTGAAATGTTCGCAAAACAAGTACAAGGCCAGTCAAAGGCCACGCACAATTTTCCTTTTGCTTTTCTTGCAATAATTTAAAGTCAGTATGAAATGTTACGCTTCGTTCTCGGCGCACACGTAAAACTTTCTTTCTTTTAAACATTTTGCACCAGTTTGTTTGTTGCTGCCGCTTTTTGCCTTCATAAGTTTCAATATTACAAAACATGCTATGAGCAGTCAAATTTAGTTTGTTTTTTTTTGGGTCAAAATAGTGTAAAGTTTGCTGAAAAAACTTGGGGGAAAGTGTGCTCAAAGTTTTCTCAGGCACAACACACGGGGAAGGATTTTTTCTTTTCGACCACTTTCACTGTCGGCTAAAGAAGCAAAAGTTGTAAATATTTGTGCGCTGTAGCAAATGAGTTGAGCCTTTGCCAAAACTTTGCGTGAGAAATTGTGTTCAAAAAACAAAAAGCCTCGATAAATATATCTAAAAAATAAACAAATTGAATTGAAAAAGAAATAAAGAACGTTCTATGGAAATTCGAGCACGTTATTACACAATGCAGCTATATTTTTCTTTTATATATAAAAATCAAATGGCTCAACTGATCAGGGCTGGTTTAAAAATCAATTAGATGAATGTTGGACAAGGGGCATGGCACTTTTTACGACCCAAATTTTCCGCATAACTTTTTAACAGTAAGTCGCACATTAATAAAACTTCGTTCAACCTTGGCATTTAGTCGCGAAATTCGACTGAAAGCATGGAGTTGGCATTGGATAAGGAAGAATGGTACCGCCCATACAACTTAAGTCTTTTGATCAGGTAAATTGACTTTGCATGTTTAACCATAATCACGACTTTGGATTTAGTTTGGGGATTTTATAAAGTTTTATAAAGTAAAGTTCAATAGATTTGAATGACTGTGAAACAATTTCGTTTTCGAGTTTTAATTCTTAAGTGTGATAAAATGGCTAAGATTTGATCAATCAATCAAAGCATTTTTATTATTGGTCGAATATTTTAGTTATGCCGAATATTCTGATTCAGGTTCGGCCGCAAATCCATCTTCGGTTGGGCGCCAGTGGGGACCCAACCACGGTCTCAGTTGCAAATTATGTGCCCTATGCTACTCCCATCTTTTACTTATTAGAAATTATTATAAAATAATATCTTCATTGAATATCTTCTTATCATTTCATGCATAAAGATTTCACAAATAAATATTAACTTACATAAATAATAGTAGACAGTTTGCAGTAATAAATCGCAATAATTGTATAAAAAATATTTCGCAACGCAGAAATGTGCCGAGCCGAGACACGTGCACGGTTGTACTTTACGAGTAATAGCCGCATTATTAGTGCCGAAAACACGGCGCATTCGCGTGTTTTACAAACGTATTCAATTATGCGCAGCGACACGCACAGGCCGAAGCTACTTAATTATTGTTTGAGGCATTAGCATCGAACTGTGGGCGGGCCGGCTGACACGATTGTCAAGCAAACGAAACTGTGTTGCAAATATTTGTGATTTGTTATTAGCTTATGACGACGAATTTGAAGCGCCCGACACAATGTCAGCTACAAATTACCGTTGTTTGTCATCAATTTAGCACAGCGCGGTCCAGCCGTGGCGTTGGTGGCGTCTTTGAGAAATCGGAGAAATTAATTGAAATTTATTATGCTAAGAATGTTTGTGCTTGTGTAAAAGCTAATGAGGATAATGAGCCGAAGCGGATCGCATTACATGGATCAAAATGAAGCTGATTAATGCACATATACTATGTATAATATGTACGAGTATTTAGCATATAACTATGTGTGGGTATGTGTGGGGAAAGTAAGTTAACTTTCATCACAAACGGGAAGTTGCTAAAGTGTCAGTATTTTTGTTCTTCAATTGAAATAAACCGTCGATATTGCATTTGTCGCAAACATTAACAAATATTGTACAATTTACCGTCAATTGTCATAAGCGACCTTTGGCCGCCTAACTTACATTGCACAAGTTTTTTAACGATCTACTTGAACTTGAAGAGATTTAAGTTTTCCACTGAAATTTAATTCAAGTTTGAAATTTCATCAGAATCTTTTGAACAGTGACAGTGCGAATGCCCCCCCCCCCTTCCTTTCCCGCTTTCCATATTACATATTCAAAACTATTTTGTACTCCAACAGTGACTGCGAAAACAATCTAATTAACAAACTGACTGCCGATTGTGGTTGCTGTTGGCAACATTTCAAGTGCGCTTTGTGTGTAAAGAAGTTTTAGTTAAGAATAACCATTACTGCGAGAACGTGAGAAGGCATATTAATGTTGCCCATTAGGGCATTGACAACACTGCTGCAATTTAATTTCACGGGCCAAAAAATTGAAAACCGGAAAATAGTCAGCGGCGTGCGGAAAATGGCAAATTAAGAGCATTTGCCCAATCAACCAATTTAAATGGGACATTTGTATGCGTCTGAGATGACGAAAGCATACAAGTATGCTTGTGTGTGTTTGTGTATGTGTGTGTGCCTGTTGGCAATGTGAAATATAACAAGTGAGCGTGTTTCGGCTGGTCTTCATTCACTTTTTATATTCTGCATTACGTCCTATTTAAAGCTGTTGCCGTTGACAACTTGGATTCGGTAATGAGTAAAATTTTAATTAAAACAATTCCCATAGAAAGATACAGTAGAGAATGAGTTAAAGTTTGTGCTGCATTCAATTCAAGTTGTAAATGTCCTCAAAATTGTTTTGTCATATTGCTCATGAGTTCACTACACAGTGTTGCCAGATCAGGAGATTTCCTCCTAGATTTAGGAGATTCTTGGCCTTTTAGGAGGATTTTTAGGAGGAAGAATTGTTTAGGAGAAAGTTTTGGAGATTTATATTTTATGTTATGTGATTTTCCTGATCCTTAGTGGATTTTTAAGAGATTTTTGAATAACGAAACATATTTTCGCAACTATTTTAATAGTCAAACCATTCTATTGTGTTGAAAATTTGTAAGATTAGAAAATGTAAGCTCGTTCTATCTCGTTCTCACTTATTTCTGTTACAATTAAATCCTGTCAAGAATAGTACTTTCTATTCAATTAATTTGTGATATGTTTTATTTTTGTTAAGTTTTTGTTGTTAAGCTGAAGATGAATTAAAAAGTGTGCATTAAAAAAATTATATGTATGTATATATTTTTATTTCTTTAAAATGACGCAAATTATACAACAATTTTAGCAGATTTTATTAACTGTTGGGAGGAAATTTCGGTATTTCTTTTTAATTTAGGAGAAAGTAATTTTAGTTATCTGGCAACACTGTCACTACATGACAATATTGCAAAATAGAAGTAGGGATCACGTAAAGCTTTCTGTTTATTCTTTGTTAGGAATCTTAGTAGCCCACCAGTAGAACCTTAGTAAGCTTTGCCCTTCAAAAGTTAGAGAGATACCAAGGTTTATATGGGAATCGTCGTGGTGTTCACCGATGTAAATGGGAGAGTTGCGCCGTCTTCATGTCGTATGACCATGAGCAATTTTTTTTTGTATTGACGTGAGCTTTCTGCCACTCAGCACAGACTGTGACACAGGACTGCAAGACATACAGGAACTGACACATGAGACTACATCATACAATGTATGCACCATAGTTACTTTTAAAAATAATCGCCTTAGGCAGTGAACACTCAGCTCGCTGGGTGGTGTACATTACCAGCCCAACCAGCTTACAAATTCCATACCAAATTATCGAGGCAACACAGTGCAGGGTATGAAAAAATGCCTGACTGTTCATTATGGGAACAGACATGGTGGCGCATTTGCTTTTATCTAATTCGTCGATGTTTGGCAGCACAGAATATACAATTACTGCTACAAATAACAGTTAAATATATGAAGTTTGTATTGTAATTGCACATACTTAGCTACATTAGACATTAAACTAGGGAATTTTTAAAATTTCTCTTTTTATTCCACATTTACATAAAATTTATTTAAGTTCAAACTATACAAAAATACACTTTAAAAGTTCACACAATCACAACAAAGTAGCTGGTGTGATTTTTGTGTGTACTTTCCAAATAAACGCCAAACGGTTGTAATTTATTTGCATATTGCCAGTATAAAAGGACTACATTTCGTATTGAGCAGGGAAAGAATATCCTTTGAAAAGGACTCGCCAAAAAACGACCAAGAAAAAACACCAACAGCACTGCAGGCAATCCATTCATTATTTTGTTTTTCAAATACTCTGCCGCCAAGGAAAAAGTAAAAAGTGGAAAATTCAAGCATTTTGACGGCTTTACACGCTTTTCATAACCCTCGTCAAAGGTGCGTGTTGTTGTTTTTGTTTTTCTCTCTATCTGCGAGCGTTATTATTTTTTGAATATTCGCTCGTTCATGCACTCATCCATTCAACTCGCCGGTGAAGTTGAGCCGAAAGCCCCAAATGGCGCTGGAAGTGCGTCTTTTCAGGTGGCTGTGGTGGCTGCTGTGACGCCGCAGGCGAGCGGACCAAAAAAAAACTTGCGAAGCCCATTGACTACAACGGCCGCACAAAGCGGCAGTAAGCGGCGTATCAATGTAAACCCGGTAATCATATTTGCGTGCACAACACATAAAGAGGGAAACATTTCAAAGGCGATCGTACGGATTCATGGCAAATTTAAGCAGACAGCTTGCCGGCTCACAACAACTGTGTTCAGTTCATATTAGAGGCGAGAAAAGCATGAAAAGCAGTTTTGACAAATATTGCAAGTAATATAGCTGCGGCTAATTTTATATTATTTTTATTAACTCATTATTATTATTATTACAACTGTCAGTGATATTCAGTATTTTTTTTATCAACATTTGCAATTGGAATATAATACATTTAGGGCCAGTGTCGTTTAATTCGTCTTTACATGACATCTGCAAATAATAAAAATCTGCGAAAAAAATTAAAAAAATGTTTCACAACGGAAAAAATCCATATGGGCGTGAAACTAGAGATGAAACTTAGTAATACTGCGTACTCAGTTTTTCATTTCTACATCCTTTGTCCTTTTAAATGGACTTCAAAATTTTGAAGGGGATACAAAAAAATATAAAAAATACTTAACCTCGTTAGAATATGGCGATATGTATATCAAATGAAAGAGGAAAGGCTCAAGAATATAAATAGAATTGATTTTTTATCTATTTGTAAAAATAGGAGGGTTTAGCGGTTTCAAGTCCCGCCCTGACCTGAGGCTTTCGATGCTTTTCTCCTCGTTAAAACGAAAAAATATATGTATACATACATTCATATATTACATACATACAAATTATATCAATTTCATTGCAGTGTAATGCGCTTTGCATTCACCCACATATGTTATGTGTGTGTGTGTGTATGCATTTGTGTTTGTATCAATGTCAATTTGAGCCAATCTGCCAGCATGTCAATCTCCAACTTGTTGCCAACGACCTTTTATCTGTTTTTGAAACATTTTAAATATTCTTTTGATTGTATTTCTTTTGTACATAAAGTCAACGGTACGAATACGCGTGTTAACATAATTGCAAGGCTCGACACATGCGGCGGTTCAAGACCCTTGAATACGCTTCGGTTTAAGCCACTTGTGATGTGTGCGTGCGACGTTCGCTTGATTACTCGACGGCATAAATGACAGCAAGCAGCGGGCAGCAAGCAGAGGCTGCGTGTGCTTGGTCAGACGGCCATTGTTGTTTCTACAACAACAGTGTCAATACTGAAAGCAAACATACAAATTTATAAATACGCCAGCTGAATGCCCGGCGTTGCTTGGGCTCAGTTCCAGAGTACTATTTGAGTTTTTTCTGTAGCCAAGAACAGTCTTGATGCTTGTAAGACCTTATTCAGAGTCGATATAACGATTTCACGTTCCGAATTATGTTCCGATTCTCTGCACAACAACTTGGATCCGTCCGTTTGGATATGAACTTTAAGCTGTTTGACTGTTCTTTATACAGATTTTGCCCTCTAGATGCCCTCTAAACTGTTCTACGGTATTCCACTCTATAAAAAGAATAGATAACACAATACTTTGAAAACATTTCACTTGTTTTCATTTATTCATTTAGAAGTCTGTAGGGCATCGACAGACTGGTACTTTTACAGACTTTTGTCACAGACCAACAGGAAAGTACAAATAAATGTATGACAGTTATTGTCCTCTACATAACATATGTATGTAACATACATATGCATGGAAACATCTGTGAAGAGTTGCTCAGTGTTTTAAATTACTGAAAATTTAAATAGGAAATTGTAATTAGCACACAAGCGTTGACTGTTGACTGCGGACCGAAGGACTGTGGGCAACGCTGAACAACGAACTGACAGTTTGTTGATACTTGCAATGACACTAATAAAATATTTAATGTGCATATCTACCTTGAATATTTTCGACACACATATACAATTTGGGTAAATATTTGTAATTTTTAAATATTATCTCATATATGGAAAGAGTTAAGAATTCTTTGGCAAAACTATTAAACAATGAAACGCTCTAACCTCCCAAATCAATCAGTTTAAATAATTTTATAATAAAAAAAATTTATTAAATGAAACCACCCATCATTCCGTGTAATTAATTTCAACTCTACGCGTTGTGCCAACAAGTTCTGTTGGGAATTGCAACAAATGTAATAACAATTATTTTTGTTTTTTTATTATTATTGATTGCGGCCGTGTTTGCAACGCATCTGTCTAATTAGCATAACTAACATTTATTTATATTTTGGCGAACGCACAATTCGCTGCAACATGCATTGTAATTTAATTGATATTTGATCGAATGTTTGTTGTTTTTGTAGTTTAAATCGCATTTAATTAGTGTGTTTGTGATGCTCATTGAAAAAACATAAATTCGAAATGTCAACTTCGATACAATGCGATTTGCTTTGTCTGCTTCACACTAATGACATGAATTTTAGTGTATTTAATTGAAATTATTGATTTAAAGATTAAAGTAATTTGTGGTGTTTTTAATTACATAATTACAAAGTTTTCTTTGAAGCACTTTAATCGATTTTGCATTATCACGTTTTTTTAACTTAATGGTATTAAGTGGTATTGTAGTATTTACAAAGAATTAACTTTCACTTTCGTTTTCATAAGTAAAAAATCAATAAAAATAAGAAATTTGTTTGTGATTTTGAGAAATACCTACTATGAAATCATCATAATTATTATCATTATTGTTTACTTTTCAATGAAACCAATAAAATTACAAACATTTTGTTAGACTTCAGCTTACAGGGTTATGGACCCGAAATGTTCATAGTGTACATTTTTTTCTTCATGTGTTCATTGATCGCAAGCCAAAGATTGAGAGAGCTATCGACCCTAAGTAACGAATCAATCAATCTAACATTTGAAGCCGAAACAAAACTTTCAAAGTTAAACTCCTATAAGAAAAATTTGTTGGTGCACATGAAAACTCGTTGCGCTTTTTTGTTTATACTGGCAACTAACTGCGATTTGTAAAATTTTAAGTTCCGCATGCTTCTGATCTATTAATCCTTGAAACCGCACAAACAAATGCCAAGGCTTCTCCTGTCGTTTGACGCCCGAATGCCGCCCGGCAAACACTAAGCACGCACATTTATTGATTGCAGCCAACTCTCGGTCAACGACCATAAATCACTTTCGCAGCACACAAAATTCAATTCACATTCGGTTGTCCATCTGCCGGCCGGAGCAACTTGATTTTCGCGCTGCCATAATGCGCGCTATTCATTAATCCCGGAATTTGTATGTACGAGTAGCACACAAACACTCATACGTGCAACAAATATTTATGCGTTGTGATGAGGCACATTGAGACACGAAAGAACTTACCGCTGCTGCGCTGATTGCCTTCTTAGAGGCGGCGCGCATGGCGGCACTGAATGGGCGCCGAATTTGGCTGCCTGTTCGATTTTATTGGCAGCTGAAAGGCAATCAATGCGGCAAACAACTTGGCGGTGTGCAGTGAGAGTAGCGCGACCAGCACGTGACCTCATCTGTGTTATGGCCTACAAATGTGTGTGTGTGTGTCTCGGCGAGTCAATCAACACGGCATCAACAAGTGAAATCAAATGTTAAGAATTCGGGCGTGTGCCGAATGAGGACGAAGCATTGGTACGAGGGATGGAAACATTTGCATATTTTCTACATTAAAAATAAATACTATTGCCGCATTGCCGCAGCAAGCAGCCGAATAAATGGCAAGTGTAAGGTTTTGTTGTTGTTAGGGTTGGTTCATGGTTTAACCCTTTCGTGATGGAGTTTTTTCTCGAGAACGGCTTGTTTTTTAACTGTAAGGAAATTTGGAAACAGTATAAACAAAAATGTTTTGGGATCTAAGCAAAGTCCTTGATCCTGGAAGCTTATAATTTTCAGTAGATGAATGACATGAAAAATCTGTAAAATATAAAAGCCACATTAATGTCACGAATAGTGAAAGCTAATTTTGTTATGCCTCTTTAACCAATCATTGGGATCCCTTGGATTTGTAAATGCATTGAGCAGTAAAAAGTTATGCGTGTTTGAAATTTACTGGGACATATTGTCCCAGTAGTCGTGAATGGGTTAGGAATTGGTTATTGCTACGTGTTGGAAGGATTTAGAAAACGTTATGCAATTGTATGCGAAAAACACGTCCGACTGATTCGAGCGTCTCATTTTATTGATGATCTCTCTTCTCTGTTACAGATCAATGTTTGATTTGTTATGCGGCCCATACACGTTGCGATTCGTTGTACAACTGAACAAGGTTGTACACAAAATCGCATCGTGTGTAGCGCAGTTGTACGTGTCGCACAACCGGTTGTATGAAAATCAAAATATTTTGATATTTCGGTCGTGTTGTGTGAGCGGTTGCAACGTGTATGGGTATGTTGTACAATTTCGTGCAATTTTCTGAGTTCATTCGTGTTTCAGCTTTTGTGCGTTGCGAACGAAATGGACGAGCGCAACGAAAACTGGAGCGATTTTATCGAAGCTTATCGAATTTTGCCGGAACTATGGAATAGCAAATGTGGAAAATACAAAAATAAAAGTTTTCGTCATACCGCACATGAACAACTTTTCACAGCCTATAAAAAAATTGATCTCAATGGTACTATTGAGGGCGTGAAGATGAATGAGCTGAAAAAAATTCACCAAAATAAAAATTCGGACGATGAATTGGAGAATATTTCCACGGACACTGCGTTTAAGAAAACACTGCGTTTCAATTTTGAATTTCCACTGCTCTCTTCCTCTTCTATAATTTCATTGATGATCAGAAGCGTAATTATTTTGTTTGTCATTTCGTCTGCACTCAACAAAATTTATAAGAAAAATGAAGTTTGGCGAATGAGTTGTGTCGGAAATCGCAACGTGTGTGTCCTAACGACCAACCTTTTGCACGACCAGTGTTTGATTTGTTTGTGCAACGTTTATAGCTACGTTTAACATTTATACAGGGTGTCTTTTACAGATAAGCACATGACACCCACTACTCCAAAATGTATTTTCCACAATTTATTAAATCTGAAAACGTTCAATAACGTCTGGCATTTCAAATGTAATTTAACCCTACCTCCCTGTAATATTTTTGACCTTAATTCCCTGTTAGTATCAAATTTGATACTATTTATTTTTTTTGTTTTTTACAGTAAAACACAAACAAACTTAAACTTAATATTTTTGGCATTTCATTTCAGTAAGCCTTGCACTCTAAAGACTTTTATTGTTGGGATATTTCTATTATAAAAATTTAAGTTCCATTGTTCATAATTTCGGACATTTTGCCGTGTTTTGGCTTACAATTTGTACATCTATTTCAATTAGCTGTCAGCTGATCAGCATAAAATTTAATATCAAATGACCGAAACAACCTGAATTATGTTCCATAATCAACACAGTTGCCTCGATCTAACCTTCAAGTACTAAGTTTATGATGGACGGACATGTTTTTCACTGAGGGTTCCAAGGGCGATGGAACTACTGGAGGTGGATGGCAACTTAATGAGTGTGTCATAGGTCCTTGCCATTCTGAAAGTAGTGGAATGGATAATCGAGAAGAAATGGCGCGGGAAACATATAGGAGTCTGTAGTGACAGTCCGGCTGCACTTAAGATCCTGGAGAACGCGTGACTTCGAAGATTGTCAAAGAATGTAAGATAAAGTTCAGGTCGGTTGGGCGACATAATAAGCTACAACTTATCTGGGTTCCTGGACACTGTGGTGTTCAAGGTAACGAAACTGCCAATAAATTGACTAAATCTGGATCAGCGTGCACGCCCTTGGAACCAAAACCAATAATGAGCACCAGTCTAGCAGGCATCCGGGACTGGATCAAATAGGATCCCAGAAAGACAGATTTAGATTCCTTCTGAATCTAGGAAGGACAGATCTTCAGCGGATCGTCGGACTAATCACAAGATTTAAGCCATGGGGCCAATATATGACCACAATGAGCATCATCGAAGTTCCAACTTGCGTGTCTTGCCTGGAAGAAGTAGACAGCATTTTCTCTATGTATGTCCAGCCTTCGCTGGAACGAGATTGCGCATTTTGGGTTCTAATGTTATCAGGATGGATGAGGTAAATTCGTAAATTCTCTCACCCTGCGCGATCTCCAGAAATTCATTAAAGAATACAGGAAATTCATGCAGGAAGACTTTTAGTATACATCCCTTCCCTACTTGCTCTCACCTCCATCACCCTTTTCTAAACGAGTCTTAAGTACAATGAGGTTCTAGGGTTCACCTTCTCGGCTCCTCTCATATCCATCCGTCCATTCATAGTTACAAGTTTATGATTTACCTAAATTAATTCCTCAAAACAGCAAGAAAACCTGCATTAAAGCTTTTAGTTTTTACGCAAATTGCACAAGTTTTAAACTCGAAACCATTTGGATCAGCTGGTTACTGACTGAATACTTGACTAACGCACTTTCGCCCAACTGATGCATAAATAATTACTGGCAGGAAAATGCTTTCATGGCATGCCGATACTTTCGAATCTCTTCACCACTTTTTCAGCTGAGCGCTGCAGTGCGTCTCGACGCCTGCAGAGCGCTCAGCACTTTGTCTACTTAATTTGCCGACTTGAAGCCACTCGACTCAACTCAACTCAACTGTTCTCCATTGAAAACACTGCTACTGGCGCCTTTCGCTTGGCTGTCCGACGTGCACACACACTACCCGCCACGCCAAAGCGCAATCAATGATAATCGAATTCAAATTACATTCCATTCTGGCTGATTGTGTGCTGGAATTGACTTTTCAATTACTCAGTTATTTACTCTGGATGCACGAATCCGGACGTGAAGGTGTCATGACACAGCGCACAAATCGCATTCGAGTGGATAAATAAACGTGCACAGCGCGCAGAGGGGAGCGCACGGATAAATGTTTCTAGTAAATGTTATTTTTACTAATGATATCAATGCGAAATCACAGAGTTTAAACGCTTTAAGCAAGTATTTTTGCCGCTAAGAAATTTTTCACAAATTCACAAGCCAACATACAAACAAACATTCCACTTTACTACAATCCAGCTAGCTGCCTAATAAAAGTTTGCAGCGCCTTTTGCACCAAATTCCATGTAAGTACTCACTGTACGAGAACTAAATTCATTGCTATATATATAATACATATTTATGTATGTGCGTATATAATACTTAGAGCAAGTCTGTACATCATAGACTACAAACGAAATCCTAACGCTTCTTACGCGGTGGGCGTGCGAAGCCTTAAAGTCGTTGAACGCGCGCGGGGTGTGAGGCAGTGCGACTGCGAGCAAATAAGCATTTAATTTACGTGCCACTCGCGCAGCTAATAACAAATTATATGAAAGTAAGCGGCACTGATTGTTACGCGCTGCGACGCGCAAATGGATTGGCTTGAGCTGGTTCGGTTTGTGTATGTTTTGGTTTGGTTTGGTTTGGTTTTGTGTCTAAACAATTCCACATGGCGCGCGGCAAGTGTCGCAAGTGCTAATGAGCTTTGGGCGGCATTAGCAGCGCACAGTACCGACAGCACACACGCCAGACCGCAGCATGTCCCATCCGCACGCTCTTCCTTGTCTCCCTCTCTGTCACTAATTGCAATCCTATTAGAAGCGATTTATTGCAAGAGTGGTACACATTGGCCTTCAGGCCGTAGACTCTGTGTGTGTGTGCCGCTTAGAGCCCAAATGTAGTGGAAAATTTGGCCTAGTGACAATAATAATGACAGTGAGCTGATATTATTTAACTCTTATGCCTGGTTTACATGCGTTGATGGGAATATAAATCGAAATCTTGGTAAGCTTCCCTGTACCGCTTTGTAAATCAGCTGTGAACATAAGGAAAAACATAAGAATCGGGATAGCAGCTGGTATTGGTAGACAAAATATTAGAGAGGCTTGGTTTAAAAGGGAATTTTGAGATACTTAAGAAAAAAGTATGGTATACTTAAGAAAAAGTGTATGAAAACTGATAATGAAAATTATTTTCTTATTTACGAAACGGTATTTGATAAATTTAAGGTCAGTCAGCGAACTGGTTAAGCCATCCTAACATGGACCTTCGTCTCTTAAAAATTCGCAAAAAGTACGACAAGATTTTTCAAACATTTGGCACAAAACTTAACAAAACCAATATGTCTCCAGTGCAAGTCGTAGATGTCCTGTTCAGACCACATAGAAGCGCCTATGTGACCAGTTGGAAGGAGACACTTAAAGCAGTGTTAACCCTTTCGGGACTGAGTTTAATTTGAAATCCAAAACACTCTCAGTAGAAATTGTCCCATGCTATGAAAGTTGGGGCTAGAAAATGATGTTGGATGCTCACAAATTCTGAAATCATTTTTTTATCCGGAGACATAGAATTCTAATAAATATTTTGCGTGAGTCAGGAGATCTGATTAGTTGTTTTGAAGGACATTTAAAAGTTGCTGGGACGTATTATCCCAGTAATCCCGAAAGGGTTAAAATTCGGCAAGCCGCTTTTAATGGCCAGCTAAGTATGAGAATGAATGGTAAATTCATAAACCATCCATTTATTATCATTATGGCGTAAACATAGCCATCAGATCGAGAAAATAATTTCTGAAATGTGTCAAGTGTTAAGTTTTGCACATTCTTATAAAAATCAAATATTATTTTCTACGAGCGTTACATCCATATAGCTTTGAGAAAGGTCCTCGTTTATCAACGTCGACATAACTATTTGCCTGACTAAAACAAGACAGCAAGTTTCGAAAAAAAAGTAATTTATGAGATGTTGGTTTAATTTTTATGAAAAAATCGGTCAAATACAAATTGGGGTCAAGATTCCTAGCCAAAAGTTTAAAGTTCGGATCTGCTTTCTTTTATAGAGAGGTCGAACTTGTTTGTCCCGGATTGAGACCGATTGGTTAGCTCCAAAACTAGTTAAGAAGGGATTCACAATGGGCCTCCGAGTGGAAGTGCGGTGTCTGTGCGTACACATCCTTCCCTACCTAACCTAGCCTAACCTAACCCATCAGTCAAATAACTCATCGTTTACTATTATCTACAATACTATTTATAGTTCATACGATGTTAGCAAAACCAAGACTTATCCCTCTTCATCTTCTTCGCTTAGTTATCGCTAAGTTATCGACATTGCACAGTGGTTCGACTCCATACAACCGGGACAAAACTAGAAGGAGTGGTCCGTTCTTCACAAAATTTGGTATACTAGTCAATTATGGTCTGTTAAAGTGAAATCTCCATTTTGTATTTCTTAAACTTTTGTAGTTTGGCAATGACTGAGACTTAAATTTGCAATTTTCGTCATTGTTGGAAAGCTACGGCAACGAGTGTGTTAACCAGATTTTAAGATTTTACATTTAATCGGTAACGTCAACATTGATAATTGCAAAGAGTAACAGAAATTGTCTTAGAACACTTTAGTTTTGCAATAAAAATGATAATAATATATGAATGTTTTGCATTTGTGCCGTTTTTTTCAATTTCTCATGATTGCATACTTTTAGGGAAGAATAAAATAAATTTTGTCGAAAAATAGGTGTTTAGACAACTTTTCAAATTGAATTATTTTCTGAGATCGGAATATATCGGAGCATGTAATTACATAATTCGACAAAGAAATAATTATTCTTATTCTTATGATAAAAAAAAATTCAGGAACATACTTTTACTTATTTTTTAGATATTTTCCTCTAAACTTTGTAAATTTTCAGATTTTCTATTCAGAAAAATATTTAAAATTAAAAGTGATGTAAAAGCCTCAGCTTTGCAAATTTTGAGAAAACATTAAACGCGAAAATGGCCACATCATTTCTTAATCTATATTGAAAGTTTTAGTAACTTCTTGGTAACCATGTATTTTTACATTTTTTTTTACTCAATAGCCTAAAAAAAGTGAAAATATGTGTTTGCATTTTGCCGCTTCTCCACACACACTAGTTCATTTTTTGCACAGATTTTTTGGGGTTTTCTTAGTTGGAGTTTTACCTTTCAAATGACATCAAAATCGTTAAATTCTGATACTATAAATTTTTTGAATTTTGTCTATGGAACGAACCACTGTGCAATGTGGCAAAAGCATTAATTCTTATTTTGCTACTTTTAATTTCTTATCGTCTATGCTGCATACAAAAATGATCAGCCAACAAAGTTAAGCAAATTAAATTTCTTGCTTTATAAAAAGTTTGCGAATCTGAACTAAGAAATTATACACAAAAAAAAAACAATGAACAGAATAAAGTAAATTAAATTGCCTGCTTTTTAAAAAGTTAGTTAATCTGATGATAAGAAATCATAACTTTTTATAAAGCAGGCAAACTAATTCGCTTTATTTTGTAAATTGATAATTTATGTGTGCAACATACGCGTAGACAATACAAGAACAAACAATAATTATGTTTCTAACATCACATCTAACTTTCTCTTTGATTGCAATCTCGTCGCCGATTAAAGCCAAAGTCTGGCGTTGGCTACAAATATGGTCGAGCTCCTTCGGCTCGTTCGTTGGCCTGTCTGCACGTAGTCGACGCGATTTACATTTCCATTGTACTGTTGATTGGTAGTCAATTGAATTACAAGCGAAATGTTTTAAGTGGTTCTGCGAGTTGGCAAAGTTTCTGCGGTTAATTATGACGCTTGGCTGACTTATCACTGCACAATTTTGCGATGAATCGATTCGTCCGCGCAAACTATACAACTTTCTCAAGGATGAGCTGTCGGCATCCATAAATGCATAATTTCCAATATGCTGCCAAATTATGTTTTCTGTTGTTTTACAGCTTGTTAACAAACTCTCCATCGATGCCAAATTGTGCGCGGCGCTTTTCTATTTACCGTTTGGTGAGCGGACTGCAGTTTTTGTTTTGCATCCTTCAGTCAAGACCGTCGCATCGCGTCCGGAAAGCAATAAAAGCGTAACGCTTCGCCAAGCGCACACAAGAAACAATCGCTGCCATGACCCCGACCGCCGCTTTTATGCAAGTCGGGCGGTGGTTGCTGGCAGCTTATTCAGCGCCTGAAAGTATTCTGCATTAACCTAGTTTGCTTCCGTTTGCACTCTGGCAGTCAGCGTGGCGATGCGCATCTTCAGCTGCCGTTTTTTTTGGCATTCTTCCACGCAATTTAAGTGCAGAAACTTGAGTTTCCTTTGCGCTTTCTGTGTTTTTCGCGTGTGCAGAAAAACTCTCAAGTTGCCCGAAAACTGTTTTCGGTGCAAGAAAGCGAAAACTTTTACAATATTTTATTGCAGAAATATACAAAAAAATAAGTAAACACTGTGCATGTGTACAAAAACATTTGGCAATTAAGAGCGAATACGTTGAACAAATTTTGCAACCAAATTTTAAATTTGAAATAATATTTTGAAGTCAAAGATAAACAGTTTAGCACCAGAATCGCAGACACTCAATTCCTTCTTAAATGCCCCTTTACTTAAAAAAAGTCACAGTCTTTTATAATGCCATACAATGATCCTATAATACAAACAAAATCCTTAATCGAGTAATTTTTAGTCCCTTGGGCATTTCATCGTTAATATTCGTTTGCATTATTGTTGAAATAAAAAGTGAAGGTATTTAAATTTTTATTTTCTGTCAATGCTGTTATCTGCCAAAAGTATTTAGCGCTTAATGGAAGACGATAACTTTGCGGTCAGTGTGCCGTCAAATTCAAATTAACATTGTCATTAATCACTGATTAATGAGTTTGCTGCCGCAGGCCACTGGGCGTATACGCAATGTTGCTAATTTCATAGCAGCAATCAAATATTTTACGATCACTGCCTGCACTGTTGGATAAGCATGAAATCACAATTGCGTCTATTTGAAATACAAATTAATGTCTGAGTGGCTGCGTTATGCAGTAAGCAATCGGTATTTGTCTCAACGTCGAGCCACATAATTAGTCACTGTCCTTGTCTGCGGAGACTTAGAATATAAGTACAGGAATATTTGATTTCGATCAATTTGGGCAGTTTGATTTTTCGAAGACTCATTCAACCGTGTTGGCATCAATGGCAAGTGCCTTATTGATGGCTCAGAATGACCCACCAACACAGTGGCACTTCATATCCGCAGGGCATTACAGGCAATCATAATAATGTAGGTAGTCGGGTAGAATTCAATTTCCGCATGTCACTCAAGAATTCACTCAAAATACTAGTAATGTATTGAGTGGAATATTGCCGATTTATCGCAGCTCAAGCGTTGTAAATGGCAATGTGTAATAAGTGCAAAAGTAATTAACGCTGGAAAATGAATGACGTTTTCATAATATTTGCGGCATGAAATTATATTTAAACCTTGAGATATAATATTAGGAAAAGTGAGCTAGACAGGCGCCTAGAGTCCATAATGATGCACAATAGACCGTGGCAAGCACATTTTCAGCCTCTATTTGATGGAGGTGAAAACGAATATGAGCTTCGTTACATTAATTGGAAGTGATGGTCTAATCTGGGAAGCAGTAGTGTACATATCTGCGTATCGGGTCCTTACGGAAAGGTACAAATTATTATAAATTATTATTAATAGGTAATTATTAAAATAAAATTATTGCTGATGCTAGGAGAAACTACCTGGGGAACAATTACAAAGGTGGCATGTGATCACCGTATGCTGTATTAAGGCTCCTACTTGAACATTCTGTCGAAGAATGTTTATTAGACATGATTTAGTGCATGGTTTTTAGATTTTTGTGATAAAGAACTTCTAATTTTATGCAGTTTGGTTAAAAAGTACATGAGCCAAAAAATTTTGGGGCTAGAGTGGAGAAATTTGGAGTTGCTTTTAGAAGATTAAAATCTATGGCTGACGCTGAACCAACTGAAACCTACTGAACATTTCTTTCAAACATATTTATACCTTATCTCCAACCCTTAATGAGGCTCCCATACAAAACTATCGTTTTTATAAAAAAAGGCTCCAACTGTTCCCAGGTTGGTCCCAGCTGTGTCAAATGTTAAACCGACACTCATTTATTTTCTCTTCCGAATATTTCTTCCAAACATATCTACCCGCTTTCTCCAAGTCTTAAGGGCGCTGCCATAGAAAACTCTCCATTTTCCATGGAATTGGCTTCCCACTTGTAAATGTAGTAGTTAAGTAAGCAAGGAACCGATTTGAACCATTTATTCAACGATCGACAAAATTATTTACTACCAAAAATACAAAATTAATTAATGTTCCAAAATTCACCGCATGAAGGCGTCTCCCATACAATCGGAGCTGTGAGGTTGTCAACTTTTGGTTTTCTACGAAGCATTTCTCTGAATAATGAAGTTAGAAACTCTTAAAACTTATTTATAGCCCCAAAACTCTTGGATAATGTTATTTTCTTTAAAATTAGACATGAAGAATTGCTTCATATTAAAACAGTAACTTTTATACATTTAATCTACTCGACTAAGCCACAGCCTGTGTTTTTGTTGTCATGTGTTCCGCATGCGCTGCCTCGACTTGTCTATTGCCGTAAGTGACTCGTGTGCGTGGTGAAAACGCCTTTACGTGGAGATAATCAAATTTCCCACTAGCGGTTGGATAATGCTTCTTCTTCTTTTCGCTTCTTTGCTACCGCACACGAGGCGGCCGACACACATGATTATATATAATTATGTGTTGTAATGTGATATTGTGGGCTCTTTGAAGGCCTCAGTGTGTGTGTGTGTGTGGTATATGGCTGTGTGTGTGTGTGTGTGTATAAAATATAATTTATGTTTGTGCTGAAGCATTTTGACAGTGAGTAATGGCATTAAGGTTATGCACGAAAATGCGCTAATGAATACTTCCAGGAAAGCGACCGGGTTATTCGAGAAGCAAACCCTAATTCTATGTGTGTTGAATATTTTGTATTTAAATTAATTTCCTTTTAATATTTTTGCAAATGGTCATGTTAGATGTTTTAAATTAATGTACTGTATTGCTTTCTATTTAATAATAAATCTATGCATAAGTCAAAGGTAAGGGTTCAAGGAATTTGGACATGGATACTGTGTGGAGTTTATATGATGGAATTTGGTGAAATATTTAAACATTCAGAATGGCTTAACCCGCTATGGGACATATTTATCAAAGTTTGCCTTTTCATATAACTTTGGTATGAGGGTTCTATCTTTCGGCAAAGACATTGTAGTCAGCGTGAGGAAGTAGTGTATGTGTATTTGTGACTATCGAACTATTATTGTTCAATAGCCTCTTTGTGTATTCGTTTTGTTGTCTGTTCATCACTCCGTCTTTCAATGAAGTGATCAAGACTAACAGAAAAAATGTGACTTATTTTAATCTTCATTTGCTCAGATTGCAAGTTGTCACGACAGCATTTCTCGGCCGTTCGTTGTTCATATCAACTGTCCTGTTTACGTGTGGTCAAAAGAACTAAACCATTATGCCCATAAAAACCGACTTTATCACACTTTGAACACGAATGGGTTGCTTAGATAAATACGAATTGGGACCACACTGGCCAACACATACATACATACATACCCCAATACTTATCAACACGCCACAAAAAATGTTTACTTGCGTTTTTACGCTCAGGCACCGGACAAGTTCCAACCAGAACACGTCAACTCCATAAATGGTTATTACGTGCGGTCAACATTGGCAGCAGCACAAAAAAATCGGTTGCTATTTTCTGTTGCGTTTTCGAGTATCTGGTGTGGACAAGACGCTATGTTCAGACACACAATCGATGCAAGTTGCGCCATACGTGTAGGTAGGTGGTGATGGTGGTTGTCTCTGTATGAGACATACTTAGGCCTGATACCACAAATTTCACCCATTTGAAATGTGTATGCAACACTATTTCTTCAACATGTGCTACAACAACACCCATTTCAAACCTGCCTGCCAAGAGCGCACTTGTGCGTTTCTTATATGTGTTAGTAATTCTCATCCGAGTGTCTAAACAGCCCTAGCTAGGAATCGAACCAAGGGCCTCTGGCATGAAAAGCCAGCGCACTACCCCCTGGAATATTGAGGCCAGCGGCATAAGTGTTGTCCCAACAAGTTTTTGGCTCATATGCTCTCTCGTTCTTTTTTTGCTTTCATACTTTTTGCAGACATGAATTATGGCAAATTTGTTAAAGCTGCCAGCGTGTACCTACTTGACCTGAGATGAGCACTGGCACATACATAACATATAGTAGTTTATATTATAGATATGTATCGGTTATGACCTGAGATGAACGCGCACATGCTCATACACGTATATGTATAGTATGCAGGGGCGGATTCAGAAAAATATTTTTGGGGGGGTGTTTCAAGAAGTAATTCTTTAATATTCATAAAATGCCAAAAATGCCTTTTATTTTGTATGTACCCGGAACGAAATACGTTCAAAAAATTTGTGAATTTGTGCATAAACTGTATGCATATATTCATAATTTTTGAACCAGTGAACGTAAACCAGTGAACCAGTAAACCTTCGGGTTTACCGAACGCTCATGAATGCGTTCATGTTCATAAACCCGAACGTTTACGAACGAAATTCATAAAATTTTTGTTTTTATTCATAAAAAATGACTGCAATTCAAAATTCCTAAATAATTTAAAACATTGAATTTTTAGTTTATTTGAAAGATTCTAATACTTTTTATGGAAACTTACAAAATATGAAAGTGATTTATAGTAAACATGTTAAGTCATTATGAATAATATTTCTACAAATGCATATTTTGTTTATTAATTATAAATACGAATAATTAATTTTTTAATAATGATATACAAATTCAATACATTTTCGTTTTATAATAAACAGCATATGGCCGCCACCCGCATCTTTGACTGCTAAAAAGAAATTGACATTTAATAGAATTAAAGAATTTATTTAATTGAATTCGACTTACCTGTCTCGCTTACCTGTCTCGCTGTCTCGCTGGGTGGTAAAAACACTCATCTACTTCTATCGCTAACCACATGAAGCAGATGAGAATTACAAGAATCGCTCTTGGCAGGCAATGGCAAAACCTCCAAGTGTGAAAGAAAAAACTTCCAATCGCCGTTCAGATTCGGCGTGGCCGAACGAATGGTTTAAGAACGAATTTCAGAAATTTATGAACGTGTTCAAAAACTGATTCATAAAGTTTATGAAAAAAATCCAGAAATCTATGAATGTTTCATAAAAAGTTCAAAATAAAAGTAGCCTGCCCGCACGGCTCGTACCCGAACCAAAAATGTGAGATTCGGCTTTTATGAAATGGTTGATGAACGAAGTTTCACAAATTTTATGAACGCGTTCATAAACTGTTTCATAAATTTTATGAAAAAATCACAAAATTTATGCATTTTTCATAAAAAGGTTTATGAACGGCGTTCATAAGATTTTTATGAATTATTTTTACCCGTGAATCCGCCACTGATAGTATGTATATATGTAACATAGATGAGTATTGGTTATTTGCATATACGAATATCAATATTGGTTTATTTGTAAATAGGTTTTAGTTGCTGAGCAACGCCGCATTGCTTGTGTGAATTTCGCCTGCACGTTCCTTGGCGCCACGCCGATAAATATTACAACAACATTTATCGAATGCCTTGCTTTAGGAATTTATGCTGCAGTTTATTCGGTGCCAATTCTTAGTGTTGTAATATTTGCATTATCACAATGGGCCATGCAAATCAGAGACCTCAGAGTGTGTCTGCTACAGAGGCAGCCACTATAACCTAACCTAACCTAATCTTACCGAATATTTGGCTCAGAGAAGTTAATATAGCAACTGTGAAACAAATTGTATTAACTTAGCCCACTTGAAATAGACGTGTTTTCCATTTGAGAGGATTTTCAAAATGATTTTTAATGTGCTAAAGCTTTCGTTTGTTCATAACGTCTTCAAGTGTCTCAGCGCAATCGAGTCCTACTTTGCAGCAAGTCCTCATAAATGAGCAGTGCACTTGCGGCACTTGTTATGCAGTCATTGTGCATTGTGGTTGCGGTCCTTGGCTCCTTTCACTCCTGTATTTAATGCACTGCTCCACTGCCAAGTAGCCTTTACTGCAATCTTTGTACATATGTAGCTACCGATGTGCTGCAGCATCACGTTCCTGTTGGCCTTTTTGTGTTTTTGTGTTTGCACATCTTGGCGCAGACTCCCACATTTTTAGCAGCGCCCTAATAAAAGGTCAGCCACCCAGTCACCATCAAAGTCGGCAGCCGTGAAAGCAAAACAGCAAAGAGGAACGCAAAATGTCTCGTAAAGTCTTTGACCGAAGCGGCTTGGAAAAGCTTTGGCATTCAGCACATTAGTTGTTGCTGCGCAGAAAGGTGATCATTAAGTAAAGGAATGCCGACGGCCGGCCAATGTGTAAAGTAGAGTGCGAAAAGGCGCCAGGTGCACGTCATTGTTGGGGCCTTAGACTTGCGACAGAAAGTTTTCGACACGAATTGCCAATCATAATAAAATTCGTCCATTCGACTTTGAAACTCTGAGCAAAAGCCATATAAATAATTTAATGGTGCTAACATTTTACATTTTACAGTATTAAGGTAAGAAAATTATGAAACAAGTGTTGGGAAAAGTTAGCCCGGTGCAGGATATTTTTAATGTATCGCAGTCCGTTTATTTTGTAGATGTCTTAGGAGATGTGTGAGCATTCATGCGGCGCTGCTGACACCAAAGTTCTAACGAAGAACTATAAAATGTAAAACTTACTAAATCTAAACTTTCGAAACAATTTCAAGCAATCTACCAAGTATTTCTTTGTCGTATCCACACTGGATACAAGACTTAAGATATTTAGAATCAAAGTTTACGCATTGGATATGCCACTGAAGCTCGTTTTACTCATCTCAATGCTACGCACGGTGCAAAACTTTGAATCGCGAAAACATGAACGCCAAAACCACACCCCACACTTTGGCAAAGCGTGTTGACCAAAGCCACACAACTGCGCAGAAAGCTTGCAAGTGCAGCATCACCAGCCACAACCGTCAAATATAAAATACAACTAATCTAAAAATCTTATTTTCACTTTACGTTTGTTTCGCGCCAAACACCGAAGACGAAAGTTTTCGTACACTGCAACGGATGAAAAGCATTTCAAGGCACAACTTGGCTGCGTAATTTGATAGGATTTAAAAAAAAATAATATTTATTTTATTTTTGTTGTATTCTAAATTCATAGATTAAGAACATTATTGCAATGACAATAAGGATTATTGATTTTGTTTTATTTATATACAGTCGTGTCTGGGTATAGTATATATAGTGAACACCCAAATTTGACATGGAGCCTCGAAATATTGAACAAAATTTTGAAAGCAATTTCAAGCAAAAAACAAAAAGTGTATTTTGAGCAAATAAAACGAGTTTTTGAACAAAAATGTTAACCTTGATATAGTGAACAACATCAATACTGTGAACAGTCCTTGCAATAATTAGTTTACTATATCCAGACACGACTATATTTACAAGTTGAGGTATAACTACAAATACAAATCATGTCACTTTCTCCTTGGAGAGGGTAAGAACTAGTGTCCGACCGAATATTCGGTTTCGGTTTCGGTTTCGGCCCAAATAAGTGGTTTCGGTTTCGAGTTCAGTTTCGGCCAACAAATGGCCGAACGGCCGAAATCGAAACTTTCTAGAATATTTTTTTACATTTTATTATGTAACAGATGTATAGTGAAAGAAGGAGTAATTTAGATGCCACCAATGTAAATAAACTTATTTTTTTAGAATATAATATTAAATTATTTAATTTTGAATATTAGCGAGTAAGATACGAAAGGGTGATTTTTTCATGTTTATGTTTTTAAAAAATGAATAAATTGTTTTAATTAATAAGTAGGTATTTATTTATGTTATATTTCTTTGTTTGTTATTTATTTACTTAATGTAAAATTTGTTTGTTGAAAAAAAAAATGCTTGATATGGTGATTTTTATTTCAACTAGAATGTTTCGGTTACGGTTTCGGCCGAATATTAAAAAAAAACCGAAATTCGGTTTCGGTCCAAAAAAGATGTTGCGGTCGGACACTAGTAAGAACTAATAACGCTTCTTTTGCCGCTTCTTTTGCTCCGATTTTTCGAACCCTGAAGGAATTCAATTTGCTCTAAAATTCTTCTGTTCTAGATTTCTCTTACTCGGAAAGCTATTTCAAATTGTTATTGAATATTATGTTATAAATATTATCAAAGAAAATAAACATACTTCTCATTAAACATACACTTCATATTCTTTGATATTATGTTATGTTAGTATATTATGTACATATTATTTACATTTCTTTGTAATCTGTACGAATCGTATTCAATTTCCGGATTACTTTCAAATAAATAAATAAATAAGTAAAAAAATAAATAAATAAATAAATAAATAAATAAATAAATAAATAAATAAATAAATAAATAAATAAATAAATAAATAAATAAATAAATAAAAGTTAAGGTCGCCGCCAGGTGGCCGCCAAAAAAATGAGCGCGAGGAACTCCCTCGGGGAGCTCCTCGCGCTAGCAAATAAAACTCCAATCTTACTTTTAGACCGTTTATTGCGTTCAGCTCCAAAAACCAACTGAAGCTTATTCTAATTAACAGCTTAAACTAAACCTCGGCATTGCTGCTGGTAAATGTTGATTCAGCCGCGGCACCGCCGCCGGTAGAAGTGGAGTCAGCAGAATTGGGCAACGCAAGGAGTTTCGGGTTACAAGGTGCTTCGATTGCATTTCGAGTTGGTGGGAAACTACGCACGTTGCAGTGCCGCGTGATACGTGTCGTAACGGGTGCACCGGTTGTGTTAACTCCTCCCCCTTCAAATATCTGCGTCCCGCAGATTAAGTGATGTTAGGCGTGGTGGTTTAGCGGGGGATGCCGTGTGCTCAATTATGGGGTATATGCGAGGGATGTTAAGATTCCTCGTAAGATATTTCCATATTATCAGTGAGCAAAGAATTATTATAGTGACGATAATTATGTCGGTGGCTAATGAAAAATTTGATTTAACCTGCAGATCCTGGAGTCTGTCGATGTTCTTCAGGCTTAGCTGGTGCAAATAGCTTACGTCTATCTTGGGGATACTTTTCGTGATGTTTGAGAGGATCGGGGGCATTATTTGAGTTTTCACATACGAGCGGGTTGAAAAGAGCTTGTCCTTTATTAGCACCGACTCGTTCTGGATTTGGATGATGTAGGTTCCATTAAGATTTCTCGAGTAGTTTCCCGACGTGACGGGGCCAAAAAAGTTGCTGAGAAACAGTGTGTCTTCCTTTATTAGTTCTACAATTTCTTCGGTGTTTGACCTAAGGGAGCATTCAGCGTCTTCTCCCCTCAGGAGGTTTGACACGCAATCGTCGTCAGCCAGTTTGACGAGTGCAGATTGGTTGCATATGGTTGTGTTTCTCATCCGCATACATCGACCAGAGATTGCGAACGATTCCTTCTGGTTAACGACCATTTCTGTATAATAAATGTCGACCTGTTTCCCATTTATTGCCGCTGGACGTATTAACAGGTGATTGTACGAATCGGTGTGTACTTTCGGCAAGGATATTACATATAGCAGCGTCGATGGTTTTACGAGGATTGAAGGTGTTGCGTACTCCAGGGCTTCTATTTCGTTGTCGTAGGGCAAGGTCTCAATTTCAGACAAAACCGCATTGATTTCCTCATCGTCCAGTAGGTTGGTGTTGACGATGCCTTTCCTTGCCATCTGGCATGCTCGGACTATTTCGTGTACCTTTTCTTTTACGATCTTGGTTTTTTCCAGCAGGATCTGCTCGAACCTTTCCGAAGCTTTGCCGCTGACGTCGTTGTAAAACAGATTGGCTAGCTGGTTGTACTTTTCTATTGCTTGGTTAGTGACGTTAAAGAGTCTTCTGTTAATTTTGTATTGCTGGTTATTATTTTCAACTATTTCTTCCTCGCTCTTAAGGACTTTGTCCCAGTCAGTGGCATCCGGGGAGCCGGAGACCCATTTCCAGGCGGATCCTATCCAGTTGATGGAACGCCCCGATCTTTGCTTCTTTCCCCTTAGCTCGCGTAGCCCCCTTTCTACCTCGTTGACGTAGAAGAGAATGATGTCCTTCCTTTCGGTCACTTCAACATCTTTGACGGCTTCTTTTATTTCTCCCACCAACTCTTCGTATTGTTGTATGTTCATGACGTGCACCAGGTTGAAATTCCCATTCAGAATCCGAGCGTTGCCCTCCTTCATGGTGACGATTGGAGACTTATACTCGAACACGTGTAGGCCGCGTACCGTCGTCATAGCCATCGTAATCATTCTGAAACATGTTGTATCTATTTTATTCTTACTTGCTAAAAATTGTTCCATTCATTTGAGTGGACTTCTTCCTTGTTCTAGGACATCTCATTTGCTTATTCGTATGCAATTTCTTTTGTTATTTTGATTGATTTCTGTTCAATGTGAATATTATGTAGTGGCTTCTAGGTTGTAATTTCTCGTAATTGCTAATATATGCTAATATATATATATATTTTTTTTTGTTAAGTTTGTTCATCTTTATTGATTTATTGATTACAGAGTTGAATTTCTATTACTGTTACTACTACTAGACCATTACCATTAATTCTATTTGTTATTATCATACTCTTAAGGGTAAATTAACAATTGTTTGTATAAGGATTCTTAAGGCTAATTTAGAAATCAATCAAAATTTTCTCTTAGTAGATGTATTGTATTATATATGTTATATTATATTTATCCTTTATTTTTATTGGTAAAATGTGTGTTTTCCGTTTTTGTTAATTTGGGCTTTATGTATTTTTTCCTCTTTTTTTTTTTTGGATAGTGTGTTTTTTCTTTTCTCTGTTGCTTCTTCGGGCCAATTCCTTTCTCTTGTTTTCTTTGTGTCTTTTACTTGTGTTTTTGCTTTTTATGTTTGGTGTTTTTTCCTCTCTTCGTGTTTTTTATTTGTGTTTTTTATTTCTCTTTTGTGTTCTTTCCTCTCTTCGTGTTTTTTATTTGTGTTTTTTTTTATTTCTCTTTTGTGTTTTTTCATTTTTCCTGTGAACCCCCCCTGTTGCCCTGACTACTTCTGTTACCTTTGGGATTTTTGGTTGTTTGGTCTATGTTTTTAATGTGGCTCTTGTGGACTCTCCTTCCTTCCCGAGTTACTACCGTAACCTTGTTGTTTCTAGCTACTACATCCCTCCTAAATAGTGGTTTTGCTTTCGGTTTTATGCCTTTAACGGCGGTGTAGATAATTTCCCCTTTTTTATAAGTTTTTGGCGTCGCCCTTTTCGCGTTTCGGCGGAGATTTTGTAACTTTTGGTTCCTTTCTATGAGCCCTTTCAAATTCTCGTTGACGACTGCCCTAAAGTCGACTATGTTCTGGTAATTTATTCTCTGTGTCCTGTTAAAAAAAATGTCATTAGGTTTTTTACGTGTTACGGAATGTATGGTATTATTGTATCTGTCGACGGCAATTTCCACCAGCTCCTTCGTGTTCAGGTCCGCGTACTCTCTCTTGAGGCAACGGTAGATTTCTAAAATAGTTGAGTGGAATCTTTCCACCTGTCCATTAACCTCACTTTTGTGTATTGGGGTCCTATAGAGTTTAACATTCAGTGACCTGATGAGGTTCAGGATTATGGGGCTGAGGAATCCCGTTTCATTATCGGTGACAAGGACTTTTGGTATTGTGAAATAGTGTAGGGCTTTTATAATTTTATTCCTTAGGTGTAGGGCAGATCGATTTTTTACACGGAAAAGTTTTCCAAACTTGGAGAATTTATCCAGACAGCTGATGAATTTTTCATTCTGTATTTCCACTATGTCCATGTGCAGAATTTCACACGGGTAATTAGGGATGGGCGTGGGTTGTAAAGAGGGAATATGAGGATGGCGGTCATACTTGTTAACGTTACATGTTTCGCAATTTTTGGTGTATTTTCTAATCAGGCTGCTCATTCGGGGGAAGTAGTAGGATTCAAGTATCTGTTCCCTGTTTTCTTTCGCATTCCTGTGTGCTCTCTTATGTTCTGCCTCTATTATTGCGCATTTGCGCTCGTCGACCGTTACGTCCTCCACTAGTCTTTGCGTGACTCTTATCTTGTAATAACTGAAATGCCCTAAATAAATTCTTTGTAATAACCCTAAATATTCTTCTGGGATTTTAATTCCATTAACTATTTTTGGGCGGAGCCTCTCTTTCAGGATTCTTACGAGAATTTCTTCAGTTATTACGGGAATCGTCACAAAATAGCGTTGGAATCCGGGGTGGGGCTGAAGATAAGAGAGCAATTCTTTTCCTATTCGAATTACAATCTGATTGCGGAATACATTGAGGGGAACCTCCACATGTGGGATTAAATCAGTATTGTCCTGTTCTGCGCTATGGACTGTCTCGTTGCATGTGTCGTCTTCGTCCGCAGTGATCGTAGTGGAACCACGTTCGTCGGCAGTCATAGTCGTTTCCATTGGTCGTCCCTCACTTGCTGTTAGAGTGCCTGATTCGCTTGAAGCTTGTCCTTCACTCGCTGTTAGAGTGCTCGACTCGCTTGGAGCTCGGCTTACATGCGGCGAGTCGGGTAAATGGTTAATCTGGGTTTTCAGCCGGGAAAGAGCGTCAGCAACCACATTAGATTTACCTGGCTTGTAAATTAATTGGTGGTTGTATTCCTCGATTCGCGATTTCCACCGTTTTAGCTTCGCGTTGTAATTCCTATTACCCAAGGCAAACGTTAGCGGCTGGTGGTCTGTGAAGATGTTGACCTTTTTTGCTCCATAAAGATACGAACGAAGGCTATCCAATGCCCACACTATAGCTAACATTTCCTTTTCGTTAGCTGCGTACGCTTCCTCCGTTTTGTTTAAGGACCTGGAGACGTAGGCAATCGGTTTATCCAGATTATCCTGCTCTTGGGACAAGACGGCGCCTATTGCCACGTTAGAAGCGTCAGTAGTTAGGTTAAAGGGTTTGTTGAAGTCGGGAAAGGCTAGCACTTCGGATGACGTCAGCAGTTCCTTCAGATTGGTAAAAGCCCGAAGAGCAGCCTCGTCAAGCTCAATTGGCACCTTCCTTGAGGCGTTAGCCTTAACCCGTGCAAGTTCGCCCCTGGTGAGATTCGTTAGTGGCTTCGCTACTCTTGCGTAATCACGGATGAACTTCCTATAATAGGAAGTCATTCCCAGGAAGCTTTTCAAATCCTTTAGGTTCGTTGGCGGTAAAATGTTGTTGATCGCGTGAACCTTTTTTGGGTCTGCCTTGATTCCACTTGCCCCCACGATATATCCCAGGAACTCCACTTCAGACTTCATAAAGTGTGTCTTGTCTAGGTTCACTTTGAGATTGGCATCAGAAAGACGGTTGAGGATTACCTCGATGTTCCGAATGTGTTCATCCTCATTGCTGCCGTATACAATTATATCGTCGATGTATACGTAGCAAATCCTCCCAATGTATTCCTTTAATACATCGTCTATCATTCGCTGAAATATTGATGGAGCGTTCTTCAACCCGAACGGTAGTCTGAGAAACTCAAATTTTCCGTTCATAGTCGAAAACGCGGTCTTTTGTACATCAGACGCCTTCATCGGTATCTGGTGGAATCCAGAGGTCAGGTCCAAAGTTGTGAAAAATCGGGCATTCCCAAGGCTAGCCAGAGTGCTGTTGATGTCGGGTATTGGATAGGTGTCGGCTATTGTGACCGCGTTTAGCCTTTTGTAGTCAATGACGACTCGGTACTGCTTTTCGCCGTTCGGCTTGGGCTTCTTCGGCACTATCCAGAGTGGCGAATTGTAGGGGCTTTTGGAAGGTCGTATAATTCCCTCAGATAACAGCTCGTTAATTTGTCTATCCACTTCGCTACGCATGCAACTAGGGTAGGGGTAGCTTTTAGTGTAGACCGGCTCGCTTGTTGTGGTCCTTATCTCAGCCTTGACCGAGGTTTTGGCGAGTTCGCTTTCGGAAATCGGGCCAAACAGTGATTTCCGGGTACGGACTATCTCAGCTAGTTTCGTTCTTGCCAAACTTGAGACTTCTTCACCGATGGTTATGCTTACATTTTCTGAACACTGAGCCTTCAAGGGGATTTTTATGTCTGATTTTAAAATGAGGACATTAGCCTTGCGATCGATGATGGCTTCCAATTCCCTTAAGGAATCGTCACCGATTATACCATCGAAGGTCTTTAGGCCGGGAAGGACGTAGAACGTTAGAATGGAGTGTATACCTAAATTTTGAAAGAATTTTCCACAGACCTTCTGGCGGATTTCTATATTGCCTGCGGCGGAATGAACGTTAAAGGGTTTAATTACCGGATGGTTATGCTTATTAACTGACGGACTGACAAAGTTCTTATTTGCCCCAGTGTCTATGAGGAACTTCAAGACCTTACCTTCAGCAGTCACGTACTCTAAGTAAGGTACGCTACTGAGGCGTTTGTTGTAAAATTTATTTCTTCATGGCCATCCTCATGGTCTTTCGACTCCTCGTTATCATTTGTTAGGTGGAAGATCCGCTGCCGTTTGTTGGGCTGCCCGCCTTCTTGGGGACGGTTCATATAATTAACTTGTCGGGTTTGTATGGATCTATCCACCTCCATTTTTTCGGCTGGCTTAGGTCCAGGCCTTGGTGGAGGACTTCCTCCTGATGAGAATGGGTTGCGGTTGCTTGGAGTCTGATCGTTTGACCAGTGGCGATTGTAATGGAATGGATTTCTTGGGAAGGGTCTGTGAGGAATTCTTGGTGGAAGGGGTGGTCTGGAAGACATGTCGTTCCTGGGTACAGTTACTACATTGGTGGAGTGCGGTCGATGCAGCACGGTGTTACGGAAACTCAGATTTTGAAACTCGAGGCAGGATGTATATGCTTCGGGCAAGGATTTCGGTTTGCGGATGAAGAGCATCTTTGATGCTTCCCCGTTTACCCCTCTTATAAAAACATCGAGTGCCCTATTCCTATAGGTATCTATCAAAACAGAAACAGTTTCTTGGCTATAGGACTCGGTTTTAATTTTGTTCACAATTAGGGAAAACTGATGATTCACTGAGGCGTAGAACTCGTCCAGCTTCGAGTTTTTCTGAGAGAGTTGATTAAGCTGGTGCTCCAGCGTCCGGATGTCTCTCTTATCTGCATAATGAAGAGATAGACATTCCTTGATAGTATTCCAGTCTTCATCGAAGATATTATAAGACACCAGAGCGGTGTCGGCCTCCCCGCGAATTTTTTGCCTTATGCTCTGTAATATAGCACGAAAAATTGGTTTATCTCGCACTAACTCGTAGTCATGGAGGATGCTTTCGACACTGTGGACCCACGACACGTACTGCACAGGATTCCCATCAAAAGGTTGTAATTCCTTCACAGCGTCTGGCAACCGGCTTATAAGCTTCAGATCATCTTCATTACGGGGTCCGCAAAGAGGAGGAAGAACAGGGGTTCCGGGTAATTGGTCAGTGGTCGTTGATCGCTTCGCTTCCAGGGCGGCAATACGTGACTCGAGGGTATTCAAGGTCCCTAACTTACTCTCTATCCTCCCTAAAACTGAATTCACGTTCCCGTTTGCGCCATTGCCTTCTAGGGAGACGAGACGCGTCTCCAGGTTGGTCAAGGCCCCTAACCTTTTCTCGAAACGCTTTTGTGTTTCGAGCACCGCATTAAGACCACCGGTGAGTTCAGTTAGCGCCTTTTGGATATCGTCCATATTACTAAAGAATTTCTAGGGTTCACAGGGCGCCTGAGAGGAAATGTATATTTTTGCTTATTTTCTTTTTTATTTATTGCGCCTGAGAGGAAAGATATATTTTTGCTTATTTTCTTTTTTATTTGTTGTGCCCGAGAGGAAAGATGTATTTTTACTTATTTCCTTTTTTATTTCTCTGTATTTCGTGAATACAGTATTCCAACTTACACTATAAAAAACACGTTCATGTCGCAAAAAATTCCTCCAGTGATTATCGAGTCTGCAATTTTTCCAATATCGATTTCAGCAATCCTTGCGCCTTCTTCTTCGATGCCTTCTACCTCGTCCTTGCACCTTTGTTCTTGATGTAGGTTTTTTTGTAGGTTTTTCTCCTAAATTTTTGCACTGTTTTTTTTTTTTTTTTTTTCGAGAAGATATTTTTGTGTTCTAGATCTTTTTCACTTTCGACCTTGCACTTTTATTTCAAAATTTTGTAAGTTTTTTCTGCAATTTGTATTGGCAACTATACGTGGTTCTTTTTCACTTTTATCTGAAATTTTTTCCGCTTTTGCTGTAGATTTTCTTTTTATTTTTTTCACCGCAATTTTAGCAAAAACAAGATTGGAGCTTGTTGGCCTGGCATCCACCCGAGCGACATTCCTTTATTACTGATTTACTGCTTCGGGAGCGTCGTGGTTGCCCCGTTTGGAAGCTGACGTTTATGCTTGTCAGCGACCTACTAATGGCACGACTAACTCCACCGTACAGTATCCTGGTCGCAATGATTCTCCGCTAAGCGGAATGACCTGTCGTCTAACCATGACCAAGGATCCGTACATAAGCTGGAGGGCCTGATTTACAGGATCTCAGCCAGCAGGTGGTTATACCCTGGAGGGTCCCGTAGGAATCGCAGGGCCGATCAGTTTCTTAATTTTTATATATTTACATATTTAATTGGTTAACCTGACTGGAGGGTCCCGTAGGAATCGCAGTCGGCATAATTGTTATATCCTGGAGGGTCCCGTAGGAATCGCAGGATTGATTGGTTTGTTATACTTGAAATTACAAGCCTGACTGGAGGGTCCCGTAGGAATCGCAGTCAGGTCCCTGCTCGGGCGCCAGTTAAGGTCGCCGCCAGGTGGCCGCCAAAAAAATGAGCGCGAGGAACTCCCTCGGGGAGCTCCTCGCGCTAGCAAATAAAACTCCAATCTTACTTTTAGACCGTTTATTGCGTTCAGCTCCAAAAACCAACTGAAGCTTATTCTAATTAACAGCTTAAACTAAACCTCGGCATTGCTGCTGGTAAATGTTGATTCAGCCGCGGCACCGCCGCCGGTAGAAGTGGAGTCAGCAGAATTGGGCAACGCAAGGAGTTTCGGGTTACAAGGTGCTTCGATTGCATTTCGAGTTGGTGGGAAACTACGCACGTTGCAGTGCCGCGTGATACGTGTCGTAACGGGTGCACCGGTTGTGTTAACTTAAATAAATAAATAAATAAATAAATAAATAAATAAATAAATAAATAAATAAATAAATAAATAATGAAATAAATAAATAAATAATTAAATAAATAAATAAATAAAAATGAATAAATAAATAAATAAGTAAATAAATAAATAAATAAGTAAAGAAATAAATAAATAAATAAATAAATAAATACTCAAATAGAAAAACATTACTAGAAGCGCGGCTGTGTTTCTCTTTAACTGTTTGCCGCACTTAACTTTTGAATTGGTAAAATATTTGGAATGCCATACTATAAACGTAAGTATGTGCATATGAGCTAATAGAGCAGTTTATGGCTGTATTTTATTTCATGGTTTTTGTTTCGAATTTTAGTTCGTTCACTGTTAGAGCACAGCAATTTCCAGTTTAAACATTTCTGGTCGTATAACTGCGGCTGAAGCGTAGCGATAAGAAATCGTTTAAGTATAATAAAAATAACAGCATACGCATTGAAATGGTGAGATGAAAATTTTATGATCATTGCTAAGCCTTCAGCATATATCAGCTTCCAGAATTTAATTCTCAACTCCAACGGAAGCCACAAAAAATCGAAGAACAAGCGGACTGGATTGAAACTGTCAATAAATCGACCAAGTTTTTAAAATTAAATTAAGTAAACCACAATCTCAGTGTTAGACTTGCTTTTCAGTGAATCCTGTATCCGCGGTGGTCTGGACTAATTAAGCCCACACAACAACGAAGAAAAAAACTTAAATTATTCGAAATTTTTAAAAGTATTTGCTTTTTAGATAATCACATAAACAAAAACTTGACATCGGCTATGCAAAAGCATTGTCGTCACACTATGAAACTTAAAGTGCACACAAAAATTATTCCCAAGTTGCCAAGCGTATGTTTTGTTTGGGTTTCGTAATTTTTGATTTACAGTCTGGCAAAGTGATATGATGAATGATAATAAATCTTGCAAGTCGTCGTTTCGCGCTGCTGCAATATTTTTACATACATACGAATACATACACACACACATATACAGTACTCATGCGGCGCAAATAAATTATAACTAAGCACAAGTACGTGTTTGGGTCGAGCAATGGCTGCGCTCTTCACATCGCTGGAAGTGAAGAAAGTTAATAAAAACCGTCGCTGTCGGCAAACAATGAACAGTGGACAGAAAATTGTTGTACACTTACACCGCATACAGTAGTTCTGATTGATGTGTTTTTGTGCACAAAGCTAATTGGAGATTTATTGGTCGTTAAGTGTAAAGTGATTTTCTACCTACTCTTAACGGCTTTTCATATATAAAATGTAATTGTTTTATATAAAATTTATTAGTTGAATTTCAATATTTAAATTTGTTACAAATGGTTATTTAAATTTTTAAATTTATTTTTTTAATATTTTTTTATTAATTTTTACATGAGGAAATGAGTTTCAAGCAAGCTGTAAGTTTAAAAAAAAATAAATACAAATTATAATAAACAATTTTTGCTATTGGTTTTGCTACTCTTGAATTACGTTGAAAACTCCCAAGTTGCATTTTATGGCATTTTTTTTCGGCTTGCCTTGTTTACAGGACCGCTTGGTAACTCGGGAGTTAACTGCATGCCGCAACCACACCAAATACGCACACATTTAATTAAAAAGTTTCTACGCATTGGAAAAAGTTGTTCATATTTTGCATTGTTGTGCGCCTCATGCAGCAGTGAGGGCACTAAGCAGGACTTCATATCCATATTTTCACATTCACTGCCAACGCATGAAATGATTGTGATTTGAAACTTTTGCAGTCATTTGCTAAAATATTTTGCAAAATTTCCGGTTCGAATTATACATTTTCATTTGCACCAAATAACATTCGCGGCAGTGTCCCAGTGGTAGCTGAAGTTCAATAAATTCCACTTGGCTGCCAACTGGCAGCACAGCACAGTCAATAAAATGAACAAAATTGGCATAAATTAAGAGCGCGACCTTTCGTCGGACGCAGCACGGAAAAGTTGAATAATTCGTGTGCTTTTTGACTGGTGTGGCAATGTGATACAATTTCACTGGCCATAATCGAATCAATATTTGGGCGGAATGCTTAATCAATGCCGGCAGCAAATGAATGACGTTTGTCAAGGGTGGCTACAAAATACTTGCAAAATTGTATCGAATATTCACATCCAAAAGAAGAAGACGTGGTGGCGAGCTGTCAGCACGCCATACGTCAGTCACGAGTAATTTAATAATTCAATAATTTCATTTCAAATTTACTTCATTCAGCTCTGTGTGGAAATTGCATTTTGCCGCTTGTGCTAATGAAACACAATACGCAACAACAAAAACACTGCAAATATTACACTTACACTATGATCAGCATTGGTATTCACGCACACACACACACACACACAGACATAGACAAACTAAATTACAGCATCGCCAGAAATGTCTGAACGGGACGCTCAATCACTAACATTTTGTCAATTTCTGTAAATGATTTTATTGTTGCAAACAACTACAACACTGCACTCCATTACGTTCCATTCAATTTCGTTGCGATAATGATTTTGTGACACTTTGTTGGCTTTTCAATTCGAACGTTGTAAATTGTCTCTGTGATTTCTCGCCCACTGATGTCCTTTTCCGCTTGCACTGCGGCCACTTGCAAAGCATTCTTAATTACGTCTGTGTGCGAAATCGTTAACCGATAATACTTATAAGAATTATATTTTAATGGGTATTCAATGATTTTCTAATTACGGAATACCCCTGATTGGTTGTCTGCTGGGCAGATAATTACAACGCCAACACACTCTTTGGAAGAACGACAAACAAGGACACAACTTTACAGTGATGAATCTAAATTAAGCATTGTTGGTAAGTACAAGTCAGAAGTAGATATTAATCAGTGTCCGACCGAATATTCGGTTTCGGTTTCGGCCCGAATAAGTGTTTTGGTTTCGGTTTCAGTTTCGGTCAAAAAATGGCCGAACGGCCGAAACCGAAACTTTCTAAAATATTTTTGACATTTTATTGTGTAGCTAGTTAGTGCAGCCGATCAGATATATAGTGAAAGTATGAGAAGGAGAATTTAGATGCCACCAATTCTTTTATTGAAAAGTGGTGATTTTGATGCTTGATGTGGTGATTTTTATTTCAACTTGAAAGTTCCGGTTTCGGCCGAATATTAAAAAAAAACCGAAATTCGGGTTCGGTTTCGGCCCAAAAAAGTGGTTTCGGTCGGACAATAATATTAATCGATATACAGAGTGGCGGAAAAGGTGTTCGATGCGGTAGTTGGAGATCGACGACGAAGAGGGAGGCTGTGTCTTCGGTGGAAGGATCAAGTTGAGGAGGATCTTATTTTCTCTTGGTGTGACCAACTGGAGAAGGCGCACGCAAAGCAGAATCGTCTAGAGAAAGCTTTTGCGTTAGGCTGTAACCCGTTAACGGGTCGTTATGGCCAGATAAGTAAGGCAGGTGTTTGTCATCGCAGGACCTTATAAAAAGTTGATATTTGGGCTATCGGTATGCAAGTCGTGGTCTGATGCTATTACACTTTCATTGGACTTCTAGTCAAGTCTAAAATTCTCATTCATCTGCGCTGTCGGTCGGAAGAGATTGTTGTTGTTATTGTTATGGTCAGTTAAGTAAGTAAGTAAGTAGAGGTGGACACAAACGATATTCGAGTGGCTTAGTGGGGATCACAAGTCGAAAAGTTAGGGGTAAAATTTCGGCACTGTCCACTGCAAACAACGAAATGGTTGTTTTAGGGGCTGCCGATGTCCAAGTATGAAGCAGTTGAAAGTTGGGGATAAAAAGGCTTGTGTAGCTTGTTTAGCTCTATAGGAGAAAACTTTTCAGTCTTTTCTTTGGTTTTATCATTCAAAGTCTTTTCGATAAAGTTTTCTTATTTTTTCTTATATTTGTCTCCTTCTGCAGAAGAATGTGCCCAATAAAACAAATTTAGTGAACTCGCCATTATGATTGCAACAATTTCATTCTCGGAATGAGAAAAGACGCAAAGAAGAAGCAAAAGAAGCAAAGCGGAAGCTAGAGCCAGCCACCGCATGTCGGTGAGTAGTATTAATTAATTGATCCGGAGAATTTAGTGTTTGTGGTAGTTGAGCCACAGTGAACCACCAACCAGTGTTGGTGTTGTGAACTAGCAAAGCTGAGCCAGCGCGAGTGTTTGAGCTCGGTGATGTTGTTGAGCTTCTAGTTGGGCATATGCCTGCTTTAGAGTTCCATGTGTTTTTTAGCCACATCGACTGGTTTTTTATGGGCACTGTTTGAAGTTCTAAAACCCTGTAACATTGGATTATTTTATCATAAGAATCGCTGCAAAAAAATCTCTGTTGATATCTGTAAATGTCGCAGGAACTGGACAAAACTCTTGAAAATATTGCAACACGTTTCATGCAAGCTTGCAGCAATACTTACAATTTCCTTGGCTGCTTCGTCCTGCCAACCAATCAAACTATTCACTTACTTAATTTTTCACTGCTGAAGGTATTCATTCGCCAGCTCCATTCGAATAGCTTACAAACAAACACTCAACAATTTCATTGGTTTTCTGCTTTTCTTGCCATCGTTTGTTGTTTGCTGTGTTGGCAAATGAATGAAAAGAAATCGATGATAATTTAATTTGTATGTCTGGTCACTGTAAAGAGCGAACATTTGTTTGTGCTTCAAAATTCCATTTTAATTTGTGTTTTTTGTTTAATTAAAATTAAAACACGCACGCGCCAACTTAATTGCAAAATGCTAAAAATAAACATACAAGAAGATTAAAGAGAATACAAATACAAATGTTTGATGTGTTCTTCACTTTATAATTGCATTTCATATGAACCGATTTGACCTTTAGATGTGTTTTCTTCTTCCAGTTGTTATCATTGGAATTTTTTGACAAAAACAGCGCATTTTGATACAATTCAGTTATTTTTCTAAGTTTTTAAGGTTAAGGTAAAATGACCCAATTTGTTGTTTGAAGTTTTTATTTTTAAACACTAAGAAATAGCATAAAAATAACTGCTTTGTAGCGTCTTTGAAGCATGTGTGGCGCAGCGCAGTTGGTCTCAACTTTTCGTGCTCAACGACACAAGTACGCAAATAGCAGGATTACGTGCGGCCCACGGGCCATGGGTCATGGTGTATGTGGCCGCAGGTCAGGCGGTGTGTCGCACACAGTCCCCACACTTGACTGCTGGCAGCGCCAAAGCTTTGGCTCAATTTGGCTCAAGCGGGAGACAGCAGCGTGGCGCAGGCGCCTGGCGTCGTGGTGAGTTGGTGAGTTCAGTGGAACAGCTGCCGGCCAGCTCGTGACGAGCGGCTGCAAGCAGCAGTTGGTGCGCGTTTTCACAGATGCACGTTCGAATGGCAGCGGAGCGATGCGCGTGCCGGCTGCTGCTCACTCCATGGGCGGATAACAACGAAACGACGAGCGGCAGCTGAAACATGGCGCGGTGAGGTGTTGCAGGTAGTCAGTCAATTGTATGTGTTTTTTTATGTTGGTATGTGAGCATGTGTGTGTGTGTGTGTTATCATATCCGACGTGTAGTGAAAAGACGTCAAGTGAGTGAACGCATTCAAATGCCGGCAAAAGGCCTTTTTGATGAGCATGGAAAGCAAAAGTGGGCACAAAGTGGCGCAGCGCAATGCGCAAAAGGGTGTCAGCAGAGCGAAGAGAAGTACAAGCTGCGTGTAGGTCAACGCGTGTTGACTTGTCCTCAAAATGAATAAATAAATTAAGTATATGAATGTTTTCATTACAGAGAGTTTTTGCAAAGTCGATGTATAGTGCAGCTGCGGAAAATTGCGCTGTACGGGATCAAAGCTTGCTGTAATGGAAGGAAGGAAGGAAGGCATATTTTCAATATAATTAATTTATTAATTTAATTAATTAATTAATTAATTTACTTGTTTATTAATTATTTTCATTTAATTAATATTTTAATATAATCAATTTAGTATATTGTTTTCATAGAAAAATTACAAAAAAAGACATTACAATTTAAAAAACGTTGATGAAAGCAATTTTGTACTATTAAAGTTCATGGGGCCCTGCTGTCATATTTTAAGCTGAAGTTGCTACGAACATTGTTTTAATGAAATTCGCTATCTCGTTCGCTGATTTTTGCTTGAATTCTTTTTGCAATTATATATTTTTTCATTTGTTTCCAATACAATAGCTTGGCTGGCTTTTTGTGTATTGTGTTCATAGAAAAACTACAAAATACATAAAAAATATTACAATTGTTTTCAATACAATGGCTTGGCTGGTAACTTGAAATTGAAAGTTTTGAAATGGAACACTGAAATGGGAATCAATGAATAGAACTCTTTGCTTACTTTAGTGAGATGTACTCATTAACTTATATATGTATGTAAAGTGCGAACATTGCTTAGTAGAATTTTATGTAGGTAGGTAGGCGATTTCGAGGTCGTTGAACTGGCTCAATTAGCACCAATGTACCGTTTTGCTGTCGTTTCCTCGATTAGGTCTTCTCTGCATGGAAGAGAAAGATAAGCATTAGAGCCAACCCGCATCGTCAAGGTAGGACTTGATGCATATATAGATACGGTTTCAAGTGGTATGAGGCTCAAAAGTTTTACGCAAAAAATGTTCCCTACTTTTATTTTAAATTCCTTAAATCGTTTCGAAATGCCTTAAGCTTTCATTCATACAAAAAACTATCTTCACGCACACGCAGAATAATTGAAAATTTACCAAGCACAACACAATACTTAGACCAGAGCACGTGCGCTCTAATTTCATATTCGAAATTCATAAACGTTTCCGCGTGCCACATGCACAAAACTAATATTTTTGACTAAATATAAAATTGGGTGTCGAAATTCCGCTTTTAGCCAAATGAAAATTAAAACTTCTAGCCGCCTGTGTGGCTCTAGTCGACATACCTACATACATATGTAAGTACATACTTTCTGCAAATAAAACAAAAAAACAAAATTGAAAACGTTCGCTTGCACTGCGACCGTCAGACCGTCAGTCGTGCATACGAAATGAACATGTGCTCGGCGCCAACTTCCGGCATTCATGCAAATTTGAATATTTGTGTCCTCGACAGTCGACACTCGACAGCGCCGGGAATGGCTATCCAAATATCTATATACATGTCCAATTTATATGGTTTCGTACATACGAAAGTACGAGCGACATTGGTAAAGTAAATTCGTTGAATTGAGCGACGATTTTTCTTGTCTTTTAGTAAATTTCTTTGAATTGCCTGCAAAAGCGTTTAGTGGTTCTTGACCAAATTTTAATATGAAATACAAGTTAAATCTACTACAATTATATATTGAAGCAGCCTTTAGGTATTGACAGATTTCGTCAACATGACTCTTATCTTTTGTTTTTAGGTACTTTTCTACCGACCAGCACAATACAAGATGTCCTTGTCAGTCAATTTGTGAGTTCCAAACGTCTATCAATGTTGATTTCATTAGAGTATTCAAACTTCTCAAACTCCCAAAGAGTTTTGTTTTGAGTTTTGTTTTGAAAAGGTTCTATAATTCGTTGGGTCAATCCAAAGACAATTAAAGTTATTAAACTATTACAATTAAATTATTTAATTGTCTTTGGTCAATCCTATGCGGCAAGACACAACTTGACAATTTTTCCTGCTTTCTTCCGTATTTATGAAAATGTCCACCTTTAGCGAAAAAAGGAAAATAGTTTTAGCTATGATTTTGGACCTTAACAAGCTCAAAGCCAGGTTAATGTGTTAGAGAAAATGGGAAAAAATCTAACCCAGTCAAATATAATGTGATTTATTCGAAGAATTCTTTATTACTTACTTTCTTACTTAACCCTTTCGACCACGAATTGCACCCTGTGTTTCGATATTACTTTTTGGTATTTAACACGTTCGCGGACAGTAAAAATTTCAGTGAGCTGCAAAAATAGACAGGCTATTTTTGTGGAAACTATAAGCACTATCTGAAATCTGATTACACATATATTGTTAGAGTTGTCAGATTATCATATTTTAACCGTTATACACAATGAATGCTATAGCATTCACGACGATATAGATCACATTTTTCAACTAGAGTGACGTGAATGCTATAGCAGTCATTCATAGAAAACATGAGAAGAAGAGGTTTATTATAATTGTATAACTTTATTTATTCAACAGTAGTTCTCTCTTCGTGTATATATAATAACTGGACGCGGACACTATACTTCAAACCATTTTGATTAAAAAATCTCTCATAATCGGATAAAATTCAGAAATATGCCCAACCAGTTTTTAAGAATCTGTACTACCCTACAAGGTGCAACCCAAAGTAAACAGGACTTTTATAAAATAAAGAAAACGGATGATTATTTTTGTATAATTCTTTTTATTTATTCAAAATACTCTCCTTCTGCTTCGATACAACGTTTTGCACGGTCCAAAAGCATTTGGAATGAGTGTTTTAGGTCATCGGCCGGCATCGCCTTCAGAATGTTGGTACAAGCCTTTTGGATGTCCTCAACGTCCTTATAACGGTTTCCTTTCATCGGCAAATGCAACTGACCGAATAAGTAGAAGTCACAGGGAGCCATATCAGGCGAATACGGTGAATGATTGATGGTAAAAATGCGATTTTTGGTCAAATAATCGGTCGTAACTAGGGCTCTGTGAGCCGGTGCATTATCATGCAATAAACGCCAACTTCCTTCCTCGCGATATTCTGGCCGAATACGACGAATGCGATGCACCAAACGCTTCAAAACTTCAACATAAAACAAAGCGTTAATTGTTTTTCCCGGTGGAACAAACTCTCGATGAATTATTCCCTTTGAATCGTAGAAACAAATGAGATGAGTTTTGATTTTTGACTTCTCACGGCGGGTTTTTTTCGGATTTGGCTCATCTGGGTGCTTCCATTCGGCACTTTGACGCTTTGTTTCGGGATCATATTGAAAGCACCACGTTTCGTCACCGGTTACGATGTTGAACAAGAAATTTGGATCACGTCTGGCTTCCCGAACGATGTCTTTTGCGTGCTCAATTCTCTGCGCTTTTTGGTCGTCGGTTAAAGTGTGCGGAATGAAGCGAGAACACACTTTACGGAGACCCAAATGTTCGGTTAAAATGCGATCAATTGATGTTTTGGAGATGTTCAATTCCATTTCCATCAATTCCAATGATGATTTTGGCTGCATTTTGATAAAATCACGCACAGTTTTGATGGCATCGTCAGTAATCACAAATTTCGACTGGCCGACGTGTTCGTCGTCATTCAAGTCTTCACGACCATTCTTGAATCGATTCAACCACTCATTAACACGGCCACGGGATAAACAATCATCACCATAAACTTGCTTTAACAATTTAAACGTTTCGGTAAAAGTTTTACCAAGTTTAAAACAGAACTTAATATTAGCTCTTTGTTCGATCGACATTCTCGTACCAAAGTTAAAAACATACTGTCACATTGAGCGGGATATTTCGGCGTCTACTAGACCAAATGTCATGAAATTTAGACAGTATGTGAATGAAAGATGTACCTTTCCAACGCATGTCCTCACACATAGATGGCGCCACCAGAAACGTCCCTATTGCAAAAGTCCTGTTTACTTTGGGACGCACCTTGTATAATACCTACAAATCTCTCTTTTATTTGAAAATGATCAATCAGTGTTTAGGCCAGTGGCGCACAAAGGATTTTATTTTGGGGTGGAGAGTTTGCGTACAACTTTTGAGCCACCAACACTTGTTTACAATTTTAACTAATTTGTTGTGCAGCCCCCTCCCCCATAAGCGGACATCTCCCTTAATCGGACAAAACCACTGCGGTGGTGAGTGTCCAGTTATGAAGAATTTCACTGTACACCGAAAAAAAATAAAATAATATGAAACTACTTGATGAATCAGTTGCTAATTACTTTGAAATGTATATTCATTACAAAAATTAAAGTTTATAAAAATATAAATGAATAAAAATTGGCTTTAAAATTTGAATGCTATAGCATTCACGTCATTTTGCATCACTATGAAAATGACTGCTATAGCATTCACGTCCGCGAACGTGTTAAATCATGAAACACTTCCCTAAGAAATGTGCACACGACATTTGAAGTCGCCACGCCTCTTTGTTAGAGTTCTAGAGTTAGTTACTTTTGAAGAATTTTAGCCTAAAACGGGTTAAATAAATTTTGTATAAATCTTTTTTAAATACAGAAAAATTATTTAATATTTATGGAAAAATACAAAATTATCATTTTTTGATTTTATTTATTCATTTAGTTTCGATCAGACGCGCCCAATTCGTAGACTTCAATTAGAACACAAACTTTCCCTGATATCGCTGCAAATTATTAGAAATTATTTTGGGGATAATAGTAAAATTTTTGTAATTTAATTCAAAGCAAATTACAAAAATTTTACTTTTACTATTTACTATACTATTTACTTCTAAAAATATTAATTTGTTGGTACCTACTTAAATAAAACCCAAAAATCAATCGTAGCTTTTTCTATAAGATGAAAAATAGTTGAAGTTGCTCTCAGGCAACTTTGGGGTCGAAAAGCTTAAGGATTGATTTGCAAATAATAATAATAATCTTCCTTGTTTTGAAACAGAAGTATCATCAAAAGTCCACCTTAGAAAGTTATTACAGGTTTTTCAATCAATTTTCTCCCAGAAGACTTTGTCTCACATGAGTCTAACGCCTACTGGAGAGTACATCGAGTCTAGCAAAGTAAACGCTCGTTGTCTTCAACATCAGTAATATCTCTGATACAAAAGTATGTTATATTCCATCTATTCTATAATCTCCCAATGACTATCACATCAACGACAAAAGCCTCAGAGTTGCTTGAGATAAAACATATTGTTTTTGTTGTCGCTGGCTGTCAATTAAAGTAAAACAACACAACGACAAACAAAATCAATTTGCTCTTTGTGATTTATTGTCGATGGGGAGTTTTTTTTATTGGCAACGCAGTCGACATGTTTATCGTCTGCCACGTTCAGCGCTGCTAATCTGCAAATGATCAGAGTCATGCTCGGAGCAATTACCAACGCCTGAGCGCCCCTCCTAGAAGCTTACTACATGACATAATTTGTTGTCATGCTGCGATAACCAACAACTTGCAAACTTACATGTATAACAGTTTGTGTTGAGACATCAACAGACACTCGTCGATTGCGCGGCACAATTCAATAAAACTTTTCGAATTTGGTGTGTGAGCTCAAATTGATTACGTGCGACATTGATGCTCATTCACGCTTCCATTGGGTTTACGTACACACCTGCAGGCATAAATTGAATAGATGTGTGGGATGAACAACAAATATTTCAAATCAACATTAAAGAGCTTTAAATGGTAAGTCTTAAGTTGTTGTGGTGAAATTGACTGATCTAAAGGTTGATGTACGTGCTAACTATGCGTGAATTCGCACGTGGAGGACAGTTTTCGCGAGCTGACGATAAAATTAGTTTTGAATTGTCGAATCTATTTCATAGGTCTTCTTGGAGTTTTGGCTGTTGTCAGAGATACCTTAAGAAATTCTTTCCATATACATCAACTGAAGACATCATAGCTGTGTCGAAGGATATGTTGCAGATCTTCCAGAAAACCTTTACTGGAATGAAATCTATCAATTGGAAGAGTATGAGAATGCCGTGGTATCCTGAGATTTTATTATTGTAAATAATTTAAGAGGTTGATAGATAAAAAGTTACGTAGTTAAGCCAAAGATGAGTCGATGTGTCGAAACTGTTCATTGTTGTTCAGTCTAAAGGTGCTGCCGTTTTGTTTCCTGTTCAAATTGCAAATCAATTTCGAAACTTAGCCAAGCGTGCAGCACAACGCCAACTCTGAATTGGCTTCAATGTTTCTAGCATACCGACAGTACGAAAACTGGCAGTAAAATGTGACAAAAAATCGCACAGATTGTGAACAGGACTTGACGGCATTCCGCACCGTCGGATCGTTGTTGTTGCTTTTGGAGCGAATTTCAATTGGCACGACATCAACCAAAACAATTGACCTTTTTTGGGGCGGTGCATGTGCAAGGCGGCCGGCAAAGTGGCGACAGACTTTGCATATGGCAGACGAATGTTTTGAGAACGATTTTTCGCCGGTTGCCACAAGCGCAGCGCACAAAAATTACCAAATTCTGCGCAACGTGTCGATGCGGCCGGCGACCGACTTTGGCTGTTGCGAGCGTTTGCTTATGAAGAAGAATGTGGAAAGCGACTAAGTTGCTGTTGCTGCAGCTGTGCCAGCGACATTTGTTATTTCAACAATGTGTGCGCCGATTGGATGGCATGCAGTGCCTAAATAAACGAACAAAAACTTATCAGCGAACAATTCTCGAGCTGTGACTGTATTTGGTGTTTGTTTTTATAGTTGAAAATTTTTGCTGCAGCTGAAATAATGTTTTTCTTTTTTGTAATAAGGAAAATAGATTTTTCACGTTATTTTTCGTTGCACATAAATAAATAAATTCAGGCATAAAGTATGGCGAATGTTGTTTATTGATCGATGGAGTTGCCAAAAAAGGCAAAGAAAAGTGTGACAGTTGGGTTTCGCCATATTATTTATGCTCTGCAAGGGATATTGTTGTGTTTTTAAACCGTTGTGCAAGCGTGAGACCATTAATCACCATATCCTAGCACATCTTAATGGCTTACAATATCGATGTGCATACAGGGTGAGGCAAAAGTTTTCACTAAAAAAAATATTAATACACAAATGTGTGGAAATCTCTTGGGCTGGATTGACAATTATCTTTTAGTCTTATTTTGTGTTTCTTCTCTGTAATGACTTGCCAAATTTTGGTTTTGAGAACTTCAACATTTAAGGTTTATGACCTTTGGTAATTCTCTTCCATTGTTTATGAGTCTTACTCAAACTCAAAATGAGATAACATAAAGAAATCTAATACAATTCTCCTTGATTTCGAATAAGTATGGCAAACCTTCAGCAGTGCCGTAAGTACACAACAAATTTTAATAGTAGTGATTTAAAAACTTTTTAGTACTCCAATGGCCATTTTCTTCAGCTCCCCTCGTCCTCTTGCAGTTATGCCGAAACATATGTAAACAAATTAGTATGCAGTGATAGATAAATACCAAAACAATCTGTGACCTGTAGAACCATAGATCATCGTTAATTATTCCCCTTGGCCGCTGGCCACAACGACACACAAATAAACCAGCTGCGAGCATTTCAAGCCTCAGAAAACCAAATAATGCCACACACCCCAACACCCCAAGCCATGCAACGACGAGAAGTGAGCCACAGATTCCTTTATTATGACAAGGCACACAGCAGGCAACTGACTCGAGGCAGCCGATTGTAGGTCGCCTACAGCACTGCCGGTTTAGTTCGCGCCTGTCCACAACCAAGCAACGATAAGCAGCAAGAAGACATCTTAAATTGTGCACAATTGTGTGGCCTTGGGCTTCGATAATTTGAATAACAATTATGTATGAAATACTAATTTGAAAAACACACGTACGTGCCAAAAGTTTAAGGCACGTGTACTTTGATTTGTTGTTGTGTCTTAGAGTGATGCGTTTTCTGACCATTTTTTTGTACGAATTTGGCTTTGACTTTTGAATTGCGCCAACTACTCTGACTTGGGTTGTTGCCAAAAGTTCTACCTACGATTTTGTTTTGGTCTGGAGTTTGAATAACTGACGCTCGCTTAAAAAAGACCATCAAGCAAAAACTTATTGGCACTGCGCATTGTGCTGGCTGTCAAAAGCTGTGGCCAGATAGGACAACGAATGTTTAAAACAAAAAATTAATGATGAAACAACTTTGGTTTTCTACTTAGAACATAAGTAGGAAAAACCAAGTCTATATAAAAGTTCATATCTCTTTAATTAACCCTTTCGGCTATCCTATGCCATATGGCATAGTCTCTTTTCAGTGCCTGTTTTAGGTCCAAAAACTTGTGGATACTATATTTTTATATTTTTTGTATTTTTTTCCAAAGTTTTTTAAACCAAATAATGAAAAAATATTTTGATAAGTGTACCCAGTAAATTGTAAGGGTTCAGAAAGTGCGCATTCCTATCGAGCTGCGTATTTTACAAAAAAAGATCACTTCGTACTTTTATTTATTCTATTACAAAAATCAATTTATTTCATAGCTTCATGTAAGTAATCTAGTAGGTATTTATTGCTTTAGTAAGTATAAAAAAATTAGATCGCACATATAGTTCACCAAGCCTGTACAATTTTTTTAATTTCTTACTATGCCATATGGCATAGATTTTACCCAACAGAAAAAAAATTTTGTGTTTGATTGAATAGCGGCAGCGGCTGAACGCTTCATTTATAAGCAATTAAATTTTCCTTTTTATGTTTTTATTGTATTTTTTATACTATTAAGTTTAAATTAAAAAGTTTAAAAAAATTAAAAAAAAAAGATCTCAAAAATTAATATTATCTATAATCTATTCGAGGAATAGGTGTAGGGTATTTTATATTTGTACTTAACACCTACAGAAACTTTAGCTTTTGAGAAGGTGTCCATTTAATTTTCTCTCAAGCAAGTTTTATAACGAGGAGGGTAGACGCCCGCATTCTTGCAAGTTTGTGGGCCTGCTCATTCCCATCAATACCGGCCTGACCCGAAACCCAGAGGACCCATTGTAACGGCCAAGTTCGTTCAGCTTCTCATTCCGACACCAGTTTCGAGGATACCTGGTAGGATCTTAATGCCTTGATTGCCGCTTGGCTGTCTGACAGGATCGCGATCTTCCGGTTCCGGTACTTCCTCACCAGATTGAAGTGAGCGCACCTTTCAATGGCGTATATTTCCGCCTAGAAAATTGTGCTTTCGTGTAGGTTCTGAGTATCTAATCCCCAGTCCATACACCCCGATTCCAATACCTTCCACCGTTAGGGAGTCATCTGTGTACCAGGAAATCATGTATTGATCTATCAGATATGTATCTGATATATGTATGTACCTACCCAGATAATTTTATTACTAAGTTCTGTTTTAAATCTAATAAATAAATCTTAATAATTAAAAATAATAATTTTTTTTCTTTTAGTACATTCTAGCCATATGATGCCCAAAAACCACTTTTTCGAACAATATTTAAAAAAATTACTTTGGATTATTCATTATGTAGGCTTAAACAGTAATAAAATGGAAAATAATGATTTTTAAAGTCTAAAACAAAAAAGAAGTTCCGAAAGAGTTAAGTACTTAATTAAGTAGTAAAAGACATTGGTTTAATTGGTTTAACTGGCATCATTTATGGCTTTTTCTCAATGTCAAAAAAAGAAGACTTTACAAAATTAATACGAAATATGCTCTATAGAACATTATTTATAAAATATAAGATTTGAAAAAACTAATGCAAAATATGCTCTGCAGAATATTATTTTTTAGGTTAAGTTGAGGACCTGTGCATTCCTTCCATTAATATACAAAAGTACAGTTACCTAAATGTTTCTGTGTATATAAGGAAGAGAATAGGCAGAAAATTCCTTAAGAGAAAACTTTTAATGCTTAATACTTTTTAGATATAAAGTCTTCGTTGCTGAAATCCATTGGCCGCTGACTTCTGGTACCAAGTCACAACATCTGAAAATTAATGCCTTACATCTGAAATAAATTGTCCCCTCCAACTCATAATCCAAGCTGTACGGTTTTCCCTTGGCAGCTCGTTAATATTTTGCCTCTGCACTTCTATGCTCTTCAATTATTCTATTCAAATCGATTGCCATGTAATAGCAGCAAGCAAGGTCGTCGGTGCGATTTTTGTTCTGTAATTACCACATAATCTGCTAGTTGCCTGCGAACACTCGGCTCAGGCTGCTCCTGCAGCAATCAGTGCGGATTTCAGTGCCCCAGAAACGATACAAGTGCCAATGCCAGTGTTGCCGCACTTGCTGCATCAATCAATTTCCAATTTTGCACTTCATTCTGCTGCGAGCATCTCGCCTGCGTCATTCTAACTCAACATTTGTGCGCCGCACTCGCACTCGCACTCGCACTGCAACAGCAGCAGCAGCAGCACTTAGCTGCAATGTCAGTAACTGCATAAAATTGCAATTTGACAAGGACACAGCAAATCCAACAGCAGCTCGAGAGTACCGAGCGCAGCTGACAGGATTAGGGGGACGCTGCCGCTACAGGCAAGCGGCGGCGTTGCGACCGCACGGCAGCGTTTATAGTAAGCGGCATCGCCCTTAAATGAGTTCGAAGTGTCAGCTACAATTTAAAAACATTGTCACCTTTTAAGCGCCACTCGCCCCCACACAGCGCCAGCGCCCGCTCGCCCTAATCTGCTCGTTTCGATTGTGTGGGCGAAGAAATTCGGCCAGCGGTATCTAACTGCATTCACATATTCTTCGCAGCGACAATCGGATGTTGGCTAAAAAGAGATTTGCAACATTTCGGCGAGGCCCATTTAATGACCATAATCGGGTAAATGGACCGCAAACTGCAGCTGCAACCATACAACGAACACCGCCAACACCGGCGACAAGAGTGTAACGTCTGCTGCAGCCGAACATTTGCATTCGTTGCGCACTGTTTTGCGTGGACATTTCGGCTGGCAGCCGGAATGAAATGCCTGCCGGGACACCTTAATGGGACATGTGAAATGACTGCGCTGCGGCGTGCGGTGCGTGCTGATGCGGCGTGGCTGCGAATGGCCGGCAGAGTTGACGTGAGTTGTTTGGCCGCTGCCGTCGTGTGCAGCTTGTTGCCAGTGGTGGAGGCTGCGCTACGCATTTCGGTCAACACGGACCGCGTACCACGTCGACAACTCCGTCGCAGCGACCGCCCCAATGTTGTTCGCAGCATTGTTGTGTTTGTTGTGTAGCATGTCAGTTGTTGTCAGTGTCGTAAAATGGTTTAAAATCGAAATTCATTGCAACAACGCGACGAGCATAGTTCGAGACGCCCCACAGTGCTTCGAGAGTGGACAAAAATAAGAAAAAAAATTATCGCGGATTTTGACAAAAGTAGTATCATGTGAAAGGTAATTGTTTAATTAAGCTGGATCCGAAATACTTTCTCGAAAAATTGTCGAAATTAGGAAATATAGCTTTTCAAAGTCGGATATATTTTTACAAAAATTTATGAAGGGGAAAAATGAAATTTAGGTGCTTGTATAAAAAACATTTTAGAAAATGTGTTGTTGTAAATAGGCTACTAATTTCATTTAAAATTAAAATTACATTGATAGGAGCGAGACCGCTGATCGGTTTTTTTTGTTTAGCATAAATAATATTTTTTGTACGAATTTTCAAAAATTAATGTTGTTTAACCAATGAAAATTAAAAATAACCAAATTTAGAAAGGTAATTTAAATCGAATAGCTTTAACTGGCGTAAATCCTTTTTAAGACCTTTTTTAGATGGACTTTCTTCTCTTAAGTCCGCAAAAAAAATTCTGCGTCTTTTTGCGCCTTTGGTAAATATTCAATTTTTTCGAAACTACTAATGTTGATTTTTTTACAGAAATCGCTTGAGTTAAAATTGCGACCACAATGTGTAACCAAGTCAATGCCACGAACTATTAATGTTTTTTATAAAAATAGGTTTGGCACGCCTATTTAACCCATTATGAGCCATATTATCAAATTTTTTCATTATTATGGAATTTGTTTGCTAAAATGTGATTTAACGCTAATATATTCTAAAAAGAAGAGGAAAGTCAAATTTTGAAGAAGGTCTAATTTTGAAGAATAATTTTTATAATAGTCTCGCCGTTATAAATTGAGCTGCATTGCACATTCACCTGTCTCATCTCCATGTTAAGCTCTACGGATATCAAATAAACAAAAAATATATCCTTTAAGCAACTTTCCACCCTTTAAATGACGAATTTCGAAAAACGCTAAAATAGGTCTATTGTTATTGGTTTATTAGTATATACTTATATACACAATTTTAAAATAATCCGATAAAAATCGATGTCCGTCCATATAAGCTTCACCACCCCCTTTTCGCCCTTTCAAGGTCGACGTTTTTGAAATCGCTTCTTTTTAAGGGTTGACTTTCCAAAATAAAATTTTTGACCAAATTTCATCATTATAGCTCCAGCGGTTTGGGCTCGGTGATGATAAAATAATACCCATATAACCATATATATTCGATTTGTTTAAACTATATATATTTTTTTTCGAAACAAACACAAATTCTGAAGTCAGCAGCCCAAAATGACTTAGACTGCAAATTTTCAGCGAATTTCACGTACTCCTTCTATTTTTGCCGCAATTTTGTATGGAGTCGAAGCACTGTGCGCCCCTGCGACGGGCGGGAACGCACTGGCCGCTGCAGTGGTCTGAAATGAATTTCACAAAATCGGTGCGGCTTCAACGGAATATAAGGCATTGTTTGGCAGAAAATGTGCACCAATTATTGGAAATTGTATGTAAATAAATGTGGATATTGAATTAAAACTAAACTTTCATACTTTCACATTTCATATTTTTTGTATTTTCTTGTTTAAATAACCAATTTGTAAAATGGTTTCTCGTCGACTTTCAATTTGTGTGTTAAGATTTCTTGGTGCCATTACGAGTCAATAGGTCTGTTTGGGAACGTTTCCAGTAAAAAATATCAGGAGAGTAAGTCAGTTTACGCTCCCAAAAATCAAACTATCCAAAAAAGTAAACAAACAGGAATTTGTAAGAATTTTTTAACTCTTGATTACATCAGTGGAACTTCGCACATTCATAATATACAGAAAAAATGGTATAAACAGGAGGGTTAAAGAAAGAAACAGCAGATCTAAAAGTTTCGTTTGACGTTTGAAGCGGTAGAGAAACTTTAGTTTAGTCAAACATTTAATGCTAAAGGCAAATGGTTTGTTGCGCTCAGTCTGCGATTCTTCCCTTTCAGCTGCAGCAGGAAAAGCTGAGCAAGACGGTTTTGGGTTAGCAGACTTGCGAACGCACAAATTCTTTGCTGGTTCCATTTGCCTCCAAATGTTTGCAAAAATGATTTGTCTTTACAGTCGATCATATGGCAGCCAGTCACATGTTTTTCTTGTTCTTCTTCTTACTGGCTAAAAGTTACTGGACAAAATTTCTCCAGTAAAAACTTGCAAGTTCTCACGAAACGAACTGTCACTTTACGCTCTCAGTCTCTCTCTCGTTGCAAGAAATTTGGCGTACACAAACAGGATCCAGTAAAAATTTGTACAAATTTGTACAATTTCGTATAAATTACACTGTACAACAGCATGTCTGTTGCATGGAGTTTTTTACATGAATCTGAATCGTTTTTCTACGCTGTTTTTACTTTTTTACTTTACACCATACTCCGTTTTTATGTAACAGCTCTAGTTTTCGCAAAAAATGGGCGTGTCACTTTTTCGAATTCTCCTCGGCTTTTTTCTCGTTTTCGACTGTAATTTCTGAACCAATAATCCTATCGACATGATTTATATAGTTGCACTTATAACATTTCACGCCATTTTTTCTGACATTAATAAATTTTATGCGTTTCAAAGTAGGAAAATATTGAATTTCAAGGCGTTTTTTCTGATGGCGAAAATTTTACAGATGTTTCATAAATCAAGTTACGAAGTATATGAATATCTTAAGAAGAAACATCAAGCAATACAACACAGCCAAATTATTTGGCGGAATGCACATTTCCATCGAAATAATAGCAAAAATGTACCATAGCTATTTTCATCACTTTTCATAGATTTTCCTAAAAAAAGCAGGGGCCTAAAAATATGCAAAGTTTTTAATTTTTTTTGTTTAGAGCAATTCAAAATCGTTTTGTATTTTTCTTGTGTTTCAGACTATGAATGTAACATATAAAAGAGCATATTTTGAGGCGTCTAATTTTTTAAGGAAAATGTATGAAAAATTATGAAAATGACTATGGTACATTTTTGGTATTATTTCGATGCGAATGTGCATTCCGCCAAATAATTTGGCTGTGTTGTAATGTTTGATGTGTCGGCTTTCATTATACACCTAACTCGTTAATTGATTTACGAAAATTGTGTATGTTTTTGACCATCAAAGAAAACGCCTGAAAATTCCATATTTTTCGACTTTAAGGTCCAATTACCGCGGCATTTACTTATGAAAATAATCGGAAAAGAAGCTTTGTGAAAAAATCTGTGAAAAAATTTGTGAAAATCATGTCAATCGGTTTTTTGGTTTAGAAATTATAATCAAAAATATGGAAGTAGAGAAAAAACTGAAAAAATGACGCGGTACCTATATCTCACAAACTAGAGCTGCTAGAAAAAATTTGAGGATAGATTCGAAATCAGCGCATCCAAATTAGTAAGAAACAGTAGAAAACTCAATGCAACAGAAAAAACGTGTTTTTTGTTGTGCTGTGTTATTTGTACCCAAACAGACCTAATTACTGAGGTCCTTCAACATAACTCATGCAGAATGCCATCTGCGTATTTTTTATTGAATTTTCTGTTCTATTTGGGACACAATGACTCAGTGGTTAGTGCCATCACCAGATATGCGAGACTTGACTTTCAATGACTGCCCTCTCAGAAGGCAATTGGGAAGTAAAAATACTAATGAAAAACTACCAACCTAGTGTAGTGCATTGTTCGAAATCAAAATACAACTGTAGATTTCATCTAGCCATCTATAACATTGCAAGCAAAATATGAGTTAATGCATGAAGAACGATCCATTAGCCCGTCGTTGTTTTGTATATGAAATTTCAAATGGAGTTCTAGTCTCTACTGTCCAGTTTGAAATGTCCTGCTGGGATGGATATTTATACGGAACCTTCATAATTTATTATTTTCTACGCATCGATTTAATGCAATTTAATGTTGCCAAACTGTTTTACGATAAATATGAAAACAATTTTCATAGCCTTGCCACAGCAGATTGCTGTGTAATGCTCAATAACCATTTGTACGCTCATCGTTCATAGGGCGCCGTATACAAACCATTCGCACAGTCATATTTCCAGCAAATTCATGCATCAACGCCAACATCAACACTCACTCCGACAGTCACGCCCACTTCTAGTCACTCAATTATGATGTCGAATTTATTAGCCTTCAACGGCAGCATCGGTCTGCAGTGTTTGCCTGTTGCTACATATTCCACAATCAATTTTCATTTTTGATGTAGTCGGAAAATTCAATTAAAATACCAAATGTTCTCTGTCGGTTTTTCACCCTACCCCCTCGCCATTGTGTGTATGGTTTTTGTATTCAGCACGCACTGCGGCAACTAGAACCGAATTCGTTTGGACCGAATTCGTTCGTTGAATTCTGCTCTTTCGGTTTACCATTTTACGTTTTTTCCTTGAAGCACTCGGCATTTTTCAGCCACTTCGCATTCAATTCAATTTCCTAATTGCATTACAATTTGGTGTTGTTCCAGTTGTGTCGACGGCGTCTGCAATAGAAACAACATTTAATTCCGATGCTGTCAGACGGCAAAGGAAGATAAAGTCGAAAGCGGAAGCTGCGCTTAACGATGCCAATTTTCGACAGCTGCCTCGTGTGAAGGCGCACCTGCCAGGTGTTGTTGGTGTCAGCGATACCGGCAGCAACAGTTGGCTGGTCGGCGCAACGTCAGGGCAGACATCGCCCAGGACGACGACGCTATGGGTTGCGTTGGCTTCACAATGTGAGGGGGGTACAGTGTTTGTGCGACAACGAACGGCTTGACAAAGGGACGGATGGAAAACATTTCTAGATCGACACCTTTGCTGTTGCTGATAACAAGTTTATCTATTTTACACAGACGTTGCGCCTTTTTCTGGGCCATAAAAATTCATGCACGGAATGTAAGACACCACAACAAATTGCGGCGCCTCGTAAAATTACTAATGCAATTATTTTGCTCTACAATATTGCCACGAAACGCATTTAAAATGTGCTGCATTGGCCACATTTCGTCGCCTGAGAAAACGATTGTCGTATGTGCTATTAAATTCAATAGAACATACGACATTCGTTTTTTCAGGCGACGATTTCTCGCTGCGACGCTTTGTGTGCTTTTGTGTAGTGTCTTTAATTTGGCTAAAAGCTACAACACCACTCACTCGCTTCGATCGTTCGTTCGGGTTGCAATAATTGCTAGTGACAGTCCTAAAGTGACCCGCTTTGGTGCTGCACCGCCCACAGTTCTGTGGGCTGACTTGTGTTGCACATTCTACAGCGGCTGTTGTCGTTGTGTGCGCTTTCCCCCGCCTGCACTTTGGAGAATTGCCAGCGCTGTCAAATACGAGCAGCAACTGCGTGCAAGAGACAACTACAACAACTGCAGCCATTTGTCGCTGTTTTCGTTTGAGTTGTGCGCTTTCGATTTGCAAATTTGTTCATGCGTTTGGTTACTGCTTGCTGGCTCAGCGATATTGTTTACTTTATTGCGGAAAACTGCTCTGACCAGTAAAATGCTTTGAGAATAAGCAAAAAGGCTTTGCACGTTCGCCGCTGAAGTACCATGAACATTGGCATGTTCGGTCATTCCGGAAGTGACGTCACTTGATACAGTTTTCGCAACACACTTCACGCAATCAACCATAACTAAACTTAAGTTTACACATTACCTGATTCAGCTTACTTAACCCTTTCGACCCCGAATTTTACCCTGTGTCTCGATATTACTTTTTGGTATTTAAATCATGAAACACTTGTACACACACACACACATTTGAAGTCGCCACGCCTCTTTGTTAGAGTTCTAGGGCTGGTTTGCTTTTGAAAAATTTTAGCTTAAAACGGGTTAAATAAATTTTGTATCAATATTTTGTAATTACAGAAAAATTATTTAATATTTATTGAAAAATACAAAATTATCAGAAATTATTTTATTATATTGAAATTATTAAAAAACCAGGGTTTTGATCAAACGCGCCCAATTCGTAGACTTCAATTAGAACACAAACTTTCCCTGATATCGTTGCAAATTATTGGAAATTATTTTTGGGGATACTTAACAGTAATATTTTTTTAAACTTGCTTTGAATTCACTTCTAAAAATATTAATTTGTTGGTGCTTACTTAAATTAAACTCATAAATCAATTGTCCCTTTTGCTATAAGATGACAAATAGGTGAAGCGAATGAATTCATGAATCAGTATTACTGAATTTATATTTTCGATTTACTGTTTTGAATAATTTTATTGTTTCATTGCTTTGAACCAAAAACCGCATTACTTATGAGATGACCCAATATTTTGCATTGCGTTTATGCATTTCTACGTAGTTGTCGGAAGGCAGAAAATATTGAAATATTTCTAATGCCTACACACAAACGGACATCAATTTCTGAGAAAAGGCGCTGAAAGTCAGAGGAGCCGTTTTGCCAAAGGCTCACGACTGGTTTCTATCCTTTCAATCGCTTTATCTTTGTAGCTTATGTGAACCTAACACAACTTACTTAAATGTTAGGTTAGGTGCTTGCGCCAAGTAAGCTTAGGTAGACAAGGACTCTAAATAATTAAGGCATTGATTGTTGATTTAATTTAAAGGGGTAGTCAGGTAGAATCGACCATATTTTTAAATAATTTTTTTTTCATACAAATTTTTATTCCACATTAAAAATTTTTTTATATGTTATTGTACATAGTTTTTAGTACTGAAACAATTTGTTTTTATAAATTTTTGTTTATATCCGGGGGAGATATGGGCTACCGGAAGACGCCATTTTGAAATCTAGCTGACACGATTTCTCCATTTTCGATGATCCGAAACATACCAAACTAATTTCATTTTGAAGTACAAATGAATGGCTCTCGTTTGAACTACAACGGTAAACAAATATTAATAAATAAACATTTAGTGCAATTGTAAAGTTTTTTTTCTCTTTTTTTGCTTGTTTTTTGTTAATAATTGTGTCATAACTTTGTTACATAGAAATGGACAATAATGATCGTAGTTCATGCGATAGCCAAACCTTTTCTGAAAATATAAAAAAAAGTTTAAGCAAATCGGTGCAGTAGATCGGCCGTAATCGTGTCAGCCAGCTCAAAACAACAGCATCTACTTCACGCGCCAGGAGTGCGATTCGAGCGCGCGAGCCCTTACAGCTAATCTCATTTTCAATCGCTTTCGGATACTATCCGAGGTAAAGGAAGGTTTCTACGTGATTCCTAAGGGTTTAAATAGATCAAAACTGCAAATAAAATTTTGGATTTTTTGAAAAAAATCGACCTGACTACCCCCTTAAGTATAACTCTGCAGCCGCCGTGGCTCAGTTGGTTAGTGCGTTGGACCGCGAGTCGAAGGCAGCAACCTCAGGTTCAAATACTGCCTGTAATAACACCTAAAAAATATAACGGGAAAACTCGTTTTCTCTTTAGGTGGCTGTCCTCTCAGCTGGAAATGGCAAACCTCTGAGAGTAAAAATTGCTTATGAAAAAGCTCCCAACCTGCCGTTCGGAACCGGCATAAAACTGTAGGTCCCTTCCACCCGCGTATGTGTTCAGGTCTAATATTCAAACTCATTCCATTCTATCCAACTTTTAATTTTGTTTTGCGCCATTTTCAATTGTTTTCACTTCTCTGTTTCAGATCCTGTGGCGATATTGAGTACAGCGACAGCACCGCTGGTGAACCAGTGACGAGAGCGCGTCAATCCTATGTCAGTCAGTCAGTCAGCCAGCCAGTCATCGTATCCACAGTGCCGACTGCACACGTGTTCGCCGCAAATCGGGGAAAACATTTTCGTTGTGTGTCTGTGTGTGTATTTGAGGGACCGGAAATGTCGCACAATGAGCCAAATTTACGAGCGCCATTGTTGCCGCGGCTGGGACACTGTGAACGCAGCAAAAATGTGGCCAATAATGAAATTAGAAATGTTGCCCGGATGACTTGAAGAAAAGCCGCCGTGGGACGGTCGGAGTTTTTGTCTCAGTTTTTTCTTCCTTTGATAGCTCAAATTGTTTGCGTTTGCTTTTGTTGATTTTTTTTTGCTTTTGTTTGGTTTGCTTTGTTGCTTGTTTTGTTTTAGGCCAAACGCTAACTTAATTTGCTATGTTTTGTGGCATAATTAATGACTAAGTAAATGTGCGGCGAGCCACATGTGTGGCTGGTGCACATCACACGATATGTGGAATTAGTGAAACGAATGAACAATTCGACGAAACTTAAAGATTCTCACACAAGAGAGACATAGACAACTTTAAGACTATAAAGGCAAAAATTAGTTAGCATTACAAATAAGTGAAACTGAATTTTCCGAGAACTTTTTAATGGATCAACTAAGTGAAATGATTGGTGAAACTCCTACACAAAGTGCTTTCAAACCACAACTTAGTGTATGACGGCGAAGAGAAGTTGATGTCTCTGATAAAGAACCAAATGCAAAAAATATGACTAGACGAATCAGATTTTTATATGGCGAAGGCTGAGTCTCAAGTGTTGAAACTGGCTACGGTTTCTTAAAACGAAACGAAATTGTTTAATTTTAATGATTTGAAATGAATCTTCTTAAGCTAAAAAGGAAATTTGTTGACAGCAACTGTTCCACGTCAGACTTTCATCCCTACAACCAAATAAGAAATGACTCCAGTGAAGGTTAGGCTTCACTGAAAATTGGTTTTCAAATTGTCCACATCAAATATGTATTAAAATGGTCGCAATTTATAGTGAAGTAGCAATTGAATCAATATTGACAACCTAATGAATGTCGCTATAAGACGAACGGTTGTATGAACATAAATCACACTTGTGCACTCGCACGCTTACTTTCTTTCTCCCTTTGATTAAACGAGCACTGTCAATGCTGGAGAATGGGGTCAATTTTCTCTTAAATGTTAAACACGAAAATCGGCTACCGCATTGAGATTACAAAAACATTTTATGTTCAATATTTTCGTTGGGTTTGTTGCTAGAAAAGTCATAAAAATTTATTAGCCACTTTGAAAACGATACGCTTACACAATAAAAATATCCCCAGGCCTACGAAACGGGTCCCTTTACACACACACACACACACATATATATAAAGATACAATAAAAACAGCAACGAGCATTTTTGCCACCATTAATAAAGTATAAGCCATTTCGGCACAATGCGGCAGAAGTGCGCACTTGCGAGCACATCGAAAGTGAAGAGGTCATCGTGAGGACTAAGGCGTGATAAGCGCCCAAGAGAAGTGATATGAGGCTTGGAAATTTTCAGTAATACATTGTACATACATTTAGTACATATCTATACAAAGCTATTACTTTTATTGAAAGTGTAGGTACATATGTACAGTGAGCAACAAAAGGACACTTGGCTGTTTGTTTTATTTGTTTGTCCTTTTAAGTTAATGTAATTCAATACATTTACTTATACCTAAATACATATAAGTATAAAACATTCCTATGAATACCAGAAATCATGTTGATAACAACTAAATGCGTATTATTTTCGGAAGAAAATGGGTGTATACATACAAATATTAAAGGACATCAATACTGCTATAAATCGAAAACCATAATATTACAAGCAAATTAAGCTAAGTTGAACCTAGTCCTCAAGTGGGCCTGTTTTGTTATAATAAAAAATACGAGAGATCTACGTTTGATAAAACCTGTAGAAAAGTTAACTTGAGTCATTGCGATTGCTGTATGAAGTTTTCATTGTTTACGGACTTAGGATCTCTCAAAGTTTTTCCATTATCTTCCAGCAAGACAGGAACAGAGTAGTTGAGCCACAGTATCCTCCTTCTGGGGCAAATACGATAAAGACGAACCCAACAACCTTTCCACATTGTTGCTTCGAATGGGCCCAAATATCCAGTGAAAAATATAGTTATAGGTCAGAATCGATGAAAGGATCAAGTAGAAGAAGTTCTTAAGGGGATGGATCTAATTTATAACGACATATAATTGTATCAGAACTATCTAACTAACCAACGCGCGAAATCCCTATCATCTGACACCCAGAGAGATGTTTTTCAACTATACGAAAGACATTCAAGTGTCATCTTACTATCGAATAAGTATGGAGTCAATATTTACAATGCAGCTTCAACCAATGAAAATCCGTGGAAACAATTAAAATGTATTATTAATTTTAAAAGCAATAAACACATCTAAGCTATTTTTATTTGTAATTAACTGGTTTTCAAACAAAGTGCCTGAGTAAACGTACAAAAGGATGAAATTTGTGTGCCATGTCGCTTTGCGGTCGCAATTCCTGTTCATATGCGGGGTTTCCCTTCTGTCATCAGCAGACAGAGCTGCTGACTTGATGAACCAAAACAAAAACCGCAGCTCGGTCTGGCGCGGTTCAGTTGCTTGCATGACAATGAAATTCTTCAGCTTTTTGCAAGCGATTCCTTTCATGCCAACCGCGAGCGACAAAATGGCCATTTATCGTTGCTTGACAGAAGCACTGAGCGTTGCGGTGGGTACCGGCCCAACAAAGTCGACAGCGCGTGCGCTGTAGACTGAGTTATCAAAGAATATTAGAGAACGGCAGTTAAAACGTCGCAGTAATTCAACCGAATGTTGGCAATAAAATCAGTGAAATAGAATCTATGTGTCTGAGAAATTAATGCTGAAGAATGGAAAAGTTTAACGTTCGCAGTGAATTTTTACTTGACTTTAATTTAGTGATGAAATTTTCTTGAAATATCATATTTATCACAAGAATACAACAAAAGAAGAACACAATATTAACCCCCAAAAGTAACCCTTTTCTTCCAGAACGAGACCTTTAACCTTTAAGTAAACTTAAGTAAAAATTCTATAAATTGCGACTTTTTGTTTTTCGAACTGGACTCTTTCACTTAAGCTATTTGCTACTACTACTACTACTACTACTACCTACAACTCCAACTACTACTACCACTAGTACTACTACTACAACTACTACTACTACTACTACTACTACTACTACTACTACTACTACTACCTACAACTTGAACTACTATGTATTACTACTACTACTACCTACAACTAGAAGTACTATTACTACTACTTCTTTTTACTTAATATTACTATCTACTCCTTACTACCTACAACTACTACTACTACTACCACTAGTACTACTACTACTACTACTACTACTACTACTACTACTACTACTACCTACAACTAGAATTACCACCACTAGTACTACTACTACTTTTACCTACTACCTCCAAATACTACTACTACTACTTTTTCCTTCTATTTAATATTACTACGTACTACTACTACTACTTCCTTCTACTTAATATTACTACCTACTCCTTACTACTTACAACAACTACTACTACTACTACTAGTACTACTACTACTACTACTACTACCTACAACAAGAACTACTATTACTACTACTTCCTTCTACTTAATATTTCTACCTACTCCTACTACCTACAACTACTACTACTACTACCGCTAGTAATACTACTACCATTACTACTACGTACAACTAGAATTACCACTACTACTACTACCACCACTAGTACTACTACTACTTTTACCTACTTCCTTCAAATACTACTATTACTACTATTTCCTTCTACTTAATATTACTACGTACTACTACTACCTTCAACTAGAACCATTATTACTACTACTTCCTTCTACTTAATATTACTACGTACTCCTACTACCTACAACTACTACTACCGCTAGTACTACTACTACTACTACTACTACTACTACTACATACAACTAGAATTACCACTACTAGTACTACCACTACTAGTACTACTACTAGTTCTACCTACTACCTCCAACTACTACTATTACCTTCTACTTAATATTACTACCTACTACTACTACCTACAACTACTACTACTACTGCTATGCTCATTAGGACTTAAATGCGTACAACGCCCGTTATTGGGTCGCATATTTTCACATCTCTTAGGGTCCTTTGGCTGTTTAGTTTAAGCATTTATCTCTCAGGGTCCTTTGACTGCTTGGTTTTAGCATTTTGTGTTTGAATAAACGTTGCTTCTTCACCTCAGAACTCAATCAAAAATCTTTTTTTAAACAACTATAGGGTTAATGTCCAACAGATGTGACCTCTGCCAACATTCCACCATTACAATTTTCGAGGGACGAGGAACTCGAATATGCTCCGCCGTAAACTTAGCCTGAGATGTTTTCATTCGCCGCTGCTTACCATGAAATAATATCGTCTTGCTTCCAGTCAAACAAAGGGCGCCTTGATTTGGAGAAGTTGCGTAAAAACTTTGCGCGACCCAGTGCCAGGTTCGATGTGCGTGGCGTGGCGTGGCGTGCTGATTCATGAACGTTGCATTCATAAATTGTATATTATTATTGTCGAAAGGTCAGCATTACATCAATAATCGCATGGCGTAAAGAAAATTTATGAATGACGATTTAGGAACACACCCCTCTCCATTGCTCCACGCCCTTCCCCACCTACTCAACTTTCGCTTGGGTCGCTTTTGGGTCCATGTGTTTGTTAGTGGTCATTGTCGAGCGATGCGTGTTGTGAGAAAGGGTTGCGTTGTTTGTTTGCCGCTCCGAACAAAATCAATTTATTGACTTTTCAAGTTTGGCAGTTGGCTGCCAAGCAGAAAGTACAAACAAACGCTCTGGCGTCCGGTCAGCAGAGAGTTCAATATGCAAAACAGTACAAGACACCACTCAGCTGTTCGTTGCTTTGCTTCGTCATTCGCTGGCTCCGCTTGTTAGCGTATTGTTGTTGCTGTTGTTGTTGGCATTCGAAGCAAGACCTGCTCTTCAGTTCGATGTCTGCTGATTGGCATTGTGTATGTTTTTGTTGTACAAGTCATGCAAATATCTGTTGGGGTGTGTCGATGGCGGTGTGCTGAGGAATTTGCTGTCGGAACATTTGTGCGGCGCTCGCACACAACGCAAAAGGCAAATTGCTTCATTTGCATAATCTTAAATCGCAATTTTGTATGTTTTCGCAGTAAATTCCGAACGCAGTGTGTGTGTCTGCTGGCCGATTGCTAAGCGTCCGCCGCCAGCTTCAACGTGGTATTTACCTAGCAAAAGCCCCAACCTTGCTACGTGTCAGCGCCAACAAATCCACCTTCGGAAAGCAGGCCCTGACATGTGGAACGTGATAAAAGTGCGTTTATTTCCCATTTCCTTTTATTTTGCTTGCACGCAATAACTGTGAGCCAGCGCCGAAATGCGCCGCTAAGGAGGTGGCAAAGTAACAAATGTTGCCGCCCCGCCGATTGGTTAAGTACACAGCACCAACACGCCGCCAAATGCAGGTCGATTCAATATTCCTGCCGCACTGATGATAAATAATCCCTGACAATAATTTTGATGCGAAAGTATTTCGGCATGTTTAAATAAATTATAGAGAAGAAATATAAGAAATGATAACAAATATGTTGCGATTCATTATGTAACTGTTAAATATAATCGAGAAATCGAAGAAGAGCAACGATCATATTATCGGCTTTATTGAATTTTCCCACAGCTTGTCGCTTCGGCTTTATTCGTTTAAGCCAACTGAGTAGTTCAAATTTCCTCGCATTCATCCATAAAAAATGGAAATAAAAAAGAAATAAACGCTCATGATTCGGCGCGTTCGCCCAGTAGCATTGCATTTTTATTATAGTGAATAACTTTTTAATTAAAGTAGTGTTTGGGGCATTATTTCCGCTACTTATTGCAGTGCATTTACGCCAAAAAAGCACAAAGCATGTTCATACGGCCAGGCCGGCGTAATTGGCATTTCACCACCGACGACAGTTAAGAGGTTTCCGCACGGCTATTAATTCAGTATGTCGATGTCGATTGAATTTTACAATCAGCCACCGAACGCACGAAATAAATGAAATAAAATGTGACAAATTAAACGACATCAAAGGAAACACTGAGCGTGTAATTGAAGGCAGATGGAAAGGACATGTTGTCCGAAATATTGAGGTACAAATGTTGTCAAAATTTTTGCATAATTGGAAGCTAAAATTCATAACCCCATGGAATTTGACAAAATAATTACGTTGTGTATAATGAATTGACACTTTTGAAAGTTTTGCTGACTAAGAATTCTTAGAAGAACTCTTTTCGGATTTTTTCGAAAATATTTCTTTTCAACTACAGTCGTGTCTGGGTATAGTGAACCCCTATATAGTGAACACCTCGATATAGTGAACACCCAAATTTTGACATCGAGCCTCTAAGTATAGAAAACAATTTTCAAGCAAAAAACAAAAAGTGTATTTTGAGCAAATAAAACGAGTTGTTGAACAAAAATGTTGACCTTGATATAGTAAACAACCTCAATACAGTGAACAGGCCTTGCAATAATTAGTTCACTATTTCCAGACACCACTGTATTTCCAAAAAGTAATTGAATCTTGGTAAAGTCTGATGTAATGTAACGCTCATTGCGAACAAATGAGGTCACGAAAAGTCCACGAAATGGATAGCAGCAAACATAACCACCACCACAGCAACATTGTTGAAATACATATATCAAGTCTCAAACCGATCTCATGCAATTTAAACGTTATTATTACAAATACAAATACAAATAGTATAGAATTAGTGCCAAACGCCACGCCTGAAGTGCCACATAGGATTATTTGAAATTTGATAAAATGCCTTCAGACTGTCCAAAGTGCCTTTCGGAAATTCTCTTTTGCCTACTGCACTAAGCCGCATATGAATGTTTTCCAACTTGTTGGTTTATAATTAAATTCTTCTCATGTTACGGTTCAACTTTGATTGCATTAATTTGCGTTCGTTTTAGAAGCGTCAAAAAACAGTCTTGCCGAATAATTACTGGTGCGTTTTTCTTATTTGCGGCTCACAATGGCGCCCAATGACAGCGACAGTTTCGGTTTTCAGTAATCGGCTTCAGCTTTTCGCTTCATTAATTAAGCACAACAGCCGTCGGAGAAGCTTAAAAGTTGTGTGCGCACAATTTTCGTCTCGTCCAGCGATGATAATCACTTTGCCCAGACTCCAGTCCCCTCGCCCGGGTCCTGGCAAATTGTCAACGTTGGCCAATTTGAGCGTGAATTATTCTGCAATGTAAATGAAACTGTTGTCAGCATTACAAAGCGAACAAAGAGCGAAAAATGGGTACGTGGGTGTAGAGCAGTTGAAACAATTTGAATGTATTAAAATGTCGACTTCACCTTCACCTGAACGCCTTTAGCATTAATTTTTTGATTATCACACTGTAAATGTTTATGAGAAGGTTGGGCGCAGAGTATCTTAGCAGAAACTTAGATGTGATACATATATATGTAGCATTTTGTTCGTCATCGAGTCGTTTGGCTGATTGTGCCTCTTTCTATGGATTAAGGTTCGTCCTTATAAAGAAGCAGAAACATGGTGCAAAAGATATTTGAAATGATTTAATACGAATCCACATATTTCAGTCTGAAATGCTCTTGGAGTGTAAAAATACACTTATCTAAAAATTATGTTTGATATTAAAGTTGGAGAAGACAATTCAATAAAGCGCTGTGAATGCTTGGTGTGATGAAGTGCACAAATGTTGTCAGTTAAGTAAAATACAAGGCTGTAAATATTTTTAGGATATCCCTAATATGAACTTTTATGCATTTTACAGATGTAACATTTCCGAACTGAACCAGGATATTCGAAAGAATTTTGTACAATTTGCAATTTCATGATAAAACTAAACCAAACTGAGCACAATTGATAATAGCGTTGCCAGATCTGACTAATCTGCGACTGCTTCATGGTTATCAGAAAATGGAAACTCTAAAATAAACATTAAAATAGTTTATTCTAGTGAATTTCATGGATCAGCATCCACTATGGATCGTCCAGATATGTATCTGGATTCGAGTGTGGTCTTTGACATATATCTGGAAATACATCGATCTCCGTTTTTCCTAACAACGCACCTGCTTGCTATCGTCTTTTCCTATTTTCAGCTTTTTCTGTGCCTCATTAGCCACTTTACCCTCAACATCTGCCCGGAATCGTGAGAGTTGTAAAAGTAAGTCCCTTGAAGTGTAAGTAGTGTCTTTCAGGCGGAAGTAATGGCCATTTACCAGACGTCAATCCGGCTTATCCGCGTGAACGAGCATAGGACGAATGTTCACATATATTGGGACAGGCAGCCATCAAGTCGCTCTCTGGGGGCGACTACTTCATCCAGGCTGGTCTTGGACTGCCGCAATTCCTTGAATACCTTAGCTAGATGCTCCAACGTCTCATTACTCTGGGTGTCAGGGCACAGGGGTAGTGTAGGCAACTGCAAGGTAGATGAACTAGCCAGAGCGGGCACGTTGCTCACGAGGCCTCGTCCTCGCATCAGTGAAATTGATGCTCAAACAATTCTATCAAAAAGAATCAAACGAATTGTGGTCTGAGGAACAGACCTGCAATATCTCCCGACTAACGGACTAACCAGCTGCTTTACCTCAGCCGTCACTCAATAAGCACAACGGTCCCGGTGCTCCCGGGTCACTGTCTTATGGGTAAGCATGCGGAAAGATTTAGACTACAATCCAACGACTACTACCGAGTTTGAGGCTCCGAGGAAGAGGTGGAGACCGTTCTTAGACTTAAGAGACTTAAGTCTCTCGGCTCAGCTTTCTTCACTAGCCTAACCGAACTATCGCCTCTGAATGTCAGGGATACGGCCAGGTTCATAACGGAATCTTTATAGTTGTAAGGGGGAGTTGCGCCATCCACTGTGGTATCACAATGAGCCATAAGATGTGCTTAAGTGAGCTTTTCGCCAAGCAGGCTGCTACTCCACTCAAACCTAACCCTTGAAGTCCCTTGAAATCCTTTGCGTTATTTTCAGAATCCAGAATTAAAGTTAATACATATAATCGATAAGATCATCTCTCTCTCTCTCTCTCTGAAGCTCTAGAATCACCAGAACTACTAGAACAGTTTATGAAATAATGCTGTCTAAATAAAATAAATGACTACAACTACTACTAATAATTTCTTGAATCTGTTTAGTTCTGTGCACAATAACATTCACATTAAACTTTAAAAAATTTACAAACTTTAATCCACTCACTGCCTTGCTACCTGTTGATTTACATGCGTCCACACGCATCTACAAATCTACATAAAGATAAATTCTTTTACATACCCACACACAAGCACCGCATGGTGGATATTTCATGTGAATGCTGGTGATTTGTCTTATTGAAATACCTGAAGCAATCAATACGGAAATAATTCTATCTGCGTTCAGCGGCGAACGTGACATCAGCGGCATCAATCACACCCAGACTAACGGCTCGAGCATGTGTGCGTCCGTATCTGTGTGCGGAGCAGAGGTCGAGGAAGGGTTGGCGCAGCGCTGCCACACTCAATCATGCGTGGCGTGCATAAACGCTAAATGACTCGAGGGCTGCGCTGCCGGGAACGGGTGTGATGTGCAATTCAAGCCGCAATAAATTGAAAATGAGCGCCAACATTTAAGCACTTGCAACGCTGTTTATTGCACTCAAGCAGCAGCAGCAGCAACAGCAACAGCAACAGGAATTGCTGCTGGTCTGTGCCGGAGTCGAAGCTCGTCGAGCAATGCGTCCGCTTCGCTTGACAGCAGGAACGGAATCGAGATTCGCAGCGGTCTGCATGCCCACTCGAATTCGCGCGACTGCCTTTAGCTGGTTTTGTTGTTGTGCGTGCTGTGCGAGTTGATCAAAATTTAAGGTTGCGGAATTGAGTTGTTGTTGTTGTTGCCGCTGGTCGTTACCAGCGGCTGACGTTGCGCCGCATACGTTATAAACAGTCGGTCTAAATTGCAGGCAGCAGCACATAAATAACAGCGGCGGCCCACTGTGCAAGAGGCAATAAATAGTGTGAACTGGGTATGCGGCTGGCAGCGCCGGGTACGCGAATGAAATATACCCCAAGCAAATATTCGCATGTAACATGCGTGTGCGAATGAGTGTGCGAGTGTGTGTGTGTGGGCAATGCGCTGGCACATTCGCTTGTTGACGATGTAGGCAACGATGCGGGTGCAGCCGGCGGTAGCCATTCGCTCGTTTTTTTTTCTTCATGTCACAAATGAAGTTTTTGGTGGAATTTGAACAAAAAAAAATGCGGAATTTTTGGCTGAAGTGTGGTGTTTTGCAATCGGCATTTGCTGTATTGCATATGTTTGCGAACAATGAATATTTGTATCGGCAATCAGTGTAACTGCACTGCCGAAACCGTCCAGCTAATGGATGCTTTCCGTTAAAAAATTCATAATAAATATTTATTATCCTTTTTTTATAAGGAAATTTATGTAATTGACGTGATTTGTTTGCATTTTTTCCAGAGTAAAGAAATCTCATACGAATGCATATACAAATTTAGATACCACATAGTATGAAAACCACATAGGAATTTAATAAAAATTAAAATAATTTTAAAGATGGAAAGGAAAATACATCAAATACAAGAAGTTAAACAGATAATGAAAATTAAGAATTTGTACCTTACTTTCAGTGTTCGCTCTGTACTCTCACTAAAAAGAAAGACTCACATAGCTAAATTATTTTACGATTATAATGGTTATGAAACTAAAACTGCCGTTCCTAGTCGCTCCAAGTTGAATTGAACTGATTTCATTAAATAAAGGATATACAGTCGTGTCCGGATATAGTGAACTATTATTATATATCACAGTACTGAGGTTGTTCACAATATCAAGGTTAAAATTTTTGTTCAAAAAATCGTTTTATTTGTGCAAAAACTTTTAAATACACATAAAAAGCCCACTTTCAACCACAATCGGTTTACACTCGACAAAAAAACATAACCACTAAGGTCAAGAAACAGCTGATTTTGTAACAATCAACAGCAAAAATACAAATTCGGGGAATACCCATATTTGATTCCTTCTTGTGTTTTTTGTTGCTTTTTGCTTGAAATTACTTTCAAAGTTTTGTTCACTATTTAGAGGTTTTCGATTGTTCACTATTTAGAGCACTCCATGTAAAAATTTGGGTGTTCACTATATCGAGGTGTTCACTATATCGAGGTGTTCACTATACCCAGACACGACTGTAGTTCCTACTTAATTCCTCTTCATTCTGTTAACCCTTTCGCTATTTTGTTGCTATATGGCAACATGCTACTTTGTGGACGTCTGCATCCTCTATGGTTGCAAGAATACATTTTTTTGTTGGTCTTTAGAATAGTTTGAAGTTTTAGAAAAAATACGAAATTAATAAACTGAATATTTAAGTTTAAAAGAGAGGAGTATACACGTTGTTTTAATGGTATATCTTGACATAGTAAAGGAAGAAGAAGCAGACAAAATTAGAGAACTTTTTAATTTGACGTTTTCTTTCAATTTAGATACTTTTTTTTTAATTTTGGCTGAAGTAAATGAAGAAATATTTAAATTTTCGTTATGCGTAAAAAGTTTCATGTTCAAGTAAGTAAAGTAATTACAGCCACAACGATGTGGTTGCTCTCATAGAAAAAGACTCTAAAATACAGGGTCCGAGTATAAAAATTAAAAAATTTCTTATGGAATGTTGCTAATATAACCACATAGAAGCCTAAGACGTAAATTTTAAAATTTTAACTCTCCCCAGTAAAAACCTGTAGCGAAAGGGTTAACCAAAGTTTAAGTTTGGATCTCACGACAGGAGATAGCTGCTGCTGAATGAGCTCTCCATGATGTTCGGTGACTCAAACCTTTGGAGCTGATTGGGTTATGTTAGACCAGGGCCGGATTCAGAAAAATATTTGGGGGAGGGGGGGGTTTCAAGAAGTAATCCTTTAATATTCATAAAATGCAAAAAAAATGCCTTTTAATTTGTATGTAGTTTTAAAGTCGACCCTAATATTTCGAGGGGTGTCGCTGATACGCTCAACAGTTCAATTTTTTTCGAATATTTTTAAATCCTTTCTCCGGTCAGCTGATTTAAAAAAAAAAAACATTTGCCAAAAGCATTGTCACATTGACGTGCTAACCCTTTTACTGATTCCTGAAAAAATAAATAAATTGGCCAGTTGTTGATGGCAGATACTGCACACTTTTGCTTTTTGGCTGCCTTTCAATCCACATCCCTCTACGCCAATCTGTTATTTGTTTGAGCACACAATTTATTACAATTCAACTATAAAAACCTGTGCGTAATTTATTCGAAACTCTCCAACAAAAACTTTTTACAGATATGACCAACTTTTTCGCTGAAATACAAATTCGAATAATCGACACAAAAACGTGTAAAAGATAAAAAAGAGAAGAATGCATGAAAAACCTTTAGCGGGCGATTTTCAAATTACAGGCGCAGCATTCTTTTGCTATTTTCCGTTTTCGTATAATTTATTCAAAATGTTGCTTGCATTTTGTGCTGGAATTTGTGTACAATTATTGGTGCGCATTCTGCGGAACACCACAAATGGCGAATGATTTCCGCATTCGCTCAGCGGACACGTTCAGCGGCGTGACGACCAAATTGCAACAACAATTAAAAAATGGAAATCAGCGCTGACCAATGACACATTCAAGGTACAGATGTGCATTTATTTTGTTTATTTGTGTAGGTATGAAAAACAATTGTTGTAAGGCCAGGAGATGCGCGAAAAAATGCGGTATGCGATTGCAAATATTTTTATTTTTCATAAATGTTAATTTGTGTATTTCAAGCAAAATATTTTCGTTGGCGATTTTTGTGTTATACGTGCAAAAATTCCAAAAAGTTACTAACATTGTATGAGATCGATAGAATTTGTTGGTGTTTCGATCAGTGATTAGTGCGTTGGATCACAGGTCTGAGGTTCGTTGAATCGAATCTCAATTCAAAGAAGACCATTAGTAGAAAAATTTATTTGTTTCAATCGCTGTGCTTTCGGAACTACGGGCTTCGGAAAAGCTTCTAACACGGAGTTCGAAATGGACTTGAAACTGAAATTGAATGGACATTCATTCATTCATTCATTCACAAGTCACAGGTCTAAAGTGTTTGTTTTGTGCCTAGAAAACTATTTACAAGGCTCTTCCATCTTTTCATTCATTTTAAAAATCATTGTGACTTATGTAGGTTTAATAGTATCTGGAATGATTGACGAAAAGAAATTCCGAACACGGTCACCACCTAGTTTTAGTCAGTAAGATGGAGTACGCTGATGAATACGAATCTGTGAAATTTCTGTAAAGAGTTTTCACTTCGTTGATGGCGCGACGACTGTCATTTGCAAGCCGCAATGGTGAGTGAAATATACTAATGCGATGCCTCACTCTCTGCTCCCCAAGATCCAGAAGTTCAAAGTGTTGACCCTCGCTCACCAAAAAAACTGTAAGAAGCAAATAATTTGGCCGATTCCAACCATTCAGAAATCTCATTAAGTCAGCCGTCCCAATCGATTTCGAACCTTTCCTGACCTTTCCACAGACCAATTGTCGCCCTTCTAAGGATTGGCAATAAGTTTTATTTTATTGAAAAACATTCATTTAGAGAAATCAGTATATATGAGACAGCGAGTTTGGTCCCCCAGCGATTTTTTGTTCCACGTTTTCTATTTTATTTCATTGAACTGCCTGCCTCACAAAGCCAATCACAAATTATGGGTCGAACTGGCAACCAAGCGGAATTCCTTGATCGGCATTCAGTGCGTGCACCGTGGACCATAACTAATGCTACACAATAATCACACGATTATGATTTTGGACATTTTCGGGTTGGCGCACACGAACAAACGTACAAACGAGCGGTTTCACAGTACGTGAAAGGGTTAAAATGGCGGCTGTTAACTGGCCGTGTTTCCTGTCGCTCGGATGGAGAGCAAAAATGGCCTGACGATGCACAAAATTCAAATAACGCACACAAAGTGATGGGTGGCGCACGTATTATGTGGTTAAAAATTGGCATCATAAAGCAGTTTTATTGCACAATATTATGGAATATTACGGCGTAGGCTGGCAGCGTATGGGCAGCGTCCAACTGATGTATGCCGCCGCTAAAGTGTAAACTTGCTGCGTAGTTATAACTTTTAGTTTCCACATTTCTATGTAAAATAATATGTTTGAGAAAAATAGCACAACTGACCGGCGGCGCGGCGGTCATTGGTATGCAAAACTCGTTTGATGTATTGTAAAGTCGGTGTTTTCTATTCATAACTCAAGTGATAAAATATGAATTTTCGCTCATAATTGGAGATAGAATACGAAATTGCATACTTTTAGGGGTTTGGTACTTTCAATGGAAAAATCGCAGACAACTGGAGGCGATACTGGAATGTTCGAGAACGAGCTGCGCTTCGAACATGGCATACTTTTAAGGGCATGACAATTTCAATGGAAATATTACAGAGGTGACGCGAGCGATACTGGGAATTTTGAGAACTAGATGCCTCTACGCAAATAAGTAAAGAAGACAGCCGAATGCAGCGCAAAGGGGAGAGTTTGGTTCTAACAAGCAAAGGTGCAACACGGATTATAAAAAGTAGGTACTAATAAAACAGTAGAGTTTAAAATTGTAAATAAATAAATGTCTGTTTTATTTTTGAGCACAATCCAGAGAAACGAATTACGCCTGCGTAAGGCAGTAGAACTAAATTTCGCAACAATATGCTATGAAGCAAACACTTTTGATAGCAACAAATAACAATTGCATATCACAATTTAACGAAACATTTACTTATTCTTATCAAGTAATGATTGAGAGCGACAAATATTGCTTTAAAATCTCTTTCACTTCGCTCGTTTAAGTTTTTATGTACTGCATGTTTCACCGTTAATGCTTTGAGTTGACATTCGCAAGTGTAACTGTGCACACAATGCGGGCATTCACACCGCCTGATTAGTGTAATAGTTTTTGTACTTGAAAGTTGCTTTCGGTGCTTTTCAAGTATCGTGGAACATAATCATTGCTGCAAAGCACATCTTTCGAGGGTTGCTTTGATGCTTTTGCAAAGGACACTTTGTGCAGAAGGGAAAAAGATAACTTCGCAAGCAGTGCGCATTTATTTGTTATCGATGGAAAGCATTAGGATTAATGAAAAGAAGGGTGGCCTGACCTGACCCTGACCCAACACTGAAGCGCATTGAAATGCGTCAATGAAGTTTCAAGCGAATGCCGGTCACTGTGTGTGTGTCGGCAACTGTGAAAGTGAGCAATTTTGTAGACAATTTTGTGGATTGTCATATGTAGAAGTAGGGGGGAGTAGAAGTTTATTTTCATTATAAAGCGAATTTTTTAAATTACATTTGGCGATGGGACAACTGACAATGGAATGGAATAACTGAATTCAAGATTGAATTCAGCTAGAAGAGGAAAATAGGAAAGGATATTGTTTCATTCAGTCTAAAAAGAAGAATTATAACAATAATTATATTTGAAGTCAAGTAATCTTAATGAAAAAAATCTTAATTAATTAAAGTTAAGTTAAGTTTTCATCCTAAAGCGAATATTTTGAATTAAATTTGGTGATGTGAATTTGAATTTAAGATTGAATCCAGCTATAAGAAGAAAATAAGAAAGGATATTGTTTCGTTGTCTAAAAAGAAGTAATATACTTATTCTTGTCTTTGAAGTCAAGAAATCTTAATGAAAAAAATCTTAATTAATTAAAGTTAAGTTAAGTTTTCATCCTAAAGCGAATCTTTTGAATTAAATTTGGTTATGTGACAACTGACAATGGAAAGGAATGACTGAATTTAACCCTCCAGTTCCCAAGTTTTTAATCTTGTTGAAAAAATTACCAGTGGTAGTTTTGTGGTAGAGAAGTAATGTTTGTTCGGGGAAAAATTTGCATGTCAATAGGAGGAATGATAGAGGGTGTAGAAAGTAGAAGTCCTAGAGGCATGCTTGGGAAACAAAGCCAAAAAAAATTCCAGATGAAGAGTGTAGACACTAGGAAAACTGAAAAAATCGGTATAGGTATATATATTTTTGCGGTTCTTATTTTTTTTAATGCTTTGTTATCTTTTCCCATAGATGGCGATAAATCTACTCCATGAAATAAAGGACTAGGGGAGACTAGTTCTCTCATCTACCCCCGCGGACTACGCATTAGTATAAATTTTTGCAGTGACATGATCTATTTACATTGCGGTGTATCAAAATGTCGGTTCAAATAGAAAAAGAAGCATTATATATAGCGATAAAATATCATCAATGGCCGTTAATTACACTGTGCAAGTCGAAAATTCAGACATGGGGGGACCTACAGAGCGACTTTCTATAGGTATACTGTGTTGAGATCCACCAGCCGTTTGGCTGGATCGGCTCTAGTTTAAGAGAAATCCGACTTTGAAGTTTGCTCATTTTAGTCACGTTCGTCGCTTAAGTCTTCGAACGTTTAAGTGCTAATAGGTCCTAAATCGTTCCGAATATCGCTTTACTGTCTTCGGCAAGTTTGTAGATATTTTAACGACCAACAAATTTTCTTAAGACACCAATAAAAAAAAATACATTCAAACTGTGTAATTGCAATATGTGAATTTTTTTGCGCAGCGCAACGTGGCGTATGAGTGTCATTTAATTATCTATACATTTATTTGAATAAGGGCGCTGAGATCTCGCTATCCGCACATCGTACAATATCATATGATACATCATTTTAAAGCTCTTGATGAACATATTTGCAAAAACTTTTCAAAATGTAGATTAATAAAGCCTATTTGGAGATAATTGCATCGAAAGTTGCATTAATTTCCCTATTGGAAACAGCATTGCTCTTTACGTTTATCAAATCCAATCAGAAAGCTGTGCGCTTGAGCGAGAAGATGAGAATAAGCAAACAAACAAAATCGTGCATGGAACCCACACGTTCCACACACGCATGTGGTGAGAGCACGGTTGCCAACTTTTCTATTTCAGAAAATTTTCAAAAATCACTAAATTTAGTGCGAAAAGCACTGAGTTGGCAACAGTGGTTGCTATGTCCCAAATTTTGCATTTTTATGTTTTGTTTTGATCATTATTATTCTTACGTTACGTACTTAAGAGTTCAATTCAAGTTTTACAAAAAAGCAGCCGTGAACGCAGACGGCGAATGTAGGATTTCAAGAAGTACTATAATGCAAAAAATATACATTAAATTTTAATAACATAAACCAAATGGTAGTTTTTTGATTACACCCGAATTTCGGGAGTTACAACTAATAATTAATAATCTGAAAACATTTATTTTATAAAATGGAGATTCCCCTTTCCATACGTGTAAAATCAGCTAAAAAAATCATAAAGTGTAATTTCAAGAATTTTGTTTAAGCTTAGGATGTCTACAGGCCTTCTTGGGAACTAGAGGGTTAAGATTGAATCCAGCTAGAAGAGAAAAATAGGAAAGGATATTGTTCTAAAAAGAACATATATATTAATTCTTGTATTTGAAGTGAATAAATCTTAATTAAACACATACATACGTACTGAGCTCATTTTAAGGTAAATGAAGTGATGGAAATATTGTTGGGTCGTTTGCGCATTCAGTACACTGACTGAAAACATTGCGAGTATGACGTTCGAATGAAAATCACATAGTTGTATAAATTATGAAATACACATTTTTACACGAAAAAGCATTCCAAAGAAAAACCAACAAGAAACTTTAGGCTTTAAAAAATAAAAAAGAACCTTTGCTTTGTGCTAGCAAAGCTACAATTAGAAGACTTTTTTCCAAACAACCAAAGATGCTTAAATGACAAAATTGACTGGTTGCTTTTAGTATCAGATCACTGCGAATTGAATTTATAATCTGAGAATACTATATAATACTGCGATCGCTTCGACTGTAAGGACGCCAAAAAATCGTATTATAATTTTGTATAACATTAAGCAGTGGTGAGTAGTATCCAACGGGACAAAAAGCGAGAAGTGGACGGATTACAAACAACGCTAATTTATTTCATCCGATAAGTTTGTAATTACAATTTTTTTTAGTAAAAATGTTCAACAAAACTTGCTTCGACTAAAAACTTCCCTAAAAACAATAACAATAACTAAAATATTTATACTTGCTTTGTTTTTTCCATCGATAGACAAATATTTACGTACATATGTAAATGTACTACAATATATATTGTTTACAATTACATACACAAACACGCTCATGTATTGTACAGTTATGCAACTTTCGTTCGTGTAGCTAAAAATTGCCAACTCGAATCCTCGGGGCTTAGCGGCAATTCCGCGCAAAATTGGTGCGAAAAAATAGCAACAACAAACACAGCGTATTGCATTGAATTATTTTTACAACTTTACCGTAAAATGCTTTTATTGCCAGCGTTTTCAATTGAAAAGTGCTCGTTGTTTTTTTAACGTTGACACAATTTCCAGTTTCGGTACAATGACTGTGCCACCAGTTAGTTGTACCTCGTATGGCTGCCGTATTTAAAGTCTTGTTCACGCTTTTGTTTGCCATTATTGCTATTTTTGGAATAGGTAGCAGTGCACTCGACGCTGCACGCTGACCGTGCGGTAGTTCCGCTTAGAGCTGCAGGCAGCAATACGCATTCTATGGGAGCGTTTTAAATGCTCTTTGTGCGCAGGAATTTGTATGTGGCGCCTGGCTTATGGCTGTCAGCGTTCGTGCAGTGAAAAGAAAGTAGCGCGGTTGGACATAGTCAAGTTTAGTTTAAATTCGAGCTAAATTTTTTCAGCGAATTTGTTGCGCTCTAACTGGGGAAACGGCTCTTTAAATCTGTGCATTGCAAATTGGTTCTCACTAGGGATATGTTGGTTTTTTCCGCTTCAGTCGATCACCTTCAAATGAATGATGAAGCTATGAAAAGTCGGAGCATTGCTACGAAAAGGAACACTATATCTCCGGGGATGATCTATCATGGCCTGAGTCACCAAATTGGAAAAATCACTTACCTAACGGATCCATCTAGAAAGTGGCCTTTCAGCTGTTTGAAAATGTTACCAGCATTAATCCGGAAAAGTTGATTATAAACTGCTGAAAAACAAAATCTTTTTATGAGTACTGAATGTTCCACTAACAGATGACGAACGACAATCCATGCAAAATTAACATTTATTCGGCACCACTTGATTTTTGACACATATCACGTGTGAATTCAATCAAGCGCCAGCACGCAGCATTCCCCAAAGCGATACAACAAGCCATACATCATTTATGTGTGAATGTGTGTGTGTGTGTGTGTGTAATGTCGGTGTTGTGCAATTTTAGGGGTTACAAATTTCGCGAATAGTGCCACAGCGAGACGAGAAGTGGGCTGCTCTGTTGGAAATCAATGAGCAGTAAAGCAGCCACTCCGAACGGGAACTGCAATAAGCTATAAATTCACATCCGAGCGGGCACAAGTTTGCTGAACTTGACAATGCCCTGGCAACATGCTTGTAAACATTGGCTTGTAAACATTTACGTTTGTGTGATGTTCATGTTTGAGGAAACTTTTAGTGGAAATCAATATTCGTTATTTTGAACAGAAAATGGTTGAGCGGAGTGGGTTGTGGGCTTTGAAAATTGTGCGAAAAAGACAAATAATAGCTGGTAACTCAATGTGTGAAGGGAATTAAAATAATGTTATTAGTTAGATAGTAATTTAGGTGTTCTTCATTGGCACAAATCAGGGACCGTAATAGTTATAAGTTTTATTATAAAAATCAATGTTTAAGAGTTTTTTTTTTACTTTTATTTAATCACTCAACAAATACCAATTAATTTTAATTTATATTTTACAAATCTTATAATAACAATTATTTTTGATTTTTTTCTTATAATTCTACAAAAAACCGTTTTTTTAAATTTTTATTTTAATTGTCCTATGACTTTTATTTAAAAAAGTCATGAATAAAAATCAGTCAGTGACTTATATTTGTTAAGTCATCAATAAAAATCAGTCATTGACTTTTATTTATAAAAGTAATCAATAAAAATGAGTCAGCGACTTTAATTTTTTAAGTCATCAATAAAAATCATTCAGTAACTTTTATTTATAAAAGTCATCAATAAAAATCATTTGGTGACTTTTATTTTTTAAGTCGCAATATAAAAGTCTAAAGTAAAGTATAAAGTATAATTAATGAAAATGCATGTAAAAGTAATGATTCATCTAGAAAACAGAATTGTCAAGTCAGGTCTTGTTGAGTCGATCAAGAATATACATATATATAGTACATTTGGATATTTAATGAAGCCAGTACTGTGATTAATGAAAATGGCTTTTTTATTGCGACTTAAAAAATAAAAGTCACTAAATAATTTTTATTGATGACTTTTATATATAAAAGTCACTGAATAACTTTTATTGATGCCTTAAAAAATAAAAGTCACGAAATGATGTTTATTGATGACTTTTATATATAAAAGTCACTGAATGACTTTTATTGATGCCTTAAAAAATAAAAGTCATTGAATGATTTTTTGACGACTTTTATAAATAAAAGTCACTGAATGATTTTTATTGATGACTTTTATATTTAAAAGTCACTGAATGATTTTTATTGATGACTTAAAAAATAAAAGTCGCTGACTGATTTTTATTGATTACTTTTATAAATAAAAGTCAATGACTGATTTTTATTGATGACTTCAAAAATAAAAGTCACTGACTGATGTTTATTCATGACATTTAAAAAAAAAAATTTTTTTATAAAAGTCACCAATAATTGTTATCATAGGACAACTCAAATAAAAATCGAAAAAACTGTTATTTGTAGACTAATATGAAAAAAATCGAAAATAATTATTATTATAAGATTTTTAAAATATAAATAAAAAATAATTCTTATTTTTTATATTTCCCATAAAAATTACAAAAAAAAGTTTATTGCCAAGTTTGATTCTCGGTGCGAAAAGAAATGTATTGGTATATTTCATTTACTTGTATGATATTACCTTCATAGTAATTTTTTCAAATATGGTTTTCACAAATAACTGTTATTTCCGGTCCCTGACACAAATTGATTAAAATTACAACATTCGACTATAACAATTGTCGTCAGCCAGAACTCTTACAACTAATTACTTTATATTTTTATGATTTTCACAAATAACTGTTATTTCCGGTCCCTGACACAAATTGATTCAAATTACAACATTCGACTATAACAATTGTCGTCAGCCAGAATTCTTACAACTAATTACTTTATATTTTTACTATTTTTAATCGACAACACATTATTAATATTTTTACTAATAAATTTAAATATTTGATTAAAGATTTCAATAGTTCTATGTACAATAGCTGACAATATGCAGGGTCCGCAAATGTTGCAGATTAATACTAGAAAGACCGCAAGTTCTCCTTACCTACAAAGACTATATGCTATATCCGCTGATATATTGAAAAGTACACATCGGATTTGGTTAGTTGTAATTGTAGAACCCTAATTGTAGAACTAGTTGTAGAACCCGATAAAAAAATAAAAGTCATCAAAGCAAAAGTTTATAGAAATACAAAGGAAAATACAGATATTTAAAAATGAGAAACCGTCAAAATGGCGGCAATTGTCTATCTAGTATTAATGTCCGGCCAGCGATCATTGATAACAATGTTTTGAATACTCGTATAATAAAAGTTCAGATCGTTAAATATGCAATATGCCAGAACCCCAAACTTGAAGCCACATGTCGTTCTGTTGTTCCCCCCTCTCGCTCTCTCTCACTCTTGTTGTGTTTGTAGTTTTTTATGCAATCAGCGAGATGTGCAATTATTTTTATGTGCCAAGTGTTATCTGTAGTAAAGTTAATGTAATTGCGCTCAACGCTAGCGAATACGAAACACGCTTAATGCAGCCCAAAGGAGCAACGCGCCCGCGTGCACATCTGCAAAATTACACCAGCGATGTGCTGCATGCCGCCAACATTCGTTCACGGCGCGGCGCCACTCAGTAGTTCGTTTTAATGGCTTGTCGCTCTCGCTACTATCAGTTTCTTCTTCTTTAGCTTTGCCGGTACCGTTGTCAACGTCAATGCGTGCAAGTTGTCACTGCCCAGCAGCGTTGCTGCACTGCAACTCCATCTGACTGTCGCAGCGTTTACGGCTGTTCAACTTGAAGAATAAATTCTGCGAAAGAAATCGCGCTCGACGTTCAGTGACAACAGCATTCAATATTTAGAAAGCTTGCAGCAACTATGTGTGTGTGCGTGTGCGTGTGCCGTCACTGCCGAGTTGCATTTTGCATTTGACACTTTGCATTTTCTCTGCTAACGCGGTCGTTAACGTTTAGTTTCGCTTAATTCGCATTAAAAATCATTCACAATAGCGCAGCGCGCGAATTATTGTTGTCGTTTGGCTGTTATTCCAATGGAGATTTCCTAGTCAAATGCCAACAATGATCTTTCGATGTTTATTGAATTTTGAAGAAGATTACTTGCAGACCTAAAATAAACTTGAGAATTCTACAAATCGAATTCATAAAATGTACAACGATGATTCCAAAAGGCCAAATTGTATACCTAATAAATAAAGTTTTCATTCAAAAAAATATTTGAAGAAGATTACTTGCAGACCTAAAATAAACTTGAGAATTCTACAAATCGAATTCATAAAATGTACAACGATGATTCCAAAAGGCCAAATTGTATACCTAATAAATAAAGTTTTCATTCAAAAAAATATCCAAACGTTGTTTTTTGTTAGTATTCGAATTTTGTTTCCCACCATAGAAAAACTGCTGTATGGGCGAACACTAAACCGTCTGACACCCTTTGTGTCACTTTCTACAACAACATTATATTTTTTAAATCCACATTAATGCGCAACAATATCTTCACATTTTCATCGCCCATGTCATTCATTTATTGTCCTTCTTGTGTCTTGTCTCGACTTAACGTCTACAAATTCTACACTTCTGATCCGTTCTGCCGCATGAATTTCTATGCGTTTGCTTCACATTTGCTCCTTAACCTTTCACGCTATCGGTTCAATGATTTGTATTGGTTTTGTAAGTTGAATTTGTTGTTGTTTCGCTTCCCTTTCGATACTTCGTGCTTCGATAACGTCAATAACGCCGAGAACGCATGTAAAGCCGCGCGATTGTGGCAAATTGTGATGGGGCTGGCATTGCTACATGTCGCAAGGCCTTACAGCTGATAGCCTCGTAAATGCGAAGGTTAAGAGGGTTATTCAGCTACATGAGTATTGTGCATAAAAGCAACAACAACATTAATTTGGGTAAGAAAGAAATATTGCCAGTAAAATGAGAAATGGTGCGGTGAAAGATTTCGCAAAGACAAAAAAATTACTGTCGGCATATTTGAGCACAAGTACATATGCACTTGAAAGAATTTTTGAATTGAAATTTTCATATATCTATTTCATAAATTTGTTGTTGCTAGAATGAGTAAAACATCTCACTACTGCAGTCTTGACATTTGAAAGGTCGATACGCTCTGCTGCCTCATTTAACACTAGTAAGACCATTCCGGTCCTTTTGACGGTTTTTCATTTTTAAATATCTGTATTTTCTTTCTTAAATATTTCTATCAACTTTTGCTTTGGTGACTTTTATTTTTTTATCGTTAAAATGTATTATTTAAAAAAATTTTTTTTATTTAAAAAAAAATTTGATTTTAACCGTGACCTACGCTGGGGTCGTTTTCGACACATTTTTTTTTGTACTTTTATACTTTTTTAATATTTTAAATTTGTTATTATTTTTAGCTGTTTTTTCATGACTTTCTTACTTGGACTACTATCTATCGAAATCGAAAGTTTATTATGATAAAATGTCAAATTGTCAATGTCAAAATAAAACAGAGCTTGTCTGCTGCGGATGCCTAAAAAATATTTGCAAAAATAAGCGCAACCGTGATGTGTGTCAAATGCCTTGAAAGTGTTTAAAAACTACAAATAAATATTTCCATTGTATTTTATTTTAAGTTTTTGAATACAGCGTACCAAAAAATGTTGTTTTTTATAATAAACGTTCATTTTTTTACTGATTCCCATATATGAGGGTCGAAAACGACCCTAACGTAAGATTCGACTTTTTTTTAACGTAGGTCTACGGTTAAAAAAATTTTGTTTTGTTAAAAATTAGCCAAATCCAATGTGTACTTTTCGAAATATCTACAGATATGATATGTGGTCTTTGTATGTCTTTGAATGTTAATAATGTTTATGGCTTTTCCATTCATACTTCTAATTGAATTTCCTAATAGAAAATTGCATTGGCGTTCAATTAGCAAATCCTGAAATCTAATTTTGAAATAAATGCATGAATTTAAGATCAACATTTGTTGGCTCTTCAAATTAAAATTATTGCATTAATTTCTAACGCGCCGACCTAAATTAGTAGGTAATTATTTTAAATATTCACAAATTTCCCATTTTTGCGAAACGCATTTTTGCCTCATTTCAATTATTCTCTGCCTTTTAATTACATCAAATGGAATATTTACGTTTGTAGCCCTTTTATGGGCATAAATATAAAAAGGCAAAACCTGCGTGTGAGTTATGGCTGCTGCGGCCACATACCGTTACTCGAACGTGGAGCACATTTTCGTTTCTGTGTGCATTTCGAGCTGCTCGACATGCCACTTGAACACACAGAAACAAAAACTCCTCTACACAATCCGCGCTCGGGTTTGAATCTCACCACGCAGTGTGTGTGTGTCTCTCGCATTTGAAACTTTTGCTCTGACGGCCCGAGTGAAAGCTCTGCCTTCACTGGCCCACCTAACCTCGAGTGCCTGTTCAGAGCCGTCGAACGCGCCTTTCACGCCAAACAACGGACAATCCAGCCGCAAGCAGCTGTCGATTGCAGTGCCCACACCCGCACCGCTTTCATGGCTCGCAGCTGTTGTGCGCGCTGTCACAGCTGCTGCCTTTGACTCTGACGCCTTGACGGATGTCTCGACTGATGCTAATGGATTTTTATTGCGTTCCAGCGTGCGCGTGCCTGCGTCTCTGGTCAGTGCAGCTGCTCGCCGCACTTCGAGTGAGCTGTGGCGCTGGCTTCGAGTGTTTATCATGATTACAGCGGCCACTGCGCTTGTTGACCCAATTTGCGGCGCTCACCGGCTTTCCAACTTCAACTTCGTAGACACGCAATGGCGTAAATTAGTGGGAGTATTGCTGCTGAACTATTGGGCGTTTTTTGCACTGCTTGGTCTACTATCGGCGGTGTTTACTGCATCCGAGCTAAAATGCCAAATAATTTAATTATTTTATTCAAGCTTCATACTTATGAGCGGTGGCGGTCAAAGCACGAGGCTTATGAGGCAAATGCCTAGGGCGGTATTTATTTGAAAATTCCAAAATTTCAGAAAAATATTGTCTTTAAGTTGTATTCATATAAATATACCCGCATGTTCATTATAATTTTGAATATCAATCCATTTGTATAAGAAAAATTTAATTTAAACAGAAGGTTGAAAACTTTCGTATTTTAACTAATACAAAAATTTAGGGGCTTCACTCTGGCGATTTGCCTCGGGCGGCATAACATATAAGCTTTGTCCGCCACCGCTTATGAGCCACTTTTTCTCATTTAAAATAAATCTAAAACCGGTGTTGCTGAACCCACTCAGATTTCCCGCTTTCCAAAGTCGAACAATTCCGCTCAAAGCGGCATCCGTCTGTCGCAGCTTCCATTGAATGTATTTATTTTTGGTAAATTGTGTAATTGTGCGACTCTGGCGCAACTCTGCTGTTTGTTAAAACGAGTTCGTGAATTCGCTTTCAGTGACTGCCAACACTTTGCATAGCCAAATTTTGTGAAACACAACAAAGACGCAACCATAATGAACGTTGCGGAAGCAGTAAATTTCATACTCACCGCACATTTGAATTTTTCAACCCACACTGCTGCACGAAAATTAAAAACTTTCTTCATCCTTTAAAAATGGACGTAGAGATGAATGCAAATAAACAAAAACGGAATTTTCTACCAAAAAGTTTTGGTATTTTGTTTTTATTTACCATGAGGAGTGGCAAAAAGTGGGTAAAGCAAATATTGTACCTAAATTTGCGCTGCAATCTGCTGCGTACCTGACGCGCAATCACAAAGGACAACACACGTTTGTGTGCTGAAAAAAAAAAACGAGTTAGATGGGCGTGTTTGTATGTGTGTGTTGTGCACATCTGTTGTTGCCAAAGCGTAAATAACGGTTAGATGTGAATTTCTAGCTTTAACTGGTGGCTTAAGAGCGCAGCTTAAGAGAGGCTTAAGCGGCGAGCGAAGAGTATACAAAGGCATCAATCATTGATCGCTTCTGACGAGAGGGCCGGAATTTGTTTGGAGATTTTCACGCTTGTAGTTTTATGTATTTAGTATTTTTTTTTTTAATTTCAGAATAGTAGAGTTTAAGAGCAAACTGCAGTTTTTCTCTAAGGACCTGCCAATCATTGTTGCTTTTTAAATTCTAAAAATTTTTTTTATTATAAAAAATGACATTTTTCCAATAGCCGATCTTGTTTCGCGTTCTAAATCCATACATCTATAAATATATCTATAAACTCGCAAAAATATATACAATACAAACAATACTCTTATTTTGTCGATTAACTGCAATGACAATTTGCAGATCTGACACACGCCAGCAACCGCACAGTGCGGCTTTTCGAGGATTGAGCAGCTGGTTTACAGCGCCCGGTCTCATTCTATACTAAATATATGTCATCGATTTCCATATTCAGCCGTGTCGTAACTTCAGGTGTTCCTTCGTCTTTGGGAAACGCCGATGTTCAGTTGATTTAATTGGCGCGCAAATGTGAGTTTGCTTTTAGCTGCTGCCAGCGTCGCAGTCAAGATTTCATGCACTTTATGCGATTCCAAAGCGCGCCGCACAGTGTCGCAAGTGTGGCCAAAATGGCCAAAAAAATCAATGTTACAAGAAGACTAAAATGTATATGACAATCGACAGATAATATCTCAACTAAAAAAATCCGCTATCCGATCTTCAATATTCTACTCCGTTCCATTTTTATGTAGCTTCAAAGTTGATGTTAAAAAATACGCATTCGTTCCAAGTTTGTGGGTAATTCTTTATGCTGAATGAAAAATCAAATAAAAATTAAGTGTGCATAAACTACACTAATGTAGTCATGTTATATATTAAATAAAACTTTGGAATTTTTCCTGTATGGTAGTCCTTTTTTTTGGTTTTTACTTTGAAATACCTGTGAAATCCCGTTACATTGAAAAATTACGTTTTTCGGTTTGCTTCTAACAAAGAACCAAAAGTTTGGTGGAAAGAAGTTTAAAACACACTTGACAACACTTGACTTGACAAACAGTCAAAAAACACTTTTTTAGTTCTAACCCTAAATTACTCAAAAAAGTATGTATTAATATAATCCGGAGTAGTTTTTTGCTTATAAGCGCTTATTTGGTTGTTATTCGCATTTTTCTAGTGACGCCTCCACTAAAAATACGTGATTTCTTCGAGGTGTGGCGTAAAGCTGAATCCAGAAAGCGGTCAATAAAACTTGATTTTCTTATAAATTTACTTAAAGATAAGACGGGCATTGATGTTAATCATGAACAAAAGCAAAGTTTGCGTCCCCACCTAAACATTTACTTTTTTTCGAAGTATGGCTTCCGACGTTCAATGAAAGTAGCGGCAAAGCAGCTGCTGAAATGATGAGCTCTATAAAGGACAAGGTTGGCACATTGTTCGTATCATCAAAAGTAGGCATAATGCCAGGCCCACTTTAAAAATTTAAACATTTATACCAAAATATGGTATCACAAGCTGAAAAAATTAAACATGAATTCATGAAGGAAAAGTTTTGGCCACTTTATATATATGCTCCAGCTGCCACGCCCACTTTAAGGTTTTAAAAAGCTTACCAATTAAAATTACATCGTGGGACGAGTATCGCAAACAGCCTTCTAAAAATACAGTTTTAGTTGTAGTAAAATACGAATATTTTTGAAAGTGGGCGTAGCATACCACCCATTTTTAGTGTGAGCTTTTATGTAATTTATTTTATTTTATTTTAATATAAATCAAAATACAAAATTTCATAATTCTATCACTAATATTAAGAAAGTTATTTCAATATTACAGTTCCTTTCGTATGGGAGGTGGGCTTGGCAGTGGTCCAATTTTAATGATTTTTTGTGAATTTTCTAATTTCTACCACGAAACTAATCTCACCAAGTTTCATTAAAATAGGACAACGTTAAGTATTTTTGGCCACGGCTTATATGGGATCGCGACACTGTGCGCCGCAGTATGTGTCAAAAGCAAACGCGCCAGTGCCGGTGTGTGTGTATGTTTGTGTGGTTGCATTTCTTTGGCTTAGGTAGCCAGCGGTGAAAACCGAGAGTTACATTTCCACTGTCGCTGTCGCTGCGCGATGGCTTTTGTAAGCCAAACGTTTCGCAATGGCGCCATTGTTCCACACGTGTCGGCGTTGCATTAGAGCAGCGAAAGGGCGCTGGCTGTGCGTGTGTGTGTGTGTGCAGTGCGCCAAATGGAAATTTGTGCGCCATAAAGAGCTCTATTTATTCGCCAATTTATGTGGGTCAACATGCTCAGCTCGAGGGACGTGGTGCGGTACTAGAATTTAGTTTTCACTTTTTATTCGCAAATATTTTTGCAGTCATCCATTGTGGTTGAAATGAATTGTGTGGAGTTCAAACATTTCAAACTCTAAAATAAAAGTGTAAAAAGAAAGGAAAATTGTGTTTAAATTTAGCACTGTGCCGCTGATGCCGAGCGAAACGGAAACCCATTGTGAGTGAGTTCAAGTGGCGCTGACAGCGCAACGTTTGTGCTGGGCGTTTGCACCTCGGACAGCTAAGGTCGCCATTTGTATGGCTGCTCCTTGCCACGTTTATCAATGCTGCAATCACACACTGCTCCGTGGCACGTTTCACCGCGCCGAGTAATGGCACACTTTGCCAGCGATTTCTTACTGCATTGGCTGCATTGGCCGTTGCTGCGTTGCCAGCTGTGTGCAACTGATTTCAAGCGCTTTTTCCTTCTTCGCCTCCTTCGACGACTGCGTTTGCACCGTGCAAGTAGGTAAACAAAACAAAGTTTAATTAAAAACGGCAATTGCAAGTGTGGGTGGAGGGGAGCAGCACCTAACGTAAATAGGAAACGTCACGTCAGTTTCTTACAATATTTTGTAAGCATTTCACAGCATTGAAATTGCCTCTTCTCTAATATGTAGCACTGGGTCGTGATTGGAAAACAACGCAGTAAAGAAGTGCAAAGTAGGTGCCAGTAAAAAACTATTAAAGATAAAATTATCTGACAGAAGTAAAATTACTAAAAAACATCTCAAGTTAGAGATTTGTTTTATGTATCAATGTTGTTCTTTCTGATTTCAAATAAATTATTGGTTTGATAGTTTTATGGAAGTTTACAGTGAAATATAAATTCATACAAGAACTAGCACAATCCAGTCTTTATTGATTTAATAACACCGTGTGACAGCATTTTTAACACCGGGAAAAATCCATATGTGCGTGAAAGTAGAGACCAAATATAGTAATACTGCGTACTCAGTTTTTTATTTCTACATCCTTTGTCCTTTTAAAAGTACTTCAAAATTTTGAAGGGGATAAAAACTAAAAAATATATAAAAAATACTTAGCCTCGTTAGAATATGGCAATATGTATATCAAGGCTCAGGAATTTAAATAAAATTGATTTTGTATCTATTTGTAAAAAAGGACATGAAAAAGGTCCTTTGAAAATTTTAATCCTTTATATCCTTGAAAATTTATATAGACTTTTCTTGAAAAGTAGGTATGTTAAAACCCCAAATCTCCCTGATCACGTGTCAAAATTTCATTACTCTAACTTTATTGGTTCGAAAGTTATTAAAAAAAGGCGGAAGCTGCAATTCTAATGAAGTAAAAAAATTGTAATTTATGTGAGCATCAGTATTTTAAATAATAAAAAGATACGAAACCAAAGTGAGTATAATTTTTAGAATGTCTTCCCTTTTCTGCATTTCTTTTCAAAAATTTGTCCAAAGTCTTTGTCTTCAAAATTGAAATGGAAAAAAATCTCTTTTTGGTATTTTTTTCCGAGACAACATTTAGGGGGCATGAGCAGGCTTCAAGGTAAGCAACAAATTCTAGTGGAGTGTGCCAAACAAACTCAAATTTCTTAAGAGATGTTTACTTCAACGACGAGCTAAGTAAGTAAGATATCTCTGATGATCAAAGACAATCTTAGTTTCATAAAAAAACTTTAAACTAGAAACTTGAAACTTAAAATCAACAGCTGGTCATTCCTAAATGATTATTCCTTCGAAAGAAATCGTTTGCATCAGCTGACAGATAAACAAACAAAAAGTGAGAAAATGGAAACATTAACGATAGCAAAAAATGAATGCAACTCATTTTGCTTATCAGAAAGAACGAAAGCAAGCAACATGCAACAACGACAGGCGACCAGTGTTTGCATTATGCAAAAAGCGCAATGACGCAAAACTTTTGTCGTTATTCGCCAAGCAGACATATTTTGCATTTAAGCTAATTTGCCGCGACTCCACCGCGCGCCAGCACGCCACGCCAACAATGCGAATAACTCGCAGGCATACAAAACAAATTTTTCTACCGCCAAAGATAGACGAAAACTACTGCAACATTGCCATAAATAATGTTGCTAGTTTGTTAAGTTTCACATTTCCGGTATGCTTACAAGTTCTGTTTACGATCCAAGTTTCTGTTGAGAGAGTAAAAGAGATGATACAATTATTTTTAGAAAATTATTATTAAGTGTAAAACTAGCAATGATTGCAATCGTTGTTATTTAAAAGAGAGAACATGAAATCTTTGCAACATCATTATATGAAAGCTAATGTATTTCGTATCAGTTAGTAAAGTTGCCCTCAGACCAGAAGTCAGCTCACAGAGAGTGCTTAAAATCTTAAACAACCAAGATTGTTTAGATGTTCAGGAGGCAGATTTTAAAACTGTCTTCTCAAAACTCCTATAAAAGTTATGACTAGACTAACTTTGGGCCGCTGAACACGAGACTGAAAATCAAACAATTTTTTAAGAAGCGTAAAATCTTTGAAAATCCCCTGTTGTTTCAGTTTTGACCACATACATATCTCGTAAAAGAATCATCCAACTAACACAAGCTGTCTGACGGTGAAAGTTGTAAAAAAGTGAATTTTTCGATCAATTTCAAAAATCATAATTTTTCGAATGTTTTTTCATAGATACAATAAATTATCTTCTCTAGTTTTAAGGTCTAAGATGAAAGACATATTATTTGTGCAATTATTAAGCCTAACATCAATAGAATCGAAAGAAAAATTACGAAATTATGATGCATTGAGTGAAAACACCAACTTTACATTTATTACACTGTGCGACAAAAAATTGTTGTTTTGACGAGACCCATCAAAATGTTGATATATGTAGGTGGATATAGGTTGACATACATACACATTTCAAATTTTTCTTTAAATATTTGCGGTAGTGCAATGATGAAGATATGGATATCAAATTAAAGAGGAAAATTGTCTCCTTTTAAATACATTTTCTATTTTGAACTTTAAGGACCAAAATATGCCAGGTAAGGAAAACATAAATGTTTTGGATCTCAGTCTGTAGATTCATAAATCTAAATTTTATTCAATTTCAAAGTTCTGAAAGTTCAAAATTGAGAATTTAGACAATTAGACAAATTTCCTGAATGGGCTAAGGTTCGTATGCGGGAAGACTACGAAAGAAACATGAACCGATGGGCCTATTGAGTTCAAAATTGGTGAACTCATGTGGAATACAAAATATTTTGACACGGGTTTTTCATTTTTTTGAAAATCGAAATTAAACGGGGTCAACGATGAGTTAAGAGTTTGTATGGGGAACATGATTTAAGAGGTCTATTAACTTAAAATATGGTGAAAGCACTACAAATGAGAAATAATTAGACAGGTATTTTTTTATAAAAATCTGACGGGGTCAACAAAAGGTTAAGAGAAACTTGATTGGGACCATTGAGTTCAAATTTGCGTGGAAAACCGCGGGGCCCTGCTAGTACTACATATTTATGTTAGAATGAACTGATATCCAATATGACGCGAATGTCATTGTAGTAATACTTCACCTAAGCACCTGAATTTTTAATGAATCGTCTATGAAACCGCAAAAAAACCCACCCAACTGTTCCAGGCCATCACAAACTGGGCTTCCTCTGTGCGCTTGTGTGATGACTTATTTGTAGCAGTCCTATGTGTGCGATAATGGCCGTTAATGTGTCCATAATGTGCGCGCACAAATCTGGAATATATGTTGAAAGGCGCTTAACTCCGATTCCAGTTCAGCGCATCTCGCATGAAATATGTATGTGGGCCACGTTTGTGCCGCACATGAATTGCCCACATAATCCTCGCCAAGCGGCGATAACTGGCTAACAAATGAAATAAACGTCTGAACGCTGCGCGAATCGCAAAATGCAGTTCGAGACACGCGGCTAAAAAAAACGCTTGGCGTTTAAGCGTTAATGTGTTGGCCAAATTTATTAGGCCAGAAAAAGTGCACAATTTTGGTCAGACATTAAAAAGTTTGAATCAAGTTGTTCGCTTCTCGACGTTCAACATTCAAGCTCAACTATTTATTTGCGGACTTTAATTTAATTACGGCACGTGAACAAAACAAACCCATCCCTCCCTTCGCTCCATCCCCTCTCGCAAGTGCCGTCTGCGGATCATTTGCGTTGTTATTAATGAAAATTGAAAACGGGCACGAAAAACGGCAACAATGTTAATGGGCAAAAATATGATGGCAACTTATTTCAATGATTTTAAATGACTGCAAAAACAGCCAGACATGTTTTTTCGAGAGATATCTGCACGACGGGCAACAATAGTTGACGGCGAAACGGCCCGACAAAACAATGCAAAAGTGGTCGGCGTGAAGAACTTAATGGAGTGTAAAATGTGCTGATGCTGCCGGCAAGCGTACGAAAATACGCACACAAACACACACAACTACATGCATACAAATTTGCTATAACTGGTAATTTAAGCGTGTAGTACAAAACTGTACAGAACCTAAGAGGCGGCGACTTTAAAGAAAAGTGAAGAGCGTTCGACATATGAACGTTAAACGGCCAGAAGCGCAAAAGAAGGAAAGACAAACCTCTGAGAGGAGCCTTTTTAGATAATTTTACTATCGAATTGCAATGGAATGACCTCTGCTGATAGTAGGAAAATTGAATTTTCTCGCCTCTCCTTCCTTGATGTCACAACATTCAACGCGTCCTATGTGCGGCAATTTGGTTTTTGTTTTAGACACACAAAGAGGTTAAGTAAAGAATAACGTTTTTAGAATGAACTTGAAATGTTCATGTTTGAATTGAATAAAAGTTGCATGGTGTATGTAGAGATTTTCGATTGAATGAAAATGCCGTCAAGAGTATAGAAAAGTTTAGTCAACAAAACTTGTGACATTTCTTAAAGTAAAATGATTTTCCTTCAAGACAACCAGAGGCAGTGTTTTTTGTTTTTTGAGTGTTTTTACAATCTGGGTTTGAAAAAAACTCAATTGATTAATAGTAACAAACAGCTTAATGCCATTGTTCGACATGCTTACGACATGGCCAAAAGCACATTGCCTCCGCGTGAAGCAATTCTCGGCAACGAACAACATTTTTCATTTTGAAGTGTTGCCGGCAGCGCTTCGTCACATTGATTGATTTCGCTGCACAAACTGTTTTGGTCGATATTTGTTTTGGGCCTTAATTGACAGCATTGTTGGCACTGTCGGCACTTTTCATAAATACAATCACGAAAGGAATGAGAGTGCAATCTGCACTCGTGATGAGTCGTGCTGTTGCCTGCAGTTTTCGGCAACGACAAAGCATTTTATTAAATTGCCGCTAAAATTGTCAGCTCGTTTGTGTGGGCGGCAGCTTGCTGCAACGAGAATGTCTGCACAGCTGAAGCGTTGTTCAGGACACACAAGAACATCAATCAAAGCCTTCGTTAGACTCGAACGCCAGCACTCGCAGCTTCCTGTGGAGATGAAATTTGGCAATCTTCAAATTTCAAATTCGGCAAACTTCAAATCGGCGCGGCAAAGCGACTGGGCCAAGTGAGAGTGCGGCAAATGTTGCCTAATCCGCTCAAGATTATTTACAAAATGCTGTTTTCGACTGGATACGGCCGACGACACACACACACACACTACCTTCCCACCTACACAATTTTTTAAGAATTCTCAACTTTACAAACAAAATGTGTGGAATATGTACAACAAAAAACGGCAATGGCCTGTTGCGCCAAGGGGCTTTTGCAATTTTACATATTTTTTTTTTTAATACAGCAATAAAAGCAAGAAGGACAAAGCGCGTGAAAATCTGAAATTCATTGAGTGTTGAAAGCGAATTAATTCGATGCGCTTGTAAATTGACATTGAATTGAATTTTGTGAATTTTCGTGATAAATATATTTCGAGTGACACTTGTCGCTACTGATTGTCGACCTGAAGTGTAATACAATGCGAGCTTAGATTCTAATGTGTAAACACTCCTTACAACAACTTTTCATAATCTGTTTATAGTAAAACCATTATATTCGTACATATCATAAAATGTTATAACAACCCAAGTGCCGGTTTACTTTACTCTGACATCCCGTGCCACGGTTCCGAGAATGTGCACCTTTCGTCTATTGTCAACATTTAAATATGTCAGTACGTGAACTACTTACGCGCCCTGCGCTACGAACCCGTTGATCGCTAACACCGTTAGCGCCACTGTGCTCGAAGGCACACAACCGTTGCATATTTGTAGGCGCAAACAGCTGCCGTGAATTGCAAATTGTCGCGCTGCAGTAATTTGCAAATTTTTGGCAAATTTGCCAGCAAATGCGATAACGGTCGCGCCAATAGCGGCATTTTAATGCGATTTTCGGTCCGCTACATTCTGAGCCTCATTAGCAAATATTGAAATACTCGACGCATTTAGTGCGTGCGCGCGTCATCTAATTAGCGCAGCGTGTCGAAGTGTTTATTGCACGCAAAAGTACAGTGCGACGGTTACCTTCGGCGGCTTACACGGACGCAATGTGTGCTGGTTGGTATATTTTGTGTGCTGGCCGACTTTGTTAATTGATTTCGTTTTGGATAAATTCAAAGTGTAGTTGTTGTTGTGCACGAAAGAAAAAAACGATACTGTAGCATTTATGTTAATTAGTGTCGCGTACCAGGCGTCACTGATATTAGTATTCCTGCCATGAGTGGGCACGGTTGCTGTGATGGCCGAATGCAAATTTGCGCGGACAGCAACTGTGTGCTATGAAATGGTTTAATTAAATAAAAACAAAAACATTTTTCGTTAGCACTGAGGGCGAAACATTGAATTGAACAAAGCCGCGGTGTCAAAAACTTTAATACAACAATGTCGCAACGACAGGCGTCGGAAAATGTGTGTTATGGTTGTTACAAGCTTCCAAACTGAAAGCATTCAGTAAGTGGAAAGTCAGGAGACTGGCGCACACAGGATATCATTTTGGGTGGTTTCGCGTACAACTTTTGAGCCGAATATTTTAAGTCTCTGGAATTTATACATTTTGCTCTTCGCTCTTCTTAAACATTTGAAAGTATTTCTGTCATTCTATCAAACCTTAATGGTATCGCGAGCCATTAAGAATTAATATATAAAAATCAACAGATTCAAAGGGTTGAAACCATATCTTGTACCAGCATTTTTTGTGTTTGGCAGATTATATGCCAAATCTGTTGATTTTTATATATTAATTCTTAATGGCTCGCGATACCATTAAGGTTTGACAGAATGCCAGAAATACTTTCAGATGTTTAAGAAGAGCGAAGAGCAAAATGTATAAATTCCAGAGACTTAAAATAATTGTTATCCATATTTTACCGATAACTATTATTTTGAGAAATTTTTTTACGTTGCTTCATAACTTTTATTTATGATTTTTTTAATTTACGTTGCTATACGATAACTATTATTTTGAAAACAAATATTTTTACGTTGAATTGCCATATTTTGGGTATGAATTGATTTTTAATTATTTCAAATTGACGAACGCAAATTAACTGCAGAAAACCAATTTCCACCAACAACTAAACAATTCAAAATCAATTCATACTCAAAATGTGGTAAGGCAACGTAAAAAACAAAATTTCTTTCATAAGAGTTATGAAGCAACGTAAAAAAATTTTCTTTCAAGTAAAAGTTATCGGCAACGTAAGTAAATCAAGAAAATCAAAAATGAACTTATGAGGCAACGTAAAAAAATTTTTTTTAATAATAGTTCGCTAATCGGTATAATCGGTAACGTAAATAAAAAAGTCAAAAATAAAACTAACAAAGCAACGTAAAAACAAAAAATCCCAAAATAATAACACTGTGCAAGTCGAAAATTCAGACATGGGGGGACCTACTGAGCGACTTTTCTAGTCTTCGAACGTTTAAATGCTAATAGGTCCTAAATCGTTCCGAATATCGCTTTACTGTTTTCGGCAAGTTTGTAGATATTTTAACGGCCAACAAATTTGCTTAAGACACCAATCCAAAAAAAAAACATTCAAACTGTGTAATTGCGATATGTGCATTTTTTGCGCAGCGCAACGTGGCGTATGAGTGTCATTTAATTATACATTTATTAGACTTAAGCGACGAACTCGACTAAAATGAGCAAACTTCAAAGTCGGATTTCTCTTAAACTAGAGCCTATCCAGCCAAACGGCTGGTGGATCTCAACTCAGTATACCTATAGAAAGTCGCTCTGTAGGTCCCCCATGTCTGAGTTTTTGAGGGTAAATTTCACGCACAGTGTAATTATCGAGAACAAAAAATATTGATTTCTCATAACAGTTATTATGCAACGTAAAAATTAACTGTCTCAAATACTAATTATAACCAAAAAAAAATTATTTCGCATTTTAATAGTTACATTGCAGTTATTTTCTTATAAAACTTATATTAGTTAAGTCCCTGATAAATTCACCAATAATACAGTTTCTTGTGGTTTAGTGTAAAATTTTCTATGTCCGTTTATTTAGTTTCAATTCAAATAAGTGTATTGAAAAATATGCGCAACACATTCGTTAAATATGTACATACGTGCTGGCGAGTTCCTGACTGCATGCCAGTGTCATTTAATTTACGTGACACCTATGAATTTTATAGATTTTAACGCTAACAAGCCAGACAGGTTTTCAGTCCGTATGCGTTTAGTTTGCTTCAGCATAAACAAATTAATTTCACACGCACACACACACACACAGATAACATACCGTTATACTTTCACTTCAACGGCCCTGTCGGACCTGAGACAACCAGTTCCCAAAATTCATTGGTCTTTCAACTGGTTTTTTGTAGTCAATTGGGCAACTAGTTGTCCAAGTGACTGTCAGCGGGTGCAGAAGTCGGTGAGTTCGCGTCTAATCGTTCACGTTCTGTGTGCGCGTTCATAAGCGAGAAGAGCACATAAAAATGAGAAAAACGAAACAGAGGTGAGAGAAGCAAAAAAATACTGTTAAGGCTGATCTTGCGATTGTTCTGCTACAACAACAACGTAGAAATGTTTGCATTTTTCGAACTTTCTGTTTCCATGACACGAAGTTTGCTCGATTTGCATGTTTTGTCTTGAATGATTTCAGTTAGAATTTTGCGTGGTTGCGTAAAGCAACGAATTGCAGCGGCAGCTGAAAGGTGTGTATTAATATATTTATTTATTTATTTATGTAATTATTTATTAATTCATTTATTTATTTATTTATTGCAGGCGAAGTCAGGATGTTGTATTGCATCAGGCCCCAAATAGTTCCGGCAGAAGTGTGTCGAAGTTCATCTTGTTTCATCTTTAAATGCACCAACAATTTTTTTTATTCGCGATGATTTTTTGTTTTTATTTTTAAATATTTTTAAAATACAATAATTACTTAAAAAATTTAAAAAATTTTAAAATATTTTTAAAATAAAATAATTATTTAAAAAATGCACTGTTTTATTTCCTCCATAAAAATCGAGTGGTTAGAAAACTAATCCAGAATAAACTAGTTTTCCAAACTAGTCGCTTTGCAACTGGTTGCTTCGGACTAACCTTGGACTAGTTGAAATGGATGCAGACGGGGACAATTGACCGTCGCCTAGGACACCGCCATGTTAAAAGGGTGAGTTTGCTCCAAGAAAACGAGTCGATTCTGAGGTCATATATGACTGTCAAGCGACTAGTTGAAAAACTACACTTGGACCAGTCCGATTTCCGACAGGGGGCTGTCATAACACTGCAGAATGTGTCAAAAGGGTAACATTTCTATTTCAACTTTTTCGTGTTAGTGTCTGAGGAAGAACGTACAAATCATACCCTGTACGTAGGTGTGTGTGTCTGTCTGTCTGCGCTCGTAAGCGTGCTTATGTGTTTGTGAATATGTGAGCGACCTGAAAAGCCAATGCGCAATGTATAAAGGCATGAAAGGCTGCACTCAGCTGTGTCAAGTTGAATTTCTGGCGACAAGCCCAGAACTGACAGAGTGGCCTATATTTGTATGGGGAAAGTGAGTGGAAATGTGCAAGTGTCACTTATTTTTTTGCACATAAAATGATTGTCAATGCAAACATTTGTGTTAACCTTTTTTTCAATGCTTTAGTGAAATCATATCCAGTTATAATTTTTTTCTGCAACTTGAAACTTGGCTATGATTGTATATGTCAGCTGGATGAAGTGAAGTGCCTCGTATGCCAGTGGCGCACACAGAATTTCATTTGGGGGAATGGGGGTTTTGTACAACTTTTGAGCTCAATTCCAAAACCATATTTTGCACCAGAAATTTTTGTATTTTGGGAGTTTGAACCACCCATGTGTGTGCCACTGTATGCTTTTTTAGATTTGAAATAATTTAAAATAATTTTTTTTAACTGTGTTAAGTCTTATTGATTGTTGTTGTGACTCAGTGGTTCCGGTAATGATGTAGAATTCATAAGATCCTGCTCAGCTCCACAAGCAACAATATATTTAAATATATAAGTACTTGTACTTATAGAAATTGAATAAGTTTAAACATATAGGACCGATTTGCTTTTATAACTAACAATACAAGTTTGTATTTAAAACTCCAGAAGGTTAGAATATAAATACTTATTTTGGGATGGTATCAATTACTTTTCATCCAAAGAAACAATGTGGACAATGAGAAAGCTGACACTCTCAGAGAACGTAGCTCATATCTTTATTCGAATAACATGGACCAATTTCTTGTTTCCCCAAGTACAGGTGGGAAATTTATTGTAAATAATTTCACTACGGAGAGACGAATTCCAATCAACTGTCAACCCTGCTCGAATTTTTCTTTACCACGTTAAGAAATTAACCTTAAAACTGTAACGTTCTTCTTTCAATGGTATCGGTGACAACGGGCCTCAATCCAATATCGCCATAGATGACTTAACCCATTGCTGCCTAATGGGTAAAATTTTACCCATGAAAATTGAGTTTTTAAAAAAATCACAAAAAGTCATTGTTTGAGATCTCTCAAAACCATTGATAGGGATAGTTAGGGTAAAGATGGAACTACCTTAACCTAGTGAAGGTCACCCTAAAATTTCGCCATCTAGCTAGAGTTACCAGAGAATCGTGAATTTTCCGGAGGTGGAAAATGTGACGAAACGTAGTGGCCTAAGAATTTAATTAATTAATTGACTGGCACGACAGCCCGCTTACGCGCGACTAAGGCCTAGCTTCCCGCAACCATCCGTGTTGTGCGTGTGAATTTATACGCGGGTGGAAGGGACCTACAGTTTTATGCCGGTTCCGAACGGCAGGTTGGGAGCTCTTTCATAGGCAATTTTTACTCTCAGAGGTTAGCCATTTCCAGCTGAGAGGACAGCCACCGAAAGAGAAAAAGAGTTTTCCCGTTATTTTTTAGGTGTTATTACAGGCAATATTTGAACCTGAGGTTGCTGCCTGAGGCGGCGGCCTAAGAACTTCACAAAAATCTGCCACCTAACTCACCTGTAAAAAATACAACTTTTGTTCACGTGTTTAGCTGATCCCTTCACAAAGTATGGAAAAAAGCTACCATTGCTGCGTAATGGGTGCAAAATGAATATCTCAGCAACGTCCAGAGATATAAAGCTGAAATTTGGTTTCTGATCATTTTGGGTTACTTCTAGGTAGTGTATGAAATTTTATCAAAATCGTATGGGCAGGTACCCGGTAGCAATGGGTTAAAGTGACTTTATTTAGAATAATGAATATGTTATTCAAATATTTTGTTCTATATTTTTCTTACAAAAAATTCAGCTAAAAAATAACATCTCAGTTTAAAATCCAAAACCATGCATCTGAGTTCCGTTTTTGCCATGAAAGCGAAATTTAAATTAAAGACGGAAAGTATATTAAAATAATTTCGCAATAGCGAACGCGTACAATGTGACACGCCGTCATTGTTGTCATTGCCGCCATAAACGCCTCCAAATAAATTCAAATACATTCGCGCGTACATTAACAATGTGGCTTTATTTGTTTGCGCTATTTTCAGCGCATTTGCTGCGCCACGCCCCCACGCCAGCAGTAGCAGCGCAATTGTGCTTCATATGCGCTCAACTTGAGCCGTGTGTCGTGCGTCGCGCGCATTGTTTGCAGTTGGCGCTGCATTAGCAATGAGAATGTTTACAAACACACAGCCACCCACACACACACACACAGCCACAACTCGGAACGCATGTCTATCGTTTGTGTCGTGGCTATGCATTCCGGCCTGTGCCATGGTCGAGCGGTGTGTGCGCGACTGCCACGCAAATTTCGCTCTCGTTGTTTTATTCGTGTTCTCTTATAGCTTGTAAAGACGAACAATAAAATAAAGTCTCATGTTGAATGTTAATTGCGCACATAAAGCAGAGCGTAATTAAATTTAACGCAACTGCTTTGTGCTCCATGCAAATTGTGCCAACAGTCGAATTACAAATTACAGCAACATTATTAGCATATTTTACACATTCGAAATGTTGAAATCGCACAAGTGAAGTCGGCGCAAGCACAAGTCTGGCCATCTGACGTTGACCCAACACCTAACAAGAACTTTGGAATAGCCAAAATATTTGCCATCTCACCACATCACTTCATATCAATTTCATACTGTCTGAAGGCGAAATAAACGGAGCAGCTATGATTTGTTTTTTCTTAACCACATTACTTGAATAAATTCTCCCCTTCATCTCACCTCTTCAATCAACTATTTACTTGCAAATTTTTGCTCCAAGTGCTTTTCTTCTTCTTTGCATTCTCGTTTTTTGTTGTTCTTGTTTTCAATAAACAACCAAACAATTTTGCAACTATTTTCGCATATGTCAAATGCGTCTTATGAGAAATTTCCACGCACATCTCGCAACGACGCACAGTGTCGCGATCCCATATAAGCCGTGGCCAAAAATACTTAGCGTTGTCCTATTTCGATGAAACTTGGTGAGATTGTTTCCGTGGTGGAAATGAAGAAATTTACAAAAAATCATTAAAATTGGACCACTGCCACGCCCACCTCCCATACGAACGGAACTGTAATATTGAAATAACTTTCTCAATATTAGTGATAGAATTATGAAATTTTGTATTTGAGCTTAAAATAATGACATAAAAGATCACACTAAAAATGGGCGGTATGCCATGCCCACTTTCAAAAATATTCGTATTTTACTACAACTAAAACCGTATTTTTAGGAGGCTGTTTGCGATACTCGTTCCACGATGTAATTTTAATTGGTAAGCTTTCTAAAACCTTAAAGGGGGCGTGGCAGCTGGAGTATATATATAAACTGGCCAAAACTTTTCCTTTATGAATTCATGTTTAATTTTTTCAGCTTGTGATACCATATTTTGGTATAAATGTTTAAATTTTTAAAGTGGGCGTGGCATTCTGCGTACTTTTGATGATACGAACAATGTGCCAACCTTGTCCTTTACACAGCTCATCATTTCAGCAGCTGCTTTGCCGCTTCTTTCATTGAACATCGGAAGCCATACTTCGAAAAAAATCACAATTTTTTACTGTAGGTGCCACTGCAAAAAGTAAATGTTTAGGTGGGGACGCAAACTTTGCTTTTGTTCATAATTAACATCAACGCCCGTCTTATCTTTAAGTAAATTTATAAGAAAATCAAGTTTTATTGGCCGTTTTCTGGATTCAGCTTTACGCCACATTTCGAAGAAATCACGTATTTTTAGTGGAGGCGTCACTGGAAAAATGCGAATAACAACCGAATAGGCACTTGAAGGCAAAAAATTACTCCGGATTATGTTAATACATACTTTTTAGAGTAATTTAGGGTTGGAACTAAAAAAGTGTTTTTTGACGTTTTTTAAACTTTTTTCCACCAAACTTTTGGTTCTTTGTTAGAAGCAGACCGAAAAACGTAATTTTTCAATGTAACGGGATTTCACAGTTATTTCAAAGCACAAACTCAAAAATAGTATTGCCATACAGGAAAAATTCCCAAGTTTCATTTAATATATAACATGACTATATTAGTACATAAATTATATTTTTAATTGATTTTTCATTCAGCATAAAGAATTACCCACAAACTTGGAACGGATGCGTATTTTTTAACATCAACTTTGAAGCTACATAAAAATGGAACGGAGTAAGATATTGAAGATCGGAAAACGGATTTTTCTTAGTTGAGATATTATCTGTCGACTGTCATATTCATTTTAGTCAGTTTGAAACATTGATTTTTACCATTTTTGGCCACGCTCGCGACACTGTGCGACGTCGTTCAGAATTGGCGGAGCTGTTGTAGTGGGACGACGCGCGCCATATTCAATTGCACCCTGGGGTCCTGTGCAGACAAACGATAATGTGTGAAATTTTCGCCGCCATCAGCAAGCAGCTCGTAAAGCATTTCTTTACGGCAGAGGTCCACAAACTTTTCAAATCTCAGAACGCGTGACCTCAATTTAAAAAGACCAGACCTTTGAAAGTTACTGAGAGTCAATAATCCAAATAATTGATGCAGTTTGGCTACTGCAACATGAAACATTCGCTTCTATCCCATCATAGAATTATCGGTGCTTGAGGGGTAACACCACTTTAGCGGCCAAAAAAATGCTCTTACTTTGACGATTTATTTTGCGACTATGGAAAATATGTGAGGATCTCTTTTGAAAGAGTAGACTGAGTACCTATTACAATATGAAAAAAACTTGATTTTTCTTATTTTTTATTCAAAATGGCGCCGAAAGCATCACGCTTGGAAATTTCCTTATTTGTATACGTCTCGGACGGATTTCTCGTTAGGACTTGGAACAAAAAACAAAAACATTTCATAACACTGTACAAAAAAAATCCAATTTTTTTTTAAATAACAAGGTTCTGACAACGGATTCTGGTAGAGGGGGCAAAAAAAATATACATGTGTCGGCGTTTAGAAAGTTTACGTCTGAATTTTTTTAGGGGGGGTCAAACTCTTCCCCTTTTTGCAGATTCTTATGGTGAATTTTTCTTCTTATGGTTATGCATACGAAAACCATGTAACCTCACATTTTAGGTATATGATGTGTTCAGCAATTTGATGTAAATTACTACGAAGCACATTTTTGTGGAGCATTTTAACCCTGTAGCTCCTATTTGTATGGGTCAATTTGACCCTTCTTTTTCTAAAATGCCAAAAATGTCCTGTAAAACAGGACTTTTTAAGGACAAAATGTACCACGAAAATATTCGCCATAAAATTCTACTATAGGTCTCTGAATACATCAAAGCTCAGAAATTACCTTGAACGCCAGAATTAATCCAAAACTCTCCGGATTGGCTCGACCGCTTTAAATAAATTTTTTTAGTTCTTTTTATTAACATATTTTTTACAAGAATTCACCATAATATTGAAGAAAAATTTTTAATTTAAAGTACTTTTTCTGGGGAAAAAGGTGACAAACGCAGTCAATTTTTGACACTTTTTTTAAAAAGTTCCTATCCTTTTTTCCTGTGTCCGAAAGCTTAATAATTATGTTTTTTTTTTGTTTTTTTTCACATTAGCCGATTCGATTTTTTGTGTTCCGTAAACCTTCAATATATCGTAAAAAAATTTTCAAAAAGATTGATGATAAAGGAGCTGAAAAATAAATAATTTTGTAAATCATTAAAAATTCCCCTTTCTAACGTGCCATGATACCTGAAGTCAAAAGACAAAAAAATCATTTTTTGGAAATTTCTAGTGGGATAACTCCACACACACACACCACACCCCTTAAAGTATTTTAGAGTCTTTCTTACTTCACTCATTTCTGCTCGTTTTCGCATCATCGGCCTTAAAAAACAAAAGTTAGAGTCTTTCTCCGCCGTTGAAATCCTCTTCGTTTGTTTTAAATGATTTAGAAACACCTAATAAAAAGTTCAAAAGAAAAAGGCTCCAGGAACACATTGGCTTGAATACATCAGTTCCCAAGATCGAGAAGATGTTGTTTAGAATGCAACTGTAAATTAATGCAAAAATATTTTAGTAAGTCTTTAGCTTTTACTAAAACCATTTACAATACCATAAAAATAAAAAATTAACTATCCTTTTATATCGCTAACTCTATCGTGCCTGATTTTGAAAACGGTTTGAGTTTCACTTTGAGGCGCATACAAAATGTCAAAGACCTTATGTCTTCAACTTTCGAATAAAAAGCTTTCTAACTATTCACTCTTTTCTAATCCATTATTTTTATTACTACATCTAAATCTCGAAAATTTTTAAAAGACTCGATCAAGCTCAGTTTGAGCAACACTGTAGCCAACAGCAGACGACCTCGCGGCAATAAAAATCGTTCAGTACGCTATGAATTTTGCACGTGCATAATTTCGAATATTTGCAACAATTTTAAGCACTTTGAAAGTAAGTTTTTGAATGAGAATTTGCTTTGCGCATGTTTTGCTGGTATTGTGTGAGAAATGCATAATTAATGCGCACGACGACGGCTTCGCAGGTACGACAAGCTTGAACATCAGCGAAACAGAAAGCAGATGCTGAAGCTGAAAGCGCCGAGCATGAAATAGCAAATATTATTCAACAATCATATATTTTCACAATTCAATAATTACACAATAATCACAAATAATAATTTGCAAACAATTTTATGCTAAGAATTTTAAACTATTGCAAACAGCTAAGCTGCTGTTGCATCTAATCCGCGCCGAATAAATGCAAACATGCTTTTCGAGAAGACGAAAGCCTGCATGGAGGAGGTGGACTCCTTGTTAAGAAGTTTTCTTATATCTGAAGAAAGTTCGAATATTCTAAAGCGCCAAACAACTTTAAAATCTTAAAATTTTTGCACTTTTCCATTGCACTCGCAATGCAATTAAAGAGATAGTTTTGCAAACGGTGGAGGGGAAAATGTTGGCTGTTGAAACTGGCAAAAAACGTAAAAACTTGGACTAGTTTTGCTACACAAACACGATTATATTTATTGAGAAAGCCATAAAAAAACAGTTCTTCTCACACTGCGCGCATTAGCCGGCGGCAACGGCGAAAAGAAAACAGCGCTGCAGTGAGGTGTGGGCGGGAGCGAACGCATCGTTGATGTTTTCAGAAACTCGTGCAATTTAAAGCATCACTGAAGGCGCAAGGAAACACTTGAATGGAGTCGAAAGGCCAAAAGAGCCACTTAACGTTGTCCTTTGTGCGCCACTCGCCCCTTTTAGGCCATTCGCTTGCAGTTTCCTTGCGTTTCGCCGTGTTTTATGTATTTTTTAATATCCACTGGATTTTTTTGTATGTAAGAAAATAACATTTCTTATTTATAGAGGATAAAATAACAGGCATTTCTTGCAGTAACATCAAAGGGGAAGTGTGGGAAATGAACTAAAAGCTGCTGCAAGTGTCCATGCTGTGTCGAAAAGCGTTTATGGTCAGTTAGACGAACCAAATAACCGATGCTACAGCTAATCGGTTAATTTCTATTGTATTTTTTTGGATTTCACAGTATCACCAAATTCCCCGAAATCTAAGTATTCTTAAAGGAATTGTTATGAAATGCTTTCTGTCTCCAACGGACACTCTTAACACTGTATTATAGTGTTGCCAGATACCTGAAATGACTTTCTCCTAAATATTAAAAAAAAACTGAAATTTCCTGTCAAAAATGTAAAGAGTCTCCTAAAATTTTTAAAAATAATTGTTGTCATTTTAAACTAAGGAATTAAATTTATCCTTGAAAAATAAAAAATATATTTAGTTTTTTTTCTATTGCAGCCTTTTAATTCATTCAGCTTCAGCTTAACTTCAGCTCCAGTGCCACTAATGATGTCAAACCTATCATCATCAAAATCTCCTAAACTTTCTCCTAAACATTTCTTCCTCCTAAAAATTCTCCTAAAATGCTAAGAATCTCTTAAATCTAGGAGGAAATCTCCTGATCTGGAAACACTGCACTTTAATAATAACAATAAGTTTAACATCATTCAAGATACATTTGGCTTTATATTTTCGATCCAAAGCGGAGTTTATTCAAGTTAGTTATAAAGTAATAGATGCTGTTATCCTCCGAGTAGGCAGCTCAGTAGTCGAAAGAGACCTAAAATAATTATTATCCATATTTTTGGAAATACAAAAATTGCCCTTATTTAAGAAATTTCTATAAATATTGCTTATAATAACACTGTGCGTGAAATTTACCCTCAAAAATTCAGACATGGGGGGACCTACAGAGCGACTTTCTATAGGTATACTGAGTTGAGATCCACCAGCCGTTTGGTTGGATTGGCTCTAGTTTAAGAGAAATCCGACTTTGAAGTTTGCTCATTTTAGTCGAGTTCGTCGCTTTAGTCTTCGAACGTTTAAATGCTAATAGATCCTAAATCGTTCCGAATATCGCTTTACTGTCTTCGGCAAGTTTGTAGATATTTTAACGACCAATAAATTTGCTTAAGACACCAATCCAAAAAAAGACATTCAAACTGTGTAATTGCGATATGTGCATTTTTTTGCGCATATGACACTAATGACACTCATACGCCACGTTGCGCTTAATTAATGACACGTTATAATTAAATGACACTCATACGCCACGTTGCGCTGCGCAACACAGATTTTTGGCTGACAAAAAAACTGGCTACCGAAAATGATCTTTGTGCGGCAGAGTTATGAATTTTGTTTAAGCATTCATGTACTCTGGCTTGCATAACGCCCAAGGCAGAAGGACTTTCCTTTAATTTTGGGAATGTTTCAACACTTTCTACTGATTGAAGTAACTGTAAGCTCAGTACCTGTGTATATCTCATTGACAAACTCATTAACTTTCATAACACAAAAGGAGTATTTTGAGTGCAAGCAAACTTAAAACTCGCAACTACACGAAATCCTACACACATGAATACATTTTAACAAATTTTGGCCGATTATTGGCCAATATTTTGTCATAAATCGAGTCTATCAAATACATATTCATTTTTCTCTCGCTGCTCTCTCCCCTCTGATGCTCCAATTATATTTGAAAAATCAGATGTTGTTAACACATTTCAGCGCTGGCGATTTCTTCTTTGATGTCGTCAAGTCTTCATGCTGTGCATACTTAAGTGCGTATTTCTGCATATGGCTGTGTACTTAATGAGCCGCCGCTTGCCCTGAGGCAAAGTTTCCAGCCAATGGATGCAAAATGTTGCCAACAAATCCCAAAAATTACGTTGCACATATTGCCGGCGGCTAAGTGACGCAGCGCCCGTGGGGTAAATGCTAATAAGGCTTAAGCCATATGGGCGCTTGTTTGTATTACAAATAAGTTCGGATAATTGAAAACTTTAAGCCAGCGCGTTGTCGACGCGCCGCACAGTGCTTCGAGAGTGGACAAAAATAGGAAACAAAATTATCTCGGATTTTGACAAAAGTAGTATTATGTTAAAGATAATTGTTTAATTAAGCTAGATCCGAAATATTTTTTCGAAAAATTGTCGTGATTAGGAGATATAGCTTGTTAAAGTCGGATATATTTTCACAAAAATTTATGAAGGGGAAAAATGAAATTTAGGTGCTGTATAGAAAAAATTGTAGAAAATGTAATGTTGCAGATAGGCTACCAATTTCTTTTAATATTAAAACTACAAAACCTAATAGTAATACCATTAGAAACAATAATATTGATTTAAGAAAAAAGAGACTGATGACGATATCAACATGTTTGAAACGTTTGCAGACAATTCCGTAGATTTGCAATACGAAAGCGAATAAAAATAAATCAAAAATAAATCAGTAATAATTTAACTACAAATATACTTTTATGAAACAAACAGTAAGTACGTAAAATCTGAAACAAAATTTGACTACAGCTCTATATTTTAGAAAATTTCTTAGAATTTTACATTTTTCCAATGAAGTTTAAAAGTAAGTTTGCTTCGAATTTAGAACAATTATATTTTTCTAAAATTAAAAAAATAAGTTTTATTTTTTTTTATATTACAAAAACAAGATTTAAAAAAACTATAACATATATACAAAATGTAAAATTTAAAAAAAAGTTTTAATTTTTTTTACAAAACAAGATTTAAAAAAAACTATAACATATATACAAAATATAACTTAATTTTTGACCTTAGCAGAACCAAATTACTATATGTGTGAAAATTCATTCAAATCAACAACTCCTTCTATTTTTGCCGCAATTTTGTATGGAGTCGAAGCACTGTGCGCCGGTACAAGCAAATAAACTGGAACAAAATGAACAAATGAAGTGCTGTAGGTGTGTGCGGTGTGTGTGTGTGCCTAAATCCTGCCACGTTTTCGTACTAAATGTGGCGGCGATGTCGTTGGTTTACATGGATTGCATGTCTGTGTGGGATTTTACAAATTTTCGAAAAATTTTTTTGGTATCATTATTATTTATATTTTAATAAAATATTTCTAAAATATTTCCAATATTTTAAAAATAATTTTATCGATTGGTTTTTGCTTTCACGTAGTGCGGGCGCAATTTTTAAGGCTATGAGAGATCATAAGCATTTCATTTTTGTGGCTTTCGATGGGAGAGAGACGAGAAGAGTTTGCACAATGCACATCTTGTTTACAATGGAACCGCTTCTGCTACAGTAACAGCGCAATTCGCATCACATCGCGCGGCTTGAAGTGGCGTAGCGCGACTTGTGCTCTGCGGAAGTCGAATGGGTTTGTTTACTCGCAACGGATTCAACGCATGAACGAGTACGTTTGTATGTATGTGCTCAAGGATCTGAGAAATGGCACATGGCAGACATGTCCTTTTTCTGTAATTTCAAGTGTGTATCTTCGTTGCTGTTTGTGTGGGTTTTTGAAATTTTATTGCTTTTGGTGTGGGCAAATTTAATATTGAACCAATAAATGAGCATATTTTTTCTGATTTTGCAACAATTGTGAAGTCGAGGTGTTAAACCTTTAGCAAGGACTTTAAACAAATAAATCAATAAATTGCAATGAAATATAAACACATCGAAATTGCGCATTTAAAAGCGCTACAACAAGGACTAAAAAAAAATTGTGTTTCCTTCTTACTTAAAGTTTTACCAATGTCCTCGCCAATATGTATGCATAACTCTTTACTGAATTTTAACGGTAAACGCGAATTTTCGATGCTGAAAATCATGCTGACTCGATCATTTGGTTTTCTTCTTGTAATTCAACGAGTAGTCTGCGTCACCTTGCAACAGTTTTATCAAATACGAACATTTCACAATTCGCACAGCATTTCATGAGATGACGCCGTGTGTCGTCGCTGTTATCAAAGCGTCTGTCACAAGTTCACAGTGGTTCGTGTGACTACATTTGGTGCTTAAACAGCCATACTATTATAACAGTAAATTATGTTAAACTTGTCTTCTGAAATACTTAATTATAGATATGCGGTACTTCTATATTACACAGAGTTGTATGGGCCATGCCCATAGTAAAAAGGACAGTAAAACTGTTAAAAGATTTGTCAATGTCACAAATTCACGCATAATACTAATCAATACCTAGCTAACGTAAATCGTAGATAACGTAAATATATAACGCCGATAAATTGCCTTGTTTTGCTGCCATCTTTCAACTCATTGTTGTCCGAATTTAATGCAGCTACATTTGTCTACCGCACCACTGTGCGTAGCTGGCCAAAGTGACTATGATTGTTTGCCCTGTGACAACCGTCTGAGTTGTATTTTGCCAGCTTAATGCCACTGCGCGCACTTGTCAGGCCTGTCTGCGCACCACTTCAGCTGCGTCGAGCGCAACATCCCACTCCAGTCCACACATACATACGAGCACGTACACATACAAACACGTACACACGAGCTTAAGCACATCAACGTAGGTAAACTTTTCTGTCATTGACAACGCAGACGTAACGTTTCTTTCATTCGCTTTCTTTCAGTGCGATTGTGTGGCATGGCGAAAACTCTTAAATTCCATCAAGTTGGTTAACATTCATGCGCATCAAATGGGCAATAAATCATTTCCTGCGATGTGTTCCGTCACTTTGTGGTTGCAAAAATTAGGTGAATATTCGTCACATTCGCTGTCAAGGTTTTTAAAATAAAGAAGACAAGCCTGTTGTGTTGTATTTAAAAGAAAGAGGAGGAATGCATGTTCCTCAAAATCTTTGGAGAGTTTTACTCGAGCCTTTTCAGTGTTTGACGAACCGCAGCATAGAAGACTCTAATATGGACTGATTTTAGCTCGTACATGTACATCGTTTAGGAAATAATATCCACTTGCCCGTGGAGAGTACTGGAAAATGTCAGACAATGTGCGATACGGCGTAATTCTTCTTTTCATTACCTCGACAAGGGATTCGATGTTGGGGCGATGTTGCGATGGTTGAAAAAATTGCGCCCTACCACACTAATCTACTTCACTAAGACGATTTTTTTTTTTGTAAAAGGCGCTTGTCAAGCTCTTGTTTTGTTGGTATTAAGATTGAAGATCTTTTTGCATGTATCCAAAGAGGAAATATATTCATTAATTTTAACCCTTTTTATCAGCTTTGATGGTTCTGTATGTGTAAAGATTTGTGTATCATTTGCCATTAATTAAGCTTTAAGTATGAAAAGTCCTAAACACAAACTACATTAGTCGAGTGTCAGTCACGTAGATGAACACTTTCACGTAACATTATCACATAGCTTTGTGTCTCTACCAGCTCTTCTAAGTTGCAGTTCAAGGTTCGCTTGAAATGTGTTTTATCAACATGTGTTACAACAAATATTTCATGGTCTAATGATTATAGGAGGAAATGTCCAGAAAATATAGCACAGATCAAATATGTTCTTCATAAATTGTGAACTCATATCAGATTATAAGTGTTTTACAATTTAGTGTCACCTGCTTTCACTGCCAATAAGCTCAACTTAAACCATAAAACTATGAATTTCCCTGTCGAAATTATCGAAAAATTATGAAGAGAAATAATGAAGAGAAATTCGAACGCCAGTATACGACATGCGACAAACTTATTACTGGACGGATGTGTAATGGTCTTCGAATAGTTCGTCAATTGCATTATAACGAAACTATCGATGTATACATAAAATGTTTTTAAGCTCATGTCACAGAAAAAGAACTGAATTGCTAAATTGCTGTATTTTGTGCTGTCCTTTTACACAGAGTCCAGAGTCAGAGGAAGTACGCCTCCGATGTGGTCTGCTGTCGACTAACCTAAATTAAAGTAAAAAATGCTGATGCTGACATGCATTAATACATGGCTATGTGATACATTTATATATCTGTAATATATGTATATAGTGTATGTACATATGTTTTGTAGGAAGCCATAATAGCAGCTGTGTGGTTGAGTATTTAAAATATTTATATTTTTTAAAATATTTTTGAATAGCTCTACTGACATGAAAATTAGAAAATAAAGCCAAGAAAAAAAGTTCAAGCTTTTTTTAGAAACCGCTTTGTATGAAACAATGCGAGCAGGCACAAAGCTAGTTCCGCGAAAACAAAAACATAAAATTCCCAACAAAAACATATTCGACACATTTTCCTTAAGCAAAACAACAAAGAATAAGAAAAGCGTAAATATTGTGGTTTTGACTGCTTGTCATTTGTTTGTGTTGGCCATTGAAAGCATTTTAGCCTTCGTTGTTACATTGAACCTTGGCGCATTTGGCGTATTTGACATCTAAATTCTGTGCAACAATTAGCAAAAGGTATACGTGACGAACGTTGCCTTGCAACACAATTTCAGGTCCATTCGTTTTGACAGGTTCATTATGTGGGTTCGTAGCCTTTTGTCAACAGCTGGCCTTGAACCTCACCTGATTCTCCTCGAGCAACTGCCACCGGTTATTGCCTTATTTGACATTTGGTCGAACAAGAAAAAAAAAGATTAAGAAAAAGGCGTCTGAATGAAAAACAGCGTCTGCATGATTTTAATGTGAAAAATATTATAAGCTTAAATGCTGCAAAAGGTTTTGTTAGGTCGGCAGCGTAATTTCTCACTGTGAGTGCGAGGAGGAGGCACATCCCTCTAACTGTGGTAAAGCTTATTCAAATTAAATAATAATTTTCTTGCACACAATCACAAGCGATTGTTCCTAAATACTTGGAGTCTCTTAGCTTCTCATCTCTCCCCCAAATTTCATGGAAAATATTCCTATTTTTAGTTTAAAACTGGTCAAGAGTTTCCTTTTTAAATTCGCTCAACTTGTATTGAAAGAGTTGTAGCAAAATATTTCCTTTATTTTTGCCTCCACATCTTTATCCTTTTTTATCTCCATCCTTGCTGTTTCTTTTTTCTTAATGTTTTTCCAATTCACCCAAACACACAAGTCCTCACTGAATTTAAATGGCACACACGATTTTTCGATGTTGAACATCATCGACTGACTTGCAGCATCTTTTCTCGGACTTACATGGCTCTTCGTCGGTCATTCGATTTTCTCGACGACGTTCGCTTGTTGCGGGCAACAAAAATATGTTGCCACATGACAAATAATGCGCCGCCGTCGGCAAGTAAATTTCGGTTCGTTCACTTGCTCAACTCTTTTGTGTGTTGGGCGCACAATGCTCGCAAATTGGCCGGCGGTTTGCTCATACTCGACTTCGTTGCGCTGGCGTCGAGTGAATTGAAATGTTGCCGTTGATGTGGTTGTTTGCAATTTGTTTGCCAAAAATGTTGCTATATTTAGCCAATGCCAGCTTGGCATTGCTGAATAAGTTGCGCGGCAAGAAAAGCCCAGCTCGCAGCCGTTCAAGACAAAAGAGCTGATGGGGCAAATGTGTACAAACTTTGTGATTTGATTGTGCCTGTGTTTGTGTAAAAAATTCACATATTTACTTGTTTACATATATATTTGTATATTTGCGCTGGTATGTGCATATTTATGTAAATATAAATGTGCTGAGTTTTGTGTTGACTTTCATATGGATTGACTTAAATGCTTTCAGTACCTTGAGCGTTTATTCGATGCTAATATTTTGGCATACTTTTAGGTTGATTAAGTTTGGGGCAACATATTGTTATGTTAGGGATTGTGGCTCATTATGAATGCAATGTATTTTTTCTTCAATTTTTCAGACAAATTAAGTTTGAAAATATTTTATAGTTGTGAAATTTCTTCTATTTTTCAAACAAATAATGTTTATATGTATAAAACTTTAAACAATAGGGGAATTCTTTGTAAGGTGCCACTCTTTGTAAGGTGTCACCCCTGCTCGATTTCGACATTCCAGCAATCCAAGCAAAAAAATTCCTACCGTCATTTAAGGTATATATGACAACTTCAATTTTAATGTGGTTTTTGAGGGAACAGACGCAATAACACGGTCTGGGTAAAAAAAAGTGTAAAATTTATAAATAAAAAAACTTATAAAAAACTAAAGTAAATATCAGTGTTGGACTTAATTTTTAATGGTTTTTCATAATCCGAAATGATATCCGAGCATATCGTAAAAGAAAAAATTTATACAATGATTTCCAAAATGGCATAAAAATGTAAAGTGAAACCTTTTTTTATTTGTAAGGTGCCACCCCCGTTTTTTCATTGTTTTGTGATCCTCTATCGGTAAAATGCCTTTTTGTTGCTCGGGACCATTAATAAAATGAATTTAAAGTGTTCTTCGTAAATTTTTCTCTAATCCTGTCATGAGGAATAAAGTTCAGTTCAGTTTTATTTATTAATTTAAATATAATTAGGTACCATTTTATTCGTTACCATTAAATTTTTATTTTGCTTTCGGTCATTTTCTATTCAATTCAAATTAAATTCAATAGTCTTTCGTAAATTTTCTAAATCATGCATTTTTACTTGAGATTTCTACGTTTTTAGCGATTTTTTAGGGGGTGGCACTTTACATTACAAAATTTGAGGGTGTTGATTTTTAACACAGTTGGGAAATTGGCTGTAAAATTAGTATTTACGAAAAATTCAAATGAAGTGTTACCTTGGAGCTAGTAGCTCTTTAAACGCTCTTTCCAACGGTATATTAAAATTGGCGATACGTTAATTTTCTAACGAGTTATGCGCAAAAAAGCTATGTGGGTGGCACCTTACAAAGAATTCCCCTATTAAATACATTTCGGAGCTTGGAATAACATCTGTATAAAAGTTTGCTAAGACTTGACATAACATAACCTTACTTACCATTAGATACTTACAGATCAATAAAACAAAATAGACAACAATAACAACAACAAACAATTGCTAGGGGACATAACTTTACTAATCACTTCTTACAGATCAATGGAACAAAACAGAATTACAGTTTTAACTGCTAGGGGCCCAATGAAGTCTATGTATGTTCATTGTTACCGAGTCTAATATAAATCAGATTTATTTATTAATTGTTAAATTAATAAAACAATAACTTAAGTAGTGACATGACATTAATTTAAACCGCAAATTAACTTTAAAGCGCGATCGTCAATTTTCGTGGAAAAACATGTAATTGTAAATTATTTAACAACAACATTCAAATCACACATAACGAATCACACAAGTCGCACATCAGATGGCAGCAAAGTAATTACCAGCTTGCGGTGGCGCCTACAGTAATGTGTGTTGCATACTTCAAGGCGTATAAGCGAGCAGTGTGCATATGCCTATGTGTGTTTGTATGTGAATCTCTGTGTTATTTTGGTGGGAATAAAAAACACAAACGATGCGTCAATTTGGCTTAGTTCTGGTTTTCACATTCACATTTTGTGAAAATTTTTATCCTATTACATGTAGAAATATCCGTGCAGTGGTGCACACAAAGGGGAATTGATAATTCAAATTCTCCCAAAATTCTATTTGTTACATAAATTGTGGATGTCAGATATGATTTCCAATGGTATTAGGCTCAAAAGTTGTTACAGAACTGCTCCCGAAATGGAATTCTGTGTGCGTGTGTTTATGTATGTCTGTGTTTCCGCCTGTTGTGTGTATTAATTGTTAGTTGAATACAGTTGTTAGTTTATGTTAATGTGGCCAAAAATGCGTGGCCGCAGTTGACCTTCGACATTATTTGTGTGTTTGGCTTTTGCCCACATTTTTATGTACAATTAAATATGATTAAGAGTTTCAATGTCAACATTGTTGACCAACTGCCGAACTTTTGACACGCCTACACTGGGGAAAATTTCGTTATGGCTTTGATAGGATTTTGTGGCAAATTTTCCTAATTTTCATTTCCCCATGAAGACTTTCGCCAAAGTTTTGCTTCTGCTTTTCTGTTCAGATCACTCGTGTAATATATTGTGTACTCTCAATTGCAAGTTAGAAGATCGTAGATGATAAGCACTCAATCAACCCCAAATAAAAATGTTTAAAACAAAATGTCCTTAAAGATTGACACTTCTGTCATTGTCTGAAAATTTTTTTGTATCAATTTATTAATTTTTTCAAGTGTAGCCAAAGTGACGCCGCTGTCACACTGGTCTCTCTGACAGCATAATCGTCAAATCAACACCATGTCAATAAGTCACCAAGTCAACATGCCAAAGTGCCGCAGGTCATTGTGGACACAGTGGCCGCCAGACGCGTCGCCCTGTGGTCGTCCGCGCATGCACCTTAATCCATACAAACATACCTGTACATATGTACATATGTGCAGAGGTGTGTGTCGCCATTTATCACACTCCGCTCGACGTCAGCTCGATTTCACGACAGCACAACGACCGAACGAAATCCGTAGCTGCGCATTGCTCGCCTGTCGTTTGGCTTATTCAATCAAGCGGAAGCGGGGGCGTTGCCAAATCCAGCCACAACGACGGGTACGAAATTTGCACCGCACGACTCTCGACCGCACAAAATCGACAAATTTACTCACATGGAAGAAATGATTGTAGGTGGCGTGCGGCTGAGCATATGCTAAGGTAAGCAAATTGGCAGCACACGTGCTAAAGTCCAGCTCCGGGCCATCAATTCACCTAACGAGGCTTTGGTTGATTTATTTTGCCTTGGCTTTCGACTCACTTGGCTTGGCTTGGCTAATTTTGCCGTATGCCAATAACTGTTATTTTCGATGCAATTACCAGCCTTCAGCAAAATTTAGTGTTTTTTGTTTGGTTTGTTTTGTTTTACGAATTTATTTATTCGCTGCGAACACAGCGTCAACAATTTATTACTTGCAGTCGTGCATTTGATGGCAACGGTGACAGCAAAAGCGACAGCAACCCTGACATACAATTAAAATGTTTCGCTGCGCTAAAATTCCAATAAATATTAATGCCATCCATGTCTAACTTTAGCCAGTAAGCTGAATATGCAAAAACGTGCAATGTTGGAGTCGGATGTGTTGGTGTAAAAAATCTGCTCTCTGCATGCAGTTTGCAACATTTTATGCACGTTGCACACTGGGATAATTCATGGCGATTTGGGTGATTAATTCAAAAATGAAAATTAAAGGTATTGATTTTTTTGGTACCGGGGTTAAGTAGATAAAATTCCCCATCATTGGGTCAAAGAATTGTTGTAAAATAATTTACCGTACACAGCGATAAATGTGAATTTTTCAGGGACCGAAAATAACTGTTATTTTATAATTTTCAAATCAAAAAGGCGTAACGAAAAACTTTTCGGTGGACTTTTTCAAATATACCATTATGATCGTAATGGCCTCAGCTTCACGAATATTAAACGCCTTTTGAATTTTTGACTTTTACTACAGAAGTTCAAATTAACTATTATTTTGTGTCTTTAATCATTTCAGGCAAAAATAACTGTCACATTTGATTTTTATTTTATCGGTCACAAATAACAGTTATTTTGTGACTTTTATTTTTTCGGTCAAATATATCCGGCAATTTGAATTTTTTCGAAGGCCGCTTGATCGACAAAAAAACTATTCGTACCATAACCATAACTTTTCTTTTTGTCGGGAAAAATAAAAGTTAAAAGATAGCAGGTTAACTCTGGCTTTTTTGATGAAAACCATTACCGGTACGGTCCCTGGAGTTTTTCAATTATTTGAATCAAATTTTTTTTACAAATTTTAAAAGTAGCATCAAAGTGATAATGGAAACTTCTTGCTCAGGTATTTAAGTATTAAAATGTAATTTTTGTTTTTTTAAGTGTTTGTAAATATTTGTGTTATTTTTTAAAAAAAAAGCTTAAAAATTGCCTTATTTTGACCTTATTCATAGACATATAGTTGTTTGTTCAGTGATGTTCACCTTAACTGCTGTTCATTAGCGTAATCTGTGGATATTATAGTAAATTTCTATGAAAAAGAAAGTTCCTCTTTTGTTGCACACTTTTGCTGCATTTCGTTTTTGTATGTGAACTCATGGCCAAATATGCATGCGGTCCGTGAAGGGAAATACAAGACAACAACAAATGTAATTGCAAAAAAATATGAGATAAGCAACAAGTGAAATGTTTTATGTTAGTTTTGTTGTTGTTCAATGTACGGTTTTTAGTATTGCTTTATGCTTTTCACCCTACATTACGGGGGGCCGGTATATTAGATATATCAGTTATTATAATATACATATAAATTATAAATATAAATAATATATATAAATTCTTATAAGATATTATATATTATAAGCCGTAAGCGAAATATTTTTGGTTTTTAAGATATTTATGAATAACAATCAAATTGTGCCAAATCTTTTGTTGAGTACTATCCCTGGTATAGCAAGCCTACAACTACTCATAAATATTTAATTCACGGACCAGAGGTCATAGCACACACCTTGATGCCAATCGGTGAGTCATCTGAAGAACCGCAGGAATAGAGGCGCGAGAAAAAAAGATTTTAACCCGGCGTTGGTGTGGTGGAAAAAAATTACGTTATTGGTGGAGTGGGGTATGACATACCCCAAGACTTGATATAGCAGCAACCTCACGAAACAACACAAATATAAAAGATAGCAATTTTATATTATTCTTCATTTACTTTTACGCAAGAAAATACAAAAGCACTTCATGTGCAAGCAATTTGTAAAAGAAAATATAACAAAAATAAACGAAAAGTACCGATATTTATAAGTTGACTTCATATAATGGGGTTTAAAAACATTTCTGTATATAATTTTCCAAAAAACATTGTCTGTTTTAAAAATGAAATACATATAGTTATGTGACATTAAATTTTTGGTAGCTACCCTGAAAGAGGAGCGAATTACAGGGTCTTAAAATTAGCGCATTTTTCGCAAGTCTTATAAGGTTTTTGTTCTCGGACAAACCGAACATCGAGTGCTGTACTGACGACGTTTTGGTACAGCTTCGCCTTATCTCAAGGATTTACAGAATCATGATATTTTTGTGTATTAATGATATTTTTTGGAATATATGATACGATGAAAACGATTGTCGTATGTGCTATTGAATTCAATGGAACATACGACATTCGTTTTCTACGGCGACGAAATGCGAATACTAAACTGGGAGCTTTTCTTGCACGTAGCAGTTGGGCAGTTGGTATTTGCCTCTTATTTTTCCGTACGGTGAATTTTTGAATAAATCGATGACTACTAGACCATCGAAAGTAACAATTTGAATTCAAAATCATTTACACAAAAAGTTACGTTATTGGTGTGGTGGGGTATGTCATACCCCAACGAACTTTAGCGAGATGTGAATCAAATCTGGTAACACTTAAGTTGTTTTTAGATAGCAAATGTGTATGGTTGGACTGTTATAAACAGCTACTAGAAGCAATAGTGCCCACATAAAACTGACATCCGTATTATTTACAAAAATACAACCTCTGGGGTATGGTATACCCCACCACACCAATGCCGGGTTAAGGGTTTCATGGAATAGGTATTTTTCTCGAAAATGTAGCAGAGAAAAAACCAACAAAAATGATATTAATATTTAATAGAAAGAAGTAACCCATTTTAATGCATTTTTAAATTTCAATAAGTGATGCATTTTGTATAAGAACGTTTTGTAAGCATTTTGCACTTTTAATCATAAATTAAAAAAAATCCACTAAAGTAAATTCAAATACATTTCGTTTTCACTTCTTTATATATAATTAACTAAATCTACTTTAATACTTTCTTCACGTCTGAATAGTCTGGGTGAATTAATCGCCGAAATCGCCATGAACTACCCCAGTGTGCGTGGCCGCTTTGACCTAATTTTGTTGACAAAAAATTTAAATATCTGTCGTTAATAATTAACATCTACTACATATAGTTTCAAGATTGATCTAGTTTTCGTTTAGTGCTCACAAAAAAACGTAATCTAATTTTTAATTTAAATTATAATATTACTGGCAATAGCAACGAGAAAATGGAGAAGCCTTTTTGGTACTTTGAGGCTAAGTACCCAGAGGCTGTCAAATATTTATATATATCGAAGCGACCTTCATGTTTTCAACCGAAGACGAAATCTTTGAACAGTAAAACTTAGAAGCGTCGTGGAACTGGCTTAGAAGTAGAATCAAAGAAAATAAAATTATAAGTGAAGTTCTTTGGTAGCACTTATAACCGTCCATTGATTGCATTTGATTTTGAACAAAACATAGAACAAACGTACAGTTCTTTGTAGCGAACTGGGAGCTGAGAAATAAAAATTGTACCGACTTCGTTTTTGGTGCAGGTTGAGTAGAGATTTGAATTCACGACCCTCTGACTTGTGCTCCAAAACATTAACTACTTAAGTAGTCACGGCATCGGCCAGAGACATGAACCCTTCATTTTTAACCAAATTACCCAACAAACATTAATGACTAATCTCATTTGAATCAAATTGCTTTCTCAAATCTAAACCTTTGTTCTCAAATTGATCTCAAATATACTGTTATGGCATTCTCAAGACACCAAAAGAAACCATGTTTCGTAATATAGACAAACACTAAAAAAAGGATTTTATGGTCTCAGATTTTCAATATTTGCCATTAGAGAACTACAGTATTTACTGGATATAAGAACCGAGCAAAATGCTCGAAATTCAAATTCTTTATCCGGGCAAGTTTGAATTTCTTCAAATGGTTCATACATTTGCTACGCTATAAGCGCGTAGATCTTTTAAGCGGGAAATACATTAATCAGTAATGTTCCTGTAAATTGTTTATGGGGATTTTTCATGACCTATTTTAGTTAACTTATAAGCGGGGAAATTTACTAACCGGGGGCTTATATCCAGAAAGTAATGTAACCCAAATCATACTTATAGCTCGCTGTTTTTGTTTAGAAACTTAATAAAAATTGATAGGATTTCCAAAAATGAGCTCAAAGTACACGAAATTAAACAGGAAACACAATTAAATGGAAGAGATAGAAGCTCAAAAATAAAATGACCGAACGACCTGAAAATATCCTATCCTGCATTAAAGCTTACAACATTTTCGAAAATCAGTGAAACCCTATGTATTGTTTTAAAAAAATTATTGGGGTTTATTGGCGCCATTCGCCTAATGCTTCAAAGCGATCTTAAATAACACAAACGACTTGGCTCTTCTCGACTTTAACCTTACAAACCAAATGTTAAATTTTCGTTTGCATTATTTTATTTTTATTATTTTTTTTACTATTTTTTTTGTGCATTCTGATTCGGCGTCAACATTCTCGATTCCAAAAATTTGTGCGCCTGTATGATTCATGGAAACAAAATTACATCGCAGCATTTGATTGCTTTTAGAAATTCGTTGGAAACATCCACAATCCGAATTTGAATAGAGACGTGTACGGTGTGCGAGTTCATCCAAAGTATCGCACAACAATTGTTCGTAGTGTCTTACTGCACACTTTTCAGGCGTTCTTTCACTTAACAGCAGAGCAGCTGGCAGCTCTCATTGTTCGCCATTTGTAGGTATTAACTTGCCGGCATTTTCACTCTGGCCAAGGTGGTAAATATTGCCACTACACTACACTGCACTGCACCACCGGCGGCGGTATGTATGTATGTTCTGCACTGTTGTTGTTGTTGTTGTTTTTGCTGTAGTGCAATTGAAATCCCACTCAATTGCCGAGATGTCAATGCACCTGTTACGTTGCGGTAATGTGGCAACTGAAACGAGTTTGTTTTTCATTTCGAACGCCAGTGCGGTTAGTGAGTGTGTGTGTGTGTGTATGTGCGAGTGTGTGCACGTGTGGGCAATAGTCTGAAAAATATACGGAAATTGGTTTTCAATCATTCAACTTCAACATGCTGAATCCGTCGACATTTCCAATTTCTAGCTGACTGTTGCTTGATATTTCCGCATTTAATGGATTTTTAAGAAAACTACTCAAACACTCGCACGCAATGTTGCACTTGTTGACGTTGCTTATTTCTGAGCATTTTTTTACTTTGAAGAATGACATTGCCGCTCATTTGCATATAAATACAAAATTGCTAACCAAATCGATTTTTGTGCCCATTCGCTGCGTGTGCGAGATGACAACTGCTTTGTTTTACTTGTCTGCCATAACTCTAGTAAATTCCAGTAAACATTGCAACAGCTGACATAATTCTCAGCTTTTGCTTGTTCTGGCATTACGAAATGGCTTTAGGCAGAAATGCTGCCGAGAAATTCGATGCAGCTTAAAGTAAAACGAATTTAAATACAAGTTGGATCTTGCAACTCTTTCTTCATTTCCAACAATCATTTCCTGTAAAAAATTTGAAATCGAAATTTGTGAAAAAACACTTTTTAAAGGTTTTATGATTTCTGTGTTGCGCTGTTTGAACGAGTACTGAAATGCGTTCCAAAAGTAATGTGGTACTAAATTTTCAAAACATACAAAAAGTGTTAAATATCAGTAGATTTTACTAGTTGAGGTCTAGTACTGGCACTCACAATGGACAATGTTGTCTCCGATCTGAAGTACGGCATCCGCCCATCTTCTGAACATAACCTAACCTTACACAAAAAAGATTACAATTATATTTAAATTGCGAAGGTAAATGAGGTTTCGACGGTAAATTCTTAAGAATTTTTATTGTATTCACTGCCTAATCTAAACTAAATAAAAAAATAAAAAATAAAAATAAAAAACTTTAATTTTTTCTCGTTAGAGACCCAAAAGTTGATAACCTCACAGTGTCGAGTATATGGAAGACGCCCTCTGGAGGTGGGTTTTTCAAAATTAAATTTATTTTTCTTTTTTTGCAGTCACGAATGTTGTCCAAAGAAGAATTAATCATTCAAATGTGTGTAGAAGTTTAAAGGTGGAAAGCTAATTTCATAGAAAACGGTCAGTTTTGTATGGCAGCTCCTCTACGAATTGTAGTTGGAGGATATTTATTTTTGAAAGAACCATTTGGAAAGAAAAATAAATGAGCGTCAGTCTTACGTTTGGCACATCTGGAGTCAAACTGAAAGTAGTAAGAATACATCTTATAAAAATTATCATTTTGTATGGCAGCCCTATTAATATATTAGTTGCAAATAGGCAGTAAGCATATTGGGAAGAATTGTTCAAAAGTAAAAAGTAGTGGGAGTTAGTCATAGATTTTAACCCAATAAGAGCAACTTCTGAGCAGCCGTAAAGGAGTTTGTTGAGTTTCCTAGCACCTTTGAATCATTGCGAAGGTACTTACCCCCATTTTTGTACCCCAATTCTTTAGCTAATAAATTTTTTTTTTTCAAACCTTAACTAAAAAAAAATTTACAAAATAAAAAAATTAGATAAACACAACCAAATTGTTGTGTTAAAAATGTGTGAAAAATGAATGTAACAATTAGCTCTGTTACCAAGTAGCTCAACGGAATTGTCCTCCTCTCTACATTTCACCACAAAGATTGAAAGTGAAAGTGAAACTAAAATAAAACTTGCCAATTCAGCAATCATTTGTCAAATGCATGCCATCCCACGTACCACAGCCGCTGCGACATTTTAACGCTTTTGACAGTTCCACTAAAACAGCTTTGAACCGCTTCATGGCGCTGGCAAACACTAAGTTTTGCCATTGAAAGAAATATCCGGTTGCTGACAATATTTCACCGTAAAACTGTTCTTTTTGCGATTTTATTTTATGTGTTGTCGTTGTTGTTACTGTTTTTGCGAGAAATCACACTAAACCTATTAGTCATGCCAAGAAATGCATTTGCATTTTACAGTTGTCAACACCACCTCCCAATTGAACAGAGAAATGAAAACCGCAACAACAACACCAACGACAGCCAACATTTGACAGATGCAAAGTGAAAAACAACAACAATAAATTGCATAAAATAAGACCAACAAAAATACATTGCAAAAAACAATGCATTGCAATTGAACCAAAGTGTGCAGTGTGCAGTGTAGTTAGAATATATGAATACAAGTTGGCAACTCTGATGGGGAAAACAATTGTAGAAACAGACAAAAACACATGTGGTGGACTTTGTGGTTTTGATGTTTTTTTTTGTTTTTATACAAAGTCAAACTTAATGATTGAACTAATGATTTTGTGACACCAAGTGGAATTATTGATCACCGCAAATAAAACAAAATATAGCAACAAGCGCGAATGTGTGAAGTCGATATTGTTGAATTGATAATTTTTTTGCAAGTACCGATTTTTATTGGAAATTCGATCAAAGTGCAATCATTGATGATATTCTGTGGGCTTAACCCTTTCGATCCGAATTTTACCCTGTGTCTCGATATTCATTTTTGGTATTTAAATCATGACATACTTGCCTAAGAAGTGTGCAAACGACATTTGAAGTTGCCACGCCTCTTTGTTAGTGTTCTAGAGCTAGTTTACTTTTGAACAGTTTTAGCTTAAAACGGGTTAAATTAATTTTGTATCAATATTTTCTAACTACAGAAAAATTATATAATATTTATGGAAAAATACAAAATTATCACTTTTTAATTTTATTTAACCATTATTAAAAAAACCGGGTTTTGATCAAACGCTCTCAATTCGTAGACTTCAATTAGAACACAAACTTTCCCTGATATTGCTGCAAATTATTGGAAATTATTTTGGAGATAACAGTAAAATTTTTGTAATTTGCTTTCAATTCACTTTTAAAAATATTAATTTGGGTGCCTACTTAAATTAAACCCATAAATCAATCGTAGCTTTTGCTATAAGATGGCAAATAGGTGAACTTGCTCTCAGGCAACTTTGGGGTCGAAATGGTTAAGAATGATATTAGGGCTCACTTGTTAGATTTTTTGTTTGTTAAGGCTTTCTCTTTTATGAAAAGTTTTCAGCGACAACAGCCAGGAAAGCTGGCCTCAATAGTTTCAATTTAGTTAAAATCTTAACCTGTGTTCTAATATTTTGTAATATGTTTCGAAAGTAAAGCTTTGAATATAATAGTATTTTTACATATTTCAGACATTCTCCAAGAGGCCAGCGAGACTTGGCTTTTGAGATGGTCCTGGAAGTTCCACACCAACAAGATGGCAATTCTCATTGCGACTACAAATCATCGAAATTAAAATAGATCTCTGAAAATATAATCTTTTAAAATCTGCAAAATCTGAATCCATTTTAAACTAATTATGACTTTGCATCCGCCGCCAACAAAGGCCTTCAACCAAACGGCCTTCATTATTCGCTTAATTCTACCTCACTTTACATGGTATGCGCTCATTTCGCTTTGTGTCGTTCAGTGGTTCGTTGGTGCAAATTATGAAAAGCGTTTCGCTTTCGCTTTTCTGTTGCTGCACACACCGCAGTTGCTTTGTTGATTTTTCATTTGTGTGTGGTGTGCAACTTGTAGCGCAGCCAGCGCAGTGCGATAGCTTTGTTGCTTTGTTGTTCGCCTGCGATGTGTCGGACGGCGTGTTCCGCCATTGTCAGTTGTGGGCCAGCCTACCGGCCCGGGGGAGACTTTTGTGTGCGCTGCGATGCGAAGGCCACGCGCTGGGCTGGAGCGGTTTTGGCGGGCCGGCGTCAGTGAATTAAAGATGCTAATTTATCGCGTCTCTGCTCGCTCCCCAGTGAGCGGTGTTTGCATTTCATTTTAAACTGCCACATGGGCAAAAGCGAGTCGCAGCGCGCTGTGCACAGCTGCCAAAAATTAAATCCTACTTAAACTTTCATAACACTAAACCCCTTAATAATACACAGAGCTTTGCATATTTGTACAGCGAATTCACACACACACATCTAAATTCATACAGTTCTGTGTTCTGGCAAAGTATGTAAATTCGTAGTGCAAATAAACGTAATAATTTGCCAGACAATAATGAAGCGCACTCGGAAATTACTGTGTTGGGACTGACGAGTTGAAGGGAGGGCGGGGAGATGCCGGGGGCGAGGTCTACAGAAAACACTCAGCATATGAACACAAATTGGCAAAATTTAAATGTTGTCGTTTATTTTATTGCGCATTTTATGGTACTATAATATAACACAAACTGCCACCAGGGAATGTTAAAATCTAATCATTTTCTAACCTTTGCATCATAAAAAATAACAATTTGCAGCAACAAGCAATAAGAAATAACACGAGCCCATAATTGCCCAAAAAATAGCAGCCAGCAAGGTCACTCGGCACGGCAGCAGACTTTCAATTAAGCTCCATAATCAAGATGATCAAAAATTTATGTGCACCATGTTATTTGTTTCATCTCCACTTCTTGGCTTACTGAATGTCGTGTTAGCCGTAGTCGACCTTGCTGTGTAAAAGGCTACCGCCAGAAAGGTCAATGCTCTTTACACATACAATCATAGTTATTTATAGCAATGCTTCAGTGATACAAAAGTAGAAAGGCTGCTTACGGTCAGACCTTCATTTGTTCGCAAAGAGTAGATGGAGAAGATAAGCTTTCAAGGGTTACTGAAATGACACACAACACACAATAAAGCGACGTTTGATCCTTTTGATAGCTAACACGCAAAGCTGCAAAGAAAATTATGAAACTGCCTGCGGTTTTCAAGAACAATCGTGACCCAAACTGGCCTGCGGCTGAAAACATTGTCGCTATTTACAATCAGCGTTGTGCCTTCGTGAAAGCACAAATATCAGAAACAATGAATTGCAATTGTTTTACAACTCCTGGTTTAGATGGAGTGAATTTGGAGTTAACCCTTTCCGGTCAATTTCCACATTTCTTGAGATAAAGATTTTTCTTTCAAAATTTTAGCAATGAAATACAAAAAAATTTCAAAAAAATAATTTTGGTTGAGAGTTACAGCTTCATCAATTTTGTACGATATATCGTACAATGCTCCGCAAAGGAGTAAAAATTCATGAATTTTTGGTTTCGGGTTTTTAAGTTTTTGAGCAATTCATTGATTGTTTTGATAGAAAACATATATTATACCAACAAAAAATCAAAACGTGATTTCATTTTGATCGAAACTTACATAAATTATATATATAAACAATTGAGTCACATTTATTCGGCCTTATATAACCGCTGTTGTTGTTGCAAAGTCTTTTTCCCCTCAATAAAACACAAAATCTATTAAAATTCGTATAGCTTTACAGAAAGATACTGAATATAGCCGATTCTTATTATCGTAGTGGGAGTGGCAAGTACGCATGTCTAACCTTACATAATCTATGTCTGCCCAGTAAAACACAAAATCGTCTAGTAATTGTTATTTCTTAGTAGAAATTTGCCGAATAGTCGAATTCTATTAGTCATACGATTTACTGATGGGCGTGGCATTCAAGCAAACGGAAAAATGCTGTTACCAAATCCATAACTTAAAAAAAATGCAAACTAAACTTGCAACCTTTGCCTTCCATTTGTACGATATATCGTACAAAGCTTTACAATCCTTGTGGTCATTTGTACGATATATCGTATAATTTTTTTAAAGACTCTTAAAAAATATTTAGACGCAAAAAATGTTAAATTTAGTAAGTACTATAAATCAACTGAGATTCAAACTTTGAAATTGTTTCGCTGTTTGGTACCAAAAAGTATTACATATTTAAAAATTCCTACGCAGAAGTACCGCCATTTGCTGGTTTTTCAAATTTTTGCAAAAAGATGCTTACAAAACGCACTCATACTATGTAGCCGCGACTATTAAGATTTATATTTTTGAACAGAATGATATAACACAGCGTACTTAATGAAAATTAAAAAGCTGTTGCATAAAAAGTACATTCGCTGTCAAATAAAAAATCGTGAAAAAAAATTGTACGATATATCGTAAAAATTTTCGGAAAGGGTTAACCCATTAAAGCCGGGTACCAGTTCCGCCCATACGATTTTGATAAAATTTCATACACGACCTGGAATTGACCCAAAATGATCAGAATTTCAGCTTTATATCCCTGCACGTTGCTGAGATATTCATTGGATATTTTTCACCCATTAGGCAGCAATGGTAGCTTTTTTCCATACTTTGTCAAGTGATCAGCTAAACACCTGAACAAAAGTTGTATTTTTTACAGGTGAGTTACGAGGCAGATTTTGGTGAAGTTCTAAGGCCACTACGTTTCGCCAAATTTTCCACCTCCGGAAAATTCACAATTTTTGGAGTCTGGTAACTCTAGCTAGATGGCGGAATTTTAGGGTGACCTGCACTAGACTATGACAAGCTCCATCTTTACCCCCAACCATCCCTATCAATGATTTTGAGATATCTCTACCACGAACTTTTCTGCGATTTGTTTAAAAAGTCAATTTTCATGGGTAAATTTTTACGCATTAGGCAGCAATAGGTTAAAAAAATATTCTCCTTGGATATGAAACACTTGTGGCAGCGTGTTTTTCTGTTCTGCTTCAAAATTGTGGCAAATCTCCGTTCTTTCATAAGTCCTTTCAGTTTTAAGATAAGGAAAAGTCACAAGAGGCCAAGTGCGATGAATACAATTACAGTGTTGTTTTAGGGCATAAAATTGCGAAGAGGCAACAAACGAAATCAATCAAAATCGAATGTAAAGAAACAACAACCGTCGCAAGTATGCAACAAATCGCGTCAATTTGATTACAAGCCAACAACTGCGTGGCACGTACCGCTTTAAACATGAATGAAAGGGAACTACAGTTTTTTTTAGTTGTCATTTTGTACTAAAAAACAATAAAGGCTTGGACTTTTTACATATTTCATAAGTTGGACATTTCAAAAAAACTACTGTTGGTAGACAAACTTTACTAATTTTCCACTATTGGATTTTATGACTTTATTGTGCCACAAAAATTTCAATGCATTTGATATGCTCAAATAAAATAAAACTATGAACTTTGTGTTCTAAAACACTTGTTTGCGATTGCCACACGTTCGACTTGTGTGTGTGGTCCCAGTTGACGCCTACCTGCAAGCGCCAGCCAAACTTTGCCAATAACCAACCTACACTGCAAAAACACAGCTACAAACATGCCGGCGCTGTCGACCATTGTGTGGGCTCAAGCTGCTCATAAATATGGATTTTGCAATTGAATAGTTTTATTTGTGGTTGTTGTTTTAGCAGCGGCGACTCAATTCACGACCCATAAAAACTGTGACCGAAACGAGTTGTCCGCCGTTTGCTGTGATTGCCGTGGCGCGCTCCAAAAACCAAACATCCTGCAATAGGCATTGCCACGGATTTGTGTGATTTTCATTTGCAAAACTTTTGATCCGCTCACAGCCGAGTGGAAAAACTTTTGCGTTGTGACAACAATTTTTGCGCTGGACAATAACTAAAAACTTGTTCGTCGTCAAATGGGTTTTGCTATCTGGATTGGAATGGCCCAAAAATTCGAATGCAAATTCGAAAATCAAATTAGTAGAATTTTTTTAATTAAATCCACTTCGCTATAATCCGTTTAGCGGATGAGTTTTTTCTTTAGTTTTCCCCATAAAGAAGGCGTCAAGTTCAATATAAAATCCTAACTAAAGACTTATTAAAAACGTCTGAAGTAGATGTTCCGGCTATCGGAAATCCTGTTTGCAAAGTCACTTTACAGAACTTTAGAAAATATTATTGAAAATGTAGTTTTATTAAAAAAATTCTCAAATAAACTTCATACGTTTCGAAAGAAGTATTAAAAATAAAAAGTTTTGCGCCTTTATCGAAGCCTTTTTCAAAAACATTTGCTTTTCTCAATGCTGTTTTTGTGCCTTCTTCTTTTGGGCTTCATGAAAGCTCTTAATGCGCGCCTCTACCTGCGGTCGGAAGTGCCGCATGAGACCCTGCACTGGCCAGACAGCACCGTCGGCCAGCGCGCATATTGTGTGCCCCTCGATCTGCTTCGTTATCTCCAGTATCATGTCGATCTCTTCCACCCTCGCATTGCCGGTGACGAATCGATGCATGATTTTGTATATCCAGAAGAGACCCTCGCGACACGGCGTGCACTGGCCGCAGCTCTCGTGCTTGTAGAAGGTCGTGAGGCGCGCAATGGCCTTGATCACGTCGGCCGATTTGTTCAGCACAATGACGGCCGCAGTGCCGAGCGACGACTGCACCGCCATCAGTCCGTCGTAGTCCATGATGGCTGTGTCGGCGACCTTCTTCGGAATAATCGGCGTCGACGAGCCGCCCGGTATGATTCCCAGCAGGTTTTTCCAGCCGCCGACAACGCCGCCCGCATGTCTCTCGATTATCTCGCGCAGCGGCATGGACAATTCCTCCTCGACGCTGCACGGATTGTTCACATGGCCCGCAATGGTGATGAGCTTAGTGCCGGAATTTCGCGTACGTCCGAAGCTGGCAAACCATTGTCCGCCGCGGCGCATAATGGTGGGCGCCACCGCGATTGTCTCCACATTGTTGACTGTCGTCGGGCAGCCGAACAGGCCTATGTCGGCTGGGAACGGCGGCTTGAGGCGGGGCTTGCCCGCCTTGCCCTCCAGCGATTCGATGAGTGCCGTTTCCTCGCCGCACACGTAGGCGCCTGCACCACGATGCACGTACACGTCGAAGGTATATCCGGAGTCGCAGGCGTTCTTGCCTATGTAGCCGGCGTTGTAGGCCTCGGCGATGGCCGTCTGCAAGTTGGTCGCCTCGTTGTAGAACTCGCCGCGTATGTAAATGAAGGCGGCGTTGGCGCCAATGGCACGGCCCGCCACCAAGCAACCTTCGATGAGCATGTGCGGGTTGTGGCGTATTATTTCGCGATCTTTGCACGTGCCCGGCTCACCTTCGTCAGCGTTGACCACCAGGAATCTGGGCCGACCGTCCGAAGGCTTGCTGAGGAAGGACCACTTCATGCCGGTGGGAAAGCCAGCGCCACCGCGCCCGCGCAGTCCTGAGGTCTTCATTTCGTTGACAATCCATTCGGGGCCTTTCAGTAAGATCTCCTTGGTCTTGTACCAGTCGCCGCGTTTGAGGGCTCCTTGAAGTCGCCAGTCGTGACGGCCGTACAAATTCGTAAAAATGCGGTCTTGGTCTTTGAGAGGACCGAAAATTTCTTTGGTCTGTGGTGGGGGAATGCCCGGCGGTGGGCCAGGTGGTTTGGGTGGGCCAGGTGGTCCCCCCGCTGTGGGCGGACCGGGTGCCCCTCCTGCCGGAGGCGGACCGGGTGGCTTAGCGCCTGTTGGTGGGCCAGAAGCTGTGGCGGTTGCTGGTGGACTGGGTGGTTTGGCGGTTGCTGGTGGACTGGGTGGTTTGGGGGCTGCTGGTGGACCGGGTGGTTTGGCGGCTGCTGGTGGATCGGGTGGTTTGGCGGTTGCTGGTGGACCGGGTGGTTTGGCGGCTGCTGGTGGACCGGGTGGTTTGGCGGCTGCTGGTGGACTGGGTGGTGTGGCGCGTGGTGGTGTGTCAGGCGTTTTGGGCCCTGTTGGTGGACCAGGCGACTTGGCCCCTGCCGATGGAGCTGGTGGTTTGGAATCTGACGGTGGTTTTTTGCTTTCAAAACGAAACTGAGGACGCAATACGCTGAGAAGAAGAGGTCGCTCAAAGAAGTTTTTTAGTATGAGAACTCTTGCCATGTTTTATCCAAAAATTGTAATATCTGACAGAAAAATGTTTTTTAAAATGTTTGAAATAAGTTTGCGATGTTTTCTTTCACTCATATAATTCGAAATTCATAGCAATGAGATTTTACTCAATTGATATCAGCCGAATAAAAGTGGTCATAATTGTTAAAAAATACTAATAAATACAAATATTGAAATAATATATACTCGTATTATATTTACAACTGGTTTGTATGTATTTTTTTTATTAATTATGTAACTTACTTTTTTAATAATAATAATATCGCTGTACTGCTAATCCGATTTTATCACTACTTGGTCTACGCACCGATGCGATTGTTTTGAGCAATTTCGTACAACAATAAAACTCGATGACTTCTTATTGTGAGAACTGTGGCAGCTGGAGCAACGTTGCGCAAATCTTATTGCCCCTTTTTTTCTAGGCAAATGTATTGCTTCCCCCCTCCCCTTACTTATGCGCTACATACAAGCAGTTGGTCGATTTTGTTGAGTCAGTTGATTAGATTCAACTAATCTGCTGTCCATCCCTCTGTGAATACCCTAAATCACTTGGCTGGCACACTCAGAGGTCATTAGGATCAGATATCCATTTGTGCTATCGCGTGCCCGAAGGGGGTCGGAACCACTATATCTTCCTCTTTCTGCTCTCTTTCTCTCTCTCTTCTCACCTTCACTCTCTCTCTGTGTGACTCTCGAATCTATTTGCATAAATAATTTCCTTAGCTTTATCGAATGTCTTTGACATTTGTTTGCTCAAAGCATCATTAGAGAAAAGGAACTAATTTTTTTACTTAAAGCAGAAGTTAATAAACTTAAGTACTTACCTATGAAAGAAAATAAACAATAAATGCCTTTCGAGCAACTCACATGCAAGCTGGATCGCTCTACGTTGCTTAAAAGTTGGTATTAAAATTATTAGTAAACGTCTAATACTGAATGTGTTACTCGCTGCATAATTGTAGAACACAGTAGAAAACTTACAGCTTGCGATTCATGGGCTTAACCAGAACAAGAATGTCCTGCTTAGACGGCAAATAAGCGTTCCTATTGGAAGCGTGAGGCACTAAAGAAACAAAATTTCTCACTACAAAATTTAATACTAACATTACAGTAATTTTTAAAATAATTTTAACTTAAAAAGATTATTATTTCACTTCAATTGCCGTTCATGGCATTTTAAAGTCCCTATCGACATGCAAGCTTTAGCCAAACTTATTGACCAAATCCAGAGCACTTGTCTTTGTGTGGGCATGTTTTACATGTCTGTTTGTGCCACTTATTTGTGTAAGCATGTGTAAAAATAACATGAATGGCTGCTGCGCACAATGCCCGAGTGGCATTAAGACAGACTAAATGATTAGCCAAAGCAAGAAAAGAGAGACACAACTTATTTAAGAATTCTGTTTTAGTAGATTTTTGTGCATACATACATACAAACATATGTATGTGCATGTGTATGCAAGTGTTTGTTAGCCATAACAACAGTTCAAGCTGCCAAAGTAATGAATGAACAGGAATTTATTGTATTCAATGGGAATAAAGCGTAATATTTTATTGCAGGTTGCGTATACGCATCAGTGGGCAGCTAATGTATTGTGTGGGTGCGAATGAGCGAATGTGTGCGCGGGAGTAACTACACATACACTTCGTTGAGTTGAGATTGAATAATAAAGAGAGCTAAGCAAAATATTTGCAAGGATTTGCCGAGAAATAAAAGCACCGCAGGTGCTTAGCGGCCTCACTCTGCCGTTGATTGTAGATGTGTGTATGCGCGATATGTATTGAAATGAGAATAAATATATGTGTTCTTGTAATTACTTGTAACAAATTTACTTATATGGTTTGAAAGGAATTTGATTTGTACTAACATAAAGTTGGTACAGTCAAGCTACGTTCATATGAATGGGTCCCTCGTGACCGCTTTGCTCCGTAGCGAAAGTAAACGCTCGATTGCTGTTGAAAAATGAGTAAAAATCTTTTCAATTGGTTTTTCACCTTGTTCCGAGTGTCATCATCAACAAAAACGAAATTTTGACACCGTGCCAATGGCAACATGCCAGCAACGCGTTCAAATTCGTTCACTTTTAATTGCATTCAAAAATTGAGTGCGCTAAATCTGGCAAAAAAACTCGGTGAAATTTAATTTAAAAGAAAATTTTTCGCACCATCACTAGTTGCTAGCCACTGCGCGCTATTTGCACGAATATTTGCATTTCATTATTTATCCCAACTTTCAGCCAAATAGCGAAGAGCGAAAACTGCGGCAGCAGCATTATTAGCATAGCGCTGAATTTATTTGCGCTCCGCCCCAAACAAAACAAATATGCACAGATTTCGCTTACTCGCGCCGCCATCCAGCGCCCCAGTTGCTGGCTGCTTTTAATTGCAACTTTCATGCAATAATTTTTCCACGCCACCCGTCCTGCAACCACTGTTTTTCTCACCTCTTCCGCACATTGGCGCGTAACTGCTGTCGGCCGCTGGAGCTTACAGTCGCGCAAAAGCTCACTGCAACAATGCAGCGTTCAGTGGGGCACTGTTTGTCTTTCGTCGTCCGCATAGACGCCGAGACGCACACACAAAATCACAATGTCAGCGGCGGCAACAATTGCACTTCGGTTTCAAAATATCACGCAAATGTTTTTGTGTGCGTGTGTGTGTGAATTTGTTTGTCTGTGGCTGCATTTGTTTTCATTTCGTTTGGTTTTTTTCTTTCGTGTAAAGCACAAAGCGGAATTCTTGCCACTTGGCATTTGTCATTTTTCAACCAATTTGCTTCAATTCCGCCAGCAGTCGCCTTCTGATGCTTTTCATTAATTTCCGAAACTTGTGCGTACAAAAGTTTGTTCATAACAACATTCATGTGAAGATTGTATCGTGGTACAAGTTTGCATACTTTGCACAGATTTATGCTGAGTAATATTTTGTGATGCTGAATCTCAACGACGCTGTGCAACAACTGTTACCAGTGACATAAAAGTCGTAATAGACATGAAAATGCCCTCGCAGCTACTTAGTTCTCTTAGTCTTAAATGTTAGATAGCCGTATTCACGATCTGTGGTTTTTGGTCTTGTATCGAGTGTTCTTGGTTTTTGTGGTAAATTTTGTAACTTTACAAAAACAAATACATGCAACTGAAAGTACAACCAATTTTCCAAATTTACAATCGCAAAACCCTATCGTAACATTGCTTAGTATTCTGTATTTTCTTGATAGTGATCTCATTTTAGAGATTCTACTATCGATAAAATCTTCAACTCATGGCAAGTATTTTAATTTAACTAATTTAATTTTCATCAAATCTTACAAAACTTGTTCTAAGGACACTTAAATATAAATTTTCACTTTGAACTGCGTTCGAATTTATGCTTTCTTCGGATTTTTTACTTATTCCCGGCATTGTTTACTTGCACGTATTAACGAAAATTCTTCAAATTGAAAGTGTCGCGGAATTTTTATCTGTACCAATAATTTTCATCTCCAACGTAATGTAAACAAGCTCAGCTGTTTTTCAAAGTACTAAGTATTTACAACGAGATCGTTCACGATCTGATCTAAAATTTTATAAATTTTACCAATTTTACTGCAAAAACCACAGATCGTGAATACGGCTAATAAGATGTCCCAATAAAATTACACAATTGAATTTAAAAATAAAAACGCATATTGACTGAGCGAATGATGATAATTGTATTGCTTTATAAAACAGACATGTTGCGACGAGTTGTAAAATAGAATATCATTCAATTGACCTGCGCAGCTATGATTACAGATCCGCCTTTTCGGCTCTATCTCACCGATGATGCGTTGGATCCCTGTCCTGAGCTCAGGAGCTGCTTGTGGTTTATTCGTATAGACCCGAGATTTCTCAAAACCCAATAGAAAGAAATCACACGGTGCAAGTGATACAAATCATGCCTTTTAAACCATAGAAAGACCATTGCGGCCATTTTGACCGCATTTGCAATTTTAAATATCTCATTTTCTTTAGTATTTCTGACAACTTTTGCTTTGGTCAATTTTATTTTTTTTTTGTTTTGAAGTTTTGAAATTTTTTCAAATACATTTTGTGAAAAATTAGCCAAATCCGATGTGAACTTTTCGAGATATCAGCGAATAAAATATGTAGTCTTTGTAGGTATGGAAAACTTGCGGTCTTTCTAGTGTTAAAACGTCAATAAATTTTAGAAGAGAAACTCAATGAGATCGGCCATCTTACATAATTTAAAAAATGTAAGGGCCCCTTACATAACTTTTCGTTACACACTCAATTTTCTGAAACGCGAACACACAACGCTGTCTTTCGGGACTGGTGCACACAATATTGGTTTTGGGATAGGTTTGTCAAGATAGTCGAAACATCTCAATTTGATTAGTAGTAGACTCTGTTAAAGTGATTTTAATAAATAAGGGGATAAAACAAAAAAAATTAAAAATATTAAAATATATTTGTCATGAATGATCTGACTCACACGTCAATCGATATGTACTTGGCTAGTCTGTACAAATGATTGCTGAAACATATGTTATGCACACATACATACATAAATAATCTCGTAACTATGTAAATTTACGTATTGCAAGATGTGATTTTGTTTATTAAGCCGACAAGACAAATTGGATTATTGACGAGATTATAGACGAGACGAGAGTCAAAAGGCATTATAATGTATTTATACCTACACACACACATACCTATACATATGTATATATATATCTATTTATGTGTATGACAGGTGAACACATGCGCTCCTCTGAAATCGAGTTTCTTCCTTTATGCCATTTGCTTTTCGACTTCTTCTCCTCCAACACTCCTTCATCTATCCGAGCATTAGCCGCATGGCTTCTTTTTCATATCAAATCTTTTCATGGGTGCCATCTATTGCCTCTTCGTTGTCATTCATTGCATTAAACAAAAATGTCATATTTTACATTCATTTTTATTTTCAGTTCGATATGATACGATTTTGCACTGTCCAACTGCGCTGAGCAGCTGTCAGCATCTATGAATAATATTTGTCCCCATACATGAGGGCACACATACATATATAATACATAGTAACTACGACCCTGTTAACTGCGTATATCTGCTCGGCATGCAGCAATAGATGCAAATATGTCAGCAGCTTCGTCAATATTCTCAAACAATTTCACTGCAAAGCTGTCATAATGAGCGGAGCGGAGCGTAACAGTTGCGGAAATTTGACTAACAAAATATTCGATACTTTGTATTGAGTATGTAAAATGCTGACATGTACGCACATGTGTGTCGTTATCTACATAATATCTGCCAGTCAACAGCTGCTGTTATATTTGACACCCACAGAAATGTAATGTTGAATACTTCAAAATGTGCCTAAATATAGAAGAAGTAAATTTTTACAAACACAAAACTGGCGAATGCAGAATGAAGCTGAATGCAGAGACCTGCGAATACGAAGGGATTTTAGGAAGAAATAGTTTATGACGATGCAAATTCTTATTAGACTAAGTGAGAAGCAATGCCAGAGCAATGCATTTGATGTACTTTTGTTTTTCAATGTCGCAATGAATGAACAAATGTGCCAGAAATGACTCTCAGTGCGCAAGCAGCTATTTGTACTTCAGTGGGAATCTGCTTATCTCTCTCTAGACAGCGTATTCCTTCAACAAATACATGCCTATAGAGTGGTGCCTTTGATGCCAGTGAATGAATTTGTTATGTTCTAGCACATCAGCAACAAATCTGCTAAACGGGATCAACGTTAAACTGAACAGAGTGCATGTGATTACAGTCCAAATTCCAGTTTCAATTCATTCTAAAGGACATTTATTATTATTAGTCAGTAAGGAAACAATTGTTCTTTGACTAATTATAAATAAATAAATGAAATAAATGAAATGAAATAAATATTATTATTATTACTTATAACAATAACAATGTCCTTACATACTAAGACGCTATAAACTAAAATAAAAGCCTCTGAGCGAAATTCGAACTGACTTAATTAAGGGCGAGGTTGAGATACTCTAAGAAGATTGATTTGGGTAGCGCAAAATCAAAGTCCAAGGGCACAAACAGTCCATTGAGCTCTATCAAAGCTCTGGAAAGAGGAGCGTTCAGCGCGTAAGTCGTCCTCACGAAGCTAACATAAAGCGGCACAAGGTTCCGAAGGAATTTTAGAAATATTATTATTATTTCGGAAATATTTACTACGTTTCACAAAGCAACTACTTGCTCCTTATAGACTCAGAGTAGGTATATTCAATTTTGACTTGGCCACTGTGACCCAAGTATGTCACAGATGCTCCTGTCGCTTTAACACTAATTCACTTGGGCTTTCATTTTTCTACCAACTTTTATATACAAGGCCAAAGTTAGTGGTAGCACATAGTTATAGAACGCACTATCATCCGTAGATGGTGTGGTGCTTTCCTTCTTAAATCTTTTTAATAATTCTATTCTTGCCAATATCCCGATTTCTTGGCTATGCGACTTAGACACGATACGCCTCGATGCTTGCGCCGTAGTTGCATTAAAGCAATTAAACGGGTTGTGGCTTTTTCGCCAGCGTGTGATCTAAAGTTGGCGAGTGGTTTGCACTTAAAATTGTCTTTTTAATTAAAACTTTGCGCTTTTTAGTTCTTGTCGAGCGTAAGACGAAAAGTTGCGCAGCACTGCAAAAGATCCATGAAGACAATGCAACGTGAAAGTGCGTGCGTGAAAGTTTGCCAATACATCATTCGATGATATCGATATCAATGGCAATACGGGCGCAACGGGCACTTTGGCGAGTAAATGGAAATTGAAAAGGCTCCAGAGACCAGAGACACACGCACGGCGACGTGTCGTTGTGCACGTGCAACCAGGCTGCTGGTATGCACCCGCCTATTGTCAACACGCTGATGCGCGCAGGAGGGAACCTGGTCAGGTGGCTATGTGCGCACAAGCGAGTCTATGCGCTGCGTAAACAGTTTTCGTATACGTAAATATGCACATATGGTACGTACATACATACGTACTGGGTAAAATGACGAAAAATGAAAGAGCCTTGCGAGTAGAACTGATTGTGTGTGTGCGAGTATAGTCGACTCAGTTATAAATGACAGTGCAACGGCTTGCTAAAAGTTGCTAGAAAAATACTGCAAATATTTTTTTCAAATAGTAACACAGTCTTAAATATTTTTGGACCACTAGCTTAGGTTGCCGCAACTAGCCGGAAGACACACTTGGGCCGCAAAGTTGAGGGTCTGTCTTACTTCAAATCAAGAAGCCTATTCAAGCCATTTTGAATTGTGGATGAACTCAAGCCAGCTGTTGATGTTAACTGAACTAAGGTCTCTTTGGACAATTCTGCATTCGAGCCATGCACCCTCTGGTTTGTAGCTTTGCATCGATCTATGAGATCGACTATGAATTTCGGAGCATTCAAGCACAGAGACTGGAGTGGTAATAGAAGTGAATCTACTGCATGATCGTCTCAGAAAACAAATTTCGTATGGTCCATTGAGCTATACAGAACATACGACATTTGTTTTCTGAAGCAACGGCATGTTCACAGGATTTCAGTTATGAAACAAGACACCTACAAAGTACTTATTATATAATATATTATTGAGTCCAAATGTGATACTTATTACCTCTATGGTTCATTGAGCTCAAATACTAATCGAAAAAGATTTAAGCTTTAGATTTTTTAGATTATTTTGACTTTAGTTTCACTGTGCAAAGTTGGATATAGGTGGCAACTCAGTGAATATGGTACAGTTGAGTATTGTTGAAATCCTCTCGTAATGGTATATGAAATGTGATTACCCCTAAAACAAAACACACAGCTTTCATGAAAATGTAATTCACAGCTTTAAATTGTAACGCAAATTGTCAAATACTTTCATTTACTTTTCTCTACTGGCAGCCAGCAGCAATCTCTACCGATGGGTTAATGGCGTAACGGGAAAATTGGTCAAATGAAAATAATTTCAATCCGATTTTTTTTTCTCGGGAAATTAATTTTTTATTAAGGTCATAAATATTTCTCACAATATATAATGGACACATGAGCGTTGGTATGTATGTGTGTGTGTATGCCATAAAAACTGGACACGAATTCAGAGGATTTTGCGCTTTGCCGCAAAAAATTTTAAACAAAATTGCAATGCTTTAAAGTGGCCATGTGTGTGCTAACCCTTTCGCTATTTTGTTGCCATATGACAACATGCTACTTTGTGGCCGTCTGACCTCTCCATGGTTTCAAGAATAAATTTGCCTGTTGATCCTTAGAATAGTTTGAAGTTTTCGCAATAAGCCGATATTAATAAACTGAATATTTAAGTTTGAAAAAGAAGAAGTATGCACGTTTTAATATTTTAAAGAAGCAGAAAAAATAAAATAAATTTTTTATTTGACTTTTTACTTTAATTCAGATAAGTATATTTTTTTCAGTATTTTAAGCGGAAGTAAATTAAGAAATATTCGATTTCTAATTATGCGTAAAAAATTGTAAGTTTAAATATGATAATTAAACTCTCACTGTACCCTTTCTGTTATTATATAAATAAATAAATAAAGCAACAACGATATGGTTGTTGTCTCTGCAACAATGCTCTAAAAAAAGGTCCGGCAAAAAAACATTTTACAAACATATTGTGGGATGTTCTTAATACAAACACACTGAAAACTAAATTGATAAATCTAAAATTGTAACTTTCCCCAGTAAAAACGTGTAGTAAGTTAAAGTTACCCAAACATCATTGTTCAATTGTATTCTCTGTATTTCTTATCAGTCAAGGCCATCTATATCTCCTCGAATGATTTAAGCTGAAAGTTTATTTTCAATGAAACTATTCTCTTGGCTTCGGGATGGTTAATACCAATTTTAGTTTGAATATCTTAAAAAGTGAAGCCTCTCTTCTTACGCATCAGGGAGCTGTGGAAAATAATGTGGGAAGATTGTTGTTTGCCAGCTACAGCCAATGTCGACACTAGTTAAGATGTGCAAAACCCCCCCAACATCAGAGATCATTGTGGTCAGCAAGCAGAAAAAGTTTCTCACACCTCCTAAACGACCTCATTAGCATCTCTGTTATTAAGATAGATACTAACTGCATTTCACGAACTGCACCGACGGAGGCCAGTAAAAAAAATTAAAGCTAACTCAATCAAGTCAATGTGTAGGATATACAAAATTTTACCCTGGACTCAAATTACATTTAATTTTGCCGCACATGGCCACCTTATTGTATACACAGCTACGCGCAATAATTTAGCCATTGGAATTGCAGCGTCGGTATTTATCAGCATCTAAAGTATTTCATCCGATTTACAATAAAAAAAAACGTCCAACAAAAGATAAAAAAATAATAATAAATACACCGCACAAGCCAATGTGGACTTTTTTTGTTGGATTCATGATTCATTGCGCAAATTGTTTACCGTCAAAAAAGTTTCATTTTTCATTTTAAAATTTTTGTACATTTTGTCAGCGTGCCCACAATGTCATTCACTCAAGCGTATTTGAGGCTCAGTCAATGTGCAAACATCCACACACACAAACAAACACAAACACACAAACACGTATTGACATGTGGCAGGTTTTTGTGGGTCACTCAGTGTCCACATGTAGTCTACTCACGCTCAAAGTACGTGTATGGGTATGTGGGTATTTGTGTGTGTGTGCGTGCGTGTTATTTATACGCATTTTGTGGTGTGCTGTGTGTTGGTTCAGTTGGCTGGCCGCGTTGTTCGTAAAATAAATGAGCACACACAAATCTTTGAGCGGCTCATTTTACACGCCGAATCGAGGCTAATAGTGGCCGCGACTCAGCTGTGTCAACCGTAATGCGATACGAACATTGTCTGCCCACATTTCGTATCCGCTTAAAGTAAGTGGAATTGCAATAAAATCGCAATTGCGTAATGGTAGATTCTGTGGCAAGTGAGCAGCAGCAATTCGCTTTAGCATCCAATTTAGTGCAATTAAGCTCCGCTCAACAAAAAACGTTCGATGTTATTTTATACGAATTAAAAATGTATGCTCAATAATTGGTGCCTGCAATTTTTGCAAAGAAGCAGCAAAGACGCCAAGAAAAAACGCATTCCGTGTGAGCGATGAGTGCAGTTAAAACACTGCGAGGTCACGATGCGATGATGATGGCCAAAGGCCTCTTATGCCATATTTACGCCACAAGTGGCCAGTGCAATGGCATTGGAAATGAGAAACGCAAGCCGAGCCAAGCTGATTGGCAAGTGAAGAGCGCTCGTAATCGCCACTTCTGCAATGGACACTTGGATGCTTTATTGCGCATAGAACGCGAATTGGCAAAATAAATAACCGAAAAATATGAAATACAGTGGGCAATGCTATGAAAGGCCTTCTGATGCAAGCACACAGCTTGAGAGCAAAAGCAAAAAAATAAGCAAAATCAAAACCAAGTGTTTGCAGGGGCTGGCCCCATGGTGCGTATACGTAACATTAAAAGCATTCCGGTATATAGGCAGCAGAAAGCACTCGGAATTTTTCTCTTTTTAAAAGTACATACTTGAAATCGACGCTGAGGGAATGTGAATGCCAAATAGTTGAGCTCACATGCTCATTTGTACAAAACAATACATTCACAGAATTTTAGTTTAGGTAAGAAGTTGTGAAAGGCGATCATGGGTGCTTGGCCTCTTTTTTGGTTGGTTCTTACGCCACTCGTTCCTTTGTACAACATTTTTGCTTTAAAAACATTCCAGCTGAACCCACTTTAAGTTGCATGAGTTAATTAAGGGAGTGTTCCCGTCTAGAATGCCGATTTTAGGCTGTTTTTCAAAAAAATATTTTGGAGCTACAAGGCAACATGCAATATTCTGGTTTTTTGCTTGTTGTTCCTTATTATTTGGAGAACAGAAACTCATATTTGTGTCAAAAAATTTTATTTTCTAAGTACAAATTTTCAGTGGTCAATGTGACCTTGTTTTCACTGCTGGCCGATATGCAATTATTAATCTGCAATAAATTCCGCGGATGCTAAACCACAGTTTTAGTCAAAATGTTGATTAGAAACAAAATGGCGGCCATATGAAAAAAAATTATCCAGTTTTGCCACCTTTTTTTACCTTTAGAGTGCTTGAAAATATATTTAACAATAATTTTTTGATGAAAACTTTGGTTTAGCATCCAATGAAAACTATCTAGAACATTTTCCCAAAATTTCAAGTCGATACCTCTCATAGTTGCTGAGAAAAGTTATCGGCCAGTACAAAAAATGTGGTTTCGAGAAAAACGCGTTTAAAGTTTCGACGAATGTATCAGCGGAGCAAAAAGAGCTGAGATTACTTCAATTAACATGCAAAAAAGTGGGTACTGAGTTTGCGGATTGAAAAACGGATTGCGGATTGATAGCATATAGTATAAGGTACAATAAAACGCCAAAAAATAAAATCGATTTTTTCAAACTTCTACCCGGGAACACCTCCTTAAAGTGCTTCGCATGTGAGCGCTCATCCTATAAACATCTGCTCAGCTATCCATTTGGTTGTGGTGTGGCAATTGTGTAAAGACGGGGAAAAACGCAGCGTATGCTGCATAAAGCAGCTTAATTTGCATGAACTCGAATTGCAAACGCTGGCGGCCGGCTTTGAAAGTGCGATTTTCATCTTCAGCCTATTCGTTAAGACAGCAACGCGCAATGGCAACGTGTCCATGGCAGCCGAACGGCAAATGAAGCAAAGTTAGAGATTTAAAAAAATTGCAGTTATTGCTTTATTTTCATTTTTTTTATTAAATCTCTGAGACTTGTGTTAGCAGCGTGAATGTGATTTATCCAGAAAAAGAAAAACACAAATTAAAAAAATATAAATAATTGAAAAAACTAGGTGACGCTGATTAGTGAGTAGACGAGTTTGAGGTGATCGCAGTTCCCAGCTCACTACAGCAATCGACCAAAATTGTATATAAAAATGTTACTTATGAAGTTTGTTGATTTTAATACTGGAAATATTGGAAATTCAAATGAAATAAACAATAACTGAATTCAAGTTTAATGTGTGAACTTTCTAATATTAAGAAATTATTTCAGGGATCGTAAATAATTATTATCGCAATATTTTTAGTCAAAAAAATCAAGATGAAGGAAGCATTGCAGATATACCATGTAGTGCAATAAAGTGATTGTTTTTGAAAGCAGTTATCAAAAAAGCAATGAACCAAAATGTCTCGATTTTTATAATTCGAATCCTCTTTCTTCTGTAACGAATAATGTAACCAATACAGAACTTCAGAGCGAGATCTAGAGTAAACACAATCATAACATTGGGTGGGTATCGGGAAAAATCGCATTTTTGCATTCATTCCTTTAAAGAAAAAGTTTATAATTCATAGTATAATTTTTATTTCATGAGCGAAAAGTATTACTCAGAAAGTAATTTTCAGAATACAATTTGAAAAATTGAACTTACCACATGAGGCTTATTTTTGAATCAAAAACAACAACTCGCCCCGTAATATTTATTTTGTGATGAAAAAATAAAACTGAAAAATAATTCTCATTCTGCAAGTGCAAAATAAAACTCACCGCATAATTTTTATTTTTCACCAAAAAAATAAAACTCAACAAATAATTTTTATTTTCTGATCGAAAAAAAAAATCAAAAAATAATTATATTATTATTCGGTGAGCGGAAAAAAAACAAAAAATAAGTTTTATATTTTGATTTTTATATTTAGCTCATAATATTTACGGTCCCTGAATTATTTGACTAAAAATTGATTCTCTTCTTGGCCTATTGATTTCATTAATTGCTATTATTTTAAATTTGAAAAGGCATTGCTTGCATCAAAGTAATATAAATATTTAACTAATTTTCAGACTTTTCAATACGCTCGCAAACTCGCAGACTGAATTTAGACCGCAATTCGCTCAGCATTGAAATGAGTTCAAGAGCTGTTAAGCATTAAAAATATCCAGCCGACAATATTTTTCAGTGAAATAACAACAACAAAAACACAACAAACAACACGCCCTTTACACTTAAAAGCACAAACGAACAAATCAAAAGCAAAATATTTTCCCCTGACAGCGAACTCGCTTTGCCGCACAACGTTTATGTTACAAGCGCACAAGCGACGGTTTTGCGCCATGTGGCCTCGCCGCATGCGCCATTATGGATTGAACAATGGTTATTGCACAATCCCGGAAGCACTTTACAAAAGCTAAGCGCACCTACAAACACACTCGAACGTTAATGTAGAAATATAAATCTTGATTTTCCTGATCAATTGACGGCGGCGCCATTTCTCGGCAGCACTGTTTACGTTAAAGTGTGCAATTTTAAAATAAAAAAAATTTACTGCAGAACGTTTGTACATTTAATATCAGGTAAAAGTATTTAAATTATAATGTGAGTTCAAGAAAGAGGGGAACCGGAAATTCAATAATAGAAAAATCTGCATAACTTGTGATGAAGTGCCAAGGAATACACGACATGCTTGAAACTAAAAGCCACTATTGCATCCTTCTTGTATCCATCTTTCGCGCTCTTTTGTTTCAATTACAAGTTGCACTCTGATTTGCATTTCACATGTGCCCATGCATCTGATATTCTTATCAATCATTGACAGCAATGAATACAATTTCGTTGCAAATAGTTTTCTTGGTATTGAAAAAGTGGCTGCTAAAATCCCAAGCGCTTCTCGAAATATATCCAACAAAATTGGCTTGAAAGTTCTCTCATCTTAGTTGGATAGACGGGTGCATACTTTCGGGCGTATTTTTGTTAGTCTCACCACCGCCCTGGGCGACCACGCCTTTTGCGTGTATTTGCCGCTGCAAATATGTCCATTATTGTGCTTACCAACAAAGCAAATATTTTCAACTCTGATTGAGTCGACAGTCTTTGCAATGCCTTTGCAAGCGTTGCAGGAATTTTGAAATGAAATATTTGCAGCTGCACATGCAAATCATGGAGATTTGCCCATTCGTGTGTAGGTGCATGTGTGCAATGTGTGTGAGTGTGCAAGCATATTGGTTGCATGGAAATTCTGCACCGATGTTCTTAATTGAAATTCAACTTTGCTCGACATTTCGACATTGCATGGATGCTATGACGATTTGCACTCGGTTTTTATTTGTCTTTATTTCGTTGACAATTTCCTGGTGCAAAGCAGCCCGTGTGGATCTGTGTAAATGCTGCACTAAGGTTTAAAATTTGCATGCAAATTAACTTGTTGACTTAGGTGACACAAAAATACACACACAATATTGTTGACACTGTGGCAACGAACTACACCAGCCAATGTTAGCTTTGGGTACTAGATGGGTTCGTGCATACAGAGGCACATGCACACATTGACTTAGTGATTAAAATGGAAGAAGCTGCCAAGTAGTGTCCGACCGAAACATCTTTTTTGGGCCGAAACCAAAACCGAATTTGGTTTTTTTTAATATTCGGCCGAAACCGAAACATTCTAGTTGAAATAAAAGCACCATGTCGAACATTTTTTTCAACAAACGAATTTTTCATTAAGTAAATAAAGAACAAACAAACAAACATAGCATTAATAAATAAATACTTACTTATTAATAAAAACAATTTATTCATTTTTTTAAAACATAAACATGAAAAAATCACCCTTTCGTACCTTACTCGCTAATATTCAAAATTAAATAATTTGATATTATATGCTTAAAAAAAAGTGTATTTACATTGGTGGCATCTAAATTACTCCTTCTTTCACTATATATCTGTTACATAAATAAATGTAAAAAAATATTCTAGAAAGTTTCTGCCGTTCGGCCATTTTTTGGCCGAAACTGAAACCGAAACCACTTATTTGGGCCGAAACCGAAACCGAATATTCGGTCCGACGCTAAAAAAAATATATTCTTTTATAAAAATAATAGACTTTTATAATAGACTTAATTAAAAATAATTGTGTAAAAAAGAAAAAATACTAAAATTCGTAGAAAAAAATATATACTTATAAAAAACATAGATAATTAATAAAAAAAGAAAAAATATTACAATTCCTTAAAATATATACTTTTATGAAAAGCATAGACTTTTATAATAAACTTAATTACAAAAATTTGTTTTTTATAAAATCAATCATTTTGCTAAAAGGACTTCTTATATTTAAATGTTCAATAAACATTAAAAAATAAAAATAAATTATTACAAAAAACCGAATTAGCGATTTACTAAATCCCCTAATACAAAATCCCGAAACCGAATATTCGGTCGGACACTACTGCCAAGTGAATGCGACTCTACGAAAAGCTGCAGCTGAGTGGCCTTGATCGGTCTATTTCAATTTAAAAATAACAAACACATTGAGGTATTAATTAAAAATGAAAAACAAAATTGTTTACAACAAACCAAAAATAATGTCAATTACAAGGAAATACCAACTTTGATATCTAAAAATAAGAAAATAAAAATTAAAATATTTCATGATATTGAGAAGTAGTGCAATGTAATGAAAATGGCTCTGGCGCACTGCAATCCAATACGTATCAGCCTTTTACTAATACACATATACATTTTTTAATCTGCCTGGCAGTGTGCATTTTGTCCTCATCGTGAGTTTCCATCTATGTGAGCAAATATTTTTTTTTGGAAATATCGCTCAATATTTTGCGATTGCCCACTTGTGTGGCCACTTTGTGCATCAAAATCCAGCGAAATATGCAAACAGCGATAAGCCTTGATTTGTGTGTACAGTTGCCGCTTGAAGCTTCAAGCACTTGTGTCATATCTCTGTCCCATGGTCCAAGTGCGCCAGTTTGTGTCCAACACATCACTTGTGTCCACTGTAGGCAGCTTTGCACAAATATGTTTATTACATTTCTGTGTACATAAGGCGAACTCATTTTTGGGCGCGCCTCAGGCATATTTTCGTTGTGACCGCGTAGTCAACTTTTCAAAGTAGCTAATAAAAATTTATTGCTTTTCTCATATCCGCAATTCACGGGAAACAGTTTGGTTTTTCTTTTTTTGGTGTTTAAGATTTTCAGGCACACTCCACTGGCAGGGTTTGTGTTCAGCCATCCAGTAATAGAACTTCTTAAAGCTGTAGTTAAAGTTTGGGTTTATACTATGAAGAAGTATTTGAAAAAAGTTTTCAGAAAACAAAAATCGATTTAAATGTATAATAAACAGTATGAGCTTGTCTAACATTTTGAAAGAATTTTCAAGTCCTTAAATATGTAAAGTCCGTAAATATGTAAATAAATGAATTTCATTAATGAAACTTAATTATATCGATTGATCAATTAAAGTTAATCTTCGTTGGCAATAGTCAATAGTAATCAAATCCATTATGAATTCAAATTGATGATGAACAAAGCTTACAAATATGCGAGGTTACGTATACGTTACCATGGAAGGAAATGATTCCTTGATGTGCACATCTGAAAAATGTGACTAGTAGAAAACCTACCCAACTAAACGTCAGTTTTCTTTGCCCAGTACTGCAGTTATAGAACGCGTTAACGATGATCTACGAAGAAATCCCCCTGTACTTAGCAATCTTTGTGCTAGAAAATTGTTTGAAGTCAAGCTTTTTGTGTAATAGATCGAATCGCCTGTACCACTGAAGCCCCAATACGGCAATGATAGCCGCGTTACATCCTGAAAAATGCACATGAAACAAATTGAGCTGTGTCTACAGAGCTTACAAATATGCGAGGTTACGTATACGCCACAACGTCTGAGACAGGCGTTGCAATAATCATTACGCCAAGTAAAGCTAGGTTTGGGATGTTTGTGGCGCAAAGGCATTGTTAAAGCTTTGATGCTGACGAGCTCTATGTAGGCGTTGGCATAATTGAGCGCATTCGAACGCTTTAAAAACAAATTTGTTGTGCTCTTCTAATTCATCTCTCGACAAAATGTTTACATACACAGATTTCTGAAATGAGAATTTTTCCTATCCTTTTTTATCTATTCTGTATATGCTCTCCATTTCATTGCTTTCCCCCATAATTGTTTACTTTTCTATTTCAATTTCAGTTAATGAAAATCGTGTTACTGTCTAACCTCTTTGCTTGTTGCTTTTGTATAGTAACAAGAATCATGGTTCGCATTTAGTTCATATCGGGCGGTATGTGTATGGTTTGTTGGCTTCACTCAAATAAACAGTAATTTTCGGAGCGCTCGTCTAAGCTCATTTATTAAATTGCAAATTATTGAAAATTCGTAATAAATTCAGTTTACACTTTTCACATAAGACAAATAAAAAAAGGAAGAAATTTTATTGATTTGAACAAGTGTTTGCCTGCATTTATAGCATAAAATTAAAATTGAACAAATAAAGCTTCAGACAGTCTTATTGGTTTGTGTTGTTGTGGTGCAAAGTACACAAAAAGTGTTGGTTGTATGTGGTTTCAAATAGTGAAAATTACTCGCGTATTGAAAAAATATTTGAGTTAACACTGTAAAGAGAACTGCAGGTAAGAACCTTTTACAGTGTCTTTCAATTTCAGGAGTTGGTACCCAAGATAGAGCAAACTTAGGCCATGTAGGCTCATTGTTATACAACAATTGAGCTCAAGATTGTCAAAAAGAAATTACCCAGATGACACCTACTGCTTCTACATAAAGTAGAACAAGTACATAGAAAATTAAATGCATTTTCTTCCTTTTCCTCGTAGAGCTACGACAGAAGTTATTTAATCCAAACTGCTTACCTAACATGTACTTAATTATTGATCCATTTTCAACGTAAAAAGCAACAATTGTCTAATTATAATATTAAAAGTTAGTAACAGTCAAACAAAAATTAAAATGTTTTACATACCCATTCTCAACTAACCAGAAATATCTATTCAACAGATTAAAATGTCCAAGATTTCCTGAAACTCGCATAGAACAATTTTGTCAGCGTTGATATCTCTTTCAGTTCTCTAAGTCAGAGATGGTTCGTGCAATGGAGTCAATGAAGTTTGCAAAGTAGTCAACAGAAATTTAGCAGGCACACCAAAGATTCTCTGATTTCTTGAGAGTGAACCTTTTTCAAAGCGGGCCACATTAAAAGTGCAATTTCTATTCTTAAATATTTCAAAACAATCAGTTTCTAACTAAGAGCCAATGAAAGATTCGATCATTATGGTTCTTTGTTTTGACTTTGATTCTGGAGTAATTGAAACCCCTAAATGGGTTTTAAATTTGAAAGCTTTAGTTACTTTTGTTACATAGAACCTTACTTACGAAACTTATCTTACTGTAGCTCAACTCTGAGGTCAATCATGCTGCAAGTCAATTTTATTTCTGCAAGATATTAAAATAAGGAGCGTCTGCATTTTCATTAGCCAAATATACAGAATCGACAACGAGAAAAAGCATTAAATGAAGTAACAAAATAAATAAACATTAAGCTGATGATTTTAGTCAGTTCCACGTTTGAATTAACTTTAACATGATTGCTCGCACCTGGATCGTGTGCAATGTTTTGTCTGTTAACAAAGAGCAAAAATTTAAAAAGTGGTTTCTGTTGTTCAGCCTCAACAGATTGTCGTCGCCTAAAGTTCTTGTAAAATTGACAAAGCATTAGCACATTGTTGTTTGTGTACTTGTGTTGTTGTGTTGTGTACTTCGTATAACCAATGCGTCGAAACATAAATCACAAATGTCAGTCAGTTGTGGCTGACGTGACAAGGCCACAGCTCAAACTTTGTTGAGCGCTGCTACATACAATTTCACACAGCTGCGTTGTGCTGCATAGCAAATGCACAGACAGACGGATATCTGTGCATCAGATATTGGCGGTGTTCACAGTACGCACATAAGTTTGTGACAATTGCGCCACCAAAAGCAGTCAACAACTCTTCTAAAATATGCACTTTGAATAGAAATTCTGCCACAGGTGGAATAATAACACCGTGCGACAACAAATTTTACACACCAAACAACAGATATACTTGCGAAACTAGGGACGAACGAAACTATTTTTTATATCCTAAATTAATAAAGTTGGACGGACGAAATTCAAGGATGTAGTAGTGTACGTATTAGTCCTTAAGATATATATTTTTCAAAAAAGGCTATTGGAAATTTCCAAGGATATTCAAGGATAAAGTTTTAAAAGGACATTTTTAATACCTCTTCGTCCTTTTGCACCAAAACATTAAATTTTCTAAGATTCTAAAGATGTTTCCCTTTCATTTGATACCCATATTGTTATTCTACAATGCGCTCAATTTTTAAAATAATTTTTTGAAATAAACATGTCCTTGAAATTTCAAAGTTCTTTAAAAAAATCCAGGCGTCAGAGAGAAAAGCTAAAAACGCAGTTTTACTACATTTGGCTCCTAGATTCACGAGTATATAGATTTTTTCGTGTGTTTTGAAAGTTTTTATTTTTGTCGCACGTTGTAATCAGCATTTGCAATCAGTTGAACTTGAAAACTCATTGTGAGTGTCGCTAATGTAAAACGGCATAATACACTAAACGACGCCTGACTGCACTTGCTGTCGATTTTATTTTGGCCTTTGACATTGTTTCATTTGTCATAAGTGAGCAACTATGCACATTCGATGCGAATGAGTTAGACATTTAATTGCCAAAACCGTTTAACGACAAGCGACTGGACAAGATTTATTTACTATTAAAAAAAGTGAAAGGGTACAGTGAGAGTTTTAGCTCTCTTATTTGCACATTTACAAATATAGGAAATTTTACAATAACATACTCAACTTTAAGCGGTTAAGCGTGCAATTTCAACATTTACAGTGAAATTTATAACATTTATGAATGCGAGTTGAATTTCAGTTTCGAATAAAACGCATTGGCAGACGAAATGCGGTCACATTTATTTGGTTGCAATGAAAATTTAGTAAATGTAAATAAAATGTTAGTTGAATTCGTAAGAAATTAAATTTCAGCCGCAATGCGGAGAAATGATTTTCAAAGGAATTTGTGTTTGTATGTTTTAAATGAATTTACAATTAATATCTTAATTTGAATATTTTTTTATTTATTTTTATATTATTTATGTATTCAATCTACAGTTGAATTACTTACAGACTATGTTCAAAGAAATGCACTTAAATAATTAATTAAAAGGACCAAATAATCTAAATCCACATTCATTTGCCCTGAAATCTAGATGTAGGTTGTGCATATTACAAATGCGAATACATTTGGCTTTTGCTTCATTTAATGAATAGTTTGTTCGATGTACTGAAATATATGAATATTTTCTGTATTTTGTAAGAAATATATGCAGATATATTGTGATATGTATGGAAGAATGAGCAATGATAACTCGACTTGTCGAATATCCTCCGCTTCACAAAAGTGATGCATCAGCTTAATGAGATTTAGAGTCTCTGGGAACCTTGATGTAAAGGACTGTCTATGGAAGGTCTCAGAACCACCCAGTGGTGGCCAGACCTATGTTACTCCAAGCTGCGAGTCCGGGTACTTTGCTATTTAAGGGAGCAGGCAATGGTTGTTTTACAATGGAAAGCAATGTCTACGTGTGTGTGTCCCTGGACACTGCCAACAATAGATAATAATAATAAAATTGTATGATGTATGTATGTAGACACAACGCAATTACATGTGTATTAATTACATTGTTTTTTTTTGGACATAAATGAGATACAATGGACGTCAAAGTGCTTGTGTCCATTGGACACTCCCAACACTATAACAACAATAATAATAATGGACTGAAATGCAGTTAGCAAGCTTCTAAAAGTATTTTGGTACGTTCTGTCTGACTGCACTTTCACTTTTCAGAAAACTGTATTCCTAATGAAACAAGTTTCTACTGCTGATTCACATACACATCGCATCAATATAGCCATCCATTTTTTTTATTGATTTAATAAGAATATTTCCCCTTCCTGTATATCCTTCTTTTCTGTAAAAATATTGAAAAAGTTTGGCATTTTTATTATGATTAAATGTTTATAATGATTTCTGCATAATAACACATCTGTGTTTGTCAGCCTCTATAAAAATCTGCCGAATGATGTGCCACATTTCAGCATGGGGCATTAAATTTTATTGATTCTTCTTGATTCTTTTGTGCTTGAAACCTCATTCGATGACAGCAAACTGTTTCATTTGTGTTTATGTTACGTGAAAAATATGACATAAAATGAAACTTTCCTGGGTCCTTATTTAGCAGACCAAAACTGTATACCATATCTGTATTAAAGAGCGTTTAACCCTTTAACTGTTTATGTCGAGTATACTCGACAGAACGAAACGAAAGATTTTCGCATAATGTCGAGTATAATCGTCGTGAAGAAAAAAAAATCGCATTCGTATTAATATTCAACGAATCAACTGTAATTTGTTTTCTCTGAGAAAGGGCAAATAAAGATCTTATAAAAAATGTACATTTTAGAATATTCGTTAGTCTGGCAACCCTATTTATTTTAATACGCAATAGATTGTCTTAAGCTAAAATAACAAATTCTGGGGAAGTACGATTACAAAACGGGTTTTTGCAAATAAAAACGTATTTCGTATGCGTTTCTCAGTTGATTGTGCGTTATAATAAACAAAAACTATCATTGCCCTTAATTTAAATTTTTAGTTTTGTATTTTAGATTTCTTGAAATTCATTTGGTCTTTTATTGCTTTTGTTTTAATTTCTATAGGGTGGTTCATATAAGATTTTCAATTTGAACTACGCTTTATTTCGAGAATGATAGTCCAAATGTCATTTAATTTGTGTTCGTAATTTAGTTAAAAGTTTGACATTTACGAAATGGGATGCTATACGCTTGAACAAAATTGAGAAATGTTGAGAACTTACTTCCAAAAAAAATTCCGGGAAATTCTACCCGGAACAATCGAAAAAGTATTTGAAAATTGGTTTGACCGAATGGCGTACTGTAAGGCCAGTCGTGGCAGTCATATGAACGACATCGTTTTTCATTCTTAAATAACAAAGTCCAAGCTTTGTAATAAAACAGGAATTGTCAAAAAATATTCGTTCGTTTTTTTTTTATAATGGATTAAAATTGAAAATCTTAATAACGAATAAATATATATATTTTCTAAAAAGCCAACACGCAACGTTTGATTTTTAGTCATAATTGCATACATTTACGGGCAGAAACATTTTACTCTGTTTATGTCGAGTATACTCGTCTTCGCTGGAAAATAATTAAGCAGGCAGAAAAAGTTTTTCGAAACAAAATTAAACAGTTAAAGGGTTAAGTCGATCTGAATCAATTTAAACCTCAACCAACTTACTTTGTTCGCGTTATTTTACAACATCCCGAAGAATAAATATTCATCTGAACCATCTTCAAGTTTTTCCAAACTGTTTAATTACTTGTTTATGTAATTGTTGTTGTTGTTTAATTACTTGTATGTAATGATTTTTTGTTGCCATCACTCACGAGCTACACAGATATTACATGCCGTGCAAAGAGTTTAAGTATGAAATTTGATAATTCGCCAATTGGAAATTTTACAGAGTTCTGGTTACTAGCAAAATAAACGTTAAAATGAAGTGCACATTGTGCAAAATTTTTAAGCGAGAATGCATTTAATTATTTATATTTTTCATACAAAATTCCCCATTGAAGACTGAAAAGTATTTGTTGTGGTTGTGTACATTTTTGCAAACGGCGAGAATTAAGCGCCATCAAAATATTCAATCAGAAATTAAATTAAGCATCCACGCATTCACCCACATATACACATACACACACAAACATGCAGACATGCTCGTATAGACAGCGAATGCTGTGTAATGTGGGTCCACATGCCGGTGTTGTGCAAATAAAATGGCTGGCCAGGAAATGGCAAACCGCTTTGCCGCAACGAATCAATTGTTCACTTCGGTATTGAGCATACAAAAGTTTCTCTGTTATTTTTGTTGTTGTTGCTGCTGTTGATGTTGCCGTTATGGTTGCATTATCCGAGCGGTAGCTCGATATAAAAAACATTGTCAAGGAGTTGTGCGTCGATAGGGGCCTATGGAGGCAGTCAGCAGTCGTTTGACATTGCAGTAACTGTTCGTCGTATTGGCCCAATTTGCGCTTCACACTGTTTCGCTCGAGGGCGCCGGATATGGATTCCGATTTGTCCGGCACAGCACAATCGATGAGACTTGTTGCATAACCAGTCATGATATGAGAAAAATGCAAACAATTCTGATAAATTTGTCCATTTATTGATAGCAGCCAGCAAGCATATATTTTGTCGTTTAAGCTGGAATTAAGTAAAATTAGTCCAATGTTGCAAACGAGCGATATTTGTATTTGGTTATTTTATTTACATTTTTCCTGACACACATACACTCAAACATACACATGTATCTGTTGCCCCTTGAATAATTGAGTTGAACGTTAATGGCTGCAGCAGCAAATGTCATTCGACCACAACTGCTGCGCACGCGGCTTCTGTTCACAAGTAATGAGCTGAAAATGCTGAACAATTTTTGATTAATTTTACAAATATAATTAATTAACTGCCACCTAACGACTTTCGCTGCACTGAAACTTCAACAACCGCACACACACACACACACATACGCGCGCGCGCACACATTCCCCGCGGATTCGCATTCAGCGTGGCAAAAATTTAAAAATAATTTTTCAAAAATAAAACAATAATCAGTGAAAAATTGCAGATTATTTAAAAAACCGCATGTTGCGATTAATTGATAGCGATTTTTGTTTTCATGTCAGCGAATGTTGATATGTAAAAATATATGTAAGAGCAACAGAATTTTAACAGTGCAACAACAACATACATCGATCAGGTTGATGGAAATGCTGATGTAGAGAAGTTTTCGTTAATTTAATGGGCTTTCCGTTGAGATAACGAAAGATCGATCCTCATTGGAAAGCTGGAGAGATCTACAAGCTTAACTAATATTTTAAACAGTAACAAAGATGAGAATTTGTATTCCATAAAAATTTAAAAAAAGATGAGAATTTGTATTGCATAAAAATGTATCAAAAATGTATAACGAAAAAATTCGGCACCGTTCGGTGTACAGAAAGACGTACATGTAGAACTTGCAACTCTGTTGTTTGCATGATTCGTTGATCTCCGTATCGTATTCTTCTTCTGTTTTGTTGTATAAGTCGGACACTAATAAACTAGTCATTTGGTCATTACATCCCAAAAGTGCCACTTAAAATATACTTCCAAATACTGCAAATCTCACATACTTGTAGAGGCTAAAGCATACTTTGCGGCTGCCAGTCTACCAATTTCCGGCTGCCAGCTACGTGCACAAAATAACTATGAAGTACAAGTATGTATACATATAAATAATATTTAAGTGAGTAAAAGTATTTTAGTACAAGCCGATTATTTGCGCATTTTTTCTTTGATGTTGCTTTGTGCTTTATTCTTTTCTGGTTTTAATTACCTGGAAGTCAATTATCCCGCTTCGACGATCCTCATTAATTAATTTCGTTTAACTGTTCAAACGTGGCTGTGTTTACTTAATTTTAGGCATCCTTCTTGTGGTCGCTGCATGGAGAGTTGAAACTGGGCAATTTTATTGAGATTGCATTAGGCAAAAAATCACTCATTATAGCTTGCAAAGTCATTAGGCTCGATCAGTAGTGGGGCAAACAAATGGAGTATATTTTTTTAGGTTTTCTAAAATCATTTTTTTATTATCATATACACATAATTGTTTGTCCTGATTGACTGGTAGGTTGAAGGCCTCTCACGATGGCTTCTCAGCATGGTAGACATTTTCTTGTAGATAATGCGCGCGAAAAGAACATAGAAGGTAAAGAGCATTTTCTTCCTCTTTCTTGTCCATACAGCTAAGGCCAGAAGTCAGTTTGCTATTTTTTTTAATTTAAAATCTGACGTGTCAGTATTGCACAATGATTCGACTCCGTACAACGGCGGGACAAAATTAGAAGCAGTAGTCCGTTCTTCATAAAATTTGGTATACTAGTTAATTATGGTATGTTGAAGTGAAATCTCCATTTTGTTTTTCTTAAACTTGTGTAGTTTGGCAATGGCTGAGACTTAAATTTGCAATTTTCGTAATTTTTGGAAAGTGTATTGGCTAGATTTTCCAGATTTTACATTTTATCAGATACCTCAACATTGATAATTGCGAAAAGTGACAGAAAATGTATGACGACTCCTTAGTTTTGCAATAAAAATGATAATAATAGATGTATGTTTTGCTGATCATGCTGATTGCATACATTTAGGGATGAAAAAAGTAAATTTTGTCGAAAAATAGGTGTTTAGACAGACCACTTTTCAAATTGAATTATTTTCTGACATCGGAAGATATCGTAGGATGTAATTACATTTTCCGACAAAGACAGAATGCTTCTTAAAATAAAAAAACCAAGATCCAAGTACTTTCACATACTATTTAGATATTTTCCTCTAAGTTTTGCCAATTTTCAGATTTTTAATTTTGAAAAATATTTTAAATTAAAAATGAAGTAAAAGCTTCAGATTTACAAATTTTGAGAAAACATTAAAAGCTAAAATGGACACATTATTTCTTAATGTATATTAAAAGTTTTAGCAACTTCTTGGAAACGATGTATTTTATAAATTTGTTTTACTCAGACTAAAAAACAGAAAATATGTGTTTACATTTTTTTGTGAAAAAAGTTTCAACTTTGAGCTGCTTTTGCACACACCTTAATTAATTTTTGGCACAGATTTTTTGGGGTTTTCTTAGTTGGAGGTTTACCTTTCAATTGACATCAAAATCGTTAAGTTCTGACACTATACATTTTTTGAATTTTGTCTATGGAACAAATCAGTGTGCATTGGTTTAATACATACAAGAAGACTATGAAAAAACATGAGCTAAAATGCCTTTAGCAAAATGGCTTCGAAATTGGTAAAACTGATTGAAATCAACAATAGGCAGGCACGAAGGGAAAAATAATATGACCAGAACTTCAACAAAAGATTGAAGGACTGGGTGCAGAAAAATTATTCAGTGATAATTCTAATTCGAGACAAAATTCTAAACGTGTTTTTTTTTCTTTTTTTTAATATAAACCTGACAGAATTAACAAGGGACAATTAAATTTCATACAATTTAAGTCAGTACGTAAGAAGGCAAAAAGCATAAATTAAAACCAATCCATGCCTTCTGCATTCAATTAACCTTCAGAGAACACACTGGGTCATGTAGACCCATACTCCTACTTTAAGCAACAATGCCTACTTTAAACAACAATTCAAAACCTGTTTTCCCCGCGAATTTTTTAAGTATGTTACAAACTTCAGAGGTATTTACAATATCTTTAAAATATTGAAACAATGCTCAAAGTGCATTCCATAATTTTTCCATTATTTTTCTTAAATAATTGTGACCCAGAGTAATTGAGCAGTTGTAATTGACCCAAAGTGTTCCCGATGATTGCAAAAATAGGTTTATTTTCCTAGGGTTAAGAATTTCTCACCCGGTGAGCAATTAAAGTTGTTCGTTTCACTCCTTCTATAAAATTTTACTCCCGAATCGCTTCGTTTACTTGAAGCTGCATTTAAAATATTTAAGGAAACAATTTAAAGAATTTTAATTTGCTCTATTCGATGAATTTTGCAACTGCAACACAAATTTTTTCACTAAGGAATTCTAAGGTAAACACTCTGTAATGAATCATTTAACTAATCTAATCTAATAGTTACGAGGAATGCAAATCAACATAGCATCACCTGTCGATTTCAATCGCAGAGTTGCCAACATTGCACAAATATGCATCTGCAGGCATCCCTTACAATTATGCTAATTATGCAAATACACACACACACAATGTATGTAGTAATGTGTGTAGACGATATTAAATACATTATTAACGCGTAATTAACGAATAAATACCAAACATTGGTCGCGGCGTGATTGTTTTGTGAATTGTAACATTGATGATGACACAATGCAACATTGTGTTTTGGTCAGATTTTAATAGTTAATTTTAGTAATTTTTAAAGCAGGTAATTTTTCAACTTGTTTTAATGGCCATTCATACATGTGTCGTATATACAGATAAAGTGTTCCGTATTGAGTTTCTTCCTAATAGTTGTTATTGAAATATTATCATTTTTTGTCATAATATAAACAACTTTTTCGAGTTCTGCGTCTCATTTAACTTTGTAAATACAAAAAACCATAAAATTAAAAAAACCTTTATAAATAGCCGCTACTTTTTTCCACCCAAAAAATGTTCAGAAAGTGTAAAACAGTGTTAACATTCTGAACAGACAGCTAGCTAACACAGACATGCCGGCATCCATTTAAAAATAGCAAACACACACACAGAAACCCTCTCTACACCCTTTCGCTTGTCTCCATTTTGTTAGCGACATTCAAGTGTCCATTTGTCGTCGCTGAACATACAAAGCGTTCCCCTGCGTCCGAACACTCGGTTTGCGCTTTTTGTGCGCAAACATCGAAAGTTGAGGTTGAACGACGGCAGCAGCGACAACCGAATTGGTTTGGGTGCACCGAATCGGTTGCGCTCATTTGTGCTGCGCTCCGCCCACACGTCGCATGGCTGAGCGCACATTTGGAAATCGGTCGGTGTAGGGTCTTTAAGCGATTTGGTAAACAAGCAACTTTCATGCATAATTTATGTCCTTGTTTTTGTTTACTGTCACTTTTAGTGTTGAATTTAACGCATGATAAATCATTGCACACAAATCAACTGTCGCTGATGCTGCGAGCGGACAACTAACATGCGATATTTGTGCATTTCTTTGCATGGTTGTTGTTTGTTTGCGTTGAAAATTGAATTCTCACTTCTGATGCAAAACTTAGTAAGTATTATTAATTAAGGTAGATTTTTTGTATTAATAAGTAAGTTGACATTCAACTCATTAAACAGTAAAAATTTAAAATTCTTTGAAAACGCTCTGTAACTAACACAAAATTATTTTATTAAATTCTAAATTCAGCAACACTCTATGTGTCGTCATTCTATGCAAATACGAACCACTGGTGGCACAAGTTGCAGCATGTTCGAACCCTTTACGTGAAACGCAATGCTGCCATACCGCAGTACATTTGTCGCATCCAAAAATGTTGCATCTGATACGAGCATCGGCCCGAATTGTTTAGCGCTTCCATCTGCAGCCACACAGAACGCTTGAACGCGCCGCAACACCGAAACCACATACAAGCCCACATAAATTCACCCAATGTGTGTGTATGTGTGTGTGTGGATGCGTTAGTGCTGCGATAACAACCCTGTCGGACCTGAGACAACCAGTTCCCAAAATTCATTGGTCTTTCAACTGGTTTTTTGTAGTCAATTGGGCAACTAGTTGTCCAAGTGACTGTCAGCGGATGCAGAAGTCGGTGAGTTCGCGTCTAATCGTTCACGTTCTGTGTGCGCGTTCATAAGCGAGAAGAGCACATAAAATGAGAAAAACGAAACAGAGGTGAGAGAAGCAAAAAAAAAATTGTTAAGGCTGATCTTGCGATTGTTCTGCTACAACAACAACGTAGAAATGTTTGCATTTTTCGAACTTCTGTTTCCATGACACGAAGTTTGCTCGATTTGCATGTTTTATCTTGAATGATTTCAGTTAGAATTTTGCGTGGTTGCGTAAAGCAACGAATTGCAGCGGCAGCTGAAAGGTGTGTATTAATATATTTATTTATGTAATTATTTATTAATTCATTTATTTATTGCAGGCGAAGTCAGGATGTTGTATTGCATCAGGCCCCAAATAGTTCCGGCAGAAGTGTGTCAACAAGTCGAAGTTCATCTTGGTTCATCTTTAACCCGGCGTTGGTGTGGTGGAAAAAAGTTACGTTATTGGTGTGGTGGGGTATGACATACCCCAAGACTTGATATAGCAGCAACCTCATGAAACAACACAAATATAAAAGATAGCAATTTTATATTATTCTTCATTTACTTTTACGCAAGAAAATACAAAAGCACTTCATGTGGAAGCAATTTGTAAAAGAAAATATCAAATATAACAAAAATAAACGAAAAGTACCGATATTTATAAGTTGACTTCATATAATGGGGTTTAAAAACATTTCTGTATATAATTTTCCAAAAAACATAGTCAGTTTTAAAAATGAAATACATATAGTTATGTGACATTAAATTTTTGGTAGCTACCCTGAAAGAGGGTCTCAAAATTAGCGCTTTTTTCGCAAGTCGTATAAGGTTTTTGCTCTCGGACAAACCGAACATCGAGTGCTGTACTGACGACGTTTTGGTACAGCTTCTCCTTATTTCAAGGATTTACAGAATCATGATATTTTTGTGTATTAATGATATTTTTTTTAACATATGATATGATGGAAATAATTGTCGTATGTGCTATTAAATTCAATGGAACATACGACATTCGTTTTCTACGGCGACGAAATGCGAATACTAAACTGGGAGCTTTTCTTGCACGTAGCAGTTGGGCAGTTGGTATTTTCCTCTTATTTTTCCGTACGGTGAATTTTTGAATAAATCGATGACTACTAGACCATCGAAAATAACAATTTGAATTCAAAATCATTTACACAAAAAGTTACGTTATTGGTGTGGTGGGGTATGTCATACCCCAATGAACTTTAGCGGGATGTGACTCAAATCTGGTCACACTTAAGTTGTTTTTAGACAGCAAATGTGTATGGTTGGACTGTTATAAACAGCTACTAGAAGCAATAGTGCCCGCATAAAACTGATGTCCGTGTTAGTTACAAAAATACAACCTCTGGGGTATGGTATACCCCACCACACCAATGCCGGGTTAAATGCACCACAAATTTTTTTTATTCGCGATGATTTTTTGTTGTTATTTTTAATATTTTTAAAATAAAATATACTTAAAAAATTTAAAAAATTTTAAAATATTTTTAAAATAAAATAATTATTAAAAAAATGCACTGTTTTATTTCCTCCATAAAAATCGAGTGGTCAGAAAACTAATCCAGAATAAACTTGTTTTCCAAACTAGTCGCTTTGCAACTGGTTTGAAAACTGGTTGCTTCGGACTAACCTTGGACTAGTTGAAATGGATGCAGACGGGGACAATTGACCGTCGCCTAGGACACCGCCATGTTAAAAGGGTGTGTTTGCTCCAAGAAAACGAGTCGATTCTGAGGTCATATATGACTGTCAACCGACTAGTTGAAAAACTAGACTTGGACCAGTCCGATTTCCGACAGGGAATGGCTGAAATGGACGCTGAAGGCACCGCCAACCGCATTCGTGTGTTCATTCATTCAAAGCGCAGCTCAGACTTGCGGCTGTTGTTACGCGACACGGCGACGCTCTTTTCTATGGTCACGTGAGAAAAAATTTCACTATATTGCTGCCAGAAATGCTGAGTGCACTTGCACTCATCTACTCTACCGATGTGAATTTTCTAAGGGCAGCGTGAAACAAGTGTTTTGTACCGTTTGTTTTATTGCTTAAAAAATCCCTAAAAAAGTATAAATGAAATATTTATTTTTTTTTTAATTTCAATTAGCAAAATGATAATTGTATACAATTGAGTTGCATAACTCGAACCCTGTTAATTCCAAAGTCTCAAAAATTCGTTATAATCCGTTAGTGCTTGAAAATATTGCGTTAACTCGCATACATTTTTTGTTATCTTGGGCCGCTCGTTTATAAGTTTTTTTGTCCAGCCTCTTATAAATTTTAATTCGATGCCGACAACCTTTTCTTTTAATTCGTAATGCAAAGCAAAATTGTCTGCAGCTTTGGTTCCCAAATATGAATCATATGCCTGGGCCATACTGAGTCCGACAACGACAGTATCAGTTTTCTTATTCCCACTTTGTTCAATCGAAATATCGATCATTCGAAAACTTATTAATTATTAATTACGGCATTCCACTGTATTTTCTACTCATGTATGTATATACAGTAAAATAATGTTGCGGATTCGAATGAAAATTAAAAGTGACAGCACATTTGCGAATGCATCAAGTTATATATTTTCACACACACACACACACACAGGGGTCATCCCCTGCGCATTTGTTCGAGTCAAAAAAAAAAAACAAAAAAAAAGACATCATATACAGTGTACTCAGTGTTGGATGTGCTGATTTGATTGGGATTTTGTATCACTGAAACGAATTGAATTCGTATTCAGCTCCATTGAATTGGATACCTGTAGATGTGAATTGAGTTTCGATCCGGTGAGTTGAATTTGCTCTCATGTAACCGCCCTGAGTGGGGTCGACTAAGGCAAATTGATTTTGAAAGGTCTTGCATTCAACTGACAACAATTTAATAGCAAACGACGTTTATTGAAGTAGACAATGTGTTGTTATGATCTAAATTAAATCGATGAAATGTATATCAAACAAAGTCTGAATAACTCAGCGTACTGTCATAAGTCATGATCTTGAATCTAAAAGCCAATCAAGTTGACGACATTCGAATATTAAAGCATAGCGATTCTTATTTTCGAAAGAATATAAAACAAAATGTTCTCATAGAGTAAATTTTAGAAGCCGCCAACGCTGAATGCTTTGCACGCGCCTGCTGCAGTTGGTTACACCAAGGAACCAAGGTCCTCAACTTGCTCCTTCCACCGGTCTCCCCCTTCGTCGTAAACCTTCAACTACAGCATCGAACACCTTTTTCTCTGGAGCTTCATCGTCCATACGGGAGACATTTCCAAGCCAGCGTAGCCGCTGGAGGTTGATTCACTATGCTCAGTCCATATCTTCAAACAGCTCATACAGCAAAATCATACAATATTGTGGAATAAACAGGACTCGTTTTCCAAAGTTTTTGAACAACAAAAATATATATATTTTTTTTGCATTCCTGTGTCTCTAATTAATTTTATAAATATTTACGTTAACTTTTGATTACAACTACAGCAACTTTTGCTTTTGAATAATTTACATCACCAGTTGAAATTTGCATACTCGTGTTTTGGCAACCGTTAATCAGTTTTGTGAATAGGGTGGCAACGTCAGCACGTTAATGCGATTACAGATACCAACATATACTATACGAGTATGTAAGCCACTTATTTGTCATTTATACAAAGTACAATAAATAATTTGCAAGTGAATAAATATTATTTATAAATAAATATTATTTATAAAATTTATAAAATACATTTAGTTAAATATATCTTTTTTTTACTTCCATATCATCCACTGACTATTGGCATGCTGACTAGAGATCCTGAAGTAACTGAATCTACACTAATGAAGCCTGGTCAACATGAACGTGCAGAGGGGTTCGACCCAAGTCAAGCACACTCGTAGTTGCACTTATCACTTAATCTAACTGTGCTACATAAATATAACGCTTCAAGTTTCCTTCAACAGGAAATGTGTTTTCTGAGCAATGTCAATTTCCTTCTTTCACCTGTTGCCACATCACGTTTGCGACATGCAGTCGCGTTGGGGACAGGCTTCGAGCAATTTCAACGTACCCCAGAGTCACGTCATGACATGTCACGTACTTTTAAATGTTTCAATGAGATGAATTTTTGTTTAATGCAAACTTGACTGCAACACCACCTTTCTGACAATTTGACATTCCTCGCCGCATTAACAGCTCAACCCGTCGAGCCGCAATCGGACTCAAACTCTTTGCAAGATTTCACATGAAAGGGAGTTTAAGTATTATCGACCTTCTCGGAAGTTCGTCCAGCACTCGCTGCACAGCATATAAGTATGTACTATATATGTATGTATGTATGTATGTATGTCTGTATGTGAGTGCATTTGTTAGCCCACGCGTGCATGAACTTAAGCCAACGCATATGCGACTTCTTCCCTCAGCGACGACCTTTGCCGGCAACTTTCGCTGTCTTCTACTCGAGCCGATTTCTGCGTTTTGCAGAACATAAAACTTTTCGAGCAGCCGCTCACATTCGCATATTGATTTTTCTGCAATGCTGCCACATCGGGTTGTTGTGATCCTTCTGGGACTTGGCTGTTTTTTTCTTGCCATGTATCAATCACTTGCGCCGGCTTCATGCGCAGCACTCTAAACCCAACAAAGCCCAGTGCTGGGCGCTCTTTATACGAGTACTCCTGTGTATGTGTGTGTGTGTGTGTGCGTGTGGAGTATGTGTGAAATTCAAATTTATCGAATTTCCTTTAGCCTTCATCCTAACATATTTTTGCTGCTTCTATGCCGCTACGCAGCAACGCAAATCTTTTGCTGATTTCTTCTTTGCAGCTTTGCTCTGGTGTGTGCCACATACATTAGACGCGCAAATATTTACTTATGGGATTTTGTGTAAATTTTTATTTAGAAACAGTGCTGCTGCTTAGCGGTAATTTTCCCCGTAGTCTTCGTTTCAAATCGCTCGCGTGTTGCTGCCTACTGACGCCAGAAGGTACTGATTTAATTTTTCATTTTGCCAATTTACCTCAATTGACATAGGCCGCGTTCACTCCTTCGTTTATTTTCCATAATTGATGTTTGATTAATCAAGAAATACCTAATCGACCGAATGCACAACAACCCGGTGGATTTTGCGCGCATCAAAGGATCAAAAAACAAACATTTTTTGCATGTTTTCCGGTCCATGTAATATGTTTCCATAAATTCTGCCGCTGAAAATTAATGAAAATTACTCGGGCACATTTACATTATTTCGATGCGAATGTGAATTGTGCCAAATATTTTGGCTGCGTTGTATTATACGATGTGTCTGTTTCCAATATACTATATGCACATAAATAAGAAATGGACTCTACATTGTAGAGGCATGTTTGTATGAATGTGTGTGTGCAGAATCGCGTGTCGAGCACATTACCGACGTTCATTACGAATGCCCCGGCGCTTTTGTCGTGCTTTGTTTCTTTCGCTCTGCCGCCACACCCAGCGAGAACTCGTGAATATGCGCATTTATTTTTAAGCATGTTTAAAGTGCTTTGCCGCCATTGTTGCGCCAACTTTCTGCTACATGAATTGTGTGTACATTTTCGCTAATGTGCGCCGTGTTGCACCTTTCGTTCGGCGCATACGCGTTCCTCGCGCTCGTCCGTGTTGAATGCAATTATTGTTGCTCTCCTTTCGCCTTTTTATTTGCCATTCTCTGTTTTTGTTGGCTTGCAGGGTCTGTGTGTGTGTGTGTGTGTGTGTGTGGCCAACGTAATGCAACCGCACAATTTAATTGTGTGCCATTACTTTTTGTCCCGTTACAAAAGGAACTAAATGTGTGGCAGTCGGTGTATTTACACTGGGATACAGAGCGGCAAATGGCCATTACATGCGCTGGTGGTTTGGCAGTTTAGTCGGTTTGCAACTTTCTCTTTCGTTTGCTGAAAAGTGCAAAATGAGATGGAATTTTTAAAAAATATTTAATTGACTAGCTGAAGATCAAATACTAATTATATATGTTTAAAACGCAAATTTAGGATTGAGCTGTGAATGGTAAAAATTATGAAATATTTTATAAACAAAAATAACTACTTGCTGATCAACGGTTATTCAAATTAATCAAATTAATTCAAATTAATTAATTAATTAATTAGTCTTAATCTTAGTCTTAGCCTTAGTCTTAGTCTTAGTCTTAGTCTTAGTCTTAGTCTTAGTCTTAGTATTAGTCTAACATTATTGATTAATTAGAATGTAATAAAAAATAGTTTTCATTTCCCCTCACCCTTTACTTGTATCGAGTACACTTCGAGTTTACTCTCTATGCTTTAATCGATTTCGAATTACCCGAAATCCACTTTACCAGTCCAGTTGAGTTAAAGGCATTGAGTGCACGCGAGTGCTGCAGCAGCATCCCGCATAGCCACTGCGCGCAGCGCATGCGAGAAATGTACACAACAACGATACGAAGCAGCTGCACCGGAAACTTGTGTTCGGCGGCGTGTTGCTGTGGCCGTAACAACTCATATTGGTGTGTCGGTGCGCCGCAGAATAAATAAATTGAATAAATTGGCATCATGGGCAGTGGCTGTTGCACGCAGCGTACTGCATTTAAAATCAATATTTATGCGAAAACAGGTGCAGCGAGTGCTTCAACGGCGGACCAGATAAATTGTTCGCATATTTTTTTCAACATCCACTTACGCTCCGCGTATGTAAGCTGCATGCACGATGTAGTAACGCCTTGATTAAATGCCAAAATAATTTTCAATTACAAATAATAAAAATCGATCGACATGAAACTTTCAGAAAATGAAACATTGTAAACAATTTGTCCTCAGAATGTTGTATGGTATTAGTCATTTATTAACTTTTATTAGAAAAGTGGACAGCACTGTTTAAAAAATTGCATTATCCATGTGAGGTTTGATTCAAAATTTGATCAAATACCATAGCTGATGTTCTCGTTCAGTGGCTTGTAATTAGGCTTCGCCTGTTCGTTGAGATTCGAATGCCTGTTTGATCGCGCATCATTTTATTAACCACTGAGCCATGTTGACTGCCTTGATTAACGCTGTTAAGCTTTGATAAACCTTCAATTCGATGGCAATATTACGATTACGTGCCATTGAAAGAAGCCGCACAGTCTTTCTTTAATTAAAAATTTCTTTAGCAGCATTACGAGTGCGCGAAATTGGATGAAAAACCTATGATGAAGATATCAAGTCGAAGAACAAATTTACATTTTGTAATACAAGTTGAAATACGTTGAGTTGCTGCATGCGTGGTCGATTTAATGTCTTTGCCAAAATGTATAAAGAATGTGATTAACGGCAAATAATTCATGACACTAAATTGCTTTGCAGAAAACCATTTTGCTCTCGCCAGTAATGTAATTTCAGTAATTTATGGCATCAAAAGGATATCAGTAATTTAAAATTAAATTTGCCAACACTCGGCTTATGTAGTGACCTCAGACGTGAGCATATAATTTGAATTTTTTAACAATAAAACAGTGCAAATTTCTCTCACTTTCACTGTCAACTTGTGCTTGTTTTAGTTCGAATTAATATCTTCGATATGAAACGCTGCGCTGAGCAACACATACAAACTAAGCCCAAAAAGTTAGCCCCTAACTACGGCGTCGACTTGGCTCGTATGTACAAACATTCTTCAATTTCTTAATCTCTGTGTACAGCAAATATTTATATTTTGCCACAGCGCAGTCACACAAAGCCATACAACTTGGACTAACGAACGTGGTTCGGACTAATGTGGAAACACGTGTCCTTACTTTATATGCATAAATTTTCTTTGGAAAATAAGTTGTTGATGTTGTTTGTGCAAAATATCAACCAACTGCTGAGACTGCAGAAAATTCGCTCAAACTTAAACACAGCCGCACTCGAACACATTTTTGTCCACCCGCCGAATTTTATGAAATCGCTGGGCAGCTTCCAAAGTCAAACTTTTATCGTCTCAGCTACAAAAACAGCACTCAAGTGGTGTGTTCGCACTTTATTAACGAGTTGTCGCTTTTTTGCTGCTCGCTCAACGGACACTTTTCCGTTGACAGTTTGCTTCAGCAGCTCTTCTAAGTTTTGGATTGTTGCATTTCAACGTGCGTATAATTTATATTTAATTCTTTTTGCACGATTTTCTTTTAGTTTGCTGCGTTACAGTGGAATTGTAGCCACAAATACGTTTTTGTGGGTCAGTTTGCTTTTGCATTTAGTTGGCAGCTAAGAGAAAGAAAGCGGAAATATATGTGTTTCATGAACTATTTTCGAACGAGAAGAGAGAAGATCTGAAAATTAGTTTCAAATCTGTGTTCGGCAATCCAAAACCAATTTGTAGTTATTTTTTTAACTGAAAAAAACCACTTGAGAGAGTTAAAATTACGTTAGACTTAGCAACACTTATTCACGTAGACGTGCTTGACCGGCCAAATTTTAATAAAAACAATTTGTTTCTCTATATAAACTCAAAAAATCTTGACATTTCATTAAGCCCATTGTTGCCTACAATTTTTCCTTGTAGCCATGACAACACTCGACTTACTGCGGCAATCCTTGCAAGTAGGCAGGAAGATAAATGTGGTAATGTGTGTGCATCAGGGGCGTAGCCAAGGGGGCGGGGGGGGGGGGGGGGGTTAGGGTGTCAGAACCCCCCCCCCATAGCCTATAATTTGTCAACATTCTCAATCATTATGTCTCGTAAATATTTAAGTTCCCACATCAGCAAAAAAGTCTTTTAATTTTTAAACATTTAAAAGAATAATAACAAAAAATTTTTTTCGCGAAACTAATTTGTTTTTTAATAGTCCCGTTTAGGCTCAATACAGCGATTTGCATGATCTAAAAACATGTCTAAAGAGTAGTTTCGTTCGTCGACCGGAATGTCCTTCAGGACGCCTTTTGAATGGTTTCTACGTTCTCAAAACGCTTTTTTCATCGGCATATGCATTTTTTGAAAAGGTAAAAGTCGTGCGGTGCCGCATCAGGTGAAAACGAGGAGTGGTTGATGGTTAAAACTCGACTTTTAGTAAACAAAAAAACAGTCAAAACAAGTGTCGATAGATGAGATGGCATTCTTCGATAGCCAAATGTTCAGTTAAAATGCGATAAATTTATGCTATTGAGATGCCAAAGATTTTTGTATACGTCGTTTACCAATGTCGTTCACTCGGATGACAAATAGAACTTTTTTTTACTTCAGTATTTAGTATCTCTCTCTGGCGATAGTTCGTTTTTCGAAAAAAGGCCTAACTTTAATGATTTATTTTTTGACTATGGAAAATATTAAAAGATTTCTTTCCAGAGGGTTTTTGTCGGCCTCGATAGCTCAGCGGGTAGCGCGCTGGCTTCTCATACCGAGCGCCCCGGGTTCGATTCCTGGCTTGGGCTGGATAAAACACTCATCTACTTCTGTCGCTATCCACATGAAGGGAATGAGAATTACAAGAATCGCACAAGTGCGCTCTTGGTAGGCAATGGCAAAACCTCCAAGTGTGAAAGAAAAACTGCCCATCGCCGTTCGGATTCGGCGTTAAACTGTAGGTCCGCTCCCCTCCCTTTCCCCATCCGTTTGAAATGTGTGGTGTATCACATGTTGAAAAAACAGTGTTGCATACGCATTTCAAATGGGTGGAATCTGTGGTATCACAACGGGCCCATTAAGAGGCCTAAGTGTGTCTCATACAGAGGCAGCCACCTCAACCTAACCTAACCTTCCAGAGGGTTCATTGAGCACATAATGAGAAACATGAACAAAATTTATAAAAAAAAAACATTTTTTCATTGAAAATTACCTTCAAATTTGTGCAGATATTAAACATGAATATTAAAAAGATCACCCGGGTGGGTATAAGTAAAGCGAAGGTTTAATCCAATTTCAAGAATTTCAATGAAGATTTTGGCTAATCTTTTATGAATTAACGCCCAGTTTTGATCTACGATGATCGCGAATTTCAGTTGGTCATCATTTATGTCCAAACAATCGTTTTTAAATCGCGTTTACCACTTATGAACTCCACCACGGTATAAACAATCATCACCATAAACTTGGTTCATGAAATGCTTCGGTTTAAGTTTAAACATTTTTAAAACAAAAGTTAATATTGGATCTTTGTTCGATGCTCATTTTTGTAGGATGACACAAACATACTTTCACTTCAGATGCAATAACTTCGCTTCCAGTGCACCAAATTTCATGAAATTTTTACTAAAAATCGGAAAAATTTAGTTTCCAATGCATTAAGTCACGTAAGCCACCACATTTGGAAAGTGCACTTTGCACGTATTAGTAAACTGGCAAAAAAAAATTTTAAAACCCCCCCCATGACCAAGTTCTGGCTACGCCCCTGGTGTGCATATTTATTCAGTAGTAGTAGTATTTAATCTTTATTAATGCATACAAAGATACTTACAAATATACATTAGTTACAACAGCACAAAAGTAAGAATAATAGACAGCAAAAATAAATGTTGTGTGTCTGAACAGCACTTAGAAGCTACAATTATGAGAATTCATTTAGGATTAGTTTCCTATATTTTAATATATTCATGAAGCGAACATATCTATTTACATATTTATACATAAATATTTCTGTGGTCAAAAGCAATAACCGCTTAAGTCGACTTAAGAAGAAATTGATTTATGGATGCCCCCATGTTCCCTTGACTGTGCTCTACGTTTGTGTAAAATCGGGGAGTTTGTAACTTTAAAATAAAAAAAGTTATTAATAAAAACCTATTCGCATTCCCATAATGAACACACTACGCGGTAAAACTTTAAAACGAGATTGCTCGAAACAGCAATTTTCGACTTAGGCGGTTATTGCTTTTGACCACAGATTTAAATATGCGTCAGTGTCTAAATTATCTAAATTTTACATTTCCAAGTCTGCAACTTGTATACAAATTTTATAAAATGTAAAAAATCTTAGAAAAAACCTGTTACGTTGACAAGTGATTTGACGACAGAGACCACCTAGTGGGTTCCCTTTCGTTCAAATTGATTTGAGTTCTATACATTTTGCTGAAAATATATAGGTACAGATTATGAATACTTAAGTTGTTATAATTTCTCTGAAATGTGAAATGTGAATTGTTGATATCCACTTAACACATTAACTGATTTCTTTAATATTGTATTGTCTTGAACTGTTTGGGGTACGCAGACACGAAATGGATAACATAAAAAATTGTACTATCATAAAATTAAAGAAATGAATTAAAAATTAAAGAAATCTTTATAATCAAAATAAATTAAATAGGTCTCAAAATAACGCAATAGCAACTTTTGAACGAATTAAATATATCCACACTTCATGCGAATGAATTCCACTTTACGTACAAGGCCTGAAGTAAATTCGCCTCAAAACATAACTTACACAAAAACTGGTTGTCCTTTTCATTTCCGATTTTTGCAACTTTGCTTTTTCCTGCTGACATGTTTACAAAGAAGAATGCCAAGAATGTCGTGTTAGCCGAAAGCATGTCAATCAAACACACGCACGCCCTGCTCAAGCGACTTGGCCGGCATCGTGAAATGTCAACAACTTTTTGACTTTGGTCAAACAGAGCCTTGAACGTGCCTGTGTAACTGTGTACATGTGAGTGATTGAAGTTAAATGGTTGACTTTTGTGCTGTTACTTCCGCAAACGAACACGAATGATTTACAGGACTGGTGTATGGAAACAGTTTCACCGATAATTTCGCATGCAAGAAAGTTATTCAGCCCATAATTCAAGTAACTTCAACTCTCTTTCTAACTAATTTTTTACTGCAGTTTACTAGAATTTATCAAACGTAACTGGGAATTTTTGTTAGGAGATTCGATATTCTCGAGATTTCTTCATTGATTGCTTGTCTTTGAGGTTAGTTTAGAGCGCTCTGACTGTGTTTAATTGCTAACTAAAATTTAAGGAATATATACTTGCATGCATATAGAAAAATTTAATACGTATATATTCAATGACAGTTTATGTTCAATGGCAAATTGTTAGTTTAAAATATCTCAGAGCACACGTAATGTCCCCCGACTACGTAATTGACATAAATATATTTATGAATGGATAATTCATTCAATAAAATGTTTAGTGTTCTCAATGGCTTTAACACTAGAATGACCAAGGTAGTCATTTTTTAGTAAATAACTTTTATTGCATCGCTTTCTAAAAAAATATCTTACGTGACTTTTACTAATTTTTAAAGCTCAATGGATTAAATAAATTAAAAATTTTTTAAAAAATTTGTTTACCCCAAGTTTGCAACATTTACTTTAAATGCTCAAAAGGAGTCATTTTGACTACCTATATAAAATTTTCAGCAAATCTCACTGATAAATAGAGAAATATGCACATTCAATTGCTAAATAAAAAAATGTTAAATAATTGCAAATATTAAAAAAAAAATATCATAGTAGGTTGTGGCAATTCCCAAGTTTTTCAATCCAAAATTAACTTACAAAATTCATTCACAAATTCCAAATTCCAAATTTCATCCCATTTTATCCCATTAATTTGTAAAGGACGTCATTATATTTAAATGAATTTACTTTGTAAACCATAAAAAAATAAAAATGAAGTCGTTATTTTATTTTAATCTCACGTGCATTTATTCATATTTGCTACTTAAAAACCAATAAAATGAAAAAAAGTCAGTAAACAATATTGTAGTCAAAATGACTTCATATGGGCATTTTAGGTAAGTCAGATTGTCGGGCATTCTAGTGTTAACCCTGTGCAGATTATTTAAAACTCCCAAATAGATTTTTATTTGTGCTACTGCTGAGAGTACAGTGGTCATTCAAAAAAAAAAATTAACTATTAATTTAGTAACACTATTACTATTAATTTACTAACTATTAATTTGGCTTGCAGCAATGATGTCGATTTTTCTATTTCAAAACCAAAGTTTAAAGAATTAATTAATATGTTTTATACTTTGTCCAATTGTTAGTCTAATTCTTAAGTAATATTACATTTTGTATATTTTCTAGCCTGTAGATATTTTGTATTTCGATTGGCTTAAATAAATAAATAAATAAACAATTATAAAATTAAGAAAAAATATATACATATGTATATATATGTTTATTAAATACATATACAAACAACAAACAAAAAAGGGATGAAATCTATTTACAAGATTCTGTGAATGGCAATGTCCATGGCCACAGTCGGAGCGTCTCCAGTATTGTGGACAGTAGCGCACACAGGATTTAATTTTGGGGGAGAAGCTTGCGCACAACTTTTGAACCCAATACCATTTTAAAACATATTTTTTACCAGCAATATTTGTATTTGGGGAGGTTTTTATCAAAGAAACCCTCTCTATATGCGTCACTGCTTGTCGGACGTGCGTACTCACAAACTTAACAGAGATAACGAAAGCAAAAAAGCAGAGAGAAGGCAGAGAAAACAAACGAAAAAAAGGAAGATCGTATATCCCTATAATTTCATCTAATAGAGCAAATACAGTAAAACCCGCTTAACACTCCGATGCCCAACAAGGTCCGTAGGGACCTATGGCGTTTTTAAAAGCAATTATTTTGTATTTTATACGTTTTTGCCATCTGTCTGTAGTAAAAAATACATAATACAAACACATCTACACACATTATGTAACACTACATTATACAATTACAAGCCTTATATGCAATATTACAATAGAGGTCCCTGGGGACCTTGTTGGGCTTTGGCCGTTTAAAAAGTTGTTGGGCATCCGAGTGTTAAGTATCTCACCTACAAATGCAATCTTTTTGAGATACTTCAGCGCTTGGAGTACTTAAGCAGGCTGAATAAGTACTAAGTGTACATGGCGCATGGTGCTCAAACATTTTAGTTGCTTAGCCGACCTCGATGATCCAACGATTAGTGCGCTGGCTTTTCAATCCATAGGTCCTAGTTTCGATTCCTAGCTGGATCTGGTTAAACATTCCTTAACTTCTACCGCTATCCACATAAAGCAGATGAAAATTATAAGAAACGCACAAGTGCGTTTGCTCCCATGCAACCATCATTCGGATTCGGCATTAAACTGTAGGTCCCCTCTTCCACTTCCGTTCTCGTACTCGTACATGTTGAAAACCCCGTTTTGCATACACATTTCAAACGGGGGGAATTTGTGGTATCACAATGGGCCTCACAATAGGCCTCCGAGTGTGTCTCTTACAGAGGCAGTCACCATAAAATACTTAAGAGGTACTTAAGTGGATTTCACTGTACTTCAATAGGGACAACACATAGACTTCTGGCAGGCACAGCACACACTCACAATTGGCAATTATGCCCATTGATGATGAATCGTACCTAACCTAACCCTTCAACTTCTTTTGATTTAGCATTGAAATTTCTCAATTTCATCACACTGCACAGTGATTCGACTCCATACAACCGCGGGACAAAATTAGAAGGAGTGGTCCGTTCTTCATAAAATTTGGTAAACTAGTTAATCATAGTCTGCTGAATTGAAATCTCCATTTGGTTTTTCTTAAACTGTTGTAGTTTGGCAATGCCTGAGGCTTAATTTTGCAAATTTCGCCATTTTTGGAAAGCTATAGCACCAAATGTGTTGGCTAGATTTTTCAGATTTTACACTTAATCGGTAAAATCAACATTGATTATTCCAAAGAGTAATATGGCGTTCAAACTGACTAATTTAAACTAGTTTAAGTGAAAAGAGCTTTTTTTTCAACACAACCGTCCAGACTGCTCAATGAAGTTCAAGTTGACAGCCGTTTGTTTACAAACAACAAATAAATATTTTTGTGAACTGATGTGCTGCGAGCATGATTCGATCGAAATATTAGTGCATATTTCATAATTCACGGCAACATACTCAACTTCGTCCAAATATTAGACGCCTTGTATTCTGATGCCATAAAAAGGCGATGAATGGAATGAAAGCAATGCAAGCAAAACAATTATTTTCATTCATTTCAATTTTTTCAAATTTTACATTTTTGTTTGGTTTTGTTTTGATGAAATGACAGCTGAATTTGTAGGGATGTTTTTTCTTGTGTGTGTTTAGTGTGTGCGCTGTGTTCAGTTGACAAAACAGCTTTTTCATAGAAAGCTTTCGGATGCAACCCTGCGTTAAACTCGTTTCAAAACATGTTAAATGGTTTAACACGTTTAATTTCCAACAACAATTGCATGCGAATAAACAGGTTTTCGAACTGGTTTTGTTCATTTAACTTGTTTAAGCACATTAAACTGGTTTAAGTCGTCAGTTTGAACGCCATATAACAGAAATTGTATCGGGACCCTCTGGTTCTGCAATAAAAACGATAATAATAGATGTATGTTTTGCATTTTTGCAGATTTTAACAGTTTCCGTGCTAATTGCATACTTTTAGGCATAAATAAAATAAATTTTGTCGAAAAATACGTGTTTAGACCACTTTTCAAATTGAATTATTTTCTGAGATCGGAAGATATCGGAGGATATAATTACATTATCCGACAAATAAAGAATGCTTCTTAAAATAAAAAAAAATCCAGGAACATACTTTCACATACTTTTTAGATATTTTCCTCTAACTTAGAAAAATATTTTGAATTAAAAGTGAAGTAAAAGCCTACGCTTCGCAAATTTTGGGGAAAAATTAAAAACGAAAAGGGCCACGTCTTTTCGTAATCTATATTGAAAGTTTAAGCAACTTCGTGCCAACCATGTATTTTTAAAATTTTTTTACTCAATAGACTAAAAAACAGAAAATTTGAGTTTACATTTTTTGAGAAAAAAGTTTCAACTTTGAGCCGCTTTTGCGCAGACACTAATTGATTTTTTGCACAGATTTTTTGGGGTTTTCTTAGTTGAAGTTTTTTCTTTCAAATGACATTAAAATCGTTAAATTCTGAGACCATACATTTTTCGAATTTTGTCTATGGAACGAATCACTGTGCACTGTGCACATATTTATTTTGTGGTCGAAATATTTTCCACCTAGAACACCATAAATATTCCCACTTTGGCAATTTCGTTAATTATTTGCCGCGTTAGCCGGTGGGGAATAAATTAGTAGGCATTTCCGCAACGATTTTAATTAAAATAAAACCTTTTCCATTATTAGCGACAGCTAATAACGGTAAATATGCGTCGCTATTAATTTGAGTGGGTTTGGGAAATGATTATTAAATTTTGTGCATAATAAAATATGCCCATAAAATATTTTTCACCTCTTTTTCTAAACGATCTCATTTCGAAGGGATAATAAAATATTGACTGCGTTGTATGAAATTACGCTGTTGTAAATGAACAACAAGTTCATATATTGCAATTGTAATAAATATTTCAAACTGAAACAAAAAAATGCAAGTAGGTATTTTGTTTGAGTTGGGTTCATTTTACAAATTTGAAATATGCCAAATAGCCAACTTCGCATGAGTGATTGACCCTTCAATTAAAACATTACCTATAACAGGTAATAGGTAACCTATTATTATATGTGTGACAATGTTAGAGGTGATGTTAGGTTGGGTAAGGTTCAAGTGGTAACCTGCTGCACGAAAGTGCATTAATGCTCGCATTTGCAGCTCATTGTGAAACGAAAATTTATTTAAAATTAAGTTAACACTGTTAAACGGCTGCATTGCTCGTCGCTTCGTTTCGCCTAATTATTATTTCACTGGCATTTAATTTGTCAATATTTGCAACGATATTTTACTGCGTGTTGTACTGCGACTTCAACTCAATTTGTCAGTCTTTAAAAAGCCATTGCGCTCATACAATATGCATGAAGTCATGCCGCAACGATTGGCGCTTTTCAGCGCAAGTTTCCTGTGAATGGGCTGTGCGCACATTCTTAGTTATTTATATGCATGCAAATGGAAATTCATTGCTTGAAGCGAATTGCATGAAATTACCAAAAATAAGCAGTCGTTCGTTGCAAACATGCAAATACGAGGTTTACAAGCTGTGTTCTCATTATGCCAATTTTATGTCAAATTTGGTGGTATTTGGCTGATATAAGGTTATGACAGCAGATCAGAGAAACCTTAAAATTTAAAACAGTTAACGTTTAGGGTATTAAGGCCAATTTAGTTGTGATAAAATTGGCTGCTTTGAAATGTTCAGCCATATCGCTCCTTCGCTGCAAGAACGTCATAACTCAAAACTACATCATTCCGAGAAAATTCAATTTTAAAGTTTACCAATGCAGGCAGTTCAAGGTAGCAAAAAATGTTTCATGTCGTCTTGTGAGCAAAGTATTGAATATTTTACAAAGTGGTTTTGACATATTAAAGATTATATGCAGATACACACAGGGTTGCTATAAACTGAAAAAAATTAGTTATGACGTTCTTGCAGCGAAGGAGCGATATGTCTGTTGTGTTCTCACTGTGTTCTCTACTTTGTAATCCATGGCGTATAGCATGAGACTGCACTTTTTTTTTATTGTATTTAAGGGGGTCAATACGTGTAAATTTACAAAATTTTCAAAAAAAATTTTTTGTGAAATGGACTCCAGGGGGTCTTAAGAATATCCTCCTCAAGTGGTTTTTAATTCTGATGACCCGTTCCCCTGCAGCAGCGCTTTATTGATGGTCAATTCGTTCCGCATGATATCGGTAACGCAAAGTTTAAACCGAATTATTTCGAAACACTGGTTTTTGATTATGGAAGTAGAATATCTCGGCAAGTTTTAGTCCCACTGATATCAAATTTGGGCAGCAACTTTTTGAAACATAGAACTTCTAAAGTAACTAAAAATTTCATTGTTTTTGACGAAATCCGCGGCGCCATTTTCGGGAAATTAAAAAAAAAACGATAATTTTTTTTGGTTGGAGCGTATTTTTGTATTTTCGACAAAATATTTTTTTTGTTAGTTGCTTTAGAAGGTACATATATTTTGTCATAATAACTAATAGCAATATTTTTTCAGATGATTTTTGGGGCGCCAGCACAACTTCTACTAGAATTTGGGCCCAATGTTGGACCCCCACCACCGCCGCCATTTTGAGCACCTTTTAATAAAAGAATGAAAAAAAATTGTACATTGCATTAATTTTTTCCGGCGTATGCGCGATTCCAAAATATACCGTTTACACGTATTGACCCCCTTAAACACTCAAATATTAACAGGTAGTTCAAACTAAGAAAGATTACTTTTTTGATACTTTCTAGACTGATTGTTATAAGTGAGACTCTTCTTTAAACGTACGTCCACTTTTGCAAACCATCTTTTATAGAATGAAAATTTCAACTCTGTTCAACTGCCAAATTCCCCACACTGCACAGCGCGGCAAGGTTCATTGCGTTGTGTTCCATTTCCACCAAACGACTTCATTAAAGCGAACATAACCCAACATTAGGGCGCAGGCACACTGCGAATGTGCCGCAATGGCGAGAAGTAATGAACTTAACGACAGCTTAATAAACCCACGCACATGCTGTGCCCGGTGAAAAATGTGCACTATTTGAATTGCAAATTTGAACGGCGATAAAACGCCAATTCTCGGTGTTGCTGTTGCCAGCCAGCCAGGGTTTTCGTTTGCATAATCAAGACATGAGGAGTCGAGTGGGAAATATGCTCGTCTGTATTATCAAGAGCTGCGGCATCATTTGGCAGCGGCGAATTGCTAACCGCGCTATGAAGTGCAATTGGCGGAAGTTTTAGGCAAACAGCTTAACCCATTAAACACTTTAGTAGGCGCACCGAATACAAGTTTTAATATGGTTTTCGAACTTCATACATTTAAAATTTCAATCTAAAATCCGCACTTTTTATAGAGTGGTGACGAAAATTAATTCCCTTGCATTCTGGTTCCTTTTGTATACCCACCAATCCTTCTTCTTATGTCTTGTCAATACGGCACACTTTCTGAAGCACAAAAAACTTCCCCACAACTTGTTTCCACATATTCGCAACATTGTCAACTAATGGGTTAAGCACTTCTTTGCACAGTTGGCCAGCCAATCAAATTTTAGGCATTTCAAAGACACAACCAAAACTCAGCCACTATACAAACCGCAACGCTGTGGATATTTTAAAGGCTCCCCAAAACTATTCCACACACCGCAGCGCATAAATTTGGATGCTCGAATGCAACAAGTACAACGAGCGAACGTTTTGCACAAATGTTGGCAATATTTGCGCGACAAGTGACAAAAAACGTCAAACTATTGAATGCAAAAAAAGCGATAACATTTGCGCTGGCACGTCGCAACAAAAGCACTTTTCGTGTAAAGTGTCATGTGGCATGTGGCATGGCGGAACCAGCAACGGAGCAACGTAGCTGCAAATGTGTGTTTGACCGAATAAAATCTGAATATTTGAAATATTTAGAAATGTATCGGCTTAAATAAGCAAAACCGCATAAAGTAAAAAGTGACAACCACAGCAGGGCGTCCAATGTGGGTGTAAGAAAAAAAAGTACATGGAAAACCAAACGAAAAGTCGGAGCGTGTTATTGCTCGATGCGGCCCTTTGTGCAAAAAAGGACTCGTGTCAATTCAATCAATTTAATAAGGCAAAGTTGAATGAGACTCGATTTGAATTTGATTTGCTTTGAGATTTTAAACATAAATTCAAAAAACTTTTAATACAAAGACTTTAGTCAGGTTGGATTTGATTCGGTTCGGTTCTTTTAATGAAGTGGGGATCCGAGTGCTTTGTAGTTGCTTCAGAGGGTCTCCATTCGCCATCTTGGTATCCTGTCAATATTTATTTACAGCACAGATATCAGTGGAACTACAGATTTTTCCCATTTCATTGTGAAACGGAGAATGACAAATTTTCTGGTGTTTTTCGGATTATGTTGACTTCATATTACTTTCAAAAGTATTCATTTTTATAAATTATTCTAATAAGATAGATAGCACCGTGCGACAGTATTTTTCACACCGGGAAAAATCCATATGCGCGTGAAACTAGAGACCAAATATAGTAATACTGCGTACTCACTTTTCCATTTCTACATGCTTTGTCCTTTTAAAAGTACTTCAAAATTTTGAAGGGGATACAAAATAAAAAAAATATAAAAAATACTTAATATCTAACTCTAACTTTATTTGTTCGAATGTTATTAAAAAAAAGGCGGAAGCTGCAAGTCTATTGAAGTACAAAAATTCAAATTTTTTGAGTATCAGTATTTTAAAAAATGAAAAGATACGAAATCAATGAAGCGAGAATAATGAAATTTTGACATGTGATCAAGAAGATTTTGGGTTTTAACATACTTGCTTTTCAAGAAAATTCTACATAAAATTTCAAGGATATAAAGGATTAAAATTTTCAAAGGACCTTTTTCATATCCTTTTTTTACAAATAGATACAAAATCAGTTTTATTAAAATTCTTGAGCCTTTCCTCTTTCATTTAATATATATTGCCATATTCCAACGAGGTTAAGTATTTTTAATATTTTTTTTACTTTTTATACCCTTCAAAGTTTTGAAGTCCTTTTAAAAGGACAAAAGATGTAGAAATGAAAAACTGAGTACGCAGTATTACTATGTTTGGATTTTTTCCGGTATGAAAAATTTTTTTAATTTTTGTCGTACAATTATCTGAACAACCTTTTGGGTGAAACATTTTTCATATCCTAACACTTCGGCGCAAAGTTAGAAAAGCCAATATGTAAAAATCTATTTTTTAACTAACAATTTTTAACTTCAAAATTCTATGAAAAGTCTTCTTACCACTTCTTTCATTGTATAAACTGCAATTTCAATCAGTCAGCTGCAGTTGTTACCATTCATTCACTGTTATCATTCATTCACTTTGTGTTGTCCAAATGTTGTACATCAAACCACATGATTGACGTTCACCAAAAGACAGAAAAAAATTCGTTTTTTACTTTATTTTATTTCACCGAATAGCAGAAATTTTCAAACATTGACATCTGAAATTCATAAAGTGAATTCTTCTCGATTGCAATGCAAGTTGCGGTTCCTCAAACAGTTTCATTTCCTTGTTTTGACGCATAAAACAAAGAGTATATTACCACAGTAAGCCTTTCTTGAATCATTTCGTACCACATTCACACAACTCCATCTTGCCTAAGCTTTTCTTATTCAGTATCCTGATTTATTCTATGATGTTATGTATTGGAAATGTTCAGACCCAGGGCGAAACTCGGTCTACTTGCTGTCTTCAGAAAGTAAACACCCTTTGCAGTTAACGGCACCGGATCACCCATCAATATCATCGATCCAGAACAATCCCGAGCAATCACTTCCTCCAACGACTCACATGCAATCGAATAAAATCCCACCTCGGTGTGAATGGACTCGGCAAAGTACTCATAGGAGCGTCCATGGCTACACCCGGCTACAAAACATTACCGACACAATATTCAATGCAAACAATAAGAAATATGTCGGTATCGATGAGAACACTTACTGAAGATTTGTGTAATTTCGGTGCAGCCCGGCTGCGGTGCACCGCCGCCATTCGGATAGAAGTCCACATTGCCAATGGGCGCTCTGTAGCCCAAAATGCCGCCACAACTGTGAATTACATCCACAAAATCGGCGTCGTCAACGTCCAAGTGATGTTCGGGTCCAACGCAGTCTTCGAAAGCGGGACGTGCAGGATCCAGGCCTGCAGATGATAAAAGCCATAACCGTTTTAAGGTTTAATTTTAATGTGTGTTGATCAGAGTTTCCGCTTTTGGTATTTTCGGAACAAAATTGGTCAGATTTTTTATTTTGGTCCGCTGTTCGCATAAACAAATTTCGGTCCGTTTTGTGATGTGAATATATTTTCATTAGTATCAAAAATTTACTTAAAACAATAAAATTGTAATTTGAAAATTAATTGAAAAATATTGCAAATTTTTAATTTGGTCGGTTGGGGTCGAATTTGGTCGGAAGTTTGGTCGGAAAAAAGTTTTTCAAGTGGCAACACTGGTTTTGATCTTTCATCGGAACTGTATTAAGATTATTTCTATACCTGTAATTCTCGCCACGCGATACTTGGTGTACGAGCCCGCAAAGCCCATAATATGCGCTCCGAGGCTGTGGCCAATCAAATGAATGCGTTTCGGGTCGGCTGCTCTCTCCTCAACCAGCAAATCGATCAGCTTTGCTATAGCTCTGCCCACTTGCGCTGTGTAACGCGCCGGCTTCAGGTAGTAACTATTGTCCGCCTGATCGCGCCAGTTAATTGCTGTAAATATGTACACTGAAGTAATGAGAGCTGGAGAACATTGAGACATTGAAATTGTCTACCGAAAATATTGAGATTTCCGCGCATTGCATATGCGCCGCGTATGGACTGTATGGAGTCGCTGGTAGTGCTCGACTTCCAGCCGTGTACGAGGATCTTGGTGTCCAGCTCAGGGTTAAAGTTTTGCGTAACCTCTTCCCAGGTGTCGCGCTTCTGGCGACTTTTATACATTGAGTTGTCTCTACTTATCCACAAATCAGACTTGAACGAGTTGCTGGAGTTTGTTCTGTGGTAATTTAAAGCGAAAAATTTAATTTCGTAATTTCATATATCATTTTTTTCTACTCTACCTGTCGTAGTATTCCACTTGTATTCTATTGGGCTGTGCATTTTCCTCGCTTTCCTGCGGCGGCTCAACCAGAAAGGCCACCTGTGGATTGCCTTCGCCGTCGGGCATGTACATCCAGGTTCTGTTGTAATCCTCTTCGTTCAGTTCCGGCTGTGCGCTTGCACTCAGCATAACTAACCAAATACAAACGAAATTACGAACCATTTGTGTTGTTTTTTCACAATCTCGAATTTAGTTTCTAAACATTTATTCGTTAGTCACCTGCAGCACTCATAACTAAACACCAAACTCGCAGCACACACTTCATTCTGCCGAGTTGTTTTTAATCCGAATTGAATTTATTTCCAACTGATTTCGTTTATTTTAGTTAGAATATCATTGACATCGTATAGAATTTCACACTAAGCGTCGCCGACATGTTACACAGAGTCCAACAATTTCCCGGTTGCAGGCGATAGAACGCTTTGCAGTCGACTGGTTGTAATTGTTTGCACCAATCAAACTCCGCCCACTCGGTGGTGTTCATCTAATTGGCCGATTTTGCCGCTTTTTATAGCCACAACCAGCTATTAGTGCTGTGCGCAGCGATATTTCAATGGCATCCAGCTGTTAAATGGGTTAGATAAGGCTTCAAGCTATAAGCTGTTGTAAAGGGCTTTAATTACATTCGCGCACAGACATGTTTTGTTAAAAGTTTTAGCAGTGTTGAGCGTGATTTAATTGAAATAATTTAATTGTGTGGGTCAATTATTTAGTTGAATTTTAGTCAAGGAAAATCCATTACACGCAATGTGACTAATATTTCGTCAGAAGGGAGCACTAACTTTGCTGTAATCACTGCTTTGAATTAAGTCAATTATTAGCCATTAGTCACTTGTTGAATTCTCAGGTTCGTAGACATGCAATAAATAAATGAGCGTGATTTAATTGACTTAATTTAGTTGCATGGGTCAATTATTTAGTTGAATTTTAGTCAAGGAAAATCCATTACATGCAATGTGACTAAAACTTCGTCAGAAGGGAGCACTAACTTTGTTGTAATCACTACTTTTATTGAAGTCAATTAACCATTAGTCATTGTTTCATAAATTCTCAGGTTCATAAATGAATTAGTTGAAAGCATTTTTTGAATGAAAACGGCTTTACAGCCTTTTTTAGTCATTGATATCTCGGAGCGTAATCCTAATACAGAACGTGCATTATCTGCATTAATTTTTGCATTAATTTGTAAATGATTAAGTTAGATTTAAGCTGAGACTTTCATACTGAAAGCCCTAAAATCCCTTACATGACTTTGCAACATTCTGGCACAAACCACAGCAAAATAATTACAGCTGATTTTGACAGTGGTGTCATACTGCGATGGCAGTATGAGGCATAACTGACGTATGTACGTGATTGCCTTTTCACAGAGAAAGCAAACGAAACGCAGTTTTGCTGAAGTCATGCAGGGAATATTTAAATTTTGCGGTTGCTAAAACGCCGGAAAAGTGCTGCCAAATGCACAAGCAAAACCAGTCGGAGCGTTTCAATCGGTCTTCACTCACTTATTTATACGTGACTATTATTTTCAGTGCGTCTTCATTGTATTGTTAACGTTAACAGCCAAGTGAGATGCATTTATAAGATAAATTAATCATGTTTATATTCAAGTTGGAAATAAGAGATGTGTTTTTAAGAATAATTTATGATGTTTGTATTCAAGTTGCAAATAAGGGATGAGTTCATATGATTCATTTATGATTTTATATTCAAGTTGAAAATAAACCCTACTCAGCTCAGCTTATGCAAAATTTTGCACAACTAATAATCAACATTTTGAAATAACGAAATTTTCTCTGACATATATAATTAACTGTGGTCAAAGTCTAATCTTAATCAAATTTTCATGCCGACATTACAACTCTATTTAAAGTTTTCGTACACACCAGCCGGTTGATGGACACGCGGTTAGACAAGGCCAACCATCAAACCATCTCCTGGTCAGACGAATTACAAAAAGAAAGTATATGCATTACTTCTACTTGGCTCATGTGAAAAGTATGAAATATTCGAAAACACTTAGTGTACTAAAGTGTCCTATTCTTGCAGTTGTAGGGCATTGAAACCACAAACCGTTTGACTATCTGCACTCACATATTTACGCACACATGCACACTAACTATATGAACTTTTCTTGTGCTTGGCACGTTTTAAGCGCAGACATTTTACGCCCCAATCTCCGCATCACACACAATCAGCAGCAGTCAGCTGACTGCAGTCATAATTAACTAAAAGTTGAAATTAATTTCAATTATTATGAAATTTTCATTTAAATTAAACTTAATGAATATTAATGTAAGCTGTGCAAGCGCACACAAGTTCAACACAGTTCTTCAAATACGAATTCACTGTCTATTTACATCTAACTCATACATATTTATACACAATGTATGTGTGTGTGTGTGTGTGTGCCCCTTAAAATATTTTTTAACTGCTATTTTAATTGCCGCAAACTTTCTAATTTATACGCCATTTATTTTGCGCTGTTCCGGCTGCGTGTTGTTTTTTCTAAAATTGTTGCAAGTGTTTGTGCAGGGCGTGTGTGTGTGTGTCTACTGCTCAAATGTCGCTGCGCGCAGGCGGTGACATGTTTTATTGTGGCAATTTAAAATTGCTCGCCGACACACATCCGCGCTGGCGCTCTACATTTATGCATTGCCGCTTTATCTCGATTTTTTTTAATCGCACAAATAACGCAAATGCACGTTGGTGTGTTTGTGTGCAGCAGTGCGGTGTAGGTGCAACTGCAGATAAGGGTAATTGGTGTTTTTCAAAGCAATGAAAAATTCATTCATACTTTCAGGTCGCACATTTTTATGGCACAAGTTTGTGCAATATTTTGATTGTTTTAATCTGCATTTAGTATAATTGACTGGTCGATAGGTCATGCAAGGATCTATGTTTGGTGAAAATTCATTTAAGATTCAAATTAGAAAATAAATTAAATTTAGAAAACTTCAAATTTTATTTTCTCCATTAACATTTTCCAAACATTGTCCCGAAATCGCAGATCAGGAGCAACGAAAGTGATCCAAAGTTCCAGAATCAAAAAATCAGTTTATTCTTGTTTCTAATCTCCAAAATTAAAATTGAGATTGATTTTAGAAAGAAAATTATATTTAGAAAACTTCAAATTTGATTTCCTCCATCAACATTTGCCAAGCATTGTCCCGAGAACGCAGAGCAGTATTCTGCCCCTGGCTATAAAAAATCAATTTTTCTTGTTTCTGATTTCTAAAATTAAATTTAGATTGAAATAAGAAACAAAATTTAATTTAAAAAATTTCGAATTCTATTTTCTCCATCAACATTTGCCAAACATTGTCCCGAGAATGCAGAGCAGGAGCGGAGAATGTGCTACAGAGTTCCAGAAGTATTCTGCTTCTGGCTATAAAAAATCAATTTTTCTTGTTTCTGATTTCTAAAATTAAATTTAGATTGAAATAAGAAACAAAATTTAATTTAAAAAATTTCGAATTCTATTTTCTCCATCAACATTTGCCAAACATTGTCCCGAGAATGCAGAGCAGGAGCGGAGAATGTGCTACAGAGTTCCAGAAGTATTCTGCTTCTGGCTATAAAAATCATTTTTTTCTTGTTTCTGATTTGTAAAATTAAATTTAGATTGAAATTAAAAAACAAAATTATATTTAAAAAATTTCAAATTTGATTTTCTCCATCAACATTTGCCAAACATTGTCCCAAGAACGCAGAGCAGGAGCGGATAATGTGCTACAGAGTTCTAGAAGTATTCTGGTTCTGGCTATAAAAATCAATTTTTTCTTGTTTCTAATTTTCAAAATTAAATTTAGAATGAAATTAGAAACAAAATTATATTTAGAAAATTTCAAATTTTATTTTCTCCATCAACACCTGTCAAACATTGTCCCGAGAACGCAGAGCAGGAGCAGAGAATCTGATTCAGTGTTTACAGTTGAGTATCCAGCTACTCATTATTAGATCTACTGTTGTTTATTTCTTAACAAATAATATCTTAAAATCTCATAAAACATTTAAAATATTTTCCCTTTCTGTCTTCAATAATTGCAAACAATGTGTACAGCTTTGCCGCAGCTCGATTTAGTCTCCTAATCCATCGATCAGAATTTGCACTTAAAAGCCATATCCAGCACTTTTGCAAATTGCCATCGCCACCCGGTCAGCAACCATTTCAGGTGAGAGCGTAAAATATTAATTTTAATTTGTTGCTTGTCTACAGTGAACGCGTTTTTGCACATTGTTGCGAAAATTTTGCTGGTCTGGTCAGAAAAGTTTGCAAGCAACGTTCGCCGGAATGTGAAAAACCGCCTTGTAGTAATTTCCTTATTATGAAAATTTAAACTATCGTAAAATGTTGCGCTTCGTTCGGTGCGTACACCGAAGCAATTTTGCACTTCCAACATTGCACTTCAGTTTGGCGTCGGCTGACCGTAGTTGTTGCCTTCATAAATTTCAATAGCGCAAATACAAAGCGCAAGGAGATACAATTTGTTGTATTGCATTTACAAATTTGCGAGGTTTTTGTTTCCATTGTTGTTGTTATGCATTTTGTGCAAACTTTTCCGCAAAGGCATTGTAAGGTGTGTTAAAAATTTTTGGATTTTCAGAACATTTTAGTCGCTGACCGTATTTACGAGGTGAGCGAAACAATAGGCTTGTATCTATTTGCAATTTATGTGATGCTTAAATTGTATATAAAATAAAATGGGCTTATTTATGGCAATTTTCTAGACTTTTTCCCCAGGATTTTTGTTGAATATTGCATAAAAATAAATTTACAAGAATTACGTAAAAATTTTAAAATACAAAAATTTTAAATTAATGGTTCAGATGCCATTCTCTTCAACGAATGGCTATCCCAGTATACAGAATATTCCTTTTGCCAATGTCTGATACAGATAAACTATGCTACAGCTATCTTGTGGTCCTTTAACGTTAATATACAAGTTGCTTGCTCAGCAAGGCGCTACCAGAAATTTTCGTTTCACTTCGGCCAATGCCGAACACTGGCAAACTATGCATGCAGTTGGCTCGTGGTTTTTAAGGTATATTATTAGTTTTCGAATTAAACTAAGGACCTACTTGGCTTCATCCCCCAATGAATTATTTTAAGCTGATCAATATTGTCTACATTTGATAGTCCAAATCCAAGATAATCCCAATCGATGTTGTCCAATCAAACTTTTGTACGTAAAATTGCTTAATCCAATTGTAGATTCCTATCCATAGAAATTCATTTCCGACCCTCTCTTAACTAACATCAAGTTCTCTAACCCACATCAGTCAGAGGCTGTTTGTAAAAAGTTATTAGATTCAATATAGACCTGAGTCTAGATTGCTGCCTGTTGAGTTGACCTGTTGAGTCATCTGACAGTCAATAAAGTAATCCAGTGCATAGGTCAGTTTAAGCATTACGGCCTGATATACCAGCATATATGGTATATTCAAAGTCCAGGTCAGATTCAATACTTTTGAAAGATTCTGACTCCCGCCTTATCATCAGCAATTCATGCGTAAAAATAATTCATATTAAGGAGACCAACTGCAGTCATCTATTCCATTCCATTAATCTCAGCTCTGCATTAAAAAGAGTAAATTGTTACTTTATGTAGTAAGCCATTGTGTCGCCGTAGAAAATGAATGTCGTATGTTCTAGTAAATGCATTGAAACATACGACATTCATTCCTTCATGTGACACATAGCTTTAAGACCAAAAATTATGTTCTGATATGCCCAACAATAACACAAATGATGTTGCTGCACATAAGTTAATCAGTCAATCAATCACCAATAGACAGTTTTACTGGACTCCCAGTTACTGAAACAAATCCCAGTAGGAACTCGGACTGGTCCAAAAGTAATTTTTCAACTGGTTGCTTGTCAGTCATATATGACCTCAGAACCGACTCGTTTTCTAGGCGTTCGTTTTGTCCTAGGCGACAGTCAATTGTCCCCGCCTGCATCCAGTTGCAACTAGTCCAAGGTCAGTCCGAAGTAAAACAGCTTTCAAACCAGTTGCGAAGCGACTAGTTTGCAAACTAGTTTATTCTGGATTAGTTTTCTAACCACTCGATTTTTATGGGGAAAATAAAACAATGCATTTTTTAAATAAATATTTTATTTAAAAAATATTTAAAAATAAAAACAAAAAATCATCGCGAATAAAAAGACATTTTTGATGCATTTAAAGATGAACCAAGATGAACTTCGACTTGTTGACACACTTCTGCCGGAACTGTTTGGGGGACTTCGCCTGCAATTAATAAATAAATAAATGAATTAAAGAAAAATTTCATAAAAATAAATAAATGCATTAATACATACCTTTAAGCTGCTGCTGCAATTCGTTGCTTTACGCAACCACGCAAAATTCTAACTGAAATCATTTAAGACAAAACGTGCAAGTCGAACGAACTTCGAGTCATCGAAACAGATATATTCGAAAAATGCAAACATTTCTACGTGGTTGTTGTAACAAAAGTATCGTAAGATCAGCCTTAACAGTATTTGTTTGCTTATCTCACCTCTGTTTCGTTTTTCTTATTTTCATCTGCTCTTCTCGCCTATGAACGCGCACACAGAACGTGAACAATTAGACGCGAACTGACTGACTTCTGCATCCGCTGACAGCTACTTTGACAACTAGTTGTCCAATTGACTTACAAAAACCCAGTTGAAAGACCAATGAATTTTGGGAACCAGTTGTCTCAGGTCCGACAGGGTAATTCCGCATTTCCCTCCCCACAAACACATTTGTCCAACATTGTCTCAGCCTCATTACCGCATTGTGACATTAGCTGTGGCATTGATTGCTTCCTCGCGCTCACGAAAATGTTCTGGAAATATTTTCTACTTAGTTGTTATTAGCTCATAATGGCATTTAAGCGGCGACCACAATGTCAGCTACAAATTACCGTTATTTGTCGTCGATTTCATTTCACTTCGCTGTGCCAGCTGTGTAGACCGTAATGACTGAGATTTGTGGGATTTTCGGCAAAAACTATGCAACATATACTAAGCTTTGTTGCAATTTATGTATACAGAAGATTTCAAGGATAACGAGTACAGAAGCGGACGTTACACAGATAAATTAATTCATTTGAAATTAGTCCATAATTATAGAAACTTATTATGCGTAAGTGTGTGTGTGTGTTTGCTTGCAAGTTCAAAAAAATTGTTAAATTATTTTGTTGCAACAATTCAACAACATTTGGATCATCACAATACAGTCACACTTTATTCTAGGAAATGTGTTTTTTCCAGTGCATCTCTTATGAAAATGAAAATTAAATCTGCGCTTCGCATTCAGACCACAACAGCAATGGTTGCGCTAATTACGCGCTAATGTGTACCAGTAGCGAGGCATTAGAATTGTAATTCAATTTGAGAATAACAACAAAGCACACTGGCAATTTTGCGCAGCATTGTAATTAGTCGCACTTAATTGAAGCCGGACCAATGAGCCTTTAAAGTGACCGAAAGTGCACAACTGCGGGCAGCAAATGCTGAAAACTGCTCGATTGTGCTGCGTTTCGATTAATTAATTAATGTCGCTCAAAACCAAATTAATACTTGTTACCATTTGCGGTATTTTTGCTGAGAACACAAAACAATATTTCTTACCTTTCGGCTTTTTAAGGCGTCAGCAAGTGTCATACGACTGTGACATACTTTTGAACAATGTGGTTTCGTTTTGTAAGAACATTTGGGAAACAATTATTAAAAGATTAAGAAAATCAATGGAAGTTCTACACCTAATTATAACGTTTTAAGTTACTTTAGTAAATAAAAATTTAAGAAGACTTTGCTCAATTCAAATATTTTGTAGTGATTTTGACACCACAAATTAAGGAATTCCAACCGAATTCAACTAAATTATTTGTATTCAGTTTCAACTTTATTCAATAAAATACAAACAGTTTCGTGCAATGTTTCCCTTCAACTTCAGACCGCATAAAAAACTAACAAAAAAAGCATTCAATTTGCTGTTAATATCAAATTAAATGCTCTTACTCAATCAACCAATTTTAATTGGAAATGTAAAATGACAAGCAAAAAAGTATTCGGATATTTGATTCCCCTACATTTGGCTGTCTCTAATTTGTCTATCTAAATTAAAGAATTCAAATGTGTAAATAATAAAATGAAAATTAAATATTTAATTATCGCTTTATTGATGACCAAACTGAAAATGACATTGAATTTTACTATTCGATTAGTAATCTGACAAAAAGCCTGAATGAACAGATTTTCGTGTTAACTTATTTGCATTTCCAGTAAATACAACACATTTCGTCAATTGTACATACCACCATGGACAACATACATATATATGCTACACATATATACTTACATATTCACAGAGGCGCACACCCTGCGACACCAAACATAAAACTGAAAGTGCAAACATTTTTGGGGATTTGTGCGCTTTTTCCAACCCATGTCAAGAGTATTTTTTTTGTGTGGGGCTGCTTAGCAGCGCACTCAACGCACTTTTATTTTGAATTTTTTACTAATGCAGACATTCAGCCGTTCACAGAAGTTGAGCTGAGAGCAAAAAAGTCGGAAGTGCTGTCTTTCGGGCTGTTGCGACAAGTGCTTTAGGCGCGTTTGATGACTTTCGAACCAAGTAGAGTCGAATGGAATGAATGCAAACATTTCTACCAACTAAATACTTAAAGATTACTTAAATTTAAAAAGCTTGGTAACAGAAAAATCTAGACTGCAAATTGCACTCAAACAAATTTAATCACATTTACTCACTTTTACATGTCACTGAACGCACCTTCACACACACTCAAGAAACACCCACAACTACTTCAACAGTCATTCACTTCAATTCGAGGCATTAAAATTCCAGTACCAACAAGCGTCCACACACACACAATCACTCATTCGTGAAATTCATATAAAATGAAAAATCTTAAAGATTACACAAAATCAATCAAATTTAAAGCATATAAACTGATAAACGTCTTCCAAAAAAAGTGCGCTTTGAGCTGAATTTACGCATCAGCGAAAATCGAAAATGCCTCCACTCCACTTGAACAATCTTATGCGGAAATAAATATGTCGGCATGCAGAAAGAAATACAAAAATCTACATACAAAAACAAAATCAGCCATTGGGCGAGCACAATGTCTACAAAGGTCACGGTGAATTTTTCATGCGTTGTTAATATTTAAAAGCGACTAGGAAAGGTAAACAAAGACAACTACAAGTGCGCACAGTCACAGCTTCCGGCTTTTATGCGATGCTTCTTGTGGCATTTCCAGCTCACGAAACTTCAAGTGTGATCCCGATAATATTTATAAATGTGGGCCATATGCAAAGCAGCGTGCTTAGCATATTTTGCGCTCACATACATATTTACTAAAGTGTTTGCATGTTGCAAAGTGCGCTGCTGCGGTTTCAAAGGATTCGAGAAAGCATACGAAACGAATCTCTGCAATATTCTCAGCTACTTCAAGTGTTTGCTTTACGAGAGTGTGTGTGTGTGTTTGTTTGTGTGTGGGTATAGGCAAGCACTTATAGCCTAAAAAGATGCTAAGAATGAGGAGTCGTGGTAAGGTTGGGACTGTAAATATGTTGTACAACCTTTAAATGTTCATAAAAAAACATATGAAATTTAACATTAGTTATCTGCATCTATTCTTCCGTGCGCTGTTGCCAGCGGCCGTGCTTTGCCTTGGCTTCTGTGTGCTTCAATGGAAATCTTAAATTGCATTACGTTCGCTCATAAAGTGCAATCTAAACAATTTGCTTAACGCTACAAACTTCGTTAGCCGTACATGTGTACGCTGAGCAAAATCAATAAGTCGCACAGCCCTTTCTTGCCTGTGTGGCAGATGTTTTTAGCGCACAGTTTGTGTGACAGTGAGGAACAACGGTTGACTTCAAGTTTAACTTTTACTGTGTGTAGCATTGAGAATGTTGTGAATGATATCAGTTCGGTTGATACAAAATTTTGATGGAAAAACTTCAAAAGGGAAACATTTATAACATAAATTTAACATTTCATAAAGTTAACCCTTTCGACCCCGAATTTTACCCTGTATTTAGATATTACTTTTTGGTATTTAAATCATGAAACACTTCCCTAAGAAATGTGCACACGACATTTGAAGTCGCCACGCCTCTTTGTTAGAGTTCTAGAGCTAGTTTACTTTTGACCAATTTTAGCATAAAACGGGTTAAATAAATTGTTTATTAAAATTTTTGAGTTACAGAAAAATTATGTAATATTTATGGGAATATACAAAATTATCAGTTTTGATTTGATTAAAGAAACAGGGTTTTGATCAAATGCGCGCACTTCGTAGACTTCAATTAGAACACAAACTTTCCCTGATTTCGCTGCAAATTATTCGAAACTATTTTAGGGATAGCAGTAAAATTTTTTTAATTTGCTTTGAATTCACTTCTAAAAATATTGGTTTGTTGGTACCTACTTAAATTAAACCCATAAATCAATCGTAGCTTTTGCTATAAGATGACAAATAGGTTGGTAGAAGTTGCTCTCAGGCAACACTATGACACTAATGACACTCATACGCCACGTTGCGCTTAATTAATGACACGTTATAATTAAATGACACTCATACGCCACGTTGCGCTGCGCAAAAAAATGCACATATCGCAATAACACAGTTTGAATGTATTTTTTTGGATTGGTGTCTTGAGCAAATTTTTTGGTCGTTAAAATATCTACAAACTTGCCGAAGACAGTAAAGCGATATTCGGAACCATTTAGGACCTATTAGCATTTAAACGTTCGAAAACTTAAGCGACGAACTCGACTTAAATGAGCAAACTTCAAAGTCGGATTTCTCTTAAACTAGAGCCAATCCAGCCAAACGGCTGCTGGATCTCAAGCCAGTATACCTAGAAAGTCGCTCTGGAGGTCCCCCCCATGTCTGAATTTTTGAGGGTAAACTTCACGCACAGTGTTATTAATTAATTTTTTTAACACTAATCATTGCAATTGAAGTGATTTCATTTATCTTAAGGTTTTCCCTACTTGCTCTCCACTATTATGAAGTTCGCATGCAAGTTGTAACGCATTTGTAAAAAAAAATTTGGCTCAGACCAAAAACTCTTTAAATGCGGGATGCGCATCAGTTTATGAAAATATTTGCAATTCAGAAGCAAAAGCCTGCTTGCTCAAACAGGTGTGAAGCATTTAATGGAGACTACTGAAATCCAAATTTTGTGTTTAACCGCAACCACAAGCCAGCAAAGTTAAAATTGTACACCATTGTTCACAGTGTTTTTGACACCAAAAATAATGAGCTTACAGCTGACAGTTGCAACTATTGGCCACTCGTGCAATTCATTTATACAATTCGAGTAAAATGGTACAATAATTCTGTCATTGGCCAAGACGTATAAAATCATTTTAAATTTTTCGATTTTCTTGCAGGATACAAGTTGCATTTTATTTTAGCTGTGGCAGTGAAATCGATCTTGTCATGTCCTCACTATTGGCCATGTGGCAACAACAACATGTTTTCAAACCCATGTTATCTGGTTTTGAAATATTTTAAATGCGTCTTACGTTTCCTTCGCAAAGATTACAACACACATGCACACACACACACATATGGACAACAGCTCATCTTGTCTGGGCCACAGTGTGTGCATGGCCATGTCGTACGCACTCGTGTGAGCTACTACTGCCGGATGCACCATGACGAGAGCGAGACGGATGCGGCAGTCGGTCATTGTTGTCAGTTCAATCAGATGCACACAAATACGCAGTGCAGGGGCTGGTGTGTGTGTGTGTGTAGGTGTGTGAGTGTTTTTGTGTACATGTATTCAGTCGAATGCTGCAGGCTGTTGCATATTTTCAGGTGTTGAAGTTTTTAAATTGAAATTTTAATCGAAATTTAAGACTGGCCTGCAGCAGGCCAACAGTTTGCTGACAGCACACGTGCTGACCTCACACCTGCACTGCAACGAGCCAACTGTCAACAACTGTCACATTCGCATGCAGTGCACTTGTCATCGGCCTTGATATTCAAACATACATACATAAACATATATATAAGCAATATTAACGATTTCTGACTGCTGCACTGGAAAAGGAGCAAAATCACATCAAATACTATAAGACATCATACATCTCCGAATAAATTCAAATACGTTAGCAGACTTTTTTGTCACGTTTGGGACATGGGACTTTAATAAAAGTATACTTGTAACCGTTTCATGTCTTCTTGTTCTTCTTCCTTATCAGTGATAAATTCAAATGATGCAAAACTTAATTTTAGCGCCCTCGACTAACCGCAAATGGCACTCAAACGCTGGCAAAAGCTTGCAAATGTTTGGCTCGCAATGCGGCCGAACTGGTTATGGCCTAATTTATCATGCGTTAAATTCAACACCGAAAGTGACAAAACAAGTAAACAAAAACACAAACATAAATTATGTATGTATGCGCACAAGTTGCTTGTTTATAAAATCACTTAAAGTCTCAACAACAGCGACCCCGACGGCCGCTTGGGGTCACACCGACGGCCGTGTCGTGATCGTACACAGTCATTGCAATCGCTCGAGCGCAACTTTCAGCTTCTACACACTACACTACACACTATGTATACACGAACAACAAGAAAAAAGGTTTTAAGGGCACTTTTTGTAGCTTCTTAACACTTTGATGCCTGCGTGCAATCAACAGCGATGTGATTGTGTGTGTTTGAGCGTGTTTTCGGGCTGCTATCTATTTGGGCGTGGAGTGGGTGTGGCATGCGGACACTGAATTTACGTCCTTCCTTCGTCAAACTGAGTGGCATTGAAAAAACATACACACATACAGAGCAACTTTAAGGCAAAAGTTGCGAACGTATAAGTGCGAATGTTGTTGCACTAATGTGTTGTGACGAAACCTACAAAATTAGGAAAAAAAAATATGTTTTTTAATGAATTTTCTATTAAAAGCATTACCCACTCATCAGGAAAAAAGGACACTTCACGGTGTGCCTTTTTTTGTTGGGAGGAACTCTTAAAGTTTTGCGAAGTGACATAAGCAAATACATAAAATTGGTAAGGCTTTCAATTAATTCCTTGAAACAAAGTACTTTAACATTTTATTTTACTTAAACATGTATTTAATTTTAAATGAAACGTAAGACTATTCCAGTTGTTTGTATGTGACATTGGAATGGTTTAGATTTTTCGAGCTTAAAGAATGGTTTTCGAAAAGCATCGTTCAAATGCCCATCAAGCTCTTTAGCTGAGAACTTTGAAATAGAGTACAATTTTGATGTATGAATCTGCAGACTGAGATCCAAAACATGCATGTTTTCCATACCTGACATATTTTGGTCCTGAAAGTTCAAAATAGAAAATTTAGTTAAAAGGAGACAATTTGCCTCTTTCATTTGATACCCATTTCTTCATCATAGCACTACCGCAAATATTTAAAAAAATATTTTAAAGTTTTAAAGTCCTATAAAAAGGACTTTGTGTCAGAAAATGGGAAACTGACTATGTCAGGTTACTATAAATGACCTCTAGTTTCACGCCTATATCAACATTTGGATGGATCTTGGCAAAACGTAAAATTTTTTGACGCACGGTGTAATAAATGTAAAGTTGATGTTTTCACTCATCATAACTTTGTCATTTTTCTTTCAATTCTATTGATGTTAGGCTTGATATTTGCTCAAATAATATATCTTTCATCTGAGATTTTAAAACCATAGGAGATAATTTACTTTATCTATTAAAAACCATTCGAAAATTAATGATTTTTTAAATTGGTCGACAAATTCACTTTTTTACAACTTTCACCGTCAGTAACTCTCCCAATTCTCATCTGATTTGGACAATCTATATATCACTAAAAAGGCCAAGGTATTATCTTCTGAACGACGGACAGCATATGTTAATCGGATGATTCGTTTACGTGATGTATGCTCATAACTGAAACAACAGAGAACAACTGGTTTTTCGAAGATTTTTCGAAAATGCTTCTTAAAAAAATTTTTTCATTTTCAGTTTTCAGCGGCCAAAAGAAAATAGAATAGAAATACTAAGAAATAGAAATACTTAGAAATATATTAGAAAATACTTTTGTTTTCAGGTGCATGCGGTTGACCCATTTTTTGTCGAGTAGTGTAATTGCAAAGAGTAACAGAAATTGTCTTAAGACTAGTGTCCGACCGAATATTCGGTTTCGGTTTCGGCCCAAATAAGTGGTTTCGGTTTCGGTTTCAGTTTCGGCCAAAAAATGACCGAAAAGCCGAAACCGAAACTTTCTAGAAAATTTTTTTACATTTTATTGTGTAACAGATCTATAGTGAAAGAAGGAGTAATTTAGATGCCAGCTCGATTTCGGCCCAGTTTGTCACATTTTGAAAAATTTGGTGCGTTCACACTATCGGTACATCCCCCCGATAGTGGGATCTTAGCTTTAGCTTTGTCGATTAATGTTTGTCTGAAAAATTCATTGAATTTGCTATAGAAGAATTTAAAACATTTTGTAGCAGGAGATGGAAGTGGTTCTTTAGTAAAAGTAGAAAGAAAGTAAAAAGAGTTAAAGGGATTCTGCGATTTTTAGACTGAGTGATTCTTTAGTAGTTAAAACAGTCGTTAACGGGATAGATTTGCAATATTTCTAAACAAACGTTTCTCTCTTTTTTTCAAGACGTAAGAAGCTTTCACACGAGGATCGATGCACTAAATTGTATGAAGAGGCTACATTAAGGCCTCGCCTTACCTCGCAAAGACTCCGTTCGAGTCCGTAGGTTTACCAACTCGACGCCCTCTTTTTAGTTTGTCCTTGAGGTCTCTGAATAGATTTTATTTTATGAAAAATTTTAGCATTTTTGGAATTTCCATACATTCTGGCTTTTTCATTGTCTAATAAGTCTAATTGGAACTCAAGAGACAGAAGATGCCAACGATTTTTTTGTCTCAGATTCGAAGAAACAGCCAGCGCCTGATCAAGCAAAGAATCAGAATAGAATCAAGCACAATACGGCACAATGGCTTCATTTTCGAACAGAGTCGGCCAAACTGTACATTTTCTGTACTTTCTCAGTATGCGCCAATTTTTTTCAAACAAAATTTTATATCTCGTATGACTCCTACGATGGCCACATGGATCCTTACACTCTCAAGAAATCTGATGATATAAACTGAGCAAAATTCTAAAGCAATGTTGAGCCATTTCAGTTTTCTTCACGTCTACCAACACAGTGTCCTGTGAGGACCCCAAATAACGGTCCCCATTTGGAATCAGCTTAAATACATTAATTGTTTTAAGCACTTATTGTTAAGTTTTGACCAAACTTGCCGCACTGGGTGTCCCATTTATATTGCTCTCACACCATATTTGATTTGTTGTTGCTATGAAGGTAGCGTTTATTATTGCTTAACAGGTGGTGAGAGTAATACAAATGTTTGCAAAATGGTGATTGATCTGCTTTGTAGTAATCTGTTGGTTTAGGTCATCTGCGCTGTGATTCCTCAGAATGTCCCTGTGTCCTGGTATAAAACAGTTTAAGAAGTACAGCATTAAGCGCTGTTGAGGATAATTTTTGTGCCATTTATAATAAATAATATATTTTTTATATTTAATTTTTTTTCATTGTGCCATTGTACAAATGTTTGCCTACATATTTGCATTAATTCTATATAAATAGATAACTGATGATAACTGTTTAGCGATACTGTCAGTTGGGTTAATTTCAATTTATCATCTGACACTTAAAATGCGACACTAAATAAATAAATTTTGCATGTAAATATTGTTCAATTTATTAAAAACGTGTTCACAGACAATTTAGCTAATTAACATAAATCGCAACTATTTATTTTGAATGCTTTCAATTCAACTCAGGCACAATGCAGTCAAGTGGCAAATCAACGTTTATGAATTTGTTGTTGTAGTTTATTATAAATAATGCCGCACATTTATGTAATCACTTGTACAACATGTTAAAATAGATAAAAATGTTTCCAAAATCACTTGAATACTTAATGATTTTCTACTTAAAATAAATTTCTTTGTCATATTTTGCATAATTTATAAATTTATACTAATCAATACATATTTAAAACAATAAATAATTGAATCGATTAATTCATTGTATTCGAAACCAATCTAAACTGTTTGTATTTTGCTCAGACTTGCTTCAAATTGCCTTTCGTCTGCTTAGGTAATTTGTAGTCTACTTCTAGAAAGAAAAAAATGACAAAATGCCTAGAAATTCGCAGCTGTCACGCTTGCAGCATCAATCATTGGAGTGATTCTGCATTTATTGCGCATTAAACAGACAGATGCAAATTGTTGGCCACCTTCGGCTGAACGGTGCGCAGCTCAGGCTAATTTGTATTCACAAACATGGGCATGGCCTAGACGCCCGATTCACCATAAATCACTTTCACAGCGCACGAAATTCAATCGACTGTCTGGCAGACAAAGCTGCCTGTCAAACAAATTGGCCCAAGCAACAACACTCGCTGCGCACTCGAAGAGAAATGCCACAAATAAACACACATTTGTACCACACATATAAAACATACATACCTATGTATGTATGTGTGTAGACAGGCTTAGAGGTGAGCACGCAATATTTATGTATCGAATGATGACAGCGCACATTGCGAGATGAAAGCGCTTTTCGCTGCCGCTTTGATTGCCCCCACGAATTTGATGCGCTGCCGCGGTGAATGGTCGCCGAATTCGGCTGTCTACACTCGATTTTATTGACGGCCATAAAGCAATCATCTCAACGACCCGAACTTGGCGGCCTGCAGCAGAGACGACGCAGACAGCACGTGACCTCATCTGCGTTATGGCCAACAAATGTGTTGAGAAGCAATTGGTGGCACTTCCGCCAACGCCATCGCCTTTTTCATAGCCTTCAACAAGTAAAGTCAAATGCTAACAATTCGGTCGTGCGCTGAATAACGAATGGCTTGGGATATTTACATACGTTGTCATAAAAGATAAAACCCAATGCAGGATTTTTGAGCAAGCAACCGATTAAGTGGAATGATGTGAGGGTGTGTTGCGTTTACGGTAATAAATTTGAGTGTGAATGTGGGGTTTCATGGCCTATCGACTAGAGCTTGTTCTATTCTTGTATCTATACTGGATTCGAGATTCCACACGTCAACTAAGTACAGTGCTACCAAAGCAAAACTGGGAAAATGTGTGACAATATTTTATACCCGCCTACTTCACTTTACTTCTCAGATACTTTATACACAGACTATGTAAAGCTCCACGCCCAACATTGTTGGCATTGCAAAACTTGACCTCATTCCCCCTAAAAGCTTTGCTCATTGCTTCTATAATAAAACAGATATGGATCGAAGGCCGCCCACACTGACAAATTATTAAGCAATTTTAGACAGGCGCTGTAATTTTAAATGTCAGCGCCACTTGACGGCAATCGCCAACTTGTCAACTTGTAGCCGCTTCCGCGCTGCCGGCTGGTTGCGCACTGCTAATGCCACGCGGCCAGTAAAAACACATCGCGCGTCGCGTGTCGCGTATCTTCGCGTCAAAGCAAAGTCAATGATAATCGAATTCAAATTAAATTCCATTCCGGTTGATTGTGTGCCAAAATTGACTTTTCAACTACTGACTTCTTTATCGTCGAATGGGAGGTGTCAGTAAACAATGCGAGCGCTGAAAAGTCCGTCGCACAGTGACGCCGACAAAATTCTCAAACATCCTTAACATAATTTTTTCTAATGATATTAACCGAAAATACTGCCGGCGCATTGCTTGCATGCAAATTTCAAGGTCAACGCCTTGCGGTTACCTTCAATTCTTGAAATGGATAAGTGTTTTCGCGTGTTTGCTTTAAAGAAATTTAAACATTTGTATTTTTATGTTTTTTGCAGTAGTCGCTTATTTTTGTATTGTTTGAATTGATATTTGGTGTTTTCGGCACACCGACGCAAGAAGAAAAGCGAATTGTTTGGTTGTTGGCAAATTACTTTTTATCTGAAAACCAAAAGCAAAGTCGTAAATCAATGCAAACTTTTTTTACACCCCATATGGGAGTAAAGTTTTTACATTGTAGACTGCTGTAAAATAAGTAAACGTTTTATATGTCCCCAAGGAAAGGTTTTATGAAATTTCTTGAAGTCGAGGCAAACAAACGCAACATTGCGAAAAGTTTTAGTCGAATTGATACATTTCGAAATGCGGTCAATGAAATTTTTTATAGAAATATACATACTTATGTGCAAAGATTTCAATACATCGAAATTCACCGCTCGATGAGGTTTGATGAGAAAATGCTAAACAAATTGCTTTGAATAAATGGCGTCACATTGAGCTAAAAGTTCAAAAGAGTGCCATAAGAATTGATAGACTATACTAAAGTTGCTTAAAAGTCGCTTCAAGAGTACATAACATAAAGCAAGTTGACCTCAAAGTATTTCTTGCCAACCATATGGAAAGCTAACGCTTCAACGAATAACGATTCTGGTGTGAGTATTCTTTCTTGGCTCTCATTATGGGCTGCACACACACATACGCCAACACAAAAAACACTTTAATGTTATTTATGTAAATGTGTATGAACCAGTTAGCATGCGCCTACATACAAATCTTGGCTAATAGCAAATTATACCAAAAGTGGTAGTTGGCTAAATGGTTTTGGGCTGGTCCCAGTCTGGGTCTGATTCGGTGTGTGTTGGTTTCAATTTGGTTAGTGCCTATGCAATTTCACATTATGCTCAGCAAATCCGGTAATTGCTAATGAGCTTCGACGAGCCTACACCCCACACACCCTGCCACGCCTCCTGCTGCCACTAATTGCAATACAATTAGGGACAATAGATTCTGAGTAGCTTGGAGTGCGGGAAAGTTGTGCACAATGTTGGCTTCATTCAAGGATAACGACGACGGGATATGGGCTTTAAAAGGCATCAAGTGAGTAAGTATAAACTTTTAGTTTTTTTTATGGAATTTAACAATCATGTAACAAAGTGATTTGACAATTCCGTCTCGTGTTTGACTCAATTTGTTGCTCTCACTTTCTTTTAATTTTTCCTCTAATTCGTGGGTTCATAGTTGGTTGCTATTTGCACTTGTTGGCAGACACAATAACACATGTTGCATTAATAACAAAACATTAAATATTCACTTTGTTTGAAATGCCGCCACTGACCAAAGTCACACTCTGACGCTGCCAATAATTATGCTCGCGTGCGACTTCCTTCGACGCATTCGTTGTCCTGTCGCCGTGTCTTACGTTTCCATTGTACTGTTGCTTCTAATTGAATTCAATGTCGAATATTGCAAGTGCTGCCAATTGGCAAAACTTTCTATTGCTAATTATAACGCTTGACTGCCTGATCACAGCATACGCCAGCGTCGACTCGACTCGCGGAATGCGAAAAGTTGTCAACTTTCCCGCAAATCAGTCGCCAGAAGAAGTCAACTTGCTATCGGCGTTCATAATTTCCAATATGCGGCAACGGCAACGCTTTTTTTACAACTTGCTAACAAAGTTTGCGCCAGTGCCGCGCTGTTGTTGTTTTTGCAAATGTTCTTTATTTGCCACCGTTATGAGCATAACGGTTAGTGAAACGCAAGTTGGCTGCACTCTGCCGTCGACACCAGTGCAAAATAAAATTAAGAGTTGGCAAAAAATCGCTGCAACGCTTCGAGTAGCATGCAAAAAACTTGACTTTGGTTCATGGTTCTGGCTGCTGCCGCAGCCGCCACTTCGTGCATGCCGTTGTAGTTGTTTTTGGCAGTTTACTCAGCGCGTGTAAGTGCGCTGCATTAACCTACTTTGCTTCCGTTCGCCGTCTGCACGTCTTCCGTCTGCTGTGTGCACATCTTCAACATTTTTTTTGGCATTTTTCCACATTATTTAAATGTTGAAACTTTAAGTTTTATTATTGTTATTATTATTTCTCGAAGCAGCCAAAAATCAAAAAGTTTTTGCGCAAATTACATTGTTTGCTCTTTATAAAAAAAAATTGTGTAGAATATTTCGCATGCTTGTTAAAAAAACTAGAAGGGTTTACTGGCAGAAAATAATGCTTCAAATAGGAAAGATGTGTAAACATGCTTCTTGAAAATTTTAGTTCATTAAAAAAATTTTAAATTCTTGTTTTCTGTTTTAGTATGAAAACATGATAGCTTTTTTTATATATACTTGAGAATATAATATTGGAATGATATTTATTGAGTTGAATAGTTTATTGCATAACTTTATTTATTCAATTCCATTATTTTTAATTTGTGGTACAATACTTATTGAATTGGTGTATTTTATAATTGTATTTATTACTAAATTCATAATTAAGTATTTTATTCCGTCGACTAAAACCACCAACTATCCTACGAACCATTCAGTCGTCCAGTAGTCATTCAACCCATTAGCTATGTACACATTATGTCACATGTTATCTCGAATAGACTCTTATATGTAATGGTATATAGAACACAGTTTTATAGATGACTGTCGAAATACTTATAGGTGCAGCTCTCTTTTCACCCTCCAAACATTTTTTCTCCATCTTCACTCCTCTCGGGAGCATTGGACCTCAGCAAGGCAAATGCCTTTTGTTGGGTTCGATAAGCAACTAAAATTCTACCATTATAGGTGATAACTTTTTGCGCGACAAAATTCACTTTTGAGACTCTTTTTGGTTGAGTTTATAATACAAATTACGAGTTTCGGTGTCAACTGAACATGTCCCGGGGCACCGGTGTACCTTAACCATCTCATAGATCTGCCAATAAGACTACGAATCATCTCGATTTCATTGCCTAATGGTTTTTAAGACCTGATTATCTACAGTCGATATATAGTTTGAATCCAATTCCATTTTTTTCGAGCTTATACAATTATCAAAAAAACCTTCGACCAGCACATTGATAAATCCAGCTACAGCTTACATCCGAATTTAATTAAGTAATCGTATTATCATTTTTACTACTTTTATAATTATTACGCATATTTCTTTAGTGTTTTTCATGGCGTGTGCCATTCATTATAAATGAATTTGGTAATTAATCACGCACCAGGGAATTTTGCGCTACAGACCACGGGGCGTATGCGTAACATTGACTAATGGTAGTTGTGACATTTGGCTACTTTTACATGTGCAAAATTCATAATTGGTAAATAGCATTAGATACATTTTGTTTTGACAATTATAGGTACCCAACAATTTCGTGATTTATAACACAGTGCAACAAATTCAAAAAAAATTTCGAGGGACAAGGTCAAACCCATCTCATTCGATAGAGGACCTGAGTAGATGAAAAAGTGTCAAGGGATTTTTCCCGGGATGTTCGAGTTTTTTTTAAATGCGGTTTAAAGATGGCGGCTTAGTGACCATTCTGAAACTTTTAAAACATCATATCTCTTGACTCAAATGTCATAAAGGAATAATTTTTACGTCAAATGAAAGTTAATGACATGAGGTCAAAGAAAAAATATCCTTTTTTGAAAAATTCTATGAAAAAGGACATTAAGGACATAAACTAAATGTTTATCCTTGAATGTCCTGGAAACCATGCGAGCTAAATTTATATAAGTGACTTCTGGTAAAAAAGCATTCAAAGATCTATACTGCATATTAATTTCATTTCAATCACTTTCACTGTTTAGCCACTACAGCGTTTCAAAAAATTATACACTGCTACATTCATGTTTTTATGTACAGAATATCTCGTAGCTGCTTACTAAAAACATTGAATGTAGCAAAGCACATTTTTTTAATCGTTGTAGGCTCTTAACTATCAAAGTGACTTACATGAAATTTATAAGCAGTATAGATCTTTCAATGCTATTTTACCAGAAATCACTTATATAAATTTAGTTCTCACGGTTTCCAGAATGATCAAGGATAAAAATTTAATTAAGGTCCTTCATATCCTTGTTCATAAAATTTTTCCAAAAAGGATATTGTGTCATCGACTTGATATCATTAGCTTTCATTTGACGTAAAAATTATTCCTTTATGACATTTGAGTCAACAGATATGATGTTTTAAAAGTTTCATTAAGGGGCATTAAGCCGCCATCTTTAAACTGCATTTAAAAAAAAACTCGAACATCCCGGGAAAAATCCCTTAACACTTTTTCATCTACTGAGGTCCTCTATCGAATGAGACGGGTTTGACCTTGTCCCTTTTTTCAGTGTTGCACTGTGTAATATTTATTTTGAAATAATATCTAAATTGCAATATTTTGGAATAACAAAAAATTAATAAGTAACTATGAATTTGTCAGTCGATGAAATGTTTTGTTATGACTAGAAAAATAATTGGTTATTTGTCGGTTTAGCACTTAAGTATTGCCAATCTGAAAGGCTAGTCATGAGTAAAAAACATGACAATATTCGAAACTTATATTTTTTCAATATCTGGCTGCCTTCAACATTATTTCTTAGTGTCAAACAAATGCCAGAGATTACGATTTATATTTGTACAGCCTTCACTATTGCCGTCTCTATGATAATAATGTAGAAATAATGTAATTACTGGAAGAAGAAGCACATTTACTTATTTCAGCTTAGTTGGAACGTGGCCATCGCTGTGCCAAAAACGCAAAGAGGTAAAATTGGGCCATGAACTGCACAATTACTCACTGTCCGTTCATGAGGTAAACATGGCATCTCCAAATAAATCATGATTTTGAAAGCTACATATTTAATGCAAACGTGCACTTTCAATTATCAAATCTGTATTATACATTTTCCACAAGAAGTACTCAACATTGTATTGTCATGAATTGGCGAATGGTTGACTGAATTTGGGTTTAAAATTTAACCGAACATGTCATGCACGGAACTAATCCTAAAAGTCAATTGCTTGTTGTTGCCTTTGGGCAACAAGAAAATTACGTTAATCGAATGGCCACTACGCCAGTACGTGGCTTGGCAGCGTTCAATTTCCGCCAACCATTCCAACCAACGAACGGCGAATGTTGTGGCTGCACTGCCGCAAATAGCGCAGCGTATAGTTTCGTCGGCAATTGGCTGCTCATCAAATTGAAAAAGCCTCTCGGCCGTCGCTTAGAAGAACAATGCCGCAACAAAAATGCCAATAACGATTGTTCTACGAGTCGAAAGTCAATTTTGATAATTCGCTTATGGCCAGCAGAAATTCATAAGCCCCAAAGCAGTAAAGTACATTCCGGCACTCGGCTCGGCGTAAAACAACAGTTGTGGTGTTTTTGGTTGGCGCAGCATCAAAGCTCGACGACCACTGCTATAAAGTGCCACAAAATTGCTTTGCAGCCACCACACGGCGCGCCGCACAGTGTTGCGAGTAGTGACAAAAATTCCAGAATGCAATGTTATAACCACAAAAATCTGAGTATGAGGTTTTATTGGAAATATTTCAATTAAGAGAAATCCCAAGTCTTAAGAAAAAATATTGGATAGTATAGAAGTTATGAGCTCTTTAAGTACACTCTCACAGCGTTGAAAAAAAATTGTGTACAACAGCACATTTTTGCTTTCACTTTGAGATTCAATATTTCAAAATCAGTTATGAGCGGGTGCCTAAAACTTACTGTTTCTTAATTTTAATACAATTTATGTTTGGCAAGATCAAAATTCCGCTGATTCTTCTCACCTTTGAGCAGTACCGTTATGAAGAAAATGAAACAAAGAAAACAAGTGAATAAAAACTGAGTTGAAACTTTAAAGGTGATTTTAAAAAAAACATTTTTTCTCACTTTCGAAATTTTTTGATATTTGTATGTATGTAAATTATGATGTAAAATGTTGAGCTGCGCATATTTGCGCGAATGCAAGTTATTGGCATTTTTCGGTGAAGAGTTGAGTGCAAATTAGCGATATTGGTCAAATAATGCTCTGCTACTGATGGAAAAATTTGTTGAATATAGCTTCGGTAAATCAATTACGATTACTATTATATTCGAAATAGAGGGGTTAATGGAGTTTCGACAGTTCACTTTGATTTTTTTTCGTACAGACCCAAAAGTTGACAACCTAACTACTTCACTTGTATCGGAGGCGCCGTCTGGTGGTGAATTTTTGAACTTGAATTAATTTTGTATTTTTTGCACTCAGGAATGTTGACGATTGTTGAATAACATAAATGATTCAAATCGGTTCAGTACTTTCCCAGGTACGATGTTTCCTCGCTTACTTTACTACATTTACAAGTGTGATGCCAGTTCCATTGAAAATTACTAATTTTGTATGGGAGCCACCTTAAGAGTTGGATATAGCGGTTAGGTGTGTATAGAAAAAACATTCGGAAGGGAAAATAAATGGTAGTCAGTCTTACATATGGTACATCTGGGACCAACCTGAGTGCAGCGGGAGCCCACTTTCTAAAAACGATGATTTTGTATGGGGGCCTCATTAAATGTTGGAGATAGGGGGTAGGTGTGTTAAAAAAAAAATTCAGGAGGAAAAATTAGCGGGCAACTGTGGAGCAATTTATCGAGATTTTATTGTCAATCACTTTTAAAAAAAGCGCATTTTATCTATATGTATACACATTTATAAATAAATGTATATTAACACTTTCGCGTCCGATCACGTATTTTTACGTTTTTTGCCAAACAATCCTAGGAGCCGTTCACGTATTTTTACGTTTTATGCCGAACAAACCTAGGAGCCGTTCACGTATTTTTACGTTTTATGCCGAACAAACGTAGGAGCCATTCACGTATTTTTATGTTATTAAAAATTGTAATTTAACTGTTTCCGGGGCACTACTAAAAAAAAAAAATTAAAAATAGCGGCGCCAACGCAACGGCATACGTAAACAAAGCGGCAATAGGTTTTAGTTTAACTGCACAGAGAGCGGACGCGAAAGTGTTAAAATACAAATATTTTGAACGTAGTTTTTATGAGCTAAGATAATTTTCATTGTTAATATGAAGTTTTTTAAATCCGTTTGTATGGGAGGTGGTCGAAGTTTTGGTCCGATTTCATTTTGTACAGTAAGTTCCAATTTTTATTTATGTACGACCACTCCTTATATTTTTGTCACTCCGCTATATGAACTCGCAACACTGTGCGCCGCTCGCCCGTACAATATTTATTTAATACGTTGCCATGTGCTGACTGTGGCGGCCAGATTAGTAGACTCGCGTGCGGCCCGTGAGCGATGTGCATTGGGGGAGATAATAAAATTAACAACTTGTGTGTAATGTCGTTTCGGCGCTCGGCGCCCGCAATCGCTGTCGCACATGATTACATAATTATGCGCCGTAATTTGATGGCATGCGTCGGCGACTAATTTACAAATGCGCTAAGGAATTCAACAACAAATTGCGTGATTAAGGATTAAATATTAGTACCATACATGTTTGGTGCGGAAAAACGATTGTTTGATGGCTTAATTTGACGGATGACTTTATGATATGAAGAATTTTCAAAAAAATCCAAAAAGCTGGCCTGAAAGTTTTGGAATTTTTATATGAGAATCTCAAAATGTTTCAAGCTTTTATTAATTTACTTATTTACTTTACACTCATCCATCAGCTTCAGCTCTGCATAGATTGATTCAGTCTTTGCACAGCAAAAAAAAACCCCACCAAAGGGCACCACGACGTTATGGCTTAGTGTAGCTTTGCACACAAACCCGCCGCTAAGACAAATAAGGTGGGTCACCAGAATGTGGTCAGCCCAGCCCAGCAGCCAGGAAGCAGCGCCACTGCGAGTTAATGTTTGTGTTTGCATGGTTTGTGGGCGTGTTTGCCAGCTGGAAACGTTCGTATTTTTATGAGCAACCGTCAAAGCAGAGCAGCAAACGCTAAACAGTCCGACCGCGTGCAGTGAGAGACACTGACAGCGGTGCCACATCATATTTGCAGAGTACGGACGACGAACTATTTACCGCCTAACCACTGACTTGAGCTGGCGGGCTGTGTGTGTGTATTTGTGTGAGTGTGAGTTGTTTCACTAACTACAACTTCACTTGCAACAACCACAACTGGCAGCTGGTAAGCGGCAAATGGCGTGTTTAGCTGCCGAATCGATAGAATTTGCACCACAAGTGTTGTCCCAACAAATTTCTGGCTCACATGCAGGAAATAATTTTTCGTCCTTTTGCTTTCGCCTTCCAGTGAACACGAAATCTGCCAAAGTTTTTGTGAATGAAAACGTATCGCCCTTTTATATATATATGTTTATTTATTTACACACAGACATTTGCATATTTTTACACAAAATCATAAGCTCGTATTTATGTATGTATGAATGTTTGTATGAATATTTTTGTACGTGGCTGTGTTAGTGTAAGCAAATGTAACGACATCAATATCTGCCATGTTACTTGTGCGATTTTGTAGTTTTATTTTGGTTCAGCATTTTTTGTTTGTGTATTGATAAGCCGCAAAATATTACAATAACATTTTCATTGGTAGCATTGCTTTATGGATTTATGGCAACGTTTATTCTGTGTCATTTTAGATTTAGTGAAATTGTTACATGTTTGCAATAATGCTGAGTGGGCTTCTTGGTGATCTGTTACTAAATTCTTGTTCAAGCGTTTTAGCCACAAATATGGGTCAACTACGATATAATAAGTTATCATTCTAATAGAAGCTATAGATGATCTCTGGATTAAGATTGAAGCTCATTGTAAAATTTGAACTATTTTTCAATGATCTGCATGAACTTTCATAGAACTTTCAAGAGTTCGAGAGGTTTTTTCTATACAACGAAACTTATGCATTAATGTAGAGTATCTAAGTAAAAAGTGATATGTTGCTGATGTTTTTTATAATTTTAATAAATCATAATTTGTTTTTAAATCATGAAGAAATTAGTTCATCGATATACAGTACTTTTCGCTTAAAGCGAACTTCGAGGGACTGGGCAAAATGGTTCGTTTTAACCGAAAGTTCGCTTTAAAATGGGTCCGTAATAAGCAAAAACATACAGGGCGTACTTTTGAAATTGGTTCGTTTTAGGCGGAAAATCGTTTTGAACGGGTTCGTTATAAACGAAAAGTACTGTACATATAACTGTTTGTCCTGACTGACTGACTGTTTCATCATCGCCCAGCTCTAACCGCTAAAATCTTGAGAAACCTCCGCTAACACGGGATTTGTTGAAATTTTGGGTCTAAAAGGGCAAAACATGGGTTAAGGTGTTGTATGCAGAAACTTGATATAATAGGCCCATTCGTTTGAAACTTGGTGAAAATACTCCAAATTAAAAATAATTCGACAAGTATTTTTCATTTTTTTTTAAATCAAAACTTAAAGGGGTTAACCAAATGGTTAAAAGTTTGTATGAAGAAATATGATTTTTACGCCTTTTGACTTCAAACTTGGTGAAAGTACTCTTAGTGAGAAATAATTCAATACGTGTTTTTCATTTTTTTTAATCGAAATCTGACGGGGTCAACTATGGGTTAAGGGTTTGTATGAAGAAACAAGATCAAAAGGCCTTGTGACTTCAAACTTGGTGAAAGTACTTTTGGTGCGAAATAATTCGACACGTTTTTTATTTTTTCCAAAATAAAAATCAGACGGGGTCAACGATGGGTTAAGAGTTTGCTTGGAGAAACACGATTTAACGCGCCAATTGACTTCAAATATGGTGAAAGCACTTCAAATGAGAAGAATTAGGTAGGTATTTTTTCATAAAAATCTGTAGAAATCAAAAAAGGGTTAAAAAGAACTTGATTTATTGGCCCTATTGGCTTTGAACTTGCGTGCAAAGCAGCGGGGCCCTGCTAGTTTAGAATAAATGTACATATATAGAAAAAATGAATTTAAAAAGTACATCACTGACTGGGTTCGCGTCCGTCTTTTCTCTCGCAACTACTGAGACTTCTCTAACGCTTCATAGTGACTCCGTTCTCTTCCCCGCTGTCTGAACATAGCTTACTCGATCCCACTTAATCACATCAGCACTTCCCCTTACTTTACAGGGTACTAGTTTATTAAAGTTCACTGTTTTGTGCTTTTTCAGAACTTAAAAGAAGAGATGAATCAGTCTCGTAATTAGCCAACGCGCTCCTATTAATGTCAAATACTATCAAAGAGTTATTTCTAGTTTCAAGAGCCTAAACAGTTTTTGAAGTACATATATTCAAATTCCGAACCTTAATTGGTCGCTGATTATAATTTCTTGCAGTATGTCCATCGCTCATATATGAATCCTCGTGACCTTCTCTGGTAATAGAAACAAATGCCAGTTAATCAATGATTAGTTATTTATTTCTTGTTCTACATCGGATTTAGTAAAAACCCAGCCTAATACTTAAAAAAAAAATACTAAAATAAACATTTGATCTCATTAACACCAACATTGCGTGCAGCATTGAGATTGTGTTGGATTATGCGTGGATCGATCCCCGCTGTTCGACTGGCTTGCAGGGACACGCATAACTTATGTCGAAGGGAAGCCCGGATTTTGAAATTGCTTTCGATTCGAATCTGGCAAACTGCTTTGCTGTGTGCACATAATTGAGGCACCACAGTTCCTACGAGAAGAGTTTCCAGTCAAATAGTGCCACAATACGACACGGAATTGCCGTTTGCCACTCACCTTCAGCGATTTGTAGGGCTTCTTGGCATTCTTCAAGTACTTGTGGAACAATTGGCACACCATTTTCTCCGGCGACGCCAGTCCACACTGCGGCAAAGAGAATAAAGAAATTGAAAAATTGACAGCCACCGCTCTCGAACCCGGTACATACCGCGGGAATTGGATACTGGGTGGGCCGATTGGCCTGGTGCCGGAAGTCGTCCATGACCACGGACGCTTTGCACACATCGTTCTCCCACACGCCCTTCTGTATCTGGCCCGTGTGCATGTGGTAGAAGGTGCCCTCGCCGTTCTTGTAGCCGCGCGCAAAGTGTCCCTCGTAGCGATTGCCGTTGGCTGTCGGCGCGTTAACCGATTAAACTCCACTCGTAATCAACTCCGACCGACCGACCGCTACTTACCGTAGAAGTGCACGCCGATGCCGTGGTGCACGTCCGCCTGCCACTCGCCCATGTAGAGGGCGCCGTCCTTGTACCACATGACGCCCAAGCCGTGGCGCCTATTGCGACGCCACCAGCCGTAGTAGGTGCCGTTCGAGTAGAACTGCTTGCCCTCGCCGCACTTCATGTCGCCGCGCCACTCGCCCACGTAGATGCGCTCCGCCGTGCCGTCGGGCATGCGCCGCCGCATGGTGCCGCGTCCGTGGCGCTTGCCCTGCATCCACTGGCCATCGTAGATGAGGTGGCCGGTGCTCTCCTTCACTCCGAAGCGGTGCTGCTGGTTGTGCAGCCAGTAGCCTTTGTAGGTGCCGCCGAAGGGATAGAAGAACGCGGCGCGCACTCCCGTACTGTCGGCCATATGGAAGTTTTTGCGTGTGCATGATCGCGGACAGACGACAGCCATTTTTAGCAGTGAAACAAACAATGAAATAACGACACAGCGACGACCCCCGCAAAAGTAAAATACAAACAGATAAACGAAAATTCACAAAAATTCCGACACAGCTCTGACAAAAGCTTTTAATTTTTGGTTTCTGTTTCTGTACTAAAGTGAAGGGCCAAGACGACAGCATCGGCGAGACGACTTTGTGGTTACTGTTGTTCTTGTTGCCGAGTGAATGTAAATAAAGCTTAACGAACAGGCAGTGAATATAGATATGTATGTGTATATATGTGGGTGTGTGTGTGTGTATGTGTGCCATGTTGTCGCCGTGAAAGCAAATCTGCGCCAGGTGTCTTAATTCGCACGTCACTGTGAGGGGAGTTCAAGCGGCGCACAGAATGAGGTTATTTTCTCTATAAAAAAAATTACCAATCATAATAAACTTTGACTAGAAACGTGGTTGCTATGGGCTGCACGGCATCTGTGCATATCGAAAATTAATAGAACAGTAAACGAAATTTGAATTTTACAATAAAAAGAATCGCACGGTAGAGAAATCTTATGGGATCGATTTTAATGTGTCTAGAAATTTGTATTTAAAAAAATGAAGAGAGTCGAATCCAAGATAATATATGTATGTATTAAATAAATTAAATAAAATAAAAAAATTAATTAAAATTTAATTAAACAAATTTATTAAATAAATTAAATTTATAGAAATTTGTATGTAAAAAAAAATAAAAGAATCCAATCAAAGATAATATAAATTTAATTTATTTATTTAATTTATATTATATTATCTTTGGTCGCATATCTAATGGTCAGACAGGGAAATGTGTCTAAAAATTTTTATGTAAAAAAAATAATAGAATCCAATCAAAGATAATATAAATTTAATTTAATTAATTAATTAAATAAATTAAATTTATATTATCTTTTAATTAAATAAATTAAATTTATATTATCTTTGGTCGCATATCTAATGGTGAGGCGGGGAAATATGTCTAGAAATTTGTATGCAAAAAAAAAGAATCTAATCAAAGATAATATAAATTAAATTAAATAATTAAATTGATATTAAATTAAATTATTTATATTATAAATTAAATTAAATTAATTAATTAAAGAAATTAAATTTATATTATCTTTGGTCGAATATCTAATGGCCAGACAGGGAAATGTGTCTAGAAATGTATATGTAAAAAAATAAAAAAAAATGCAATCAAAGATAATATAAATTTAATTTATTTAATTAATTAATTTAAGATAATGTTAATTAAATTGAATTAAATTAATTAATTAAATAAATTAAATTTATATTATCTTTGATTGCATTTTTTTTAATTTAATATAATAATATAAATTTAACTTATTTAATTAATTAATTTAAGATAATATTAATTAAATTTAATTAAATTAATTAATTAAATAAATTAAATTTTTATTATCTTTAACACTCCGATGCCCAACAAGGTCCGTAGGGACCTATGCCGTTTTTAAAAGCAATTATTTTGTATTTTATATGTTTTTGCCATCTGTCTGTAGTGAAAAATACATAATACAAACACATCTACACACATTATGTAACACTACATTATACAATTACAAGCCTTATATGCAATATTACAATAGAGGTCCCTGGGGACCTTGTTGGGCTTTGGCCGTTTAAAAAGTTGTTGGGCATCCGAGTGTTAATCAAATATCTAATGGTCATAGAAAGCAAGTTAAGCGCTCAAATGTGTTATTGATTCATGATGCTTGAGGGTGGATACTTATATCCGAACTTCTACACATTGCAATGATGTCATGATTCCAAATAGTCTCAGATAACCAATGCGATTCTTACAAATTAAAATCACAACGGCTGTTACCTTTGTCCAAAAATTGATACACCATTGCTAAGGAAATACAAAACCATTTCTTTTCCTTGCGGATCTCAATAAGTCAAGCTCATCTTTCTGCAAAGACGATATCTCAGGATACCTTCAAACTGCAAGCAGTTCTGTTCAATCACTTCCGTTGCAGTGATTCTGTCTAATAGTGATTAATTGGTTGAAACACTAACTTCACTTAATTCACTTAATTTTGTTGGCAATCCACTGGATAAGAATGTTATAATTGATGATTTATAAATTAACAAATTAATTATGAAAAATGAATTACAATTTCAGCCACTCTCTTCTGAAAAAATCCTCCAGCGAAAGAGCTGTTGAACCGAAACCCTCATATATTCTTCATATGGTCCTCATATCTCCAGTAATTCTCTTTTAATATTCAATGAACGAAATCTTTGAAAGTAAAAGACTTACAGTACCTAAGAAACAGTCAACCCAAACATGACTCATCAGCCTATAACTATAAATCTCTACCACTTACTACCCTAAGGAATCACTCACAAAATATAACCCATGACTTTGGTGCTTGGACTTTAATTCTTAACGATCTATAATAAAGTCAGTTAAACAGTAATACAAATTTGGTTTTATTCCGGATTTTCACTGAAGTGTTTGTCTTGTCGCCAATCGATCATTGACAACTTTAAACTTTACAGTCGAAGTACGTTGTGGTATTTAAAAGTTATTCTTTACATTTCAAATGAAAAAACACCAAAAGTTCATTATATCGATTACATGTAATTCGATTCCAACTCGGTTTATTGCTGACCACAGCGCAAAACTTTAAATCCCTCAGAAATCATTTCCAGGTGGGCGGCAAAGTTAAGCACAGCCAGCAGTCGACCGCAGCCATGCAGCCAATGCCAGAAAGCTGGCAAGTGTAGCCGGAAACAGCAAACGAGAAAAAAAAATGTGTAAAACCTGCGTAATCTCGGAATCTCATTTTCTCTTGACGTTTTTTTTTTGCAACTTCGCTTGGCGACTCAATGCAGACTTATTGCAGTCGGCAAGCAACTAACGAATGCGCAATTTAAGAACATTTTTATCATCTGTTACATAGCAACAAATACAGTGAAATGATTTTCTTTGCTTGTGTCCGTGTCTAATAAAACTTCTATAAGAGAAAGCAACAACATTTTACGCAGAAATAATTTGCTATGTGCTCTAAGACTGACATTGTCTACATAGTCAAAGTTAAAGCGCCAAAAGATATATTTCTTTACTTTTTGTTTGCTGAGTCGGAATTCGAGCGTACGACCCTTTGACACGCACTAAGCACTGTGCCCAATGCCCAAACAGTGCACACCCTAATGTCTTTATGTATGTTAGTCGAAAGCGGTATGCAGGAAGCTCCAATTTGCACGTAAAAATTGTCTAGTCGTAAAAATTTACAGCATTTTTACGAATACTTTTATGACTACACGAGCGTTCGTGTATTCATTTTATTGCTAAAATGTTGCTAGTTTTTATTAGTAATTGACCATAAATATTTATGATGAAGTGCCGTTATGTGCAATTCATTCTATCAACTAATACAGCAAAAGCAATATTTTTCATTCATGGCATTGGTTAACTCAACTGACCGTCAATGGTAGCAATTTTTTGTGACTGGACAGCCTGAACTGTTTGCTATACATTTGTTAGAAATTTGTTTTGTCTCAGAATTTTCTTAGCAATGCGCTTTGTCTTCAATTTTTTCAACATACAAAGAACTGCAGAACCTGCCAAAAGTAAAAACCATACATTGCATGAACACTTGAATTGGCGCGCGCTATACTTTCAAACAAAAGCCACCACATTTGTGCAACACGAAACATTCTCCCACACACACATAGACACAAATACATGCAAACCAGTTGCACACCCGCAAAGCCGCACCGCTGCGCCGTTAGAAGAAAACAAATGCAAAAGCATGGCACCCATGTTGACAAAAGTTTTTCTAATGTTTGGCAGAGTGTTTGATGTGATGGGCAAAAATAAATCTTGCAGGTGTCACGTAAATGAAATGACACTAACGGAGCCTTGCGCATTTTTCCTCATAATTTTCCCCCACTGCCCCATTTACACACACAAACACACACGCACACATACACCGCTCATGTGATTTATATGTATGGCTGCGTATAGAGAAAACGGCGACAATATGTTACTGACATATATTTTTATGATTCGAACTTGACATTAATCCATTTAGTCAATAAGGTAGCAGCTGATATTTGCAGTAAATCGCCAAGCAGGTATTAGTTGAAACTTTTCATGCTGAAAATTTTCATATTTACCTACTTTTTGAGTGATGTTGGTTTTGTCAAAATTCACACCCACTTGCAACCTGTAATTTTACAGTCCATTAACCACTCAGACACAACACAGATAGTTCATTTACTTTGATTCCAGTAGCCATGCAATGCCCTATTACCGCCGCGCACCCTAGAGCCGGCACTTGCCGTACATATGCGGTGCATATAAATTATGTTAAAGAGCAAGTACGTGTTTTGTCACAGCACCTGTTGTGATGGCACGGCGAGGTAATGTGGTGGCTGCGAGTCGGAAAACCTAATAAATAATGTTGTTGTTTGAGGACAAAGAAAATGTTGCATACTTTTCGGTTGTCCGCACTGTACGCTTCCGCAGTGCAAAGAAAGCTTTGTGGTGGCGCAACAAAAGATTTACTCGTCAGTTGGCCATTAGTTAAGTCTTATCGCCAAACAGCAACATATGCGACATCAGGCAACCATCGAACGCGGGAGCGTCGCCTGGTGAGGCGGCTCGCGCCTGGGGCGAAAGCCATGTGAGGGACAGCAAGAGCTGCTTCGGCAGCTAATCATTGGCGCTTCTGGCACACATTGCAGCAATTTGTTGCGCGACTAATTGACGGAACAGGGTCAGCGGCAGGGGCCAGCTTGCCAGCTACTTTGCTGTGAAAATATTTATTTTTAATCAGCACAACAGAAACCTTTTAGCATACAAATGCATAGCAACGTGGCAGCGCCAGTTAATGTCGGCAATAAATTTACAAATTATAAAGTTTCTCTCAAATTGAAAGCATAAATTTTGTAATTTTTAAGTTTCACGCCGAAAGTGAAACGCGCTGCCGGCAATTACGCCCACCTGCAGGCGAAACTTGAAATGCGTGTGTGAGTGTGAGCGGGTTGTGGCCAGGTTGTAGCTGAAGCCAATCCCCTCGACTCGACTTGACTCCACTCGACTTCACTCTACTCATCCATACTAATGGGCTCTGCGCCTATGCCGACCGCATCGTAATCACATCAGAGTTGCAGGTATTTGTGTGTGTGTGTGTGTGTGTATGTGTGTGTTGAGCGCTTGGCGCTTGGCTGCGCTGCAGATACTTGAGATATTGCAAAACTAATTACTGGCAACGCGTCAAGGCTGAGTATTGCACGCGTCTTCTGCCTGCACACACACACACACACTCACACACATTTAATTAAAAAGTTTAAACACACCGCATAAAATTCTGCACAGCATTCTTCGCGGTACCGCGCAGCGCATAATGCAGTCAGGGCGCCAAGCAAGTGGCTGCTTGGCAGTGCGAGCGATTTTACATAATGCTGGGAATAAGTGCTAAAAAGTGCTTGGATTGCCTGCTTCTAGCACCGTCGGCATAGCTTATTGACGCTAAATACTTGCGCAGCGAAAACTTACACTGTGCTGCAAAATTTATTAAAATTTATTTAAATTTTCTAACTGACAGAATCAGCATATTAGTATATATTATGAGTTTGTATCAACTAAAGCAAACTACCACAAGCATCGCGCATTCACAGGAATATTCGCTAAGTGTTGGTCAAGAGAGAGCAAAAATTGTATTTTTAGTTTTCGTTTCACATAAAAGAGCATAGTGAAATATATATTCATGTACTTATAGTTATATGTAACATTTATTTCTCTTAGGTACTTTTCAGGTACAATTATTTCAAGTAGTTTAATGTTTAGTTCTAGTTTAATGATAGAAAAGACATTTGAAAACAAAAAATAATTTGACAAAAAAGAGGTCGTCAAAATAAGAGTTCTGACATAAATTTGGATATGTGTTACAAGCTTTAAGGAGCTCGGCCTCTCCTTCGATGTCTAATCTCACAGATGTTGGTGTCAAGTGATGACCACTGACCCTCCCAAGATATTCCACATCGTGAATTGGAGATCCACATGTCTTATTGAATCCAATTGATTTCCTAAAGAAGAACTTCGATGAATTGCATGGGAGAAGGCATCGCAGCTTTGGGTAGGGTATAATTAACACTCATATAATTGATACTCATACGCCACGTTGCGCTGCGCTCAAAAATGCACATATCGCAATTACACAGTTTGAATGTATTTTTTTTGGATTGGTGTCTTAAGCAAATTTGTTGGTCGTCAAAATATCTACAAACTTGTCGAAGACAGTAAAGCGATATTCGGAACGATTTAGGACCTATTAGCATTTAAACGTTCGAAGACTTAAGCGACGAACTCGACTAAAATGAGCAAACTTCAAAGACGGATTTCTCTTAAACTAGAGCCAATCCAGTCAAACGGCTGGTGGATCTCAACTCAGTATACCTATAGAAAAGTCGCTCAGTAGGTCCCCCCCATGTCTCAATTTTTTAGGGTAAATTTCGCGCACAGCGTAATTATTACAGTCACAACGATATAGTTGCTGTCATACGACTAGACATATTAAAAAAAAAGGGTTCGATAACAAAAGTTAAAAAAATTAGTATGGGATGTTTTTGTTATAACCGCACAGAATAATTGATAAACTTACACTTCTAATTATCCTCATTAAAAACCTGTAGTGAAATGGTTAAAAATTGATACCAAGGACTTGGGTCGGTTCATGATGATATCACAAATTCCTTCTAATTCTATAATTAAGACCAAATCAAATCTTAGACTAGAGAAACGAGACTATGAGAATAGAAACTAAAATGTTCATTCGTTGCATAATTTCCTGTTTATGTGTCAGTTATCTTCAACTAATGAACTTCATGAATGGCGAGAAATGAAAAAGCTATACGACGTGCTACCACAACTGCCACAGTTGGTTTCTTTTAACCGAAATAAGTTGATTTAATTTTTTCTCGTTTAGTTACTTGGTTACTTTATTTTGTGTGAAATGACTTTTGTTAACCTAATGTAAAAGACATGATAAATTTTAAGGGACAAAGTTTCAAACAAAACATTTGTTTTGTTTCTCGCACCGTCAACAACACAAATACAGGTGGGCTTTGGTATAAAAGGTTATTGTTTTTCTTCCTTTACTATCATCCTTTTTCTATCATAACCACGTAGAAAATACCTTCTTGGGTTGTAGAAGAAGCATTAAAAACAGTTCTAAATATTTGTTTTTGTTACATTTCGATTATTTTTCCAAACAATTCTGGTTAGCAAAATGTTGACCAATTGACAACCACGCGTACTACCAGATAATTCTTTAAGATTTTCCTGTTAAGATATGTCACTGAGTTTTGACAATGTCTAAATTCGTTGTTTTTTTTTTGGCAACAGTCAACTGGCATTAATTTTCAAGTTTTACACGTAATTGCAATGAACCGTTCAATTTATTTAATTGCAAAGTTTCGAGCAAAAATGCCAAAATACCCAAAGATACTAAAGTAATTACCATTAAGTATTTATGTATGTTTAATTCGGCAAACTGAAGTGTTGAAGTGACAACAAGTCACAACTACGCAGAGCCAAGTGCAGTGCGCCGTATCCCAAACAAATTCTAAATACTTAAATTAGAACTTGCACTTTAAGGGGCCCGAACACTGTAAACTGCGATTTTTCATATGTTTTTTATTTTATTTATTAAAAAAAAACGGGCGTTCCGATTTACATGAAACTTTACACATATGTTAATAAATGTCTAGATTATCGAAAAAAAATCTTTTTAAAATGACCCTTGTCGCGTTGACAGCAAATCAGCATAACGGAGCCTCCTAGAGCAAAAAACAAAAAAGATTCTTGAAATATACATTACTGGCTACTGTTTGACGTAGGGGATTTTAAAAATATTGATTAGAAAAAAAATGGCGGCTGTTTGAAGAAAAAGTTTTTTTTTTCGCGTAAAATTTTGCACTAAATTATTTATAAAAAAAAAAGTTTGGCATATATCGAAAAACGGCTACGTCGAGCAGAAGCGACACTATTCCCGAATAGAATGCAATTTGAATCAGGTCGATCGGATAAAAACTTTTTCAGTTATGCTGTCAACGCGACAAGAAAGAAAAGACGACATTTTGGATCAGCTACAGAATACAAACATGGCCGCCAAAAAAAAAAAAAAAAATTTTTTTTCGATAATCTAGACATTTATTAACATATGTGTAAAGTTTCATGTAAATCGGAACGTCCGTTTTTTTTTAATAAATAAAATAAAAAACATATGAAAAATCGCAGTTTACAGTGTTCGGGCCCCTTAATTGAAAACAACACCCAAACGATGAATAATGGAGCCATAACACGGAATATTTGAAATAATATTTAAGAATGCAATTCATGAGCAAATTCGCTTAACCGAAATTGCAAATTCGCTCCGCCAGCCAAAGTGCATTTACGAAAGGCTTAGAATGTGTGCGGCACTGATATTTGTTTTTGCCAAAGTCGACTTAAAACCAAAGTGTACATGTCCTCAAATAAAGCATCCATATTTGCATTTGTTTATATGTTTGCATGTGTAAGTGTGCATTTAATGCGCAGCTTAATTGATTTCGATTCAAATTGCACGCACACAAACACAAACAATTCATTTTTGGCATTTGCACAGTGATGAATTGCTGATTCTTCTACGCACACACATACAAACGCACTATTTCATGCACAGTGTGCGTATGTATGTGCGCCTACACAATGTCAACTCAGATTTTGCATTACTTCGGTACTCATTTAATTCCGGAACAAAAGATTTTCTCTCTTGACATTTTCATCAGTTTCGATGAATAATTCGGCGGCCAGCCAACATTGACACTTCACAGCACTTCATTTCGGCGTCAGGCGATAATGATTTTCTGGCGCTTGAATATGTCACATTGTATGCTCTGCGCTGCAACTGGAAGCACTCAGCAGCAGTTGGTGGCTGCCTGAGAATCAGCTGCGGCCATAATGTCCGCTTGAGGAGCTGTTTGCTGCCGATAAGCGAATTACATTTTAATGGCTTTCCGATGATTTGCAAATTACAGCAATTGAAATACAGAATTGCCACAGTCGACTGGTAACAATAGGGGAAGGGCGCTTAATTATGGTGGAGAACTAAGGCTGGGAAATGGCTAATGACGCTTCTCGACTACAAACTGCTGGTGAATAATTAAAAAACATTACTGCAGCTGGCAAAATTTACCAATTAACAAAATGTTTTTTTGAGGAACGCGAATTGTGCAAGTTTTATGGCTAGTTGAAGTTTTTCAGATATACTTGTTTTACTTGTAACGAAGAGGAGTAATACTTCTTCACATACGAGTGTAAATCAATCGATCAAGTCGAACGTCAGTCAGTTTCTTCAAACAAAAATGTTGAAAAATGAAAATTATAAATTTTCATTAATTTTTTATTAAAAAAACATCAACAGAATACAAAGAGAAAAACTGAAAAATTTACATAAGGTTATTAATCAGAGCCCATATCGGGTAACGCCGATAACACGCCGGTAACACGGCAGCCGCCGTGGCTCAGTTGGTTAGTGCGTTGGACCGCGAGTCGCAAGCAGCAACCTCAGGTTCAAATACTGCCTGTAATAACACCTAAAAAAAATAACGGGAAAACTCGTTTTCTCTTTCGGTGGCTGTCCTCTCAGCTGGAAATGGCAAACCTCTGAGAGTAAAAATTGCTTATGAAAAAGCTCCCAACCTGCCGTTCGGAACCGGCATTAAACTGTAGGTCCCTCCAACCCGTGTACAAATTCACACGCACAACACGGGTAGTTGCGGGAAGCTAGGCCTTAGTCTCGCGTAAGCGGGCTGTCGTGCCAGTCAATTATTAAATTATTATATCGGGTAAATTTACAAGCAAAATTGCAAATTCATACGAAATTCTGCACAAAAAGTTTCCTTAATTTCCAATACTGCATTCATATAAAGTAATTAAATAAAATATTTAACTCTACATATAAAATATGTACATACAGACCAGAGGCGCACACAGGATTTCAACAACGTACAACTTTTGCGTACAACTTTTGAGCTTAATACCATTTGAAACCATATTTTGTACCAGCCATTTTTGTATTTGGAAGGTTTGAACTCACAAGCACCCTTCCCTCCCCCCTTGTGTGCTTCACAAACATATACAAACATATATATTACAATTTATGCATAGATTTTGTACGCACCACGATAGCAACATGGCCTCTGCTGATTGTCCTTTCGCCTCGAATAAAGTAGAAAAATGTCCTGCCTCAACTTTCGTTTTTCAATGAATTTAAAAATATTGCAATTGTAGTTGTATGTGCTTGCTGTGTATTGTTTCGTTTTGGTATTAGTGTTGAAAAGAAAATGAAAACATTTAATTTTTCTTCTATGCCATTGCACAGTGATTCGTTCCATAGACACAATTCAAAAAATTTATGGTCTCAGAATTTAACGATTTTCATCTCATTTGAAAGGAAAAACTCCAACTCAGAAAAATCTGTGCGAAAAATTAATTAGTGTGTGTGCAAGAGTTGCTCAAAGTCGAAATTTTTTTCACAAAAAAATTTAAATACATGTTTTCTGTTTTTTGGTCAATTGAGTAAACAAAATCGTCAAAATACATGGACAGCAAGAACTTGCTAAAACTTTCAATATAGATTAGAAATTGATGTGGACAGTTTCGCTTTTAATATGTTTTCAAAATTCGCAAGACAAAAGTTTGTATATTACATTACTTTTAATTTAAAATATTTTTCAAAATTAATAACCTGAAAATTGGCAAAACTTAGAGAAAAATATCTAAAAAGTATGTGAAAGTATGCTCCTGGCTTTTTTTATTTAAAGAAGCATTCTTTCTTTGTCGAATAATGTAATTATAGCCACCGATATTTTCCGATCTCAGAAAATAATTCAATTTCAAAAGTAGTCTTTTTCGACAAAATAGAAATAATTTTTATCGCTGAAAGTATGCAATCAGCATGAAAAATGAAGAAAACTGCACAAAAAAATACATCTATAATTATCATTTTTATTGCAAAACTTAAGGGTCCCAATACAATTTCTGTTACTCTTTTCAATTACACTACTCGACACGGAAAATGCTCCTAAAAATAAAAGTATTTTTTAGACTAATCTTCAGCTGCTGAACACAAAACTGAAAATCAAAAAATTTTCTTAAGAAGCGTTTTCGAAAAATCTTCGAAAAACAAGTTTTTCCCCTCTTATTTCAGTTATGAGCAGATATCTCGTAAATCAACCATCCGACTAACACAAGTGGCGCGTCGTTCAGAAGGTAATTAACTAAGAAGACAATTTTTATTAAATTCTTAAATTCTTAAGAAAATTTTTTGATTTTCAATTTCGTGTTCAGCAGCCGAAGATTAGTCTAAAAAATACTTTTGTTTTTAGGAGCACGCGATGAACTCATTTTTGGTCGAGTAGTGTTATCAATGTTGACGTAACTAATTAAATGTAAATTTTTAAATTAACATTAAATTAAAATTGGTTAACACACTTGTTGCCGTAGCTTTCCAAAAATTACAAAAATTGCAAATTTAAATCTCAGGCACTGCCAAACTACATACAAAAGTTTAAGAAAAAAAATGAAGATTTCAATTCAGCAGACCATGATTAACTAGATTAGCAAATTTTATTAGTTAAGAACAGACCACTCCTTCTAATTTTGTGCCGTGTTTGTATGGAGTCGAATCACTGTGCATTGGCTCGAAAAACTTGATTGCCTCGAACTCAAAGTTGCCAGATTATGCAGAGCACTAAACTCAGTTACAACAATACGCTGACACAAATTGAAATTGATTTTTTGTGTTTGTTTACTGAAAACAAGTGCAATTAACAAGTGAAATGTTTGAAAAATCATAAAACCATTTCATCAGTTAGTTGGGCATTTCTGAGAAAAGGTTTGGTCTGAGCTCTCGCTCTCTCCATTGCTTCCATTGTACTATTTTGGTGTTGCACTTTAAATCCCAAAATGTGAACAATATTGAGCAGGTCCTAAAATAATTAAAGAATTAGTTAGATTTTTCTTGTTATTGTTCCAAAACTTGATTACTATTAAAACTCGTATTTTTCTTTGAGTTGTACTCCTGCAGAAAACAGTCCGCTTAGTCCTCTGAACACATGACGCAAATGGCCATAGTACCTCCGCCAACTCGGTTGACGCACTGGTTAAGCGGAATAAATCCCGTGACGAACCCCAACCCTCTCTCTAAACCTCTCGTAGCGGTCGAAGATGTATTAATAAAGACTATCTGTTGACTACGTTTTAAACGTTCTAGCAAAACCGTATGCAAATATCCGCACTGAGGTTTGCGTGCTCAAGCACACAAACGCCCCAAAACTGACATATGTATGCTTTATACGGAAATATGTTACATATGTATGTACATGAGAAGAATGGTGGGACGCGCTGTCCATGGGTCATGGTGTGGCAGCTAAAAACAGCAGCACTCGACTGCTGCCAGCGCTCAGGTGCACAGCATGCGCGAAGCTTTGGCTCAATGCGGCCGCACACACACACACACACACACACACGCTCTCCACTTCACTCAGAGTGCAGAGCTGGGCACGGCGTCGGCGCACTGGCGGCCATGGTGAATTGGTGAGTTGCAGCGCGGCACAGCAGCGGCCAGCGGATGCTGCATGCAGGATGCTGTGGCCGTTTCGATGCCGACAGTTGGCTCGCGTTTTCAAAGATGTACGTTCGAATGGTCGCGGAGTGATCCGTGTCGCCGCTGCCAAACGACTTGGGCGGACACACCGAGACACAGGCGCGAGCAAACGGGCCAGGCCAAGGAGACGTGATAAAGCGGCAAGTGGCAGTAATTGTGCGCGCGCGAGAGTGTGTGTGGCAGCACACAGTCGCTGTGTTGCCAAAAGGCGCAATTGTGACTATAGTCAGATATCTTAAAAGAATCGTGTGCAGCGTGAACGGGCGTTGGCGCCGCAGCGGGTCTGGCGCACCCAAAAAAATCAAACGAACAAAACCGTTTCACATAGCGCGGCTGCGAACGCGCAAATGAGTTGAAAAGCATTTAACGAATAGCGACATACACACAGACATATTTCCTCCAAAAATTAATTCGCAACCGGGGTGTAGGCAAATTCAATGTGCAGGGCATCGTGTGGCGAATTGGAACAATGCCAGTGAACGCAGTGTAATGGACGAGACAAGCGTTGTGCAAGGACGCAAGGACAGTTGTGGTTATGTATTGTGGCGCACGCCGAACCGATGGCACTACTTGCCCGGATGCATTAAAGGATTAGCGCGCGCTGTGGCATGCCAAGTGGATTAGAGTCGCTGCTCGTTGGCCTCGAATCCAAGTACGTTTGCCTTCTACTCGACTTTAATTTAAGTTAATAACCGACAGCGAATGGCCGCAAAACTACTCGCACTGTGTGCTTCAGCATTTCTGAAAAGTCAAAGTCTCACTTAACATTCCGCATTGATTAATTTGTGTGCGTGTGTGTTTGAATTTAAAGTTAGCGAAACTACTTGTTACACCCGAACAACTTCAGAACCAAGTACGAACTTGACCTAGAAAAGTGCTGGCAGGAAAGTGAAGACATTTTTGAAAACTAATTACAAATGTCAACTTAATTACGTTGTGATATTCCCAGCTGCACTATGTGCCAATACCAGCGGGAAGTTTTGAAAGAGCATATTGTGAAAACTTTCCAGTGCTACTGTGAATTGATATAAAAGAAACCTAACTTGTAGGCTGCTTGAATGTTCTTAATGCAAAAAATTCATGAACAACCATGAAACTTTGCAATGCAGTTTTTCGAGAACTTTCTTTAGTGATGGGAAAGTCAAACTAACCCGAGATTGAATTAAATTTTCTTGTTTACGACAAAGGCCTTTTTTTAAACAAAGACTTGGTATATTTTTATACGTTACATGAATAATAATTGGGCATGTTTTTGACTCATAAATCCAACCTGTATATCAAAGGTTTGCCATTGCCTGCTATGAGGACGTATGCCGAAGGAAAGTGTTGGATTAGTTAGGTTAGGTCAGGTTATGGTGTGATACCACAAATTCCAACCGTTTGAAATGTGGAAGAATGTGTGCAGTACAGGCCTCACTTCCACATGGACGCCCAAATTACCCACTGTGAATCTTTTCTTTTTGAACACCAAGATATCTATCGATCGGGTTTCGAAGCAAACGAGTTTTAGATCTCTTAGTCAAAGAGAGCAGATCGTCTTTTGCAGCTCCAGCCAGTTGGATTTTAAATCCAGTTCTCGGAATGGGCATTGCTCCTGCGTCCCTTCCTCACTTTCATATCTCCTGTATATATCGCTCAACGAATTGTATAGTTTTACGACAATGGACTCAACGTTCCAGTGTCCAGTGATGACCTCAACGAGGTGTCGCATAGAGGTTTGACTCAGGGACAGTACGAATAGGGCTTTCCTCATGCATATTTCCTTCTTCGCCATGAGTTTTTAATGCTTTGCGAATTAACTAATCAATCCATGGAGAGGGCAGACGTCGAAGGCACAGAGTCAATCACTTCAGAAAAGTTTTCTATATTAGTTAAGACGAATTTCGATGATTTGATTTCACACTAACAACTGAGGGGAAGATATATAAATATTAAAATATTATAATGCATTTATGTCTCTGATAAGTTCACCAATTTTTTATTGGGAAATGTTAAAATTTCGAATTCATAGAGTTTGTATTACTTGTGACCATAATAACAACACTTCATAAGGAATTTTTTTTTAAATTGCCTTTCTTAGAGTGCTGCCATATGGCAAGAATCATATTGCTGCAACGGTAGAAGTAATCACTAAAAATACATTTTATGAATCGTAATTGAAAATCAAGTATTTCTTCATTTCCTTTACCATTCATTATTCCCAAAAATGTGTCAGAGTTGAAGTTAAAAACAAAAAACAAAAACTATGCTTTTTTCCTTCTTTTTTGCTTTACTATGTTAAGAAATAACATTCAAAAGACATGTTTGCTTCTCTCTTTTATGCTTTAAATTTAAATTTTTTTATTAAGAAATTCTCTTAAGACTCTAAAATATTCTAAATAATAATAAGTATTATAATTATAAATAAATAATTTTTATAATTATAATTATTATTTAATTATTATTATAATTATTATTAATAATTAACATTAATTATTAACTTTTTAATAATAATTAATAATTGAAAATAATTGATTATTAATTTGTTAATTATTATTAATAATTAATTAATAATAAATAATTAATAATAACAAATTACTAATCAAATTAATAATTAATGATGATTATTATTATAATTATTAATAATAATTATCATTATTTAGTTATTATTATAATTATTAATAATAATTATCATTAATTATTAATTTTATTAGTAATTTTGTATTATTAATTATTTATTATTAATTATTATTAATTAATTATTAATAATAATTAACAAATTAATAATCAATTATTTTCAATTATTAATTATTATTAAAAAGTTAATAATAATAAAAGTTATTATTAAAAGTTAATAATTATTATAATAATTATAATTATAAATATTAATAAATAATTAATATTAAATAATGATAATTATTATCAATAATTATAATAATAATTATCATTAATTATTAATTTGATTAGTAATTTTTTATTATTAATTATTTATTAATATTTATAATTATAAAAATTATAATTATAATTATTATTATTTAGAATACTTCAGAGTCTTAAGAGAATTTATTAATAAAAAAATTTAAATTCAAAGCATAAAAGAGAGAAGCAAACATGTCTTTTAATGTTAATGTTAATAATTAACAAACAAAAAATTTTATTTCTAGAACAATAGAGGACTCAAGCGTCCAGAAAGTTGCCTGTTGTCATGTGGCAACAAAATAGCGAAAGGGAAGTAAGAAAATTACTTTTAAGTTCTCTTTAGTTTTTATAGTTTTCGAAGCTTTATTGGTATGAATTAGCAATCAAGATAATCAGGCCTAGAGCCCATTCAAGTACTGAAAACTCCAATTTGTAAAATATTAATTGTAGCTTTCAAGCTCGCTTGATTTTGGCGGTGTGAGGCAGCCATTTTTGTTCATATTTTATTACATGTCTTATTGTGAACAACTACACAAACCAGATGCAATAGTCATTCTCCCATCTTCTGAATTATTCAATTAGCAGCAGCTCGCCTCTATAATTCACTGCTACGCTTTGGCAAGTTGTTTCAGGTCTGTCTATCTGCTTGCGAGGCTGCGATTAATTAATTTATGCTTGAAGCGAAAGTTCGTTTTCGCGCCAGCTAAATATTTAATTGTCTGCTATATGGAAAAAGCGCCAACTCATCAACTTTATTTGCATATTTAGAAGACGAACACGACTTTGTCGCCGCCGCCATCTGAGCCACACCCAAAACACGTACGCCCAAAAATTCATATTTAAAATTCATTGAAATTTTGTGTGTGTATTTAAATGAGCGCTGAAATTCTGTAGTAGGCTAAATTAAAATTAAAAATTCTTAGTGTAGTTGTGCGTAGTTGTGCCCAAGTCGTTGCATACTTTTGCCAGATAAAGCAGCGAAGGACACGAAAAGAAAGCAACAGCAGCTTGTGAGAGTGTGTCAGCATGGCCCACATACATGCACACATACAGATGCATGCAAATGTTGAGTATCCTTTAATGTTTAACCACGCGCGCCATTGTTGCAATTTATTCGCAGTGCCAATTAATGTGCCAAAATTGGAGTTAATGAGGTAGTTGCTGGCTAAGCTCGACTTAAAAGCAGCTTACTCAGCAGAGAGCCGCGCACCTGATCGCCAATGCCCGCACCCACGCCCACCTGAACGCATAATGACCGCCACTTAGGGAATTCAGCCAGTTGCCCGCTGGCCGCCCCACACCGTCACGACGTGATTGTTAACCCAAAATGGCCCAAAATGAAATTACATTTTATGGCTCGCTATTAAATAGCTCGTTGGCCAACATTAGGCACAGTGCGTCCTTGCGCTGTGCACTCTGCCGAATGCCATTCGAAACGTAATTAATTCAAATTGAATTTAGTTGCGGTGCATGCAAATGTCGTTTGTCCCTATGTATGTACAAGTGTGCTAATATGTATGTGCAGTTAAATATACATTTAAATACAAATGTACGGATGGACGTAGTCGTGTGTGGCCAAATGGCTAAGCTCGAACCTACGAAACATGGTCGATTGTCATAAAAGGCAATGGCCATTTAATGTGCTCATCCCTTCGTTATTTGAAAATTTGGCCAATTTAAAGTAATCCTTAAAATGTGAACCTAAATTCTAAGAAAACCCCGTAGGGTAATTATTGGATGTCGTTGCAAAGGTCAGCAAAGCAAATTCATAAAATTCAGTTGTAATAGTTATATGACAATCACTCAGAATATTAGTTTAAAACCTGGTAAGAATATAAATTTGGGCACAAGTCAGAGGGTCTTGAGTTCATATCCCAGTCAGACCAACACGAAAAAAATAACTAAATGTTTGGCAGTTTTAGTCTTAGTAGTAAATTATACCCGACCTGTGGGAATATATTCATTGCCTTTAACCCATTGCTGCCTAGTTGGTATAAATTTACCCATGAAATAGACTTTTTAAAATCAATATCAATTGACAATAAAATTGAATTGACAATAAAATCACAGAAAAGTTCGTGGTAGAGATATCTCAAAATCATTGATAGGGATGGTTGGGGTTAAGATGGAACTACCTTAGTCTAGTGGAGATCACCCTAAAATTCCGCCATCTAGCTAGAGTTACCAGACTCCAAAAATTGTGAATTTTCCGGAGATGGAAAATGTGGCGAAACGTAGTGGTCTTAAAACTTCACAAAGATCTGCCTCCTAACTCACCTGTAAAACATACAACTTTTGTTCACGTGTTTAGCTGATCACTTGACAAAGTATGGAAAAAAGCTACCATTGCTGCCTAATGGGTGAAAAATACCCAATGAATATCTCAGCAACGTGCAGAGATAGAAAACTGAAATTTTGTTTCTGATCATTTTGGGTCAATTCCAGGTCGTGTACCCGGCTTTAATGGGTTAACAAAAACCATCAATCTATTGTTCAGAGTCGACATATCGTCGCCTGAAAAAACGAATGTCGTATGTTCTATTGAATTTAATAGCACATACGACAATCGTTTTCTCAGGCGACGATATGTAATACTTCACTTATGTCACTTTCAATTATATTTTAATAGTTAGTTAGTAGTTCTTTCTTGACACAAATTGATTCAACATGGAACATACAACTATGACAAATGTCGTCAGCCGCAATTCTTACAAACAATTACTTTCAATTTCGAACTAATTATTAGTAATTAAATTCTGTAACAAGAAAGCTTCTTTATTGTAAACATATTTGTATATACTTAATGATAATTCTTACATCTATTGCACAATTTCAATTCAATATATTAATTATTTCCTATTCATTGAAGTAGTTTTTCTCAAATACAATTTTCGAAATTTTATTAAGACCTTATTTGATTATTATTATTATTATATATTGGTTTATTTGATTATATGACATGTTCGTTTCATTATGTAGTTTTTATGGGCTGAAAAATTTACTTACCAAGTGAAAAAAAAAAACGTTGCTATGTCCCCACGTTTTCTTAGCATTTCGTTGATCTTTGGATCTTTAGAAAACTTAAAATGTTAGTGAGACACAGAGCACCATTTTTATTGTTTTATATTCGATGATTTTATATGTTTCTGTATACAATAATATTGGTGAATTGGTTTCTGTTGCTGGAGTTTAATAAGGTCTGAGGCCAGTGGTGATTAGGCATTTCTCCAGCAGTTCGCTGACCACTTCAGGAAACAAAATATACAAGAATTTATAAAATGTAAAACACGCACTACTCCTTTCGTCTTAAACAGCTCCCTCCTTTAGCAGAAAAATAAAGGAATTCAAAAAGTTTGGCGTTATTTCTTCAATGGCACAACTCGGCGCAGGAGTGTTTTATGCCATTTTTATCCGCTTATCTTAGCACTCAAAGTTTCAAGAGTACAAAATTTAATCGGCCATATACTTAGTACTGTAAAGTACAGAAAAGTTGTTTTCTCAATGAGAGTTAATTTCGAAAAATTGTTTTCTTAGTTAACTAACAAAGTTGTTTTCTTAATGAACTTAATGAGAGTTAATTTCCAAAAGATGTTTTCTTTACTATTAACTCATTCTAAAATGCCACAATCTAAAAAGTGGCTTTCACAACGCTTTCAACTCGGCCGCCCACATGTATTCACGCAAGACCACCCAGTACTATTCATGTGTGTATGTATTTTATGAGTGTTCCTATGTATATTTATATGTAGATAGATGTATCCGCATGTTTAAGTGTAGATGGAAACACGTATCCTTAATGCCCTCACCAGCGCTTGTTGTGCGTGACGTTAGGGACACAGCTCAGCCGCAAACCAAATCAATTTCCCCTCTTGGACGATTTATTGCCGGTCGGGCGTTTTTTATTGACAACTGAGCCAACAAGTTTCTGCTCTGCCACGTCGGGCATTGCTAATCTGCGAATGATCAGAGTCATGTTCGCATCAATTACCTACGTCTGAGCGGCTACCGGTGGGGCTTAGTTTTTAATTTGCCGCCATCCGGCCGCATACCACAGACTTGGACGCCGTCATAGCTGACATTGGGCCGGCAATGGCGACGCGTCGCTCGATACACTAAAACTTCTCGAATGCGATGTATGAGCCGAAATTGATTACGTGCTGTGTGCAAGCATGCCGCGATTGCGTTCACACACACACACACACACAGCCATAGACACAGACACGTGTCTATGAAATTATGTGTGTGCGGGCGGTACGTGTTTGCCTTCGACTCGCTGTGATTTTATTAATCGCCACAGTAGTTAAATGTATTAGTGCTAATAACGTGAACCGACGATAATTAGTCAGGCTCGCCGCTGCCAGAAGTCGCCGCCCAGTGCGCCACTTTTTAATGCGCGCCGCATTACCAGACAATTTGCGTGAAATTTCATGGAGACGCGGCGAATTCACTGAAATTAATAGTGCCTGGCGAAGGCGTGTCAAGGCGTTGGCTGCGGTCGGCCGGGGGGCCGGGGGCGGCAAGATGCTAACCGCATAGTGCAAAGCAACTGTTCTGGCTGCACGCACTGTCGTTTGGGGTTTTCATTTGTGGCGGCAAAGCTGCCGAATGCTGTGCAGATTACAACAGCTTTCGGTGGCATTGCGCACACATAAATTACGCGCAAGTGAAAAGTATCTTTTTGCCAGTTATTTATTATTACTTTTCGCCCCCATTGCGCCACCCAGTGCCATTTAAAAAGTTCGCCCTTACGTGCAGCGCACATCGGCAGCGACGCTACTATTTTCATTGTAGCCGTTGAGTTTTTTTTGGGGAATTTTTATTCCTTAAGTGCGTCTAAGTGCTGCGTCATGCCGAAAGTTATTTAACCCATTACCTGACAGCGGTACGGAAATCAACCGGGAGAAGAACAATTTTGGATTTTCAAATTAATAACTTTGAAAAAAAGATATTTGTACAATTATTGGAGGTTCACAGTCGTTCGTTGCAAACATTTTGGGTGACAAATATAGTTTCGACTGGAAACTGAAAATGGAACCCCCCCCAAAATTGGATCCTCCTTGCAATATTTGAATTGAATATTGAATCCTTCTTGCAATACTTTTTATAGAAATTTATATGTTATAAAAACTAAATAATAAGATTTATAAGTTAACCGTAGACCTACGTTGGGGTCGTTTTTGACCAAATTTTTTTTGTACTTTTAATATTTTTTAAGTTTGCTATTATTTTTAGCGTTTTTTCATGACTTTCTTACTTGGACTATTATCTATCGAAATAACACCGTTTCACACCATTTTAAAAACTAAGTTGACTTGCATTTTTTGTAATTTGTGTAATTTTTGTCAATCTGGGTCGTTTTTCACCCGTTATATGTCGAAGCGTTTTGTATGAGTATTTCACTTTAAATTCATAGCAAACGCAAGTAAAAGTGTAAATTATTATTTAATTTATTTCAAAAAAAAAAGTTTATTCTGATAAAATGTCAAATTGTCAATGTCAAAATAAAACAGAGCTTGTGTGCTGCGGATGCCTCAAAAATATCTACAAAAATAAGCGCAACCGTAATGTGTGTAAAATGCCTTGAAAGTGTTTAAAAACTACAAATAAATATTTCCATTGTATTTTATTTAAAGTTTTTGAATAAACCGTACCAAAAAAGTTGGTTTTTGTTTAAATAAACGTTAATTTTTGTACTAACTTCCATATATTAGGGTCGAAAACGACCCTAATCCTAAGAATAGTCGTTTTTTAACGTAGGTCTACGGTTAAACTTTTAATGTAAAATGCTTGTAAGTCAAACACGTTTCTAGAATTAAGAGCTGAAAATACATCATTGCGATTTTTCGTACATTTTTAACATACTTCCATAGTTCTAAGTGAGGTTCATCGTACTAATTTTTGTATTCTTCAAACCTTCTTCTCTTCTTTTCAAATTGCCAATACTGCACTTGAAATTGGGCTTTAAAAGAAAGTAGACGTAAAGGAAACGTAAAAGTCTTGAACTCCCCCAGTTAAATCTCTGTTCAGAGATATGTGTACTATAGCCCTAATTCCTCTTAGTTTGATTCTACTGAAATTAAGTATTCAAAATCAATCAAAACATCACTTCATAGCATCTTCTCTCAAGCGAAAAAAAATTTCCTCAACATTGACTCTTCCTAAATCAGCAGCCAAAAGTGACGTTAAACATTATTATTTCCTTTTTTACCCGCCTGCTAACTAATGGGTTAAGTACTTTGGTTGGCACTTTTGATGTTTTCACTGGGTTGTTTGTGTGTTGCACATAACTTGTGATATTGTGAAGGCGTCACTCGGACATTCGGTCACCTTCTTCACGTTAACTTGCACTGCGCACAATTGACTCGTTTGCAATGCTAAAAATATTCACAATGCATTATGTATTTAGAACTTGGCCATTAAAATGCAGACTTGACTTACTCAACATTGTGCTTTAAGTTGCAATGATTGTTTACAAAATTTAATTGATTGTCTATCCTAAGACACATTCATGTTTTTTAGCTCCAAGATTACAATAAACATTTCTGTGTACTTTTATTTCAAACACGTTCCGCCCAAATTGCAATCCAAGCACTTCTGGCATAGCCATTTATTAATACAACCCTCGAGCGTTTGCAAAAAACGTTCTTAACATCGATTCACCCTCAGCTAAAATGTGAATCGCATCATTTCTACTCGTCTACTGATGTTTCAAAATAATTTCGCTACTAAATTCTAATCAGTTTTTAAAATATCTGCCATATATTTCTACCAAAAAGATTGAAATCCAAATTCAAAAGCACGCACACAGCTGGAGGGGAACATAATTCAATATGCAGTTGTTTTTAATGTTGTTATAAGCGTTGCCAGATTTGTTGTATACAACAATAAAAAGCTACACGTTTTTTAGTAATAATTTATTTTTTTTTTTATTTTTTATTGAACATTTAAATATAAGAAGTCCTTTTAGCAAAATGATTGATTTTACAAAAAAACAATTTTTAGTAATTAAGTTTATTATAAAAGTCTATGTTTTTCATAAAAGTATATATTTTTTTTTAACGAATTGTAATATTTTTTCTTTTGTACACAATTATTTTTAATTAAGTCTATTATAAAAATCTATTATTTTTATAAAAGTATGTATTTTTCGTACGAATTGTAATATTTTTTTTCTTTTTTACAAAATTTGTTTTATTAAGTTTATTATAAAAGTCTATTATTTTTAAAAAAGTACCTATACATATTATTTTTTTGTACGAATTGTAATATTTTTTTCTTTTTTGCACAATTATTTTTAATTAAGTCTATTATAAAAATCTATTATTTTTATAAAAGTATATATTTTTTGGAACGAATTGTAATATTTTTTTCTTTTTCCCACAACTTTGTTTTAATTAAGTCTATTATAAAAGTCTATGTTTTTCATAAAAGTATATATTTTTTTTACCGATTTGTAATATTTTTTCTTTTTAACACAATTATTTTTAATTAAGTCCATTATAAAAGTCTATTATTTTTATAAAATTATGTATTTTTCGTACGAATTGTAATATTTTTTTTCTTTTTTACAAAATTTGTTTTATTAAGTTTATTATAAAAGTCTATTATTTTTAAAAAAGTACCTATACATATTATTTTTTTGTACGAATGGTAATCTTTTTTTCTTTTTTGCACAATTATTTTTAATTAAGTCTATTATAAAAATCTATTATTTTTATAAAAGTATATATTTTTTGGAACGAATTGTAATATTTTTTTCTTTTTTACACAATTATTTTTAATTAAGTCTATTATAAAAGTCTATTATTTTTTTAAAAGTACTTATATATTTTTTGGAACGAATTGTAATATTTTTTTCTTTTTTACACAATTATTTTTAATTAAGTCTATTATAAAAGTCTATGTTTGTTATAAAAGTATATATTTTTTTTTTGTACGAATTGTAATATTTTTTTTTACTTGAACCTTCAATAGACTAAAAAGCTAAGTTAAAAAGTTACATTAAAACGATACCATATTTTTTTAAATAAATACCGTACTTTCGAAGCAATTTAAATTTTAGCGAAAGCGCCCTGAGGCATTCTTACGGGCCAGAGGGTTTAATTTCTTTTCTTGCTTGAAATTAAAATCTACGTTTTCATTTAGTTTTTACTGAAGCACAACTTGTATGAATTGTACATTGAAACCTTACCAATTTGGTTTCAAACTCAAATGGCGGTACTCATTCCATGTAAATAAAGGTTAGAAATTTAATACTAACCCCGAAACATCTGGCAACACTTATTGTAATTCACTGCGGTCCCTACGATATTTGTTTTTATAACCCAACACCGCAATGCCCAAACAGGGCACAGCGCGCGGTAGAGTTTGACAGCGAAATTCGGCATCCGCTCCCAAGCAGCTTTGTCCGTCAAGCGGCGCCGCGATCCCAGCGGAATGTTTATTCGCGGAAAAGGTTTTAACTTTGCGGTTGGAATTGGCGAAACAGTTCTAAAGTTGCCAAAACAATCGGCATTCGGCCAGAAGTGCGCATGTGCCCTTCTGTCAGCCTTGCGTTCTTAGCAATGCCAAAGTCAAAAACAATGCCGCCTGCCGACGTACACAACTTCACCTTCGCGCCAGTTAGCTGGCGTACCTACTCGTACGTGCAGTAGGGGAGCCGCCGACATGAATGCGACTTTCTTTTGCTTAGCTAAAATGTAAATTTTACGAGCTCACTTGGGGGCAGAAAGGCAGACGCGTGCACATGTTTGTCGAAGTGATTACATGCGGTGCGCACAACGGCAGCGAACTTTGCCAGGCGCGCTGGCTTGCGGGCACATCTACGATACATGTATGTGTGTGTGTGTGTGTATTCATGTTTAACTAATGTGCACACTCGCCGCATTAATTGGGTGTGTTGCCAATGCTTCGTGATTGGGCCTTCGCCTGCTTGGAGCAATGTACAAATGTGCATGTTTGTATGTGTGTATCTGCACGTTTTTATTGTAATGCTTCAATTAAATTTGCAAAGTAATTTTATCCACTAATACCCTACAGTCAGTTGCGATCGATTTTTCCAGGTTTTTGAGAAAAGGCAATTTTCACGGCGAGAAATGAGTACTTGCAATCAAAATCTACTAAAAGACTATAGACTTCATTATTACATAAGATTTAGTTAATTAGTAGAACGTAGAGAAAAAAGATACTTTAAAGACCATTGGCATCATTTTGACATTTTGGCATATTAAATTGTCTGTATTTTCTGTAATAATTCTCAGTCATTTACTCGTGTTTTGTTTCTGTTCCCATTCATTTAAGTTTATATAAAATTGTCAATAGTATTGATGCTCAAAAAGATCGCTGGATTGTCAGTCTTTCTAGTGTTAAAACGACCCATTGAGTATGTAAATATTTTTTCCGGACTTCATACTAAATCCATACAGCCTCAACCTAAAACGTTGCTCGCCTAACTATGGTTTGATAAAATTTTTTTGTTTCTGGCATCGTTAGGTTGCGCAGCAATTTCACCAAACGACCCCAACCAACCAATGCAACTGTAACGTATTTTTGATTAGCCCCGCACCAACGTCCACTGCCACGTATGTCGTTTGTGTGCTATTCCAAAGTTTGCAAAACACATTTTCCACTTTGGCGGAATTTCGAATGTGCCACATGCACATCTTGAACGAGATGACCAAGCAATTTCGTTAGTTAATTTCAAAGCCTGCCCAACCAAGCACGACACATGAGAGGCGGCACATTGCCAACTCGAAATCGTTTTCTGCCTTTGCGCCAATCATCAAACCAAAAAACGGCCGCAGCACCAAAACCAAAAGCAAAAACGCCACACTTTCGCAATGAAGCTGTAACAATGTGCCGAAATGTCGTGGCTGTCAAGCGCGTGGCGGCTGCCTGTCGGCATGAAATGGCGCGCCGCCTACCTGTGCCCGCTGCACCGTTTCGCATTTTTCGGCGCGTGCATATGGCAGAAAGGCGCTTGGCAGCCAGAAAAATGATGCCATATTTTGCATATTGCATCCGGGCGGATTTAAAGCGATTTTTCGCGAGTAGTCGCAAAAAAAATTCGCTACCTGAATGCGTTTTTTTCATACAGCAACAGCAGCAGCAGTCTTGTGATGTAACTACCGGTTGCAGCTTTGGGCGCCTGTTTCGTTTTACGCCAGCACGAGCGTATTTTTCTACGAGAAAATTGTAAAAAAAAAATAGCTCGAATTTCAGTGCAGCTAAGCACCAAACGCTGCTGGCTAGTTAAGCGTTGTTTGCGCTGATTTGAATTCAACAGAGCACAACGCAACATAAATATTGCATCCAATAACAACCTTTCAAAAGCGAAGATTTATATATATTTCATAGAAATATTACGTATTTTTTTGCTGCATGTTTTCGAACAAAATTGATCTGATTGAAATCAGATCCTTTTTATAAATAAGTAAATCTATATTGAGTTTATGGTGAAATTTGTATCCGTCTTCATAATTGCCATAATTTTCAAGTCCTAAAAGAATTTATATCTGGAACATTTTAAATGGTATTTAGTAGATAGTAGATAGTAGATAGTAGATAGTAGATAGTAGATAGTAGATAGTAGATAGTAGATAGTAGATAGTAGATAGTAGATAGTAGATAGTAGATAGTAGATAGTAGATAGTAGATAGTAGATAGTAGATAGTAGATAGTAGATAGTAGATAGTAGATAGTAGATAGTAGATAGTAGATAGTAGATAGTAGATAGTAGATAGTAGATAGTAGATAGTAGATAGTAGATAGTAGATAGTAGATAGTAGATAGTAGATAGTAGATAGTAGATAGTAGATAGTAGATAGTAGATAGTAGATAGTAGATAGTAGATAGTAGATAGTAGATAGTAGATAGTAGATAGTAGATAGTAGATAGTAGATAGTAGATAGTAGATAGTAGATAGTACATAGTAGATAGTAGATAGTAGATAGTAGATAGTAGATAGTAGATAGTAGATAGTAGATAGTAGATAGTAGATAGTAGATAGTAGATAGTAGATAGTAGATAGTAGATAGTAGATAGTAGATAGTAGATAGTAGATAGTAGATAGTAGATAGTAGATAGTAGATAGTAGATAGTAGATAGTAGATAGTAGATAGTAGATAGTAGATAGTAGATAGTAGATAGTAGATAGTAGATAGTAGATAGTAGATAGTAGATAGTAGATAGTAGATAGTAGATAGTAGATAGTAGATAGTAGATAGTAGATAGTAGAGAGTAAATAGTAGATAGTAGATAGTAGATAGTAGATAGTAGATAGTAGATAGTAGATAGTAGATAGTAGATAGTAGATAGTAGATAGTAGATGGTGGATAATAGATAGTAGATAGTAGATAGTAGATAGTAGATAGTAGATAGTAGATAGTAGATAGTAGATAGTAGATAGTAGATAGCTTAATGCGAAAAAGACAAGACAAACATACAAAAAGTGATTTGTTTCGAGAAGCAAAAGTGTCCCATTTAAGGGGGGTTTCTACCTTGTGCGGTCAAAAAAATCGATTTTTTTTTTCATGCATTTTTGGATTAATACATGATTGTAGAATACGCTCCCAAAATTTTAAGTTGAAATCTTTCGAATTACGGAAGCAATTTATCGAAACAGGTAGCGGTGTCGAACGCGCCGAGCCGCTGAAGCAAAACTTTGAACGCGTTTTTCTCAAAACTACATTTTTTGACCTGGCGGAAGTGATTTAGGCCACACGAGTTGAACAATAGCTACGAAATTTTAAACAGTCATTTATCAAGGTCTTAGCTATGGCACGAACTAGGATCTTCCAGAAATAATAATTTTTTCTCATTAAAAATAGAAATTTGTATTGAAAAAAGTAGGTAAAAATTTAGTTTTTTAGTCAAAATCGCATATTTCCTTCATTTTTCATTTTTTTTTTTAAATCCTAGTTCCTGCCATAGACAAAAGGATACAGAATAAGAAAAAATTTCATTTTTGTGTTTCAAGTCATCTCAAACAGCGGCAGGACTTCCGCGAGTAAGGAAGTCCTGCCGCCATTGCTCGATGGCCCCCTCCCCCCCCTTTGCATATTTTATCTTGAAACTTTTTTTACTTATACAATAAACATATACCTACATCTGAAAAAATTTTCCAGTGCTTATCTTAAAAACCTTCCCATCAACAATTTTTCAAAAAAACATGTTTTCTCGGCCGCACAAGGTAGAAACCTGCCTTAAAGACTCACCAGCATTCGTCAGCTTCTTAAATCTAAAGACATAAGAGAATTCATAAATTACTTTGTAACTCTTGAAAGCAATTTATTAGTCATTCTGCAGCTTGTGGCAGTCCCCAATTTCGACCCGCCAATTGCCTCACAGAGTCGTGAACAACGCCAGCTATAACAACAGAGCCTAAATCTACCACAGGATCACATCGCAAGACAACAGCTGTTGACTAACATCCTAACAAGATGGTTTTATGTGAGGTTAGGTTAAGTTAAGAAGGGTGTGTACAGCACAGTTGCACTTCTAGTCAAACGCTTGGAAAAGTTCCTCTTAAACATGAGTAATGGTGGTGGACCAATATTCAACAAAGTCTCAACAGAAATTTTGATTTAATGTTGCAGTGCCCAGGAGCACGCACCAGCGTCATACTTAAAAAGTTACTCAGCCATTTAGTTGATCAATAACAAATCGTTATCGGATTTCGTCCTTCCTACAAACTTCTACCATACATAGCTTCTTTTGCTTTGTGTTTAGCTATCTTATCTGGTTGGACAAAGCAGTGGCAGGGTTTCGCCCACTCGTTCATTCCATAAAGAACGAGGAACTCGTTACCCGCAGCGATCTCCTCGTCAAATATCATCAACATTATTCAGATTGATAAACAGTTCATTAAAAATGTTCTTCCTAATTTGTGAACTTTTTTTCTTTCAGACCGGCAGCAGCACACAAATCGCAATCAATACCGCACGAAAGATAAAGTAAAGCACAGCAGACCCAAAATAAATCAAACATTTCGAGGACATCAAATGCAATAATTCACCTAAGAAGCTGAACGCGTTCAAGTGTAAAAGACTTTTGCCCCATGGCCTGCCAGTGACCAATATCTGAGCGTTCTGTGGGAAAAATTAAAATAAATACAGCGAAAATCTGCCGTGACCACACTTGCAATCAGCCGACTTGCGGTTTATGGCAACGCACACAGCGGCCGACTGCAGCCAACAGATTGCGTCAGCGAAAGTGTTGGCCGACTACAACAGCAAGTCACGGCGGCAGACTGCTGCACGGCGCTGAGGGGGATAAGATGAAGTATTGCAGCCTTGGCCCGATCGACCACAGTTACACAACAGAGAAGCGGAAAGGATGAAGAAGCCATCAAATTTGTACGATTTGAGCCTCATGCCTTTGCTAACTTTTGTCTCGGTCATCGGCTCACAGATACATATAATGTGTAAGTATGCACACACACGCACATGCATAGCACACGAGAATATATATTCTACATACAGCCGCACAGACACACTTGCGAGTGTACTTACTCATTCGACACGTTGTTATAACAACGCGCAGAATGCATACAAACACGCATATGTGTGTGGATGTGTGTGTAAATTTTGCTGATTTCTTGTTTGATCTGAATCGCTTCGAGCATGAATGCCGCAATTTTTGCCCATTTATTCAGACGGGTAATTTTTGCTGCTTTTCATAATTTGTGGATTTTTTCAACGTTGGCCCAATAACTTGGCTTGCAGCCAAAATAGCTATTGTTGTTGTTGTTGTTGTTTTCATGCAGTTATTTTCCGATATTGCCGACCGGAATGCGGCATCTTGCCAGGCTGGCAAAATAAATAAGCCATAAAGCGAAAATTATTGGCAATGGTTAATGCGCCACAACTGCCAAATCCAGCCGCCATTTAAAGCACACAAGTCGTAGCAGCGAGGCAAAAACAAAATGAAGAGCAATCGAAAAAAAAAACAAAGCATTTGAATTATGGCTTTATGGGCGCACTTTTGCATTATCGAGCCGCCGCATTAAATTTCACCGTTGTCGAACTTGTTTGCTTCCATTCGATTGAAAGAGAGAAAAAGTACTGACATCAGACCAAAGTCACGCCTTAGGCTTAACCGCCAAGTCACATGTCGTAAATTAGACGGCAACAGAGTGAGACGACTCCGCGTCCTTTCACACGAAAAGCACGTAACTTTGTTGGCTTTTATTTTTGTGTCAAAGTCAAAAGGCCAGAAAATAATAAAGTACAGTGAGAAAAACGTTGACAATATTTATTGGTTTTTGAACTGACATGATTTATTTGAAAAAATTCAGTCAATTTGTTAGACATAAATAAGTCATATATAATACTTAAGTTCTATATTAACTTTGTTAAACTATTTTTAACCACATTGGTGGTTGATGTTCTTTTAAGCTTTGAAAAGTTCACTAAAAAAACCTAGTAGTCAAGCTACCTGAATTCAATAGAAACTAATCTTTTTACAGCCTCAAAGTTTGAGCTGATTTGTTGCCCTAATTTAAAAGTTCTCTCCAGGCGCTTCTAATGCTGCAGCCGGTCACACCAAGAGAAGTCCGGTCCCCTCTTTGTCGTCGACCACCAACTACCGCGTAAAGCTTCTTTTTTGTCGGAGCTTTATAGTCCAAAATGGAGACACGGAACATCGTAGTCGCTGGATATTGATTCGATGCGGTTAGTCCATGTCTTTAACCCTTTCGACCCCAAAGTTGCCTGAGAACAACTTCACCTAGTTGTCATCTTATAGCAAAAGCTACGATTGATTTATGGGTTTAATTTAAGTAGGCACCAATAAACTAATATTTTTAGAAGTGAATTCAAAGCAAATTTCAAAAATTTTACTGTCATGCCCAAAATAATTTCCAATAATTTGCAACGATATCAGGGAAAGTTTGTGTTGTACGAATTGGGAGCGTTTGATCAAAACCCTGTTTCTTAAATAATGGTTAAACAAAATCAAAAAGTGATAATTTTGTATTTTTCCATAAGTATTATAAAATTTTTCTGTATATTAATTAAAAAATATTGACACAAAATTTATTTAACGCGTTTTAAGCTTAAATTGTTCAAAAGTAAACTAGCTCTAGAACTCTAACAAAGAGGCGTGGCGACTTCAAATGTCGTGTGCACATTTCTTAGGAACGTGTTTCATCATTTAAATACCAAAAAGTAATATCGAGACGCAAGGTAAAATTTGGGGTCGAAAGGGTTAAACAGCTCAAACAGCTCGTTGTTGGTTCGAATTCGATAGTCATCGCCAAAACGAACAGGACCAAAGATTGTATGAAGCACCTTTCTCTCAAAGAAGGAGGAAATATTAGCAGTGTAGTAAATCTATTTAATACAGAAGCTTTACTTCAAATAATATCGACTGATATATGCTTAACAAGCTTAACTTTGCCAAACATGGACTGCGCTAAAGTCAAAGCGCTTTTGTCGAATTTAAGCAACTTAAGCAGTTTAAACTTAAAATGCCTTCCTCCGCTAAGCTGTCTTAAGTGATATCAACCAAACTGAACTAATCAAAACTTGTGTTTTCTCTCTCTGTATGCATCAGTCTTTAAATTTTGATTCCTCAGCCCCTTTAAGCACACTTCACACCAATTGTCTATCCACACGTTCACACACACACACACACACACATTTCAGCCGCATTTAGCAGCCTCATAAAGCTGAACATTATAGGATGCCCATCAAAAGAGCCAAATGGCTGACATGCGGTGCCGTTATAAAACACCATAGGTGATGCGAAACGCTGTCAAATCTTTGCCGTCTGCATAGACAGGACCCATAAAGAGACAACACCAACAACAACGACAGCGCGCCAAAATGCTACACGCACAGAATGCTAATGAAATCTTGGTCTTCGCATGTGTGTGTGTGTGTCTATGCTTGACTTTTGTCACTCAGCCGCAGAGGCACCGGCAAGCATTGTTTACATTTTCATTAAGGTCACACAAAATGTCAAAACTTCTTAATGTATGCCAATGTGAATATGAACACAAACACACGAACGCACACTTATACATGCATATAGGTACATATGTACATATGCACGAGTCCATGTTATTGTACTTGTATGGGCGCCTTCATGAGAATATTTACTCAAGCGGAGCTGCCAGCAGGGAAAGTTGTGCCGTCGTTATTGTTCAACTTTATTGAATTCCCTATTAGCCATTTATTTATGAAAGCCCGGAGGCAACTTTCGGCCCAAAAAAAAAAGAACACACAACCTCATAACATTGGGAAACTTTCAACACACACACACACACACACATGCCTAGTTACATATGCAATATTAATGCCATTAAAGTGCTCATATTTTTATGTTGGTCAGTTGTATGGATGGAAGCAGAGTTGGGCGAATTGTGTGTGGGGCAGCGCTTGTTGTGCCCCATAAATAGTTTTAATGGCAAAATAAAATACTCGACAATTTTATGAATAATAGGTCTTCTTCTCAAGGCAAATACATATTTGCCTGACGAGTCAAATAATAATCATGTTTATCCCTCGAAAAGGTTGTAGTCGCCCTGGGTCCCAGCATTGGGGATCATGAGTCATGCTACTTTGCGAGTTTTGGTTTCTTCTAAACATAACTGAATCTGAGCCCAAATTAGAAATTTGCCGTTTTCATTGCTTCCCCGTTCGTGTACCGAACCCAACAGTTTGCTGTCGCATTGTCATTACCTGCTTGTCAGCACATCTCCTCTACACGTTTGACCCTCTTTCAATAAGCCTTTCCCTCTGCGCAATTGACTGCCGGCAATAAACAATAAACTGCAGCAACGTCTACGAAGCAATTTTTGTTTCGCTCTGTAATTACCACATAATCTGCTACTCCTCTACTGCAGCACTCAACCCATGCCGTGAATCGTTCAATGTCCCAGAAACGGTACAAGTGCGCTGTCAGTGTTGCTGCACTTGCTGCATCAATCAATTTCCAATTTTACACTTTCTTCAGCTGCAGCTTCATTCTAACCCAACATTTTTGTGCCGTAGCCGCACTTAGCTGCACTGTCAGTGATTGTATAAAATTGCAATTTGACAAGGACACAGCACATCCAGCTGCTGCTCGAGTGCACCGGGCACAGCTGCCGGGATTAGAAGCGCCAGGCAGCTGGCTGTGCTTAAGCACTTAAGCGCCACCATCGCCCTTAAATGAGTGCAAAATGTCAGCTGCAATTTAAAAATAATGTCGCATTTCACGAACGCTGGTCAAGTCCGCCCACTCGCTCCAATTCCCTGGCAACATTCTTGCGTGCAAGGCAACTCGGCCGGCGATAACCGCATTCGCACATTCGGCACGGCAGCGCCGAGATTTCGCCATGCTTCAGCGTTGGCCCATTTAATGGCCATAATCGGGTAAATGGGCCGCAAGCAGCAGCAGCAGCAGCAATGCAACGTCTGCTGCAGTCGAACAAAGCCATTCATTCCGCAGTATTTTGTGTCGGCTGTTGTTCATTTCGGTTGGCATTCGCCATGAAATGCCCGCCGGACTACCTTGACAGAGCGTGAAAGATGGCTGCGGTGCGGTGCGGTGCGGCGCGGGTGGTGTGCGGCTGCAGCTGGCGGCGACTGGCCTAGCAAAGTTGACATGATTTGTGCGGCTATTCGTGCCAAATGCAGCGGCTTTAATGCTGAAATGTTGCCTGCCAGTGCGGCATTCGGTTGCTCGCCACACCACCAACATGGCCAGCATGCACGCGCTCACAACTCCTCCGAAACGGCCCAAACGCTGTTCGCTGCAGCTTTTGTGTCGTCGCATGTCAATGTTGTTGGCATTGCAACAGACCTTAAAATCACTGCTCGATGCCAAAATGCACCGGAATGCACACATTTGAGCCGCGTGCACCAGAGCTGATGGGGGGCATGCAGGCCCAGGAGGAATATGGAAAATGGCCTAAATGAAATTTTCAAAATCTATGCAGACTCTTGCAAAACAAGTGAACACTGTTACAGTTGGATATTTTATGGAAATTTTTTGATATCAATTTTGCGAACCATGGATTTCATTGCTTTTTCAGAAGCACAAAGCTTACTTCAACATGTTTGCGTTGTGCTACTGAGGGCACAACAAGCCGAAAGATGTTTGTTTCTTCTACATTTAGTGTTGACAGCGCCTGACGCTCGAATTTCACCCCTCCGAGAAAATAGGATTCACTTCTTGATTATTACAAACATCTCTCCTTTCATGTCTCTTTCACTTCCAGCCACTTTAAATTGCTCAACTGCGCTCTGTCTGGTATTTTTGCAATGTTTGCTCGTCACTGCAAACAATCAATTTACATTTTTGATGTAGCCTACAAACTCAATTAAAATTCCAAATACTTTGCCTCATCTGTTTCCGCTCATCTGTAAGTACGCGCTGCAAGTACAGTCATAGTCGAACATCGTTTGGCCCGCATCGTGACTGCTCATTCCACTTGATTCGTCTTTGCTTTCGTTCTTTCACATTTTTTCCTACACACATTTCGTTTGCTCGTGCCCTCACATTTCACAATGAATTCAATTCAATTTCCTAATTGCATTACAATCTGCTGTTGTTGCAGCTACGTCAGCATCGCCTGTAATAGAAACAACATTCACCATCGATGCTTTCAACACCACCAAAAAGATACTATCGCCATCAGAAGCCGGATCAACGGCATCCTTATCGGCGGCTACGACGCCAACGTTCACAGCCTCCTCCCTGCACGGCAGCAAAACGTCCATAGTTATGAGTGGCATCACGAACGGCAGCAGCGGCGGCACCAGCAGCGCCGCAACAGTTGGCAGCCTCACCAGCAGCAGCCTCACGAGCAGCAGCAGCAGCAGCAGCACAAGCGCCCTGCCAGATGGCTCTGCGACGAGTTCATCGACGAATAAAAGTCTTAGCAGCACAAGCAAAATCCCATTGGATTTTGCATTATCAAAAAAATGGATGGGTTCAGGTGAGTTGCACAAAATTTGATTAGCTGACAGCTGTACAATGGCAACATGCAACAATGATTGCTTGTTTACTTTGCTACACAAAGATGGACACAGGACGTGTAATGTTGCAGCAATCAGTCATCTCCTCAATTGTCTGTCCAAGCCACTCAAACAAACAAGCCACACAACACAAATTAATAATAACGACTAATCATTGTGCAATCCGATAAACAGAAGTAGCCTTAAGCTCTGCTAAAATGCAGAAAGCCTTTCCTATTCGGTCAATTCCCATGGGAACTGTCTACAGGATAGTCTTATCCTCTTCTTAGAGGAAGAAGGAACAGAAGCAGACGGCAACCAAAGTCCCTACCCGTCTCTGTACAGATGCAGTTAGAAAATCCTTGGAGGTCTCGCTTTAGTCGAGGGTTTGTATGCATAACATTTTCTTAAGCTTCACATAGATATTGTAGCAGGTATGTGCCAATACTCGTTCTTGCCGGAGCCTACAAAACGTCTTACCTTGAAGTTCATCGATAAACTAGCAAGGATATTCTCAAAACTGAAAATAGAGCACAGGTGCACAAAGCAAAACCCTTTCCGGTCAATTTCCAAATTTCTTGAGATAAAAATTTTTCTTTCAAAATATTGACACTTATTGAACATTTTAGCAATAAAATACAAAAAAAAGAAAAAAAATCATTTTGGTTGAGAATTACAGCTTCATCAGTTTTGTACAATATATCGTACAATGGTCCGCAAAGGAGTAAAAATTCATGAATTTTTGGTTTCGGTTTTTTAAGTTTTATAAACAATTCATTGATTTTTTTGATAGAAAACATAAATTATAACAACAAAAAATCAAAACGTGATTTCATTTTGATCGAAACTTATATAAATTATATATATAAACAATTGATTCACATTTATTCGGCCTTATATAACCGCTGTTGTTGTTGCAAAGACCTTTTCCTCTATAAAACACAGAATCTCTTAAAATTCGTACAGTTTTAGAGAAAGGCACTGAATATAGCCCATTCTTATTATCGTAGTGGGAGTGGCAAGTACGCATGTCTAACCTTACATATCCTGTGTCTGCCCAGTAAAACACAAAATCGTCTAGTAATTCTTATTTTTAATCGAAAATTGCCGAATGGTCGAATTTTATTAGTCACGTGGTTTACAGATGGGCGTGGCAGGCATACAAACGCAAAAAATCTGTTACCAAACCTATAATTTAAAAAAAATTCAAAATAACTTGCAACCTTTGCTTTCCATTTGTACGATATATCGTACAAAGCTTTGCAACCCTTGTGGTCATTTGTACGATACATCGTACAATTTTTTTTAAGGCTCAGGAAAAATATTTAGACGCAAAAAATGTTAAATTTAATAAGTTTTATAAATCAACTGAGATTCAAACTTTGAAATTGTTTCGCTTTTTGGTACCCATATTTAAAAATTCCTACGCAGAAGTACCGTCATTTGCTGGTTTTTCAAATTCTTGCAAAAAGCTGCTTACAAAACGCACTCATACTGTGTAGCCACGGCTATTATGATTTATATTTTTAAACAGAATGACACAACACAGCCTACTTAACTAAAAAGCTGTTGCATAAAAAGTGCGTTCGCTGTGAAATAAAAATCGTCGAAAAAATTATACGATATATCGTACAAATTTCCGGAAAGGGTTAATGTTGAACAAAATCGTCAATCAAAATTTAATGCCTACTTTACGTATGTGTGATAATAAATATTTAAGCATTCAACTCTGAGTACAAATTCAATTCAATTCAATTCAATTCTGAGTACAAAACAGTCCTAAAACTTAACTAAACTTTATACTCAACATTACTAACTAAAAAACTAACTCAACTTTATACTTAACATTACCTTGTTTTATTTCTCAATGCAATTTCTCTAAATTTTTAAATACAAACCAATATTTATACTGAACTGTACGCTAATTGAACCAAAACTTCACTCTAAACCTAAATTTGACTTCAATTCTAGTTTTTGTAAGCCTAGTTTGAACCTTTATATAATATTTTGATACTAAAATAACAACAAATTTGCATTTATATCAAAGTTTAATCAATGATATCAACAGCGTCATCCCAGACCTCATCTAAATTCAATGTTAATTTGGTTTAGGTTAATGTGACAGCCTTCTATATGGAAAACTAACAAACTACGGCTTCTTGTTTTACCACAAACGGGCGGCGCTACTTCCTACTGACCTTCTTTACATTCTCAATACTCTCGAAATCTAGTTTAGACAAGAAGACTTTTACGTTGCTCCCAAATCAAGCTCTGCACTGACACATTGCATGAAGCATGGGAATAAAACCGAAATCTTCCTAAACTTCTGTGTGTCATAAGCATTCGGAGTGTGTTTAATTACACCGAACCCAACTGGCTCTGGAGAATAACTGAACTGTGTAAATAACGCTTCACAGACAGTCCTTGTTGGACCTCTGCTCCGTACGGCTGGGCTGTCCATGCGGCCAGTCAACGTCGACTCGTATTTGCCGGTGCACACACACACACACACGACGGCCCCACACACGCACATAAATATTCACCTCCAGAACGCACTAATGATGCTGTTTACGAGGACGCCCCGAAGCGCAACGCCACGCAGCAACAATGCCAATTTTTCCTTTTCCCTTGTAAGGTAGACAGAGAAAGTGTTGCCAGCAGAGCGCAACACAGAGTTGTCAAAATATTTGCTGCATGCCGAAGCCAACGGAATTGGAATAATGTTACACTTGAGATGAGCAAACACGTCTTTGCTTTTGTTATTGTTTGTTTGGCGTTTTGTTGGGTTGTCGTCGCGGCATAACATGGCAGCGCTCGCATGTCAATTACCCCGGGCTGTGTACATATTGTACGAAATGCCGTTTAAACTGCGCCCCAACAACGAGCGACTGCTATAGTCGTCCGATGTGTGTGTGTGTGCATCAGTACATCTCTCTCCCCCGGTTCGATCCATTACAGATGCAGTCAGCTTTCGAGGCTACCCGCCGTCGGCATCAGCATCAGCATCAGCATCAGCATCAGCATCGGCATCGGCGTCCAATGCGGGCGGGGTGGCGGACCGGCCGCGCACGTTTCGCAACAAGCACCACCACGAACACCACTGGGGACCGTTCTTCGAGGAGCCGCTCAACTCCACCACGTCCGGGGACAATCTCGTTTCCACGGCGCATTTATTCACGGAAGCGGCGCTCAACTGCCGCGTCGGCATGCTGAAAGACAAAACGGTAAGTGGCAGAAAGCGTTGCACTTAAACATAAAATCAATTTCAATTTCGCTCGCGTCGCATTTAAAAGCCGACAACTTGCGGCGTTTCCGTTCGAGCCGCGCGCAATCATGTCCGGCTCCATTTTCTGTGCTCGATCGACAAACGCGCTGCGCTCTGTTTGGGCATTCTGCGTGTGTGCAGCTGTGTAGCGGCACATCTTTAATTTGGCTAAAAGCTTCAACACAACTCGCTCCAAGTGCGCTCCAAACAATTGTGCAGCACTAATTGCAACTGACGGCCCTGAAGTGCAGTGCATGACCCGCTTTCGGTGCTTCGGCCTCTGCGCCGGGCCGGCGCCAACATCAGCACCGGCACTATTGCTCCACTTGCACTGCAGCGTCCGCCCTGGCCTCTGGTGTGCTGCCCCTGGCCCGTCGCGACGCCATCTTGGCCCCGGCTCTGCAGGCACATCAAAGTTCTCCGCATTGGGGAGTTGCCTTCGCAGTGAGACACAGACACCCGGCGCAGCGCCGCGCCGTGCCGCCTGGGTGCCGCCGACAACTACTGCTGTCATTTATTGTTGTCATTGTCGTTGTTGTTGTTGTTTTGCTGTTTTCTTTCAGCCATTCAGTGTGCTTTTTGTGCGCCCGCTTGCCGTTGCTTGGAAGCGCAAAGTTACTACAGCGTACACTCCAAAATATTGTTTGTTTTATTACTGGAAATAGCTCAGGGGAGAACGAAACTCTGCAAAGGCGGACCTGTTCCGCCTTGCTCTTTGCCCCGACTTGCTCGCCACTTGCACACTGCATGTGTGGAACAGCGTTGCGTTGCTGCAGTCTGCAATGCATTTACTTAATGTTTAATTAATTAGCAACAAAGAAGCAGAAAATATCTGAACTTAATCAACTAAAGAATTTTATACAAATTACTATAAATAATTTTTTAAATATATTTTGTTAACACATTAAAAAAATGGCTTAAATATGAATTTAAATTAAAATACAAATTAAATTTAAAAAAAAAATTGGTCACTTAATAAATCTAAGTTTCTTGACCAAATTTTAAAAATTACGAAAATATTTTAGGCAACAATATAACTAATTATAAAATATCTGAACTTAACCAAAGAATTTTACACAAATTCCTATAAATAATTTTTTAAATGTATTTCGTTAACAAATTAAAACAGTTGCTAAAATATGAATTTTAATGAAAATACAAATAATTTGATCAAGTTTTAAAAAATACGAAAATATTTTAGGCAAACGTTTTACTAATTTTATTATTTACATAGGTACATAGAGTATGTGCACATATGTATATATTTATACAAGTATGTATACCTAGCTATCGAGTGGCGCACACAGAATTTCATTTAAGGGGGTTTTGCGTCAAACTTTTGCGCTCCATTTCATTTGACACCATATTTTGCACCAGCAATTTTTGTATTTGGGGGTTTTTTGAACCCCATAAACACCCTCCTGTACGCGCCACTCTCTAGGCAACCCATATGGCTCACTTTACGAATGTACCACACGTCGGGTGCAATTCATTCGCAAACTTTTCGCACAAAACTTTCTTTTATGACCCGCCCGGCAAGCGTCCAAAGTTGCTTACTGCACTTTTGCTTTACTTATTTTCAGGTCATGTGGGTTCGTCGCACCACCGAGAAAGTATCGCTGCTCACAGTCGGCAACGTTACATACAGCGGCGATCCCCGAATACGCGTCAAATTTCAGTACCCGAACAACTGGCGGCTGCTCATCAATCCCACGCACCGCGAGGATGCCGGCGTCTACATGTGCCAAGTGTCCACGCACCCGCCGCGCGTCTTCACCACCAATCTCACCATTCTCGGTATGTATGTGTGTGTGTGTATGTATGTGTGCGCTCGTTTAGGGAAGCGGAAACGACGCACAATGCCAAAACGAATTAAGCAATCAAGATATGTGAAGGCGGCAAAATTGTGGCCACTGCATACAATCTCGCCCGGCTGACACGAATGGCTGTTGCCACTTAATTTCATGTATTTTGGGGGCCTTTGTGCTGGCACAAAACAACCAATTCTCCTTCTTCTTCGACTTTTGTCAATTGTTTTGGCAGTGTTTTGTGTCACGTTTTTGTGCTTTTAATGTGGCAAACATTAACTTCGTCTGACTTGTATTGTGTGGGGAAAATGTTTGACGTCGGCAATACGCAAATGTGAGCTCTCGACGCTCAAATCGCAATTGGCTTAAAAGATTTAAATAGCACTTGAGCGCACATAAGCCGGTTAGTCCGCCGGCCGCCGACCGTCACTGCGAGCTGATGAAAAGTGATGAGTCGCCATTCAACGACGATTGAGCGCAAACATTCAAACACAAGTCGTGCTTAGGCACTAATTTATATGCACGAAAGTTGGAACTGGGAAAATGGCAGCAATTTTCTAATATTTATTGTATGTATAATTGGCTTAGTGTACATCCGTCCATGGCCGCATGGGACATCTTGAGGCGTGCTTTCTGCAGCCATTATTGATAAGCTTTGTGCCACTTTGTAGTGATTAACTTTACACTGATCCTAATTGCATTGGTTTTTCAAAAGCCAAACGTCTCAATACACAAAATTGTTATCAGTATGTTTTCAAATCAATACTAAAATTTCACATCTTCTTAAAGAACAAATTAGGAAATGGTTCACTTAAATTACTAATAAAGTTCGAGCAATATTACATGTCATAATTATGGCCTTGTTTCTTTATCCTTCCGAGCTGAACCTTTTAAAAAAAAAATTTTAAATATAATATTTCAAATATTCTTCATATTAAATCACTAAAAAAATGTATTGCAAAATTTAAAGAAAAAGAATCCCCGCACATTCAGGTTAAGTGGCTTACAAACTTTTCAATGTGCAGTTCGCTTACTGTTTTTTTTTTTCAAACCAGCAATTCCTATTATTCCGTCTAACAAATATTGGAAACTAATAAATGCATCTTTTCATAGAGCCGCCGCTGCGCCTAATCGACGATCAGGAACGTGAGGTCGGCGATCGCTACTACAAGGCCGGCAGCACCATTGACCTGCAGTGTCAGGTGTCGCGCAGTTTCCTGCTGAAGGAGAAATTAAAGATTCTCAAATCGATACAGCCCTACGACCAAAATCAAACAAAGGCGAGCGCACACAAAGGCGTCGCCACTAACCGCCTGAGCGGCGGCCACAATGAGCTCGTCATGAGCGCCGCCAACCAAAGCGCCGCCAAGACGACATACGCACTGGAGAAGCAGTTCAACAATTTCATTTTCTGGACAAAGGACGACGAAGCACTGCCGGCGTCAGCGGTCAAGCGATCAAGGTAAATAAATTAGCGTTGACAGCGGCATGCGGCGGCGGCGAGTGGGGGGTAGCTGCGAGCACATTTGTGATGCTCGTTGGAGGCAGCGAACATGTGCGCGCCGCACCGCAACCCGGCAAGCAGGCGGACAGCGATGGGGTGTGGTTGCACACACACAACAGCAGCTACCAACTAAGTACAGTAACAACGGAAATAGCACAAACAGCAGTGCCAAGCGCACAATGCCAAATCAAATTCCACATCTTGAGAACAGCCATTAATATTAACATTTAACAATCCGACCGAAAACAATAAGCCAACACGCTGCTTACGCGCCCACACACACACACACAGACACAGACGCACTTGTCGACCCCACAAATACAAATTGCGAAGCCATAAATTACACCACGAAAGCCAAAGCACGCCCCTTTGGCTGTACGGCTGCCGCTCTGCCGCCTCACCATTAACCAATCGCCCCCAGCCGCCTGCCAGCGTTACGCCACTCCCGTCTCCCTTCCACTTCCCCCTCCCCCGTCGACGTCAAGTGCCAATGTGACGAGCGATGACTGTAAATTAATTAATTGCGCTGCCCATTATTGCATTTGCGGTGGCGAATTTGTGTGCTCACACTAATGTCGTTGTTGTTGTTGTTGTTGTTTGCAGCGCAACGGAAAAGTGGTTCACCAGCCGTGTTTCCATACCAGACGCCAAGCTGGTCGACAGCGGGAATTACTCGTGTTCGATAGGCAAACTTTTCGCGGCCATTGTGCAGGTCCAGGTGCTGACAGGTAAGAGGCCGGCCGCGGCGACAGCTGAACTCGTATTAAATTAGCATTAATGCCGGAAAGGCAACGACTGGCATGCAGTTCCGCGCGTTTGTTGTGAGTTGCGAGTTGTGCGGTGCCTTGCTGCCAAAATGAATGTTGTCGTCGATGATGTATGTGCTTATATGTATCAATGGGTGTGTATGTATGTGTGAGTGTACTGACGCTGGGCTGTGCGCGACTGCCTATAATTGCGAAATAATGATGCTCCGAATTAATAAATCATTTCAAAACGGTCGTTTGCATATTTAATTAGCAGCGAGCAGATTACAATTACAATGAAAGCCTATAAAAATCACTACAACAAAAAGACAATTAAACAATGCACTTAAATAAAAAGAACGCATGAACACAAAATTAACATTGTCGTGTGTAGATTAATTAATTAATACAATTAATTAAAGCATTCCATTTTATTGTGCGCTATCGGCACTTTCACTTTTATTTTGCTGAGAACCTACATTGTGTGCGTGTATGTTTGTGATTATGTGTGTGTTGTTTAATAAGCGGCGACTAAATTATAATTGCTTAACTCGCATAAAAATTGTATTGTGCGACAGCAGCAACTAATTAACTGATGAGTTACTGCAGCCCGGCAGGGCGTATGAGTAACATTATTTTCTGACATTGAAGCTTAAGCACTATCGATATTTTTTTAATTTTTCTATAAAGAGAGGGAGAGGGACAGAGAGAGGGGGGGGGGGGGGTAAAACGAAGAGAAAAAAGTATTGGTTAATGGTTAAAAATTATTTGTATTATTATTATAAAATTATTTTAAAAAAACAATTTATATAAATGTACGCTTTATTTTATCAACTTATTTATAAGTCATTCATACGACTTGCAATTTTAATTGCTTCTATTTAAAACGTAAAAGTTTATTTATGACCAGTTGAACTAAAAGGGTGTTGTTTAGTGTAGGGAAGAATACTTTTGGCTATTTTTATGATTTTTCTTATAGAGAAACTACAAGTTTTTCTAGTTTTTTTAGCATCTACAAACATAATTGAAATACAGGTCTCCCTCCTATAGCGCGGTACTTCTACAACGCGTTTTCGATATAACGCGATTTAAAAAAAAAAAGTTTTTTTATTATGTTTTTTAATTTTTTAAACAATGTATGAATTTGGATTTTGAGTTGGAATGTACATACATCTTTAATTTAGTACATATTTTATTTTGGAAAAAGCTTATTGGAACATAACCCTAAAATGTATAAGAAAGTTAAGTCTTCTATAACGTGAATCACATAACGCGGAATTTTCCTGGAACGTAACCATCCTACGAGGGAGACCTGTATATAATAACTATTAAAAGAGTAATTTCAAGGAACTACAAACTTTCTCGGAACAACAAAATAGGTTCACGTGTGTCATCTAAATTTAAAGAAGTGGGTACTTCTACAACCGCGATCGAAACTGTTCTATTCTTTAGAAACAACAGGACCAAAATTTTTAATGATTACTATTAAAAACAAAAGACTATTGTAGGCAGGGTAATTGAAAAAACTAATAAAATAGGCAAAACTTGTGACTATTTAACTTTTTTTTTTTTTCAACCACTTGTTTAAAAAAAATGTTCTTTTCAAGGTGGCAGGGGCTATTCAAACATATGCACAGGAGACACTGACTTAGGCCAGAGAAAGTTTGGGGTTTCAAGCACCCAAATGTCTTTTTATTACAAATATTTTTGATAAAGAATATGGTTTGAAGAGATATTTGGCTTAAAAGTTATGTACGAAACGTTCTCCTATGAGCGTCACTGAATGGAGATATAAGCCAAAATTTTATTCGATCGGTTTCTTAGATCTGGAAATATCGTATTGAAAAATACGAAACTTCAAGAAATATTATTTTAGAGTTGGAAGCAATATTTACAGAATTATGAGTACTTCTGAATGCAGAAAAACCAAAATGAATATTTTTTTTCAGTCGCAGGCCTCTGTCGCTAGATATTTTTCTATTTTTTTTAATAGAAATATGTATAAAATAAAATTAAAAATAAAAAATTATTTTTTTAATATGAAACAAGGTATTCTTTAAAAATTTCGAACTCATTTTTTTAAATATCTGTTTCGATTGTTCTGTTGAAATTTCAAATCCTTTTCATAGTGCGTATTGTTCAAACAATTATTTATCGATTGAACATCCGCTAATCACTTGCACCTGTTTTTCAATCAATATAAATTTTTTTTATACCGACGCGCACCCGCACTTGAAAAGTGAAAATCGCTGTGTCGACACTTAATTGATTAGTGTGCTGGTAAATAAACGCAAATGCAGATGCACCGCAAAGCGTCTATCGAATGCATGTGCGGCTGTGTGTGTGTGTGTTTGAGTATGTGTGAGTCTACACATAATAACCACATTATTAATTAAAATACGAAACAGAAGCTCTTAATGCAATTCATAGTCATAAAAGACCGGAGCAGCTGCACCCAACACTGACACACTCACGCGATGCAATAACTGACATTCGCACACAAGCACACACCGATGCACACTGGCGCTGCCGAAGCACACATTCGCGCTCGGCTGCGATGTTTTTGCGCAATTAACTACGCACTTGCAAGACTCGCAACATGTTTTGCATAATTAAGCCAACACAAACAAGTGTAGCTCGCAGAAGCAATCGCGCCAACATTCATCCACACGCACACACACACACACAGACACGTGGCTTATGGCGGCGCTGCGCAATTCTTCAACGATCCCATATGTTGGAATGACGCCAACGCCCACCAGCGATTACGAGCCAAACACCTATCCGCTTGTTGGCACTCACACTCACACGTGTACAAATATATGACCGATGCACCGGGACGTCTGCCTGCACATGCCAAAGCGAGTATGTATTTACACACATATACATATATATATATATATATATTTGTATATTTAAGCGCTGTGTTCAAGTGCGCCGCTCGCTGCATTTCTCTTTGTCGCTGCCGCGCCCCCGATGTTGTTTGCATTTGTCAGTGTGTGGTGTGTTGGCATGCAAACAAACAGCACGCAAACCACACACACGCACATACACGCACGTATATACGTGTGTGTGTGTGCATGTGTTTGCACATGAGGTTAAAGAGGTAAATGTTGCGCGTGAAATATTGCAAAAACATCAACAATGTCTTCAAAGCATAAACACTGAGCGCACAGCTGCCATTCCAGCTCCAGTTTTAGCTGCAACCTTGTTGTGACAATGAAAAAAAAACGCATTAAAACACGAAATTCTGCCAAACAATTTAGTGGTTTGCTTTCGGTATGTACGGCAACGAGTGCCGGCGCGCTGGCATGACGCACTTAGCGTTGATTATGCGAAGAGCTCCACATCTGCAAGTTGTGTAGCAAATTTAAATGAAATCCCATTTAATTATCTTAGACACTCTGCAGCCATGAGAGCTGACGCACTGCAGTTCCGCGTTCTTTAACCGATAAAGAGATACAATGTTGTAGCGTTGGTGGCAGTGGAGTGGAACTCTCAGTGTTAGACGCATATTTTTTGCAAAGTTTTAATAAATAATATTATAATTAATTTTCAAAATCTAGTTTTTGCTTCTAATAGCATTGAGAGGTCGCATACCAATCTGCAAAAATAAAACATAATCTTGTCAAATAATGCAGTAATTGTTGTCTGAAGGATAATTGTTTTTATTTTTTTCACTAAAAAAATATTACAAAAATTTTAAATTCAGTGCAAAATATGTGCTTAACAATTTATACACAATTTTAGAAATTAAAAAAAAAACTTATTATTTAACTTCGACATTTTTGTTCACCTTTTCGACATGTCTTGCATGTGAAATTCTGCAATAACCGACAGCTGTGCAAAACTTTTTTTGAGAAAAATTGTTTCGTATAATTTGACTCGTAATTATACAATAATGATTAGTAAAAGTTAAAAAAGAAAAGTTTCTCAATTCGTTAACAAATACGTACAATACGTGCACAAATAAATAAGACAATTAGGCCCAGTGGCACACAAAGGATTTCATTTTTGGGGAAACAAGTTTTGCGTACAACTTTTGAGCTTGATTCGATTTAAAACCATATTTTGTACTAGCAATTTTTGTATTTGGGGGGCAGGGTTTGAACCACCAAACTCCTCTCTAAGTGCAAAATTGCTTACGCCAATCTATTTGCTCCAGTAACGCGCAGGGCGGGGGCTTTGTACTTAACTTTTGAACCCAAATCCATTTAACATCATGTTTGTTTTCTACAATTTTTGTAATAGGCAGATCTTTGTGGGGGTTTGGAACCGCAAAACCCCCTTGCGTGCGTCACTGCATTTCCTATTTCCAATATAACCATTGCAATGCTATATAAGTACATGGCTTCAAAGATAATTAAAAATTTGTATTGTAATTAAATCAAAATTCAAACTAAGGAGGTGTAGGGACAGAATGAATTTACTGCCTAAGGCGCAAAGTAGCTGAAGACAGACATACTTAGGACATGAAAAAGTCCCGAGGGCTCTTTGTTGTATGTCTCCTATTGGGGATCAACCTTAAACCAGCCAAATAGTTGGAAAAACTTTAAAAAATTGCTTATGTTGACTGTTAATCTGAAGCAAAGAACATGAAATGAACTTTAATTCTCTGTCTCTGAAGTGATCCAAATCTCTGAAAGCAGATACCTGAGTGTTTTTCAACTTCGTCTGTAGAAGATGAAACAATGGCTCATACTTTTAAGAACCTTCTCTTCCAATCGTCTTCTTAACGTCTTCACCAGTCTGCTTTAAGTCGAAAAGCTTCTACAAAAACGTATTGGTTTTTCAATACAATCTTCTCACGTTTCTTCAACCTTCAATGTCGCTAGTCATCTGCTAGTTTTATTCCAAATATATCATTGGATAGCTATTCTAAATGACTATATTTTTGTTTAGTAGAATTTATAATTCTGAAAGGTTTCCAATTGACTTAAAAAATGTTTGTCTTGTCTTGTCTAATGTGGGACTCCGTCATTACCACAAAAAATGTAAAGTAATTGAAGTGAGAACCTCAAATTAACAAATTTTATTTGTTCACTGAACATTAAAATGAACACGAATGAACATTACTCCTCATATTCACTCGTTTACGCATCCAAATCGGAGTCAAAATGTTCACAAGTAAAAAGTCTTTGCCTTTTTTGTTGAGCTTGAAGCGCAGCACAGCGTGGCGTATGAGTGTCATTTTATTATAACGTGTCATTAATTAAGCACAACGTGGCGTATGAGTGTCATTAGTGTCATATGCGCAAAAAAATCCACATATCGCAATTACACAGTTTGAATGTATTTTTTTTGGATTGGTGTCTTAAGCAAATTTGTTGGTCGTTAAAATATCTAAAACTTGCCGAAGACAGTAAAGCGATATTCGGAACCATTTGGACCTATTAGCATTTAAACGTTCGAAGACTTCAGCGACGAACTCGACTAAAATGAGCAAACTTTAAAGTCGGATTTCTCTTAAACTAGAGCCAATCCAGCCAAACGGCTGGTGGATCTCAACTCAGTAAACCTATAGAAAGTCGCTCAGTAGGTCGCCCCCATGTCTGAATTTTCGACTTGCACAGTGTTATTATTTTGGGATTATTTTTGTTTACGTTCCTTCATAACTTTTATATCAGATTTTTTTTATTTATGCACCGATAACTATTATTTTGAAAAAAAATTTGTTTTTTTTACGTTACCTTGCCACATTTTGAGTATGAATTGATTTTTAATTGTTTAGTTGTTGGTGCAAATTAGGTTTCTGCAGTTAATTTGCGTTTGTCCATTTAAAACAATTAAAAATCAATTCATATCCAAAATGTGGTAATTCAACGTAAAAAATTTGTTGTCCCAAATAATAATTATTGGCATGATTATTGGCATCGTAATTGAGAAAAAAATCATAAATAAAAGTTATGAAGCAACGTAAAAAAAAACTTTCTCAAAAATAATAGTTATCGGTAACGTAAATTAAAAAGGCATTAATAAAAGCTATGACGCAATGTAAAAAACAAAAATCCCAAAATAATAATTATCGACAACGAAAAATATATTTCTTACTTATAATAGTTACTATGCAACTCAAAACTATCAATTACATGATAATAGTTATAGGCGACGTGAAAAATTTCTTATTGCGAATAATTATTATAAAGCAATAATTTTAGAAATTTCTTAAATTAGGGCAATTTTTTTATTCCAAAAAATGTGAGTAATAATTATTTTAAGTCTCTCAAACCAACACAAGTCGTATACTTACCTTTTTTATGGTACAAACAACTTTTTCCTGAAACTGTTTTCATTCACTATGTTTGGCACGAACATAAACATTGCACGTTTTCACTCAAAAACTACATGAAAAGTAATGGCGCATCAATATCAAAACATTAGTGTTTTCCATGGGAAAAATCGTAGAAACATTCGAGACCCACATTTGAAGAGATCTCACTATAGACAACTCTCCCTTACCACTTTTCTTTCATATTAATAAACATATTTTCTATGAAATTGTATTCAAAAATGTTATACTAAATAGGCACATTTGATTTTTCAGGTGAACTGCCCGCTGCCGTACAGCACAATTCCGCTCTGCCGGCGCACCGAGGCGAATCGCTGCTGCTACACTTCTGTTGGATTTCTCATTTGATTATTGTTGCCTTCACTGTTATTTCGCGGAACATATCGCCTTCCACTCGAATTGGCTTATAAATACTGCACACGTTACATCTAATTGAAATGCATATAAATAAAGATATTATGAGATTTTTCACACTATTTATAAATAAATAACTTACCATTTACGATTTCTAGTACTTAACAAAGAACTAAAACCAAACTACCACAACTAATTGATTTGTTGATTTTGTCAGTTGAATTATTTGGTGATAGCGAATAGTGGCGTTTCGTTGGACACTTTTTGATAGCGTTTAAATCAAAACTTGTGGTGGCCAGTGGCTAAAAGCTCGAGTAAATTAAGTAAATCAATATATAAGTACATACATACATACATATGTGGCATGTATAGGTTAGGTACAAATGCATAGAACGTAAGACAAAGCGAGCAAAAAAGCGTTAAAGGTGTCACAACAAGAAACAAAATTGCCAAACTACAATAAAAACTTGAGCGTCTTGTTTTGTTGAGGTTCTTGTTAAGTTTTAGTTGCATAAGTTGAGAAAGTATTTTACTGAAATTACCAAACCGAAAGCTGGCACGTTTTACTGTCTTCAAGCATGCTGATTTTATTGCACATTCAATTTGCATAGAAAATTGCAAGCAAGCCAGTTTCCATTACAATGGGGAATTTGGATTTAGTTTTTTTGTAACAAAACTTCCAAAAATACCACATGAAAAGTTGTTTTGCTGACAATGCCAGCAAAAACAAAACGAAGAGGACAGTGTTCACCTGAATTCAAAGTGTATCCTTAACATATGCGAACAAGTGTGCGGCCAGCTTACAATACACACACACACACTCTCGTTGCTGGCCGAAAATCCTTTCATTATCCGCATTGCAATTAAAGCAACAAACTCCGCGCCGCACACTAATTTGCAGTGTGCGCCGCAATGCGAATGTGATCGCTGAACGCGGCCAACTTTTGACAAGTTTAATTAGAAACAGCAGCAAATTGGGTCCCGCCGCAGCCCGAAATGCAGCCAAGTGTTTGAGCTGCTTAGCCCGTGGGGCCGTGTCTTCGTCAGGCCGAATCCGCCGAATGCAGCCAGCAACCAGAAACCTGAAGCGGCCGCGCGAAATCAAAACCGTCATTCTAAACGCTCAGCATGCGGTCCAGTGCGTCCGCTTGCGGGCGTCTCCCGTTGCTTTGCACTGTGCGCGGTCGGTATTGCGTTTCCCCTTTTGGCATTCATTTTGTTGTCGGTTTTCTTGGATATGCCGCATGGCGAGGCCGCACTGCGGAATGGTTTTCAGCGTGCGCCGACTTAAAACTTACAATTAGCCAATAATTATGCATAGGTTTAAGACGAAAACTCGATGATTATTTATGTACATGATGTAATTATTAAATTCTAAATAAATGAAATAAATGAATAAATGTTTGAGACATTTATTGAACAGCTCCATGAAGCATTAAGTTGGCGTATTATTGTTAGATCATCGGATATGCGAGACTGATTCATAATAATTCCTCTGGAGAGAAATGTTGAGTTGCTACAAGTGGACGTTATGACCGGCCAAATAAGTAAATAGTTGCTTACTTCTGACGTCTTGTTGGGCGCCTCAATTTTTTCGTATTAGTTCTTCAATCGACGATGTAATTTCGATTTGTGGTTAAACACTCATCTACTCAAACTTTGCTTTACCCGAGTATTCTTATTGATATTTATTGTTTATTACACAAGGCAACAAAATCGACACTTATTTTTTTTTCTGAAATCAAACCATACTTTTCTAAAGAATTTTTGGACGCTGATCACAACTGCGTACTCAGTTTTTTGATTGTAAGAGTGGCTTAGCAAATATTGATGGTTTTCCTTGGAGGGCGTTTTCCTTGTTTTTTGACCATGACGCATCCTACACACCTGAAGTCTAAAATTCCATTTTTTTTAACACAGATTAACAATACTCTAACTATGTATTTAAAATTTAAAACATTGAAATCGGTTTAAATTTGCAAGAATTATTCATTTGCAAAGTCAAATTTTAGTTACTTGCAAGATTGCAAAACACAAACGAATTTTGCTTACAAAAATATATATTGTCATACAGTGAGTTCTCCATTCATAAATTCAGCAAAAAAAGCAAGGATTTACTTTTGAGCTATAACACCGTGCGACAGCATTTTTCACACCGGAAAAAATCCATACGTGCGTGAAACTAGAGACCAAATATAGTAATACTGCATACTCAGTTTTTCATTTCTACCTCCTTTGTCCTTTTAAAAGGACTTTAAATTTTTGAAGGGGATAAAAAATAAAAAAAATATAAAAAATACTTAACCTCGTTAGAATATGGCGATATGTATATCAAATGAAAGAAGAAAGGGTCAAGAATTTAAATAAAATTATTGTTTTATTTATTTGTAAGAAAATGATATGAAAAAGGTCCTTTGAAAATTTTAATCTTTTATATCCTTGAAAATTTACATCGAATTTTCTTGAAAAGTAAGTATGTTAAAACCCAAAATCTCCTTGATCACGTGTCAAAATTTCAATACTCTAACTTTATTGGTTCGAATGTTATTAAAAACAAGGCGGAAGCTGCAATTCTAATGAAGTACAAAAATTCCAATTTATTTTAGTATCAGTATTTTAAATAATAAAAAGATACAAAATCAATGAAGCGAGAATAATAAAATTTTGACATGGATTTATATCCAATAAAAATGCAAAGATGAAAAAGCGTGGAAAACACCTCCCAGCAAAAACCACCAATAACTTACAAACCGCTCTTACAATCTAAAATCTGAGTACGCAGTTGTGATCAGCGTCCAAAAATCCTTTCGAAAAGGTTTACTAGAACTCGGAAAAATTTTAGCTCCTGCCCAGTGTTATCAGCCAAAGTATTTATTCAATCTGAAAAAATTCTAAAATAGTTTTTAAGAGCATAGATAAATATTTTCTGGAAATTTTTTTTACATTTAAACTTAAATTTTTGCCTCATGTGCTTTCGCTGCCATTTTAAATAAAACTCACAATAAATTGTTACCTATCTTAGTATGTGTTCAATAGACCCGCTGGAAAGAAATCTTCTAAAATTTAAATAATCATTAAAACTATCCCTTTTTGGAAATCGGACTATCACTAGAAGAAGTTACTAAATCATTGTCGACCGACTCACTTTCAATCCACTTTCGTCGTTCACCTGTACTTCTAATATACATCATTTGAATCTTTAGGCAAATAGTCCTTATAGCCGTCATTTTCGTCAAACAATGAGTTTTCTTTATCACATTCGGAATAAGCATTAATTAAGGGATAAAACTTTAATGGCCGAAAAACGATCTAATTTTCAGGATTTATTTTGAGACTATAGAAAATATTAGAAGAACTCTTTCCAGAGGGTTTATTGAACACTTACTGAGGTATAAAAACAAAGTAATGATTTGGGATTTCATTAACTTTTAGTTAGTTGTTGTTGTGGCGATGTTGAAGCGATCTCCGTTTGAGGAGGTCCATAACAAAACGCAATAATTCCACTTTTTAAGTGTTTCGTTTTTTTTACTGAATCCAATTCTACATATTAAAATCTATGTGACGATTTTTATAAAACATACCAAAGGTCAATAATTTCACTGTAATTCAAAACCAAAAATAATGGTTCAGACCAAAATGAATCATTTCCATATGGATGCCTACTGACTTTAATTAAATTTATTCGTTTATCTAAACAATTTTACTGGTGGAATTATTGCATTTTGTTATGGACCTCCTCGTTTCATTTATACACCACATTGCAATACGTTAAATACGTTAAAAATTGTTGGTGTTGCAGCTGTCCTCATACTTTACCTTACCTAATGTAATAGAATTTGAGTTATGATTCGAACCCACGAGGCTTTGACTTATCACTTTTAGTTATTGTTGTGACTTATAAAACGGCCTCCGTTTCTTTTGTTGGAAATGGTTCGTGCAGCAGCTGTTGGGTGAAAAGTTTTCAAGTGAAAGCTTTTTCCATTTTACCCATCGGCTTATGCCACTTGCTTAGTTTTGCAGGTGCTGTACAAAGATAAAACTGTAACATACTCCTAAAATGTAGACATATTGCGGCAAATTCCAAGACTTCACTTATGAACCATGAACATGAACCATAATTAAGCTTTCAAAACTAAGAAGCAGTGCAGGACATGGACATAGAAAGCACAAAAGTCAATATTTAATAAAAGCCAACGAAGTATTTCACGAAATTGCACACTAGGCACACCACTGTAAAGTCTCCACAGACTCGAAGTGCAGTGTCCATTAAAACTGTCACTACTAAAAGCTTTCTTGAAATTAAGCTCAACGTTACACTTATCACTCAAAGGGTTCATTGTACACGATTTACCTTCATGACAGCTAGTTACATAGGATTCTTATTGACAGCATCATGTCAAATTTTTACATTATTTCTGCCTCACAGCCTTTTTGTATCAACGCAATGCTTTGCATTATATAAAGGATTAAATTATAAATCCCAGATACAATTAAATCTTCAGTGGACATACTTAACCCAGTTGTGGGCGTGTTCTGACACCAATAGGACAAAAAAGGAGTCTTTTCACCTATTACCAAAATTTATGCCAACTTAATTTCTTTGGTCTATGGCAGAGACCTTACACATAAATTCTACGCGCAACTCTGTGCAAAAGCGCCGAAAAGTATGCACAACATTTCACTACTAAAATAGTTCGGAACAACAATCGGCGCAAAGTGTTGTAATTAATCTGACACAATTTTGTTCAAATGCCGTAAATGACTTAATTAGATAACTAACCAAGAGGCTCACCACTACAGCAACCAGAGCCACACACTCACACACTTCCATCGGGCTTGTGCGTGTGTCGGCGCAGTGCGCAACAGCAGCGGCGACGACGTCATTCAAGTCACGCATGCGAAGCATGTCGGCAATTCTGCTCACGTGCCAAAGGTATTGGGTGGAGCCAAGCCCCGCCAAGCCCGGCTAAGCACAGATAACACGATTTAAATGCAAATACCGAGTCATATGGCACAAGGTAGCAATCTGAAAGAGCCCCAAAGGCGCACGAGACTGCACGGCGCTGCGGAGAGGAGCAGAGCGCGCCCAGGTGATGAATCCGTTGCAGCGCCAGTCAACGGCAAACACACCAGCAGCGGCTGTAAACAAGTTGTTGTTGATTTTTTGTAAAACAAGCCGTGACATTTGTATGCAAGGCGGCGGCGGCGAAAAGGGAAATTCGTGGTCAAAGCTCGCGAACTTCATTTCCTTTCGAAATTGTTTCGTGCCAAGTAGGCCGAACTGCACGTGAAAGACATTTGTTTAGTGTGGAAAATGCACAAAATGAAAACTTAGTGCGAGAAGGAAGAAAGAAAGCGAAAAGTCACACGGCCGATTTAAAGCCTCAGTTAAATTATGTGCTCGAATAATGAGTTCACTTACTGCGCTCGTGCTCGCTCCGCCTTCGCGCGCACTTATAACAATCACATTTATTAATTAGGAACCAGCGAGCGTCATAAATGAAAATGCTTAATTAATCCACCTGCCAGGCGGCAGCACAACGGGCCAGCGCTGCAGCATCTCCGCCGCTAACGTAATCGTCTATTTAGAGAGCAAAAAGTGGCCGATGCCGTGCGCAGTCGAGCTGTCAGTTAACACTTGCGCCAACAATGAGTGCAAACTAAATAGCCATGCCAACACGCTACAACGCTGGGGCACGCACACACTCGCGCACAAGCACACACACACAGCGCAATTGCAAGTTCGCCGAGTTCGCAGCCAAAGCGGGTCGGCACACAGCGGCGCACGCAACGCGCAAACGACAGCACTCCGTGGCTGCACGGCTTCACGACCTGGCCTACTTGTCGCCAATTCCGAGCACGTTCTCAAGTGCTGTGCGCCGCCAGAACGGTAAGTGCGGCCAGAAACTTCTTAGTGCCGCATTGTTGCTGCGTATTTATACAATATGCAGTATTTGTCCAGGTTGTGTAATAGCCCGAAAATACAATACAACACAGCCATTATAAAGTTGTAAGGCGCAAATATTCGTTTGTAAAACAGGAAATTGGCGGCCCTCTTTGGGGAGCGAGCTTATTGCTTTTATCATTTTCGCAAATTGTCATATTCAAGGTTGATTATGTATGGAGGTCATGCATAGCGTTGGCTACGAGTGCCGCGAAAACTTTTAGGAAAGAGACATTTTCAGCATTCCTTAACTGCGTTAATGGTCTGGACAGTAATATTACTCAATAGGGGAATAAAGTCGAGTCAAGTCGCCAGCAATCACGTAGTGTGTGTTACATAGTTTGTAACTGAACGAGAGAAACCTGAGAATTTTATTCCACCAATTATATTGTACCACTTCTAATCTCGACTATCTACTGGTTAGATCTACCCATGACCCCATTGCAAGTACTTAGAGTGAGGCAATCAGAGAATGTTTTAAGTATTCAAAACCACTTGAGACAGTCCAACGACTCTCCGCAAATCGAACTCACACCAAATGAACCGATTATACTCGTACTCGTTACATCCGGTTACGCTTGCAATTACGTCGATGTGGGCATAGGCCTGGTTATCGAAAATACTGTTAGGAGCTGTTTACAAGTAATTTTTCTTTTAAAAGAAAGTTTTTCCCAAAAAATCCTTTTTATTTTTTGAGTATTGGCTTAGTCGCAGCTGGAATCTTATACACAATGATTCATGGTGCAATGCTTTAATCGCCGAGAAATTTCTACCGCGGTTAGATTTTTGTATATCAAATAATACGATACCCAGATATACATATATATTTATTATAATATATCGGATTTTTTAATAATCTAAACGATCTAAGTAGTAAGTATATGGATCAGCGACTCCGAAAAACTAGTTAACCCATTGCTGATGTGATAAAAAAGTCAATGTTTGAGATCTCTCAAAACCATTGATAGGGATAGTTAGGGTAAAGATGGAACTATCTTAACCTAGTGAAGGTCACTCTAAAATTTCGCCATCTAGCTAGAGTTACCAGACTCCAAAAATCGTGAATTTTCCGGAGGTGGAAAATGTGGCGAAACGTAGTGACCTTAGAACTTCACAAAAATCTGCCTCCTAACTCACCTGTAAAAAATACAACTTTTGTTCACGTGTTTAGCTGATCACTTCACAAAGTATGGAAAAAAGCTACAATTGCTGCGTAATGGGTACCAAATACCTAATGAATATCTCAGCAAAGTGCAGAGATATAAAGCTGAAATTGTTTCTGATCATTTTGGGTCACTTCTAGGTCGTGTATGAAATTTTATCAAAATCGTATGGGCGGAACTGGTACCCGGCAGCAATGGGTTAAGCAGGCAAAAGTGAAAGCACTGCAAAAATTTCCTTCTCCTAGGACTCGAACCATTCGAAACCACTAACCCTTTCGACCCCGAATTTTACCCTGTGTCTCGATATTACGTTTTGGTATTTAAATCATGAAACACGATCCTCAGAAGTGTGCACACGACATTTGAAGTCGCCACGCCACTTTGTTAGATTTCTAGAGCTTAAAACGAGTTAAATAAATTTTTTATCAATATTTTTTAATTACAGAAAAAGTATATAATATTTATGGAAAAATACAAAATAATCACTTTTTGATTTTATTTAACCATTATAAAAGAAACAGGGTTTTGATCAAACGCGCCCAATTCTAGACTTCAATTAGAACACAAACTTTCCCTAATATCGCTGCAAATTATTGGAAATTATTTTGGGAATAAGAGTAACAGTTTTGTAATTTGCTTTGAATTCACTTCTAAAAATATTAATTTGTTGATGCCTACTTAAATTAAACCCATAAATCAATCGTAGCTTTTGCTATAAAATTACAAATAGGTGAAGTTGCTCTCAGGCAACTTTGGGGTCGAAAGGGTTAAGAAAGCGTTTTTGTCAACCTTCGAAATATCGGTGAGATCGGTTGTATAGAAATGGAGGGATTTCTATACAACCGATGGTAATGGAGGAATTTATAAAATAATTTTCTTTGCCAATTGCCATTTGCTTTTTAAAGTAAACTGCACCTTTCAAAGAGGGCATTTTATGATGTCGCCTTGTAGTTATGTAATTTAGTGCATTTGAAATTAAAATTTCTGCCTGATATTTAGTCAAAATTCCACACAATTTGGTTCACTGGAAGCGAATTTATTCAAAACTGAGCATCAAACAAAGAGCCAATTATTAACATTTGTTTTAAACTAAAGTTTTAAAACTTTTACCGAAACATTTCAATTGATGAACCAAGTTTATGGCGATGATCAAGAAATAAAATATATCAATCAATCAATAAAAATGACTGTCAGGACATAATAATTGTCAGACCACAGATTCCAGCAAAGATCAGCCAAAATCTTCATTTAAATTCTTGAAATTGGTTTTAAGCATCTCAATAAAATAAATTTATTGCTTTATAACTGAACTTTGAGCTATCGAAAAGTGTGCACTGTTTGTACTACAAAAGTTGACTGGCGCCATCTCATCGAACGACACCTGTGACTGATTTTTTGACTAAAAGTCGCATTTTAACCATCAACAACTCCCCGTTTTTACCTGATGCGACACCGTGCGACTTTCACCTTTTGAAAAAAATGCAACTGTCCAGGAATACAAAGCGTAGAAGCAATTCAAAAGGTTTATACTGACATCCTGAAGGACATTCCGGTCGTAGATCTAAAACATTTAGACTGTGCAAACCACTGTGTTGCGACCGCAGGAGACTATTTTGAATAAAAAAAATCGCGTTTATCAAACAAAAATTTGTTTTTTATTGTTTAAAGGTGAGAAGTCCTTATTGCTAATATGGCAACTTACGTACCATGAATAGTGATTGAAAATTTTGAATAATTGTAGGCTTTGGATCGGACCTTAAGTGTTTCGTTCTTTCCATTTCTCTCTGAAACATATACAGAATTCGTTGGCTAAGTGACCCAAACCTAATCTTCTAGAGTGACTGTCAAGGATGCAGTTTCCAGTGATAACGCCTACAATTACTCTAAATGTGCTTCTATTAAGATTCAGCAGACGTTATTGACCTGATTTGCTGCGCTGCCTTGCCAGTCCCTGAGGCCGCCCAAGCACGTTGAGCGAAGTTAATCACTACTTTCTCTATCTGCGGTTTGCATGTACTCAATGGAATATTCAAATCAGGGGATTATGGGAAGAGCTCCATGCTAATACCTTCTCTGACCAGTTGAAATGCACTGTAAAGCAGCTGGGCCGAGAAAGTAAATACATACATATGTATGTACATATATATATTTCAAATAATTTGTACAAAGCCCTCAGTTAGGGAAGGAAAACTAGTGCATTACTCGTCAGAGATTATTCAAATAATATATTTGCTGAGTGAGAAGCTTCACTCATGTCCAAAAACCAAAACCAACCAAACAAACAATACCAAACAAAATTAAAAACAATAAAAATGTTTTTCCACCCAAACAAATAAAGTTGACGTTTTATTCTCGTGAAATTTTCCTATGGGTTGCAAAGCATATGTTGCTGACATTTTTTTTCAAGTCAGCTGTTTATGTCATGTCTTGCTCACTTAGCATGCGACGTGTGTACATACAAGTGTGTACACATGTGGGCGTGTAGATTCCACCTGCAAAAACACAATTTCTCTGCATAGCATCTGTCGTTCTTCGAAACCTCCAAACTAGTTGATAAACAACATTCACTCTGACACACAGCTTACAACACCCAAAGGGAGGCGTAACAATGTGCTGCCTCACGTAGTATTGTCTTCAGTTGCTATGCCACCTGGCGTTGCAGCTGCACGCTGCCGCTACCGTCGCCACGTTTACTGGAGCTGTCTGTCTGGTTTAGTCGTCAGATATTTTAATGTTTAACTTTTCAACCATTGTTACTCGGCATACATTCTGCTTTTGTTTGGTGTTTAACTACACAAAATCATTTTAATTTTAAGCTGTTGAATAGACACAAACCTCATCGTCAGATTTAGTGCAACATTTTAATTTTGTTTAACCCAAAAATATTAAGCAATACATTTGACTTTAAATATATTCAGCCACTTAAAGCTTAAATTAATTACTTGCTCCTATTTTGCTGTGTCTGCATTGCTAACAAAACGTCAGCTTTTGGCGCATTCCGTTGCCCACAGCTACGCTCGACGCGCCGTCGCCCATTTGCGCTGTCATTCACGGCCTCCAACGATGTTGACTAAAAATTAAAAGTCAATTTTGTAAGTAGCTCAAAAGTTGTCATTTTTAATTTAATTTCATGACTTTTGTGTTTTCCGCTACCAACACCACCACCACACCCCCACACCCACACAAACACACAGACACATTGAACACATTAAAGACTACACACTGTGCACGGCCTGTTCTAGTTTCATTTTCTGTTTTCATTTTCTCATCTGGTTTTTTGCTCTTCAACCGCTTAAGCTGAAACTTTCTGACGTGCACCAAGCGAGCATTCACTGGAAAACTTAAAACGACAATTTTCATTAAAAGTTGCAACCATAACATTGCTTAAAGCAGCACCCGCTTTGCATAAACACTTGCAGCGAAAACTAAATGACCCAATTACACCGTCGACCAAATAGTTGACTTAATAAAATAAATTTTAAACTGGCACCGCCAACCCGCCAGTCACGACGTCCACCGCATCGATCAAATCGCAAAATGACGCACTCAACGACAAAAGGCGCTGCACTTCGAGCCAGTCGATTGTGTTTGCGCAGATGATGGCCATTTAATTGCAAAACAAAATAAACACCACAGCCAAAGGCGCCGCGAATAAAGCCTCGCGTTAACACTCGAAATTAACATAACAAAAGCGCCCAAGTGCCACACGCGCGCCCCGAATCGCGTGCCACAGCGGCCGGATGCTGCGGCTGGCGCGCCAAATGTTAATGTTAGACTGCTGTCCGACACGGAAAGAGCGCGTCCCAAAATGTCTTCTGAGCAGGCGCCAACGCTGAGAACCGGCGCTCCGGAGAGGAGCAATTTTGCGCTCAGCTGAGCATGGGACAGCGCAAGCGCAGTGCCGACAGTCGCTCGAGAGGATTTCGGTTTGTGGTGCGCTCCGGCACAACGCTGTCGCTTAAAGAAAATCCATACACCACTTGCGGACGAGCGCCGCTCTCGAGGCAGCGGCATCCTTTAAGGTGATATCTTTGATTGTTCTTGCAATTACTGACCTACATACCCTTGCTTACAGCTCCATAGACAATAGCGGAAGGAATTCGAAAAGTGCCGAGTGTCGTATGAAAAATTGCTGGCGCTTTTTTACCGCACACATTCCGCTGCTTTCGGCTTCGGCTCGGAGGCAGCGAGCATTCAAAGCAACGCCAAACTATTAAAATATATAATTAAAAGCGAAATGCACCAACGGAAATTGCTCACTATGTAAATTCGAGATGTCTGACAATGTGTTAAGCACTGTGGTGCAAAGTTAGGATTAGTCTACATGTCGGAAGACAGAACTTGTATGTAAAATTGGTAGGTTGTGTCCTCACCTTCGCCAAACTAAAAGTATAGAATGCGTATGAACAACTTTCAACAAGTCTTTTGGATGTGAAAGCTGCTATTAATAAAAATACTCTAGGAAGGATAAGAATTGGTCTTCAGTTTTCTTATCTACATATATATGTATAATTGTTTGTCCTGACTGACTCATCGCCCAGCCCAAACTGCTGAAATTTAACGTGTAGGCACATCTTGAAAAATGAACCTCCACTAAGACGGGATTTTTTGAAATTCGGGGTCGAAAAGGACAAAATATGGGTTAAGGTGTTGTATGAAGAAACTGTTGATTTCAAATTTGGTGAAAACACTTCAAATAAAAAATAAATCGAATTCTTTATTTTCTTCGAAAATCAAAATCTAACAGGGTCAACAATTGATTAAGTTGCGTATACGAGAAGACTACGAAAAAAACATGAACCGATAGGCCTATTGTCTTCAAAGTTGGTGAAATCAAGAATAATTTGACACGTGTTTCTAATTTTCTTGAAAATTAGAACTTGAAGAGGTAAACCAAGAGTTAAAAGATTGTATGAGGAAACATTAATTTTCTGGCCTTTTGACTTCAAACTTGGTGAAGATACTTCAAGTGTGAAATAATTCGATACGTGAATTTATTTCTTCCAAAATCAAAATCTAACGGGGTCACCGACGGGTTAAAAGTTTATATGGAGAAATTGTGTGAAAAAACATGAATTATTGTGTCTATTTACTTCAAACTTGAGAAATAATTCGACACGAGTTTTTAATTTTTTCGGAAATGAAAATCTAACGGGGTCAACAATGGGTTAACAGTTTATGGGGAAAGACAATTTTATGAGCCTTTTGACTTCAGACTTGGTGAAAGTACTCTTAGTGAGAAATAATTTGACACGTTTTTTATTCTTTCGAAAATAAAAATCTGACGGGGTCAACGATGGGTTTCGAGTTTTTATGGGAAACATGATTAAATTCAAATATGGTGAAAGCACTTCAAATTAAAAATAATTAGATACGTATTTTTTCATAAAACTCTGCAAGATCAATAAAGGGTTAAGAAGACCTTGATTTATTGGCCCTATTGACTTTAAACTTGCGTACAAAGCTGCGGGGTCCTGCTAGTTAACCCTTTCGCTATTTTGTTGCCATATGGCAACATGCTACTTTGTGGACGTCTGAACCCTCAGTGGTCTTAAGAATAAATTTTTTTGTTGGTTCTTAGAATAGTTCGAAGTTTTAGGAAAAATACGAAATTAATAAACTGAATATTTAAGTTTAAAGAAGAGAAGTATACACGTTTTTTTAATGGTATATCTTGACATAGTAAAGGAAGAAGAAGCAGAAAAATTAGATAACTTTTTAATTTCACGTTTTCTTTCAAATTAGATACTTTTTTTTAATTTTGGCTGAAGTAAATGAAGGAATATTCAAATTTTCGTTATGCGTAAAAAGTTTAATGTTTAAGTAATTATTACAGCCACAACGATGTGGTTGCTCTCATAGAAAAACACTCTAAAAAACAGGGTCCGAGTATAAAAATTAAAAAATTGTTTATGGAATGTTACTAATATAACCACATAGAAGCCTAAAACGTAAAATTTAAAATTTTAACTTTCTCCAGTAAAAATCTGTAGCGAAAGGGTTAAATATATTTCATTCTTTGTAATCAACAACAAATTTATTGCTGTTTTCTAGTTTATTAAAATACATAATTTTGAAAATATGCCCTGAATGAACTTTGTTGCACAATTTAAATGATGTGTAATATTTTTTGTTTTGTCGCAACAAGCGCAACAACCACATCGAAAGTCAGTCACATCAGCCACATCCTTTTCACATTTTCACAAATTCTTAGCCGGTTACCCATGTTCAAAAACAGTGTTAGATACACATTTCAAACGAAAAGGAATTTGTGGTATTACTACAAGCCCATATAGAGCCCTAAGAATGTCTCATACAGAGGCAGCCACTACAAACTATCTTCCTACCCTAAGAAACTCTTAGGAAGGGCGAGATGCCTTTAGTTGCTCATTAACTTTTGACAAACAGAATTGCTCTACACCGCACAATCAACGTAGTGCATTTCCATAAGCGTGACATATGTTGTATATATAAATAATGACATCACATATTCCTTTCAAACCCGTCAGCCATCGCAAAGCAAATGCCACCCCACCCTGAAACCAGCTCTGTGCCGGCAGATCAATGATGAGTGCCGCTTGGAACATTAAGACTCTTTTAATTTGAAGACAGCTGCTGGCCGCAAAATGGCCGCTCGTAAATTGCCAATTGCCCGAAACGCAACAGCGCACATAAACGTCGACCAACAGGCGGCCACCGTCTGATGGCTCGATGATTGTGTGAATGGTGCGAGCAGCTCGGGCGGCCTTACCAAGTCGTCGCCGCTTAATTGTTAATTAAGTGCACAACGCGGCGCAGTGCGCCTGCAAAGCCGTAGTACATCCTGTTAAGCCGCAGATTTAACGAGATAAGTGAATAAACGATACACCGTTAGCCGAACGATTCGCATGCCAGTCACGCAGCGCAGTCGCCGCCTGTCGCCGGTGCGACCGTATGCCACATGAGTGATGGTTGCGCTCAGCCGTTGCATGCGTTCTGACAGTGAACTGGCACTCCTGCGGCCCGTGGAATGTGGCTCGCCGCCAACATACTCGTACAAATGGAATTTATGGAAATTGAGCGCCAAAGTGTAGACGAGCTGAGCTGCCTTCGAGTCGCTTGGGATAACAACAAAATTTAATTCGTTTATTACATTGCATTTAATTGTCATTATTTCTGAATTAATTTGATCTGTTTGGAGAGATTCAGGTGGAGAAGCTGCTTTATTGAAAACATTAAAATAAATTTGTCCACTTTAAAAGTTTCTAAATTGTCAAACAACGAACATAAAATTAATAAAATTCAGCCAGGTTTTAAATTAAACTTTAGTACACTGAAAGAAAAGACGAAAGGTTTAGTTTTAGCGCCGAAAAAGTCGCACAGAGTGTTGCGATACGGAGAAAGTTACAAGCTACGCATTTTTATTTCAATAAAATTACTGTTATATTTTCATTAAGTCAAACACTCTTTAATTGAAATCATCAAATAATCAAAACATTTTGTTTTTCTAATAAAAAACATTTATTTTGCTTTTTAAGGGAATTATTACACTTACTTTAATATATTTATATGTTTAAAAAAAATACATTAGTTTTTTATAAATTCATGAGAAATTTTTTGCTTAAAAACTATATTTTAAAAAATGTGTATCTTTAATTGTCATTATTTCTCAATTAATTTGATCTGTTTGGAGAGATTCAGGTGGAGAAGCTGCTTTATTGAAAACATTAAAATAAATTTGTCCACTTTAAAAGTTTCTAAATTGTCAAACAACGAACATAAAATTAATAAAATTCAGCCAGGTTTTAAATTAAACTTTAGTACACTGAAAGAAAAGACGAAAGGTTTAGTTTTAGCGCCGAAAAAGTCGCACAGAGTGTTGCGATACGGAGAAAGTTACAAGATACGCGTTTTTATTTCAATAAAGTTACTTTTATATTTTCATTAAGTCAAACACTCTTTAATTGAAATCATCAAATAATCAAAACATTTTGTTTTTCTAATAAAAAACATTTATTTTGCTTTTTAAGGGAATTATTACACTTACTTTAATATATTTATATGTTTAAAAAAAATACATTAGTTTTTTATAAATTCATGAGAAATTTTTTGCTTAAAAACTATATTTTAAAAAATGTGTATTTTTAATCGTATTTATGTAAATAGATGCAAAATGTCTCCCAAATTTTTGTTTCCTGGTTAAGGATTATTTATCTAACTTTTGTTTGTACCATTTCAACGAAAAACAACAACAGAGATACAAATAAAAATACTTTTGTGTGCATACTTATTTAATAAGCTCGAATGAATGTATTTATGCACATACACATGTAAGCATTCATACTTACACACACATACATACATATATATGTATGTATGTATGTGTGTAAGCATATGAACTTTCAATGCCATAGATATGCATAGACGAAACGAGGCGAAGATTTATGGTGATTTTATTTTCAATATTTTTTATTTCGGCAGCAATTCTTCATTGGGGTTGGTTGTGCTTTATAAACAAATACTATACTACATCTGAATACAAGTCCCGCAAACACACAAACTCAAAGAGCATAAATACAGAATTAAAAAAATTCGATTTTAAACGTGGAGTAGACAAATTCAAAGTGTTTCAATAAAATGGCTTGATTTCAATTATGTGTGTATTTCATCGAAAATCGAAAAAAGAAGAAGAATCAGAACTGCCGATCATGTCTGCTTTTGTTTCTCTTTATTCCCTCCGCATAGAGCATAAGGCTTCAAACAAAGTTGTTGGCTACCAGTGGCGGATTCAGAAAAATATTTTGAGGCGGGTTTCAAAAAGTAATTATTTAATATTCATAAATGTCTATGTTGTTTTAAACCCCAAACCCTCTGAATCCACCACTGTTGGTTACGTAAATCAATTGAAATTCTTCCAAGGTGATTGATTAGCCTATCGCTAGCAATCTGAGGTGATGGTCGTCTGTTGTCCCCTAAGAATGACTCCTCTATATGCGAAAGTTTATTACTGGGTTGTGAAGAAACGCTCTCTGTGCATCCATTACTGCTAGGTAGGAGGTGCTATTGGAAAACGCAGAGGTGATGTCTTTGATAAGCTTGGATTTTGGATGATATATGCGCTGCGACTTAGGTACGTAAGTGCGACCTGGCTACTGAATGTGAAAATCTACTCCTATCCGCTCATCAGAGTTGATTCGAGTGGCAAGAATAGAAGCTTGTTTAAAGGTGAAGGGATTTGAGTGGATAGAAAAATTAAATATTTAGGAAAATGCGGTACCAAGCCAGGTGGGAATCGAACCCACAACCTTTGGAATGGGATCTTATGCGCAACTGAATACAACAATGGCTCTTTGATGATTTCCAAGGACTTTGGTGAGTAGATGATTGCGTATATTGTATGATAGTCACTGGAACCTACTCGCAATAATGCGCGGCAGAGTAGAAGGGGATGAATAATAACGGTCCACCTTTGGATAGCAGCCGGCAGCCGCCGTGGCTCAGTTGGTTAGTGCGTTGGGCCGCGAGTCGAAAGCAGCGACCCAGGTTCAAATACTGCCTGTAATAACACCTAAAAAATAACGGGAAAACTAGTTTTCTCTTTCGGTGGCTGTCCTCTCAGCTGGAAATGGCAAACCTCTGATAGTAAAAATTGCTTATGAAAGAGCTCAAAACCTGCCGTTCGGAACCGGCATAAAACTGTAGGTCCCTTCCACCCGCGTGCAAATTCGCACGCACAACAGGGGGGGTTGCGGGAAGCTAGGCCTTAGTCTAGCGTAAGCGGGCTGTCGTGCCAGTCAATTATTAAATTATTATTATTACCTTTAAATAGCTCGATTTTAACTTCAAAAACTTTAAATTGTTCAAATAACACTTTAAAACTTCAATTCCTAAATTTACAAGAATCAACTGTACATGAAATTTTCATATAAAACTACAAGCATTAGGTAAATGAAATTGACCAATGTTTTTTTTCTAAACCATCGGTCTGCTTCAGTTTATGATTTAGTGTTTTCGATTTTCATATGAAAAGCTTTCAACGAGATTGCGCCGCTTTCTCAATCGCATCAATACAAATTCAGCAAAGTGCCGTTTTATTTCCATATATGTAACTATTCATGGAATTTGCTGATTTTTATTGAATTTCAAATGAAAATTCTTTCGACAACCTATGAAAATTAGTCTGCAATATTCTGATTCTAATTGTAATTTCTCATATTGCAATTGCTCACAGTTCAACAATCTCACCGCACACATTCACAGCGCAGCTCAACTGCATTTTAGGAGAGAAATACAATTTTTAGAAAATGCCTTGCGTGCTGGTGTGTGCGCTGATGTGACCGGTGCCGTCAGCTTTGGAAGCGCACACATACTCGTACGCCCGGAGATGCCCACACGAGAGCAGCTGCCCGAAAAATGCATGCTCATGAAATTAGTTCAACTGATGGCGCTTTGCACACTCGGCTGCATCGCTCCCCACAGTCGGTTGCCTCATAATAAAATTCATTGCAATGCATTGTCGTATTGTGGCTGCTCTTTGTATTGTTCTTGTTGTTGTTGGTGTTGTTATTGTTATTGCAGTTTTTGTCGTTATGAGTGCTTGAAAAAATGCATGTTGAAATTAAGGCCCTTACGAAAGGGACACGTGCAAACACACACACACACACACACAAGCACGCAGATGCTCAGATACAGCGACCACTCTGTACAATGCGCCAACAAATAAACAAATCCAACAGCCAGATATATGTAATTTTAAAACCTCTCCACGCCAGTGCAAAGCAAGGAACGAAAGAAATATACAAAAAAAAAGCTACAACCACAACGAAATAATATGAAAACCAACAGCAGCAACAATTTGCACCGAGAGTCAGTGAAATTGTGTACGTTGTCACTTCCCGTGCAGCAACACATGCCATGACAGTAATAAATTTTACGAAATTACTCAGCCAGCAATGCGTACAACAACAACTTGCACGCACATAACACACACAAACAAACACACGAACACAGAGACAGGCAAAAATTGTAAACAACGACGGCCGAAACGAGTCGACGCAAGGAAGCAGCAGCGGCGACAGCAGCACAAGAACAAAATGCCACCAACAAAAAGCAACAAATTGACGCAACAAATAAATAAATTTTCGGTAACTATGTCTGACGTCTGGCGCAGCCAGCTGTCATTAAGAGCCACTGATGAGATTAACACAACAACAAATTAAATTCGCGGAAAAATAAAAAAATAAAATAAAAAATAGAGAAAATAAAGAAAATAAATCATTGAATAAATACGACAGAATTTTCGCACCGTGCGCTAAGCTTCCAGTTGATGTGCTCAACTAATGTCGAATAGTTTTTAGCGCTAAAAATCACACTAAATTGCTTCAACAATTCGTTTGCAATGAAAATGCACAATCACAACAGTTAGCGGAATTAAGTGCGAGTGACCGCTTTTGCCTTTGCATAGCATTCAAAATGTTGCTCATACGCCCCACATGACATATGTGAACACACTCGTATGGCAATGGTGAATAATTGCGTAGGTACTGAAACATTGGAAAATTTACTTACTGACTTTAGTGGCCTTAACAATCAGTTAAAGAATTTTTGAATCTATTGCAAAACTTCTCTTCAAGGTTTCAGTTAGAATTTGTATCTTCTGTGATCTTAAAATTTCCTCCTCTTCTATGCAGATAAAACTATATTTTACTGTCTGCGAACTTCCGTCACAATGTTCTGACAAGAAGTTATTTATCGCCAGTTTTTAGGGCTCTAGGCACCTGGCATTGCTTCCGAGTCTGGCTAATCTGATCATTTCTTATAATAAACTTTCACAAACACTATTCATGAAAATATTTCCTACCACAAAAACTCTGCTTGAATTTTGTTCGGTTAAAAGTTCAGCACTAAATTTCAGAATGCCCGCAGATAGTTAACCAAACTTTAAACGCCAACACAGCGCAAACTATTGGCCGCTGTTTGTGTTTTGGCCAAATATATAAACGAAAATCGAATGCCATCAATCAATGCGGCAAAAGTTTGCGGTCGCCGGCCAGAGCGTGGCGCCAATCGCTTTTTTAAATTGTGTCAACTTAAACACGCGACAAATCATAACAGCACATAAACAGGCTGGCCCTCGTCTCCTCCGGCCGCCGCAGCCCCAAGCGCGGACACGCCCAATGTACAGTTATGCAGCTTAAATTACTATTTTGTAATGAATGAAACCGACTCATGTTGAATAAATGTTGCCGCTCGGTGTCAGATAAATATGACAGCAGTTCTGCGAGAAAAAAACCGGAAAAAACACCAACAACAAAGAATTCACTGGCGCGCGAAAAGAATGCTCAGCAGAGCGCACATTAGACTCGTTTCATATTCAATTTTTCACCCTTTTCCCTAAATGCTAATTTATGCAAATGTCTGGCAAAACTTTTTCCGACACTTTTGCCATTACGCACACATTCAGACATACTTAGTAGACATAAATTCGGCGTTGTGCGTGGTAGCTGCTGTCGACAAGAGCGACCGCAAAACACGCGCCGCCGCCGCCTGAAGTTGAAATTTGTGTTTATTATTATACAAATTATGCTAAATTTGGGCAAAATATGTAAGCGCCTATCGCAAGCGTGCGAACGCATTCAACTATGGGCCGCGTGCCGTTTGTAATTGGACGCCGCGGCTGGAAGTGGTGCGAAATGTTCGCTGTTACATGCGTAAAGCACCATCGATGGCCTCTGAAGTGGGCCATAAATTTCAAATCAATAGTAATACGGCACCCACTGTTGCAGTGGCTGTGACAAATTCGAGTCCGAGATAACTCACCTGTGTCGAATGCTATCAGCAGCAGCCTCGGCAACCACTTGGCACGTGCCAAATTTACATGAAAACTTTTTTACATGTCCGTTTATTCAAATGCGTTCAGCTACGCACACCTCGGTTATTTATTTATGTATATTAAGTAAAAAATATATATAAAAACACAACAATTTGTGTCTTCATTTGTTGACGCTTGTTCTCGCTTTCGCGTCCTTTCAAGTACACGAACAACTTTCCCCAAATTAAATTTTATTGCGCAGATTTGTATGGAACTTTGTGTGATCGCACGTCGGAAGTATTGTCGCTTCTACAACGCCAGCTAATGACTGCAAATTAACTGTTTCATTTCTATTCACCCGAGGAGTATAACTTTAGCTCGCATTTGTGCATATTTTTACTTTCAGTTAATTGGGTTAATGCCCGCGGCGGAATGTTCTGCCTCAGCCCACATAAATGTCACCGAAGTAATTTTTCAGAATACACAAAAGTTCGTAATTAAGACAAGCCCCGAGAACTCATTCGGATGCTCTTGTTTGAGAGGAAGCAACCAATTATTACGAGTTTTTAGCAAATTGAACTGACGAGTATACCGGAAGTCTTTGGTTCTGTCGTTTGCTAAAAAAAATGTTGAAGCAGTGAAATTGTGGCTAAATAGATCAAGTTTGAATGCATTTTCAGATAAAAGAAGCTCAGGACGTGATTTGTGCTTAACGAATAATTTATTAAAAAAATAGTAAATATTGGGACAAGAGAAGCTTGGCAGACATTTCTGGTAAATAGACATAATGCACGATTTTTCGATGTCGATGATGAAGAACCTTTCATTTTATGCAGTTTGGTGAAAAAGCGCATGAAGCAAAAAACTGTGAGGCTATAATAGGTTTAATGGGGTCGCATCGAGATCAAAGTTCACAAAAAAGCTGGGAAAGTCGGCAAATTACACCACAGCTGCTCAGATGTTGCTCTTAGAAGGTTAAAATCTATGACTGACCCCCACTAGTTTTCCCTACTGAACATTTCTTTGAAACATATTAATACTCTATCTCGAACCCTTCATGGGGCTCCCATACAAAATGATCGTTTTTATAGAACAGGTCCCAACTGCTTACAGGTTGTCCCCGGATGTGTCAAATGTAAGACCGAAACTTATTTATTTTTCCTTCCGAATATTTCTTCCAAACCCACCTGCTATCTCCAAGTCTTAAGGGGGCTGCCATACAAAACTGGCCAGTTTCTATGGAATTGGCTCCCCACCAGACAGAAAAATAATTTCATACTACCTAAAGTGGGAACAGAAATGGATAAGAATTGTTTGTCTTATAAAGGTCTGAAATGCTACAAGGAATTGCCAGATGAACTGAAACATTGTGAACATAATGTATTCAAAAGGAAGCTCTACATTAATTATAAGACCCTAGCAATAACAAAAAATGTAATATAAATTAGGCTTAAAATTAGCCGTAACAAATAAATAAATTAATTAAAAAAAACTTGTAAATATAGTAGTTAAGTAAGCGAGGAAACATCATATCTCGGAAACTACTGAACCGATTTGAATGATTTATTCAGTGATCGGCAAAATTTTTGAGTGCAAAAAAATACAAAAAAAACCAACAATCGAATAGGTAAATAAAAACAGGGAGACGAAATTATGGTGCTTTGGTTCGGCCAATCTGCCAGGGGGATCACTATAGATGGTTTTAGCCAAACCAAACAATCTTCATGTTGACTAAGACGATGCTTCCTGCAAACATTTATTCATATTCAACTTCATATATTACACGGTGCGACAGTATTTTTCACACCGGGAAAAATCCAAATGTGCGTGAAACTAGAGACCAAATATACAAGGTGCGTCCCAAAGTAAACAGGACTTTTGCAATAGGGACGTTTCTGGTGGCGCCATCTATGTGTGAGGACATGCGTTGGAAAGGTACATCTTTCATTCACATACTGTCTAAATTTCATGACATTTGGTCTAGTAGACGCCGAAATATCCCGCTCAATGTGACAGTATGTTTTTAACTTTGGTACGAGAATGTCGATCGAACAAAGAGCTAATATTAAGTTCTGTTTTAAACTTGGTAAAACTTTTACCGAAACGTTTAAATTGTTAAAGCAAGTTTATGGTGATGATTGTTTATCCCGTGGCCGTGTTAATGAGTGGTTGAATCGATTCAAGAATGGTCGTGAAGACTTGAATGACGACGAACACGTCGGCCAGTCGAAATTTGTGATTACTGACGATGCCATCAAAACTGTGCGTGATTTTATCAAAATGCAGCCAAAATCATCATTGGAATTGATGGAAATGGAATTGAACATCTCCAAAACATCAATTGATCGCATTTTAACCGAACATTTGGGTCTCCGTAAAGTGTGTTCTCGCTTCATTCCGCACACTTTAACCGACGACCAAAAAGCGCAGAGAATTGAGCACGCAAAAGACATCGTTCGGGAAGCCAGACGTGATCCAAATTTCTTGTTCAACATCGTAACCGGTGACGAAACGTGGTGCTTTCAATATGATCCCGAAACAAAGCGTCAAAGTGCCGAATGGAAGCACCCAGATGAGCCAAATCCGAAAAAAACCCGCCGTGAGAAGTCAAAAATCAAAACTCATCTCATTTGTTTCTACGATTCAAAGGGAATAATTCATCGAGAGTTTGTTCCACCGGGAAAAACAATTAACGCTTTGTTTTATGTTGAAGTTTTGAAGCGTTTGGTGCATCGCATTCGTCGTATTCGGCCAGAATATCGCGAGGAAGGAAGTTGGCGTTTATTGCATGATAATGCACCGGCTCACAGAGCCCTAGTTACGACCGATTATTTGACCAAAAATCGCATTTTTACCATCAATCATTCACCGTATTCGCCTGATATGGCTCCCTGTGACTTCTACTTATTCGGTCAGTTGCATTTGCCGATGAAAGGAAACCGTTATAAGGACGTTGAGGACATCCAAAAGGCTTGTACCAACATTCTGAAGGCGATGCCGGCCGATGACCTAAAACACTCATTCCAAATGCTTTTGGACCGTGCAAAACGTTGTATCGAAGCAGAAGGAGAGTATTTTGAATAAATAAAAAGAATTATACAAAAATAATCATCCGTTTTCTTTATTTTATAAAAGTCCTGTTTACTTTGGGTTGCACCTTGTAGTAATACTGCGTACTCAGTTTTTCATTTCTACATCCTTTGTCCTTTTAAAAGGACTTCTACATTTGGAAGGCAAAGCTTTCCGCAATCATCTTATCCTATTTTATAAGTGTCACTTGAATTTTTTGTAATTCCATTTAATCTAATTTAACCATCAACAAACGTAAAGTCTTTTGTACATAAATAATAAAAATGCAATTTAATGTTCATGTAGCTGTTTGCCATAGAAGTTTTCCATTAAACAGAAGAAGTTCTACGCGCTGTACCGACAAGTGATGTTCATGTCATAGTGCCACACATACATGTCATACATACAAACATGGCCATACACATATGCATACATATACACACATACACATTGCCCAAAAACGAGCAGCATACCACAGCCTGTACATAGTCGGTTATATAAGTTTGTAATGCATAGAAATTATCTACGGCCGGCGGCCATACATTGCGTGTTAATTAAGTGCAGAGCTGGCAAATATGTTTTGGAAAATAAATTGAATTAGCGTAGAGCATTAGTCCCAGTGGCATTGTCGAACAAATATACGCAAACAGCAACACGCACACATTGCATTAGTTGACATGACAGGACGATGGCGCGCCAGGCAGCGGGGATGGCTTCAACTGCTGAATGCCGTGTAACTATGGCAATTAAACTTCCACTATAGCGTGGCCAAATAAGGCTTTGTTGATTTTCCACGAAAAAAAGCCAATAAGCAATTTATAAAACTTAGGCAAAACATAGCAACAACATCTGCATATATATCGACTTATGGCACTTCTTTGTTAATTAGTATAAGTATACAACATTTGTTTTTGTCATCTTCACAGTAGGCCACAATCAGAACAACACTTCACTTGTCCCTCCATCTACCCATCTTTCATTCTGTTTGGCTCGAACTATAGGTAAATTTTTTGTGTGCCAGCAAGTTTTCTTTTATCAGCTCAAACGACACAAAACGTCTTTCTCGAAGTAGTAATTTTAGTTTCAGGAACAGAAAGAGTCAGTTGGAGCCATAAAAAATGAGTACAGTGCTTGATTCATGATATTCGTAGAGGTTCGGTCAAAAAATTCTGTACAAAGTCTGACTTGTGTTCGTGAAGTACGAACCACTTGAAACCATGATTAACAAAAACAGCTGATATCAACACACTGAGTGAGAGGCGACAAATTCCTCCTACATACCAACTCAGTACAAACATACATAAATAACTTACTGGCATCATAGCCAAATCATGAGACTAAACATTAATTTTCCGCAACCATCTAATTTGAAACGGAATCAACAGTTCAATGCTGATTGTAGCATAGGAAATTTTTGTCTCAGATGTTTTGCCGTTTTCTGGTGAGAGCTGAGAGCCGAAATTCAAGTGTTGATTTCTAATTAACCCCTTTCGTACCGTTCATAATGAATGAAAATAATTTTAAGGTGCCCAATTGACATAGGATTTAAATTGTATTTTTTTTTTTTTTTTCAAGATGAGGAAAAATAGAAGGAGAAGAAAAATTTTGGTTTTAGCAAAATTCTGCACATGACATTGCAGAATTGGCAGTAATTAATTAAACTGTCAAAAATATTTGTAAAAACGTGTTTTCAGTCTTAAAAAGGAATAAAGTATTACACTCTGAAATGGTCACCTTATACATTTTTAACAGTGACGTCATCAGCCGGATGTCGTAATCTTTATTTTATCATTCTTGCCAGAAACTGTCACGAAATTGAGCAAATGTCGCAATTCATTGAACCAGAGTGTGTAATTTCCTTACTTAGTTACTTATGTACATACATACTTACTTAATTGGGCATAACAACACATTACCGAATTACGCAAAAGTTCTTCGAGGCGCCTCTGCTATGCGTGCGCCTTCTCCAGTTGATCACACCAAGAGATGATCTCATTATCCTCAACATGGTCCTTCCACTGGAGACAAGGCCTCTTTCTTCGCCGTCGACCTTCAACTACCACATCGAACACCTTCTTCGCCGGAGCTTCATTGTCCAATCGCCAGACATGGCCAAGCCAGCGTAGCTGCTGTGTGTTCATTTCATTAGTTTTTGGAGACAAAAAACTGGTTATGATTCATTGCACAGCAGATATGCAGATTAAGAATGTATGAAATTGGTTTGTCAGGCCGTTCTGCGCTCACAAATTGGACCTTTTCGCAGATGCCGCCCAAATTCAACGCCACAAAAAAGAAATCACACACAATAAAGAAATCAAATCAAGACAAATAAAAATAGCGATTTTTCTTCACTTCTAGACAGTACCACACTGTCAGTAAAAAGTGACCTAATATAGTTTGCTTCCTTTTTGTTTTTATTACTTTTATACATTTATATAGTACATACATACTCGTATGTGTGTAAATATTATTTAAATTATTTTTCAAGTTATATTTAGAAAAGTTGGGCACATTTATGGAAATCAATTTTACCGCCAGCACTTGAAGCATGGGACATACTGTTGTCACTGCTGTTGACATTGTTGCAAGCTTGTAAAACGAAACAAATTGCTTGTTGATAAGTGCTTGACTTCTCAAGTCGCTGCAAGGTTGCGCAGTTGCAGTGATGTGTGCGTGCGTGCGTGAGTGTGTGTGATGGGTGTCTGCAAACACAACACAAAACAACTCTCAATGACATCTTGAAACCGTCGACGATGGCATCTCCGTAATGGGCCAAGTTGAAGAATGACATTGTAGATTGTCGGCGCACACAAGGCCACGAATTATGATTTGTTACCTGGCAACGAGAATTTTCCGCATGCGTATCTAATTTGAAATTTGTTGAAAGATAATTCAAAAATATGAAGCTTTCCTTTGACGCTTTGAGAGCAGACAAATTAAAGCTTTGTTTACAGTGGTTATTGCTTTCGGCACATTAGACGCGTACACGGTCAACGTTTGGCTTAGTGCAGATGCCCTGAGGCGCGCAACGCACTCGGCCCGCTCGCTCGCTCGTTCGCAAATTACCGCTCAATTGCGCTGTGGCCGTCTTGAGTCCATGTGGCCAGGGCGGCTTTCATCCTATGCAAATATTTGTCCATGTCGAGGGGCGGCGGCAGCTCAGCTGGTCGTGTTTGCCATACTGTGAGCGTTTGTTTGCTGTGCAGTAATCAACAATTTGCATGGCGCAATTAATTGCCAACCTATTTGTGGGGCATGCCACAATTTATTAAACAAATATTTGCAATGCGGCCGCCAAGTTAGCCGCTTTTTCGACAGTGGATTTCACTGTATCCGCTGGCTGCAAACTACAAACACACATACACAAACTCTGAATTCTATTTTGCACTGCGGTTGTTATTTGAGGTTAAATTGAGCGCAATTATTGTCGTTGACTATATTTGATGCGCTGTCGGCGAATGCGGCCGCTGTTTTTACGGAAATTGCACAGATATGGCTGACTGACAAAGCAAATCTGTTGTCTTTCACACTTTGAAGTGCCTTGATGGAAAAATTCAAATATACCAACACTCTCACACATACGCATGTGTGTGTAATGTGCACATGAATCGAAATGCAGGAAATGAAGTTTCGCGCATGAATGGCATTCAATTATGGCGTAGATATGTGTGAGCGCGTGTACGCAATTTGCATGCTGCATGCCGCAGGGCAGAGAATTTTGTAAGTACTCCAAGAATTCCTATTTGGTATGAGAATCAAAGGGTGAAAGTCAAGCATATTGATGGGAAAAAATTGTATTACTTTTTATTTCAACAAGACTTAGTTGTTGTTTGTCTACGTCTGAGAAGAAAGTGGAGTGCATAGAATGGCACTTTTTTAAAAGCGAAACTATTCATGTCAATGTCATTCATGTTAGTCTATGTCGGAGTGAATGATGTCGAAGTGACATTATTCTTTGTACTCAAACAGCACCTAAAGACTGAAGTGAAATATTTGTCTGTGTAAAATTTTTGGTAAAAGTATAACAATTACCAATAGAAAGATCTCAACTCTCTTTCTGTAAAAATATCTGTAAAAATTCACGCGCAATGTCAAAAACCTGAAAAAATGCGTTAAAATATTTTCAAAAGCATTACTTGCAATGGTCCCATTTTAAACCCCGAGCGCACTAGAACTCTTGTCTCGCTTAGCAGACGACACATCAGTACGATCGTCTCGATTCTTACGGCACATTGTATATTTGGTCGTCATAACTACAGACTAGGTCTTGACAGTCGGGACTTTTGCCGAAGCTGTCAAAACGAGGAGGAGGAAGAATCCATTAGTCACCTTCTCTGTCACTGCCCGGCTCTCTCTATACGAAGGTGGAAAGCCTTGGGCTCTACTTTCTTCGACAACCTGGATGACCTTAGATCAGTCAACATTAGGTTTTATCCACAAAACTAAATGGCTTGTATAGGCACTTAACTTGCAGTTAGTCAGATCACTTCCTCCTTGTGGTATCACAATGGGCCCTTTTCGTGACCTAAGTGTGTCTTTCGGCAAGTCCCGTGCCAAGGCAGCCACTTTAACCTAACCTAACCTAATGGTCCCATTGTGACACCCCTTCCTAACCATTTTCAAGATGCATTTTGCATTTTGACCATTTCTCATCTTAGTTAATAAACATTTCTTACAATGAAACTTCCATTCAAATTTCATGTTTGTAGTTTCAGCAGTTTGGGCTTCTGTCACTCAATTAGAACAAAATTATTATTATACCTTTTAACACTAGAAAGACCGTAAATTTTCCATACCTAGAAAAACCGTAGCGGTCATTTTGATCTTTAATACGTAAATATATCATCATAATGTTACTTTGAACGTACGAGTACTTCTAACATTTCGTATACTTGAATATATATTTTTTGGTTTTTGTTTTTTTGGATTTTGCATAAAAAAGAAAAGGAATAATATAAGCATTTTTTCGTCTTTTAACTCAAATTCCAGTATTTTCAAATTTTCTTTGGTTTTTGTCGATTTTTTCATTTGCAGATCTTATCTTCCTACCATTTCTTACTGTTTTATAAAAAATTAGCTTCATCTGAATTTTAATTTTGAAGCTATCAACAAATATGTATGTATCTCTGTATGAAACTGAATGTTCTGTATTTGTTTGTTTGTTTGTCCTTTCCAAACTCAGGTACAACTTGGTCGATTGAGCTGAAACTTTGATGCAACTAGTGTTTTGTTAAAGGAATATTTGAGAATCTTTTATATGGACTCGCCCACAGGAATCATAGTTAAGATGTGTTATTCCAATGATATAATTTCATAGGCGTTCAAACTTAAGGGGTGAACCAAGGGTTAAAAGTTTGTATGAAGAAACATGAATTTTAAGGCCTTTCGACTTCAAACTTGGTGAAAGTACATACTTCAAAGGTTAAATAATTCGATACGTGTTTTTTTTCGAAAATCAAAATCTGACGGGGTCAACGACGGGTTAAAAGTTTATATGGAGAAACTGTCAAAAAACATGAATGAATGGGCCTAATGACTTCAAAGTACTCTTTGTGAGAAATAATTTTACATGTGTTTTTATTTTTTTGAAAATAAAAATTTGATGGCGTCAACGATGGTTTCAGAGTTTCCATGGGGAAACATGAATTAATGCGCTAATTGGCTTCAAATGTGGTGAAAGCACTTCAAATGAGAAATAATTAAATAAGTATTTTTATATAAATATATATAAAAATATATAAATATAAATCACATACCACATTTCCCAGAAAAAATGCCTGTCGACATTTCTCTTTGTACAACAATTTAAATTGCAATTTTCTGTAACCTTTCTGAAAGCTAAATTAACTGGAATTGGTTGAAAAATATTGTTGACTATGTTCTACAACATAGCCATTAAATATGAATGCGACGCAGTAAATTGGCCATTGAGCAGCAACAGCTGTAAACACATTCGCACTTTAGGCCACAACAAAGAACCATAGCACCAAAATAGCCATCGGGGAACGTTTTAGCAGCACGCAGCAGCACAGCTCGTCACATAATCGTACAAATTCGATTTACAGCAAATATTATTTAGCAATATTCATCTTATGAATATTTAATAAAAGCCATTTGTGAGCACTTGTTTACGCAACGTGGCACGTAAATGTCGTTGGTGCTGTTTAGGGAGTGATGTGTGTGTGTGTGTGTATATGTGTCCGCTGTCGGTCAACTGTGCATTGACCTTTGGCTAATGTCAATTTATATAATACGACAACAACCACAAGCAGCATTAGTCGAGTCATTGGCGCTGCGGACAATGTGCACAGATTCCGATCAGAAAAACTTTACTCAAGCAAAAAGTTTACATAGTTTAAATGGCTTTCGAATCAGATGTGGTGGGAAATGTATCTATTATAATTTATTTACACCAATGGAACGCGTTGCGTATTCAACTGCATGATACTTTAATATTCTTTGTATTTTATATAAATTCTTTAATATGACTCACAATGAAATTATATTGAATTGAATTGAATCGAATTTGCAATACATTTCAATATTATTATACAATATAATGGACTTTATGTTTTCATAAAATTAAATTTAATGTTCTTTTTATTTTATTATATTTTCTCCATGATTTTATATAATTTATTATGGTATGTATGTATGAAGCTAGTGGCATTTGCTTTGTGGTATTTAAGAGCATTGAAAGGCATTGATTTTAATATTCGTTGTATTCTATTTTAATGCTTCAATATCATTTTCAGGAATAGTTTTATAAAATTAAGGTATTTTATTCGAGTTTATGTACATAGTTTGTATTTTGTTTTCAATACTTTATATATCTACTTTTGTATATTATTTAATTTTGTCGATGTTTCAATGAATTTGTATTCATTTAATTCTTATTGCATCCCGCGTATACAACTGCGAAGCTGATGAACTAATGAGACTGGGAACACAATTCGATGGGACAGGCCCCTCTCTGGTGCCCCTTATGCCGGTCAAATAGAGCAGTATTATGTTGCAGATGCCAATAGGCTCTGGCTGAAAGAATACACCAGCAAAATCGTCACCTAAACTTGGCCAACACTAAACAGGAGACGATTTAGACAGCTACTCAACATACGCAGGAACGAGGACACCAGCACAGACTAAACTTGGTGGTCCTTAGCGCCGCAAATGTAAGAGCCACGCTGTCCCAATGCGATATCACAATTATCCATCTCTTCATGCTGTATATTAGCTTTTATAAGAACCTCTGCCACTCGAACCTAATCAAACTCTTAACTTTTTTAATTAGTTGTTTGTTAACTCATCTTACCTGGATTTCCTTTGAATAAAATTGTTTTATTGAATATAATTCCTTTTATTATATATGTATTTCTTTTATTATTTCAATTAAAAAAATATTTTGTTAATTTTTTTTTATTAATTTTTTAATTTTTAATTTAATTTTTAAAAAAATTTTTTTTTTATATTTTATTTTTTTATTTTTTTCCAGGGTATTTTATTCAAATACATACTTTGTATTTCTTATTTTATTCCTTATTTCATTTAAATATGTTTCATTTCCTTAATAACTCATTTCTTTGAAAAAACTAAATTCTATTTTAAATAATTAATTCTAATTTAATTTAATCCAATTAAATTTGTTCAGCTGAATTTCTTTCATACCCTCACCGCTCATTGGCTGTTCGACTAGGCAATTAATTTTTGATTCAGCATCAATGCGTCTTCATTAAAACTTTCTCAATTGAGCAGCGCATTTGTTCTGCCTTCAGTAGATTAGCTAATTAAATCGCAATCCAACAACAACAGAGTGTGCACGATTCAAAAATGTCAAATTGAAATCGGCAGAAAGGTCATTGTCAATGGCAGCCGTTCGGCCATTTTTCCATTCTACGTTTTTTTTCATCTACGTTTTAAATTCGTTTACAACAATGATTTTTGGTATGCAAAAGCGCGACAAAGTTAAATTAGATAAAAAGCGAAATGGTAAATGGCGAAATGGGTCAAACAGCAGTCAGTGAGCAGCCATAAGTCATTTGTTTTTGCCAAGAGAATTTAACACTTTAAACAATTATTTTAAACTAATTTAATTACAAATTTTATTACAATTATTGCTATTAGTTACTGACTGAAGCTTGTGGGCTTAAACTCTTTCGGCGCGCACTCATTAAGGATTAAGCCCTATGAGATTACTAACGTTGGCCGTACCCTCTTCAGTATTTTGCGGCGCTGCTAGGGCCCCAAATTCCGTTTGGCCCTTGGCGAAATACCTTAAATTGATAAATTAACGCGTTAGCGCTAGAAGAAAAAGTTTCTTAATTAAATCTTTTCATTAAAATTCTAATTAATGGGCTTTACAACGCGAGGCCATACCCTGCCGTCAGCGCCTCACAAACACATTAAAGGATTTTTCTCTCCTTTTTGTGGCGCATGCCAAAGCAACGTTCAGGTGTCGCCTGTGCCAGCTTAAAACAAAGCGTGGGAATTTGAAAAGAAAAATTTTTAAGCTACAATTACAACGTGGGCCGCCATATGGCGCAAGCACAGTTGTAGGCAAATAAATCTGCAGCAAAAGAAAATATCGACAATTTTCTTTAAATTATCTCGTGCAAGGAGCATTAAAGCAAAAGGATATGAAGTTCGATGAACATAATTAAGTTTATGCAACGTTGTCACGGCACGTAGCACAGCGCATGGAAACTGCCAGCGCCGAAAATCGATCACATATTGTCTCCGATGAAACACCGACGCAGGCGAAAAACATGACGTTAATGTCCTGGGAATTCAATAAGCGGCGAAAAGCATATAACGAGGGTGCAAAGAAAATATTTGCCGCTGGGAACAATCTTAAACTGATGGCATATTAAGTTGTAATTTGTGTTTTTTGCATGCAATGTGAGCAAATTCAATGAAAAAGGCTTTTAAAAATGCAGTTCAATACTTTTCATACTTCAAACTTAAAGATTTTTTATCAATGTCAATGCAATAGTCAATGCAAAATAAAATGAATTTTAAATATTTAATTACTTGTTGGAATACAAAAGTGTCACAGTACGAGTAAAAGTTGAAGAATTTTTAACTAATTTTAATTAATTAAGTTACTTTATTTCACTATTGGTTCTTTAAGACGAGTCACAGATGTGAGCTATGGCATTTGTAATATAAATTCCGCCAGGGAGCAAAGGACCTTAACAAAACTGTGTTGCTTACATTAATCGACTTCGACAGAGTAAGTTTTTAGCACACCACTACAGACAGCAAACAAACACATCTACATAGACCCAGACGTCTTCCGGCAAAATACCAGACGGAACATGAGAAAAATTGTTCTATTTAGAGATTAAAGTCCTACACTGAAAGGGTTTTGGTTTTCGATGCTTTCCATCTCTTAAAAAAATCATATCTTTATGGATATCTTTATAGATTGCCTTCAGCTCCGTAGAGAGCCTAAAGCTCTGGCTGGATAGAAAAGCTAACCATTATCGAAAGACAACGTTCTCAGCGTTGATCCAGGCAGCTGATGAAGTTTAGTAGAACTGGTATACGACTTGTCACAGGTTTCCTGGCTGAGCACTGCAGAGTTGATAAGTTGATAAACAATAAAGCGGAGTAAACGGCAGCACACTTACTGACTTACTGCGTCACTCTCAATGGTTTCCAGATACCAATTCTTAGGGTCCCACCAGCATATAGCCTCGCTTCTACTGAGGCTACATTTTTATTCGAAATCCCTTTCAAATTCTCATTCTAACCCATAGAAAGTTATCATAGGTAAGTAATACGATTACCATCTGTCAACACCAATGAACAAGGTCTTTGTTTTTGATGTCTGCTGTTGCTACTTTGAGGCGCATTCAGTTTGCTAACCGGGAGGTGAATATAGATAATTGTTAGAGTTGTTGTTGAAAACCTCATAGGAAGTGGTTGATGCACAGGATATATGATTTGGCCTTTTCCGCTTTTGCTGACGCTGTTGTTGTTGCTATTAATGCATTTATTCAAATAGAGCAGTCCTCATTAAGCCTGTAAATCAATCTTTCGATGTGAAACCTCCAATGCATCGAATAGCTGAACAAGCTGGTAAAATATCACAGCTATAAACTGCCAATGGCAGCACTAGAAGCGGCTGATTGTCTCAGTTTGGTTGTAGCTAACACGGCGCTAATTGACCCATAACTCTACACAGGACTGCAGGACACGCTTTACTACAGAGCTTAAGGACTTAAGATAAGAAGATTGAAGCGTTATACCTCAAGACTAAATTAGTTAAAGTTCCCCTTAACAGTTTGTGCCCCCAAGTAGAGCTAAGGTTAGGTAAAACTTAGCTGGTAGTAAAGAAATCTTTTCGCGCAGAGTATTGCAGACATCTTACAAATTATGCACCAAAATAGAAAGGAGCCTACAGTTTCTATGGAGGACGAAGTAAACTTAACATCAGCCTACACTGAGGCTTTAAATTTTCATATTTAAATATTTTTAAATATATTATTTAAAGAGTTGACATTTCAGCCACATAAATTTCCCTGTCTTATTTTTTTGGAATTAATTAAAAAAAAAATTGCTGTATTAAATAAATCCTTTTTTAATGGCAATTTAATTTATTGTCAATTTATTTATTTATTTTTAATTGAATAACAATTCAGCATTTAATATTAAATTGCACCTTGAAGTTTAAACTGGTTCAACTAACCATGAAAGCCACAGGAAACATGCAGCGAGTCACGTGCGCCAGCAAATAATTACACGCTCGTTCGCCTCACTGCACATATCGCTGCCAAAACATATCAACATTTCAAAGTCAACAAAAAACTGAAAGATACAATTGAATTGTGCGCCATTGTGTGGCTACAAGTTATGTGAATTATAATAAATTACAATTTAATGCGGCCAACGCGGCGCTTATTGACGCAGTGACGCACTTCACGCGGAGAAAATGGTTTATGTGATTGCCTTATCAAGGCTGTGCCGCACACATATACACACGCACAAGCTTACCAAATATTTTATCATAACGCCGACTTGTGAGCATTTATTGGGCGCAGCAGTTTTTTATTGCAATGCTGGCTGTGTGGCGCGCGATTTGCATGTGGAGCCGAGCTTATGGCATTCGAAATCATGGATAATCGTCGACTGCACGCACACACTCACACACAAGCTGTGTGCTGGGCTGCACTCAATTTCCATGTGAGTTTCCATATGCCAATTGATGGGTCTCGGTTTATTTTTAAACATTAGGGGTATTCACAACGAGCTCGTAACTTTGTTTTGTACGTGTATTTTGTTTGTGTAAAAATATCGAACTATCGAATTACCGGGTAACAAAGTAACAAGGTGGCAGTACCAGCAATTCGTTCGTTAGTTGGTACGAACACTGCGATCAGCTGTTCAATTTCATTCTATTTGCGCGTTACACCTGTTTTGGGCATTTTTGGATTGATTTCTGTGCACTTTTTGCAACAAATTTGTACAAAATCAGCTGTTGGAAACAACAGCTCTCGTGTTGCCAGACTAACGAGACTATGGAAAAAAAGTATGCTCACAGTTAAAAACTTTACCGAGTTACCAATTAACGAATTAACAAACTAACAAGGCCAGTGTGAATACCCCTATTGTTTTTGCAAGTCAAAATACAGCACAAACAATGTAAACCGCATGCGGCCGCAGCAGATGTGAATTCATTTCAATGTAGCGTGCAGGCGCTGTTCGCTCCGGGCGCCCAACAATTATTGCCAATAGAACAATTTCCTTGATAGAGCAGCACAGGATAGTTTGGCTGTGTTGTGGTGTGCGGTTAAGATGTTATTTAGACGGCGAGATGTTATTATGCTGACACCAAGTTAAGCAATAATTTTATATTTTTATTTTTTAGTTTATTTTTTTTTTAGTGTAATTAAAATTATCTTTCCGTTCACATTGTGTCTAGAAAGTCTATGTTAAGTCTAACTTAAAAAATAAACATTCGCACCTCACCAATTTCGAACTACACAACTGAAAAAGCACAGCCAAAGCTTAAGTACGTTATGTTCTTTTAAGGATTTAACGTTGTTGCAGCGAACTCGTTTTCCGTTTTCGGTAATTTTTTGCTGGATTATCGCAAAAACTTTCAGCACAGGTAAACAAGTTTTACGTAACTTTTTTGACGCGCCAACAACACTTTTCAATAGTGTATGGTCTTCCAAAGCTTTAGTTGCCGATTAGCAGAACATTTAAAGACCAAATTGACAACGACAGCTGTCTAAGAGTTGAACTTAAGTGTGCTTGAGCATCCTAGCAAATTACATTCTTAAAGTTTTCTTTGCTATACTTTTCAATGTCTACTTAAAGTATGACTAAACGATGCTATTGTCAATTGCAATTTTCATAACTAACAAAAGCCATAAAAAAGGATTTTAAGTAAAAAACAAGTTTTGCAATTAACTCAAACATTCAGCTTCATGCAACTATAAGAATTCCAATGAAAAGTTCCGCCTTTTTCAGAATACAATGGCTGCCGCTGAAACTGTTTCTGCAACACCAACTCTCCACTCCCCCCCGCCCTCCGCTCAGAACAATCTGTCGCTGTTGTATGCAGCTTCGCACGCGTCAAAAGTTGTGCTCCCGCTCTCGCCGGACCTCGGCTTGTGCGAGGAGCCACGCGAGAGCGAGGCCGGCGAGTTCCGATTGCAAGCAGGCAGAGCCACAGCATCCAGGAGGCCCACTTCAGGGCTGCCTCCTCACTCGCAAAGGTAATTCCACACAGCTTGACGTTTATGTGGCTGGCATGAAGCGCACAAAGTCAAGCAGCAGTTTGCGGTAAATGCGGCAGCAACACCTCAAACAAGTGTCTTCCACATTTTTTTAGAAAACTTCAACAAACGGCACCTGCACAGATTTCATTGTAAATCGACAGAGAAATGCCAGCAAAGATTTCATTATGCACGACGTGCAGCAAATTGCGGCTTTCAACAGTCGGTACAGACGTGCAGAGCGTCAACAGTCAACAACTCCTCACAGTCGCATACCCACTTACACATACATATCCAAATATTTACATGCATGTATCTACATCCATACATATATAGTCATTCCAAAACAAAAACACATAAATATTGCCGGCTGAAGGCAACAATGTTGTGTCAAATATTTAATGAAGAAAGTTTTCCCGCGCCACCATTTGAATTTTTCCAGCATTTTCACCCTAAATACGACTCGCAACATGGTCAGCATAAGCCAAATTCAGGCAAAACACATACATACACTTGCAGTTGCTCACATACGGTGAAATTCCCAGCGTAATTGAGCAATCGATCCATTTAAATATTTAAGCAACGGCAAATCAAAAGACATAAACCAATTCCGGCGCAAGTGGATGCTCGAGCAGCCACACTCGCACACATGCCAGCACACAGTCGCACATACTCGAACACACACAAACACCCACACACACACGCAGATCTTCGCTTACGTGTGGCCATGTGTGAGATTGTCAATGCTTTATCGCTGATAGAATTAGAGAATCATTTTTCCTTGTTCGTCTTTTCTCCCGTCGGCACAGCTGCAGCACAACTTTTTCTGCTCCGAGATTTAATGTTCACTTCTAGCTTTCGAAAAATTGTGACACACAATACGGGCATTTTTGTTGTTGTTGTTGTTGTTGTTGCACGCGCTGTGGACAAACAAAAAATCAACAAAATTCAAATCTAAGAGATGACGACTGCAGCAGCACTTTGCAGTGCATAACAAAACTGAATCTGTCGCTTTAGTCATTAACAAGTTTGTTGCAAATGTTTTCTATTGACAAGAGTAGTTCTCATTCTAAAGACCAAAATTACGTTTTCAAAAATGTTTGAGTCATATCAATATTTCGTAAATATTTTCTAGTGCATCCATTTCCATATTCAACCACATTTGAAACCTATAATCGTATTTCCTACCAGTTGAAAAAACCTTACGCAGACAGTCACGAAAGTCAGAAATATGAAAATTTTTTTATCTAAAACATGAACTGCAACTTGAAAAAAAAAATCAACAAGTTTATGCAAATACCAAACACTCGCTTGCTCTCAATTTCGTCAGCAGATGAATGCAGAAAAGTTGAAGAAATATTGCATGCACGAAGGCACCGTGTGCGCACAACAGTCAATAAATTTCATGCAATACGGAGAAATTATTACTTTTCCTGGCAGCGGCAAAATATTGTAGTGGCGCAGTGGCGCAGTGGCAGTGGCGAGCTGAAAACTGTCTGTAAGTCAACAGCCCCGAGCAGGACAGTGAGTGTGAGAAGATTTCTGATTTTTACGATTTTTACTATTAGAGTGAAGTAAAACCGAGCTGAGAATATTTCAACTGCAATGAGCTGATTTGTCGATTACATAGAATCTTTAAAAACTATACTCAATAATCTTGATGGAATTGTAGTATGAACGAGTTATGTGTATTAAAACGAACAACGAGCTGTATGAGCTGTTCAAAGACATGGAAGCAGCGCAGCCATGTCTTCCATATGGACAACGAAACTCCGGCAAAAAAGGTGTTCGCTGTGGTGGTTAAAAGTTGACAGCGAAGAGGAAGGCCATGTCTCTGGTGGAAGAACCAAGTTGAGGACGCCCCATCAACTCTTAGTGGGACCAACTAGAGAAGCCGCATGCAAAGCAGAAACGCCTGGAGAAAACGGGTGACGGGTTATTATGGCCAGTTAAGTAAGTAAGAGTTATTTAGCCTTTCGACCCCAAAGTTGCCTGATAGCAACTTCGCCCATTTGTAATTTAATAGCAAAAGCTACGATTGATTTATGGGTTTAATTTAAGTAGGCACCAACAAGTTAATATTTTTTAAAGTGAATTTAAAGCAAATTACAAAAATTTTATTGCTATCCCTAAAATAATTGCCAATAATTTGCAGCGATATCAGGGAAAGTTTGTGTTCTAATTGAAGTCTACGTTTGATCAAAACCCTGTTTCTTTAATAATGGTTAAATAAAATCAAAAACTGTTAATTTTGTATTTTTTCATAAATATTAAATAATTTTTTTGTAATTAAAAAATATTGATATTGATACAAAATTTATTTAACACGTTTTAAACTAAAATTGTTCAAAAGTAAACTAGCTCTAAAACTCGAAAGGGTTAAAATATTCAATGCAATTTTTATTCAAAACAGGATTATTTTTTGTATGCATTTGACTTGAAGCTTGAAACACACAGGAGGCAACAAAAAATTCTCTATAACAGAAAAAAATTCTCTAGTTATAGAAACTTACGAACATTTTTTTAAGACTTTAGCGTCAGTTATTCATTATTATAGAATTTTTAGAATTTTTTTGAATACTTTTTAAACTTTAGACAAAAGTTTAAAAGTATAAAAAAAAATTCCCAATCTTTATTAAATCGACTATCATTGGTTTTCTGTGGTTATGGATTAGAAAGTAAGCACAAAAAGAAGAAAATGGTCTTTATTGTTGAACAGATAACAATAAAAGGCATTTGAGACAAGTCAAATGATTTTTGATTTAACTCTAAACTCAACCAACATCAAATAAATACAACTTTTCCTGGAAACGTGCAACATTCTATACTAAAATAATTATCTAAAAAACGGTCTTTCTTCTTCACCTCCAGACTAATAAAAGGCTCACCACATTTTGCTTCAATACTCTTTGAAACCTACAACCATACCCAAAGTTGCAAGGACCGTAGCAAAAGTGGAGCAAAAACAGCCAATTTTCTGTGATACCTTTTTGTCAAAAGGTACTTCACCATCTTAATAAACATTCATACAAAAACACAACTGGCGAATATCGCCATTGCATTGTGGTCTGCCGTAGCTCATTCACTTCGTTACACACTAACAGGCCAACTTTAATGACTCACAGCATCCACGCGTCTTTACGCGCTGCGGTTATTAATGTATCCGTGCAAATATTTATTGTAGTCCCAAAGGACACCTCTATATATGTATGTATGTCGGCAAGTAATTATTTACGCTGATGTGTGTGCGTGCATATGTTTGTATGTACTTATCTGTGTATGTGTCCACCTAGCCATGGCCCAAGGTTATTTATGTGCGGCCATAATTTAATTTACGCGCACAAAAACGAAACAGAAATCAACTAAATGAACGCCGCAAACACATCCACACACACATCCATGTAAACGTTCGCTAGAGTATAGTTAAACTTGTGCATGCGAAGATCAAGAACAAAGTTGTGCTTATAGCAACGCAAATTCCGACTCGCATTGAAATGCGAAACCAAACTGGCCGTAAATATTTGCTCCAACGCATTGTGTCACATTGTGAAACGAGCTCGCCTTAAAGGACGCAAGTCCTGTCGGCGGCCCCCAAAGGGTAGTTCAACATAATACAACACAACGTGCACGCAGCCACGCCAACCACGCCAACCAGCCGAAACCAGCGACACCCGAAGCGGCGCGTTGGCCAAAGGTCAGTGGAACTAACAAAACAGAACGACTGAATGCCGCATACCAGAAGAAGGTAATGCGGCCAGCGAGCGGACATGAATTGGAATTTTTATGAGGCGATTCTTTTTTTTTTTATTTCCACTTGTTTACAAAGTTTCATTTTACTTGGCAAGTTTTTATTGTTTCCTCGGTTCTATTCGGCAAGGTTTGGCTCTGTTCATGGTAGCTTTTATGTTTCGACGTCGGCGCGTGCACACGCACACACACAGGCACACACGCACCAGCATTTGTTTCGGTGTGGAATATAATAATGTGTTTACATGATTTAGCAGCGACAGACGCGAGAGCCAAGACATCTGCGAAAATAATTTTTACTTTAGGCAGACATTTCATTTGCGAGCGGAAATTGTTATTGCAAATTTGAAAATTTGAGGAAACGGAAAATTACCCGCAGCGCAAAGTGCTTCTTTGTGTATAAACTACATAACCTCACTTTAAGTGCACCCAACGATACAGCAGCCAAGGGGACGCTGAATAGAAGTTGAAGCGGAGTTGGACTAGAAGTGGAACGGGAGTAGGAGTAGCAGTGGAGCATGAGTCGAGCATGAGCCCAAACAAAGACGGACGGGCGTGCGGCTTTCAAATTCGCCAGCATACCCTAATTGTCAGCGCCTTCAAACAGCAGCCAACTAACGCGCAAACACACAAAAAAGGACTCACAAGCTACTTCATTCGCAGTCGTCTTTACAGACTTGAAGAAGGGCGAGTGTTTCTTCAATCACACACACACACTCGCGCTAACAAATTGCCTATAAATACGAAAATCGTTGAAAGCAGAAATGGCATAACACTTTTTCACTTTGCACATTTTTACATTTCCTTACATTTTTCACATTTTTTCAGCAAGTCTTTTTTGCAGTGTTTAGGGTTACGTGTCAAGATTTTTATGATGTGTGTTTTATGGCTTTTCAACTTTCGATGACTACTTTACACTTGGCGCTTTTTCTCGAGGATGCTTTGCATGTGCGCATGCAGCCACACTGAAATACTTCTACAGCTGCGCTCAGCAAAAACAACAACAACAACAACTTCAACAGCAGCCGCAGAAAATCTGCCATAAGAACTTCCCTTTTTGGGATTACACAAACGGCAGCAATAACAACAACGCAACGTACGCACAGCTGCAAGTGTTAAACTTGTCTGGTTGTTTTTGTTATTGTTGCCAGTTTGTTTTGTTTTGTTTTGCTTTGATTTGTTATTGTTTTATTTATGCCACCGAAAACAAATCACAAAACAATCTGCAATTTAATTTTAACTAAAACTTTGCTTGGCCACATGGCATCATCAAAGCAAAGCATAAACAACAACAAATACGAGTAAATAAAATTAAATCGCACCGGTTCTTGTGCGGAATCAACTTGCGCAAATACAGGCAGTAATAAAATAATCTGCCATTGCCATCGTCATCGCCATCGCCGTGGGAGCCATTCATCATTTGCGAATTACGTTTTATAAATTTTATTTGCAGCAAATCGCACACAACGCACAACGCGCAGCACGCACCACTTCAACGAGAAGGTATGACATATGACCCCAGTCGGACCTGAGACAACTGGTTCCCAAAATTCATTAGTTTTTCAATTCGTTTTTTGTAAGTCAATTGGACAACTAGTTGTCAAAGTATCTGTCAGCGGATGCAGAAGTCAGTCAGTTCGCGTCTAATCGTTCACGTTCTGCGTGCGCGTTCATAGGCGAGAAGAGACATGAAAATGAGAAAAACGAAACAGAGGTGAGAGAAGCAAAAAAATACTGTTAAGGCTGATCTTGCGATTGTTCTGCTACAACAACAACGTAGAAATGTTTGCATTTTTCGAACTTTCTGTTTCTATGACATGAAGTTTGCTCGATTTGCACGTTTTGCCTTGAATGATTTCAGTTAGAATTTTGCATGGTTGCGTAAAGCAACGAATTGCAGCGGCAGCTGAAAGGTATGTATAAATATATTAATTTATTTATTTATGAAATTATTCTTTAATTTATTTATTTATTTATTAATTGCAAGCGAAGTCCCCCAAACAGTTCCGGCAGAAGTGTGTCAACAAGTCGAAGTTCATCTTGGTTCATCTTTAAATGCACCAAAAATGTATTTTTATTCGCGATGATTTTTTGTTTTTATTTTTAAATATTTTTAAAATAAAATAATTATTTTAAAAATGCATTGTTTTATTTTCCACATAAAAATCGAGTGGTTAGAAAACTAATCCAGAATAAACTAGTTTGCAAACTAGTCGCTTCGCAACTGGTTTGAAAACTATTTTACTTCGGACTAACCTTGGACTAGTTGCAAATGGATGCAGACGGGGACAATTGACCGTCGCCTAGGACACCGCCATGATAAAAGGGTGGGTTTGCTACAAGAAAACGAGTCGATTCTGAGGTCATACATGACTGTCAAGCGACCAGTTCAAAAACTACTTTTGGAACAGTCCGATTTCCTACAGGGACATCATACTCGTACCATGCACACACACACACACACACACACACACACACACCCACACATACTCTTGTAGGTAACGCGCTTTTAATGCAGCAGCCATTTTGTAATTTATGTGGCCGCGGGTGTATCAGGTTTGGATTAACTTCTGCGCTTAAAACCAAGCACAATGCGCAAAATATTATGTCCAAAAAATTAGCACATGTCAGAGATGCCAACATGTCAGAGATCTCATGCTACCCAATGGCTGTTGCAAAGTTTTACTTTGTATTTCAATAAAATCCCTGTTTTAAAATTTAAAAAAAATATAACCATAACAAATAATAGAAGCAGGTTAAACCGTTTTCAATCGACAGACAGACAGACAGATTGAGACCAACTGAATGTCACTGTCGATGACAATGACAACAAAGTTGAATATTCACAAATGAAAAATGTGTTTTTTTGGTATTTGATGTCGATTTGAAACACTGCAATTCAAAGTCTCAACTCGAAATAATAATAAATTATATTACATAATATTTACTCTCAATTTGTCTTCTTGTTACAAAATTATTCAAGGTTTATTCAACGTTCCAGGGAATTCCAACGAACTATAGAATTGGAATATTAGATTTTTTAAGAGGTAAGTCGAATTTTTTAAGATTTTATTGTTGTAGAAGAAGAAACCAGTGAACACGCGTCCCTGCAGATTTTCTCTACTACTCTGGTAACCCTAGAAAAATTGTGCCACATTTGATTTTGGTCAAAGTTTCAATTCATATCCACAACCCGCAAACTTGTAGTCAACGCACTGACCTCAGCATCGCATATGTTACACTGGAATACATATTTTTTTTTGTTTTGCGGTCAAAAGTTGTGCACTAAACTTCCCAAAATGAAATCCCCTGTGCGTCACTGATACTTTGTGCATACATGTACATATTCTTACAACAAAACCAATGGCATTGTAATAGATAGTAAAACTATTTATTAAACAACTTATTCGATTTATCGACTTTTCTCAAGTTAAGGTCAATTGTTGTTTTTTTGCGTAGTTCATTCAACTTTAGCACACAACCTTCTTAGTATTTGCCTTCAGCTAATCAACAAATCTGCCAAGAATTTCGCTTTAATACTTGTTGTGACAGCTTTAGCAGCAGGGGGGGGGGGGGGCTTCAAGTGGTTGCAGTATTGGCGTTGAAGCGCCTCGTTGCTTGATTGAACATTAAAAGACTTGAGCTCGATATGCAGAGTTCAAGTCTTACACGTAGACAGCAAACACGACGAACAACCACTCCGCCGGCCACTTGACAACAAAGTGAGCGAATGAGAAAAGCTCTCAAGGTCACTTCTATTTCGAGACAGCTCTTGCAATTCCATACGCGCCATCAACATGCCAGACGTATGTACATACATCAAACGTAAGAGCTTGAAATTATTTACCTTCCCAATTACTTAAAAATCACGCAAGAAAATATTTGCCAAACTTGAATGGCCGAACGGGAAATGTGATACTTAATGCACACTTGTCACTGCGGCGTCAACCAAGCCCAGCGATTTTTCTACATACCAGCCAGCATTAAGAATTAATTTTAATTAGATAAACACTTACAGTGCTGCAATTAACGCTTTTTGCGGGCCCATAAACACAATTAGGCTTATTGCTGACGTTATACATTAACGTTTGTTTACAATAAATTAGCTCGAAAACAAATTAATTAAACGTCTAAAATGTCTGATATCACACACACGTCTATTATATTATATATAATTTCATATTTGCTTATAAATAATAACAAACATATCGGCGGCATTATGCTAAATCACCGCAAAATGCATTATGACAACGAACAAACACATAAATGATTGCACGTCGCTAAGCGCAATAATATTGTGCAATGTTATTACTGGCTATGCGGCATTAGATTTCAACAATGTGGTTAGGAAAAGTTATGCTTTGTGGATTTGATAATACAACCAAACAACTACTGTGGCAGAATTGACAAAATTTAATTATTAAATGGTTTCGGTTGCCGCAAGGCGCATAGCTTGCACTCCAAAGTGATTCGTTCCATAGACAAAATTCAAAAAATGTATAGTCTCAGAATTTAATGATGTAATGTCATTTGAAAGGTTTTTACCTTTTAACTAAGAAAACCTCAAAAAATCTGTGCAAAAAATTAATTAGTGTCTGCGCAAAAGCGGCTCAAAGTTGAAACTTTTTTCACAAAAAAATGTAAACACATATTTTCTGTTTTTTGGTCAATTAAGTAAAAAAGATTGTAAAAAGACATGGTTACCAAGAAGTTGCTAAAACTTTCAATATTGATTAAGAAATGATGTGGTCATTTTCACTTTTAATGTTTTCTCAAAATTTGCAAGCTGAGGCTTTTACTTCACTTTCAATTTAAATTATTTTTCAAAATTAAAAATCTGAAAATTGGCATAACTTAGAGGAAAATATTTAAAAAGTATGTGAAAGTATGGTCCTATATTTTGTTTTATTTTAAGAAGCATTCTCTCTTTGTCGGATAATGTAATTACATCCTCCGATATCTTTCGATCTCAGAGAGTAATTCAATTTGAAAAGTGGTCTAAACACCTATTTTTCGACAAAATTTATTTTGTTCATCCCTAAAAGTATGCAATCATCATGAAAAATTAAAAAAAAAATGCACAAATGCAAAACATACATCTATTATTATCATCTTTATTGCAAAACTAAAGGGTCCTGGGACAATTTCTGTTACTCTTTGCAATTATCAATGTTCATGTTACCGATTAAATGTAAAATCTGAAAAGTCTAGCCAGCACACTTGGTGCTATAGCTCACCAAAAATGACAAAAATTGCAAATTTAAGTTTCAGGCATTGCCAAACTACAAAAGATTAAAGGTCAATTAAGCAGACCATTATTAACTAGTATACCAAATTTTATGAAGAACGGACCACTCCTTCTAATTTTGTACCGCGGTTGTATGGAGTCGAATCACTGTGCAATCCGATTAATGGGTGATATGATATAGTGAGTGAGTTTTTGGTGTTAAGCAACGTTATAATAAAAATAAAGAGCGGATGGGTGGGAGATGATTGAACAGTCCAAATAAGTCATCATCTGAGGTAATTATTCGTTCAAAAAGACTTTGAAAGAAACGCACAGACGCATAGAAATAGACGCATTACGAGTCTGTTCAACTCAACTCGACAAAGCTTAGCAGTTGTGATCCATCGCCGACCTCGATAATCTGGCGGTTAGCGCGCTAGCTTCTCATACCAGAGGCCCTAGGTTCGATTCCCAGCTCGGGCTGTTGAAACACTCGTCTACTTCTATCGCTATTCGCATGAAGCAGATGAGAATTAATGGCATGGCAAAACTTCCAAGCGTGAAAGGAAAATTTCCTAGACTCCTGTTCGGATTCGGCGTTATACTGTAGGTCTCCTACCTCCCCTTCTACAATCCGTTTGAAAAGTGTGTTATAACACATGTTGCATACACATTTCAAACTGATGGAATTTGTGATATGACATCAAGCTCATATAGAGACCTAACCGAGACCTACAGAGGCAGCCACTACAACCTGTCTACCTACCCTCAGCCGCCTTTTCGCCTCAATTCGTAAGCCAAGGCGATTTCTTACCGGAGCTTCTGATCCAATCATTCGGCCCCTGCTGCATTTGGCACACTTGTCCAAACCCTTAACCTCAATGTTTGCAATCGTACACAATATCCCATGTTTGATTTCTGATCCAAAAATAAAAACATTTAAATAATAAAACCCTATTGCATTCGATGATTTAATATCATTATTTATTACCAAACAACGTCTATGCTATTCCATAATAAAAAGAAACTTTAATGTTATATTTCTTGCCAATCCCCTGAAGAATAGATATATGTTTGTAGTTCGAGCGATGAAATCGCCATTCACCTCATCAATGGCTGTTGGCACAGACTTTGCGCACACCAAAACGTGTCCTACTCATATTTCAACAACTGCCCCTACACCCCGATACCCCTTTTCCACTACTTCAAACCACCATGAATATGAAGTCCAATCAATTGTCACTCTTATTTGTTTTTGCATCCACTTTATATAGGTTTGTACAAGTATATGTATGAACAATCTAGCTTTTATACTATATAGTGTATTGCTTTGGTTTCGCATGCGGCCGGCCATTTGTTCTAAATGCCATTTCCTTAAACAAATTGGTTAAATTATTTATTCAGTTTGTGCAACCGCACTGCCATTCAGCAAAGCGTGAGCTCATCAATTATGCGTCGCTGTGTGTTTATGTGCGTGTATTTGTGTGTGTGTGTGCGTGTTGCTGTGCACACGTTGCTCCAGGCAATGAGCCGCAGCATGCCACGTGACCGCAAATATAATGAATTTTCAGTTAATGTAAACTAAACATTGCATTAAACATTCAACAACAAACTTGTCAGTCGAGCTTTAAAAATTTAATAATGGCGATTTAGATCGAATCCATAAACACAATGTGCGCGCCGTCGTCGGCAGACACTGTATAGACCAACACATACAAATACACACATATCGGTTTACGTTCCATTGCTTGAGCACACAAATGTGCCAGAAAAGATGACGAAAATTTTGAGAAATTCTAAGAATGCACAGCGTTAATGTTTGTGTAAGCATTTATAGAATTGTTATGTGCAAACTTGAATTTTATTGTTCATTTGGAATTTTTAAAAATTGTTTGCAATCAAATATTTCTTTTTCATTGAGATTTGATGGTCCATATGAAATCTGTCTAGTCCATTCAAATATTTTTGTGTGCAAATGTGAAATTCTCTATGATACTCGACCTTTTTACTCGAATACAATAGCAAAAATGGAATAATATTTGCAGCTCGTAAATTGAATAAGAACATTCTGGGCTAAACATGCTGAAATAAAATAACACAAACTTTTCGAGAGCATCTCAAGCTTCACTAGATGCCTTAATGGTTTAGAATTTCTTTTGAAAATGAAGAGATCATAACAAACTTCATTGACTGCACGTTAGAGACAAATATAAACTGGTCTAAGTGCAGTGTTGCCAGATCAGGAGATTTCCTCCTAGTTAGATTTAGGAGATGGAGATTCTTGGCCTCTTAGGAGATTTTTTAGAGGGAGGGGGGGGGAGATTCTTGGCCTTTTAGCAGTTTTTTTAGGAGGAAGAATTGTTTAGGAGAAAGTTTAGGAGATTTATATTTTATGTTAGGGGATTTTTCGTATCCTTAGTGGATTTGTGGGAAATTTTTGGATAACGAAGTAGGACGTATTGTAAACACTGGCAACAGAACATATTTTGGTAACTATTATAATAGTCAAAGCACTCTATTGTGTTAAAAATTGTTAAGCTTACAAAATGCTAGCTCATTCTATCTCGTTCTCACTTATTGCTGTCACAATGAAATCTGGCCAACAATGGCACTTTTTATTTAATTCATTGTATGTTATATGTTTTGTTTTAGTTGTTAATCCGAAAATGAATAGAAAAAGGCTGCAAAAAAAATTATATTCATATGTTTTTAGTTTTTATGAGAAGTTTAATTCCTTTAAAATTACGCAAATTATAAAAAAATTGTAGGAGATTTTTTTAACTTTTAGGAGGAAATGTCAGTATTTTTTATGATTTAGGAGAAAGTCATTTCAGGTATCTGGCAACACTGTCGAAGTGTTCTCACGCCGCCTCGATAGCCCAGCGTAAAGTGCTCTGGGCTCGCAACCCAGAGGTTTTAAACTTATTTCTTCTTCTGGCTTGGTCACTAAGAGTTAAGGAAAGAACCAGGAATTCAGAACACTGCACCGTGATTCGACTCCATACAACCGCGGGACAAAATTAGAACGACTGGTCTGTTCTTCATAAAATTTGGTAATCTAGTTAATCATGGTCTGCTGAATTGAAATCTCCATTTTGTTTTTCTTAAACTTTTGTAGTTTGGCAATGCCTGAGACTTAAATTTGCAATTTTCGTCATTTTTGGTGAGCTATAGCAACGAGTGTGTTGGCTAGACTTTTCAGATTTTACATTTAATCGGCAATGTTAACATTGATAATTGCAAAGAGTAACATAAATTGTCCAGGACCCTTTAGTTTTGCAATAAAAATGATAATAATAGATGTATGTTTTGCATTTGTGCAGTTTTTTCAATTTTTCATGCTGATTGCATACTTTTAGGGATGAACAAAATAAATTTTGTCGAAAAATAGGTGAAAGGTGGTCTAAACTTTTCAAATTGAATTATTTTCTGAGATCGGAAGATGTCGGAGGATGTAATCACATTATCCGACAAAGAAAGAATGCTTCTTAAAATAAAAAAAATCCAGGAACATACTTTCACATACTTTTTAGATATTTTCCTCTAAGTTTTGCCAATTTTCAGATTTTTAGTTTAGAAAAATATTTTGAATTGAAAGTGATGTAAAAGCCTCAGCTTTGCAAATTTTGAGAAAACATTAAAAGCGAAAATGACCACATTATTTCTTAATCAACTTCTTGGTTACCATGTCCTTTTAAATTTTTTTTTACTAATTGACCAAAAAACAGAAAATATGTGTTTAAATCTTTTTGTGAAAAAAGTTTCAACTTTGAGCCACTTTGCACCCACACTAATTAATTTTATGCACAGATTTTTTGGGGTTTTCTTAGTTGGAGTTTTACCTTTTAAATGACATCAAAATCATTAAATTCTGAGACTATAAATTTTTTGAATTTTGTCTATGGAACGAATCACTGTGCACTGGTCTAACGACTCGGGTCTTAGGCAATCGAAAATCTTTGTCAAGCGTTATAACTTCAATTGAAATGAAGAATGCCTCAGACTGGGGGAAAAAAGCAGTTTCGACAGATCACCGGGCTTCCAACTGACCACTGCAGACTGAGAAAACACATGGTTTAGGACAGGTAAATATCTGCAGACTCTGCGGAACAGCAGATGAGACTTCTGAGCACAACTTACTGGACTGCTTGCAGAAGAAAATATTAGACACCTAAGACCCCGTGAGCAACTAAGCTTTATTAGACCGGTTCACCCCTAAGTTCTCTAACAACTTGCAGAGGACACAATAGATCATCTCTGGTCTCAGTGTAACTAACACCTATTAAATTATTAAATCTATCGATCTGTCTACCTGGCTTGGTGCCGCGATTTCCTAAATCATCAATTATTTCCTTCTTTCTGAATATTTCTCATCCCTTCAGCATTACCCAGTCAAATTCTTTTATCTTTGGAGAAGCATCTATTCTTCCCGCTCAAATCAGTTTTGATAAGCATCTCACCACTACTTAACAACCCCACTAGCTGTGCCAGTTCGGTCAAACAAAAATATGTCGCAGTGCATACATCATCCAAGATCCCAGTTTATCAAATACACCAACCTCGTCTAACCTTTTCCAATAACACCTCTTACCTAGCAGCAACGGATGTACAGAGGACGCTGTCTACACAATTCAGTGATAAACTTTTACACACGGAGGCGTCTCTCATAGAGGACAATAGAAGGCAGCACCATCTCCTAACACTACTAGCGATAGGCTGGCAGAGCCTCAATCGATTAACGATTAACACTAACCTTGTTGAGGCAATATACTTCCCAGTGGAGTGAATAAGGAGAAAAATGTGTGATCTTGTTTCAGAACTGTCACTTCAACCTTCTGTCCTTTGGGTCAAAAGTAAAGTAATTGCTTGTGTCTTATGCCATTAAAAATATATAATAATTCAATGAATTAAATTGCGAATTTCACGTTGGATTAGTTTAGGCTCCCAGTTATTAAACAAAAATCAAAAATCTGTAATCGCGTTAATGTTTTTCACAATGTTTAATCTTTTGTTATCCAAGTATTTAAAACTTGAAAAGTCACCGCTTACTAATGTCACAATTTAATCACTATTTTTTAATTAAATGCCTTTCCATGTGCTCTGCGGTTTCATTTATAAATTTTATATAAACAAAAACTATGCATAATTCGTTTTGCGGAGCATAATTTCATAGAGTGACAAACATTTAATTTCAATTAGCCATAAGTGGGATTAGTCGAACGGTGCATAATCAAAATGCGGCATTTAATTGTGATGCACAAAACAACGAAATGCTTTGGCGGCAACTAACTATTTGCCGGACCTATTCAAGCATTTGCCAGCACCGAATGTTTCTGCACTCGCCGAACATTTGTGAGTTGTTGTAACACTACATTTGTACATTGTAAAATTAAAAAACACCAACACTGGTTGCAGCAGAATTAAAAACAAACATAAATAGCAACAAAATGTTTGCTGTTATTTTGTCACTGTTTGCAAATATTTTTTTTTTAATGTTATTTAATTAATTTTTCGCACTCAACACTTTGCGTTTTTTTTTACGCTGCAATTCAGCGCTTTTTTCACTGTATTCAGTAGTTTCATTGGCAAAAAATAAACAGTCAACATGGTAAATAAACATTTACTATTGGATTTAATGTTGCTGATTAATTTTCAGGACTTAGCCCTTCAACCATAAATGCGCACATTTCAATTTGCGTCCATACACAAACACACAAACTTCGGTGAAAATTAAATTAAGCAAATTTTTCGCGCACACAAAAACCAAAAAAAATAATGAATAATGGAATCATCTGGCATTGTGGGGCAAATAAACAATTGGCAAATGGCGAAAAAATCGAAATTAACTCGCCGCACGGCGGATGACTAAAACGTCACTCTTGCTGTAAAGATTAACGAGTTAAATGCAACTTGAAAAAAAAACGCAATGCATTCAACTACGACACAAAACAAAACAAAAAACCCATTTGCTGGATATGCACTTAGTGCAACATACACACACACACACACATTTAAAATAGCCAACCAAAAGCCAAAGTCAAATGGATGGATGGGCGCCATTTCGATGCGATCATTAAATCTAGTTAAATTTTCCATACGCAACAAAACGATTGTAAAACAATAAACGCAAACAATTCAAAGCAAATACGAAACGGCAGAAGGCGCACAGGTGCGGGCAGTTTGTTGTTGGTAATTATTAATGTGCACAATATGCGCCGTGACACACTCCCAGAGTAGAGCCGCACAGTGGAACGAATTAAAGGTATTACTTAGTATTTTGAAGAACAAAGATTCAAGGTTATATGACTTTGAAACCGATCAATGAAAAAGTGTTTCTAAATAAGAAGTCGATGCCATCAGGATTGGTGTCCAAAAATTATGTCCGACAAATATGATTAAATCAATTTAGTTTAATTAGTTGCTTTTTGACACGTGATCAAGGAGATTTGGGGTTTTAACATACTTACTTTTCAAGAAAATTCGATGTAATTTTTCAAGGATATAAAGGATTAAAATTTTCAAAGGACCTTTTTCATATCGTTTTTTTACAAATAGAAAACAAATTAATTTTGTTTCAATTCTGACTTTTTCTCTTTCATTTGATATACATATCGCCATATTCTAACGAGGTTAAGTATTTTTTATATATTTTTCAATTTTTTTATCCCCTTCAAAATTTTGAAGTCCTTTTAAAAAGACAAAGGATGTAGAAATGAAAAACTGAGTACGCAGTATTACCATGATACAAAAATAGAAGGTAGAACCGCTGGGAAATTTTTTGACACTAAACGTTTTTATTGACGTTTCTCGTATTTGTCAAAAGCTTGAGTCGTGATGCCACTTCGTTGTAATACTGAATTAGGGCTACTTAAGGTTCTAAGGATTTTTAGATCTTTTTTAAAATAAACACGAAATATACATTTCAATGTGACTAAATCATTTTGTTTAGTAATATTAGTAACTGTTAGACAAGCAACAACGCAATGAATGGTACAAATATTAATTTTTGTGTAATTGTTTTGTTTAATTTCTTATTAATATTTATTATTTTTTTTTTGTTTTTAAATTTCTGTTCATAAACCGTATTCTAAAAAATGTTCGGCCTAAAAAAAACGATTCGTTCGATAAAAAAATGTATGTGTGTAAAAAAGGGATTTTCTAACAACAGCACGGTAGCACATTTTCAAAGAAGAACGTCAAAAAGACCTTTAGTGTCAGATGCGCAATATGGCGGCTGAGAAGAAGCATCGGCTCTACCTTCTATTTTTGTATCAAGAGTATTACTATGTTTGGTCTCTATTTTTTAATTTTTGTCGCACGGTGTTATGGAACACAACGTCGTTCAAGTGGCTACCTCGGCTGGCTTCGCAGAAGCGCATTCTGTAACTCCAATTTTTCAAGACCTTTTTGATGGTTTCGGGCTGTAGCTCACGGTTTTCTTGAATGATGTTGGCCTTAAGTGCTTGAATCTTTTCTGGATTGTTGGGCATAACATCGGTACTTAAAAAAGTCCAAAGGGGTCAAATCGAATCAAAATCAAATCAAGCCATTGACAACACAAAAAACGCACTGTTTGGGCGCTCAATTTGGAAATAAGTTTTCATTATTTCCCAACGTTGTTCAAGCATAAAGCGACTCATTTCGTTCCGCAAAGGTATGACACTGACTTTCTATCAAGATTTCGAGCGGAAAACAAATGTCAGTGTCAAAATTTTCTATGATTAAAAAAAAACCACCAGATGGCCCACCCTGTATGGTGAATGTGCCAAGTCCCACTGGTTTAACTAAGAGTTAAAACTTGCAAATTCTTAAAAAATTGTGTTTGTTTACTTTTTTGGATAATTTCAGTTTTGGGAGCGTAAGCTGGCTTACTCTGCTTATATTTTTTACTGCATAATTTTCACTGGAAAGGTTTCCAAACAGGCCTATTGACTATACATGTAGCCACCGTAATTATATATGCCGACCTTCAACTAAACCATTCACATTCGCAAATAAACAAATTGACAAAAACATTTAAAAATATTTAAAAAAATTTAGAACTTATTGCTTTAACTGGCATTTTAAGTATTTCCATATTCGTCAACATTAAACCAATATTATTTTTGGCAACTCAAAGGAGCAACAAGTCACACTGTATACCGCAACAAGTGCCAGTGAACTCGCAAAGCCTTTGTCAAAGGATAAAAGCAGCGACGGCTTAATTTATTACTTTGCCATTCGATTCACAATACGTGTACAGACTACACGCACACCCGCACACACATAGCCAGTTATTGTCGCATAGAAAGGCAGCAATTTATGCCGTTATAATGGAGATGATTTGACTGCAAACTTTCATAAATACTGCACTGGCTGCCAACACGGCTGGCTGATCATGAATGGATGTGGAGACAAGAAAATTGAACGGACTTATTGTGTGTTGCTCGCTGCGCACTACTGTAATTATTCGCTGCAATGACGTTGCCAAGCGACAGCGCCGATACTTTGTGACTTTAGCCTTTCGCATGCACACGCACACAAAACCCAAACTTGGGTATTGAGCCCCTTCCCCTCGCTGATGATGAAGTTCGCTCGCCAACCCGAGCAGTGTTTAAGCTCCTCGCTAGTGACGATGCCATCAATGCCATTTGTGAATGCATGAAGCGCGACAGCAAATAATACTCGCTTTGTATAATGTTGCTTTACAAATCGTGTTCAGCTTATTCACTCGGCGTGCATGCAAGTCGCATATAACCGTTAATCATGGCCTCATAAATAATATCTTGCAATGTGACACTTGCGGAAATCCTCAAGTGAAATATAATGACAACTCAAATTATTGCCAATTAACAGTTTGTATCTGTTACGCACCAAGAGACGCAACATACACACAAACTTGTACGTATGTGTGCACAATTATGTGAGTACATTTAACGGCACTAAATATGTCACAGTATCAGCGTCATTTAGTTATGAAATTCAGAAATTCATTCAAAAGTTATCGCTTACATAAATCATCATCATTTGAAGTAAATAAAGTGCCATCCGGTCAGCTTGACTGCTTCATTTCTTCCAATGTCAACAGCCAGAATACTCAGGTGTTTTTTTTTTATAAACGTGCCAACGCGCAGGGGAAACCCCTTTAAATGCGAGGAATTGCGCTGGTTCAGGAAGGATATATAGGTTGGGATTAAAACAGGAACAAGTAGACACTGGGACTTGAAAATTATATTACGACAAAGTCAGCATTGTATTTCAGATCTTTGCTCAAGAGATGCGAAGCTATATCCTTAAAATTGGATGGATTGGAATTTGCTAAGAATTCATCTTGCTCTGCGAGGCCAAAATAATGGCATCAAAAATTGTTTACTTTGTTGCAAATTCTGCATGCATATGAGCCTGACAAACAGCGCTACACACAAAGGGGGTTCAAATCCCCAAATACAGGGTGGACCATTTAAGATTTGGAATTTGAACTACACTTTATTTCGAGAACGGCAGTCCAAATGTCATTCAATTTGTGTTCGAAATTTAGTTAAAAGTTTGACATTTACGAAATGGGACGCTATATGCTTGAACAAAATTGGGAAATATTGAGAACTTACTTCCAAAGTGGAGAGTCTTCAACCCAAACTGTAAGATATTAAAAAAAAAATTTCTAAAAAAGATTGGCCTTCAACTCAGTTTGTGGATCAATTTTTGAAGCGAGCTCGTGAAACTGGATCTTTAATGGACCAAAGAACCCGTTCCCATTCTGGTACAGTGCGCACAGCCGAAAACATTGCTTTTGTAGCCGAAAACGTGCGTGAACATCCATCAACGTCAACTCGCCATCGCTTTCAGGAATTAAACATTCCCCGCACTTCTTTGATGAGCATTTTGCATAAAAATTTCGGTATGAAGGCTTACAAAATTCAATTGGTCCAAGAACTGAAGGCTCATGACCATCCGGCACGTAACAATCGAACTTTTGGGCACCGATTTCGAAAATCGAATAATCAGCCCAAATTCTGAAGTCAATGGGCCGCCTCAGAGTTGCGATTTAAGTCCGTCGGACTTTTTTTTATAGGAAGCCGTTAAAGACAAGTGTTACGCTAACCATCCAGAGACGATTGAAGCTTTGAAACATAAAATCGAAGTTGTCATTCAGGAAATTCTACCCGGAACAATCGAAAAAGAACTTCAAAATTGGGTTGACCGAATGGCGTACTGTAAGGCCAGTCGTGGCAGTCATATGAACGATATCGCTTTTCATTCTTAAATAACAAAGTTCAAACTTTGTAATAAAACAGGGATTTTCAAAAAATTTGCATTCGTTTTTTTTATAATCGATTCAACAATGTATAAAACTTCCTGTGCAAAATATGGTTTCAAATGGAATTGAGCTCAAAGTTGTACGCGAACCCCCCTCAAAAGTCTTTGTGCGCGCCACTGCTGACAAATATGCTGCAAATAACTCTTCACTCATTTGTGCACGTTTCTCTAGTCGATGCACGACATTCATTTCAGATTCATTTCTTATACGTCCTGAATGGAAAACATTCATTTTCACTAAATCAGCGTCACATTAACACATTTAGTCCTAAATTGGCGAACTGCGAACCTCACATCGTGCCGTTACTTCACTACTCCCACTTCTGGTCTCGATCGGCACCGACACCGTCGTACAGCAAAACATTCCAAACCCCATAAACAATCCATTTCGGCATCAATCCTTGCCCGCCCGCTGCTTCCGGCCCGTTTAGTATTTGACAGTTGCAAAAGCAAAAAAACAGAAAATTCAACGCAAAATCAAGCTATGAAATCAAAAGCGAAAGCAATGAAAGGCATTTCCATGCCAAAGTGTCCATGACAACTGCCTGCACAGCATCTCTTTGAAATGAAGGAATTTCTGCAAAAATGCCGACGGCGTTCAATTTCAATCCGAATGTTTAACCAGCAAAGCGCAGCCGTTTTTTTTTTTGCTTAATATTTTGCTTTTGTGTTGTTGTATTACAAAATGTTTAGAGACAATTTTTTTGTAAGTTTATGGTTTCATATAAGAAGGTTTCATATAGCAGAAAATTTTAATAATCATAAATAATAGTTTTGTACAGACTTGCCATGACAGGTAACTGAACAACAAGAAGCAAACAATGAACGACAAAGCGAATTTAACACAAAGTCGCAGATAAAACATGAATTCTTTTAAAAACTTTGGCCCAATGAGAAGAAGAGGGATTCAATTTCAAATTGCGCCCAGCACTTGTAGCACAACAAGGCATCCTCATCGCATTCCAAGCATACTAGTTGTCTGATATCAATTAGCCACAGCAGGACACTGGCTCTTTGTGCATTAAACCAATAAATTAGTTCTTAAAAAAAAAGGATATTTTGCAGTTGTGTAAGTTTTAGAGAGAAAGAAACTGGAATGCTTCTAATCTGATACTAAGAGTCAATAAATTAAAGACCGCTGTATATTCTTTCTTCAATGATCGGAATGATTTTATACTCCTTCAACCGCTAATTGCTCCTTAACGTCCCTCTAACACTAACGCAGTTCTCAAGTACTTATAGGGGTATTTATGTTGAACTAGAGAGTAAAACTCCTTTATAAACTAGACCAAAGATCTTCTGAATCATCTTTCACTCGAACAGTCCCAGAGAAATTGGCTTCATCGTGCATAGGACAAACATCCCAGAGAGTGCAAGCTCCGTCGAAAGACACTCTACTCAATCTTTCTTCAAATGGTCCAGCCGATTTCCATGGTTTTTTTTTTTGTTGGATTCGTCTTGTGTCAGTTCAGGTTTGTGCGAAAAGAGAAATCCGGAAAATCTATTGGAAAAGTCGAAAAATCCCTTCCAGCTGAATCGATTTGGCTGTTTTTTTTGCATTCGTAGTTGTCAGAATAAGGTTTGTATGAAAGAAATTTTTGGGAAAACGGGGCGTGGCACTTTTTTGCAGCCCAAATTTTCTGACGATAACTTTGGAACCATAGGTCACATATAAATTAAATTCACTACGAACCTCCCATTTATTCATACCTTCTGACGAGGGAATGGTGCGCGTATTGAACAAGGGGGCGTGGCACCGCCCATACAAGCCAAATCTTTAATATAGAATATCTTCGAAATTGTAAATTGTACAACACTGAAATTTAGTACCCCGTCCTCGCATAGATGAGTCATTCTACTGGTAAGATTTGATGGGCGTTGGACAAGGGGCATGGTACATTTTTTGTGACCCAAATATTCCGCTGAACTATAAGTCGCACAGCAATGCAACTTAGTACGAATCTACCTTTTTCTCTTTCGACAGAGGGAATGGTGCGGGTATTGAACAAGGGGGCGTGGCGTAAGAAAAATTATAAAAATTGGTTTTTGAAATTGGCATGGTTCAAGTGCAGTCCATTTCTTTACTGAAATTTAGCAGCAACATTGCTGATTTGTGGGCCTCAAATCAGTACATCTTTCTCTTCCTTTAGTTGGTTTTCTTCGTCAATTTGCATAGATTGACCATCTCGCGCTTTTCATTATCAAAAAAAAACAGATGTTGTGCGAGACGAAGTTCGCCGGGTCTCCATAAAGAAAGCTATTACTACCTATTGATGAGACTTATTCATTGCTTTATCTCCAGGCTTATGTTGTTATCTCTGTATTTGCTGCTGGGGTTGTTAACCCTTTCGGGACGGAGAAATCCAAAAAATACTCTCAGTAGAAGTATTGTCATGCTATGAAAGTTGGGGTTTGAAAATTATATTGGATGCTCAAAAATTCTGAAATCATCCTTTTATGCGGCAACACCGAAATCGAAAAAAATATTTTGCATGGGTCGTAAGATTTGAATAATTGTTTTGAGAGGCATTAAAAACTTGCTGGGACGTATTATCCCAGTAGTTCCGAAAGGGTAAAGTGGAAAGTATCTCTGTAGAAAATGTTGCTTTCCATCTGTTTCCATGTCTTCTTGAGGAAAAAGTTTGCATTAGAATCAGTCAGACTTCTGCTTCATGGACAATTTTTCAACGCACACAAACGCCAGAACTACGAAAACTCATTTCCATCCTCACCCACAATCCGCATTAGAAAACCTTAACATGTCGACAGTAAGACATTTATGCCACTTATGTGCCATTCGCACCAGTATTCTTTCCTTGATCGTAGACGAAATGTGTTCTTAAAGTGGAAAAATCCTTGAAAAGTGCCAATAATCACATGGCACGCCGTAATCAATGAGCTGCCGTTAGATAAAATCCTCCGATTGCTGTAGCAAAATCAAAATGCATATAAAAATCTACACAGCAAAATAAACTACCGCAAATAAACTGTAAACTGTAACCGTTGCGCAGCTTTGCTGTGCGCCAACAAACAACCTTCACCTCCACACCATTTCGTTCCGTTCCATGGGCAACCATAACCGACTTGCTTCATGTCCTTTTATTTGTTTGTATGTGTGTGTGTGTGTCTGTTTATGTGTATGCGGGCTTCTCGCTGCTTTTCTGCTTCTGGCTAACACCTTTTGAAAGTCAAATGCAACGAATTGGAAAATTCCAAACGTGAAGCACATCAAGCTGAACAGATTAACTGGCGCTTCCGTGTCGCAATGAGTTCGGCTCGCCGCGCACTCTCTCGGGCGCGCTCACTCACACACCGGTGAGTGGAAGCCGGAGCATATCATTTACAACTTACTTTCGGAAGATGGCCATCAACTTTCAGCATGAGTTGGCGAATGAAAAATGCAAGTGGCTGAGTTCGGGGGTCTGCATTAGTGGAGGACAGTGGCATTTCGACTATGTCGCACGCGGCAGTGCCTGTCTGCGGGCTGTGGGTGCGGTGTTTCACTGTGCTAAACAGGGTGTGTGCGGTTAGTGGGTGTGAATGAGTGTATTCGGCTGCCAAAAGACCTTTAAACGAAGCAGCGCCGTGCCCACAACGAAATCGCATTATGTTTGGCTTTAAATTGATATCAGATTGAATTTCGTGCGCCTGTCATCCCGTTAGGTTATCGAGTGGGTGTGGGAGCGTACTGATGCCGCTGGCAAGGCGTTGATTCTTTGCGCCTGGTTGGTGCTCATATTTGTAAATCTGACAAGTGTTCAAGCGTGAACAATCACACAAATCGAGATAATGGGTCGCATTATGCCGAGAGCGAAAAATTCAACAACACCAAATCAAATCAAATTAATGCTGCCAACTTGCTACACTTCACACGCGCATACGATAAAAATTGCACCAAAAATACACATCGACATAGAGTTGAAAATAGATGGAATAATGCAAAAACCAAAACCATTTTAGTGTTGCCTATTCAAACATGCATTGGTTGAAAATGCCATTAAAGTTTTAATAGAATCGATTTTTATATTTTTCGCTTACGGGTTTTGTTATTGTTTGTTTGCTTTAGCATTCAAATTGCATTATTTTCACACAATAAACTAGCAACGAAAAATAAAATTGTGTCATGTTTGAATGGGTTCAGCAATTTTTTACGAACCGTTGCATTTTAATTACTTAAAAAAATTGCAATATTAAATTTCAATTCAATTAGTTTGCTGATTGATTGCAATGGCGATGCGTCGACATGCAATTAGCGCCTCAGAGCCGGTTTGATTCCATCCATTCGGTGTATTACTGCTAGTTGGTATTGGCCATGTGACCTTTTAAACTCATATATACATAAGACACGATTTTAATCACTTAGGCGGCGGTGATTCGTTCCATAGACAAAATTCAAAAAATTTATAGTCTCAGAATTTAATGATTTGTATATAATTTTACAGGTAAAACTCCAACTAAGAAAACCCCAAAAAATCTGCGTAAAAAATTAATTAGAATGTGTGCAAAAGCGGCTCAAAGTTGAAACTTGTTTCACAAAAATATGTGAACACATATTTTCTGGTGTTTAGTCTATTGAGTAAAAAAATTGTAAAAATACATGGTTACCAAGAAGTTGCTAAAACTTGCAATACGGATTAAGAAATGATGTGGCCATTTTCACTTTTAATGTTTTCTTAAAATTTGCAAAGCGGGCTTTTGCATCACTTTTAATTCAAAATATTTTTTTTAATTAAAAATCTGAAAACTGGTAAAACTTAGAGGAAAATATCTAAAAAGTATGTGAAAGTATGTTCCTGGATTTTTTTTTATTTTAAGAAGCATTCTTTCTTTGTCGAATAATGTAAACACATCCTCCGATATCTTCCGATCTCTGAAAATAATTCAATTTGAAAGGACCACTTTCGACAAAATTTAATTGTTTCATCCCTAAAAGTATGCAATCAGCATGAATAATTGACAAAACTGCAAAAAAGCAAAACATACGTCTATTGTTATCGTTTTTATTGCAAAACTAAGGGGTCCTAAGACAATATATGTTACTCTTCGCAATTATCAATGTTGACATAACTGATTAAACGTAAAATCTGAAAAATCTAGCCAATAGAATTGTTGCTAAAGCTTTTCAAAAATGACGAAAAGCACAAATTTAAGTCTCGAACATTGCCAAACTACAAACTTTTAAGAAAAACAAAATGGACATTTGAATTCAGCAGACCATGAATAACAAGTATACCAAATTTTATGAAGAACGGACCACTCCTTCTAATTTTGTCCCGCGGTTGTATGAAGTCGAATCACTGTGCGGTGTGGTCACTATATAAAGTCTAGTAGCGAGTCCATGCTCCAATTTGCCATCTCTTCGAAATTCCATACAATGGCTTACCCCATGTTTTGCTCCTCCTTCTTGATTCGCCAACTGTCTGTTAAATCCCTAAATCCCAGCGGCTTATGAAATGTTCATGTTTTGTTTTTTGCTTATAAATGTTAGGAAACTGAAATTTAGGAACTGAAATTTTAGCAATCTACACAAAATTCGCATTGTATACGACTTAAATGAACTTTAAAGCTCAACTTAGTTATGCACAAGTTTTCCCACTGTGTACATTGTGCGCGCCTTAACGGTGTAATCACAGTCAGCAACAACATTTGAATTTCCAGCAAATTTAAAATCAAAATTGTAGTCAGATCTCGCAAAGTTAAATGAATGCACTTAATTTGCCACTCTCCTTTATGCGCTACGCATTCCTTGGTTTCTCCGTTTTTGTTTTTTAATTTTATTTTCCTGTTTTCCTCTTTTGATTTTGTTCGTATTTTCGTTTCCATATTGCTATCGCATCTTTGCCAGTCATCGCTCATTCATGAGCAGTGCTGCTGATTACATTGCGTCTAGTGGCAACGCTGCCGCTGCACACCAGCCGAGCGTATCGAAGCGAAAAATTTCAGTTTGCTGTCGGCAGCAGTGCCAAAGAGCGTGCAACTTGACTGTTGCCGTCGAGCCGCCGCAAATCTGTGCATGTCAGCGCCCCCGGTGCCGCTTGTCGTCGAGCCAGCGCCATAATCAAGACGGACAGTCGCATTACTTACAATTTTGCCAGCCATGCACGTTCGTGAGCCACACTCGGCGTCGTGGGCGTGCTGAAAAATTCAAATTGAAAACATCCTTAAGCGCACCAACTAAGCCATCCTCCTCGCTGTTGTTTATGAGCGGCCGCCGGCAAAACAAATGAAATCCACACCACTGCCAGCAGGGCGCTACATTACCGCAAAACCGCCAACAAACTGACCAATTCGCGACGAATGGCAATGATTGAATGTTATGAAATTTGAGCTATTTCATGGCGCTCCATATAAAACGACGCCATTCAAACCGACTCGAAGTAATTCGATTGGGCGCGTAAACCTTTTCCTGCTGCCACGCATTCACTGGACTCAATAAATTGCAATGGCGGCAAGTCCATGTAAATTGATTGAATGTCTAATATAATGCCAACTGTAAAAACAATGTGCCGGCAGTTGCAGGCGAATTGCCGCCAGCGCAAAGATATTTTTAAGCACTCACTCTGCGGCAAATTCTTTGACACAATTTCTACATTTGCGGAAATTGTGGAAGAAGTCAAGTAAATTAAATTAAATTCAATGCTGAAATGGTTTGTACGCTTCAATGGGATGGAATTCAATTGCTTTTCGCTTTTTTGGGAAAGCAATTGGTATGCGAATGCATTAGAAAGTAAGATTCTAAACATTTTTTCTACTGACCAACACTCGGGCTATGCCATACAGGACGTACGAGTTGAAAGTTGTTGACATAAAATTAAGACTGTTTAAATTTGTTTGTCAGTCAAGAAAACTGGATGTAGGGAATATACCACAAACTGAAAAGGTTTTTAGCTACATTTCTATTCAACTTTGGTATTCCTTGAATCTAACCGAACTCCCAATAAATCAGTATACGAGTAAATCTTGGATTTCTAAGGGGCCAAAGATTACAGTGCTTAGATTAACAGTGCCAAAACCTAGAACCTGTTTCCAGAAAACGCAGAGCAAACTAGTGCATCTCAATATTCTCTTCGAAAATGCAGAGATCACTTTCGTTTTAAGTACTTTCGCTACAGGTTTTTACTGGGGAAAGTTAAAATTTTAAATTTTACGTCTTAGGCTTCTATGTGGTTAGGTATATTAGCAACATTCCATAAGACATTTTTTAATTTTTATACTCGGACCCTGTATTTTAGAATGTTTTTCTATGAGAGCAACCACATCGTTGTGGCTGTAATAATTACTTAAACATAAAATTTGTACGCATAACGAAAATTTGAAAATTTCTTCATTTACTTCAGCCAAAATTAAAAAAAAAAAAAGTATCTAAATTGAAAGAAAACGTCAAAGTAAAAAGTTCTCTAATTTTTTCTGTTTCTTCTTCCTTTACTATGTCAAGATATACCATTAAAAAACGTGTATACTTCTCTTCTTTAAACTTAAATATTCAGTTTATTAATTTCGTATTTTTCATAAAACTTCAAACTATTCTAAAGACCAACAAAAAATTTATTCTTGCAACCACAGAGGATACAGGCGTCCACAAAATAGCATGTTACCATATGGCAAGAAAATAGCGAACGGGTTAAGTACTTTTAAGTAATTTTTAAGATATTCGCCCTTCTATCTAGTAAAACAAGAACCCAAATGTTCTATTAAATATGACTGGTAGTATAGCCTTCGCCACTTGTCTGTTTCTGCACTCATCTCTCCAACAAATGAAACTACACGTCGCTCAAAGAAAGTTTTGACTCCTCACCCTCTCCCTTGCGATCCAATGCCAGCGTACTTGCAACTTACTGAGATAAAAACTTACCAAAATTACTCAAATACCTAAGTGTAGGTGTGAACCTGGCATCGCACCTCGCAGTGGCATAGTTCCAAGTTCCACAAATTTGGACACTTTCCAAAAAGCTCAACAAGGCGCTGGCAGCGACCGATGCCTTCAACATACTTACGTTTTTTCCACCTAACGTTTATCACGTCCAATTGCACACATTATGTGTGATATTTTATCGTACCACAACATTATTTTCATTATTCGCAAATAGTGAAACCGAATCAGTCGCAGGAAATCATTTCAATTTAATGCTTCTTACTGCATTTGTGTGGCATGCAGTCCATGAAAGCCATGACTTCAACTTGATTCCGCTCTCAATGACGAAAGAATGCAATTGCCATGGCGCAATCGCAATTAATATTAACAACAATAAAATTTCCATCGACGGTAACTACAAATGACAGAGCTTAGTTTTATGAGAGCTCATGAAATGGCATAACCCAAAACCCAACACGCAGCCAAGCCAAAGGAATGACGGCACAAATCGACAGCCAACGGCGCAACAAAGAACTTAACGAATCCTATTAGATGCGGTTTTCTCACACACACACACACACACACACTCATTCAGTCACTGAGCCGGCTCAGCTGAAGCGAATGAATGTGACAACGGCCGTTGGCTTTGGCTTTGGTTTCGACGGTGGCATCTTCTAGCACATCTCGGCACTGACACCGCACGCACCGTTGCGGTTCGCGTGCATCGTTTGCCTGCTCAGCGCTGACGCTGTCCTAAGCGTTCGCTTGACAACGGTTGCTGTTTGTTCATATGATAATCGTGCGGCAGCAGCAAGAAATTAATTGAATTTTATCACACCTGTCAACGTTCCAGCGAACTTATCGCTTCAGACATTAATAAAGTCCTTTATGGCAGACAGCGATGACGGCAGCTAAAGGTTAATGGAACTGAAATTTCTTGCCATTAGCATAATTATTTAGGCATTCACGTTGGATTAAGTTGATTAAGAAATATTGCAACTTTAACACTAATTCTTGTACAAAAATATTAGTTTCAGTTTGCTATTAATTTTCTATTAATCCATTAATGGATATATAAGAAATTAAATGGAAATTTAAATTGGACAGATATAAATTCAATGATAAATCAATAGTTAATTTGTTATTAAAGTATATTTTATTTTATCAAACAACTTTCAATCATTTCAATTAAATTCAAATATAAATAGTTAATTTGTTAATAAAGAGTATGAAAATCAATAAAATCAAATTAAAGAAATACTGTCATAAATTGCTGTCAGAACTAGTGCCGAAGTATATTATAATTAAGCAACTTTAAATAATTTTTATTTATCTAAAATAAAATATAAATAGTTAGTTTGTTAGTAAAGAGTATTAAAATTAATCACATTATTGAATTGGCACATTTGATTAAAAAAATATTGTCATAAATTGCTATCAGAACTAGTGACGAAGACTAACAACTTTAAATAATTTAGATTAAATTAAAATAATATATAAATGGTTAATTTGTTAGTAAAGGGTATGAAAATTAATCAAATCAAATCAAAGAAATACTGTCATAAGTTGCTGTCAGAACTAGTGACTAAGTATATAACTCAAAAACTTTACATAATTTTAATTTAATTAAAATAAAAATAAAATTAAATGATTAATTTGTTAGTAAAGAGAATTAAAATTAATGAAATTATTGAATTGCGACAATCAATTATATAAATATTGTCATAAATTACTGTCAGAACTAGTGCCTAAGTATATTATAATTAAACAACTTTAAATAATTTTAATTTAACTAAAATAAAATATAAATAGTTAGTTTGTTAGTAAAGAGTATTAAAATTAATCAAATTATTGAATTGATACATTTGATTAAAAAAATATTGTCATAAATTGCTGTCAGAACTAGTGCCTAAGTTTATTATAATTTAACAACTTTAATTAATTTAAATTAAATTAAAATAAAATATAAATGGTTAATTTGTTAAAAAAAAAAAAAAATTGACACAATTGATTAAAGAAATATTGTCATAAATTGCTGTCAGAACTAGTGCCTAAGTATATTATAATCAAACAACTTTAACAACAACAACTTTAATTTTAATTAAACTAAAATAAAACATAAATAGTTAATTTGTTAGTAAAGAATATTAAAATTAATCAAATTATTGAATTGATACATTTGAATAAAAAATTATTGTGTATAAATTGCTGTCAAAACTAGTGATTAAACGAAGAAACTCATCATTATTAATTGTTCCTTTAAATTAATTAACGGTTATTTATTATTGATTAATTGACATTTAATTGTAATTACTAAATAATAAATTTCAATAATGAATTATTAATTTTTATTGAAATTTATTAAATCAATCATGAATTAATCGTTTTTATTGAAATTGATTATGATTACGTTACGAAATTTGATTTTAATTTAACAATTTAATATCTTAATAAGTTAAGTAGAGTAACTAACGAATTTCAAAGGCATTTGGACAAACTAAGCAAAACATTTTAAACAAACTACAATTCAAAGTTATAATTACTACCAAACTCAATTCAATCCAATTAATTTATCGAATTCATTAGTCGAAAGACCAAAATCTTCTACGTGCTAAAATAATTTCGTGGTAGAAATAGAAACTAACAATAATCTATTATAATAAAGTAAATTAATATAATTATTTATAATTATATTGAAGCTACTTGTTAATTTATTTTATTTAATCAGGAAAGTAATTAATTAAATGCTTGAAAACTCAAAACTATTAACTGAATTGTGTAAATATGCAAAGAAATTAATGATGGTGATGTTAATTGCTAGTTACTGATTATAGCCACAGTTAAATAAAAACTAATTGATTTATCAGAACACTAATTAATAATTAATGTCAAAAATTAACAGCGATTAATTAACATTTAATCACAACACAGATGTCTCTTGCCACTTTAAAATTAACCCAAAATATGCTAATCGACAAATTTATTTCATTTAGTTAAACTTTTAATTGATTATTTTTATCAATGTACATTAAATCATTATAGAAATTAACTTACTCCATGTTGATTTACTAATTAATTAACTAAATATAAAGTTCAATTTTCAGTCTTTTAAATGATTTGTTAACTTTAAGTTCAATCTGTAATCTGATTTAATAAATTACTAAATCAAAATAAATAAAATTTAGAACAATAAATGGCAAAGAAATTTCAAAAATTGTTGCAATTATTTGCTTTTAGTAATTATAAAAGTTGCAAAAAATATAAGATAATAATAACACAAATTTATCTATGTAATTATTTCATCTTAATTGTGAATATAAGTTTTTCTTGCAATTAATCAAATATTCTTTTATAAAATTATATTAAAAAATTTTTTACCAATCAATGCCACTCAATTAATATACATTAAATTATAATTAATTAAGACGACAAATGCAAACTTGAAAAAATTTACAACTAATTGAATCGTCTTAGCTGCGCATTGCGCCATTTGAGGAGCATTTAACGAATTCGTGCTTTGAAATTGCAAGCGGCCAATTTCGTGTTAATTGCCATAAATCAATTGAAAGTCGTGTAAACACCACTAAGCCGCATTTGTATAAATCATGTTCACTCATAAATGTAGCATAAATAACGTAAACGACCTGACTGTAACTTCAATGCCATAAATGCCACAATACGGCCGCAGCCTATTTGAATAAGTCTGAGCACCTTTGTGTGTGTGTGTGTGTAAATAAGAGCGCGTTGGGATGTACGAGTGTAAAAAAAAGCCATAAAATTAACTGCCATCAAAACGCCTTTGAATATTTGAATTTTATATAAAAATGGCAAATTGCTCCGTCAAACAGTTGCCATAAGATATGATAAATTATTACATGCACACGCGCCCACACCCACACACTCGAACCCGCCCCGCGATTTGCATAAAGTCAACAGGATAGGCCGTGATTGCGCACAACGGTCCTGGAAGAAGAGCTGCTGCCGTGCAGGCCTCAAGGCGTGATTCTGTTTCGGTAGCGCCAACGCTGGCTACGGCTGCGGCTCTGCGCTGAGTGTGTGAGTGTGCGTGTAGGCAGAAGTGTGCTTGTGAGTTCATGACACCCGTGGCGAGTGCAAAAAACAATGGAAATCAGAAATTCATACAAGTTAGCTGGTAATATAATAACTACCCAAAGTATGATAACTTTTATGTTATGCATAAATGCAGCAAACAAATGAATGCATGAACGAACGAACGAGCGAGCGGCAGCGCCAACGAGCCAACGTTGTGATCAGGCACCGGAAATAACAGTTATTTATGAAAACTATATTTGAAAAGTCGTACAAATAAATGAAAAATACCAATACATTTCTTTTCGCACGGAGAATCAAACTTGGCAATAAACTTTTTTTGTAATTTTTATGGAAAAATTAATAAATAAGAATTGTTTTTTGTTTATATTTTAAAAATCCTTTAATAACAATTATTTCTGATTTTTTTCATATAAGCCCACAAATAACGGTTTTATTTCAATTTTTATTTAAGTTGTCCTAATATAACAATTAATGGTTACTTTTATTTTTTTAGTCATCAATAAAAATCATTCAATGACTTTTATTTATAAAAGTCATTAGTAAAAGCCATTCAATGACTTTTATTTTTTAAGTCATCAATAAAAATCATTCAGTGACTTTTATTTATAAAAGTCATCAATAAAAATCATTCAGTGACTTTTATTTTTTAAGTCATCAATAAAAATGATTCAGTGATTTTTATTTATAAAAGTCATCAATTAATATCAGTAAGTGACTTTTTTTATAAAAGTCATCAATACAAATCATTCAATGACTTTTATTTTTTAAGTCATCAATAAAAATCATTCAGTGACTTTTATTTTACAAGTCGCAATATAAAAGTCATTTTCATTATGCATGCAGAAGTTATGATTCTTCCAGGAAACAGAGTTGTCAGGGCAGGTCTTGTTAAGCCGATCAGGAATATATATACATTTCGATATTTGATGAATCTAGTAGTGCGATTAATGAAAATGACTATTATATTGCGACTTAAAAATAAAAGTCATTGAACGATTTTTATTGATGACTTTTATAAATAAAAGTCACTGAATGATTTTTATTGATGACTTAAAAACTAAAAGTCATTGAATGATTATTATTGATGACTTTTATAAATAATAGTCACTGAATGATTTTTACTGATGATTTTTTTAAATAAAAGTCACCAATAACTGTTATCATACGACAAACAAAATAAAAAATAATTGTTATTATAGGATTTTTAAAATATAAATAAAAATTAACTGTTATTTGTTGAGTCATTAAGTAAAAGTAAAAAAATAACTTTTAAACATTGATTTTTATAATCAAACTTATAACTGTTACGGTCCCTGGTTGCGTTAGGTTAATTTCTTTGAATATGCTCACTTATTGTATTTGAAAATATGATGCGCAGACGGAACTCGTCGCCAGCATAAGCGCAGCCGATTCTTCAAAGTGCGTTCAAGTTAAATATTTGCTCAAGTAACAAGCAGACGAAGAAGATAAGTCATAAAAGAATGTTCGATAATAAAGGGGAGAAAAACAATGTCCGACATTTTAATGCTACGTACCCGTTTTCATGTTTCGCATATTTGTTTGTGCAATAATGAAAAATTCGCACAAATATTTAAGGCGCCGTGCGGAAGAATGGCCTCAAGCGTCGCAAACTATTACTCAGTCGGTAGTCCGGCGTAAATATTCAATGCTTTTAAGCCGACGAGGCAAAACGCAGAGTGGAAAATTTATGTCAGCCAGCAGAAGCCATTTCTCACTCATTGCTGATATCACGTACGTACGCACGTGTACGGGTACGTCGGTACGTACGGGTAGCAAACAGAAACCGGCAAACGTGCACACACACACACACACACACACACAAACGCCAACCGTATGCGCTGATATTTGCTGTTATCCACTTGATGTGTCATAAGAATTCCGCCTTGGCAAGCGAATAAAAATGCAAAATAAAGAAATAAAATTGAAAATACGATTGAAATAAATCGATGAAATCAAAGCGCGTTTATAAATATACATAAAGAAATATGTATAAACCTATGAACACACATGTGACCGCCCACTGTGTGCAGATGTGCGCGCCTTCGTGTTCGTGTGTGTGTTGGCAATTGTTTTGGGAAGAGTGATTTTTTGTTTAAACAAGGAAAATTCGTATTAAATCCGGCAGTTATTTATTTTACCGAAGCAGCAACGTTGACGTTGCCCCAGACGAATTGGTGGTAAAATGTGTGTGTGGGAGGCGAGTTGTGCGTTGCATTGCAATTAAGTATATAAAATATACTACATTACTATATACATATATACATTGACTCGTGCAACAGAGCCATGGTGAAAGAGGAAATGGTTTTAGCCAGAAACAACGCAACGCGACTAGCAACACGGGCTGTCTGATGTCTCTTGCACACGTACGTAAAAAAAATATATATACATACTTATTTGTACATACTATAGGTATGTGACTGTATATGTAGTTAGTTATTACTTCTATATACTTATATAGGTATGTATAAATAACTAAGACATAAATTGTTCATAATAACGTAAACTCGCTTAGGTATAGTAAAGATAACCAAATTCTAAATGACAAATGCGAGTATAACAACTTGTAATGAGCTAAAAGACTCAAGTAAATATTCTCAAAATAAATAGCAAAATTATGCAAATTGCTATAAAACGATAATGCCATTTTCAATAATTTACTTCTTATGGAGATTTAAACATGTTTTACATAGTTTCAAGTTTTAAAAATCCCTCAACATATAAAAGCATATGACGGATAAAATTTTAAATGCATTAAGAATGAGCAGGAATATAAACCAAGACAGAAAATATGTTACCAGCCGCACTAACTAGCAATACCAACAATAATTATGTCAGATTAAGCACAAAATATCTCTTTCCAACAGATTTTCCTTTGGGCTCAATATGAAATTTTCTCGCAAGATGTCTCTGCCGATGAAGATCTCTTTCGACCGACAGCTAAGAAGAATGAGAATTTTAGACCTGAATAGATTTCAGAGTCCAATGAATGAGTTATTTCACCAGATCGATAGCCTAAATATTAGTGTCCAAACGAAACCACTTTTTTGGGCCGAAACCGAAACCGAATTTCGGTTTTGTTTTTAATATTCGGCCGAAACCGAAACCAAAACTTTCTAGTTGAAATAAAAATCACCACATCAAGCATTTTTTCAACAAACGAATTTTACTTTAAGTAAATAAAAAAGCAAACAAACAAACAAACATAACATAAATAAATAAATACTTATTAATAAAAATAATTCATTCATTTTTGTAAAACATAAACATAAAAAATCACCCTTACGTACCTTACTCGCTAATATTTAAAATTAAATAATTTAATATTATATTCTAAAAAAAAGAAGTTTATTTACATTGGCGGCCTCGATAGTACAGCGGGTAGCGCGCTGGCTTCTCATACCGAGGCCCCAGGTTCGATTCCTGGCACGGGCTGGTGAAAAACTCGTCTACTTCTATCGCTATCCACATGAAGAGAATGAGAATTACAAGAATCGCACAAGTACGCTCTTGGCAGGCAATGGCAAAACCTCCAAGTGTGAAAGGAAAAATTGCCAAAAAACCGCCGTTCGGATTCGGCGTTAAACTGTAGGTCCCCTCCCTCTCTTCTCCTATCCGTTTGAAATGTGTGTTGTAATTAGGCTTCCAAACTTTTAAAACGGTATAGGGAGGACAAAATTTGGCTTGAGGAGAACTTTACATGGGAACTACTTTGTTTCAGGAGGACATCACATCCCTTCAATATTTCACCATGTTTTTAGAAAATACAACCACAAATAACCAATTTAAAAAATAAAACAAAACGCATATTTGTGCGACTGTAATCAACAATATCAAACAATATTTTCAATATCAACATCGAGATCACACAATGCTTTTTTAATTCATTGTGTATTATGTGCGCGTGGCAATTGACTTTTAATATGTTTTCGTTTGAATTCTTAAGATAAACGAAAAGGGAATTATTTTTACCAAAGTTTGCATTCGTATTATCAGCACTTAGGCAGACAACATTTTTTATTTTTAAGTCTAATTTTTCCAATGCGGCCTTAATCATGTTGAACATTCCAGCAGCTGACTCATCCGGATTTTCAACGAAGTCTATAATTTTGTTTTGAATGCCCAGAGCAGCATCAAAATATTGGACACAAATTGGAAAAATTTTCCTCATTAATTGATTGGCAATGGCAAACAATGTGGCAACTTAAGTTTGAATAAAAAAATTTAAATTTAATTTGAGCTTGAGCTTGAGGAGGACTTTTTGGCCTTTGAGGAGGATGGAGGACATTTTCTGTTCAAGGAGGACGGTTGGGAAGCCTAGTTGTAATACATGTTGAAAAAAAACAGTGTTGCATACACATTTCAAACGGGTACAATTTGTGGTATCACAATGGGCCCATATAGAGGCCTAAGTGTGTCTCATACAGAGGCAGCCACTAAAACCTGCCTACATACATTGGGGGCATCTAAATTCGCCTTCTCATCCTTTCACTATGTATCTGCTCGGCTGTTCACTCACTACACAATAAAGTGTAAAAAATATTCTAGAAACCGGAACCACTTATTTGGGCCAAAAACGAAACCGAAACCGAATATTCGGTCGGACACTACTAAATACCAACTTTTAATAAGCTCCTGCGACAACAAACACCTGCTCGACACCTTAAGTTAAAGCCTCACTTACTAACTTAACTGGCCATAACAACCCGTTACCGGGATACGGCCCGCTCGCCTCTTTCACCAGAGACATGGTCTTCCTCTTCGCTGTCAACCTTCAACTGCCGCGTCACACACCTTTTTTGCCGGACCTTTGTCGTCCATATGGGAGACATGGCCACATGGATGTTGATTCGCTGCGCTGCTTCCATTTCTTAAACAGCTCAGCTGACGCCTTAACAACAATAAAATTATTCTAGTATGTAAACAAATTCTGAGGATGTTTTTGAAATACAAAAGCTTGTAATTCCATCTTAACGCTTTTAAATTTACGCAGCTCTTGAGCTCAGCTGGTCGAGTAACTTTTATTTAAACGGGACGTGCGCAAAAGAAATGCTCTCCTCCAACAATCTCTTAAGCTCATAATTCCTTTATTATTGCCACAATTGTGGACTCACAGGCTGCCTGTGTTACCAGAGAATAACAGGAGCCACATGCACCTGTTTAGAGATTTTCGAGCATTTATAATAATTTGTTTCATAAGAAATAATAACCTCATCAAATTAAGAGTTTGAGCCATTGGCACTGCATCGAATAAGTAGACATCTTCCTGTTCATATCTTGTTGCCAAGTAGCGAAACCAACACAATCACGACTCGCCTCGCTGTGACTTTAATTGGTATATTAAATTTCTGCCGTTACTCTGAGTATCTCGAGCAAATCTTATAGTTACCAATAACAACAGCAAAAATTGTTGCTGTTGTTGTTGTTGTTGTTTATGTTGTATTGATAATACTGGCAAAAGGCAACGACACTGATGTCAGTTAATAGCATCAGTGCCAAGCGTAGAGCTGCCTACCGTCGGCACGTGCATACACACACACACACATGTATATACATTCGTATAGTAAGAACGTTGTGCGTAACAACCATACGACATACACACACACTTATATACAAACAAGCACACAGCCTTTCACAACCACAGCCACAATGAAAGAATTGTTCGGATATTTTCGCTCGCTTTGTGCCGCCAACGCGTACGGTTTGCCCGTTCGATTTGTTTGTACAACTCGCTGCAAATAATTTTCAACACAGCCGACTTTAGATGTAATCTTGACGGCATCAGGATGAAATTATTTGTTAAGGGTATTGTAAGTGTTTGGTTGTCTTAAGTTTGAAAGTTGCGCTGCAAACTTTCAACGAGTAATTGTGTTACATCGTAAATTATTGTAAATTGACAGAAAAAACTGGACTTGTATTTGGTTTCTCTGTCTGTTGTCTGTCTGTCTGTCTGGGCGTTGTGTGTCTGTCTGTCTGTCCATTTAGTTGTTTCTTTGTTTGTTTGTATGTCCACTTGTTAGTTTGTTTGTTTGCTTCTATATAAACCTAAACGACGCGTATTAGTCTACCAGCACATGTTTTGAGTTGCTTCAAGTGTATGGAAAAATACAGGGTAAAAAAAGTTGTTGTAGTAGTTGTTTTTTCATTCCATCTGTCACTGCACTCATGTGTAGCCATAACCACTCATCAGTGGCTTTGGACCCATTTGAACAGTTCTCTTCAGGCATCACTGCCGGAAGTTTTTTACAGTATATTATTTACCAATGCATTGCGTTTAGTTTGCTTGAGTGCATCTAATCCATTTAGTCTTCAATTTGATTATTGGTCTTCCTTTTTAATATGCTCCATCAACTTTCGCATTGAACAGCAAGAGCACAGTTTGACAAAATTATTACAAAGTACGCTTCTTTTAACATCCCCAGGATTACATTTTTCTCCATTCACATCGCCTGTCCTTCGTTATTCATACAAATTACAACACTATTTCGCTCAGTGTACAACCCACTGAAGCACAAAAGCACAAAGCCAGCAGTTGCTGCATCGAACATTACGTTACGGCAGCCATTAGGTTGTTTCCACTTGAAAGTATTGTGTTAGCAACTCGTAGGCGCAGGCATTTACCAGCTAACCCAAACTCATTAATTGCGAATTGTTTTAATTTGATTACTTTCCCCGAATGCCTTTTGCAGCCGAATTCGGAATTCGAATACATTATTTATTAACAGAAACGAATCTTGATGCTGCAACAAACAGCCGCCACCATAAAAATGCTCAGAATTTTAATCAATCAATATTGTTGCTGGTTCGCTTTGACTAAGTCAACTTCTCGCCTCGCAACAGCGCCAACAAAGAAAACTTTTAATTGCCAGTGCGAAAGTGCACTACACAGGCGTGCTTCGCACCTGCACGAACACACACACACACACACACGTACACATACACATACACATACACATTAACAGCACGGCAGCCGACAGTCGGTAAAGAATTGCCGCAGGCGCCAAGAAGCGCTCGACGAACCGGGTGCCGCGCCACTTACCCGCCGCCGTCACATCATCATCATTATTCTTCACGTTTCGCGGGTGGCGTGTCTGCTACGCTGGCTGTGGCATAATTAAAAAAAAAAGAACGAAAGAAAAGTTCAAATGCGATCTTTTAACTTGGCTGCAGGTGCAAAAGAAAGCGCACCTCAACAAAAGTGGGGTAAGGCGGCGCACGTGGCGTTGTTAATTAAAGCGCCGTCAACGGTGGCGCCGTTCGCTCACTTTAGTCACACCCGGCCACATGCGTTCACCTGTTTATTGGCCGCAAATTAAGACGAAATTGTCCAATTTTACTTGGCGCACATCGACCGCGCTGCAAATTGATTAGCATGTGCCACGAATGGCAGCTTATGCAAATGTCTGACTCATTTTTACCCAAAAACTCGCATCGAGCAGAGCACCGATTGACTTAATTTGCTTCACTTCAAATTTAAATACACTAAGAGATAAAATAAATTGAAAAGACGATACTTCCAACAGTTGCCATGTACTCGAACGCAATGCACATCGCGAAATTTAACATTTTTAGGAAATCAATTTGATGAAATAATTTAAACATCGATACGCTCTCAGGCGAAAGTGGGGCAACTAACTTATATATCTACATACTATGTACTTTAGTGTATGTATGTGTGTTGGAATATGTGAACGGAAATTGGATCACTCTGCCAAAAATGAAGCTTCCCGCTTAGCTTTGAAGCAGAAATTCATGGAATTGAATAATTTGCTAAACGTCACACTGAAAGCAACAATGACAGCCAATTCAACTGACATGACACTCAACTCACATCAAACGCATAAGTTTACCTATGATCCAAGTAAAAAATTATGGTTTTTTTAATAAACCTTTTAATAAGCAAGACTGGTTAATCCTATAAGCCAGACGTAGACTGTGTTAGGTCCTTAGAGATACCAAAATAAGATACATATGAAATTTTATATATTTGGTTCACTTAACATATGAACGAACCCTTAAAAAGAATGTGTCTTTGCAATCGATTTACTCACTTTACATATCAAACTATTTCACCGTGCGACAGCATTTTTCACACTGGGAAAAATCCATATGGGCGTGTAACTAGAGACCAAATATAGTAATACTGCGTAGTCAGTTTTTCATTTCTACATCCTTTGTCCTATTAAAAGGACTTCAAAATTTTGAAGGGGATAAAAAATAAAAAAATATATAGAATTAGAATGTGGCGATATGTATATCAAATGAAAGAGGAAAGGCTCAAGAATTTAAATAAAACTGATTTTGTATCTTTTTGTAAAAAAAGGTTATGAAAAAGGTCCTTTGAAAATTTTAATCCTTTATATCCTCGAAAATTTATGTAGAATTTTCTTGAAAACTAAATATGTTACAAAATCTCCTTGATCACGTGTCAAAATTTCATTGCTCTAACTTTATTGGTTAGAAAGTTATTTAAAAAAAAGCGGAAGCTGCAATTGTAATGAAGTACAAAATTTGAGTATCAGTATTTTAAATAATAAATAGAAACAAAATCAATGAAGCGAGAATAATGACATTTTGGCACGTGATCAAGGAGATTTTGCGTTTTAACATACCACTTTTCACATCACCATAACAATACAAGTACATTATCCATTGAGCAGAACTTCTTCTCCTCCCAGCACCTATTTTTACATATTCAAATGTACTCAAGTCTCTCTTTTCTTCGTTACTTGCAGATCAGTGGCTTTTACTTCAATTTCCGCTGCTTTAACTCAACAATTCAACGTTTTGCCTTTCTCCACATTTAACTCTCAACTCGTTTCATTTTCCATCGCAACCCCATTTTCTGATTATTTACTCTCAACCCTAATGGCTCTTTTCCCTGTGCTTTGCATTTCTCACTTTACTACTTAACTTTGTCCTTGTTTGCGGCGGTGGACGACAAAGTTGGTCCCAACTGACCACTGTTCGGTTGTTAACTGGCTTTTTACTTTTATGCACACAACCCAAAAGCCGCACCCAGTGGACTGGACATGGTTGTACAAATTAATTCACTACCTGCCAGTCTGCAGATAAATATTCGAAAAAGGCTACGGATTAAGCAGCGAAAGAATCATATAAATATAACAAAAAAATTTACCTTGTTTGCTGGTTGCCTTTCCTTACTATTGCTCTTATAGTTATCTTTTTTATTGTTCTCATCTATCTGCACACACACGCGCTGCCCTCAGCCGCGTCACTTCCTCGACGTTAGTGCCTACAGTTTTGCACCCAGTAATCCCACCGTAAGGCTTTCATTATTCAGCTTCAATGCTCTTTTGCTGGCATGCTTTGCAAATGACTAAACTCATTTCTTTGTTTGCATCCATTTTGCCAAATATTTGTTAACTCACATAGCATGGGAACTATTCAAAAATTCGTCATCCCTCACTGCCTTTCTTAATGATGCCAACAAATTCATCTTCATTCTCTTCAACTGTTATTTATGATTTCCTTGCAAAGGAATAATTACGCTACTCTCACTTTAAAGTGTTTTATTATTAGTCACACACCGAATTGAGCAGCCAAACCCAATCAAATCGAACTTGAATGCCCGCATCAAAACAATAGAATACAATCAGCAATTCATGTTGGTCCCATTACGCTGATAGATGGCCAAAGGCCAGCGTCAAGATAACAAACAATTTTTTATTATTTCTCTCGCATTGGCCACAAAGGGAATCTTAATAAGTTGCAGAATGCGCCATGCATCAAATCAAGATGTCATATAAATCCGACGAGCGACTGCTGTCATTATGCGCTGATTCTTAATTTTATTAATTTATGGCCGCCGCCAAATTGATGGGATTCCACACGAGGCGCGCGTGGCCCGGAGTGTTCAATGCAATTCAGCGAATGCCCCCCCCCCCCCACCCAACCACTTGAAAACAAACACACACAAACATACACGCACAAAGCACGGTACAATGAGCAAATAAACAAACACCGAATCCAACAGGCATACAGCGGTTTCGGCTGCCAATGGAATGGCGCTATCAATGGCGCTCTTATGAAAATTTACGACAAAATAGCGCCCACCCAACTCAAGTGACCGTAACGCGGCAAGCAGTTGGCTCCGAGAGGAGAAGACGCGCAAGCGAAAAACAAAAAAGCCTAAGACAAAGAGTCGGCCCCACATCTGAACGAAGCAAAAGTGGAGAAAGTGAAATGAAAAGTAAAAAAGGAGCGCATAAAAGCAAAAACAAACCACTAAGGACGCTAGAAAAACATTGCCATCATTTAGTGGGCGCTTTGTTGCTGACGGCTAGCTGCTGCCCGCTTCCTGGCCGACTGTGCTAGTGCGTTGATTTGCCAATCGATACACTGTGCGCTTATCTATGCGTGGCTGTTTTATGACCGAACGTAACTGCCACAATCGAGAAATACCCTTGGCCATTATGTATAACACCGCAGGCTTATTTCCGTGTAAACAGCGACATAGGAGAGGTTAACTTGGGTTACATTGGCCAACAATGAATAATAGATGGTTTCGGCTGACTGCTCACTGCTGCCCACATCGACGCAAAAGAGCGAACTACACGAGCAACGTGTAAATGTTTTCACAACTTTGTCACAGCTATCAGTTGCGCAGCAACAACACACACCGGCTGCGACAATTGTCGCAAATGTGCACCCGGACTAGCGGTTGCAATCGAGATTACGTATACGACATGTTGGCCGAATGCTGCTCAGCGACACCTCAACGCGACGCCTTAGCGCCAGCCGGAAACGTTGAGTGCGCTTGCTGAGAGTCTCTACTTGCGCGCGCTCCCAGTGAGAGTTTCGTGTGTGTGAGGCATACAGAAATAAGTATGCAGCGCTGACAGTACGCATTACAAGCTACGCACACGACGTGCTGGCCAGATGCTCGCACGCATAATACATGCTATAAATTCGGTGACCCGCGACGGGCTAACGACACTGTGGCTGGTGCGTGCAGCTGCAGGAATTCACTATTCAAAGGCAGAGATTTTCAGCGCAAACATGCACAAACTATTAAAAGTTTCACACACGACATGTTGGCAGTGCTTACGACTAAATCGTTATGCGCAGCGGCATTTGATGGCGTACAAGGTGACCAGGCAAACTTTTGACATGCAGCTAACTAGTTATGTGAGATTTTTTTGGCCAAACTTTTGGTTACTTAGTCCATTTTCTAATAGAAGGAATTTTAGAAATAGATTTAAATATATACATGAAATAACAACATATGACTTCAGCAAAGCCTATTCCTTATACAGATAATGGATAAATCCATCTATCTCTAATGAGTTTTCAACAACACTGATTTATTCCATTCAAATTTCTTAACAATTGCTTCAGCTGTAAGATACAGCAGAGGAGCGATAAATTAATTAATTAAAAAAGCTTAGTCTAATAGAATAAATCTATTTTCAGAATTCAGGTACTTAACTATTATAAGAAAATAATTCCAATGTAACTACTACAATGCAACATAAATTTTATTTGTTGATCATAATTATTATTTGTGACAATTCATTTTTACGTTGCATAATAACTGTTATGAAAAATAAATATTTTTTTCATTCTCGATAATTATTATTTTGGGATTTTTTTATTTACGTTGCTTCATAATTTTTATTTATGACTTTTTTATTTACGTTACCGATAACTATTATTTCGAGAAAATTTTTTTAACTTTTATTTATGATTTTTAGTTATTTACGTTGCCGATAACTATTATTTAAAAGAAAATTTTTTTTACGTTGCCTCATACCTTATGAAACAAATTTTTTTTATTTACGTTGCCTTACCACATTTTGAGTATGAATTGATTTTTAATTGTTTAGTTGTGGGTGGAAATTAGGTTTCTGCAGTTAATTTGCGTTTGTCAATTTAGAACAATTAAAAATTAATTCATATCCAAAATGTAGTAATTCAACGTAAAAAATTTGTTTTTCAAAATAATAGTTATCGGCAACGTAAATTAAATAAAAATCATAAATAAAAGTTATGAAGCAATGTAAAAAAAATATGTCTCAAAATAATAGTTGTCGGTAACGTAAATTAAAAAAGTCATAAATAAAAGTTATCAAGCAATGTAAAAAACAAAAATCATAAAATAATAATTATCGACAACGAAGAATTTATCTGTTACTTATAATAGTTATTATGCAACTCAAAAATATTAATTACATGATAATAGTTATAGGCGACGTGAAAAATTTCTTATTAGGAATAATTATTATAAAGCAATAATTTTAGAAATTTCTTAAATTAGGGCAATTTTTTAATTCCCAAAAATATGGATAATAATTATTTTAGGTCTCTGTCAGAAATGCGTCTAAACTTAAGTCACAATTCTGAATATGACAATTTAATTTTACATTCATTTCACCTCTACCAGATATCTCAATTACACAGCTATTTTGCTATTCAGGACACGCACAGCAGGCAACCCTACCCACTACACCGCAAATTCGCGAAAAACAAGAATGATTGCACGCTCATTCTTAAGCCAGAGTCTAGAGGCATTTTCACTGCACCCCAAAGGTTCAATGTGAAAGGCACATTAACTAAGGTTGCGTATACGCCATGCTGGCCAAACGCTGCTGCCCCATAGTGCACGTGTAATTTTCACCAAACTGCAACATAAAAGCGACTAGTCTGCGCTCGCCATAAACGCAAACCACATCGCTTGCGCTCTTCGTGCACTCAATTGAGGTTACGCATACGACATGGTGTGCGCTGGCTCGCCAACACAAGCAGCCAACTGAACAGCGCACACTCTACGGTTCGGCTTTGTGGCGCTCTCGACGAGCGCGGCAACCATGTCGCCGCCACACAAGCGACAAATTTCCACTACACGCTTAGCCGCACTGAACAGTTTGTCCCCGAACACGAACGCACCGACACGCGAACGCGAACGCAGCAGCAGCACGCCGTCGGCAGCACGTCAGCTCTTGGTGGCGTTTTCAAATTGCACTCGGTGCAGTTTTTGGTAAATTCACGCGTCGTGCTTTGTGCGGCGGACACACGCCGCTGCGAGTGACCCACTTTGGCAAACGTCTGCAGTGCGACAAAGTTGAAAAGAAGCGACATAACTGGAATATGTTTAAATTTTGAATACAAATACTAACAAGTGCATATAAATACGTATATGTTAAGTGGCGCAAAATACATAAAAGCTTATTACTTTGAAATATGACAGTTGTAAAAGAGTCGCGCAAATTGTGCAAACTCTGTGTGAATTGTGTGAAATGTACCAGGCCTGGCCAAGTAGCCACGTTTAATGGATTAATGGCCCATTGGCTTGGATAATGTGCGCCGCAACGCAATCCGCTGGCTAATTGAGGTTAGTATATATATTGCTCAGCTCCATGGCTCAGGGTCACAAATGCCTGTCTTTGCTGCATTCGTTTAGCCAGCAACCCATTAACCCCACTTAAACTGTGTATTAAAAGTTGCGCCGCCTTTGACTCATTAAATACGAAATGCGCAACATGGAAAAATTACGCCCAGTCGGCGCAATGAATGCTGTATTTTAATTACTAAACGAATCGCCGTGCAGCCATTGAAAAGTCGTTGGCACTGACGGCCACAGGCACAAAGCCAAACAGAAATGTTCTCTGCATTTCGGATGCTGGCAGCATGGGGTTCTTAACATACAACAACAAAGCAAGAATAAACCAAATAAACGCCCCAAGTCGGGCACAACGTTTGGCTGCCCCCGCTCGGGCGCAACACCATACAGCCGCCATGTGCCCTTTGCCATTTTTCCTTTTTCCATTTTTCATGTTTTTCCTGTCGCTTGCATTGTCCAGTTGTGCTGTATGGCAACGACACAAAGGACTTTCACATAATTTCCTGCCAACGTCACACAAATCTCTACCCCGGCGGCTGACTGGTGCGATGCTGCGCAATCCGTATAGACCCGCCGAGTCAAGAACGTAAATAACAATTTTAAATGCAGCTAAAATGAGTGTGAGCACATCATTATGGCCAACACAGCAGTCGTGGCAGCAGCGTCGCACAGTGGCGCAATTTAAACGCGCCACCATATGCAGCGCTGCCACTGCCACTGCCCCAATGCAAAGCCACTCCAAATGGCACACCGAATGCTATAAAGCGGGAATGACGGCAGTTAGTGCCCGACACTGGAATGTAAATCTTTGTAAATGGCTTTTAACAGCCAGCGAGTGCTGCGTCTTTCGGTCCACGTGTGTGTGTGAGTGTGTGTGCGCCGGCGCGTATTGTGCACCATTTGAATATATGATGGCAACAAGAAACTGTGCTGTGAGTTATTTGTTGCTTTGGGCATACTCGAGTCCTGCCCGCCAGCGACTTGTATGAAACTAACATTCACAGCACACAACAGCTGCGCAGCACAAATGCGCTTAAAGCGCACAAAGTGGATCAACACGACGCGGCCATGTGCGGTGGTTGTGACTGAATTTATGCCTAAACATTATGTAAAATTACTGTGAGCATTTATTTGCCGGTGTTTATACGTAAATTTGAATTTATCTGAATTTATTGCCCCTTTCTCCACCACAAGCCAAAAGCATTGGAAAGAGGTGGACAATATTTCGATGTGGAAATAATTTGAGCAATTTGGTTGCTCAGTGTGCTGTGGACCACTGGGTATCAGAAAAATGTATATTTAGAAGAATTGTAAGAATTATATGAAATATTTAGGTACAACATTTATGTGGGAGTAGTAGACAGTAGACTAGAAATTACAACAACGAAGTCAATGGACTTAACAAAAAAAAAGAGACAAACGCTACCTAAACGAAACGATTCCAGACAGACGCTGAACCTGAATGTATAAATAAAACTTTTCAGTAGCCATTAAGCGCTCAATTCTATCATAATAATTAATCAAATAAAACAAAACCAACTAGAACTTCATTTATGTAGAACAAATGCAAGAATATAAAAGTAGACAGTAGACTAAAAATTGCAACTGAGTCAATGGACTTAACGAAAACAAGAGACAAACGCTACCTAAACGAAACGATTCCAGGCAGTCGCTGAACCTAAATGTATAAATAAAACTTTTGAGTCATAATCATAATAACACAGTACAACAATTTCGAACTTTTTCTGTGCAACAGAGTAACGACCATATATTTCTGAAAGAGGACATCATACTGATCATTTTTGCCGAACAAAGTAATAGTCCAGCACGTCTGAGTTTTTTGTAATTTGCACATAAAGGTTAAAGGGGTCCCTATAGAATTTTACACGGAAAGTATAAAAACTTGAAGAGCTAGAGCTTTGATGTCTGGGACAAAGTTGCTTGCATTAAAAGTGTGAATATTTTTTGGGTACACATGAACCCCCTCCCCCTTTTCTTACCCCCCTTTTTCATATTTTTCGGAAAAATTTTTCATAAAAAGCTTGTATTGAGTAAAATATTGAAAAAAATACCATATTGTCTTTTGGGAAAATATTTTTCATTAAAAAATAGGGGGTCTTCAAACACCAAAACTTTCTCAAAACTCCCCCCAACAAAATAAAAAGCCTTAAACACGAAACCTTCATTTAATATTTTTTTCATAAATTGCTAGCTCTGCTTGAGATGTTGAGAAAAATGTTGAATATTAAAAAAAAAATATATTTTCCATTGGAAAATAGTTCTTCTAACCTAGGGGAACCTTAAAAAGTCCGCTCTTAATAAAATAAACAATTTTTATGATTTCAAAAAAGACTTTATTAAGTTCGTGGATATTTCGCTTTACGGGAATGCTTAGATGGATCAATATTGCGATTCAAATTCCAAACGTACTCTGCGAGCATTGTACAGTTGGATTTACCTTTATACCTTTCTTCAAGAAGTTTAATTTCTTGATGAAATCTTTCACCGTGCTCATCAGAAATAGCCCCAAGATTTTCTTTAAAAAAATCAAGGTGTGAGTGAAGCATATGTAGCTTAAGAGACATTTTCACATTGATATGATGAAAAGCAATAAGCATGCTCTCAATGTTCTCTTTATATGATATGTAATTAGTTGCTCTTTGATTTCCTAAAAATTCATTAATCACTGATTTCATAAAATCGCTTGCCATCTTTTACATATCGCTTAAGTTTTCATAGAATTGCTCGTCATTTAACATTTTTCTTATATCTGGGCCCACAAGCAACCCTGTAAATGAAATATACATCTGTCACAAAATAAACAAACATAATAACTTAGTTCCATCGGACATTACCTTCTTTAATTTTTGCTGCAGATAGTTTAGGAAAAATTTCCGCGAGTCGTTTAAATGCTGCTAGACACTCAAGTGTCTAGACTTTTGATACAATTGTTTACTATGCCCAGTTTTATATGAAGGGGCGGAAGAATAATTTTTTCTTTTGCAACAATTGGCTCTCGAATTACATTTGATTGCCTAATAACTGCTTGACGACGTTGCTTAAAGCATTTTATGTGGTAGTGGCTTTGGAAAATATATTTTTTTTTAATATTCAACATTTTTCTCAACATCTCAAGCAGAACTAGCAATTTATGAAAAAAATATTAAATGAAGGTTTCGTGTTTAAGGCTTTTTATTTTGTTGGGGCGTGTTTTGAGAAAGTTTTGGTGTTTGAAGACCCCCCATATTTTTTAATGAAAAATATTTTCCCAAAAGACAATATGGTATTTTTTTCAATATTTTACTCAATACAAGCTTTTTATGAAAAATTTTTCCGAAAAACATGAAAAAGGGGGTTAAGGAAAGGGGGAGGGGGGTTCATGTGTAACCAAAAAATATTCATACTTTTAATGCAAACAACTTTGTCCCGGACATCAAAGCTCTAGCTCTTCAAGTTTTTATACTTTCCGTGTAAAAGTCTATAGGGACCCCTTTAACCTTTATGTGCAAATCACAAAAAACTCAGACGTGCTGGACTATTACTTTGTTCGGCAAAAATGATCAGTATGATGTCCTCTTTCAGAAATATATGGTCGTTACTCTGTTGCAGAAATGCTGTTGTACAGTGTAATTAATCAAATGCAAATGCAAGAATATAAAATCCCTTCACCCTCTTTTAACCGTAGACCTACGTTAAAAAAAACGACGAATCTTTCGTTAGGGTCGTTTTCGACCCTCACATATGGGAGTTAGTATAAAAATTTACGTTTATTTAAAAAAAAAACAAAACTTTTTGGTACGGTTTATTCAAAAACTTAAAATGGAATACAACGGAAATATTTATTTGTATGTAGTTTTTAAACACTTTCAAGGCATTTTACATATACATTGCGGTTTTGTGCTTATTTTTGCAGATATTTTTTTAGGCATCCGCAGCAGACAAGTTCTGGTTTTTTCTTTTATTTTAGAATTTTTTCCAGGCAAAATCTTTTTTATTTGAAATAAAATAAATAATAATTTACATTTTTATTTACGTTTGCTATGAAATCACAAAGAAAATCGAATACAAAAAGCTTCGGCATATATCGGATCGAAAACGATCCGGATTGACAAAAATGACAAAAATTACAAAAAATGCAAGACAACTTAGTTTTTAAAATATGAGACGGTTTGATTTCAACAGATAGTAGTCCAAGTAAGAAAGTCATGAAAAAACAGCTAAAAATAATAAAAAATTTAAAAAATATTAGAAGTACAAAAACAAATAGGTCTACGGTTAAAAACCAAACTCCTTTCGTTTGTCCGTATTTAGTTTGTGGCGCCCAGAAGAAGGCACAACTCCAACTCGTTTTTGAAGACTCATAAATTTTTCATCAGAATAACTAAGGGAATGGATTCAGCTTAAATACATTTCGCATCTGATCCTTCTTCACGTTTCTCCTACTATATAGTTAGTCAAAATATTTATCGGTTGTATGCCACAACAAATCTTACAATTACAGCAAACAATTCAAAAGAATTCATTTACAATGCCTTTACAAAGACCATGCAATATGATGTCGACTTTTTGAACGCTTTAAAATGAAATATGCTTATTTATTAAGCTTAATTTAATCTGTTGTATACGTATGTCATTTAAGCATATTAGTAGAAGCTTTATGAGCGACTTAGGCCCACATCAGCGAGTCACAGCAGCTGCAGTACACTCGCCCACCTGTCAACCGCAGTGCAAATAAAAAGCGCTTAAGCGCCTCAGGCAATTACAATGCCGACAGGCATTTCCCGTTATGTTAATTACAGTCAAGTGTAAACGTTCAAAAGTCAAACAAACAACAACCAACTCAGTTGCATAAATATTTATAGGATAGCAGCAGGAACGCGCTGTCAACGTCGATTGTCGCCATTCTTGCGCCCAGGTGCGACTGCTGGCAAATACGAAATTGGACGCAGATGGCAATGACAACACAGCGTCAATATGGGTAGTCATCACTGCGATCTGCAAGAGCGCTATGCAAGCCACATTTGCAGCTACTTGCCACGCTCCCAACTGCAGCATGAACAAGGCGCATATGTGTGTGTGTATGTGTGTATATTTTTATCCTTATGCCATTGCATTGGTGTAGCGCAAACAAACTTTCGTATATTCCACATCGAATAAGAGCGAAGAACGTCAGACTAGTGTCAGTTGGTCGCTGTCATTGTTGTTGTAGCCTTTATTGCTGCTGTTGCGCTTATAGCCGCCGGCGGCGTGCGCTCCGCAGGCTTTGAGTCTGGCTTCTTTGTTGTCATGGTGTGTTATTTATGGCAAGTGGAAGCCGCATGATAAGACTGGCATTGTTGTGTGCGCCTGCAAGGCCAAAGTGAACTTATAATTCAGCGCTGCCGAGCGCGTCGTCAGGCGGCGAGCATTTTACGCATGCCAAATGAGCCGGCAGATTACATTGCGGCGGCGACCATGATGAGATGTTTACATTTCAAGTGTTGCACGAATCCGGCACGCGGAAGTATTCACAGATATTGTGTATGTATATGTGTGTGTGTTTGTGTCAGCGAAGTTTCCGTGTTTGTACTGTATGAGTGTGGTAGCAACAACAGTCAAGATGAAAAAGATTTACATTAACCAGCAGCGATACTTTTAATTAAGAAAGATATTTCATTCGTATAAGCTGCGCAATAATTGAAAATCCGTTGAGAGTTTAACAGCAGAGCGCACTTTATGTAACTTATGGCCCATTGGCTACTTTTATTGGCGTACTATCAGATATTGAGTGGCTTTTCTTTTAACAATGAAAACTCATATTGAGTGCAAATTCCACAAAAAATAAATTCAATTCAATTAAAACATTTCAGAAGAATTCTTTAAGAATAACACCAAATGTTGCGCATTTACAAAGCATATTGAGACGACATTTCCAACAACAATGTTGCTCGATCAAAAAAGCATCGCACCTCGAACTCACCGCTAAGGACGAAGTACGCATTAAAACAGCGTAAAATTGCGGCTTTTCACATTTTCGTCTGTAAGCTTTTGTGTGGGCGAAATCGAATTCGTTTTCGGTGCCTCCCAGAGCGGCGTGTAACATAGTTGGGCGCAACGCTTAAATTAAGCGCTATTTTATTCATAAAAATCTGACAATTACATAAAATTTGTTGGGCCCAGCCCACTCGCCAAGTCAGTCGCCGTCAGTGCAGCGGCATTCAAGGAAATTCAGCAACTCTGCCGTCCTGGAGCAGCCAGTCGTTTTACGAGGCACTGTCCGTTTTTATTTGGCTCATTTCTTTTGCATTTCGTTTTGTTGTTGGCGCTTGCCGCGTAATTAGGTTGAATTTAAATTGCGTAAACTTTTTGCGGGCATTTGCGCTTTGTGGCCATTTCGGCTTCGGCGAAGTGCACGCTAAGCTCAATGCGGCAAGTACGTACAAGCGTACAAATACAAATTCAAATGAGCATAGAGCAGCAGCGATTGAAATGAAGCAAAACAAAAGAAGTACGTCGCCGTACTAACGACCCCAAGCGGATTACAGAGCACGAGCGCGTCGCGCTAAACGACGGACGGCAGGGCAGTGGCGCACAGCTACATATACGAGCATCTCGATGGCATAACGAGCAACAGTGAAAAGTGAACATGCAAAAGGCATTGAACCAAGGCAGATGCTGCGCCATAGTCCCAAACACACACACACACGCGCGGAGAGAGGCCCTGTAGGAAATCGGACTGGTCCAAATCTAGTTTGTTGGTTGCTTGTCAGTGATATCTGACCTCAGAACCGACTCGTTTCCTTGGAGCAAACTCACCCTTTTAACGTGGCGGTGTCCTAGGCGACAGTCAATTGTCCCCGTCTGAATCCATTTGCAACTAGTCCAAAGTCAGTCCTAAGTAAAACAGTTTTCAAAACAGTTGCAAAGCGAGTAGTTTGGAAACTAGTTTATTATGGGTTAGTTCTCTAACCAGTTGAATTTTATAGAGTAAAATAAAACAATGACATTTTGAAATATTCATTTTATTTTAAATATATTTTTAAAATAACAATATTTCATCGGAAATGAAAAACAAAATATACATACATACGAGCACCAAAAAATTACAGCTTTACAAAAAGGTGAACTTGGACTTGACTTCCGCCGAAAATGTTTGGGGCCTGCCGCAATCCAATATCCGCGTCATTATTGACTACGCCTGCAATATTAAAACAAATGAATTAATGCATAACAATTAAAAAACAAACAAATTAATTAAGAAATACCTTTTAACTGCCGCTTCAACTTGTTGCTTCACGCTACCACGCAAAATTCTAACTGAAATCATTCAAGGCATGTTCGAAAAATACAAACATTTCTACGTTGTTGTTGTAACAAAAGTATCGTAAGATCAGCCTTAACAGTATTTTTTTGCTTATCTCACCTCTGTTTCGTTTTTCTTATTTTCATCTGCTCTTCTCGCCTATGAACGCGCACACAGAACGTGAACAATTAGACGCGAACTGACTGACTTCTGCATCCGCTGACAGCTACTTTGACAACGAGTTGTCCAATTGACTTACAAAAAACCAATTGAAAAACCAATGAATTTTGGGAACTAGTTGTCTCAGGTCCGACAGGGAAGATACACACACACGCACCCCTTACATATACGATAAATTCTTTTGTTATGCGTTGTGTTGTTGTATGGATTTGCCACCATTTAACCTGTAAGCGTTTGCTGATTTTGCATTCATTTTTCATGCTTTGGCCGTTGACAAATGCTCAAGTGAAAGCCTCGAGCGCTCGCGGGACTGCATACAAATTCGGCTGCGATTGAAACTTGCAAGATTTTTTAATAAATCACGTAGAGGTCGTGACAGCGTAATGCCGCATTGCAAGTCGATTGGCACACAAAGGGGTACAACGCTGATGGATGTATGTAAACGTTGTCGAGTAGCTGCGCTTGACGCTGAGACATACATGGCAAGGGATGACAACTCGGCACGATTTGATGCCACCGAAATCATTACAGCGACGAGTCCGCAAGGAATTTGGACTGAATGGTTTTGACACATGCTGTGACACCCAAATTCCCACAATCAATATTCAAACGAGGCGAGTAGGCAAAGGACGACCGCAAAACTGCATGTTTGGGCTACATTGAATGCGACGTAGCAGACGTAGCAATCTGCTAGATGCGACAACAATAGACAAAAGTTTCTGTGGCCAAGTGCGCTTAAAACGTAGTGAAAGAGTGAAAGCAAGAGCAAGAACGAGCTTAATCTGGTGTATTTTCACGTTATAAAAATTAATCAAAACGAAATAGCCGAATTGTAGTTGTGGAAGCAATTTTCGGTATTCACAATTTGTGGAGATTGCACTGCAAAACAGTCGACTTGCTATAAAATAATGTCAAATGGATTAATTCTGCCAAGATAGTGGCCACCGATCGTGAACACCGCCATTATAATACAGAACAACAACATTAGCAACAACAAGTCAATGATATAACACAAGAGATGCAAATCCTTTATGCGCTCGCCGGAAATTGTTTCGAATTCCAAATCGGAATATAAATTAGGATTCGAAATGAGCGCAGACAAATATGTACACTCAAGAGTGCTGGTACATTTTCGCCCCCCTGCATCTCCGTCAACGTATATGCACATCAAGTATGTGCATTTGCCTATATACGTGTGTGTGTGTGTGTGTATTGTTTGCTATGTACACACACGTCGGTGTCTATTTACTAGAGTGCACAATTACACAAATACACACACACACACACAAATATAATCCATATAAAACGCACGCTCGCATTGTGGAAGCGTGCGTAAGCTGTACTTACATGTGTGTGTGTGTGTGTGTGCGTGTACCGCACATTGTCAGAAAAGCAAACACACATCATTGTCTACATTCAATTTAGGTTAATTTTGAGGTTACACTACTGATGAAAACTTTTACAACGCCCGTGGTAACGGAAGCGCAACGGAACCGGAAACACAAATCGAAAGAGAACGAAAAATGGTATCAACAGCAGAACGGCAGTGAGCAACAACAGCAGCAGCAACAGCAGGAACCGGAGCAGCAGCAAGGAAAACAAAAATTCCTTCACGAAATGTATAAACTCATTATTTGGTATGTTGATCAACCCTTTGGGATTAGTGTCCTTTATTCGGGCGTATTTTCTTTGCCGCGCGTGTGTGTGTATACGAGTGATTACATTTTCCATTATCCCCACATACTTGTACGGCCCGCAAAATACTATTCGGCTGCCATTGTACTCTCCTCCCCCACATGGCAAGAACAAAAGCCATTGTCGTTGCCTGCTGTCGCCGCGTAGAGTGTCCTGTGTGCAAAGAAAGTTAAAGCGCCGCTGCAGGAAAATGTGAGCAGCTTTTGTTTAACAAAGCTAAATCATTTGTTTAAACATTATTAAAGCAAAGATTGCTAGTTTTGTGTGAACCACAGGTTCAATATGTCGTTGAAATTTAAAGCTAATAGTTGAATTAAATTAGAACTATTGCCAAACTATCTGCAAAGTATGCACTAAAAAAGTTGTGCAATATAAAGCAGTATTAATCTTTCAAAGATAGCAATCAGGCAATTGCAGGAACTGGGGGAAAGTACATCATTTTCGACTTTTTAATCGAGATTTTGTTATAGTTGGCTTTAGTTGCTGCATATGAACTTTTTGATACAAAATTCGATGTCATCATTTTAATCTATTTTAAGTTCACCCAGTTTTCGCAGAAGTATGAGTAGATTGATGTGTGTTAGAACGGGACCAAAAGGACGACAAAGTGGCCAGAGTGCAATGTCTAAAATGCCTAGAACCGCCAAATTAATTTGCTATCAACATTCGTTTCCACTGAAGGACAAACAAGAAGCATCTTTACATATAAATATGTATTGAAAATATCGAATTTTACTTTTAATTTTACTTAAGTTTAATTTTAAACTAACTCCACTGAATTACTTCTGATAATCTGAAGAAATCCAAGCATATATTTTTGAAAAATGTACTCGAGAATCCTTTTACTACTCCTTTAAAATCCCGCTTCCTTCCAACACAGCTACAACAACAGTTGGTTGTTGCTGTTACCTAATGGTCACCCAATTCATTCACAAAGCACACACGAAAAGCATCAATTCTCAACGTACATGTCCAAGTTATTGTTCAATGCCTTTTAAGCTTTTCAAAGTGCTGTTCTTGGTTAATGTCTATGTTGGATTTCAGTGTGACCTTTTTGACGACACAGTTCTCTCAACAACTTCCTACGCACCAAACGAAAGGCTTAATCACAAAAAATAACCAGTGAAAAATTTCGTCTGGAAATGTTTAATAGGCATCACGTATGATTTTTGCGTGTCGTCATATGATGTGAGTTTCATATTCACATCAATCTATCATTAGCATCTATTATTGATGTAATGCCGAAAGTAGCAACATCTTTTTTTTGTTTTGATTTGCGTCTAGTTTAACAAACTTTGCAAAAAGGTTCCATTTAAAATTGGCATCAGCTGGTGATACGAAAGGCGGCATTTCGCATTTTCAAACAAACTTTTGTGCCTCACTGTATTCACTCAAATGTATTTTTGATTTTACACTCATTCGTGCCTACCAATTTTTATTCCTAACCAAATTGTCTTCTATAAAAAAGCATTGCTCAGTCTTAATTTGATGAGTCTTATGTTTTTTCTTTTTTATTGAGTTTTCAAAACATAAACATTTCTCTCCTGTCTCCAGAAAAATTTTAGAATTTTTAAGGACAAATTAAAAAAAAGTAATCGTTTGATTTTACTAAAATAAACTGCAGTTTCTTATAAATTTTTTAAACTCTAATTCACAAAATAAATTTAATGAAATATAATTAGCGGTTGCAAAATTTTTTTATATTTTTCTTAAAGTTCTTAGTTAGAGACTGGACAGTACGTTCGGTGACTACTGTACAGGCTTGCTTCCATCGATTTCGGAACTGTACATCATTTTTGCAAACTTTTTTGTTTTTCTTAGGGTTTGCTTCATTATAGCCCAATATCTTTCAATAGGCCGAAGTTCCGGGCGGTTGGGAGGATTTGCCTCTTTTGGGACCACCGTGACACAATTTTCTTTATACCATTCCATAGTTGACCTGTAGTAGTGGCTTGTCGCTAGGTCTACCCAAAACAAAACTGTTTCTTTGTGCTTTTCAATAAATGGTATAAAGCGTTTTTGCAGGCATTTTTCTATATAAATTCCAGAGTTAATTGTTCCTGTCGTAATGAACGCCTTGTTCCGTAGACCGCAGGAGCAAATAGCTTGAAAAACCATGAAGCATTTTGGAAATTTGGTGTATTTCACTTCAAAGTATTTTCTATGTGTTCCATTGTTATTCTTTGTAGTGAAATAGGCATTCCCAGGCAACTGCTTGAAGTCCACCTTAAAGTAGGTTTCATTATCGAGAATCACGCAATCGAACTTGGTTACGCAATCGTCATATAGTTTTCGAACCCGCGTCTTCGATATTTTCTCTTTCCGACCTGTCAGGCACTTTCTGCTGTTTGTAGGTTCTTAATCTTTGACTTCTCTTATATCGCATCACAGTTGATTGCGATGTGCCTGCTGCAGCTGCAACATATCGAGTCGACCTCGTGGCGATATTCCGATATGTGCTAACAACCCTTTTCAGCACTTCTGGGTTACTTGGACCCGTTTTTCTGCCTGATTCTTCGGATCTCTAGATGGAGTTTCCCGCGTTGTAGTTGTTTATAAAATTATAAACCGTCGCTACACTCGCTTTGCTTTCCCGTGCAATGCTTAGTCTAGACTTCGTCTTATCAGTGAAGTAAATGTCCAGTATTAATTTGCGGCAGCGCTCTTGCGGGCTGAACATATTGACTAAAGTAGATCCAAGATGCAATTGACTAATATAGCAAGGAACTGCAATATTTATAGATACTTTCACTCGAAAATACCAGCCTCCTAACTCTTCACATTCTAATATTCTAAATTCTAACTAACTAACTATAAGGAAAACTCCAAAATCATATAAAAAAATACTCCAAATGAAGTGAAAATTCAGCCTAAAGAACAGATAGAGCCATAAGAAAGACTTCAGCTCAAGAGGTCCCAATCCAATAAGGGTTTTGAACCATGAGAACAACATGAGAAAACTGTTAGAGAGAAAACAATTCCAGCCATGAGAATGACTACAACCTTAAAACCACTGCAGTTATAAGGACAGCTACAAAATCTTTAAGTTCTATTATAGAACTATATTGTAAATTTTTTAAGAACTCAAAGTAATAAAACACATACTTTGCCAGTTAGTGATTTGTTCCACCATCAGCTTCAGCATTGCTTCTCAAAAGGATCTTTTGTACTCACATTTGGCTTAATCAATGTTTTGTAAGAACCCATTGCGATTTTAACAATTTAATGCCCAGCAAATACTTTTCACTCGACTGTATGTGCTACCGCCGATTACAATCTCCTTGACAATTCAACATTAATCCTGTTTACAACACAACTCAACGATGCTGCGGTCTTCAGCGTACTACAATAATTTTGTAAATACCTCAAGTCCAATTTCCAATTGTTCAAACGCGCCACAAAGGAAGTCCGCAGCCCAAACCGGCTGCGACATTTTAGCAGCCTACGTATATATGTGTGTGTGTGTGTGTGTGTTTGGGGTAGGCTGTGCATTAGCTGGTTGCCAAAGCAATAACATATCAGCAGCCGCCAGTGAGCGCATTAACAGGATTAACTGCCTATTAACAATTTCCTACACACAATCAGATTGCCGTTAATTTATTATATTGACAGGCTACGGCTGGCCGTTGCTCAACTTCCTGAGTTTACTGGTTACCCTAAAAGTGTTTTTTTATGGCGCACAGACACTCACACACACAGACACACACAGAAAGCGACCGGTTCATCAAGTCGAGCGATGGTAACGATAACGTTGTCACTGGGCACATTGACGCTGCCAACGTGGCGCAGAGCTTTAACGCTGCATTAGCACAGGTCGAAAAGTTAATTCCTTGCGCACCTTTTAAGTTTTACTCGATGGCCGAACATCTGTTTGCCATAAAATGATGCCCATAAAACTGCATAATTTGCGTAACCTTTTTCTCGCTTCGCAGCACAACGACACCTAATGCGCGAAATAGGCAGTGCGAAGGGAGTGGGAGAGGAAGCGAGGAGCCGGAAGGCGAGAAGCGATAGCTGACAACTTATGGCAGCGAACGCACATTAGAGGCCGCATTATGCTGTGGTCATTTCATTGTTAATTAGAGGCGCCCGGCCAGTGCATATTTAAAGTGGTCAAAGCAGTTAAACACGCACCCGGCTCTGCGCTGCAAATTTACATAATAATAAAGGTATGCGGGTAGGCCAGCTGGCGGTCTCGGACCGGCTTACCGTCATTACGGTTGCCCTTCGAATACGTTACACCAGCGCTACACAGCGAGAAAATATATGCCAAACAAATGGGTTAGTTTTCGGTTTTGGTATCGTTGACTTGCAGTTGAGGGACTGAAAATGTATATTTTTTTCTTCCCAAGTTTAACTTAGTTAATTTTAAAATTTAAAAAAATATAAAAAATATTGTTGTGTATTGTTTTGAAATTTAAAAATCTTAAATTTTAAATTTTTCACATTTTCATTTTTTTTAATTTTTCATTTGTTTTAAGTAACGCAACATTGCTGTTATTACCTTTGTTGTACTCATAAAAAATTATTATGTTTTGACCGAATAATTGAAAAAACGCCACATGCGAAGCATAAAAAATGATGTCGTCCCTAACCACCTCAGCAGAGCTCGAGTTTCATTTGGTTGTTGTTACTGCATTCCAATGCAATAACTACACATTGACCACCACCAATTTACATACTCTACACCGCAACAAAAGGACACCATTGTGTCCTTTGTGACCTGACGTTCGCTTCGCCGCCTTTTATGTTAACAGCACATCACACCGGCAAATGTTGAACGCTAACATTAAGCCAAGTGTCACAAAATGTTGCACAGCACAACGCGCTACGAAAAACGTCCCACTTCCTGCGCTCAACACGAAAGCATCCTGTTGCCAAGTGTGCGCGTGCAAGTGCCGATGCTGAGAGCCTGCGCTCACACGTTGCTGTCGGCTCGCTCTGTGGCGCACAATTGAGCACAAGAAATCTCTGCTCACTTCTTCAAAATCCACTGGCACCGTCGGCCGCACTGCAGTCTCATGGTCCTTGCGAACGGGACAACATCGACGCTGTGTTGAGGGTCGCGTGCGTGATGTGCATTTTGTGTTTGCCCGCCGTCTACCGCCGCCAGCGGCTGCCGCAACAGGGCCAGTGAGAACAGCAACGATATTCGCCGAGAGATCGCAAGTGAGGGCGCGGCGGCCGAGGGGCCACGCGTCGCGCGCCTTTGTGCCACTCGTCACTCTCCGCACCCGCACGCACAACTACTGACCCACATAGTCGGCGCTGTCTATACTAAGTGTACGTGCGCGGGATAGAGAAAATGTGAAATCTCAGTAAATGCAAATTGCCACCAACTGAAAAAGCAAAAACCATTAACGTTGTCGTTACCGCAGGAATAAGCAGAATCAGCTCGGAGCAAAAACCCCTGTGTCGGCCAAAACATTCAGTATAGTTATGCTAATAGAGTGCCGACACAATTACCACAACAACAAAAACCAACATCAAAAAACAATAACAAAAAATCAACAAGAGCAATAACAAAGCAACACCAACAACAATATTAACAACAGCATTCACAACAGAGAGCGAATTTATGTGTGTCGTCAATTTTGTGATTAAACTCACACGGTGAGTGACACTCTCAGGGGAGGAATAAATGCGCCGTCAATGCGGAATACGGCAAACACATTGACACATTGACACGAACGCTGGATTGTTACTGCAGCGCGGTAGCAACACGCAGCAGCAACAACAGCGGCAGCAACGCAACAAACACAAAGTTGACCCTCGACGCGGCTTCCGTGGCGTATGCGCAACTTTTTACTTCCGCATTGTTAGTGATTTAATTTCGCCGTTCCACAGATTTTATTTAATTTTTTCCATTTTCGAATCCACCATGAAAATTTTCAAATTAAAACTTTTTCATCCGGCGAAAAATTCATTTAGCGCAGCCATAAAAAGTAGCGCAAAAACAGTGGCAGCGCCATAAAAACCACCATTTGTGTTAGTGCTGACGAAAACCTCGGCTTAATGGAAAAAGTTTGAGCAGTGCGCGAATGACTGAATGCATCGCTCATGAATGAGCCAATAAGCGCAACTGACATTGGCGCTTCGTGCAGAGTGTAGAGTGTAAGGTTTCGCATAAAATGCGAAACTTGTGTTTTGTTGCAAAAAAAATTTGCGCTCTGGGACTGGAAAAATTCGAATATTAAAACATTAGGGCAGTTAATGAATAGTTGTTGGGGAAAATTACATGTTGTCGTTCAACTTTGTGGGGCAAAATTGAGCGGGACAATGACATGCTTTTAGCTTTATTGTCAGCTGGGGAGGTCAGCAGTGAACCGCTAAATGGTGTACAATACTTGCAAGGGTTTTATGTTTTTTATCTTTAATATGAAAAGATTGGCCGGCACGGGCAAAGTCTATTAAATTATCATTTTAGACAGTAAAGTAATATTTGTATAATGAAAATGTATGTGTTTAAAAATTTCTTCTGGATTCTCGTTATAAATAAAAGTTTTAAAAAAAATTAATTTAATTATTTTATTTATTATTAATTAATTCATTTAAAAAAATAAATTCATTTTAAATTAATTTTTTACGATGACACAAACATAATATGAGTAGTTTTTTTCTTTTAAATAATTAGGTCTTGGTTGAGTACTTAAGTGGTTAAGTTGTACAAGTCGTTAGATAATCTTTGCAAATCATGAAATTTTCCTTCAAGTGGTTAACAATTTTTTTTTTCGTACTTATGCATATTTCAGGTAGATTAGATTAGATTAGATTAGATCCGGGATTCGGACAACATCTGCCAGAGACACTGCGTCCAAGTGATGAACTATTGTGTCATGTCCCTATACGTTACTGGAGGAGTTCGTGTCCTCCAATGTTATCTAGGAACTCCTTTAGTTTCCTTAGATTCATTTCAGACAAATCTCTCGTCTGTATTATCTCCTTCCCTAATATTCGCTTTCTTGCGTGTATTAGGGCAGGGCATTCGGTTATGATATGTACAGAAGTCTCTTCCTCTTCCATACAAAATCTGCACAGTTCACTGTCCGTTAGTCCCAGACGCGCCCTATGCATGTTTAGCAGACAGTGTCCACTTAGCATCCCCGTCATGACCCTGAGCTCCTTTCTGCTTAGGTCAATTAGGTACTTAGATTTCCTTTCCGAGTAAGCTGGAAAGAAGAGCTTGGAGCATCGTTGCCCCATTGTATTCGAACATTTGTGGTTTGCTCGATTAATGAATTCCTGTTTAACACAATGTCTGTAATGGGTCTTGCTAACACCTATGATTGGTTCAGGTCCGTAGGGCCGGCTAGCAGCCCCATCCTTTGCCAATCTGTCCGCTTCCTCATTACCATCGTGCCCACAGTGCGCAGGGATCCAGTGTACTATCACTTGGTTTTCCCTCGAGAGATCCTGGAGGTAAAACGCATTTTTAAATTTTACAAATTTATATACTTTCAAAAAACTTATAAAAAGGGAATTGATATATACTTACCAACAGTGTTTGTATAGATAGTTATATTCCATTTAAAAATGTACACAAAAGAATTTCATTTTATGACACTCTGTTTTCCATTTTCCCTCAATTAAGGGAGTGTTTTTGGGTAGAATGCCGATTTTAGGCTGTTTTTCAAAAAATTATTTTGGAGCTACAAGGCAACATGCAATATTCTGGTTTTTTGCTTGTTGTTCCTTATTATTTGGAGAACAGAAACTCATATTTGTGTCAAACAATTTTATTTTCCAAGTACACATTTTCAGTGGTCAATGTGACCTTGTTTTCACTGCTGGCCGATAATAAATTTCGGGAACCAGTAATCTGAAACAGAAATGGGTATGCAATTATTAATCTGCAATAAATTCCGCGGATGGTAAACCACAGTTTTAGTCAAAATGTTGATTAGAAACAAAATGGCGGCCATATGAAAAAAAATTGTCCAGTTTTGCCACCTTTTTTTACCTTTAGAGTGCTTGAAAATATATTTAACAATAATTTTTTGATGAAAACTTTGGTTTAGCATCCAATGAAAACTATCTAGAACATTTTCCCAAAATTTCCAGTCGATACCTCTCATAGTTGCTGAGAAAAATTATCGGCCAGTACAAAAAATGTGGTTTCGAGAAAAACGCGTTTAAAGTATCATGCGCAATGTATCAGCGGAGCAAAAAGAGCTGAGATTACTTCAATTAACATGCAAAAAAGTGGGTACTGAGTTTGCGGATTGAAAAACGACTTTGGGGGGTGATAGTATATAGTATAAGGTACAATAAAACGCAAAAAAAAAAATCGATTTTTTCAAACTTCTACCCAGGAACACTCCCTTAATTGGGTTTTTTTGTATTTTTACTGCATAGTTTTGAGTTTTTACTGCATATTTTCTACTTATAGCATATTTTCGAGTTTTATATGCTTAGTACTCCTGAGGTTATAGTACTGATGAATAGCTCTGATTAATCTTGCTAAACTTCTTTTTGTTCTAACAATCCATCAATCTTGCGGACTGACAGACATGTTTAAGCCGTCACTCCAAATTATGATGACAAGATATATAAATCGGTTGTGGTTATGTACTAAGCACACCCCCATCTAAACATTAACTCACATATAATAATACGCATAAATAATGTAATAATAGAGATACAGGGTGGCGCAAAAGTCATCACCTTATCGGCAAACTTTTACAAATGGCGGCAAAAGTAAATTTTGCTTTGACATTCATTCATTCATTCATTTGTTCATTCATTCATTCATTCATTTATTCATTCATTCATTCATTTATTCATTAATTAATTCATTAATTCATTCATTAATTAAAAAATTAGAGCCACTGGCGAACAATTTTTGCGCCACCCTGTATAAATACAAAACATACATATATAAATATATATATACATTCAAAGTGAATGCCACTTTATCCATGAATTAAATGGATTGAAAAAATCTGAATGGCAGATTAAAAACTTTTTGTGTTGTATTATTTCACTCTCTAAACTTTGCCAGGACTGAAATCTCAACCTAATCTAAACAATTTTCAAAGGATTTTCGCACTGCCCTACATGTCTCAGCTGTGCTATACTGTTCCACTGTTTGAACAACAAATCTATTCAAAACAAATCTAAAGCTGAACATTTTCTAAAAAATTTTGTTCAATTGGCAACAAAAGAAAGTGGAATAGGTTGCTGCTACATGACCGTAAATGCCAATTACCAGTAAGTCAGTCATTCAGCTAGTGCCGCGGAGTGACGAACGTCAACTTCAAATGGCTTCAAATTGAAATTGATTTATGTAAATTATTCGCATTGCCTCTATTGAAATTCCACAATACTCAAGTGTGTAAACAATACTAGGTGCCGTAACGAGCTGAAACTTAAGCAAACGGCAGTGCTGTAAGATGCTATTCAAAGTGGTGTGTGTGTAATGGAATGTGGGCGTACCGTTTCTCCACGTGTCAATCAAATTTAAGGAAATATATACACACAGACACACACGCATATACACATAAAACCATATCGTTTGCCTGTACTTCCCGCTCTTATTTCTCAGTAATCAAATATTGCAATTTCACAGTCGAAAACCTCATCTTAGCCTGCGCGACATGCGATAATAGCGCACAACCTTTGGGCGTTTAACTCGCTTCAGAGTAAATTTACACACATGTTTGTGTAAGAATCGGTTATTTCACGTTCTGGAGTAAATAATGTTTTTTTACTGACCCGAAGGTGAAATCATTTCGATGTTGGAAAAGTAGATGGTTTTGATTTTATCAATTAACAATCAGTTGTCAAGAAAATATGTGAACAGTGCAAACTAAACTAAAATCCATAAATCGGCGTGATTTCTAATTTTTTTTAGTTGATTTTTTCTACATTGATAGTTAAATGTCGACAACGAAACCGCAGTTAACTTAAGACAGCAGGTTGGGTTAAACAGGCTGGCCCTAAGGCTTCGCATGGACTCCGTTCGAGTCCTAAGCGGTTCCAGACGAGCGTTCTTAGCTTTAAGATTAAGAATCTTTGTAAGGCGGTGGCCTTTATTTTGGCCGCCCCTCCAGTCCCGCAATCAGCAGAGTACCTAAATGAGGCAATCATAATCTGCACATGTCACAGTCGTTGATGCGCAGCTTGTCGCATAGACTTCAACCAGGCAGTAACCCATAGCGACAGTAACTCAAAGTTTAACATTTAATGCGAAAATGAAAAAACATATTTTTTTTTATTTTGCAAAAAAGCATTTTAGCAAAAATTTGTTTCTCCAACTTGTTTCTTCAGCTCGATACTATTTGAAATAGTTTTCATAACAAATGCAAATATTTGGAAACTAGTAGTGGTATTTTTAATTCCACTTAATTAAAAAAATATTTTTTTTGTTAATATAAAATAATGAAAAAAATCACAAAAACTTTAATGAAAAAAGAAAAAGCAGGGACCGTAACAGTTATAAGTTTTATTATAAAAATCAATGTTAAAGAGTTATTTTTTACTTTTATTTAATGACTCAACAAATAAAAGTTATTTTTTATTTATATTTTAAAAATCCTGTAATAACAATTATTTTTGATTTTTTGTTATTAGTCCACAAATAACAGTTTTTTCGATTTTTATTTTAGTTGTCCTATGATAACAATTATTTGTGACTTCTATTTAAAAAAGTCATCAATAAAAATCATTCAGTGGCTTTTATTCATAAATGTCATCAATAAAAATCATTCAATGACTTTTATTTATAATGACTTTTATTTATTTATAAAAGGCATCAATAAAAATCATTCATTGACTTTTATTTATAAAAGTCATCAATATCATTTATTCAATTACTTTTATTTTTTAAGTCATCAATAAAAATCAGCCAGTGACTTTTATTTTTTAAGTCATCAATAAAAATCATTCAGTGACTTTTATTTTTTTAGTCGCAATATAAAAGTCATTTTCATTAATTGCACTATTGGATTCATTAAATATCGAAATGTATATATATTTTTGATCGGCTTAACAAGACCTGTCTTGACAATTCTATTTTCTGGAAGAATCATAACTTTTGTATGCATTTATTGATGACTTTTATAAATAAAACTCTGTGAATGGTTTTTATTGATCACGAAAAAAATAAAACTCACCAATAATTGTTATCATAGGACAACTAAAATAAAAATCAAAATAAAACTGTTATTTGTGGACTAATATGAAAAAAATAAAAGAAAATGTTATTAACACTCCGATGCCCAACAAGGTCCGTAGGGACCTATGGCGTTTTTAAAAGTAATTATTTTGTATTTTATACGTTTTTGCCATCTGTCTGTAGTAAAAAATGCATATATGTTTACTAAAAAATATATTGCCAAGTTTAATTCTCCGTGCGAAAAGAAATGTATTGGTATATTTTATTTATTTGCATGATTTTCCTTCATAGTAAAATTTTCAATTATAGTTTTCATAAATAACTGTTATTTCCGGTCCCTGACAAAAAGCGATTAACGTGTTGGGTTGCAATAATTAATACACAATAATATTTATTGCTTTATCTTTATTCACTCCGTTAGGGATCACAGGGACTTCACAAGGCCTTCCCAATTAGTAATTACCCCTTCGGCATTGTTCATGCCAAGTTAAATGCCGATATTTCAATCCTTTCAACCATTAATACGCCATCTGAATAATCTTAAAACACACATTCGAAAGCTTATAAACATTGCGAGTTTATTAATTTTATACTCAAAAATAGCTCACAATATTCTCATAAAACAGGTGTAAAAATATGACACAAATATGTTTATGAAAAATGTTCCATTAAACATTCACCAATATGTGCAATGTCTACTTATCTCAATAGCAGCACATCAACTTGTTGAAATATAAATCGCAAAAAACATAAAAAATCAAATATGTATAATTTTCGTTCAAAAAACAACAACAGCTTAAAAAGAACCTACTCATCTTTTCAATTCGACTGGTTTTGGCCAAAATGTTTCGCAGCAGCACCAACTTGCACCTCTTTTCATTGTTGCTTCGGACCACAATTTATGCGCGAAGCGAAAGCCACAGCCACCGCAGCTACAATGAGACACGCCCAGCGGCGAACACTTCTTGCTTGGCGCGCAAGTGACAATGCCGGCTGCGGTGTCGAATATCTCATGCGAAATACGCTGCCAGCCACATTGCGCCCGTACGGCAGTACGTTTTATTGCGCTCGCCCAATTTTGCGCCAGCAATCGGCCACAGCGATACAATCTGCAACTATTGCACTGCCGCAGAGAGGCGGCACGTCAAGTGCTCCCCAACGGGCCAGAAAAATAAATTTTATGATAGTATTTATGTGGCGGCATTTGTTCTCGGTGAAAATTGCTCGCATCTACTATACACATACCTACTATACATACAAACCAGTATATTCTACTTATGTTTGTTTACATGTATATTTGTGTGTGTGTTTGTGGGTGTGTGTGTGTGTTTTGTGGACGAAAATCTCAAATAAGTAAGCATCCCATCAGTGCCAAGATAAAACCGCGCAATACAAATAAAGCCCAACTACAGCCAACACGTTCGCAGGCTTATCCCCCAAAGAAGTCGCTTGCACACTCGCACGTTTAGGTAAAAAGTGTGCAGACAAATGTACACCATTCACTCGCACATAAACGTAAATGTACATCAGAAGACAAACAAGAAAATTCCATCAATTTCGGTCTTTAACTTTAAACCAGCCAAATACGAACGAAGTAAAAAAATATGTATGTATGTATGTATGTATGAATGCGCGTGTATGTGCAGCTGGCGCATGACGCATTTATTTATTTAAGAATTTTCGTATTGTTTGCCTCAATAATCATAACGTTGGTACCGTAAACGTTGGTTTCCTAAACTTCAAATTACTAAATACGTGAGAAATGACAGATGAATCATCATCAAATCCATATACTTGTATTTCAATTTTTTGTCTTCCGTCTTTGTTTTTTAAGAGGTTATCTTTAAAAACAGTTCGGAATATTTCATATAAACGTCTGCAATACTAATTTAATATTTGCGGAGAAGACAAATATTTTCGTCAGAGATTTCGCATAGCTTGTGTACTTTTAACTAGGAAAAAGTTTTTAAATCATTAGAAAAAACTAGGAATCTAGGAGGGCAACTTTTTAGACAGCTAAACGAAATCGTTAAACAACACCAACTTTGACTTTTACGTTAACTTTCTCCCTCAACACCTGTCAATGTGTTTTTGTACAAACAAACCAAAGGCGAACCAAAAAGTTTTGCTAGCCCAGACACATGGAAACCTGCTGCTACAGCGAAACCCGTAAAAAGCCTTTCTGATGCCGTCAATACATTTCACTTAATCAAATTTAAGGTTAAAAAAATTAGAAGAAAGTCTGCATTCAAATGATGCTGTTGAAGCCCTTTCAAAACCATGTCAAAACGAAATTTTGAACTAACATATTTTTGCACAAATAAAATTTGTTTACTATGGAATACACACGCACTTGAAAATTTTTGGTTTATATTTGAATTAACCCTTCGCTGCATATACACAGTACGACAATTATGTATTAAGACTCGAACCATATCTCAACCTTCCTTTACTAACTGTCAAAATTTCATGACATTTGGTAGACATTTAATATTTATTAAAATTCATTTTGCAAAACACGTTTTCGTTTGATGTTGAAATGTTGAGCAAAAATTAATGAGAGTCAGTCATTCTAGAGACATCATTGCAGCCGCAGAAAATGATCCAAACTTCCTGAAAACAATTGTTACGGGTGATGAAACAAGGTGTTTCCAATACGATCCAGAAACCAGGCGTCAAAGTGCGGAATGGAAATCAAAAAACTCACCACAAGCCAAAAAAACACGAAAAGTTCCATCAAAAATCAAACCAATGCTTATCACATTCTTCGATAGCAAAGAAATTATCCACAAAGAATTTGTTCCAACTGGTCAAACAGTTACTGCCGCATATTACCTCGAAGTTTTGAAGCGTTTGATAGCCAGAATCCGTCGTATTCGACCAGAATACCGCGATCCAAAAAGTTGGTCTCTCTTGCACGATAATGCACCGAGTCACACAGCACTAATTGTTCGTCAATTTTTGGCTCGGAATCAGGTCTGTGTGTTGACTGATCCACCGTATTCACCTGATTTGGCACCGTGCGACTTCTCTTTGTTCCCGAAACTGAAATTGAAGTTGAAAGGATGCTTTTTTGATGACATTCAGACCATACAACGAGGGCTTCGACGAGGGCACTGGAGGAAATTCCGAAAAATGAGCTGGAACACGCGTTTGAATCACTAATAAATCGATGTAACAAGTGTATTGAATCAGGAGGAGAATATTTTGAATAACTATACCGAAAAATTAGCAGATATCGTGTTTTAATTGTGTTTTTAGAGGCAGTCTTAATACATAATTGTCGCATTGTGTATGCAATGTTAACTTTTCATAGATTGGGAAATTATTCTATTCCTTTAAAACATAAATATTCATTCGAAAACATTTGATTACTAACTAAAGAGTTGAAAAAACAAGAGGGGTTTCGATTTGCTTAAATAATTTTGATTATTGATGACAATGGTGACAGTACAGTCTACAGTAACCAACACTAAATATAGATAAAACCGATTTTCCTTTCGCCGGTAGCGTTCTCCAATTTCCGCAAAACTCCTTCCTTATATACAGGAATTAACAAAATTTTAATTTTTACCATCAAACTTTAACAAGCAGCAAGAGTAATAAGATAAAAATGTTTTTGCTCCACGGAAATTAAATCATGCAACGAAGAGTAAAATTTTTAACTTTGCAATATTTTGAGAGAATTTTAAATAGGCCAGTAAACTTTTTAAAAAGGCCAGTAAAATTTGTATAATTAACCCATTGATAAACGATTCGCAAAGTATGAGAAGAAGTTTAATGAATCAAAACGCGAAACAACTGGTGAAACAATTCGCTCTTTCCATCAATTCAAAAACTGACAACAAACCCAATCCCGAGACAAGGCAGATAGATGATGTCTGATTGAAAAGCGCAAAACACAATTATGCACTCGTTCAATGACACATGTTCGGTTTTGGCGAGTGACAAAGCAACCAAATGGCCAAATCGAATACGTATATGGCCAACAACGGCCGCTAAACTGCGCCTTCTCGCTACACGGATTTTAGCCCAGCTGTCGCAGCATAGTTTCACATGTCGCGAATTGATGGGAATTGTTGCCGCAAATTGTCAGCGAAAGCCGCTCTAAAGCCTCTGGCAGCGAAACACGTTGTTACCGTTGGACAAAGTGTGCGTAAATTGGGAATCGTTTTGCGTTTCGCTTTCATTGCGCCTCAATAATGAATGACAAATGCAGCGGCTGCAACAATACTTTGGAAAACTCGAATGCGGGCAGTTGCGAATGTCAGCGGCTGCACTAAACAATGGCAGACTTTGGCGGCTTTTAGGCTTACGGGCCGTGTACGAAGCGCATTTTCAACATGAGGAAACAATATTTTTAGTGAAAGCTGGCTCTAACAACGGGTTCACAACTCTTCAATTCGAAGCGTGTAGAATTCCATCTAAATGTTATTTTTCACATTGTATTTTAGGCATTTAAAACGAAAAAAAATGATCAAAATTTTACAAGTTCTGAAACCAATCGCAAATAAATATAACACAATGATCGAAATCCAAATTGATAAAGTTATTATTTGGAAAATTTGTAGATTTTAGTTCAACACCACTTTTGGGTAACAACAAAGTGGCCAGAATAAAATTGCGCATTTCTGAAAATTAGAAATTTTGCTTGTGAAAGAATCGCGTCAACCCCCAAAAGCTTTTAAGAATACGTAATTTTGAAATGCCACAAAATGACGATTACAGCATTACATCAAGTAGCACACAAAGCAATGATTCGTATAAGATTTTGAAATAATTTCAATGTCCTAAAAATTTCCAATGATGCCAACAGTAGAGCTTAAGTAGTTCTCAGTCAAATAACAAACACTTTGTGGCAATCCATACCCAGAGTTCAAGTACGCCAATTAAATAATGCCATGTGAAGTTGAAGCAAATGTCGTAACAAAAATGTCGTAACAAAAATACAAACAAAGTGCCCAGAGGTGACACAAAGGTGACACTTCGATGGCAGCTGACACTGATAATATTTGAAAGCCAAAAGCAATACAATGTGACTACAATGCGAGAAAACCGACACGCCAACAATTGGATAACATGTCTGAAGTGAGACTGACGTGTGTGTGTGGGTGTGTGTCGGCGTCTACATATTTAACATTGCACGCATACATACACACTTCATGTATACACCTAGTATTTGTGCATATATTTATGTGTAGATATTTAATATTTTCGCAATGTTTAACAAAAGCAGCTGCCACTTGCGAAAAGTTTCATTACATGCGCAGCCATTTGTGTTTTACAGGAACAACTCACTAACGATCATTGAAAATTATTCCGCACTCTAGGCAGAGCTTACTTAATTCCTTGAATGATGGCGGTAAATTTTTAGCATAGGTAGTAAAAATTGGTCGAAGCGCAGCATTTACGCTGAATGGGGAATTTTTTCCATTTTGTTTGTTTTTCCTTTAAGTCCAGCGAGGACGTCTGCATATTTTCTCAATATTATTATTCAGTGAATTGATTATAAAATTGTATTTTTTTAATTGAAAACGTTCTTTCTAAATGCTGCAATTGAATGTCCCCCCCTACCGCCTCCCCAACAATAGTTACCACGAAGCCGCACTTGTGGTCGTTCCTTACATAAGCAGCTGAGTGCTTTTCCAGAAATAAATTCTGTTAGTTCTAGAAAATGTATTTCCATTTTGTGGGCATTTGATTTTTTTCACTAAATACTTGCCACAATTATAGCTAATAATTTGGGAAACATTGCAAAACAGTTTGGACTAATTTGCGGATTTCTTCAATTTCAGCTTCAACACAATTGTGCGCAGATAAGCCAAATTCTTGAAAATGTTTCACTTGAAGCAGGCATTACTTTCAAGGTAATTTTAAATGCATTTTAATTATCTACATAAATTCAAGTTAACTTGCGGACTTGCCTAGCGACACCGCCCATTAGTGGATTAAATCTAATAATTAGAAGTTTGCTGCATTGCTCTGACTCGCAATCGCCCACTCAAAGGACAAAACTTGCTTTATAAATAATCTATCTGGCTTTTCCTAGATTAGCAAATTCAACCGCAGCCACGACTTGTGGCGCCGGCACTGCCTGCCACTGCACTCATAATGTTTGCCAGCAAAAGGGGGAAAACTTTCAAGAGCGCAGCGCACTCATTAGAATTTGTTCATTGTAATTAATTTCATATTTCACGTAGCACCTACCATGAAGGAGAAAACTTTGCTCCCAAGTGTAGGGACGCCGTCATTAAGCAAGCAGTGACTGGTGCGGTCGTGTGGCCGCACACACCGCTGTGGGCTAAGTTGAGATGTGACAGGCGTGGTCACGCACTTAATATTCATTGGCGCAGCATATAGCTTGGCACTTGTACACGCTCCGGGAATGCGCAGCGCAAAGTTTTAAAACTTGCTAACTGACTGCCAGAAATAACCAAATATTTCTGCGTGAACCATCAAACATTGTCACTGAAGAAAAGTCATGAAAATGTTTCTTATGAATTGAAATGTTTCTTGAAACATTTTTGTGCCAAGCAATTTAGCTCTATTATTACTTTTAATGGGTTTTTATAATTTAGGACTCGAACAGAAATCAATTCATAACAATCTATTTCAAAACTACTGTGAAAAAAATCAATGCTCTTTCAGTGTTGCGCAGAGGGTCTTTGCTGGCGCACTTGTCAATACTTTATACAAACGTTACAATTACAACAAAAAACCACATCAACTCAAACTGTTGTGAATAGTGTCGATTGGGCGCTGCAAACTTTCTCTCAGTTCATCATTAAGTGTTGAATAAAGCACGGCCGTGGTAATTTGCATCAATTCAGTTATTTCAATCAAATTGAAATTAATGAGTTTCACACATTTTATATGAAAATCTACCCACTGCACAACGGTAGCTCAATGGCAATCAAATTGCCAATTGAGAGTTTCAGCCAATCGGAAATGCGATTTAATGCATCATAAGCGGTTTGGTAAAGAATTAAAAGGGCTGCTTTCGGACGATGTGAGCCGACTAAGCTGAACTAATGAGTATTCCAATAGCAAAAGAATTACAGAGTTTGTTGTATGAATTAAGTATTGAAATATTATACATTTCCCAATTAACTCGCTGATTTTTTAATTTAAAAAAAATTCCTTTAATTTTCCAAACTTACAAACATACTCACATGCAAATGTTGTAGCCAAATTATGAGTCCAAGACCTATCTTCCGGCTACCACTTTATATTTACTATGTGAAAATAGTCAAGTTCGGAATTTATGTAATAAATCTTTAAATCGATTGCTGCTACTTTTTCAAGTGGCCAGCAAAATGTTATCTCCCAACCCTTTTAGTCACTACTCGACCGTACAAACGCGCATATATACAAACACACACACGCAAATGTATTCCCCGCGAAATGAGAGTTTCACTGAAATGACTGAAATGAAAGAACGCGGCAATTTCGCACTGTCCCAGATAGCAAAATAAATGGTGCGCTACATTGGCCAGCTACCATATAGTGTATACTATATATATATATATGGGTGTGTGTGTGTGTGTGTGTCTGTGTAGTTAATGTACGTAATGTACACGCTGCCTTTTGCCATTTTCTATTAAAAACCAATTCGGTGGATTTTCCACTTTACAAAATTCGAAGCTGGGTGCCAAATTTGTATATTGCATCGTGTGGGTATTTTAAATTATCACGCGCAATGCTCGTAACTACCCTACTTTGCACCTACTTGCCCAGCTTATAAATATTTGCGGGTATGCGCGAACACACACACACATATATATACTCGTGTCGTATACACGCTTTAACTCTGCACCTTGCAAAACACAGCCGCCAAGAGCTCCAAACAGGCAAACAGCGACGACGACCAGTGGTTGTATCGCATCGCACTGCCAGCAACAACAAAAATATTCTCGCATACAATCAGGAATTTAATTTCACGGAAAATTCATCTTGCCCACGTAGTAAAAGAATCGACGCCTGCCATTACGTGCTCATATGATTCTCGCAATATCGCGTAATAATCTGCCATGTCGAACGGGCGTAATCCATCATTTCCGGATTATGCGCGCAAAATATTGCCGCATGACTCTGCTGCGGGTAATTCAATATTCATAAGATATTGCACATCTGTTTTATATACACAAATGAATTGTATTATCACTGGATATACCTACCCACGTATTGATTTTCTTCACAAACCGCACTTCTGAAATGTATTTTAATTCGCGTAACTTGCAAACAACTTTATTGTATGAAGTACAAGTTCTGTTTATTCTACTAAATAAGCGCCACACACTGCTTATTTATAGCACAAATCGTGAGTCGAAACATTACTTTAATGGTTTACTAAACAGTTGGCAACATGCTTTAGTCATATACGAGTACAGCACTTGCACTGCGAATCAGAGCTTTGGCCCAATTCACAGTGATTGGTTCCATGGACAAAATTCAAAAAAGTATAGTCTCAGAATTTAATGATTTTGATGTCATTTGAAAGGTAAAACTCCAGCTAAGAAAACCCAAAAAAATCTGTGCAAAAAATTAATTAGTGTGTGTGCAAAAGCGGCTCAAAGTTGAAACTTTTTTCACAAAAAAATGTAAACACATAATTTCTGTTTTTTAGTCTATTGAGTAAAAAAAATTGTAAAAATAGAAGGTTATCAAGAAGTTGCTAAAACTTTCCATATGGATTAAGAAATGATGTGGCCATTTTCGCTTTTAACGTTTTCTCAAAATTTGCACGCTGAGGCTTTTACTTCACTTTCAATTTAAAATATTTTTCTAAATTCAAAATCTGAAAATTGCCAAAACTTAGAAGAAAATATCTAAAAAGTATGTGAAAATATGTTCCTATATTTTTTTTATTTTAAGAAGTATTCTCTGTTTGTCGGATAATGTAATTACATCCTCTGATATCTTCTGATCTCTGAAAATAATTCAATTTGAAAAGTGGTCTAAACACCTATTTTTAGAAACAATTTATTTTTTCATCCCTAAAAGTATGCAATCAGCATAAAAAATTGAGAAAACTGCAAAAAAGCAAAACATACGCTTATTATTATTGTTTTTATTGCAAAACTAAAGGATCCTAAGACAATTTCTTACTCTTTGCAATTATCAATGTTGACGTTACCGATTAAATGTAAAATCTGAAAAATCTAGCCAACACACTCGTTGCTATAGCACACCAAAAATGACGAAATTTGCAAATTTAAGTCTCAGACATTGCCAAACTACAACAGTTTAAGAAAAACCAAACAGAGATTTAAATTCAGCAGACTATGATTAATTGGTATACACAATTTTATGAAGAACGGACCACTCCTTCTAATTTTGTCCCGCGGTTGTATGGAGTCGAATCACTGTGCAATCTGGCAACCAATCAGCTGGTCACTGTTGGGTTCATTGGACCGTTCAATAAGAGTTGTTTATCTCAAAACGACAATCAGTGATGTAGGCCACAGTTAACTGGCAAACTGACTACTTAAACTTATTATACGGAAATAATTTGTCAAATAAGACTAAAGTCTTAGCAGCGAGGAATCAAAAAGTTCAATTTTCAAGAATGACTTTCTTACTTTGCTTGTGAATTTACAGTAAAATTAGGTAAATATAAACATTTGTCGGCTTTACGCTCCAATGTTTATCACATAAATCAAATTTTAATAAAAATTTTAATAGCCACATCGTGCAATGACAAAGAAGAGGGAAGAAAAAAATCGATTTTGCCTCTGTCATACTCTGCTCAGTTGCCATTTTGTGGCTACAAAAATAAATATTTTCACATTGATGGCGGTCAGTCAAAGGTCTTGAAGTATGAAACGCTCTGCACTTAAATATTATTAATTAAAATATTTCATAAAAAGTAAACAAATCCTACCAATAAGCGGCATTTGGGTGCAAATATTTGTTGAATTTATTTTACAAACGTAATACCTATTTTTTACATTTTCTAAGCGTATTTTTCTCTATTTGAAACTGTTGCAGCAATGGAATCTAAGCTAATTTGGATATTTGCCATATTTTATTCCACACTTCAGCACATCGGATCAGCCTCGTCTCCACGTGAGTACAACAATTACATCAAAGCGCATACGCAAATACAAATGTTGCCATTAAAATTACCGCTGCGTACTTTAACACTTGAAGCCGTCATATGCAGTGTGCCCGCTTGTTTATGCCAAACGACTCACGCACACCCGCGCATACATTAAGTGAGTGTGTGTGTGTGTGTGTGAGTGCATGAAGCCATAAATAATTTTTGCATTACTGAATTGCGCTGAGGTGGCTGAAAAAATATGAATTAATTTTGTGAATGTTTACCACTCGACGCCCTTCGGCCAATGCAAATGACCATTGCACCTGCACATTAAAACTGGTAATAAACACTTTGGGCATTTTTCATTATTATAAATTCAGTGGACTTTCAAAATGGCGCCGCAATACTAAATAAGTATCGCACTGCTGCCTCTTGGTCTCTAGTTTGAAATTTAGGCTTTCTGCTCATTTTTAGCTTTCCTATACAAATACTTAAGCCAACTACATCGTAAGAGATAACTCCGTACGACAAAAATTAAAAAAATTTTTCACACCGAAAAAAATCCATATGGGCGTGAAACTAGATACCAAACATAGTAATACTGCGTACTCAACTTTTCAAAGGCAAAGACAAAGGACAAATTTTGAAGGGGATAAAAAATTAAAAAAATATTAAAAATACTTAACCTTGTTAGAATATGACGATATGTATATCAAATGAAAGAGGAAAGACTCAATAATTTAAATAAAATTAATTTTTATCTATTTGTAAAAAAAGGATATGATAAAGGTCCTTTGAAAATTGTAATCGTTTATATCGTTGAAAATTTATGTCGAATTTTCTTGAGAAGTAAGTATGTTAAAACCCAAAATCTCCTTTATCATGTGCCAAAATTTCATTATTCTCGCTTTATTGATTTTGTATATTTTTATTATTTAAAATACTGATACTCAAATAAATTAGAATTTTTGTACTTCATTAGAATTGCAGCTTCCGCTTTTTTTAATAACTTTCGAACTAATAAAGTTAGAGTAATGAAATTTTGACACGTGATCAGGGAGATTTGGGGTTTTAACATACTTACTTTTTAAGAAAATTCGATGTAAATTTTCAAGATTATAAAGGATTAAAATTTTCAAAGGACCTTTTTCATATCCTTTTTTTACAAATAGATAAAAAAATAATTTTAATTAAATTCTTCAGCTTTTCCTCTTTCATTTGATATACATATCGCCATATTCTAACTAGGTTAAGTATTTTTTATATTTTTTTTATTTTTTATTCCCTTCAAAATTTTTAAGTCCTTTTAATAGGACAAAGGATGTAGAAATGAAAAACTGAGTACGCAGTATTAGTATAATTGGTCTCTAGCTTCACGCACATAAGGATTTTTCCCGGTGTGAAAATTGCTGTCGCACGGTGAAATAATTCCATAGAAATAATTCCAACTCTTAAGTGCTATTTGCATTAAAAAAAAAGCTTTACTCGCAGTCACATTACTTTTCAATCCTTAAGTTTTTCCTGTCGTTGTTAATGTTTATATTTCAGTAAAGCGTCCAAGAGCGGGTGATCCGTTTGATACGTTTCCAAAGAATTTCTGGCAAGAATTCTCATCGCCATTTACGGACACACCGGAAGATGAAGAGCTCGAAATAACAGAGACCACTACACATGAACCATTTCCGTTCTTCGCCGACCCCTACACAACGGTCAACGTCAGCACGCAACTGGCCTCGAACGTACACTTGCATTGCAGAGTCAACGACCTGCAGGGGAAGACGGTGAGTTGCAAATGTGCATTCCAGAAAATATATATTCAAAGTCAGTAAATACAAAAACAATTCATCAGCCACAAAGCGACGTTGTATGTAGTTCCTGACTGCCTCTATGCTTAGCTGTGAAGTGCATAGTCAGAATTTAAAACTTCGTAAACAATTCTTAACATAGACTTGCTTTCTTTTTCCTTCTAATTAAAGTCATAACTGTGAAAATAAAAATGTGTTGGTTTCAGACGAAAATCCTTTCGACAAGAGGTACTCAGTAACGTTGCACACACCTGAAAACCGTTGGATGTATGAAAAATATACCTGAGTATACCTAAATCAACTCAAACGTAAATATGTATGAATGTGCCATTTTCAGGTAAATAGGGATCTGCCATAAACTTGCGCAACTCAAACGATGTGATGAGCACATAGACAAACTATGTATAAGCCAAACAATATACACTTAGCTGCCGACTCGAATTGTGCTTAATATGTAATATCTGGCGATGTCGCCTGCCTGTCACTGTGTAACACCACAGCTGCCAGCTACGGAATTGATTTTGACAAAATTAGTTTTCTTTGACGTTTCATAAAATTAGCTTCCAAACTTAGCGCAACGACAACTGCGCCTCGGATTGGTTTGGTGTGGTATTGTGTTGTGCGGTCGGATTCCTCCTACTGTGCACTGCGCCATTATTTGCCACAGCCACCTAATGGCAATTTATTAAATAATTAAGCAATTTCCCTCAACATAAATGAAAGTGTTTAATTAATCCAGTCGCACCACTTGCCAAAAAGACAAAGCGGCTGTCATCCAAACTGTCAGCGAATATTTCCCTGCGTATAAGCAAAGCCCAATTCCAGCGACTGACAGTCGGAGACAGCGCCGTCGAATTCAGCAATGTTGTAGTTGGTTTGTGTACAGACAAGCCGCTGGTACATGCACACACACACACACACCCCATGCATACACACAACAACGAATAACAAGAGGATTCATTACATGGCACGAAATGTTAGGAGTTTTCACAATGCCGCGCACGTCCTTAAATATGGGCCGCTTGCACCCAAGACGCCCATAGCACATTTCAAATGCGGCCACCTATTATGAGCGCACAGCCAGGCCATCCCAGCGTGTGCATCAAAAACACTAGTTCCCACAAACGATTCAGCGAACGTCTTTATTATAAATGACTTTTCGCCTGCGTGCCAGCATTTTTGTCATTGGCCACGCGCTCGTTCTTTGCATTTTAATTGTTGTGTTGGGAGAGTTTTGTGCGAATTTAAACGAAAGAGAACAAGAAATTTTTTTGTATTATTATTATTTTTTTTTTCAAATGCTACAGACAACAATGTTATTTTGGCCGATACCGATGTGAGAAGAGCCACTTTTAAGCAGTCTTTCTTTTGACCACTTACTGGATTAAAGGGCCAGTAAAACACATTACCGGGCTTTGACATGCCGCAACAGTCACTCATGCTGCAAGCACGCCATACCAAGTTGACCAGCAGCGCCAAATAATGAGAGAACTTGGTGCTGGGATTTGGTCCTCTTCCTCTTTGTCGTCATACACCAATTTCAATTGTCGCTCAAGCCAACACAGTCGTCAAAGCTATGTCCAGGAACATTGTTTAGTAGTAAAAAGATTAAGAAACGGCAAATCAAATTGTGCAACAAGTTAGGTTAGGTGACTGGCTGGTTAGGTTAGGTCAACTGGCAATACCAGAAATTGATTTGCGATCTTCCAATTTCAATTGTCGCTCAAGCCAACACAGTCGTCGAAGCTATGTCCAGGAAGATTACTTAGTAGTATAAAGATTTAGAAACGGCAAATCAGATTGTGCAACAAGTTAGGTAACTATAAGTTAGATTCAACCAGAAATTAATTCGCATGAAACGCAATATTATTAATCAATTAATAAACCAACAATGTTAGTAAAATTTTGCAAGAAGCTTCTTCCAGTCGGCCAGTGCAAGACAAGCTCAAGTCGTGTTCTTGAAAAAGCGACAATTGGAATGTTTCAGCGCTCCGCTTGCGCTCAATATTTACTATAAATATTGCAAATAACTAGAATCATATAAAATTCGCACAGCCTTCTCTCGCATCGTGATTTTTCTTAGGGTTTTATAACAGTTTTCATTATCTGACACATAAAATTGTTTGTCAACTTTTGTGTAAAGCTTTTGCAGAAATATTTCCCACCTGTTATTTTGCTGCTTTCAGGTCAAGTGTAGAAAAGTTCTTCCACCAAAATTCTGTCACTTAATCCTCTCCGTTAACAGAAAACAGATGTCGACACGCCTCTGTATATATATTCTATAATTCTGTATACTTACATATATTCTATAATCATCGCTGCCAACCCACACATGTTGTCATGCTTTGCAGGTTTCCTGGATGCGTCGCAAAGGCGACGACTTGGCGCTCATCACCTTTGGCCGCCACACCTACAGCGGCGATTCGCGTTACTCGCTCGAGTTTGAGGAGCCAAACGATTGGAAACTTTCAATCCAATACGCCAACGAACGTGACGAGGGTCCGTACGAGTGTCAAGTCTCTTCACATCCGCCTTTAGTATTGCTAGTCTATTTAACTGTAATTGGTAAGTTTGGAATTCGGCGCCCGCTTGCCGTCACCGCCAACGCAGACAATGTGACAAACAGACAAAAACTTGCCGCAAGCAATGTGTTTGTGTGTGTGTGTGTTTGTGCGCAACTTTAACTTTTTGCTCCTTTGTGTCACTACTTGTGGGGCGTTGGAATGCTGCACATTTGAAATTCTCATTTGTCACATTGACTTTGCGTTTCCTTTCTCAAGACAAAGCCGACACACGCACTCATGCGCGCACACAGACACACACACACACAATCACACGTATTGCATAGGCAGGTTCATTCATTTTCGACCAGTAATGCAAAGTATGTGCGTTATTCAATCGCAGTTCCTCACGTGGAAATCCTCGACGAGCGAGGTTCAACCACCCCCGAAAAGTACTACAAGGCTGGCAGCACCATCGAGCTGCAGTGCGTAATATCGAAAATTCCACAGCCGACATCGTACATAACGTGGCGGCACGGCACGCGTATGCTTAATTACGACACCAGCCGTGGCGGCATCAGGTACGTATACAAGTACGTTCCAAGCACAACTGCGGCGCGTGTGAAACCCTCGTCAGCGTGCTACCCCACCGGTGCTTTGTGCGTGCGTTCCAAACGAAATTGCTGTCAGAGCGTGTGTGTGCTTGTGTGCAGCCGAGGCCTAATTTGTGAATCCTTGGGCCGACGTATAGCGAAGTGTTTGCTATTAAGATTACTTTTCTTGTAAAAACAAACAGATTCACGAGTAGATATATGCATACATAGGGGTTGATACGTTGACTAGCATAATGTCTTTGGGGTGAAAAAGAATGCGCTTACTGCCACAGATCGCGCCTTGTTTCACTGTTATCTCTCTGTACTCGTATTTGTATTTCTTGTATTTGTGCAGTTGTTCACACTACATGTAGTTCGACAAGTTGGCAATAAATTGACGTACAGAATACTGGTATTTATTTTGCTAAGAGTGAAAAGGATTTTCAGCTCGAGAGATGCTTACGCTGGCTGAATAGAATAATAGCAGATGACGTGAACTTCAAGCGTCGCCTAACACCATTAAATCTTACTGAGAAGTAAACTTATAGGCTGTGGTTGGGTCAGGCTGCACATACTGTATAGTACCTTGGTGTCGAGCTTAATGTTGTTTGGTGTAGGGACTATTGATCTATTAGACTATTAGATGTAGTCATCTCGAAGTAGATGACTACAAAATTGTAGCAGCTAATTCCTTGCCAAAACATGCATATTACTTCCAGTTAGAGATGCAGTAAAGCTTGGGCTCAAGTTAAAAATTTGTCTAAAATTCTGTCCTCTCTTCACATGACCTTGGCCTAGTTTCTGATTAATTGTTTGTCCTGACTGACTGATTCATCATTGCCCAGTCCAAACCGCTGAAGCTACAAACGTGAAATTTGAACTGTAGGTACATTTAAAAAATGAACCTCCGCTAAGATGGAATTTTTGTCAAAAAGGGCAAAACATGGGTTGAGATATTGTATGAAGAAACGTGATTTAATAGGCCTATTGATTTCAAACTTGGTGGAAATAATGCCAAAAAATTGAAAACAAAAAATTTTAATTAATCGACACTTATTTCTAATGTTTTAAACCAAAATTTAACAGGTTCACCAATAGGTTAAGGTTCGTATACGGGAAGACTACGAAAATAACATGAACCGATGCTCACTTCAAAATTGGTGAAAACATTGAAATTTGAAGATCGAAATCTAACGGGGTAAACCCAAAGTTAAAAGTTTGTATAGGGAAGCATGATTTAATGTGTTTTTTTACTTCAAACTTAGTGAAAGCACTTCAAGCGTGAAATAATAATGACAGGGTCAATGGTGGGTTGACGATTTGTATGGGGAAACATGAGTTAATAGGTCTATTGACTTTAAATATGGTGAAAGCATTTCAAATGAGAAATATTTAGACAAGTATTTTTTCATAAAAATCTGATGGGATCAACAAAGGGTTTAGAGAAACTTAATTTATTGGGCCCATTGACTTTAAACTTTCGTGCGTATAACCGGGCCCTGCTGATTATATATAAGATTCGATAGAACCATCTGGGTTTTCGCAAACTGTGAATACCTCCCTCCAAATTTATTTGTTTTTAAATAAAATAAAATATCATAGCATTCAAATCATTTGTTGATTCAACTTATTGATTTATGTATAAACAATAATTTTAAACGTAAACATGCATTTAAAATCTTAATAAAATGTTTTTTTCTATATACCGAAACAGTGTAAAGACTGATATGTTACCGGGAAGAGCGCTGAGTCGACTCTACATTGCGAATGCCAACCGGCAAGACACCGGAAACTACTCGTGCATGCTTGGCAACGATATCACTGGGACGGTGATGGTTCACGTTCTAAACGGTACATGTTCAATATAAATGTAATTACATACATACTATACACAAATACACATACTCGTTCTTCAAGGAAATCATGTTGGTACCAAGGAATAAATTTTAATTTAATTCATTGAAATTTTTGCGGAGAAATTGATAGCGCACTAAACAACAGTAAATTGTCTTTGACATTTAAATTTTTAAAACAATATTTAATAAACAAATCAACGATCAACGACGATCAACAGCTTAACCCTTTCGACACCGAATTTTACCCTGTGCTTGATATTACTTTTTGGTATTTAAATCATGAAACACTTACCTAAGAAGTGACATTTGAAGTCGCCACGCCTCTTCGTTAGAGTTCTAGAGCTAGTTTACTTTTGAACAATTTTAGCTTAAAACGGGTTAAATAAATTGTGTATCAATATTTTTTAATTACAGAAAACTTATTTAATATTTATGGAAAAATACAAAATTATCACTTTTTGATTTTATTTAACCATTGTTAAAGAAGCAGAGTTTTGATCAAACGCGCCCAATTCGTAGACTTCAATTAGAACACAAACTTTCCCTAATATCGCTGCAAATTATTGGAAAATATTTTGGGAATAACAGTAAAATGTTTGTAATTAGCTTTGAATTCACTTCTAAAAATATTAATTTGTTGGTACCTACTTAAATTAAACCCATAAATCAATCGTATCTTTTGCTATAAGATGACAAATAGGTGAAGTTGCTCTCAGGAAACTTTGGGGTCGAAAGGGTTAAGTGAATAGGTAGGAAAATAAATGGTATACGAAATTATTACGATTAAGTTTATAGTTTCTTTATCAATCTCTAAAGAATATAAGCATTTAGGTCCTGAATTCGAACACCAATTTGTGCTTTTATTAGCAAACCTGTAGATATTTACTAACATACAGTGAGGTTGTATATCTTTCCGTGTATATTAAACTACTCGTTACTTTTTCTATAGACTGAAGAAGTTTAATAATCTAGCGAAAATATTACTATACATACATACATACAAGAAAGCTATAGCGTTGGTACTTAGGTTAGCCCTCGAATACATCTTAAATATTTTTCGAATCATATACATACAACATATTTCCGTTTTATCCAACATTTCAAAACGTTTCTTTTATACTAAAACAATACATTGTTAACATTAACATTTTGCAATGCATTTTATGTTTTTTTTTAGGCGAAGAGCCGGCTGCCATGCAGCACGCCTCTGGGTCCAGGCTATGTGCTCCGCTCACCGTTGTGTTAGTCGCGCTGCTAGCCGCACGAATATTTCCACGCCGATGACAACACTAAAACGGAAACGTGCGAAGCAAATACCACTTGTCCAAAACTGCATTTTTCATGTCTACTCGTACATAATAAAGGGTTGTTTTTAGCGTAAAAATCAAATTGAAATGACAAAATGAAATGATAAAACCTACAGCTAGTAAAAATAAGCAAATAAATTTAAATAGAAAATAACAGAAATTATTACGATAAGGCAAAAAAAAACTAGCGAATTGTTAAGTAAACCGAAAGCTTTTGTTATAAAACTAAAAGCCAACCGTTTAAAATGCGTTTCAAGTTCGTTTTTTTTTTTATTGTTTTCATGGTTGTCAATATTTTACATAAAGGATTAAATTCTTTCAAAACTCAAAGTATATGCAACAAGAACTCGTTAACAAAATATTTTAGGAAACAATATTCACAAGAGAATATAATAAAAACTAAATGGAACAAATTTATTTATACAATAAAACAACAAGAACAACAAAAACACATTATATACACGACGAAATATTTTATATTCGCAACACAACAAAAACAAAAACAAAAAACAACAACTTGTACCAATACAGAGCCAATGCGCGCGAAGCAAAAGAACAGAGGCGGCTGCGGCAGACCTGGCCCTCGCCACGCCGGGGGCCTGCTCCACAGTACGTAATCTAACCAATACGAGTATAAAAGCCGCAATTGTAACAAATTGAAAGAAAAATGTTCGAGTGAGATAACGAAACAATACTTATAGCCAAATAGTGTTAAATTAATGTAATTGAATTCAATATTTAAAACTTGAAATCAAAGCATATATTTATTTAATTGATGTACGTAAGCACTTTATACGCCACAATACGTCAGAATGTGTGGTCAAACTTATCCAATGCCCAATGCAATAAGGCAGCCAATTTTAGTCCACAGTCGGTAATCTAATCGAGTCAATCACTCCAACTATGAAAAGTATGAAAACAGTATTTCTGTAGCTGCACATTGATTTCTCGCTAGGCTTTATGTATAGCTGTACATTATATAGGAATCGAACCTCATAGACCCCAAGTGTCATAGATTTCCATGTAATTGCACCTAGTTTTAACAATATCTAGATTTTTCTTTTGGTTTCTATATTTCTTATAAGAACTTTCAAAAAGCTTTTAAGATCTGTAAATTTTAAACAAGTTGTGGGCAAGGCAACTCAATATTTCTATATCTTCGGCAAAGGTCCAATTAATTAAGATTTTCTTAATGAAAATTACTTCATAATAATTAATTTGTATTTAACCTGACTATAGTTTTACCCTTCGTATAAAATTTGTGGGTCATTTACCCAACGACACAAATCAAATTATGTTCCAAAGACAGAGAATAATTTTTGACAAGCAGATTAGTGTTTTTTATATCCGAGCTGAGCTCACATCATCTTTTTTGCAATCTCTATTTTTTAAATAAATTTCAATCATTTCAATTTGTCATCTAAAACACAACACCCACACATCTTTACTCAATACACACATTAATGCGTTCATACGTGTACTACTGAATGTTAGAGCCTCAGACACCTGCCAGAGAATCATCGTGCTTTCCATTAGAACCAAAATCAACCCGTTAGTTGAGTGGACTAGTCGAACTGACACGGCCGGGAACAGCGCGTGTTGCCAGCTCTTGCTCGCCATTGATGTTTTTTGCGCTGGTTTAATGCTAAAAAAAGAACAACAAAAAAGGCAAAGCGCCTTAACACATGCAATACTATCACTTCGATCTATAGAACAGCAGACGCCAAATCGGCGCATGGAAAATGTGCAATTAGCGAGCATTCCGAGTAGTATAGATTGTAGTCACGTACTTGTAAATTTCTCATCTCGATTAGGCTTACACAATTAGCGCATAAATTGTTTGTATATATTATGTATATGTAATGTTTAATTGATTGATTGATTGATTGATTAATTACGGGTTACTGGGGAATGTTGTGAATATTTGAAAAACAAATTTGTTATATTTACATACATAAATACCAACAAACATACGTTTCGTAAGTTTTCTCGCTTTATTTGATGTAAATTTGTGTAAAATATTTTTACAATGATTATGATTACAGCGATTCTTAAAGGAAAATTCCAACAGACAAAACCGAAAACTAATTAAAAACACAACTTGAAAAAGTTTTGTGATAATTGCTTTTTTTATATCCAAATGCTCATATCATCGAATATTATTAAATCCTATTGAAAATAAATAACACTAACAAACAATGCCACGGTAGCAAAATCATTTCACAAAGGGAAAGTTGATATGCAATCTGTGTAAAAAATATTGAGTATTGTTAAATAAATCACAAAAATTATATATAATTTAATTTTTTTTTTCGCCGAATTGGTGCCAACGCTTGACCCAATCCTTGTGGAGGATTAGTTATTTTATTTTTCTGCAATACTTTTTGCACAGACTGCATACATTTGAATTCATACGTTATTTCAATATCTAGAGTTCAAAATAGTTAAAGAAGGGAAAAAAGGTAATTTAAAATATATTTTCCAGCATTACTCAGCAGTCCAGGAATCCAGGAATGTTAAGCATTTCATTGCTGCAGAAAGGTTTGGGTTGCAGAATTGAAATTAATCACTTGTTGCACCTCATTTAGTAGAATTCTATTCTTATAGTTGCGACTTATACGTGTAAATTTACTAAATTTTCAAAATTTTCTTTTGTGAAATAGACTCTAGCGGGTCTTAAGAATATCCCCCTCAAGTGGTTTTTAATTCTGATGACCCGTTCCCCTGCTTTATTGATGGTCAATTCGTTCCGCATGATATCGGTAACGCAAAGTTTAAACCGAATTATTTCGAAACACTGGTTTTTAATTATGGAAGTAGAATATCTCGGCAAATTTTAGTCCCACTGATCTAAAATTTGGGCAGCAACTTTTTGAAACATAGAACTTCTTAAGTAACTAAAAATTGCATTGTTTTTGGCGAAATCCGCGGCGCCATTTTCGGGAAATAAGAAAAAAAAGGTCATTTTTTTCGGTTCGAGAAACAATTTTTTTTTTGTTAGTTACTTTAGAAGGTACATATATTTTCTCATAATAACTAATAGCAATATTTTTTCAGATGATTTTTGGGGCGCCGGCACAACTTCTACTAGAATTTGGGCCCAACGTTGGACCCCCAACACCGCCACCATTTTGAGCACGCCAAAAAAAATTGTTTTCTTGCACTGCTACCTTTTAATAAAAGAATAAAAAAAAAATGTACATTGCATTAATTTTTTCCGGCGCGATTCCGAAAATATACCATTTACACGTATTGACCCCCTTAAGGGGGGTGTTCCCGGGTAGAAGTTTGAAAAAATCAATTTTTTTTTTTGCGTTTTATTGTACCTTATACTATATACTATCACCCCCCAAAGTCGTTTTTCAATCCGCAAACTCAGTACCCACTTTTTTGCATGTTAATTGAAGTAATCTCAGCTCGCCGAAACTGACTTTCATGTCGAAACTGATGTCATATCGAAACTTTAAACGCGTTTTTCTCGAAACCAAATTTTTTGTACTGGCCGATAACTTTCTCAGCAACTATGAGAGGTATCGACTTGAAATTTTGGGAAAATGTTCTAGATAGTTTTCATTGGATGCTAAACCAAAGTTTGCATCAAAAAATTATGGTTAAATATATTTTCAAGCACTCTAAAGGTAAAAAAAGGTGGCAAAACTGGACAATTTTTTTTCATATGGCCGCCATTTTGTTTCTAATCAACATTTTGACTAAAACTGTGGTTTAGCATCCGCGGAATTTATTGCAGATTAATAATTGCATACCCATTTCTGTTTCAGATTACTGGTTCCCGAAATTTCTTATCGGCCAGCAGTGAAAACAAAGTCACATTGACCACTGAAAATTTGTACTTAGAAAATAAAATTTTTTGACACAAATATGAGTTTCTGTTCTCCAAATAATAAGGAACAACAAGCAAAAAACCAGAATATTGCATGTTGCCTTGTAGCTCCAAAATAAAAAAACAGCCTAAAATCGGCATTCTAGACGGGAACACTCCCTTAAGGCGATTCAAATCTGATTTTATTCTAAACGCCAATAATTTTGCCCAACCATCAAAACAAAAATATACTATTAATCCTACATTAGTATTTATTCAATTTCAATATTTTCGAAAAATTTCTCTTACAAAAATCAATAAATGCAATAGTGTGAATAACCGAATTATATATAAGCTTCAGTTTTACCTTTTTACATAATTAAAATGCTGATCCTAAATTCCTTATCAAAAGCTATAGTGTAAACCGGTTTTTATCTATAACACGTTTTCATACGCTCCAGGTATGAAAACTGCATCTTCACCAGTTCATTTCACTTTAAAGAAATGTATAGGCCCAAATGAATCATATTTTTTTCAAGTCAGCGCAGTAGTGTAATTCATTTTGTGCCCCGCCCATTAAATGTATGCCACATCGATATTGTATATTCTGTAGTTATATTTTTGTGTATTTATTCGTAGCCAACATCCTTATCAGTGTACATTTCCATGGGCGCTGCTGCAGTTGCATTATCAAACTCCATCATTTCTACATCTCGACAGGTTGCCGCCTGTAGTTCCCTGCGTATGTCTGGTGTCATTTTCGGATGTGATTGTTTTCTGCATCAAATATACGAAATATAATAGAGGCACATTTCTACATTACTCTACTCGTCTTTACAACGAAAGTTTACCTCAGCAAATTAAGCAGTGCTTCCTTTTGTTCCGATGAGATGTCATTCTTGTAGCGTTGCACGAAAGTCAGCAGACTTTGATGCCACAGCACCGGCATTTCACGTTTATCATTCTCAAATCTGCAATGTTCAAGTTTATAGCAATTTAATTCAATTTAAATAGGTGGAATCTATTGAAGGTGCCCACCTCAGAAAATGAAAGACCGCGGCATCTACCACACGATATGGCAGCGCGTAGCGCTTGTCCAGAAAATAGCGTATGAAAACGGAATTAGCGCCCGTGTAGCCCATTTCGCAGATTTTCAACAGGCACGCCGACGAATGCAGTACCGGAATTGAACTGCGTGCTATTACGCTACCAAAGATGATGGCCTCACGCAGCGTGCAGTCGCCCGCTTCAAGCAGCGGCAGTATGATGCCCTTCATGAAGGCGGCTGGCTTGAAGAGCGCCCGCTTCAGCGCGTTGTACAAGTGCATATTGAGCTTTTTGTATTCACACAAATCGTCGCGTATGCGCGGCAGCAGCACCAGATTGTAGAACCTTTGCGCCATGGCGTGCGACAGCACAGAGCAGAAAATTCTAAACGAAAGGCAAGCACACCGTTAACAATCGACCGTCGCCCGGTAGTCGCACTGCATACCTAGTGCCCTGAAACATGGCAGCGGCGCTCCAATTGTGCGGTTCCGTGATAAAGAGAATTTGCTCCCAATTGCGCAGTCTTGGTATAATTTTAAAAGCTTTGGGTACTTTGCCGCTGCGATAGCGCTTCATGACATCTCGTACACCCTCGTACATCTCGCGCACTCTACAGCAAAAAGCATTGATTGCAATGTTTTGAATGTAACAAACCGCAAGTTGCTTTACGTTGCAATAGTTTTACCTTTTATCGATGTCTTCGATTTTCAGCGACCCATCGTCTGTGAGTTGCGTTTGTATATCTGTCTGTTTTTGTTGTATTTTCTCCATAATTATCTCGGACAACTTCAGCGTACGCTTGCCCTCTGTTGGATTTTGGAATCGCTCGAACGCTTTGGCATCCTCCTCGTCAATCTGCAAATTGTCCATGAAGTCATCCTCGGTGACTTCCTTGTTACCATCATCCTCATTGAAATCGCCTTAAAATGCAAACAATCTATTTCAAAACAAACTGCAAGCTACACGAAAATCGGTGCAACCGCTTACCCAGCTGTATGTTGACACCACTTTTCCGCGGTGCCAAAGCGGGGAAGTTGTCTTCGTTTAGTTCCAGCTGCTGTTGCTTGGCCGCAGACAAAATTTTTCTACTCGTCTTGCTGTCCAGCACCTGCGAGAAATCGTATATATGCAATCATATTCAAAGTGTATTTATCAAAGTGTATTAAACACTTCATCGCCGCTTACCGCCGATTCGGAAGCACGCAGCTCAAATTTGTCCTTGTTTTTCGCCTTCGCCACCTTACCCTCTGTCAGCTGTTTCACTAGTGCGACATTTTTAGCTGGTGCCACTTTCGATTTTTTGGCTTTTCCCATGTTGTACTTATTATTTGTTATCCTTTATTTAATGTTAATTCGCAACGCACACAAAATAAGGAATATACTTGGATACACGTGCTAAATGCTGCCAGATATTTGTTCGGTTGTGTGTTGACATCTACAGTAGCAGCTGTGATCGGCAGAAGCGTTCGTGTAGGTAAGGCAGTGCGTCAAAATAGGTAGTACCATGGTACAATAATATTCAGGTAATTTTTTTTTTTTTTTTTTTGAATATCGATGTTGGTTGGCAAGGAACTTAAACGAGCCCTTATACTGCCAGGTTGTCTTTCAGCTATTCAAGTAGATCCTCTTCAAATGTGATTGATGTAGTCTGCACAAATTCTCCTCTCATCCAATGACCAGAAGAATCAGTTCCAAAGTATCACTAGGACCGTGATAGCGAGTGCAGCAGCTTAATTAGCACCTCTGGGGTGTAAGGTGCAACAAGAGAATTTCAGCATGGGTGCAATTAGAATTTCATTATATATGAGATTGTTATCAGACATGTGTGCTTAGTTACTGACTTACCGATGATGACAGTGATTCACAGGGAGTCAGCGAGATTGGTAGTTTTTATAAAATTGGCTAATGTTTCAAAATCCACAAGGTTATGCGATTTCAGAAGGTCCATGAGGTTGTTAAATTTGTTAAAAATGCAGAAATTTGACCTAACCCGAGCAAAGGCTTGGCAATCGAAGACTAGGTGATTGGGCGTTTCTGGCAAACCACAGCGGCTACAGAGACTGCTGACGCCCTGGATGAATTTGCTCAGATAAGCTTTACAGTATGTGTGACCTGTAATAAGTCTATTTAGAAGTTTGATTTCGTGCGGGGATAATTTGCAGTTCTTATTGGTGAACCACGGCCTGTCTCTAACATCATTAATTATACCCGCAAAACTTTTGCCCTTGGCTTGACTCATTCTTTTAAATTCCCCGTCCCATTCTTCCCAAATTTTTGATTTAACTCTAAGAAGAGCTTCGTCAGGCGTCAAAACTATACTTATGTTTCTGCCATGAACTGTAGCAGTCTTGGCGGCCTGATCCGCCTTCTCATTCGCCAGTATCCCAACATGACTCGGCACCCAGATTAATCTAACTTCCTGTAGTGTACTTCTATTCGCATACATGCAGTTATGTATATCAGCAACCAGATAGTTGTCTGTCTTCTTCTTTTTTAGACACTGCAGTGCAGAGAGGCTGTCAGAGAGAATTGCGAGTTTCGTAATGTTATTTCCCACAGCAATGCTGATTGCCTGTTTGATGGCCACCAGTTCTCCTGTCATAGAGGATGTTTTCTCGCCAATCCTGAAAAGAAGAGCAAAGTTATTTTGCTCCGTGTACACTGCACATCCCACCGAATTATTTGCCACAGACGCATCCGTAGCTAGTATGACAAAACCATTTTGGCGTAAGGTCGCTAGTCTTTCATTGTACATCGCAGCCAGCTGAGCATGCGGTAGCAACCTTTTAGCACAACCTAGGCAAGACATTGACACCCTAACATTAGGATGCATACTAAAACTTGTCCGAGTGCAAATATTGTCAAAAATGTCCTTGTATTTTCCGTACACAACACCATAACTCGTGTTGAAGGGACCCAGACTTTGTAATTGGTTTTTCAGATCCGCATTCGTTAGCCATTGACGCATCAGCTCTTTGCACGTCAGCCAGGAAGCTCTAGCAATGGGCGGGAGTTCTCCTGCCAGGACGTATCTGGTATGTATCGGAGTGCTCGGCGGCACACCAATGCATCGTCTCAACGAGTCATTTACCGCTGTTTGTAATTTTTTGCCATACCCCACCGGTGCATTTGCATAGGTTGTGCAGCCATACTCGCACTTAGCCCTGACAAAGGCTCTGAAAATCTGTAACGCCGTGCGGGGCGCCAACCCAGCTTTTATTGTTGTCAACCTCGCCATCAAGTTTCTGGCCGGAATTATTGCTTTCTTAACGTTTACCACATGGCCATTTAAGGTGGAGTTAGCACACACAATCCTTCCCAAAAATTTCATCTGGGACATGTTATTAATAACATTTTGACCTACCCTCAATTGGAAAGTATTCTTGCAGGTAATTTCATTCGATCAAATTTAAAAGTCAGTTGCTTTTTTGACAAATAAGAAGAAAATTTTAATGATGCAGAAAAAAGTATGAATGGTAGGAAATTTATTCAGAAATAGTAGTTGGTAGTAGTTGTAGTTAATTTTAAAAATTGATGCAATCAAATTTGGATAAGTGCTGTAATTTTGTTCAGCAAATTGAATATTACAACCGATGCGGCAAATTCCATGAATTTCGGTATTAAGTAATTAAAATTTTGTGATTTTTAGAAGAGTACACTACAAACTTACATTGTGGTTTGTCATGCAAATTATAGATTTTTTGCAAGATCGTACATTATGTGGACACTATAATGTTGAAAGTATGGTCAAACTGGTGGTGTACAATGAGGTCATTTGTGAAATGCTTCCTCACGCACTTTTAATAAAACACACCACCACGCTTTAACCCAAAAACCGGCCTTCTTTTTTCTGTCGGTCACCGCGCGAACATTTAGAAAAAATGTGTTCTTACAATTAATATTATTATTATTAATTCTTATGGTATTTTTATGATACGTTACTACATAAAGTGATAGCCGTAAATTTACAGCCCTATGGCTAAAATGAAAAGAGCAGTAGAAACCATTTATTTCTCATTTGTCAATTTTCTTCTTATCTGTCTTTTTGAAACTACCTGTATTTTTTTGTATCATGGGTAGTACCAAGGTTTATTGAATATAAGGTTACGACATCCGAGACAGATAATTTGACAGCGGCACTCATGACGTCACTGAAATTATGCCAATATGTCAAATTTTTTGTAGGAACAGTGGGACGAACAGCAAACTAAACTACAAAAAAATTAAAATTCGTGAAATTGTTTTTTTGTTATATTTATTTTTTGTTTATATTTTAATATGAAGTTCAAAAAATTTCTTGCACTATTGCAATGATGGCGCGCGCACTCTGCGCTGGTGTGGTGACCACTGGCCAGTGCTTCATCCTTCACGTCTTCTACCTCCTCCTTCTCTCCTCTAACTGTTGTTGTTTGTGTTACTGCTGCCACTGTACACGCATTATTGTGTTAGTGGTGGTGACCACTGGCTGCAAAGTTCGGAGTTCCGACTCGTATTCAAAGCGATGGAGAAAGGCTTTGAAGCAGCCGTGTCCGCTGATCACTTCTATAAGGATGAAGTCAACCTTGCCTCGGTTCATGCTGAGCCACACCATAAGGATAAGGGATTAGCCGGTGGGTGCATCTGCCGTTACCTGCGTTGTCCCATCGCGTTTGCCACTTTGAGATGCTATTATCCCTCAATGCATTTTTAAACTCTGCGGTTGGCTTGGTGCACGACGCTGCATTCGTGCGCCAGTAGATCCAGCAATTGCTGTTTGAGACTAGACACATTCCCTAAAGCCATTAAGTTCCTGTTGTTTTGCGCACATTTGCCCACTGCACAACGCATTCTGACAGAAATTTGTGTTTTCTATTTTGGAAAAAAAACACGTTTTCACACAAAATTTGTACAGGAAATGCACTTCAATATTTACGTTTTTTGGGCAAAAATCACTTTTTGAGGGTAAAATGATAATATTCAGTAAAACTCGCGAAAAATTCAAAAGAAACCGTCGGCCAATCAAAATTTGCTGTTCAAATCGTTTCTAAATAGAGCTGCCGAGTGACATTTTTTGAAATTGAAAGTCGTTTCTTTTTTATTTTGAAATTTCTAACTAGGTGCAAAAAGTTCTTGTTCTGTGTGAAATTGGACTTTCCTTCAAAGTATTTGCATAGATTTAGATACTTATCAAACAATTTGGTATCAGAACCGATTTAATTGACCATATATTACGATAATTGTCTACGTTTAGAACTAAACTTTTTTGAAGGTGGGATGGTAACTCTAGCCATGGGCACGCGTGACGTCAGCACTCCGATGTCGTAATCTTGTATTCTTTCATTCATGGGTAGTACAAGGCACATTAATAAGGTAGTGGTGGCAACACAGCTGATTAAACTTTTTTCTTCTGATTCTCTTTTGATTTCTTCTGATTTTCTTTTATATTTTCGCGAATGGGCATCCTCATTGTCAGAAATTGGAAAAATTGTTTTTGTGTTGCTTGTGTTTTGATTTGATTTTGACAACGAGGATGCCCAAAAGCACTAACAAAATACATGGGAATCGTAGTGCCATCACCTTATTAATACACCTTGGGTAGTACGGTTTTTTTTTTGGATATAGGTTAGAATGGATGGGAGGTGAGTCGAGTGGATATAGGGTAACCCACCGAAGCATGAATTATAGAAAGAAACATTTGTAAAGGGCGACGAAAATACTACTAACCGGCTTATGTAAACAAAAAATTAACCGCACCGCAATTTTTTTTGATATATCTATAAATTTGTCGTATTAACTATAGTTAAGATTATAATTAGTATTTACTACTAATACTAGGGCATTCAACTAGAATTATATCAATATCTGTAATAGTCGGTTGTATATATGCCTATATATCTGTGGTCAAAAGCACTAACCGCTTAAGTCGACTTAAGAAGAAATTGAGTTATGGATGCCACCACGTTCCCTTGACTGTGCTCTACGTTTGTGTAAAATCGGGGAGTTTGTAACTTTAAAATAAAATAAGTTATTAATAAAAACCTATTCGCATTCCCATAAGGAATACACTACGCGCTAAAACTTTAAAACGAGATTGCTCGAAACAGCAATTTTCGACTTAGGCGGTTATTGCTTTTGACCACAGAATATTATATATTCCCATCAACACACCAACTATTTTCCAACCATCACCTCATTATCGACATCAGCCACAATGCAACGCTGCTGTTACGGTCAAGCAAATGCTATGACAGCACCACATCCATCGTGGTTCCTTGTTTACACCTCGATTGCTCTTTTCTGTTCGGTGTTCCATGAATTCGGACTAACAAAATGAAGGTGTGTGCCAATTTAACGAAAATATATTATTAAAATGCCTTAAAACTCTAAAATTCTGTGTTGTGACTCCAACACGCATCCTTGTTGAATACATTTTTCTCAGAACACAAGAGAATTTCGTAAGATGCGGCTGATAAACAGGGATACGTGCGCTTTTGGTGTTGCTCGGAGCTGTTGTCGACATGAAAACAATACAAAGTGTATGCAAATTTTAATGTGCATTGTATTTTTGTTCGTTTGCAGCTTAACGTTTCTTACCCGGCGACTGGTTGCCAGAAACTTTTCGAAGTGGTCGATGAGCACCAACTTCGTGTGTTCTATGACAAGCGTATGGGACAAATTGTCGAAGCCGACATCCTCGGCGACGAATGGAAGGGCTACCACCTGCGCATTGCTGGCGGCAACGACAAACAGGGCTTCCCTATGAAACAGGGTGTTCTGTCTCACGGTTTGTACAGACAATTGCTCACCAAAACTGGCAAATATTAATAATTTCCTAACTACAGTTCGTGTTCGCTTGTTGCTGAAGAAGGGACACTCTTGCTACCGTCCCCGTCGTACAGGCGAGAGGAAGCGCAAATCGGTGCGCGGTTGCATTGTGGACGCTAACATGTCAGTGTTGGCTCTGGTCATTGTCAAGAAGGGAGAGAATGATATTCCTGGCCTTACCGACACTACCGTGCCACGCCGTCTGGGCCCCAAGAGAGCCAGCAAAATCCGCAAGCTGTACAATTTGACCAAGGAAGACGATGTGCGTCGATTTGTTGTACGTCGCCCATTGCCCGCCAAGGACAACAAAAAGGCTACTTCGAAAGCGCCCAAGATTCAGCGTTTGGTAACGCCGGTCGTGCTGCAGCGCAAACGCAGACGCATTGCGCTGAAGAAGAAGCACCAAGTCGCATCCAAGGAAGCCGCAGCTGATTATGCCAAGCTGCTGGCCCAAAGAAAGAAGGAGTCGAAAGCCAAACGTGAAGAGGCCAAGAGACGGCGTTCGGCCTCGTTGAGGGAGTCCAAGAGCTCTATATCTAGCGACAAGAAGTAGACGGATTTTTAATATATGTATGTAGTTTTTTGCATAACAATGCAAATTGGAAACAACAAATGAAATACAACAAAATACATTTCTAAATAACTGTCGAAAAGATATCTTTGCAAATTTGTGGAAAATTGTGCCTGAATACAGGACGACAGATCCAACCATCCGTTGGGGTTACGAACACGATTCGAAGACCAAGGACCGTAATCGAAAAACTTGCTTCACAGTAGATATATTGCATTTATTTAGAGTTCAGGCTTAAATTAAAACATGAGGGGTATCGTACTAAATCAGAATATTTAGAAAAAAAAAATACAAAATAGTTCAAAACGTGGTGTGTTGGAACTTAAATTCAACGCAGTTGGAGTTTTCTGGTAATACAGCTTCAGTCTAAGAACGACTGATCGACGCTTGCCGACGATAATCCTCAACTGAGCGAAGATGGTGTACCGTTAACGCTGACGCTGATCGCCTGTTCCTTGCCCCCAATGGCTTCATTTGTTTCATCATCGACATCAGCTTCCACAGGCAACCCGGCAGCACGTAGCTGCTCCTCGTAACGCGTAATTTTGTTTTCCTGGTCGGTCAACAGTTCCAGCAGATCTTCCTGGTCCTTGTGCAGTTTCTGTAGCTCGTCGCTAGCAGTGTTGGCGCGTTGCGTCTCATTGGCCAGCTGCTGACGCAGTGCCTCCATCTCTCGCGCTAATCGCACATTTTCCGTATAATACAGATTCGTTTGAAATTGCGCCGCATTCAGCGCCTCTTCAGTGGCCTTGGCCACAGACGGTGCACCTGCAAGTGGCGCACCGTTCTGTGTGGCCGCCAACTGCGCTTTCAACAGTGTGTTTTGATCGGCCAACTGAGTGTTGGTGCTTTGCACCTGTTCCAACTTCTGTTCGAGATCAGTGCTCCTGGCTTCCAGGTGTTTTACCGTTTCTTGCAGCGAATTGATCTGCCCGTCTAGGCCACGTATGATGCCCTTGTACTGCGCCACCAGCGCGGAGGCCTCCGAGCTGAGCGTCAACTCGGTCAGCTCGATGCCGTCCACGTCGAAGCCTGACACCAGCTTGGCAATGAGTGCCTCCAACCCCTTGTACAACTTGCAGTACTGATAGTCCAGCAGCAGCTCGGCCGCTGACTTGGCACGTATCTGTGGCTGCTTGCAAGCCCGGCTGTAGGCCTCGTGCCGCGACACCTCGTTCAACTTATTGCAAAAGGTCTCCTGTCCGATGCGCTTTATCACCAGCTGACAGATATCGTCACGCTTCTGGCCCGCCAGCGAGTTGTCATTGAACTGGATGCAGAGCCCCATGAGAAAAGCGCACAGACCCTGCACCAGATACTCGTTTTCATCATGCTCGTTGGCACTAATCTGCGCCGTCAGATATGCCATGGTGCCGTGCGTAGCCAGCAGCGCCTTAACGGCGCCAGGACAATGCGCCAGCCACACACTGAGCAGCATGAGCAGACCCACTTTACTTTGCAGCTTGTAGCTCTCTTGCTGCAGCAGGCTAGTGCACTGCTCCAGAAGCGTGACCGGCTTGTGGCCGCCCGGCGTGGCCAGCAGCACGCGCAGCAACTCCTCCTTTTGGTTGACGTTGTCGATCAGTGCGTGCAGCAGTGCCACCGCCGAGAACCAGTTCGCCAGCGGGTCGGCTGAGAAGAGCCCAACGCACAGCAATTGACCGGTGGAATGACTGGCGACATCGGCCTCTGATGAAGGTAGTAACGTTTGCACGACGGCCTGCTGGCCGCTCTCGTTGCGGTATAGATAGCACTGGAAGCAGTAGAGCACTGCACAGCGCAACGCCAGCAACTGTTTTTCGTTAATCATGGACAGCAGCAGCACCACTAGTGCGGGACGTGGTGGGTTGCTGGGCGCCATCACCTTGCTCAGATCCTCCTGATTTTCGCGGTCGCCGCGCACAACCTCCGCTACCGTGTTTATCGTTTCCGTCAGTATGTCGGCCGGCACACCACTACTCATCAGAATGTCGCAAAGCGCCCCCAGCAGGCGTGACTGGCGCATTACTTTCTGGCACGACGACACCACCTGTTGCTGGTTGCTCGGCGTCACCAGCGCACGCACCACCTGCAGCATGCAGTGCACGTTCGACACCTTCTGCGGCGTCCAGCCAGCCTCCTCCGTTTCCGGTGTCACGACAAACATTGGTGCCAGCCGCTGTATGTAGGAGCCTTCTCGGAAAAACTGCTGATTACTTGAGTTGTTCTTCAGCAAGTTCAGCAGCAAAATTAGACAATCCTCGACGACGATGCCACCGTCAGAACACCCTTCGTCGTGTATGATCTCAAATACCTTGTCGAAAGCGTTCTCGAAGGCCACGATCTTCTGTATGTTGGAGTTCCCCTTCGTCAACTGGATCAGCAGCAGCAGCGCATCATTGCGTATCACTTCGCGGCTGTCTGTCAGCAGATCCATTAGTTTCGATACCCCCATTGGACTGACCAGCACAATCTCCTGCAGATCGCGCGTTTTGTTGGCGATCAGAGTGGTTATCAGCTGAATTGCAGCGCGGCGCACGCGAAAGTCGTACTCCTCTAGATAACTCATGACGTACGACACGTGTTCCGGCACCTTGATGAACATCTCCGTAAACTGCTCGCCGACATTCACCGATACTGTCGGGTTGTCCATCTCCTCGTCGAACTCTTCCGTTGCAATGATGTTGCACAGCGTATCCAGCGCATAGCTGATAATCTCCGCGTCCTGTCCATCATGCTGCAGCACTTGCACTAGCGCCGACATGCCCTGCGCTCCCACCTCAATACGGTATTTCCGCGAGAGCGCCTTCAACGCCCGGCAAGCATCCCGCCTATCGTCCAGCAGCGTCGACGACGTCACACGATCCACCAGCTTTTCCACTATCTCCGCGGCGCTGGGCTGTTCGCCAGGTTCTGCTGTGCCCAGCACTGTTTTAATGCCGCTTTTCAAAAACTCCATGTACCGTTGCTTTGGGCGTTTTCAAGCAAAATCGAAACAATCCCACAGAAAAACAGACAACTGCCACGGTAATTCGTCCACGTCTGCTGTCAACAATAAAACAGAGCTGCCAGGCCCCTTTCAAAATTGGTCTTGAATATGTTTTTGAGATTTTCTGTGTTATTTCCACTCAACAAATGCTATCAATAAGGATTTTTTTAAACATATTTTTGCAATCCTAATAGTCATTTACTAAAAAAGATCAAACATTTTGGACACATTTTTATATCATACATATATGTACATATACCTATAGGTAGATTGCGTTTTATTTCAGTCCGCTCAATGTGTTTTATTATTATAAAACATTGCATTGCATTGAGCCAAATTCATGATTTGGGCAAAAATCCTAAAATAGCCAAATCACGCATTTCCTCATACAAATTCAAAACTATGAAATCACTTATTTCAACAAAACGACGAAGCAAATGCGATAAAACGTGACCATTTTCATCGAACGCATCAAAAAATGAAGGCGCTTTCAGAAGCGTTTGCCTGTTTTTGACAGTTCAAAATCACAACAAACAAAAATTATGAAAATTTGAATTGAAATATTCGTTCCTTGAAATTTGTAGAATTATCTTAACATGTAATGTATGGTCAGCAGCCGCAGAAAAGCTGCGACAAGGTCACATGAACATTGAGCCTGCAAAGGGAGCAATGTAAATCAGTGATAAATCACGGATGTATATACCTTGAAATTACTAATTTGAAATCACGCATTTTGGCTCAATGTAACTGTATCCTCCAAAAAGTTTCTATAATGCAAGGCATAACACAAAAAATTAGTTTTATACAAAGTGTTTAATACACTTTGGTTTGATATATAATGTATATCATGTCTATGCGTTATCAAAATTTCTTTATAATTTTTAAAAACAAAATTTTCAGTGTCCCGACAAACGACAGGATTATAAATTAATTTGCTGTTGTAACAATATCACTGAACTCTATTTGATAAGTAATAATATTCTGTTTTGGTATTGACAATCGAGTGTCCCCCTTCATTTACTTACGGTATGGTTTCCACAAAGTAAATCCTTTGATTTACTTTGGATTTACTTGGATTTACTTTGGTTTCCATGTACACTAAACACACTCAACTTTGCCATGTCAATGTTTCACTGAACACAGCGCCACTTACAACATTTGACAGACTGTTTTCTTTTTGCTTGTTGGTAGACTGCCTGTGGAAAAAATCCTAAATACTCACGAGAATTAACTGAACATAAAAGTGAAAGTGCCCACAACCTGGTTAATGAAGCGTCCGCGCGCACAATGACTGAGCGCCCAACAGCCGCGGCAAACACAAGCATCACCTACTTTGGCGGCGTCCACACGGTGACCGAGATGAGGGAAAAGGCAGACTACTGGACGGGCCTCTCGCAATGGGTACACTGCATGTGCGTGGTCACATTCGACCTGAATCTGGGTCAGGCGCTCGAGTTTGTGTACCCACCGCAGTTCGCGCCCACCGAGACGGAGACTAGCAATATTTGCTATATGGCATTTCCCGACTCTAACTCCGGCTGCATGGGCGACACAAAGTTCCACATGCGTCTGCGTATGTCGCCGACCGCCGAACGCGCCACTCGCCAATCAGGCAGATACTGTGCCTACAACGGCGACTGCATTCCGGTACTGCGCGCTGATCACTCTCACTACTGGGGCTTCGTCTACTTTCGCCAGAAGCGCGACGCCAACCTGCCTCGCGGTTACTTTCAAAAAAGTTTCATCTTGGTGACGCACTTGCCTTTCTTTAACTTCTTCTACGAAATCGTCGGTCAGCTGGCGCCGATGTACTTCGACGAGGGCAATGTGGTGTTGGAACAGGCGTGCCGCCAGATAAATAGCGACTGGCCCGCGTTGCAAGCAGGTGCGCCGCTTACGTTGCCGCTTTTTGAACACAACTACCAAATCACCATACCGGCAGCAAGCAGTCGCAAAATATGCGCGCCGCCTGTAAAGAGGGATCCGCTGCTGGGAGGGGATGACAGCACCGTTGCGAATCTAGAGCCAACAAGAGTAATTACTTCCATCAACGAACTGGAGCTGTTCCACAGTCTGAGCTTCATTGTCGACAACTTGTACACACTGTGGGAGCTGGTGCTGACCGCGGAACCAATTGTGGTGGTGGGCACATCGCCGGCTGATTGCTCCCACATGGTGCAGACACTTGTCGCACTAATCGCGCCTCTTGAGTACTGTGCCGAGGCGCGTCCCTACTTTACCATACACGACAGCGAATTCAAGGAGTTCACGCGTGAGTGTGGTAAAGTGCCACCCCCAGTCATCCTAGGTGTCACCAATCCGTTCTTCGTGAAGCTGCTCAAGGACTGGCCACATCTGCTACGGCTGGTGGATAATCAGGTGATGTCGCCGCGCGACGCTCTGCTTGCCACGTGATACACTGACCCGAACATTGAATTTCAGATGAACATGCAGCAGTTCCAGAAGAACATGCGTAACGTTAGCTCGGTGACGTCGTTCGGCAACACGAGCAGCGCAACGTTAAAGCGCAGCACTACCCATCCGGGCACTTCCATAGCGGCAGTTGCGAACGCAGCCAGCGGCGACGGCTCAACTCCCGGCCTATACACCAGGTACCGACCGTTTCTCAAGAAGGACAAGAGCCTAATCAAAAAAGTGCTACTCGGAGTGAAGACAAAGCGTCCCGAGCACGTACAGACAGCTCTGCTGCGTCGCCACCTGCTGGAGCTAACACAGAGCTTCATGATACCGCTAGAACGTTACATGGCCTCGCTGATGCCGCTACAGAAGGACATCAGCCCGTTCAAGTCAGCGCCCAATGCGAGCGCCTTCAAGCTAGACGACTTTCTCGCTACACTCGAGCAGTCCGGGCCGCATCTGACGTCGCCGCTGAAGGGCGACTGGAGAGGGCTCTACCGTCGCTTCTTCGGTTCGCCCAATTTCCGCGGCTGGTACGAATCGCGCCACCGCGAGTTGCAGCTAACACTGCAAGACCTACAACTCCAGGCACTGTCCGCGGCCAATCTGGAGCAGTGGGCGCGCGACAAGCAGGAGGTGGAAATCATTGACATGATACTGAAACTGAAACAGAAACTGAATCTCTATACGGACAATGCGTCGCGCGACAGCGGGCTGAGCAGCGGCGGCGCCACGCGCGACCAGATACGCGCACAGATCGACTGCATGAAGGATCTGCTGCCGCACGACCTCAAGAACGTAGTGAATATTTGACAGTAGATATGGGCGGCCGTGGTGTGGCATGCGTTAAAATGTGTAGTTCGTTGCGAATTACCAGTGGCCGGTGTGGCCTAAATAATTTGTGTGTATGTACGCTGAACTATTTTAGGTTATATTGTGATTATTATGAGAATTTTTATGTTAGTCCAGTTTTTAATAATAAACCTAAGTCGAGGAAACGATTTTTATGCATTTTCAACTAACAAGGATATATTTTTTTATTGTATCAAGTTTTGTGCTCGTCACAACCAATCACAAGCAAGTATTTGCAAGCATATCTGTCGGCTTGAACCGACATATTTACATCCTACATGAGAATCGCATGTCCCCCTTGTTTCCTTAAATTGTTTCGCAAATGAGCGGAATGTGGGGGTTCAGTTCAAAATTTCGATTCTTAGTAAAACAACTCTAATCGCAAGCATATACCGAATTTCGATATCAGAAAGTAGTAAAAGCGGAAGAACAATCATTAAACATGTACAAAGTACTCTCGCTTCGGGTGCAGAGCGTATATACAAATATATGTCATATGTCTAGTTATAATGTTTAGTTAATAATTAGCCAATTTAGGCCCTGCTGAGTACAGCATCGCCTAAATTAAAAATCTTGAATCTCAATTAATCAACAAAATAAAAATAAATATGTAGCGAGTTAAATGCGTGTTATTGACTTTGATGAATCGGCAACCTACATAAAAATGGCTCAGTCACCCATTGGCAACGAAATTACCACTTCGCCCACAAGGCGTGCCTCGGTCGCGTCATTGGATACGATTATCCGCTCGTCCTGCTCGTTCGTCATCGATACGATCTCGTAGCAGCTGCTGTCTTGAGTTATGTCGGACACCTCGAAGGGATTGGGCGACAGTATCTGTTTGATCACTTCTAAGCTCTCAATGCGCTTGTTTTCTAGGAGGTAAAATCCATTCTCGTCGATGCGGTAAGTGAAGCGTTTATGCCCGGAGGGCAGCTTGAAGTCGTGCTTCTTGACCAGGTGAGCCGACAGCGACTTGCCGTTCTTGAAGAGCTTGTCGCAGCAATGGCAAATGTAGATAAAGGGACTGTTAGCGTGCGCCTCCAGATAATGCTGCAAAACCATGGATTTAACAATTATGTTAGTGCTTTCATACGCAACTAACGAGCAGACAGGACTTACCCTACGTAGCTGATTGTATGAGCGCACCACATAATTGCAACCAGCCTCATCACAGCGATGCACCTCCTTGCTGTGCATGTATTGCATGTGCTTCAGCAGATCACACTCGCGCACGCAACGGTGCTCGCACTCGGTGCACTTGAACGGCTTGTCTTTAAGATGACGGTAGCGAATATGCGTCGTCAGCGAGCTGGCAGATGAGCAGGTCATGTCGCATAGGCTGCACTTGTAGCAGTTCACGTGTCGAACCACATGTGCGCGCAGCAGTTTCTCAGTGGCGAAGGACTTGAAGCAGCGCGCGCATTGGAACTCATGTGCTGCAGGATAGTTAGAAAATGGAAATTAGTTGCCACTGAAATGGAAACACTGCGGTGCTTACTGTTGTTGTCCGGCTGGCGCCGCAAGTGGTCAAATAGTGTCGTTCGCGTACGAAACAGCTCACCGCAATGGTAGCAGGCTGCCAGCTTACGATTAGAGTGCGTGCGTATATGCTCGATGAGGCGATACTTGTTATCCAACTGCTTCTTGCAGAAGCTCCAGTTGCACTGTATCTTCGGGCGCTCGTCGTCCGGTGACTTTTCGATTTCGTACGCAAAGCATGCATGCTGTACTATGTGGTCCTGAAACTCCACTATGGAGTCAAATGTAAGCTCGCAGTACGTCCACTCGCAGCGGAAGTCATCTTTCAGCTCAGGTAGTTTGTCCGACTCCCGAGCCGGCGCCTTGCACTTCGGAACGCTGGGATTGCTGTCGCACTCGAACTTACCCTGCACCAGCAGTGCCGCGTAGTATCCGTGGTAGTAGACGTGTCGCTGGAGTTCTCTGGGGCAATCTGTGCTGAAAGCGCAGCCTCTCCAAGGGCACTCGGCCGATTCGCCTGCGTCGTGGCTATGGCTTGCCAAGTGCTCAGCAATGTGTGCATTTAACTTCAGGTCATCTTTGCACTTTGTGTGGCAGTCGGCCCAGCCGCAGATCACCGGAGGTGCTTCCAGTTTCCGCTTTTTATTACTCGGCGGCATTTCCGATCAATGTTTTTATGTGGACAAAAAAAATGTCAACAACAATGCACAACACAACGGCGCCTAATTCAGCTGTCAAATCAATCCACAGTAGTGAGCAAAAGTGTGGACAAAAATGTGACCAATTTTATATCCCAACTACATATACGCTTTTACTAATCCTACACATACGGTTGCGCAAAATCTGCACATTTGTAATATTTAGCGGTACTTTTGTATACATATTTTTTCGGCGATTTATTTTAATTTTTTTCACATTTATGCAACTCCATTTCGTCATTGTCGAAATTCTATTTTGACTACAGAGAGACTTAGATATTTAAAATTTGTAACCTTTCTCAAGGATTAGGTGTTGATATTACATTCACTTCATCCCCAACCGAACCATATGGCAGTAAACAAAATCAACATTTGTTGACAAAAAAATTTAACTTACGAAATGCATTACAATAAGACACCAAAACACAGAAATATATTTTACGGCCAATATTGATAAAATGTAATTAGTCCGAGGTGTGGAGTGTCGAAAAAGTATTTGACAAATGATGGACTTATTCCGTATGAAGCTTGCCAGTAGACAAGTTTATTCTGAAATTTTTGTATTTGCATTTCACATTCAACTTTTGCAGAATATAGCGATTTTGTCCATGAATGCTTGCCAATCGTGCAGACGCTCAACCAAAGTAAATACTTTTTTAAATGTATCCTTTAAATTTACTTTGCGCTCAACGGTTAGTTGAAAAATATGCTTTCCAAGCAATGGTTGAAATCTAGCTTTAAGTTGTATGGTAGAAGGGATAAGAAAGACCACCAGTCACAGACTACTAAGCAGAATACAACTTTAACTCAAACTTGCAGTTGCCAAACAGAAATTTAGTTCGTATAGAAAAAGCTCAACCCAAATTTCACATAAATAACGCTCAGCTCTGTATCAAAGTCGTTTTTCCATCAATTCATATCATAACTGAAACTTCTTTCCTTTTATGTTTTATTTTTGTAACATTTAAAAAATCACTACATTACGAGGCATAGATAGCATCAGTCACGCAATTTACTTGGCGTGGGTCTGGGCCTTCCTCATCTGGGTGAGAATGTTGGACAGCTCCTCACGCTTCCTCTTGGCGCGAATGTGTGTGCCCAAGCGACGCTTCAAGAACTTCAAAGCGCGCTTATCCTTCGACACCTTCAACAATTCCATGGTTCTCTTTTCATACGGAGCATGACCAACCACTTCACGCACCAAATCCCTCATGAACTTAGTGTGGCGCGTTTGAATCTGTAAAATAATAGAGGCTGTAATTAGTGTTCACTTGTATTGGCTTATTCGCCGTTTATACACCCCAGCACTACCAGTCCCCAAATGTTTATCAGAGTTGATGCAACAACGCACATACTCTGGCAGTATACGGGTGCGAATGTAATCGAGTGCGATTAGGCCTCGTTTACACAAACGGCTTAAATTGATACTTACGTTCTTCAAACGGGAACCACGCAGGCCTTTGACCTTCTTGTCGCCTGTGTATTTCACATTCTTCACTTTGGTGGTTTTGTGGCCCTTATTCAGGCCAATGCAAAGTTCGTAGCGGACTGCCATTTTCACTGCAACATAAACAAACTGTTATATTAGCACTCTTCGCCGATTTTTTGGTAGAAAACAAGTCAAACAGTCAAAGCAATAATCCTGGCTTATTTTCGAACTAATATTTTCCATTTTAGTTAATTGATGTTGAAAATATTTAGTGATAAATGCCAGAATTATGTTCCGCAGCCTACCTTAGCGGCTGTCGAAAGACGGAAAGAACATTGGCAGCATTTTTCTGCAGTTCGCCATCTTAGGGTAGCATTGCCAGTATCAAAACTAAGGCAGTGCATTGTAGACAAATAAATATTTATCATGACCAAATAATAAACCTAGTTATTTGATGTAATTGGTACTGTATGGAAATTTTTTTAGAAATTACAACGGATGCTGTATTTTGTTTTTTTTTGTTTTTGTTAACGATGTGATGAGCTGATTGTTTTACCAATGTTTGCAATTACCTAAAACAGCTCTTAACAGTTAGATTATTGAAACCATGTTTCAACAATTGAAATTTTCATGAGCTTTTCATGAGACTTTCATGAGGTCGCTCATGATACGTTGTAAAACGTTGTTTTATATACCCGAAAATCCCTTAGACCGTGGACACCCTCAATGACCCCTTTTAAATTTTAATTAAATTTTCTAAGTACGTAATGATAAAAAATAGATTGTAAAATAATATCATCTGTCAAATTGTTTGATGTTACTAGATCAAGATAAACTGAGTGCTTTAAAAATTAAAACTCTTCCTAACTACATATTTCAATCCTTCCATGTATTTGTGTAAGACGCTCTTTCTTTTGTGCTATGATGACTTGTGTAGTTTGTCTCTTAGAAATATTTTGTAGTACATTTACAACATAATCGACAGGCCTGGATTTACCATACAGGCATTGTAGGCAGTCGCCTAGAGCGGCAAGAATTGAGGGGCGGCAAATTTTAGCGGAAACTTTGAAAACTTGTTGAATTCGTGGGAAACCAACATTCTAAGTGTAAAATGCCTGAATCGAGAAAACAATCGATTTATACAAGCAACGAAAATAGACATACAGAATGCGCAAGCAAACAAAAAAAACAACCGATTTATACAAGCAAAGAAAAAATGCCCAAGCAAAAAAAAAACAAGCGATTTATACTAGCCAAGAAAATAAACATACAGAATACAGAATGCGCAAGCAAAAAAAAAAAACAACTATTCGTACCAAACTACTTCCACCATTCAAGAAATTTTAAATAGGGGGGGCGGCAATTTTACCAACTGCCTAGGGGCGGCAAATTTCTAAATCCGGCCCTGATAATCGAAATTTATTAACCAAAATCACAACATTTTCTAGAAGCTACAGTTTGCTGAATTCATCTTTCCTATTATAAAATGATGAACCTCACGTTTGGACACAAAAACATAATTATAAGCCAAGCACATTTAAAATAAAGTTGTCCATATATATTTTTTACAATAATTTGCGAGTTTAGGCATCTAAGCAAGCGAACAGAACTATTCCCGGCCGAAATAAATTCCACAAACAAGTGTTGTGTTGCAATCGGCTAAGGTGGCTACACTTTGACACAAAGTGCAAATTATCGAAATTCCAACCACGAATTTCGAAATTCGAAGCATATTTTGGAAAGCTGCTACGCCGGCCATATTGTTATTGTGTGTAGTGAAAGAAAAGACCACTGGTGGACACGTGTTTAAAATCAGACATTTTCCGTCGAATTAAAAGAATACCAGCGCAAACTACAAGAAAAACTATCAAGACAACTGAGTACGAAAAGCACAACTGTGTGAATACGTAAAATTTACAAGCTTTTATCGTGTTTAACAAAGGTAAGCCGCACGGAGAACGCCACCGAAAACATAACCTAGTACAATTTGCACAATTTTCGCTGCCGTCTACAAGGACCGTAAATTTGTCTAGTTCATTGTGGCAAAATTAAAAATCGCCATGCTGATCAGATTAATATTGGTTGGCCATTATAGTGTGTAGTCGGCGTTGTGATATTTTGCGGTGCGGTCGACTAACTTGTGCAACATAATCAATACTGCCAACAACACCAATGCGAGTATGGGATTGCTAGCGTGTTGCGGGGTTCGGTGCTCAATGCGTTCGTTGACTGAATTGAAGTGCACTGCGATGCCCTGGAAGACGGAGGGGTGTAACGATGCTGGCTGACGGGCAATGCGTAAATTCACCTTTGATTTAGCTGGGATGGAGCAACTGGGGCTGCGGCGGTGGGGGATAGTATTGCGTTTTGCCCCCAAGTTTAAGTGTGCTATTTGCACAATATATGACAGGTCCATTGAATGCCGCATGCATATTGTTAGGTGGGCTCCTCATTTCGTTGAACGCCTTTGCTATATAGTTGTCCCCGATATGGCCCTGATTCCGTGATGTTGCACTTGCGGCGCAATATCAAACGGAACGTCGTCGAGTTATAAACCCAGCTTATAACATGTGCGAATGTGTTGTGGAGATTCGATAAAGATTTCGTTGGTTAATTGTATTTTTGCACCAACCGACAATTCACTGACAAAATATTTGATAAAAATCATATTTCACTATGATTTCACTATTGATTTTAAAGAGTCTGAGTTGTTTATAATGCAAAGTTTTGGAAAATGCCAGCATGCATAATTGTGACAGAGGTCACAATTGCACGTGGAGCCGTCACCAACAACAACGTGGTGTTTATTAAGAGTGTTGGCGTATCGGTTGGTGTATCCCATTCATAGAAATATATTTAAAAAGGGCAAACAATCGAATTCTGTTAGTACAACTATTTCGGAATATTTTAGCTGTTACTTTTATGCATATAATGTTACTTAATGGAATTGAATTGAACTGTTTAGTTGCTTATTTTTGGAGAGATAGTATTTTTACCATTCTTAGCCATCCAAAACAATGGATTTTGTGCATTATATTGAATTGAATGGTACATAGTAATCAGAAACTGCCCAGGTTTCCTATAATTACTTAAATACTTGACGGAAACGAAATTTCGAATATGTGTAGAAGACTAAAATCAAAAACTATAGAAACCTAATGTAAATGATTGTTACAAAACTTGTATAAATTTTATTAAGTGAAAACACATTTCTGAATGTGCAGCTATGCCAACTATGATGAAAGCAATTAGTTGTACAGGAAAAAATTGTTTCCAGTTGGGGGTATTAACACTATACTAAAAAGGTTTACATTTTCAGCGCGCAAAGTAAAACAATAGAAAGCACCCACACTTTGCGCCCTTAAATGAACAGCGTGATTCAAATTTTACTAATTTGATATTGACAGAAATTAGTCGTCATTGTTTACACTTAATTTTCTCCGATGTTTTAGTAGTCGCTAACACGTGCTGGTATAGTTTGACTTGTTGCAACCGTTCAAAAAGTCACCAACAAAATCAAAGGGGAATGACTGCGTCAGGCCTTCGAACACGACACATTTTTTACCTCTTCGGTATTCTCATATAACATGTTGGTAAAACGTTAAGCCAACTAGGATTTATTTGTTTGAACTTTGATGTTTTATCTCATAAAATGTGAAAGTATCCATAATGAAGAAGCATACAAAATAAAGTTATTGTTAACCCATTAAAGCCGGGAACCAGTTCCGCCCATACGAGTTTGATAAAATTTCATACACGACCTGGAATTGACCCAAAATGATCAGAAACAAATTTCAGCATTCTATCGCTGCACGTTGCTGAGATATTTATTCGGTATTTTTCACCCATTAGGCAGCAATGGTAGCTTTTTACCATACTTTTTGAAGTGATCAGCTAAACAAGTGAACAAAAGTTGTATTGTTTACAGGTGAGTTAGGAGGCAGATTTTTGTGAATTTTAGCGTGACCTCCACTAGACTAAGGTAGTTCAATTTTTACCCCAACCATCCCTATCAATGATTTTGAGATATCTCTACCACGAACTTTTCTGTGATTTTTTTAAAAAGTCAAATTTTCATGGGTAAATTTTTACCCATTAGGCAGCAATGGGTTAACTGTAACTGGATTCCAACTTTCTACCGAATTGTTTGGATGTGTTTACAGATGATCTTTCTTTGAAGTTGATAAAGTGGGGTCTGAAAAAAGACAAAAATACAGCATTTTAAATGTATTTATTTATTTATGTAATTAGGAAGCTTCTGATAGTGCCTGCCATATTAAGAGGGATTTGTATATTTAGATATCATGTATATAACTATTATAATAGTCGGTCATCTGAATCTTTACAATAATCAAAATTGGTGAGATTGAGTTTCACTTTACTACTCTCAGAACGACAAAAACTGAAATAATGACTGATATTTGTTTAAAAATTAGTTCGAGGCTTACTATTACATAGGCAATGAATCAAACGGACATCACGAAATCACCTTCCTCTGCCTTTCATTTGTCATTAGGTCCTTGTATGCAAACTGGCAATTGAATTCTGGATGCTCCTCTGTTTAGAATCACTAATAGAACTAACACCGCACATATTATTAAAACATCCCTCATCTGTTAGGCAGAAAAAAATAAAACTGTATTTAAAAATGCACTCACTATGCGTTATTTTTTAATATCCTGTGATAAAGTTTTGGTTATATTTCACCGCATTGCGTGCTTGTCACGCTGATCACATGTTTGCCGCAACAAAATGCATTGTCGTGAGGCGTGAGGAATGAGGATTGTGCAACGACGATCGCTCTTCGCTTTCCTGCTGTAAGAGCGCCTGGTGAAAAGCGCAGATGAAAGCGTGGGAGCGCCAGTTGGCAAGCAGAGAATTACGCCATATGTATTGTCTGCGATGAAGACGAGGGTCGTCGTCGCACAAATGCCTTCGGTACGCCGCTGCTCGTCTTTTAGTTGATAGCTGCTTATCACCGTGTTCTCAGCGACACGCTCGACGCGAAGGTTTCGCCGCTTAAATTGTGTATAATTTAACAAATTAGAATAAAAAATGATAACAAATAGTCCAGTTTCGACTTGTTATGGAACAGATGTTTCGCTAAGTTCTTAGTGCTCTTTATTTCGACTAATATCAATGCCAACCGAAAGGGAATTGTCTGTTGCAGCCCTTGTGCGGCTGTGCGAACAACTCGCGTATTTTGTAACGATTTCATAATACAATTTGCGGTGACAATAGAATGTCACCAGCATTCGGTACATGATTTCCGCTTGTTCGCGTCCTGCGAAAGCTGAGTCGCGGTTCTGTGTTCACCTGTCGTTGCATCCTGATCATTGCGTGTCCTTTTTGGTTGAATGGAGTTTTGAGTTATGTGTCTGTCGCATTGCGTTTGTGACACAATGTGAAGTCTATTTGGTGGCACACAGATGGCCCGTTGTGGTCAGATCTCGCGAACGGCACTCTTGGCTTGTCTTGAATGTCTAAAAATACATAGCCGCACAGAGGAATTGTGAATTTTCCGTTAGCGAAGCGTACAACTGGCAACGAAAATAGAGTGTGTGCGTGGACGTTGTCGTCACGGCAGCGCCGACATTCTTTAGGGGGCAAATGAGGGAAATGGCAAACATGCTTTCCCTATTTCAATGCGAACATTTGCGCTATTTGTTTTGTTGTATTTTGCGGACGATATGCTCGCAAGCACGTGATCTCGTTGCGCGTAGTTGGCTATTGGCTTATGCTGCTTATCGTGACATCGACGAAGACGACGATAGCTGGTAGCACTGAATTTCGTCGATCTTAAGTACTTTTAAAATGTTCAATAGTTCGTGGCAAATTGTCAATTGCCGGCCAGTTGGACTTTTGGCTATACTTCAACTTACTGCACCAGTTGCTGGCCGGATGATGAGATGTACCAATATCGATTGAGCATCAGTGCTGGATTAGGGTGCAAGATAAATTTAGGACGGTCGATTTTTTGTGAAATCAAATCAATCTATCTGATTGATACTTTCGCCTACTTCCAAAAAAGTTTAGCAGCATTTTCATATATTATTTTATAAGTATGGTACCCTTTTTGTTGTAGAATGTAATATCGAATAAACAACTCGAATCTAGTTAAAAAAAATCCGTTCGTTTGTAAGAGAACACACCAATTGTGTACAGTGTCGTATGTTTTAAATCATAATTTTTTAACCTTGCGAATAATTATCGAAATACGAAGTTAAAAAACACTGCGAACTCGAATTTGTAGGTAATATTGCAAATTATAAGCATTCATACATACATAATTTATATATTATAAAAATACACAGATCATGGACTACTCTTAACGCATTGTTTTCTCCATATATTGCAGAATTTTCAACATTCATCGAAAATGGTTTCTGGTCGCCCGCTCCTGTACCTGTCACTGCCAGGAGTAGCATTTATTTTGGGTGTGTTCTGGTTTCGACGTCGGAACAAAAATCGCGCCACAAATGGCGATACCAATGCAGGTGGTACAGAAAATCTAACGCTAAAGCGGCCAGTCGATGAGGAGCCGGCACAAAAAACTATTGTCAATGGCACACACAGTAGGGCCCTTCCGGCCGCAAGCAATTCGATGAACATAAACGGCAGCACGCCCACAGATGACGACAATGCAGCAACGAGACTGTTTGGCAAATCGGCGCCCATAAAAATCGTGCAGAATGGCCGCGGCTCGCCCGTCAAACAGTCGCAGCAACAGCAAATTGATTCGGAAGTTTTGAAGACAAAAATACAGGATGCTGAACACAAAGTACTCCGCTCCATCGATGAGGACTTTGAGAATTTGTCGTCGCCTGTTGATTTGCCAGATTCGGTTAATAACCGCATAACGTTTTATCCACGGAATGTGAATTGCAAAAAGGATGAACCTGTGGTCATCAAGGCTACCAGAACGCCGAAAATATCGCCAGAGAATTCATTCCTAGAAAGCAAATACACCAAAGGTGGCGAGCAAAACAACAATATGGAAGCTAAGGACCCGGAGGCAAAACAAATTGAGACCAAGGATCAAAAGGAATTGCAATCGCAGCAGCAGCAGCAACAAAACGGTTTGAAAAAAGACGTGGATGTCGAAGCAAAAGTCACAGCTGATACTGAGAAGCGTACCGTTGATGTGGCCAGTCCCTCATTGAGCTTGTGTAGCGTCCAGTCGGGTGATTCGGGCAAAGGCTCTAGTTTGCCACGTTCGGAAGCGACTCGTGCCAAAACCACATATGAATTCTTCTTCCCCAACAGCTTGGTCGGCCATCTGTACGGAAAAAAGCGATCGTTCATCAATCAAATTAAAGTAAAAACCGCAGCCAATGTCATAATTCGCAAAACGCGCTACACTGGCAAAGTACGCATCTGCGCCATCGAAGGTACAGAGAGTGAAATCAACGCAGCTCTGATGATGATACGTCAGCGCTTGCCAGCAAAGCGTTATCCTAACTTTACCATGCAGAGGATCCACTTTGCACTTCCACAAACCGTAGTTCCTTTGTCAACGGAAAGTCTACTTAATCTACAGGTAAGCCGATAGTGCTAGAAATTTGCCAATGACGAGTGTTTTTCATTAATTTTTTTTTGCAGCTTAATCTTATTGAAGGCATCAACAACGATATCATCGTGAGCTCAGTCATAACGGGAGGACACATATTTGTGCAACATCCGCTGCACCCATCACATCCCTCACTAGCGGTGCTCCAAAAGTGCTTATACGATAGCTACACAGCCGCCGAAGCGCCCCTACTGCCGGGTATCGAAATGAGCGCCGTGTGCGTGCTACCAGTGAATGGTATCTGGTACCGCGTGCAAATTGTAGAGCAAGACACTGAGGACGAGCAGCGGTGTATAGTGAAGTTCTTAGATTTTGGAGGCTATATGAATGCACATTTCAATGAGTTGCGGCAGATTCGTTCTGACTTTATGAGTGTTCCATTCCAAGCCACAGAGTGCACACTGTCCAATATCGAACCAATGGGTATGTTAATCCCAATTGTTTTGCATCCTTCTTGTAGTGTAACACATTTTGTTTTGATTTTTCCTTGCAGGTTCTAGTTGGGCACCAGAGGCTGCGGATATTTTATGCAAGCTAACAAAGGGCATTGTTCTGCAAGCACAAGTAGCTGGATACAACAGTCATAATATACCAGAAATATATTTATTCGCTTGTTTAGGGCCCAATGTGAGTATTCCGCTCGTGTCGCCAGGTATAGAAATAGATGACAATCGATAGATTTGCCGAAGCGAACTGATGGTTGCCAGCACGCAATTGAAAGTGCTAAAGTCTTCCACGAGCGGTCGATTTTCGATGCTGAGTGCATGCGTTGGAAACGCTTTGCATGATGACGCTAAATTTGACATGTGGACTACAAATCCGCACTAAATGTGTCACTACGGTGATTTGTCTGTACGTAGGGTACATGTCTTGACAAAGTTGCCCGTATAATGACCTCACAGCATTGCAATTCGTACAACTTAGATATTTGTCCATTGCTGTGAATTCGTTATGCGTAAGTATTACTACATAAAAAAACTGATGCTGCGTCCCTAATTGTCTGGATTATAGAGCATTCGAATTAGATAAGTTGTTTTACTTTTTTTTCGCAAATTGTTTAGTGTGATAAATCAGATTTATAGTTGGCGATTTGACGACAACTGTAGATAAGTCGATCACTATGAACAAAATTCCGGTACAATCTATTTTGGAATAGAAATTATGAAAAATCGTACTGCTAACATATTAAATTTGATGTGAACTTATTTTATAATTATCCCTACACCTCAAACGAGTAAGATTTCCAGAGTTTTTTAGAACGTGGTTTGCTTTGAAAATTGACAATTTGAAAGCTTGTACAATTTGCAGCTCTCACAAATTGTGAAATTTTCTTACAATTGGTCATAGCTACAAGTTGGAAATTGAGTTTTAACAAAAATGTAATTATTTGTTTACTTACAGAACGTAATTTTTATCAATAAGGAACTCGTAGCTAGGAATCTTGCACAATGGGTTGAACTACGAGACTGATTCTGAGTTGAGCACTAATTGTCTGGAGCGAAAGCTTTGCAACAACCGCAACATCATACGGGAAGAACCGCGGATATAGTAGCAGCAGCAGCAACCAGCAGTAACAAATATAAAGAAAAAAAATCAGAACAAAGAATTAAGGCTCTAAGATAAACAAATACTTTAGCAATAGTAAAATGCACTAAGGAACGTTTAAGCCATATACATAAGTTGAAATTTCAGCAACGGAAGGCAGAGTAGGGTGATTGGGGGGCGAGCAGCGCACAGAGAGCAGAGGAGAATGTAGATTGAATGGAGTACGGACGACCAGTAGCTTGGGTCGGCTGGTTTTCCTGAATTTAAAGCAATCAAGCGGAAGTATGAGTAGGGATCTTGTAAATATTAAGACTTTAATTTTAAAGAGTTAGAAATCTCTTGTTTGTAAGAGAAACAGAATGATAGGGGGAAAAGAAAGAAAAAAGTTAAGGGGTGGAGTACCGAAAAGAAATTGAAGCAGTAGCAGCAGACTCAGCGATGCCATTGTGTGGCATCACAGTTGAAGGCAGAGAATTGATGTACATATACATAAATACTAATATACATGCATATATTAAAGTTTTAACTAAATCACCGTTATTCAAAATATTTGCGCGTCTCTAATATTTATAAATAAATATAGAATGTGTTATATTTTTTTAACAAAACCAAACATAAAGCAGAAAGTGTGAAATGCTGCAATAATTTCAGTTCTGTACAATTTTCGCAACAAAGAAAGGCATTTTGATTTTGATTATTTCATGTGTTAGTTGTCGGTTAAATTGGAATCAATATTTTGCAAAAATTTGTGCTAACATAAATAATAAGAATTTGCTTGGCGCATTAATGAGAGTTAGAAGCAAGCACGAGAGTTCAAAATTAACTGTATACAACAAACATCTAAATACCATAAATTCGATAGCTCAGCTCTACTATGACAAAAGCAATGTCGTTGCCTTTAAAGAAGAATATCACAACTAAAGTTAAAAATGAAAATTGAACACTATGACATGTGAGAAAAACACCAGTTGAATTGTTTTGTGGTAACAATAATAGCGCAATGCAGTGTATTAATATTAGCGGCAGCGTAATTTTCTACAAGTAATCAAAATTTGTGTTCTTCATGGGTGAAATTAAAATTTTGTTCCATACTTTGCTTGTACTTCGTTTGTCTTGCTTAAGATACAAATTGCCAACTGTCAGAATGCCTTTTTCGTTCCTCAGTTTTTCACCACTCACTATCCGCAAATATTTGAACTTCATAAATTTGAAGGAACTAGTTTAGGTTTCCTTAAGTAGCGTTTTTAATCATTTGCCTAGACTTAAGTACTTTAAACTTTAGTTAAGTCGTCGTTCAGTAATTCTTTAATGGCATCCAATATTTATTTTGAATTAAAGCCACCACCAGGCGATCATTATTTTTACTAGAATGAGAGTACTATTAGACTTAGTGTTATTATTGTAAATGATTTCATTCAGTTTAGCATAATTTTTAAAACAGAAGGAAACATTTCATAAGACGAATCGCTTGCTGCCGCAAAGTGATTCGGTGCAGTCATTAAATATCGAATGCAGCAATTGATCTATGTATTACATGTAATGTCATTGCAAGAGCATGAAATAAACAAGCATAAAGCCCATCATACTCTCATTAGCAAGAAGCAATTTAATAGAAATTAACACAAGTTTTCGATGCTTTCCGAATCAGCTCGAAACGTACCCAACCAAATCAACAAATTTATCAATTGTTAAACAAACGCAAGTGAATTCATATGTGCTAGTAATAAGCGATAGCATCAGCGTTCACATGCGACATCCGCATACACCCTTCCACATACACACATGCCCACACACACACACACACATGCACGAGTGCCCTACGGAACACAGCTGTAAGCGTGAGACCACTCTAGATTTAGCCATCTTTTGTATACGGTTTGGCAACTGCGCCGAAATATACACTGCTTAAATGCTGAAAGCGCGTAGAAAAACAAGTGCAACGTGCTAATGCCGAATATGAAATAATCGAAACGTGGTAGACAAAAATCGGGCAAGCAACGCATGAACTGACTTGAAAATGCAGACTTACAATAGACTAACCTGTGAACATGAAAATAGAAATAAAGAGAAAGTTATTAAATTCGTTAACTCTGGTTGTTTTCTTAAAAAAATGCAATCAATGAAATTAAGAAATTTCGAGAATGGTCGTCCTGACGGAGAATTGATGCCATTATTTGGCGTTGATCTGGTGGCATATAAATGCGTTCGACTTTTGCCATACAACTGGCAATAACATTAGGTAATGTATACTATGATTTCGAAAAGATTAATTACTGATTTCCGGGCATTCAAGCAAGGGTGCCTCTAAAAGTTTCTGAAGATAACGCGTGTGCCACGAAAAGTATTTTGGCCACTCGTAATTCTAAAGCGGCATAAATTTTAAAGCTGCAGTAATTGATAAGAAGACAAAATCTGTGATTATGATTTTATGAAGCAGTAACGTTTTTTATCGAGCCGCTATATAGTCGGTATTAGGAAACGAAAAATAACATCAAAGCGAAAATAGTAACGTCGAAGTGAGTTCCTCCATGGTTTAACATCCACAAGAGAACAAGTGGGGCAGGGAACGAAGGTAATTAGACACAACAATTTAATATGTGTACACTCGTCATAATTACTGCCGCACCTCAGTTTTGGCCAACAATTTTATTGTTAGTGAAACTGTTAAAACGATTGCTAGTCACATGAATGAGCAGAGCACGAGGGGCGATACACTGTGATCGTAAATGGTTGTTGCATAGAGAACATACCGTCCCTAACCCATTGCTGCCGGGTACCAGATCCGCCCATACGATTTCGATAAAATTTCATACACGACCTTGAAAATTTCAGCTTTATATCTCTGCACGTTGATGAGATATTCATTAGGTATTTTGTACCCATTACGCAGCAATGGTAGCTTTTTTCCATACTTTGTGAAGTAATCAGCTAAACACGTGAACAAAAGTTGTATTTTTTACAGGTGAGTTAGGAGGCAGATTTTTGTGAAGTTCTAAGGCCATTACGTTTCGCCACATTTTCCACCTCCGGAAAATTCACGATTTTTGGAGTCTGGTAACTCTAGCTAGATGGCGAAATTTTAGAGTGACCTTCACTAGGTTAAGATAGTTCCAACCCTAACTATTCCTATCAATGGTTTTGAGAGATCTCAAACATTGACTTTTTTGTGATTTTTTACAAAAATCCATTTTCATGGGTAAAATTTTACCCATTAGGCAGCAATGGGCTAATCATACCGCCCTGATGAAACTAACGGGTTCCTGCGGGCTTAGGTGAGCAACATCGACTCTCAGGTAGCGTCATCTGCTGTAAGGTACCGCATTACAAACTTGTGATGCAATTGAAATTGTTATTGAAAATGTATAAAGTAGTTATTTATTCTATAAAAATAAATATATATATGTAACTATATATTGCTAAAAAACAAATTAGAAATTGTGACCCATATTGTGTTTGGTTTCTCATAGCCAATATACACAGGTATAAATCTATGAAAAAATGGTTTCGGTTTGTGGACTGATTGTATGTTTAATATAATTATATGTTAGAGGTATGTATGTTATATATTATCAATAGAATTACTGCAATCGGTTTCAACTGTTTGCACTTCAAAAGGAGAATAATAGACCTTGGTTCTTGCTCGTGCCAGCTTCATTAAATATGTATATAATTGTTGTTCATAAAAATTATTAAAAAAAAATAATTATACATAAGAAATTGATAGGGTCTCCAATAACCATTATAAACAATCAAAATTTGTTCGTTATGCACCACTATGCATTATAAATAGGGGAATTCATTGTAAGGTGCCACTCTTTGTAATGTGCCACCCCTGCTCGATTTTGACGTTCCAGCAATCCAAGCAAACAAATTCCTACCGTCATTTAAGGTATATAGGTCAACATCAATTTTAATGTGGTTTTTGAGGGAACAGACGCAATAACACAGTCTGGGTAAAAAAAAGTGTAAAATCTGGTTAAGAAAAAACTTAAAAAATAAAAACTGAAGGTTTTTCTTGCGGTGAAAAAGAAATCAAACTTAATTTGTAATGCTTTTTCATAGTCCGAAATGATATTCGAGCATATCGTAAGAGGAGAACATGTATTTAATGATTTCAATGGCGTGAAAATGTAGTGCCAGCTTTTTTTCTTTGTAAAGTCCCACCCCTCTTTTTTTATTGTTTTGTGGTCCTAAATCGGTAAAAAGACTTTTTATTGCTCGGAATCATCATTAAAATGAATTGAAAGTGTTCTTAGTCAATTTTTCTCTAATCCTATCATGAGGAATAAATTAGTTCAGTTTTGTTTATTAATTTCCATATAATTACCGTTTTATTCGTTACCATTCAATTTGCATTTTGCTTTCGGTCATTTTCTATTCAATTCAAATTAAATTCAATAATCTTTTGTAAATTTTCTAATTCATGCATTTTTACTTGAGATCTCTACGTTTTTAGCGGGGTGTCGATTTTTAACACTTTGGGAAATTGGCTGTAAAATTAGTATTTACGAAAAATTTTAATTGAGGTGTTTCCTTGGATCATAGCTCTTTAAACCCTCTTTCCAACGGTATACTAACATTGGCGATAAGTTAATTTTCTAGCGAGTTATACGCAAAAAAGTCATGTCATGTGTGCCATGTGGTGGCACATTACAAAGAATTCCCCTATGTGAAAAACATTTAATTACTTTTCATACTTTTGTATAGGATAGGAGTAGGTGGGACCTCGAACCTGGAACTCGAGAGTCGCCTTAGACTCGTGACCCAACGCGCTTTTTAGTTGCGTCACGGCGGCAAATGGCTTAAAAATTACATCTTAGTATCATTTCATATCAAGCAAGCAATACGCAATTTTTTTGCAAAAAAAGCTAAATCTCAAAAACCAAAGCTAAATCTGTCCAAGTCCGCCCACCAATTGCTTCTGCTCGAAAACTAGGATTTATGTTCAGTCTTTGATATCCTAAAACTAGTTGCTTTCAAGCACCGTCGCAAATTGCTTCAACACCCGGTAAGCATAGTAAAAAATTTCACCAAAAATTCGCTTGTATCGCAACACGTTGCCGTCAATAACCACATACGAAATCGTATTTATTTTTTTTTACAATCGTACCGACTTAATGACTTTGGTGTTTTACTGTATCCTGCCGAAAACAAAGAAGAAGGCAATTTAAATGTGAAGAAATGAACATATGAATGTGTTGTACATATTTAAATGTGTGTGTGCAATACTTGCAAATGTGTTGCTAATGTCGCGCTTGCTGCCAATTGTGAATCACGAGGTGCAATTTCGGGTAATTAGTGTTGTTTGTCGAGCAAACATCTCCAGCTCAAGTCGACAAGTTGCCAGAATGCAAGCCAGGTTTATCGGAGTTCAGTTGTGGACATGTATTTTATATTTTTTATTTATATTTTATTATAAACAATGCCTTCAAACGACGGCAACGGTCTCGCGTGTCTTGACTCTAGGCAGAGTTTTTCCCAGCCAATTCACAAGACACCGCAATGTGCATGGCCATTGCAAATAATAAATTAATTAATTTTAACGCTGTTCACTTGGTATCAAAAATCAGCGACACCGCATTGCTGTAGGTTCTGCTAATTGCGTTTCAATTGTTAATTCTCAATTGGCTATGGTGTTCATCGTCGATTATGATCGCTAGACAGCACGGCATTCATTGCTTTGTCATTATTATTGTAATTATTAATAATATTGTTGTTATTTTTTACGCCACGTTTTCGATGTTTACAGTTTAAAAAAGATGAAGTTGCAGAACAACCCACAACCAACAACCCCTCGTGTTGCTCGCAAAGGTTTTATTGTTGTTGTTGTGTTTCCTTCGTTGCATTCGTGCTTTTGACTTTCTTTAATAATTGCGCTTTTAGTGAGGGTCAGAGTAAACCTTCAGTAAAAGACAACAACCACAAAAAGAAAAACACTTAAAATAAAAATTATAAATAAATTATAACAAAATGAAAGCAAGAAACAATTACGCCAAGATTGTTAACACATTTGTGTTGGTGTTGCCCTTGTCGCCGCCGCTCAGCCGCAGCGGTGAAAAACCTGAGTTTACTAACTGGCGATTATTTAGTCAATTACGGGCAGTTGGTAAAAGCGTTTCGACGCAGTTCTGTTTGAGCCGTCGATCAACTCACTTCGCAGTACCCAACCGCGCGCCGAGCGGACACATTCGACTTGGTCTTCTCGCGGTCTTGCACACGTACGTACAACATTCAAAGTGCTGCGATCCTCGTTTGTTGGCGGTTTCGTGCTTTCGTTCGCTACAAAAGCGTGTACACGCGCACTCACATACTCGGCCAATTAGACACACGGAAAATGACTCTGATCGAGCGCGAACTCGCGTAAATAACAAAGAATAGTTATTGTGTTAGTTGTCAATTTTTAGAACAACATCTGCCGACGGCAATTACTTAAAGAAACCAAATTTCAAATCACAAACTGCAAAAAAAAAAACATACCAAAACAGCGACGCAACGGCACAAGTGCAGCGGAACTATGATGGATGCTAAAAATAATGTGGCCACAATCGAAGTAAATATACTAAATGTGAATTTTTTACATTTCATAAAGATTTTTCGGAGTTCCAGCTGTAAAGCAGCCGCCGGGCACCCACACAATAAAGGGTGATATTTACCTGAAAATTCGATTTAAGGGGATCAATACGTGTAAACGGTATATTTTTGGAACCGCGCATACGTCGGAAAAAACGAATGCAATGTAAAATTTTTTTTTCATTCTTTTATTAAAAGGTAGCAGTGCAGAAAAAAAATTTTTTTTTGGCGTGCTCAAAATGGCGGCGGTGGTGGGGTCCAACCTTAGGCCCAAATTCTAGTAGAAGTTGTGCCGGCGCCCCAGAAATCATCTGAGAAAATACTTATTGCTATTAGTTATTATGAGAAAATATATGTACCTTCTAAAGTAACTAACAAAAAAAAATATTTTCTCGAAAATACAAAAATACGCTCCAACCGAAAAAAATTACCTTTTTTTCTTAATTTCCCGAAAATGGCGCCGCGGATTTCGCCAAAAACAATGACATTTTTAGTTACTTTAGAAGTGCTATGTTTCAAAAAGTAGCTGTCCAAATTTTAGATCAGTGGGACTAAAACTTGCCGAGATATTCTACTTCCATAATCAAAAACCAGTGTTTCGAAATAATTCGGTTTAAACTTTGCGTTACCGATATCATCAACGAATTGACCATCAATAAAGCGCTGCTGCAGGGGAACGGGTCATCAGAATTAAAAACCACTTGAGGGGGATATTCTTAAGACCCGCTGGAGACTATTTCACAAAAAAAATTTTTGACAATTTTGTAAATTTACACGTATTGACCCACTTAAATAACCTTTGTCGATTTGTCTACCTTTAAAATGCATTTATTTATATTTTCACATTTGCATATTGCAATACAAATAGTACAGTGCACTTTGCTAATTTCTGATGATTCCAAAGTGTATAAAAATATGGTTACTGTAGAATCAAGTAGCTCATTTTAAATCGCAATATACAATTAAGTGAAGCCCGTGGGTTTTGCCTTTTTTGTGGATTCAGTAGCTGCTGCATAGAGTTTTCGTCTTAAAAGACGTTGAGTAAATTTTATTGAGAATAGTATCGTGGAAACTTGTAATCCATGAAATATTTGTTTAATGGGACTCAAAAAAGGACGAACATATGTATATAAATACAAATATAAACGGAATTTCAAGAAGTAAAAGGTCCTGTGAAAAAATCGCTCCAAATTAGAAATCGCTCGAAATATCAATTACACTTATTTTATTGATAATTCTTATATAATATTGGACCCAAAAATGAAAACTGCAAGATACCTAAAAAGCAATACCCTTCGGTAGTTTTGCTATATTTATCTACTTATTTCATCTCACGCAAGAATCATCCACACCTTCATCATGAAAATATATCGCGTAATGTAATATATTTATTATCTAAATACATACATAAAAATAATTTCCGTATTGTAGTTGTTTTCTAAACAATTGAGAAACTACATTCAAAATCTCATATAATTATCGCGATAGTCCAAAACTTTCGAAACACATCTAAGAAAAAACTACTGTAATTTTTTTTATGAGATCAACAATTAAATCGACGAATTCCTATAAAAACGTAGCGTAAGAATTATAACGTCAAGACTTTTATAAAACTCTTCTCAATTTGTTAAAAACAAAAACACGAAAGCATTAAGAGTAAATTCGTAAATATGATATGAATAAATTTAAGTCAACGTTCCTTTATTCGAATTCTTGTTATTTTTATAAAGCGGTTTGGAATAAATTGTTTGGGGTTTTAATAATGTGTTTGCCCACATAATCTTTGAATTTTCTCAGAATTCCGCGCCTTGTGTTCATTGCACAAGCCGTACACACCTCTACATACATACATATGTGCAGGTGTTGGAACAAATTTAAGCCTGTAGACTGCGTTTTTTATTGCTGTCACATCAGTGTTTACGTTAATTGAGTTTTGAGCCAGAACAAAACCACACTCCGCAGCTTCATTCAACTCGTTGAATTATCCGCAATTTGTTATTGTCTGTGCATATTTTAAGCTGAACGTTTAATGTAAAATTTGCGGTAATAGATTTCTTTTAACAAACGTATGAAAATCCCTTGACGGGGATTCCCACTGCAAGGAAATAATGAAGGAGGGAAAATGAACGCACCGCAAAAACAAAAAAACACTGTAATTTACATTTTCCTTCTTGATTATAATTCAATTTTAATTCTATGAATTAGTATTGCACACTTGACGCGCATGAGCAAAAACTATACGAAATCTATGTATATGTATATGTTTCTTCGACTTAATTGAAGTGACAGATATTTTGTATAAACGATGGACTCACACTGAGGCTCAGTTCCATGCTGATTTCAAAATACTAGTTTGATATCATTCTCAGGCGATCTGCCGGAACCTGCTGCAAAATGTATATATGAAGTGTATAACGTGCCCATTCTTCCATACGAGCATATACCTAAACAGAAATATTAATGCAACAACTTACTACTAATTACACTTTCAAATTAGATGCAGATTTTCAATCGATTTCGCACTGTCCAAGACCAGTTCTTACTTGAAACTCAAGAGTGCGGATAATTATGGCGTTGAGAACGATTTTCTACTTCGACATATACTAAGCATACGAGTATACATACGTAGACGTAAATAATCTTATCTTTCAATATGCACTTTTATGAATGAGACAGTATTAGCGTTTTCTTTGAAACGCCGTCTGGCCAGCATGAATCGGTACTTAAAAATGCGCTTTTATTGGTAATGTGCAATTCTTTATTTGCATATTGCAGGTAGAATTTCCTATATGAATATGAATAATTAACATATACGAGAACATACATACATATGTACATTTATATTGACTGAGTGTATTTAACTGTTCGTAAGTCGCTTTATTTAAAGTAATTAGCATGTGGTTGCTTGTTTGTAGTCTGTTACTCAGGTTGTACACTCATATTTATGTGAACTGATAAGAAATTTTTGGTACAATATTTGCTCTGACAACAATATGTCATGGTCCAAATACTATTGATATGAGACCAGTGCAGGTGCGATGTCAGATAAAAAACAATAATGGGTGACTGAAAGTTTTAACTTGTCTCTGTTTTTACAGACCTTCATTTGGTACCTATTGTTGTAATACATCTGATTAAACAGTAAGGCAGATAATGCCGGTTCACCTACTATTGCTGTAATTATTACTTAATCTGTTACTGCTTTTCTACATTTCCAAAAGAGCACTTTTCACAATTTCGAAGCGTATAATTTGAAACCATTTAAATAGCTTCAAATTAATGCCGCCTTCTGTATGGGCACACGTCGTTTTCAAGTAATAATCTTTTTATAGAGAAGAATGAGGACAGATTTCTTCTTTAAAGTCGTTTAGTTTGTTGAAGTAACGATTCAAAGATTCACGCCCACATGGGCGCTAAAATTTTGTTCCACTTTGGTCTGACATTTGTTTTATTTCGCGAAAATATTCAGCATTTGCATTTAATATTCAGCATGTAAAATTTACGATGTTACGCTTTTAAAAACGAAATTTTTTTTTTATTTTAACTCAATGTTATAAACAAAATAATAAACTCTGCATACATTTTTTAGTTATTGGAATTTAAAGACTGGAATTGGAATTTACCACTGTTTTGCTTTACTAAATATAAAGAAACCTTATAAAAATTGTTGATGACTTGATTGATTGATTGATTTGGTTGATTTTTAATTTTTAACACCAAAACAAAAGAAATTCGCACACCAGAAATTGGTATTTTTGTTAAGATACTTTCGTTAAGAACATTCTGTTCTCGAACCGAAATCTCACCTGCAAACCTTTCCCCTACACATTAATTGGAATTAATTAAAATTTTTAGAGAACTGACGCATTTATTAAGTATCATAAAAAAACAGTTCATCCGCTAATCAGGTTCAAACCAGTAACTGAAAGTCGAATCGGTTTTTTATAAATAAAAAAAACTTAACTTCAAAGTAGAAACCAGTTCTTTGTCATTTCTCTTCTAATAAGCCAAAGTACGTAAATGTACGTATTGACATTTGTACAATGTGCATACGTATTTAAATACGTACGTATGTCAAATGATGCATTAGCGTAAAATTTTTGCATATTATGAAAAAGTGACGTCTGCTTATTAAACTGAATGACATACTGTATAATTTTTCGATTACAAAGAAAAATGCATTGTTGAATTTTTGAATACCCACTGGTTGTTTCTGGATATTTCTGATGGACTTCTGCGCACGTCAGTGCACAGAGATTTGAATCAATATTAACGTATTTTAACAAAATAATCTTATTGAGAAATTCATCAATATTCTAAATTAAGAACTGTAGGAAGTACGCGAAGAAAGCGGTGGCTTCATTTCTTGCTTTTCACAGCAATTATATTGTATCACGCAACACTACTAGTCGGGATCACCACTGTAACGTGAGTCTGCTGAGCGCGTGAAAATCATTTTCACTGTCGTGCATGATACAATATTGAGACATTTGTATGATATCATTCTCCAAGTTCACGTCATAAATATATATTGAGTGGTCGACTAAACAGTTGGATGTCGTGCTATTAATTTAACTATTTAAACATTCAAATTCCGAAATGACACGACACCCATACATTTAAAGTGCAAGGCTTTACCGGAAGCGGTGTTATTAACATACAACAATTATAAAACAATGATACGTAGCCATAGTAGACATTTACATGTATAATGTTGCTACCTAATGGCACAGATAACTCATGAGGTGATGAGTTATCTGTGCTAATGGCAAGAGTAACGCACAACTTTCTTCAAAATTGATTTAAGCTTTCAAAAGTAATTTGCTGTCAATCAACCGCATTGCGAAATTGACAAAATTCCCAAAGATAGTTTATGAAGTTGTCAATTAATTTGGGGATTTATAATTGCGTGCTCTCCGTAATATGAAGTTTTGTAAATGAATTAGCTGTAACAATGCATGTCAACCGCAACGCTTGCGGGCATGTAACGTAATGTCAACGAGAAATGCTTGCAGTCGCTGTTTATTATTGCTATTTTTGTGCTCTGCGCTGCTATGCCAAACGACCACACAATTTTTTATTTTTTTTTAATTTACTATTATTATGAAATTGAAAAAGATGCTACTTGACTACGAAAATAATTTAATTAATTAATTAATTACTGATTCCTTACCACTCACTTTCCTTACTACAGCTTTCCGAAAAGGAGAAGGAGGTCAAAAGTGACGCCAAAGAGCGGCCCAATTGGTCGAATGGACTGGAATTTCTGATGTCATGCATTTCAATGTCTGTTGGATTGGGAAATGTTTGGCGATTTCCATTTACAGCGTACGAAAATGGCGGCGGCGCTTTCCTCATACCATATCTCATTGTGCTCTTTGTCATCGGTATATACGAATATTGATTTGAAATTTATTTTCAAAATTACTAAGCTGAAAATAATCACTCTGATATAGGAAAACCATTGTACTACCTTGAAATGATATTAGGTCAATTCACCAGCAAAGGATCAGTGAAAATCTGGAGCATATGTCCATCGTTTTTGGGTATGTACAACATGTCTTGTTGATTTGTTCACACTTAATAACTATTGTGAAGGAAAAATTACAATATTTTTTTAATATGAAAATTACAGGTGTAGGCTATGGACAAGCGATAGCTACGACATGCATTATCACGTACTATTCTTCACTGTTGGCGCTAACTCTTTATTATATGGTCATTTCGTGTCAGTCTGTACTGCCCTGGACACTATGTCGCCCAGAATGGGGTGATAACTGTGTGGATTCGTTGCCCAATGCAAACAGCAACGTAACTACAAATTCCAGTGTTCAGTTGCAAAGTAGCTCCGAATTGTATTTTCTGTAAGTTAAAACTGATTTGTATTTAAAATCGAAATTCCAAATTGAAATTTTGTATTTTTTATATTGACAACGTTTGTGAGTATGGCGCCAGAAATACAAATTGAATTGTGAAATCAGGTTTAATCAATCTTACTAGGATTACTATAATCAACAATCTTTCAATAAAAGGAATGTTAATCTCAATATTTTCAAATCCATACCACAGCCAACATAATTACGCATGACGCGATTATTTATTACAAAATGTTGAACGTTCTAAAACGTTATTTTAAATCTAATCATTGCAGCAAGGAAGTAATTAAAGAGAAGAACGATATATCCGACGGCATTGGTACACCGGACTGGAAACTAACGATATCGCTATTGGTATCGTGGCTTGTCGTCTTTCTGGTAATTATGCGCGGTGTTAAAAGCTCCGGCAAGGCCGCCTACTTTCTGGCCTTGTTCCCCTATGTGGTGTTGATTGCGTTGCTAGTGCGTGCTGTTACTCTCGACGGAGCGGTGGACGGCATTATATTCTTCTTGAAACCAAACTGGCAAGAGCTGCTCAATCTTAAGGTGAATGCTTGTGTTTTAAATCGCCTCTCAATAAGACTATTAGCAATTTTGTTTGTCAAACTGTTAGGTGTGGAAAGAGGCAGTTGTGCAATGCTTCTTTTCTTTGGCTGCTGGTCTGGGTCCCATTGTTATGTTCTCGTCGTACAATCGCTTCGATCACAGCATCTATAGGTCGGTGTCACATTAATTGTAATCGAAATGTTTCATCGAATCCTGATTGACATTTTCCACCTTCAGAGACACCATGATTGTAACGAGTTTGGATACGGTCACCAGCCTCTTGGCGGGCATATCAATTTTCGGCATACTCGGCAATTTGGCGCACAATTTAAATATAACCGATATCAAGGAAGTGGTAAAAAGCGGCACCGGTCTGGCGTTCATTTCGTATCCGGATGCCATAGCAAAGTTTCAAGCGGTGCCGCAGTTGTTTGCTGTGCTGTTCTTCTTCATGCTCTTCGTGCTTGGAGTTGGCTCACTGGTGGCATTGCAGTGCACCATTGTCACCATTATCTGTGATCAGTTCAAATCGCTGCGTTATTGGAAGGTGGCTTTAATGACGTCAGCTGGTGGATTTTTGGTCAGCCTGGTCTATGTGACGCCGGTATGTGAAATTATACACTAGCATTTCCACAATGTATACTACAACATAAATGTTTGAAATATTTCAGGGCGGCCAGTGGATTCTAAATCTAGTTGATTTCTATGGAGGCACTTATGTGATATTTGCGTTGACTATACTGGAGGTGGTCGGAGTAGCTTGGATATATGGTAGGTTTTATTTTGAAATTTATACTACGTGTGCATAAGTGTGTAACAATCATGTTTAGCAAATTTTGTACATCATTGTCACCGTAAATAAAAGTAAAATGCGTTCACTCAGGTTTGAAAGGATATTCTCTTGAGCTTCGAGGCATTTTAGATCAAAACAATTACTCTCAGATTGTGACCAGTGATCATGGTAGTTTCATAATATTTTATGCATATGTTCGATTTGTTTTCAAATGGTTTAGTTTTAATCTGCCAGCACATTAACTTTATATACAATGCATACGGTACATATTCCATGCCACTACTATATATTATGATATCCTTTCCACAATAGGACTGCAGAACTTTTGTGACGATGTTTATTTCATGACGAATAGAAAAGTGTCCTTGTACTGGCGCGTATGTTGGAGTTTTCTCACGCCGGTACTTATGATCATAATTTTCATATATTCTATGGCTACCGCAAAGCCTCTAACATACAGCGGTCTCTCTTATCCGGATGCTGCCAATGGTAAGGAAACATACATATATTTGCATACATACACAAAAGCATATTTCATATATTTATATGTATTTCGTTCTTGATTCTTTGATAGTTATTGGCTGGCTCTTGTTTTCCATTGGCATAGCTCAATTTCCACTCTGGGGCGTATGGTATGTTAAGACCCACTACGAAAGCAGCCTGTTTGAGGTAAGCAGTTTCACTTCTCACAACTCATGCATGTATGGTTGGTATGAAAAAGTGTTCTAAAACATACTGTTTCTCCTATTTTCACAACAGACGATGCGATCATCGGTAAAAACCAGCGACAGATGGGGTCCGAGTGCGCCGGAAATTCGAGCGAATTGGATGGCGTATAAGGCTAACTTACTGGAGCTGCGATCAAAGCAAAAATATAGTAATAAACTCGGATTCTTCTGGCAGAAAGTTAACAATTTATTTGGCACAACGCAGACATATTGATTGTGTCGGTTGATTAAATAGAGCTTTAAATGTACGAGTTCTTTTTTATATATGTAGATAAAATATGAAATTAAGCTGCTAATGTTTAGGGCAGGAAATTATTAATTTATGAAAGATGTACATATAAGTATTGTTAGTTTTTAAATAATGCCTAACAAACCACTAGAAAGACGAAACAGAAAATAAGAAAGCACTTAAAGCATGAATAAAATAGAAGCAAAATAGTATGTGGAACTCTTTAGGAGCATAACATGCAAGTATATAGTATTGTATCTAGGGGGCTAGACAATTTTAGTCTCTTGGTCTCTTTTAGACTCTTGGTCTCTGAGTTGCGACCAAGTCGTTTCCGTCTTTCGGAGTGATTACTTTAATATCCCGATCATTAAAATAAAACATGAACAAATTGATTTGGAAACAATCCAGTTTACGAACAGAAATTATTAATCCTAATTCCCAGAAGTGAACCTCTCAGTCTCACTAAAGATTTCAAATGGTGATACTTCAACCAAAAGATTTTTCCAAAGATTCCAATTATTTTATGTAATCCTCTAATGGAATATTTGAATTATATTTCATTTATAACTTTAACCTTTTAGACAGTTTTTGTACTTTTTTTTACAATTTTTTAAAAATGCAATGAAACTCCAGAAGTGAGCCACAGAAGCTCATTTGAACAAAAAAATAAGATTTACTCAGAATTCCTTGACTTTTTGTCCACCATATGGAAGAATATTTTTATTTTTCATGTTTAGGTGCATTTTTATCATATCAAGTTCGAAGTTTTTGAGCCTAGCACTTATCTAGTCGGCATGGGATCAAGTCTATGAGAATGTTTGAAAATACTACAATATACGAAATATTATGAAGAATTAATGCCTGGCCGAAGTTGATGTTAGTTCCTATAGTTTATGTCTTCCAATCCCGATAAATATGTAATCAGAATATGGAAGTGCGATGGTGCTAATACTTCCTGAAATGCCATACACATGCAAAGACGGTAATCAAGGAGCTGTGGGTCTTGCGAAAAGATCGTTGAAGAACTTTGTGAGCCTTACAAACACAAATGTAATAATGACCAACTAGTTCACCAGTAAGGAATTAGCCGATAGTTTGTTGGATGCAGTGCTCGTTCACTCATAAAAAAACAAAACTTGTGTCGTAAGTATATCAAAAAACGCAAACCTAATGAATGGCCTCTAGCTTTCTTTATACATTTGATTGATGGTGCTGGCATTGCGACATATTTCATATGACTCAAAACACGTCCTTACTGGAATAAGGGTACAGATAGCAGAAGATAGTTGTTTTTACGATAACTGGGGGATTTTTTTGTATAGCCACGAATATCTACGAGCGATAACTCAGGCAACAATAGATGCCATCTCCAAAACGCAGAAAAATGTTTACAATAAACTAAACAAATCTCCATTCCACTTCCACCCAAACTTGACAAATATCTGGATTAATTAATTATACTTTTGCAGTAGTAATTGTTTTCCTGTGGACCCTGTATTCACAAGTTCTTTACTAAAAATATAAAACTTAAATAAAAACGTCTTTAAGTAGTAACTGGAATCGGAAAAGTAAAATAAATTGAGTTTTTCTGGGTTTACGTTACTTTTAAAATTCTGCGAATTAGGGTTAAAACAACACTTAACGTATTACTTCACTCCTAGTCTGCTACCCCACACTGCTCCTTGCTGGTTACGCCCGTGTTCAACTGGTTAAAACGCTCTAATCTTCTTGTCGACTGCTTTCTTCCAAACCAGCCATTCGCAGTCACCAATCAGCCAGCCAATTTATTGTCTGCAAATAATAAATAATGCGAATTGGGCATGTATAAATGTGTGTTTAAACATACATATATGCGCAATTGTTGTTGCAATTTTATTTTGGCAATTGTCTAGCAGTGTGTCGTAGGATACGTATCGTTTGAGTTTATCAGTTCTTGCAGTGTAATAATTGCAATACTCGGATGTGTTTTCAGTAAACGTCGAGCCAGCGTAGTGGCAGCACCTCTCACAATAGTGCAGAGCACTAAATGCAAAATGGAAAAAAGTGTGCGACAGGATCAAAATGGCGCCGAAATGGCTAAAAGCGACGACAATCAGCGAGCGAGTTGGACAGGCAAATTGGAGTTTCTTATGTCCTGCATATCGGTGTCGGTGGGCTTGGGAAACGTCTGGCGCTTCCCATTCACGGCGTATGAAAATGGCGGCGGAGTATTCCTCATCCCATACATAATAGTATTGTTTTTAATAGGTATGTGCCTGTGTGTGAAATTAAAAAATTATGTTTTTTATACGCATTTAATTATTTAATATTGTTGCCAAAATCAACGATCAACGAAAAAGAAATATTTGCTAAAAAATTTAATTGAATGATTCTAAGAATATTTGATTTCTAATTTTACATTAACGGTGGAATATAAATCTTATTTTGCACCTGTACCACAAATTTGTACATATGATGTTAGTCAAACCGACTTATTCTGCAGTCTAAAGTCAAAGGCAAAATAAAAGCCATCTAATCGCGTTCTTGTTCTTGTTGGCGCCTTCTACCCAAAACCTGGTTACTAGTAGATGTAAGTAATACTAAAATGCCGTTTTTCATGCAATATATTATTATTCGCAGGCAAGCCGGTATACTATATGGAGGCATTACTGGGCCAATTCGCCAGAAAAAGTTCAGTGAAAATGTGGAATGCATGTCCAGCCTTTCTTGGTGAGTTCTCATATTAAATCACGCCTTTGATAATTGGAGTTACATTACATAATATGTATAAATTATATTTATCATACACATACATACATATATATATATGATTGGCACAACAGCGTAAAGATGAATAGCCATCCACAATATTTCATGTTAAGTATTGTAATTTAGAACATAAAAGGCGGAATCAAATGGCTCATTGGAAATTATTTCACATGCAATTATTATACACTTAGCGGTTTAAAGTTGCCCGCTGATTGTGTATTTTATTGCAGAGTGACTTTACAACGACTATATCCGCCATTTCTTATATACGCAGGTGTCGGCATTGGACAATGTTTCGCCGTCATCGCTGTTCTAACCTATTATTCGGCGCTTATTGCACTAAGCATTTACTACTTCATCGGTTCATTTGAATCGCCATTGCCATGGTCGAGCTGCCGAGCAGAGTGGGGTGATGTATGCGTCGATTCCGTACCCACCGTTCTATTCCAAAGGGCAACGGAAAAATTGCAAAGCAGCTCCGAGCTGTATTTTACGTAAGTTACTTGCCAAAGGGAAATTTTTACATTACTGAACTACTGCACATATTGCATTATATGTAGCAAAACTGTGCTCCGGGAGTTGGACGACATATCTGATGGCATTGGTGTGCCCAGCTGGCGACTGACGTTGACTTTGCTAGCCTCCTGGATTGTAACGTTCCTCGTTATCGTGAAAGGCATACACAGTTTGGGCAAGGCTTCGTACTTTTTGGCACTCTTCCCCTACGTTGTACTCATAACGCTGCTGATAAAAGCTGTAACCTTGGAGGGCGCCTCCGACGGCATTATATTCTTTCTCAAACCGAAATGGAATGAATTGCTTAATATGAAGGTAATCTAGTATACGATATGTTAAGGATATATCATATCAGCATTTGGGATTCATTTAGGTGTGGAAGGAGGCGGTGGTGCAGTGTTTTTTCTCGCTGGCGGTCTGCTTTGGACCCATAGTGACGTTTTCTTCGCATAACCGCTTCGACCACAATGTTTACCGGTAAGCAAACAAGCAATTTTCATTATTTTTATGACAAAGTAAAATGTCGCGATCAATATCTGTGCACCTCCTAGCGACGCTATGATTGTTACCACGTTGGATACGCTTACTTCATTGCTAGCCGGCATCACTATTTTCGGAATTCTCGGAAATCTGGCTCATAATTTAAAGATCGAAAATATCGACGAAGTTGTACGGGCCGGCACTGGCTTGGCCTTCATATCTTATCCGGATGCAATAGCAAAATTTGAAGCTGTTCCACAGGTACGCAACAAAAGCAAATGATTCCAAGTACTATCTCATTAAGTTCTTCTTCTTGATGAAATCACATATTGTATTAGCTTTTCTCGGTGCTGTTCTTCTTTATGCTTTTCGTGCTGGGAATAGGAACAATTGCAGCCTTGCAGAGCACCGTCGTAACAATTATTTGTGACCAATTCAAGCTGAAGAGATTCTGGTTGGTTTCATTGTGCATCTCCGTGGCGGGCTTTGGCTGCAGCCTAATCTATGTAACACCAGTACGTTAAACTGGAACTGGGAATGCGCATTCTACGCATTCTTGCAAGTAATTATAGAGATTTTAATGCTCAGTTCCGTACACCAAATAGGGCGGACAATGGATATTAAATTTGGTGGACTACTACGCTGGTACTTTTGTGGTGTTTTGTTTGGCGGTCTTTGAAGTAGCCGGCATCATGTTGATCTATGGTCGGTTAGCTGGATTAATGTCTGGCATATATTGGTAATATATATGATGGCTCTAACTGGATTCTTTGTTGTAATTTTAGGCCTGCAGAACTTTTGCGATGATGTAGAGTTTATGACGAAAAGAAAAGTTTCATTCTACTGGCGAGTATGTTGGGGCCTGATTACACCATTGCTACTGACAGTAATTTTCATTTACTCTTTGGTGATAATGGAGCCACTAAACTACGGTGGCTTACCGTATCCAAAATCGGCAGAAGGTAAAAAAATAATCACTCGTGCAATACTGAATTTAATTTTTAATATATTTTCTAAAACCCCACAGTTGCTGGTTGGGTTTTATTGGCCTTTGGATTTGCACAATTTCCTCTATGGGCTATATGGTACTTATCGACTCACAGGGAATTTTCCTTTGCCAAGGTTTGTCATAAAAGTCATAACAGTCAAAGCACAAGGATTCATAGCACAGGGGTCTAAGAAATAAGCGATTTGTGTATGAATTTTGATGCTTAAATTTATTCATATATATTTTAGTTTTGCCATGTACAAACTGACTATAACTTATTGTTCTAGACATTAAAAAAGGGAATCTCTCCAAATTCAAAGTGGGGCCCCATTGATGCAGAGACTAAAGCCGCATGGCTAGTGCACAAGCAACACATGCATGAAGTGCGCAAAGCCGAACGAGAAACCAAGAACCGTAGCAAATTTGCACAATATTGGTATTTCATATTCCCTGTCGATCAACTCTTCCGGTGTGGTCAAAAATCTTCGAAAAGTTCGTCTTTGGCCGATCTTGACTAGAGCTCGCATCATTCCTGTCAGACAATTCGACTTTGCAAACGTCAGTCTACAGTACAAGAAATAATGTGACTGACAATTGATAAAGCACCTGATTGTCACCGTAAAATTCATAAAACTGAAACTCTAATGGCGGACATTAAAAATGTTATGTATGACATTGTATTAATGCGTTCTTTGTACTATTTTATTTAAATTTATTATAACATACGATTGGCTGGAACTGATCACCAATACAAAATGTGTTTCCAATGTTTATTGTTTGAATAAGTACTAAGAATATTAGGGAAAGGTTTAAAGTATTGAAATAAATTTATGTATGCGCGTTTATGCGAATCAAGTAACTTTTTTTCTCGTTATTCGTATGTTATGGTTATTCGTAGTAATTCATCAAGAGTGTGTAAAAGTGGAAAGAAATACAATCAGCATTTAGCTAATTTAGTAAATACATAAATGGTATATTGTCTAGCGACATAATTGCTTTTTTATGGCTAAATTATTACTGGACGCGATAAATCAGCGTGCCAATTCTCAAATTGTTCAGATAAGACGACGATTTCCTTTTGATAAATGAGACGCTCAAAGTTCAAAGCACTTATCTTTATAGGCACTGTCTTGTATGTGAAAAAATGTACGTTTTCTCCCGTAGCACAGTTCACAATTTGGGGAATTCGTCTGATTGTAGAGTATCGAAAATGGTATAAAACTGCTCATTCTTAGCACGCTACGTACTGCACTTTTAACCCTTTCAGAACGGAGTTTAATTTTGAAAACCAAAATACTTTTGATAGGAATGATCCCACGCTATGACAGTTGGGGCTAGAAAATTATGTTGCATAGGGATATATATGTAATTCGAAGAAATATTTTTCGTGGGTTATAAGATGTGAATAATTGTTTTGAGGGGCAATAAAAACTTTGTCGGACGTATTACCCAGTAGTTCCGAAAAGGTTAAACAACATTTTCAAAATTCCTATGTTATCTTATCCACTATGGGAATTATGCGGATTGTATTAGGAAACTTCTTTTTACATTCATGTAGGGGTGATAAACGGACGTAAGATGACGAGAAGCGGACAGACCTTTTAAATACAACTCTGACGGACGTAGGACAACGAAACGGACAGACGAAGAGAGAAAGGAGGAGAACACAGGGATTCGTGACGACAAACTCAACGGGAACGGACGTGCTGCCACCAAGCAGCTATGAACGAAATTTGTCAATAAATAAATTGTTCTATCGTAATCGTTAACATTGAGTTTTAAATTGCGGATCCTACATTCATCTATTTTTGAGCCATCACAATCTTAATGAATTTTACTACATACAAAATTGTCCATTAAAAAAAAATTTCTCCAATTTCAAAATATCATTTTTAGAAAGTAACTATTTATTCAAAAAGTTGGTTTACTTAAGCGTTGCAAACTTAGCAACTTTACTTCTTGATTACATGGGCCAGATCATACACGCCGCGCACACACTTCAGCTTGACACCGGGCACATCTTGCAGACGTCCAACGCGGCACAGCACTATGTTGTGCTCTTGCAGGTTGTGGCCCATGCCCGGTATGTAGGCGATCATCTCCTTGCCGGTGGAGAGGCGCACCAGCACGCACTTTCTATTCGCCGAATTCGGTTTCTTCGGCTTCTTGATGAGCGTCTTGAGCACCACACCCTTGGCAAAGGGTTTTCCGTCGAGTGGTTTGCGTGGTGGGCGCTTCTTAAAATGCGGTCCCGTGCGATGCATTTGCTGCAACGATGCCATATCACGCATTGTGTTGACCAGTGTGCTGCTAAAAACTGAGAAATGAGATCGACAAACATTTAGTTCAGATAGATCTTGGAGAGAATTGCATTAGAAGCGGTAAAGGCGCCCACCTTGTGTTAGCTGTTTCGTAACATTGAACGTTTGCCGCAAGAAGTTCATGGCGTACCGTGTCACTTGCTGTGCGCGTTTTATTTATTGCTCTTATTTTTATGTTGTGTGTTGAATTAACTTCAATTAATTGCTCACTTTTTGTTTTACTAACCCATTTACATTCTAAATTCTTTGTTTATGAAAATGTAACTTCAGAAAAATGTGACGACCATCTGCGTTTTTTCGATTTCTGTATCAATTTCAGTCACAATAAGCTTGTTGTGACTGAGTGTTGCCACAAGCATACATTTAAATGAAAACATCATGATGCATGAACATTGTACTGATTGACCAGAATGGAGTACAAAATTCTAAATAAACTTCTCATTAACGCAATTCAATGACAATGATCAATGACAAACACCTTTCATTATTAAGAAATAAGAACTTATTTATTTTTTCTTACTAGGTCTTGAGGTCTGATTACATATTCGTCTGCACGTGTAACTTAGCCATTCTTGGACAATGTGGACTCGCCCTTATAGAAATGCGTTTGTTTACCTGCAGCCGACCGCCAGTAATGTAACCCCTAAGAAATGTCAATTGTCCAGAAGAGTTTCGAATTTGTAGTTTCTTGAGGATTTTAGCCAATTCAACTCTTCAACAACGAAACCTAATATCTAACTGAAATACCACAAATTGCAAGAAACTATGAAATTACAGGAGTACTGCGACGAATTCCTCTTTGATGAATTCCCGAAAGTATACAATGTGAGTGCACTGTCTCAATCAGCGCTATCCTTCGTAATGAATTTTCATTTTACACCTAGCCTACCCAGAAGCTGTTTTTCACGCATCTACACGACTTGGAAACGCTGAAACTGCCTGCTTGCAAGTTGCCTATAATACATACATCCAAAACGCTGGCGGCGCGACTCAAATATCACTTTAATACAAAGGACAAAAAAGTGAGGCGATATTTAACTGTCAATTCCATCTCATATTTGCTGCTGTGCAGGTATTCTCCACGAAGAGCTTCTGTTTCCTACCGAAAAAATTCCGAATTTACCTCAACGATGGAAAGCCAGTAAAGCTGATTGTATATGAAGAGGATGCGCCCGGTCGAAATTTAATGATTCTTCTACAGAAAGGTAAACATTTTAATTAAAACACAGATAGATATGTGGGTATATTATAGAGTCAAAGCTCACGAAATTAAAATTTGCAAGTGAATAGCTGACCTCTTTTTCTTCTACTTCTCCGTTTATACATAGAGGGAAAAGTGACACATTTCTACGCCGGGGTATGTACGCATATAAGAAATATTTTCAATGCATTTGCTGCTTGCATGCAAAACGGGACCGAGCGCCTCTACATGGATTTGAGAAGAGGTGACGAAGATTACGATCCGTGCCAAATGAACAATGTGATTAATAGTATTGAGAACTTATTGTTGTCGTAAGTGTGAAGTCTACCCGAGAACATCGATCGAACATTTGATTTTGCAATTATTTTGTTCATGCAGGAATCCAGTGAAAATAAAGCTGGTCGTTCCGCGGTTTGGATGCGAAACTTTCATTGCCAAATTGGCGAGTAAACTGCGTGCTCGGGTCCACCTCAACCACATATTTCGGAAACTCTATAGCAATGTTTTTAATTTAGCCCATTTTCAGCAGGATGTGCAAAAAGCAAAAATCTACGTGGTGTGTGAGCAATGCGAAGAAGAGTATATTCAAAGGTTGCAAGCAATGAACTTAACTTTCATTATTATATAACAGTTTTTAAATGCCATCCTTTAGCATATCTCGGTTTTACACTTTACATTGCATTACAAAATATATTTGTATTCAATTTAGTTGCTCCGAAGCAGGCCAAATGAGTACAATTCGACTCACGTCCTCGAAACCTGTGCAACCAGTGGAACCGAATTGCTATGAAATGCAATATAGCTCGCTGCCTACCAAGTTTGACTTAAAGTTGTTGGCTGCAGTGGTGAAGCCCGATCACATTTTCGGCATTACGCACCGGCTCATGAATCCACCACAGCTGCCCGGCTATTTGCGTGCATTATGTCGCATTCCGGGCAGGCCAAATGTACCCAAACGGTGATCGCAAACAAAATTTGTGCTTTGTTTTGAACTTCTTTTAAACCCTAATTTATTTGACCTTTTAGGGTGGTCGTACAGGAAGCTAAGCCTTTGCCAAAGACAGTCATTAGTTCCAACAAAAATACGTTGGCAGTGTACCGCATACACAAGCCGCAGTTGGATTATTTTGATGACGATGATGAAGATCCAAATTGAATGTTATGTTATTTATAATTAAAATTAAGCCTTAATATTGTATTTATGTGCTTATGCTAGCATTTATTTTCATTTAAATATACTCGTATAGTACTCCTCTTCAAGATCATACAAATCCATGGCCATTTCGTCACGCAGCTTCATTAGTTTCTTATCGCACTCGATTTGCTTGGAGCGAAACAGTTGTGAGTTGTTGGTGATTGCTTCATTCACCGAATGGAAATCATTTAGTATCAAATACTGTTTGATGTCAGAGACTAATTTCATAAGCGATTCACCAGCCCGAACTAAAAAAAAGGAAATATATACATAAGTGGATTTCATTTATCTTTAGTGCTGTAATGCCGCGGTTTGTACTGCTTACCGATGTTTGCTGCACGCACTTGCATTTCGTATGTGTCCTGTTCACATTGTGTAGTTTTGGAAATTTGCGAATCACCCTCACCGCGTGCTAGTTTTATAATCTCTGCAAAGAAGTCATTTCACCCATAGTAAAAAATCGTCACAATTTTTAAACTTATTTATGAAGAACGTCTTTACTTATGGCATGTGGCACTTTTCCTATATCACAATTTGTGAATCTGTTTAAGTCACAGTATCTCTCTATAAACATTAATGTTGAGGTAAGTTAATTTGGCTGAGCGACACACCTTGGCCATTACCAACATTTACAATGAACACTAACCATGAGCAACAACTTTCCGGCATGCGTCATTTTATATTGGAACTCAGTGCAGCTGATCGGCCAGACATGCGGAATGCAAACTTACTGCAGAATGAAAACATACGATACAACGGGCGCAATGATTTCACAACAAACTGGGATGTTTGCAGAAAGACATGATCAAAACAAAGAATTTGAAAACCCCAGTGAACCGCGTTAAGAGCAGCAACTTGTACACGTCAGTGAAAAGTCAAGCGGTCAAACAGTGAGAGCTTCAAGTTGATTTGTATTTAAGTGAAGATTGCTTAGCAGAATAAACACTTGCTTCAGAGCCTTTTGCTAAAGCCAAAGCGACAGTCGCTATTTTCAAAATTCCAATACAGAGCACAAAATCGAATTAAATACAAAACGAAAAGGGAAATAGCAAAACCAAAACATGGGACTGTCGATTTCAAATTTGCTCAAACATTTTTTGGGCAAGGAGGACGTACGCATCCTGATGGTGGGCCTGGACGCAGCCGGCAAGACCACCATACTCTACCAGCTAAAAGTGGGCGAGGTCATCACCACCATACCGACCATCGGCTTCAATGTAGAGACGGTGGAGTATAAGAACATACGTTTTACCGTCTGGGATGTGGGCGGCCAGCAGCGCATACGCAATTTGTGGCATCACTACTTCATCAACACCTCAGCAATTATATTTGTGGTGGACTCGGCTGATGGCGACCGCCTATCTGAGGCAGCCGAGGAGTTGCACGGGATGATGCAGCGGCCCGAGCTGGAGAAAGCAGTACTACTGGTCTTGGCCAACAAACAAGATCTGCCGCATGCGCTAACCATCACCGAGGTAGTGCAACGGCTAGATTTGCACAACATTCGGCAGGATTGGCATGTGCACGGCACCTGCGCGACGCGTGGCAATGGTCTGTACGACGGCCTGGAATACCTGCGTGAGATGCTAAGCAAGCAAAAGCCTCTAAAGTTTTGAGTAAAACAATTTCCACGTCCAACTCATATATTTTTGTATATCTGATTTGACATGTAAATGGTAAACATTATTTTGTAAAAGCTTGTTCAGCAATAAAATGCTTGAAATTCAAGAACATTTATTACACTGCATAAAGCCAATTGTTTTGGGCAAGGATAGTTGGGAATGTGCAAACATTTTGTCGTCGAAATATGCTTGAAACTCATTCCTTGTAGCACAGCGTTGAACATGAAGCACTCTCTTTATAACAAATATTCGATTGGCATACGATAATAGCTACCGCTGAATGTAATATCTGCTGTGGCACATGCACATAAATCCATATGAACATAAGTACATGCATTCGTGCAAATAAATAAACTAAAAACAGAACGTTGAAAAGTTGGTGTGAATTGTGTAATGGGCACTTGATGGAATGTAATGTTTTGCCAATGGATTAACCACCAGCAATTGAACAAGAACACAGCACCACAGATTGCCGATACTGATCGAACGCCTAAACACGCAAGCACACGTCAATCGCTTCATATACATAGATACATTCTTGCACATATGTACTTATGTAGAAAGTATATAGCAAACAATTCAACGAAGCAACACCGTTGGCTGCACCGATCTTCGCAGTATTTCAAAGTGAAGAGTCGCGTTAGCAGCACAGAGCTCTGCAAAACCGCCCCAGCTCCAACTAACTTGGATGGGTGGAAAATTGTCGCAACTGTTTGGTCGCTTCTTTGTGAAGTCTGAGCCAGAGTTGCGTGTCGGCATGCTGGGTTTGGATAATGCAGGCAAAACCACTACACTCTACCAGCTCAAGCTGGAGCGCAATGTGCAGCCACTGCCTACAGTCGGATTCAATGTGGAGAATGTGCGTTGCGGCAAGTTGCTGCTCAACATATGGGATGTTAGCGGCGCTCAACCACGCACACGTACATTATGGCAGCATTACAACCAACACACTCGGGCCATCATCTTTGTTGTGGACTCCACGGACGTGAAGCGAATACCTAGAGTGTCGGAGGAGCTGCGCTGGCTGTGGTGGCGTCAGGAACTGGCCGAAGCTGTCTTTCTCATATTCGCCAACAAGCAGGACCTGCCAGATGCACTGGGCGCGGAGCAACTGGTGGCGTTGCTACAGCTGCAGGCGCTGCCACAGCAGTGGGCAGTGCAAGAGTGCTGTGCTCTGAACGGCGTCGGCCTGTGGGAGGGGCTGGAGCAGCTGCAACAAATGTTAACTACTACGCGCAGTAAGCGCCTAAGTGCACAAATTCTAAGTAAATAACGTAAAGGACCAAGTGATAATTTTGCCGGAACAATACCTTCAAAGTTCTCTAACATGCTTTTGACATCCTCTTTGAGCCGAGTGTTGTAGGATTTCAGGAGCGCCTCCTTTGATTGTGGCAGTGCCCGACTAGTGGCGCCGGAATTCATTTTCGTCTAATGTGCTGCTAACCGAAATAAAAATAACAAACAACAAAAGTAAGCAGAAGGAAGTGTTTGAGATGCTGCCACCCAGAATTGAAAGTTGTTTGCATAGAGATGACATTTAAAAAATATCACTCGAAATTTAAATATTTATTTACCTATATTCTTCGTCAGCCTTGGCTAAACTTTTGTTACTAATTAGAATACTTGTATATAATAAAATGCTAAATTTTAATTATATATATATAAACGCTTGACAGTTTTCAAATAATTGAAAAATTAAATGAGTAATCAAATACAAATGACCATACGATTGAATCGATTGTTGTTTCAAATGTTTCTCATATCGTTAAAATGATTGGGGCTTCCGCCAAGTTGTACTCATTCCGTTTTAAAATACCAATTGCAACTTTATTTACGAATAACACTATTCAGAACTTAACAATTGTTTGATTTTATCTGCGAAAAATACTTAAGTATCTCAATCAAGTGTGAGTCTTAAAAAACTTAATTAAGGTACCAGATGCAAAATAAATTATAGACGAAATTGCTTGAGATCAAATACAACTCTGTAGTAATGTGCGATGTCACTATGTGTCACAGCACTTCAATGTTACCGGAGCAGGAGATTTCCTCCTAGATTTAGAAGATTCTTAGCCTTTTAGGAGAATTTTAAGGAGGAAGAATTGTTAAGGGGAAAGTTTAGGAGATTTTGATGGTGATACATTTGATATTATAAGTGGCACTGAAGCCTTGTATATTGGAAGCTAAAGTGTCTAATTTTATTTAACACTTCTGTTACCTTGGGGTTATTTTTAATGAAACTTAACTTAACTTTTAAGGGCCGTAACTTCCTTATTTCTGGAGAATAATTGTTCTCCTTTGGACTCAGTGACTAATTTTATGCCATTTGAATATACGCTAAATTTCATCTTATTTCCAACACTGGTCTACGTGCAAATGAGCAACTATACAAATTTGACCTTAGGGTAATTTTAAGACCAATAGTATTGAACGCAATAAATTGGTCGATGCGATGTGATTTTTTTTAGATTTGGTTTCAAAGTCCCTTGGATAAATGTTTCTGGCATTTTTGTTTTGTATTGTGTTGGTAAGAGGACGTGACGCTACCTATACAACCCTTTCTACTATGGAGTAAAATCGAAATTATGAGTCAGACAACATTGCAATTTCGTGCATTGTCCCGTAGACATATTGTTCCACTGGAAATATTTGATGGGCGTTTAATAATGGGCGTGGCACTCTTTTAACGATCCAAATTGTCCATATAATTTCGGAACTATAAGTCGTACATCAATGACACTATCATCGAACTTACTATTGGGTCATGTTTTTCGACATGGAAAAGGGAGGAAGGAGAAAAGGGCATTTAATAAAGGGCGTAGTTTCGCGCACACATCTCAATGAGCAGTATAAGAGTTTTTAAGTTTCAAAGGATCGAAACCCAATGATACAAAAACTTTATGTTTCTGGTATGAAATCTTGATTGAAGCTTTCAATATAAGTAAATAGTACATACTTATAGTACGATTTCTAGCAAGTAATAAATTTTTAAAAATTTCCAAAAGGAATGTGAACAAGCTAGATAACGTTTTTGGAACATATTCGTGTTAGCGTCAAACAAACAAATTACTCGTTGCTGTAGTTCGCAACTCTATTATCCCTTGCGTCACCATTGCATATGTGGTGTGAAATTGTTCCCCGGAATGATAACGTAACACCGTTTATTCTATGAAGAATTGGAAAAGTTACCTCTTGGGCTTCTGATTGTGCGAAAAGAAAGGAAGCCAATAATAGAATCGTGTGAGTTCTCCTCAGCAGTACCTTCACCAAAGAAGAAGTTACTCAGTGAAAGGAAACGATGGAGCGCAATCTGGACCAGCCGAATATATTCATTGTCTTGTTCGGGAAACCGAATAATGTTAATCAATATATTATATAATTTTGATTGGTTCATTGGTGTTAATATCAAGTCTAACTTCAATATTTTGGCATACTTTTATAAATTAACCACTAAACTGAGTAATTTTTTGTGGGCCACGGGAACAGGTTTTCTTGCGAAATTATGTATTTTAGGGCGATTAATGATTATTATCTGTTATATAAAATATAACTGTCCAAAAATTAGTTGGGATATAGTTTTAACTTCTGAAGAAATCGCAAGAAGGTCTGCATGTCAAACATATTTGACTCCAATAGTGCCAAATAGTAACTTTTTAGTAAAAGAAGTAATAACTAATTGTTAAAATCACATTGTCTAAACTTTTTTGTGTAAAATACAATGAAATAAATCGGGATCATTTTTTAGAGTCAAATGTGCAAGTTTTTCTTAGGGTAACAGAGGGTTTAATTATATGTTATGCTTCAAAGTGCATAGTTTATGCAATGAATGAAGGAAGTTTACAAACGCGAATTTCATAGCGATCTCATTTTTATATGTTTCGATTGTGTTAAGTTGTTCTTAAGCTGAATAAATAAATATATTTAAATTTTTATGAGAAGTTTAATTTCTTATTTTACATTTATTGCAAAAGGCAGATGGTTCGTTGCGCTCAATCTGCGATTTTCTGAACAAGGCGGTCGTCGGTCAGCAGACTTGCGAACGCACAAATTCTTTGCTGGTTCCATTTGCCTCCAAATGTTTGCAAAAATTATTTGTCTCTGCAGTCGATCATATGGCAGCCAGTCATATGTTTTTCTTGTTCTTCTTCTTACTGGCTAAAAGTTAGTGTACAAAATTTCTCGAGTAAAAACTTGCAAGTTCTTACGAAATGAACTGTCACTTTACGCTCTCAGTTTCTCTCTCGTTGCAAGAGATTTGACGTACACAAACGGGATCCAGTAAAAATGTGTACAAATTCGTACAAATTTTCGTTTCCAAACGAACCTATATTAAATTCTTGGGAGGAATTTCTGATGGTGTATGATTTAGAAGCAAGTCATTTTAGGAATCTGGCAGCACTGGAGCACTTGTACAAATCAGCTGTTAACTGTGCCTAGTTTTCCCCGTACTTGCATATAAACGGCAATTGCACAGTGCAGTGTTGCCAGATCAGGAGATTTCCTCCTAGATTTAGGAGATTCTTTGTCTTTTAGGAGAATTTTTAGGAGGAAGAATTGTTTAGAAGATAGTTTAGGAGATTTATATTTTATGTCAGCGGATTTTCGGGAGATTTTTGGATAACGAAGTATGATGTCTTGGGCACACTGGAAACAAAATATATTTTAGCAGCTATTTTAATAGTCAAAGCACCTTAGTGTTAAAAATTTGTAAACTTACAAAATGTAAGCTCGTTCTATCTCGTTCTCACTTATTGCTGTCACAATGAAATCCACAATGAAATTTTGTTTAGTTTTTGTTGTTAAGCTGAAGATAAATAAACAAAGGCTGCATTAAAAAAAATTATATGTATAAATGTATATTTTTATGGGAAGTTTAATTCTTTTAAAATGATGCGAATTATAAAAAAGATTTAGGAGATGTTTTAAACTTTTGGGAGGAAATTTCAGTATTTTTTTAAGATTTAGGAGAAAGTCATTTCAGTTATCTGGCAACATTGGCAAAGTGCATTTGACTATTGAATTCCAAAAGTACTTGCATTACGCTGCACATTATTTTATACGCATATAGCACTAAGTATTACTAATATTGACAAGTTGCAAACAAATACAAGTAATTTAAGTTTAGTACACGTACGCGGGTGAATGGGCTCTACGTAAAATTTGACAAAGTAAAATGCGCTACTGGCAAATGGTGTTTGTTTTGGCGAGTGTCACTGCGCTGTACCTATATAGGAAGAGGAAAGGTGACGTTAAGCCAGCCGGGAAAGACGGGAAAGTCTTTCACTATCAGCCGGAACAAGTTCATTTGGCGTTTGGCGGTAAGTGAATTTATTTGTCCTTTTATATTCTGCCCAATTTGGCACCAACAACTGGTGGCATTTAGCTCCTCAAGCCCTTGCATTGATTTACTGTACTCGTACGTAGAGCGGCAGTAATGACTTAGACATTGCGTACATATAAACGTACGATAAGAGATGGAATTGCGTATTGGAGTAAAATTGCTTTGTTTATTGCACATACGTATTAACATGTTCACGCCGGCGCGAGCCACCGGTGGCCCGCGCTAGACTGTCTCATCGGACGGCGCGTACCGCCGGTGGTACGCATTCGATTGTGCTATTAGACAATGAATGAAAAAATCGCGTGCCGCCAGATGAAGCGCGTCATTGATTTGAGTGCCGCCTCGCAGCAAAACTAATGAAAATCGGCCCCGACGTGAACGTGTTAATGTAATATTATAAGGCCCGAGAAGGGTGGCGATTATAATATTGGCTAGTGGGCTGGTTATTAAAAAATGTCTTGGTTTGGTCGTGTGGGTCAACTGAGGGTACTCCAAATCGCTTCGAAACAAATATCACAAATATACATATAAGCTTCTTTTTTACTTTTTTAATTTTCAAAACATTGCATTTTTTAAATACAAATACCTATTTGTTTGTGGGTAATCGAAATGTTTTTAGTGATGCTGTTGCATTTTCCGCTTTAATAGCTTCTGGAGTAGGCGTGAAAACGTGACTTCCTCAACGGCAGCTTCAATACCAAGAACTGTGCAACGAATTGCGTTATGTAACTTCTAGCCTACTGATTATATCGTTTGCTATTACATAAAAAATAATGCATGATTGAGGCTTCAAATCTGATCGCATTGGTCTATGAACATAGAATCCTTTCTTTTTTCCAACCAGAGCAGTAGTTAAAACTGGTTATTTGGAAGATGAAAAGTTGTGGGAGTTCGCTAACAAAACAATCTGACTCAGTTTTATTAAATAATTTATTCCAATTTATTTGATAAAATGTGATAGTTCGATAAAACTGTAATCTGCACCAAAGTCTAATGAGAAATGCATTCGCGTGTAGTAAAGCACAAAACAAAGAAATATTTCATAGTTTGTATCTGATTCAGTTGCTGACCGCTAATGACTTCAAGCTGAAATAAAGAAAGTGCTTATATGTACAGGCGTAATTGAGTGTGTTCCAATTTCAAATTCAAAATATTTACACTTGACGTTGTTGTAAGTTGAAACCAACAAAAATGCTATTCGTTGATAAGGCGCTGGCCATATGGAGCAAACAGTGCGAGTAAATTGTAAATTGAAATTGATAAGAAAACAATAACAATTTGGCGGATTTGTGTTAATGTAAAGTACATACATACATACATATGTATATCAGTTTACGGATTGTTTCAGCTGTTTTGGAATTTTACTACATTTGACCGTTATTATATATGCATCTTTGTGTTGATTTCGATTAATTTTATCTTGAAGTGATTCTGAGTATGCATCAAGAACTGGCAATTTTTTCACTTTGCCTTTGCAGAGCAACCGAATGAGATCGTGGTGACTTGGTCCACACGCGACGATGCCATTGAATCTATTGTCGAGTACGGCATCGACGGTTATACGCTGCGCGCCAATGGCACGTCACAGTACTTTGTAGATGGCGGCAACAAAAAAAAGTCACAGTACATACATAGGGTAATTAACAACCGACATACTAAGTCCATTGTTATGAATGCAAATTTTTTTCTCTCTCTAATCCTCGCTCTTATCAGTAAGCACTATACGCAAAGTATAACAACTTCAAAATTGTGTAGAATATTAAATATTGGTATACTGACACCAAAGTTTCGAAAAATGTTATAAACATATCTTCATGCGCCCCTGCTTTATGCATACCTCCATCTCGTTACAGCAAGCGTTACACTTAGTGCTTCCATGAAAAAGGATAAGCTTTGACATATAATGCTTTTTTTCAGTGTAACTTCATCGTTGATATGTAGTAATGATTTTCGATTTTCAAATGTTAAATTGAGTGATTACTCAACATGAAATTCTTTCAGTGAAAAATTTTAACCCATAAACTGTGACACTGAATTTTTATGTTTAACGATAAGATGTAAGGAATGAGAGAATAAAATCGCAATTAACTGTATTCCAAGAGAATAAAACTTTATGTTTACATAAAAGCGTAATTTTAAAGTAATCATTAATTTTCATAATTTCTTTTCTCGCATATTTCTTCAAATTGTTATTGTTTTGCGCATCTGTTCTGTACATTTACTTCTGCGAAAACGCAATATATGTACATTACAACTATTTATAAAATTCAAATAATACTCCAAATATGGACGCGCGCGACCACTTCTCGATTGTCTGCGGTGTCGATAGGTCGCGCTATCAAATTTAAAATCCGGGCGCAGGTATGTCTATCACTGTGGCGGTTTTTTGGGCTGGTCGGCTAAATTCGAGTTCCGCACTGTGCCCGCCGGTGACAACTGGTCCCCGAGCGTTGCCATTTATGGTGATATGGGAAATGAGAACGCCCAGTCGCTGGCGCGTCTGCAGCAGGATACGCAACGCAACATGTACGATGCCATCATACACGTTGGCGACTTTGCCTATGACATGAATACGGATGATGCGCGCGTCGGCGATGAGTTCATGCGTCAGGTAGAATCGATTGCCGCCTATGTTCCGTACATGGTGTGTCCTGGCAATCACGAGGAGAAATTGTAAGTTCACACATCGTCACCACACTAGCTTACAATAATCCGCTCTGATGCATTTTCAGCAACTTCTCCAACTATCGCGCACGCTTCAGTATGCCCGGTGGAACCGAGAATCTCTTCTACAGCTTTAACTTGGGGCCGGTGCATTTCATCGGCTTTTCAACAGAGATGTATTACTTCTTGAATTATGGTCTTAAGACGCTAGTATTCCAGTACGAGTGGCTGAAGCGTGATCTGCAGGAGGCAAATAAACCAGAAAATAGGCGTCTTCGGCCGTGGATCATCACCTTCGGCCACCGGCCAATGTACTGCAGCAACGGTAACGGTGATGACTGTACCCACTCGGAGACGCTGACGCGTGTTGGCTGGCCATTCTTGCACATGTTCGGCCTCGAGTCGCTTTTCTATGACTATGGCGTTGATGTTGAAATTTGGGCACACGAGCATTCGTATGAACGTTTGTGGCCCATCTACGATTACAAAGTGTATAACGGTTCGCTGGCGGAGCCGTACCACAATCCAGGAGCTCCGGTTCATCTGGTTACCGGTTCAGCGGGTTGTAAAGAGGGACGTGAGCCATTTCCAGTGAATATACCGACATGGAGCGCTTTTCACAGCCAGGTGGGATAAGTACATTTTGGTTACTGTGCATAAAGAGGCGACAGTTTTATTAAATTCTTTCATTTGCATTTGGTAGGACTACGGCTATACACGTTTGAAGGCATATAATACCACGCATCTATATTTCGAGCAGGTCTCTGATGATAGAAATGGCGACATTATTGATGCCTTCTGGATTATTAAAGACAAACATGGCAGCTATGCCGCACGGAGTTGAGCCGGGAATTTACTAGCATACAGTTAGACAAATTTAATAGAACAAAAAATAAAATCATTCTGCACCCATTGGCTAACGAACAGTATTAACGTTACAAAAATATATCTGAACCAAAACACACGACCTACATTCCGCCAAGTACAGCGTATGAGGCACTGCACGCAGCTATGTAGTGGCAAACATCGACTGCACCTATCGCTACATAGCCTCCAAATCAGTGCGCAGGAGCCGCTGCAGTACACACAGAATTTTAATTATAGTTTTAAGTAAAAGTGCTTGTAATTTTTATGAGTTGAATGTTTGTGAATGATCAGTAAACGTATACATATGCTTCCTTTCATATTTAATTAAAATTCTCACTGCCTTGTTGTGGTTTTCTTTATTTTCACTAATGACTAAATTTCGTGAGACTGTGATACCCTCCACATATTAAAACCTGAAAGTGTTACTTCAATTTTAAAGAGTCCACCCGTGACGTTGTTGTTACCTGGTCGACCCGCGACGACACTAAGTTATCCATCTGTGAATATGGCTTGAAGGCGTTGGAGTTTGTACAGACTGCAGCTACTCCAGCTCAGAAATTCGTGGACGGCGGCAGTGCGCACAGTGCGCAGTACATACACCGCGTAAGTCTGACCTCAATGTATGTCGGTCAATGGCGCTGTCGTTTCTAACGCCTTCACTTGTCACCAACAAACAGGTGAAACTGCCCAAATTACAGTCGAACCAGCGCTATGTCTATCATTGCGGCAGTCCGCTAGGTTGGTCTGCGTTGTACTGGTTCCGCACGCCACCCGAAGGTTCGCACTGGTCGCCCTCGCTGGCCATCTACGGAGACATGGGAAACGAAAACGCTCAGTCGCTGGCGCGCCTACAGCAGGACACGCAGCGTGACATGTATGACGCCATCATACACGTCGGCGACTTTGCCTATGACATGCACTCGGAGAACGCCGAGGTGGGCGATGAATTTATGCGGCAGGTGGAGTCGATTGCCGCCTATGTGCCGTACATGGTGTGCGCCGGCAATCACGAGCAGACATAGTAAGTTGCATTGACGTGTCGATTAAAAGTTGTATGTTCGGTATAGATGTGTTGTCTTAAAATTCCACAGCAACTTTTCGAATTACCGCGCACGCTTCAGCATGCCTGGTGGCTCAGAGAATCTCTTCTACAGCTTCGACCTGGGCCCGGTGCACTTTGTTGGCTTCTCGACTGAGGTCTATTACTTTCTCAAGTACGGATTGAAAAACTTAGTGTTCCAATATGAGTGGCTCAAACGCGACCTGGAGGCGGCCAATAAACCTGAAAACCGACGCGTTCGACCGTGGATTATCACGTTCGGGCACAGGCCCATGTACTGCAGCAATGACAACGGTGACGACTGCTCCAAATATGCTACAGTTGTACGCGCCGGCCTGCCAATTTTTCATAGCTTTGGGCTGGAGTCGCTCTTCTATAAGTATGGGGTTGACGTGGAAATTTGGGCACACGAACACTGCTATGAACGCCTGTGGCCCATCTACAACTACACTGTGTATAATGGTTCCTGGTCAGAACCATACCGCAATCCGCGTGCGCCAGTGCACATTATAACTGGTTCGGCTGGCAACAAAGAGGGGCGTGAGCCGTTCTTCAAAGTTATGCCCAAGTGGAGTGCGTTTCACAGCCAGGTGGGTCCGATTTGTGTACTTTCAGCGCGTAGTTGACATGTTGTCTATTGCAGGATTTCGGGTACACGCGTTTAAAGGCGCACAACAGTAGCCATCTGTACTTTGAGCAAGTCTCCGACGACAAAAACGGACAGATCATTGACTCCTTTTGGGTTATTAAAGACAAGCATGGCAGTTATGTGGATAATTGATGCTTACAATGTGGATAACGAATATGTCAGGACTTTATATTAAATAAGTATTAAAATTGTATAAATGTATATTTTTAATATTTTTAATCAATTTACACCCTAATTTTGTAAAATTCGAATATTGCACTTTATAATAATGCCTTGACATGCCTATCGTGAATCCAGTTTTATTACAAAAAACACAATTTATGTAAATAAATATTATACTCTCAGTAAAATAGCAAATTAAGTGTTTGTGTGACTGGTTGGGTAGACGTTCCGGGATTCCTAAATACCTCGTACTGGGTACTCTAATCAACTAGGAACAATTTTCTTTACCAAAGTGAAATAAACCAAGTGCTCCAAGTAAAGACAGCTCTCTTATTTTACCACTGTCACTACTTGGATCACGAAGGCGAAGGCTCCTATAAATAATGACCTAATATGCACATATATTTATCTATTCGTTACCGACAATATGTTATTCTTTTTCGATAACTATGGCACACCAGTCAGTCAGTATTTGTACAACTATTAGTTCGTTGCCATAATTGTTGTTTGCTTTACTTGCAGAAAATCTTAATGATATTGTTGTGACTTGGTCCACGCGCGATGCCACCAATCAGTCGAACGTGTTGTATAGCGAAAATTTTGCGAACTTGAAAGAAATCCGCAACATAAGCGGCGATTCGCGTATCTTCGTCGATGGCGGCGCCAAACAAAACTCGCAGTACATACATAAAGTTACATTGAAGGATTTGAAGCCACGCACCCGCTACGAATACTCGTGTGGCAGCGACTTGGGCTGGTCGGCCCGCTTCAGCTTTGTCACACCGCCTGTTGGCAGCGAGTGGCAGCCCAGCCTGGCGATTTTTGGTGACATGGGCAACGAAAACGCTCAGTCACTGGCGCGTCTGCAGCAGGATACGCTGCGCGGCATGTACGATGCTATCATACATGTTGGTGATTTTGCCTATGACATGGACACGGACGACGCAAACGTTGGGGATGAGTTCATGCGGCAAATCGAAACAATTGCTGCGTACGTGCCGTATATGGTGTGTCCTGGCAATCATGAGGAGAAATAGTGAGTCGCATCGCAAAGTCAACTGTTAGAAACTAATTCCTGATTTGAACAACTATTCACAGCAACTTCTCCAACTACAAGACACGCTTCAACATGCCTGGCGAACGTGACAGTCTCTGGTATAGCTTCGATTTGGGGCCGGTGCACTTTGTGTCGTTCTCCACAGAGGTGTATTATTTTTTGGACTATGGCTTCAAGTTGATAACCAAGCAATTCGAATGGTTGGAAAATGATTTGAACGAAGCAAATAAGCCGGAAAATCGGGCCCAGCGACCCTGGATCATTACCTACGGCCACCGGCCCATGTACTGCAGCGACGACAAAGAATACGACTGCAACGGAAACCTGGAAACTTACATACGACAAGGGCTGCCTATTTTTAAACTCTTTGGCCTAGAGGATTTGTTTTACAAACATGGCGTGGATGTAGAGATATTTGCGCACGAACACTTTTATACGCGCCTTTGGCCCATTTACGATTTTAAGGTGTACAACGGTTCGGCCGAGGCACCGTATACAAATGCCAGAGCGCCTATACAGATAATTACCGGCTCGGCTGGCTGCAAAGAGGAGCGTGAACCGTTCTCAAATAATCTTCCCGCATGGAATGCCTTCCACAACAACGTAAGTTTGTGAAGTTATACAAACATACTTGTCTAAGTATATTTCATATTGAGTATTCTTTTTTATTGATTTGATCGGCAGGATTACGGTTATACGCGAATGAAGGCCTACAATCGTACGCATTTGTACTTTGAGCAAGTCTCAGATGACAAGCAAGGTGCTATTGTTGACTCATTCTGGATCGTTAAGGATAAGCATAGTGCATATGCAAAGCACTGAATTGTATGGTTTACATTATTTATGCATTTATTAAACTTTAATCAGTCTGAAGAATACTGGGACACCGATGAACAAGGACCATTTTACCATTTTATCAGATCGAATTATTGATTCAATTATTGGACAGTAGAATTGATTTTATTACTTTTAATAGACCAAAACAATAAATTTCTCGTTTCAAATAATTAAATTTCGAAACTATAATAGCACTTAAGCATCTATAAGTTGAAGACAATTTTTATTTTCTAGATGACTTAAGTACAGGTAAGAATATGGTCAAAATTGGCACTTTCAAGGCCAAACCATTTCAGGTTTTTGCCATTTATTGCCTCTGATCAATTGCTTGACATTTTTGTGTGAACCTACTGACAGATTTGTTGTATGCCATTTTGAATGCTTCGATAGAAAAACCATGGGAAATGCATTTCTTATATAAAAGTTGAAAAATCACATATTTTAGCTTTGGAGTATCACATATTACATAGTACTGCACATATGCTTCTTGCGTAGAGCAATATTTCATGGTATATTATCTAAAGAATCAGACCTTTTAAGTTGACTGTATAGATTAGTGAATTTTATTTAAAAAAAAAATATAAGAAAATTAACTGCCCGCACAACTAACAGGCTATTCTCTACAAGTTTACTAGCAATAATTGAAAACTGCTCCGAAAGAAATTCAACACATTTATTTTTAAATATATGTAAAAAATTTATTCTATTCGTGAAGATTTTATACATGTCAAACAAGTCGTAGCAGCTGTCGTAGTTCTGTAGTAGATTAGTAGACTGAACCCGAAATGCCAGGACCGTATTGATAGCCAGCGCCCAGACTGGGCTGTACAACACCTGCTGCACCTATGCCTCCGAGTCCGCCACCAAGACCGCCGCCAATGATGTTGCTACCGTAGCCACCGGAATAGTAACTCGAGGGATAGTTGGCGAGCCGCGAGTAAGGATTGAAACCATAGCGAGCGTTGTAGTAGGAATACGGACTGCCGTAGCCATAACCACCGTAGCCGCCATAACCGCCATAGCCGCCGTAACCGCCATAGCCCCCTACACTGCTGCCATATCCCCCAAGACCGCTGCCATAGCCGCCCAGACCGCCGCCGTAGCCACCGTAACCGCCATAGCCGCCGTACCCTCCATTGCCACCATAGCCGCCATATCCTTGATTATCTTTTTGTTCGAAATGCACAAATGAAAATTACATGGCAGACAGGTGTGCGCGTACGTTAAGCAACCATCGGGCCTTACCCCAGCTGTTGTAAGAGATATAACGTTTCTCCTGTTTGTGGTTATCCTCGAGCGGATGCAAATTGCTTGCTGCGCCAGCCAATTCTCCACTGGCAATGCTGTCCAAGTCCTGGCTGGACGCCGAAGCGATATTGTCCGCAATTGCGGCGGCAGTTGTCGTAGTCGTGACAGCTGCCAATGCCAGCAGAGCAGCGAGAGCGGCCTAAAACGAACGAGAACATTGAAATTAGCCGATATTAGTTTCTTAATATTTCAGTAATCCTTTTGAGACAGCTGCTGAAATCGCTTTTCGAACACTTTTTCCATCTTTTCACTAGCGCACTTCAAAATACAGTTAGTGGAAGTATCCGTAAGTAAAACTTACAGTACACTTCATGATGTCGACGCTTAAACTTGAAACACAACGGCGGCGACTAAACTCTACGAGACACAACCAGCACTAACTTTGAAACGGAATGACTGAATGCGCGATTGGAGTAGCACAGCAGCTTTTATACTCTCGAATCGCTCTCCGGTGTGCGGTCTTTCCACCTTCCCGCCCAAGTTCGGACATTTGTGGGTTTTTGATTTTCACAGGTCTTTAATACACATAATGATTTTCGAGAGTTATAGTAAGAAACATATAAAATGCGGAGATGGCAGTTTTCAAATATGTAGATGCTGCGGCTTGGTGGTGGTCAGCTGGATGGCTCACAGAGTAATAGCGCAATATGCAATCAAAGTTGTTTATTTTTTAATTTATATTTGTAGGTACATATCTTATTATGTAAACATAGATTATTTTTATTATTCGAATTATTTTTGCTATAATTTTTGAAAATAATATTTGAAAATAAAATATATTATTTTCATTTTATATTTTTTTTAATAACTAATAAGTAAAAACTAAATGAAAGAAGATCGAACTATTTGTTTGGAATTATTTTGTTTTAAAGCCAAAAACTAGCTAAGCCAAATATCATTACAAATTAGTATTACGCCCTGAACACTGACAATAATGGCCCTAATTTTTTAGTTTAAGATAATAATTTCTTTAATTATTGAAAACTCAATATTGAGCATTAAGTATTTTGAAATAATGCAAAAAATTGTTAAAAATATAATATATCTTATATAAATAATTTTTATTAAATTCATTTTTATGGAAAGCAGGTTGAAACTTAACAAATAGTATGTATAATATTGATGACTGGACGCCAAAGATCGGCTGGCAAATACGTGTGACTGCATGTCTAAGGTGATGCTCGACTCGAAGCTTGTCAACAAAATATATATAGATACATTAATTATAGAATACTTATTATGTATATACATAATATGACTTGTTGATTTAGCTTTTTATTTACATAAGTTAGAAAAAAAGCATTGTCGGCAACACATTTTGACAACGCACTGAATTAGACCGTCTCTCGGTGTGTGCACTTTGCAATTAAACAACGTTTTTTCTTCAAAATGTATGCTATATGTCCAAAGCACTCCGAAAATAACAACAACTACGAAAACAACTTTGTAATATATTAAGTTAAAAATTTCCCCAATAGAATATCTCAAGAATGTTAAAAGAGAGCTGAGTAACGCTGGGCAATCGCCAAAGTTTGATTACCCCTGACCTGTATTGCGAGCAGTGCGTCAGCGCATGCGCGTCGTTGTTATATGGTTGCGTGCCTGCGAACAATGCGCCGCATTATCATTTAACCACCCGCTCACTTGGTTAGCGCTTTTCACCGTGTCCGCAGCGTAACACGCTGACAATTCGAAGCCTCTCAGAAGCTTACTTTTGGCGAAATAGCAAAACAAATTCGATTCTTGACCCCGCCAAACGTGGTCTTTGCGTACAACGACGGCAATTACATTGGATTTGATGCTAAAAGCATGAAATCCTTTATTGTAACTGTCGTTTGTGCCAATGAGGTAGTTTCTTTGTTATCGTTGCGCATTGCAGGAGCCACAAATTGATTGCCACTACAAGATTGACCGCAATCCCAAAATTTGCCAATAACTTTGCGCTCTCCAGCTTTACTGGTTGCTACATACTTCCCTCTGTTGTTGCTATTTTTGTTGTTGCTTTCTGTAGTTAAATTGCTGTTAATAGACACAACAACTATTGCCGCAGCAGGGCACAATGTACTGTTTTCCTTTAACTATTAGCTTAGTGCGACAACCAATGTCAGCGTTTCATACAATAAATTCTTTTGTTTAGTGAACATGTGTGCACTAAATTTATAAATAAACAAAACACTATTGTTATCTGTAAGTAAAAAGGTAAGCATAATGAATCTGTTTAAAGTAACTCGGTTTTATAATGACTTCGCTGAAAAAGTGAAACCACAGAAGCTATGGAAGCAATTAATAAAAGGATAAACAAGCAACCTATTGTTGAGCCGACCTATTTAAACGCAAATTCAGCACGAATTCAATACAATTGCATATCTGACTTGCTATCTCTATATTCAAAAACCAAAAATAATTGCGCACATTTATTACATTTCTTGAGATATTGAAAATAAGTACTAAGCCTTTTATTGAAAATATTTATCCATATATCAGATTTACATAGGCAATCAAAGTGTTCTGGTGGAGTGATTGAGAACTATTAGCCGTTGCTGCTGAAACCATTTTCGTTTACTTGATCTTGTTGAATCGGATATTTTTTGTAGCAATTAACTCAAAGCTTATTAGGCTTAAATATATATTATCTAAATGACGTACGGGAACCGCAATTACTCGATAACATTGTTCCGAACTTTTTGCTTACAATTAGGCACGTAGAGCATTAAGAACATTAAGCCAAATTAACCGAAACAATTGTTTGACTTTGATCCAGTTGATCGTAAAGATACCAGAAATGAAACAACATCGACAATGTTACATACTTATGAGCCCACATGAGCGTAAATATGTGCATTTCCTAACGAAAGTGATTAAGCCTTATGCAAGTAATGACATTAAAATTAATTGGAACTGGCAATTGGATTATTCATTCAATTTGTTTATTTTGCACATAAGTATTCTAAAATAAAATATGTCATTTTAAGTGTTTTATATGAAGTTTTGAATAAAATTTGGAAAATCAAAGAACTGATTCCAGCTGTAACCTTATGGCAGAGTCCGTTTTATATTTAAGTAATTTATATAAATTTTCTTCGAATTGTTTGCAAAACGGAAACAGTTTGCATATATTGCAAGTTCTATGTGCTATGCAATTCTTGTTATTGTTTTCGATATTTTCCCACTATTGCAACAATTTCCAATACAACAAAACTTTAAATCAAATCAGAAGCGTCAGGGGGAATTGATGATTGTTTAAATATTGCTTTATTTATATTTACAATGAATATAGTAAATGCTTTCATCAGTTGTCGTTCGCGTCGGCGAAAAGCATAAAAACAACATGGCAGTAAATTACAACGAACAATGCCTCATAAACCAATGCAGGTGTCAACCACTGGCCAGCCGCCCGGCCGGACCGCTGAGCTGATGTGATCTTTAACATTTTATAAAATACCTTTAACGTAGCTTTGTAGCGGCGACGATTTTGTAATTCTCCACATGACTAATAGTGCTAAATATCTTTGGTTTGTGTAAGTTTCTAAAAAAAAACATTTAGCTAAAATCTCAATGTCGCAAGAATTGAGCAGCATGAAAAGCGTACCGCCATTAGCTTGTTTTGGCATGTGAAAACTATTTGTGGGAAGTTATGGGAGTTTTGCAATTATTCTTTCGTGGTTCTTTTTAACATGTTAACACATGTTCATATATATGTACATATGTTTGTGTAAGGCCTTTCAATTTTCAGTTACAAGTTCAAAAGCGCATGCGCCGCGTGTGCGAAGCTAAATTACAAAAGTACACAATTTGACATGACTTTCGTACACTTGGAAGGCTGCACGCTGAGCTTAAAACTCCCACCAATTCGCGCTTTATGTGCTCAAGTACGTGCACGTACGGCTCGAGTAGGAAAATATCGCGGTTGGCAATGATAAATGCTTCCCAGCAAAATGTACTTGTGAAGGTTTCCATGCAACACCAGATTGGCCTTCGTCAAAAGTGAGAAGTAGGTGTGGTCAGTGAGTGCGGGTACAAATGCTGGTGCAGTGTAGCCGGAACAGATGCTTCGTAATCTGAATTTGTTTCAGTTTTGTGGTTATAATATACGTTTTTTTTTCCTAAAAAAACAACATCACTTCGAGAGAAAGAGTAGTCTTTTCGCAGACAGTTACAGATACATTAATAAACCAAATTGTCTCCTATATGGAGCTATGTAGACAAAAGAAAAATGCGCTCATCTGGTATGGGTAACCAAGTCGATCGATTAGTGAATAACCATTAGTTATGCCACGCCTACATATGATGTTGAGTCGCACTAGGCATTCAAGTAACGCACAAGTCTCGCATTTGCTCTTTATTCATAACTATACGTTCATAAACATTTGTTTATGGCGCGAGTATATAAAATACTTATTTTGTGTTCGTATAAATAAATGCAATTACATTGGTCTTACACAAATATATATTTATGCGCGCGCATATATGTATATGTAGAAGACCCAGTTTACACAAATTGACGTAAAATCATAAATTTATGTTAACTATGTATCTACTCCAAGTCGGTCTCGTTTTCGGTGAAAGTAAAATGCTGCTCATGTATAAAGTGCTTGCGGTGGTTTTGCATTCTAGCAGAGCATAAATCGATCAGCCAACTAATTAGCTACTGCGAATTGCTTTAAACGAAATATGCTGCCAATTGTGCCATTTTATCCTTAGGTTGTCGCGCTCCACGTCCGCGTGCCCCACCACCACGTCCGCCTTTAGCACCACCTCGAGGACCGCCACGCCCACCACGCAGGTTCACAGGACGCGACGCAACTGCACGATGTTTTTCCACCAGATGTGAGAAATCGCTCGAACAGAACACGCAGCCACTTTTCTCCTCAGTGCTGTCCTTGAATTTTGTCTTGTCCGACTTGTACATAACATTGACTAGCTGGGCGCCGCACTCATTGCATTTATTTTCTAAACGATTTGAAACATTCCGATATTTCTTAAAATTTTTAAGTTATCCCAGAGAATTACGTACCTTCTACCGTCACTTTGGTGGCACCCTTGAAGCAATTTATAATGACGTCACAACGATTGCAGCCCAATTTCCAACTGGGCGCCAGTGTGCAATCCAGCACCAAGACGCCGTATTCACACTCCGCACAGCTGGAAATGCCCAACGTGTTGAGCGAGTGCGGACATGTGGGGTGTGTGCAGGAGTTACAGCCACCGTTCTTCGGCATATCCCTGAATGGCGGATGATTGTAGCAGTATGGACAGAATGGGTATGAACGGCCCTTGGCACCAGTTGAGAAGGCGAGCAGCTCGAAATCGTCCAGTGGGCATTTGAATTCCCGGTACACCTTTACGTTGCCTCCGTTAGGTAGTGAATATGTCTCGTCGCAGTGCGAGCAATGCAGGCGTGCCGGTTTCGTCTAAAAACTCCAAATCAATTCGATTCAAACCATAAATAAAAGAGTGACTGGGCCCACCTGTATATACTTCATGTATCGCCTGCACTTGCCACAACGGGAGTGAGCTTTGCCGGACTCAGCCAGCGGTGAGAAGGACACTTCGAATAGGCTGTCCATATTGGCAATGTTTTTTACGAAATACAAGAACTTCAAACGAAATATTTCGATGGCATGCCGCAGCACCGCATTGAAGTCAGCTGAACCCTTTGCTATGAGTGTCAACATACGCTCCACCTCGGACCGCATGGTGGGCAGCACAAGTTCTGCATCAATCTAAATAATAACATTGTCAATTATAACATTGAATAAAAAACATGGGGTGCATTTCACCTTTTGATATCCGTGCACGAGTACAATGCCCAGCGTTGTCGGTATCAGCTTGCGCCCAGTCTCAATGCGCACATAATTACGCTGCGAAATGTTGTTAATGTGCACCGGTATGGAAGCATCCGTGCCAATGCCGTGCTGCTCCATCAGAGTGATCAGCTCTGCCTCAGTGAGATAGTCCGGCGGTCCTGTCTGGCTTTCGGCCAGACGTACATCATTGATGGCGACCTTTTCACCCTCAACAAACGGTGGTATGGCCTCGTCGCGCCCGAACTCCTGCCACGTCATTACGCTCGTAAAGCCCGGGTCCAGCAGTACGTTGGCCGTGCACGTAAAGGTCTCCATGCCTACACGCAGTTTCGCTGTTGTGGTGCGGTACTTCAGATCACGCGAAACAGTGCCTAAAAAGTGCCGACATATAAAGTCGTAGACGCGCCAGGTATCCCTGTCAAAATCATTGCGATTGGCTAGTTTCATGGGAGTGATTGGCGGATGGTCGCCGGCATCTTTGCCATTCCGCGGTGCATTGAAGTCATTGAGAATATTACGCGCCTCGGCGCCGAATTCTGAGGAGGGCTGCAACACACGCAGAACGGCACTAAAAGCAAACAATTAAGTGTACTCTACATACTAGTGTTGCACGCTGGCCACTTACTGCAAGTCGAAATTGGCCGGGTACTGATTGGTTTCAGTTCGCGGATAGCTAATGTAACCCTGTGTGTAGAGGCGCTCAGCGATTTGCATCGACTGAAAGGGGCCAATACCAAGGCCGGAACTGCAAATGCGCATCAGCTCGACGGTGTTCAAAGCTTGCGGGCGCCCTTTGAACTGATCCTTCGAGCTCACACTTTCAACTCTGTAATGCATGAATAACGTTACAGGAGATGGTGAAACGGAAAAATGCAGTGATAAAACTTACAAAGCCTCCTTTTGCTCCTTGATGCGACTCATCAGCATAATCGCAATATCCTTCTTAAAGACTCGTCCGCGTCCCCATTCCAGCGTACACTCCGGCTGACCGGCCAGCAGTTGTAGATACCAGAAGCTTTCTGGCTTGAAGGTTTGTATGTCATCATGGCGCTTCACGCAGAACCCCAGCGTGGGCGTTTGACATGGTCCGTACGATATCAGAGTAGAGTCAAGATCACCGTAGCGACCCTGAAAGAACTTTGTTTGAAAGCGCGTGAAGGCGCAGCCTATGCGCAAGTCGAGCTCTTGTCGTGCATCCACGGACTTGGCTTCGTTTTCATTGGGACGTCCCAGCGTTTCCATTGCGCCCTTTATATCTTTGTCAGTAATGGCGGAAAAATGCGCACGGTATGTAACGTTTTGATTGTAGACATTGGGAATGACGCGCGACACAGCGTCCATCACCTCGAAGCAAATGTTTTCACCTTCCTTATCGCAATCGAGCCACAGTACCAGGTAATCACAGCCGCGCGCCTCCTGTGCTAGGAACAAACGCATGTGCTGCTTGGGATTGGCCTCCTTCTTCTCTGTCGGACAGCTGAACAACTCGACGGGGTCCACTCTGTCCCACGAGTTGTACTTGCCAACAAAATCCAATGACATCACATGCCCGCACACTGACGTCATGCGAAACAAAACAGTCCGCTCTTCACGAAATGGACCCGTCCACTCATGAGTTGAGCACGAGTTGCTGGATGCTGGAAGTGAGTGCGGTCAAAGAAAATCGTTTTCATTCAAGAAAAAGGATGTGGATATTCACTCGTAGTTGATACCTTTTTTGGAAGTACTGTGTCCGTTCGATAAAATCGAAGCCAATGATGCAGCCAGCGATGGCTTCTCAGCAACCATTAAAACCTTCTTCATTGCTGCTGGGAATGGCGAGTTATTGGGTTCACTGATTTGTTTGGATGTGTTTTTCTTCGCCTCCAATTACAAAACCAGGCCCAAAGACTATTAGTCTTTGCCAGGCCTATGAATATATGTTCTGAAAATGCATCAGCGTTGCCAGATTGCCGACGCTATGAGAATACCAAAAAGACACTAACACAAATTAGCTGGCATCACAACGGAGTAGCGAATGTCTGGAGAGTGGTGTTTATATACAATAATTTTTAAGCTATGTTCTGTTTCGGTTTTAGAGTGGATTTTGCTGTTGTAAGATAATCAAACTACCGATTCATACGCTACGTTAGTTACATATGTCTTTCATAAACTCGCGCTGCGCAACAAAATTAGCTATGAACTGGCTTTGTTTGTTTTTATCCTCGTTTTGTGTTTTACAAATAAGAAAAACTCTGCTTTTGCGAGTAACTGCTAAGGACTACTACTAGACTCACGAGACTGCAGAAAAGAAATTTGAGTTTAATTTAAAAAGTTAAGGATTACCAATGAACGAAATACTAAACTAACAAGAACGATAATTTAGATGTTTAACTGTATTGTAAAAGATTCAAAAATTCGATTTACCGTTTGGTGGTGTCGCCATAATCTTCGTCATCGTCGAGTGTAAACAAAATAATTGATCTTTATAAATTTAGTCTTCAGTTGTTATTAAATTAAAACTTGAAACCGATTTCACAAGCCAAATAAAGATCTAATGTTTTATTGAGTTTAGTCGCTGAGAGCGGTAACACTGTTCATAAGAACGAAATTAGCAACACTGCAGTGAACATGTGCTCTGGTGTGGCGGTTGCAAATAAATTTTTGTTAGCAGGATAATTGAAATAGTGAAGCAAAATGAAGGCAAAAGTCGAGAAAAGATCCAAAAAACGTGAGCTGCCCACGACAGATGATCCTGCGATCGGTAAACCGGACACCGGTAAACCAACTAAAAAGGCAAAGCTTGCGAATGGAGAGCGTCCGTCATTGGATCAGCGTGCGCCAGAGAAGCCGATTAAATCGCTAAATGTTTCAATATTTCAACACTTTACGGATCTGACACATGAAGAAGAGACAAAGCGCATGGAGGCGGCGTTGGAGCTGCTCCAACAGTTGAGCAAAACCAAGGAGCCCGAAAAGGTAAATAAGATGGAAACTATTGCCATGCCGTTCACTTTAATACGTTTGGTTTATTTGCAGCGTCAAAAGGAGTTGGCTTACACGTTGAAGCGATTGGTACGTGGCTGCGGTGCTGCAACAAACGTTTCGCGTGCCGGTTTCTACACTGGTTTAGTGGCCTTCCTAAAAGCTTTTACCGTCGACGAAGTGAGTGTGGAGCAAGTGTTCGACACAATGCAGCGTGAGTTGCATGCTGGCACAAATATTGCAAATAAGGTGAGTCGTGCCGTAATTATGAAATTCCATATGTCTCCAATAGGTTAATTATATTCTGCAGGAAGATGCTGATGCGGTTGTGGGAAAGATACTCGCTTGTGGCGCGCTACTGCAAGCGGGTCGCCTTGCCACGGCTAACAATGAGCATTTAGAACGAGTTGTCAACATCCTGCTGCAGGCTGCGAAACATCGCTCTTATCATGCCTCTCTAGGATATGCCTTTTTGATTGAGCTGGTGCAACAGGTTTGTATGCGCGTCTAGTCATCCGTTTCGCATGTGCAGTATAAACTAAACTAATCCTCTCGTATTTCTAGCTGACCGATCAACAGTTCGAAGCAGCGGTTTGGCCGGTTTTGCAACGGGACCTGACGCGGCCCTGGCCAAAACAGACACTGCAAACGGTGCACTGTCTAGTTGCGGTGCAGCGCAAATTTCCCAAACTCGCTAATGCGAAATTTTTGAAAGCCCACTTTGGCACCACACAATTGCTACATGCCGACAGCTACACTTATTTGTACAAGATTTTCTGGGAGCACACCAACACACAGCTAATAGCTCATCCGGCATTCGAACTGTTCAGTGCACACATAGCCGGTAGTCCAAATTTTAACGAATTTTGGAAACTACATGTCGATCCAGGCCTGCAGACGCACAGCAAATTGCGCGAAATTGTAACATTGAAGGTGGCCACCGATGTGTTGCACAATGTGGCGCTAACGAGCGATGCGAACGATATCGTTACTGATATACTATCAGTGCATTTTATGCACACCCTGGTAGAGGGATTGAAAGCTCTGAAGCAGAAGAATGATGCGACTATGCGTGCCTTCTATGACGAGTTCTTTGAAGCGCTGGTTGAGTGTTGTGCAAAGTTGTCCCAGGATTCACAACGTACGGCTGTAATACGTCGTTTAATACTGCCGCCAGGCCTTTTTAGCATTGAAAAATATACCGGGACGCGCGTAGTGCACCAGCTAATAAACGCTCTAGGTGAGGAAGGTGCCAAGGACGTGTTCGAGTTGTACAAGAGCATATTCCTCGGTACACTTACAAAGAATGAAGAAAACGCTGGTGACAGTTGGCTAAACTTTGAACGTTTGAATGCTGGTTATATGTTGCAACACCTGCTCGCACACAAGTCCGTGCAGGCCGCGTACGAGTGGCGAGAAGAACAGCTGAAATTTCTACTCACCTGTGGTATTTTTCATGTGACTGCTGTTGGCGAGATATGCAAAAAGGAGGCGGCGGCCCCATTCAGCAAGGAATTTGGCGAACAATGTAAAAACATGTTCTATACCAGCCTGCAAAGCAAGCTCACCGACATGCAGCGAGAGCAGAGTTTGCTTGTCAATCTGGTGCAGTACTGCAACGAGCGCATGCAGCAGAAGAATGTGGCTAAGTACTATCGTATCAAGCAGTTCGACGAGTCACTCCAGAGCTCCTGGAAGCGCATGTATAATGCGGTGTGTGCAACGGCAACGGTGACCGACGCGGCAATAAAACGAAAAGACAAGACAAAGCGTAAAAACAGCGGCACAAACAAGCTTCAGCAGGTCTTCCACATACTGTTGCTGAATATGGGCCTGCAGCTGTTCCGCGAGCCGGAAATGGCTGGGCCTGCTATTGATGATCTGCTTAAGTGCATGCAGCGCACGCAAGATAAACAACAAAAGCAACAAGTCACAAAAGCGGTAAGTGCTATAACAAATTTAAAGGTGTGCTATTATTTAAAGAGATTTTCGCATTTATGTGTAGAATGAGGAGCCTGCATGGATTGAGGTTGTGGTGGATCTATTTCTACATTTGCTCTCGCAGAACACGAGCGCTCTACGGAATATTGTGAATGCGTTGTTTCCGCATTTGTGCGACAATTTAAGCCTGAGTGCTGTACACCAGATATTGGCGATGCTGGATATGAAGGACGGTCAGAATCCGCTGAGTGCTAAAGAGGACGAAGAGAGTGAGGAAGAGGGCGAAGAAGAGGACGGCGAGGAAGAAGAGGCTGCCGGAAATGAGAATGACGCAAGTGGAAGTGATGAGGAAACGGAAGATGATACTGAAAATGATGATGACGACGACGAAGAAGATGAAGATGACGACGACGTTGATGAGACCGGCGAAGAAGTGAGTGCATCGGACAAATTGCGCAATGCCATATCGCAGGCGTTAATTGACAGCGGTGTCGCTGCCGGCGCCGACGACGACTTGGACTCAGTTGATCTGAACGATATGACCGAAGAGGAAGGACGAAAACTGGACGAGGCCCTAGCAAGTGCTTTCAAAGCAATGAAACGGTCCGGCGACAACACGGCTCAGAGCAAGAAATCCAAAAGCTATCGCGTGAAGACAACTACGGTTATGCATTTTCGTATACGTGTATTGGATTTGATTGAACTGTACCTTCAGCAGAAGCCAACATTGCTAATAACGATCGAAATAATGGTGGCGCTTTTCAATATGCTGGAATTTTGTATTGGCGATGAACTCAAACCGTTGCAAATCAAAGTGGAGAAAGTGCTGCAGAAGCTGACCTCATTGAAAGACTTGAGCAGCGATGACGGCTTGACTGAAGAGAACTTGGCCGATTTCATACGGCTCGTCGTGGAGAAGAAAGCGCCAGCAGCCGCCTTCGAATCGGTTAATAAGATGCGTAACAAATGTATCGCGTTCCTTATCGGCAGTGCGAATAGATTGTCGGCGAGCGGCATTGGCCGCCATAATGCGCAGGGCGCTAGCGGCCAAGTGCTTGCACTCTGCCGCGAGTATATGCAAGAGTTCATGCGGTCTCGCAATCCAACCGTCAATATAACACTACTCTCGGACCTGTTTAGGTTGCGTTGGTGTGGAATTTGGGACTTGGCTGTTGTTCTGGCGCAGCAAGGTGTCACATTGCAGACGCGGATTTTCCGCCGCATACAGATCTACGAGATACTCGCCGTGTTGTACAAAAATAATGAACTTCAGAAACTGGACGCACCTACTACGAAAACGAAGCTGGAAAAAATCGAAAAAGCGCTGGTAGCACACATTAAAGCCTTGGCCAGCGAGAATATCAATGCCGAAGGAAGCGATGAGAATGCAAGAGTTTCACCCAAAGAGGTAAAAACTTTGCTCGAGTTGCTGTTGCATGCACAAAGAGCCAACCAGCGCTTACAACTGCAATCGTCGCTGGCTAAAGAGGAGGTTGTTGCCGCCGTGCAGGCTATACGCCGACACGTACGCCTGGAAGCCACGCAGGCGTATCAGCGTTATTGCGCCATTTTCAAGTTGCCCGTACTGCGCAATGGCGATGTGCAGTCGCAGTTGCCGCCGGCGAAAGAGAATGGCCATCATACGCCTGCTGCGGAGGAGAGCGCCGCACGACCACCAAAACGTAAACAGGACAACAAACATCTGCGCCAGGAGAAGAAACAAAAAAAGGCACAGCGTATGCAAGCAGTCTCGAAGGGCCTGAACGGAGGCTTTGGTTTTGCGCAGAAAACAGGAGATGCCTCCGAAGACGACGAGGAGGTGACCACGTAACCTGTTTAGGTTTAGTTTGTGCTGCTTAAGTTTCGTTGTGTGAAGTGCGTATGATATGTTAATTTTCAAAAACATAATACAAATATTGTTAATTACACGAAGACATTTCAATTTTTTGTGTCTCATCTATTCTAATACACTGATAGAAGAAAAGCTCAGCGATCCTTTTTTCACGAAATTGGAGACATACGAAGAATCTGAAGATCATTTGGTTCCCGTTATCTGTTTTCAAACGATTCTAATTGGTCACTTTTATTATTAAACTCCCCAAGAACAGGTCAATCGAGATGATTATACATGCCTAAAATAGCTGCGTCTCGAATTTTTGAAAGTTCTCTGATAACAAAAAAAGGAATATAATTTTTTTTTAGTTCTGCCTCGACTGCAAAAGTAAAAACGATATATTTGGTCTTTTCGCAAATTTTGCCTATATTAATAAATACGCAGATATATACATATTAGCACAATACAATCATAAAATGTAGAAACAATTTAAAAATTTCCTTAAACACTAATTTTAAATCTATACATTCGGCTCACATTTCATTCGGAAATCACTTCGATTGCTTATATCTGGTGAATTTATGATATCTGTTGAAGCATTTCAAGCAGAACGCTTTCTTACAGGATGAACACTCAGTGTCCACTTGTTTGGCTTTTCTGGTTGCGACATACGTAGACCCACTTTCGGCCTTGAGGTGCTTATAGCAGGAATTGCAGCGTCTGCGCACCATCCGGCCGTCATCTCTGCGCGGAATTTTCCAAAAGACATGCACGCTGCACCCGTTTCAAGAGTATGCAAAAAAAGTAGAAACCGAAATTTCATTGCTTTGGCTTGGCGACATCCGACATTGCAAGCACTACTGCTCGCAGCGACTTACTTCCAATTATTGGTATTACCGGCTTCGTTTGTGGACCCCAGCGGACTGCTCGCCTCTTCTCTCGGCATTTGCATCTGTTGGCAGCGTACGCCCGTTGGATTCAAGTTGCGCGCACGTCCTTTCAACAATGCGGATTCAACTCCCTCTTCTCCCATCGCTTGTGTGTCGGATGCAGCGTAGCAAGGCACTAGCGCCGTATCGCTCTCTGGTAAAAATTCCAACTTTACCTCGACAGCATGCTCAGCTATATTCAGTTTTGGCGTCTTTGGCTCTTTCTCGCCCACCAGCTGCTCCAGCTCATCGTACTCTTTGCCAGCAGTGGCAGCGCGCAGCATACGCTGCTTCTTTTCGATTAGGCGGCAGAATTTTTGGAAATTATCCAGACTGGCCCAGCAAGTTATGCAGATCTGGCTGGACGGCGCCTCGTGTGCTGGAAGCTGCAATGTGACAATGCGTATGTACAGCTCATCATGCTTCAACGCGTGCACTTATTATGGAATTGCTTACCTGTAGCTCTAGGAATTTTGCCACGGTCGTTGCAATCCCCCTCACGTCCGCGCCGCACGCATCGAACACGGGAATGAGAATCTGCTCCTCATCCAAGCAAAGACAGCACGGCATTTCGCACACAAACCACTGGCGCAGTATTTTGGTGGCGTTCACATGCAGTTAAACTGCAATATAAATAATAACAACCCAACGCGATGCGCCACTACCACGATTGCACTGTATCATTTCATAAATAATAAACAATTATGAAATAGTGCTGCCGGATCTGTGTGCACAAGTGTCATGACATGGCAGCTCAATCGTGATATCTACACCCATGATACAATTATAATTGTATCATGATCTACACCCTGAGATTTTATTTTTTCCCAATGCATAGTGAGATAAATATGCCCCAATGTATCTGTCGGTATTCTGTTCAGAAAAATATTTATAACTTTCAATTATATCAATACTTATTTATAGTTTCATTCATCGCGCACTTCCCCGAAATGGTTCCTGCGGAATGTTATTTTTTATCGCATGCAATAATTTTGTCTGGGTTTCATACATACAACTTTATTTTCGTGCTTTGAAACACTGTGTTGGAAAGCTGCGAGTACCAGCTGTTGGCGCGAACATAGTATAATAATAAAGTAGTCTAATTAAAGAGAGTACCCCTAATGTACCTCTATTTTGATTGACAAATATTGTCAAAAAAGTCATCAGCAGAATAAACAAAGTTGTATTAAAATATACCTAAGCATTTTTCTTTTGCTTTTAGTACGATTTTATTTGAATGAAGTTGCGACTGTGGTTGAACATTTTTTGAGCTGACAAATTTCAGACATCAAAATTTACGTAATTTTAAAATATTTTGTTTATTTTGAGCGGGAGAGTTTTGATTAGACTACTTTATTATTATACTATGGGCGCGAACACGGGCAATTAAAAAGGAGAGGATAGAGCAGACAAAACTGGCAGAGATTGCGTATGTGGGCACATATCTACGAGTAATTTGGCACTTAAGTAATTTGTTTACCTTTGCCAGACGGAAACAACCATCGACTATTCATACATAGTTTCTGTCTGCATTTTATTTAAATTACAGGACTGTTTGTTGCCATACGTACAAGTGTAATGGTCGCGTGGAATCATTGGCGGAAACTGGGCGCATTCGCCGCGGGCACTGGCGCCGGCCTGGCCGTTTACTACTACCAACGACTGCGCGAGCCGCAACCTGTGGTTTTCAACTCTTGGACCAACAGCGACAAAGCGGTGAATCCGTGTGCGCTGTGGGATCCCAACTGGGACTGCCGAGAACCGAAGAGTATCGTGCGACCAATGAAAAATGAAACGCCGCAGGAGCAGAATCGTTATAACAGCGAGCTAGAGAAGGCGCGGCCGAAGGCCACGCGTCATTTAATATTAATACGTCACGGTGAATATCTGGATATGGGACACTCTGATGACACACACCACCTCACAGAGCTGGGACAGCTGCAGGCCAAATACACCGGAAAGCGGCTGCTCGAGCTGGGCATAAAATGGGACCAAGTGATTGTGTCGACAATGAATCGTGCACAGCAGACGGCTGAAATCATATTAAAGGAGATCACTTTCGATCCGAAGACGGTGAAGCATTGCAGCTACATACGGGAGGGCGCGCCCATACCGCCTCAACCACCGGTGGGCCACTGGCGGCCAGAAAAATCGGTTGGATCGTTGTGCCGCTGAAGGGCGCTTCATAATGCTAACTTATGTTTGTTTCTTTACAGCAGTTCTTTCGGGATGGCGCTCGTATTGAGGCTGGCTTTCGGCGCTATTTCCACCGAGCAAACCCCGACCAGGAGCAGGATTCGTACACGCTTATTGTGGGGCATGGCAATGTGATAAGGTACTTCGTGTGCAGGGCGTTGCAGCTGCCGCCAGAAGCATGGCTGCGCATCAACATCAATCACGGATCAATAACCTGGCTGAGCATCAATCCATCGGGTAACGTGTCCATACGCTACTTGGGTGATACCGGATTCATGCCAGTCAGCTGCCTGACCAATCGCATACCGCGCGCGGACAAAAATGTGGTATAGAATTTCGAACTGATCTGTAGATGCAGCCGTAGCCATGAATTTCTATTCTATAATTGCCAAACAGACCATTTTCCTATTGTGCTTCAGCATATTACGAATTTAAAGTGATTATCTTTCATTAATTTAAATTGATCATATGAGTGATTGTAAATTTTTTGCAATGAGAATTGAAGCGAAATAAATTGTATTAGCTATTATTGCACACGGTCTTATACATTTGAAGATAAAAACTGATTTTTCTTGGCCTTTATAGTAGTAGGTGGATTAAAAGCGCGAATAGCAAATTTAAGCTGCTATCCAAAGGGTAAATGGTTACGGAGATTCGTCATGTTAAGTCACATGGGCGCTACAGAAATGCCCCTAAAAAAAATTGCATCTACATTTTTTAATGTATTTTATTTTAATATTTTATTTACGTAGGTACAGATATACTTAAGAAAACGATTTATTTCGGCACTTTATCGATAACACAAATCCAAAAAGTATGAAAATCTGTTAGTATACAAAACGCGTTCGTAAGTTCTCTCATATTCAAGAATTTTAATAAATTAACATCAACATTTTTTTTTAGTTACAGTATGCAAATAAAATTGAATTTGCGAGTTTTTTGTTTGCTTCATAAATATTTAAATACATTGGTAACACGCTGAATGATTTGCAATAGGTTTTGCTTTATCTGAATGCGCGCTGAATTTGTTACTTCTCAGTTGCAGCTCAAATATGAATTATAAATATTCAACTGATTACATTGCACGCTAATTATAAGTGTGGGTTTGAAGCGAAATTTGTTCGTTGTAGTTGTAAAAAAGAAATTGAAAGTAAATTAAATAGTTTGTAATACGATTGCAGAAGAGAAACGATGAACCGTAAGCGTCGACACTTGTAAGCAGCTTAACGTAGCTGTGCACTCTTCGGCGACCCGCGCAGTGGCGGCTTAGTACTGATACCAGGGCTGACGGCGGACCCATTGCAAGCGGTTGCTGGTCTGATCGGAGCGTATCTTAATGCTGGCTCCTTCGGCTGCGCGCACTGTCTCCTTGACCTAAGAGGATGGGATCAATCCATTACATTCGTATAAAATCAAATTGTGTTCGACCAAAGACCACATAGATCACATAGGCGGTCTATGGGGACTTGAACTGCCCACTTACGCTCTGCATCAAGTTTTGCGCATTGCCGACTAGCATTTCCGTGGCTTCGCGGTCTTCGTCCGAGCCCTGTGCGCCCAACATGGTTGCCTTCACCGTCGACAGTATCTTTAGTTGTGTGCCGATGGTGGGAATGCGCTCGCACACCTGCAGCAAGTTCGTCCGTATGCGGCGGTCAGTACATTGACGCGCCAATTCCTTGGCCAGGCGAGTTACATCCTCCGAAGCTTCGGCAATCTTCTTCGCCGTGGCAATCAGTTCACGCTTGCTGCCGCGCGAGTCGGATAGCACCAGTTCGCTGAGTCGAGCCATCAATATGGCCATACGTTTGGCTGCGGCGATGATTTCGTTATCTTTGGAGGACCATTGGCGTACCTCCTGGTGTAGGCCGCGGGCAGCAATCTGTGGGCAAAGTGCTGGTTAATATCTGCTTACAAGGTGCAATCAAATGCGCGTTATGAAAACAACAATCTTTGGATTCGAGGACTTACCAAAATAGGTTGATTTGCATGTGGCATCGTACGGAAAACACCCTCGTCTTCATCATCGGTCTCGGGTGGTGGCGGTCGCACAGGCAATATGCCTTCACGCGGCAATGGAGGACGTGGTGGAGCACGCTCCGCTATTTAAAAGAGGCATTACAAAAATGCCAAGCATAAGAAAAATTCAAAATTTGTGTATTTGTTTTAAGCAAACCATTTTGATTGGACAGATGCAACGCGCTCAACTCTGGTATGGGTGGTGGCAGTGTATCGGGCAACGGCGGTGGAGTTGGAGCAATCGCGGAACGCACTTCGCGTACATCACCTAGCAACTGTAATTGGAAAACATATAGTTCTGTTAATGATGCTCTATCCGTGTCATCACCGTCCGCCGCTTACCCTTTGGAACGAATTCTTCCACGCCTGCGCGGCCGCGGGATCGTGGATATTGGTGGCAACACGCTTTGCATCGCTCACCATGGCTGGCAGTGAGCTTTCTAGCCGGTTTGCTGCAGCATTAAGTGTCTGCGTGAAGGCCGGGTCCTCGGAATTGTCAGCCTCCTGCTTGGCCACCAGCAGCACGCGGTTAATAAGACGCGCGATATTCGAGGTGTTGTCGACCATTTTCTGCGGCTGCTTCGCCAGTATTGCGTCCTCGCACATTTTTGCGTACACCTGCATGTGCTCCTCGGAGGTCTTGATGAAATCGGCCGGGTCTGTGGCCTGGTCGCAAAGCGTGCGCATCCGCAGCACCGTGTCGGCATACTGCTGCTTCAGATTCTGCAAGTGCTCGTCAGCGGCTTTGCTGGCTGGATAATTCATGCGTATGCGTCCGGCGTTTATCAGCTGCGGCGTCAGTGAATCCACTTGATTCGCAGACGAGAGCAGAATTTCTGCAATTTTCTTGTTGCCGCATGCGCCACCCGCCGCCACCATGCGAGATGTCTTTGAGGCGCGATCGCTGAAGGCTTGCAGGTTGTTGGACTTCTGATTGAAATTCTGCTCACGGCCGGGCGTGCCCTCGGGCAACATGACGGCCTCAGTGAACTGCTTCAGCGGTGTGCTGACATCCATGAAATCCTGCACGATGCGGTTGACCAGAGCTTTCTGTATGGCCGCCTTCAGTTCGTGCAGCTTGAGGGTGAGCTTCTTGGCCGCCTCTTTAGCGGCTGGGGTATTTCCAGCCGCCTGCCGCTTTAGACGTTCCACTTCATCGCATAGTTGCATGATTTCGGCCTTCTGATGGCCCGGACAGCCTTCAGCCACCTTGCGGCCCTCTTCTACAATCAGATTGACAGCGCGCTCACCCAATCCACCATCATTAATCTCCGGGTGCTGTAACCACTTGACGGCCTGCTCCAGGCGGCCCTGTATTGTGTGCGCGGTCTGCTGTAAACCAGCCTTGTCTACACCCACAACTGCGCCACGCACGAGTGACTGCAGCTCGCCGAGTTTTTCGCGTATGCTGCGCGCCAGCGATTCCGCTTGCGGTGACGTACCCTTGCCATCTTGGCGCAACTCGCACAGGCCGTTCGTCATTGCACTGATTTCATCAGCCAGCTTCCTAATGGGATAGGAGTCCTGCGGCAAGCAACGCTCAGATATTTCGTTGGCATTGTCGATGATCTGCCGCAGTGCTTTCTCGCCAACACCGCCCCTCAGGGCATATGGATTGGAGAGCCAATCGTTGGCCAGCTCCGCCTTGTTGTTGATGGCATTGCTCAGCTTCTTCAGCACGGTCAAATTATCCAGCTCGCTGGTGTCCTCATCGTAGGTGGTCAGTTGCAGCACTCGTATGATTTCTTGTATCTCGTCGCTCATGCGCGACGCCAAGTAGTTGCGGTTTTCGGCTGCCTCCTCTGCACCCATACCCTGCTGTTCTACAATATGGATGTACACTTTCATGCTACAGATGAGTATGGGCGCCAGAATCTTCACTTGCTCCAGACAGCGCACCAGAATCTCACTATGCACCTGATGTGTTAGTTCCTTCTCGCGCGCCCCTACCTCACGCGCCACCTTGCTCAGGCACGGCGACAGATCCTTAAGGTATTGCACCAAATCGTCCATAGTGTTGATGACTTCGGCGATGGCCAAGTAGTCTAGCACGCGCTTGCACTCCTGTATGATTTTGCGCACCTCCGACTCGTCGAAGCAGAGCAGAAGCGATGATGTGCCTTGCAGTATACCGCGGCTTCCCTCAATCAGTTTCTTACGCGCTGGTCCCGAGTAGGGATCGGAGCGTAACATGTCGGAAGCTTCCTCCAGCAACTGCGAGGCAGTCTCAACGCGCTGCAATGCTGCCGGCATCTCCTGCTTCAGGATCTTGTCATCCGAGCTGTTAATAGTTTCCCGCCCGACCTTAATCAGATTGGCCACAGCCGCCGATACCACCTGCACGGGGCGGCTGAGATCGGGCATCGCATTGCCATCTTCAGCTTCTTCGTGAAGAATCACCAAGCGTGATACCTGCGAAGTACAAACATTGGATTGTAAATCAGAGGGTCAAGGCAACTAATAACGGAAACTCTTGAAACTATGTGAAAATGCAATGTCAAATAAAGTTGAAGTGCTGCAGAAAAACAATTTCAATAAAGTTAAAAGTCATATCGATCTCAGGTTAATGTTAAGTTAAAGTTTCCACGTATCAGAAATCTAAATTTCCCGAGGAAATCGGTGCAATTTTATTTTAAAATTATTTACCGCTGATGGGATAGGTTCACAACATATGGTAAACAGAATCTATGCATATGTTCGTTATAGGTAAAGCAGGAAGAAAAATAAAGCCTGGCACAGTGCCCAATTGAATAACGCTGGAAATACGTCTGCGCTAACATGACGAATCAGTCAAAGCCCTGAAAGCTATATATATGAATAAAGCGAACTAAAAATGTTCCAACAGCATGTTACGTGCACACACACGAAAACATACGAAAAAATATCAACATATAAGCAAAACAGATATATGTTTACGAAGGTGTGGGCGTCTAGGTTGTTGGATCGTTGAGGATTTGTACAGCAGACAAAAACTTATTACTCATCGTTCATCAAGAAAAGCCAAGAGCCAAAGATTTATATGCAATAAATTATTGCATATGAACTGAAAACACACGGGTACAGATATAAATTGTATATCAGGTGCCGATTGTTGAATTGAAAATCGAAAGAGCTGTACAGAAGAAGTAGTAATACTTCATGAAAATAATTTCTTTTATTATTGGTTTAGTAGTGGGTTAAATATGTGGTTCATTAACACTATCACCATGTAAATTTGTAAATTTTTGTCATTGTTTCATGAACAAGATGCTGACAAGAAGCCATCAATCCGCTGCTAACTATGATAATAACTGTGATAATTAAAATGAAAAATTAACATCCTCAGTAAATTGCATACACTTTTCCATCCCAACACCGGCACCCATCCGACTTCGTGGCCTAAATCATATAAAAACCAATTTGCAAACTGTTGAAGCATTCCGACACATTTCAACACCAAAGAGCGCAAAACCGTCAATGAAATAATTTTTTGTTTGTAGCGTAACGAACCTGCTAACTGTGTATGCCCAATAAAGGCAAAAATCACGGAAAAGCAAAGCAATAAACTGAAACGTCGCGACCGCAGCATCGCGGCAGGTGTGAATGTCTGTCGACCGCAAACGGCTGCCTCTTGACCTGCGGCGCGCTCACTTTGACGCCCGTGCTGACGACTTGCTATGTGGGCGATTCCGTCAGAAATACGCGCCAATTTAAGCTATTTTTTTCACAGATGGTCACACATACACGTACTTATACATACATATACAACTGAGCAAGGAAGCGTAGGCGAGTTGCGGTATTAAGACCGGACTAAAATATTGAAATAACATAAGAAGACGAAGCAAATAGCTATACAGATGTTTCTCGTAAGCCGCAAATGTCAATACCGCGTCGGACAACTTCGTGATCACTAGTTCACTTTTCAAATTTTAACAAATATTTTTTTAATACAATTTTCCATATGGCATGATGTGCAACTTTTTCCATACAGATGCTACACATCCTGACAGTCAGCATTTAATTTGATTGAACAAACAACAACAAAAACTATACTATATGCATGCAAAAATTATAGAACGCTGCCAACAACTTGTTGTCGTTCATATAAAAAAACAACTACAAGTTGTACACTGGTTGGCGCGTTCGCTGGAAGCTGTAAAACGCCAAGTTTCAGTTGGTTTCAGATACTATGCGAAGGGGTGGATAAAAATAGATTCAGTTTTGTTGTTATTTCATAATTCGTTTCTTCTCATTATTGAACGCTGCGAAGACTCAAGAGAATGTAAACACAAATTTCTTTTTTATTAGTTAAATTGAGCGCCGGTGGCTCACATGTGTGCGCCTACATTTTTCATTTCGAAATTATGAGAGAAAGAAAACAACACAATTTTTGGCTAACGATGCGGTAATACCTACAAGATGATGTCAGTAGTCGTTTATAATGTTTCAGTTCGCATTTGAGACAAGTATTGTCGTGTTGTATACATGAAATTTGGTCAACCATAACAACAATTTAAAAAAGTGGTATATTTTATTCAAAGCTAGAAGGGTTTTTCCAGTCCTGGTTTTGAAAACTAAATAACACTATTTGTAGACCAAAATGTTACTGGTTTTTGTCAAAGATTACATGAAACCACCACTGTCTATCTCTGATGAAAATAATGACCCCATGATAAATCTGGAATAAACAGTTCGAAGGAAGTAAAAGCGCACCGACCAAAAATTTTGAAAAAGTAAAAAACCCGGAAAATGGTATATTGATTATATCGATTGTGTTTTTGCGACCAGGTCAAAGAGATTTTGTTACTTTAAGCATGAGAAATTAAATCTTAGTTCGCAAATCTCAGTATAATTACTTACAAGTAAGAAACTCGTCCAGTACAGTACAAATAAAAAGATGTTTACGATAAGTGCGAACAACATAAAAGTCAATCAGATGGATTTGATGTGAATTTTCTACAACATCCTAAGTTGCTCTTCTATTTATCAATTCAGCCCTCAATTCACTTTCCAATTGAGTTAATTTTATTGAACGATGAACATTGTTAACAATTAAGGGACAACCATTTCTCAATCGTAATTTTTACGCCTTTTATATTTAATTTTTGAAAAGTATAAAAATTCTATTTATTGCTATGAAAATGTTATATTGAAATCTTTTATATGAACTATTAAGTTCTCAATCAATGTTAATTATTTTCAATGAAACAACATCGAAAGTGTGTTGTTGTTTGGTTGCAATGTTTAATTATTTGTTTGTGTAGAATTTCTTAATCAGCGACGTGTATGTAATTGAATAGTGGCGCTCAAACATTTCATTGTAGTTGTTTTTGTTTTTGTCCCACTATGCGTTCGATTGAACCGTTTAATGACATGAGCACATAAAAGGGGAACGCACACGGGAAAATAAGCACATTTCATTGAATTAATTCAGCTCCCTGCTGAGCACCGATTCCCTCATGGCCATGTCGCCACTGTGCGCGAATTAGAAGATAGGAATAACAACAACAAAAAACAACTAACTACTAAAAACTATAATGCAGTAAAATCTGTGCTTTGACATGGCTTCGATGCGACTCGCCCCCCTCCCCCCTTTTGTGTTTATTACTTTGTACAATGTTGACGCTTCGTTGTACTTGTGTGCTTTTAAGTGGATCCACTTACCTGTTGGGCGACAGGATCTAAAATGCTCTCGATGGTTTTCGTGTGAAACACTGGCATTTTGAACTTAGGCTAATTTCGCTGTGCAATTCGGATTTGGTCTGCGCTTCTCTGCTGACGGTGTGTTTCTATGGATTCCGATAATTTACGTCTCAGTTGATTTTCCACTCTTCTCGCTATTTAAAGAACTAATGTGCTGCAATGATTTTGATGGAATATAGGTTTCAAACACCCGTCTAAGCATTTTTTTTTTGATAATTTTGATTGTATTTTGATTCGAATTTGAGGCGAAAGTGTACGTGTTTCTTTGCTGGTGAATGTTTCTAGTGTTGTTATTATTGTTGTTGTTGCTGTGTAGTTGTGGCTTAAACTCACAGATGTGGATTTTGTTAATTTTCTGCATTATTTAAATGAACACTGTGAGCCAATATTTAAGATTCATGATATTTTTCCGCTGAATTGCTGCAAACAAGCGGAACATTTCGATTGTTCGGCTGAACGAAAACAGTTAAGGCAGAATTTCATAAATAATGTTTAGCAAAAATATGTGCGAAAGTTTCGAAGTATTTTTGCATGTTCGCTTTGGCATTCACCAACTGGATCGGGTAAATATTAATTTATAAATAACAAAATTATTAAAATTACAGCGAAATTGTTTGCTAAGAAGCAACAAGACTTTGGATGTAAAACTACCGTAAAAAAATGAACATTTTAGGCTAAAATTTGCACAAAGTATAAAGTACTTTTTCATATATTTGCCAAGACATTTTATATTAACACTTATATTGTTTACTATGTTAGAGAAACACAAAGAGTAGCAGCATTCATAAAATGTGTTTTGTTTTTAAATTAAATAACATTAATTTACTGATATTCTCTTGGAGGTGTGATTTTAACAATGGTTTTTTTTTAACGAGCCAACGCGCAGGGCATTACGTTGGTTCTAGAAGGATATAGAGGAGGTTAGGAGACAGGATGTTGGGTGAAGAGTTAATGGAATCCATCAAGATCATAAGTGCTGCGGAAAATATCTGCAGGGAGACTATTCCACAATCAGGCAGCACGGGCCAGAAACAAACTCTCTCCGTAGTGCGCAGTGCGCGGGAACAACGTTTCAACTGGAATGCATGGGGCTACAATACAGGTTACTCATAGTGCAGTGGACTAAATTTTCATTCATAAAGTTGAATGGCGCACGTAATTCCATGAAGTTAGAAAGTGATGACTGAGTAGAAATTTCAATTTCCACAAATCCGACAATGACGAACGGTTGCAACACATTTACACAGGTCTTCAAAGTCAATGTCAGCTATGCGAGTTTGTGCGGTGACCATACCATATTCTGTACAATGTGGTATTTTACTGTACTATAAATATTAATGCTATTGTAAGCTACACAAGCAGTGAGAGATTGATTGATTGTCCTACAAGTAATCTCTGTCTTAAAGGGGCTGAAAACCTTTGGGAAGATATTAGCTTTGCTTTACATTGTTGCTCTGCATTTTAATAATTAAAAAAACAATTGTTTTATGCATTATGTAGGTATAATATGTGTCATTCGTTAAGATTTTCTGGAGCAACATTCTCAGAAATTAGCCACTGTTTCGACTGCAGACGTGCGGTGAATCAACCAATACTAGACACACGCTTACTCATATATGGTACACACAGAAGTTCTGTGTATATTTAACGCATGGAATAACACACAAAAGTTGCCTTTCGCTGCGACGTTGACAAGAATAGCTGCCCAGATTGTTATGAGTATTTGGCAGTGGTGACGAATGCAGTGACGTCATGAGTCGCACCAAATGTGACGGACAGCCCGATAGATGCACGCATATGGGAAATGAAATCGAAAGCTGAAGTAACCATAATCACTCGCACATACTTAAACTCATATAAATGTAAGTGTGTATGCACGTGGTGGGCTTTTTGGGCTATTTGCTCTTATCCCGTGAATTTATCTAGGACAAAGCGCCAAGCGAACCGCCAACATGTGGCATGCGAAGGCAAAATTCATTTGACTGTATCAAAAATCCGCATTAGTATCGATTGATTTCTGGTGCTGCTCTACGGACATTTGGTTGTGCTGATGTGGTTTTGCTGCCAGCACAACCTCAAAGTCGCCAGCCCCAACGACAGTCATTACCAGCCAATGGCTATTGAGCGCTGATTGGCGGCACTGATTGCTGGTCGATGGTGAAGGTGTGCGCGGGCGGCAACGCCGAACGAGTCTAGCTTCAACAATATTTACAAACAACACAAAAACGCCACGAACGGAAACCTTATATGGCGGCCCGAAAGCAAAGGCAAATCAACAAATCAGAGGCAAATAATATTGGCTATTAGGTGTTTATATTGCGGCAACGTGCAAGCATTGAGTGAGTAGACGTATTTCACATAGTGAATGGAATCGTTTCATTGACAGCTGGCTGTTAAAAAAAATTGCACATTTGCTTGCAATAGCGACAGCAATAAGTAGGCCAAATAGTGCAGAATTGTTGAAAGAAACAGTTCTGGTATTGTTCGCGACACGTGCGTCGGTTACGTCGCTGCGGTGCGGCCAACACAATAATAGAGAAAAAATTTGTCTCTTATTTATAAACAAAAATATGCTTAAATTGTTTGTGGTCTAAATATGTAGCATTGCATTATGGTCAGTTAGGGTTTCTGCAACACATTAACTGCTGTTGCAGCCACTGTGCAGCTGTGTGTCAGTCATTGGCGCAACTGGGGTTTGTTGACATTTCACTGATAATATTTGCTAGTTTGTTTATTTTCATCATTTCTTTGTTGTGTCGCTGTATTTTATGCGCTGCTACGTACTCGTGTATGCACACATACATATGTGCATCCGCTGCACGAGTGGTGGGGCTTACTATTGAAATATGGCAAATGGCAAAAATTGCGCTTGAGCTTGAGCTACGCTGACAGTTAACAAATTAGTTTGGGGAGCGTTCGCAGCTTTGATAGCGAGCACTGTCTCGCTGACAGGGAGAATGTATTTATTTTACAAAAATAACCGCATTGACTTGCAAAGGGCGAATATATGAATATATAGAAAAGGCAGAATTGGCTATGCAAAAGAATTGGCTATGAAAGTGGGGCGCAACGCAACTTGACAACGCAAATTGACAAATCGTTTCGTTTATATGTGTGATTACTTTTCAACAATTTGCATCAGTGGATCAGCGGCTGTCCAGTCAAAGCATAAAGTAAAATGAAATTGATAAATAGTTGAGAACAAAAAATGTCCGCCCTACAACTGTAAGTATCTATTTAGCATGTCGAAGGGCATCAAATATTTTAAAATTACTGAAATTACAACTTTTGTTCACACCAAATTTATAACAAATTTGAACATTTTGTAAAATTTTAGCCATTTGGAACAGGAATCGGGGTACATTCGCCCAGTCACCGTGACATAAGAAGGCCTATTGCAACAAAACTCCCATTGTATTACAGATCTTCGTAGTACGAGTATTATAAAATCACTTTGAAGAAAATAAAAACATCGGTCTACAAAATGATGTATAATGTTAGGAAGAAATTTTTGGTAGTGACAAGAGATCCTGATTGTGACATATGTAGATGTGGGAATAAGTGTACACTTTATGCACTTCAATGAAACACTTTGAAACCCGCAGTCTCCAACCTGAACCAAATTCGTAACATGCTTATTCGGAGCGTTATTTATATTATTTATGAGACTTTTTACTTGTCTATTATGCACACAATTTTATAAATATCGGCACGGGAAGCTCTAAAAATGCACACAAATCATTCAAATGGATCTCTTTCAGCCGCCAAACATCTCTACGGTTTTCAATGCGCGCTCGTTTCGTTCGTCTGTGTGTGTGTGTGTGTGTTGCGTGCCTCTAGATAAATGGAGAGAAAATGGGGAGATAACGAAAAATGCGATCGTGCGAAAGAGCGGTGCAGACGTGAGGTGTTTGCGTGTCGGACATGGCATGTGAGTCATCTGCCCGTTGAACCGCCAGCAGCACGCAGCGCGCAGGGGGACGGGCCAACGGGGGCAGCACTGTACGCGTTCCCTCCGGCCCGGTTTGGTAAGATCGAATTCTGCCGCGACACACACAAACTTGCACCCCCCCCCCCCCTTGCGTGAATATGCTTATGTGGAAATGTGGTGTAGACACAGAATTTCTTAATTTCACTTTCAGCTTCATCTACTAAGGCTGATATGTCTGGCGCTGCCGTTCGTACGGGCGCATCTGCTTGGGCCTTTGGGCTTTTCGACTTTTCTGCCAAATTGGGAGCACTTTTTCTATTCATTTATATGCTTGACTCTGTCCGTTCGCCGGACAGCTTGACGTGTTTACTTGCAATGTCGTATTTTTTTGTCATATTACTTTTTTACTCATTTGAACTTTGATAAACGAATTTTATCTACCGCATTTATTTATGTATTCTTGCTCATATCTCTCTTGGCACTTTTGGTTTTTTCACTCGACATTTACTTGAATTAACAACAACAATAACAACAACAATTGACATCGATTGCCTCTTAATAGCCAGCGCAATAAAGCCTAAACAAATAGATTTTATATTTCTTAATTGATTTTGGCATTTTCTGTGGTTATGCCTTTTTTTGCTAGCACTCAGCGACTAGCGCACCGCCTCACCAACCGGAGACACTTACTCGCCCGAGAGTTTTTTTCAAACTAAAGTCACGAACGTGTGCCGCGTATTTGAACTCGAACGTAGCGACTAGCTTTAGGTTTCTCAGCATTGACGCATAACAGGCCAGCGGGTGGCGGTGGGTGCGGCGGCATGCGACATGGAGCATTTTGGCGCTCACTGCACTCCGTTCAAGCGCTCTGGTGTGCTCAGCCCTTGAATTTAGTTTGTTGGCTGTGCGTTTGCTGGTGGTTTCGTATATGTGCCGCGTGCTCAGGCAAGAGCCGATCGGTGCTCGTGCAGCAGCCAAGGGAGCAGATAGCCAACACAGTCATACAGACATGGGGGAAATAAAATGGAACACTTGCATAGATACTCGTTTTCTTAGGGCAGCTTTGAAAGATTTAACATCGAATCGTTTCTAAAATTGTTGGACAACAATTAGCATTTTGGTGCACGAGTTGTTGTTAAAATTTAATATTGTTTAGTGTTATGATTTAAAAGTTTTTTTTGTTTGTTGGATTGTATTATGTAAAATACGATATTTGTGTTCATTTAGGAAAGCCAAAAACCATAGATAAGAAAATAATAAAATTATAAGTATTTTAGCAATCAAAGTAAAGCGTTCATAAGTAAACATTTTACATATTTATATAATTATTTTAAAGTTTATTTTAACAGGGACTTACCTGATATAAATAAATGAATTATAATAACAATAAGTAACTTTCACCAATCAAGCATTTCAATTTGATTTTGCTATTTCAATTTATTTTCTCTTTTAAATTAATTCTATGAAAGTTGCTATTAAGGTAATGCAGCAGACAATGAACTGAACATTTTCAGCGCACCCCATTCATGAAATGAAAAATGAATCACAGGAAAAGACGCTCGCCGCCACGGAATGCGCCACCAAATGTTGCGTGCTGCAATAAGCCAGGAAGCTCAATTTGAGGGCTTACGGCAAAAGCGCAAAATCGTACAAATATGAGTCAGCATACACACATGTGAAAAAATAAACTGCAAAAATTTGCTTGAAAATGCGAGGGAGAACTGCTAAAAACGCACTGAATTTCAGAGAACAGCGTAGGCTGCGCACCTGAACTATGCTGCTGAATTGTGTTTGGGTAATGTGCATTTTCAAGAGCGTTACATTCATTTAAGTTTTCTTTGTGCAAAACCGCAATGTATCGCTTGCACTGCGCTGCACGCGCTGCTCTGCCCGTTCACCCACCTGCCGTGCAACGCTCCTAGCAGACACAAACCACAGCTGCCTGCAGCTAGTGCACACATTCCTAAATATGCTCGCCCGCTGTTAGGCTGTGAATGCTTAAATGCTGTGTGAATGCCTTAAATTGGATCACAAAAGGCAAAGTGGGTCACAAAAAGTGAAAAACCAGCGCCAGAGTGATGAATGTCCGCCGTCCTCCAGCCTCGCGCCTCAATCAGTAGGCCCCATTATGATTGGCCTTTGCAACGCATGAAGAATGCTTTGGCACCAGATTCGGTGAATAAGCTTCCTTTGAAATTGCATGCTTTGTTATGCTTTGAAACTTTTCCAGAATCACACTCACTCATATTATGCTGCATTGTACGGTAATTATTGTTTAGGGAAAAAAGTTTGCAATATAGGTATGTATAAAAATTACAAAAGAGAGAATCACAGAACAATTCGTCAAGTTACTCGTTGACTTAATTTTAAGACCTTCATAATGCTTCATTAACTTTTTGCATGGATATGTTTTTTGTTTAGAAATTTTACAAACTGACTAATTCAAAAACCAATATTTAATTAATTTAATATAAATTCTGCATTCATAATTTTTCACAAATTCTTAAATTTGTTCTTGTGTCTTAATGACTTGCGCCTTGAAAATAAAGACAACGACATGATTGATGATATAATAATTACTGCTACATCAAAGACAAAATTATCTTAGTTCCTGTTTTGACCGAACAAATGTTGTACATTGAATTTTTAAAGCAGCCAACTATAAACTGAAAGAATATAGCGACGACAGACTGTCGCGACGGCGAAACTCTTTGACACTATTCATTGTTTTGGTAATCGTCTAGTTGCTTTCTTTTGTCTCAACCATAGCACCAACATCTACACCAACAATAACCACTCTAGCGGAGCGGAATATGGCACTTGGACATAGTTGCAGTTGCAATGGCAGCCATCACTACAAAGTGTCATGGCCACAACTTCCGTCTTTGTTGTCGTGCGTCTACTTTCTTTGCTTTGTCGATGTTGTTGTTATTGTTACTTATAGTACTGTTTTCATATTTGTTTGTTTGCTACACTGCTCGTCTAACTTACGTCTTTTTGGCTGGTTTTTGTTGCTTTCCGTGTGATGCTGCGCTGTAGGTACGTATTCATGCATGGTGTATGTATATAAAGTTACGTATGAATGTATGTACTCTGAGTTGGTGCGGCGTGAAATCACTCCATGCACAAATGAGGCCAATTTTCTAGTTGAGGTAATAGACTTGAGCGCGACCCTCTAGCTTTTGCACCATTTCCAGTTCCGCCATGCATTGTTGGTCGATGTTGGTAGTTGTTTGTGCTGTGGTAAGGTTGTTGCTGCTCCTGTTGTGACATATAGCACTCACTCTGTTTAAATTCAAAGAGTTAACTATTGTTTTTCGTTCTTCGCTGCACCACCTGACTAACTTTTATCGTTCTGTTTAGCATCGAACCCAACAGTCAGACAAGTTCGTACCCTAAATGCATGAAGAGTGGATGAAACAACTGCACAGCACCGCAAGTGTTAAACGAGACAACCCTGTCGTATGAGTGATTTGCGTTATCGTTGCTGCCAATTTGGTCAAATGTTCTGTTGCACAACCTGAAATTAATTAAAGAATTCAGGCATATGTAGGTATGAGCATGAAATCCTGACCACATAATTTAATCACGACTTCCAATGAATGTTTTAAACACTGTCGTCATAATTTGCGCCCACTTATTTGATGATGCCATAAATATTCATTTCATTTTCCCATCGTATCGCAATTTACGATACTTTCAATTGTATGAAAATACATGAATTTTCAAGAGCAATATTCACATTCATTCTATACATGTGCGAGCGCACACATGTGCTGGGGCTGGCTCAAGCTGGCAGTCTCCGACACATGGCACATTATTGCCAATGCAAGCCGCTACGTCGTGACGCGCGTTTTGCACGGCATGCCGCATAAATCACTGCCTGCTGCGTTGTGGCTTGTGGTAAAATGAAAATAAATATTTTATCGTGCCCACAGATGAGCACGACTTGATTCGCAGAAGGCACACGCTCGCTCGCTGGCTGGTTGAATATTGGAAAATAGAATTATTGCAAAAGTATAGCATAAATATAGGCGCTCACTAACGACACATTCGCACTTTATGCAGTAGTGACGCGCTCACTTCGTTGTAATATTAAACGAAAACGCTAGACGCCAGCTAGAAAGTACAACGTACGAACTGCATTGCGGGGGAGGCGGTTTGTGTATGTGTGTACGTGTGTGTGTGAGTGCATTAATATCATTTAGTATGCAATCAGAATGACAACAAAATATTTACTATGGCAAAGCGATTCGCTTTTTTATGATGATTAAGTGATAAATGTGGTTTTTACGAGAGTAAAAAGTAATGTTCAGCAATGACTGGAATTTACTTGATTTTTTTTGACGAGCGCGTAGAATGCAATCAAAATGTTATCGCAATTAATGACTGAGCCGAATGTAGGCGTAAACAATTTTTAATTACCGCAACAATCGTTTATTTATGAAACCGCGTAATCATAATTAAATGCGTAGAACACTTTTGTTCATATTACATATTTATGATTTAAGGTAATCGCTTTTTCTATTCAAGTCCAATCAATATTTACTAACACTGCTCAAGTTACAACAATAAGTAATGCAGTCAGAGACCTAAAATAATTACACTGTGCGTGAAATTTACCCTCAAAAATTCAGACATGGGGGAGACCTACAGAGCGACTTTCTATAGGTATACTGAGTTGAGATTTACCAGCCGTTTGGTAAGATTGGCTCTAGTTTAAGAGAAATCCGACTTTGAAGTAATAGGTCCTAAATCGTTCTGAATATCGCTTTACAAGTTTGTAGATATTTTAACGACCAACAAATTTGCTTAAGACACCAATCCAAAAAATTACATTCAAACTGTGTAATTGCGATATGTGCATTTTTTTGCGCAGTGCAACGTGGCGTATGAGTGTTATTTAATTATAATTAACACTCATATAATTGACACTCATACGCCACGTTGCGCTGCGCAAAAAAATCGGAAACACCAAAAAACGGAAACACCTGATTTATGTTTTTTATTGGCCGCCTTTAATCAGTCAACATCAGTCTTCGAAACTGCCAAATGAAAATGATTAACAACTCAATGAGTGTAACTGATTGTTGAACTTAGCGCTCAATGACGTTTTTGTTCCGTATCAGCACCCCCAATAAAATTATTTTTGCTACTTCATTACATGCAATTTCTTCATTTCCAGTTTGTCATTTACATCAAGCGAAACAGGCTAAAAATAAATTTTATTCAATTTGTATTCACATTTATGCCAAACGTTAAAACCACTCAAACTTGGCTATACTGTGGCAAGTTTACACCTTTACGTTTAATTTGCGCGCTTTTATCGGTCACTCTTTTTCCCGCCAAAGCTGCCAAATTGCTCTGCTTAGTATTTCAACGAGTACGAATCTCAAACCGTCATGCTCTCATTTCAGATCAAGGTACGATGGCCACTTGGTTATTTTTCAGACCAACATCAAGTGATATGCCAACAAGTTAGTATCAATAAATATTAGAAATTTCAAAATTCTAAAAAATCCCACACACAACTTGATGCTCGTCTAGGTTTCCTTTTTGCTTTATTTTCACGCGCTGATACACTGACACAACTGAAACGGATATACAGAAATATACATAGCTATATATGTATATAATTTTTCATAGCACTTGATTCTTTTACTAGGTGTGATACAAAAACTTGCATGTGTGTGTCTCAATTTGCCAAATTTCTTCACACTTTGGCTACGAACTTGACTTGGCAACTTTTCAAAAATTACAACTTTCCTCGTGAAAACAGTGTCAACGGCAACACAAACTATGAGAAAAACGCTCACATTACAAACTTGTTTCAAACTTTATTATAGTCTGCTCAAGACGAATTGATTAAATTTGTATATGTTTAGATATATCTAAACCTAAAAATGTTCATGATTTGATATTTTCAACACAATTTTAATAATTTATTTGCGTGAACGCAAGCGGTCACCTTAGCGCACACAATTCAATTCACTTGCGGAAGGTGGAAATGTGTTGCTGTTATATTTTCTTCAAAGTTCTTTAGAGTGTTTCAACTTGTTACTTTTCTACATTTTTGCTTTTACCTTTTCTCTTTTCTGTGCTTTTTTCTTTTCTGATTTTGCAGTTTGCCGCCGAGTATACAACAACACAAATGAGCATACACTGACAAACGAGCAGGTCTGCGTGCAGCGCACACAGACACTTTGCGGTTAACTGTCGTAAAAATTCAAGTCCTTGAGGAAATGTCAATGTGGCGGCATTTGAAGTTTGTTTGCAAAGGTTCAACAGGCTGGAGAGGAAGGCAAACGAGGTGAATCGTTGCCGTTTGGCAGGAAGTGCGCGTTGTAAACATGAAAAGGGTTAGTAATTTTGCTGCTGCGGTAGCCTTTTGTTATTTTTGTTGTTATTGACTTACTTTGTTGTCGTAAAATACAGCCCACAATTTGCCAAATTTTGTTTATAGTTTGTATCCGTATTTTTTCACTGGAATTATATTTTCGAGTTTGATGCTGTCGCTTTACTTAATTGGATCACACTTGCCCGGAGCACTTTGTTGTCCAGTAGCTGCTGTCAAGTTGAGCTTTACATGTGTATGTGTGTGAAAATACGTAATATTTAAAGCTAAAATTAAATCGCTTTATTTTAAGTCTGAAGAGGCTTTTTGCTGGAAGAAAGATTTAACCCTCAGCTGGAGTGTATTAATTTATCAGAGCAGAGATTTTTATGTTGCTGGCTTGGCTAATTTTTCATAAAAAAATTCATAAGTGATCGGATTTTGTTGTGAAATACCAAAAATAAAATGTTTTGTAAGCTAAATCATAATAACAAGGAAACCGTATAATAAATTCTGGACAGCCGTTTTTCTAGTAAATAAATCACTCTAGAGTTTTAAATTTTGGATTAAATTCTAATTAGGGTTTTTGTTTTTGGTTAAAGCAAAATACCATTGAAAACATTAATTCCCAAAGAGAAACAACATTTTCGGATAAGAATTTTAAATCTTGGTTTTCAGCCAACTCGAGTTCCATATTCCATCGCTTTGTTGCGCCATATTTCGCATGTCTCATGTGTAATGATGAAGATAATAACGCTCATGAGTGTGTGTGTGTATTTCAGTTGGCGCAGCAGGCAGTTTTCCTGCATATTTCCCAGACTCATTTCATTCAAAGCAATAAATCTGTTGGATAAAATGTAAAGAGCAATAAAATTCGCCATGTCGTTTTATGTGTTTCGGCCTATGTGCGGCAATGTGGGTGCACTCCCTCGTTTTTCACCCCCCAATTTTTCACGGTGCACTTTGCCATATTTCACTGCACGTCAGCGACGCGCGATTTCGTAAGTCGTAACCCTGGTCCCGCTCATTGTTTCACTGTCGACATGTGGCGTTCAGTGTACATCTGACCATATATTCTTACACTGTTTCGCTGTCATTGTATGTTGTGCCTGTCGTTTCTGTATGATCCTCAAAGTTGCTTAAATTAAATTCTGCAGCACATTTTTTAATACTCTTGGTCAGGGCTCAGTGCAAAGGTCAAAACCACCGCATTATTGACGCTGAAGTAACTTTATAAGAATGTTCTTGGTTTCGGTTATGCAAATTCATCCCAAACTCCCAATAAACTTTTGCACAAAATTATATTTTCTCTCAGTCACTAGTTGAACACATTGGAATTTGTTATTCCAAATAGGTTTCCAAAGTTGCATAAAAGGCCACAATTGAATTTCAAATGGGGGAAGCAGTCACAAAGCCACAAAGTGCTAAATATATAGTATAGTCGGCGAATGAGAATGTCGGCATAAAGGCAGCAGCAGTCGCAAATAATTATGTGCAAGGATAATGTAAATTACTGCCTTCTCATGTCGAAGGATATGATGCACGTCTCAGTGCTACGTCGTTGGTCGGTTGGTTGGTTGGGTGTTGGTGGTTGGGTGATTCCTGGCTTACGCATTTCTGCCAACTGCGTCAAGACGAACTTCTTAATATGATGCGAGGAAGCCGTACGCAGCCATTCAAATGAATGTACCTGTGTGTGTGTGTGTGTGTGTGCATCCATGTGAACATGCTTATGCAATGGTTGGCAGCGGTTTTGTGATATAAATTGCCATTGCTTCATACACTCATACAAAGTTCAGTTGAAATTCACTATGAGTTCGAAAATTTCTTATACGTTTATGTAAGATTAGCTAATTGTGTATGGAAATCTGTGCAAATGAGAACTGCTTGTTTGCTGTTTATTCGATAATTGCAGTTAAGTTGGGGCTTGTGTTAGTTTCGACATTTCCAATTTATCTTCAGCTTATCTAATGGTAAGCGATACCGTGTTGAGCTAATGGATGGACTGCACAGTATGAATTAGATAAATATTTATTTGGTCGATCCACTAGCAACAACACCCACTTCAAGCCATCATAACAGGCCCATTGTGATGTCCGAAATTGCGGAAAGCCTTCAGCCTAAGTTACTGTTTGGAATGAGAGACCTTATATTCAGATTTGCAGAAGAAGTGGCGCACTTGACATCATACCCACATTGCCAACCGTTCTATAACCAGGAAACCGATTCGCTTGTTGATCAACAGTGCCTATAGAAGACAGAAATGCGCGGTCAACAAATTAAATGCCACGTAAGCAATAATTAAATTTGCGGTACGAACGGCCACAACAGATACGATTATGTTTCGCGTAGAGATGTTCAACGCTAACCAGAAGGAGATCAATCAATTTATTAATATTGCTCCGTAATTGGAGCTAATTACGAATTTTAAGTTTAATATATTGTTGAGTATGTATTAAATTGTGTATATTAAATATGAATTGCTCAATAAACGAATATCCTAGTAATTTGCATGATTTCATACTCATTTCACTTGCTAGAAATTGGCACATGGCAAACATTGTGCTGTCGATTTTAATGCTTTATATATGCACATCGTCAAGTAAAACATTTTGTATAATAAGTATATTTTTATATATATGTAAATGCACATGTACACGTGTTGTTGTGTGTATAGTGTGTGCATAGTATATACTACGTCTACAAAGTGGTCATGAAGAAATTAGTAACTTTTCTGACGCTATGTACCCAATTAGGTAGTCAATTGACCTCTTCCTAGGACATCCACATGTTAACCCTTTCGCTATTTTGTTGCCATATGGCAACATGCTACTTTGCGGACGTCTGCATCCTCTATGGTTACAAGAATACATTTTTTTGTCGGTCCTTAGAATAGTTTGAAGTTTAAGGAAAAATACGAAATTAATAAACTGAATATTTAAGTTTAAAGAAGAGAAGTATACACTTTTTTAATGGTATATCTTGAAATAGTAAAGGAAGATGAAGCAGAAAAATTAGATAACTTTTTTTAAATGACGTTTTCTTTCAATTTAGATACCTTTTTTTTAATTTTGGCTGAAGTAAATGAAGAAATATTGAAATTTTCGTTATGCGTAGAAAGTTTTATGTTTAAGTAATTAATACAGCCACAACAATGTGGTTGCTCTCATAGAAAAACACTCTGAAATACAGGGTCCGAGTAAAAAATTTAAACAATTTTTTATGGAATGTTGCTAATATATCGAGCCCTTCCCGCGATTTTATCGTATGAGCCATTTTTACCGAAATTCATTTTTTTACCGGTAACGATAGCACTTTAAATTTGTCATCAGTCCCTAAAAGCTCACATCTCTACGATGAACCGTTACGAAGTTTGAGAAAAAACAATTTTATCGTATGTCCATTTCAAAATTTTCCCTTATTTTTTGTGCCTGCGACTAACTATGCGTTACGATAAAATTGCTTTAGTTGCAAAAAGGCAATTTTTAAATTTATTAAAAAAGTGTGTTAAATTTTAGAGAGAGAGTTCAAAAACGGGTTTTTCTAAATAAATCGTACAATTGAGAACATTTTAATAGTGAAAAGTGAATCTATATGCATATAATTGTTGATCCTGACTGACTGGCTCATCATCGCCCATCTCAAACCGCTAAAGCTACAAACATGAAATTTGAACTATAGGTACATCTTCAAAAATCAACCTCCGCTAAGACGGGAATTTTTCAAATTCTGGGTCTAAAGGGGCAAATCATGGGTTAAGGGGTTGTATGAAGAAATGCGATTTAATAGGCCTATTGATTTAAAATTTGGTTAAAACACTTCAACTCAAAAATAATACGACACCTTTTTTTTCGAATATCAAAATTTAACGCAGTGAGCCGAGGGTTAAGGTTCGTATACGGAAAGACTACGAAAAAACATGACTTGATAGGCCTTTTGACTTCAAAGTTGGTGAAAACACTTGAAATCAAAAATAATTTGACACGCGTTTCTCATCTTTTTCAAAATCAAAACATAAAGGGGTGAACCAAGGGTTAAAAGTTTGAAATATGAAAGAAATATGAAGAAGTATGATTTTTACGCTTTTTGACTTCAAACTTGGTTAAATGCTTATTTCAAATGTGAAATAATTCGATACGTGTTTTTCATTTTTTCGAAAATCGATATCTGACGAGGCCAACAATGGGTTAAGAGTTTTTTTGGGGAAACATGATTTAATGCGCCAATTGACTTCAAATATGGTAAAAGGTGAAATTATTTTTCAAATAAGAAATTATGAAACAAGTATTTTTACATAAAAATCTAACGGGATCAGCAAAGGGTTAAGAAAAACTTGATTTATTGGCCTCATTGACTTTAAACATGCGTGCAAAGCCACGGGGCCCTGCTAGTCATGAATACTTAGATTTAAAAATTGATGGAATGACAAAAGATGTACTAGTTCAAACAGATGAAGAAGATAGTATTTAATTTTTTCTGAAATAAAACTACACTATATCACCTATGAATTACACTATATCAATCTGAAAGTGACAATATTTTGTATTCAATAAATGAAAATACATTATACCAAGGAAACAATTATTTTTTACTTAGATTTTATCAACGATTTTATCGTATGTGCCACTGCAATATTTGAATCGCTTATAATAGTGCCCGCACAAATTATCGTATGTCCAAAATAACGCCGTTCCGCTATGCTGAAGTCACTAAAATGACCTATTCCAAGTGTGTAATCCTAAATAATGTGTGTATACCAAAAATCATGCAACTATGTTGCGCCAATGCAGAGAAAACCAAAAAAAACGTCTCCTGTAAAATTTCGTTTTTGGCTCATACGATAAAAACGCGGGAAGGGCTCGATATATAACCACATAGAAGCCTAAAACGTAAAATTTAAAATTTTAACTTTCCCAGTAAAAACCTGTAGCGAAAGGGTTAAAAGCGACAGTAGAAAGCATTGCTTAGGGATTTGTGCGGAACCAGTTACTGACTCAATAAGAGCTAGTACGGAGCTAGCCACGAACCAGTTCCTTTCGCTGCTGGGATGTGAATGCGCATGTTAATGTGTATAAATGTGTCCGCGCATAGTGTAACGTCAATACCTGCAAGTACTCTGTTACTAATATTTGTAAAAGTACCAATACGACTATTTAGAATTGTACTTGTTCGACTACCTAACAAATAATATTCGATACGGAGAAATACCTGAATGGTTTCTCGAACGGTGTGAAACACATTTTTGTATTTAAAAAAGTACCGAGTAAGAAAGTACTCGGTAATCGTTGAATGTATCCAGTTTTTTTCTTATTATTTTTATTCTATTATACTGATTGGCGGACATGTGTATGTGTGTGTGTTAGTATGATATTTAAAACATTCATTGCTGTTGATTTTAATTACCATTTTCATTTACTGAGCAGCGCCTAAATGCGTTTAGCAAATTTTGTGCTGTTTAATGCATAGCACATCATGGAACTTTTGGCCTAATATGTGTGTGACCCAATTTCAGAATTGCTAAAATGAAATTTGGCTAAATTGAAAACTTGTGTAATGCTTCAATTTACATACACACACTTACATATGCAAGTATGCAATAGAGTTACTGGTGTAGTGGGTTATACATATAGAACCGAATGTTTTATAGAAATTAAAGAGACTTATCGATCGATACTCAATAATAAATTTGTATGCGACTTTGATTGAATTCCGCCAAACCCAAACATGTATAACTCCAGCGCGCCTTAATGTTCTTATTTATTTATTAATTTTCCTTAATTCTGCCCTACGCAATTATGTGGTTGCGCGTGAAAAGCTTAAAGCGTGCAATAACATGAATTGAGTGCTAAATAGATGCAAATTAAAGCGCGACATTTTCGCGTGAACTGTTTGCTTTCAATGGAATTCCAGCACTTTACTGCATTCCACACAACCATTTGCACACATTTATATTTCAATGTCAATTACAGACCGCACAAAATATGTGCACACATTCATACAATGATATATAGATAACCCCAGCGAAGACGAAAACAAACACAAACTTCCCATTACCCGTTTGCCTTTCAATGGCAATCAGGATAACGCACCGAAAACGATTATAATTGAAAAAGTTTTATGCGTGAGCGTGTACGTGGGGGCGAACCGTGCGATTTTGCACTCCATTATTTCAGAAACCACAAACATATCCACACATTTACACACGACCGGCGTAAATAACACGTGCACTAGCACACTCGCTGAACGTGTAGTGGGGAGGGGCAAGTCAAAGTATTATTCAACAAGCAACGTATGGCTCGATTTGCTGGAATTTGTGCGGATGTGAACATTTTAATTTTCCAAATTAACCTCAGAAATTGGCTAAAGCCAAAAATGCCGCTGCAAATTCTAAACGAAGGCGTGAAAAAGAAAATACATGAATATGAGATGATTAACTACTGTGAAGCTAATACAGCATATAACATGTATCAGCAGTAATTCCCAGTGTTTGTGATCCGCATAAAATAAAACTGAGCAAATTGTACTTTCTGTAATTTTTATATTACTTAGTATGACTGCATTATATCATTTTAAATTCCATACAAAACTACTTACTATAGTTTGTAGCCAAGAAATGAAGATTAAATAGAACTTCAGATAGATTGGAAGTCTGTATAGACTCCAGCTTCATGAAATGACACTTGGGCGGCAAATATGACATTCAAACAATCCAAAAGTCACAACAGTTTTGCAACGAATCAAGACCCAAATTTATGTTAAGGCCGTTGATAACTTGGAGAGAGATTCATTGCTTTGAGTTTCACAATGCAATGAGCCCGAAATTGATTCGAAAGAGACAAATAGGCTGTAAATAAGCATAACTTGTTATCCGCCGTGCAACCATTGTGCAAAAATAATCTCCGGAAATGGAATTCAAGTTTATGAATTTCGGTCAACTTTATATACCCGCTCCCTATTATACACTGGTGCGTTTGAAAAACTTTACAAAGAGATAATAAAATCCCTTAAGGGGGTATTACGATTTTTTTGGGCGATTTTCAATGAATTTTCAACTTTTTTTTTTGAGAAACTGAAAAACTTTTTTTATTCAAATCTTTTTACACATCGTACACTTCAAGAGTACAAAAAAATTTTTTTTTTGACATTTTCATTTAAAGTGTAATTTATAGAGGGCGCTGAAGTGGACATCCCAGTCGGCAAATCAGTTGCGGTTCCAGCTAGATCAGCAATTCTGCATATCTGAAATCAAAAAATCAAAGTGTTTTTGAAAGATAAGTACAATATCTAGTGCCTGACGAGAGGAAATTTTTCTAACTTTAAATGTAACAAAATGGCAGCACTTTAAAAAAACATACGAAAAATGGTCGTTTTTTTGGGACGAAAAGTCGTGTAGAAAAAAAAATACGAAGTAAAAAAAAAAAAGCTCTCGTCAGGCACTAGATATTGTATTTAAAAATAAGTAGAAAAAAAATTAGGCCGATTGCACTTTACAGTTTTTCTCCCGAGCTGGAACCGATTTCAAAAACATGATTTCGAGAAAAACGCGTTTAAATGTTTTTTTGCCCTGCGTTCGCTTCTTTTTCACGCATACATATAACAATATATATATCAATAACTTTTTTTCTAATGTACGGATCGATCTGATATTCGGGGGACGAATTCTAGACGCATATACGAATAGAATGAAACAATAACAAAAAAATCGAAAAAAAAAATTTCAAAAATCGTAATACCCCCTTAAATGTCACACAAGTTGGTTAAATAGGTTGACACTTTAATCTACATACATAAATAAAGAATCCAAAGTAGTTGGAATATGTGGTCCTTCAGCATCGTGTAGCCCAAACACACATTTCAGTGCTGCTTACAACTTGGCCGGTCGATTTGGTTAAAAAATCGCATCGTTTCTGCTCCAGCGACACTGGGTTAAACAAATAATATTTGCTCTGAATCAGCGCATTTTATACGCTGCGTTGAATATGAATTAGATGGCCGAAAGTGTCAGGCCGGCAGTCAGATTGTAAAAGTCGAAAAGATACACAAGCGTAGGTATTGTTATTTTGTTGCGGTAATTGTTGTAGCACGGCTCTGCGGCACGTTGTTTTTATTCGATTACAGTCGTTGTTGTTGGCCTCATTTAAAGCCGAACGTGCCACAATTTGCAATTCAGATGCGGCCAACAAAAAGTCAAAACAGCACAGAATAATAAAAAGTTCTAAGCTGGCGAGTGTATGAAATGTGGTGGACGAGGACTCCGAGTAAGGATTACTGAAAATGTTTGCATACGTTTAGGTTTAAAGTACGCGTTCTGGACACAAAAAGCATTTACTTTGCCGCAAAATTTTGACAGCTCAGATATTACAGCCTGTTCGTGCTTGCAAATCCATTTGCCCCATCGACAACAATAACTGCAAAAACCATAATGACTTATCATTCATAATTACAGTTACTCAGACACACATGGTCGCGATCCCTCCTCCCATGCATGCTTCTGTACACGTTCTCCTGCCATTGTGGCGCTGCTGCACACACGCATTGGTGCCGTTATGGTGTGTTGTTGCCGCCGCTGTAAAGTGGTTTTATAATTGCTACCGCAATCTACTTAAATGCCAAGCACACCATTGCGCGCGCTCACACACACACACACACATCACAACAAACCATTCAGTGTCCTTCTCGTTGTTCGTCATGTCCAATTACAAGCACCTGAGCCGCCAACACCCAAAACGAACCAGATGTCAAAGCCGGATGTGGCCTTTAAAAAAAATGTCCTTTAAAGAAAAATGGCAAGTAGGTATGTGTGTATATTATAAAGCCTTGTATACCTATACCTATACATACAAATGTGTCTGTGGATATGTAAGAACGCAGATAGGTACGCTTGAGTTACAAGGCGCGCACTTAATACGATTTGCCCGCAAAGTGAGTTGTCTTTGACGCCGGCTTCAATGCAGTGCACCTGCAGTCCACAATGTTTACAAATGCAATCGGACTAAAAGAATGAAATTGAGTAGAGCTCTAAAACCGCTGTACAACTAACTAAAGTGACCAACTAACTAGCAACTGACATGAAACTAAGGACACCCAAATTAGTGGATTTTCACTGTTTTAAGTAAGAACAAATTCCATTTAGTTAAAACATTGAAAATCATTTGTATTGTAGGTATTTTAAGCAGAAAAAAAACCTTTTTTAAAATTGTGAATTTGCAAATTTAAAAGCAGACAACACTGTTAACTTTCCACTACTTACAACTTTCAGGCAACGAAATTGTGTGGTCGCACTTGTCGCCGCACTTCTGCCACAGTTTCATTTTGATCACATTTGCATTCGTCGCCCATTGCGTTGATTGTATTTTGTGCTCCCACGCTAAAACTTGAATGAGGCTACAATTAAGAGAAAGAGCCTTAAAAGCAAGACTAACTGGCTGTTTTATTGCGGTAATTAGAAAAGCAAAGTACCAACAAATTTATACGATTTTGTGGTGCTGGCAGTTGAGACAACTCCAAACTTTGGCAAACTAAAAATCATTTCAGCTCGCAGTCCTGTGTGGAGCAAAGCAGACGGTGAGTGCGAAGTAAACACGTTGTAAAAATAATATGTAAAAACTCTTGCGAGGCGCTGCCTAATTGCTTTCGACTCGCCATTCGCTGTGGCGGAAAACAGGAAAGCTGATTAATCTTAGCGGTGACTTTTACGAACGACGGTAATTAAAATGCTAAGTATTCTACCAGCGGCAAACGCTTTCTAAGCGAATCACTGCTCGCGAAGAGTTTTGCTCATTGAGGGTCTCTGTAAACATTCTAATAATAGTTATGTCCAGGCTCAGCGGTTGTCCAGCTCCTTTACAAAAGGCAATCTAGAAGTAGCTGTACCTGCACGTCTTCTAGCTAAGTAGTAGTAAACTTTATTTCCTTAAACAAATTTCAATTAGCTAATAAGTAGAACTACTAAAATCAAAATGTTTATCGGTACCTCAGTGACACATATAAAACAGTGTGAAGCTGTCCACTTTTGAGCAAATTGGGTTCAAACCAGGCCTCGTTTATCTTTTCTTATGTAACACGTCGGTTGCTTAATATTAAATTTACTGTGAAAACTTGAACTTGAGTTGAAAAACTTTGCAATTCGATGTAAAAAGGAAATGGACAGGAAGGTTTTTCTGAAGAAATGTGCAAGGCACGCCACGTCATAACGAATTTCTTTGCACTCACTACTGCTTTGTGGCCATTTAGTTATTTCTCTTTACTCAGTTTGATGCTCATACAAGCACTGGAATACACGCACATCCAAACAAAGAGGAAAAATAAACATACTTATCACGAGGCACGCGACTACGAGCGCGGCAAATAGCAGTAAAACTATTTGACTGCATTCGAGTAGCGCAGTTCAAACTAGTTGCAGCGGAACTCTAGAACCCTCATGCCAAAAGTTGTAAAGTGTTTGGATGTGCTACAAAAATCCCCAGTAAAAACCAGAATTGTTTGAGAAACACTGCGTTGGTATGAACCGCAGCAGACGAAAAATACATTGAGAACATTAACGGCTTTGATGATGGCTACCAGTATCGTAACAGTAACGCGGATACTGACAATGTTGGTGGTAATAGCAATGCCAAGTGATGTGCGTATAGATATGGTGGGGATGTGTGAAGCGGTCACTGTGTTGATGCAAAACGAGGAGGAAAAGGCGTGCAAACGGAGTTACTCGCAGATACAGGATTTGCTGGTCACGGATTTTTACTCTACATTATTCTATTTTATTTCGTTGTTGAACAGCTAAGCTGACAAGAAAGACGAAAGGACTGCCGTTGCAACATGTGGTGACACTAAACTGTGTTTGCTGACTGGTAAATGCGAAATATAAAGGAATTATATATATATAACAGTAACCATCCTGAAGGCACTGAAATCACAGATAATTAATATTGCTATCACTTAAGAATGTATGAAGCAATGAAAGGCTTACTGTCACTGGGTGCAGAGTGTGCAACAAGTTTGCAGCTTATATAAACCTAATCCCGGCCAAGTCCATATTTTCTCTGCCAAAAATATTAATTGAAAACACTTTAACTTAAGCGCTCAATTTGAATGTTTTCCCCCTCTGCAACATCGTACGCTAAGTAACTTTAACAAATTAAATTTTAAACTCAGCCCCAAAAAGTTTCCCCGGCATTAGGCGGCAGCACTCCTGCCACCCCTACAACGCACAGCAGCTATGGGACACGGGGACCGTTCGTTTCCAATGCCGATTTGGTTCCAAAGGATGTAGCTGTTTAAATCAGTGAAAGCGTGCACCGTGACGCCAGTGGACAAACTAGCTATGTACATTTGTCTGACTTATTGTGGCGCAATGTACACAATGTGGCGGTTTCAGCAAATCTTCTAATCGTTGCAATTTTCTAAAACCGGAGAATGCTTTGCAAAAAATATATAACTTTATAAAATTTTACTATTTGTAACACCAAAATATTGCCAACGCTCCTTTTATAACATGCAGCTGAAAGCATTAAAATTAGACTCCTCGGTTATATAAAGATATCTTGCCCAGACTATTTCAATATAAAACAACTTATTTGCCTCACTAAGGTATTTGTTGAAGTTATAATTGAGCCGCTCAGTGCACAAATCGATTAACTCCATAAAACAAAAAGTTGAGAAATGCGATGAAATAAATTTGTTTTTTTTTAAATTCCCTTTATAATTTAAATTCAAATATATATATTTTGTCGTTTAATGGTGTTAATCTTTACTATTCAGGAAAGTTTTAATAAATATAAAAAGTTATGACTATACCAAGTGCTTTGACACTTAAATTTAAGATTTTTCAAAAAGTGGAGTTAATCACTCTGTGCACTGCACGGCTCAATTGTGAGTTAGGGTATACGAATATTCTTGGACTGGAAAATTTTTTATATTCTCACACATACTGTGACATATTTTTTAATTTTAGTTACACAAGAATATTAGTCGGGCATCGAAGAACTTTCGCAATACTGTTCGTTATGTGGACCCAGCTAAAGTAGCGTTGAAAAAAGCAGAATAGAAAACATAGAAAATAATCAATTTTCAACTTTCCTTATTATGTTTGAGTCCTTATGTTGCAAGACTACAGCAACGTTAGGTCTTCTGAATTCCTCAAAATGCATAAACCGATTGTTATGCAACGTCCATCATATACCCCACAGATTCAAAACATCGGAATACTAATCGGTTCAAACTGAATTGCTTTATTTGTTCTCCTTGCATCAAATTAGATAACAATGAAAAACCGATAACATATTGAAAACAGTTTTGTTTTCCCATATCAGAAGGAAGTGAGGAACAACATTTCAGGGTAATTTACCGGAATGAGTAAAACACAAATATTTTACTTAGAGCCTTCGATCACTAAGGTACCGTTAACCACACGTAACAACGGCAATATGTAAAGTTGATAGCCAGCTTAAGCTTTGCCGTTCAAAGTTGGGAAGTTAACTACCGACAAGGGCAATCAGTGCGTCCGAGCTCGGAGCAGCACCGCTGCACCACATACCGCAATTAATGGTTGTTGGTTGTTGTAGGTTTTAGTCTCCTTGCTGTTCATGTTTGGATGTCAAACTGATGTTTGTATATACATACATATACATATGTGAGTAGTATGAGTACACATTCGCAAGCCTATTTTGTGGACTCTCTATGCTACGGTTTGCTGAGCTTTGTTGTCAACGCGGCTGATTTTGCTGTTGTTCACCCTAATAGGATATACTTAGGTATATTATATACACATTTGTCAAGCATGTCTTATGCTGTCTACGCTTATGGAAATGCCTGCGAGGGTTTTTTTACATTACGATTTTAATGAAGAATAATGATTATTGAAACATTTAGAGGATATTTGAAAAAAAAGAGCAAGAAATGCAATAAGAACTTTTCGCTGGTTCCTTTTGAATCATTTGTTATAATCATTGAGCTATGTGGCCTACTTGTTTTAATCTTTATTTCTGCAGAAAAAATTTAATTTATCTGACACTGAAATAAATACTTTGTTTTAATCAATAATAATTTAATAATAATTAATAATAATAATTGACTGGCACGACAGCCCGCTTACGCGAGACTAAGGCCTAGCTTCCCGCAACCACCCGTGTTGTGCGTGTGAATTTGTACGCGGGTAGAAGGGACCTACAGTTTTTATGCCGGTTCCGAACGGCAGGTTGGGAGCTTTTTCCAGCTGAGAGGCCAGCCACCGAAAGAGAAAACGAATTTTCCCGTTATTTTTTTAGGTGTTATTACGGGCAGTATTTGAACCTGCGGTTTGCTGCCTTCGACTCGCGGTCCAACGCACTAACCAACTGAGCCACGGCGGCTGCTCAATACTTTGTTTTAATCCTAACAACACCTATGGAATAAATTAAAATTAACTGGGTGCAAGTTTGGGATAAGATGAAATATTCTATGCAATGCGTTGTCGCCGTCTTAACCAGCAAAAGCAACTTGTGGATCAGACCAATCCGAGAGAGTCCTGTCACCTTTCTGTGGTACGAACTGGCGCTCGGGAAGAGGTCATGGTTGGGTAAAGGCGATGTTATGCTGCCGGTCACGGATCACAATCACGGATAAAGTTGTTGTTGTTTCAATGTAAAAGAGAAAATTGGGAGAGCGAGCGAGCGGATAAAATTTGACCGCACCGATCACCGGATGATGAGGCTTTCGATGCCAAATCAAACGATCAAATCAGTGTTGCGTTGTGAGATTATTCACAATAGTTGTGTTTTGTTATGCAATAAGCAAAAAAAGGGTTGGTAGCAACCCTCATCACTAGCTTGTGTTTATATTTGTGTTTTCGGTGAAAAAGAAGAAAGAAAAATGGAAATTTAAATGGTAAACAAATATTGTGATACTTTCACACACGTATTACAGTATAATCTCGATAATTCGGACACTCGCTAATACGGACAACGCGGTAATCCGGACACTCATTTCTATTGTAGACTCTGTAATCCGGACACTCAATTTCTATTGTAGACTCTGTAATCCGGACACCAGTGTCCGGTTTTTAATTGTCCGGATTATCGAGATTATACTGTATATTAATTTCATGTATAAATTATTAGCTCAGAACAGGGGCGTAGCCAGAACTTGGTCATGGGGGGGGTTTTAAAATTTGTTTTCGCCAGTTTAGTTTACGTGTTTTTTAAAGTTAACTAATTAATTAATTGACTGGCACGACAGCCCGCTTACGCGAGACTAAGGCCTAGCTTCCCGCAACCACCCGTGTTGTGCGTGTGAATTTGTACGCGGGTGGAAGGGACCTACAGTTTTATGCCGGTTCCGAACGGCAGGTTGGGAGCTTTTTCATAAGCAATTTTTACTCTCAGAGGTTTGCCATTTCCAGCTGAGAGGACAGCCACCGAAAGAGAAAACCAGTTTTCCCGTTATTTTTTTTAGGTGTTATTACAGGCAGTATTGAACCTGGGGTTGCTGCCTTCGACTCGCGGTCCAACGCACTAACCAACTGAGCCACGGCGGCTGCCGTTAAAGTTAACTGCACCTTCCAAATAGGGCATTTTGTGGTGGCTTATGCGACTTAATGCATTGGAAATTAAATTTTTCCCGATTTTTAGTTAAAAGTTCATGAAATTTGGTGCACTGGAAGCGAAGTTATTGCACAAGTTACAATATTAACTTTTGTTTTTAAAATTTGTAAACTTTAACCGAAGCATTTCAATTTATGAACCAAGTTTATGGTGATGATTGCTTATACCGTGGTGGAGTTCATAAGTGGTAAACGCGATTTAAAAACGATTGTCAGGACATAAATAATGACCAACGAGTTAGCCAACTGAAATCCGCGATCACCGTAGATTCCATCAAAACTGGGCGGTAATTCATAAAAGATTAGCCAAAATCTTCATTGAAATTCTTGAAATTGGAATTAACCTTCGCTTTACTACCCAGAAATACCCACCCGAGTGATCTTTTTAATATTCATGTTTCATATCTGCCAGAGTATTTAGCAATGATTTCGAATAACTGCACAAATTTGAAGGTAATTTTCAATAACATGAAGAAATATTTTTTTTAGAAATCTTGTTTATGTTTAAACTTGAATTTTGTCATTTTGTATACAAAATACCTACCCGGTTGATCCCAGGTGCTTTTGCTGCCATTTTGAATAAAACTCACAATCAATTTTTTTTTGCGTACCTTATTACCTTCGTAAATAAACTATCTGGAATGAAATTTTCTAATATTTTCCATAGTTGCAAAATAAATCATTAAAGTTAGGCCTTTTTTCGAAAAACCAACTATCGCCAGAGGAAGATACTAAATACTGACGTATGAAAAAATGTATATATTATTATATCTTAATTGTGAGTTTTAATCAAAATATCGGCGGAAGAGCCTGGGGTCATCCGGGTGAACGACATTGTTAAACGACGTAGGTATACAACAATTTTTGGTAAGGCGAAGGTTAAGCATCTCAATAGCATAAATTTATCGATAGCATTTTAATTGAACATTTGGCTATCGAAGGATGCCATCTCATCGATCGACACTTGTTTTGACTGGTTTTTGTTTACTAAAAGTCGAATTTTAACCATCAACCACTCTTCGTTTTCACCTGATGCGGCACCGTGCGACTTTTACCTATTCAAAAAATGCATTTGCCGATGAAAAAAAGCTTTAAGGGGGCCGATACATTTAGAAGCGTCAAAAATGGTAGTTTTTTCTGATGTTATGCTGGGAGAATAAAAACACATAGAGTCAGGTTTGTTTCGGATATATATTAAGGCATAATAAAATTGGGAGAAAAAAATTTTTTACAAAAAAAAAACACAAAATGGCGGAGTTATGGCCGATCTCCTGGCGGTGACAAACTTTGCGGCCGTCAACTTCCTAGGTAGAGTTTTGATCCGAAACAAGAAATGAAAATATCTTATAAATCAGAAAGCTTTTATCAAGTGCGTAGCGAAGAGATTTACTGTAATTTTGAAAAATTGGAGGTATAGTCATGCTTTTAGTGAAAAAGTGCCATTTTTTACCCGTGTTTATGACATAAAAATGAGTAAATAACTGTGAAAACGATTTTTGTTAAAAAAATTGCTCTGCCACGCACTTGAATATAAAATTATCTATAATATGCTGTTTAATCCGACTAAATCGGTTTAAGAGCTCGCTCGCAATCTTGACGGCCGGATCAGAAAACATAGTTTTGAGAAAAAGAGGTTCAAAGTTTATGTGCGCGCAGCTGCCTGTATAGCCGCCGCGCGGGTCTTGGGCTATTATCTCCCAAAATATTAACAGTAGGCCAATAGAACCTCGGGACTATATTTTTAAATAGTTTATCTTTCGATTGCAGCAATAAAAAAAATTTCGATTTTTTTAAGGTTCTAAATGTATCGGCCCCCTTAAGAGAACGAGGAATCCATCCAAAAGGCTTGTACCGACATCCTGAAGGATATTCCGGTCGACGAACTAAACTACTCTTTATACATGTTTTTACATCATGCAAATCGCTGTATTGGGTCTAAACGGGACTATTAAAAAACAATTTAGTTTCGCCCAAAAATTTTTTAGTATTATTCTTTTAAATGTTTAAGGATGAAAGACCTTTTTGCTAATGTGTGAACGTACATACGACGCATAGTGATTGAAAATGTTGACAAATTATAGGCTATGGGGGGGGGGGGGTTCTGACACCCTAAACCCCTCCCTTGGCTACGCCCCTGGCTCAGAATGCCAGAAATTTCGGCCCAATCAAATACTGAAGCGCTGATAACAATGTTCCAGGAGCAGGAATCCCTTTAGAAATGTGTGCTATTCAGACCGATGCAAGCGCGAAAAAGAATTTTACATTTTGATTGAAAATTGTATTTGAAAAAGTAAAGTCCCAATGAAAAGTGCGGAAAAAGTAGTAAAAGTAAGCGAAAATCGTAGTGGTGACCGGCGATCAAATGACCTTCAGCATAACATGCTTTCGGCACGGAGTAGAGAAATTAAAACGAGAGCGTAAAAAGTGACGTGACCGACGATCATTTGACCGGCAGCATAACATCGGCCTTAATTAACAAAAACACAAAATAAGTTTGTACAAAATATGTAACCAAAATAAAAACAAAATAAAAACAATAAATCAACTAAACAATTGTACAATATTTGGTAAAAACCTTGAAAATATTTGCGATTCATATGGGAATGTGTTGGTTTTTGCAGCAATCTATATTAGAAACTAGTTTTCTGCCATTGCAAGTTTCTATTAAAACGAATACGCTTTGAATTTGTGTAGTACTCGACCATATTTCGTAAATACATATAAACGTACTTACGTGCGATAGAAAACCTTCATAACTTCAAAAGTCAACAAATGGCATCCGTATACTAAAAGGGGGTGGATGCAGAAGCAGGTAACTGCATAATCCAGCCACACGTATGGGATACAGTTGTATGCAAAAACAGATTAATGCCCACCCATCTTTCGCCGCCGTCTCAAAAAACACAACCTAAACAAAAACTCAACACACATACATGGCGATACTGTTGGACGTTTCGATGATTAAAAAACTGGCAAGCTCACATACATAAGTAATGATTTATTCTGTTTGCTTTTTCATTTCTGAATAATTTCCAAGATTCTTAGTGTTGTTTTTAGTAAAATATGGAATGAAATGGAATTAAGTGCCGTTCGTGTGTCGGACTACAAATTAGAGAACCGTGGGTTTAAGTTTCGTCTTTGCCAACACCAAATTTCAAAGAGACTAATACATTCTACTGCTTGGAACTGAAAAAATTTAGGTCTATTCTATTCATATAATACAGTCGCGCATGCAATCTCAGCTTTTCAAGGAATATTAGTATATATGTACTGCATATAGTATAGGGGCAACTGGGGTACATTTGACTTTGGGGCACATTTGACTATGGCCGTTTTGAAATCAAATCGGTGCAAGAAGTGAAATTTCTCTATTGGGAACAATAAAATACGTGATTTCATAAAGCGTCATGAAGTTTGAAGCAGCACGTGCTTTGCTTTTTTTACGGGAGTTTCTGTTATTTTGTGACAGTGATACGTAAGGAATTTGTGAAGTGAGTTTAATAAATATCTCAAAGTGGTAAACTAATTTTACTTACATTATTTTCTATTATTTCGAAAAATGTTGCTAATTAAAGGTCATTAAAGTATTTTAGGTAAGAAAATTAAATCAAGTAAAATAAAGCATATGGGGTACATTTGACATATTTGAATGGGGCACATTATGCGTAGCGATATCGAGTTAAAACTGCCAATTCCAGAAAATCCGGCTTCAACTTCACGTTTTCGTACAAGACATATTTTTAAGATTAACTTGTCCAAATATTTTGTACAATAAGTTTATTTTTATCCAAATTATTATTTTTTTTTGTTAAATTTTTGTTAACTAGAGGCTTATAAATGAAATATCTATTATTTATTTTTTCCTTCGCGTAAAATGAAATATTAAAAAATATATAACGAAATTTTGCTTATTTTTAATCATAAGCGATTTTATTTTCTTTCACAAATATAGGTGTCGAATGTTACCCTCCCAAAGTCAAATGTGCCCCTTGACTGAGGTACATTTGACAAAATGACTTTTTTCAAAAAATATGAAATTATAACGAGCACAATCTTCTGTACAAAAATATAACTTTAAATTTTCAAAATTTAATAATCACTTTCGAGAAAGCAGCATTGATTTTTAAAATTCATCAATCACGTTTCGAGAAATATAGGTTAAAAAAAAGGTGTCAAATGTACCCCAGTTTCCCCTACATATTGCCTCCAAAACTTACATACTTATATTTTTTGCCAGCCTCTATTGCAATAATCCTAACCACAGAAAATATAAATAAAATACAAACTTTTGATTTTTTCTTAGAATCTGAAGTGTTTATTGAGTTGATTTTGTTTTTTTGTTTTTAGTAAGTATTGTAATTAAAGAAAATTCTGTAATTAATAAAATGTGATATTTTGTTGTTGTTGTTATTCATTGGTGGTTGCATTCAAAGTTAATAGGCTATTAAGTATTTTATTGTATTTTAGAACTCGACATTTGTTAAAAGCATTTGTTTTGTTACTTAATTATATTTTTAATAAATATGTATGTGTAAATTTATCATAATTTCAATAAAGTGTATGAGAATTGCTTAAATGTTGACTTAATAATTAGATTGAATGATATTTATGAATTGTCTGTGATGTTTGTGAAAGAATGGACACAGCATGACTAGCGCTGCATGCCAACCAGTTAAGGGAAAACTAAATTCCAAAACCGCTGTGCGATTCCTATGCCAGCAGCTAATTTAGTTCTACTTAGCGGTAACATCACGACTTACCACCTAAACAGAGCAATAAATCACGTAGTTTAAAATCGTTTGGCTAGATGGTGAATTTAAAAGGTCGCCTAATGCCAGAAGTATGTGAATAATTGGTAATCTATGATAAGCCACATACATATGTAAGTAAATGAAATGGATTGCCGACAATTGATTGTCGCGCCGGTTTCCAATCGGTGAGCTGCCTTAGCTGCTGCAACGGTTTAACTTCGCTTAAGGATGTCGAAAATAAAGCTTGGGAGAATAGTAAATGTTCATGAATGATGCAATTAGGTGTTTAGGCGTTTGGGCAGAGTCTAAAAAGTTGATATGTTTTCAGAGTTTGGAGTTTAAAAGTGAATGAATGCAACATTCAATAGATTTATCTATTTAATTTTTGCATCGTTTCCTTTTAAGTTTTATATTTAAATTGCTATGCAAGTGATGAATTGAATTGATTTTCTCATCTAATTGTATTTTAATTATATTCAGTTATTTTTTTAATATTAATTATTAAGCATAAATATTTTCAATCTCATATCTGAAGAAATTCGAACTGCTTGTTTTGAAGCGTAGAGATAAGTACAGCATCTTTAGGCTTTGAAGTAAATGTATGCTAGTTTTCATTACGTGGAATTGTTAGTTTTCTTGTATTTATTTAATTTTATATTTAAAAGTTAGGTTTTTCAAAAGTCACCAAAGAAGATGAAAATCCAAATATGCATCCAAATACAATATATGAGAAAGACTTGCGCTAAGTTACAATTACGTTTCATTTCAATTAAATTTTGATTAATAGTTTCGAGTTAGCAATTTGTTTGTACCTTTTTAAAAATGTTTATGAATGAGCAAAAATTTGTAGGTAGTTAAAGTTGGTTTAAAATTGCCGTTTTGTTGCGTTTTAACATACGTTGCATTGCATGTTTTTATTCGTAGCTGAGCGAGACGGCCGATTTTGGTGTTGGTAGTGGCGATGTCGTGTTCTCCTCCTCGTTCTCCTCATCGTTTTCCTGCGAGTCTTCCGGCTCGCCAAGCGCATGCACGAACTCATAGAAATCAATGCGTCCATCGCCGTCAACGTCCACCTCCTTGATCATATCTTCGACTGAAAGGCAGAAAACACGCAGAATGTATTACAAAAAAACAAAAAAAAAGAGAAGAAGTGTGATGAGAGGAAGCATTTGGTAAGAGTTATGAATAGGCATTTGGAGATCTTAGTGCTTTGAAGACTTAAACGTTCAGTCATCTAAAATTACTACACCAGTAATAGTGTGATACGACATATGCAGTCATGAACATTAACAAAGTTACACCGCTTAATCGTTATCACTCTAACACCGCTTCACATTATGCACTTTTTGCCCACTCAGCAATACGTGTCTTTGGTAGGCGGCCAACGACACGTTATGCACTGGGAAAATCAATTGCCGACTCCAGCAATATTTGAGCTGTTAGGAATGTCTGGAATTAGTGAGTGCATTCGTGGAAACTAAAGACCTACTGTTAGGACATTAATTAGTATGAAGAAAATTGGTATAAATAAGAGGAAAATGCAGAAATAAAGTTTTGTTCAAGCTTGACAATTGACTGTCTTTCTTTGAACTCCATTTTTCGATTGACGAGCGTTGTTCAATTAGCCTTGGGCTTTACACAAAATTTTAAATTTACTAAGACAACACACCAGAACTTAGCACCGCCTTCGAAATTTTGTTTGGACTTACTGTCTTCTTCCTCTAAGTCCTCTCCCAGGCACTGCAGCACCGCCCGCAGGTCCGAAGCGGTTATATAGCCGCGGTTATGTTTGTCGAACACACGAAAGGCGTCGCGTAGCTCGCGCTCTTCCTGATCGGCCGACGACAGTCCGGATTTGTCTTCGTACGCCATGTTGGAGAGTATGTCCACAAACTCTTCAAAGCTCACATTACCGTCGCCTAAGTGCAAACACAAATATATACGAAAAATGTTTGACAGTGAGAAAGAAAACGACTGAAGTATTGTTCGGTATTTTTGGTTTTAAGTTGTTTTAATGCAAATACGAATGAAGGACATACTGAAAGCGCATATTGCCACATATGCACAGCAAATTTGAAAAATGTCCTTTGCTTACCATCAACATCGATTTCCTGCAGCATTTCCTGCAATTCCTCGACTCGTGCAAATTGGCCTAGCGAGCGCATGACGGTGCCCAGTTCCTCTTTTGTTATGCAGCCGTCGCCGTCCTTGTCAAACAGACGAAATGCTTCACGAAATTCTGCATACGAAACAGAAACAAAACGAAACGAGATAAACCATCACGTGTCAGAAATGCAGATCGATTGGCAGGTTTCATGAAAGTTCTCAACGGGAAATTGTCATACAAGGAAAAGCGTGAGCTCTTCGCATGTCAGGCGAAAAGCCACATATCTCACAAGGACGCGGTTTGGCAACGTGCCCAACTACGACTCACCGCGCATCTGCCCCTTGGAGATGTAGCGACGATTGCCGCTCTCCGTGGACTCGGTGGATATTGTGCGCTGCGAGAATTGCCGCACTTTGACGCGCCGCTTCTGGCGCATACCTCGACCGCTGACTGTCGATGTGCCATCACCTTTTATCGCAGATTGCTGCTGCAGCTGCAGCGCTTTTGGCTGCTGCTGCATAGGAGATTCGTCATAGTAATCATTTTCGCCGTCCACGCCGTCCTCGTAGTCGTCGTCGGCGTCAACATCTTCGACGTCGCCGTCGTCCCCGTGGTCGCGCGCACACACCAACGATCTGTTCATGTTGGACAGTTGAACTGGCGGCGTGTACCGTTGCTGCTCGTTACCCGTGCAGTCGGCATTCAGTTGCATGTGTGCGTGAGTTGTTGGGCTTTCACTTTCGCCAGCATCCATTGTGTCGATTTGTCTGTATTGTCGTTGTTGGTGTGGTGTTCCTGTTGTAGTTGTTGCTTCCAGTGTTGTTGTCAGTGTTAGCTCATAAGTGTTGCTTGTCACGCCTTCGGCGCCATCAACGCTGCCCCTTGCACCCGGCGCCGTTTCTGTGTTCTGTTCGCCACCTTGCGTGCTGCTGCTGCTGCCCAGCTGCTCGACATTGCCACCATCCTCTGTGGTGTCATCAATGCTCGTGTTTCTCGTCTATTGCAGAAAAGTAAGAATTTCTGAGGCTCATCAAAATGTTCATTAATTATTTTAATTTTATTTAAAGAAAAGTTGGTGTCAAAGCGGGACTAATAAAAATCTACAGAACTACCAGAAATGTCAAGCACTACTGATACCTAAGGCAGGGGCGTAGCCAAGGGAGGGGTTTAGGGTGTCAGAACCCCCCCCCCCCATAGCCTATAATTTGTCAACATTTTCAATCACTATGCGTCGTATGTACGTTCCCACATTAGCAAAAAGGTCTTTCATCTTTAAACATTTAAAAGAAAAATAGTAAAAAATTTTTTGGGCGAAACTAATTTGTTTTTTTAATAGTCCCGTTTAGGCTCAATACAGCGATTTGCATGATGTAAAAACATGTATAAAGAGTAGTTTAGTTCGTCGACCGGAATATCCTTCAGGATGTCGGTACAAGCCTTTTGGATGGTTTCCTCGTTCTCTAAACGCTTTTTTTCATCAGGATATGCATTTTTTGAAAAGGTGAAAGTCGTATGGTGCCGCATCAGGTGAAAACGAGGAGTGGTTGACAGTCAACACAGTCAAACCAAGTGTCGATCGGTGAGATGGTATCCTTCGATAGCCAAATGTTCAGTTAAAATGCTATTGATAAATTTATGCTATATTTATTTAATTTATGCTTAACCTTCGCCTTACCAACAATTTATGTATACGTCGTTTACCAATGTCGTTCACCCGGGTGACCCCAGGCTCTTCCGCCGGTATTTTGAGTAAAACTCACAATTAAGATATAATAATATATAAATATTTTTCATACCTCAGTATTTAGTATCTTCCTCTGGCGATAGTTCGTTTTTCGAAAAAAGGCCTAACTTTAATGATTTATTTTGCAACTATGGAAAGTATTACACAATTTTTTTCCAGATGTTTTATTTAACACATAATGAGGTACGCAAAAAAAAAATTATTGTTTTATTCAAAATGGTAGCAAAAGCACTTGGGATCACCCGGGTAGGTATTTTTTATACAAAATTACAAAATTCAAGTTTAAATATAAACAAAATTTCTAAACAAAAAAAATTTGTTCATGTTATTGAGAATTACCTTCCAATTTGTGCAGTTATTCGAAATCATAGCTAAATACTCTGGCAGATATTAAACACGAATATTAAAAAGATCACTCGGGTGGGTATAAGTAAAGCAAGCAAAGTCAATGAAGATTTTGGCTAATCTTTTATGAATTACCGCCCAGTTTTGATGGAATCTACGGTGATCGCGGATTTCAGTTGGCTAACACGTTGGTCAGCATTTATGTCCTGATAATCGTTTTTAAATCGCGTTTACCACTTACGAACCCCACCACGGTATAAACAATCATAACCATAAACTTGGTTCATAAATTTAAATACTTCGGTTAAAATTTTAACATTTTTAAAACAAAAGTTAATATTGGGTCTTTGTTCGATGCTCATTTTTGTACGATGACACAAACATACTTTCACTTCAGATGCAATAACTTCGCTTCCAGTGCACCAAATTTCATGAAATGTTTACTAAAAATCGGTACAAATTTCATTTCCAATGCATTAAGTCACATCAGCCACCACCAGTGTTGGGACTTATTACTTTTGACAGTAACATATTACTTATTACACATTACTGACATTTGAAAGTAATATCGTTACATTACTTATTACTGGAAATATCAAGTAATGTATTACAAAAAGTAATATATTATTTTAAAAATACATGCTTTCTACAGATTTTTTCCAAAAAAATAAACGAAGATTTTTTTTACATACATATTTGATATTTATTTTATAAAACCTCAGGCATCTTGTTATTTAAAAAAAAAAAATTATCTTTGAAGTAGATAGGGTCACGTTTTCTTTCTCACACAATTTGCAGCGTACTTTTATATTTTTGACTGCAGCATTTTGCAAGTCGGTTGCTTCCGTCAACAAATCGAAATATTTGCTGCGAGTGCAGCGTTGTATAATTGTAATAGATCTTAATCGTGTTAACAGTGCTGCTGTTTTACATGAAAATTATAACTTTGTTGACTAAAAAGTAATATTGTAATAAGTAACTTGAAAAAAAGTAATAATATTACTGAAGGTGATTACTTATGGGGAAAAGTAACTAGTTACACTACATTTTTAAAGCAAAAGTAACATACTACGTAATTAGTTACACTACTGTAATATATTAGTCACAACACTGGCCACCACAAAATGCCCTATTTGAAAAGTGCAGTTAACTTTAAAAAACACGTAATGGCTACTATGGTACTAAACTGGCGAAAAAAAATTTTAAAACCCCCCCCATGACCAAGTTCTGGCTACGCCCCTGACCTAAGGTAAGGACTTTGATTTATCTGAGCATCGACAACGACTTTTAGCTATAACAGCTCGACAACGAGCTGTTATAGCCACATCTTTTCTAGTATGGTGTATGTGTGTATATGTGTGAGCTAACTGGGTAGAATTAGTTTACATTTTGTGTGGCAGAATTTACCTCAAAATGATTGCAACAGAGTCACTCACAGAGACGGTCAATAAAGAGTACTGGTTACTTATCTTATCTTATTGTAAAGACATAAACTAATTCTTAAAAAAAAGAATGAATTCTTAAAAAGAAGAATTCTTAAAGAATGCGTAGGAACGCAAAACCGACCGGGTATAACAGGGGTATAAAATATATATTTACTTAAAATGTATATATTACGTTAATTTCTGTATGAAACGTCCATGTAAGCCCTACAACGCAATTTTTCTCTACTTTTTTTTCAAACTTTTTAATATTTAACAGCTTCACTCACCATTAGTTGCCTGATTTCCCTGGCAATAGTGGAACCAGCAAAAAAGTGATTAACAGCCGTAAATAGCTTTTTTCCTTCCAACGTGGCGGTGTTAGTTGAATTTCGTTGATGTTCAGAATTTCGAATGGAACGAATAGTAACAGCGAGTGGGTGTCTAGCTATCGCGAAAGTCCGCCCAGCTCGAAACGCGTCGCCGGTCGCCCTTTTGTTGTGGCCGGTTGAGTGCGCAAGTCTTTCGATGCTTCAGCATATGTGTGTGTGTGTGCGTTGTGTCGACATGTGGGTGAATTGGGTTGGTGTGATTGTACTAATTGACAACGTCAATTGCTTGTGGTTTGTCGCATTGCAGCACAGCAACACTAATTGCCACAACATTTGCTAACAAGCGCTCCGGTTATGGGCATCGACTGTGGATGTGGATGTGGCAGCGGATCACACAATATTTGCATTCACAGCGCATTCAATTGGCATTCACGTTGACTGCTGGCAGCTGCAATTAGAGTTGAGTATTTTATAAAGATTGAATATGACACATTCGTTTGCATGAGAGCAGCGAAATCCATATTGTTTGCGGTCGGTATGCAATTTTGGGCACAGTCAGCAATTTCACCAATTAGTGACATAAATTTTTCTATAATTAGACATGACAGTGACATCAACCGCAACACACTTATATACACGAAATCGATTTGTGATCTGGCAATATCGACATTAACGAGAGAGCAATAACTTAATTTGACTTTGATAGGCAGAGCAAGCAGGCACTTTGCCTCGCAGCAATTCAATGATTCGCTGGTTGCTTCAATTTCTCAAACGTTTCCATATTCCTTCACTCGCCACTCGGCAACTGAAACAATTTCAAATGCACTTGCTTGACTTTTCATTGCAAATTAAGTTATTGCCATTCGGATAAAATGTATGTAAATGCTGATGTGCTTAGGCTTAAATAGACACTTCTGCAGCTACAGTGTGCACAGTACAATGGGCCGATAAGTGCCGCACTCCGCACGCCGTCAAGTGTGCGTATTGCAATGTCGGCCGATGTACTGGCGCACGATTCGTGCAAATAGCAAAGATACCTAATATTAGAGCATTTTATAAGCACTTGAAATCCACTTGCACAGAACTCTCAACTACAGCAACAGCTGCCAGTTACATTTGCGGTTAAGATTGCCTCTGGGCACGCAATGCAACTACAAACATTTGACTGCAGCCTGGAGTCAGTGTCAATTTTACATTCAAAGCAGCAGGCAAAACTTGTTGGCTCGCTTTTTAAATTGCTCTCCACACAGTTTAGATGATTTAACTTTGTTATACAGTGTCGTCGAAAAGGCAAGAGACCAGAATAATTGTAGCCAATTTTAATAATTTAACAAGAAATTTGATGGCGATAATAATAATAATGAAAGCAACTAACAAAAAAGAAAAAACATGCAGTACATGCCGATACATACAGTAAAGAAATCTTCAAGAAAATTTAAGTCACGAAAATGGTTTTTTTTTTCAAAAATCAGTTAAATTACTTTATCTATCGATGCAGTTTGATTATATGTAGGTATATAGTTATGTCCTTATGAGCCAAATTTTATTCAATTATTCTACTCATATTTTTGGCCTGTCGTTGTATGAGGCTGTGACACTGTGCGACATGGAGGGTTTCTTGTTTGGATCGAACGGTCTGAAGCACTAAATGCCAAAAACACATTCAAATTGCAACAACTAACGGCAACAGCAATGGTTGCAGCTCATATTGCAAATGTTCCGTATTGAGCAAAATGCTTGTTGACACCAAATTAGCTGTATTACACGCAAGATTCATTGAACTGAATGGGGAAAACTCACAGTGTCACAGTAATTTAATTAATAATAATTGACTGGCACGACAGCCCGCTTACGCGAGACTAAGGCCTAGCTTCCCGCAACTACCCGTGTTGTGCGTGTGAATTTGTACACGGGTTGGAGGGACCTACAGTTTAATGCCGGTTCCGAACGGCAGGTTGGGAGCTTTTTCATAAGCAATTTTTACTCTCAGAGGTTTGCCATTTCCAGCTGAGAGGACAGCCACCGAAAGAGAAAACGAGTTTTCCCGTTATTTTTTTTAGGTGTTATTACAGGCGTATTTGAACCTGAGGTTGCTGCCTGCGACTCGCGGTCCAACGCACTAACCAACTGAGCCACGGCGGCTGCCGTGTCACAGTACAGTGTCTTAAATTTGCTAATCAGGTGCTACCATGCAACATTTATAATAGTGCTCTACAGAAAAATTTCAAAATCATAATAAAACAAACTCGAAATTGCAATCGCATTACGCTATCAACAACCACCGCTCAACATATTACGCACAGCATATTAAAGCAAACTAAGTTGCTTAAAAATCCCGATAAAGTTATAACAATATATCATTTTCACTGAGCCTATTTGGATGGGCACACTGTAAAGGCATTAGAAACTGATAAGAGGGAAAGCGCTCTGCTCAACGTGTTTTCCTCTCACAGTGCAAAATAAATGAAATGCCACTGGCCAAATGCGCACCAGCTCAACCGGCATCACCGTCAACGTCCAACAGCGCAAATACGAGTACAATAAGGCGCTCATAAGCCATGAAAACCGCAAGGAATGCGGGCTCAGAAGGATAATAGGGATAATGAAACAACACCGAATTTTGTACTTACAAACGGCAATAAATGCTTACGCACATTGTTGGGCGCATATTAAATACTGGGTGAAACACATAATTTAATATCTAATATTACGCGTAACATGAGCTACAGCATTGCATGACAAAGCCCAATACAGCTACGCAAACAAGCGTCAAGTCATTAGTTGAGCAGCGAGCGTTTGCGAAATGAAATGTATCTGCGCAATTACTTGTATTCTGAAGCTGCCAGTATTGATTTTGCGGCTGTACCAGCTGAATTGTTATTAATCGAATACAAGCCGCTCTCATTATGGCATAATCAGAAGTCAAGTCAGAAGAAGGATGCGAAATCGCATTCCGACTCAATAGCCAGTCAACTGTCAGTGCCAGCAGTTCCTGGTCAAGTTTCTGTGGACAAAGCCTAATATGTGGTCAGACGGAGACTGATGTGCGCTTGTCGCACGCCTTTTTAATGAAAAATAGCGTCATTCGTCATAAATGCTCAGCCATCATAAGCCGAAGGCCATACAATTATCAAACTCGATAACAAACAAGCGGGAATGCTTGGAACCTTGACGGGTTGCATTGTTTTTTCATTGACCAATTCTTCTGTTCAAACTGGACAAAAGCTGAACATCCCATGCAATGATCACACATTGTAAAAACTGTTGATTAAAAAAAAAATTACGTATACAAAACCTCAATTTAGGAGTGTATCATTCGTCAGCTCGTCGTTCATTTTTCGTCAGCCGCCGTGGCTCAGTTGGTTAGTGCGTTGGACCGCGAGTCGAAGGCAGCGACCTCAGGTTCAAATACTGCCTGTAATAACACCTAAAAAAAATAACGGGAAAACTCGTTTTCTCTTTCGGTGGCTGTCCTCTCAGCTGGAAATGGCAAACCTCTGAGAGTAAAAATTGCTTATGAAAAAGCTCCCAACCTGCCGTTCGGAACCGGCATAAAACTGTAGGTCCCTTCAACCCGCGTACAAATTCACACGCACAACACGGGTAGTTGCGGGAAGCTAGGCCTTAGTCTCGCGTAAGCGGGCTGTCGTGCCAGTCAATTATTAAATATTAAAAAAATTATTATCATTCGTCAAAATGTAATCTCGCAGAAAATGTCTGCATTTCCTTTAGACAATTGAATGATTCAAGCTTTATGTTCACTATTTAAAATTCGCAAAAGTTTGCTACACAAAACAATTACGAAGAACATTTGCTTACTTTTGTTATATGTACTTTTGTAATTACATTTGTAAATATTTGAGTTGTAAAGGGCAAAGCGGCTTGTAGCTATGTATGCTGCCGGTCAGGAGAAAATTCAAATTAAAATGCCAACTTAAAAAGTTTACGTGTAGATGCAAGTAATTTAATCAAGCAACTGAAAAAGTAGTTGGAAGAATTTTACGTTTTCTCTCTTAACGAAAGCGAATAACAAAGCCTTGCTCAGTGATTGGCGAAGTTGGACTGGAATGAACATTGAACAGAAACCCAGTCCAAACTTGCCGCAACTATTCATATCCGGTATCGACTTACGCAGTGCTTGAAGAAAATGCTACGCGTTATGTCAAACCGAAGTTTAATACTTTAATTGCTTTATTCTAATAAGCGTTCTTTATTTCGTTGGGACGACCGAACCACGAGAACATGAAAATACTAGAGCAACAAAAAAAGTTGCGGCAGAATTGAAAAAATCTTAGTAAACTTTTCTATCTCGCATTTAAAAAGCTCTTTTGCACCAGTTATAATTTTAAATGTTGCACAAAAGCATGCAATGCATTTACAAAACGCAGCTTTTGTTACATATTTACACATTTCAAAATGTTAAACCCTAAAAATGTTTATGTTTATTTTTAGCTGCAAAGTATTCTTCACCAACACTTTGGCAGCACGTTTTAAGTGGCCTCAAGTACATGTCTGCTGCTTTATGCCACTCACTTTTATGCACTTATGTTACATACTCGTACGGAAGTGTGATGGAGTTCTTAATTTCATATTTTTCCCCGTCTTCTCTCTGCTTTTCCCTCTTTCTGTTAGGAAAAAGGGTTTGCCGCGCTTGGCGTTAAAAAATATATAGATAGGTGTATATACATAGAAATACAAAACGTGCGTCGAATGTTAAACTACAGAAATTTTTTTCACATTTCAGCGAAGGATATGGGCTGGCCTTTTGTACCCGGCCGCAGTAAAACTAAGCATTCGAGAAATGTTGTTGCTGTCCCTTTTGCTGCCTTTAACATTTGCGCCGCCACGAGATGCGGAAAAGATGTGTCACTGCCCCTGAGTGTGTGGCTTGAGTGATGCGTATCTCGGGTGAAAGGCAAAGCTCTGTTTGGGAGATAATACATGTGTGCATATGTCTTTTCTGTTTGTGTTGTGCACAACGTACGCATTCTCGACGTGTCTGTTTTTTTCGTTAACGCTGCTTCGCGAACAGGCGAAAGATATTTTTCGTAAAATTAAACATATCATACAAATTGTAACTATTAAAAAACTGCAATACTGTATTCTCTACTTTTGCGATTGGCTCATAGACAGCAGCCGAGTAGTGCTCAGTGCAGTCCGGCAACCGAGGTCAGGTCTTTTTGATTTTAATAAAAGAAAATAACTACAAGCTAAGGTTGCATCTGTCCTGTGGCATAGAGAAAAGCCATTCCATCGCAAATCGTTACACAATTTAAAATATTTAACCGTTAATGTAAACATCGAACGCAGAGTGCATATATTTAGTATGTTTGGCCGCATGGACCATTTTTTTATTTTTTACTTCAATATGTAAAACGTTATATTGCATTAAATACTTTCTGAGGAAATTATCTCAGACTACCGCCTCAATAATTTAGCTGCGCTAAACGAAATGCCAATAAATTCCCAAAGGCTCGAACTGCAACAATGAATACCAATGACTGAATAAAACAATGAAAAGCCACGTAAACAAACACACAAAGATAAAGGTACACAAAACCCGAAATGTAAATTAAAAGTAAATCGTACAATTTGCTCGGCGTTGCTGCTGCCAGCAAAAACGGGCCCGTTACATTGTGCCTTCATCTTCGTATTTGTTTGGTTTTCTCTGGTCTCTGGCTCGCTGCTTCTTTGTCAATAAAATTTATTTTACATTTAATGTTCTTTGTTGTTTCAAGAAGGCAAAGTCCTTCTCACAATGTCTGGTCGAACTCTGTAATGGTCGATATTATGATCGCTGGAAAGCAAAATGCTATGGTCGTGCAGAGTAAAGTAAGTAACAATGGACGGGTTTATTGAATTGTCATACTTAAATATTAGTAAACAGTATGGAGGAATACAAACAAAAACTAAATGTAATTTGAAACTTAGAGACGTGGCTGTAGACGTGGTGGGTTAAAGTACATCTTGAGTTGGACCAAAAATAATATTTTACAGCAGAAAACTGGAGGACCAGCTTGTCTTACATTCACAATAATTATTGTGAAGCACTTTATATGAAACTCTTTATACTCGTTATATGTACATGTTGTGAAGCGTTCCAAGTAGAAAGGCTCATATTTTCTACTTTATGATACAATTTGTATGTCGTTTGACCGCTAACGTTACTCGATTTATAAGTGGCAAACAAATTTTGCTGAAGGCATTGAGCTACTCAAAACCGAAGTAATCAAATTCGTTTAAATTGTAGAAACATTGTAATTTAAACTAAAAACAAGTATCAATACGTATTGAGATATTTCTAAATTGCACAAATGATGAAATTAAGCTATAGCGATGAACATCTGTGAATTGTAAAAAAGTGAAATTTAGGGTTTCTTTACATACCTAAGTATTTCAAACAAAAATGTAATGTTATTTTTTCATACAAATGTATCATTTTTGTTGAACGTTGTTCAATTTCATGTCTAAACGAGTTTTAACGTCATTTACAATTCGGGCAACTTTTGTCTGAAAGTTTCATTTATTAAACTCTAAATTTTTGTTGAACGTTGTTCAATTTCATGTCTAAACGAGTTTTAACGTCATTTACAATTCGGGCAACTTTTGTCTGAAAATTTCATTTATTAAACTCTACATTTAGCAGAAATTAAAATATATTGCTTGCTTGCACCATGCTTGCTATACGAACACATGTGAGTTCACATGTACACACACTCCGGCACATAAATGTATGCAAAGTGCGCTGCTGCATAGCACAAAAGCGTGTTGCATGCAAATTGTGCGGCGCAAACTTGCTTCAGTATACTCGTAATTTCGAAAGCTGGACGTACATATATTTTGCAAGAAAGCAGCAACAACGGAACTAAAGACCTCGATCGTAAAAGAACACTGATGGGAAAAAATCAACTGACGACGAGAGTGAAGACGAAAGTGTAACAAAAAGTTGCTCGAAGCGTGCAGAGCTGCCGCCCATCTGTCAAATGTGCATCGGAGACCAAAAAAAAGAACTGCTGCCTACATCAGCGCCGAGTAGGCAGACAGTCGAAATATGAGCAGCCGTTCTAGCAGAAGAAGCGGCATCATTAATAAAAACTTCAACATGGTTCTCTACATCCACTTTTTGCTTCTTCGTTGGCTGGGCACTTTGGCTGCTGAAATTTCCAACTGACACCATTTCGCTTTGCTTCCTGCCTTCCTTCAAGCAATGATGTACGCGTTTTCTACTTTTTCGATTGTGTTTTGTTATTCTTGCTATTTTGCTATTCTATCAGATTATATGTTTTGCTATTGCTTGATTCTTTATTTTTTACTGCCTGCCAAACACAAAGATGACCATTACGCCAGCTCGACAAGAAGTTCATTTGAAGCGAAAGTTAAACCAAGAGAATTTACATTATAATCAATCAACTGATATATTATAACAAAAAACCTATTCATCATCTCTGCTTAAAGTAGATACATACATAAGTATATACAATTTTTGACTGGTCTAGAAGAATTAGAGTTTATAGTTTCAGAACTTTTAGTTCAATTAAAAAGGCTTAAGTTTTGCTGGAACTACTTTCATACTCATACAAGTAAAGTCAACTATCAATTTAACACTCAATAATTCAAACTGCAATCACAATTATGTTACAATTAAGAGTCTTCTTAGCAAAAACTGAAAGGTTATGTGAACGTAATTATTTTTCCTGTTACAGCCAAGCGTACAATAACGTCGATCATTATACGATTCATTGCAAAAGAAGTGAAATTGCTAATTAATGTGAAACCAATTCATCCTTCCATCCTGCTTTTGCAGCTGGATATTTACATATCCGTATACTAAATAATAGCCTGCAGCAATTCCACAAAGCAGCGATGTAAAAAGTCGAATGTTTGACTCGGTTGAAAAAATATTTAAGTCGCCAAAGAGAAACTAATGCTTTAAACAATGCCTCAAAGTTGGCAAAACTAATACACATACACATACGCACAAACATCATCAGATCTAAAATTATATGAAGTTAGCCTTAAGAAATTGGCCTTTGCAGCAGCCAGCTGTTTTGTTTTATTATCTATTTTCAATGCAAAGAACTGCACAATCTTCATCAACTAGCAATATTGTTCAGAGAAAGTTAATAGCAAATTAAACTATAGTAGTACATTACTGATACGTCATGTGGGATTTATCACACGGTGCGTATGCGTGCAGTATTTACAGTAGCTTTATTGTAACGGTTGCTATTTATTATAAGACGCTGAAAATGACAAAAAAAGTAAGTAATGCCGTACAGCAAACTTGTTGTCAACTTAATAGCCAGATGATCAACAATCAACAAAAACCACAATCTTAGCAGCAAAGGAAAATTCATTAAAATTTCGTAATGTGGGGACATATAGTATCATAAAAGAATGATATACCAACAAACAACAGCAACAAAGAGTCCAAAAAATAAATTGAATCAAGCCATTGGGTAGCGCGCAAGTTGTAGTTGTTGTTGATAAGCGTTGATAATAGGCAGAAGAGCGTAAGAACAATCACAACAAAAACTCATATATTATAAACAAGTCAAGAAATGTATGGCCAGAGCGCGCTTAAGATAAGAAGTTGCGAGAATTTAAGACGAATTTATAAAAATTAATTGAAATAATGAATAAAATGTATATCAACGCTGGTTGGCATCCGTAACTTGGTTCTATCTTAAGTCAACTCAAGTGATTGCGCTTATATACACAAACACACACGTGTTTATATGATTAGCAAATTTTTGCGATTCTAAAACCATTACAATTCAAGAATTTCAGCTTTGACATTTTTTCACTTATTGGCCTTGATTTAAGTACACAAATCGAATACCTAAGCAAATTATTATATTTTCCCGACCATTTAACAAACGTTATTGCCTAATGTTTAGCTAAGCCTGAAATTGTTCAAGTAATCAAATGAACTCAAACTTCTGCACCGGCCACACCTCTCAGAGCACGAGTACAACATGGCGTATACGTATCGCCAAATTGCAAACGCACGTTTGCCCGCCTGGCAAATGTTAACATAATCGCCAAACAAAACCCAAACACGTGTGTGTATGCCTGCACGAGTATCTACTTGATTCATATGTAAATATGTGTGTTTGTTACTGCTCGCGCTGCTGTGATTCGTTTGTCGCTCACAGCCAATGATGCGAATGAGTGACATTTTATTTGAAGGAATTTCAATTAATTTTCGCACGACGGTAATTCTGCTCATGCCAATTTTACATTCTCCTCGCTTATATGCGAGATTTTATTTATGTTTATGGGTTCTCTTGGTTTTTTTTTTTATAAAAACACTGTAATATGTTAGTTATGAAAGAAATAGCAGGTTTTGCGCGTACGCTAAACGCTGGAGATTGGCTACGTACATATGTGCACATATAAATATATTTGTTGCATATAAATACATAAATACTTATACAAAATGTGTTTTGTTTGTCAACTATGTTTCAATTTTGATAAGAACGAAGAAATAAGTTGTAACCCTTAGTGTACATCATTTGATGAAGAAATCCCTAGGTTCGGGATATAAACCATCTGGTGAAGGAAGTTCTACCACATACTAGTACAGTATTGCATAGTTTCGGAAGTAACATGGACTTAAAGTAGCGTTTCAATCGTTTAAGTATAACATTTAAATATTCGATTTCCAAATAAACCAAATATACAAAACTTATTTAATTTGAAGCGGGTCTATAATAATGTATTTTTCGTTGTAAAATACAAGTTCAGGACGCATGTCGCTACTACTGCATACTCGGTAGGAAAAAAAAAAAAAAAATGAAAATTTCAAAATGATTCATAAAAATTAATTAATGAATAAAAAAGAGCTTACTCAGAAAACAAAATATCGGGGTCAGCTGATGTTGGCCAACGTCATATTATGCATTGCATTATATAATTCCCGCGGCTTTGCACGTAAGTTTAAAGTCAATGGGCCCATTTCACAGTTTCTTCATATAAACGCTAAACCCCGTTGACCCCGTCACATTTTGATTTTCGACAAAATTAAAAACACGCATCGAATTTTTTTACATGTTAAGTGCTGTCACTATGTTTGAATTTAAAAGTCCCATTAAATCTTGTTTCTCCATACAAACTTTTAACCCATTGTTGACAATGTTAGACTTTGATTTTCGAAAAAATGAAAAACATGAAAAACTTTCATCAAGTTTGAAGTCAAAAGGCGTAAAAATTATATTTCTTCATACAAACTTTTAATGCGTGGATCACTTTAAGTTTGGTTTTCAAAAAACTGAGAAACACGTGTCAAATAATTTTTGATTTAAAGTGTTTTCACCAACTTTGAATCGGTTTAGCGTTTTTTTCGTAGTCTTCCCGTATACGAATCTTAACCCTTGGTTCACACCGTTAAATATTGATTTTCAAAAATTGAAAAATACGTGTCAAACTATTTTTGATTTGGAGTATTTTCACCAGAACACCTTAACCCATGTTTTGCCCCTTTAAGCCCCGATTTTCCCGTCTTAGCCGAGGTTCATTTCTCAAGACGTACCTAGAGTTCAAATTTTATAATTGTAGCATTTTGGGATGATCGATGATAAATCAGTCAGTCAGTCAGGACAAACAAGTATATGTATATAGATGTTCAGTCAAAATAAAATGTTTGTGATTGGTAATTTTGGCATTTTTGAAAATTATTTAGCTATCGATCTGCAGCTCATTCATATTAAATCGCAACGGACACAACCATTGCAGACTGTTGTAGAAATTGTGTCTGGTAGGTTTAGGCTTATTTAAATATTATTTTAAATTCAATTTTTTTCAATTCTTGAACACGAACACAATTAATTTCCTCTTGAAATACCGGTTTTCAAGTTTCTACTTAAACAAATATGTATTATACGTGTATATATTTTCATTCCGCGCAGTTATGAAAATATTATGCAAATATTTGCTAGCACTTGTGGTGTTACCCAAAACAGAATTTTTCAGTAAGTGCTCGGTGCCTTGACCGGTGAATCATTTAAACCTCTTAATATGACTGACCTTATATTTTGCGGTCAAATCGGTCACATTATCAATACTTATTTTTATATCCTTATGTACTTATGATGTATGAAGGCATACCTGCACGCACTGGCTTGACTGCTATCCGCTTTGCTATGCCACTTCCGATATTCCCCAGTGCTGCGGATTATGCTGCATTATTCATTCATTGTACCTCCTTGAAGGTACTCAAAAGTATTCAACGATAACAGAGTGGGCAACGAAAGAAGAACGTTTAAAGCTGTTGGGAGTCAGATGGACCGTGCAGCCCAATTGCCACACTATTCACATGCAAATCAGCTTAGTCGTGCATAATGCGTGTCCGAAATTTCTGGCCCTGAACTCTCGAGCGTCAACAAAAATGCACGGAAGCGGTGCACGAACACTGCCGTATTGTCTCAACAACAGCAAAAGGGCACGCACTCCGACACGCTGCTATCAGTATTAATGAGTGATTTGCTTATTTACGATTTGGTTTATGGCAACAATTTCTGGCACTTGGCACTAATGTGAACAATAACACTTGTGGTTCCTGCTATTCACAGACGGAAACACCGTTAAATAGGAGCGAAAACGTACGATGCCAGCGAACAACTGAAACGACAGCAGCTCCTTGCCGTTGGTCCTTGATGCGCACGAGAGTGCAAGCCAGAGCTGCCAAAACTACCGCAGTTTTAGCAAAATTCATATTAAACAATTTGTAATTTGCAATATTGCTCAAGTCGTAGTGATTATTCTTATTTATCAAGCTAAGAATTAGTTGATTAGGTAAAATTAGTAAATTAGTAAAAAAAAGCAAATCAAGCAAAATCAAAATTATTAGCCCACGATTTATGTTTATTTATACAAAATCAATTAAGCTAAAGCAGCAAATGGCCAACAAGCAAATAAATCTACAATTTTTGCAGATTGCATCATTCTTGGGGGATGTTATGATTTAATGATTTTGGCCGCAGTCCAATCCGTACCATAAAAATACTATTCATATTAAAATAAAATGATTTATTTCTATTTTTTTCCCCCTACAGTTGAAGGGTTAGTAATAAATGTTAAATCAATAAATTTTTTTCTCCCACCACTTAGTTTTTATAAGTTTTAACATTTACTTGGTTTACAGCGCGTGGGTATGTAACCCCTTAACCAAATTTTTAGGTTTTTCCCATTTCACTCTACATAATTGTTATACAAAGTCATTGAAGTAGTATAACGCAAATTACAAGACTGAGTTAGTCCATTGGCTCACTCGTGCTCCAATAGAAAATGTGTACGTTTTACTTGTGATATCAGCGCTCAGAAATTATTGCCTTGTCAACAGCTTAGTACTTATTTCGTATCGAATTACTAAAAATCTACGATTTTTTGAGAATATGAATATATACACATGGCAACCTGGATGCCATTCTTATTTGAGAATTGCTACACTTTTAGTTGTTGTTGCTATTGTTGTAATCTTGAGGGGGCATCAATGCGCAGAAGTTGAATGCATATCAATTGAATCTGCCTTAAACAAACATATATACATACAAACACTGAATTTTACGATTTTGAAATTGACGACGTTAAAATTGGATTTGATTCAAGAATAGACTTAATTATGTATATATAGCAGCATTTCCTGAACGGATATGTGTAATGTATGTACTTGCATGGGCACAATAGATCTACTAGGTCGCAGTGCATTATCCCCATCAATAATAATAATGTACTTGCATATATTGTAGTCTAGATATTGAAAGAAATGTAGATAGGATTGTCGAAGTTCACGTACGTTTTCAGGATAAAGAATGTCGGTTTATTGTTCTGTCATCAGTTAAGCATCTACAAGAAACATTGAGTCAAATGATGATTCAAATATATACCATTTGCTTTCTTAATGCCCCACTTTTGAGAAAACTGTTAAGTATTGTTACTCAACTTCCTTTATTTACTCGACATAATGTTATTGTTGTCTACATTAAAGCAGCAGATAGTGTGTAATGAAACTTTTTTATAATTTATTCTTAAATTAAATTTTTAATCTAGTAAATTTCAGTCTTCTCAGGCACTAATAACCCGATTTCACTAAAATACTGCAGTTACGACTTTTTCTTAGTCTTAGGCAATGGTTTATCGCGTGCCCACTCGTTCGGGTGCTGCCATTTGCGGTGCGCGTGCAAATTCGAGGAGCATTTAAATCGCTTATCGCAATAGTTGCAGCCGTACAGCGTTTCGCCGGTGTGAGTTGTAATGTGCTCCTACAAAGGAATCGCAGAATTTAATTAACTACAATGTATCTAATTTCCAAAAAAAGGTTGTAGAATTTTTATTGTATTATTACCCGAAGCGCACGTGGCGTCTTAAACGCCCGCTGACATTGCTTGCACTGGTGCAGTGTCTCCTCATTCGTGTGCTGATAACGCATGTGTGCATTCATGGCCAATCGAGAAGGGGCCTCCTTGCCACAAAGCGCACATTTGTACGTATTGTTATCCTCGTGGAGTTCCATATGCAGACGCAGGCAATATTTATCGGACAGCCAATGTCCACAAGTGTGACACTGCACGCTTTGTGTGGTAGGACTGTCATCGTGTTGAGCCAGATGACGTTCGAAACTCTTCTTTCCGCGTACGAGGACTCCACAATGGCTGCACATCTTGAGACCTCCATCGCTGTGCACGCTGTTGTGATGACTTTTCAGACGCGTTGCGCTGGCGTAACTATAATTTTTTAGCATTGAATACAGAACGAAATACATTTATGGGTAATAGTCGGTGCAGACCTCTTCCATCGTTTAAGAAGAAGTTAAGTATGCTGTTACCTTTTCTTGCAAATATCGCAACAATATATGCGCTCCGAAAGTTTCACATGCGTGAGCATATGACGCTGCAGGAAATATAATTTGGCGAATTTTTTGCCACAATGTTCACATTGATGCGGCGACTCGTCGGCAGTATTATGCTTGAGTAACAAGTGATTACGCAGACAAACACGATCAGCAAATGTACTTTCACAGTGCGGACAACTGAAAAAAAAATAAAAACATACTACAATATATTCTTAAAACGTAATAGAAAGTAAAAGTAAGTAACCAATATGTTACGACATACGTAAAATAGTTTGGATCTTTATGCACCATTATATGATCGATGAGAATGCCACGTTTGTACAAACGTTTTTGACAACACACTGCATAGCCGTTGATACCATGCTGCATTTTAAAGTGATTTTTGAGCACACTAAACGTATCCGCGTATGCATCACAAATATCACAGCGCAACTGCATATAGCTAGAAACAAGTTGATCCTCTTCAAAACGGGCGTTGACAGCTGCAAGTAAAGCTTTAATGGTGAAGAGCAAAGACAAGACGAGTGTGCCTACCACTGGCCCGTGGGCGACCAATCTTGCGGGCATGCGGTGTGCGCTGCACTCGTTCCTCTTTGAGCTGCACTGCACTCGACTCGTCGTCCTTATAATCGGCCTTCTCACTGTTCAACGCATTCTTAGAAAAAATCTGTTCGGCCACAGCTTCATTGTCACGTTCAATAACTGCGTATGTTGTCTGCTGCTCCAACTGACGCTCTTCTGTTCCATTATTCGGCGGCATGGGTTCAGTCGGCTTTTCGGCCAAATGCGCTGCCAATTGCAATTGCTTCTCAGCCACCAAGGCACAAAATTCTCGAAAGCTATCCAGATTTGCCCAGCAGCTTGTGCAGATTTTGTCATAACCTGCCAGCTACAAAGTGCACAGGTTAGCAAATGAAATTCATATGCATAGGTATGTACATACGCACATATATTCAAATTATACATATCATTAAAGCACTTTACGTATACTGTTATTGCCAAACTCACCTCGACACTGAGCCATTTCGCAGCGACTTGTACAACTTCTCTGGACTCCTCGCCATTTTTGTCGGTTATGGGTACAAGCATACGCTGCTGGCACAGACACAACCGACATGCCATGCTGGTCAGCAGTTGCTCAGGAACCCAATTAATCGGAGTGTGAGGACCTAATCATTAGCGACTTTCTCACGCACAACGTGATTTCCCAAACCAATAATTACCTATTCAGCATCTTGCTCACACGTCTTTAACACTTGAACTACTTTTATTTTCTTACTCATTGCAAATGTTGAAACATCAAGGCGTAAACATATAAATAAAATACTGTAGTTTTTAGCTAAACATACTGAAAAACAAAAACAAGTATTAGTCTGCTTCAAGCACAAGTTGATCAGCTGGATCTGACATTGTCCAGCATGCAGCGCCGTCAAAATTTGTATAAGCCGCCGGCAGGAAGCAAAATAGACGGCTAGAAATTACCAATAAAATATCTTCGCATATCTTCACATACAAATTAATATTTTCAATCATGTGTTTTATGTAAATATAAACACAGTGGCTCTTTAAAACATAATTTTAGCGCAATAATCTCCAATTGGTTGTCGAATGCTGCGTTGCAAGCCGTCGCCGTTCACAAATCGTCGTCTGTGCAACTGTCGACCCACAGTTGTAGGTTATGGGATTTTGTTGTTGATGCGGTCGGTTTAAAAACACTTGAAATAAAACTATTTAATAGCAAACGCCATACGCCAACTGGGAAGCGTAGATATGTTTCGTAACATCGTTGTTGGTATATCTGGCGGCGTGGACAGTGCAGTGTCTGCACTTCTGTTAAGAGAAAGAGGTAATCAATGCATTATTTGACTAATTTTGACACTAATTGCTTAAGCGAGTAGGATTCAATGTGTTGGGCGTGTTCATGAAGAACTGGGATGAATTTGATGAGAAGGGCACATGCAGCGGCGAGCAGGACTATCGCGACGCAGAGTATACTTGCCACACGCTGGGCATCGAACTAAAAGTTGTCAACTACGTTAAAGACTATTGGAACTCGGTGTTCACGTGAGTGAATGTTGTTAATCAGTTGTTGTTAATCGACAAGTTTTCATGTAATTTTATCAACACAGCCAGTTCTTGGAGGACTATCAGAACGGTCTCACGCCAAATCCCGATGTGCTCTGCAACAAGTACATCAAGTTTGATTTGTTTCACAAATACGCCATTAATAATTTGGCACACGATGCCGTCGCCACCGGGCATTATGCTAAAACCACATTCGGTTCATTTCTCGAGTACTACAAGTCTGATGGGGGTAAGATGCAATCCCGCGTTGCGTAATTTTCAAGCGTAATTTTTACCTCCTCTTCTGTGCAGATGTCCAACTCCTGATACCCAGAGATGGCTTCAAGGACCAGACCTTTTTTCTATCTGGCGTGCAACGTTCATCTTTCTGCCACACTATGTTCCCACTAGGCGACCTACTCAAATCTGAAGTAAAAGCGCTAGCAATCAAGAGTGGCCTCACGCGTTTAGCTCACAAGAAAGAAAGCACCGGCATTTGCTTTGTGGGCAATCGAGACTTTAAACAGTTCATAAAAGAGGTCAGTGCATATGTGCTCAACAATTGCCTTATTGTTTGCAAAATATTTTTCGCCGACTGCAGTACATAGTTTCCCGACCGGGAAATTTCGTGGACATAGACACCGGACAAGTTGTGGGTACTCACAACGGAATCCATCAGTGGACCATTGGGCAACGTTGCCGTTTGGCATCGTTCTTGCGACCGTATTTTGTGGCGCGCAAGGACGTGCCCTCGAATACGCTGTACGTAGCATCCGGCACCGACCACCCTGCGCTGTACAGTGACCAGATTTACGCTAATGACGCCAACTGGCTCTGTGTCAATCCACTGACTAAAGGCGAAGAAAACAGCTCGCTACGCTGCCGTTTTCGTTTCCAACACACAAAGCCCCTAGTGGACTGTACTGTATGCCGGGGACCGGAGAAATCGGACAATTTGTTGATCGTGCTAGATAGGCCTCTACGTGCTGTCACACCGGGACAATATGCTGTTTTTTATAGTGACATATCCTGCTTGGGCTCGGCGCGTATCATTAGCACAATGCAGCTCGATCGGACATCGAGACAACGGCAGATTTTATAGCATAAGGAAGTATTATATTAAGGGAGATACTCAGGCATCTTTATAACTGTAATTTGGATACTAGGCCCCACTTTCTATACGTAAAAATATAACAATATATAGTTTGATATATATTTTACTTAATCAATTAGCCAGTTAAATAATTTTATTATGTTCATCTAAGTCTAATTATCTATTTGCGTCCGCAGTGTTATCAGATTTGTAAATTTCAGTTGTCCAGTCTCAACAAATCTATGTTCTCCTTCTTCCGAGCCAAGTCCAAATCTTGTACAAACTAAACATTTAAAACAATTATTAACACAAATTCGACTAAACACTTGTGTACTCAGATAATATTCTTGTTGTGTTTAGGGCAATAAATTTCAGCCCAAAAACGGTACGAGTGGAGAAAACCGTTCAGCCTTATGCCAAAAGTACGGTCAGAGCGTCTAAAAATCGCGTCAGGTCACTCTGGCGTATTTGGATTAGCGAGTTCTCAAAAAAGTCCTGCAATATAGTTGCGCCACATTTGCTAGCTGCCTGCTCGAATGCCTTGCCGAAAAAGTTTTTGGGCGAGTCTTCGCGCACCGGCGGAACGCCTACCAGCAAGCAGAGACCGCGATCTGCATCCACTGGGCAGCTGGCAATCAGTGGCAACTCGGGCGCTTGGCGGCTGCGCGACACCGCCACGTGTCCGTTCAAAACGAACTTCGCCAGCATCGTCAAACCGTACGGATATGAGAAGTACGCGTTCTCCTCGTTTAACACATAGTAAAAAAAGGTGCCGGTCGAATGGACCTGGTGTGCCTCCAAGCTGCTCTGCACTTGCTTAAAGACGGCCGCCAGCAGCAGTTTGGCACTGTCGATGCCCGCCGACAGTATATCGCGGTGATTGCGCGCTAAACTGTCCAGCGCCTCCAAGAAACAGTCCTCAGGTGTTTTGTCCTTCTTCACCGACTCCAGAATAGCTAGCAAACCGTACACGTAGTCGGCGGCCGAGTAGCGATTACGATAGCCATAGGTTAGCGTAAACGAACCGTAAACGATGTCAGGTATGCCATATTTGTCGGCCAGTTTGGCAACCATCGTGTAGAACTCCTGTCGCAGCACTAGATCCATCGAACCAAAGGTTTGACGTGCCTGTATTAGCGGCAAACCCATTTCTACCAACAACTCGTGCAGCTTCTTTTCGCCGCGCAACGTCCATAAACGCAACTTACAGGCACTATACATAGAATACCTACGAGTAGAAAAACACACCGCGTAAGTAGACCTTGATGCGAATACACCTTCACCAACTTACCTCATCGTCTCTAAAACGCTCCAGTGTCGATAGAGCACCAGATGCAGATCATTTTCAAAGGCAATCTTGGAGGCACTCATGTTGCCCTGGTCATTGGTTTTGTTGGTAAGACGCGAGACGTGCGACTGTATATTCTCGATTTCTAGCGTGTACACACTACTTTCAATTTTACCCAACACCAGCTGCTCTGTTACGCCGACAATGGCCCACCATAGCAGGTCCATATTGTCCTTGGACAGCTTCCAAGCCAATTCGAAAATGGTTAATGCCGATGAGCGGCCGTAGAAGCTGAATTGTGTGTACTCGAACATTATGCGGTCACGCTCGTTCTCCCATGTACGCCGTTGTCGCTGCTTCAGTATGCGGCGCTCGTGTTGCTCTAAACGACTGAGTTTTTCGGCCGGCGGCTGTGCATCTTCATCGTCACCCTGCTCCGCGTCAGAAGCACCAGCACCACTGTCCTCCACCTGCCCTTCGTCCGCATCATCGTCTTCAGCGTCCGACTCGCAGAAAATCAACTCAAACGCTGGTATATTTTCCTCCAAAGCTGGATCGCCTAATATGCAAACCTTGATGTTCCAAACAATAAACAAAGGAATTTAATTACAAATACAACTCCCTGCCGCACTTCGCTCACCTGTCGATCACTGTAGATGTTGCATACGTCAAGCGGTCGGTGTGCATCACAGATGAAGAAGATAACATCTTCCTCCGGCTGTAGTAACTCCACCACATCCACACAACCACCGCAATTGATCAGTAACACGTACTTCACGTCGCCCTGATGTTCGTTGTAGGCACGCTGCAGACCCGCAAGTCCCATTATCGGCACTACCGAATACAACATGTGGTCATACTTGAAGAGCGACTGGAGTATTTTGCTCGTGCAAATTGCATCGATGTCATAGTTAACAATGATCAGTATGCGCTTGCCTACTAGGCGATTGTAAAAGTCCTTTCGCAGGTCCTGCACGAACATATCAGCAGAGTTTGTTGCTCCGGTTATTTATTATATATCACCACGCTTTATTTTGGACCGCCGTGTTTTAGTTCCTACATGTTCCACCCCATTCACAGAGCTGACGATTCTTAAACTATTTTTTACAAATCAAGTCAATTTAATAATTAGGTTCAAAATCTAAACAAAACATTGCAAATAAGAGACGAAAAGTGCCAATTTGATCATTGCTCACACTTGTTTAAAAAAATGAGCGGGAAATTTCGTTCCGTCGAGTATGTTCAGCGACTAACATTTTTAACCACAGATTTGCATTTCGTACAATGCTGCCGCCAACACAATGGATCATAGATATTTAAACGATTTTTTACGCTCTAATATTGCTGCAATTCATTTTTACAAATTTTATGAGGGTATATTGAGTGAAGTGACCGAATAATTACATCACTATGAATTTCGTAAGACACGCAAATACTTCAACGAACCATAAATGTTGCATTTATTGCTGCATATTATTTGGTATCATATAAAGCCCAAAAGAGTTCAGCGAATTTTTGACTTTAGAAATTATTGGATTTGGTTTACAAAACTTTCTTTCAAAAGCATACAATAAATTGTATATTTTTTATTATAACTATTATTCATTTAAGTTTCAAAACTGAACGAGCCGCAGTCGAGGCGCGAGGACTGGAACAGCTGTTACCACCTTTAAACTACGCAAAAAAAACTATTTTTATTTTCGCTGAGCCAAGCTTTTTCATATTTCGGCCCAGTTATAATTCTAAAGCAAAGATTATGAGCAACTGGTACCGACACAATGGATTTCGATCTATTTGAACTGGATGAAGACGATGAAATATTAAATTCCGTGTGTTTGGAGCCAGTACAGCAAGAAGATAAACTGCTGCAAACGGAAGCACTGACTTATGCCAGCTATGTACTGCCGGAATTCCAGTGTTGCGGGGAAGACTCCCTACGTTCTCAATTTTCCACAGAAAGCTTCATAAGGAATGGTTTTATATCACAATGTGATCAACAGTGGAGTGGAACTACTACTGCGGTGGCGGAAATAACCATAACCGCTTATGAGTTTAAAGCAGCCCAACTGCACAGTCAACAAGTGGTGCATTTTGTCTTTGGAACAGCCTAGTGAGTTCTGCGGCGTATTCAGTGTATAAGAATTGCACATGTTTTACATAAAATATTTATTTTCTTAATAGCATGGACATACAGTACCTGCTGGCCAGCGTGCATAATCCAATCGGCACGCCTGAAGGACTTTCGTACTATCAGCGTCGCAGACAGGTCACCCAACTGCTACACCTGTTGTTGTGTGCCACACACCACGATCAGTGGTCATGCTTGCGCCCCCAATTGGATAGTCTGCGGCGCTTAATAAATCGCGTCACCGGTGCCGACACGTGGAAACGGGTGTACTTTGCCAACAGCTGCAAAGGCAACGAGTGTAATGCTCCCGCCTATCACTTTTTACACGGTGCGCTCGAATGGAAGTTGCTTGATTTGTGTATTTTGCATAAGTTCGACTATTTGCCCGCAGTCTCGGAACCGGGTACGCCGATTAGAGAGGGTCCAACATCCAAACTAATCACTCAACTGGAAATCGTCTTCATGGACTTGACACTTTGTTCATTGTGTTTGTATGGCAAAAAGCGCCCGGCAGAGCTGCTCTCCAGCTCACCTTTTCCCTGCACGTGCATTAAGGAGTTTTGGCTACTTTTGCAGTTCGCTGTGCCGAAATTGTGCTCTGAACCGGCTTCACCTACAGTAGAAAAGACCACATTTTGGACATTATTTAACAGAACGATGGCCAAAGTAAAAATAAACATGGGTGTGTTTAAGTTAACTCTAGAGTAATAAGTGTCTTAGTTTGATCAGGATGATGACCAAACCGATAACATTATTCTTTACAGACAATTACTCTTTGACCGCTCTGGGATTGGCCGAGTTCACCAATTGGCTCTTGCACGCATTGATTCGCCTTTTCGGGTATCATTCCAATGGCCATTATGTGGGTCCTATGCACCAGCGCGCGTCAACTGAAGAGGCCGAAAATTATGCGTTCTGCGAAAGTTGCACTCAACACTTCTTGAGTGCCGGTCCCAGCGAGGAACAAACTCGCGTATACATTTGCCTGCTTGCTCCGACGCTGCTACAGTGGTGGCCACCGAAGGTGAACATTCCTATTTTGCTGTGGGAGCATTTTCATAAGCGACTTAACGCATCCTTCTATATCGCCGGCTCGGCACCCCGCAATCTAGCTGTGGCTTGCGATAGTGGTAATTCTTATCTGGTAAAGTATCGCAGCCTGCTGGAGCAGCCGCCAACAAATGCAAACTTGAGCAGCTACACACTATTCGTGTTACTACTGGGCAAGAGCTTGCAGCGTTTGTTATTAGAAGCACATGCACACCACCAGGCGCAGAAGTTACTCGGACGCATTTACAGCAAATTTAGTCTGCAAAAATTCTTGGCTCTGAACGAAACTGGCATTCACCACCTAATTGAGCTGTTCCTCATACTAGCACTGTGCGGCGACTTCGATGAGCTCGCCCCCAAACTTAGCTCGAAACTCCTGTCCATCGCTTTTGACAAAGTTCCCGTGAACCGGCAAGTGGCCGTAGCCAAAGGGCACGTGGCGCTGCTAATACTGTTTTCCGAGCACCAGCGCGATGTCAGCGAATACGTGACGAAGATTGTACAGCAATTGACGAGCGTGCGAAATGACCTTACCGTGTCAAAAATACTCGCCGATGGGTTGCTAGACATTTTTACCCAGGCAAATGACTTTGGTCGTGGGGAGCATTTGCTCATCGATGCGTGGTTGCCGAATTTCCTTAACAATTGCACGCCTTCTGAGCAGGACCGCAGCTTAGAAGCTTTGCATCTGATATTCGTCAAGCAGCAACAGAACGAGCTGCTCACTGAGTCTAACGTGGAACTGTTCAAGTCTCTCAATTCCTTCGTATTGCCTTTCGTCAAGCAGCAGTACGTGAGTGGATTTAGCCGCTGGCTACCGCACCTTGCTGCCGATTTTTGTACGCACATCAACACCGTCTCCGACATGCATGGCTTTCAGAAGCTCTTTAGTGCTTTTATCGACGCGCAGACAGCAAATCGACAAAGTTTGCCGCAATTCCTGCTCATCGTGCTGCGCTCAGACAAGGCGGCTCTGGTCGACGCGGGCATCATAATGCAGGTTTGGTTGAAGAGCTTGGTACAACTCACCGTCCACGACGAGACAGTCGCCGAGCTAACGAAGCGCGTAGTGCAGCTGCCCACATTCCAAATTATGACCAACTTGGATGCTAGTGAAGTGCTACAGGCCAAGGAGCCGCTATGCGTTTTTGTAGCGGCTGTGGGAAGAAACTACGATGCATGTGCAAACGACAGTCGCAAACGTTGTCAGATCGCCGATAACTTCAACGGCTATCTGCGGAACTTTGACAAGTGGTTGCATCCGGATGTTAAACTAGAGAAGGCAGAGCTGGCATTCCGTTTCTACAGTTTCCTGGCCATTGTCATATACAACTGCTCGCATATTGTGTACACCAAATCGAAGATCACCTGCTTCTTTCACGTGGCCATGACGCGATTCATACTGCCCACCAGCGTGCTGATGGGTAAGCCACCCGAAGGCCGGCTGGCGCAAGTGGTGCACAAGATTTGGCCAGTATTGGTACAAGGCATCGGCCGGCTAAATTTCAAGGCTGATCCCTACATTGGCAAGACCCTTACCGACCTGGTGCAGAAGTGGACACCTCACTTAAAGGTGTCGCCCAACTCCAAGGTGGTGGCGCGGCCGTTCATTGCATGCTTGCAAGGCGACAACGCAGAGTTGTCGTTGTTCGTGTTCGAGCGACTCACCAACATGTTTCTGGCCACACAGCGCCGCCAAATCGACCCGAACGCCTGCCTGGTGATAACTATCTTTCAGGAGGTGGTCGACGCCATTGATGCCGCGACACAATCTGACACAGTCGCCAGCACAGAGTCAAACGCGGCTGTGCAGCCAGCCGATACGAATGAGCACCGCCTGGAGACATTCGTCAAGGGCACGTCGCTGCTGATGCTCGAGCATATAATGATGGTGGACGAGGTGGTGCCTAGTCGCGCACTGCTGTTGGACCTCTTCAGGCGGCTTTTTGCCAGCCGCACATACCAGCGATCGGCAGGCCTGAAAGTACTGCTGGCAGAGCATCTGCGCATACTTATTAAAAAGCATTTGGCCTACTACACGTTTTTCTGCTTTGAGTTGCTCACGAAGCTGGCGCAACTGTCACATGAGCTAGTGGCGCAAGTGATGGACTTTTTACTTGCCGAAGTGCGCATAGTTGAGCAGAAGCGTGGCGCCGGCGAGGATAACCGCATACGCGGCTGTCTACAGAAGTTACAGCTGTGTCTAGAAGTGGCGAAACAAAAATCCAGCTAATATGAAACTTGAAATGAGGACAGTTGTACATACCCAAGGCAGACATAGTCAAGAGCAAATGATGAGTTGAGTTTGAAAAAAAGTTACGTTTTTTTTAACATTTTCGACTATATCGATTATTTCTAACTTGGTGCAGAGACAACTGGATTAAAGAGAGAAATGTCCACATTTCAACTATTATACGAAATAAAAAGATCACTAAGTAAGGTAACTAATTGCTAAAGTATTTATTCGATTTTCGTTATACAATCATTATTATCAATATATTGTATGTATATTTAAAAATAAAATTAAAATGAAAAAAAAACAAACGATATACAAAATACACTAACACTTAACATAATGCCTTTAAAAAGGAAAAAAATAATGATGTGTAAAAAGGATCATGAAAAGAGCATCTAGTTGTAAAGCCTGGCTTGAGCTCGCGCAATACTTTTTGATGCGAAAACAAAGTCGAATATGTAGACGCAAAAATTCGTTCTAAAATGGGAATGCTGAGCAAAATTTCGGTTTGCAACTGTTGAGCAGAGTTTTAGGAATGTTGACAGTGGTGGGGTTTCGCATGACTTTGTGATGAGTTTATTTTCAATTATGTTTTGTTTAATTTGGGTTTTTTGTCGAGTCTAATAACTACAAATAAACAAACAAAATACATGTTTTACAGTTAAACGTTTACAAATACTATGTTTTTAAAACTAAGCAAAATCGATACGATAACGATTCGTTGTTGTTTTTATATTATTCTTTCATTTAATTTGTTTGTTTTTTGAGACAAAACTTAGGAAAAAGCATTTTGTATTTGAGTGCATGATCACCAATTTAAATATTACGGAAAAAACAAAACATTATTTTGTATGGTGTCATGGCGCCGGTTCTCTGAATGCTTTTACAATTCTTAAAGCGATTCTAGCTAACAGTTTTCTTTTATTGTCATCGATTCAATAACTACAATTTGTTGTTTACCTAATTGGAAGGCACGGTGACGTCTTCGGTATTATTTTTGGGACTTTAAACAAACAATACATTAGACATATTTACTAAAGCAGAAATGTGGACCGAACGCGTGCGAAACTGGCGATTCGTGCAGTTTAACGCGTTGACTGCCACGGCAGTTTTCAGAATTCCGGTCTAAGAAGCCAATGTAAATAGTTGCACGAATATGACAAGTAAACACACTACGAGATAACTCGTAGTCGGCGTCCTAGCAAAGAACGCAGTCTACGAGTTATCTCGTAGTTGTCAGTCAACGTGTTAAACTTTAGCGAGCAACTAAATGCGGCACGGCTAGATTAATTTATCAAGCATGACTCCGACCTTCAAACGAATCGCACAAGTGGCACGAAATGAGTGAATCGTAGTACTAATCGTACTACAAATACAACTTGAAAGCAATTTAAAAATGCTTTACGTTTCGGTTGATAAGTTGGAATGGGTATGGCCGGCTTTAACCGGTTTACTAAGAACAAGGAATATACGTGGTACAGGAACGTCAATTTGTTTATATGGAACAGCCACATTCATGGGTCACATATGATTCATAGATCTGCCTTATGTGTCGTATATGACTCAGATAAAGTGAACGTGCTGAATTTCTATGGCGCACGGGGTAAGTCTTGGAAGTAGCGTGTTGAAGCGCCGCATCAAACCTAAGTTGCAGGCTCTTTTTACTTGAGGCGCTGGTTCATTTTATAAAAAAAAAAATATTTGACGCAAATTCGCATAACGCTGGACAACCGATTTTGGTTATACAACTGAAATAATATCAGATTGCGTCTGGTACTGGAGTAATAGCGGGGTTGGACATATTTTTATAGCGCCTCAAAAATGTTACACTTGCTTTCGATTTACAATGCTTAAAGCGGCTATGGGTTGCATGTGGAAAGCATATATTTGCTGTTGAAAGTTAATATTCGACTTTTGTTTATTTTTGTTCGGTGTTGAAACACTGTTCAAACGCACAAACAAGATTCGATTTTAAGGTTTGGTTTTAAGCTCTCTGATATTGTATCGAACTTCTTGCAAGCGAATAAATGTTAATACTAACAGACGGCGGTTAAACTGAACTTTGAACTTATTGAAATTCGACTTTATCAGTCAATTTAAAGTTTTCCTGTTAACGCCTTCTTCCTGCAAAAATGTCGATGTTTGGCTCGCCAGAGAGCGCACGACTGCGTGCTGTTTCTTTGATATTAGACAACTTTGTTACTTAAGGGCTAAAATTCATAATTACGTTTTAAATGCAGAAATTATAAGGAAAAATTACACAACTAAAGAATTAATTAAGAAAAATGCTGTTAATACACACAACTTGAGCACGCAGTAAATACATACTCATATCAGCTGCGGATACATACTCGAATTTCGGTTAAGTAGTTGCCAGAACGAAACGAAACGGCAGTTTCCAGTGGGGGAAAAGACAAGTACACAAATATAGCTCGGCGCCTCAGTGCTGCCGTGTGTTGCGCATCAGCGGTACCAGCAGCGACGGCGGTCCGGCTTGCCGCAGGAATGGATGCGCCAGCAGCTCGGCGGCGGTTGCGCGCTGCGCTGGATCGCGTACTAGCATTCGGTCCAGGAATGACTGCAGGCGCGGCGATACTTTATGAGCGTTTTTCAGGTTTGGTGGCTGCATGTCTCGTATGCGTCGCATCGCCTGCAGCGGCGGCTCATTGAAGAACGGTGGCTCGCCGTCCACCATCTCGATCACCATAATGCCCAGCGACCAGATGTCTACTTCCGGGCCGTACGGTAGGCGTGATATTACCTCTGGCGACATCCAGTACGGAGTGCCAACAAGTGACTTGCGCTTGGGCAGCTCCTGCGAAACTTGTGCACAAAATCCGAAGTCGGACAGCTTGACGCGACCATCGGCGGCCAGCAGAATCGAGTCGGATTTAATGTCGCGATGAATAACGCCCTGTAAAAAACAAAAATATCAACAGATGCTAAATGGAAAATTCTTTTATTTAAATATCTTAGAAATTTATCGAAATTGATTGAATCGTTATTTTTATGAAGTTTTAAAGTAAAAAAAATATTGTTTAAATTAAAAAAATATAGGTTGAAATATGAGTTTCGGTCAAACAAAAAATATTATAGTCTCAATCGAAATTCAACCAAAGCTGTGATTAAAATTTTTAAAACACAAAGTTTAGAAAATTTGACACGTCACTCGCAGCAGAACGTGCCACCACCCAACATGAGACGACAAAAGCCATCAATAAAAAGGCGGCACAAAAAGAAAGTAAAAACCGCCATATTCTGACTCTGCGTATGCCAGTCACGCACCTGTGAATGCAAATAGCCCAACGCTTTTAAACACTGCTTGCAGACAGTGGCAATTTGCTCCTCGTCCATACGCGAGTGCGTAACGATGTCGGTGAGCGCACCACCCTCCAGATACTCCATGACCACCCACAGCTCGTCGTTGACCAGGAAGCTGGAGTAGGTCTCCACGATATTCGGGTGATGGTAGTCCCGCATAATGACGACCTCATTAAAGAGCAGCTCGCGGCGCTGCTGTTTGCGCAGATCCATTTTTTTAACAGCCACTTGACGACCTGCGAGTGCGACAGAAGCGTGTAAGTGCGCACAATATTAGAGAACTTAGCAACCCACCTGTTGACTTGTACGTGGCAATGCAGACGGTGCCTGTTGAGCCCTCGCCGATTTTCATGAAATTATCTAGATTCTCGCGTGGATCTCCGGCCGACACGACCATTTGCAAGGCAGCGCGAAACTGTAAGCAAAGAGAAATTTAAAAAGATGGAAAATTGTCAGTCAGAGAAAAAGTAAATGAGGAATGTGTGCGTATGTTTACCTGCTCGTGAGTGAGTCGTTGCTCCTGTTTTGGAGGTGGCACACCACTAATGCTCGCGCCAGCACCGCCCGCCGCACTCGCTCCACCGCTGGAGCTAGAGGCACGCGAAGCCGACTTGACGTGCAGATGCAGGTGAGCGTGGTGCGGATTCTGATTCTGATCGCCCGCCAGGTGCTTTGGTGGGTGCTGCGGCGGCAACACCGCCCCTGCGGTTGCGGCCGAGTTGTGATGAGGAGATGGATACGGGGGATAGCTGCTGCCGCCAGTGTTGTTATTGTTGCTGGTGCTGTTGTGGTGGTGGTGCGCGTGCGCCGATACATGTGAGTGAGTCGAACGTGTATTACTCACTACCGACCCAACCGGTGACATCTGCTGTTGCGGTGGCTGGCCACCAACACCGCCCATGTGATGCGGCGCGGGCGCTGGACGGTATTGCAGCGCACTAACAGCCGAGCTATGACCCAGTTGTTGCGTTTGCTGCGACCCGGAAAAGTCAGTGTGCACAGCCAGCGGTCCGTTGCTACCATTCTGTGCCTGATGGCCTCCTCCAGCTGCATATACCGCATGGCTGGCCCCCGCCATTGCATTGCTGTTAAGTTGCGTCATATAGCCACCGTATGGGGGCCCAGGTGCCTGACCCGGCATTGGCGTAGGCGCTGCTGTAGAGGCGGTTTCCTCGGGCACTGCTGGCGGGACGTTCGCATTGCCGCGAAGATCACGTCGCATACGCGGCGGACTGGAGCTGCGCAGCGAATTCGATCGCGCCACATGCGACGTTTTCGGCAGCACAATGCCTCCGCTAGTTACTGGCGTCGCTCCACCATGCTCGCCGTAGTAGTGTTGGTGGCTGGACTGTAGACGACCGAGCGCATTCGCAGGCCCAGCACTGGCTGCTATGCTGCTGTTCAGCGATGCGGTGTCAATTTTGTTGTTGTTATGGTGAGGCCGTACAATCGTCTTTAGGTCGAGTATCTCAGTGGGCGTTATTTCTGAGGGGTCGACCAGCGGCAGCGGTCGGTTGGTCGATTTCAAGATTTGATTGTTACCCACTATGGAGGCCCACTGCAACGGCAGACCGACGTAGCGTCCCTCGCGCTTGTCAAAGCCCGTGTGCACGCGATGTTCAAAGTTACTGGGCATCGAGATCAGCGGTTTCTTCTTTTTCTTCGAAAACATCATGTGGGACTGCACGCCTGACGCTGGCGCCGCCGTGAGCACGGTGAAAGGTGAAAACTTGTGGGGCGGCCCCTAGCTTTCTGCGAGTTTCCCGTCGCAGTTTGTTGACTTTGTTGCTTCCCCACTGACACCAATGTTTTTGACACACTACCTTTTCGCAAATTGTTTACCACTTTCGATCCACCTACAGCACACACTACGCTCGCAATCGAGAGTTTTTATCACTGTTTAAGACAAACAAACATTTTGTAAATAAAAATTAAATTAATCACAGAAAAACCAAAGAAATCAAAGGAATGCGGACACTAGTGCTGCCAGAGTACAGCTACGACAGTTTGATAAATTCGTTATGTGAGGTGTGTGTGCGAATTCGTAGCGCATTCCATTGTTGTCCACAAAACATACTCATCCGGCAACACTATTGAGCGCACTAATTTAATTTTGCTTTTAAATATTCGCCGTGCATTTTTCGTCACCGCCTTTCCACTTGAATTCGCTGCGAAAATGGCGTCAGGAATACGAAGACAATCGGGGTTGCGTTTCTACTTGAAGGAAGTACTAAGAAAGCGTTGTGGTTCAAAAAATATCATTGCTATATCACTAAAATTTCACATTCCACTTGAATTTGTGAATATATGAGTTTGGTATGGTTTGAATCCATGTTTTTAATCTTGAAGCGTGGTTAAAATAATTTGCAAATGTAAACAAAAAAAGTTGTGATCAAATTATTCCAAGGCGCATTAATACTAATACACCTTGAGTGATTCCAAAAGATACACATCAACCCTGTTTGCAATGAAGATACTTCATCTAAGCTACCGTGTGTAAGCGATTCGAGCAGTTTATTGCGGCGTCTGGACGAAATTTGCAATTCACAAGGAAAGTAATTTAAATTTTGATAATGTCTAAGGCACATCCACCAGAGCTGAAGAAGTGAGTACTAACAGCTTTCGGAAGACGTTAGTAAATGTCAGGCCACAGTTACTGATTGCATTAATTACACTGAAAACTACTACAGATACATGGACAAGCGCATGTTGTTGAAGCTGAACGGTGGCCGCTCGGTGGCCGGCATCCTGCGTGGCTTCGATCCATTCATGAATGTTGTGCTGGACGAAACTGTAGAGGAGTGCAAAGACAGCACACGCAACAACATCGGCATGGTGGTGAGTAGTCGTGCATTTTCTGCCGCGGCCTAACATTGGCTGAAGATATGTTACCAAAATCTGGAACGAATTTCAGGTTATACGCGGCAACAGCATTGTTATGGTAGAAGCGCTGGATCGAGTGTAACGCAAAACAACAAAAGTAAAAACAAACGACAAGAAAGCAACCTGTGCAGCCCGTCGGAGTTCGGCCTTTTAATTTAAAGTCAGTGAAACCGCCAGAATAAATTGACTTAATTTAAAAAACCCCACTGTTTTTATGAGACGGTGATTAGGAAGCTATGTACAACCGTGTGTTGTTTCAAATCTTAGCGATGCCCCTGCATGGATGTTCGCAACTATGGCGTGTAAGCGACTTTTTCAGCATAAAAAATTTTCCAATATGAAGTGTTTTTCCACAAAATGTAGGCGCTTGGCCGTAGTTTTAGTTTATAAGAAATCAATGAAATAAAGTGCACTAAACCGAAATAAGATTTTGTGAATAGTATCTGGGAATTTAAAACACTCGGTGAACAAGGACAAGTAAGTTTCAAAATGAAAACTAAAGAACATTCTATAATACAAAACGGAAACCAGAAGGCTCTTAGAGATTAATACGATCTGGCCAGTCAACGCAACTTGGGTCCACCACTGCTTTACTACTAATGCGGTCAATATTCACAACTATTCAATTTTTCCTTCGTTTTTTATTACTAAATGTAAAATTATACATCGCTGTTGTGTTGCCAGTATTTTGTATTTGTAAAAAATTACTTCGAAATTACAATGGGGCCCGTCTGCTTGGCCGAGTCACGCTGCTTGGCTACAATTTGATTGGCAATGCGATCCAGATCGCGCTGTCCAATGGGCGTCAGTTTACGACCACCGTCCGGGTGCTTCTCAATGAGGCGGGCGTGCTCAAGCGACTGCAGTGCTTTGCGCGCAGCGCCGTCAGCAGCGCGACAAAAATGTGACGGATGCACACCGTTGCGCTTGCGGCCACCATAAATCTTTGTGATGGAGCCAACACCAGCCGGACTGCGGTGGTAGAGGTGGCGCAGTATCGAAGCGCAGCGAATGTAGAACCAGTCGGGATCGTACGGGGCCAACTCCTTGTACTTGGCCGTCTTGATAATGTCCATCTGATCAGGCACCTTTAGCTTGCCAGTCCTACAATAAAAATAACAGAAAATTTAGGTCGAGTCCCTATGAAGGCAACGCAAAACAGCCACTACTTACTTCTTAAGAAAGACAGCTACCGCCTTCACAACAGAGTGTTGATCAATGTCCTTTACTGTAACGCCGGGCATCTATGCACGAATCATGAAATGAAAAGTTTCAGAAGTTATTTTTCTATTGTACTGAAATCACGTTTTATACACAAAAACGGCAATGCTATCACAGCGGTGCATGCAGGCCAAGTGATTCGCACTTTTCCCCATGACAACATTCGAGAAACTGCCGTTTTACTACCAGCGCCACAACAACACAAACTCTCATACAAGTTTTTTCGAAAATTTGGCCGAATTTGAGCAAAATTAAGAAATTTTCATATAAATCGCCAACAGCATTACCTTGCTTGACAAAGTGAACCGGAAGAAAGGACATGTCGCGTGATGTTGGCTGTGCTTACAAAGTGACAGCACTGTATTTGACAGTTAATAATCCGACGCAGCATAGGGTGCGTTCGGAAAGCGCTGATCATAAAAGAACTTCTATAGCCTTGTGGATATTATCCCTTTCATGGTAAATATTTTATGTTCTTGCACATTTAATTAATTGCTCATTATAGACAAATGTCATTAAAGTCATTTGGAAACGATCAGAAGATGTCTTGTTGCGTTAAAAGTAGGGTGAAATAAATTGAAGACAGTAATAAATATTAAATATTGTACTTGTTTCTCAAGTTAATTTTCTTATTTTAGCATAATGGGCTAATTATTCATTCATTTAAGATAGGCAAGGATTACTTTTGACATAAAGTACCCTTTCTCGAAAAAGTATTTTAGTTTATTGTAATTTTAGTCTGTACAGTCAAATTTCTTCCACCAGTCGGCGAACATTTTCACTTTCGCGATGCTGTTTTGCTCCTTTTGCGGCCTACGCCAGAGTTTGGGATCCAACTGCAACATGCCTCCGATGATTTCCTAAGTAGAAATTTTCATTAAAATAAATCATAATCAGCTTAAACGAACTAGAACTACGCAACTAAATGAAGTTGGAAAAGTAAGTTCCTGTTCCATTTGGACTTCTTTCCCACTCGAGGCTTTCACTTGCCTGCGCAAAGTTTGGCGGAAAACGGCTTTCGTCCTCGATAACGTGTGCAAAGCCCGACGCCATGCCAAAGTGCACCCAGAAGTAGGGCAGCCCTTTGGGGATGGAGGCACGCAAGTTCTTGTCACGTAGCCGCACCAGTTGCTTATTGACACTCCACTCGTGCTCCGACTCTTCGATGGCTTTTTTAAAGTAGAAGGGTGCCATTTCCGCCTGCGCCTCCGAAATCGGCACGCAATGCACGCCCAAGTGCGGACGTCGATGTAATTTATTGGCGATCTCAAAAAAGACGACGTCCTTATGCTGCGCGGCGAACATGCGCGTCAACGCTTTGCGGAACTCGCTGATCTCCGCCCATGTGTCTTCGTCCAATTGCGTGCAGCAGCTGACGTGTTGCCTGGGCACAATCATACAGTGTCCCGGCTGCAACCCTGTGTGCCACGGCAGTGCCAGATATGCCTGTTCTCCCATTGACACCAGCAAACTCTTTTCCATGCGCGGCGACTCCAAGCAGCTTGTACAACTATCCAACTGTGCCGACAATTTTTGCTGCTCGTGCATGGCGCGTTGCACCTCCTTCCGCGCCGTTTCAGCCTCCGAAACGTTTTGCCGGATTTTGTCCGCAAAGATATCGTCCAGATCGTCGTTGGGGTTTTTGTGTTTGCTCGCGATGTTTGCGAATTGCAGATTGGAGTCTGCGGCGCTTGTGTACTTTTCGCGTTCGAACTGAAAGACGACTCACATAAAAACGACCACAATTACAAAGTCAAATGCTTTACTTACCATTTGTTTAATGTCGTACTTGTCATCGTCGGGGAAGTATCGAACCCGTTCGCCGCCGGCATGTGTTTCTGCGCGTCGCTGCTGCCGTTTGCGCCCACTGTACGAATCGCGCGTATCTACTTCCCTTGCCGTCTGCAGTAGGGGGCGTGCGTTACCGCGCTGATCGGTGTGCGTGAGTAGTATGTGTTCTTCTGCCGACTGCTTCTTCTCGGCAGGGGCGCTACACTTACCCTGCTGTTTTCGGTTTGTGATTTCTGCACGATTAGCACGGGCCTCCTCTAGACGGGATTTCAAATCGGAAGCCAGCTGAGTATTTCCCATGATTTCCGCCTTTAAAATCTTTGCGCCTAGCTCGTTCATTTGCTGGTCGGTAAGGAAGCTGCTAGTAGCAGAATCTAATTTTGTCATTTTTAGTTCTGTAGGCTTAGCAGGCCTCTCATCAGAGCTAGAAGAGCTCGTGCTGATAGGACTTTTTTGTTTCGCGTCTCGTGCAGCTGTGCACTTAGGCGGCGGTTTTTGCCAGCCTCTGGACCCACTGACCGCTGGTTGACTACTTACGTGCAGCTTCTGGCCGCTGGCCTGTCGCACGTCATCTTCGCTAGGCTTCTGAAACGCCGGCAGCCCAGTTCCTGTTGTTCGCCAGTAAGGATTCAGCTCGCGAGTACTCTTCGCCGGATCATAAGTATCGATTTGGTGTTTCTCTTGCGGTTGCTTTTCCGGGCGTTTGCGAGTAAATGTTTTTAACATTAGCGTCTCCGTCATCCAGCTGTCGCGTTGCAGCGGCTCCTGCACGGGTGTGACAGAGTCTGTGGTAACGGGCGCGGGTCGCTCCCTCCACTCGTCATCACTATCAGTTCCTGAAGAGTACTCCTCGATTGCCTTGCGATTTCTTTTGCTTTTACTTTTACCATCGCTGTCCGTATCCTCCGTTGAGCTACTGTGCGAATCACTATATTTCTGGGTGCGTCGTTTTTTCTTCTTTTTTGATACTTTGTGCGACTTTTCATCACTCTCTGTGTCGGAAGACTCGCTTGCGACGGAATCATGTCTTCGCTTCTTGCTGCTTTTCTTGAACTTCTTGGACTTTTTCTTTTCCTTTGTCTTATTCTTTTTCTTTTTGGTGCTTTTCGTTGGCTTTGATTTTTCGCTAAGCTCATCAATTTTGTCCGCCACTGCCGGCAGCAACCAGTTTTGTTCACCGCGCAGCTCACGCTGTGCTTCCCGTTGTGCTCGTTGCTCTGCACCTTTCTTTGCCTTAAGAAGATTTTATTCAAAATAATTAACTAAACAAATTAAATCTTTGCATTCCAACCTTTTCCAGCAGTTGATCTCGCGCCTCACGCAATTCCTGACGAATCCTCTCCTTCTCTCGTGCACTTTCAAACTGTATGAAACTCATGCTGCTGCAGCGCAATTTCTATATTTTTTGTTAATCGTTTAGTGCAAGTTACACATACTTTCTTCTACAATAAAAATTTAGAGTATTAACAGAGTCTATAGACTCTATATAGACTCTGGTATTAATAACGTTTGTTAAGTAGAAATGTCAACGATGCTTCCGCGGAAAAACTAAAAACATCTGAGGCTGTTTTCGTGTTGTGTGCCAATAATTGCAATCAGCTGTTGGCTGTTGTCTGGTTTGTCAAACAATCGCACCAAGCAATAAATAGAGTTGCCGCGTCGTTTCGCCATAACACAAAACCGTTTGACTACAGAAAATTTAGAAAAATAATGTTTATACATATATAAGTGATAGTAAAGGACGTATATATGAGTAAAACACATTAAGAAGTTTGGTTTACCCTCAAATATTTTTCTCATAATAAATGTGGAAGAATTTGCTTTTCTACTAGCGCTGTGTGTCGGCAGCCCTGAATAATAAACCCTGTAGCACACAGATTTTTGTTGATTTTGCTGGTAAAAGTTTTGGATTCGTATCATTTTGATTTGAGTGAGATTGCTTCAAAATGCCTCTTTACGAGACTGTTATGCAAGAAAAGCCACCGGTGGTGCTGGACATTGGTACTGCGTACACAAAGTGAGAAAAGTCTCAAAAACCAATGACGTCATATCATCAATGTGTCACCATTTCCAGGTTGGGCTTTGCCGCCGAGGCGTTTCCCCGTAAAATTATGCCCACGGAGGTAATTCTGTCGGCCAGTGGCAAAACAAAGGCACTTCTCAACTATGCTAACAGTGACGAGCTGTACGATCAGTTGGTGGACTTCCTGCAAATGATCTTTTTCAAGTGAATTGAACATTTGATTTGTGAAAATACTTGCGCTAATTTGTTCTGCTACCTTTCCAGGCACTTGCTGGTTAGTCCCAAGGAACGCAAAATTGTAATTGTGGAGAATGTGCTGGGTCAGACGGTTATACGTGAGACGCTGGCTCGCGTTCTGTTCCGTCACTTTGAGGTGTCGTCGGTGTTGTTCGTGCCGTCGCATATGATTGCGCTGTCCACGCTGGCCGTGCCCACAGGCGTAGTTGTGGACATCGGTTACAGCGAAACAACCGTAATGCCGGTCTTTAGTCGTGTGCAGATCATGCAGGCGTTTCAAGACCAGGGCTACGGAGGGCGTGCGCTCCACGCAGAAATTAAGCGTCAACTAATGGAGACCGGCATCGAGGAAGCATTGCTAACCGAGGAAATTCTGGAGGATATCAAGATGCGCACTTGCTTCGTGACAAATTGGGAACGTGCACAAGCCTACCGCAAAGGAACGCCACCAGAAGCTCCACCCAGCATTGAATATCCAATAGCGGGCGACAAGATTATTAGCATTCCGGGCCGTATACGCGAGACCTCCTACGAAATACTATTTGAGGAGAGCAACGAGCGTGATAGCCTGCCGCATTTGATACTGCGTGCCATACTGCGATGTCCCCTGGATGTGCGTCGTGCACTCACCGAGAGCATCTTCGTGATTGGCGGTGGGGCCATAATGATGGGTCTCTTGTCGCGCCTCAAGACAGAACTACAGCACCTGGTTGAAATGGACACCGAATACCAGGAGAAGCTACATGGAGAAATAAAATTCAAATTTCACAAAACGATCGGGCGGGAGAACTTCACTGCGTGGCTTGGTGGATCCTTGTGTGGCGGGACTGATCTCATACAAACACAATCGCTGACCAAGGAGGCCTACGTGCGTACTGAGCGTGTGCCCGACTGGATATGCTTGTCCGACAAGCGCTCAACTGGATCGTAGGTAGGATGATGTCGGAAGAAGTCTAAAATTTTCGTTTAAAGTGATCGCGTGTGATGCAGTGTTTGCACTGTAAGGCTGAGCAAATGTATTAACTTATTGGCGTCTGCTTAATTTTGCACCAGCAACCGTACGTGAGCTAAGTTCGGCAAAACAGTTCAGATCAGGGTGGAAAATCGAAAACTCCAGACCTTGATTTGTACATGTTAAAATGCCACACTCAGTAAAATTCTTCATGTCTGCATATTTACGGAATCATAAAAATTCCTGCTGGCAGTTAATGTAAGTCATGATGAAATAAATCTCATATGCAGCTGAAGGTTTTGTGAAATAAATAAAACTGGTTTTTGAATCACGGTTGATATTATGAACAACCTGAATTCCATAAAATGGTTTTCCAGTAATAAGTTCACGCTACCCAGACTACACTATATTCTTAACGTAATGAATTGGATTTTTCACTTAGAACTTAATATTTGCAAAACATGGAAATTTGAATTTCTGTGCAACATTAGCTGCTAGTTTGTGCCCCAATTAACGTTCGACAACATTCAACACGGCAAACACTGCTGCTCTCAGTTGCAGACGAAATCTGAGTTGCTGGGATGTTCCTCTTGCTGCAGTGCAACGTTGTGATTACTTGTGCGGTTCACCATGTCCGTGCGCAACCGGGCGTCCTCTTCTAGTAGTGCTTTAAGGTTGCATTCGCGCGTTGCTGCATCATCGTTTTTGTGCACGGTGAAGTGCTCACGCAGCTCGGTAGCCAGTCGAAAGGCGCGCGGGCACAACTCGCACTTGTATACGTTCTCACCCAGATGCGATCGCAAATGCTTGATCAGGTCGTTGCTTTGAGCGAAGGCACGTTCGCAGTATTTGCACTTGTATGGTTTTTCTCCGGTGTGGGTGCGCATGTGGCGGCGCATATGATCAGCGCAAACGAATCTATAAGTAGACATAAGTTGAACAGAAATATAAACGGAAATGCTGCTAGCAACTGACCTCATTTCGCAGTATTCGCACTTGTGTGGCTTGTCACCGCTATGGTACATTTTGTGTTTCTTCAGTTGATACGGTTTTCCAAACGCTGCGCCACACACGTCACAGATGTGCGGTTTCACCTTTTGGTGAACGGCTTTGTGTGAGGCCAAGTCGCTGAGGCAGGGAAATTTCTTGGGGCATTCGGGGCATTCGTAGCGCTTGACGCCGGTGTGTCGCAGCAAATGTTGCTTCATATTGCTACCACGAAGCACAAAATATATATGTTAGTGTTAGGCTGTGTCTCTTGCCTGAGAACATAAAAATGGTTTTCAAAGACATTAGCTATCGTACCTCGAGCTATTGAAGGCTTTGCCACATTCGGAGCACAGGTACGGCTGCTCGCCAGTGTGGGTGCGCACGTGGTCTTTCAGAGTACAGGACTGTTGGAAAGCTACAATAAAACAGTTGCAGTACAGTTATGTGGGCATATGTGTAAGCATTGTAGATTCATGAACTTACCTTTGTTGCAATATTTACATACGTAGGGTTTCGGTACTTCTAGCGCCGTTTTACATTTGCTGACCTCATGTGTGCGCTTGTGCTTGGTGAGAATACGCTGCGAGCTATATAGCTTCGAACAGACATCACATTTATACTCCTCCGCAGGCTGCTCCGAGTCAGCGGTTACGTTGGTATTGTGCGTCTGTCGATGCTTGTACAGTGATTCCGGCTTGATAAAGCGTCGTGGGCACTCGTCACAGGTGTAACCATCCGCGTAGCTCAGCGACACTGGCGGCTTTTCTTTGCCACGTAACGCTGCCACAACGTGCCGCTTGGTGTGCTTCCGCAGGTATCGTAGCTTACTGAAAACTTTGCTACATTGCGGGCAAGGAAAAATCGACGCAGCACCCCTAAACAAAATATAGTACACATAGTACATGTATAAATCGATTTAAAAACTCAGCTTTTTACAAGCAATAGCCGGAAATGGTACTCCACTTACTCATTTATGTTGTCTTCCGCAGTAACTTTAGTATTTTTTATGTGATTTTCTTTTGTTGCTGGTGATTGCTGTTGCTTATCCAATGTTAGTTCCTTTTTGCAGCGTCTGGGCTTACTAAAAAATAATAAATGTAGTTAGAGTAACATACGAAATTCGTTTGGACTACTTACCGTCTGATAGCACCATTTTCCTCTGCCCAGTCACTGTCATCATTAGGATCGCCATTGGATTCCGTTGAAGTTGTGTCTTCCGTCTTCTCCTCTCCCTCTGGCTTATACTCTGTTTTCATAGGCAAGCTTTCCTCGAGTGCATCTTTAGTCTCATCAGAGTCGTCGTCCTTTTCGTCCAGCTCCATCTTTAAGTAGTTCATTACTTCCACAGGCGATGTAACCAGTGTATCTGCCTCTATTCCGCCACTGGCCCCACTTTGCAATGGATCGTCGTCACCCGCTGTCGCCGTCTCCACCGCAACCGGAGTCACGCCAGACACCTCGATGATCTGCGTAAATTTCGCTTCAATAGCGCCGTACTCAAGATGCCCGCGCATTTGCTGATCGGAGCGAATGCACATTTGCTGAAAGCGATGCACACTCAGAAGTTGCTCCAGACATTCTTTGCAAATCTTTTTCGGCAGGTTATCGGTGGTCTGTACGGATAGCTGTGGTGTGGTGCTGGTCAGCAGCTCTGCAATACGCAGAGCCCCGCACTCCGCAACATAATCAAAAATGGACTGCCATTGAGCTTGTTTCGTCTCGCCAGCCATGGACTCCGCCGCAGCGACCACCAGCTCCTCCACTTCGTGCATGCACGTTCGGCAAAGGCAATCAAAGCGCTCCTTGTTGGACGCGTTCATCGCTGTGTCTAATTAGAAGCTATTGCCGGAACTTCCCAATTGTAGGCCGATTTTTGTTTTTTGTTATGGAATATTACATTTTTGTTGAAAATGAAGATGCGAAGAAATACTTTTTTGTCGTATTCGGGCTTTGTTATTTTTTTGTCACCAATCAAAATAAGAACAGGGTTGCATTTGCTTTACAATATTGCGAGAAAACGCTTGCAAACGGGAAAAGGCCCATAGGGTGACCATCTCGAGAAAGAAAACAGCCGCAAAAAAGTTTAAACTTATATGTACAGTGGACCCTAGGTTAACGAACGCCCCGCATAACGAACATTTCGCATAACGAACACTTTTTTTGGGAAAAAAAGTTTCTCTTAACGAACGAAGTTTCGCATAACGACCAACGAAAAAGGGGGAAACCTTAATTGCATGTAAAATTTCTGTCTGTGCTAAGCAACGAAACAGGGGAAACCCCGAATACACATTATAGTGCTGTCTGTGTTTAGCTTTTGTTTCATATTTGTGCATTTTGTTTTATTTTTGTGCAAAATTGCCTGTGTTCGTAAAATTAACAAGACGTGTTGAAACATACAAATGTTCTATTTTCAATTTTGTTTTTATAAAAATTGCAATATAACATACGTAAATGCCTTCAAAAAAAGATTCGGAGAAAGAGAAAAATAAAAGAGCCAAAATAACTATTGAAATTAATGTTACATTCTTTCAATAAAAGTTCAAATTGAAACATATTAGAGTGTATTTTTTTCGACCTGGAACGCATTAATTCATTTTACATTGATTTATATGCGAATAATGGTTTTGCTTAACGAACGTTTCGCATAACGAACAAGATGCTGGAACCAATTGTGTACGTTAACCGAGGGTCCACTGTATATAGTTTTAAGTTTATGTATACATATTTATATACTTCAAAGTCAAACTGATTGGCTTGTACTTCTGGCAAACTAACCAACCAACAACTTCTTTAAAGGATCAGTTGAAATCCAAGGGCTCGTTTTACAGCAATTTTTTTGTTAATTCTGAAAACAGCTAGATTATATTTATTGGGGGGGCTATTTTCTTTGAGACTATTACTGATCTAAAAACAGCTGTAACGCCAATTATTCATGGTTTGCGAAACGACAATGCATCTCTTGGTGACATTGGCTTCTGTTGCTATTCACTGATTCGCAAAAGGTCAAAAAATATGAAGTGGGAAATTTTTGGTGAAAATAAATACAAATTTACTTGCCATTATACATTTTTTTTTTATTTTCGGCGTTTCTCATAGATGGTTTATTGTATTCCACAAATATTATCTGAGACCGGCTGTTTGGCTCACTTCATAATCTACTCGTTTATTTCGTTCGTACTTCATTTCTTTTATAATTTCTTACAAAAAAAAACTTACATAATTTAAAAAATATTCATAAAAACAATTAATTCATATTTCTTTCATTAGAAATGTTAAAAACTCAATTGGTATCGTATTAACATATACATACATATATAAATTAGTGTATAAATTATAAATTACTTCATATATTCGTAATTTTCCTTTTTTTTTATTTCGCAATTCACGTGCATGCTGTTGCTCGCTTTTGGTTTTTTATTCGCATCCAACCAAAGCCGGAACCTTCAAACCATTTGCCCGTGCAACGTATAACGGCAAAAATGTGAATCCTAGAAGTCCATTCAATCTAGGCATGAAGATAAATAAGAAAAAATATAAAGCATAAATATAATATGTATAAGAAAAATATAATCAAAATATGACAGTATATTCGCGCTTACATATTGTGTGGTACTAGCACCGCTTGCTGGCCGGCTGGACGCTCATTTGTTCGTCTGAAATAGCTTCGAAAGGCCTGCACTCTGGTTCGTGTCAATTATGTCCGGGTTTGCTTTGTTTGTGTGGATTTGCATAGGCGGCAAGTTCGCAATTTGAATTTCATGGCGAAACAGCTGGTTGACGCTGCGCCCTACCAAGTGCGCCGTCAGCTTCTTGAACAGATCCTTCTTGGCCTTGTCTACCTTATTGCCTTTGACGGGTGCCACAGATATTTTCTCGTCGAACTTTTGTATGTCCGCTGCACTAACACTCGGGATGCTTTGCAGCACTTCTGATAGCAGGCTGAACTTGGGGCGCAGCAGCTCGTAGAATTGCACGCCGAGCGTGACCAGTCCCGCTTGGTTGGCCTCGTGTTGGCCGTGCACTTGCAAACCTTGCAGTACCGAAGTGAAGGCGCTCACTGCCTTATTGGCGTCCACTAACTGTTCAGCAGCCAGGAAGCGCATCACTGGCGCAGCCACATTCACTGCCTTCAAGCTGCACGTGCTGTCGTTCCAAGAGAGCGCGCTCAGAAGCGTCATCAAGATGTAGTTGCTGGTCATGGTGTTGCGTAACAGCTTGGCACCCAAGTCACCGATTATGTCAGACAGGAGTGCCGACTGGGCGGCTCTCGAATGTGCCACGCCGTCCATGGAGTGCTCCTCGGGTTCCATGGTGACGTCAGCGATGTTAGCGGCTGCCGGCACGTTATCCGTACCCGCGCCCACCAGCGCAATCTTCAGCACGTCCAGGTACTCGCGCGTCAGCGAACGGTTAAGCATGTCTTCCAGCACCTCCTGCGTATCGTTCACGTCCTCGCTTAGCTGGCCAGACTCATACAGCGAAGAAATGTACAGCCAGCGCGATGTTAACCGATGAAACATGAGCGGCGCTACATGCGCGAACATCGGTAAAAGCACCGAGTCGTAGAAGGCGGGTGGACATGAGTATACGAAGGGTTTAAAGAACACACGAACAATAGGTCGCAGTCGATAGTCGGGCACGTCATCCAGACAGGCAAAAGCGCTGTTGATCAGTGCGTCAGCAATGCCGTGCAATTGGTAGAGGTCACGACCCAATGACGGCCCTGCCGATCCCATCATGTGGTAGCAGCCTTCGTAGAGCAGCGTCATAAACTGTTGCATCCTGTCGAAGGCCGTAGGAATTTTCTTGACGGCGGAGTCAAGCGGGTCGGCTGGGACGGCACAAACACCCATTAGTACCTTCTTTTCGTGTTCAAGCATAGTGTACACGCCGCGGTAACCGTCCGAAAGGTTGGCCATCGCTTCCGGCTTGAACAATTCGTTTAGGACGCGCAATAGCGCGAGTATGTGCGGCAATAGGGGAATGACATGTGGAGTGGCCGGATTGCGGCAGATCGGGTTTCCGAGCTCTGTGAAGCCGACGACGAAGCCGCCGCGCGATGCACGATCAGGGTCGTCTGGCCAGGTGCACCGCTTAATTACGCCAAGCACGACATAGAGGGCGTCGATTATACGGCTGCGGTTGGGCCCATGCGGGTCATCTTCGATGGGGAAGACGGGTGCCTTATCCAACCCCACGAACCGCACAAAATCAAATGCGGTCTTAAACGTGTGTGCGAAAGTTGTCCAGTGTGGCAAGCTGTCCTTCATGACGTCTGCGACAAAGGCCGTCTGGCGTTCGTAATCACAGAAATGATTAGATATAAGCAGTAGCGCTTCTTGCAGTGTGATACGCTCCATCTTACTAATAGGCTGCTGCGGCTGCTGAAAGAGGTTTTTTACGTGCACGTTTATCTGATCGAACACGGGCAACAGTAGCAATGGGTACTTGTGGCCGAGCTTAACCATTAGTGAGGCGGCATGGCGGCGCAGGTTCTTACAAGCCTGTGAGCGAGTGGTCAGCACCTTAGGTTGCTCGTCCGCGTCCTTGAACACCAACGCGGAGAAGATCTTGTCTAACACTCGGGGTAGCAGAGTTACGCCGCCCATAGCCACACAGTTGTTAGGCGTTATTTGGCAGGATGACATGCTGAGGAATACGAACAGCGCTGAAATGCATGACAGGAGAATGGACAGTATGAGCGGGTTTCCGGTATTCACCTTCAGACACTCCTCCAATAGTCGCAAGCCCGACTGCACCGATGGTCGCTCTGCCACCAGCAGAATGCGACTTAACACGCCATCGATTACGGATACTAGTGCCTCCCACTCTAGGTAGGTGGGGTCTTGAACACTGCAGCAATCATTTTGCCGCTCGCTATGTGCCTTAGAGAGGCGTACGCTCAACCATTGCTCGCAATAAGAAAAAGTGACCAGTGGCTGAATGAGCGTCGCTTGTCGGAAAATCTCCAAGAAATCCGTGCGGCAACGATGGAAAAAGACGGCGAATTCCTCTTCGCTGTCGTACTCCAGACAAATGTAGGCTGCTGTGGACACCGAGGCGGGCAGCGATCGAGTCGTAGGGTACTGCGCCTTAATGATCTTGGGCGCTACAGCCTCGATTAGTTTGGGAATGTAGGCGACGACGGTCACGTCTTTCGAGATACCGTCGTGTTTCAGCAACACGTTCCAGATAAGTGCTGCGCCATGCGCGACTGTGAGCGAAGGATGTCTTGCTAACAACAGTAGACACTCGAGGAAGATCTCGAAATGCGATGGCCTCTGAATAGCTCCATCCTCCTTGCCCCAAAGCAGAGCTATTTGCTGCGCCAGTCCGTTCAACATGTTCACCAGCTTCTTAAGAAAGTTGTGGTTCTGCTCGAGCGCAGCGGCAGCAGCCGCCTCTGGTTGCATCTGGCTGGCCGTGTAGATGTACCTCATTGGCTCTTCACCAAACAGCAGCAGCAATGGTTTGCGCTCTTTTACTTGTCCTTTGCGATTCGTGATCTGCGACAGACACTCGGCCGCATTACACTGGAATGCTTTGTCGTTCAGCAAAATGCATAGTATTTGCAGCAGCTTGCCACTATTGGAGGTGATGTGGTTCATAGATACCCACTCCACGAACCCGGTCAGTGTTAAGAGCACCACTTCTACGACGCGGCTGTGCGCGTTCGCCTTCTGAAACTGTCCGTGCGCAGTAGCCTCGCGGAACGAGGTTACATGCAGTTCAACGAGGCGTAGAAAGAACTCGAATATGTCGTTCATATTATTGGTCAGAGCCTGGTACATGTCCTTGCGTCGCTGGTTCGACTCGATAGTTTGTAGAAGGGCGACGTCCTCCACTAATCGCAGGAACACTAGAAGCACCAATTCCGTCTGGGGTTCGCCCTTGGTGCATGCGTCCGATAACTCTGACAACAACGTAGTCCATTGCTGCGGCCACTCTCGCTTAATCATTTCGACAATTATGCGCGACAATGCGTCCTTCAGAGGCGCCAAACTCAGGTCCTCCGCCGGACCGACACCCAGCAACAACAGCTTCATCGCATTCTCTTTGATGAAGAGCTTTTCCTCGTGCGCGATACAGTTCCATTTAAAACGTATTGTGTACTCCATCAACTGGAGACCGAAATGCTTCACATTTTGGCCGAATTGCTGCCCGCTGGCCAGATATAGCCCCACCTGCGCGCAGAGCGGCGACTCCTCCTTGAAGCGTTCGCACGCCATGTACGCCTCCATGCGGGCCTGTTGGGCCGTTTGCGGCTGCATTATCAGCTCCACCGCTTGTGCCAGTTCCTCTGCCAGCGCCGTAACCGTAGCATGTTGCGCCATCTTGTGCTTCGCCTGCCAACGATGCCGCTACCGCTTTCGTTTTTTACTCTGGCGCAAAAGCGCGCTTTTACTGTGAGTCCGTCTCTAGGATTTCACGAAACTCACCAGTTCTACGCGATTCGCGTGGTTTTGTCCACGCCGTTTTTCTTTCCGTCGCGTATGCGGTGCTTGTGGCCCTTTACGCTATTCTCTTACCCACCCGGTTCTATTTTCTCCGCCTCTTTTACTAGATACTTCTCCTATTTCACCGCTCCGAGTTTCATTTATATCTCTCGTTGTGCTCTCAACTTTCAATTTAGTTATCTTTACGTTCTATGCGAAAATTATCTTTTGTAAATTTTTCCATAAAACAAAATTCAAAAATGTGCTGAAGTTATTTTGTCGGAATTTCAATCAGTGTTGCCAGCAAAGCTTTGCGTATATCTTTGCTACTTAAGCACCCAAGTGCTGCCAGTCACCTCTTAAGCCAAGCAGTGTGTTCAGCAAAATCCGTATCAAATTTTTTGCAAGGTTGCCGCTTCGCTACTCGCTATGATATACTCTGATCTATGGCAGAATTGACTCGATATTTAAAATAAGTCACGTCAGGCGTATCAATTCGGCTTGAGCCAAGTGTTACTTCGATATTTTCGAAACGTAGTTTAGAAAACACTTGCGTTTATGCATATAGAAGGGTTGAAGGCAAAAAGGGCAAACTCAATTCACTCGAATTATTGGAGCTTCAGTGTCGGTTTTAGAATAAGAATGGCATCACCGGCTAGCATTGAACATACCGTTTGATGAGACGTCGATAAAAGTGACAACATAAAACATTGGCTGCATATGCGAGCCGCTGTCGCGTGAATTCCCATAGAGCTTGATTTGGAATAGGACTTGTGCAAATTTATGTGATTTCCCAATTGGGCGAGCAAAACCAAAAACGTTTGTCGAATGGAGTGGTATGAAGTGGAATTGAATGGACGGCGGACAGTGTCATTCCCGGCGAGGGCGCCTCTGCCGAGTGCAGTATCTGATGCCGGCAACAACTGTGTTGGTAAGTGCGGGTCATCAATTGCGCCGTGTTCGCGAATATAATATGTAGTATTCACAGCTCCAAACAAGTTCGGCGGTGTCATTAAGCGCGGTGAGTGGGCATGGCTGGCGAGTGGTTGCGTATTAGAAGTCGTAGCATTACGTACTGGCCAGATGGTCGCCACCTACGAATTTACGGATTCAAGTGGTTACGACAACTGCTGCATTCGTTGTGTGGAAGAAGTGATGGTGGGTGACATGGAATCTATGCTGCTCGCTGTGTGCCTGGAAAGCTTTCGGGCCGCTGGCGGTGGCTGTAGCTTTGTAGCGCTCTATTCCTTGGCAGATAGCAAGGTGCTGACCTGTATGGAGTTGCAATTGCATGTCACTGGCGCACGTTTTGTCAGCGCCAATTGTTGCCGCCGCTCGCTATTGCAGAACTTTGACGGCTGTCTGGCGCTCGGTAGCGAGGAGGGCGTGGTGATCCTGCTGGACATGAATTTGAACAAAGTACTTGATGTGCGAAGAGAATCGACGCCTACTAATACACCAAGCGGATGCCAAATTACCGATTACAACCTCCCGCTGGCCGACATACATCGCAATTTTCGGCAATGCCGGCGCGATGGGGTGCACTTTGGACTGCAAATAGAAGGTAAGTGCAAAAGAAACTTGTATACACTTCAGTGTATCATCGGCTCTGGTAAGGCAGTAGACAGCTGGCACGTAGTAATAGCTATGAGATATATTAAGCTTTGACTAACGTTAGGCTGAAGATTACTTTCATAAAATTGTCAATTTCCTATGGAAGACACATTTCTACTGAACTGAATTTTAGTTTCAAAATAACCGTAACAGAGTTACAATTTTTAAAGAAGCCATCATCTTTTGATCGCCCTGACCTACTCCCAGTTGTGTACACAGGAGGACCGTGTTTGGGTTAAAACCACCCCAAACACAAAAAATGCTGGTACAAAATATGGTTTCGAATGGTATTCGGCTCAAAACTTGTATCCTTTCAACTCGATACACTTGACCCAGCGATGCTCCAACTTCCTTAACCCGTCTGAAAAATACGTTTTCTGGAGGCATCCGTGGCGGCGATAACCTCCTCATTCGACACAAATTTCCGCCCGGCGAGTGACTTTTTCAAGTTTGGAAACAAAAAGAAGTCACACGGGGCCAAATCTGAAGAATACGGTGGATGGGGCAGCTGTTCGTAGCCTAATGCGACCAATTTGGCGAATCACCGACCGATATTGCTCTATTTCCATTTTTCTAAAATCCGCGGACACGTTCGTTTCCACACGCGGTCAAAACAAAACTACAAATCCAATATGGCTGAAATATTGACAGTAGCCGTCTACGAGGATGTACTACACGATAGTAAATTTCTCTTACGGTAGTGGCGGTGGGGCTAAGTACTTATCGGACTGCCCACGTAGATTATAAATTTAACTACTTAGATTAGTTTATTCTTATTTCGTTTATTGAGTTTCCTGGTTTTTTTTTTGCTTAAAAACTCGTTTAGTGGATGGTCGAAAAATTAATTTTCTCGTACGCAATAAGTTCTTTCCATTTCGAAAACTTATCGCTACAACTTCTTAATGTCTAATTGAGGCAGCACAAAGCGCACTTAGTCCATGTCCATTTGTACGTCCAGCATGTCGCAAATCATGAAGGATAGGTCGTCCGCGGGATTGGCTTGGTCCCAGAGGCCGGCCTGTGACGCGCACAGGTCGTCATAGTCCGAGGTGATATATGGCTGATCGGCGGTAGCACTGGTATTTGAATCCGAAGAATCATTCACCTGTACAACTCCGCAAGCTGTGTTGCACTGCAGTCTTGTGGTGCGTTGATTTAGGGACGACTGTGGATCTGGCTGTGTCGTTCTCAGCAAAACCAAGCGCTCAATATGTTTTGGTAGTATTTGTTGAACATTGTGCTGCGTGCGTAGATGCTGTACGATGCTGTGGCGGTGGAGCTGTACATAATTGCATAACGTACAGATGCGGGCCGTGATTTCCGTCGCCTTCGAGTCGTAGTGGTAGTCCCGCAACAGTTTGCCACCCTGCGGACACGGTTGGTTCGTGTGCACCATGAGCAGTGACCGCGTTGGCTTGCGCAGGCCGCAGCCACCACAGCGGTACGCATACTCGCCCGTGTGCATAGCAAAGTGCTGGTACCAGTAGGGCATCATAAAGCGACATGGTTTGAGGCAGAAAATGCATCGTGCCTCATACTGCAACTGGCCATTTTTGTACAGGCTGGCTTCGGCCGTGTTGCCCTGGTTGCGGCGCAGACGACGCACATTCGAGGTGGGCAGCCGCGCTGTGTAGACCTCACACCCGCGGTGTTCGTTGACGTAGTGGTGGACAATACGGGTAACGCGTAAGTGGCACAGTACGCACCATTCATGGTCACGACTCAACGAATGAATGTTTTTATCTGTGTTCTTGGGCGCGGCAGCCGGGAGTACGGGGACGTCTGAGCTGTTCACGGCAACGACATCGCCTGAGTTGCTATCCAAGTCGTCACAGATGATTACCTCAGCCGACTCGGTGTTCGTTTCATGTGCAGAGGGTGCTTTGCTATCTTCACTGGGAGCCACCAACAATTGTGTGGGTATCACCTTGTAGATACGATGTTCTTTTGGCTCGTCGTCCAGCTGTAGAATGTCGCCGTCATTATCGGTAGTAATGTGTGTTTCGCTGGCATTGCTGGTAGGATTTCGGGTTTCCAGCCTGGGAGAAATTTCTGCCGGATTTGATCTATTTGTCGGGTTTAGCACTGAAATCATTACAAAAAGTAAATTCAATGGCTTGCAAAGTTCATATGTCGATAGATTTGTTTTATTTTCCTATCAAGACTGACTAATGATAATTGTATGGCTAACTCACCACAGCTACTGGTTGTTGCACTGCGATTGCCGTTCTTTGCAAACATTTCAAGAAACGCATTTTCAAAAGATTTCACCTGCTGCTGCCGCTGCTGCTCCGCCTCCAGACGCTTCTGCTCCACCTTGCGTCGCATCACTGCATAGCTGTAGTTCTCTTCACTTTCGTCATCGTCCACCTCATCTTCGTTGTATGAGAAACTTTTGTCGTAGCGCCGTGTGCGTTGCGCACGTAATGATTTTCGACGTTCGCCACTCGATTCACCGCCCATGACAGGCAATACTAGCTTTCCTGGTGTGTACTCGTCGTCTTCGGTGTGACGCTTACGTCCGGCCGAAGTGCTAGCAGCTACGTCAGCAGTGCAAGCGCTTGCAGTGGTCGCCAGCTCTTTGCCGACGCTTCTATGATTACCCATGTCTTGAAGGGTCCACGTGTGACAGGTGGCCCAGCCTGTATGGACATCCGAAGTAAGTGTGACCGAGTGGCTATTTAAGCCACTGCAGGCCATGCTGCAGAATCGCCGTCCCACCTCCGACAGCTGTTTGTCGCCGTTATAAAAGGCGTTTCGTAGCTCCTGCTGCAGTTGGAAGTTGTTTTTTTCGGTGGAATTGTAGGCCTTGGTGTTAAGTGTGGTGCGCATATCCTTGATGCGTGTAAAAAGCTTGTACTTCAGAGTCTGCTGTAACAGCACGAAGCATGTGTGCGAAGCAATATGCTGAGGATTGGTGAAACACTTTAAGAAATTCTCCAGCCACTGCCGATAAGCCCGATCTAGTTGCTGCGTTGAAATGCCTGCAGCGGGTTGCGAGGCACATCTAGGTGTACCTGAATCACTTGTTTCAACACTGCGCGTCTTCTGGCGATTGCCGTAGAAGGCGTTCGGTATAATGACGTCTTTGTTCAGTAGTTTTGCAGAAAAGGCAGGGGGGTTTTCACCGGGTTTGGTGGGCTGCAAGTTGAAAGCGTTTAGAAAATTTGACTGAGGTGTCGGTGTAAAGTTCACCACGGTCTGTAAATTTTCGCGCGCCACAGCTTTGCATGGCTGTGGACGAATGACACATTTGTCGCCTGGTGCTTGGCTGCAATGGGTGTTGCTAAACTTCTTTTGTTGAGGCAATAGCGTGCGTTTCTGTAGCACCTTTGTTGGCTTTGACGACAATGTAATTGGAAACTCTTGCCCCTTTCGTCGACTTTGCTTTGCCGGCAAGTCCTCGTCCGAACTGTCTAGCAACTCAATGGTATTCCCATCACTCTTTTGCGAAAGTAGTGGAGCTTCCATTGGAACTAGTAGAGGTGAAGCAGGTGCCATCTGATTCGTAGCGTTTTGATCGTCATCGTCGTCTTCTGAATCTAGGCAAATGGGGGAATTGCGCGTTTCTATAATTTGCACTTCATCGTCATCGTTGTTAGCGCAATGATCTGGAAATATTTCAGGCACTTGGTTTTCTTCCTCCGTAGCTTGCTCATCGACAGTTTCTCGAACTTGCAGAGGATCGTTATCTGCGCTCGAGTTTTCTAAATCTGTTTGGTCCTTTGTCTCGGGACCCACTAGTGCTGACTCTTCTGTTGTTTCTTCCGCAATAACTTCCGACTCTAGATTGCCCTTCGCCGTTTTCTCAGCACATTTAGCCGTTTCGTGTTTATTTTGATTTTCTATGTGGCTGCCAGAACTTGTTGATTCTTTGCTGTCTGTGGCATCGATATCGTCTTCAGCAGCTTCGTTAGAATCTTCGTGCAACATTGATCCTTTTTCGAATGTTTCTTCGTCCTCAGAGCTCTCATTGAAGTGATTGCGATGACCATCGATAGAGTCGGGTAATATCATCTCATCGCCATCAATATCCTCTGGTACGTTAATCAATTCAACATTCTCCTCATCAGCATCATCGTCAGTCTCATCCTCGGCCGACATTTTTTCATTGTCATCGCAAGTCTCGTCATTTGGCTCATTTTGTTGCTGCACCTGATTGTTGGGCACCGTAGCAAGATCTTGAATTACTGCAGAATGCTTCTTACTGTCTTCAGGAGACAGATCGCACTTTGCTGCGTTCCCCTCTGCAGTGTTTTTGCTCTCACTATTGATACATGTTTCAAAACATTTCACGATTGCTTTGTCACAGTCTGCTGTTGCTGCATCAACATTTTCAGCATCTTGTGCAGCTTTTGTACTTTTCGGTTGGATATTAGCTGCTATTTCGAACAGGCGGTCTTTCGAATGAGTTTCCTCTATTTCCAAAGGTGTTGACGGAGTTGTTAACTGAAAAACAACAATAACATTAATTAAATCGAGGTTAAATAAAGTAGTTGCATAAATATTTCATTTAATTTATATCGTTTAGAGTTTCTGAAACTGCAATACGAATTTTGTTTTTACCTGATTATCATCAGTTGATGTGCTGTTCAATTTGAAACTATCTTCCAGCGCTTCCTGGCACTTCTCCAACTCATCTAGAGAAATTCTACAATAATAATGGGAATTAATACTGCTGTTCGTCCCACTGTTGGCGACATAACAATAACACTATGTACTTTGTTGACTGCAGGTTGGTGATTGCCTCGTAGAGCAACTCCATTTGTGCAACTTTGGCGTCCTGCGACTCCTGCTTCATCTGCGCGATTATGTTCTCCAGGAATGGTACATACTTTCGCATTTCATCAATTTTTGCTTCGTAGATGCTTTGCTTCTCCTGCTCCATGCTGTCTGTGTTTCCATGCAGGCAGTACTGACAGGGGTCGGCCGCTCGGTTTCTGGGTTATGCAGATCTTGGCTGATGCTTGCATTCGAAAAAGACGAAATATTAGTTTGGGTGATTAGAAGAAAATGTGGCCTTCTTGTGGCTATTGCATTCGAAAGAAAGTGTCTCACATTTGTGAGTTTTTTTGGAATTTTTGTTATTCGCATTTTTAATTTTTGCCAAAATTAAAGCCAAATTGCTGGGTCAACGCGCTGCATTGCATTTCTGTAGTGCTAGTGTAGTATGGCATGCTTTTTTTTGACGCGTCACGCCCACCAATGTGTTGGGTGTTGGGCAGTGGCTGTTTTCTACAAGTTGCGCTTATATAAGCTGACAAATTTGTAGAGCAAATATTGAAAACCGACATTCGATAGCCGCAAGTCCGGTTTATCGGCATTTTCGTTGTACCCCTCCAGTGGGGCAATGTGAGCATGAAATGTGCTCAGCACTTTGGCTTGCGCGCAAAATTTTTAAGTTTTAAACACACACCATTGCGGCACACACATACACGACATACATTTGTAGGCACCAAATTAGTAGGCAACGGCAGCGCACATCATCGCCAGGCGCACAACAGAAAATTTCAGTGTAACTCACGGATGTCCCCCTTGCTGAAATGCATCACAGCGCGCTGCCGCACGATAATGGCAGCTTTTGACTTATAATCGTTGTATTTATCAGCGTAATTTACCCAAATAGTTGAAAAAGTCAGCGACAATGGCTTGCAGTTAATCACACGCACGTACGCAAAATTTCGGCTTATGCGCTGTGCCTTTTTCACTGCTTTTATTGGGCAGTGCTGTTGTAAAACGTATAGTACATATTATAAAACGTAGTAGAAAAGTACTTTCGGAAAAAAGCATCGCAGCTGGCCGCAGTACAATGCGTGTTATCGAATACTAGGTGGGAGATAGTTTTGTGGTTTTCGAGTTATGGTTGACTGTAAAAGTTTTGAAAAGTATGATGATAAGTTTTATGGCACGGCGGATTTGATTTTTGGAAATGTCACTGCTTTAAATTTGAGTAAATGTAGTAGCCGTCTTTGTTGCAATACAACACTGTGTGTGTTTAAAACTTTGCGCAGTGTTGTATTTGCTTTTTCGTAGAACTGGAAAATGTAGCACGAAAGGAATGAACAATTGCTGGTGCGGAAAATCTATATGCTTGTAAATCTATACATGCAGAGTTGCCCACGTTTTGACTGTTGTGCCCTGAAATTTGTTCTGTCGACATTGTGGCTGAAACCAAATGACAGTTGCTTGTGCCCAAATAGATATAAAAATAAAATAAGAGCCTTCAGTTCTGAAGCGCTCCTATTTGCAGCTGTAAGAATTACTTTTAATAAATATAAATAAATTGAATGACAGTGATCACATGGCAACTCAAAGAAGCGTTGAAAATGGTAGAGAAAATATTTTTGTGTAATTTTTACATGCGTATAACGAAATATGACTTTTTACTTGTTCATCTCATTCAAGTCGATGAAAGGTGACCATACCATTTTCCTTAGTTATCAGTTATATAATACGAATGAAAATATTCGGCTTTCTGCTAAGTAGGATTAGCTACGATGGTAAACATATTTTAGTGTCATTATTGTAAGAAAACGATCAGGAAAAAGATCACTATTTTCTTGAGTATGGAAAAGTAGGAGTCATGATAATACGCGTAATTAGTAATAATTAGTTGATTCGGGTTCAGTCTTGACTTGACTTATGAGAAAACTGGTTTAAAAATAAACTATAAGATGGACAAAGCCACGCACCATAAGTGCTTGGGACCACTAATATAGATAATGACTGAGTTACCAGGACGAACTTATTACAGCTTCAACATTTTACTTCTATAAAAACTTAATCTCGTCCTTCTTGTAGTTTTCGTAATACGTACTATGTATGTCTTTGTACTTTTAGTAATTGATACTCCCTGCGCTATACAGTGCCTGCTGCCAATCGATCTAATACTAGGTCTTGCAATTGGCCTAGAAGATGGCCGATTGGCGTTTTATGATTTGGCCGAATTGCAAATATTTTACATAGCCATGCCCCAGCCGCAGCAAGCTTCGACGTCGCTAGTAAAAATGAACTACCTTGAACCACTGGACGATCCGCGCGCCTGCTTGTATGTATGCGCAGTACATGAGGGCGAGCAACATTTGTCGGCCACGATTCATGCACTTATGTACGAGAAGCGGCTGGTGGACGAGGATTCGTTTTGTTACTTTGAGGTTTGATGTCAGAGACTTTTTATTCAAATATTTTGTAATGAAATTTATTCTCTGCAGGCCTTTCAAACGGGTGCTGTGCGGCTGCAACTGCCGCTGGAGGCTGGTAAAAGCTCGTTAATTGCCTGTCAATCCATTACTAAAGTTGCAACAGTCAGTCGGCGTCCCGACGACGATGCAAACTGTTTGTGCGCGCTGTTTTGGTATTCGACGCTGGAGGAGAAAAATAAACTTTTGATTTTCGACTTGAACCAATGGTACAAGGAAGAAATGCCTGACATGATCGACTGCCATAAGCATCCCAGCTATTTGGCGGGTTACATTCTGAATGGTCGGCAGTGTGGTCTGGACGCACATCTCAATCCCTCTACCATTGCACACTTCAATTCGCTGCAGCGCTTCGAAGAGCATTTCTATCCCAACTCTTTGAGTTTTGGTGAGTTCTGTGGTAAATGAGCATGGCTACTCAGTACAACTTGTACCTTTTGTAGATTGTGTGCTCCTGGTGCAGCGTAGCTGTCGCAGTTATACGTGGATGGGGGCGCAAAATAAACTCGTCAATATTCTGCGCTCGAGCAGCGCATCCATTTTCCTGGAGCCAGATGCCTGCTTCAGGGAAATTTTACGCACACGTTTGATGCCCCAATTTTCAGAGTTAAATGTGAATTCGACGTTTTCGCAGGTAACATTTGCGATCACGCAAACTTAATATTGAAATATACTGCTATCTATAATATTAACCCACTACAGAATGCTAAGTATGAAACAATACTATCCGTTGCATTGGAACATAACTGCTTCAGCTTGTTGCGCGACTGCGCCAGGTGTTGGGCCGACGGCAGCTTTATGGGTGGGAATTTCACAAACTCCACTGGTATCTCCTTGTCCACGTTGACCGAGTGGATCTGGAAACGTGCTACTCATATTAAAACGCGTTGTAATGATCTGTGTAAGGGCCTTTTTGATTACGCGGGCTATCCATTGGATCAGCGAGAACAGAAGGAATTGGGCTACATAACGCGTCAGCTCAAGTTACTGGCTGATTTGCTGGGAGAACTGTTAACATCCTCCAAGCGTAATATACCAGACAAAGGTGAGTTTGCCATTAAAACTAGAATACTGAGCGGAAGTTTAATATGTAATTTTTTTTGGTGTGCAGTGTTCGGCAGTTTAGATGCAAAGTTCAAGTCATTACGCATGGCTTCAGAATACCAGGACATCATACTATGGCTGCTCAATATCGGCTTACTACCCGAAACAGGCTCCTGTTATAGCCACTGCTATGGTGCGTACAAGTCAAGCGGTAGCAACAGTGCAGTGTCAATTTTGTATCCGCATGCAGAGTTAAAGAAAATGTACACTCTGAAGCGCGCCTTCTTCTCGAAAATTGGCGAAAACTTTATTTCGAAGAAAACGGGTAGCTGCCGTTTGCTCTTCATCGACGCCTTCATAGAGCACGAGTGCAAGGGCGATTCATTGCGAGAATTTTGGTTGGAAAACGGCGGGAACGGACTCTATCCACCAACGTCCATTGAATCGATGCTCCGGGTGATGCTCGTGCCTGACGTATCGTTCGAAAGCAAGTGCGCTATACTGTTATATTTCTTTTTGGACTTGCATAGAGCCATCGATGAGCAGGCGCACAAGGAGCTGGTCGCTAGCTTCATAAAATTTCCCAGTGTTTTTAAGCTGACCGCATCTCTGATAAAAACAGTGCAAGCTTTTTGGAATCTTGATCGGGGACATTTTTTGGTTTGTATATTAAGCAACTAGTTTATTGATAAATGATTACAATGTCGGTTTACTTTATTCGAAACAGCCGGCCATTGATGAATTCATCTCGCCCTTTCACAACAGTCAAAACTATCCGCAATGGATGCTGGAGCTGCTTATCGAGTCACTACTCGCGCAAAACGCGTCAAATCTGGCGCTACGTATATTAGAAGCCCGACCCAACTTGATCTCTCCTATACTGAAATTAAAGACGCTTCTGTCCAATGAACTCATCTCAGAAGCCTTCCACTTCGCTCGCTCCAAGCACGACGAAACATTGCTCGAACTATTCTTCACGTGCTGCTTGTGTGCTGGAAAATATGGCGTCATTCGTGACCTGGCACTTAGTGAGAAAGAGGGTCAACTGGTACAACGCATACTTAGACGCAGTAAAACGCACGGCGCGGAAAACCTGCATTTCGTTTACCTATTGCAAAAGTCTAAATACATCGAAGCTGTGTCGTACTTGGACGAGTTGTCGCGCGCGAAAAGCGTGCGCTCACATTACACTGACGGAAATGTTAGCACAGATACTCCTAGTCTGGTGCTGTCAGCATTCAATACGACTATGACGCCAGTTACACAGGGCCTCACGGATGTGTATTTCCGTATCAGAAATAAAATCAAAAAGAAGGAGACTGATAACAAGTCGCCAGTGCCTCTTAGTTGCCAGTTGATTAAGCAAAACGCCAACAATTTACTCGGTGGTATTTATCACAGCTCGGCGTTAAGTGCACACTTCGCCACATACTATTGGGGTGAGATGGATGTCAAGAAGCGTGATGACTCCAGCCTGCTCAGCTCCAACAATGCGCCGTTCTTGCGCAAGCCGCAAATCGAAACGCATTACATGGACTTTGCCGAGCAGAATAGCGTGTCATATCCGCAGCCGTACAAAGTCACAGAGAAACGTCCACTGACAGAGAGCGAGCTGCACGAGAATGACGACCCAGTGGTGGAAAGGTCGCAATCGCTTTTGCCACAGAATCCGAAGAAGCGGCGTCGTCTCTTGGGTAAAGAGATCGTCAATGATTTGAGTCACTTTGCGGATATGAACAAAAATGCAAGCCGGTTGAATGCCAGCGGTTTCAATTTAGCACTCACCATTGCGTCCGTACCAAAAATAACTGAAGTCGATACTGCGCAGCAAACGCCTACAGCAGATGGCCTCAGCACACCCAAGAGATCGACAGCTGAGCGCAGATCAGCAGAGTTCTTAACTCAGCCGCTGGCCACACCGCGACGCTACTTGACACTCGATCCTGATGCTAGCAGTTACACCTCCAAATCATTGACATCTGGAGAATTGCATGGCATACTGAAGACGAATACGCCCGAGAGATCAGATCGGGGGTACAGTGTTCGTCGTGATGTGTCATCCGATGAGAATAAGAATTTGCGATTTAAGTTACCAACGGAAGGAGCTGATAAACGCGAGTCTGTAGAGGAGGAGGAGGCCGATGACGAGGAGGAAGCAGAAAAGAAGCATGGAACTATTGATACCTCAGCAGTAAAGTACCGCAGCACTACAACCATGCTCGACAGTACTACTACTACCAGTGCAATTACAGAAGAAGTGAACAACGACGATGAGGAGGTTTCTGAGGTGATTTTAGAAATAAAGCCTGCTGATTCAGAACAGGAATCAAATGAGAGGCGCAAACAAACCGTGCGTTCTGTTTCGGTGGATTCAAATGATAGTGAAGGGTCGCTTGAAAACAGTGACTTGGCAGACGATTTTTATTCACCGCTTTCGTCACAACACAACTCAATGGTGGTGGACAGTCCGCGTTCACCAATGGTTCTTAATCCTGTAGAACCAGACTCAGCAGATGCCCCCATACGTAAATATGGTTTTCATAGTGGGCCGCAGCCCCGTAGGCCACTAATGCGGCTTTCAGAAGAAAGGAATGAAAAACCACTTACATCTGAATCTCAGCCTCATGCAGCCGCTCAGGCAGAGATCACAGTCAGCGATGAAGACCATAAGCCGCACTATGATGAGCAGCGCCATCACACTTTTGATAATAAAACACCCACAAGTAGTGGTTATATGAGTTTGGAAAACAAGAACACCGGTATATCCGCAGTTTCGGCTGGTGCGAAACCCTCATTTCAAATTACTTCCGTTAAGTCCTTAGCAAGCAGACTGACTGCTTTCACACCGAAATGCTCATCGTCCAAAGTGGGCGAAAGCCAGGCAAATTTTGCAGGAGAGAAAGAGCATTTGCACGCAGTGAAGCTGTCAGAGTGCTCCACCGTTGTGGGCAGTTTTACTTCCATCGAGGAAGTTGCAGAAAGTAAAGATACACCCACAGAAACAACAAATACGAATTTACTGTCCACCGTTGACAGAGATGAACGCCAAATGCTAGACACAACGTTGGGCATGAGCTCGTATGATTTGACCACTTTGGATACTGCGGCACTGACTCCAGCTGAATTGATGCCGTCGCAGGCCGAATATGAGCAAAAGAAAGCTGAGAATCTGTCAAAGACCACAAAACCAGAAAACAGACAGGAAGAGGGTACGGATGAAGTGATAGACTTGTACGAGGATATGCAATATGAGGAGAACGTGGCAGAATTGGGCGATTCAGACTTGTTTGGGGAAGCGTTGGGACTGCAGAGCACTGCGGCAACTAGTTCCGATGACAAATCCAATGCTAAGCTAGAAGTTGTTGAGCGCTCAGAAGCCGAGAACAATGTGAAGTTCGCAACAGAACAAAGTGAAATTAATGACAACGCTGAAAATGAAGATGTTGTCATTGTGCTCTCTTCGTCTTCATCGTCGAGAAGCGTGGATACTGAAAGCGAGGGACTAGAAGAAAAGGAGGTGGAAAGTGATAGCGAATACGGACCGGAAGCTGAAGAAGAAGCTGGCAGTATTGGTGGTGTTGAGGAGGATGACGATGAGGAACAGGACGATGAGGAACAAGACGATGAAGCATATGAAGAAGAAGAACAAGAGGAAGAATATGAAAACGAAGTAGGTGTAACTGTGGATGTGGATGATTATGAAAATGGTAGGGCTATTAGTGCCGGTGAATACGAAGATCCGGACCCGAACTCTGCAGATAAAATGGAATCTGTTCATGAGCCGCACTCGTCGAATAGTAATTTAGCCGTTAATGTAGAGTATGAGGAGGCCGTACCAGAGGAGAATTTTCCAAGCAGTGACGATGACTCTGATAACGAAAATCCAAACTCCATTAATAGTGATGAGGTAGAGGTAACAGCGAGCAAATCTGAAGCTAATATCGGAGGACTGGCAGTCGTGGAGAAAGTCATTGAAGAGTTGTCAACAGACAGTGTAACAATCGTGAGCACTGAAGAAAATGAGGAACACGCGGTCGAAGAGGAGCAAGTGCCTACACAAGATGTGCACGTAGTTAAATCAAAAGACCAAGACATCATAATTGAGGAAATGGAAGTGAGCACCTACTCGCAAGATGGTCAAGAAATTGCCAATGAAGTGGTTGAAGTTGTAACCGAGGTTTCAAGTGAAATAACCGAAGTCACCAGCACAAATAAAATATCAGAAATGGGGGAGTCAGAAAAACAAACATTGGAAATAATAGAATCGGTACCTGAACAATTAATAGAAGGTCAAGCTGATATTGAAATCTCAACAGAAGGAAAACCCAGTTCCCTGGCAGAGGAGAAAAACGTAAACTGGCCAACGCAAGGTGGAAGTTTGGATAACAAAAGTCATGAGAGCCCAAGGAACAATGCTGATGATTTGGGTGAAAACCAGCCAGTATCTTCTACTAACATTGAAACGGCCGAAACAAATTTGCGTAAAGATGAATTTGATAAGAAAATTGTCGACAAAGAAATGGAGGCAGAAAATGAAGAAGTAATCAGTTTGTATGTTGAGGAGGATGACATGAGCGACAATGAAGTGAAAAAGAAATCAGATGCCGACGAGAAAGGTTTAAGTAGGGCACCAGTAGGAGCAGAAGGCGTTTCTACAACGAATCAACCATGTGCTGAGAAATCACCAAGTCAGGATTCTGATCACACGCCGCGAAAACGAACCAGATCATTTTTGAGATCAAGTGAGTCGGAAAATGTCGGCGTCTTAACGCCTCGCACGAGACGTGCACTTCGCGGTTCTTCAGTGCCGTCTAGCGCAATCGAGTTGGAGCCACATGAGGTCAACGTTCTTACGCCACGGCGAGGAACACGCGGCATTTCAATGCCATCGCAAGTATTGGGCGAGTACGACGATGCCGATGTGCATACACCACGTACGAAGCCAAAAACTCATAGCAGTGTAAAACAACCAGAGGCAGCAGTGGAGGATGAGACCTCCGGAACGCCACGCACACGTAGAAATGTGCGCGGTACGTCAGTGCCGCATGAGGTGCAAGCGCCTTCTGAACACGTTTTAACGCCTACCCATTCAGGGCGAGGCACATCAGTGCCGCCCATTGCAATTGCTGGCAAAGTTACAGCGCGCCGACGTTCCACATTACTGGACGTTATTACTGAAGACTCTCCTGTGCTTGACTCGCCATCTACGCGTACACGTTCCAGAGCGCGACTCAACTCGATGGACAGCGAGCTGGACGCTTCGGTTGTGAGCGGTGAACAACCATTAGCAAAACGCACCCGACGAACCTCACTGTCCAGCAATGTCTCCGAGCAGGCACAGACGCCGAAACGCAGCCGCCGCACTAGTGTGGCGGCCAGCCAAGAGGAATCCACCACAAGTACGCTGAAAACTTTGCGGGGCTCCAGACGCAGGCAAAGTGCTGATGTCAAGTTGATAGCGGAAGAACAGAAAAAGGCGGAACATGATGGAGACGCAGAGGAGCCATCGGATGAAACTGCAACCAGCTCTTCCATATACTCGTCTTCGAGGCGTTTGACACGCACTCAGCTAGCAATGATGGAAAAATCGGCTGCGTTGAACAAGCTGGCCAGTGAAAGGCATACGGATGCGGCCTTAATTTCACCGCCCACTGCCAAGCGAGTGAGCAAGCGGCGTAGCTCACGTTCCACGACCGTGCATGACAGCGACGACATTGAATCGATTTCATCGCACGTCAGCAATGTTTCTAGTCGTAGAGTAACACGTAGCTCCGTAAAAGACAAGGTAATGTGGCTTTTGGCTTTTGCAAGTTTTTGTGCTTATATTGACGCCTTTTTAACTCAGCGGGAAGACATGGACGATGATCTTGTGAGTAATGCCAGTTCCGTGGGCAGCGAGCACGTGCACAAACGGCGCTCAAAGGAAGATAAGAGTTCGCCGAATGTAACCTTAACAACAATACCCGAGGATGAGGAAGAAGGTGAGTGTTGCCGTTTGTTGCTGCTGGAAAAATGTTTGCTAACGTAGTGCTCTTCTTTGTTGCAGAAGAAGTGGCGCACAAGAAGCGTGGACGACCACCCAAGAAAACACATTTATAATTATGAAACAACTGTCCAGTGAGAAGTTAAAAAATTGTTTGTTTCAATAAAAGAATGCCAGCTAAAGCTGTGTCAACATTTTTATAAAGAATGTGAAAATCGCGATGAATTTCTTAACTTTTTAAACCAATTTAATTTTCTACACATATATGTTAAAATATCTTAAAAGTCTTGCTTACATATTTACATGAATAATTTCGGGGTCTTACGCAAACATTTAAGGGTTTCTGGTAATAATAAATTTTACACGTGTATTCGTATGGCAAATTTCGAAATCGTCAGTACGACAAGTTTGCTAAGCTGATCTCTACAGGTCCTACGTTAACATTGATTTTGAATTTAAATGATATGAGGATATGAACCAATCATTTAGTGGAAATTATAAATATTTACTATGCGTAAGTATGTATATACAGGTTAGTAGCGAATATTTGTGAGCAGTTAATTCAATTTGAACATCAGTCAGTGAAATAGCTAAAAATGCTTTTCCTTATTTTCGAACATTGATCATCAGGCAAGCATTTTGCACGCATGCACGCCGGCATACACACATATAATACATTAGTTTGTAGCTATGGGTACTTTGTGCGCTATGTACTAACTCGTCTAAACATTTAAAAGCCGAACTAATAAAAACACAAGTCGCTTTAAAAAAGATAAGAGCCGACCACATCAGCTACACTAATGTCGAGAGCTCATGTAACGAGGGGCTGGTTATATTGCTAATGTCGAGTGCGCGCGCTATGTCCGGGCTGACCGAACCGCTCGCTTCCCGCGCACTCTGCGTCATACAGCCGCCGTTGGCGATTTGCGGCAGCTTCGGTGTTGGCGGCGTTGCCGTCGCTGGACGCATCAAGAACGAAGAGTTCACCGCACTGGCGGAGAGCAGCGCGTTGAAACTGCCGTGCGAGTGATTCGGCGAGACCGGTGTCACCGAAGTAGGGTGCAGCTGCTGCACGTTCGACTGATTGTGCGCGTAGCCCATGAGATTCGAGTGATTGAGAAATTGCGCGGGCGGCGTTATTGGTCCAATATGCGATACCAGCGACATGTTCAGCGGCGCTGTGCGGTAGCTGATCGTCTTCTCCTTCTGCCAAATGAAAACATTGTGCACCATGGCGCCGCCACAAAAGACGATGCCAATTCCAATGAGTACACTGGTGATGATCGCCGGTGTCGAATGGAAGTGGTTGAATGTGTACAGTATGATGCCTGCGGGAAACATTTAAATTGAGTTTCGTTTTCCATAACTGTGGCCAGTGTTTTCAGGAACATTGGACATACCGGTGAGGAATATGGGAATTGAGATGAAGAAACCGCCGACAGCACAAGTGCGACTCGCACTGGATTTTTCCAAGTATTTGTTATCCCTGTGAAATATAAGATAATAAGTTCCATACGTGAACAGTCCTCAAGCACCGGACGCGTCGCTTATTGTAGCGTAACTCTAATGTGAAAATGTTTAAACTCATCTTTATGTTATTTTCCAGAAGTAGACGTTTTCATAACATTAATTTTTAATCGCTCTGATAAATTTGATGTTTTTAATCACATTAAATTTGTAATGATAATCACAAAAAGCGGATTTCTCTGCAAATGCATGTTTTTTGGGATTGTTCTCAACGAAATATCTTTCCGAATCAGAAATTTTTCTTTAAAATGGCATTCAATTGTTAGAGCACATTGCGCTTTGAATGCATGTTTTGGCATATTGACAATAACATTTTGTTTCGCTTTGAAGGCATATTTTTGCATATTTACAATAAAATACATATTTAAGAATATTTTCCGATTTTTCTTATATTTCTTCTACATTTAAGTACTAACAATCAAGACGATTTTTATGAGTCACTAAGATTTTTGATTTGAGCGACGAAAGCGTGTTTGTGAAAAAGTATTCGGTACAAGAGATGGATTCTAAAATTTAAAATTTAAGATTTTTAAAATTTACCTAACTATTACTTTTGTAGATGTGAAACGGTAATTTTCCTTGTACAAACACTTTTTACAACCCAATGGAAAAAATTCACATACGATCATTAAAAAGAAAGTTTATTGTATACGCCAATGAAGCACTCTCTCAAGAAAAGTTAGTCACTTTTGCTTTTGTTTACACACATCTGCACAATGACCGTTCCACATTTACAAAAAATAATTATTTTAATTTTAATTTTTTAAATATCTTTGGTGATTTTTTTACAGTAATTCGATTGTGTTCAATGTGAATTTTTACTTAAAATGTTTATACTTACATTTGTTATGTTTTGTGAGTATTGTATTCTTTGTGATCACAATAAATTAAAAAAAAAATTGTTTGCATATTTTTCCAATGCTAGATGCATATTTTCAAATGAAAATGCGCTCATGAATAATCACCAAAAACTTAGCTTTGAAACAAAACAATTTTCACAAATGAAAAAATGAGCCTAAAATTCCACACAAGTTGCTCAGCACTTGTAACTTCCTATAAGAAATCGTCTCTCACCTGCCGTCGAACATCGGGGATCTGACTAATTTGACGGCGAATAGAAACTGAATCGCACACACCAGTAGACAGCACAGATTCAGTGACAGCGACAGGGCGCACAGCGCCAGCGTGACATCATAAACAATGACAAAATCCTCCGTGGGACTGCGTGTCAGCGCGTCTTCTCGTCCGTTTGGCGAGATTTTCAGTAGAAAAATCAACGATAACAGGGCCAACAACAGTGAAACTGCAAAACAAATAACACAGCATTGCATTTCATTATGGCTACAGAGCGTTCACATGCAATCCACACTCACCCAAGCACAGAAGGCCCAAACTGGTGAGTGCTTCTCTGGGTCCGGGTCCGTGCTTCGATTGATTGACAAGAACACCGGTCAGATTGTTACAGTTGCTGTAGTTGTGATGGTTGTAATTGTTGTTATTGTTATTGGCAGCCACAACATGCTGATTGGTGTAGGTGTGCAAATTGTTGCCGATGCCGTTGGGCGTCAGTGGCGTTGCCGGTGTGGTGTTGGCCGTCGTTGTCGCCGCACCCGTCGACAGCGTCGGCGGTGGCGGTGGTGGTGCAATAGGTGTGGATGCAATGTTCAACAACGTTGGTATGCGCTGGCCGCCGTTTGCGGTCGGTGCGGCTGATGCCGTCGACGTTTGCAGCTGGGCAGTGCTCAGTGTGGATATGTTGAGCGGCTGTTGCGGTCGCAGATGTATGCTGCGCGCGGCCGGCGGATTGTTGCGTAACTGACCATTGGCTGGTCCACCAGCGTTCGATGCGTGCTTTAACATTTATCTCAGTGATTCAGACGACGGCGCAGAGTTCCTTGTTCCTCAAGGCGATCACATTGTGGCTGCTGTTGACTGTGTACCATTGCTGCAAGGACAGAGAACAGTCAGGATTCAATGGAACATGGATGTGTTAGTTCAGATTAGGCAATGTTTTCAGTGAATTAGTAAGGCGAATAAAAGCGATTCTAAATAAATATTCTGTTAAATAAGGAGAAATAAGGTAAAGGAGTAGTTTTTATTTTGATCTCAGGCAAGAACGAATTTTTCTCGAAATTGAATTATTTCGATAAAGCGTTATTATGTTTCATAGCTGTGCGGTTCTAGCACACCAACTACAACTCTCTTTGGGGAGTAGTCTATTTGAATTAGGCTCCTTAACATAACTACTTGTCTGAACAATGTCGATTCGCTGTAGCAGCTGCCTTTGTTTTCTTCTGTAGAGAAGACAACCATCGAGGACAGGCAATACTTGGGCGAATTGTTCATATGAAAATATAATGTGTTTATATTTTAATTCGATATATAGTATATGAACGTATGTGATTTTGTTAAGTTTGTTTATATTGATTTACTATATATTGTTCAAACTGTTAATAAAAAATTCTTCTGATTGATCCAGTAGCTGTTAGGTCTGGATTGTGTAGGTAGAGCTATGCAGGTAGCCCTAAATGCCGCACTTTCTCCTGGCCGTTATTAAGTTCATATCAAAATGAAAGTACAGACATTAGTGCAAGGCAAAAAATGTATTCGTGGAAAAATTGCACATGAAAGAAATTTGCATTCAATGAGACCGTAAATGACTTTTACTGCCTGTGAAAAGCTGGAAAATTCTTTGAAAAAAAGCAAAGCCCATTCTTGCGTGCATTAGTACCTGGGAGAGAATGGAAAGTTATGTACTCGAATGTACGTGCATAATGAATGCTTCTTAATACTTGCACATGTAAATGAAAGCAAGACAGAGCGAGGTGTACTCGCAGGCCAACAGGAAAGTGCAGCTAATGATGATACATTCGCGACATGCTATGAACTAAATGGCCATTTAATACCATGCAAATTGTGTGTGAGTATGTAAATATGTATATTCATGTACCTATGTATATGTACATACTAATGAAGAAAACTGCACAGTTTTTGCTTCCTACATCTATAGCTATATATGTATGTACATTTGTATATACTATCTACATACAAATATGTACCCAAGTGTGACCTTAGTAAGTATCTGCCGCAGTTCATAGGAATATCGTGCATCTGCACCGCTGGCAAGTACCCTCCCCACACTACCCTTAAAAAAGTAATTTATCAGCACGTTCTCTTAACTACAAATGCATTCAAATGTAACGGTCTTTAAACACCACCACAATAACCACCACTGCTCAACGTAAATAACAACAACACTAATGTTAGTCATGTGCCAGATGGAGTGGTTGTTGACTGTTGAAAGGCAGTGAAAAAATAAAAGTGGAGAAGAAAACGGCTGCAAGGTGTTCCCCCTCGTCAAGGAAAACGCAACAACAACTAAGCAACAACAAACTAATTTAGTGGGTACAAATCCAACAACCACAGCGACAATTACGGCAGACAACGCAGTGAGTGAAAAGTGCGCGTGCGCGCCAACGTAAAACGGCCGTTATTAGCGGTGAACGCATAAGCGGTTGGCCGTAAGCGAATTTACGTATGTGTGTGTGCATGTGTTTGTTAAAGGAATATTCCTGTCATATGATAGCCGAGTTTGAATATTTGTGGTGCGATTTGTTCACATGCCACAATATTTAACCGTAGTTTTGGGTGTAAATAGTTTCCATGTTTTTGCTGTACTAAATATTGCTACATATTGAGGAACAAGGGGAATGCTAAAAAACAGCAAGAGTTCCTGTAAAAACAGCAGGTGATGTCAATGCGGCAAAAGCGAGCCGACATTGAGGGGATGTGCTCATTTCTAGTTTGCGCCTTGCACCCAAATGGTCAGAATTTAAATTTGGCGCGCTCAAAGGAGTGTTTGGCATTTCAAGACATATCCATTGCGCCTTTTCTTGTCTTCCGGCTACTGTGCCCGATTTACTGAAAAGCTTTTCGAGCCAGTACAAACTGCTATGTAAAGCTAATATGTAAGCTAATATGTATATGTATATAACACACATATGTATATGTATAAGCTAATATGTATATAACACACACACGCCCACGTCTTCCTCAGATCCTTTTCTTACTTGGACCACTAGCAACGAAAGCAACTGAAGCATCAATACAATAGCGATAATCAGGTCCGCGATGTCAGTCGGTAGCAGTTTGTTTGACTGACTCCGCCTAACTGCGTGAGGAACGTCGAAATGCGTGTTACTTTGAAGACGCCACAAACGCTTTGCCATGCATTCAAATTGAAACAGCTTTGTGCACAGGCATTTATTTACGCATTTTTCGGCCTTTTCCGCTGTGTGGTAGCTTTTGATTGTTTAGCATATTTTTTACATTAGCGCAGCTTAAACGCCACGCAGCGCTCGTCGAAAGAGCGGCTTTAGCGGTTGCGGCTCAAGGTAAACATGGGCGGCGGACGATTAAGAACTCCACTTCGGATGTTAGCATACGACGACAGCATCGGCATTTACTCAAGCACTCACATCCCAAAATAAATACGCACTATGAATATGCGTGCGTTTCAAAAACGCATTTTGATGTGTTTTTCATTTGGTTATTTGTTTGAATGTTAGATGCTGATTGCCTTCTCCGCTCACATTTGGCTGTTTGAGTGTAATTTTTTGCCCTACTAACTTTGCAGAAGCAGCCGAGATAAAAGGGAGACGCAGACTATTCGGTACTTCCGCTGTACATGTCCTGCAGTAAACAAATGAAACAGGTCAGGTTATACCAACCTGCCAAAAGGGCTTCGCGCAGATGCTATTTTCCCTCAGAAACGATTAAGTAATGATCTGTTTAAATAATAGTACATTTGACAGAAATTCAAAGAGGCTTTGCTTCAAGATTTGTTCAAGCTCCGCAAAAATCAGGTTTCCGAAGTATGCGAGTTTTGGATATGACAAGGCAAAAGCATATTTAATAGATGTTCTAGGATCCTGGTGCTGATAATCGTTTTGCATTTTCTGCAGGAATTGTCGTTCGTTATATGCATCCTAGGTGTGTTGCAGCAGATTAAATTGAGAGTAAATGTGATGTTCATATCATGAAACATTAGGTGGGAGATCTAAGAAGTAATTATTTACATTACAATGTAATGTAATGTGTGTATTTAAAAAGATAACGATACCCAGGTCGATGCAGCTAATACCATTCAGTTCAGTGCATTATCCCCTCCCCTCCCCAGTTAATCCACAGCTGTGAATATTCACAGTGGCCAAAGTAAATAACGAGTGTTTATTTAAATATAAGTTTATGAGGTCGGAAGTAGGGTCCGTGTAACAGACAAATTATTGTAATTTCGCAATGGTTGTTTACACTCAAATTGCAACAAGAATCTTCGAATTGAAGTTTGGATGAGCTGAAGTTGAAACAGGTTCTGTTAAAAAAGTTCACTGTGGCAGGAATTCGGAAAAGGTAAGGTGTGAATGAGCGCACGAGGCAGAGGCAAGAGATAGAAATATTTGTATATTGGCGTACCTGTCACGTTTACAATGGGCAGCAGGTAGTTAGAATTGTTGTTTTTGCTTTTGCTGATTTATTTTTATTTGCAAATTCCTCAGTTGCACTGGTGCCTCAGTTTCGCGCCTTCACCTTGGACCTCATTCGTGTCGCACGGTGCATGTGTCCAGCCTCGTTTGGGCACGCCGCCGCAGATTATTCGAGCTCTAATCTCATCTTCGCAATAAGCTGAGGCGTTTTTCTTTGATGCCCCGCGGTAGGCGGGCGGGCATCGCTTGTGGTGCACTTGTTTTGCTGGTATTTTTCACTACAACGCCATTTTCTTCGCTCGCAGAACCCGCGAATGGCCAGCAATCACGTTCGCGATCTTCTGGGATACATATGAATTTGGCGAGTTTGTGTATCTATCGGCAGTCGTATCGGAATGCGGCGGAGTATCGAAAATGTTTATGCCAGGCGTTGCGAAAATGGACAATCACGAAGAGATTTTACTGGCCTACATTGACATTATTTTGGTATGATTTGTGCTAGGATTGTGCAAAATTCAAACTGGCATCAATAAAGTTCAACTCGACTCGCAAGCTAACTGATACTAAACACTCAACGGTTTTCCTTCGCAACGACCACGACCACGACGAAACCAGCAACGACAGCGACAACGGAGCGCAACGACGTTCTCAACATGACTGCGGCCGTGTTGGGCAACGGCCGCGCAGCGCAAAAACCGAAACTGAAATTGTATCTCTTCTGTGAATGGGAATGGAAAAGTGAACCTGATCGTTCGAAATTGTTGTAGTTGCAGGGCCGCATTCCTCTCCTTGTTGTCTGTGGTGGTGGTGGTTGTGCTGTTTGTAGTTGGTTGGTTGGTATGCACGCTAGTCGCTTGTGGCGCACTTGCAGCACACACCACACACCGGCAACAGTCGCCAATCGCTTACCAATCGCCGTCGCAATCACCGATCGCCGATCGTCCAGCACACTGTGCACCGGAATGGCCAGCAATCAGCATTTAGCTGTTTCTACATCGCTCCGACTATCGGCTTTTCAATTTTCAATTAAGTTTGTACGATGTTGCGTCGCTCCCTTTCGACCGCTCTTCGGTCTGCTGAAATGTGGTTGTTGTCGACTGGCTCGCGGTTCTTCATTCTACCACAACGATTCACCGCGCACCGATCGTGGTGGCACACCGTCGCCGCTCAAGTCATTGAGGGTTTTTTATTTTTGATTTCATACCGTTCCCGCTTCTTCTTCTTGTATGTATTGACTTCTTCAACAGCGACTTCCAGCAAACGAAAGCCGCAAACTAGAATTTCCTGTTGTTGTTTTCGGTAATTGTGCTCGTGGAAAATTGAGCGGCCATGCACTGGTCTCTGCGCACGCGCACTTCTCGGTTCTCATGAGCATTGTTTAGAAAAGCTTTAGGTTGGATACACGCAAGCAGAAATATTAGTAGCAAAATAAAAAACAATCTATTGCACTGTGCAACACGACACTAAATTGAAATCGAGAAGACAATCGAATATTATACTCGTACATACATATGAGCTGCTAATGTTATTCGAATTTTGTATCTTTGATATTGTCGCAGATTATGCGTTTTCGAGTGCGCACAAACCCTACACAATTTTATCGAGTGGAATTTCTAGCGGCTCGAAAGTTTGCTTCTAAAAATGCCTGTAAATCGTTGGAACATTTGCCGCCATTTCAAGTAACACACCAGAAGAAAATTCAAAAAATATTGGCCGCTATTTACTTTTAAAATAGAAGTAAACTTTATTTCTCAACACAATGTGACACCATTTATTATAATTTTTGATCCTTTCTATCATTATTATCAATATTATATTTATACATATGTTTGTTGTAACGTTAAGTTGGGGCCTTTTTGTAAAAGGATTCGTTTTACTCTCTGCTGAAGTTTATATATTTGTGTGGGACACGAAGTCTGCACGTACGCTAGCCATATAAGGTATGTATTATAATAATAATAGAATATAAGATACAAGTAACATTCTTAAATAATAAGAATTGAAAGTAGTCTTGCTTGTATTTAGTTCGCCAGCCTGCCGTTATTAGCGCCTGCCACCAAGTACCTTTCCTTATTGCACCCATAAACGACTTTGGCACGCGGACGACGCGAGTGCGATAAACGACTAATATGGTTTTAGTTAAGATTTTATTAAAAAAGTGGAATATGTATTTTCTGCTCTTCATACAAACTCAATTAGTAAACTTACAATTAGTTCAATATGAAAGAGGTTTTTTAGAGTAAAGCGTAACCAGACAAAAGAAAAAATTATGACATAGGTAAGGAATTGGCTCCGGCTCATTGCCGCAACGAACAAAAGAAAAGCTTAAATTGCCAACTGAAGGCTGCAATGTAGCGGAGTAGTAAAAGTTGCAACTACATGCACCGACACCGTATCGCGCGGCATCCTTGTTGTGTGTGTACCACAATATGGAAAGTATCAACTTCTCACCAACATAAATTAAAATTAGTTCATTCTTGCTTTCATTTTATTATTTACGCTAAGTATAAATGATTTTCCATTCAAGTGGTGGTTCGTCGCTTTTAGAATTTTTTATGCAGTTGTTTCAAATTGCTGTTCATTTGTGTATGCACCGAATTCTGGCGAACTTTGAAACGGAGAGCAAGGAAAAGTATCGCTTTGATGCGTTTACACTCAATCGGGGCACGACAAGCGACTACAAAGAAGAAGTGTATTTCCACGTCAATGTCAGGGAGTTCTGCATTTCGTTGGATTGTTTGTTTTATTTTTTTTGTTGTTATGCTGCTGTACTTGCGTCTCTGAAGGTTTTATTAAATAAGTGATTGCCATGTTTAAGGATGTTAACTTAGGGATAACTGATTTAATGCCAATAATCGCTCGACGGCGGCATTGATGTCTCCGAACGTGGCGATGAGTGCTGCGAATTATAAAAGATACGTACACCGTTAGTTTTATTTACAGATCCGTCACCTCTTCGCGCTCACCTTGCAAGTTGGCCTCTCGATTGCCGAACCCCATGGCGGCCAGCTGTTCTAGCTGCGACTGGTAGCGCACCTCGGGTGGCTGCGAGCTGTCCGCGGTGGTGGACATTCCGTTCAGCATGCGTGTCACGAAATCGTTGAAGAGTTGGGCGTTGGGTCCGCCACCCGGCGCGGTGGCCGGTGTGTTGCCGCTGTCCGTCGTGGTGTTCGTGGTGGGGGTCTCCGTGTTGGTGTTGCCCGGCGGCGGCGGTGGTACGCCCATTGAGCCAACCAGACCCGGCGCGGCCGACCGCAGCTGCTCCATGCCCTGTTGTATCTGCATGATGGCGTTTAGCGCCTCTGGATTGGTGAGCAAATTCATCACTTCGGGATTCTGCATCTGCGTCACAAACTGCGGCATCATCTGACGCACTTGCTCCTGCAGCTGCGGATTGTTAGCCAGTAGCGGGCTAGTACCGAGCAGCCGCGAAGCCATTTCTGGGTCCTGTGCCATGGCGTCCATCATCGAGCGCGTGTACGGCGCATTCAACAGATTCTGCATCAATGATGGATTCTCAGACATCTGTTGCAGCAAGCTCTGCATGGCGGGCGTGTTGAGAACGCCGCGTGGCGGCAAATCAGCACCACCTGCTGTGCCAGCATTGTTTCCGCCACCCGAGCCACCGCCACTGCTCCACGGATTCGGCAAAGGATCGCGATTTTCGGTGCCCTGCTGCGGATTGTTGCCACCTACAAAACAGCCAACAGTTAATTTGGTAATGATTAAGGAGTAAACTGAAGTGTCAGCCCACTTACCAGCCGAGTTGTCCACCAGTCCAGAGAAGGGGTTGCGGCTGAACGAGTCGCTTGCAGCGTTCAACATCGGCTCCTGTATGTCGCGATAGATGCGCTGCAGTGCATTGTATCCGCCGGGCACAGACTCCAGATTGGACATGGCGCGGTCGTGCGAGCGCATCAGCTCCTGCAGCATTGAGGGGTTGCGTGCCAACTCCATGGTCTGGCGCAAAAGCTCCGGGTTATTCAGCATATGCGAAATCTCCGGGTTGCGTTGCATCAGATCCTGCATTTGCGGATTTGAGGTGATCAGCGTGCGCATAGTCTCCGGATTATTCATCATCTGCTGCACCAGCGGATTGTCCAACAATGTGCGCAACATGTCACCGTTGTTAAGCAGCTCGCTTTGCATGCGCGCCTGCAGATCCATAAAAGAACCGGAGCCGGCGCCCAACGCCTCCATGCCAGCCAAACCACCCAGTTGGTTCAGGCCAAACGGCGTCTGGCGTACATCAGCCGCCGGGCGACTCGGCGCCTCCGACGCACGTGTGGGCGCCTTAATCACCAAATGCACAGTCAGCCCGTCCTTGATGTTGTGCGTCTTTAGCGTGTCCGTGTCCTTCATGATTTTACCAGCGAAAATCAGAACCAGCTGTTCCGGCTCGGCGTCGAATTTCTGCGCAACCAACATTTTAAACTGCAAATGATAAGGAAATTATACAAAAATTGTAGATGAAAAAAAGAATAATGCAAAATCATTATACAGTTTGTGATGAATACGAAAATTGTGTTTTGCTTTTAAACAGACCCCTCTCCCTTAGATACTAAGAAAGTGTCGTTTTGAATCCATATAACCACTGGATGCGAACGATATCTTGTAAGGAATAGTATTCGAAACTTTTGCACAGTTTAGGCAAAACATGATACATGTTACCTTGCTGTTTTTTTTTAAGACAAAGCAAATCATAACCTCGAACATTACACGGAGCAGCGCAGTCAACCTTGGGCTACCTTTCACTAAGTTCCCAAAACAAAAGTTTTTTAATGACATGGTGGGGGCAGTTGGAAATTTGTTCGAACGGTATATGCATTTCCAAACATTTTCTCCTTTATAATGAAAACAGGAAAATGCTGTAAAGGCTCAGCAGTTATTTACAATATTGTAACTATAACAATTATAACCTTTTTCCCCGATCTGTATACAACTTATTAAATAAGTGAAGAATATCCTTCGAATGAGGGCGCCGGTAACGCCAAAAGCGGGCCACGTATGTAGTTTGGGAAATTATTGATCACTCGCTTTTCGCACACGTGACCGCAATATGCTGATTTTATACCCTTTTGTCGTCAAATAGGAAACCAAACATCATTAAACGTGTATAAGTCGGATGCGAACTTCAGTCTCGACTATTCTAAAACATTGTCTTCAGATTACCGTCGGCAGCAGCAGCCTCCCGCCGACGTGAGGACTTTCGGCCCATCACTTCCCTACGTCAGACCACAGCTTGCAATTAGGGCAGAGCCATGCGACCTACAGCCACCCATTTCTTAAAGCAGTCATTTGTCACTGCACCCTCAGTCTCCGGCGACCCTGGGCTATCTTCATTGTGCAACTACACTTATTTATTGCGCCAGCCATCAATGGCGATTGGCAAGCGCACTCAAATGCGCAAGCAGGCCCAACAGCGACCGTACTCGCTCACAATCAGCACGCCTCGCCTAGCCGGACACTCCGTCAACCATTGGCGACCGGCTTGCAGCCATAGCAGATTCTGAGCACACTCACGTCCTTAATTCCAGAATCTTCATCCACTTCGATTGTTTTCTTCTCCTTTGGTGTTTTCACATTGACGACAATTCGTTTGTTGTTGCCTCCCTCTGCCATTTTGCAAATTTATTTAGAAATTTTATTCGGTTGAGTAAATTTCTTTTTGGTATTTCCTTTTTTACAATTATTTTTCAGCAGAAAATTTGCCTGGGAATTTTCGTAAATTGAAAAATTTTGTTAATTAAAAACTAATTCGTCACTATGGTACAACACACATACGGCGAAAAAATGAACGAAGCAGAGGTGCATTTAAATTGATTGCGAGGTGGAAAGTAACAAATGGGAAGTGCAATTTATGTGTTGCCCAGAAACGTACTATCAATCTTTGAGCTCTTAAATGACTCTGTACGGACTTGTAGGGTTATAAAAATAAAAAGAAAGATCCCATATTATATATTATTAAGACTTGCTATAAAGAGATAGCTAATAAAAACTCAACTTTTGGTGCGATAGCATATCAAATATTACTTTTTCATGTCGCCCTCCTATTTCTGAGGTCAAGAGAACCCTGGCAGAGGAACCACTAATGGAAAATAACAATCGATAGAACTTCCAGTCGGAATAGTGCTGCCCAGTCTTAGAAATTAAGAGTACTTTCATGGTAATGCCAGATGAGAGAACGTTATTTCGATCTTTAACAGGCTGGGCTGGTAAAAAATATTTTGTTTTATAAAATTCTTTCATCAACAAGCAAACACATATAAATTAAAATTTACTCATTTGCAAAGGCAAAAATCTCGGAAATGTAAGAATTTATCTCCTACCTTGTTATGGCAGTTGCTTGCTGCAATCAGCAATTGACAATTAGTTCCGCGCCTGCATGAACACGACCATCCGTTTCATGACATTTCTTTGTTTATATCACCAGCTGGCCGGTTGTGTACAGGACAGCACGTGCGTTTGTTTCATATTTTGACCAATTGAATGGATTGAATTCTTGTTAGTTACATTAATTGACTGCAAATGGCATCCTCCCGTTTCTTTGTGGCCAATTTGCCACCCAACACCAAGGAGCAGGATCTCACGGCTCTGTTTCGGGACTATGGCCGAGTAGAGCGAGTGGAGCTGAAAACCAAGGAGAATCCAGTGGAGCCGGAGAGCGTAAAAACTATAGCATTTGTGACATTGAATATAAATGCAGACGATGCAGCTTATTGTACGTATTTCATTCAACGCCGACAACTCTTAAGGCCGGTTAATACAACTTTGTTTTACAGGTGCTAATGAGCTAAGTTGGCAAAAGATAAATGGCGCAAAAATCAATGTATCGTTGGCCAAGGAATCGTTCTTAGAGCGATTAAAGCGTGAGCGAGAAGAAGCCGAGGCTGCAAAGGCCGCAGAGGCACTGGGACCGCAGCCAAGTGATGTGAACTCGGACTTGCTGTTGCCGCGGAAATTGGAGAATACACGCAAAACGTTTACGGAAAATGAGCTCGACGATGCAGACAATGACGACGGCATAGCGCCAGAATTGTTGATCACTAAACGACGGGCGGCGAACTCGTTATACAATGGCAAGGTAGGTTGCGGCGAGACGTTCTTCTATACATGAAACGAATCAAAGTCAATCTGACATAATTTGGGATAATCGCTAGCGAAATATCCATTTTGGGTTGATCGACACTAAGCTTCACTTTAATGGCTTTAATATGCAAATTTTAATAATAATCATTTTTAATCCTACCAATTTTCAGATTGTTATACAGAGTTATGACTGCGAACCCATACACGTGATTGAGACGCAGAAGAAGAAGGCGCCTAAGAGTTTGCCAGAGAAGGGCATTGTAGCCGATCAGAAGCGCAAAGAGTCAATGAACAAGAAGAAGAATCAGTACAAGCAGAATAAGTCAACCATACAGCAGGCTTTGGCGGGATTGGTTAGAACATTAAATACTATGAACAACAAGGTCACAATTGATTAAGGATTTTAATTTCAGGATTGTAGCGGAGCGAAGAAAATAAAATTTAGTGATGATGAAGATGACGATGCCGTGGAGGAAACCGCCCATGTTAAATCAAAGACCAACATCTTAGACTCCGACGGTGACGACGCCGAAGACGATGTCGGCAATTTCAACTTGAAGCCAGAGCTGTTTGGCAAGAAAGGGGAACAGCTGCTGCAGATGCAAAGCAGGCAGAGTTTGGATCCGCGTTTTCGGATCGATGCCAAGTTCGTCGACGACGAAGATGACAACGATGCTGGCGAAAGCGCGGAGGCGAATGCAGTAGGCGACCAAGTGAACGGTGAGGCAGAGAACGAGCGCAACTGGCAGCTGGACATATTGGAGCAAGTGGTGGGCACGAAAATCGACAGGGACAACGCCACGCAACGGTCGGCCAAAAACAAACGCATGTTGCGTTTTGATCCGGCAAAAGAGGGGCATCAGAAATTGCTGCGCACAAAGCCAACAGAAGACGATGTAGCGCATAAGGCAATAGCAGGAAAAAAGAAGAAACAAGCCCAGCTAGCCGAAAACGAAAGTGCACCGAAAGTGTCCAAAGAGGTATTTTATATGGTCACTGACACTCTGGCACAGTCGCTGAAGAGCCGCGGTGATGGCTTCAGTCTGTTGAAAATGTTCGACGCGGACACCAGCCCAGCGCTGGAGCAACGTGAAGATGAGCTGAAAAAAGTTTCGAACGCCAAGATTTTGGTCAACAAACTAGACAAGAGTGTTCTGAATCCATTCAGCTACGATTCGTCCTCAGAAGGGGAAACAGACAATGAGGTGACGGCAACCCAACCAGCCGATGAGCAACAAGCTAAAAGTGCGAAACAAAAACAACAACCGGTGAAGTTGGCGGTAGAGAGCTTTTTCATACCTCGCAACGATGTGCGGCTCAAAGGTACGATCGCCTCAGCTAGTGTGATGTAATGCATTTCATTTTCTGCGTGTCCCTTTCTTTGCAGAAGGCGCCCAATTCTTCAGATTCGACAAAAAACAGGCAGCGGAAACAGATTACGAAGAGGTGCGAAATCGTTTGAAAATGCTGATTCGAACGAAAATCTCAAAGGCAAAGAAGAATACAATGCCCAGCGGTACTGTTGGGCGGAAAAGTAGAAATAAATTCCATAAATAGTTGTGCGTCAATGAATTTGCAGTGTTTTCTTCTGCTGTGAGCAGAATTTTTCGGGTGTTTTATGGGCGCGTTGGGCATATGCAAGATTTTCAACAATATTATTATGGTTTCAGACTATCTAATGGCGTTATTAGTTAAAAAAAAACGTTATTAAAAAAATAGGGAAGCATTCTTGGATGGCTGCAGAAATTCTTAGAATCGTTATTGTTCGCTTTGCTCAAATTAAAACTGCACTTTTAGAAAATAACTTAAATGTATTTATGTACTGGTACATTATTTGTAGAGATGAGCATCAAATCATTCTTTTTGGTTTTTGTTATACAAATCAATAAGTATTATAGAAAAAATTGCAACGAATGTTTAAAAACATTGATTGTAAGTAACTTAATTAAGTAGATTTTTGGCACATTGAACGCTTATCAGCTAAATATTTTTGTTCGTTTTTTGTTCTTTCCCTACGAGTTAATTAAGCACAAAACGTATTCAATTAAATTAAGAATCTCATCATAACATCTTTGGTTCAGTGTCTGAATCAGCCGTATCTTGAACGCGTAAGTCAAATGCGGCAGCTACACTTTGTTGTTGTTGCAGCTTTTAGTCGCCAAAGCTTCAATAGCTACCACCGTACGTTCGAGCAGCCCCAGCAGCCGTTCCTCGCGCGCGTCCATGCGTTTAAGCAGTTCCTCGTCGCGTTTCTCACGTCGCTTTAGATACTCGATCAGCTCGTAGTTTGTGCTGTCGGCCCCATCGGTGGACGTGGATAACTTTCGCTTGCTCTTTAGTGAGCCTCCAATGGCGCTGGTGCAATCCGAAATGTTATCCGTGTCGACTATGACGTCGGGATGCAATATGTTCGGGTCAATATTGTGCGGATAGAAGTTCTGCGAGCTGTTGTAAATGGAAATTCATTAAAATACTATCGAGTTGTATTCTATCATATTTATATTTTATGTGGGCTTATTCAGCTTATTTTGTATGAGGGCATTTCAATAAATTCTCTACATTTTCTGGGCGTCTTTTTGATTATATAACCCGTTTGAACTATTTAATAAGGTTGCTTGGACATTTCGTACAAAACTTGTAAACCAAATAGGAGATCGGGACAAAATTTGAAGTTCTAGAACAGTCCAACGTTTTCTTTAGTTCATATATAAGTATTATACAAGTATATATCATCACGCTAACATCTTTTTTGTACGTTTTACGCTACCTATTTCTGAACCGATTTCAAAAATTCCATTTCCAGTAGAGGAAGTGCGACTCGTAAGTGTGCAGAATGTGTAGATTTTTTCATTCGGTTCAGATATACCTATACCTAAATGATGATCAGATCGTTACAAAGCGAATGACATATAGAAAAAAGAACAATTACACTGCCACGGGACTCTCATCGGAATGGTTAGCAATACTGCGCGAAGCTGTTGCTGCCTTTTGATTTGTTATTGCTCTGCCACATACCCGGCCACAGCTCTGTGTGGTCATGGATAAAACGAAAATAAGAAAACACAACCGACGATATCTGAATACGAACTCTTGGAATGCAATATTGCTCTACTTTGCATGTAAAGAATACAATCCCCTTAGAAATTCTAATACACGAGCATATAAATATGAGGAACCTGGTTGTTATTACAGTTCAAGCTTAAAAAAGTCTCGTCATAAAAGCGTTTGCTTTATCTACGATTTTAGCCAACTCACAGCATTACATACCCGTTGTAGTTCGTCTGCATCAACTGTATGTCGTCCGGATTGAATTCTCCCTCTGACAGCGGCTCGGACCTGCCAATGAAATATTTACATTATTTTACAGTACTTGCACATACTTTTCATATCCACCTACTTCATAGATATGTTGTTGTCGTTCGTTTGTAAATTTAACGCGCCATTGCAGTCCTTCTCGTATTGTACCGCCAGCGCATCCTTCACGTTGCCATTCTGCAAGCCATTGACACATTGCGCCTGCAATAAGCTCGGCACACCACCATCACCGCCACCGCCACCACCAACGCCGCCGCAACCATTAGTCGCACCACCAGCTGCGTCCTGCACGCTGTGCTCTTTGCGCAACGCGCTCACCGCCTGCTGCAGCTGCAGCGGCGTCGTCGCATCGTACACGCCCACGCCCTCATTCAATTGGGTCTCCACAAAGTGATTTGGCAGGAAGCGTTCCAATTTGCTGTTGTTGCTATTCGAGTCGGTCGAGTGCGCCAGGCTGTGCAGCAAACTGTGCTGCGCCGCCGCCTCTTTGTTCAGGTAGACGCCGATTTCGGCCGCTTGTCGTCGCCGATGGTAGTACGACAGCTCTTTGTGATTCTTGGCAATCAACGCCAGGCGCTTGCCGTTCGCCGAGCCCCAGCACTCTCCGCGCTGCTCCTCGATCTCCTTGAAGAGAAACATGTAGGGCCAGTTGCGGCGCACGTGTCGTTCGGGGTTCTTCTTCAGCTGTGTGTAGATTTTCTTGAGATTCTCGTAACGGTTGCAGCACTGCTTGGCGGAGCGCTTGCGCGCGCTAAAGCGATTTAGCACCTCGGCGACCATCTCCCAGACGCTCGCGTGGTTCTTGCGATTTGACTGGAAGGCGCTCTGAATGCGCTCCGATTTGACAATGTTGAGCAGCGCTATGGACTCGGGCACATTGAAATAGCTTTCGGGTGTGCGCGGGGCCCGCTGATGGTGGTAGCTGCTAGTGGGCGTTTTCGTTTCCTAAATGCAATGAGAACAAGTGAGAGTTTTATAAGTGAGAGTTTCTTATAAGCATTTTATAAGAGATCACTATGAAATTCACTAATGTTGTCAATATAAAAGTGTAATAGTACAAATATAAAATTAAGCATAAAATAATGAAAATAGTAAATTTTATTAATAAGGAAAAAAACGAGATGTGCTGATATCTTGATTCAAAAGATTTGAAGAGAAAAATAGCACTGTTAGTTTAAGAATATTGTGGATTGCCTATCCAACCCAGTGATCGCTTTCTATTCCGTAATTAATGCACAGAGCGAGCAAACAAGTCAAAAGCAACAGTACCGAGTATATTCTATACAAATAAAGCTTGCTAGTTGTCGATTTCTGAGAGTGGTCATCACTTTGTAAACATAAACATGTAAACATAAACATGTCCTTGAAATTTCAAAGTCCTTAAAAAAAAAAATCCTGACGTCAGAGAGAAAAACTGAAAACGCAGTTTTATTGCATTTGGCTCCTAGATTACCGAGTATGTATATAGCTTTTTTCGTGTGTTTTGAAATTTTGTGATTTTTGTCGCACGGTGTAATTAGAGCTGCACAGTTGGTAGTTATAGCATCAATTTCCTCGCAGGTTAGGTTAGGTTGGGTTAGATTACGTTAAGTTAGAGGGCCGCAACCGTCGATCAACAAACACAGCCCATAGTCAAAGAAGTTCTATAGCAAAAAAACACAGACAAAATACAGACGATGTAGTTTTTAAAACAAAGGAATAAGATACAATACTATTCACGATTTCCTTTAATTTTTACTTTTATGTCGGTTTCTTTCATAATTATCAGCGTGATCATAATAATAATAATTGACTGGCACGACAGCCCGCTTACGCGAGACTAAGGCCTAGCTTCCCGCAACCACCCGTGTTGTGCGTGTGAATTTGTACGCGGGTTGAAGGGACCTACAGTTTTATGCCGGTTCCGAACGGCAGGTTGGGAGCTTTTTCATAAGCAATTTTTACTCTCAGAGGTTTGCCATTTCCAGCTGAGAGGACAGCCACCGAAAGAGAAAACGAGTTTTCCCGTTATTTTTTTAGGTGTTATTACAGGCAGTATTTGAACCTGAGGTTGCTGCCTGCGACTCGCGGTCCAACGCACTAACCAACTGAGCCACGGCGGCTGCCATCAGCGTGATCATATAATTCGATTATTCCGTATTTGGTTTATGTGTAGACTTGCATTTTAAGAAACGTATCTTCACTCGATTGTTATCTTTCTTCTGAATGCCATCAAAATTCTTGTGTAGAGGGTTTTTGAGATCCCAAAGGCAAAATTTCAACATTTTTCTTAATTTTAAGGGAGAAGTCCTTGTAATGGTCTTGTTGAGTTGACTTGTCTGTACGACACGGCTAAGCCACATATCAAACGAATTGCGTTCACAGTCGCTTTGTACGAATTTAATACCTAACTATACATTCATCGTACATACAAGTGTGTATGTAAGTATGCACATATGTATGTACAGATGTCTGAATGTGTGAAAGGAAATGGTTGTACAATTCCGTAGTATAAGTATAACAGATACAAAATTTTCGTCATTTACAATGAACGGTGGCAAAAGAAATTAAAGGGAAAACTGAACAGCGATCAGGCGAAAAAAGTTGCTCATCATGACGATTATGCCAGAAGAGAGCCACAAACGAGCAGTGAGTAGTGCACAGCACGAGCAGTTGCTTCATTGTTTATGGCACGGTTTGGCGTGGTTTGGGGTGTACTCGGTAAGTGGAAATTCAAACGAGTGGTAGTCGTACTGCGGTGCGTTTGGGTGGTATGCCGGTGCCGCGTTGAGCAGAGCATACTTAGAACGCAACATTTGGCGCGGTATGGTTTTGATATAAATAAAAATAGTCAATAGTCGTTGTAAGACGGTGGGATTATGTGGAGAGTGCACATGGCACACACTCGTCTCATGCACGCAATTTCGTGATATTTTTCACGATGGTTTTTTTAAGTGATGCCGTTTGAAACAGCGCAACTGCATTGAGTACGGCCGGTGGCTGGGCACACACGGACCCCAAGCTACTTCCATTGCATTACTACTGCCACCGCCATCGCCACCGCCACCGCCACCGGCGCCGGCACTGGCACTGGCACTGTCGCAATCAACCAGCGATGAACGATCGTCGCTGCTGATCGGCGGTCGCACTGCGGCCTGCGAGAGTATCGTAGTATATTTAGTATGGTACTATACCGAGTCTATACTGTGCATGCGCTATGTGTGTAGTTATATTAATAGAAAAATGAATACAGCGTAGAAATACTTAAAAATAACTTACCATTTAATTAAACTCTGACGGTTTTCGAACAGCCAAACACCGAAAACAATATGTGAATCAAATAAAGATGGGGCGCCGAGAGAGAGTAGAAGTTGTTGAGTACAGCAGTCGGGCGGTTGACAAATTCAAGATACCTGTACGTCAATATGTCTTAACGTACATAAGTATGTATGTTGGTCTACTTCAGATTTTCGCTTTCCAAATTTCAATTTCGATTTCAACACTCTTTTGCTCGCATTTCGCTAGTTCAGTGCAGAACGTTGATAGGTTGATAGTAGCCTACGGTGGCGAGCCTCATCGCTATTCGAGCCAATGTTGTCAACCGAGTGTCCGGGCGTATCTATGTATGTATGTACGTGCATATGAGCGTATGTACATACGTACAAATACGTATGTAGTGCAACACCGGCGGCTATTAATATTTAGAAGTTAACCTTTTTGGCCTTCCACAACAACCAACGGCAAACTGAAAAACAATAACAGCGACAGAACACATTAATTAAAAAAGAAACCGTATTTTAGAACCGCATACCGCGAGTCCACCACAAGAAATTCTACATTCTACATTCTACATCGGTACAAATAAACAGACACATCAACATACATACATACATACATATGTATGTATAATGATTTTACTTTATTCGATACAGCGCAAGTAAGTTACTATAGTACGTGGATGGAGCGTACGAACATTCGAGTACACATCGTAGTACATCGTACATATGTACATATGTATGTGCACAAATACATAATTACATGCATATGTATGTATGTAGATTCTAACGGCAAGAGCAGTTATAGCAACAATAACAAGCAAATCGAATAAAAAGAAATCTAGAATATATGAAGAGGTCTGAGCAAGACGGTATCAAAATGCTGCCATTAATCGGACCGTCCGTCCGACATGCGCGTACTCCGCCGATTGAGCGATCTATCAGTATGAACGCTTATGACTTGAAGCGTTATTTTATATAAAAATACGACGCGTTTTGGACTTGGAACACTCTATTTGTTGTTGCAGCCAATACTAATTGAAGTAATCGTAATAATTAATCGTACGAAGTAATGAATGAGACTAGTTTGAATAAAGCTACGAAATCTCAAATAGCTTGAGGCACGGAAGTCAATAAACCTTCAAGGAATAAATATTATATTTATGCAGCTCACTTAATGATAGTTTGTATGCGTAGCGAATCTCATCTACGCTTATCTCGGTTATCTCACTTCATTCACTTAACTATAGGTTTTTCGAAATCATATTCAAAACTTCTCCAACTCTATAAAGTAATTTAATAAAGTGATGAAAGACAGTCAGAAGCAGACAGACAGAGAAAAAGAGAATTTGTGCCGTCAGGAATAAAACCTGAAATATTTTAATAATGATTCTTTTTTTGTTTAAAGTTTAGGATTAAGCAAAATGGGCCATCTTAGGTACACAGCTGTCGCCATGGCTACAAGTCAGAAGGGCTCAAAATTGCGCTTGACTAGGATCCGTGTTAACAATAAGTTTGTAAAATTATATAAAAAGTCTCTGCTGCTTTGAGAGAAGGTTTCGGAAGAAATGTTTTTATGTGCGGAATAATTTTTAAATTTTAATAAACACCAAAAGCAGAAAAGGGCTTCTGAAGCACTAGGATAAAATTTTACCTTGAAATATTTGGTCATTTTGCTTTAAAGGTACTACAATTTAAAAGGCTCTTATGCCATTTTCAATGATCGAAAACATTTATAAATATTTACAGAAAAAACTTAATTTAAGAATTGTTTGCACGTTGAAAGAAAACATTTTGTAATTCATTCAAATGCAACTTTCAAAAACAATTTAGTGCAAAACACAATTTTATTTGAATAGTTTTACATGGTGTTTCTGTGATGTTTCTAAGTTTCTGTGCATATGTACTTTCAGCGTAATTATTTAAGATTTTCTTTGTCATACATTATGAAGATGAAAAATTAAAACACAGATTAAACACAGAAATAGGTACATCACAATACAATCTATGTAAATACAACACAAAACTGTTGACCAACATTTACAACTCTCTTTGGAGTTTCAAGTTTATTTTTATATGAAATCCAAGTTTCAGGAGTTTTCTGCACCCTTAAACCCTTTTTAAATTAGCCGAATAGTTCGTCCGGGATATTCTTTAGTTATACTAAAACAAATGATTACCACTGAAATTTATTTGAATAGTTTATATACAAGTATATATTCGTATACCTATATATTTGTGTATATAATTTTGGTAATATTAGTAAATAAAAACACTATTTGGGTAAGCGATATTTCTTCGGAATAGCAATTTACAGTTTATACCCGAAAGGAAGCACTTCTGGTAGGATGAACATCATAAATATGTACTTTCCTTGATAACACATTCGCCACTTGGGAGCACATTTCAACTAGTCAACTGTTTTTATTGTTCAACACATACTATATGTATACATGTGTCTAATACATATTGTTGTATTCTGACATTTAGTGTGAAGCATGCTATTCGCAACAACAAAAATCATAAATATTTTACACAAAACAGGGGACAATGGAGCAAAGAAGTGGCGGACGACGCAAATGCATTTGTAAATCAACAAAAATACAAAAGATACAAAACACACCTACACAAACACGCACACAACGTCAATGTTTCACACGCGGTCGGGACGCGCTGTCCACTAATTTCGCTCCGATTTGGAATCGATATGTGTTGGGTGTTTTGTTATTTCTCGTTAGCAAACACACGGTCCACAAAAAAAATCGTCCTATCTGCCAGCCTATCTATCGGCCCATCCTAACGGTCACACCGAAAGCACCACTAACATACGAAAGTACCGCCGATCCCACCCAACGTCTACGGCTACCAACCAACACTACGATCATCGCGATCGCCAAAGTCGTCAAATACCGCTACGATTTGTTCGCTTCTGCGGCTGTTTCGCATTTTTGTATTTGTTTTGTAATTTTATTTTTATTTTTGTTTTTGTCTCTACTACGATCGTTACCCCATATCTACATATCGACTGCTACTGCTAACGAAAATCGGCTGTGGTTGTCGTTGTTGTTGTTGCGGCTGCTGCTGCTGCTGTTTTTATTATTGTTGTTGTATTCCGCTCGAAAAGAGTATCCCAAAAATAACCCCCTGCTTGCAGTCGTTTTTCAGTTTTCAAGCACTCACAAACGCGCATCCGAATCCAATTCGAAATCGGAATCGAAATCCGTTTTTCATGTTAGCAAGAGCAGCCGTAAGTAAGAGCGTGCTGGCGCGAGCGGCCATGAGTACGAAGTCGATTAATGAGAGCGGATGAATACGAAATAAGTTCGAGATTACGTCCAGTACGATCCGAATGCCCAGCGCTCTACGGCGAACTTGTTTTGTAATTTAGTTTTTAAAATATTGTCTAATACTTATAAATTGAAGCAGATGTATGACTGCCGATTTTTATTACTCCTTGTAATCAATGCAAATTTCGCCTAATATCTACAGTTGTATATTTTATCCTTTACAGAAAGATACTGTCAGGAACTATCATAATACTAATAATATATGAAGGCTCCCATCCAACCTAACCTACAACGACAAAAATCCCCGATTATTATATGATCAAATATTTTTTTTGCTTTTATAAACTAAAACGTTTGTATTTAAATTAAGTGTAGCGCAGTGAATGTTTGGATTTGGAAGATTCTGAGTAGGCACGCATTACAAGCAACACCGAGTCCATGCCAACCGATCGTGCGATCTGTACATTACGCTCCTGCTCCTTCCACCACTGGTGATCGCGCTGTGAAAGTGAGAGTTTTCCAACGCGTTGAGCGATTTGCGTTGGAAAATCGTGTGCCCGACGAGTGTTTCTCGTATTGGGTGAGAGTAAAGTTCTCAACCAAATACGATTAGAATAATGCGAGTATACCTATTTATGTATGTGCGAGTGTGTGTATTTACTCGTATTTTGAATTTCAAATACACGGTTTTGCTGTTGTTGAATTCTGTACTTTACGCCTGTTGCGCGGCCGGCGTGCAAGCACTAAACACAAAGTTGATGATGGTAAAACAACATCGTTTGATATTTGAATTCAAAAAGTAATGGAAATCAAGCCCCAGCACCTTGTATATTGTATGTATTGTATATTGTATTGTTGAGAGACATGCTCACATCTATACACACATGTGTACATATGTGCGCGCATCAAATTATTGTATAAACGTATACAGAAGTACCAGGTATTTTGAAATTTGAATATTCAATACGAAATTTGGTGTCTATTACGTTAGACTTTTGAGCAGATTACAGAAAGCGTAAGAGAAACTATATAGAAAGTGATTAGTAGATGGACTAGTAGACAAGTAGACGATTGGGCAACTGCTCGGACACAATAATACATTAAAATAATAGCGAACATCACTCTTCATAGCATTTTATGTGTAAATTTGTTATCGTAGCAATTTTTGAATTTTCGCAATATTTTTGATATATGCTTCGATAGCAACTTTCTACCTAAAATTCTATGAAGAGTGAACTTCTCTAATGTGTAATAATTGTTTTTGATTTATAAATTTTAAAATTTTTTGAAATTGTTAAAATGTAGCTACTTGTTATGATTATTTATTCTACGATATTTATGTACATATGTAAGTAAGCAGTTGAGCCAGACTTGTCAATCTATCATACAGATTCTTTTTTGAGTACTCATTCTGGCGAATCTTAAAGAGATTTATTCAAATGAACAACGTATTTCTAAGTGTTTGATTTGTTTGATGAACAATGTTGAATAATAAAGTTTATAAACAAATCATAGTTTACATTCGACTGCCGCCACTTTACCTACATATATATATAGTTCTATCGAAAATCTCTCTGGTTATGTTCTAGGAAAAAAAACAACAACAGAAATCTACTAAATTGGTCAAGCGACCACCTCAAAGCTATTTTGCATCATAAAGTATTTTCAAGCACGTTGATATAAAATAGATTGGGAGGTATTTTACTATTTGTTTATTATATAGAAATGCACGGTGTCGGTCAAAGCACGAGGCTTATAAGGCAAATACCTAGGGCGGCATATTGGAAGGGGCAGCAAAATTTGCAATTTTGTACTTGAAGAAACAAATATTTGAAATGGGCGCCAAATCTCCGAAGAATTTTGTCTTTGAGTTGAATTTGCATACAGTGGACGTCCAATATAACGAATCTTATGTTGTACCCCCAATTTGTTAAATCGAAAAATTCGTTAAATCAATCGACATTTTTTTTTTGTTTTAAACCATCCTTCTTAAATAAATAAGCCTCACATATTCAGTTTTTAACCTTCTGCCTGTCCCTAGGGGTCTATTTGACCCCAGGCGGAATTAAAAAAATGGTTGAGCGGTTTTGTGCACTCGTCTACTTGAGTTATTTAGTTTAATCGCGTTTACAACCCAATAACAAATCGAGAAAAACACTTTTCGGGGCTTTCCCCTTTTCTTTTGTGATTTATGTGTAACATTTCTTCATGTTTTGTCAGTAAATTATATAACCGTTTGATTGAGGTCATCCTCACCCCAAAGGACAGCGAACGTAATTTTGAGCAAAGGACAGACAGGTTAAACAAATATCTTGTTTTATGAAAAAGAAAGTGAAAAATACTTCGATGCGTGATTGCCTCTTTACCGCAAGTAAACTTTTCTGTATGGCAATTTCTCTTGATTGATTATTTTAATTTTTAAAAGAAAAAGCCGACCGAACGCAAAACAAATCCTGTGAAAATGATCAGCAACTTGACGTAAATTTGAAAGTTTTAACGTAACAAAAAGAAAAACAATTGAGGTACCGTTCACTTGACGAAACCAAACATTCATTGTTATTGTAAAGAATGTGAATGCTCAAGTAAGACAATTCGAAGGGTGAAAACAACATAAATATTCATTATATCGAATAGCAAATTTCACTTTTGTTCGTAATATAGAACTATCAATGGAAAAAATTTGGCCGTACGTTAAATCGAAAATTCGTTAAATGGAAAGTTCGTTATACTGGACGTCCACTGTACTTAAATATAAAATATGTTCATTATAATTTTGAGTATTGATCGATTTGTATGAAAAATCACATGTGGTTGATAATTTTCGTAAGTATTTTAATAAATACTTAAAAAAAGTCGCCCCGCACTCTGCCGATTTGCCTCGGGCAGCATATAAGCTTTGACCGCCACCGGATATGCATTTAGAAAAAATATATGGAGGTGTTCATTTCAGAGTATTTTACTTTTTATTAATTATATAGATATGTACATAAAAAAAATATATGTTTCATATTGACATTATACCACCTCATTCTTTTGAAGACCAACAAAAAAAACATACAAAAAATGTTCTATTCAAGTTGAATGAATTTGCAATAAAGAAAAATTAACTAACTATTGGTGTTTGTTTTATATAAATACATATGTACTATATTTAAACCCATTTAAGTACCTCACGTATTACCTCTCTTTGTGGTAATTGAGCGGGTGAAGTACTAAAGCGGGTTGAGTACTAAGCGTACACGACACATAATGTCCACCAATGTTAATTACTTAAATCGGGTAGGTACTTAAGAGAGAGGTAAAATAAGCACGTATGCGGATTTCACTAAAATTGTTGTTATTCGTTTTTTTTTCAAAATGTCTTGTCCCCAATTCTGAAGATTTGTCTATTGGTATTCAAATTTGTGACTTTTCGAAATTATAAATTTCTGAGTTTTTTTCATGTCATCTGATCTGAAGTCATACCTACAGAAATATAATATGCATGTGTGTTACGCGGTGTATGTACTCGTACATATGAAGATGTGGATATGCCTGCATACTTATGTAAGAAAATTCTGTTTGACTTTTTGTTGTGCAATAATGTTTCCTTGATGCACTCTAATGCCACGGCTGCTCTCTTTGGCTGACGAACTCTACAGCTGCATGCAAGATACGAACAAGTATTTGCCGAAGCCGGTGCGTGCAGAACACTTCTCCGTTTGCTCAACTTATGACATTATTCACTGGTACTGCCATCCGGACAGTGTTCGGATGGTGTTTTTTTTTTTGTGTTGGCCACAGTAAGTGCAAGTGGAAGTGCTCGCTGAGGAGATGCTCGCACGTTACGGCGCGTCTCGGCGTTGAGGCGGCAGTGATTTGGGTTAGACGTTACACTGTGCGCACTGCGCACCCTACAACGGGTAGCGGTGATCGTGGCCGCCGGATCGCGGTTGGTGTTGACGGCGAGCGCTGGAATGTGAGTAGAGCTGAGAGCCGTGCAACAAACGTGCGCAGCTTCCTCCAATATGCTCGGCCATAGAGTCTTTTTTTTTATGTTCATGATTTTCTTTTGTTGTTGTTGTGCTGTTGACTGCGATGTGGCTGGTGATCGAGATGGCGATGGGGTCGTTGGTGGTGCTGTACAAGTATACAACGCTTCATGTGTTTCGAAATTTACAGGAGTTATTTTTAGAAGAAAATTCTGAATTTTTTTTTCGCTTGTACAATCCAACACGCTATGTACAAGGCTCGTTGCTTGCCGTTTGGCCAGTTGTAGTAGTCATTGTTGGTGGTGTGTTGAAGATTTGAAACTCTTCTGTGCACACATTCATGAGTTGTCAATGGCTGGTTGGTAGCGAATTTGTAAATTTAAGAAGCTCGTTCGACTGACTCAATGTTTAAATGTGGGTGATGTAATGTGCCGAATGTGACGGTTAGGTCAGGCCAGTGTCATAACCATCATCATCATAGGCAACTTCAATGGCATAATGGCCGGCGCGTCTGGTAGTTGTGCAATCACATGCAGAATACATTCAATGCGATTCGGGGGCGCAATCTTACAGTCATTCAATTTGAACTCATATTACAAACGCCCGCTTTAGTAACATACGTACTCATACACACACGAACATACATGGTGTACACACGCATACGCACACATGCACAGCGGATCGAGTGAAAAGGCGAATGAACATTTTCTATGGCTGTTATTGCGCTCGAAGTTAGCGCACTTTCTTACTATTCTATTTTTATACATAAACAGTCAGTTCACATATGGGGATTGGCTTGGTACAATATGTAGTATTGTACGTGCAAATGAATGTATGGAACATTTGTGTCGAATATACTCGTATACACTCGTATAGCGACTAATTACGGAAAGTAGCTCTCTATTCGCAGATAAAAATACCAATATTTTAGATTATTATTCGTGCATAAATACATGTACAGTTTGTCAAGTAAATGTTTGCAAACTTAAAAAAGGTAGAAACATTATTTTGAAAAGCTTATAAATATAACAGAAATTGCAATATTTTGAAATTTTTTTAAGATATAGATTAATAGTAATGTCTATTTGATACGCCAAAACAGTGTAAAAAATCAAAAAGGAAATTGAGCTATACTTCAAACTGTCAAAAAATTCGTCTTCTTTCAAAACCAAGATTGAATTGAAAATTTGGCGTTCCGGATTCTATTTTTATACCCAAAGCCATTTCCCTTATTGAGATACGGGGGTTTTCACGAACTTTTCGGATGATTTTTCTTTCTTCTCTGTCAGACAGTTTTCTGGGTCGTCCAGGAGATACTTTCAAATCAATTCGCCCTTCAATACGCGAATCAAATAGACATTACTTTGATATTATATGAAAATGAAATATTCAATTAATCTTCAAAATATTGCAATTTCTGTTATATTATAAGCTTTTCAAAATAATTTTCTACCTTCATTAAATTTGCAAACATTTACTTGACAAACTGTATGTACCTATGTGTACGAATATTCGTTGTTACTCTTGTTTGCAGCCGCCGTGGCTCAGTTGGTTAGTGCGTTGGACCGCGAGTCGCAGGCAGCAACCTCAGGTTCAAATACTGCCTGTAATAACACCTAAAAAAAAATAACGGGAAAACTCGTTTTCTCTTTCGGTGGCTGTCCTCTCAGCTGGAAATGGCAAACCTCTGAGAGTAAAAATTGCTTATGAAAAAGCTCCCAACCTGCCGTTCGGAACCGGCATTAAACTGTAGGTCCCTCCAACCCGTGTACAAATTCACACGCACAACACGGGTAGTTGCGGGAAGCTAGGCCTTAGTCTCGCGTAAGCGGGCTGTCGTGCCAGTCAATTATATTATTAAAATTATTACTCTTGTTTTCACAATCACAAATAATAAATAATCTTGTTTGAAAGTAGTCCTCATATTAATAATATTTCATATTGGTACGATTGCTTTTGGTCTATGTAAATATAAAAATTTTAAGATTTTTTTCATTTATTCATTTATTAGCCACATACAAAACCCACACACACACACGATTACTAATCGGCTGTGTCACAACGCCGCTTCCTTGGGTCCCACCTTTGCATGTTTAATAATGCCACCCCTAATAAAAATTCGTTTAGCTGGGCCCCACAAAGCACGTACGAGCACAAATTTTGAGAGTGAAGTAATTGTCGTGAAAAAATGCCAATCCCCGCGCTGAAATAAATATTCCAAATCGATAAAAATGTTTCATTGAAATGTTAGTACCTAAATATATGAATATGTAGAAGAGAAAGAAGACTCAAATACTTGGCAATTATTTTATTCTCAGAAAATAATCGTTGCCTGCCGCGTCATCGAAAGAAAATTGTTTTTAGTTATTACTGATTGATTCGGTTTACGAACCAACGCTCTAATGTACCAATATACGCAAACAATTTACAAACAAAATTGCGAGGGAAATAATGCTAACTAATCGGAAATAAATCTTTCAAGCTGTTACATATGAATGTACTAAAACTCAAGTAAGTAACTGATGGCTGCTAACTTAGGAAATTCCTTGAGTTTATTAACAATCGTTGTCCTTTGTGGCTTAGCTCTGCATTGCACTGTACGTTCGAGGCTTCGCTCGAACTGGATTTAGTATCACTTTTGTAGTCAACACCAAACTATAGAAAAACAAAGTTTTTTCGAGAGTTGTATTTAGCAAGAAACGTCAAACCGCTGAGAGGAAGATTGCTTACGGAAATGGTTCCAACTCGCCGTTTGGTATCAACATACCGCAGCTTGGTCACACTTGTGTCTAAATTTGTAAGCATAACATGGATGGTTAGCAATAGCAATAACTTCTTGTTATTAAATTGTCTTGAAATTAAATTAGAAATTCAGCATATCGCCAAAGATGTCTCTGTCATAATGGGAAATTTGTTGTGTTACATGGCATGAATAATTACATTGAACAAAATCCGATATGAATTTTAAATCCTGTTTGTCAAAGTGACAAGCCAGCTTCGGCCGGCAGAACATGACAGACTGGCAGGCAGCGCTGGTTGCGCACGAGATTAACGAACAAAAGACTGCCGAAAGATAAGGGCAGCCGCAAGGCACGCGCGTGTGTTACCTTTGCAGTACCTGAAGCAGCGAAGGTGAAATACGTGTTGTGGGATTAGGCGAATGTTGAAAGCGTAAGCGGCGCACGCAAACGCTGCCAATTAAATGTGCGAGTACAACAATGGCGTCGTACGCAACAGTGACGATTTCGTGCTTGCGGCGGGTGCACACGACTAGGCGCGGAAAGGTACTATATGACCGCATAACAGGTGTTTACGTTAAAGGGGGTGGCCTGCAACTGGGTGGCAAGTATGAATGAATGGGCAGCATGCGGCAAGTGGCTAGACGGTGGCGCCGCTAAAGCGACAGACATTGTTGGCGGAGGAAATGTCAAAGCGCGAAAAGCCTGACGGACTGCAGATAAGCCGCAAGCACGAAGGAAGGAGCATTCAAAGGAGGACTGAAAGTAAATGAGAGCAATGAAAACTAGAGCTTTTCTGACTTTGTTGAACTTCACTGCCAAAAGCAGGAACCATTCAGCGAAACGCGAATGGCAATGAAACGCAACAAAGTGTCAACGATATGGTTTGTGCCCGGAAATGAAGATGAACGAGTAGTGAGAAATGAGGTTGGAATGTAGAGAAACATAAGCAAGCATTAAGAGCACCAGTGATCCTTGAATTGTATGCATGTGTAGTGCGATTTATATGTGTACGTAAAAATATGTAAAAGAAGGCAAATAACTTCAACAAAAAATATGTTATATTAAAATATTACTTATTAAAATTCAATATTATAGCGATTTCAGACTTATAGAATAAAGTAGTACGTTGGAAAAAGAAATAAAAATACAATACAGATAGCTGGAATATATATGCGAACTTAAGTAATACGTTACTCTAGTACCTACTTCGCCTCTAGAGTAATGTGTTTGAAATTGAAATCGAAACAGTCCAACAAAAGGAACGAAATGAAAGTGAGTGTATTACAGCGATAGAGAGAAAAGTTCACTTGGTAGATTCCACCCCATATCCTTCACCTTTATGGCTTCGACTTTTTGTGCGCTTTCTCGGCCAACCTTACCAACGCATGCGAACGTACGAATTGGTGTTAGTGTTCATGTATGTGTGTGTGTGTGTGCGCGAGTTGTAACCTGAAACTTATGCTACGAATGAAGAAAGCTTTCATGCAATTCGAATCGGACAAGAGAGAGAAAATGAAGTTATAGACACACATGGACGATTGCAGCCACGGATACGCACACCAGAGACGAGACAGGCACAGGCACAGACACAGACATCAAATTGTAGCTAGTGTGCGGGCTTTAGGAATTTTTTGCTTTTCCGTTCCGTTATTTTCTAGTGAATCATTCAAGTTTATAAAATCGGGGAAAAAGCATCAAAAAACGGCGACCGAGAAACCCTGTTGCCGTATTGTCGAAATTTGAACCTGTACGTAGTAAAGATATAGATTTGATTCCATTCGGTTTTGTTCTTTGGGAAACACGCGCCCCCGCCTAAAAGTATACTGCAACAACGACGTGAGGCTAGCTGAAAGAAGTGCGAGTGAAGTACAATGTAGAAGGCTGTTGTACAATGGCGGAGAGCGATAAGCAGCAGCAGTGAAAGTGAAAAAGTGAAAGGTACGGCCTGAAAAAGGAAGCAAGGCTCGCACAAAAGGAGAAAATCGTGGAAAATTAAAGTAAAAGTTGGAGGCGTATCGCCTCCGTGGCAGTGGCCAGTGCAAAGTGCTAACCAGCATTCGTTCCGCGGCCTCGCCAATTCAGTCGACGTTCAGAGCAAAACTTTCGAGTGCGCGAATGTTCAGGGGCCTGCAAATGGGGGAGTGGTGAGAAGAAAGTGAAAATGCATAATTCAAGGCCCGGCGGCACCATCAGCGAACGCCTGCAACAACAGCCAACAGTTACAACAACAGCGACAAATAGAGCAGTAGTAGCCGCCGCAGCAGTGGCAACAGTGACAACAGCAGCAGCAGCCGCAGCAGCAGCAGCCAGTGACAGTGTCGTCCGTGCGGTGGAGGAGAACTGTTGAATATGGCCAATGACGTCGCCTGCACATAAAATCAATTGAAAGTAAACTCGAGGTGCTTATTGGCCAAGTGGGGCGGGAGGCGACAGGAGAACCGAGCCCTGCGCTGACAGCAGCCAGGTGGAGCAGAAAGCGGGAGTAACCAAAAATACACAATTCAACATTTTCAAAGCGTACAACACCAAAAAGGGCAAAACAACAACAGCAAAAACAAATAGTAACAGCAACCACCAAGCAATCAACCAACCAATCAAGTGTCAAGCAAGAAACTACGCGAATAAGTACACGTCTCTGAAAAAGTTAAAGGCACCACGCCACAGCTGTCGGCTACATCGTTCCCTGCTAACCCACGGGACGTGCAAGTGAGGGCAAAAGGGTTGCGGTTCGAACCGCAGCCAACCCCAGTAAGCGGAATAGCCACAACCACCAACGCCGGAGAACCAAGAAAGTTGTTCACAATGAAGCCATCGGACTTTCTGCAATTAGTGGAGAGGGTAAGCAGTAGTAATTGAATGAAAAATTTATAAAAATACGCTCGTCCCGTGCCATTCTTTCCTAAAACCACAACCACAACCGCAACCACACCAAAAATAAAAGAAGTGGAACTATTCAATGTCCGCTTACCGCCATCCTTTTTGGGGTGAGTTCATTTGTGCGACGCGTCGTGTAGGTGCCAAAAGGTCACTGTCGTTGCCATTGGAAGCAGCCGCCATCGCACCGTTACTACAGCCTCGAGTGTCTGTTAAAAGTGTGAGCCTGAGTCTTAGCGCGTCGACAGCTTTTTCGGCCTCAGCACATTTTCAGCTAAAACACGAATTTCCAAGGAAAAGTGACTTCATAAAAACCCAAGTACATAAATAAAAAAGTCGCCATTAAAAACCTGACTGTCGAAGTGATTTCTTGGCACTTAGCCGTTGTACCCGACCGCTGCCAGCAGCCATCCGAAAGTTCGCTGTCATTGTTGTTTCTCCTCAATGATTTGCGTATACAGGATACACATAAACGGTTGGTCGCTCGGTGTCTTCCATTATTGTCTGCTGCTGTATTCTGGTTTTGCGCGGCGCGTGTGTGTGTGTGTGTGCGTGCGCGAGTCTGCGTGTGAGTGTGTCAACATGCCTTCGTGCTCGTCGCCGTCCAGCATGCCGTTCTGTGGCCACCCACGTTGGCGTATGCGGTACGTAAAAATTCGGTGTAACGTATACGCCGTGCTGTTGCGGTTTTCGATTGAAACAACGAGCGCACTCGCACACATACAAGTACACGCAACATTCACGCACACAGCCACACACTCACATCGGCACAGCACAACATACCAAAATACACACAGTCCAAAGCGGCGGCAACTTGCTGAAGCCGACCCTGTTCGTCGCGTTGCCGCGCCGTTTCACATTCACACTCCAAAGATAATTCCGTTTTGAAAAAGGAAGGACATGGTGCTGATGCTATGTTTTCTATTCCCCAAGCTCATCCCTGCGTGTCTTGCTGTTGTCCTCACGTTCGCCCTTTATGTGCCACTTTTTGCGTCCGTGCCCTATCTTCTTCTTCTTCGTGTGCTATTTCTGCTTGTACAACTTGTACCAGGCCGAATGCAAGCACCATCGCTTGTACTTATTCGTATGCCTGCGTATGTGTGTGTGTATGCAGACAAACGTTTATTTAATGTTTGTGTTTGTGTGGACACGAGTGTGTTAGTGTGTCTGTTTGTGTTGTTGTGCACTGTATGCATTTGTAATAAAAAAACGAAAACATTCAATTAAGGCGTCCCACAATTCGACGTCTACTCGGCCTTCCTTTCACATGCAATGCTTTCAAGTTGGTTTCATGCCGTTGCCGCCACTGTTGCTTCTGATATAATTTTTTCCTGCTTGCTTTCTACCGAAGGGAAGAGCTCTATGCTCATGCTGTGTGTGTGTGTTTGTGTGTAGTTTAGCGCTTTTAATTGCCATCATTGGCATTGGTTAAGTAATTTATTACAATAAGTCAAATTTTTCTTATTAACAACTAAACTGTGCAACATATTTTCGAAACTATTTGCAACTTAAACCTTATTCGTACTTGTTTGGACTGAAAACCTTTTTGAAATATTTTCTGACTGCGGCTTATGAATAGTTTCCGTCTTATGTTTCTGTTCAGTTTTAATTTGTCGATATTGTTCCAAGAAAACCTTTTAAAGCCAATAGAAAGCGATTTGAGCGATGCAGAAGTTAGAAGGTTTGGCTGCTTGCTTGGCATAGGAGGAACGAAGTTTGTTTGTAAAATGTCAGTTATTTTCTCGATACACACTTTTTTTTGTAAGATTTGAACATTACTTTTGCATAAACATATTTAAACATATTTTTTTCATTTCGTACAAAATTTCAACTTTAACCTTAATTAATTTTTCTTTAGAAAATTGTCACTATTAAATATTTTAAAACACAATATGCAATTGTGCAATTATGGATTGCAATTTATGGATTATTTTTTAGACTGTTATGTCTGCAGGTATTCTTGGTAGTCAGAAGTTTACAAATAAACAATACAATACAAAAACAACCAAAGCGTAGAATATGTAAAATTATAAAATGTGGTTAGCAAATAAACGGACAAATGACAAAGGACAACAAAAACGCGCGTGACATTTGGTAATTCATTAATTTCAGTCATTACGCTGTCCGCAGACACCTACACGTGGCTACATACGTGGCCACATGTGAAGTGTTTCGAATACAAGTAGAAGCAACCATCACATATGCAAGCGATGGCTCAATTCAAATTCTACTGAACTCTTTAAACTCGAAGCGTCTACATACAAATAAACTGAATTTTTAAAGCTTTGATTTAGGGGTGAAATCTTTAATAGGAAACGAAGAGAGAGACTAGCATACATCAATTTTTTAAAACAGCCAATGAAAATGAACAAATACCCATTTCCCAGTTACAGAGTACTTTTAAGTCCTACATGACCGGGCCGCGTGGCATTTCAACTTGCATTACTTTCATTTCTGCAAATTGGCTTTGCGTTTCTGCTGTTATATGCCCACATTTTAGGTTGTTTTAGTTTCAACTGTCCGCATAAATGTATGATTCGGTTATGTTGGTATATGAGTGTCCTTGTCCTTGTTAGCACTATTCGCTCCTCGGCAGTTTGTCCGCCTCCATTTTTCACAGTCGTTGTAGTCGCGCTGTGCGAACTTCCTCCTTGAAGCACTTGAGAGCCGAAACATTTGCGATACTTTCGGTTAAAATCGGCGATGCACCATGCGACAGGGCAGCATTGGCGGTAGGAGGAGCGACACACTGCAGTATCAGTTGCTAACCTTTGGTGGTTTTGCTGTTAGTGACACAACCTTGGCATCGCTCTAATAAAATTCTAAATTACATTTAGAGTAGAGCGAAAATGTCAAGCCCTTGACAAGTGGAAAATGTAATGGCAAATACAGAAGGCAAGATTGCATTTTAGCCAGTTGAATGTGGAGTAATTTTAACGACTCTTTAGCTTATTAGACCATACATTGTTTCAATTCGATTTGACCAGCACTACGAATTCATGCTGCAAATGATTCAATTTCTATGCTTTGCTTAGTGTAAAATACTCTAGGATCTTATGGCTTTGTCCTTGAAAGCCCGAAGTAATCAGTTGACTTAATGTTGAACTTCCGATGCAGCTACACTGCGCTTGAGTAGCTTTGCAACTATTTGCTACATCCCGTAGAGCCTTTTCAAATGGTTCCTTGAAATTTCAATTCCTCAAACTTCTATTCTATCGTGGCCTGTTCTTTTGAAAAGGACAGTGGGCAGAAGAAACGGGCCGCCACATTCTTTCTTCTTAGCAGCAGCAGCACAAGCAAACATACAATAAACAGAAAGAAAAATTGCTTGAATGCTGGACACACACTTGACATGAACTGCACTTTCATTTTGTGCATCGATGTGTATTGTGTATGAATGAATTTGAAAATTGTTGTTACCCTGCAGTGAAAACTGAACCAATTGCCTAAAATGGCAGGTTCACCAACTAGTATGGCTTGCACCAGTTTTGTACTAGTTTGTTTGTAATGCAGCGGGGGTGAGTTGATACAAAGAAAAAAAGAAAAGGAAGAAACAGAAAGAAGGCTAGATATGTGCATTTATTTTGGCACCGATAAACCGGTTGTGCTTTTTGGCTATTTCATTATTTTGTAACATATTTTTGCTTTAATTAAATAAATTTCATAGATTTGGGAAGTATAACACAGTTTTTAAGAAAACATATCGCTCAAAAATATAAAGGAATACGAGGGTGACTTTCACTCATTCTCAAAAATAATCGAACAGCTGATTTTCGATGAGTCTATCGCACATAACTATTGTACGCGATATTCGGTGCGCGTGTGCAAAAATTAATTCAGGTGAGAAAAAAGTGACATAAAATGAGTAAAAGACACTTTAGAAGACAGGTTAAAAGTGAAAAAAATTCCCTAGGGATAGGAAGTAAAAATCAGGAGGTATTTGTGCAGGAACTTTGTTTTGTGGAAGAAGTGCCGGCAGGTGCTGCGCTGACCGGTGGGGCGCGTTTTTTAGAAAGCTCAGGAGAAGTGCAGGCACAGACTTTTAGAGAAAAGAGAGCAGCTTGGTATATTAGGAATAGGCCCTCCCGTAAGTGTTTTGAAGAGCTTTTGACAATTTTGCGCGAAGAAAATATGTATGTACCGCGAAGTGTAGGAACGATTTTAAACAAAAAGAAAAGGTTGTTATTTGCCTTCTTCCGCCAGGGAAGGAATATAGGAATAGGGAATCAGTTACGGAGAATAGGACACATTTTTCATGGCCAAACAGGTTTGCACATATCAGGAAACACAATAAGAGTAGAGATTAGATCGTTAGTGTGTGATGCTCCTGCAAAAACGTTTATTTGTGACATTCCTGGTCATGTTTCAGCACATGGTTGCACGAAGTGTACTCAAATAGGAAAAAAAAAATTAATGATATCTTAGTTTATGGCACAAACTCAGGCACTTTAATTTCAGACGAGTCATAAAAACTTTTACTACGCGCTTTTAGGAATTAAAAAAGAACAAAAGATAAACATAATAAATAAAAGACTTGCACAAATATGAAAACAAATTAATAATATCTTAGTTTATACACACACGCAGGCACTTTAATTTCAGACGAGTCACAAAAACTTTTACAACGCGCTTTTAGGAAAGTATTTAATAAAGAATACAAGATTTGCTATACTGTTACTATTTTTTCTTACAGATGCGATTTCTAATATTGCCGCCCTTAAACCGCCAAAGCAGCTGCTGTGGAAAGCGTTACAGTTGCAAAAGAAAAAAATTTAAATTAAATTTAAAAAATGTATTTAAATTATTGTGATTTTATAAAAACTCATCAACATAAATACAACTTTTTTATTACATTATTTTTTTCATATTTATTTCAAAAAATATCAGCTAGTGCGTGAGATTTTAACTAAAACCTAGCGCATACGAAACTAGGTTTAAACTGGTGCATGTTGCACTAGTTTAAAGCTAGTTGTAATGTAATGCACGGTGTGGCAATTGCCACAGCGTAGAACATGTCAATGTTAAAATCGACAGTTCGTAGCATTGAAATGGGATTGAGCGCTGACTAGTGCTGGTGCAAAATGCACCAGTTGTAAAGTAGTAGCAAACTAGTCATTTTTCCTGCAGGGTATGTGTCGGTTCACTCGTGTGTAGTATGTACGCTTGTACAAGAATACAACTTTTAATAAGCCAAATCAGTGCACAATCACGTCCGTTGAAAAACACAAAGGTCAAACAATTACAATTCGAATATTGACATTAAAGCACAGGTAATCGAGAGTTGTAGAATTCGGCCAAATTGTTTATAGTATCAAGATTATTAATATTACTAGCTGACCCGGCGAACTTTGTCGCGCACAACATTTGTTTTTTTTGTTCCGGTTGGCTGTTTGTCTGCTTTAATGACTTTTTGTTTTTACTTTTGACTTTTGTAGTTCAATACCCGCACCATTCCCCCTGTCGAAGGATATGAATAAATGGTAGGGTCGTACATAGTTGCATTGCTGTGCGACTTATAGTTCAGCGGAAAGTTTGGGTCACAAAAAATGTGCCACGCCCCTTGTCCAACGCCCATAAAATTTTAACAGTAGAATGACACATCTATGGGACGACGCTATGCTAAATTTCAATGCTGTGCACCTTACAATTTCGAACATGTTCCAATGCCCGCTCCATTCCCTCTGTCGAAGGACATGAATAAATGTTATATTCGTAGTGAATTTAATTGATGTGTGACTCATGGTTCCAAACTTATCGTCTGAAAAATTGGGCTGGTGAAAAAGTGCCACGTTCCGTTTTCCTAAAATTTTCTTTTATACAAACCTTGTTCTGACAACTACGAATACAACAAAAAAAACAGCCAAATCGTTCCAGCCGATTCAAGGTCAAACATGGCGGGGATTTTCCGACCTTTCCAATAGATTTTCCCGAACTTTGTTTTCGCATAAACCTGAACTGACTCAAGACGAATCCAACAAAAAAAAACCCCATGAACATCGACCGGTCCGTTTGAGTGTGATGCGCTTACACATATACATCCACTTTCTTTTATATAGAAGATTTCAGACTCGTTGTGTAATCGCGTACACACTTGTCTCTACCTTCTTTTGTCTCATTAAGATCGGATCCATTATCCTTAATATTTAATTCAGCCGAACTCTACTTAAATTCAGCTCACAATTTAAATTGACCAGTTAAGTACAAGCATACACTTTATCCTAAGTATTCCGTATAATGTCGTTAGGGACTCCAATAGAGTTCGAAATCGGTATTGAGTTAATTTTCAATCACATTACATAATTTGTTTTTGTATACTATTCGCAGTGCATAGGTCATGCCGTTATAATTCGATATCAACATGAGTTGACACAGTTTTATCTCCATTTCGTAGTCCTTGGTATAAATTATCAATTGTACATATGTATTCATCTCTCAAATATTATTCAAACATACAACTTAAATATTATTTAAGTACACACGATGCATGTGCTAAGGTATGTTCATATGTATGCAAGGACATACATACATACATAGCGTAGAGTACACATCTCGTCAAAGGCGAAGGAAATTGAACCAGACTATATCAATTACACTGTGCGACAAAAATCAACTTTTGGCTACACATTTGTATAAATCGATGCTGTCATAAATAATCAAAACTAGTAAAATATATAAAAAGTATTTTGGCCAACACAACTTAAATATTTTATGTTATTGTAATAATTTTAATTTTTAATTTTTAATTTTTAATTTAAAATTTAAGCAATTTAAGGGAAGGCTCCCCTGGATTTGGGCAAAAATAAGGCAAAGTTTGTAATTTTTTTGTGGGATAATGAAAAGGCGTACAAACTTCCGGTTTTGACTATTAAATTCGTCTATTATTTAGGAGTTTAAAAAGTTAAAAAACTTGATGAACTTGACTTTCTAAAAACTTCAAACGCGTTTATCTCGAAACCATTTTTTCCAATCTAACTGAAATCCCCGGACTTGATCTAATGATCCGATTTTCTTCATCTAAAAACTGCTCGAATGTATTTGATTTTCTGTATGCCTTGAACTAACAATTTGCATAAATAGTTAGATATTTATTTTTAATTTTTAAATGTGGTTGAAATTAAAAAAAGGTGCAAAAAATTGAACTTTTTACTTCAAATATTCATTGTGCAAGAATTTTTCGTTTAAATTTTTTGAGTCTAGTTCAATGCACAGACAATTTTGTTATCTTTAAGTAATGACAATGCTTTTTGATTTCAGTCCACTACAAGAGGCTGCAGGATTACAGTTCTCGAGCGATGTTTGGCGCGCAGAGGCCTACGGAAATCGCCATTTTGTAGCCGCCATTTTGAATTTCATCAAACTTTTATCATCACTTTTTAAACTCCTAAATAATAGACGAATTTAATAGTCAAAAGCGGAAGTTTGTACGCCTTTTCATTATCCCACAAAAAAATTACAAACTTTGCCTTATTTTTGCCCAAATCCAGGGGAGCCTTCCCTTAAGCAATAATAATACACTTCAAGTATTAGTTTTCATAAATCATAACATTTCTTGATAGTAGGCAGTTTCATAGTAGGCAAATCTATTTTGCAGTAGTGAAGTATAATATCTCAACTTTTAGTTTTCTTGGTTATAACGAAATTTTAAGCATCTTATGGAATAATAAATATTATTATTTGCACAGCAAAATCTAAATCTGTGTGCAAATCCAGTGCTGACCGAGTTCATTCCTGAGGTGTTTGGCATAGTTAAAGCTTCCCAATTCCCAGTCTTCCAATTCTTGTGACTGGCATTGCTCCTTTTGCAACTTTAAAATTCATAAGCTTAGAGAAAAATTTCTTACACTAATCACGCTCAATGCTTTTATCTAATGCATTTTCGCCATGGTGCCTACTATGTGTACTCTACCCATCTTCCCACTTGCAGTCCATCACGTTCGCACTCGGCAGCTGTTAGCACGTAAAGTGTTCAGCCAATTTTGCGACACAGCAAAATCCACACAAAAACTTCTGCACTGATTATACTTTTCTTTCGCACTGCTGCGGTCTTTTCTATTGCGGTCTGCGTTGCTGCTGTTGTTGTTGATATTGTATTAGTATTGTTGTTACGATAAAAACTCAATTAACTATCCCCATTGTTCGACAGAGAATTTATTTCATATTCTTGTGATGGTAAAAAATCTCTTCCAATTAAGGGGGGAACTACCTTTAGAGGCCGAAAAAAAAGGTCATTTTTACAGTCGATTTACAGGGAAATGAAAACAGTTCTTTTCAAATCAATATAATATATATTTACAGTGATGTCTGAGGTAAAAAAAAAAACATTTTTGTAAAAGTGAAAACAGAAATTTAACAAATTTTTCAATGATTCTGTAAGTCATATCGCCGCTGACATCGTAAATTGTGTAAGTGATGCTGGCCGCAATTTTAGTCTGAAATAAAAAAACCAAACATTTTCTTACTCGAGAGGGTTTTCTATCGTCGATGAACTAAAATTTTTACGAAATTCGAAAATTAACCCTCTAAAACAGGCTTCACAAAAAAAAATTAGGATTTTCACAAGAAATTTTGTTATATATGCAGTCAAAAAATGTCTAAAAATGTTTTCTTTTTTAAATCTTTAGTTTAGATAGAACAATTTTTTATGCTCTTTAAAATGAATGCTAGATAATGAAAATCTGTTCATTAGTAATTTTATTATCACTTACACAATTTTGAAAAACATGGTTTCGAGAAAATGCCGTTTAAAGTTTGCGGATTCTCGCGGCGTCGATGCTCGGCGCGCTCGGCGCGCTCGGCGAGCTCGGCGCCAGTCATTTCCGGGATGAATCTCTTCCACAATTTCGAGAATTACCTTTTGAAACTTTGACACGATATTCTAAGGCAATATACCTATCGATTAAAACAATAAAAAATAAATCGATTTTTTGAAGTGTCTAAAGGTAGTTCCCCCCTTAAATGAAACTCTCGTGCAATTTACACTTACCAGCAAAAATGTCGTGCAAAATTATCTGAAAACAATAGCGACCAGCGGGTGCAGTCGTGAAACGTTTACCCTTTCAGTGCTGGCCATAGCTCACGGAACGGTCGCAACGCCACTGGCGCACATATAGCCGCATAAAGGGCAAACGGCGTTAGCATGCCGCAGTCGTCGCGGGCCGGAGCCAGGCTCGGCAGCCAGTTAACAAGGCAGATGGGAGCCCACTCAAGCGCCAACTTGTGGCACATTGCTGATTGCGGGGTTTATTATTATTTTCTATTTTCACTTTTTTTCGTATCCAATTTTATTTTTCTTCCAGTTGTTGCATTAACAACAACAACAACAACGCAATTTATGTTGAGTGGTACTTGTTGCAGATATCGATTAGCGCGACATCTATTGTGCGCTTGTATGAGTGCGTCTGTCTGTATGTAGGGCCAGCAGCACAGAGAATCGCACACACGTAAATATGCTCGCTGCAGTGAGAGAAAAACATGGCTCATTTTGTCAAGCCAAAGAACCAAATATTCCTTAAGTCTTAAACAAATGCATGTTGTTGTTCTTTTGTTCAATAGAAATTGTTTTTATGATGTGCGAATAATTGCGATATAAACTGCGAATAATTTCTCGAGCCGGGCGCTGCGTCTGAGCTCGTTAGTGAATTGGGCCTTAGAGCCAATTGCACCCTCTGTCGTAGTCATCATCAAAAGGTGTAAACAACAAACTTTCTTTCAGCACTTCTCTCTCTCTTAAATTACAAACCTTTGAGAGTAAAATTGCCTATGAAAAGCTCCTAACTCGATATTAATTCTATTTAGATCCTTTTCAGTTGGGTGAAAGTTAGCTGGTTCGGAAAACTAGGCATTAGTCTTGTAATCGCACTATCGAATACCAGTTATATATACTTATGTCTGTGTAATAAGTACATTTGAACCCTACTTGGTGAGTTTCCAGATATCTTTGGGTGATAATGTGACCGATTGCCACTAGTGAAATCGGTTTTCAGCTGAGAGTTGAACATTTACAGAAAACATGATTTAGGATTTAAGGAAAAACGACTGATAAATATTTCGTTTAAAGACCGATCATCTGACCGATATTTGCCATATATGTAAACTTGCCCACATGCATATAAAATTGTACAAATTCATTTGAAAAACTTAAATGATGTTCAAATGTTTTGCAAGTGGTAATTTGTTTCAGTGCATTGAAGTACAGCATCTACATGTATACATACATATGTACATGCATGTGCACGTTCATGTGTGTGACAGAATATGTGCGTCCGTGTGCATAAACACACACACACACACTTTTATGTAAATTGGCACTATTCGCACTTTGCCATCGCATAGGCAAAGCTATGGTGCCAATGATGTGCACATATTTGTATGTATGTATGTATATACAAGAAGTACACAAGCATGTGCGTATGTTTGTCTGCACGTATGTGTGGTGGCGAAGGGGCGGCTTGTTCGAGTGGGCGATTGTTAATGAAGCACAAATGGCAAATGCCGTTGAGGGTCCTTGATATTTAATAACTTTTTAATTTTTCGTGTACATCGTTCTTGCTCCTTGTGCCCTACCCTGTCCGCCCCTCAAATCAAGTGGTAATTTATAATCGTTTCCTGTTGTATTTATCGCGATTCTTTCAATTAAACACTGCTTAATGCTTTTGCTCGCTTCGGCTTCTCTCTCCACTGGCGCATGCCACATTCTGTTGCAGATGAAATTCAAAATCCCGCTGCCGCCGGGCGTAACCACAACCACGCTAATACCGAAGCTGATACGCACCAAGGACGTTAAGCAGCTGCAGGATGGCAACGCGCAGCCATCGAAACCGAAACTAACGGTAAGGACGGCCGCGACAGCGCCGAGTGGCTCCAGTTCGGTAATTCGTTTGGGTTGGCTCTTTGCAGAAATGCCTCAACACACTGGACTTGACATCGCTGGGCGTGGGCTCGTGCTGCGGCACCGGCATGTACCTGGTGGCGGGCATGGTGGCGAAGAACATTGCCGGCCCGGGTGTGATTATTAGTTTTATCATAGCGGCAGTGGCGAGCATTTTTTCCGGTAATTGCCACATACTCGTACATACATATATACAAATAGCATGATTTACTATTTTTTGGCAAATTGCAGGCGCTTGCTATGCTGAATTCGGCGTCCGTGTGCCGCACACTTCCGGCTCGGCTTACATGTATTCATATGTGGCGGTTGGCGAGTTTGTAGCATTTATTATTGGCTGGAATATGATATTGGAATATTTAATAGGTATTCTATACAACCGCCAATATTTATAATTTCAATACTGCACATGATTTTTATTATTTATTTATTTATTTATTTAAGTCTATTGTACATTCAGTAGCTTACAGACTAATAGCAGATTAGTACAAATTATTTGAAGTAAGTGTTTAAACTATGTTTAAAAGACAATTTAGAAGCTGAAAAATCAACAAAATTATAAAGCGAATTAACTTCAGCCAAAGTTCTAGCCAGGGGCGCAAATTGGGCGTAATTTCTACGACAGCGGGCAAGATTGAAAATTTCATAATTCCGTAACTATTTGGCGGGAACATGAAAATTGATTCTATCAAGCAACAAGGGACAGTCAATACCGTCAGTAACGATCGAATACAAAGGTCATAGAGAGAATCTTCCTTCTGTCTTCGAGGGACTTGATATGAAATAAGGAGGACATAGAATAGTACGACGGAACAGGGTCAACGAATCTCAAAGACCGAAGTGCATATCTTAAAAATACTTTCTGGACTCGTTCAAGTCGTTTGATATGCATACTGTGATATGGTCTCCAAACAAAAACCGCATATTCCAGCAATGAGCGGACATAGGCATTAAAAAGCGTTTTTACGGTGTAAGGATCAGTGAAGTCAACACTGTTCCGCCTAACAAAAGCAAGCATAGACTATGCCCCTCTATTCCTCTGTGTCCTCTGGGTTCCAGGACACAGAGGAATAGAGGGGAATGAGGAGGCTGATAGGCTTGCTAGAACTGGGGCAGCTACGATCCCCCTTGCACCAGAACCTTTTATTGGGCTGGGCAAAAGCACTCTAGCAGAGTCACTAAGACTTGAGGAAAGAACCAGGAACTCAGAACACTGGTCAAATGCCACAGGTCTTAGGCAATCGAAAATCTTCATCAAAGGTTATAACTCCAGATGGAGTGAAGAATGCCTCAGACTGGGGAAAACCCAGCTTAGACTGGTCACCGGGCTGGTAACCGGGCACTGCAGGATGAGGAAACACATGCACACAATCGGGGTAGAACAGGTAAGCGTCTGCAGACTCTGCGAAACAGCGGAGGAGACTCCTGAGCACGTCATACTGCACTGCGATGCGGTATGCCGCAGTAGGAGACAGCACCTGGGCCAGTACTGGCTTGCAGAAGAGAATGTCAAACACCTTCTCCCACGTGAGTTACTAAGCTTCATTAGGTCGGTGGGATTGGGGGACGTTCTCTAAAGTTGAAGGGGGCACAATAGATCAAATTTGGTCTCAGTGCACTCTTTCCCCTTTTAAATCTATCTATCTATCTATCTAGGCATTAAAAAGCGTTTTTACGGTGTAAGGATCAGTGAAGTCAACACTGTTCCGCCTAACAAAAGCAAGCATAGACTATGCTTTAGAGATAGTAAAGTTGAGATGACTGGAAAAAGTGAGCTTGGAATCAAAAATAACTCCAAGGCCCCTAATCGCACTAAGAGATTTAAGGGGCGTATTATCGATACTATAGGAGGTTTGCAGCGGACAATGAGAATTAGAGTAAGCAACATGGGATCATTTACTGATGTTCAATGATAAACGGTTTCTGCAACACCAAGCAAACACATTATCAAGGTCAGATTGAAGGTTTTGCTGATCAAGAAAGGAAGTTATAGTAGAGTAAATTTTTAGATCTGAGGTTGAAAAACAACCTGGAGGTTGAAAAATAACAACTAATATCATTAATGAATATTATAAAAAAACAGTGGCCCAAGAATGCTCCCTTGGGGTACACCAGATGACGCTATAAAAGGCCGAGATGAAACATTGTCAATCACAACGGTACAACTGCGATTACTAAGATAGGAGGTAATACAGTCTAAGAAGACAAAATGGAAACCAAGTTTAGCAAATTTTGAAATAAGAATACTATGGCTAACTTTATCAAAGGCCTTCGAAAAATCCGTATAAACACAATCCACTTGGAGACCGGAGTGAAAAGCTGATAGACAGTCTTCGGTGAAAATAGCCAAGTTTGACATGAAACGATGTTGATTAGGACATAAAATGTTTTTGACAGCAAAATAGAGTTTATTTTTAATGATACATTCAAAGAGCTTGGACACAGCGGACAACTTAGAGATAGGACGATAATTGGTAACATTATTTTTGTTGCCACTCTTAAAAACTGGAGTGATTGAAGTTACTTTCCAAGCATCTAAGAAAACCCCAGCAGCAAGAGATCTATTAAAAATCAGTAGAAGCGGACGGACGAGGTAAGGACAATGCTTCAACATGGACGCTGATAAACCATCAACGTCAGGTTGAAACGAGGGTTTAAGTTGACGAAAACCCTCAATGACATCATCATAGGAAAGTAAAAGAGAACCAAAATTGAGCGGAAAAACTCAGCAAACAGGTTGGCAGCTTCGTAGGGAGATTTAGCAGTCACATCATTTAGGAACAAGGTAGTGGGAATATTAGAACAGGATCTCTTGGACTTGAGTATTCATTTAACGAAAACCCCTGATGAAATCATTTCATGAAATCAAAAGAACATTGAATTTGTTGCCAATGTTTACACCATAATAATTAATATTTTATAATCTTTTTGGATTGCAATTTTGTTATATGTACATTTGAATCAAAAGTGAGAGATTTTTTTCTCTCCTTATTTTGTTATATTTTAAGTATTATATTATTATAGTAGTATATTTTAGTATAAAAAAGTTATTAATTTGTTTTCAGCCTTTTGTTTTGTGCACTTTCTTGCCTTTAATTTGACACGCTATTAATGTTATTGCAAGCAAAACAATTTCAAAATGTATCTCTGCTCCCACAGGAACAAGTGCCTGTGCGTGTGCGTTAAGCTCTAGTTTTGATTCATTAACGGGTGGCGCCATAGCGAACGCTGTCACCGACTCAATCGGCACCATATTCGGTGAGTGCCGGCGGCCTTATGGCGCCAAGTGCTCCAGCCAGCCAGCCAGGCGACTGCAGCTGCAACCGTGACTAAACTGCCCACTTCCATTCCAGGCAAGCCGCCCGACTTTATAGCGTTTGGCATTGCGCTCATCATGACCTGCATACTGGCGATGGGTGCGAGTAAATCGGTCATATTTAATCACTCCCTCAATGCCATCAACTTGGCCACATGGGTTTTCGTTATGGCCGCTGGTTTGTTTTATGTTGACTCCAGCACATGGACGGAGCACCAGGGCTTTTTGCCCTACGGGTGGAGTGGCGTAAGTCTCTGCAAGCACCTAAATCACTCTGATGTCATGCGATGCGATACGATGCGATGTGATGTTAATGTTGTCTTTACCCTTTACTCTCTCTCACACACGCACTCACACACACTCACGCACATGTAGGTTTTTTCCGGTGCTGCGACATGTTTTTACGCATTTATTGGTTTTGACATAATCGCCACAACGGGCGAGGAGGCGCATAACCCGCAAAAAAGTATACCGAAAGCAATAGTCGGTTCATTGGTGATTGTACTGATTGCATACGTGACCGTTAGTTTAGTTTTGACGTTAGTCGGTAAGTGGCATTGCAGTTCATTGATGTCGATTCGAACCATACGTTACTGTTGACTTTTTGCAGTTCCCTATGACCACATAAACGCTGGCGCTGCGGTGGTGCAGATGTGGTCCTATGTGAACGCGCCCAAGTGTCGCGCCATTGTAGCGGTCGGCGCCACGGCTGGCCTGTCTGTCGCCATGTTCGGATCCATGTTCCCCATGCCGCGTGTCATCTACGCCATGGCGCAGGATGGTCTGATCTTCAAGTGAGTGTCAATGCAATGCTCCTCCTTCGTTCCGACCGTTCAGTGAATGTTCCGTGTACTTGCAGGCAACTGGCGCAGCTGTGGCAGCGCACCAACGTACCCGGCTTGGCGACCATCGGCAGCGGGATAGCGGCCGCACTGGTCGCACTCACCATACGTCTGGAAATACTCGTCGAGATGATGTCGATCGGCACGCTGCTGGCCTACACGCTGGTCTCAACGTGTGTGCTCGTGCTGCGCTACCAGCCGCACAGTACTTCGCTGGTGGAGCTGCTGCCGGCGCAGCTGCGCACACCGCTGGCGCCGGGCGCCACCAACGACCCCAATGCGACTACCGCCGAAGTGCTGCAGTCGAATAAGCTGACCATAAAGCGGGTGACGCGCGGCATGTCCGACTCGGACGACTCCTTCATCGACGAGAGCCCGGAGGGCTACTTGGGGCGCGACGATCAGTTTCTGGTGTCCGACCGCTCCGAGAACAAGTTTTACGGGAGCGTGCACGGCGCGCCCACTGGCCCCACTGGTCAGGCCACTGCCTTCGACACGATGGGCTTGAACTTCGTCTCGCGCAAAATCCACGAGTACGCGTACCTGTGCCCCGGCTTCTTTCCCTGGATCAACCCCGGCCAGGCGACGTCGGAAAGCGGTAGGTGTAGTGCAGTGGCGCGCTTGAGTCAGCTAGTCTGCTCAGTGCGAACGCGTTGCAAATGCAGCTGAACTTGATCGTTGCCCAATGCTAAATTCTCATTACGAAATTCTCGTCGCAGGCATGTATGTCACCAAGCTTGTTGGAATCATGTTCGGTCTCATATTCTTCTTGGATCTATTTGCGGCCATTGGCTGGGCCGGTGGTTTTGCTGCATTCATTTATTTCATTTTGTTTATTGGCATATTTGTGATACTATTAATTATATCAAGACAACCACAGAATAGGTAAATAGTCGCGACCCAGCACAATTCCAGTCCAATTAGCCGCCTAGAGCACCCGCCGACTAATCATTTCCCGCTGTTGTCTGCTTCATTCTACTTGCAGATATGCGCTCGCGTTCCTCACGCCCGGACTTCCATTTATACCAGCAATCGCCATTACCGTTAACATTTATTTGATATTTAAATTAAGCATACTCACATTAGTTAGATTCACAATCTGGATGACTCTGGGCTTCATCATGTACTTTTACTACGGCATCACGCACAGTACGCTCGAGCAGTCTGCCGACGAGATGGAACTGCACGTCGACAAGGACTATGTGAGTTGGGCCAGTCCTGAATACTGCCAAAACACTTTCCTGTTAACATATTTTAACATCAACACATATTGCAGAGCAAAACTGTCGAGGAGAAGGCTGTCTGGGATCAACCGTCGTTTATGAATCAAAGCAATGAGCCGGTGTGGGCCACCAAGGAGACGAAACATACCACAACAAGTAAGTTTTAATATGCAAATGAAGAAGATAATAAAATATTATGATGATTGAGTAGTACTGAAAGTTTATTTAGAATTTCATCAAATATGTAAATACTCAAATATTTGAATTTTCTTAATTTAAATATTGTGAAAAAAAAACAAAAACAAATTTATGTTTGGCCGTTTGCTTTCTAAGCAGGTAATGACAAACCTATGAAAACAAAATTACTTATGAAAATTTTACTACTTGGTCTCGTGACTCTTCGTGCCAGTTACGTACGAGTATGTAGAAAGTAGTCGAAGTATGTACTTAATTTTAATTGACTGGCACGACAGCCCGCTTACGCGAGACTAAGGCCTAGCTTCCCGCAACTACCCGTGTTGTGCGTGTGAATTTGTACGCGGGTTGAAGGGACCTACAGTTTTATGCCGGTTCCGAACGGCAGGTTGGGAGCTTTTTCATAAGCAATTTTTACTCTCAGAGGTTTGCCATTTCCAGCTGAGAGGACAGCCACCGAAAGAGAAAACGAGTTTTCCCGTTATTTTTTTTTAGGTGTTATTACAGGCAGTATTTGAACCTGGGGTTGCTGCCTGCGACTCGCGGTCCAACGCACTAACCAACTGAGCCACGGCGGCTGCCGTGTGTACTACTTTATGAATATTTAGAAACAGAGAAGTTTTCAATGTGTAGTCTGGAAAAAACCCGAATTAATTACCCTTCTAAGTATATAGAGTTATTAAAAAGAAAAAAAAAACCAGTTATCAATACGACTGAATGTATTTTATATGTTTTGACTAATCTCTTTGTTACCTAAACTCTTTCATTAAATAACCCTATTTGAATAACTCGCACTTAAGTAATTTTTTAACTTCTTCGTTTTGTCTGCAGAGAAACATTCCAATTCCAATTTTTCTAAAACAACAACAAGCAATCCTACAAATCAGCAAAATTCCAAAAGTACAAGAACCACTACAGCGAATCCCTCAGCAAACAATGGAACATTCAGCGTTTTCGTCGACGAGACGCAGTTTCCAACGTGGGACGATTAGACGTTGGCAACTGAATATATCCATAGACAAACATTTAATTGAATTATAAATTTAATTAAGTACACAATATCTAGATTCATAGACAAACAGGCATACAACACACCGGAGGAGACAAGCAAGCAACCAACCAACCAACCAACCGAAAGCAATGCTTGCAATTGTTATTCCCAACTATGTATAGCGAGTAATTTCGACGATTTGTGTTGTTGTTTAAAATTCTTTGTTTCTCGAAATATACCTAAAAGAATTGTAAATACAGTTAAAGCTAATTCAGATATATATATAGCCACAAATATATATATTATATATATACACGCATTACTAGTAAATATTAAATACAAATATACAAAGTTCTCTTTATTATCATTATTGTAATTGTAATTATAAATAACATTAATGATACGCAAACGCGGAGTTGATGCTGGCGATGCTAGTTATATACATGCATATATATATATACAAATATATATACACAACATACATTAAAAGCTAAATTAAATTGAACTAAATTAAATGATATGAAAATGAATTAAATTTATTAAAGTAACCAAATTTGAATGATAAAGATACGAAATTTTACTTATTATTCAATTAGAAGCCGATATTTATATATTTCGACAACAGTCAGCATGTATGTATGTGTACATGTAAAGCGAGCATGAATATTTACGTGTATACATATGTATGTATGTGCATATAGACACACATATACACTGCGTTGAATCGACATTTTAAGCGATTAAACTGCAAGAGAAAACATTTATTAAATAATGTACTTAATATTTTACGCAAATGTTTATACAGAAACACACACATAAGCATACACATATTTACATATTTACACACGCAAGCACGTGCAGAACTCTTTTCCGTACTGCTTGTACATATTATTACCCATACCAAGCTCGCTGTTATACACATACAAACACACACATACACTTTTATTATTGTGTTTTTTGCTGTGTTTGGCTGTTTTTCACTAACGTTTATTATAGTTATTGTTATTTACATATTCGTACATACATAAAAATATTTACATACTAACAAAAAAGCTTCGGTCATTTGCTCTCAATTATAATTAAAAGTTACATACAAACATTCACATAGATATCCGAAATAATGCCATTTTGAATGTGGCTTCAACCGGTGGTGTAGCCGCAAACACGAACTGATATTATGTGAATGTAAGCCTAGCAATAAGCTAAGAGCGGCCTACACCCCTGCCTGGCAAAAACAAAAACACAAAACGAAAAACAAAACATTTAAAATACTCATAAAGCAACTCATACCAAAGCGAAGTGCATAGCGAATTTCTAAATAAAATCAGCGAATGCTTAACGGCTCAGAGAAGCACAATTTAACCAGACCAAAGTGAAGAGAAGATTAGTTTGACCCCAAGAATACCTCCTTTTTATTAGCAAAGTGCGCACCAGACAACCACCCAGCTAGCAAATGAAAAGCATTTCAAAAACTCAAATTAAATGAAATAAAATGAAATGAAATAACCAAACATAACGAAACACGCGTATTAGGGAGATGTTAAATGCATTCAAGTACAACTATTAGGTAAATGGGCGGGGTTAACAGTCCCAGTGGCATCGGTTACTCCAGTGGCATCGGTGATAATTTTGCAACGGCGAGCGCAGCGAGGGGGCCACCACCCGGTTGGCGCACGCCGGACCAAAATGGGGCAAGTGGCAAGCAGACAACGCTTCGTGCCAAGTTCGGTGTAACTGCTCACCAACTGCGTCAAAGCCATTGGGTCAGCTTTGAACAGTGTGAGCCGCTTGCCCGGGCTAGCAGCGGAGCGGACTATCGGCTTGGTCCACTGTGCACTTAGTTAAAAGTTTTCGGTTAGGTCGCGGTACGCGGGAGAACAATTTACTGCAAACAGGCATGTAGCAATTTTTGTTTTTTTTGTGCGAGTGAAGAGGGACTGTAGCAGAAGAAAGGAATTTATTTGTATACAAATTGCTTTCGTTGAACACTGTTATTAGTGAATATATTTTTTAGAAATAGGCAATATTTTTAAGCGTTTTCTGTAAAAATATTAGAGTATTGTATATGAAATTATTGTTTAACAATTTTTTTCAACATTTGTATATATTCCACTGTGCAAGGCAAGCCGACAACTCACTGAGCTTTTTCCAAGTCTTGCCACCTGACGTTTTGTAAGTACACAACACCAAGTTGTCACACTTCTTATCACAGGAAACTTTTTGTATTTTTCTCAAAATCATTTATGGTACGCTAGGTAAATATTAATATTAAAGTAAATCCAACTAGGCTTCTTATTATCTTTGTCAACTCTTACACCGGGCGAAACACTCAATATGTATTGCTGGATATTTTTCAGCTATTGCCCATTCGAGTGGGCGATGCATGAGAAAATGTCATCGATATGTATTGAGAGCATTTCGCTCTCCTATTTATATTTCATTGTACTATTACATATACGCATACATATGTACATTAAACAGTGTAAAGAGCCCACACTGGGCATATTTTCTATGCTCTTCAAATCAAGTTTTTCTAATTGACAGATTCATTCTTCTTGTACAATAAACTATATAAACTGCGTAATTAAGGGGAAAAGTTGGGAAACGACAGAATGGAAAATTATCTCAACATTATACTAATATTATATTGGCAACAATTTACTGTTGTCCACATTTCTGTTTCGACAAAATTGTAGCGCAAAACCAATATTCTAAACCGTACAAGTTAAATTGTTACACTAATACATTCAAGAAGTACACAAAACAATGAACCAAACCTGAAGCCAGAGCAGAATATGCAACAATACGAAACGACTACAGAAGCCTACAACTTTAGCTACAGCTTATATAAATAAAATAGAGTCAGAGAACACTCGAAAGCGGAATGCATTTAAGATCCAACCTGCTAAAGCAACCACAACATATCTTTAGACGTGAAACCACTAGGCAAGTGCTGGCAAGGAAGCGCGCCGGAAATACATACATACATACATACAGATATAGATAGACGAGAATTTATTTTGTATGAACATATATGTACGCATAGGGAGCACAAATAGGCGCCGATTATGTCCGGAATCGTTACAAAAATACTAAAATATACAATTAAAAAAAGTCTCAGTGCCGGAATGAACAGCCACAAAACAAATATATCGAAAGACAAGAGAACACAAATAAACTACACGAAACCAGATGATAATGAAACAGTTTTTGAGTTAATTTTTGACATAGCCTACAAAATATTGCAAAGATATTTGATTTTATCGAGCATCACTTTATCCATATTTATCCCACACAGTCATATAAACAGCTCTCTTAGTCTAATTGAATTGCAATTGCACATCCTTCTTTACTTGCTGCCATATCCACCGTTAGATGTTGTGCTGACTTATGAGCTCATATCCTCAAGGAAATGCATCTGATTTTAGACAAAACGAAGGGAGTCATTGTGCCCACTTGGAAATGTTGCACTTACAGGGAGAGCGCAAACTATAGGCATTTTTGCATATTACACTTAGTAATGCTATACTATTTACAATGAGTTCTTCTATTCAAAGTGTTCGATTTGAATCCTGACCACAAAGTAGACACAGTGTAATAATTCCGGCACTGTGATTCCGAATCCATGCTCCTACACTTAAACATTCAAATGTATGTGCGATGAAATTCAATAGAATCAAATCGGCCGAATGAAAGTGCACACTCCATATCGAAGCCACCAATAAAAAAACGCAACAAGCAAATCGGTCCTACGGCAGTTAGTGCTTCCAAGTAAGATTGGTTTGCATGTCTCGGGGAGCTCAAGTCGGTACCACCTGAACAAGAAATAAATGTAATCAAGACAAATTTATCCAAAGAGTTACTTGCACAAATACGCAAACACATCCCAACAGCAAATGAAGCAGTAGAACGTTGCCGCGGTGCAAAGTGTTATTTTCCGATTGTGATTTTTTTCTACTCTCTTGCTGAAACTCTGAAAGACTATACGATAGTTCTGCACTAAATATTTAATATAGGTATGCATAATAGACGCAGCACTGGTAGTACATACATACAATAAAATCGAAAGTATAGGCACAGAGAGTGGGGGAGGCGCAAATTTGGCGGGCAGCAGCAATTTGCGCACCGCAGCACAATGAACCAGGAAACGAAGATTGAAACTTACACACAACTTACACGCAGACATACATAGATACATACATACATACATGCGTACTACATACTTTAACCGTACGCATGCATGTACATATATTTACATATTTACTATTGTATTTTTCGAAAACGATACGCAACAACCAGGCGAGTACTAAACAGTGCAGGACGGAGAGTGCCTGCTGTAGGGTACAGTTATACACACACACACACACACAAACAAACAAACACACAACTTGGTTTGAATTGATTTTCCTGCTGAAATGAATGTACCTTAGTTTTTTATTTATTTCATAAGACTGAATTATTAACATTACTGGGCGTAAGTTTTAGTTTTAAAACTTAATGATACATGACGCGATGATATTGATATTATTACAATTAAAGTGAAGCAAGTGGAAATTTCAACAGACAAGTAATGTAACTTTTAATATTAATTCTTATCATAATTAACAATTAATTACAGTAAATTTATTGCAAATCAACTGATGTACTTAAATTGTGTATTTAATAGTAAAATATCAACAAACCAACAACAACAAAACAACTATTGTAAACCTACTCAACAAGGTAAAATCCAAGCAAACCAAACCAAACTAAACTAAACAAAACAAAACAAAGAAAATAAATAACACTCGAGACAGAAGCATAAAAACTTGGCGAACATGAAAGTGAAAATAAAAATGAAAATGTTATTCAATATTTCTCTTTATTTGTTTTATGTGTTAACCACTTTAATGATATTTCAAAAGCAAATACAAATATGAAAACTAAAAAAAAAAATTAGTAATAATAATAACAATAAACATTTGTTTGTTAACACATTAATCCGTCGTATGGTGTTTTTGCTTTCGCCCATTAATCACGTTTTTCAGGTTACATTTGTCAAACTCGTCAACTTGGGGAGAAAGTCGTTGCCGAGATCTAGAATTAAACTTCTTCGCTGAAATTTCTCGCAAAACAATTATGAAAAGTTAAACGGATTGAAATATGGGTTTAGAAGGCGTGATACATCCATTTATAATTGTAAATACACGTAAGTACTGAAATTATTCTGCACAAACCACAATGTTTCGATTATCATATGTCAGCATCCTAAAGTAAGTTGAACTTCCGGATCCTTGCATAGCAACTCGCTGACAAATCTCATAGTCCTTTTAGTCGCTAGAAATGCATCTTCTTTATGATTTCGCAGATAACATTCAAGCTGATACATGTACTTGATTATTGTACCATGCATTGAGGGTCTTGTCAATCCGATTACTTGGTCCCGGCAGCGGTCGCATTATGTTCTCTGTCATCGTCGAAAAATTTAAAAAAATTAAGAGAATAACGCCACAAGTTCAAATAACTTTTAGGTTTGAGTAGTTAAAGATACAAGGAAGAAAGAGCCATTAGTGGAGGGAGGTGGGTACTACATTTTAACCATATAAGAGCAAATTCTGCACAGCTATGAGGTAATTGATTGACTTTCCTGAAACTTTTGTAAACTTTGAACTTGCTGCGAATGCTGTCCGCCGACACCGTCTGACTACTGTAGACAACACAATATGAATATATAAACATTGGGTTTACGTTGACAGTTAAATGTCAAAAGCAACGACAACCACAGCAGTTCGATTTTGTTTTTGCACGAATGCTAAATCTTCCTAATAGAACCGCTTTATTAGATTATGGGTGTGTGTGTGTGGTTAGTAGCAAACACTGTGGCAACTTTGGCACTGCGTCCGATAACAAAAGACAGCTGTTTAGTGTTTTATGAAATTGCAAAAATTTTATATATTTTTTTAAACGTCTTTTCAATTGTTCAAACGAAAAATAGCTTGTACAAAATTGTTGTTACTAAATTGGTGCATGTTTTCGTTTGCTTACATTGCGCAGTGGAAATGGATCTCGATTTAGATGGGAAGACAGATGAGGATTTTTTCGGGAAACTGGAGCGGTAATTTTTCTTTCATTCGACTGCACCCGTATTCAGTCTGTAAACTCTCATAACGTTTTTCAGAAATCGCAATAACTTGGGCAAGCTTTTTGGTGTCGAATTCAGCGCCAACGACGAGATGCAGACTCTAAAGTATCCGCCGCCAAAGGGGTCTGTGTTCACTGGAGTAACACAAGTCCCACATGTGTGGAATACGCAGTTGGCGAAAGTAGCCACCGCTTTCAAGCAGGGCGAGTCTGTAGGCAAAGTGGGTGTGGCACTAATGCAGAACATAGAAGGAGAAGCCAAGCTGATTATTTATAAGACAAAAACAAACGTTCTGGCTACATGTACCGTCTATTCAGCCGAGGCAAAGTGTGCACAGCTGCACAAACAGAGCCGCTTCCTGCAATTCTATGACGACGAAACTTCCTACTGGTGCTTATATTTCGATAAAGAATCGGACGAGCAAGAGTTCCTTTCAGCTCTGAAGGAGTATGGAGTGCAGGTTAATGAAAAAGCAATAAATGAAATCGGAGCTGAGAAGCAGCCTCAAGGGAAGGAAATCGTGGAGAAACAGTTAGAACATAAAAATTCATTTAAGGAGCCTGAAAAGGATGAAAGTGGAAGTGACAAAGGATCAGTCAAACAGGACAAACTTTCGAAATCGGCGTTAATAACCCGCTTGGCCAAAGTGGGGCAGCAGCTGCCGCTGCCCACTCCTCTGTTAACACCAATCGAAAGCCTAGACTTCACTGATTCCTCAGATACTGAGATGATAACCACACCATTGGCTTCCAGGGGAGACAAGCCGACAGTGACACCACGCGGCAAACTACATGCCAAGGGACAAATCCTGCAGGTAAGCAATATGAGCCTATTCAGTGGCACAACGTCTGGCAACAATGCCGCCATGGAGGCGCAGTTAGTGCAAATGCTGCTCACTGAAAATCGGACGCAAAACACTGAGATGCGCATAAATATGAGCAAGTTGGAGGGCAAGGTTGAGAAGGTACTGGACCGAATCGACTTACTGCAATCGAAAGCAGGTAAAGCGAATTGCGACAGGGAGGAGGAATTCTTGGCATTAGAGGAAAAGCTGTTGGAATTAAAGAAGGAAAATAGAAAATTGAAGCAAGTGTTAAATGAGCAAAGCTCTGAAAGCGAGATTCAAAGTTGGCAAGCTATTTTGGAACCATTTAAGAAAGACTTTGATTGTTTAGGCCTGTCTCAGGAAGACGGCCTGGCAAAGTTGGTGTCCGGGTTGTTAAATCGGCTATCCGCTAAGCAATCGAGTTTTGAGAAGCAGTCGCAAGAACTGACTGAAAAGTCACATCAATTTGACCAACAGCAAGCAAATTTAAGGGCAGAAAAAGAGAAGAATGACGAAGCTGCAGAGACGTTACAGGAACTGGAAGCCAAAGTCAAAACCCTGCAAGAGTCTTTAGAAGATAAAGCAAGGTCAATGGATGACTTGCAGCGGCAGCTGATGGAACAAGCCGATGGACATGTCGCGCAATTGCTGCATCAAACTGAACAAATACAGAGTCAAGAGCAGTCGATCGCCGACCTAGAAAATCAGCTGTTGAAGCAGGCAAAACTACATTCCGCTCAAATCCAAGATCTCACAGAGCAGAGCGCTGAACTGCAGCGACAACTAGAGGAAAAAACCGAAATATTAACTACACAGACGCAACAGCAGAAGGATGTCATTGAGACAGCGCTCAAGGCAATAATGAATAACTTGTACAGTAGTTTAGCCTCAAAAGTGGAGAACTCCAACAACATGCAGAAGAACGCCGTTATTGCCGTCATTGGCAAGACTATACGTGATGAGACACTAAAGGCTGTAAAAGACATCAAATAGTAGCAACAACAGAGTCTGAGCCAGCAGCTCATGCTCGCATATGTCCCCGTCTAGTTTTGCGAATTACCTTTTTAGAAAAAATCAATATAAATTGTATTAAATTCATTTGTATATATGCCTATACAAATCAAAGTACATCGTTTTATTGTTGTTAATAATTCTAATCATTTGAACAGCGCATTTAAAGTTTAGTTTAGGCAACCAAACCTATGTTTTTCAAATATTCACACAGTGCCACAGAATTCACAATCTTTTCATAATGCCTGTTAAATAACAGCGCGCTTTTAACATAATTTTAAGCCGCTCAACGCCGATGTGGAGTGTTCAAGGTAATTGTCGAACTCTACATACCTTCGAAGTGAATTTTGAAGTATAATACCTTAATACTCTAAGAAAGCTAATAGTACTGAGGTGTCAATTATTATAACTCGATACACAGAAAAGCAAGGAGATGCACGATAACTAAGTATCGAAGTCATATTGACTTGTGGTATTATCTGCCGAAGTTCTTGATTTTGATAAATTTACTATTCCAATAACTAAACAAAAATTATGTTTATTACAAAGAGCTGCACCTCAAAAGTCAACTAAAAAATCTGTTCGAAATTGATTATAGTACTCACAATGACGTTGTATTCTACTCTCAAAGAAGACTGGACTTTGAACTATTTCACAGAAAATGTTTGCAACGCTTTGCCGGCAAATATAAGCAAAACGAAAACAACTTTTGAATTAATGTTGAACCACCTCGAATCATGTTACCACGGCGCAAATATCGAGTGAAGTTGACTGAATGAAGCGATGCATTGTGTCAAAGATACAAATAAAATTGATGACAATGAGCACTGCTGTACAACCCAAGTGTACACATTGCGCAATAATATTAACTTCAAAATCGAACTTCTATGCGATCTTAACCATCAAGAGAAATAAAAATAATTTACTAAACGCTTTTGTGGTAATGCGGAAACAACTAAATACTTGTTTATAAGTTGTCTTCGCTTTAGTTTGAAATTGTACAGCTTGCAGTCATGGCCCGAAGGAAGGCAGTTGGGTTGGGATTTTACAGTCTAGCAGAGAGGGGGAGAACGTGCCATCCGGTAGCAGTATCGACTGAGCACCACTGCTGCGCTACTTATACATGCCGAAGCGAAAATGGTGCACCAGTGTCTTCAATTATTTTCAACAATTGCTCGACCTGCGATGGTATACCTGGACTGACTTCTACCACGCCGCCTTACTTACTTTCGACTTAAAATCTTCATTTCCTATTCAAATAATTGTTATGCAAAACTAAATCAAGCTAGGCATTTCAGTGCTGCTCATTCTGAGTAGTTGCTCCACTGCCAGCATCGTCGTCGAGCCACGCATGCGCTTAGTCTGAGCTGGTGTCATCGTCGTCGCTGCTGGACGGTCGCCCGGTGACGCGATGACGCTTACGCTTCACGCGCGTCTTCCTGCGCCGCACTACCGGCGTGTCCGCTTTGCGCTTATACTTGCCCTGCTTCTTTTTCTTGCGCCCGTACTCGTCATCGCTGCTGGTCGAAGACTCCTCATTGTCGCTGGAGTCCGACTCGGTGTCTGTCTCGGTGCTGCTGGTTGACTCACTGCTGGCGCTCGAACTGCTACTGGTACTGCTGCTACTGCTCGACGACGAAGACTCCTTGCGCTTCTTATGCTTTTTACTCTTACCGCTGCTCTTGCTCTTGCGCTTCTTCTTCTTTTTTGTCTTTTTGGATTTTTTTGTTTTGGCTTTGTGCACTTTGTCGGCCGCCTTCTCTTTCAGTACTTCCGCCTCCTTCTCCTTCAGCTCCTTCATGCGCAGTTCTGTCAGCGGCGTCAAATAATCCAACTCCGAGTCCGAGCTGGTGCTGTCCACATCAAGCAGTATCTCTTTGTTGGGGTCCACCTACGGAATGGCGAAAGCATTGTAGTTTTAATTGAAGTTTGCAGTTTCCGTTGCGACTGCCGGGTGGCATACTTTTAGAAAGTTCCGGCACTGGTAGGTCAAGTGACCAGCGTAGCCGCATTTCTTGCATGCCGCCCGCATGCTCTCCTTGTTTGGATTTGCTAGTGGGAAGCTCATGTTGGCCTATAGGTCGGTGGTGTTGATTACACGTTGGAATTGTTGGTTTATTGCTTATAGGCGTGAGTTGTCGTTCTACTGTTTTTCTGCGGCCTTTCAGTTCTTCGCACTTAACCTTGTAATTTTTGCCAAATAAACAACAAATTTCTGCACCGCACAAAAAACAACCAGTTACTGACCGAAGAGAGTTGCCGCACGTCGCTTCTTTTTGATATTCAAAGAAGTTGCGAGTGTTGCATATTTATGGAAAAGTAACTACATCAACAACGAAATGCATGTCGTTTTTCAAATTGAACGAGTTGGAGATCGAGTGAGAGGCATTAAACCAAGTGTATTAATTTTAATTGGGATGAATCAAAAGCAATGTTAGCAAAGGTCCATTAAATTGTTTTTAAAGATATCCGCAGTATTTTATCCGCTCCACTTAGATGTCACAGTAATAAAAATAATTCAATGCCCGAGCAATTGTGGGAAAACGCTGATTCTTATAAAAACTGCCCCTTTTTACATCTGGCAGCACTACAAACGAAGACTTGCCAGAGCTGTCAAATGGAAACGTCAGAAACGTCATCAAATCTGCAGTGAAGGCGAAAAGTGCGAGTGCGGAAGAATTCATGTAGATTTTCACAAAATTTTCAAGAAACCAATTTTTAGTGAAAAAACAGAAGAAAACTACAAAAGCCTTCATTGTGAAGTAACGTAGCTTTTAAACATAAACGAGGTTGCGCCCCGAATCGCGGAGAACGAGTTTTTTGCTTATCGCATTCGCTACACCCACCCGTATCCACAGCCGAGAAAAGAAAGCAACCACGCATCGCTTCACATACGCTGAATTTTCATACGAACAAAGGCAGGTGAAAGGTGAAGGCGAAAATTTATACTCGTGATTGAACGTAGGTCAGCGCATTGAATGCTTTCCTCTGGCTCCCCGGTTGGACTAGTTGGTAGTACATACAATAGTAGCAGCAGCAGCAACATGCAGCAGCAATCTGCGCCGTCTGGGAGCAGTCCCTTTGCGGCTTACTCTTCGTCCAGCCCGCAAATGGGGCTCGATGTGGAATTCGGTGCGGATCCGGCGAGCGGCGCCTTCTTTCAAACGGATGGGCGCAAACATGATGACCTAAAACAAATGCTGGACAGCAACAAGGATGGCCTTAAACTGGAAGCCATGAAGCGCATAATTGGCATGATAGCTCGGGGACGCGATGCCAGCGATCTCTTTCCGGCTGTTGTTAAGAATGTTGTCTCCAAAAACATTGAAGTGAAAAAGCTGGTGTACGTGTACCTGGTGCGCTACGCCGAGGAGCAGCAGGATCTGGCGTTGCTATCGATTTCCACTTTTCAGAGGGCACTTAAAGATCCAAACCAGCTCATACGTGCCTCTGCGTTGCGAGTGCTCTCCTCCATACGCGTGAGTATGATCGTGCCAATAGTGATGCTGGCCATTCGAGACAGCGCCACTGACATGAGCCCCTATGTGCGCAAGACCGCAGCACACGCCATACCCAAGTTGTACTCACTGGATCCGGAGCAGAAGGACGAGCTGGTCATCGTCATTGAGAAGTTGCTGTCAGATCGTACAACATTGGTAGTGGGCTCGGCGGTGATGGCTTTCGATGAGGTGAGCTACTCAGGTTAAAGAAACCATAATTTTAGTGCTTAATTTGAAAAACGTTGCTTTGGGTTCATATATAAAGTAGCAAAGAAAGGCGTGAACAATGTCTTAGTTTCTAAATATTTTTATTAGTGGCCACTAAGTGTCGAGTTTCCGTTTACGACACCGTAAAATAGGTATTTACGTCTCCACGAACTATATTGTCTATGGTCCAAGTGGAGTATATTCCATATTCGCCGTTGATAAATATTAAGTTTAACTCCCGCGATTCGTCGGCAATAAAGTTATTCAAAATTATGTCGCCCTAAAAATGCCGATACATATAAATTCTAATTATAATTGATTGACTGTCTCTAAATTGACTCACGTTAAACGGGCATGTGTGGTTGATGTTGCTGTACTTGAACATTAACGTGTAGATAAAATTTACGATCGGATGTTTGTGGTCGCTAGTAGTTTTCCTCAAAAATTTGCAGCCATCGATGGCGAAATCATAGAGGAAAGGCTTATAGCCATTTGATTTTCGCATGAAGCGAAAGCGCACCTAGTAATTTCGAAAAACAATTCCAAAAAAATAATAAGCAAAATGAGAAGTTCTGATATGTTTTTTAGATTTCCAAACACCCTCTCTAAAGTTTTATCATTTTGATCATTGCTATCGACAATTTTTTGCACTCCTACTAACACAATAGCTCTGAATTCCAAGTTTTTCTACAGGGTTTGTGACTGGAAACATTTTTGTCTCATTTATCATTATCTCTGCTATATAAAAATCTGTCTTAGTCACTTACCATCACATTGGTAATTGGCAACTGCAGCAAGTGCGCCGTCAACGAAAAGCTCGACAGTGTACGATTGATCACTGATACTTTGCACTTGTAGAATTCCAGATATGTTGTGTTGTGGCTTTTGCACTTAAGATTAGTAAATTTTGTACGTGCAATCACCTCAAAGTAGAAAAAAAATACTATAGTACATCATCACTTAATATAGCGTTGTTTCAGTACTTACAATGTTTACATGTATGAAAAGTGTGATTGATAGAAAAATGTAAAGTTTCAAACTCCGTTTGTAACCCATTTCAAACTGCGCCCTAGACAGCTTTTGAGCAATGAATAAAATTTCAGAACATGGTTTACTAAAGTCATTATAAATCAGATTATGAAGCATGTGTAACCTTCAATTCACTCAACTTTTGTTAACCCTTTAGAGACATTTTTTTTGGTTATATTCTTATTGCTTGTTAAGTCATGATACAAACAATTAATACCTGTGGTATGTTCTTGTAAATCAATGAAGATATCAGACTTATGCACTTTATAAAACCGAATGGCGAATGAAATGAAATAACGGGGGAGTGGCATTTTATTAGCCAATATATAACATTAAAGTTATTAGCCCATTGGCTTTGAAACTTGGTGTCTATACGTAGTCTGCTCGTTTCTTGGAGATGAAACACTAAACAAAAACAATTTCATAATCGACTTGAGCGAAGCTAAAGTTAAAAGCTGATCGAATATAAACTACACGCACACGCCGAGGGTTAACGCCGTAATTGCAAAACCATATATTTATATTTTCAAACTAAAATTGACCATGAATTGTCGAATGAGGCAATTAGATGAGGATGTTTCGGGAAAGATCATTCGTTTGTAATTATACATAAATTATATGAAATTTACTGGACTGATTGATAAGTCATGACAATTTTGGTTAAAAATCTAAAACAGTAAAAAATAAACACAGTTCAGTAGTTAATATTCAAATGTTCGATTATTTTTTCACTTTTAATTGGTTGCCATAAAGTTCAGAGTTAAATTCTCGTTTTCTCGTTAGGTCTGTCCCGAGCGTGTGGATCTGATACACAAAAACTATCGCAAGCTATGCAACTTGCTGGTGGATGTAGACGAGTGGGGCCAGGTGATCATCATTAATATGCTAACGCGTTATGCGCGCACACAATTCGTCGACCCTAACGCCGACGAGCCTGCCGATGCCGATGCCTCGCACAGGAACGATGGCACAGCCGCCAACTTCTACGACGAGTCCTCATCCAGTGAGTCGGCCGAAATCGATCAGCAAAAAGGTGAAACAAAAACAAAGAACGGCAGTGCCAAGGAACATTCGTATTCTTCGTCGTCGTCGTCCTATCACGTGGATCTGGATCATCGTCTGCTGTTGCGTCAGACAAAGCCACTGTTGCAGTCGCGTAACGCTTCGGTGGTGATGGCTGTAGCGCAGCTCTATCATCACGTGGCGCCGCGCAACGAGGTGCAGCTGATCGCCAAAGCGCTAATACGACTGCTGCGGTCGCACAAAGAGGTGCAGAGTGTGGTGCTTACCTGCATTGCCTCCATGTCCACCAGACGCAAGAGTATCTTCGAGCCGCACCTCAAGTCATTCTTCGTGCGCACCAGCGACCCCACGCACATCAAACTGTTAAAGTTGGATATACTCACCAACTTGGCATCGGCCGGCAGTATTTCGCTGATTCTGCGCGAATTCCAAACCTACATTTCCAGCAGTGACCGATCCTTTGTGGCGGCCACGATACAGGCGATCGGCCGCTGTGCTGCCTCGATTAAGGAGGTAACCGAGACATGTTTGAGTGGCCTCGTGCATTTACTTTCGAATCGTGACGGTAAGTATCAGGTTTCTGAAATGTAAAATCTTCTATATTATTAATTTGCTGTATTTGTTGCTGTACGCAGAACATGTGGTTGCCGAAAGTGTGGTCGTCATTAAAAAATTGCTGCAATCCAAGTCGGCGGAGCATTTTGAAATTATCTCACAGATGGCAAAGTTAACTGACTACATAACCGTACCAGCAGCCAGAGCGTCCATAATTTGGCTAATTGGCGAATACAATGAAAAGGTGCCAAAGATTGCACCAGATGTGCTGCGTAAAATGGCCAAAACATTTGTTGACGAGGTTGGTAAAATTTAAAAAAATTGTAGACATAACTAAAATTATTATTATTTTGTACTGCGCGTTTATAGGAGGATGCCGTGAAACTGCAAATATTGAATTTGGGCGTTAAGCTGTATCTCACCAATCCCCAACAGACGTCGCTGCTGTGCCAGTACGTTTTTACGCTCGCACGCTACGATCCTAATTACGATGTGCGTGATCGCGCACGTTTTCTGCGCCAATTCATTTTCCCCGTCAGCGGCAGCACCACCATACTGTCTCAGAATGCACGCAAAGTGTTTCTGTCGGCCAAGCCGAAACCTGCATTGGAGAGCAAATATCGTGAGCGTGATCAATTTCAATTGGGTTCACTCTCGCACTATCTGAATATGCGCGCCACTGGTTACCAAGATCTGCCGGCTTTCCCTGTTGTTGCGCCTGACACCTCAGTACGCAACATCGAGGGTTACATGCAAGAGGCCACGGCTGGCGGCGCTGTGACCGCTGGCAGTGGTGGGCACACACCACAGAAAAGTTCCAACAAAAGTGGCAATACTACGAATGATAAGACCTTTTTCTCTGAGTCGGACAAATCTTCAGAATATTCGAATTCTGAGTCAGGCTCAGGCTCATCGGATTCGTCTTCGAGCGATAGTGAATCTTCATCGGACTCCGAGCAGATAAATGAAGCAAATGACAAGAAGACAAACCCGGCCAAAGTCGGGAATGAGCACAAAAACAAAGAGATGCCAAAAGTGCTGTTGGAAACGGCTGCTAACAATGGCAATACAAATGCAAATAATGGCAACAAAGAGAGCGGCACATCGGACAGTGAGTCCTCTTCATACGCTTCATCGGGTAGTAATACGGAAAGCGGGTCTGGCTCCGGTGGTAACAGCTCCGATACAGAGTCCGAAAGCGAACAAGAGAAACAGCGTAAATTTCAGCGTGTTAAAGAAAAGGCCCAGGAACGAGACACAAGTGTGGTAGGAGGAAAGTCTGACAAAAATGTCAAGCCACCATCAAAGGGTAATCTAGATTTATTATTGGATTTGAACGACATTCCGCCGGTAGGACCAGTGATGACGCCCTCACTCGGTGGCTTCTTTACTCCCGGTAAGTGCAATGTTTGAAAGTTCAACCAAAAGCATAGCTGACTGGATATATCTATTTGTTTTTGCTTTCAGGCACGCCTATGATGGGCGGCAGTGCCGTTGGGCTGGTGCCACAAAATGCCGCCAATCGTATAGAACTGGTTGGGCCCTCCTACATCGAATTCAAACACAAGGAACTCCTCAACAAACTTTCCGGACATGGGCTACAAGTTAGCTACCGTTTTACGCGTTCCCCACATCTTTACTCGTCGGCGATGGTTTCCATCGAGCTTCAATTCCATAATCTGTCCGCCGACGAAATAACGAATATACATTTGAGCCAACAATCGTTGCCGCCCGGCATGAATCTCAACGAATTTGCACCGCTGCAAAGTCTACAGCCACAGCAAATAGTCACCAGCATATTGGGCATTGACTTCAACGACTCTACACAAGCGGTGGAGTTTGAAATACGGAGTAGTGCTGGCAAGTCGCGTGTCACGCTAAAACCGCCCATCGGAGAGCTCGTACGTTCGGTGCAGGTCAGCGAAGCGTTCTTCAAGGAAGAACGCACCAAGTTGCGCGGCATGAACGAGCACCAAAGCCGTCTGCAGCTGTGCAAAGATGCCGTGGATGTGTCTGCGCTTAAACAACGCATTCACGAGTGCGTCAATGTAGCGTATATACCAACACAGTTGGAATTCAATGTTGGCAGTGATGGGCTCTATTTAGCAGGCCAGACCATGTCCTCAAAGAGCTTGGTTTTAATAACGTTGGACTGGACAGCGACAAAGGGTGAACAGCTGTCACTGATGGTGAATTGCGAGAAAATGGTCATTGGATCAATGGTGTTGAACGAGTTGCGCAGTGCGCTGAGTATGGCGTTCAAGTGTTGAATCGGTAAATGGCAAGTGCAATGGAATGGATTCGAATACTTAAAAATTACTATAATTTAAGTGAAAATGTAAAAGCACATTGATGAATCAAAAATTGTATTGTTTAGTTATACTGCTGATTTATTAAATCTCTGCGAAATTTCTGTTTAAACTAGGTTTTTTAAATGAAACGACCTAGCGATTTTTGCTACATTAACGTAAAGCCGATGCTAATTTGTATATGCTTGGATTCATCTTTAGAATTATAATGTTCTGAACTAGTTTTGAATTCATTCGTCCATTCCAAATGCAAACAACTTAAAATGTTGAATTTTTGCTTGTTTTTAGCAACGAATGTGAATGTGTAGACTGTAGTTTTGCAATTGCCAGTACGCAGTACCCACAGTAACACCAATAATAATAGCGACAGACACTAAGCGCTACGCTAGCCACGTCCTACTAAGCAAATAAACAAACAAAAATCTACTTGACAGGGTTCCAGGTTTCTACATGCTTAAGTTTAAAGTTCACTTCACAAAATCTATTTGTAATGATAAGCGAAGAAAAAGCAAAGCGCAAAACGCACTGTTCAACTCTACAATAATTCATTGAGCTTAAAATCTGAGACCCTGTGTTACGCAACTATTCTACTCTACTCCATGTATATTCCCACTGCTTATTTATGTGTTTCGTGTGTAAAGTATAAAAACTATCCTAAAAGACAATTTCAATGTGCATAACAAACAAATGTTTAAACTGTATTGTAAAATCTGTTGCCTTTTCGTGTGTGTGTGTGTGTGTGTGTGTGTGGGTGCGTGGGTGCATGTGGATACAAGTTGTATAAAATGGGTAGCCATAAACAGTGTGTGCGGCCTTCTCCTGCTCCGGACATCAAATAAAACCGCAACTACCCGCTTTTCAAAGCCAATATTAAACTGCTTAACAGTAAATGATAGTAACTTGTACGCCGTAATAGGAATGAAGACGAACATTTTGCGTTTGTGTAGCTGCTTGTGTAATTTTTAACTGAATCAAAATCGTTGTTATTTAAACAAAAAACAAAACCACTAACTGTCGGAAAAAATTATTTATGAGGAATTTTGTGTAGTTATATATGTACGTATTAATCCAATGTCTGACGAAAAGCGCTATGGTTATCGTGTAAATTGTATTTTTGGCTGTTGCCAGTAATGAGTATTTGTCAAGTGATTAGATTACTCAAAGCTGCTTGCGTTCTAATATACATAACAGTACAATACCTCCGGGAGAACACTCTTACATGCATGCATACGTCGGTTAAAGCCGAACACAATGCGAGCTGATTACACTCACTTGCGTCCAACTTCCATTATTTTTTACATACAATTTCCTAATTGCTGCTTTAAAGAACTGCGAACTGCTCCTTCGAGAACAAAGCAAACTGAATGCATTTGTGCACAGTTGTGAGCAAAATATGACATTCAAAAGCATAGAATTGTTTAATCTATTGTAATAACTTTCCATTTGGTATGCGTTTATTTGTTTAAGCAACTATGAAATATAAATAAAAGGCGTATTTTGAATATTAAATATTTGCAGTTTTGCTTTCTATGCAGGAAAAGAGATACTTGTATGAAATACGTGAAAGTATACAACATTGTTAGATAAGTAATATTTCAGTGGGTGTCCAAAATGCTGTACCAAAAATATTTAAAAAATTTTCTGCGGAAATGATTTATTATTGAATTGATTGTATGTGTTGTCAAGTCGTCTGGTCAGCAAACAGATCAATCATCGAAAAGGAACCGTCCAATGATTCTGTTGTCAAAACAACGGAAAGTATTTCTGGATTAAATTATGAAGCCACAACTCATTACTGCGACGCTAACACTGAACTAACCATTTATCTAGCCGTGTGACAGTATTGTAACAAAGCCTAAAATGAACTGAAGTTTCACTATTATTGTTGGATGTGAGCATGCTGGGTATTGAAACACAACCGACGCAAACTATGTGAACACAGTATAATGTTTGTTTACTTTTTTTGCCAAAAGTGCCAGAGTTGAGTTAGATTTGCAAAAAAAAATTGCGAAATACATTCACATTATTTATAAATAAAGTGTGTAAATATATAAATAAGGAGTTTTTACCAAGTTTGAGTAAGAATATATAATATTCAGCTTTTACGAGTATATAGTGAAATACTGTGTGTAACATTTCTGTAACAAAGGACATTTTTTTGAATAAACGATTTGAAATTCCGTAAACAAAATTAAGAAAAACAAGTGTGTTTTTAATTGAATAGGAGCTATAGAAGCAAGTATTGTTTTAAAATATTATATTGACCGATAAAGGGTTAAGGTCAGACAAATTTGATAAGCGACATAATGAAATTCAATTATTTATTTACTCGAGTATAACAATAATAATTGAAGTTATACGAATAATCGTTATCGATAAGTGCGTATTGGAGGGCTTTCCGTGTCGGTCTGACAGTCTGGCAGCGCCCTGCATGACATCAGGTTGACAGCTAGCGCACAACAAAAAGAGAAAAGCAGCGAAACACAAGTCGAGCGACTGTGACTGAATTTTTACGAACTTACGTGTTTTTTTGTTTTCTAAAGCAAAACATTTAGCAATTTTATAGTAACACTGCTCAGGATAACAACGTGTTGAGTACGGAGTCGAGATTGACCGAAGCAGTCGACGGGTAATGTGAACTTCAAGGTACAGCTGGTGTGGTTTCGAGAGTTGGCCGTTTGCCTGCGTGGATGGAAGTTGACCAAAAACGAACGATAAACAAAAACAAAAACCAACGGAAACAATAAAATTAGAAAACTGCTTACTGGACAATAAAAGAGGCAGCGATGAGTAATAGCGGCGCCGGAGGTGGCAGCAGCAACGGTCGGCGAACGCAAGTGGACTGGAATCGCTTCGGGCTGGATGATGACGGACCGGGCGACATTGTGGTGGCGAACTTTCGACAGCGCTCCAACACGGGCGGCTTTGTCGATTTGGGCAATGAGCACACATATGCGGCAGGCGGTCATCAAGCCTCCGGCCGCAACGAGATTTTCGCCGACGAACAGGGCGACAAGCCATGGTAGGTGGTGGTCTCTGGATTCTGCAGCTGAGGACTTGCGCTAAGCCGGCGTTTTTCCATTGCAGGTGGCGTACGAATTTCTTCATCTCACAACCAGTGCTTTTCGGCACTTGGGACGGTGTATTCACTTCCTGCCTCATCAATGTGTTCGGCGTGATAGTGTTCCTGCGCTCCGGTTGGATTGTGGCGGAAGCGGGCATACTCAACGCAGTAGCGATCATCTTATGCACCGTGTTCATTGCTTTGGTTTCGGTGCTGTCGGCGGTGGGTATCTGTGAGCGGTGCCGTGTAGAGAGCGGCGGGGTTTACTTTCTTATAGCGCACACGCTGGGCTCTCGCTTTGGCGGCTCGCTGGGCTTGCTGTACTGCTTCGGACAAGCGGTGGGCTGTGCGCTCAATGTGATGGGCTTCGGTGAGTCTATGGCCGGGCTGGTGGGCCTGGAGGGCAACAAGTGGGCGATACGCGGCTTTGCCACGGCGGCAGTGCTGCTGCTAGGCAGCATCAATGTGGCCGGCGTGAAGTGGGTCATCAAGCTGCAGTTCATATTGCTGATGATTTTGTTGGTGTCGGCACTGGACTTCATGGTGGGCAGCTTTATTGGAGGAGAACCAGGTCGGTACCGTGTGCGGGTGTGAGGGCGTCACATGTCAGCTAAGTGTATTTTTAATTTGCAGGTAGTGGTTTCGAGGGGTGGGCTAGCAACAACTTCATGGAGAATCTTATGCCCAAGTATGACAATGGGTACTCGTGGTTCCGAGTGTTCGGTGTATTCTTTCCCACCGTGACGGGCGTGCTCTCTGGTATTAATATGAGCGGTGACTTGCGTGCACCCTCAACGGATATACCAAATGGCACATTGGCTGCATTCGGCACATCGTGAGTTTTGTAAATTTGAAAGGCGGAGTCAGATTACTAATTTTCAATTCCATTCTGATTTTTAGCACATTTCTCTATCTAGTTTTTGTGCTGTTTTTGGGTGCGACATGCCAGCGTGCGACACTTTTAAGCGACTTCATGATTGCGGTGAAGGTGTCTGCCGTGCCTTTGTTGTTGCTTGCTGGCATATATGTGTCCAGCATGTCCTCCTGCTTGGGTGCAATGTACGGCACGCCGCGCGTCCTGCAGAGCATCGCCAATGAAAGTGTCATTCCGGGCATTGATGTACTGGGCAAAGGTGTAAGTTTTGAAATTATTCTAGAGCCAACTTGAAAGGTTTCCAAATTGTTTCTATACTATTATAGCGTGGCCCTAATAAAGTGCCACTCTATGCAATGGGTGTCGTGGCTGCCGTCACGGTGAGCTTCATCATTGTAGGTGACATCAATTTTCTGGCGCCCATTGTAACCATGCCCTTCTTGCTCACCTACGCCTGCATTGACTACTGCTATTTCGCGCTGGCGCAAACGTTCGATATACAAGAGCAGCGCGAGGAACGTTTTCGCATTCAAGCCTCCAGTCCGTCGTACGAGACGCGGCGCTATGGTGCCGCACAGGACAGCAACGATTTGGATCTACTCTTTCCGGATCGCGTGCGCCACAAGAACTTGCAAACGCCACAGAATTCACCGCATCACGTGCCTTCTTCATCATCCACATCTGCTCTAGCAGCCGCAACCGCAGCTGCTGCTGCCACCAATGAGACTGAACATAATCATATCGAGCATTCCAGTGATCCCACTGCTGTGGCGTTTCGCGATGGCGTCAACAGCACAAACGCACAGGACGGCGTTCTAGACAGCGTCACTACGCAGGATCAAGGCGAGGAGGAGCCAATTGCGCCCATACGGCCGCCAATACACTCCAAAACGAAGAACTGGTATTCGCCGTTCTGTAATCGTTGGGCCTCATTAGTGGGGGTGAGTGTAAATCATCGAAATATACACGTTTTATGTTGCACTTAACAAGGCAGATACAAAATCGGAATGTATAAAATAACTACAAGTTAAGAGCAATGGATTCGATTCGGTTCTGTCTGTTATCTCGCCAATTTGAAGACATTGCGTATTGGTGCTTCATTCCAGTTCTCTTCTTCGGAGGAAACGTATTCGAATGCAATTAATGTATTTGTTTTTAAGATATGTGCAGATATAAACAAGACACTATGTTCTTTCCTTAGGCGCTGCTAAAGCTTTTGGTGATGTTGCTAGTGAATTGGTATTATGCGCTCACCTGCTTTCTGGTTGTTTTCATCGTCTGGTTCTATGTGGGCACCGCCAACCCAGCCGTGAAGCCTGGCCTAACAGCCGAGTTCAATTTCTTTGTTTGGCTGAAGAGCGTCATCTTCAGATGCTTCGGGTGAGTGTCCAGAAGTCGTGAAATAAAACAACCTTTGAATAATACATGTATTCTGCAATTTGTTCTTTTAATGTAGAAAACGCATGCACGAGTATGAGCAGATTGTTGTGACTCCCACCTGTCCAGGCGTCAATCTCTCGTCCACGCAGTTGAACGAAGACAACGAGGACTTCTCACAACGGCATCGCTACCATCATTCGTCGGTGGTGGAGGGTCATCTGGTGGATGACATTTAAGAAATTTGAGCACATAGCGAAACCAATAACAATAATGACAACAATAACGGCAACTTCCTACCCTCCAGCGTTGCAGCAGCAATTGGACCAAACGAACCGAAATGTATTTTTGAAGCAATATTTTGTCCCCTGTCGCACTCCTCTAACGACTCCAACACGATTTGCACACTTGAAACGGCAATGCTGCTGTCAGTCGCCCCTTTTGGCTACACTTCAACCGCACACCGAATTCACAGCAAAACGCAAGCGCACCGGCTGCAATATCCTTACGTCGAATGTGACCTATTTTGTAAAGTGTTTAATTTATAGCAAAGCGAAATATTTGAATCTATATTGTAGAGCAAATATTGTATTTATAAAAAAGGACACACTGTTTACACTCACACCCACATACACACACACACAAAATCATGCCCGCGTGTTTATAGTCTTTATTGTTTTTCCTATTTAAGTGGGAATGCGTTTATTATTGATTTGAAGCATACAATTTGACAATGTTTTACAAGCTGCAGAAGAAGAGTGTAAAGTATGTTTCCTTGATTTGCATTTCATGCTGCATAAGCAGAACAGTGACAGCATAGAGGAAGCATATGTGATATTGAGATAATAAGTTATAACACAAAGGCGGAAAATTGAATTAATCTAAAATACAGCAAGCTGAAAGTAAAACCACAACATAAACTAAAGAAGCTATTAAGCAAAGAAAATCAAATCAAAACAAATGAAATTAAAGTACAGCAAAGAGAGCAGAGGTAAAAGTTACAAACAAAATTGTTCATGTTTTTCCTGTTTTACTTAAGTTTCCTTAAAGTTTTGAACATAGAAAAACCCTTGTCAAACAATCTTATATAATGGGAAACTGCATATACCTATATATATAAAAATATATACATTAAAGCCAGTTACACATATACTATGCATATTTATTGTGTACTAGTAGGTACCTAGCATTTCGCGTATTTATGACTAATATTTATATGTTGTAAGTCTGTTTTGTTTCTCTCTTTGTTCTAAGCATTTAATAGCCTAAAAGTTAATAACGCGCGAAAACGGAAGCAGAGGTGAGAAAACAAGAGCGCAAGTGTGAATTTAATGAATTTTGCATACATCCGCACGCGCATATATGAAATGTGTATCACTAAAACTTTCTTAACATAAAATGTAAATCTAATTTAAATGTTAAGCAACTGAGAATAATAAAATAACAAAAATGAATTGTGCATACAGTGTAAATGTAGTTAAACCAATTGTGAAGTGGAAAATCTTACTTGAATTTGTAATAATAAAATGTAAATTTAAATATATTCAAATGAGTATGGCATGGCTTTTCATCGAGGAAGAGAAAGTATAAATTTCAGTACAAAAGTAATCCGAGTGTGCAATAGTACATTGAGAGCTATCTCCTATATACGAGTGATGTATCGTTTGGCGGAACTTAATGAAAACAGCGATCGTTATTGCACAGGGGAAAAGTGTAAAATATATTTGGTAGAACGCTGATACAGCGATTCACACGTTGTTTTAAATTGCAATAATTTATTGAACCACCTCATCAATCAGATTTCGTAAGCACGATCCCTGTCCTGTTGTCGAGGACAAAGCATTTAGTTATTTGCAGATATGAAGGTATATTAAAAAAGTTCGCAAGTAGAAGTGGGGAGCGTTTCTCCATATACAAAAGGTAAATACAATTGCCGGACATAACAAGGTACGCCAGGTATGTGCTGATATCTTTTAAATGCCATCTCTATAGATGGTAAACAAAAATTCAAGTAAGTGGCTCATCAATGACTTTAACATTCTTATCAGTAGGCCGCACCTAATTCCAGTGGCAATGAAGCAAATATTTTTATTTATGTAATCACATCGAAATGCAGATATAGATTCAGAAACATGTTCTACAACATGAATAAAACTGAATTCGCAAAGACAGTGAACAACCTTAGCCCACTTAAAGACCATTTGCTCAAAGCCCGTTGAGAGATAGGCAAATCAAAAACCATTTAATGGAATAAGTTGATCGCGGCATGCAGCCGAGCCGGGCAGAGGCCAGCGACAGCTCAAAGCGTTAATTATTAGCTGCGTTGCTTGAGTTGAGTTGAGTTGATCTGAGCTGTGAGAGCGATGTGCTGCAGGTGTGCCGGGAAGGACGTGGCGCAGCTGGCCTGTTTGGGCGAATGGTAATTTGATGCGAGATTTTCAAGATTTGCTGCTAGTATGTTCGCACGCGGAAGTCATTAGTAGGAGAAATTAATAAGAAATAATAACAATAAAAGCAAAAGGCAACAACCTGCGGTACAACTGTCGAGCAGTGTATGTGTACTACATAAGTATGTAAGACAATGAACAGCAACATCGATTACGCTGGACCACACACCAGCGATCAACGACTGATTAGACAAACGGCTGTAATGCTTACGTAAGTCTGGGCCTCGCGTGCTGTGTACCAACAACAGTGTCGGTGCATGTAATATCAACATTTGATGAATTCACGCAGTAAATCTGTGAATTTGTTAATGTGATGCGAGATGCATTTCGATTTTCTATCCGGCCTCTGCGCGTTCATCGCTGCTCCAGTTTGTTGTTGTGGCAGTGTGGGGATTTTTATCAGCGGCTCGACGGCATGAACTTAAAACGTAGAATTGCAAAATTGTCGCAAGTCTGCTGCGCATGTTGCAATCTGATTTTGTAGTGCGCCGCGCAAACGCCTTTCACCGGCCGTCAATCGTCGCTGCAAACAGGAATTTCTGGTCTGCTCTGCTGGCACTTTGCCGACGGGATGTTGCTAGTGGCGCTGTCGACTGCTGTGTGGCTGCTAATGATGCTGCTGCCACCCTCCGGCATATCAAAATAGCTTCCACTTGTCCGTTGTCGCTGCTGCGGCTCGATGCTATGACAGGCAATTTGATTGATTGATTGACTGATTTTCCTGTAGAAAACGTTGCTTTATAACTACAGCCAAAAAATATTAAATTTCGCTGCCGCAAATTTGCCATTTAACCGCAAATACCTTCGAGTTGAAATGCAGCTAATTTTTTGTTTGCTTCTCTTTCACTTTTAGTTAATCTACTTCCGCATCGCATTTCGCAGTAACTCTGTGGTCAGGCACTATTAGTGCGACGTTTCTTAACAGTGTCTATTAGCAGCACTGAACTTTCGTACAGACATTTACGAACACGTGAACGCATTCATCTTAACTTCAAAAGAGTAAGTTGCGCTGAATTGACTCTACTCGAATCGTCTCACCTTGCACTTGAATTGCTTGCTTCAGTGGCCGCAACCATTGTTTACTATTAATTGAGTTGTCTGTGTGAGGTTTTCCCTTTGATGCGATCATTATGACGTAGCGAATACATATGTGGAACACAGTTGGTATTGTACGTACACATAGTTGTTGTTGTTATTGCAGCTGATGACGTTGTTGCTGTCGCTATGCTGGCGAGCATCTAAACCTACTCACTCAAAAACAAATGAATTCATACATAAAACGAATTCTGTGAACACGTAATAAACACTTGCAGATCAAATGTTAATGAAAACATTAAAAAAACTAATGACTTCCTACATAACATAGAACACAAAAAATAACAAAATTAAATTTTCTATAAATATATTTTTTATTACGATTTAGTAATCGTATATTAGTATCTATTACAGTTCAATTAAAAAAAAAACACATTTTGAGATCAAAATTTAAATATTATTCAATCAACTTGTCTTTTGATCAATTTCAAGCCCACCGGTTTCGGTCAGTAAAACGAAATCGCCGACAACTTCTTTGCACACTTCGGCGTGAATAAAATCGGCCTTTCAAGCACTTAACGTATAAACCGCTAACCTCTTTTTCAGTTCCTATGGCAGTAAAGCAAAACGAAAGACTGCAGCACCGAACTAGTACTGTGAACGCCCTTCCAAAAAGCAAATAACCGGTAAGCAATTTGGATTTTATGACATTCTAACTGTAAACATCTCAGTTCGACAGCATTTGACATGCAACGTGCCAACAACAAAAACAACAACACATCATTTAATGCATACATTTAATTCAAAGTCGCCAACAATCTGCCAGCGGCAAGGCGAAAGCCCACATTGAAGTTTGTGATTAGCATTAGGCCAAAAGCCAACACTCAAACGTTGGCATGCTCAACCAAATGAGAAACGACGCAGCAACAGAATAAACAAAAAAACCATCATTAAATTCAGGCAGTGTTTGTTTTTTTTCACATTCAATTAAACTTGGCATTTTATTGTGCATTGCCATCAACACTAACACGCAAATTGATTAGTAAAACTGAAATCAAGCTCAAGCACGGACACTTTCCATCTTTAGTCATTAACAACAGAGGCTGATAATGCGAGTTGCGTGCACATTTAAATCAGAATTAGTTGCCCTGTCGTGTGCATGAAAAAAAATGACAATAGCGCCCGCTGCCTGCTGGCCATTAGTGTTAAACGCCACACAACACACGCTAGCACAAAGTGAGCAAAAAACAAAAATCATATTTTGTGAGTGCTGATGTTGGAGTGTTTACACAAAGAAAAAAAAAACACTGCATCAAATATCAGAAGGAAATACATTTCATAAAACAAGGGCAGGGTGAAGGCAGTGTCAACGTGTTTATTAGCAGCAACAATAGTGCTACGACCACACATTGAGACATGAAACCGGATATACGCAAGCTGGAAATTTAAGTAGTTGTCAACAACAACAAGCGAGCGAAAGGAAACTTCTTGCGATTTAGCTGAGTTCGGAAGTTGGGAGTTGGTCTTGAATGGCACAAAACAAAGACAAAAGCAAATAAATATGAAAAGTTGGAGGTAAGAAGAAAGGCAGAAACTGATACGGTATTGGAGAAAGAGTGGGTTATGTAAGGCGCACAAACATAAACACACAGTCGCAAATATGTAAATGTGTGTGTTATGGCGCATATGAAATAACAGCGACAGCAACGCTGCTGCTCTGTTCAAAATGAAATGCAAAAAATGAAATAAACTTCCGTTAATACGGCCATATGACCAACACAATTTTGTCTGACAGATTTTAGCCAGTTTGATGCAGCAGTTTTTGAGCTGAAAACTTTCTCAGAATGTATGTACTTGAATTGAATGTGTAAGGCAATGTGAAAGTCATCCGTTCGAGTCAATTTTTTTAGTTATTTTTGAGAGTTATCTGGCTATAACTGGGCTGATTTTGGTCGTTTGGTGCTTCAATTTGAATGAAATGCTTAAACAGACGCCGCAAAAATTTAATGTAGACCAGTAAGATAACAAAAAAATTTCACTTTGCACGCGGTGTGTGGCAAGTTGTCACATCTTCCTGCTGCTGTATCAGTTTTAGTGTGTCGCGGAGTCAACTCTCCGCGTAACACACTTCAAAAGCATTTATTTTGTTTTTGCATTGAAAGCAGCGCAAATTACATAAATTGATAAAATATTGCCATTATTTTAAAGAAAATTGTTCACACTTTAGAATATTTTGCGAAATAATCACAATTTGTTTGTAGTAAACTACGAATTAAGTGAGTTCAAGTCGAATCTTGGTGCATTTTCTACGCCGCAAATGCTTTTCAATTAAATATCAAACAAATCAATTAAATATCGAGCCAAGTGAATTACACATAATATATGAAAATAGCTCTAATGGGGCATAATTGCAATCAATGATTTTCCGCTATTAGTGCCGAATTTATAACTTCTCCTTCCTGCCACAAAAGTACGCATCGGTGTGCATGGCCAATTGTCGCTCACACACTGCCCCGCAGTGTTGAGTAACTTGAAAAAATTGCCATATTCAAGATAACCAGCCATATTTTATTGATATTTCACATTGGCTTTCAATAAAACTGCATAACGCAGCTGAAATTAGTCGCAGCGCAGTGGACCCAGAAAAAGCAATCAGCCGCAGCCGTGGCGACCAAAGCAACATTAACGAACGCAGAGAAAGTAAAAACAGAGCAAATCACAACAGTTTGATTGCTGAAGAAAGAAATACGCAGTTATGCGCTGCCGGTTGTGCGCTTCTTCTTTGGTCGGCCAGCTCGTGGCAGATGCATGCAAATGTCGGCGGCGCATCTGACAATTCGCAGAAGTCACACTACTGCTGCAAAAACATCAAACACATAACGCTTATTGTTGTTGGACAGGGAAGCGCGTGCAAGTTGTCTACTCAAAGTCGCTAGACAGTAAAACGCTTGGCGTGCGTTGTCGCTTGGCGGCTGCAATGAATTACGCAATTTGCGATTGAAACCTCATTCGTTGCCAACGTCGCCGTTTGAGTCTTTACGCCGTCGTCATTTGCAGCGACATCAAGCCACAATCAACAGCGTCAGCTTCCCTCGAAACATTTTACACCAATCGCACGCATGCCGATTTTATTGTCGTGTTTATAATAATTTGCGCCACTCGAACAGCGCTCATGGGGAATGCGTAACTTTACCTTTTTACCTACTTAAGCGCTCAGCTGCGTGATGACTTCTTCATTCCTACCGTCCGTCGTCTTCTCTTCGTTATTTCGTTGACATGCGCTTCCCTACTTAACACTGTTGATTTGAGTTTATTTGTTTATTTTTTTTCTTTTGCCTATTTCATCATTTCTTTGGTCAAATAAAACCAAGTACCTTTAGTACTTTTGCAAGAACGATGGCGTTGAAGAACTGTACTAAGTATTAAAAATATATAATAAAATGAATAAAGTTGCTCTCTGAATGTAGTTGCGTCCTGTCATGACTCTTGGAATTCGTGATTCTTGGTGATCATGAAGCACTTGGACTGTGTTTATAAGAGGCCGAGACATATACACCAGCTTTGGTGGGCAAAAGGTTGACTAAATGGGGATATAAGGAGTGAACCAGAAACATTTTAGAATTGTTACGCATCCAGCATACGAAAATGCCAAGAGTTGGGAGGCTGCTATTTGCGAGTGAAAGTATCTATAAATATTGCAGTTTCTTACTATATTAGTCAATTGCATCTTGGATCTACTTTAGTCAACATGTCCAGCCCGCAAAAGTGCTCCCGCAAATTAATACTGGACATTTACTTGACTGATAAATCGAAGTCTAGACTAAGCATTGCAAGGGAAAGCAAAGCGAGCGTAGCGACGGTTTATAATGTTATAAACAACTACAACGCGGGAAACTCCATCTACAGAGCCGAAGAATCAGGCAGGCAGAAAAAAGGGTCCAAGTAACCCAGAAGTGCTGAAAAGGGTTATTAGCAAATATCGGAATATCTCCACGAGGTCGACTCGAGATGTTGCAGCTGCAGCAGGCACATCGTAATCAACTGAGATGTGATATAAGCGAAGTCAAGAATTAAGGACCTACGAATAGCAGAAAGTGCCTGACCGGTCGAAAGCAAAAGAAAAAATAGCGAAGACGCGGGCTCGAAAACTGTATGACGATTGCGAGATTCTCGATGATGAAACCTACTCTAAGGTGGACTTCAAGCAGTTGCCTGGGAATGCAAAGAAAATACTCCGAAGTGAAATACACCAAATTTCCAAAACGCTTCATGGTTTGGCAAGCTATTTGCTCCTGCGGTCTGTGGAGCAAGCCGTTCATTACGACAGGAACAATTAACTCTAGAATTTATATAAAAGAATGTTTGCAAAAACGCTTTATACCATTTATTGAATAGCACAAACGAACAGTTTTATTTTGGCCAGACCTAGCGATACGCCACTACTCCAGGTCAACTATGGAATGGTATGAAGGAAATTGTGTCACGGTGGTCCCAAAAGGGGCAAATCCTCCCAAATGCCTGAAACTTCGGCCTATTGAAAGATATTGGACTGTAATGAAGCAAACCTTAAGAAAAACAAACAAAGTTTGCAAAAATTATGTACAGTTCTGAAATCGATGGAAGCAAGCCTGTGCAGTGGGCACCGAACGTACTGTCCAGTCTCTAACTAAGAACTTTAAGAAATATAAAAAAAAATTTAATAATAAATAAACTGCAGTTTATTTTAGTAAAATCAGACTATAACTTTGTTTTTTAATGTGTCCTTAAAAATTCTAAATTTTTTCTAGTTCACTCCTTAATTGAATTCATTTAAGTGTGTGACGTATGTATGTATCGTGCGATGGATGTATCTATCGTTAGCTACAGTCTTCCACCGATCGTATTTGTCGCAGTGTTTTTGGTGGCAATTATTTCATAATGATTTTCTGGTTTCAGAAAATCGAACCTTGTCGTAACTGTCTTTCAATCCTCATTCATTAATTGTCGTACAAGTTTCCCAATTTACATTTTCATGAGTTGTCTACATCTTTTCTGGCTATTGCTCTTCCAACCAGCACATCTTTCACTCGCAAACAAGCAATTTTATGCTATAGCACACACAACAACAAAAGGCATTATCTGTTAGCGCAACAATTGCACAAAATTGTTAATTGTCTTAAGCGATGACATATTTTGGTTTGCGTAAATGCCTCTGGAAAATTCGTAATATGAAAATCTGTATTTACGAATATGTCATAATGTGTGCACATTCAAATTGGTTGCGCCAGTAGTGAAAAATGTTAATTATTATTTTTTTGTTTGCTCGTAAACCGTTTTCCATTTAAACCATTTCCTTAACTATTACATACGCAATAAATGTCGTGGCATGTTTGTTGATTTTTGCACAGTGACGTAATTTTTTAACTAAGGGGAGATTTTCTATTTGTATATTGTGTTGAGAAATTGCTCCGGTATTAGTTAATATGTAACTATAATAATTATAATAATTGTGTTAGTAATAAGAGAGAAGCACATCGACTTTTGTAATAAAATGTTATAAGAGCTGAAAGAGTTCTAAACTAAATGACATTAGGAATGGCTTTTGAGACCAAATTTTGTCATGCGGACATTTATTTTATATAAAGTAGTATTTCGTGCTGATTTAACGAATTTGTAGCAACAATTTTCAGGTCTCTTTTATATGAAAATTTCACTACAAGTCGTAGCGCTGAAATATGGCGTACGAAGAAGACTCTGAAAACACTCAACGACAATTCTACGATTGTTGAATTTATAGATGGACCTATCTGTCCATCTAGAACCAACAGGATTAAAGTGTAGGAAGCGTCCAGAAAGTCCCTTGTATCTTGGATGCTTCCATACATATAGAGGTATCCCCTAAGTATAGGTTTTCAATAAAAACTACTTGGCAAGCATCCTTTCTGCTGGGCTTATTTGTAAGAAATATTCATATAATTTATCACCGCCAAATGTCAAACATTAACAACTTTCCAAATTTGTCCTCGTGCTGGCCTTGATGTTTCCGATTTTTCCCATAGAAAACTTTGCCGCATTTCTAAAACGATAAAATGAAACGACTATCCAACAGTGAAACACCAGACTGACCCAATTTTCCGTTTAAGCGTCACGTAATTTTCCTTTTATGAAAATCACATGCACAGACGCACACAAGCCCGCAAATTAGCTGCCAACTGCAGCCAACTTAAAAGTCAAACTCGAAAATCAACAGTAAATTATTGAAATTACATTGAAAAGTGCAGTCCAGCCTAGTGAAGCGTGATTGCCCACATATGAGCCGCTTTGGTTGCTTCCATTTCTTCGGCGGTCAGCCGATTTAGCAGCGAACCAAAGCGAAGCCGCAGAGGCAGACTCAAGCGAAACATGGACAACAAATCACAGCCATAAATAATACGCACATGTTTGTATGTAAATGTTCGTATTAAGTTTATGTACATATGTATGTGCGTTTGAAAAATATTAATTAGTGCTACCGCTCAATAGTAATTATTGGGAGTTTTTCGTCTTGCTGCCGGATTATGCAATCCAACAGCAGTGCAGAAAACAGCTGCAGGCGGGAAAAAAGCAAAGACTGCAGTTGGCATCTTTTTGCTTTTTTTGCGTGCTATGCGGCAAAAAATGCCGGCGTAGTTGTAATGGAAAATATTTGAAAAATTTAATGAAAAATTAAAATTTCGTAAAAACGACTACTGACTGATTCACCCAATTACAGTCGGCTCAGCAAATGCTGCCGGCACTTGACTTGTTGAAGAGCTTCAATGCAAAAGTGCTGACTAACACTTTAACTTGAACATATTGAGTGGAGTGGAGTTGAGTGAGAGAGTGTTTCTGGTCGAATGGCTGAGTGCGAAGTTGATTATGATGCATTGGCATTGAGCGGTGCTGCGCCCATTTCGATAGGACAGGTGTAACGAATCAAAGCTAAGAAATGCATTGAAGTGCACTTGATTGGGCATAACACCAACAACACCAATAATAACAGTAAACTTATACATAAGCCGGCAAGTGTATGGTCAAGGTAGTTCATATGTGAGCATACTGGAGGGGAACGGAGTCGGAGGAACTCTAGAAATGCTCTGAAACAGAAAGAACTTGTTTGCAATGAAGCGGACAAAGTCACAAGTTGTTGGTGACAACGCATAAGTTATAATTACAAAGATAAAGCAATCGGTGGGATTGGTGCACTGTAAGCGTAATTTTGAAATTATAATTCATATTAAATTAAAGTTAAGATACAATGAAAACGAAATTTAATGAAATGAAAGAACAGTTTTAATTAAATTAAAATTTAAATCCAAATGAAATTAAGGTTGAAATAACAATTAAGTTATAATTGAATTACCATGAGTTCTTACTTAATTTAAAATAAATTGAATTTAATTTTGTTATGTACAATTTAACTAAACTTGAGCTAAATTTATTTCAAGATTGAAATAAAATTATATTAAAACTAAGTTTAAAATGATTTAAATTGAAATTGAATTAAATTAAAACTAAAACTAATACTTGCTGGGGTGAGCTTTGACTGAGTCTAACTTATACTCAAATTCTTTAGATTTTTCATTATCTAAAAATTTTATTAAGAACTTGCTTAAAAGGCTTATAAGTATTTTGATTTTACACTATTCTACTGTTTGTTAGTCTGTATGAATTGTTACTATTTTTAAGTAAAATAATAATAAATTGTAATTATTCTTAAGTTAAACTAAATTACAAGAAAAGCAAAAACTGAAAAATCTATTTAAATTTATTTTATTGAATTAAAATTAGAATTGAATACAAATTTAATTAATTAAGGAAATTTAAACTATACTCAAATTAAATTAAATAAATAAATTAAATTAAACCAAAATTAAATTATATCAAATTAGTATTAAATTGAAATCCGTAAGAATTAATTTAGAAGTTAATTGTAAATAATTAAAATTAAATAAGTATAAAACTTAAAGTAAATAAGAATAAAATTTTCATAATCTGTAATTCACTCGAAAGTGCTGGAATTTTTTCCTAAAACATTTCTAAAAACAGGTTTTGAAACCCGTAAGAATAAATTTAGAAGTTAATTGAAACTAATTAAAATTAAATAAGTATACAACTTAAAGTAAATAGGAATACAATTTTCATCTGTAATTAACCCGAAAGTGCCGGAATTTTTTCCAAAAACATTTGTAAAGACAGGTTTTGAGCGACTTAACTTGCTTCATAATTTAAAAACAAATATTTTTAAAGCATGTTTAGTGTGACCATAAGTTCACGCTAAGCGCTATCGAGTTAAATTAACACTAAACAAAACATTTAGAATTGAGAAACAATTTAAATTAAGATACAAATTGCGAAAATTGTTAAGATTAACCTCACCTTAGATTAATTGAAATATAAATAATTTGTTTTGTAACGAAAATATTTAACTATCAATTGAATAAAATCAAAGAAATTAAACAATTTGTTTGAAATTGAAATCTCCATCTCCGTAATTTTTGCATAAATATCCTTCGACAAAAATATGCCACTTTGCATCGCGACATACTTCACACGCACTTCTTGAGGCCCAGCTGGTAAAAATCTCTCTAACACTCAACTCAACTCTCTTCACAAAGCAATTGAGTCAAAGTCGATAATGGACTACAGCAACCATACTCCACTGGGGCCAATGCGAGCTGCTGCTGCAGCGTAGAGCCAGTTGTGTTTCATATGTCGGCGATGTTGGTCTGAAGAAAACGGTTGGCGGCTAAAAACAGCCCAGTAACAACAAGCAAAGAGCAAAGTAAGCAGCTAAGCAACAACCGACACCGTTAAGTAGTGTGGTTGGATTTGTGCCAAGTGCTTCGAGAAACCGCAAAAAAAAATACCTGCGACTGCATTCACGTGCGTGCGTATATGTGTGTGTGTGTGAGTGTGACTTGTTCAGTGGTAAACATCAATAAAATTTAAAAGCTTATTAATGTTTGTGCGTTCATGTAACAAAATGCATTTGACAAAAATATCATTATTAATAGCCAGCGCGGCGAGAAGCAACAAGCAGTGCAAAAGCGCGACAATTTCATTTAAGCGTTTTTGCTGGCTTTCGTGTGCCAAAAGCAAAGTGAAAAAGCATTCAAGTAAATAAGAGTGAAGTGCTGCGTACTAAAAAATAAGTTTAAGCTATGCAATGAGACGGTGAAAGTATTTTTTTTCGAAATAATTTAAATTCCTCAATGAAGTGTCACAAATAAAAAAATATGATATACAAAATTGCATGCAAATTACAAAATCGAAAAAGCACATTCAAATCTCGTATGCATAACAGTCAAAGTTGCGCATACGCCGCGCTGTGCCCGGCGGCTGTAAAATGCAACGCCTTTCCTAGCGCCAACCAAAATTATAAATAGAAAAATAGATTGTGGAAAAATGGAAAGGAGTGTCCAGTTCATGGCAACGTTGCTGTTGCTGACTACCATCGATTGCTGGTCAAACGAGTCCAAGCAGCCGCACGGCAGCAGCCAAGAAATCGCCTTGCAATTGCAACGTTTGACCAGTGCAACAACAGCAACAAGCATGTAACAACAAAAGCAACAATTATAACAACAATAACAATAGTAATAGCACGTCGTGCAGTGCAGACATTTGATGGCAACTGTTGACCATTTTCATATTTGTTGTTTTTGGTGTTGAGTTTGTCTATTTTGTGGTCTCAAAAGTCAGGCGCCGATAAGAGTATGTGTGCGTGTGTGTGTTATATGTGCCTGTGTGTGTTCATGTGCGTAGCTGCGTGTGCCCGCAATTCCAGCTTTACCCGATTTTATGTGCTTTTCGTTTTTAAATGTATGGTTTTATTTTAATCTCTTTTCGCTTGCGCTCGATAAGGAAATCCGCATGTTCGCCGTTAATTGGCTAACGAGTATTACAAGATCGCAGAGCAACCAATACAAGCTCAGCGTAAACAGCGCAGTGCAGCCAATGTTTACGACTATAGCTGCCTAACAGCCAACACTCGGTGGATGCATCGAATGCAGCAGCAACTACAAAGTCGACTTTTATTAATTTCAAAGAAATCAACGCAGCCATAAAAAATCAACAACAACAGCAACGGCCGCCACTACGGCGTAGACAAATCAAAGTGCGAATTGAAGAAAAAAACTTGAATTCATTTTAAGGTGAGTCGCCTTCAACATTGTAACAAAAACAACAATAACTACAACATACATAGTGGTATGCGTTGCGATGTGGATGCTGCGATTTTGAAAACGCAACGAAGATGTTCCGCTCGTTCAACGAACAGCAGAAGGGAGGTACGAGACGTTCACTGGCAGCGAAAATTTGCTCAAAAATAAAAACTATTGGCACAACTTGCCAATCAATTAACAACTTGCTAATTTATTTCAGCCGAAAACAAGAAATCTTCATTAGCAACCACCACACAGCAGTGCCACCAATGTTTTGTATTTGTTGTAAATTTTTGCATAAAAGTGAAAATTTTCACTTCCTTTCTTCACTTTCAATATTTGCTACTTATGGATGTGTGTGCGAAAGGAAATGTTGCACGTATTGCGCGCAATTATGTTCACTGTAAGGTGCCTTTTATTTTGCTCGCAACTGTCATTTACCAGTTTCACACGAAATACTTTGGCGAAATATCCGCTTTGGATCGAGACTTATGAGTACATATAATTGTTGACAGCTATCTCCGAAATGGTGCAATGTCTGAGAGAAATTGATGTGGTCATGTGGCTGAAACGAAAGACTTGAGCCACAAACTTGCTTAATGAATGGACATTTCGATTGCTAGTCAAGAATTGATATTTATTTATTAAGCATTTTGAAATGGGCTCTGTTTAAACAAAATAATGTAGTTTAGTTTAGTTTAGTGAGCGAAATTTTCATTCGGTTACAAGTATTAAAGAAAAACATCCAACCGTGAGGCCGTTCGGATTTGGCGCTAAACTGCAGCTCCCATTCGCCCTTCCCACATCCGTTTCAAATGTGTCTCATAACAATGTTGACAAAATAATGTTGCTTACACATTTTAAATGGGAGGAATTATGATCAATGGGCCATAAAAGCGTAAGTGTAGTCTTTGGACAAATCAAATACAGCCAGTGTCAAACAATAAATTGTCTTCCATAGTTGTCAATGCCTGTTACGTGTGTATGAGTGATTACCACATTAAAAGTTATCTAGCACCAATCTCCATTTTATATTTAAGCCATAATTATCCCTGGTTTTGAGCTCAAAAAATACTTACATTTTCCAAATACTCAACTCTGAGCGCTCTGATTACATATATTGTTGGTACTATTTAGCTCACGGAGTATAATTTATTGACCTCAAAATATCCGTCTTAACGTGTTTCTCACCATAAAAGTAATTTGCATTGAAGCTATGAAAACTGCTGCATTTATTCATCAAATTGCGCCAGCGAAACTGCTGCTTTATTTCAAACTGGATTAATTTAATTTGCTTTTTTAAATGTGATGTGATGTAAAATGTGCAGCCGAGCAGAAGTGGGCACTGTAGGCAGCCGCAGTCTCTGCGTTGCGGCTGCGATCTGTTGAACTTTTCCAGTGTACATTTATTGACCTTTGAAGCGCACAGGTAAATGCACACAAGCGGCCTCAATGTCAAGTTATAACAAGTAAATTGCACAACTCGGCGCGCATAGAAGGGGACATAATTTGGCTATTTTGGTTTTTTTCTGTAAATGGTTGCGTTGAAAAGCAGTCGTAATTGGGGAAGATTGCGGCGAAAAGGCTGAGCGCACTACTTGGAATTTCAATGCAAGTGTGTGATGGGCTGCAAGTTGTGCTATTCGCTGTTTGGTCGCATGTTTGATACTCGTGTTTATTCATGCACACATTTTATTATAATCAGATTCAAAGTGAATGCAATCGCTTGCCAAAAACTCACTTACATAATTGTCTTATTGTAAATGTATAAATGTGAACGGTGGTGGGTTTTTGGTTAATTCGTTGGATGTGAACTTGAATTTTGAAAGTGCTGTCGATTAAACTCGACTCGTAGGTAGCAACATTGTTGATGTATTTCAGATTGAATTGAATGCCTGTTGCAGTTAGACTTTATTGATATAAGAACTGGAATTTGGAGCATTGGACTCGCTAATAATCAGTTTTTTTTCTTAAATTTGAGAAGTTAAGTCGAGAGAGAAGTAAAATCGAGAGAGATGGATAGAAGAGACCAACGGTTTTAATACGAACAAAAGCTAAAAGTTTGCATGTCGAGTTAGGACTCTTTTTATGAGTAATTCGTTTTTCAGTGGTTTGCTTTATCTTGCTGAGAGGATATGGCATTATTTTAATATGCTGAACGATCGGACTCTTTTCGTTCGTAATTTTGCTTTTAGAGGTTTCCATATACTGCTGAGAGAATAAAGTATTATTCTGATAGTTTTAGTATTGCATACAGCGAGAACTTAAACTTGCGCTAGCAGTTCAGATACATTTTTATTATTAATCTGCAAGTGCCATTTTCAATCATTTATTCCTTGGTAGCAATTGGCATAACTTCAAATTTCTTTATCAAAATCCTTACTAAGTTAATCGTTACAAAAACGCGAGTTGAAATTTTCAAGTTTGTCGCTTAAGTCTTTCGTATCAGTTGTGGTCTTTTCATTTCGCGTTTGTCGCTCAAGTCTTCTGTTTTATTTTCTCTATAAGTGTCAACGCATTTAGTGGCATTAATTTTATGTATTTTATGTACGTATGTAGGTAGGTATTATGCATTATTACGACACATCCAAGTTTGTCACCCGAATTAGTCTTTCGCTTAACATTCAGCGATTTAATTTTTGTATGCGCAATTTTCTGTTGTTTAATATTTATGTAGACAATTTATGAAATTTATGCGAGTTGTAATTGCAAATTATTTAATAAAAACAAAACGAGAAAAGCAAAAAAACTGGAAAAGTGAAGAAAAACAGCGCATTAAAACCAAAGCGCGCAACGACAGAAATGAAATAATTTGTTAAGATTACATCAACAACAAAAATGAAGACAGCAGCGACATTGTTGCACAAAGACAGTACGATAGCAATGACGCAGAGTAGCATTTTATTTATGTATGCATTGCTTGGAGTGTTGTTGTTGTACAATGTGATTGTTGCTGCTGCAGGTGTTGTTGCTGTCGCTGGTATTTTTCGATGTAGTCATTGCATGTCTACAGTCATAAACGGTACACAGCACGTGGTTTTCGTTTACTTTTGTGGGTTTTCGCGTTTATGTTTACAATTAAAAAAAATTATATGTGTTAAAGCGTAATAAAAAGGTAGGAAACTTGAAATTAAAAGTAAGAAAAATGCGCCAAGGTAGTAGTTAACTTACGGATTGAGGCTAAAATGTAGAGTAGAGGCTGTATTAAAGATCTATCAATAAAAATGAATAAAGTGTAAGCCACAAAATGCTACATTCCCTAGAAAAATGGGTAAACATGAAATTGACTCACCTGAAGTTCCCCAAAAACCATTGCAATACAAATATTTTCATGGACTGCGCATGCGTGCGCCTTCAGTGGTTGCGAGTGCGCTAAGAAATCGAGAAACATAAACGTTCGTAGGGAGGCAATTAACTGTCACTTTCGTGTCAAGTACTTGCTAACAGCGCTAAAAAACTAATAACAATAAAAAGAGCAACAAGTGTAAAAAAAGCAGAAAATTGTTTGTTTACAGTAAAATTACGTGGCATTGCGTAAGCGTAATAAAATTTGAAGAGTGCAGCAAACGAAAAAGTACAACAACAAAATCAAATAGACAAACCCACGGACAACTAGACCGGCAGACAGTCACACAGGTAGTTGCAACCAGCCAGCGAGCAGACACAAACAAATTTCACAATTTTTAACGCGTCTACCGCATAAAATATGTAAGGACCGAAAACAGTGTTCGAATGCCGCAAAGTGAGTGAGTGAGCGCACTAAATGAGAAATTTAAATTTCTTTTCGCTTTTTTTGTTTGCTTTTCGAATTTCATTTATTTCGCTTTTAATTCATGTCGCGTTTGTTTGGTTGTTAACTGCTTTCGTTGTTGTTGTATTTATGCGCCTTTGCCATGGTGTTAATCAGCCAGCGGCGTTTTATGGAACTTTGAGGCTATGAGGTGGTTGAAACGATTGAGAATGGCGTTGCCGCAAGTTGGCGGCCGCAAGCTGAATTCTGACACTTTCGCTTTCATGTGCCGCGAATTCGAAAGTGGCAATAATATGTGAATGGATTTAAAAGAAAAAAAAGATGTTCGATTAACAGATCAATTGTGTGCTAGCTTCAATCAAAAGCTTTAATTTGCAATTCATATAAATTATGTCAGGAAAAAATCAATTATGTGCACATTGAATTTTTGGACCAGAAAAATGGATTTCCTGATCGTGTGACTAACTGCTTTGGATTTTTGTATGTGGGCAAGTGATGTAACGGCTCAAAGCCGAAAAAAGAAACTTTGAACTACTTGGAAGTCAAAATTGTTAAGCTTTGGGGAAACTGTTGCTTCGAATTGCACTTTTTGGAGTTAGATGCGGCAACCTTAGGACCGAAATTTTATTTCAACACAAATTTTTGTATTTTTTTAAATTTCAAGTTCCAGATCTCTAAAAATAAAACCAATTAAAAGTAAACCAAATTGTATTAAATTCAATTAATAACTTCTTAAAATTTCATTTATATGAAATTATTAGTGAATCTAATGAAATAAGTTTGTATAGGTTGATTGATTGATTGTATAGGATGAAGACTAATCTGTGGACTATCACCCCACCGCTATCAAAACTGATTTAGTATTGTGCTCTGTCCTATTGATTGCAGGACTTCTTCTAAGCCTATTTGGCTAGTAAAGTCTAAAACTTCTATCAGTCTCAAGACTTTTCGAACGTCACTCAACTGTGTTTAGTTCAAGCCAGCATTGGCTCTGGCATCGTTTTCTACTGTAAGACAGCGTTTTATTGGAGAACACTGCGCACAGTGTCGCGAGTAGGGACAAAAATCAAAAAAATGAATTTCGTAAATGTAGAAAAATAAGTTTGTAGTACTGAAGTAAATACCTCAAATTACTAAAATGTGAAAACGGATTTTAAAAATATCAATTTATATACCGATGGCAGGCCACCAAACTTGCACTTTGTGAAGGTGGGTGACTTGGGTAGAAATTATTGCAATTTGTTGAATGTAAGTTCGAGGTCTCTTATTGAAAAATTTCCCATGGAACCTTATGTTAAGTAAACATATTCTATAAAAATACTATTTTTGGAACTCTGTGAAAGCTTTCCCTATTTTTTTTTGCTTTCCATATTCCTTGTACCGTTACTTAAAGAAACGTCAATTCGTAGGAATAAAAGTGCAGTGTCATCAAACTTTAGATCACTGCTCGGCAAAGCTTACTCATACGAGCAGTACGCTCAGCACACGCATTCTTACGCTCTTTCAATCAGTCGTTCAGCGATTAAGCGATGTGAAACTGGGGGAGTAAGCCGATTTTTGTGCGTTTTTTGCAATTCACGTACACAGTCTGTGTGTGCTGGCAGTGATCAGCTCTTCACTGTTTCCGCTCTTATCCCGATATTAGGGATTATTGTGCAAACTAAAATTCCGCCAGTTTTCTTTCAATTATTTGCTTTTTTCTTCATCAAATACACAACATATCAACTTTTTGGTTTCATTACGTAGATATTATTGAAAAATATACCAAAGAACACAAAGCTTAATGCGTTGAATACGACAGGGTCAATTGCCGCCCTTTTTATTTCGCAGTTCTTCATTTAGCGAATCTCTAACGATCAGATCAGAACGGTATGCTTTTGGTGATAAATGCTCTAGTTCGAACGCAGGACTGTTTTTCTTTTATGCAGCTTATAAAACCTTAATTTAATTCAATAAAAAGAAAGAACCAAACGGTTCTTTTGACACTTTTGGGCAATAATATATTTTTATAGTTAGTTCTATACAAACGTATTGCGAAATTGCACCAAAAAAAATACAAATAAAAAGAAATATTTCTTTGATAAAAAAAAATGACTCACACCAGCAACACTGGAAATTGAAATGAACTAGAACAGCAACCCCGTTTTAGAAATTTATATGGAGGAAAAAGTACGTTCCTGATCAAGCTTGGGGCCTACTAGTAGGCCCCAAGGTTGCAATTTTGCAACAATATTAGTGAAATTCTGTGCATGTATTTCTACCAGCTCTCCCACTTTCACATCGCTTAATCGCTGCAGTCGTTGTTAAGACGGCAACGAAGCAACACGCGTGGTGGTTGTGTCAATTTTTGCCTTGTGTACGCTGCAAGAAATTTTATGTATGAAAAAAATAGATGTTTTTGTTGTTGTAGTTTTTGTGTTTTTTTTTTTTTTCTTTTTTGTGTTGGCGATTGGTTTCGTATTCGCTTTTCGGTTTAATTTTATACAGTGTAGAAAATTTCTCTGCGCTCACTAACACCATCTCATTGTCAATTTTGCCGATCCCTGCTTTAGATAAACTTTAAAAAAATACTCCTTCTTACTACTTCGAGATTTTACAGTGTGGTATAGCTGAAAGTATGTATTAATAGAAACCATGGTCTTTAGCTGCACAAACTTGCACGTTTTTAAGAAATTCAACATTTTCAGTGACGTATTCAGTCAAAAATAGGGACCTTTTTGCAGCATGGTTGGCAGGAAAACATAGCGACCACTGCTGCGTTTCGCTTAAACTGTCAATTTTTGTATGTAATAATATGCAAACACCACTTGATTTTGAAAAATTACAAAAAAAAAGGTAGATTCGATGGAAGGCTTCGGTAATACTGCGTGGCGTGCCATTAAATCAAGGCAACTTTCGAAAAGAAGCAAAACTTGTTAATGTCTTCAGAACCAATTATAGCAGTTAATAGGAAAATTAAGTGTAAACATGAAAACCGAATCTCTGATATTTTGCAATTTAAAAAAATTTTAATTTAGAATTTTGTCAAAAATAGATGTAGAGGGTTAAATTTGAATAATTCATCATCGGAAACCGATTGTCCTAGCAGTACAGATTAACAAATTGTAATTTTTAATGAAAATATATTATTAATTAATTGACTGGCACGACAGCCCGCTTACGCGAGACTAAGGCCTAGCTTCCCGCAACCACCCGTGTTGTGCGTGTGAATTTGTACGCGGGTAGAAGGGACCTACAGTTTTTATGCCGGTTCCGAACGGCAGGTTGGGAGCTTTTTCATAAGCAATTTTTACTCTCAGAGGTTTGCCATTTCCAGCTGAGAGGACAGCCACCGAAAGAGAAAACGAATTTTCCCGTTATTTTTTTAGGTGTTACTACAGGCAGTATTTGAACCTGAGGTTGCTGCCTTCGACTCGCGGTCCAACGCACTAACCAACTGAGCCACGGCGGCTGCCGTGCTATACTGAATTAAATAAGAGATGCTATTATTTTCTATTTGGGTTTGAAATTACTTAGATGCGCATAAGTATGAACAGATATTTGTAGATTTTTCAAAATTTATTTTTTTTATAACAAGCGTATTTGTAAGTTGTTCGAAAAAATGTTTGGCATATGTGTTTATATTGATGATATGATATGCTGTACCAAATTTCATCAATATATCTTTTATAGTTTCTGAGATACTGTCAACTTAGTATTTGGTTTGTATGGGAGGTGGGCGTGTCCGTGGGGCGATTGAAGTAATTTTTGGTGTATTAACTTCTCTTTATAACAAAATCATATGTACAAAATTTTATTGCCGTACGACTATTCCTTCTATTTTTGTCCCTCGCTACTATGGACTCGCGACACTGTGCTGCGCAGCGAAGTTATTTTTACTGCCCCACCGTACCTCCTTCCTTATTTAAAAAGTCCAATTCGTTTTCAATTAGTTTCAAATAGTACACTTTACTCAGCAATTTGTCAAAACTATAATCATCGATATTTGAATATATACGAACATTTCGGATATGCAACTAATAATTTTTTTCATCACCAAACACGCACAAGCTTGTCATTGGTCGTGTCGCATGGATTGTATCATCGTGAATGTCGACGGTTGAGCGAGCACAAGGCTCATGCGGCGCGGGGGCTGGTGCTTCAATTCGTCTTCGATATCGGGTGGCATCGGTGGCAGCATGTAATAGAACGGCGTGAGCGGAATCAGGGGCTTTTCGTACAGCACTGCGTACATTTCGTCCAGGTCGCGCAAGCATGAGAACGGCCGCCTTTCATGCACAATGTACAGCGAGTAGATGATCCGCTCGAGCTCCGTCCAGCCGACCGCCTCGACTAGCGCCTGCTCCTCGTTGGTGCGTGCCAGGTATGTGACACGCGGCATGCCCATGTGGCGCGCCACCTCGCAAATGGCATAGAAGAATCTCTCCATGAATCCCGCGCATGCCTTCAGTTCGTTGTGGACGCTAAAGTCGAAGAGATGCAGCGTGTCGAAGGTATGATCGGGATTGGCCTGGGCGTAGTCGAGCACCTGCTGACGCTGCATATTGTTGAACTCGGCGAAAGTCTCACGTGGCACAATCAGATCGAAAATGGTCCTGAGGCCAAATCGTTAGCATATTTTGCGACAGTACCAACAGCAACGAGACTACTACTCACCAAGATCTCCACTGTTTTGTCATCCACTTGACCAGTGCCACGCCGAAGATCTCGTTGGTCTCCTCGTCGATGACCATGATGCTGCACTCGTCGCGCAGTACGTGCTTGACGAACAACTCGTAGTGCTCCTCAGTTTCCGGCACCGAGAACCAGTCCAGCTGCTTGTACAGCCGGTAGGTCCTGAAGAAGTGCTCGACCATGTACTGTCTGATGCGGTCGTGCCACTTCAGCGGCACGTCCCGTATGATGAGCTTACGCTCCTTCTCATCGATGATCAGAGTGGGCAACTTAACCCAAATGATTTCTATTGACATTGCCATTGCGAGGTGTGTGCGTGAAGATGTTGGATTTTTAGAATTTTGCGAATTTTTAAGCGAGTCTAAAGAGAAGGCCGAAAGCAATACAACGAATTTTTTGTGTATAACATGTCAGATTGTTTTGGGAAATTTTAAAGCAACAGACATGACTTTTCAATCGAAATAGAGGGAACTAAAAGAGCAGTCAGCCGGGCATTTCAGACGAAAATATTTAAGAGTTATCGATATTTGTATATTCTGTTGCGAAATTGCAAATAATAGTTGTAAGTAATAGTTATAGAAGCTGTGTGTATTGTTTGTTCTTTATGAAATAGTTTAAACGAATAGTTACTTCGGAGATTTTGAGTTATGAATGGTTGTGAGCAGGTCTTTAAATGCAAATAAGTATAAATTTATATATATCTTTTATATTTGTATAGTCGAAGATTAGAGCCCCAATGTTGCTATAAACCAATGATCAGTTCAAATGATCCGGCAATTCTTTTGTAATCCATACATATTTTCCATTAACTTCTCCTCGAATGGTGAAATACGTCATCACCTACATCACTAAACAAATAAATAAACCTTTTCTGCAGTGGGAGTGCGAGACCACTTTGCAAACACAAATTGAATCATCACCCATAAACAAGAAGCATTGTGGTGACATTAACAATAACAAACCGCATCAACCCAATTTCTACAACACACACGCACATACACACCCAAACACACACAAGCAAACACGCCTCTCCAGTTGTACAGCAATAATGCACACAACGACTGCTCAGCAACAACTTCATCATTGTTATTATTGGTTTCATTTTACCGCATTTTATTGTTTTTGTCTTTCTGTCCGTTTTCATTGTCGAGTTGCTGCAGCAGCAATAAGTGCGCCCACTGTTTCGCTGTCATTGTCCATCTTGGCCCATTGTCGCTACGCACAATTTCAGTTAATTGTGTTGTCTTCAATACAGTTAACTTTTTATTTTGGCTTAAAAAGACAGATTGAGCATAGCAGAGAATTGATATGGAAAATCGCACAACATAATTCGGTAAATATTGAACATGTAGGCAGATGAATGCGATCAATATATATAAATTAGGGGGCATGTACATAAATCGAATGCCTGTATGGATGTCTACACTTTCTATATGTGGCCTTCACACAATTATTATAAAACGACTTAATTTCATGCTTTACAGATGTCAAAATGAGCGCCGATGCTCTGCCTCTGAATGTTGCGCATGCGCAATCAACAATCCAGTCCATTTCAACAGTTCACTGTCGCGACTAGTCTCGTAGTCGCTGTCAATCGTTTTACCGTTGTAAACGCGATTGCGGCGAGCACCGACTTTCACGCCTCGCTACACTTTTCGCTTGCCTAACTTTTGTAAGTGCGTCTATGGCCCTTCTTGGGTCGCATAAGTAACTGATTCGGATTGTATATTTGTTGTTGTGGTTTTAATTTTTTACATATTCGGTGTCACGTTCCGTCTTGCAGGTAATTAAACGCGCTTTGGTCGTCACTTTATCACTGCAAATAATGACCACTTGCGGTATTTTGGCAGCGACAACAATCACAGTTCGAACAAACTTAATTGACTATGAAAACTAACGGAAATTAATTTTTCAATTTGTAGTTTTTGTAGTAAATGACTGCAAATATGTCCATTGTGTACTAATTATTGCAGTTTGGGAGATTTTAAGTGTTTTTCTTAATCTATAGTGTGATCGAATAAATTGAGGGCTAATCTTAATTATGAAAAGATATTGAAGAGAGATAAAAGAGAGAGGCTAAAGAGAGCCATGAAGATAATTTTCAATAATTTTTTCTATAGATTTAGCAAAGTCTATTGCAGTTGGGAGAAGACTGTTGATTCTAGTTTATTCAGAAATTTGTTTAATTGAGATATCTGCATATGTATGTATGTACATTGCTTATGTTAGTTGTCTCACTTACGATTTATGAATTATGCTCTTAGTAGAAAGATTGGGATGTTCTTAACATTGCATGGAACAGCTTTGGAACCACGAAGCATGAGAAATTGCTGTGATAATCATATTTGCAACAACTTTGAAAAAATTTATTATCAAATATGAAAATACTTAATTGGAATACCTATCCATGGCGTATTTATATGGGCACTAAGTCTATATATATTTTATTGATTTTTCTTACAAATTCAAGAAAAAAAAATTTTTCTTATTTTACTTTCAGGCAAAATGCATCACAGACCAAAAATTTCTCGACTCTTCCTGTACTCCCTGCTGTTGGTAATGTTAAAGCAAATTCACTGCTTCCCCACCATAAATCAACCCCTCACAGCGACAAGCAATTTTCTGAGGGGCACCAGCAAAACGCTCTACCAACCACCTGAGCTGGAGGAGACCATTGAAGAAGTGCAGAAAATCTTAGCGCAAGATCCAACGTTGCCACGCCTAACAAGGTATAATGCCTGTAATTAACTTCTAAAAAAAACTGCAACCAACTCAGTTCAACAAGTTTCTTGCAAATAATTTGTTGCAGCATATCTCAGTTTCAATTTAATTTAAATCTATCTTAGCAGAGGTGAAATTGAAGAGCTCTATGAGAAGGTGACCCGCGAAGAGTACCAGAAGAGCATTGCCGCCGGCGACATGAGTCGTGCCGACAGTATGCGTGCACTGATGCTAGTTCTGCCCTACAATACGGACAACAACACCGAGGAGAATTTGCAAGTACAACAAGAAACCCAACATCATTGTCTGCGAACCCCCTACTAACCTTAAATCTCGCTTGTAGGAACTTTACACGCGACCGCCTGTGACAAAAGTTATCGATGCGTATACGCCGCCGCAGCCCATTAAATTCCTCACTCCCGATCCCAGCGCACCGACGAAGGCGGAGACTGCGTCCATAGGCAATTTGGCCGCCACCACCTACAAGCCCGCGTACTCGCTGAGAACCGCAGAGTCGGCGCTGCCGCCGCCCAGTCCCACCACCTACCATCCGCCACCGCCAGCGCCACTGAGGTACAGAATGACTCCGTCAGTGCCAGCTTCAGCGCTGGGCTTTCAGCCGTTCGTCAATCTGCCGACCAGCCCGGACTATGTGCCGAATGCAAAGCCTGTGCAGCGCTTTAGCAGCCATTACAGTGCCAAGAACGCCGCATTCCTGAAGCAGCGCCGCACGAAACCCTCGACCACCACTGTGACGCCCGTGGCAGACGTGCTCGAGAGTTTGGGCATTGTGGGGCAGGCCCAGTCGCGGCACCGCTTCACCATTGACGACTACTATGCGGCCGAGAGCGCACCCAAGCCGGTGATATCGCGCTATGTGCCGCAAACGGTCAGCGTGGCCGAGTTGAACGAGTTGCGCGGTCAGAGTTTATCGCCGCAAATCAAACCGGATGCGTACTCGAGCTTCAAGCCGCTGAACATTGGCGAAGAGATACGCGCTAAGCCGGAAGTGGAGGGCTATCTCACTAGGTTTGGCATTGTGGGCGGACGCAAGAAGAAAGACCTGAATAAGGGCAACGGACTGAAGGCGCAGAGCAACGAGCCCACGAGCGAGGAGAGCGAGATATCGACATCAAAAGTGCCGAATACGGACAGCAAGGCGCGGAAGGGCGCACAGGCAGCCGGCACGGAGCTGGAGAAGCTGTTACAGAATTTGCAGGAATTGGAGCGGTTAAATGTCAATCCGAAAGTGCTGAGCACTACAACAACCACGCGGCCAACGCCGAGAACTACAACCAGCACCACGAGCACCACTACCGAACCAGCAGCAACGGCCAGTTTGATTACGAACGGCGTGCCAATGCTGATTGAGGCGAAAAAGCCACGTCGGCGCATTGATCCCAACATTGACATCAACTTCGGTTCCGTCGGAAATCAGCAAAGTGAGGCCAGCAATGCTGATCAGCTGAGCAAGTTGCTGGCCAATCTGCAGGAGCTGGAGAAGCTGAAAATCAACCCGGAGAATGTACTGAAAACGGTGGCACCGACCGTGAAGGTCAACAATGCGGTGAGAGCCCAAACTGCGGCCGCTGCTTCTACCACGTCCAATGTGCGCACGCAGACGTTGGGAAATCGCTTCGGCGACTTGGCGCTGCAGAATCAACAGGCAGTGCGAACGACAGCGTCGAGTGATGCGCAACAGTTGCAGCGCGTGTTGAAGGAGCTGCAGGCGCTGGAACAGTCCAACTTGCGTACAACAACCACAACAACAACAACAAGGAGGCCGCAAACTCCACGCAGCGGCTCATTGGGGCCTTCTGATCTGTTCCAACTGCAGAAGCTGCTCACCGACGATCGCGAGCTGGAGCGGCTGTACGAGCAGGCGCGCGGTAAGCAGGCGGCACGCACCAGCACCACAAGAGCCACAACCACCACCAGAAAACCAGCGCCCAGCTTGAGTGATCTGCTGTCCGATGAACGCGAGCTGGAGCGATTGTACGAACAAGCCAGAGCGCGCGCCACTTCCACAACGACTACAACCACCACAACGCGCAAGCCCGGACCCAGCTACCGTGAACTGGAACAACTGCAGAAATACTTCGCCGAACTGGACCGGGTGCGTACGACGCCAACAACAACAACAACCACCACAACCACGGCCATGCCGAGCACAACAACCAGCACAAGCACTTCCACCTCTACGACAACTACCACAACGACAACAACCACCACACCTAGACCGCCCTTGACGACGGCGGACTTGGCGCAGCGCATCACCGGCAACTTGAGCGCGTCGAAGCCGAAAAAGCCGACCGCAGAGAGTGAGCAGCTGCAGGAGCTCATCAATCGGGTGCAGCAGCTGGAGCGTCTGAACAATCAGCAACTGGTGGACAGAGCCAAAACGACGACGACAGAGTCGTCGCTACCGTTCCTCGGATTTACTACGCGGAAGATCAACACCAACGCCGAACCGAACGCTTCGCCGAATGATTTCGCACATTTGCAGCAGCTCTACAAGCATGTATCCGACGCGGAGCAGGCCTCATTTAGCCAGATTGAGATATCCACAGCGGCCACTGCCTCGAAACCCCCGGGCGTCAAACGCACGCAGCAATTCGCGCAGCAGATAATCGACATCACCAACGACACGGGCTCGGGTAGTAGTCTGCAGCAGGTGGACCCCAATGACTTTGTGCAGCTGCAGAAATTGTTGAGCAAGGTGCAAGAGCTGGAGCGGGTGAAAATCAACACGGCGACGCCTACGCCGCCAGTGGTAAGTAGTCCCCAGCGTGAGTCAACCCAGATGCCTAACCTGGTCACATCGGCCTCTGTGCAGATGAGTCACGTGAAAAACCTGAATGGGGCGCAGATTGTCTATCCGGAAAAGACGGAGGTCTACAAACCCTTCGAGAATATACTGAAGAGCGATCACGAGCTCGATGCCGTGAAGTTGGAACTGCCAACTTATACGATGACCACATCCAAGCCGCATGTGAGTAAAAAGGGCGGTGCCTTGCTGGAGCCCACATCCAGCGAGGAACTCCGTGAGTTATCCCTGTCAGCGCCAGCCAATCCGACAAACTCAGACCTCGATAAGGACTTTGAACAGTATCAAAAGTTCTTCAGCAAATTGGAGGACGAGGAACGCAATGCCTATAAGAAACTGCAGCCGCCAATGATCTACAAAACGGTCACCAAGGAGCCACCCCGGTTTATAGCCACTCATAAGCCACATGAGGTGGCCAGCCACCCAGATTCGAGCGGCAAGCAAAAGGCCGACCTGGAAGAGTTGCAAAAGCTACTTAACAATGCACAGGAACTGGAAAAATTGGGCGTTACACTTCCCAGCGAGCTATCCGAACAAATCGAATCAAAACTGACGAAAAACCCCCAAATGCCGAATCCTATATCAACGGCAGTGGCAGGAAGCTTGAATCGGCCAGAAGTGAAAGATTACATGAACAGATTTGGCTCATTTAGCAGCAGAGAGCAAAAACTGGAAACACCTGCGATTACAACGACTAAGGCCACTCCCCAGCTGACGGCGACCAGTGTTGAAGACTTATCAGAGGCTAAAGATAAGACGGCAGTCTTTTCGCTTACCACCATGAAGTCGTTGTTGCCCAGGGAACCAAAACCCACCACCTCCAGCACTTTGGATCTGCCTGTTTTTAGTGCAACAAAAATTATTGAGGCGGCTATCAAACGCGCAGCGAATAAGATTGGCGTCTCAACGGAGTATCCGCAAGGTTTTCGCCGCCGCAGTGATACCGATGTGATTGAGGAGGAGGGGCGCGATATGGTTGAAGGCGATGACGACATGATGGGCGAGTTCAGTGAATTCAACTATCAGCTGGCTATACCGGAGATCAACCATATGATGCGGCCGGACGACAAACCAACCGAGAAGCCTGCGGATGAACCCAAAGCGGAAGATATCACGAAGGACATCAAAGAGCTGCAACGACTGATAAGTAATCTGCAAGAGCTCCGAAAACTGAACATCAGCGTTTCGTCGAATTTGCTGAGGGAAGCGGATGCCAAGTACTTGGAAACATTGAAAAAACAACAAACAGCCGCTGATGATACCATAAAAAGCAGGCGACAGAGTGCAACGCCAGCCATAGCCACACAGGTTACTAGTGAGAGCAGTTCAACATCTGCGAGTAACACAATAACAACAACATCAACAACAACACAGAGCCCATCCACCACATCGAGCACAGAAGAAAGTAGTACGGGCGCGCCGACACGTATTAATTTGGACCTGGGCTTGGATCCCGTGGACGCCTCCACGGACAGCGATGCGACAACGGCGACAACCACTGAGGACAGCTCCAGCAGCACGACGGAGGAGTCACGCAATGGCTCATTGGCCGATCTGGAAGATTCGTTTGGCCCCGATCCCAACAAGGAAGAAGAGTTGCCGCCGAAGAAGAAGAACGGTTTTTACTTTCTAGCTGACTGGAACTCATTCTTGGAAGTGGGCGATGGGGACGATCAAGTGGTGGTGCGTTTGAGCCCCAAAATTGGCGACCCCCGGCTCTTCATACCAGTCAAAGTTCCTTAAAGCGGATGAACGACAAGGTCCTAAGTGAGAATGGCGCCTTTCTGGAGCTTCCGGAAGTACCGCAAAAAGCATTTTGTAAATATTATTATTGCTGACCGATGCGAACTCTCTCGAATCGTTAGTTGATTTCGAAATTGTTGTGTGGAGTTGAAGTTGTTGCTGCTTTTTGGTCTGTAATGTAGCTATGGTTTTTGCTAATTTATTATTTAAATTGCTCGCGAGAAAGGTAAAAGCGACAAGCAACCTGTATGTAGGCAATGTTAGTTGTAAGCAGAGTCAAGAGATGTTAGTCCTAATTGTAAGTGTACGAAAGAAAAATAAACGTTTTGATTTTTTCAATACATATATGTAGAAAGTTCGCTAAATTTATTAAAGGCTAAAGAAATATGTACACATACAGATCAGATGAATATGTTACAGTAACTTTTGGCAACACAATGGCAGATTCGTATTGCCATTGCCATTATGAAAAGAGTATTTACAATGCATTAAACTCGCTTAAGTGCAGACAAAGGGCTGCGGCGACACCATGTTGGCACCGGCAACAATTAGCTCATAGAACTCCAAACCATCAGAGTGGACGGCGGCAAGGTGGTAGCGCCAGATGTGGTCCGCTCCGGGTAGAGCGAAACTCAGCAGTGCGAGTATCTGTTTGGCTGACTTGAAATGCGTGAACTGCACAAAGCCCTGCACGCCGCGATAAATCAGCACACTTATCGCGCAGCAGCCCTCCACATAGGCCAGCAGTGTCTCATGTCTAACACGCAACGTGGCCAGAGCGCGCGGTTTGTGCGCCTCAATGGTTTGAAACCGACTGCCGCGCAGCACGTCCAAGTAGAGCGCGATGCCACCATGTTGGCCGGCCACCAAGTGTGCTTTGCTGAAGGTGACTGCCAGCAGATGGTGCGGTTCGTCCGCGCTGCTCGCCTCCAGCGCAAGCAGCTCACCCTCGTCTTTGGAGGGCAGATTTTTGGTAGAGAATTTCAGCCAGGTGTCGTTATCGTGTTCCGGCGAGTCAAAGTCGGCTGCATTATTGGCGCTGGGCAACTCGATGTCGGCAGTGATCTGCGTCTCGGACATCTCATACGGCTCTGAGCTGTTTGGCGTCGCAACATCGACGGATGCTTCTGCGTCGAGCTCTTTCACGGTTTGCTCCATAACGCTCTGGAATTGGTGAATACGCTCAATGACCGCTGTCAGTTTGTGCACATGACCCGACGACTCGCTGTTGGCATTGGCCAGGAACAGCACGTCGCGTATCATTACACCCAAATTTTGCGTAATAGCAGCACAAACGGGATGTTCTTTGGTCTCGTTCGAGCGTAGGTATCCGTGAATTTCCTCGATGTCCACAATCACCGGCCAGGTGATCTGCACAGTGCGCGCGGCCAGCACCTGCGCCGGACTACTGGGCAATTGCAGCGCCGACAGATTCAATGCGGCAAAAGTACTCGACGGGTAGATTTTTTGCTTTTGCAGTTCTTGCATAATATCCAAGAAATCCTGGGCGAGATGCTCGTCATACAAATCCGTTTCGGGTATGCTCAGCTGCGTAACATTTATCTCCAAGTGCAGACGCTGCACCAAATCAACGAGAATACTCTGGACCAGCTGCCGAAAGTCGGCAAATACAAATTGGTGCACTGCTCTGGTCTTTGGTTTAAGTATGGACTCGGTCAAGGAGTCGCGCTGGGAGCCAGCGGCACGCTGACTGTGCAACGGCATGGCGCGTTTATTACGTTGGCTGGTGCGATTGTTTAGAAGGACAATCCAGTCCCCATTGGTGAGCATGGGACGGTTCGGCTCGAACGCGTGCGGGACAAAGCGGTAGTTGTTATTGCCCAGCTCGGCTGGCAGTAGCCAAGTGTTGCTCACTTTGTAGGCACTTAAATTGTAGGCGTACACGCGGTGTCCATCAACGGCAAAGAGTTCTCCCAACTGGCCATTGGGAATTTGCAGTTCGTTAACAGGTTCTTCAAAAGCTTTCAGATGCGTTAAATTGTTCGCCCCATCCAAGCGCCACGCATTCAAACCGCCAAAGCTGCAGCTGCTCTGCTTATCGCTGGCAGCATTGGTGACAAATTTGATTGTTGCACCGCTATTTGATTCCAGCAGCACTTCTTCTATCCAACCCGTTTCGTAGGTGCCCAGCTGTTCGAACTGCATATGCTTTGGATTCCACATCAGAATGGATGTCATACAACCTGCATTCAGCAGCAAATAGTTTTCCCCATTTGTTGCTAATACAAACGCCTGCCTTAATTTCTCATTTTCCAAGCCGAAGTTTCTAGCTCTGAGCTTGAAACTGCGCTCCAGATGTTTCAAGTAGATGCCACGCCTCTGTTGTTTGCTTACGAATTTGCCCACCTTCTGACATAAACTCTCGTAGCCGGCGTCTTCTGCGCGTGATTTTCGCAGAAGCGCATTGAGCGGTTGTGTTTGCAACCCTGTAGCCATGTAACTGGGCAGGGAGGGTCCCGAATTCACCGTTAAATTGCGCACGCTCCAGTTGCCCCTGATGAACTGCTGTGGCTGCTCGTTGACCCACAAGGAGTCCCTGAACCACTGCTCTAGATTTATGCCCGATACCAAATGTTCGGTCCGCAAATTGCGAGTTGTTACATTTTGAAACAACAGTGGGGACTCGAATTCCACATCGCCGCTGAGGGTGGCCAACTGCTGCAGATCTTTATCGTTGTTGACGGGAACATTGATTTGTAGGTGCTGCAATACTTCGGCACCTTGTAAGGTGAGCGGGGTGGAGACGTGCTGATTGCCATGTGTCTGAAAAGAGAATGAAGACATTTTTGGAAAATCGTCATTGTTGAAAGCGTGCGACGAATAAAATTTGATCGAGATAGGTGTACACTATATGCTACGAGACCATTTTTACTCACCAGCAGTGTGTTCTGATACGCCTGCATCAGGTCGACATTATTTATGGGGCCCAGCGACACAATCTGTCCGTCCAAATACACTTCAGGGAAGAATAAATTGCCGGTGAGGTTTTGTTCGGTATGTAATGTGATCACCTGCGAGAGATCGACATCATTCAGGAAGCTAACGTAGAAGGCGTTGCCATTCAGGCTACCAGGAGCGAATAGCAAACGCTCTGCAAAATATAAACAAATGCGAAAAGCATAGTTTAATAAAATGATACGAATGAACTTCCCAAAGTTTGGCTATTTCAGGCTGTGACAAACAAATATTAAATTCCACTTCAGGCTCAACCATTTATAGAGGAGATTTGCATTGAATGCAACGTAAAAGTTTCAGGCAGGGATTCCAACTTGTTCCCGTCTTGCAACAATTCAATTCAATGGAAAAATAATTTCATTCGCTATTATTTTCTGATCCATAAAAGAGTTAAGACTTGAGAATAGTTCATTTGAGGATACTAAATCCTTAGGAGCTCTAGAAACAGGAGCGAGTGTTCTGTAATCAGCTTAAGCTCTCTTCAATTGAAAATATAACTAAGATTGGAAGAATCTAGATGAAATCTAAGTAATTAATTGATCACAAAAACTCCGAATCTTTCAACACTGAGGGTTGTACTTTTGCCTACTACATTCACCTTCTACATTTTCAATAAAAACTTGCCTGTGATCTCCTGGTTACGGTCAACGCGCAACGACTCCTGCAGCCATTCTGCTAGAGAGCAACCATTCAAATTGCTGGTCTTTAATGTGCTCTGCACGGTGACATCTTGCGCCTTGAGCGGACCTTTAAAGACTATTGGCGAATTCACCACTACTGCAGTGGGTTCATTGACATATACGATATTTTCCAGTACAGACATCAAATTGTGTCCGTTTAAACTGCGTATGTAGGCACCCTTTTCAATGGACACTCGACCGGTGAAAACGTTCTTTCCCCTCAATATCACAATTTTATTCTTATAGACCAAACTATTGAAGAACTGAGCCAACGATGGCATTTCATTCAAGTCTCCGTAGACTGTTAAATCTTGCAGGTACTGCTCAGTTTCGAAAGATGTGACGCCTTGCAGTACGAAGGTCTGCAAGTGGCGGTCGAAGCGTACAGCGCTGCTTAAGGCGGACATTGGATAGCCGTTCAGCGCGCCAGTCAGCTCCAACGCATCGACCACCAGGTTGCCATTGATCCGTAGCGATCCCTTGAAATTGCCGATCGTTTTTTTGGTGGCAATAGCCGAGAAAGGCACACTGTTGATGGCCCCAAGCTTGGTGTCACCCAGTACTTGTACATTCTTGGCAAAGTTCTTGGGCGCCGAAATGAGTGTAGATCCGTTGGGATTGCGAAAAACCATGTCGGCGAGCAGTGCGGGCAGATTTTGTCCATTGTAATTGCCTTCCACCACGAGGTTGCCGTGCACGTGCAACGGCTCCATGAATTGTAAACTGGTACTCAGGTAGTTGGGTCGGTTCAGCCAGATCACCGTCAGCTGGAGATCCTCGTCGAAGCTTTGATTGTTCAGCTTGTTCAACTGCACGTCGCCGGTGACAACGACATGTTCCACTTCGATTTTCCCATCGAGAATCATTTCCGGTAAATCGTCGATTTGCTTGAGAAAGTCGAATAGATGAGCGGCTTCGATGCCGTGCATTTGATCCGCCTCCATGCCTTCGCCGAGCGACAGTTCATCGATGTGGACATTCCCGCTTGCGTTGGGCTCCGCCGAAGTGCGTCGGTGCAGGAACTCGCGCAACTTCACACCATTCAGTCGCCCGGAACCTTTAATGTCGTTCGGTATGTCAGCCACTTTGGCCTGTAGTAGTTCAAAATGCGCCGCGGGCATTTCGATATCCTCCAACACAGTTTGATAGCCCCGGTCGATGGACACGCCATTCAAAGTGTCGAGCACATGCACGGCACTCGCATTTAGGGTGCTACTGAAATTCAGCTGAGTACTGTTCGCCATTACATGCGGCTCATCGATTTTGATGGCATTCTGAGCCAATTCCGCAATATCGACGCCATCATAACGACCGCTCAAAGTGAGGTTATTAAAGTAGATATAAGCTAGCAAGGTGGTGGTGGTTAGTTCCTGCTCTGTGTGCTTGGTGACAAAATTCCCAATGGGTATGTCGTTGATTTTGCCAGTCTCCACGTTAAAATCGATTGGCAATGCTACAGTAGAAAAGGTTTTTTTGGACCTGATAACTATTTCATCGCTGGGATCGGCAGGACGTCGCGCAATGTCGGCAAGTAGTGGTGCTAATGCGGTTTTATTGAATTTACCAATCAACCTTAAAGGACCCCGAACTTCCAGATTTTTAAAATAACAGTTCGCTGTGATGTTTGACGATTCCCTCAAAGTGGGATTCTTTGGCAAATTCTCAAAGCCCTCACCACGCAATGTGCCATTAAGCTGTCGAGTATATGGAGTTATAGATAAAATAAATTTCGGAAGAAAATCTCATCTAGAATAAGACGAATCGGCAGGAAATATGCGTACGATATATGAATATATATAAAAACAGATACAAATTTATAATATACCTCAAAGATTTCGGAGACTGTTAAGTGCGAGAATGTCGGCGTACCCGTCCAATTTTGGGCGTTATTCAAGCTAATCGCATCAAATGGGTTAACACCATTTATAAAGCCATTTGTGTCTACCGCGTTGGCGCTTAAAGTTCCCACGAATGTTTTCTGCGCATGCACAACACTCACGGTGGGCCCGCTCGACCAGAGGAAATCGTCGGGGAACTTTAACGAGTTCAGTACGTCCACCTTCACCGTATCCTCCACTATCACTTCCTAAAAAAAAAGGATTTTGTTTAGGGCTTGACCGTCAAGTGTGTTCTTCAGACCTACGCCATCCACTTCCAGTCGCGCCAACTCTAACGGCTCGTTTCTAAAAACCAAATTTTCGCTAATTTCGCGCCATGGTATACCGTTGATTTCATCGAACTTCAGATGGCCGTTAATTCGTAACAGTTCGTCCTCTGTTTCTCGAGCTGCTCGTACGTTGATCGACTCTAGTACTTGCAGATCGTGCAGGGTCAAGGTACCCTCGTAGTCCAAAGCGCCATCTTGTATGTAGAACCTTTCATTGTTTACCTGATCCACCACCAACTCCTCCACCTCCACACTGTCTATATCCATTGTGTCCACGTAGGATGCTATTGTCGGAATCTCACGCTTTGGTCTAACCCCTTTCAGATCCTGCTCCAGCTGCTCAATGACGTTTATTATATGCTCTAGATCGACGCTGGTGTCTTCGGCGGTCCACTTGTGGTCGTTCACATAGATTTCTCCCACTTCACCGTCGAATACCAGCTCCGGCGTTTGCAGAAACTCAAGTTCCGACAAATCCGGCTGCGTTTGAACAGACCCGTCATCAGGTGCGTCCAGGAAGGCCTGTGCTTGCGCTATTAAATCGTCCTGCTCCTGCACCCAGTCTTTAAGGAACGCAAATATTTCTTGCAAGTCCAGCAGCTCCGAATTCTTCGCCAGCAGTTCGGTGTGCAAGCGAAACAGTCCCGACTCGGCTTTGAAGCGCGGCACAATAATCGAAACTTCGTCGCCCCGGCGCAGGAGCGCCGCACCTTTCAGGCCGGCATCACGTTGTATGTCCAGCATACAGCTCACGCCGTATGCCGTATGATCGCCCAGCTGACAGGGAACGGGTATGCTCGCTTCGAAAGCCTCACCGTTCCAAATCAGTGTCTCCAGCACCGTGAGGCCGTGTGTGCCGAAGTCCACGCGGTGTTGCACGAGCAGAATGAGATCATCCCGGTACGTGCGCACCGGTACTGGGAAGAACAGCTGTACGAGTCCAAAATTGTGGCCCAATATGGTCTTTGGCACCAGGTCTCCCTGCTGGTAGACCAAGATTTGCGGCTGCAGCCCGCCCAACGCCAGGTAGGTCCGCCCACCCATCTGAAACCCAGCAACGGACTCAATGCCCTCCGACGGCACTTGGCGACGTAGTCGAAAGCGTATGTGGTCCGTCGCGTCGGCACGCGGATTGAAAGTATAAATGGCAGCGCTGTTGTTCTGCGGCGTCGCCAATATGATGTCGCGACCCGTGTCTACGACAGTGGTTTCGACACACGGGAACTGCAGCTGCATACGTTGAGCTATCCAGAACTCCTTGGTTTTCAGTTCGAACTGGTAGATGTTGAGTGCGTAGTAGCCGGTGCGCGAGGACTCATTTGACGAAATTACTAAGTAGTTATTATTTTCAGAAACGAAATGGGTCAGCCCACTGATAGTGCTGCCGATCACCCACTCCCAGTAGAGCTCGATCTGGCCAGTTTCGTTGTTGCCACGATACCAGAGAACCTTGTCGGCGGTGGCGACCAACATGACACCCTCCTGCTGCTGCTGTTCCAGGTTCCAAAAAGAGTAAGTCTCCAAATATGAAATGTGTTGGCCCACCTCCAGCACCTTGGCGTGCTCATATTTGGCGGTGTCCTTGCGCACGATAAGCAGGTTCACGTCACGGCGCCCAATGAAGTACTCGCGGCCATTGTGCAATATATGTGCCCACTGTGCTACGTCGTCGCCCAAATCGAATGAGTAGTCCTCTTCTACCGATTTCAGCACTAACATTTCGCGGGTACGACGCTTCGACACCTCCAGTCGCTGCAGTTTGCGCACGTCGATATCCTGTTCTTCGAAAGCGGTCGCTTCGACTGTATTGGGGCCGTTGTGGGACTCTTCCGGTGCGGCAGCGCCAACTTGCTCGGCTGCATGGTCGGCAATCTTGTCGTCCTTGGCAACCATAGTTTCCAAGGCGCTCTTGCCCTGGTCCCGCAAGCTCAGCTCATTCACTAATTCGTGGACCAGCCGAGCGTCGCTGTCCGAGTTGACATAGGCATCTTGCTTCACCGCTTTGTTAATTTCAGCACGCAACTGCTCTGCCTCCTTTACACCGGCTTTGGTTAACTTAACTTTGGTCTTAGATTTGGGTGCGGGCTTGTCCGACTTCTGGGTCCAACCGGGCTGCACCACGACACCCTTTCCATTGAGAATAATAAAAGTAGAATGGTAAAGATACGAACTACAGAAATGGCATTTCACTTACGGCGGCGGCTACGTCCTCTTCTTCATAGTTTTCGAAGGCCTCATCCAGTTCGGCGCGAAGTTGTTCGACTTCTTTGCGTTGTGCCTCGGTCAAAGCGGATGTCTGGGGACAAATAATAATACATTGTAATTTGTCTTTGAACTGAAATATGTGCCACCTCACCTTGTCAACAAACAGCACAAAGATTACATTAAGAATAAAAACAACATATAATGAATTGGAACGAGGCATCTTCAGTTGAAGATATGCTCAGCAATATGTTTCTTATAATGCTCGATCCATAAAAACGACAAAATGGTGTTTTAATACTTGAGCACGAATTTGAAAAATGAAAATCTCGCTTACGTAAAAGTAGAAACACGTTGCAAAGAGTCCAGCTAGGAAGATGGCATCGACTATGAGCATATGGACAATGTTGTTGGCATTGTGGTAACTGTTCATAATTTGTTATTGCTTAAGATTTGAACTTGCTGGCGATAGTTTTTGTTGTGAAGATGAATACATGAGCAGATTTCGTACATAGGTGCGGAATGTTACTGCGCCACTTGCAGCGCATAAGCATGAATATCAAATCGTAAGTTCCACATGAGTTCTCAGGCAGAATTGAGAGAAATTGTGGAGTAAGGCTTCAACAGATCTGTGAGTGTAAGGCACTGTACGGTGGTCGACGAAACCATGGAATATCTATCACTTTATTGTGTTGAGTTTCGCGTTTACTTTATAAATCTAAGTTTCAGGTTTGTGAATATAAGAATAAATATAAGTATGAGTTTTTGTTATATATATGGAAGCTTTTGGTATGGAATTAATATTACTTTTTACTATATCTTTGTAGATATGCCTGAAATCTCTATATGTTAATGAATTTCTTCTTTCTCCAAGTTTTTAACAGTGTTTCTACACTTTCCTCAGGCTAACAGTATATTTTTATGGTGTTATATGTACATTGGTAGCATACAAAATTTTAACTCAATTCGCAATCGCAATTTTTAGCTTTGTCCATTTTTTCTCGTCATTATAGCCAGACCTATAATTTTCAACATTTTCTGGCAACACTGCTTGGCGCTTCACAGCCGTTTTATGCCCTTACACGCCACAGCCACAACTACCATCTGTTGCGAGCAGTGTTGCGTGTGCGGCCCGAAAAGCGTACCCATTGCTGGGTCTTTTAGCGCGCAAGCGGGCCACACTTGCCGGTGTTTTGACTGCAACATTTCAGCGGCTGCAATTTGGCGTGCGCCGCTCTGGCCAACGCTCTGGAAGTGCTGGTCGCTCCAGTTCGCTCTCGGCCGGCGCTTGCCGGTCTCAGCGCGAGCGGCATCGTGCCCTGGCGCGATGTGACGACGATATGCCGCTTTATTTGACTCCATATGGTGCGGTGACTTTTTTCTGGAGTTTTGTTGCTATTTATGGCTGCGCCTGTTGGTGGTTGATGGTTCGGGCGCAATGGGTGCACGTTTCTTGCGGGGTTGTTGTTGATTTTCATGCAATCGCATTTCTTTATTTTCGTTTGGGTCTGAGCTGAGTCTCCGGCGCTGGCACAGCTGGTCTTTGTGTTGCTGTGCTCGCTGTCGTCGTGTGTGCCGTCGCTTGGCGCTGCTCAGTTCTGAATCGGTCTTCGTTGGATGTTGTTGGTGTGCGGCACATCTCCGGTGGTCAGCGCGTTCTGTGTTCCGTGTGCGCCAATCAGTTTACTGTGGCGAAGTGGAGTACAAACCGTGTCGTACGAACCGCAATTTCTTTGCCTTTCTGCCAGTTGTTGGTGTTGTTGTTGTATTGATGTTTTCCTTTTTTTGATTTTCAATTTGGCGTTGTCTAACTTGTCCGTTGCACAATTCCCTTTTTTGACAAAACAAGGAAGTAAAGCTGCAACTAACAAGTAATAGCAACAACACCCAAACATCAACAACAACAAAAACAAAAACCAGCGAATTTTAATCCCGGTTGCGCCAGCTATGCGGCGACCCTTTGTTTTTGTATTGCTGGATTTGGCTTGCTCCACCTCGGTGGGGGGAGTTGCGGAGTTGCCCAACATTACAACAACAGCAGCAACAACAAGAACCGTGTATTGAACTTAATGGGCCTAATTTTCCCGAGTGCGCTGTAGCTGCGGCCGTGCGCCGCCTGGTTTTGTTTAGTTTCGCGTGATTGGGCGCAATTCTCGCAACGGAAGTGCAAAGTTTTCCATATTGAAGGAATTTTCGTAAATAATTTTACGGGCGAGGAGAATTCTATATGAATTTCAACTGCTCTAAAGTGGCTAAAAATTGCTCTGCATATGAAAATAGTGCGCCAAGGGAGTGACAACGTGCGGGGTACGGCGTTTTGTTATGCACTGAAAAGGGTGTGTACGTCTCGTGTGGAATTTCGCGTGAAAGAAAGAAGAAGAAATTAAATTTTGTTTACAGCATTGAGAAAAGCAAAAAATTGAGAGCAAAAATTGCAAGCAAACAAGTGAATAAAAGATTTGTGGACATTTTTGAAAACATCGGCGTAAAAATACTGTCAGCTTCTTGGTAAAGTGGAGTTGGATTGGATTTGAAGCACCAGAAAAAGTAAGATTTAGATACATGTTTACTTGAAATTATTCTGGTAAGAAAACAATGTGTTGATTGAACTTATCGAACTTGAAATTATTCTGGTGAGAAAACAATGTGTTGATTGAGCTTAAAATGTTAAAAAGTGCAATAACCAAGCTCACTCATCAGCAAGTCAAATGTGGCAAAGGTCGAGAAACACATAATTTAAATCCCATCGAAAGTTCTGGTTCGGGTGCTGGCCGAACCGAACAACTGGGCATTGACTGCCCACATAACCTCAAATGTTGGAACATGTACAATAACATTAGTTAATAACATAGTTGTGGCAGAACTAGCAATTGTTGTTGTTTTAGCCATAAATTCATGTCTTGCTATTTATTCCAATAACATTTGTTAATCACAAAACAATGATTAAATAATAAACATTGTAGCCACTGGACACGTTTCAACAGTGTTCAGGGAAATATTATCGGGCTGTATGTATTTTAATAAAGTATGTCAAAGCTTAAAGATTTAAGAGGCCATTGTGGCTATCTGCTTAAAACTTTGGACCACAAGTACGAGCATTTCACGTTAACATACCCACTCAACTTTGTACTACTATTGTAGCGCTTTCAACAGTCACTGACTAAACACTTAGATTACAATGATTGCATAACCCTTTCGACCCCAAAGTTGCCTGAGAGCAACTTCACCTATTTGTCATCTTATAGCAAAAGCTACGATTGATTTATGGGTTTAATTTAAGTAGGCACCAACAAATTAATATTTTTAGAAGTGAATTCAAAGCAAATTACAAAAATTTTTTTTTTGTTATCCCCAAAATAATTTCCAATAATTTGCAGCGATATCAGGGAAAGTTTGTGTTCTAATTGAAGTCTACGAATTGGGCGCGTTTGATTAAAACCATGTTTCTTTAATAAACGCTAAATAAAATCATAAAGTGACAATGTTGTATTTTTCCATAAATATTATATAATTTTTCTGTAATTACAAAATGTTAATACAAAATTTATTTAACCCGTTTTAAGCTAAAGTTGTTCAAAATTAAAGTAGCTCTAGAACTCTAACAAAGAGGCGTGGCGACTTCAAATGTCGTGTGCACACTTCTTAGGCAAATGTTTCATGATTTGAATACCAAAAAGTAATATTGAGAAACAGGGTCTAATTCGGGGTCGAAAGGGTTAAAGAAAGCTCTAAACCAAACGTACGAAATAGGCATAAACCCATAGATACTTTTAAATCACAAAGTTGAATACGCAACTTGCAGATAATGGGTAACTTGGCGCAAGTCCTTCGCAGGTATGCTGTAAGTGTTATATATACAGAAGTGAAGAATTTTAATGCATGTTTAGTAAAATCCAGGGGGCATAAACCTAAAGCATCTTCAAGTTCAAACAACACACAGCTGCAATTTTTGGCATTCCCTTGACCTGCCCTCGACATCGACTTACATCCACCCATTTTTATACGCGTGCCAACAACCACAACCGCGTTTCGAGTTCAATGTACATTAATTCCTCGCCACCCTGACCCATAGTGAACAAAAACAAATCAGCGTCAAAAGCAAATTACCGAAGATTTTGTGCTACTTCGTATTTGATTATACGAAATCTTCGCGAAAAGTCGCGTGTCCTTTATGGCGGTAAGCCTTTGTTATTCACCAGCCATCGGCCACAAGGGTTGTTGAACACTTTTTGATTATGCTCTGCCAAATCTTTGCCATACTTTTGCCCTACTTTAACCCACTGTGCCGCTGGAATCATGAATATGTGGAAAATCAATACTGCCTGCAGGGAAATGCTCTCGGAGTGATTTGTGCGGGCGAGATCCGAATGCGCGCGCAGCAAACACTCAGCGAGCGAATCTTGCAAATATTTGACTACAGAGCGAGGGAGAGTCCGGAAATGTGTGCACATTTTTGTATAATGACTGCAAGTTTTGCCATCAGAATTATGTCTTATCTTGTATTGTGCATATTTTTATTTATTTTCCTTTATTTTATGACTTTTTTTATTTTTAAATATTTCTTCTTGTTTTTCTCGCTTACTTAAACCTTTATTAATTCTTCTCTGTTTATCCAGCATCCTTTGCTGCTTGTTTACCCTCATTTTGCCAAACGTCAGGGGGTGTTACTCTACAACTCGGCAGTGTTTCCACCCCTAAGACCGCCAGGCACATGTCGCCAGGGCGCCGGTAACCGAACACATGTTTGTGTAGTTCGCTGAAGTCGCTGTTGCCAACTGTCGGCGGTAGTGCAAAAATGTTTTGATTTTTCGAGCGACAATTACGTCGATTTGCACTTAATTCTCTTCAAACATTGTTTTTCGCCACAGCACACACAGCTTGCACCACTGTGCTTGATTTTTATGATTTTAATTTCGTGTTGTTCAACATTAATTAACCCCTTCTTAGCCCTGCTGCATTATGTTTGGCCAATTTCAAGGGTTAATTTTTTGCTGTTTGATTTTTGAATATCTTTTGTTTTTGATTTATTGTAATTTATGATATTTTTATGCCACTTCGCATTGTTCCTGGAAAACATATGAACACTGTGTGGGTTCGCGATTTCGTATTTACTGTTGTGCACCGCAGATGAGTCATTCCACTCGACTGGCTTTAGCAGTCACGTAAGATTTGGGTCAGAATGTCCTTGAATTTGTATTTATGTGAACTGGGTTTCCTTTTTTAAGTGCTTTGTTTTATGCGCGCAGTAAGGTCGGGCGCATGTGTTAGATGAGTCATTGAGGGCAGGCGAAGTGTAAATTTCGCTTTGGGACAAGGCGAGATTCGAGATAAAAGTGCATGACTCACGAGCTGCGAAATGCAGGGACATTTAAACTTGGAAACCGCGTGAACGGAAAGCGTGATAAGCCGCATAAAATGTGATAGCAATTTGGTATAAAAAACATATTTTTCCAAATTAAACATAACATGCAAAATTCTCTTGGAAGAGTTTTGAATCATGACTCAAACTATCGCTAAGGTCCCAACTTAACCCTAAATAAGTATAGAGGTCAAATTGAAAGAAAATGTATGGATTTCTTTACTTTAGATAGAGAAACACACACATTCCCTATTAAAGTTGATCAACTTCAGGGTATATCCTGAACTAAGAGTTTAATGTCCACGATGAGACCGACCTTTTCAATATAAGGAACAAAATCTTGGGTCAGTTGTTTTCGAAATATTATAATACAGCTGTCTTCAAATATTTGATCAGGCCATTAAAAAAACACATTTTTGACCATTTTTTACCAGCTCCTCCAAGTAGACATTGGCAGAACATCGGAAAGTGATAACAACTCTGCCTTCTCTACATCTCAATAATTCATTCAGTTAGCCGTCGCAACAACTGCAGCCCACACGCCAACCCAAACTCATGATCGACTGCGTCTGCGTCTGGTTGCAGGCAATGAACCTTTTCTCGGCGAACGCGCTTCGCCTGGATGCCTTTACGTCGCCGAATAAATCGCGTTCCTGACATTGAATTTTGCTCGCTTGTCTCATCGCTTTTGTCGATTCTCTTAGGATCGCTGCTTCTTCGTCTCGCACGCATTTTTCGTGTTCATTAACTGCAATTGTCATTTGTATTTTTTCCATAAGTGATTTCTGCCGCTTCCTTCTTCTCTACGTATGCGTTTCGATGGCTCACGTTGCCCATCAACAGCGCTCGGACTGCTCATTTCCATTCATAGTGGCTCACCTTGCCGGCGAATGCAACACCAACAACGACCACATTGACCACAATCAGTGCAACAACAAGTTTGCAATATTTAGTCATTTTTTTCATTTTTATTTTCCATCAGTTCGCATTGCTGTTGGCAGTTTTTTCGTTTGCACTGTGCTGCGCATGCGTAAAGTCTGCTGCTGGCCGTTTGTGGCTGCGCGGACAACGCGCGCGTAGTACCACGCAATCAGCGACAGTGTCAGCCTATCTGCGCGTGCTTTATTTTTTCCAGATACTTTCAACCGATTTTCAGCCACACACTCGCCGCCGAGCGAGAGCAATCTGACAACATATCACAACAACAATGCGCCACTGTCCGAGGCTAGGCGACCCAACTTGGGATTCTCACTTAAGCACAGCGCGCTCGAAACACAATTTCCTCACTTTTAGTCAGATGCGAAAATACAAAAAAATGCAAAAAATAAATAAAATTTTGCCACTCTTTTGCATTTGAGTCACGTTCATGAAATTAAACTTAAAGAGCTGTGTACAATATGATGAAACGCAACAGAAATCTTTGGTGCTTTTGCGAACGTTGACATGAACACGCTGCATAAATTAGTTGCCTTAACCTCTTCAGACCTGCGGTGCTTTAATAGCGGAAAATCTAGAATGACATATTGGAGTATTTGAGATCGTTCAGAGAATTAGTGAAGTCAATCAGAATAGCTGTCACTCTGCCAAAGATCTTTGGTTCTCATCAGAGTACAAGGAGTCGAGTTCTTCCGACGCTCTTCGTTTACTCGTTCCTCATGGGAAATTAAAGTATATTTTCTATATTTAGCACGTAGTATATCTTTATTCGATCCAAGCGCGAATATGCAAAGTCTGTATTAAAGCTCACGCTACAAATTATTTTTGCTACGCTGTGTCATGATGACACTTTTCAATTTGCATTTAATCGTTCAACACTGTTGCCGTTTGAAATTTTACTCTTAGGAAATTTTACACCTCCGTTAAATTCTCACGTACGTTCATAATTACGTATGAGCAGCTTTGTGTGCTGGGTAATAGAATCGCTCAGCGACACATCTTCATTCTCACATTAAACACGTAATTTTTAATCAAAATAGCCTAAAAAAACAACGATGTGGGTTCGGCTTTCATATAACAGAATTAAAATTAATTCATTGATGCAAAATCATTATGTAATTCTGTGTACTGGGTACTTTTGTGGGTTTTGCGCCTTGTGCTGCCAACGGCTCATTGGATCGCTGGTCGTCACATTTTGGCCGCAGGGAGCTGCAGTGGAAAAGCGCGGCGCGCTCAAGTGGCAAAAAATGCATTTCATTATGTTTAATTAGTGGCATGTAAAAGTTATACAGTCCAAGTGTGATAGTTTTGGTGTTTTACGCTACTGAGTCGCGTTGCAAATTCCAGTTTGCAACACTTTGCTCTGCTTCACTGAATCGAGGTTATGTTGAAAGTGGCCTGTTAATTAGATTGAAGTTTGCACAGAAAATTAATTACAGAAGAAGTTAGAGTATGCAAAAGCAGTTTTAATGCAAACTTTAATGCAATGTTAACAGTCAATAATTTAGTTGCAATGTTAATACTCAATAAATTTGTTGGGAAATGCAATAAATTACGCTAAAATAGTTACATAGAAGAAAACAATTTTTAAAATAGTTTTCATTATTGAATGACAAATTCTTTCGATCTGGAGTTATTATTAATAATATTTATTTCTATTTGATTATCTTAAAATTCTATAATATGAACGTCACTAGTTCTTTTAACCCATTCGAGACGACGATTTTTTTCGAACACGGTCCCCAGGAGCAAGCATGCGTATTCATAGTATTTTACATGTAAGAAAGGCTTCAGATAAATTTTAGATTTTTTGGTACACAGTAAAACCAATGCCAATCTGTACTTTACAGATTTCATTAGTTCCAGAAAAATCTTATTTCGACGACTAGTTTACTCAGAATAACTGATAATTGCACATTACTGTTATTGCACACACGGTGCAGGCTGTTTTATAGCCTCGGAAATCCATTGCACACATGGTGTGCAATCGGTCTCGAATGGGTTAACTAATGCTTCTTCCCCTGAAAAATTTTGTGAGATTTGATTTGCTGGTCCATGGGCCACACGGAGATGCTTTATGTCCTATGGTTCCTCACCAAAAAATCGTATTGCACAGTTTTCGTTCCACTTCGAGTGATCGTTGAGCAGCCGAATTTACACACACACACACACACACTTCCGATTGTAAGCAAGCATTGGAAAATCTGTCTGTTCCACTTAACAAAATCCAATAAAAACACCAGACAAGATAAGCAAACAAGAGAAAAATCTCTCGCGAAGATCAACAATAACAACAAAAGCAGCAGACAAGCAAAACAAGAACCCACATTTATTTTGAACAAACACAGAGATTTACATTTTTGTTCAAAGGCTGCGGCTGCAGTTGCATCAAAAAACAAAACAGAAAATTAAGCAGAATAAAAACAAAACGAAATAACAACACAACAAAACTACAAAAAGCCGCCAATAATAATGACAATAACAACAACAATAACAAAAGCGACACAAAGCGCTCTTAAACAAGTGCAAATTTAATTAACTGTTGACTAGGCGAGTGCGGAAGTGGCCACTGCAGATGGCCGTTGCCGCTGTCAGGCGGCCGCTACTTAGCGCGCTTAGCCCTGCAATCTAGCAGGGCGCGGAATTTCGCACACATTTGCAGTAGTCGGCCAGACCGACAGACACATGGAGCGGCTACTGAGGAAGTGTGCTACCGCTGCATGCTGACTGCGAGCTGGTGGTGGCCAATTTAACTGTCTGTCTGCGCCTGTTTGACATTTGCTGCCTTCCATTTCGTTTCACTTTATTGCATCTCTTTCATTCATTGCTACTTTTGTTGTGTCTATGGATTGCGTAGACTTTAGATTGACATCAATTTACCACTTAAGTGGTGATTTATTAATTGCGCGCCAGCAAGCTGGACCTGTGTGGACGGTGAAGTAGCGCTTCGAGTCCCGCTGGAAAATGTGGCCAGCATTAGAATTAGATTGGATTAAAGTGCTTTAAGTGGGTTCCGTGCTGTGGCTGCTTCACTACAGCGGGAGATGACGGGCCGTGGATAAGTGGGCTTCGGGGAGTTAAAATCATTCGTGGAACTAATCACTAATTACTTTGGTTAAGTTAGGTTAGCTAAGGTTGGAGTGGCAGCTTTCTGTATGAAAGTACACTTTGCTCAGAATTGTGGTTCATAGTGATACTACAATTTGACGGCACGACTACCCCAATGACAGTGGAGAAAACCACAAACTTGACTCCGTAATGAGCCTGAACATTGGCCAGTGACGATAGCTCAGTTAAACGGGATAGGCAGAAGTCTTAATGTGTTTCTGGCTAGAAATATATATTCATACATTAGGTGGAGAATGGTCTCTGCCTACAACTCAAAGCTGCATCTGTGGCAAAAGATGCGATAACCATATTTTACACGGCTGGGGTTAACCTGACAGCACTGGGAGCATCTTTCATAAAACGCCCAGTTTTATATAATCAACTTTCCAACATTTTAAGACCAGGACAAGTATGTTCCACAAAAATTTACAGATAAATCACTGTTAGGTAGAGTCCGACAGCCGCAGCCGCCGTGGCTCAGTTGGTTAGTGCGTTGGACCGCGAGTCGCAGGCAGCAACCTCAGGTTCAAATACTGCCTGTAATAACACCTAAAAAAAAAATAACGGGAAAACTCGTTTTCTCTTTCGGTGGCTGTCCTCTCAGCTGGAAATGGCAAACCTCTGAGAGTAAAAATTGCTTATGAAAAAGCTCCCAACCTGCCGTTCGGAACCGGCATTAAACTGTAGGTCCCTCCAACCCGTGTACAAATTCACACGCACAACACGGGTAGTTGCGGGTAGCTAGGCCTTAGTCTCGCGTAAGCGGGCTGTCGTGCCAGTCAATTATTAAATTAAATTATTAGGTAGAGTCCGATCGATACCAAATTTTTTGGCCGATGCAGATACCGATTAAACGGCCGATGCCGATACTGATGCCGATTACATAGAAAAAAATAACACGAATGAATTCCATCAAAAACACAGTCTATTTTATAAAATAACAAAAGGAACTATTACATATTGTTTGTAATATTCATCACAAAATAACAAAACAACGAGAAAAGAAATAATTAAAAACTATTTAGTTTTTAATTATTTCTTTATAACAAGATAATTCAGAATTCTAATACATTAACATGTATTAAAGAAAATAATATATCACATTTATCCACTGAGAGAGAAACAAAAATAGTGACGTAAATATTGCATACAAATTCAGTTTTTTATTCAACTTAAAATTACGATTTTTATATTAAAATTTGTACTCTTAAATTGCGACCCGTTGTACAAATGCAGTGGGAAGAAGTCAGAAAACAAATTTGGAATAAATAAAAGGCCTGTTAAAAAATGCTTCCAATTAAAAAAGAAGGATAAGATTGAAAAATTAAATGCCCCTTCTTCTGATATCCACATGAAGAGACGAAATGCATAGACATTTCGAGAAAATCTGTGTTTTTAAGAATACCTAGTTAAAAAAAAAACATTTCTAGGAAACATTTATATTAAACAGTATCTAAGAATACATTACTGAAAAGGGGTATAAGAACCCGTTGGTACAAAAAATGAAAACAAAAAAATTAAAGCACAAAAATAGGCCGATGGCATCATCAACCAAAAACGGCCGATGTGGCATCGGCCAAAAAAGGCCGATACCGATGCCGATACCAATTTTATTGGCCGATACTAGCCGATGCCGATGTCGATTAATCGGTTGGACTCTACTGTTAGGGTAAATATCCAATTTCCAGCGTATCCAAAAGCTATTTTTAAAAACCCCTATACAACATTAGATCACTTGTAAAGTATTCAAGTATTTCATGATTAATCACCATGGACCATATTTATATAGTGACGCGTCTGTGCGAGTATGGCATATCGATTGAATCTACAATTACGCTGCCATTTCCGCAGTTTACGCGGTCGGCATTTGCGGTTTCGCACTGAAATATTTATTCGTGTTTCATTTGGCATTCCCAGCATTAATTGTCCACACATGACTTGATATTGATTGTTAATATGTTTTGAAGAAAAGCAGCTTGTCGCAGTTTGGTTTTCGCTTAACCGCATGGAAATCTAAAACGCAGCACAGCAGTTAAGCCCTGCGGCCGACCTTAAGCAGCCAGCAATGCTAAAGTGCAGTTAGACTGGCTGCGGATGCTACCGTTTGTTGCATTTGCCACCTTTTAGCCGCCTTCCGTCTGCCGACATATTGCTTTGATTTCTTCTATGCGCTGCGTCTGCTTTATTTTTGCGAGACAGTTTGCAGCTTCATTAACAACAGACCCTGAAGTTACTGTCAGCGCAGTCAAAAGCGCTGAGCAGGCGAGAATGACACCTTTTTTGCAAAAGGCGCACACACTCAACTACACTTCCATGCACCGTGGACAAAAAGGCAAATGACACAGAAGAGGGGACACGGCACTCCAAGTGGAAGTAGTGCAGAGTCATTAGACTCGAATAACTTTCAACTTAGAAGTACAGGTAACGCTCGCTACGGTGCCCCTATAGTTGAAGAACATTTCCAACTTGGATGCATGTGAAGGCAGCAGTTGAAAATGTATCAAGAAATGGTTCTCTTTTTAATGTAGGTAGGTATATTTTTTCATTAGAAAAACCAGTAAAACTCAAACTCGATCACTTTCGTCGGCACCTAACTGTACCCTGAGCTATGTGCCCGCCCATCTTCTCACTTTTATGTTCCGGCTGGTTATTAAGGCTAAGCGCAACTCTTTCATTTCTCTTGCTGCATTTCTGTGTGTGACACCGCCACCCATTTGACAGCCCACCACGTGCTTCATTCAGCAGGCAGCTCATACGCGACTGCAACAGCAAAAACGCGTCATAAATGAGTTGCCACAAAATGTAGCAAAATGCGGCAAGAAAGGCGAAAGTGTGGTCGTTCTTTGAATAGAATTCTTTAGAAATGAATGGTAGAAAAAAAGGAGTAACTTCAAATCTTCAACAACTCGAATGTACTTAGATCTTTTATATCACCAAAGCAATTTCAACTTGTTTGCTTCAAGCCGCATCGAATGCTTCACGCTCATCAGTGAAAACAATGCAGTAAATTCAGAAAAAGAGCTTAATTGATCGTATAAATTCTGTTTGTTTGCTTTGGGTTTTGTTTCCTCTTTTTCTTATGCAGCGACGCAGAGGAACCAAAGCAAAATGGAAGTAAAACGCAACTCAAAGTTCAATAAATGGCGATATTTCAATTAACGAAGAGTGCTAAAGCGTTTGATTGAATCACACCGGGGGAGATTTGTTTGCACTACTTGGGAGCATGTGCGCTACTGGCGATCAGTTGAGGTGCTGGGGGATAGTGACCGATTTCTGACTGCATCATGTTGTTGTTTTTTTTGGCGTTTAGCAAATCCATTTGGTTTTCATATTTTGCATTGGCTTTATGTTTCTTCTGAAATTTTCAATTTTTTCGTTGAATGCGTTTAAATCAGGGACTTAACTATTATAAGTTTTTTAAGAAATTAATTGCAATGTAACTATTACAATGCAACATCAATTTTATTTGTTGATTATAATTATTATTTGTGACAATTAATTTTTACATTGCATAATAACTGTTATGAAAAATAAATAATCTGTTCATTCTCGATAATTATTTTTTTGGGATTTTTTTTATTTACGTTGCTTCATAACTTTTATTTATGACTTTTTTTATTTACGTTACCGATAACTATTATTCTGAGAAAATTTTTTTTAAGTTGCTTCATAACTTTTATTTTTGATTTTTTTGTTATTTACGTTGCCGATAACTATTATTTGAATGACAATTTTTTTTACGTTGCCTCATAACTTTTATGAAAAAATTTTTTTTTATTTACGTTGCCTTGCCACATTTTGAGTATGAATTGATTTTTAATTGTTTAGTTGTGGGTGGAAATTAGGTTTCTACAGTTAATTTGCGTTTGCCAATTTAGAACAATTAAAAATTAATTCATATCCAAAAATGTAGTAATTCAACGTAAAAAATTTGTTTTTCAAAATAATAGTTATCGGCAACGTAAATTAAATAAAAATCATAAATAAAAGTTATAAAGCAACGTAAAAAAAAATATGTCTCAAAATAATAGTTATCGGTAACGTAAATAAGAAAAGTCATAAATAAAAGTTATGAAGCAATGTAAAAAACAAAAATCCCAAAATAATAATTATCGACAACGAAAAATATATTTGTTACTTATAATAGTTATTATGCAACTCAAAAATAATAATTACATGATAATAGTTATAGGCGACGTAAAAAATTTCTTATTGGGAATAATTATTATAAAGCAATAATTTTAGAAATTTCTTAAATTAGGGCAATTTTTTTATTCCCAAAAATATGGATAATAATTATTTTAGGTCTCTGGTTTAAATTAAAAATGAAGAATGCATACACTTTTATACTTAATCTGCGCCCAGTATTCTTTAGTGTGTATGTGTATCGGTCACAGAAAGTAAGTCATCAAAATTGGAATTGCCTAAAGTTTGGGCTTATCACGGTTCATAATCCATGCAGATATGGCCACCTCGTGCATCTTATCTGGAGGAGTCATACAGCACTGACCTTTTGCTCTATGTGTGTCCTGGGCGAGGACAAGACTCTGCCGGTTTTGATTTTATGGGTCCATGGGGGCATGGGGTATGGGGTTTATGGGGCATATAAAGTCCGTTACCTAACCATTTACTCAATTAGTTAATTCGGTCTATGAACTAGAGTTCTTACAGACTATAAAAATAAAACAGAATGTGCTTACATACTAAGACACTATAAACTAAGGTAAAAGTTTCTGAGAAAAATTAAACTAATTAATTAACGGCGAGGTTGAGTGACTCAAGGAAGACCGATTTAGGAAGCGCAAGATCAATCCGATGACCGATGTCCGATGACACAAAGAGCTCTAACAAGGTTCTGGAAAGAGGATCATTCAGCGCGTTGTTCGTCCTCACGAAGCCAACATAAAATGGCACAGGGTTCCGGAGGAATTTCAGCGCCGAATTCAAGAAGATCCTGCCTAGAAGAGCAGGACAATTGACAGCACAAATCCTGATATTTAGCCTATTCGCACGTATCGAAGACTGTTTCACATATCATATCCCTCTCTCTCTCTAAATGTTTCCTTCTTTCATTCCAGTTAAAATTGTGCTTACTGTCGATATTGTTTCATGCCCATTCTGGTAATTGTTTTTAATTTATGTGCCATCCTTTTTCTGCTACTTAATTAAAATGTGTTGATAAAAATCCCTCATAAATTTCAATATACAAGTAGAACCCAGAAAAAATACCAAACAGCCGTTTATCTGCCTGCGAGGCCGCCACTCGCTAATTAATTTGCAGAGTTTTATTTATTTAACTGGAGTACACAGGCAGAGAAGGCTTGCAAATATGTACTCCACGTTGAGGGTGTTCCCAACCGGCAGCTGTCAGAGTCTTTGCCGTTTTGTAAATGAATTTGCTTTATTTTATTTTTTTTTATTTTTAGCATGACATCATTCCAGCAAATTGGCGTTAAGTAAATTCGGAAATGATCGCAGAATTTGTTGACTGGTTTTCATGTGTGCAAACATGAGTAAGTTGGCGATCCTTGGAATTTGTATGTCGTAAAATACAGTCGTCAGAAATTGACAAATAATGATTTTTTATGTTCTGGTTATTTACTGTCGAAACATTTGTCATGAGAGCTCAAAGAATTTGTCATAAAAATTAAATGAGCTTTAAATATTCTTTTGAAAAAGAAGCATTTGAAAGCGAGCAAAAATGAACTTTTTATTATATTATGGAATTTTATTTTAGGGAATAAGGGAATTGGAACCCTCGTGTTTAATGCCGATTATGAACAAAACAAAAAAATTTTCAATTTATAGTTTTGATTCAGCTGGTAGTCGATATCACTTACTCACCACCAGGTCATTGCACCCATCGTTATGAACTTTGCACCAAATCTCTTACGTTAGTAATACAGGATTCCTATGTTTCCATATCCATCTCATCATTTTCGTATTGAATACTATAAACGAATCTTACAACTCAAACGTGCCCAATGAAAGAAAAACACTGACATGTACATCATCAAAAACTCATAACGCATGAGGAGGCATTAAACTTTAAGACATTACTTACCATTTTGTGAAGTTAAACACAACAAAACGTCAATTTTAAATTCGTGCCACTTCAATTTGGTTTCTGGGCTGCGCCCAACACTTAAAATATCCAGCAGACAGACGGGAAGAAAGAAATGCAACGCACCCCATTAACTAAAGCGCGAACAGCCCCAAACGCGTCGCGAACGATGTATTCTCACTCGCTCGCGACATTCTTGTAAATAACCAAATCTTCCGCCTTTCCAAACACACGCACATGGTTACATACACTCAAGCAGCCACGCCCGACTGGTGGGGCAGAACGACAGTCGGCGTTACATGTGGCGACAATTAAAAAGTGGGGAACGCAAGCCAAATGACAAATGCATTTGTGTGGCTGTGCGGCGTGCAATATTCAAACGCCAGCCACTCCCCGAGGCCAAATATTTTTTATACGAGGTGAGAAATTAAAAAGTGTGAATTCTTGAACAAATTATGGAAAAGAAAAACGACTGTAGCGCAGAAATACATTTTTAAGACATTTGGAAAACTGGGACTGGTTTTTTGAAATCGAATTGTTGGTCGCTTAAAAGCTTTCTCGACTTTTCATATATACGAAAGTAAAACTATTTTTAAAAACTATAGCTGACAAGTGGGGAAAACATAAATTTGTTAGACTTTAATAGGGGGTTTTAACGTGATGATTTAGTGTCTATTCGTTTGGGACTTTAACTTGTTTTCGAGTAATTTAAGAACAACAAAATCTTTGACACATATTTTTTATACAAAACAGTGTTGAAAAGTGTGGTGATTTATTGAATAGTTTAAATACTTACTCGAAGTTATAAGTTAATTGTTGTTACAAAATATATAAAAAGATATAATACACATTTCGACTCTTTGCCCATACTCCACTGCTCACTTCATACAACACTGTTGAACAGCAGCAAAGATGGGCATTACTGAATCGGACATATTATATACTACTGGAACAAATTAGATACCACTATCCTGCTATAGTAATTCCTGCCCTTATTTGGCTGGGTTAATATCAAATCACTGCTCAAATTTGCTAAAATAGACAGCCTTCATCTGGTACCGCCAGGTACTTAATAGGGTCTATTAAAAGTTATATGATCTTTGGCCCAGGCGAAGTCAGTTCGGCCAACCAGCTTAACCTAACCTAACCTTTGGGCATACTTTCACTAAAGGGAGCAATTTCCACATTTCTTGAGATACAAATTTTTCCTTCAAAATACTGACTCTCATTGAACATTTTAGCAATAAAATACAAAAAAATATCAAAAACATAATTTAAGTTAAGAATTATAGCTCATTCAATTTTTTACGATATATCGCACAATGGTCCGCAAAGTTTTATGAACAATTCATTGATTTTCTTGAAAGAAAACATAAATTATAACAACCAAAAATCAAAACGTGATTTTATTTTGATCGAAAGTTATAAAAATTATATATATAAACAATTGATTCACATTTATTCGTCCTGTCGCTGTCAAATAAAAAATCTTGGAAAAAATTTGTACGATATAGCGTACCGGAATTTCCGGAAAGGGTTAAATAAAATTTAAAGTCCCTTCAATGCAGGAGAAGTATCCTATCTCGTTCCTTCGTGTTTGATATAATTAATGGTACTGTTAATTGTCCTGCTCTGTTGGGCAGGATATTCTTTAATTCGATTCCTTCGGAACCCTGTGCCGTTTTATGTTAGCTTCGTGAGGACGACTTACGCGATGAATGCTCCTCTTTTCAGAGCTTTGATAGAACTCAATGGATTGTTTGTGTCCTTGGACTGTGATTTTGCGCTTCCTAAATCAGTCTTCTTAGAGTCTCTCAACTTCGCTCTTAATTAGTTAATTAGTTAGTTCAAATTTCCCTCAGAAGCTTTTAATTTAGTTTATAGCGTCTTAGTATGTAAGGACACTTTTATTGTTATAGTATGTAAGAACTGTTGTTCATAGACAGAATAAAGAGAAATAAATTGCCTAAAACTTCCTGAAAACTTAAAAACACAGTGGCTGACTGGACTCTGTGCTGTCTGATAGGAACAGAGTTGCCAGCACATTAAACTCCAATTGCATCGTTGAATGGTTGAATTGATTGCGTGAGAATGGTCGCACGAGTTTTGCATGGACTGTCGATTACAAATGCTTTTACGTTGATATGTCGCCACTATGTGTGAGGAATCATAAATGCGCCACTCCTTTTTCTAGATTCTATAGAAAAGAGTGCACCACATGCAAGCAAACGAATGGCAGTAGCGAAATTATGTTCTAATTTTAGTGCATCGTGTGCTGCAGACACATGAAGGGAGCGAATGTAGAAAAAATTGTGTCTGTTTTGACAGCTGCCAACAAAATATTTTGTGCATGTTTTCTTGTGTGCGTTGGGCAACGCGCAACTAGATCGAATTACAAATGAAGAAAGTATTATTGGAAATTGCGTTTAGAGAATTGTCGGCAGCCAGCGTTAGGCGCTACAATGAGCGCTTTGGCTTTGTTTTGAATAAAAAATTAACATTGTTTTGTGACAGGTTTTTCATATGCACAGCTGCAACTGCTTTTCTACAAGATCTGCGCTCTCGTTCGCAAAACATTATCTATTCAATGGTTTGGTTTTGGTTTTCTTTGCAACGACAGCACTTATTGCTGAATGCCAACCTTCTTTTCGTCTCATTGCTAATTTTGCACAACTTTAACAAACGGCAAACAACGACTTGAACAAAGCGAATATCAAACAAGACCGCAATCGTTGACCGAAGCTGCCAAACTGCAGCCCTTTGCAGCGGTCTGGTCTCGTTTGATTTGCTTCTCCTTGCCACAAGCCATTCTCCGCTCAAATGTGAATGTGGGTTTCTATGGCTTTCAGCTCGCCCAGATAGACTTTTTCATTGTTTGGCGATGCTGTTGTTGTCGTCGTTGTGCTTTGCTGCTTTTCACACCAACACCAGCAAAGCGTTGAAATGTTGCATTTTACGGTCAGTTGGCGGTAACTCAATAAGAACATCTACATAAATGTGCCCTTCAGTTCTTTCTACCTTCACCGCCTCAATCATGCGATGCCGCAGCCCGCGCTTGCTGTCTGTGCCTTGAATGTTTTTGTCGTTGGCGATTTTTTCGCCTTTTGTTATTATGATTATTGACCGGCATTCGGTTTTGTTGTGTGGCGTCTTCACTGTTTTGTAAAGCAGCTGGCTCCAGATTCTGCTCCCATAACACCCGCTTGAATTTTTCTCGGTTTTTAGGTGGTCCAAAAACCTTAGAACTTTTACGCAGCTTGTGGCGTCGTTATTGTGTGTGTTTTTTCTGCTGTTGATGTTGGATGTGGTGATTAGATATTCTTGTTTGCATGCAAGTTTTTTGTTTATTTTTATCATGTTTGCCGCATGTTTCACGCATCTCTGCTTAGGCAAAGCAAAGCGTTTAAGTATTATTTCGTTCGAGTTGTTTTGGGAATTTTTTTGTTAGGTTGTCATCTGACTTTTTGGAGTGTTTAGTGTTTAATATAATTAAATTTTATGGATAGTAAAAACTTTGAAGATGTATTATTATAATGAATGAGACGAAAACAAACATTAAAAAGCAATGCTCTGTTGTTCTGAAGTTAATGTGGGTGGTTCAGAAGACAATTCTAAAGGCAATAGAATTAAGTAGTTCCGAGCCAGTGAATTGGAATTAGTGTTCAGGCAAATGAAAGCGTATGGAAGTATTTAGTTTGAAGAAGAAGAACATAGTGGCATGATGACTAAGTCAAGGTTTTTAATGATTTAACTGACTGCAAGTAGAAATATTTGGATAAATAGGTTCTAAAGTAGAAAATTGCCTTTGTAAACTATTATTAATTGTAATACTTAGATAATTTAAGCATCTCATTGACCTGTGTTTTGCAAATCCTTTCTTTTTCGATCACATTCATGAAAATTGCTTGAACTTTGCGAAACTTTGAATCAGAAAAAACTTTGAACTTTGATCAGAAAAAATGTGCGATTGTGTAATAATAATATAGGCAGATGAAGATATAGATCGTATTCCAATTACAAGCGCATTGAAAACACATTTCAATTTCACTGTCTTAATCCTTTGCGTAAATATCCTTTTCTGTTTTACTGTAAATAGCAATAAAATTGCAGAATTAATGGCAGTGCAATTCGATGCCTTATTCACTTTGAAGTACGCAGAAAGCATTTCTTACTCGTACATCAACTACTTATTTGCTTTTGAAATCGCTCTGCCTGCGCTCGCCCACAATAGCGGAGTGGCAGCGGTCGCACTTACGCCTCCGCCCTGACACAGCGGCGCAAGCGACGCACAGTGCACCACTCGAGCACGTGAGGCATCGAGCGTTCCACGCAGCGTCCGGGTATTTATAGCGCTCGACACTCGGCACGCTTACACGCTGCGCGCACTGCGGCGACTTCGCACTGCACAGAGCCCCCGGCCCGTGCCGCGTTATTTTTAGTCAGGCTGCCAGCCTGCCGTGTCAGCCGTCTGCGGCGCGACGCCAACGTGTTCAATAGATCGCGGCCATAATTTAATGACCATGACAGCGCACCAGCCCAACGACACCGCCAGCGCGCTGCCCGCTCTCCGCCTCGCTCAGGTCGCTGCCGGCGCACATTTTCATTGCCATTTCCGATGTGCCGGAAGCCGTAGACATCGCGCAATGGTGGGCCGGGCGGAATTGAATTCTTGATCTGCGGCGCTCCAGACAGATACTACGAGTGTGTATTGGAAGGCACAAGTGGCGGCCTTTAAACTGGATCAATGGCTGCCATTCATGCTTGGAGTGTTTACTTTGGGCTCGACGCATGACGCAGGAGGCGTCTTTGTGTGTTTGTGTGCGTCTCGTGAGTGATTGCACTTTTCAATTTGATGGCTCGCTTGATTTATGTTTGCAATATGCGCTCAATTGTTGCAATGTGCATTGTCATAAGCGCTGCAATTGTTGCATTCGTCGTCTTGAATGACGCGCTGCAACACACAGCAGAGCAATAAAGTTTGCTTGATTTGCATGCGACACAAGCGATAAGTGTTGTTGATTAATCTTTGACACGGACACTCAATTTTCTCATTCACAGTTTATAGTTAATTACGTGAATATTAGAATAATTTAATAAACTGACATTCGCTGTGCACTAATGGCTTTTAAATTAGCTGATGGATTTTTCTGTTGACAGTTGGATGTGAAATTTAGTTTACTGAAATGGTTGTTCACATCTAATTTGTGCTTTAATTTGCTGTCACTGGTTCATATTCTTTCACTATCTATATAGTTATTACATTTGAATAGGAATTTTGCTAATTAAATGCTTTTTCATGGATTTTTGTGTTATTTGGTTTGATTCAGGTTTTTTAGCAAACATTTGAAGATTGAAGTGGCAGGGCGAGAGGGTTTTTTTTGCATTATTTGATGTATTTAGGAATTTATTCATTGACTGATTTTATTGTAACAACATCAAACAACTACTACAGCTAATTCACTTCCTGTATTTGGATGATGTCCTTAAAATTCTCGGAGGTGTTTAGTTTCAAGGGATAATCATATCTCGTGGCAGGGCATTGTTTGAGTATGATAGATGCGGCCAAATGGCCACGTAGTAGTTCGAAGTGGCCACGTAGTTACAACAATTTGACCGCAATAAAAATGTTTGTTGAAAAGGATAATGCGCTTTTCAATAAAATAAAAACGAGGGTGACGTATGGAATTTGTTAATAGCATACAATCCAGAATTCATAGGGCAATTACCAGGTACAGAGAATCGATGAGTACCTACTATTTTTTGATTTAAATTTTTTATTGCCAATATTAAGATGATCTGGTACAAATTAGTTACGAACGACATATACATATAATGAATGATGGAATGAAATTACAAACCAGAATCTTTTCGAAAACATTTTTGGATGAAACTCTTTCCGAGTGCAAAATGAAATCGGGCTCACGGTAACTTCTTTCTTTCTTGTGAAGAAAATCTGCTACAGCTGGCCTAGGGTAATAAAAAAAAACTGGTTTTAAAAAAACTGGTTTTAAAAAAACTGGTATTCTTAGTTCGCGATTTTTTCAATGATTACAAATATAACATTTAATATGGAAAAAATCATCCGACTTTACGTAGGTACCCAGATGTTTTTGGGGTCTCTGATTCCGATGCAAGGGTCGGCTAAGCTCTATCACATAATTTTTAAGGTCATTTGAAGGTCAAACTAAGAAATGGTGGTTTAAAAAAAATCTGAATAATTCATACGTGCATGATTTTTTTCATACTAACTAAATGTTGACCTGTTCAGCACCAAATGCATAAAATTGCTGAAAAAATACTGTTTCCTAATTTATTCGAATTCGAATTTATTTCGAATTTGTCTAAAGAAAATAGAATACATTTTTCTGATATAGACTTGTAAGTACATTGCAAGAAATACAAGAATTCCTTTTAATTTATTTTTAATTAATACCTGTTAAGTAAATCTTTGATTCCTATAATAATAATAACTTAAGGGGGGATTTTGGCCACCTAGTGAAAAATCCTAAAAAAAATGCCCTGTCTCGTGGTAATACAACGTATCAACTTGAACCTAAATGAGTTGTCTTCAGTTGGTAATGTAACAGTTGTCTACAAAACTAGAAAGAACAGAAAGAGAAAAATAAATGTGTAAACAACATTTAAAAAATTAAAAAAAAATTCATAAGGTTGAAATGTGAAATAAGACCATTCCGTATTATACTTATTTTTAAGTACAATTCAACCTAACCAAACGGTTTCATGTTTTCTATACAAATATTTTGAACATATTGTGCATACTTTAATGTAGAACAAATCGCAACCCATCATTTGCCTTCAGTTTTCTCTGAATATGTAAATATTTAATTAGGAAATTTTAATTTCAAGTCAGCGAATGAAAATAAAACCAAACACTTTGCAATGAAAGCAACGCAATACAACATGTTCTATTTTCCTGCTCTGGGGTGTGAATGCCCCATTCGACACAAACAAGTGTTGCCAGATATTTGTTTACAAAATCATTACAAAAAGGAAGATTGGAACTTTTCAGCTAAAATCGTCACTTGCAAACAATGTTTTTAGTTCACTTTTATTTTTAATAAAATTTACACAAATTAAATAATAAATAATAATGGTCAATTTACGTTTAAAGAAAATAATGATATATACTACTTCGATCATATAGACAACAGATCAAAACAATAGGTTGCTTAAAAAATTCTTAATATATTTGAAGTATTGCACATACATACACAAAAAGTTTTGTGTTTTAAAATATTATAGAACCGATCGAATTCGTTATTCTTCAGAAGACACTTTTCGTTTTGATTGCTAAAATCAACATAGTATTCGATTTAACAACCAAATAACAACAACATTGGCAACTCTCTGGCAACACTCCACCCAAAACTGCAGCAGCAGTAACATTTAATTGGAACTGTTTTGTTATTTTAATTCTTGGCAACCACAAAACACAGCTCGCACATGGCCCATTTTGTTGCCGGCTTATCCCTCAACATTTACGAAACGACACATTTGGTGTGAAGTTTAAAATATTTTTAAAATTGATGCCATACAATAGGGAAATTAATTCGAAACTCCTGTGCAAGGAAAAGAATAAAAAAAATTCACATTTAAGTTGTGCATAAGGGTGACTTTCACCCCAGCAACGAACGTACCGATGAATGATTAGAAAAGAGAGTTTCATTCTACCGCAATGCATGGCCGTCCCATAAGCTAGCTGTTGCACTTATGTGCATACATATGCATAGGTCTATATATGTATACGTCTACTTATGTAGATGTGCATGTGCACAGCGGGCTGCAGGGAAGTGTGCAATGAGCATATGGAAAGTGCATTTCCCAGAGAAAGGTCATTGCTTTTTCTCGCTGGTCTGCGCATTTCTGTCGGCTGACGGTTGCCGCCGGCTTGTCGTGTGCTGCCTTTGGTTGCATACAACTGGGGGGTTGCTGTGGGCTACGTGCATTGTGCGCTGCAGCGGCGATACTGCACCGTCCTGTTGACTTTACAATTAACGGGTGAGTGCGGGTGTGGTTACGAAGGCGAATGAGGGGGACGTGCGACTGTAGATGAGCTAAGAGATAATTACGAGAATATACGCGGTAATTGAGATATTTCAAGGTGAGCAGAAATACTTATTCAATGTTAAGCAACCCAAATCTCATAAAATTTAAATTCATCAAATGTCTGAATGTGTGACCTTTGTTACTACCAAGCAAGTGTCGTTTTGTTGTTGTCAGACTTACATAAGTGAAGCATGCTCATTTAAATATCCACTCAACGTTGTTTGTCTTGAAAACACTGCAAACTTTTTCGAGGACCCAATATTAAAAGCCTTTCTCGTGGTTGCCTTGAAATGTTTCTGAAAGTCCATACAACTTTTTACAAAGTTTTTCTCTATAGCAACAAGGAACACACATCTCGTGTTGCAATGTCAATGACAGCAACAACAACGAGGACTAGCACAATAACTGTCAGAAACAATGCAACCTAGTCAGACAGGGAGACGGGCGGGCAGTTAGCTGAACTCACTTGGCAGCCAGCAGCAACAACAACAACAATGCAAAGCGCAGCGCATCATTAGCAGCGAGCCAAAGTGCCGCCGGAGTGGATTTGCGTCCTGCATGCGCCCACTTTGGTGGGTGTTTAAGTGGAAACGATGCGTCGCCTTTGTTTGTCACATCCACATCCGCTCCGCCCCGCTGGTAATGCAATATTGCGCTGCATCCACACCCTTCGAATATCCACACGAAAGGGTTGGCCACGTTTTGGGGGGCGCGACCAAACCGAAACTCGGCAAATATTTGTTTAAATTTGTGCAAATTCGAATTCGTTTGCGTTTTCTCGAGTCGATTGCTTATTAAACAAATTTTTTTATGTATGTTTTTTGCGCTGCGCAGTGTTGCCAAATGTAAACGCACGTCATGTTTATTTGATTGTTTAATAAAAAAAAAGTCATTCAACGTGCGTGCTGGGCGCTGGTACTGCGCTGTTGATCGCGATGAGACACTTTGGTAAATAAACAAAATGTCAGTGAACGATAATTGTTCTGTTTATGGCAGTGACGAAGGCAACGCAGCAGTGCAAAAGTGAGGATGGACAACTGCAAAGATGCACAACGATTTCCTGTTAATTTTATGTGGTTTTTAGGGAGAGAATTGCGTTCTGAAATTGCTGTTATTAATACGAATGCGCGTTTGTTCCTCTCGAAAAGTGAGGTTAGATATTGGAAAACTGGAGAACGATTTATCGAAGAAAAAGAATCGAAAAATGATTTATTTATGTAATTTTCTACAGTTAGAAAAGAGCATAATAAGGTGTAATTTGTATAGAAAGCTTGCTTAACTCATATAACGTCTTCATGGCCTTAGTCTCTTCGCTATTTCCTGCCTTAAGAACACAATTTTGTCTGTTTTTTAAATCAATTTTGAGTATTAATTAAATGGGAGTCAAATTACAAGCTTATTGACTTGTAATTAGATTCCTTGGTCTTTTGTCTTGCAAACTTTCAACTCGTTCCAATTTTTTCATTTCCTATTCTTTATTACTTCATCAGCCCTTCGGCTTTTCAACACAAACTCATTGTTCCCATTGCTCGCAGATCTCTATGGATTATTGCCAAATTCATGCAGCGTCTCATTTGTCATAAACGCCATTGCCCAACGCACTGCTTCTCGGCTTCATTTTCTAGTTTTTTCATATTTGCATTTTTCTGCAAATTGTTCTCGAGTGTCCACTTTTGATAGAAAACCAGTCGGTTTTATGCGCAACAAAGTAGAACTGCTGGGCGCCATTTCAAGCATAAAACTAAATTTCCGGCTAACTTCTGCCCGCTGCCCTAAGCAACTGTGGCATTCCACAGCCGCGTAGACACACTTACATGTGGCTCCTATAGGGCGACAAAGATAATTTGGCTCCACAGTTTTGCCATAATGGCAAAAACGCCAGTCAAAGTTTTTCCAGCGAAAACTCCCGCCAACAACTTCAAATGCCAAATCAATAATTTTTATGTAGTCTTAGTGGATTGAGCTTTGCTGCGTTGTTTGTGTAATTTGCGCTCAACGTGGAGGTCGCACAAATCGGTCAATTCCCCACAGTTCTGTGCTGTAGGGTCATAAAATGTTGGTGTTTTTCTGGGTCACGCGCTCAAATGAAATTACCCAGTCTTCCAAGTTTTTTTTTATCACTTTAGCCTAACGCAGCACAACGCAATCAATGTGTGGAAAAAGCGTAATTTCTCAATGCGTTTTGTAGTCATTACTTTGACACGCACTATAAAGGGTGGGGTAGGGGCTCTTGCGTAAAGCAGTCGAGTTTATTGGCGTCTGGCATTACGCTTCATTAATTTCCCACTCGGATTTAATGCCGCGTAGAATTATGTGGCCAACATAAGGGAGACATTTGCAAAGGCTTTGTTTCACGTACACATATTTCTTGCTTGAAAAATTCTTCTATTCGGTTCTACTTTTATAGTTTAAGGAATTTTCTGGCTTGCCTTCTGCATTCAACAAACGTTGTCTGCTTCTTATCGATGCATTTTTCCGCTGAAAGTTGTTGGTATTGAGCGAATGCATCAATGCGGATATAAACTACCACCTCGTCTCTTAATACTTCTGCTTTCGAGAGCTCTTTGTATCTTTTGATCTGCGCACAATGAAAACTAGGCACTTGAGTGTCTAATCTCAAATGGAAGCACCATTTGTGCTCAAGTGTTGGTTGAATTTTTTCCCTCTCTGTGTCCTGGGTACACTGCAGAGCAATTAAGTGCTAAATGTTGCTACCAAAACATTTGCGAAACCATCGACCCTTCCATTTTCGTCTCACTTCAATAGTTGCTGCTTAATTTAAACACTTCAGTTTTTTTGTTTGAGAATGCACGAGGGGAGACACAAATTAAGGACATTTTCAATATTAAACGCTAATCGAAAAGTTAATCGAGTTATAGCGGAAATTGGTGGGCAGTAAGTGAAAGGAAGTTTATAGGCAGATAACTTGTTGGGTTTTTGTTGATATTTCAAAGAAAATTTCATCAGATGTGTGAGAGTTGAGGGATTTTGGAGCCAGAGCAAATCATTAGAAATACTTTATATTGCCACAAACATTAAACCTCGGATGGACTTTGTCGTCTGGTCAGACGAAATGGTTCAAAAAAATAAAAAAATCACAGATTTATCTCCTTTTTACAGTGTATTTGTGGGTAACTAAGTAAGTACATATGTATATATGAACATAATTTGTGTATATATATACTTGCATACGTTGCCTACCATAAAAACATAATAAACTTCATCTGTCATTGCGCTTTGCCTTTGTCAAAAGCCTTACCCAGATTTCGTCTGGCCAGACGACAAAGTGCAAATGTGTAGTAACTAATTACTGCCCATCGAAGGGTTAATAGGAATAAGTTTATATACCTAATACTTATTTATGTCAAAAATTTCAGAACTCTTGCTGATTCCTATGTCTTGAGTGAAATCAATATTATACTCGATTTTGATATAAGACCAATGTTGTTTACTTAATGCACTTCAAAATAAAGATTACAAAACTCATTAAAAAATTACATTAAATCCTAAAATTTTTGTGTCTTCTAATAACGCTAATTTTTGCTTTTTTCTTTACTGTTTCAGGTCATTAAGGCAATCAACTTGACATCAGTCTTACAATAAAAATTTGGTAAGTCCATGCAATGAGCGCCATTGCGTCATTGATGCATGGTGCAGTAATGGGACAATGAATATCTATGCTCTATCTGTGGCTCAAAATTCTGTTTAGGGTCAAAATTCAAACACCATTAATGCGCACTTAAATATTCATTGGTGAATTCCACGATAAGCGCATTTGTGTTCATACATTCATCTGGAAGACATCCATCTGGAGGACACCCATTTGTTTTTAGTCGCTACGAGACTAATGACATGGGAGCAACACTGTTTAGTGCATGCAAATTAAACATTAATACGGAAGCAGGTAAATGAGTAGCCATGACGAAACTACCCTCGTCAGCTGAACAGCGCAACATGCAACAGCAAATAACGCAGCAGTTAATGAAACTCCGAAGTCTGACATGTCCTGTAGGACCTTGCACAACCCACTCACACCCATGTGAGTGATGACAAATGACAAGTCAGTTGATGGCCAAGTTTTCCTTAATATTTTTGCTTGCACGCAAATTTCGGAAATTGAAAAATCAGACAAGCACACTACAAGTAAATGCCTAAACATTCAGCGAGCGCAACATGCAACATGAGTTGTCACGACAACTCGTGGCGACACACTCGTGTTCATACAGTTCGGGGCGGGCTAATGTAATTTACACAAATTTCGTCTGGGCATATGGAACATTGATTTTCCCTTTCCTAAGGCTTTTTTTTTTGCTACTTCGAGCTTCTTGGCGCAAGGAGCGCCTTCTCCTTCTTGGCCAGTGTTGCATGTGGATATTTGGCAATTTTGGCATGTGGCTGGCTTCTTTTGGTTTCTTGTTGTTTCTCTTTTGGAAATGTAATAGTCGCGGCGTCTGGCGAAGTGAAATATGTCGACCGGTCCGAAATATGTTGTTGGTGTGATTGGTTGCAAGCTTTTTCTAGGAACTTGTAAAGGATTCAATTCTGGGTGTGAGTTTCAAGCGAAGTTGAGTGAAAGGCCACTACGAAAGTTTATGGCTTTTCTGCAATTGAAGTGAGAGTTTTTGTTGGACAAGATGTTGTATAGAATGATTGAAAAAAAGAGAGAATATTGTTGCATTTCAAGAGAAAACATTGTTTTCATCATATTTAATTAAATTTAAATATATACTCTCAAAATCTTTTAGTTATAAGTATGCAAACACAAATGTATATCTAGAATTTAGTCTATGTTAAGCAAAATAGCTTACGGCGAAGTCATAGTCCTATTTTTTTTGTCAAAAATTGTTTTTTATTCCTTTTACAATTGTCCAACTTGATCTATACAACTTTACCAAGTGGCCAAAGAATGGTTGCCTCACTTTCAACCTTCAGCGCAGGCAATGAAACAATAAAAATCTCCTTCGCCAAGCACTTGACTGCTCCGTGTCTCTTGGATACTTTGATTCTAGCATAATTGACAGCAGTCTTTTGTCCACAGCATCGATTTTCAACCCCTATAAGAGTGTGTAAAGTCTGAAGAAGCAAAAAATTGCAAAGCACAAATAAAGGAAGCCAGAAGGAAGCCAGAAGTATATGCAAGGACATTGTTAAATGCCGTCACCCAGTTCGTCTGCTTTCGTAGAATCCCTTGTAAAGAGCCCCAATGCAGTTATTGACATTGGTTTTATTTCACCATTTTAAAATCCAGCCAAGTTGGTGAAAATCATACAATTTATGGCTCGAGTTTCTGTCTCTCGTATCTGCTTTCATTTTACTGCTAAGCAGGATTACGTGTGTGAGATTTTTTTGGGCTTCCAAGTGTTCATATTTGTCCACACGCTCTTGAGGTCTTGAACACCCCTTATGAGTACCGCACTTATTTGCCGATGGCATGAACACGAGTACAAATAAATGTTTTCTGTTTCAACTGGCAAAAAGGAAAGTCAACAGACACAGAGAAACACAAAATTATTATTTGCGCTTGAATGGGGTTTTACTCATTGTGTGGGTGGGGCTCATAAGAAGTAAGACAAATTCCGCGTCTGAATTTGGTGAAAAACGACTTGTAAGTTATTTACTTGGTGACTTGTGCCACTTTGAGGTTGTTAATTTGGGAATCGCTGACTGCGCTCAATTTTTTCGTGTGAAACATGAGCCCCTGAAAGCATGCTGTAAGATGTTTGTTTAAGTATAGTTGAGTCGACAGTGAAGTTGGTTTATATGGTCAGCCTAAAAATATGCAAGCATTTCATGAATACAGTTTCGTCCGTTAAAGTTGGACGGCGTTGAAAAATAATTTCATCGGACTTGTGAATTGCAACAATATTTGCAATGCAGCATTAACCCTTTCCGGAAATTTGGTCGATATATCGTACAATTAAAATAACATTTTTCTAGGAAATTTCATTTGATAGCGAGCGCACATTTCATGAAACGGTTTTTTCATATTTGTTAAGTAGGCTGTGCTTTATCATTCTGTTTAGAAAAATAAATCATAGTGGTGGTGGTTACACAGTATTTGTTTGTTTTGTAAAACATTCTTTGCAAGAAGTTGAGCAAGCAACAAGTGACGAAGCTTCTGCAGAGAAAATTTCAGGTTTGTAATATTTTTCAGTAACAAAAAATATAAACATTTAAAAGTTTAAACATCAATTGATTTATAAAAGTTAATAAATTAAAAATTTTTTGAGTTTAAACATTTTTCCCGAGTCTTTAAAAAAATTGTACGATATATCGTACAATGGCACTTAAGTCAAATGTACGATATATCGTACAAATTTGAATTTGTACGATATATCGTACAAATGGACAGCAAAGGTTGCAAGTTATGTTTGCATTTTTTTTAAGTTATTGGTTTGGTAACAGATTTTTTGCTTTTGTATGCCTGCCACGCCCATTTGTAAACCACGTGGCTAAGAAAATTCGACTATTCAGCAATTTTCGATTAAAAATAAGATTTACTAGACGATTTTTTGTTTTACTAGGCAGAAACAGGTTGTGTAAGGTTAGACATGCGTACCTGCCACTCCCACTACTATAAGAGAAATCGGCTATATTCAGTGCCTTTCTGTAAAACTGTATGAATTTTAATTTATTCTGTGTTTTATTGAGAGGAAAAAGGCTTTGCAACAACAACAATGGTTATATAATGCCGAATAAATGTGAAAAAATTTTTACAATATATATTTTATATAACTTTCGATCAAAATGAAATCACATTTTGATTTTTGTTGTTATAATTTATGTTTTATATCAAAAAAATCAATTAATTGTTCATAAAACTTAAAAAACCGAAACCAAAAATTCGTCAATTTTTATTGATTTGCGGACCATTGTACGATATATCGACCAAATTTGATGAAGCTGTAATTCTCAACTAAAATAATTTTTTTGAAATTTTTTTGTATTTTATTGCTTAAATGTCCAATAACAGTCAATATTTTGAAGGAAAAATTTTTATCTCAAGAAATGTGGAAATTGACCGGAAAGGGTTAATGAAATCGCGAAAATGGTTTCTCAAGCAGCCAAGATGCAAAGTATGGAAATATTAAGGTTGGTCTGATGGCAAGTAATGTAATAAGAAAAATGTTGCGTACGTTCAACTGGAACCTTTTTAAGTGATTCGTGCTTTGTCAAATGGGCGCTGGAGACTGTTTCGCATTCGTGAAACATTTGTTCTGATTCTTAGAACTTTGTGCATGATAAACAATGCATTCATCTAGTAGAATGTCAATCAGGGCTTTACGCGGACATATAAAAATTTTTTATTATTATTTTATTACTTAATTCTGTTATAATGATAGATTAGATCTCAGTCTGAGCGACTGTTTAAAAAACAAAGTTCAATTAAAAAAAAAATTGCTAGAAATTGTGGGTTTATCAAATGAAAAAGATTTAGTTGATATTTTCTTGGTCATAACATTTCCAATTCCGTTGTTGGTGAACTTGTCTGCTGCCTTCTCTTTTATGGGTCAAATCTTGCCAAATCTACAGCGTCAACATCTAAATGTCAACAGACGACAAAAATTATTTTTCAATCCTTAGCACTAAACATAAACAACAACAACAATTGTGCTGACTACAAGCAACGCCGACAACCATAAAATGTTCACTTAAGCCGAATGAAAGATTGATAAGCCGCGAGACAGCCAAAACAGGCAGTCGACGAACCATTCCGATAGCAGAACACCGCACTGGGCAGACAGCTGGACAGCCGAGTAGCCAGACAGCGCGACAGCGAGGCAATGGGGACGGCACTGTGCTTCCCGCTTCAAACAAAAAATTTATTTACGCAAGATTTACGACTTGACTGGTTTGTGGGCAGACGCGTTGCTAGAAACTGGACAACACACAACAATTGCAACAACCACCATTACAACAACAACCACAACAACAACAATGGTTAACGTAATCCTAATTGCAAAATTTTCATTGCATTTGGTGAGGTGAGAAGAGGCATGAAAAACTGCAAAAAGAGTCGCTGGAAACGAGTGTGGCCCAGACTACAACTAACGTTGCGTGCTGCTTGCGCCAACTGACGCGCGCGTGGCATGTGTGGCAGATGATGCTGCTGGCACAATTTCAGCCAAAACGTGAAGCAGCAATACGGCGACAACGCTGATAGGCGGCAACAACATTCCGAAGTAAACAATTTGCAATTTTCACTCCGCACACTCTCGCTTCACTTGTACACATTTTCAGGTTGCCTGGCTGGTCAGAGGCACAAATGGAAATGGAATGCTTAATTGTCGAGAGCGAGTGCCAAAGCGTTTGGGCATCATGCTTAATGAAGTGTTGGTCACAGCTGTTATTGTTGTTGTAATTGTTCAAATTTAAATTTGCCCTTAAATGCACGAATTCAGGCCGTGAGGCGACTGACAAGGCGACGCGCCACCCACTAGTGATTTTTTTGTTATAAATAACACGCACAACAACAACAACGAAAAGTGCTTGGAAGTTGCAAGTCTATTGGGAACCAAAAATTTGGTTATTGTTTTAAACTTTCCAAAATTTTAATTACGACAAAATTATGCCGTCGAACAGGGCCTAATGAGCGGCCGCGTGGGCGCGGAACACGACTTCGTTGCACACGAATATATTGGCGCACTTCAGTGTGATTGTTGTTGTTGTTGCGAATGCTAATAGTTAATGATGTGGATGTTGGCGTGTTTTGAAGTTTTGAAAGTCAAGTTCAAACGTCAACAATAATGTTTGAGTAATTTGACGCTCAATTATGTGGGCCCTAATGTGTTTCTGACAAAATTTGTTGTTGGAAAAATAGTTGAAAATGGTTTAGACTGAACAGTGTGCTCCAAAGAATGAATTTTAATTGTTGTTTATTTTCAGAAGGGGGCATCGGAAACACTCGGTTGCTCGATAACGCATTAAGTTTCAATAAATTTAAATTGTAATAAAGTTAAATTGCTGTCAGTAGCTCATGTTGAGGACCATATTGTGAAATAATGAAATATTTACTTGAGAACACTGTTTAACATTATTTTGTGACATGAGGTCAGCGTTGGTGAAGGCGTCCTTAGAGATCGTTTGCAGAGAGTCCGCAATTAACATTTCGAAGGGAGCGCAGACTGCATTTAGGTTAAGGGTTTGAAGAATCATATAAAACATTGTCACCCCGATAACCTCTTGAGGATTATTCACTCTATTTCAGAACAGCAACATTCAGTTTCTTGATAAAATAAGGTAATTTGTCTTATTGTATGTAGTGATCCAAATATTAGTCAGAATTTCGCCGCCCATATGGACGCATCCAAATTGCGCTCATGGACCGCCAATGCTTCGGTTTCGTCAAACGCCCTCAAGAATAATTTAATTACAATCAATTGTATGTGCGCATCTTCCCGGCTATTTGCACTCTTCGCCTGCGGCTCCCTTCTTCCCCCGCTTGCTGTGGCTACTGTATTACATCAACCGCTCTCCATTTACCCACTGCCGCCAGTATTGTTATCGCTTTTATTGTTGTTGCTGATTTTATTGCTGTTGTTGGTGTTCATGTTTTTACGGCTGCTGTTGCTCGTGTTGTTGGTGTTGTTGGTGTTGTTGTTATTGTTGCTGTTGGCAATTTGTAATGCAATTGATTTACATTTTATTGCACTGTGCCCGTTGCTGCCTTTCCATTCACCCGAAGGCTTCCTGCAGCCCCAACGGCCACCAAAGCCCAACAGCAACAACTACAACAACAATAGCAGCAACAACAACAAATGGACAAAAAATTACCACACAATGCACAATTGACATTTCAGCAGTTGCGACGATGAGTGCAACGGTGCTCAGCTCCGCGCCCCGCAAATGCGGTTTTTGCTTTTACCTTTTCCAGTTAAATTACGAGTACTGGCTTGAAAAAAAATAAAAATAAAATTGAATGTAAAATTGCAAAAAAAATGCAAAAATGCATAGCGCGCAGCCAAGAGAAAAGAAGTCACTGGGGAATTGACAGCCGTCAGCGTCGCGCGGCGAATTACTCAATTCGCGACTCGCGCGAGTTGAGTAAGAGGAGCGCATGGCTCGAGCGGCGGGCGAGTGGGGGCTGCCCGGCGGCATTGGGTGGGTGTAGCGTTGCAAATAGTTTTCCGCCATATTTGTTGTGGTCGGAATTTGCGCTTACGTAGCTGCGGCTTTGGAGCAGGAAGCAGCGAATATGAAATACGGCCAACTGATTGAACAATGGCGGGCAGCGATGCGGACGGAAATCGAAGCCGGAAAGCTGGCGTTGATATTTATTAGCAAATTCTAAAATTTATGTCCGCCGTAGGCAAGAAATTGCATTATCGCCAAAGTTGGCATGATTTTGCATTGCAAATGGAGACTTTTGTGTCGGGAGGCCGTCATAACTGCATGACGGATGAACGTGCAATTCAGCAGCAGTAGTGCAGCGAAATTGAATTGCGACAATAGTGAAGTTGATGCTTAAAGCAGCTTTTATATTTGCAATTGACATAATCCAGTTCGCAATCATTAGGCGTCGACTTTGCCAAAAACTGCCTATTAATTTTATATATTTCAAATAAAAAGTAAATTCTCAAAATGCCTTTAGTTGCAAAATGTCTATAAAGGTCACCACCGATTATGACTAAAGTGTTAAATAATTGCAAAAACTGTGTATTAGTAGAACGGCAACTCCATAGGGAAATTATACTGATTCCGTAAGGTATGCTGGAAGCTTTCCATAGGTCATTATTTTGCTCTCAAAGCTTCGTTATTACCTTCTGAGAGGGCAGTCGATGCACGAAAAGCTTTCTTTGCAGAATGTTGGTGGCGTAAGGACTTGAAATTCTCTGACTTTTTCATTTGTGGTCAACAAGAACTTATGGAGGTTTTTTCAGAAACTTCAAAACCGTTAAAAAGTAAAATTAATCGAAATGTGAATCTAAATAAAAACGCCACACTATGTTGTGCAAACTTTGAATCAAATGTAGGAAAATAGCTAAAATATAGTCAAATGATTTTTACTATCTTTTCTTTATGCCTGGGAAATGGCGCACCAGCGATTATTGGTCCAGTTTCAAGTTATATAATTTGTATTGCACTATAATGAAAATGACTCAAGCACTGTTGGAGGTACCGTCACTGCAAGGTATGGAATTATTTCATCTTTAACTAATTTATACATTCATATTTCGCCCAGCAGTAATATTTTGCTTTGAAAATTTCTCGTAGTTGCCCAACTCGAAATGAAAATTACAACATTTGTAACGACTTAAAGAAGTGACAGGAGAAATGTCAAAGAAACTACAAAAGAGACAACTGACAAATAAAAACTTAATTTTGCAATTAAATTGTTTACTCTTGATGTACGTCATAAAGCAAAATAAAAGTCATTCTCTCACGCTTATTTAGGAGCCCAACTGTTCAAATTTATTGCGGCGCCAACCTTTCGCCTCGTATACTTTCTGTCGTATTTTCGTCGCAAAAATGTTGCGCAATCGTTAACATTTTTCATTTCTCTTTACTCTGTCATAGTTGTGATTGCTATCTTTATAACATAATAATTCCGTCGTTTATTCTTTAAATTGCCAAAAATGATTTTTGATGAAGCTTTATTAATATGCAAATTACTCGCATACTTAATTCTCAACATTGTTATTGCTTAGGCGACAAACATTGTTGCTGTTGTTGTGTGTTTTGCTGTCATCACGCACAATTCTATTCAATTCAATTCTGGCTGCGTCCATAACTAATTCCATTAATTTGCAGTTGGCCCGCTTGGGGAGTGTGACTGTTGTCAGAGTTGACATTTGCTGGGTCAAACAGGCCCGCCCGATTGCGTGCCGAAATGAAATTGTGCGAAAGTGTTGTCATAAGTGGACTGTGCGAAATGCGTTTAGCATGTGTAGCTATCAAGTTGAGTACAAGCGGAGGAGTGGATAGGCGGCAGGCATTCGTCGTCAGGGAACTACGACACGCAATGTTAATGCGAGAACGGTTAACACGCTGTTTGCTAAAAAATCATTACATACAAAAACATATCCGATGCGCTTCGAGTGAGGCAAACGGGCTAAGGTTGCTTATTAAAAGGCCTTCATGCATAGACGGTATTCACAATCTGTGGTAAGAGACAATATTAACAAATCGAGCTTAAACAACAACAACATTTGGCAAAATTTGATGGTCAATTAGTTAAATTTTGCTCTTCAAAAATTTTTGAAAATATTTTTCAAACATCTGGCAAATGTGAAATGTAAGATTGAGCTAATCAAAAGCATGTAAAAATGAGCTTATTTTGTTGAGAAAAATGAAGTTCACTATCTGTTGATCCAAAGAAAAAATTTTGGCATAAGACTACTGAGTCCATATTTAAAAAAATGGGCTGAAATCTAGACGTTATGCATACTTTTAACCCTTTCGCTATTTTGTTGCCATATGGCAACATGCTACTTTGTGGACGTCTGAACCCTCTGTGGTTTCAAGAATAAATTGTTTGTTGGTCCTTAGAATAGTTTGAAGTTTTAGGAAAAATACGAAATTAACCCTTTCCGGAAATTTGGTCGATATATCGTACAATTAAAATAACATTTTTCTAGGAAATTTCATTTGACAGCGAGCGCACATTTCATGAAACGGTTTTTTCATATTTGTTAAGTAGGCTATGCTTTATCATTCTGTTTAGAAAAATAAATCATAGTGGTGGTGGTTACACAGTATTTGTTTGTTTTGTAAAACGTTCTTTGCAAGAAGTTGAGCAAGCAACAAGCGACGAAGCTTCTGCAGGGAAAATTTCAGGTTTGTAATAATTTTCAGTAAAAAAAAACATAAACATTTAAAAGTTTAAACATCAATTGATTTATAAAAGTTAATAAATTTAACATTTTTTTAGTTTAAACATTTTTCCCGAGTCTTTAAAAAAATTGTACGATATATCGTACAATGGCACTTAAATCAAATTCAAATTTGTACGATATATCGTACAAATGGAAAGCAAAGGTTGCAAGTTATGTTTGCATTTTTTTTAAGTTATAGGTTTGGTAACAGATTTTTTGCTTTTGTGTGCCTGCCACGCCCATCTGTGAACCACGCGGCTAATAAAATTCGACTATTCGGCAATTTTCGATTAAAAATAAGAATTACTAGACGATTTTGTGTTTTACTGGGCAGACACGGGTTGTGGAAGGTATGCGTACCTGCCACTCCCACTACTATAAGAGGAATCGGCTATAGTCAGTGCGTTTCTGTTAAACTGTATGAATTTTAATTTATTCTGTGTTTTATTGAGAGGAAAAAGGCTTTGCAACAACAACAATGGTTATATAAGGCCGAATAAATGTGAATCAATTGTTTATATATAAAATTTATGTAACTTTCGATCAAAATGAAATCACATTTTGATTTTTGTTGTTATAATTTATGTTTTCTATTAACAAAATCAATAAATTGTTCATAAAACTTAAAAAACCGAAACCAAAAATTCGTGAATTTTTATTGATTTGCGGACCTTTGTACGATATATCGACCAAATTTGATGAAGCTGTAATTCTTAACTAAAATTATTTTTTGGAAATTTTTTTGTATTTTATTGCTAAAATGTTCAATGGGAGTCAATATTTTGAAGGAAAAATTTTTATCTCAAGAAATGTGGAAATTGACCGGAAAGGGTTAATAAACTGAATATTTAAGTTTAAAGAAGAGAAGTATACACGTTTTTTAATGGTATGTCGTGACATAGTAAAGGAAGAAGAAGCTGAAAACTTTAGATAACTTTTTAATTTGACGTTTTCTTTCAATTTAGATAATTTTTTTGAAGAAATGAAGAAATATTCAAATTTTCGTTATGCGTAAAAAGTTTTGTTTAAGTAATTATTACAGCCACAACGATGTGGTTGCTCTCATAGAAAAACACTCTAAAATACAGGGTCCGAGTATAAGAATTCAAAAATTTCTTATGGAATGTTGGTAATATAACCACATAACTAGAAGCCTGAAACGTAAAATTTAACATTTTAACTTTCCCCAGTAAAAACCTGTAGCGAAAGGGTTAAGAAGGATTGCCATATACGATTTATGTATGAAAACCTAAATAATGTTAGTTGACTAATATTTACAACTAAAAATTAGTATGGCACGACCACTTAATGACGCCAAATGTTGCAAATCCCGCCACTCGTAACTTCCCACAACAGTCCTCTGAGTATCACTGAGTGGAAACACAAGGCCACAACGGAACAAGTGATCTATTTTGACTAATGTCCCGCCATTACATTCGTCGCAGCAATTTTGTTTTGTAAAAAAAAGTGAGCAAAGAAAGTTTAAAGCAAATAATTCAATAATTGCAAATACAATTTGACAACAAAAGTCCACTCGTCGTCGAGCCACGCTGCCAGAGTGCAGACAGACAATTTGTCACCCACTCAACGTAGCCGTGAGCCATAATTGACCATAAAAACATCATAAAAAAGAAACAGTCGAAGATTTGGTGGTGCTTGGCGAACGTTCGGCGGCTGGCAGCCACACCGATGGTCATAATGACGATCGCCGCGATCATCGGAGAAATTTCACCTCCAGGCAATAACAGTAAAACTTTTGCAAAAAATACATGTAAGATACATCGAATGGGCAGCGAAACGCATAAAAATTAAATGCACGAATGTGCAAAGCGAATTTACGAGTAATAGCCGTGCAATTGTGCGTTACTATAATTGTGGGCGTGCAGTGTGCATGTCTTCATTTGGTTGCGTTTAGTCGGCTGCTCTCCGGTGCAGTTGGACAACAAAGACATTAAGCTAAACACATTCAAATGTTAATGAACATGTGTGTGTGTGTGTTGTGTTTGAGCATTCGTTCAGAGTAGTTAAATAATAAAGCAATAGTTGGTTGGGTAATGCTGGACCCGCATAGTCTTCGTTGGAACCAGTTGAAGTTTCGTTCGTATCAGTGAGAATATGTTGTTGTTGATACTTCAGGATATGACTATTTGAGGATCTGACTATTTATTTCATGTACTCTTCAAGGAGTTCCCACGCGTATAAAGTTGGTTGGGTAATGCTGGACTGTACATAGTCCATGTTGGAACCAGTTGAAGTGTCGTTCGTATTAGTGAGAATATGTTGTTGTTGTTGTTGGTACTTCAGTGAGGATATGACTGATGATGACTATTTATTTCATGTATTCTTCAATACTTAAATGCAAGGAGTTCCCACGCGTTGGTTGAGTAATGCTGGACCCGCATAATCTCCGCTGGAACCAGACGAAGTTCCGTGCGTTAAAGAGCTATGCTTACCATGAGTCCTCCCACCCTCAGCAGTCAATATCAGTGACCTGTGAGTAACTAAATACTTTCAGATAATCGATATCCATTTCTGGAAGAACCAGTACGTGTTTTTCGAAACAGCGAAACATATTTAATCCAGGGCCAAATTTTAATTCTTAAAAAAAGTCTTCCCAATACTAAAAAGTCGTAAAGAAGGATTTTTTGTTATCTCTTGAGGCTCAACTTGGGTGAAGATTTGTAATTCGATGGGAACTTCGTAGCAAAATAAAGTTTTTGAATATAGTGACTAAGCGATTAAATTCCTCCCAAAAAGAGACGCTGAAGAATAATCAAATGCTCTACTGTCTTCTTTCCTCGCCTTCACTTGATTAGCTTACCACAAAAGATTCGTCCATCAAATTTGCTCGCGTGGTAAGCTAAAGAATCAACGGAGTTTACTGAACCTTCTTTTTTTGATACATACTATTCTTTCTATCAGCATTCGCTGACAAGGTCCAGATGGCAATAGTTTCAATTCTGCTATGAACTGGAGTTCGACGCTTTGTTTCGATCTCTTACTTCATTACTTTTCATTGTTAATTGGCTCATAGTTAGCAACCTCCACATGTCTTTCCGCTATAGAGTGTAAAGTTTAGTTTCGTTTGCAGTACTTAATGCTTAAAAACAGATATTAATAAACCGTTAAATTATGAAGTAGTTATGGACATATGCTTTTAAATAGATTTAGGCATTTTTTTGCTTGAACATCTGTTTATATATACAACATTTAAATGGTCGAACTTAAACCAAATTTCAATATTATGTATGAAAACACACAAATGCTTTAATTGAAATTAAATTTGAAACGCTGTGCATTCGAAACTGACCCAAAGCGGTTTTACTTCGGCCTTCATCATTTAAAGTTATCTCTCTCTTACCATTTTCAGTTGCAGTGAGGTAGATAGGTTAGTAGGTAGACACGAGTAGCTTATACAAACTCACTTATAAATCATATCTTCTTAGTTACAATAACAGTTTGTGCTATCGAAAATTTGAGTGGGCAGTGAACACACAAAACGGCTAGAATCACATAGATTACACAGCACAACAAAAAACACTTTTTTTCTGTTGCATGGAGTTTTTCTACTGTTTCTTACTAATTTGGGTGCGCTGATTTCGAATCTCAGATTTTTTTTTTTCTGGCAGCTCTAGTTAGCGAGATATAGGTACCGTGTTATTTTTTCAGTTTTTCCTCTACTTTTTCCATATTTTTCGATTGTAATTTCTAAACCAAAAAACCGATAGACATGATTTTCACCTTGTTGCATTAACAACACCGCACGGCTTCTTTTCCAATGTAATTTATTTTTATCAGTTTTAAAATTCCGCGGAAATTGGACCTCAAAGTCGGAAAATATGGAATTTCATGGCGTTTTTTTTAATGGTCAAAAACATACACATTTTTTGTAAATCAATTAACGAGTTAGGTGTATAATGAAAGCCGACATATCAAGCAATACAACACAGCCAAATTATTTGGCGGAATAGACATTCGCATCGAAATAATAGCAAAAATATATCATAGTCATTTTCATCACTTTTCATACTTTTTCCTTAAAAAATTAGGGGCCTTTGCGTGCAAAGAAAAGGAAGTTGAGGTCAGTGGCGCACTCAGGATTTTATTTGGATTCCATTTGAAGCCGTCTTTTGTACCAGAAATTTTTTGTATTTGGTGTGGGGGGCGGAGTACATTCTTATTTCTTAATTCTCCATATCGAAAACCATCTCTTCGTTACTCCATCAGCTAACAATACAATACACTTTTCTTCTTCCAACCATTCATATTTGCAAATATTTCATGTATGCACTCAACTCGGAAGTTTAGCTTTCTTTCAAAATGTGGTAGCGTCATTCATCTTCCACCCACAAACACTCACCAGCTCATCAGTTAACCAGCAGCTGATCCATTTCGCATTTTATTGGTGAAACTATCACCGCTGCAGTGCCACCAATTTCAGTTTCACCACTAAAATATACAAAATGTTTTTACCTGAGAGAAGAAGTCACCGGGAAGATCGTAGACAATAATAGTTTGTTAGCTTGACCAATGAATCGGTGTGCCCTCAACATGCCGCAGAAAATCGCTAACAAATTTCTTTCGACTGTCTGACTCATCTTCTGTTCGGCTGGAAATGCATTTCAATTTTTTGCATAAGCCACAACCCAATGCCGCACTGAACTCGGCGCTGAATTGTGAGTTTTTGTCTTCACGTGGAAGGAGGCCGCGGCATGCTGCCCAGTTCACGCGGCTTATTGCCCGTCAAGGAACTGAAATAAAGTAGACAAAATATTCGTTTGAGCTTTCATTTTGTGTTATGCATTAATTTTACTCATTCTTGGCCGCCGATTAAGGGACCGTTTTGTTGTTTCTCCCCTCACACCAACAACAACTGAATAGCCAGCATTATTACCAAACACATTGACAAAAGCCAATGCGAGAAAAATATAATAACAACAACAATAACAAAAAAATCAACTATGCAACACTGCGGTGACTGCAAAAGCGAAAAAATGTTAATATTTCCGAAACTTGTGCGGCGTCTTTGTCAGCTGCTGCGGGCTTCTATTGTTTTTGCTAATGCCGCCAACCTTAGAGTCACATTTGCAGCATCGCATCGACAACAAGAGTTCGCCGCCAGCGTCATCGGCGATGTTGTCAGCAGCATCGTTGCCGTCGTCTTTGCCAGCTTCTCCATCACCTTATTGACCGTTTGGCGTCCATCAGCGATGCGCTGCCCTTTTCTCCACAGTTTCTACTTATTACGGCTGGCATTGATGTTGTAGCTGTTGTTGCTATTATTGTTTTATCATTTGTTTTAAGTCGCATTTAATTTATTGTCTAATTCGCTTTAATGTTTCTATTGTCATTTAAATTTTTGCCAAATTGTTTTTTCTACGCATCTGATTGTCTCGTCTATGGCTGAAGCCCATTGTTGTTGTTGCTGTTGTATCGATGTTTTTTTTTAGAGATTAAAATAGTTTCCCTAATTTATGGGAATTTCTTTTCATCTGCTTTCAGCGGCCGTTCGCCCGTTTTGGTCATTTCGTTACGCGTGTTCGACGCGTCCATGCAAAGTAGAAAAGCTGAAATCGAAAGTGTATTTTGGACGTTTGATTAATTTGTTTTCTATTGTTATTTATTCAATAAGAAATGGCACACGAGTTGCCAACAGAATTCAGTTTTCGATTGCTATTTTAATATTACGTAAAATCAAAAATGGCGAAAATATTGGCGCTACTTTGTGGTTCAATGGACTTTCAGTTGCCCGCTTGTTGGATTATTTCCGATCGAAAGTGTGAAATAGTGGTGGCCGTCTATTGTTGAATGCCGAGGGATGGGGCACAAAATTTATGTAGGTATACAATTTTAAGTTTTTTTGCAAATTGATTTTTAATAAGATTTTCAGATAAAGTCACATTTCTTTCAGCTAAGATTCGAATTTTAATTGCTTCTTTTAAAGTCTACTAAAGTCAGTAAATTGAAGCAGAAACGGTATATAACCGATTCAATTCTACTAAATGTTTCACAAAGCTAGCGAAACATTCTGGTGTGACTGAAAATCGTTGAATATATCAAAAGTGACTCAGCAAGACAACCATTAAACTTGGCAACACTTGGGATTCGAATTGTTACAAGTATGCTCTAGAATTTTCTAAAATGACGACGTGACTAGTCAAAATCTAAATCTCTGGTTTCCAGCGTTCATGCCTCGAAGATAAGTCAATTTTCAGACTTCTGCCATTTAATCCAGTTTTAGTACTCGACGTTGTGTGGTACGGCTTTCCAAAAGAAAATCAGCTTCGCGCTTCAAATTAAATTTCCACTTGCATTACGTTTGCTCCAATTGATTGTGTCATCAATTGGAGCAAAAAAAAAGCTCGGCTCCGTCATTACATTCATTCAACGAGAACATCTTCCTTGAAATGAAATTTCTCCCACAAAGAAAAGAACTTTCTTCAGCCAATTTCAGCTAAATCATAATATTTTATGGAGTTTTCAAAATTGTTTATTGGCCACTGCACTTCTTTTGGCTTTCTATCACGAAATTCTGAGCATGCCTACGTTTTCCTATTACTGACCGCATTAGTTTTTGTGACACCAAAAAAGCCAAAACTACGCACAAACCAGCGAAACGCAACAGCAAAGTGCCGATCCGGTGATGGAAATGTTGAGTGCATGCGCTGCGTCTGTGCATACTCGTACGGGGCCCTCAGCGGCACAGCAAACGCTTTCACCGCGCCGACTCTGCGGCGTACGCACCAAAATCACCGGCAGTAAGGCCGCCGAAGCGCGCTTGATGAATCGCCACAATGCACGCCGGCACTTGGCTTGGCTCGATGCGGGCCTCAGCGCTGCACTGGCGGAATAGCGCACGGCCTATCGCACGTCAGCAGAGCGACAATTGGCCAAACCGACGAACGTGCTGACAGACGGCCACTTCGTTGTGCCAAACACGCCAGCGACGTCAACCAAATGCCAAAACAAATGTCAGCGGTTTGTCAAACAGTTTTGCTGGTGTTGAATTTGTAGTTGGTAAGTAGTGTTGTTGTTTTTGTTGTTGTTATTGTGACAGCACATAGGAACCGCTCCCAGCCTTGACCTAGCGTACCACATTTTCTCGAAAAGTTTTCTTTGCACCCGCACACGTTTGTGCGCCTACAAGTGTGAGCCGCTTTGCTGCGCTGATGGAAACGAAAAATGTGCGTGTGTGCGTGTGTTCGTGTAGCTTTTGGAGTTTTATTCGTCGTCAGTATTTTAGTTAATGAAAGTTACTTTTCCATGGAATCTTTTGTTTACTATTTTTTGTTTTTATTACGTGTAACACATACGGAAATGGAGTTTTGATGTTGATGTTTGATTAATCGTGCGTCTCGTCATAATAGTTACAACAAATTTCCATGATCAAAGTAACGGCAAATAAATACTACTACTACTACTATGAATGATATATTAATTAATTAATGATTTGCGTTGCTAAATTATGTTCCTCAGTCTTACATTTCTAAAAAATCTGTTATTTCAATGATTTAATATCAAATAATGTTGAGATAAGACTGAAGCATAAAAATCTATGTGACTTACCATGAGATTAGCTTAGGTTTCCCAAATAGATTACTAGGCTTACTAGATTATAGGTTACTGGGTTGTAGGTTACTAGACATGTTGTTCCATCTTTAACCAATCTACTTTTTCTTTAAATGCTATATTGCATTAAATTATGAAGAGCAATTCGTCACGTCTATCAGTGATCTATTATGTTGTTCCATAAATTATTAAAAACTCCGAGCTTGCACATGTCACTCTCGGTTCTCTGAGAAATCTTGTCACCACTTTCAATCTGAATTTCGAGGCAAAACATTTGACCAACTGCGAAGTGACTTTTCCATTCATCTTTTCACTTTTTGAAATAAAAACTATCAGTCGCTGTGGAACATAGTGCACCGTGGACTCAAAGTCCAAAATAATGAATGTCCAAATACTGACAGCTTATAGCTTTCACGATTCTATAGACAGCGCTGACGTGTTAAAATTGTGCGTGAATAACCAAACCTCTCGATATCTCTTCATTCACAACAAGTTTGCTTCTCTGCAACCACAACTTAAAGATTTTTTTTCTGTTTAACATTCAATTGACTCAAGAGCTGGAGTGCCAATGTCACGAAGATCGGCCGCGTTTGAAACAGATCGAAAAAACATTTTCAGCGACGAAGAATTTCGTTACCAAACTAAATTTCCACATTCGGGACCATAGAAGTATTCTGAGTTCTCATTACATTTGGACAAACTTATTGTTTATTGTGAATTTTTATTCACAATTTTGATTGAGCTGAAGCGAAAGTGGTCAAAGGGGCCTTTTTTTTTGGCCTGAGTTGGGTCGAGAAAGAACTCATGAGAAAACTAATATGTAACTGAGTTTTGAACCAACAATCTATTGGCTAGTGTTCTAAAACATCATCTATTTATTTATTAATTTATCGATTACACTGCACAACAAAATCAAATTTTTTTTAAATAACAAGGTTCTGACAACAAGGGTAAGGGTCTGACAGCAAGGGTATTCATTCTTTTATAGCTGATGTATGCTGGCCATTATTTGATAGCGGTGTTGAATTGCCAAGCGCTAAATGAAAAATATAATGAATACCATAAATACCCAAAATTGTTCTCATTTTTCTATTAATATATATTATATCTAGAGCTTTCTTTTGTACGGTGACTTACAGTGAAATTTTGCGTTCAACATTTTTCCCATACACACTAATTCTCAAAAATCAAGTTTTGTAGGAGATTTTAGTACCAATTTTGCATAAGTACGAAATAAACACTTAAACACATTTTCAGTTTCGGCTAAATTCTGGCGTTCAAGTTAATTTCTGAGCTTTGATGTATTCAGAGACCTATAGTAGAATTTTATGGTGAATATTTTCGTGGTACATTTTGTCCTTTAAAACTAAATTTGCAAGTAATGCACCGATTTCTCGAGCTTTACGTGAATTCAATGCATTATCTTATTCTCAACAGCTAGACTTTTCTTTACCTAAATCGGCTTTTATAGAAATTCTCAATTTAATAGCTTAATTCATTTATTATTTAGTTTGTAATGTACATTGTAAGGTAGTCTTAATTGCTTAATTTGTACATTTCTTGGATTTATTATTATTAGTACTTTCTATTTTTTCTAGTCTGTAAGGTACATTGTACTGTAGACTTAAAACAAATAAATAAAAAAAAAAATAAATAAAATAAATAAAAAGTCCTGCTTTACAGGACATTTTTGGCATTTTAGAAAAAAAGGGTCAAATTGACCAATACAAATAGGAGCTACAGGGTTAAAATGCTCCACAAAAATGTTCTTCGTAGTATTTTAAATCAAATTGCTGAACACATCATATACCTAAAATGTGATGTTACATGGTTTTCGTATGCCGATTCACCATAAGAATGTGCAAAAAGGGGAAAACTTTAGTAGTAGACTCATCAGCGCAACATTTTATTACCGTTCATTTCATATTTTGTCGTTTGTTCTGCATAAATTCAACAGGTTTAATTAGGTGTTGCACCAACCATAAATACAGTCAACAACACTGAGAAATTCCAGAGCATTCAGACTTTCATTTTTCCCTCGCAAATGTCGCACTAAGAAAGTGAAACTTAGACCCAGAAACGGTACTGAAAGGCGTACGGAACCAAAATTCTATGACCAAATACGCCTGGCACGCCACACATCGCAGCCACATCGGACGCACGGTGCGTGCGTTCACCTGTTGCAGTCAAAAGTGTGTGCCTGCTGGCAATAACAATTTGCAGCGACAATTTCAATGTTTTGTTGCGCCTTAAGTGATTTTGAATAAAAAGTGAAAATCGGCAATGAGTCAACAAAATGGATACAACAAACAAATCAACCATAATACCCTCATCCGGCAAATCCCTTAATTAACGATTCCGCTCAGCAAATGTTGGTTGCTCGGTTGGTGGGTTTGGTGCGGAACGATTTACTTTGCATTGGCCGATGGTCGATTGCTGCGACCGATTAACTGCGCCGCAATTTCACCCGCTGCCAATTCTTGTTCACGTTTAGACGATATGTTGTTGTTGCTGAGCGCTCTCTTCTTTTATTTATTGGCGCGCTAGCTGACTGCATGTGTGTGCGTACGAGTGTGAATGTGTGTGAGTGCGTTTGCGGCTCCTTTTACTAATTTTGCATTTCGACTGGTGTCTGCGTAGCGTTTCATATGCAAAAGAAAGTTTTCATTACACACACAACAACAAAAACATCAACAACGAAAATATTGAAAAACAAAGCCAAACCAAAACATTTCATTCAAATTGAGTTGAATGACTGAGAAAGCAGTGCAACTGTTGCACTCCTACAGCGCTCAAATGGCAGATATTTTGCCCCCATCCCCTTCCCGCCCAACTATTTTCGTCCGTGCAACCTGCAATCTCAGTGCGCCTATTTAATTGAAATGCATTGCAAGTTTTTCGCTTAGAAACACTTACTTAGAAATGAATCAGGAAAATGAGTTTGTTGCCCGCCTCCCTCCCCCGCCCTTTACTCACTTTTCCCTTCTTTGAACCAAACATCTGCGGAGTTTCTTCTGCACTGGCCAGCTTTCATTTGGCAAATGTTTGTTGCTGTTGCTCATACTTAAACATTTGTCTATCTGTCTATCTGATTGTTATTGCTTTAATTTACAACTGTTGTTGTTGTTGCTGTTGCTCTGTGGTGGCCTGCATTGTCCACAGTAGGCCTCATGCCCGACCGCAGCGGCAACGCCGTAATGTCTTTTATGTTATTTGCATTTGCATTTTCATTTGTATTTGTTATTCTTGTTGTTGTTGTTGTTTTAGTTGTTTATGATGAATACTTGGACCGTGCTGTGTGCACTTTTGAGTGTGTCTGTCCACCCGTCTATGCCTATGACCGATTGAGTGCGCGGACAAACCCACATTTTTTTTATGCCAATAAATCTTTCGGTTGTTGTTGTTTTTATTTTTTTTTTAAATATATCTGTCATCAAGCTATAGTAAATAATAGTGTCAGTCTGGTTGAATTTTTGGTTTAAAGGTTTTGTTTTGCAGCAAACGTGCTGAAGCTCTTTCATATACTACCTTTAATTGTTGTTGTTGGGTACATGTTTTTGTGGAATTTAATTATTTTGATAATCTTCATTGGGTTTTTATGCATTGACCACAGTTATTCATAAAACAATGTCGTGCGATGCAGATTTGGGCCGCAATGTTGCTGTAGATACAAAAGAAAGTGAAATTAGGAAAAAAAGAGAAGGTGGAATATTGATACCATCACAATTTTGAACGTATGTGCTAAGCAAAATGTGTTCAAAAATACTTCAAATCGGAGCCTAATGCATGATACATTTTGTTTCGGTGAGATCGAGAGACATTCTTTAAATGTTCTTCACACAAATGATGCACAATTTTTGTTGTTGAAAGAATCAATCAATCAACCTAAACTTTCACGTTCCAACAAATTATGATTCAGTTGGGTTTTAATTTATTTTACATCAATTTCACTTATGAAAGAAATGTCCTATTTTCTTAATTGTCCTGGTGGCCGAAAAACACAGAGCTTGTTTGTGATTGAATATCATTGATTTCCACTCCAAAGTTCCAAAGTAAAAGTAGAATGCTTGTTTTGTCAAATTTCCTCTGCGTTGACTCAAACTATTTATTTACAATTCAACGAGTTATTGTTCGTTGTCATTATTCAACTTCTTCAATTTGCCGCCTGATTTATAGACAGAAATCACTTAAAAACTAATGTTGCATAATCGATTAGTTGATTGTGGTTCAATAGTTTCACGGTAACGCCTCCGCCGTGCGCCGTCAACGCCACAACAATAAACCATCACGAAAAATTTACATTTTAAATGGTGACAAATCTCAGCCAGTCGCCGATCAAAACATTTTTGACGTAATTTTTTCATTTCCCTCTCTGTTGCCGATTACTTTCAGCACGTTTTTTCACCTTTCGATAGTCAACTCAAATTCTTTTCTTTCTTTTATTTACAGTTTCGCTCTTCTGAAGACAAAACAACGCCGCCAACTCTCAGCAGAGTCCAACAAGTAAACAAACCAAAAACTAAAATAGTAGACCGAACACTTTTGTGTCGAGTGTGAGTTCAATGCCTCGCAACAAAAGAATCCGAGCAGCATAACATAGATGGAGCTGAAATAGAAACAAAACAAGTGGCCCATCCAACACGAACAGGTGGGTGCTAATCTGCTATTTATATCGGTTTTTGTATCGCATTGAGCAAAACAGCTGTAAGCCTGATTAATTGGTGGTCGTACAAGGCGGCCGGAATCATGTTATATGGGCTAATAGAAAAAGAATTTAAATATAATTTACTGATAATTATAATTGATTGAAAGCGTCGGGGTGTTTGCGGATTTTTGTATATGATGGAAACAATTTCAACTGTGGCGTTTGAGTGTTGTTGAATAATTTTGAATGGACTTTTTGTTTTTAAGATTTTTTTATGAAGAATACAATAAACTTTGAATGGAAGGCTTTATGATCTGTGATTAATGGCTGCAGTAATGGCTAATAAAGATTTAATACATAATGTTTGGTAATTTTTGAATGCCAATATTCGTATTTTGTATGTATGTAGTTTTGAATTATAATTTTAATACAATAGGATTTATGGCCTGCATAAATCAGTCAAGTTATAAATATAAAAATACAAATTTTATTTTTATTTAGAAAAATGTACTAACTAGCGGGGCTTCTAGCACGGAAGCTGATAAGTAGAGGTTCAGCGATTTATCATGAAAAATTCTGCTGTTTGTGAATAACTTCAAGGAATATTTAGGTTAGTAGAGTAGTAGAAAAACTTATGGTCGGAGCATTAACTGAGAGGAAATGAAAGCTAAAAGCTCCAACACTGAAGATGGTAGATACAGGGTGGACCATTTAAGATTTGGAATTTGAATCGGTTATAAAAAAAACGAATGAATATTTTTTGAAAATTCCTGTTTTATTACAAAGCTTGTTATTTGAGACTTTGTTATTTAAAAATGAAAAACGATATCGTTCATATGACTGCCACTTCTGGTCTTACAGTACGCCATTCGGTCAACCCAATTTTCAAGTACTTTTTCGATTGTTCCGTGTAGAACTTCCTGAATGGCAACTCCGATTTCATGTTTCAAAGCTTCAATCGTCTCTGCATGGTTAGCGTAACACTTGTCCTTTACGGCTCCCCACAAAAAAAAGTCCAACGGACTTAAATCGCAGCTCCGAGGCGGCCAATTGACTTCAGAATTTCGGCTGATTATTCGATTTTAAAAAACGGTGCCCACAAGTTCGATTGTTACGTTGGCTGTGTGGCTTGTTGCGCCATCCTGTTGAAACCAAATGTCGTCCATGTCATCCGCTTCAATTTTTGGAAACAAAAATTCGTTGAGCATGGCACGGTAACGCTCGCCATTGACTGTAACGGCGGCTCTTTGTTAATTTTCAAAGAAAAATTGCCAAATGATGCCACCGGACCAAAACCCGCACCAAACCGTAACTCTTTGTGGGTGCATTGGCTTCTCAATGGTGACGTGTGGAACCCCAGATGCGACAATTTTGCTTATTCACATAGCCTCCGAGGTGAAAATGGGCCTCATCCAAAAAGACAAATTTTCGATTTTACGACGATGGGTTGAAGACTCTTCACTCTGGAAGAAAGTTCTCAATATTTCTTAATTTTGTTCAAGCGTCCCATTTCGTAAATGTTAAAGTTTTAACTAAATTACGAACACAAATTGAATGACATTTGGACTGCCATTCTCGAAATAAAGCGTAGTTCAAATTCCAAATGTTAAATGGTCCACCCTGTATAAGCAGATATGATTTTGAAGTACAGGCAAACTTTAACGAACCGTCAACATTCTTTGATCTATGGCGCCATATTATCTACCGGAATTTTGGCTCTTAACGAAATTTTGTTATTTTCCAAAAAATCTTCTCTCTAATTAACCAAAACTAGGTCAAGAAATTTCTTGGAAAACTACCAAATTCAACTCGAAATCGCCTTCTCAACTGAATACCTGATCTTTAATTTTGAAATGTTGCGCACGAATTTGTGGGCAATTATAAAAACATTATTTCTTTCAAAGAAAACTTCAATTCAATAGCATTTTGAAATGCAAGCAACGTATGCAACAGCGGCTACAACAACAACAACAATAACAATCGCTCGTGTTCCGACGAAAAGAGCTACTAATTAGATCAGAAGATATGCCAAACGGGAGATTTCTCGAATTTGGGTGTGTACGACGGCACGTCTGACGCCCCGCACCGACAACTCAAACAAGCAACAGCAGACTAATTGCCATTGCAGCAGCAACACGGCCAATGCAAAACATCTGCTGATTGCTGATCGGCAGTGATTAGACGATTGGTGCTGTTGTTGCGTCGACACTTTCGTTTTTTGCCTATTCGCCGCCGCTCGCTTAGGCGAATTTTTTGTGCTGGTAGGAAAATGAATGAAATTCTTTCTTGCACATCCAAATCGATTTTCGTGCGACCCAAAAAACTTAAAACATAAATGCTGAAATTGCATGCTGCCAATGACGGAGGTAGCTGCAGCAATCACCACAACAACAACTGCACTTATCAGCGGCCGTAAATCGTGTACAACAACATTGCTGAGTGTTGAACAATAAGTGCTGAGTGTTGAGTGGTTGTTTGTGGTTTCTGTGTTTGTCGGGCTGCCACTTGACGTGGTGCCTCGATTGCAGTGGCAGTGACGTTGTTAGTGCTGTTGGAACGCTTTTCTTCACCACACTTTTTATTGTTATTTGTCTTAGGGATTGGTTGCGCTGATTGGTTGTTTTTCGATCGAAAGGAAAATAGACTCAAGTTGGCTTTTATTGGCTGCTGAGCTGGCTTCAAAGAAATTACGCAGGCAAACGTTGCGCCGTGTGGCATCGTCACTCAATCACGTTTTTTAACGCAATGACGGCGTTGCGGCGATCGCGAGCGCGCAAACAATCGAAAAAAAAAATTAATTGCCATCTGCAGCGAAATGTGCAAACGCTGGTTTTTATGACTTAATAAAATGGCCACGAAGTACAAGTGTCCACTGGGCACAACACTCAACATCGCTTGTCGCTTGCATTGGTATGCACTTGCATGTTTACCACTCGGCCCAACAGCAACAACAACAACAATAAAATGATATAATTGCAATTGTTATTGATTTCGCTGTGTCAAAGCGAGCCGCCGCAAGCTGGCGTACGCATAAAAATCTCCATAAATTTCACCATAAAACTTTACTCAACGCTTTGCAAGTGCAAATTTAAATGAAAGCATTCCTTCCACATGGGTGATAGAGCCCTTTATGGCTACACTAGAGGTAAAATATCAGTAAACGTGAAAGCGATAAATGCCACAATATTTCGCCTCATTTTCTTCTACTTTTCATATTAAATATCTTTGTTTGGTGTAGCTCGTTTTGTTAAGCGATCCCAAGTAAATGCGATCTTTGAGTTATTTACTAACATTTTTTACAGGTGTGTTCGCTTTTTTAAACACATTAGAATACTTTAAACGATATTGTTCACCATAGAAATTAATAGCCCATGGCTACATGCTATCAGCAGTGTCAATGACAATGTTAACGACCGCCTAATAAAATCCTTTGCAATCCCTGATTTCCACTTCTGGCCAGCTTCCCTCTTTCAAACACCCCACAAAATACATTTCGCAGTGGTGGGCCATCTCTGCAGCTGGTGCATCCTATTTGTGTCCTATGAAAACTGTTTCAAGGCGAACTAAGCCTGTCGTCTCCGTCCTATTCGTCGCACTAATCTTTAATGTGCACTTTTATGCGCTGCCCTAACGTCTTTGCACAAATTGGCCGCTGTTGTTTAGTAGTTTTTCTGGGAAACTGCTCAGTTCTACTCAAGTTCTTCACTTCAAGTTATCTTTTATGGCGCCCTGACAGATCTCTAATTTATGACATAAGCTTGAACAAATGCACAAGTTGCACCCTGTGAAGTTTATATTTCTGCCAAACGTTTTATTGCCAGTTCACTTGTATTAATTCCATGCTGTAGCGAGCCGCTTGGACCTCTTTACAAGTTCGTCCTTATGGCACGTCTGGTCAGCTTTGGCCACACTAATGGATCTAGTCGTTAAGAGCAACGTTAACAAATCTGAGTTTAATCAGTGAGCACTCTTTTAAAATTGCTCAGCAGTTATTCGCGATAAAATTTATTTGCTGAAATGGAAAATTTACTGCATCTCTAAAGAACCCGAGGAGAGCTTAAATTGTTTGGCACTTTTGGCTGGTTGACAGGTTGATAAGGATGCAATTTACGATAGATACTTAAGTGAAAATCTGGGAATGATTTTCGGTTTTAAAATTGGCAAATTGATTCTTGCTCATTCAATTGAAAACCAGTGTTTGGCAGATGGTTCAGATGAAATTTTATGAAAACAAATTAAGGTTAGTTCTAGACTTTCAAGGTATAATAGCAGTAATGGGGATAGAAATCACAATGACTGGGTTTATTGAAGAAGATTCCTTAAAGATTTGTTAAGCCGAATGGGCCGAAATTATTTTTCTTTCAAATTATGTGAAAACATTTTTTAAGCAATTTTGTATGAAGCGAAACTTACCGATTTAAGCAGTTGAATTGATTTCATTGACAAAAAGTATTTCATTTTGTATTAATTTAATACTACAAATACGAGGCCCAACATGCTTCCAACATAAGAACGGTGAAATGTTTCATTAAATATTAATTCAAATTCATAATAAACACTGTACACATAAGTCAAAAGGTTGTGTGTTCGAATCGACGTCAAATAACAGTCAATCGCTTTTACAGATCTGTTCAGATATAAAGTAACTGACCCAGTCTATTTTCTCATATAAATTTTTGCGCTGTTGTATTGACAGCAAAATGAAGCCGGAAAAGTTCAGACCCGTTCAAACGCAAAACAAAAGAACATTCAACTAAAATTGTGGCAAAAAATTGATATTTAAACTTACGAGCCAGATTACTTAAACGCTTCACTGCCGTCATGATGCAGCCGCTGCAGGTTTTCCTCATTTTGTGAGCAGCGTTTGTGTGCCACTACGGTCTCTTGGAATTTTAAGGTGCGTCTGTGCTAAAGTTTGCCAGTTTGGCGCTCAAGTCTTTTGTTTTACTCATTTTGGTGCATTTATTTAGTGGCCGAAATACATAAACTGCAATTTAGGGTGGCATAATTTGAGAAAGTGAGCGTAAATTGAAATTTAACATAAGCAAAAAACTTTTCTACAGTTATGCAAACGTTTAGTTGGGCACGAAAGAAGCTCAACATTTTTGCACACTCACCCGAAAATTCCACTTGACACCAAAATTACAGCTACTGGGAGAGGGGGAAACGGGTAACAGCGCGGCATGGCGGCAACAGCAGCAATACGACAGCTAATAAACAATAATAACAATGATAAATCAGCAACGACAACAACGGCAATCGCGCTGACGGCAAACAGTGAGTTGGCGCAAATCTGTAACAGTCACAGCGGGCAGCAGATTTTAATCAATCGCTACCACAGTCACCGCAGCAACAATAGTAAAAACAACAGCAACAGTAGCAGTAGCAGTCAGAAACATTGACGCCATGTAAGGTGGGTCGAAAAGGCATTGACAGGCACTTGCCGGCACTTTTGGTGTTTACTATAATAAAGTTGGTTTAGTGTGCCCATTTTGTTGTATGCCGAAGAATGCAACGTTTTCTTCAATATCTAAAGGTACATTTGGTTGCTTGGAAAAAGTACGAAATGACCTCAAAAAGTTAATTCGGTTAATTTAAGTATACATTGCCTGTGCATTCCCAGCGCTGCCCTCACAACAAACATTGCACGCAGGTATAGATGTCTGTCCTACGCGGCAGATTTAAAACCACTGTAGGTAAACAATAATCGAGCTGTGGCCAGTGCAAACAAACGGCTGCCCGTGTTTGTAATTTAGTATAAATAATATCGAAAATGGAGGCGCAACATTTACAGTTGCCAAAGATTGCAATGACCTTTGCGCAGGCTGAAATAGCAGCAGAAATGTAAACACTATTTCAACTTTTTTACAGACCTTCACCACACACAAAGTTGATACCAACTGCTGTACGATCTGTGTTCAGTTAGAAAAGATCGAATGAAAAGGAAAAGTAGCCTGTCTATGAAATTTCATGCGTGCCCGAACAAAAAAGTGAAACTTTTTACACAAAAAGGCGACTAATGCTAGCAATTTCACTACTGAAAATCTGCACATTGGCGCAGCAACAACAAAAACCATTCTTCCGCAGCTCTTTAACGCATGCTTAAGTATGCAACTCATGTTACGGCCACATCAGGCAAGATCTAAAGCTGCTGTTTCTGCACCAAAGTGGCATTTAAAGTGAAATTCCACCATGGCGAGACGTCGGCAGCACCGACAGCCGGCATCTGCCGCAGTAGCAGCAGCACACGCTCACACGTCGCTGTTTTACTTGGCGTTTGCCACAATTTTCGTACATACATATATTTCACACTTTTTTGCTTCACTCGATTTTTTAGTTTCGCAAAGGTTCACTTGTAGTTGTATTTTGTGTTTGGTTTTTTCGAAGGCAAACAAAGTGTTTGTGTAAAAAAGTCAAATTAATTCCCTTTTTTTGCGCAAATTTCATTTTTACTTCTTCAGTTGATGTCAAGGTTCAAAGCGTGACTGCTGCCACCTGAATATGGCACTGAAAATATTCGAGAGTATTTTGCTATCGACAGCAGTAGTCGATAAGTACTACCTATGTGTACTTTATTATTTCACTATTTATTTAAACAACTTTTATTGGCAATTGAATGATTTTCTAAATTGAAAATTTTATATTTAAAACCGATGGAAGAAATGGTTTGAAAACAAACTCTACTTTGAATACTTTGTTGTTTGTTTATATTTGAATACAGATGTCCCGATTTTGATGGGCATATACAGGGTTTTTCATTTCGAACCGAAAACTTTGACAGCCCTGCGTTCGACAACCGCAGCTGTCATCTCTCGTCGCATTGTGTTAATATTGTAGTTTAGTGTTTGCCATTTATGAAAATGGACCGATTTAGCATAATGATGAACGCATAATTTCGCGTTTTGGTGATGCCAATTGGCCGTCAAGATCGTGCGATCTGAACCCTTTGGACTTTTTGCTTTGGGGCTACGCGAAAGACCAAGTCTATGCAGACAATCCGCAGACTCTGGCGCATTTGAGGGACAACATACGTGCAGTTTTAGGCGCCTTACAGCCTGCTATATGTAAAAAAGTCATCGAAAATTACCTAAAAAGAATCGAGGTGTGCCAGGCTGCTCGTGGCGGTCATTTGAATGATGACATATTCCATTACTAATGGCACAAACCAAATATTATTTTGATAATAAAGTTTCATCAAAATTCAAATTTTAATTGATTTTTTTTCTTTATTTACTTTTTCGGCTCATGATAAAAAACCCTGTACTTTAGAGTTTAATCTAAATTTATTAAACTTTCAGAGAAATTTCGTCACAAAGTTTTGCACGCCAGTAGATTAAAATGCATTAACTTTGTTTTATGTTCAAATTAATTCATTTTAAAATTAATGTAAGTTTATATAGGTGCGGGGTAAAACTAACAAAGCTCCATGCAATTCTTTATTAATTTGGCCAAATCACATTTGAATTTGTTCTATGGAGCATTGCAGCTGCAGTTACAGTGGTGTCCATAAAATTACAACTGTTTGTCATATTCGCTCCCTGTACTCACTCCATCTCATGGCTTAAGCCGCAACCAAAGTATTTGCCTCCTTAGCACACAAGCAGTCAGCTCAGTTAGTGTTGTTGTTGTTGTTGTTGTTGGCTGTTTGCCGGCTATGCTTTTTACTTCTCTGCTCTCGTTGCAGCATAAAACTCTTTTCACTTGCAGACCAGCTCACCTGCCTTCTCTCAGACGTCTGCTCTCTCTCTCTCTCTCTCTCTGTGTCAGTCTGCTTATTATCTCTTTGCTGTGTTTGTTTAAAAAGTCTTGAAGGCATAGCACCTGCCGCTGCCGCTATTGCTGTTGTTGCTGCTGCAGCTGCTTTTGCATATTCGTCAGTTGGCTCACTTTTCCACCGCTTTTTTGCCGCTCCTCGACTTCGGCTTGCACGGCTGATTTTATTAGTTGCCAGCTTTGATATTTTATGCTTTTTCTTGTTATCTTCTTGCTGTACGGTCTTTTGGTCTTTGCTTTTGCTGGAGCAACTGTCGTGGTCTTTCGGCCAACTCAATCGCTTTGCAGATGTTGAGCGTAGCACACGCGTTTCTGGCCCCATCGGTTTTCTTTGCGGTCGTTTCAAGTACACGCACTAACAGTTGGAGTGGCAAATTCGAGTGTGTCGAAGTTGAAGTGCTCAGACAAAGTGTTTTGGACTGAAAGCTAAAGCACACATATTAACTTTGAAAAAAAGTTTACAAATTTCCAAAAAAAAATAATCTACAGCAGAGCCATGGAGTTCTGTTTGTATAGTAGAAATACAAACTTCCATGTGTATAAACTTTTCGCGCCACTTTATTGTCACAAATAATCTCAGTACAGTGTTAAACAAATAAAGAAGGCAGTTTTCGTGCAGAAAGAAATTCCTCAAATCTTAGTTTCATGCTTGTGAAAAATTATCCTAGACAAATCGTTGTTCATCATACGCCACGTAAATCCCAACTAAGTGACAAACATTTGAAAATTTGAGTATTTTGTGTCTATTACTGTGTCTATGGCAGAATATCAAACGTTCGAAGCGCCGAACAAAGTGTAACAACTATGCCAATTTATCAATGGGACTTTTCTAAAAGTGAAACGTCCCATTTTCGCCATACAAAAGACTTGAGTAACGAACCCACACCAAACTTTATTCAAATTAATGATGCTAAAGCTTAACATTTCACACGCAAGAATTTGAAAACCGTTAAATCTTCCGTAAATTACCATTAATACTCAAACAACAACAATTTAATCGCCGTTCAACGACTAAGCGGCTGTTTATTTTTTGTGTTCAAACAAAAGTTCAACATTCCTCCACTTGCACAAACACTTTCATTCTCATTCAGCCAAATGAAAATGAAATTTACTACAACAGCAACAATTGGAACAACAACCGCAACAGCTAAAGTAGCAGCAAATGAGCCAAACAACATTTCGAATTCTCGTTAGTTATTTCTTCTTTATCAAACAACAATCACAAGTCGAAAGGAGAAAAATAAACTACAAAACCAACAAGCGGTCCGCCATCCAGCCAGCCAGACTAGCCCAAGAAAAGCAAAACCCAAGTGACGCTGTGGAAGCGCCGAACACAGCAGTCGCCACACACACAGTACACAGTCTCCGACAACGATTTAAATCTGTGCGACGGCATTGCACTTTCCCTCTTTTACAACAACAACAATAACAAACTCGGCTACAACGGCCAGCAATAAACAAACGCATCGACAAGTCCAGCAACAACAAATATCACTGAACGATACCGACGAAGAGCGATCACTAAACGCTAAAACCATAACACGCACACACACACACACACAGCCATTTTCACAGCGAAACAACAAAAATAACAACAGCAACTAAAATAAATAAACATTCAAAGCGGTAGCCAGACAATCAGACAGTCAGCTACCTAAACAGACATACATACGGTCAGAGCGCCACACAAACCTCCCATTTGCCCTACTGACGTTGGCTGTCTGCGGCGAGCGGCGAACTCGCGTTAATTGCTGCAACACGCTTTGAGTCTGTTTGCTCATCTACGACTGTTGCCGCGCTTATCAGTTCGTGTGAATCGGCGTACGGTCATCTGATAAGTTTGCGCCAAGTGCCAAGGGGAGGCGGGCACAGCGAACTGTGCGTGCGCGCCGTAGTCGGCGGGATTCCCAGAAGCGGCCCATAAACTCGCCTGTCGAAGTGCAAATAAATTGGAGCGTTGAACAACTTAACGCCTGATTTGTGTGACTTCACATAAAATTGTGCAACTTTTGAATGGCAAAACCATTTTCCCGTTCAAGTTCAGGTCAACGCCAGCGTAAGCAAAATGTGTTCCAAAAATCAAATGAGTGTTCTCATGGAGAAACTGAATACGGTGAGTTCTAAACAATGCCGATTATTTAAGTTAATATATTAGAATGAAAATTGAACTTGTTCTACGACAAGCAAAGTGCTCTTGTTAGTCAAGTGGGAAGCAAAAGATGGTTGGTTTTCTTTTATGATTTTGTTCCACGTTCTCTAGAATAAGATTCGAGAATTTTAGCTCCTTAGATATTCAGGATTTGCTGAATGTTAGCAACATTAAAATCGAGTACCATGCTCGATATAAAGGAAGAATAATAATTTTTAAATCCCAATTTGTTATTCATAATTGAAAAATTTGTATAATTTGTTTGTCGTTCATAAGTTTGAGACAATGAAATAAAAAATTAGCTCAGTCACTGATTGTTTGGCTTCTCTCCTTCTTCGCCGATAAGCATTTTCACCTCGCCATTGATAAATAAAAATTTCAAATATTAAACTTCCGTTTGCATAGCCGACGGTCTGTGACTGGGCCATCTGCACAAACCGCAACCAGTTGACGCGTAATTACTGTCAACTTACTTCCGCTTTGTGTCATAGAAACGTCTGCATGTGCAGCTCTACACAAAGCCAATTACGGTAGCAACAACATAATGGCCAGTTTTCCAAATTGCTGCGTCTCACACTCTCCCCGGCAAACGTGAAAATTTGCACTAATTGCCGCTAAACTGCTTAGGCTTCTGCTTTTGTTTTTAAACAGCTGCAACACCAACACAAACCCAGACCCGCAGACACACTAACAATGCAACACTTGTGCATACGACGCCATCTGTTGCCACTTGAAACCCACTTTCATTCACCAAAGCCGATGGAAATTTGGAGTTTTTTCAATAACAAAATTTATTATAATAAAATAACAAAAATTACTACAACTGAAAAGGTGCCCGTCAGCACAAACATTTCACTTTCAAGAATAACAATCGACACAATGTGTCGCACTCAGTTTTTGGCATTGGCGTGGCCAGGCAGTGTTTGTGCGCTATTGAAATTTTTTAATAATACAATTTATTAGTTGTTCGATTTCATTTGACGATTTAAAAATTTATTATTGTAGAAAGTACGCGGCGCGCTTTAAAGTGGCAGTTTTTATTTCACAAATAAGACGCGACGTGCATATTAAACTCCAACAGTGGTCGCGCTGTAACGTGTGAGAAAAAACAGTCGACAATCACTGAGCTGTTTCTGCAAAAAAGGCATTGTAAGCAGAAACTCAGCGCTACGTATGACCGCGAAATTGTCACTTTGTTTTGTCCATTTCGAGGAGCCAATTGTCGCTTTGGCTTAGTGGGCTAAGAGTGTGTAGAATTTTGATTTTATCAGTGGCATTGTGATGGGTTAGGCCAATGGAAGGGAAAGTGCCAGAGCTGCGACAACTGGGGGATTAGGCCAATTGGGCAATTATTGTGTGTTGCTTGCCAGATGTGGACTCAATTGGCATTTGCATTAGGGACCATGAAAAGTCTCCCAGTCTCGCCAAATACTAAGTTAAAAAACCTTCAATTACTCATTTTATAAATTCATATAAGGCATATCAATATTTATTGATTTAACCAAAAAATTAATAATTATATAAGTAAATAAAAATTAATGAAAAAAGTAAAAAATTTCTCATCAAAGTTTTCACTATATACACGCAGTCGATTATTAAGTCGATTCAGTTAACTGTCGATTTAGCTAACTATGTAGTTACTTTAAATCAGCAGTTAATCGACGTTATTACATCCTATGAAGCCAAGGCAGTGAATGCTCAAATAGGATCTTTCAAGTTACAATATTGCATATATATATTTCGAAATTATGTTTGGGTGAATTTTTAGAATTTATGGCTACTACGTTTTTAGGTTATTTAATACTTTGCAACCAAACGAAAAGAAGAGAGTCTTCTTTACTTTGCACCGACTTATTAAAACACACATAAATATTTAATTCGCACAACAGTCCGACTAAGACTCAGCTTTCAGCAACTATCAGTGTTGTGCGTCTATATTTGCTTACGAATTGAAGGAACCTACCACTTCATGCTGATTCGCCATAGTGACTTCGAAGCCTCATCCTTGTTTTACTCTTTTCCCTTTGGTACTTTTTTTACTTCTTTTTCTCCCTGTTTTACTTTTCTTGTTCAAAGGGCAGCTGCCAGTAGTTGTGTCTTTAGTTTGGTATTAGCTAAGATGAAAATGGTGCACCTGAATCTTGGATCGAGCAGTAAAGACTATCCAACTGAGCCGCGGTGGTTTCTACACCACATTTATTTGTCACACCATTTTGTAATCCCAATTATCGGTGGACTGAAATAATTAAATGTTTTATTTTGTCCTTTTACCAATGAGAGCTCATATAAATATATATATATTCATATGCTTCATATATATATTCATGTATAATATTCATAACTTAATAATTAAATTGTATGACTGGAATTATCAACTAATTTAATTAATAATATTTATTTTTTCCGTTGTAAAAATTGTGAAATTCGATATGCAGTTAATTTTTAAAAATTATGTATGTATGTATGTTTAAAATATCCTTATGTGATAACCTCGCTTTGAAGTGCATTCATCTTCTTATCAGTTCCAAGTTCTTCATCAAAGTTTATTACGATATTTCAAATTGTTCAAGCGCTATCGCGCACATCAGCCGTTTCACAAGAATCTCATCACGCAACAAGTTCGTGTCTTCAGTCTTTCATTCTTACCCTTACAACACATACATGGTGCCTTTTTAATAAACTTGCCGCAAATGTCAACAAAACGCACATTAACGGTTAATGTCAAACGATTATTTTTTAATTTAATTTCCTTTTTTCAAAACCACACATTTCCCACATTTCCGCAACACCAAAACAACACAAACAACTGCAAAACCTGCGCGATAACCCACATTTTTCGCTAGGCAAGTGCAAGAAAGTAACACTTAAGCGCAAAGGCACACAACAACAACAAATCAGCCACGACAGGCCCATGGAATTGTGCATACAAAATGAAAAAAAAGAATAGTTTTTTTCTTCAATGCCGGCCATGCGACGCTTGTGGCACAAACGATGGTTAGTGGCATCCGTTTTATGGCGTGTCTGCCATTTCATCCGGTCAGGCACACAACGGGCCATAAGAATAACGACAACGAGTTTGTTGCTTTTGCTGCTGCTGTTGTTATTGTCGTTGTTGTCGTTGCTGCGGCTGTCGTACGCATATTTGCCACACTGCCACACAAAGACGGCGCACGTTACATAACGCGGTGGTAGGCCGGCAGACGCACGCGCGGACAGACAGACGGACGCACTGACATTAGCACACATTTCAGGCAACAGTTACAAAAACAATAAGCCGTAAAAATTGCTACGAGGAAGCAGCACAATAACAACAACAGCCAGCACGCCTCGTTGCACACATTGTGCCGGTCGTTCTTGCGCCGCTTCAGCGTATGATTCTTTCGCAGCGCGCATTTTCTTTCTTCTTCCCAATGCTCGTTTTCGAATGCACTCAAATGAGGTTATGTAAGCCGCAAAGGTGCGCGCACACACATTGCCACAAGTGAACGTGTGCAAAGTTGTTTGATTTGTTGCGAATTCTAGTCGCAACTGGTTCTTGCGCTCGTGAGCGGAAAACCGGCAACTGGCCAAATTGCTTTTGTTTCTCTTAATTTCAACTGTCCAATAGTAAAAATTGTTATTTGTTTTCTTGCGCAAAATGAATGAAGACTTCAAAAGTTTGTTGCAACTAGAAACTTTATTGGATTTTTTTTTGGTATGCCAAAGAGGCCAACAATGGCGAAAGAAAATGTTGTAAAATTGGAAAATTGGAAAATCATTACTATTCGATAAAGTTGCTTTTACAATTTAATGACTCTTTAGATTTTGGCCAAATGCAAAAGCGTTTGCATATCTGTTGAATTTTCATGATTTGCCACTTTTTCAGCGCAATTGGCAACGTCTTTGTGCTAATGTCGGCCGTTGGCTGTCGGCTGCAGTGTGTAAAAAAGTCATTAAATAGCCATTAACAATGAGCACAAGCGCTGAACTGCACTTTAAGACTCGCCGTAATGGCGTAATTAATTTCTGCTCACTTTACAATTTCTTGGCGCGGGTTTGTTGCTTCAGTCTTTTGTTTGTTTGGTATGCGGGACAGGCATTAGCCAATGTTATCAGCTGAATGCGGGAAATCCATAGCTATTTTCAAATGAAATTGTATGCATAGGGAAAAAATCAAAAATCTTTTCAGAAGGATTGTAAAAATAAGCGTTGGAGATTTATACAGAAGGGACTTAGTGCTAATTTATTTTGGAATGTGTTGGTGTAGTTTGTAGCACCTAGAAGCAGGCCTGCCCAATATGGAAAAGTATATAAAGTGGTAATTGGAATCACGAGAATAATCGATCAAGCCATATTTAATCGTCCGTCAATTCGTTTGTCATATTCATTATGCTTAGACCAGAACGAGGTCTGAAGTCAGAAGTAAGAACAAGGTTTGATCTGTATTGGCCTGGGGCATCAAGTTTGAAATTATTAAAATATTAGACAAGATGCAACTATCACGGAAAAACGATGACGACCATTAAAGTGTATGCCGTGAATTAAATATATTTGTATTGAATATATTAAACACATTCACTATTGAAGAAACCAGCCTGATTTGCACATTCCACCCGCATGAACGATTTTCTTCATTGGCAGCCGATTTCTCTTCATGCATATTTTTTAATATATTACTTAATGCAGCAACATGATTAAACTTTCAAAATGGACATTGAATCACTCCAATAGCCATTAAATGTAAGAAAATAGAAACTAATATCGATCGGCTTTCATGTGCTTATGTGAGTGTGAAACAAGCAAAATAGAAATTCATAAATTGAGCTTAAAACATCTTTCAACCCCCTTTGTTCTTCAACCCCCTAACACCTAATTTGTCAATACGCAAACAAATGATTTGAGTTTTATGAAAATTCCACATCTTCAGCCCCGAAAACTCCCACAAAGAAATAAGACAAAATTAATGAAAACTGCACACAAAGAGCAAAAATGTGTTAAAATTTATACGCATTTGTCAAAGTCTCCTCTTCTCTGATTGCATTCGCTGCACAGCGACCACGTTTTCGGTGGCAGCGGCCAGCCACAAGTCCAATAATTGAACTTTTATGGGGCCTCGAGCTGCGTTCGTCGCGTTGACCTTAGAAAAACTCAATCGCGCTTTGATTGCATACAAATTTTTGATATGTCAATCAAAGCCAATCACAGCCGCTGCGCGTACAACTTGCTAAACCCTTGTCAAGGTTGAATTATGCATTTTATTTAGTTTTATGTTGGCGAGGTGTGATTTTTCGATTTTTCTCGTTTTACGACACGCCATTTTCGTCGTTTTTGTACATGATTTTGTTTCGATTTGTTTCGTTTTCAAAAGTTGTTCGCTTGTAGTGTGGAAATGTTTATTGATTTTGATGGCGTTGGCATATGTCGGTTGCAGTTTTGTTATTGCTGTTGTTGTTTTTGTTGTTGGCATTGCATTTTTGACACCTTGATTAGTGGCCATTGTTCGTGCGACTTGCGGCATTGCAGCGCCGATTGGCCGCGTGTCCGTGTGACTTATGTTTGTCGCTGGAGTAGTTGGCATTATTGTGAGTGTTGTCATTAGTGCTGGTGTTGTTGTTATTTTTGATGATATTGCTGATATTGCTGTTTGGGTGCTGGGCTTGTTTGTGTGGAATGTTGTAAAATGTCTGCTCTCACAAAGAGTTACAACTTAATTATGCAAATTAGTGTGCAACCTAATGGGCTGCGTCGCAAAGTTTTTACTCATTTCGTTCGTTCTTTCTCTTTCTTTCGGTATTTCTGCTAATTTCTCTTGACTTGGTTGTTGTAAAAGGCATATAAACTCTGTGCGCTTGTAAAAGCTTTCAATCATAAAATTTAGTTGCCACTTGAAAGTAAATGCCGAAAATGTATACAAATTTATGGAGTATAAAATTGTATACAACACTTTAAAGTGTTTATTTAATAATTTTAAATCAATGAATAAAGGAAATGCGGTTGTAATGAGGCATGTTTTGCCATTACAGTGGCAAGTACAATATTTCATTTGTGCGTTTTTATTGCTCGAGCTGAACAACGAAGACCAACCACATTAGTAAATAAGTATTAATTACGTTTAATGATTGGAATTCAAGTTTTGTTTGGTAATAAGTGAACGCTTCGTTGAACAAATGAATTGAATGCGAATATGTGAACTGAAGTAGAGCTCTTATGTTTGTTAGAGCGGCGCGTGAAAGCAGTCTTTGACCTCTTTTTCTTCATTCTTCGAGGGACAAGTATGCAGTTCAGGCTCAGGTTGTGCACGTGTGCATGGCTTTGAACGATTACTAGATGTTTGTCCACGAGCGTGAACCTGGAAAGAGTCCCTGGCCAACTGAAAATCCCACTACGATTTCATGCCTTGTTTCATGTGAGCTGTAGTAGATATCGACCCATGTGAACCCCATTATAAACACTTAAGCCTATCTATAATAGTTTAACTTATGAAAGACTCCACAATTTATTTTTGTTTCTGCATTTTTATTTTTTATAAATTGAAATTGGTAATAGATGTATAATTTTTTAATTAGTTATTTCATTTTAATTATATTTAATTAGTTAAAAATCAACTAATGATTTTCTTATTTTCTTGTCTATTTGTACTGAATTATTTATTGATAATTTATTTTTTATATAGTTTTATTTCTTGATAGTTTCTTTCTTTTTTTATAAAAGCTATAAATAACATATACTGCCACTAAATACTGTTCGAACAATAAATCATAATTTAGCAGGCACACAAATGTCTTCCGCAATATTCGAAATCAAAAGACTTAAGCGACAAACTAGCTTAAATACTCATAGCATCGTAATTGAATATTCTGCAATGTAGTTTTTCTTTTAATTGCATTACTCAGCGCACACATACTGACACATTTTCTGTCACATCAGCTTAACTCTGAATCGATAGACTTTCTTTTGGTGTCTCTAGCGGAAATTTAATGGCTCCGCCTGTTGACGTCATCTGCATATCGACTGAAGACAGTTCATGCATGCAACTAGGTTGACATATTTCATATTCTTTTGCACATTTTTTTAATTACACAAATTGAACTGACGCTCAGACAGACAGAGCGACAGCAGTGTCAGCAACTAAACGGTACAGCGTGACCGCGCGCGCGCGGCGCAAAGCAATTCCAGCAACACATTGACAACAAAATGTTGCACAAGCACGTGCCTGCAGCGGCTGCTGTTGCATGCGGCAATTAATGGTGTCGTGCAATTGCAACCGAAAAAACCGGCCCACCACCGAATGCAGGAAGCGGAAGCGAATTTTCGCATGTAGCCGAAAATCTACAGCAGCCGCAACAACAAGGCTGCTTCTGCTACAGCTTACAACAGCCCACACGATATTTGTGGCATGTGGCATGCAGCGCTTCGGCAACGGCTTGGCAGCCTCATTTGCAGCGTTGCGTGTTGCATGTGTCACACAATTGCGGCTGTCAAGCGGGGAGAAAATATTTCAAACGCTACAAAATGTGTTTTACGTCGCAGGGGATGTGCAAGAATGTGGGGGGCTGAGGGCGGTGCGTATGTCGGGCAGTAGGCTAACTCGAAAATAGGCGATGCGTACTGGGCGAGTTAAAGTGACCACCAAAAGTCTTTTGCGTAAGATTTACATGGAAATTTGTGCCAATGAATTATGGGCAGTTGTCGCAGCAGATCGAACATAATGTACTCGATATTTAGGGTTTAATTTTATTATAAACTTTTTTACTCATTCAAAGTGTTACACGGCCCACTGTCCCACTTCCGGCGCCCAAGTGTCTAATTTTGATTGTTTTGCATAGTTTTGCATTTTCTAGCGCTTCTCTTACAATTGCTTTTTGCACAATTTGGTACACACACACACACACATATGCACACACCAACCAAAAGAAAGTGTCCCATAAATTGCCGCAATACCCCAAAACAATGCCACACACTGTCACCTGTGGACTTTTCGCTGATTCTTCTGCACCAGCCGCTTTTTCCGCCTTCATTTCACATTCGCTTTTTTACTTTACAGTTGGCCCACTGTGCGCTGTCGCGTTCCACTTGCTGTTTGGGTCAGCCTGGTCCATAAAAGTTTTAAATACCCGGCGCGTAAGTGTTGCTAAACGTTGCCGGCACGCATATTTATGCATTTAAGTGGTTGTGGAAAGCATGACGACATTTCACCATGTTCGCTATTAATTTGCCAGCGGCATGTTAGTCGTTGCTGCCACAAATCTAACAACTCAAGCATTTACAAGTACAAGAAGCCAAGTCTAAAGACGTCAATGAGACGTCTTCATGTTTTTTCGGCTTGGGAAATGCGATAAGATAACAACGCCCTGTTTCACATTACTCATAAATTCACTTTCAAACCAATCGTTATAAATCTTCACCGAATATAATGAATGCTTTTCTAATTGTAATAACAGCTCTTTCTATTTACCGCTTCGTTTTTCGTACATTTTTTAATCGATTACCACTCGCAGTGCTCTTACAAAAATTGCAAAGAGGGTATGAACTAATTTTTCAACTTTCTGTTCAACAACACCAAAGCGTAGCTGACCGACGTCCACCTTTTATTGTACTCAGACAACTTGGCCACAAAAACCTTTGATAATAACAGCTTCTGCCCCACAGTGCTCACTGTTCAACAAGTCAGCCACTTTGGCCGCCTTCAATCGTTTCCGCAAGCTTACGCAACCGACAATTAAAAATTACAAATTCATTTCGTGCGGAATTGCGCAAGTCGGCTCTCAGCGTAAGCGCTTTAAATTCTAACTAACTGTGTCTGCCTTCTTCCGCTGCCTGCACGCGGCCATTCTTCATGCGGCTACCAACAAAAGCTGCCGCATTGCTTTGCCGTTCGCTGGTTGCTGTTCGTGTTCCTGACCACAAATTTCGTCATTGCCAGCGTGTAGAGCTGGACCAGAGCGCCGGTCCGCTACCGGCTTTCACACGTCCGCCCGCTAACAGTTAACACTGTGAAGAGCGGCTCTAAAGCGGCTTAAGTCCCGCTCCGACGTCGTACGTCATATACAACCAAAAGCAGCGCTGCGGTCGCCAACTTACGAGATCGTGTGGCCAGTGACGCGCCGGACCGATGGGTAATTGCAATTTATGCTCCTGGTCGGTGTGGCTTTGGCCAATTTCGTTGTGGTTGGCTGTGCATGTGTGAGGCTGGCGGGTATGCTGGGGCAGCGAATCCATTAAAACTGAATATGCTTTACGATCTGAGTGCTTAGTGCTTTCTTTGGCAAAGCGGCTCTCGGCCCAAACGTCAGACGGTTATTGTAAGTTTGAAATGTGGCGTTTTAATTGCGGGTCGTCGGTCATAAAACGACTTAACATCGCCGAAGACAAGTAATTCATGTTGTTGTGGTTGACAAGAATCGCAAACAGATTCCCAGAAGGACGAGGTTTTGTAGATATTGAATTTATCAATAACTGGTGTGAGGTCAAGGGAAGTGAGTGCTTAACGATGGGCTTTATTGCTTTATTTTTACATTTTTATTGACATCATTTTGTTTTAGCTAATGAAATTCTTCGAATCTCGTCCATACTTTGTCTGAAACGTTGCAAAGCACTTGAAAAGTACTTCCTTGATTCTTGAGACTCTTTTTCTAGTGAATCTGGCAACACAACCGGCCAAGTCTGGCCTATGTAAGCTCCCAATGCGACCTTCGGATCTAACCTAACTTAGCTGAATTATCGCTAAAGGATCCAGTTGCCGTTTTGACGTTCATTCGAAATTGTTTGTTTAGGTAACTGAAAAAATATTTGGATTGTTTAACTTTAATAATTAAGAGGACAATCGTAGATTACTTCATAAGTCGCTGATCAATTTGTGTAAGTATTACTTGTAACATTCATAAAAGTGTAGTGTGTGCATACGGAGAAGTTTAAAATCCTCGTAATACAAAAATGTTTAGAAAGACCCAAAGAATTTTGAACTTGAAGTCCTAAAACTTACTACTTTGTAATAGATTTCTTTTAATTTGTCTACATAATGTAAAATAAACATGTTTCAACCTAAGAATTCTTACTTAAACTTACTAATAAGCTTCTGATGAAGCTATGTTAATGTCAAAGTTGATATTAATCATTAGACTTTCAGATTTTTACTTACTTTTAAAATGTTTACATTAACACTAGAATGCCCAAGGTAGTCATTTTGGCTAAATTGAGGTCTTTTATTGTAAATAACTTTTATTGCATCGCTTTCTAAAAAAATATCTTACGTGACTTTTATTAATTTTTAAAGCTAAATGGAATAAATAAATTAAAAATATTGTAAAAAAATTGTTTACCCAAATTTTGCAACATTTACCTTAAATGCCCAAAAGGAGTCATTTTGACTACATATAAATATTAAAATTTTCAGCAAATCTTACTGATAAATAGACAAATATGCATCTTCAATTTCCAAGTTTTTCAATCCAAAATTCACTCACAAAATTCATTCACAAATTCCAAATTTCATTCCATTTTTTTCCCCCATTGACGTGTACAGTACGCCATTATATTTAAATGAATTTACTTTGTAAACCATAAAAAAATAAAAATGAAGTACTTATTTGAATTTAATCTCATGTGCATTTATTCATATTTCCTACTTAAAAACCAATAAAATAAAAAAGTCAGTAAACAATATTGTAGTCAAATTGACTACATATGGGCATTTAAGGTATTTAGGTCAGATTGTCGGGCATTCTAGTGTTAAACAATTAAAGTCACAAACACATTCGACGTCTGCCATTTTGCGATAACTTTTGCTTTGAAGCTGTTACAAATTTTGATAAACGTTGCCCAGTTTGCATTCCAATTAAACACTTCTCTCTTCCTACTTTCTTTTCGTTGCCTTTGCATGTTCGCCCCATTTTAACAACAACTTTTAATGAAGTTGTATTCAAAACTACAAAAATACAATGTACAATGCTCGCCGGCCGACACGCTGCCAATCACACTTGCCGCCAACAACTAGCGGCCGCTTACAATGTCCCATCAGCGGATCGGCGGTGCATCCATCATTCATCACTCGGTTGTCGCTGCAGTTATGGCTTTGCGTTTGTTGTGGTCTTCTGGTTGTTTTGACGCCTTCAACACGCCTTTGCGGTGAAAGGAAGTGTTGCTGCTTGTTTCGGTGACGTTTATTTTCTCGTGTTTTAGTTGTTGGCTGCATGCCTGCACAACACACTAATTTTTCACCACAAACATTTAATTTGCCACGAGTGGCCGCCCCCATCAATTGCGACCCCCTCTGCCCCACCACTTTGTATAAAAATCGGGGCTGTGAGAAATGCGAAAATTATTCCCTCCATGCGCGGAGGAAACTCGTTTCGCCAATTTAAAAGCCATTTTTTGGTGCCCCATTGCTTCCGCTTAATTGTTGCTGCAAAAATTATGAACGCCACAAACACACAATGCGCCAGTGCCAGCCAGCCATGCCACGCCGCAGCGTATACAATATTTTGCAGAAATTGGACGTCCTTTCATTTTGCCTCGAGCTGCTGTGAACACTTTCTGGCGCGTCTCAAATGATTTCAGATTGAAATTTTCCCGGCGTGCCAAGTGTGCGGTGCGCTTGCCTTGAAAATTTCTTGCGGCCAAAAGTTCAAAAGTTGCATTAACATTTGCACCGAACAGTTGGGATGCACGCCCACCTATCCTGCACTCTATCGCTGCTTTTCGCTAACGTTTGGGGTCATTTGGCGTTTTGATTGAATTTTTCTGCGCACACAAAACATAAATAACAATAAAATTGTTTGCGGACTGCGGCAGCCGTTCGACCATTGCACAGTGTGTCGAAATGATGAAAAGGTGAGCAATTTTGTGCACTCTCCCCTGGCGTTTCGTCACACTGTGCATGGGTGGTGGGGCGACATTGTGGCGCCACTGCAACACTCGACTGCAACTCGAAAGTTGCTGGCAACCCGTCTGCCTGCCGGTCTCTGCTCGCAAAGAAATGCAATTTGCCGCTTAGAGGCGCAGTTCCGAAAGGATTAGCGCATGCGCAGCGCCGCTTTGGGCCAACTGACAGCAGCTGCGCATTCATTCAGTTTATAAGTTTTATGTGAATTTTTAGTGGTTTTCAAATTTTTTTGCTACTCATTTCTGAGTGGAGCCGTTGCTGAAAGTTATGAAATGGCCTTGCCGGCTTGCAGACTGGCTCGCCAGTTGCTCGGTTGGCTGGTTGACTGACTGACTGCGTGATCAATGGCACTTAATGCTTGTATGACATAGCACACAGTGGCACAGTGGAGCAACTATGGACAACTTTTAAGATACTCCATTAACAATCCTCAAGTCCAATGCGAAATTGAAACTTTCTCCTCTGCTTTTGCTGGACATCTAAAACATATCATGGCGAATCTAAATGGAGTTGCTAAATTTATTTTTATTGATGCGGATGCTCTGAAATAGCCACATTTAGGTAATAGCAATATTTAAGTAATAGCAACATTTAGGTAATAGTAACATTTAGGTGCTGAGATCTCATACAAATTTTAAATTTTGCTGGGTTGTATGAGATTTTATACTTGAAAATCAAATTTCTACTTTTCCCGATTATTACGATTCTTTTTTGAAACTCGATCTGGTATCGATAAGAATAAAACATGGTAGTTTAACTACTGGTGCTACCTTACCTAACTTTGAAATTAACCTAACGAAAGTTTGGAAGTGCATTTAGTAGCTATATGAAAATACGCCTTTATTTCTGTATTTCTTTCTTTATTTTATTTTATTTTATTTTATTTTATTTTATTTTATTTTATTTTATTTTATTTTATTTGTTACGATTTATTTAACTCCTTTAGGGTTACATATTACATATCGGTTGTTTAACAACAAGATACATAAAACTATTGCAGGTACATGATATTATTTTAAACATATATACAATTTAACTTTCTATACTTAAAAACGAACGAACAATTGACGTTGTTGACAATATAACAGATTTTTGTATGGTCAAAAATTTGTCCGCTAATTGAAGCCTTTCCTATTTTATTTTATTTTATTTTATTTTATTTTATTTTATTTTATTTTATTTTATTTTATTTTATTTTATTTTATTTTATTTTTTTAATTTATTTTTTTTAATTTTATTTTTTTAATTTTATTTTTTTTATTTTAATTTATTTTATTTTATTTTTTATCTTATTTTTATTTTTTATTTAATCTGTGACATTTTGTTTTGACATATATCTCAGACTGAATCAAAAATGTGTCGTTAATCTCTCTCTAATGTAAATCTTTTACCAATGTAACATAGATGCCGGATCCGAAGTCCTCTTGCTAAAGTAGATCGTTTGGTTAGATCTCTCGCTTACTTTTGTCTCAAACTGTCATAGATCTGAGATTTTTAGATCTTATACCGACAGGCATATCAGATCTGACGAAGTTCGGTTTTCAGACGCAGGTATAATAGATTTCACTCGGACATATGTCAATGAATTCTAAATTTCAAATCTCAACCAACATCTTAACAATCTCTCACTAAAAAATTAAGCAGATCTATTTTCCTTAACACAAATCCCAAGTCTTCCATAGATTTCAGCCTAAATTACATCTCAGCGCTACCACAGATTTTCTTCTAACATCTTAGATCGGACGAAAATCATTTCCTGAAGCCTGCTTGATTTGTATGCCATGTTCAACTGTTTGTCATCCACTGTGCTTTCATGCTCCCAACTCTGCTGTCTCGCGCAATGAAATACAAAGTGCGCACAAGTTTTGTGCAATGCGCATGTAACTCTTACCTCCAATCACTTGAAGACAATTTCGGCAAAAGGCAAAAAACAAACCCCTCAACAACAACAACAAATTACATCGAACACAAACAAAAGTACAGCGTGGCCAGCGCAAGTGTGCCGTGTTCACGTCAAGTAACAAGTGCAGGTGATGAAATTGCAAAGAAGACCAAATATAAAACAACTAAAAATTAAGAGTAAATAAATAAAAGCGATGTCGTGTTATCCGCCGCCGAAAAACTTAAAAAAATACCAAATTTTGTAAATGTGTAAAAGTGAGCACATAACAAAATTGCGCACAGCAACAACTGCATCGTTGTGCCACCGACCAACCGTTTGCGGCAAGTTCATTAATTTTGGGATTAACGCAAACGGAATTTCGCTTTCATTTTCGAGTTCGATGAGTGCTGCGGTCGCGTTTGTGGATGTTGTGATTTTGCTACTGTTTTACCATAACTCACAACACTCTCTCGCTTTGTTATTGTTGGTAGTGGTGTTGATTTGTTATTATAGTTTTTGGATAGGTCGTAAAATTGTATGGCCATGATTTGTAGATATTTTATGAATGAACAGCGGCTACTCTTTTTCAAGTGATGAGATGATTGTAACCGAAAAATAATTTACATTGTAGATAAGAAATCTTCGCACTGCAAATTTGAAACATACTTAACCCTTTCCTGTCAATTTCCACATTTTTTGAGACACAAATTTGTCCTTCAAAATATTGACTCTTATTGAACATTTTAGCAATAAAATACAAAAAAATATCCCAACAATTATTTGGGTTCAGAATTACAACTCAGTCAATTTTGTACGATATATCGTACAATGGTCCGCAACGGAGTAAAAATTCATGAATTTAAGGTTTCGTTTTTTTTAGTTTTATGAACAATTCATTGATTTTTTTGATAGAAAACATAAATTATAACAACAAAAAACAAAACGTGATTTCATTTCGATCGAAACTTATATAAATTATATATATAATCAATTGATTCACATTTATTCGGCCTTATAAAACCGTTGTTGTTGTTGCAAAGCCCTTTTCTTCTCAATAAAACACAGAATCAATTGAAATTCGTACAGTCTTACAGAAAGATGCTGAATATAGCCGATTCCTTTTATCGTAGTGGGAGTGGCAAGTACGCATGTCTAACCTTACATAACCCGTGTCTGCCCAGTAAAACACAAAATCGTCTATCAATTCTTATTTTTAATCGAAAATTGCCGAATAGTCGAATTTCGAATGGTTCAAACAAACTCAAAAAATCTGTTACCAAACCTATAACTTAAAAAGAATGCAAACATAACTTGCAACCTTTGCTTTTGATTTGTACGATAGATCGTACAATGCTTTGCAACCCTTGTGGTCATTTGTACGATATATCGTACAATTTTTTCAAAGACTCGGGAAAAATATTTAGACGCAAAACATTTTAAATTTAGTAAGTTCTATAAATCAACTGAGATTCAAACTTTGAAATTCTTTCGTTTTTTGGTACCAAAAAGTGTTACATATTTAAAAATTCCTACGCAGAAGTACCGTCATTTGCTGGTTTTTCAAATTCTTGCAAAAAGCTTCTTACAAAACGCACTCATTCTGTGTAGCCACGGCTATTATGATTTATATTTTTAAACAGCATGATACAACACAGCCTACTTAATGAAAATTAAAAAGCTGTTTCATAAAAAGTGCGTTCGCTGTCAAATAAAAAATCGTAAAAAAAATTGTACGATATATCGTACAAATTTCCGGAAAGGGTTAAGTATATAACTATTTTTTCGTTGTACCTTAATTCAGATTAAATGAAAAACATTTACAATGATTAGCATAAGTTTTGGCTCCAAAGACAATAATTGTCAATACTGCATTCAAATAACTACTTTTTTTTTGTATTGTTCCATTATACGAGAACCAAATTTGCTGTCAGTGATAATAACAAATTTATACAGTCAGTGATAATAATAAATTTATACATTCAATAGTACCAAACTTTAATGATTCATATCGCAAACCCAAAAAGACCCAAGTTCCGTATTCGTATTCGCACCCACTGTGCACTGTATTCACTTTGCAAAGTGAACCAATCATAATTTTTTCCCCACTTCTTCTTGCTTATCTTCTCATATTGACGGATAACACTTGGAATTTCGTTCAGCTTCTTTCTGCCACGGAATTTTTCTTTTGTTTTGACCGACTCTTTTGTTTGCGTGCATTCCTTTTGAGGTTATGTAAGAATGTTGCTCGCTGCTGCTCGCTGAATCAATGAGCTGTCGACATTTATTTTCGGTTATTGTTGCTCGGTTTGTCTTAACCTCGTAATGCTGTTGTGATCGCAATTAATTATCGAAAGCACCCACTTGGCCATTTTTAAATGAATGATGCCGAATGTTGTTGCGGAATTCAATTCAATTAGGCAGGTACAGCAAACGGATTTGGAAGTGCTTTAAATGATACTCAGTGAAGGAGATTAATTGTTCTAGTTTGAGCTGTAAACAAGTTCGTTGAATCATAGCACAATTTTTAACGGATATGGAAATATTTGAAAGACTAAAGCATTTAAGATTACAAAGAACCGTTCAAAATTCCAAATTGCATTTGAAGCGAAAAAAGTGTTCGGGTGTTTTGGTTTTCTTTTGAAACTGTGCAGTGTTCGAATACTAAACGCAAACGAATAATTTGGCAAAGTCCGCACACATTAAAGCCATACAAGTCATTGGCTTTTCGGCCACCGTTGTTCGCCTTACTAATTTATCCACTTGCATGAATATTTGTGGCCGAATTTGATACTTTGTCAACCGAAAAGCAAAAACAACCACTGCCAAATTGATGCCGAATTCACAACAATAACAAACAGTTAAAGTTGACTTCGATGGCGGCGTTCTGCACATTTGCATGCGACCAAATATCTGAACGTACGCGGCGCGATGTGGTAATCCGTTTTCGGGGATTTCATATCGTACATTAGTCAAGGTTATTACGTTCGTACCGTTAATTTTGCATTAATATCGCAGCATTGCACAACTAGCTGACCAGCTTTTGGTTGGCCGCAGTTAGTAGGTTTTTTGCCGTGTTGACATTTGCGGTCTGACAACATTTTGCAATGCACCGACCGGTCGTTTTAATGAAATCTTGTCTGTGTCAAGAATTAGAATAGTGTCACATTAATTAATGATACCGAGCTATTTATATGTTACAAACTTGGATACTTAAGTTTTTGATTAGCTTGACAAGCAGTCCGAACAAAGCGTGATGAATTTATTGCTCAAATATGGTATTTTCAATTTTTTTTTTAAGTCTTGAAATTGAATAATATAAAATACGTGTTTTATGAAGATTTGAATTGGTATTTTCCGGCATTTAAAAGATTTTGTGTTTTAGGAAATAGTGCCACAAACACTGCTCCGGCAACACGATTGAAAATGTTAAGTTTGAATGACAACTCATAACAGTAACAACTCACAATTAATCTTAATATTTTGAACATGCCACTATATACACTTACTTGCTTCTATATGTGTGTGTATTTATGTTGAATTTTTGTTATCCAAGTTCAAGGTAATCATCCGATTTAACGTGCTGCTCCCACACATTCTATGCAAACCGAGCCGCCGACTGGCTGAGCGGCTTCTGTTAGTATTTTGAGAATTACAATGAAATGTTTCTGAAAAAACAAAAACCGACTTTTATTTATACAAGTGGCTTCAAGTGATAACTGGACTGAAACTGTAAGAGTGCCGAAAATGCGAAAATGCGCAGCAGCTGCAAAGATAAGATGGGATAGAAAATACTTTTCGAAGCGAAGATAAGCAGTTTGGGTGGCTGGAAGTCATAGACATATTTTACAGTCTTATTTCGAAGCCGCTGCGGGTAGATGCAAATTGACAATTTAGAGTGTTGTTATTTAAACGAATTCCTATGTGACTAATTTTGAAAAAATGTTTGTTTTCTTAAAGGAATAATGGTGCGTCAAAAATTGTGTTAAACATCATAAGAAACTTTCAAATATTTCTACAATATTTCCTACACATTTTACAAATTTGAATTTCTTAAAGAAATAAGAAAATATATGTAATTTGTAAATAATTATTGAAAATCAATTAATAAAGTTCCATTCCATAGATTCCATTCAAACTATTCAATAGTTTGAATACGGAATTTAACTTCACTCGAAATTATTAATTTTTGTGTGCTTTAATTTATAATAATTTCCAATATAAAAAAAAAATAATTTTTTCTCCAATTCATTATTTCATTTTGTCTAATACAACTTAATTACATTCGACAAAACAAAAAACACCAGAAAACCAAATTCAAGCAATAAAAAGTTTTTACATTTCTTTCAACGCTGGAAAATTTGTTGTCATCAAAAATGCAAAAATGCTGTTCAATAATTTTTTAAGTAGTCACTAAGCTCGTCTGTTGCTATTTTTAGCAGCATTTCTTTTTTATGGTTTCCTCTCTGCGCGCGAAGAAAGTAAAAATGGGCACAAAATGAATTGCTGACATTTGTCAAAGCGCATTTGATCGTTGCCGTCATTTTCAATAAATACATAATAACGATTTACAACAAAAAGTGATATAAAATGTAAATATCCACAAACCGAAACCGAAATCGGCTGCAAAAAAGAAAAACAAACACTCACGCACAAACAGAAAAAATAGAGGAAATAAACTGCCCGGAGCGGTTTTCAGGTGACTTGACCCTCGTTAATTTAGAAAGAGCCGGTGCAAAGAAAACGAACGCCAAGGCTGGTGAAAAAGCGGCCTATAAAGCCGCCCAAGCTTTATGCGGACACGCGCATGCGTGCGCGCACACCGAGGCGCAACTTGACGCACCCGCCGCGGCGTGGCTATGCAAAGACGCTGTCGGCCAGTGCGGTGTGCGTGGCGTCACACTCACACACGCACATGTGCAATTAGCATGCGATAATTTATTGAAATTCATTTCTTTTATTTTCCTTTTATTTTCACTTTCGATGCCAAATCACCGCAACAACAATCTCATCCAAGCGAAGAGCGACTAAAATTCAACAGTTTGTTAGTCCAGCCAGTCAGCCACACAACTGTCCGGTCACCGGTGGTCAGCGGCGCAGCAATTCAACTATCAGCAGCAACTCACCAGCGGCGTCAACGGCTCGCACGTTGCTGCCTTTGCTGTTGATGCTGTCGCTGTTGCTGCCGTTGTTGTTATTGTTGTTGTATTTAATGGTGTTGTTGGCGGTGGCGACGTTTCTTCTTTGCATTTATTTTCTGAATCTAAATTGAAAATGAAAGTGAAAATTATAATAAGAAGAAGCAAAATTTACACACACACACACACTGACAGTTCAAAATCGAATTGAAGGTGGCTTTAGTTTCACTCTCTGGCTTTATTGCATGTGTTTATTGTTATTGTATGCATGTTGTTATTGCCTCGGGTGGCCGGTCGTATGTGTGCGTCTACAGGTCCGAACATTCAGGGTTAAGTGGGGTCAGTGTCTTGCGGTAACAGGACTTTGGGAACCTCCAAGCCACACAAACGCTGTCAGAGTGGGCGCAATTAGTTGCGGTTATTGCACTGTGCACTGGCGGCGAGTAATTTGAAGGGTGAAAATTTTTCATATACAAGGTGCGTCCCAAAGTAAACAGGACTTTTGCAATAGGGACGTTTCTGGTGGCGCCATCTATGTGTGAGGACATGCGTTGGAAAGGTACATCTTTCATTCACATACTGTCTAAATTTCATGACATTTGGTCTAGTAGACGCCGAAATATCCCGCTCAATGTGACAGTATGTTTTTAACTTTGGTACGAGAATGTCGATCGAACAAAGAGCTAATATTAAGTTCTGTTTTAAACTTGGTAAAACTTTTACCGAAACGTTTAAATTGTTAAAGCAAGTTTATGGTGATGATTGTTTATCCCGTGGCCGTGTTAATGAGTGGTTGAATCGATTCAAGAATGGTCGTGAAGACTTGAATGACGACGAACACGTCGGCCAGTCGAAATTTGTGATTACTGACGATGCCATCAAAACTGTGCGTGATTTTATCAAAATGCAGCCAAAATCATCATTGGAATTGATGGAAATGGAATTGAACATCTCCAAAACATCAATTGATCGCATTTTAACCGAACATTTGGGTCTCCGTAAAGTGTGTTCTCGCTTCATTCCGCACACTTTAACCGACGACCAAAAAGCGCAGAGAATTGAGCACGCAAAAGACATCGTTCGGGAAGCCAGACGTGATCCAAATTTCTTGTTCAACATCGTAACCGGTGACGAAACGTGGTGCTTTCAATATGATCCCGAAACAAAGCGTCAAAGTGCCGAATGGAAGCACCCAGATGAGCCAAATCCGAAAAAAACCCGCCGTGAGAAGTCAAAAATCAAAACTCATCTCATTTGTTTCTACGATTCAAAGGGAATAATTCATCGAGAGTTTGTTCCACCGGGAAAAACAATTAACGCTTTGTTTTATGTTGAAGTTTTGAAGCGTTTGGTGCATCGCATTCGTCGTATTCGGCCAGAATATCGCGAGGAAGGAAGTTGGCGTTTATTGCATGATAATGCACCGGCTCACAGAGCCCTAGTTACGACCGATTATTTGACCAAAAATCGCATTTTTACCATCAATCATTCACCGTATTCGCCTGATATGGCTCCCTGTGACTTCTACTTATTCGGTCAGTTGCATTTGCCGATGAAAGGAAACCGTTATAAGGACGTTGAGGACATCCAAAAGGCTTCCAACATTCTGAAGGCGATGCCGGCCGATGACCTAAAACACTCATTCCAAATGCTTTTGGACCGTGCAAAACGTTGTATCGAAGCAGAAGGAGAGTATTTTGAATAAATAAAAAGAATTATACAAAAATAATCATCCGTTTTCTTTATTTTATAAAAGTCCTGTTTACTTTGGGTTGCACCTTGTAGAAGCACAAATTATTGCTGCCACACGAAGTGAAAACGAAATTAATTGCAAAAAAATTCATTTACGGTGGATGAACAATTTTCGAAACGATGTTCAATGGAAATTGTAAAGTGGCATTCAAAGGCAATGTGCATGAATAACTGTGTAATTTAGAAAACAAGTATTTTTTATTAGATGGAGTTTGTGCAATAATTTCATAAAATCAATTGATATATTTGTGTTTTGAATTTTTGTAAATTTTTGAGTAAAAGTATTGTAATTTTTTATTTTTTAATCATATTTTTATTAAGTTCAGTTATTATTATTTTTCACAAAATATTCACACCAATTTCAAGAAATTAATTTCCCATTAAAACTACCTAAATTTTTATGTATGATATATGTATGTATGTATGTATATGTATGTATTTTGATGTATGGTATATTCGTTACATCAAACTGCACTAAAATAAAATTATTCTCTTAGATTTAATTTTTTTATCATATTTTTATTATGTTCATTTGTTACAAAATATTTACACCAGATTTAATAAATTAATTTCCCATTAAAACTAACTAAATTCTTGTGTATTGCATTTTTGTAAATTTTTGCGTTCGAAGTATTTGTTGCGTCAAACTGCACTAAAGTTAAATTATTATTATAATTTTTTTATCATATTTTTATTAAGCTAAATTTTTTTTTAATTTGTTCCCAAAATATTCACACCAATTTAAAAAAATTAATTTCCCATTAAAATTAACTAAATAAATAAGCAAATGTTGATTTTTGACGATTTTATATCTTCAATTAAAGTGCCCACCCGTACAAGCATACAGACAATCAAAAAATTTACGAAAATGCCAAAAGACTGACCAGCTAGCGGCATCTGTAAGCTGCAAAAAGAAAAAAACCACATTAACAAAAACCACAAAAAAAGCCCATTTATTTTTATTTTGAGTTTTGAACAACTGAAAACGAGAGTGAAAAATTTCGCCGTCAGCTTTTAAGGTCCGCAAGTGCAAAAATAACAATAACAGCAAAATTAAAATCGATGAAAAAATTCGCTGAGCACCTGTGCGCCCGTTTCCGCGCTTCTGTTTACATATGACTGCATTTTTGTTGGCATAATTTGTTGACTGTCTGCCATTTCACTTACCGACTCTGCGTGCAAATTTTGTCGAATTACATCGAAATGTTGCGACTTTTGTCGCAATGTGGTCGATTTTTTATTTGTTTGTTTGACCGTAAATATTTTTGCACCTTTGCGCTTGGTGCCGCTGTTCATGTTGGTGATGGTGTTGGCGATGGTAATCATCGATGAAAGCGAAATTAAGTGGTTCGTCGCATTGCTATGTTTTTTGTCTGGGCCGCTAAGTGGTTTGCATTATTTAAAATACCTATTCACTATTTTTTTTAACAATTTTGTTTGCTACAACCACCGAAACTACTTTAGCGACTTTTTAATGGTGTATACGTAGCGACGACTACGAGCTCTCTGAGTATTGTTTTTGTTACATGGGAAAGAAAACCAAGTATAAGAGTCAACCCGTATCGTCAGGATACCCATAGGACTTGATGCATCTTAGTCTTCTTCTCCGACCTTTATTTCGCTAAGGCAGGACAGCTGCATAAGAAGTGCTCGAGTGTGTCAGCGAGTGTGTCTTCTTCCTCGCAGCTTATGCAAAAAGAATTGTAGGGCATTCCCAATCTCTCTTCACATAAACCAATTGACCAACGACCCGTGATCACTGTCGTCAGTCTTCCTACGACAATTGATCAACAGATCGTTGGTTCTGTTTGTTGTAACGTGGCAGCTGGATAGATTTGGCCACCTACTGCCAGCTACCCGCAGGAAGTTATCCTGTATCTGTCTTAGCTTCGCACTTAAAGGCGATGTCACCTGCTCAGTTCGTGTGCAGCAGTCCCCATCCTGGCCAGCTCATCAGACAATTCTCGATCTCATTCGCGAGATTGTTTGAATGACCGAGTATCCAGGAGAAGATTTTAATGGTAACGTCGAAAGGTTTAGTGTTGAATAAAAATAATGCAATTTTTTGACAGTTCCCCAAAAAGTTCTGTAATTTGTATTCAAAGAACAAAATGTGAAAACCTGGCGGCAGCACCTTTTATTAGCGGTCAAAAATCGTTCAACATCAACTAACATCTTAATTCCATAATTTTTAAATTAAATGAAATATTATAAATTGCTCGCAATTTTGATTTGGCATATTAAAATTTCGCTTTCGGCACATTTAGCAACTTTCTTCTGTTTTAGGAACGACACTTTTGTTCAACTCTCTATTCAATTTCCTATTTAGTCGACGTCTGTGGTGATTCATCATCACTTGACGCGCTCCTTAACAATCGCGTTTAGAGCTGCTTATCTCTTGTCTGTTTTTGACACAATTTAGATAAAACATATTTTAGCGATATTAAACCAAACCAACACAATTTTAATCACAAGACATTAAAATCAAGCATTTTCGTTTCTTGTTATGTGTTCATCCAAAATAATCGGTATACTTATAAGATAAAGTAGAAAAGATTGAAAACTGCATCCAAAAGTTTATCTTTCTTATCTGTGCTTAGCTTTTTTGTGAGCGGCAAATGAATAGCTGTAGAGATACCAGATTTTATCTAAAGCCAGTTTATCTGTTATCTATTTAAACGCATTTCGCTTCGAAATTTTGCAATTATCGTGAAGGTCATCTAAGGCAATTCAATTTTCTCAGATAGTTGTTGAGAGTGCTTACGGACATGGTTTTAGCTCTGCGTACTGTTCTACCTCAACTTTAAAAATAAAAAGAAAGCATCATAGGGTTGTCAAGTTGAAAATTAAGATTGTCGAATATCTTAGTTACTGTACTGTTGGCTTACATAATCTTTCATCTCAGCTCAGCGGTGATGAGTTCAAAGACTTGAATAAAGGCCCAGAAGCTCTCTGGCACTCGGAAGTCTTGAATGACTTTGATTTCAAATGCAGTTCTCACTCTTCTGATGGGGCTCAGTTCATTGATTTTCGCACTGGACACGTTTGTAAAAGAATTTACACAAGAATTAACAAAGTCTTGCTGTCCTTGCTCCACTCTTCCACAAAGTCACTTGCACAACACCAATGTTTGCCTCAAAATCCAAAGCTTGCTTTCACAACAATATTTTTTATTTTTTCATTGATGCATCTTATCTTCCCAAACTTTTTGTTTTCAGCCAAAAGCTTATCGCCCTCGCATTTTATCTTTTTCAAGTCCACTCTCTCTCTCTCTCGCTGTTTCCGAAAAATTCCATTTTCCCACAAGTTTTATATTAAAACAAAAGCGGCAACTAAACTTCCTCACTTTGCAGAAATTTGTCTGCCAGTTGCTAATAAATCGGCATCGGGCCGTTCGTTCGTGAGTGTATAATTAAAAGTCCAGCCAATCGGCAAACACAATACGTGACTTGTGGTGGTGCGACTAAATGTTGCTGACGGCAGTGCCAGTTGCCATTTGTATATCCGCAGAGTAGTAATTGGCGACTAGTGGCGGCGACGGTGCATATGTAACCGACAACAATTGCATATTGATACCAATATTTATGAGATGCCATAGGTGGCACTGCTGCACTGCACAGCAATAGTGGCAAAAACCTGCGCCAGCAAAAAATCGCGTTTATAAAACGTCAATCAAAACGTGGCAACCAAGGTGCGATCAAGTACAGAGGCGCGAAACCGCAGTGCGCTGAAAACTTCGGTGAGCCGCAAATGCCGGAAAAATGCGGAACAAATGCTGACAAAAGTATCTGTGACTGCGCTCAACTACAAGGCGGTGCTTTTATCGTTGTTAGCTTCAACTGATTTCTTGGTAGTATCGAACAAATTTCGGATGCAACAATTCAGATCGAAAAATCGCTCGTACGGTGCAGCGTGTTCGGTGCTGTCGGCATTTCGTGGCAACGTTTCTGCCTTTTCCATATTCATTCATAGTGAGTGTTGTTGTCGTTGTTGCGTGCTGCACACTTGTCGCACGTAGTGTTCGCACATTAGTGCACATTCTTCGCTCAAATTAAAGTTGCTCCAAACTCGGCTGGATCGAGCGGCTGCAGTGCAGTGCGGCGCCAGCGCAGCGCACTTCTGCGCAATGATCAAGGTGAACATTTACATAGATGCAAGTTTTGTGTAATGTGCTCGGCGCAAACAAAATAAATAATTGCTGGGAACAAGGAGTTATTTATGGCTTAGTTTTATAATTTGCTTAAATGTTCTAAATGGTTTCTTGCTGACTTTGGAGACCAAATTGGAATGAAATGACTGTGTGAACTGAATAAACTTGAATGTTTGAAAATATCCCACTGAAAAGGTATCACGAAACATACTAATATTACTTTTGTGTTTGGTAACTAATGAATCATCCGTGTTGCGCCCAAAATTTGCTTCGCTGTCTATACTTAAGACGCCGCTTTTGAAGTTAATTTTACTTTATTAAGAATATTTTGTGGTGAGAATTCTATCATCATCTATCATTTATATCACAAATTATTCGGTATTATTTCGTTTAGTTTTTAAAAACTTAACTATGCCATAATTCATTTTAAGCGCCACTAGTTTGGCACATTAATGTTTTAATTAAAATCCAAGTAAAGTTAAAACTTCTCACACCTTCCTTAATTATAGTTCTTTGCATATTATTTAAAAGAACATTTGTTAAACTTGGAATGCTATGAAAAGATTAAATAATCCGTCGAGTTCGCTTCCTCACTTTAGAGATCGAAAGTTGTTTACTTTGCGTTTGCGTGTTTTATATTTGAAATTAACACTAGAAAGACCATTGCGGTAATTTTGACGGTTTTTCATTTTTAAATATCTGTGTTTTCTTTAGTATTTCTATCAACTTTTGCTTTGATGACTTTTATTTTTTATCGGGTTCTACAACTAGTTCGGCAATTATGGTTTTGCAATTACAATTAGCCAAATCCGATGTGTACTTTTCAAGATATCAGCGCATATAATATGTAGTCTTTGTAGGTATGGAAAACTTACAGTCTTTCTAGTGTTAAAATCAAATAAAATGTAAACATTAAACCACCTACTGACGACTTTTCAAATGTTTCAGCTGACCGTTAGTTTGAAAATTCATAATTCTAAAATTCTCACACTTAACTCGATACTCTATGCTGGCGCGTGGGTGCTTAATGAAGTTTAAATTGCATTACTTAAGCATCACCAGCTGATCGCTGAGCACTTCCTGACAGCTGCGAAAATACAAAACCGTTTCATTTCATGTCAAACGCAAAAATAAATCAAACAGCTAACTAACTTTACTGACTGACTTACCTTGAGTGGCTCCAATTTCAAAGCAACCCAGCACAAGAAAATCGCAATTTATCATTGACATTTCGGTTAATGTTTTCTCGACCTAAAGAACTTTAAACCAGTGGCAAAGACGTCAAATTAGAGCAAAAATTTCTAAGTAGTTTACGTTTAATTGTGGGTGCCAGCAGAAGTATCGCGAAAGGGGAAAGGGGAAATCTGCACCACAAACTCGTCTATTTCGGTATAAAGTTGTGTTAATTTTTCCTAATTAATTTCAGCTAATTCCATTAGCCCGTTGAGTTTTTATTAATTCTTTGCCTTTTCTGTTTCTTCTTGTTTCTTGCAGGTAAGTGGCGGCTGCTCGCAGGTGAACAAAGAAACCGAACTGCTGTGAAACGCAAATGTGCTCAGTGAAATGTCAGATCGCGGCTAAGCGCTCGGGTGCTGGTATTTCAGTGCTTGAAGTGGCAAAGTGAAGTGATGTGGTGTGGTGTGTTGGCAAGTAGGGGACGAAGCGCGGCATTAGAGCCATAAAACTGAAGTGTTATTCGTATGTATGCGAATGGGTCTGTCTGTTGCCTAAGCCATAAAAATGACAAAACGCCACCAAAGACAATAAGAAAGGCACACGAGTGCTGCGGGAGGTCGGGCGAGCGGCGGCAAAATAACTGTTGGTATAACAATAAAAATGTGGCAGATTGCAATGAAGTCATTTTAGCGTTTGGTGGGGCATGGTTTGTGGCTTTAAATGCGACCATACCAGCAGACAGCGCGAACATGTTCGCGAACTGAGCTATGTACAAGTTTACTATTTACGTGTGGAACAGGTTGCGATTCTTTTGGATAATGCTGAAAGCACTATTACTCACACGGCCACAGTGCAGGCGAAAGGAGGCGGCAGGGGATGAGGCAAGCGCTATTATGGCGATTGCCAGATAAACAGCTGATGTCAGTTTTTAATATTAGATCAACTATCTGGCGCACTAATGACAGTTGCTGACATTTTAAAGGTCGTCTTTGTTGTGATTATGAATTGGAGTTTTGCCTTATAGGCATGCAATTTTTTTCAGAATGTTGACTAATGATGTTTATTGATACTGAGTGATTTGGAAGTCAATTGGAGTCAAGCCATGTTGAAAATGAACACAAATTAACAGATTTTCCAGGTATTAGAAACAGCATTTTTGATGCTAGTAAACATGAAAGAAAGAGTAAGTCTGGATGACCACTTTTGCTGAGGTCATAGAATATCAGATTTGAGTTTTTGGAATCAAATTTTGGTCTCAAGCATGTAAAAGCTGCATCCATAAGGTTGCCTTGTTAAGACTGAAAGTGTCAGATGGACTTACTGTCAGAAGTTATATACAAAAATGCATGCCGTGTCATCCTGCATAGGATCACTTTTTGTCGAACTAAGTTGTAGTCCTGCAAATGGTCTCCCTGAGCACGACTATCAAAAGAAGCTTTAATTTGTTTAAAGGCAGACAAATTCAGTGTTTACGACCATTAAAAATATCTGCAGCTTTCTTGTGCAAGAATTGAGCGAGCAACGTTTAAGTTATAGTTAATGTTATTTGTTTTTTTCTCTTAATCACTAATCTTAATCAATCAAATTGGGTCTTGGCTACGGATAACACATATTAAAACTATAATTTTTGTTTGCGTATGGACTTCAAGTGGACTGACGATCAATCAACAAGTGAGCCATTGTGTTGCTCGAATGTATGTAAAATCCTCCTTGTGAAATTTTCTCATTCCACAGTCGAAATAACTCAAAGTTTCGAATAAATCTGGACTATCCATGAAATTCAATCACCAGTGTAGGACATAAAATGCATAAAAGTTCAAAAGTGACCAGTTTTTCACTCACTCACCCAATAGGGCAACAAATTTTGAATTTCTGTTTTTGTCTTGCGCTTTTAGCCCACATAGGTTGGCCACAGTTTCGCCCAGACCCGAATGACATCGTTGCTAATTCAGAGTCGCATTGCCAACTTTTCGCATTTCCTTTGCGACGCAAGTAACAGCCCCCTTTGCCGCTTAGTCGAGCCAATGGGCGGCATTAAAATGCAATTCGCTGCATTTGTTAACGCTTTGCCACACTTCGAGTCGTGTTCGATTCGTGTGTGTGCGTGCTCGTGTGTTTGGTTGTAATTTTTGCCGCACTGTTTTAACGCGTTAACTGCGATTTATATGCCAACAGAGTCAGCTGGCCTCAAAGGTGAGCAAACAAATTCAGGCTTAAAGCATTTTTCGTCTACATATTTTCGCCGAATTTCGTTTTATTTGAATTTGCCGTTTATGAGTGTCGGCGATTTGGCACAGGTTGCGGTTGTTTGGTGTGAAGAAAAGATCGTGTCTAGCCGCCGGGTGTAGGGTCTTTGGTGGCCACGCTTTGTCTATTTGGTGTTTTCATGTTCATTGCATTCTTGCGCACTGCATCGATTTCAATATTTGCCGTTTCTCAATTTGGCTTACATGCAGTTTTTGAACAAAACTTAGTACTGTAAAGTATTTGCCACATTATTTAGTTGCTGGCTGTATAGTTGAGTTCTGGTTTGTGGCTTCGCTGACGATTTGAATGTCAGAGTTTTTGGAGCTTTAAAAGTGCTGTTGACTTTTTTAGTATTTCTTACGAATCGACCAATTCGTTTCAATGTCGAATGCGATTTTCAAGTGCACACGTCATTTTTCCTACCACACATCAAACATTCGTTTTAGTACAATTTTGCTGCTGCTCCAACATGGTCAGAATCCCAAATGACCACAAAACGTGCACTGGCAACTATGTGGTTTTCGTCAGCAATTCCCCCTCTTTCTCTCTCCACTCTGCATTGTTTTTCGTCCAAGCATTTTAATTGAAGTCGATTCAATGTCTTCCACTCAAGTTGCGGCTAAGCAGAGACCAGCCAATTAACAGGCCAGACATGAGCTGCTGCACTCTTTGCTCTATTCACAATTTTTTGCCGTCATTGTTGTTGTGGCTGTTTTGGCTAGCTTCATAGAACCTCGCACGATTTGTTCGACGAATGCCTGAATAAACTAGAATTATGGTTAGTATCGATGTCTGTGGCGAATGTGAACAAGGTCGTCGGTTGAACTTTACAGATATGAAGAAAATAAACAAATTGGAATTAATTACTCTATAACTAAGCATGTAATCGGTGCGCTGAGTGAAATTCGGCTTTATTGTTTTGGAAGCGTTGAAAGGCTCTTCAACTCGAGCTGCCAAAGAGCAATAACCCATTGCGACTGCTTCACAGTTCATTAGCTGAACTTGTGTTTCATTCAAAGCAGTCGCTGTCCAATGAATTTCTCTTTTATTAAAAGCACTGCGCTCCCGTCATGGGTATCAATATTTATGTTTCCGTAAAATACATTTTACATAAATGTTTAACATATGACGCTCTTGACTAAGCCCATGCTAACAATTTTGCTTTTCTTTGGCACCCACACTGAAATTTCAAACTGCCGGCCAGCGGTTAATTAACTAAAATCGGCTGCTGCCCTCAGCTAATCTGTAGACACTGGTTAAACGATTCGAATTTTGTTAAATGAACGTTTTGGATTTTGTGTGTGAAAACATGATAAATGTGCAATATCTATTTTTGGCAAAAGCTGAGCGATTGGACCAAAATGCAATGCAAAAGATCTTCGTTGTTACAAGCCGGATTTCATATCGATTTGTTTTCTGATTTGGAAAAAACGAAACCTTTCAAATTGTGTTTACATTAGTTTAATTTGTTTTGGTCATCTAATCGGAGTCAACTGCACATAAATTTAAATAAACCTCAATGCTAGTTCAAAAATTTTCCGCATTTGGAGCACAGCTATTCAAATTATAAACTCTGTGACTTTATTGTTGTTTAAAAAAGCTGTTTTTACAAATTATATGTATGTTGAATTTTGTTATATTAAAGTTTAAATTCATGTTTCAAGATTAGAAATAGAAACATGTTCAAATTATAAAAAATACAGTTTACAAAAATTTGTTTTTTTTTTTACTTTTTACATTTGATTCTACATAAATTCACATTGAATATATTCGGAATTTAAATGAATATTTGTTACGTCATAATGATTTAAATGAATATTGAAATTTCAAATTATTTCTAATTCATGCCAACGATTCTGGAATCACTCATAATTCAATTTAATGATTTCCCAGTCAGGCACAGCAGAGGTAAATTACTAAACACAAATTATTAATGATTTTCACCTTCACTTAAATTATGGAAATATGTTTTCAAATTGATCTATGCATTGTTGTAATGTGTTACTACAACGTACAAGAGCAGTAATTTCACTTACGTTTCTGACTCAAAATCCACAGAGTAACGGAAATATTCTGCTAGTGCTTCGCTCGTAATTGCTACCCGGGTAGATGATTGAAACAAAATTTACCGTAACAAATTTCATTACATCTCTCGCAACAAATTTAGTTAAACATTCTTTCAACGACGCTCAATGATTTTTTCGCATTCCGCAGTTACAGTTAAGCAAATCGATCAAACGTAATTAGGAAAATTGCACAGAAGAAAAGCCTATTGAAGCCAAAAACCTACTAACCTAAAGAAAGTCGCGCCAGCTGAATTTGTAAAGACTGATTTTGTAAAAGCAGAGAAACCGGTGACGAAAGGTGGAAACCGTGGCCATGAAGTCGGCATAAGCGCACAAGTGCACACACAGCGCCGAAGCTCATTAAAGCAACAACCACAAACGATTTACTACGAGCCACGATCAATCAAAGCTGAATATTAACGAAAGAACAAAGAACAGCAGCAGCGGCGGCGGAACAGTTTGCGCACAACGCACAACGCGCGTGGAGGCAGCGAAGCCGCGTAGAAATCATTGCCAGCGCATTGAGAATTGGCGTTTCGCTGCGGCGCAGCAAGCAACGAGTTCAAAGACTGGCGGCTGTAAGAAGTCGCGCGCAGCTAAATCGCTGCTGAGAAAACGCTTAAAATCGATTACGCGTTGTTTTGAGTCGCGTTTGGCCGTGCACCGCGAGTGCGCAGCGGCTTAGGGGAGTGTGCGGCATGTGTCGAATGCGTGACCGCGTGCGTTCTTCAAACTGTTTACGAGACGGAAAAGCGGGTCAATGTTCACCGGCGGATCTTTTGCGCGTCTCGCCTGCATTGGCAGAGACTCAAAGCGCACCGACGGTGGCGAGCAGCGGTAAGAAACGCCAAGTGCGCCAAGTGATGCCGCTTGCTGGGTGGCAACGCAACTCAGAGGCGGGCAAACTGTTGCTGCAAAATCGACGTGGCGATTATATCATTTGGCATGCGTCTACGAGCGCGCAAGCGTAACACGTAACACGCTTTTCTACTCAGCAGTCACTGTAGCCCACTGTCTGCCGGCAGGCGAGAGCAAGAAAATTTGTATGGTTCAAGCCGTTGACTAATGACTGAAAATAACTGCAATGACTTTGAACAAATTCGTCATTTAGTAAAAATTTATTACATAGCGATATGGCGAATAACTCAGTTACAGCAATGAGTTTGTTTTGCACTTTAATCGGAGCCTATTTAATATGGAGAACGAATAAGGGAAGTCTTACACCTTTAAAGAACCTTTAGAAAAAATGGGGATGGTCATTGCACCACAGTCATTAGGTCCGTTATTACTTTGAGGTCCTTTGATTTGTAAAAGGCGTTTAGACTTATTTCTATGTCATATTCGGTGCTAGCTGAGTTTGGGCTCGAACTCCGTCCTCAGATTTGCAATCCAGGGATTCCTAAGGTACAATGACAATCACTAAGGACTCACGAGTGTTCGAAAGAAAGTATAAAAAGATATACAAAATTTCTCCTTGCGAAAAGATCATAATTCCAATAACTCCAAGCTCATAATTCCTAATCAGACACTATTATGATTTTTTTTTTGTTAAAAATATATTACAACTGTTTACGTCAAAAAATCGTTTTTGGTGTTTTCAACTGAACTGCACTGACCGTTGCGCTCACATAACTTTGAACATAATCAACACCTCAACTAATTGTGAATTCCGCAATTTTTGTGCTCTTTCAACTATTGAATTTCAGACTGTAATCAATAGTGACATTCGCGCGAAGGCATTTGTTGCAATTTCTGTCACTCCAAATACAACGCACGCAGTCTGACTGTTCGGTGGCCTCCACGTACACCCAATAAAAATCGTTCGAAAGTGTCGCTTTATTCGCTTCTGCTGACTTGGCACTGCAACTTAAGCCCGACTTGCCTTTTGAAACACACTCTTACCAACATTTTGCTTAGTGCTCAGTGCGAATGCGTTCGCTGTCAAAAATGACACTTGAGCACTGTTGCAGTGGCAACTTTTATGTGCAGGTTTTTGTATTTGCTTTTCGCACACTACCCCCGGACAGACTTTGGCTGGCATTGAACACGATAGCGTCGGAATGTCACGCCAAGAAATATTAGACGCGAAAAAAAGGCGAAAGATAGCGGCCGGTCGGGCTTGAAGGGGCCACAAAATAATTGCAGCGAAATATAAAAATGCGCGCACACGCCACTTACATCGACGAGTGCTCGAAATCTCTGCACTCTATGCGATGTGATTGTGATTTCAGTGGCAGCTGACGCTGATGGTGATTTGTTGTTGCGTTCCTTTTTGCTTGTTCTATTTTTTCTAACTATATATGTGGCCATGCATGTGGCTTTGTGTTTTATGCCTTCATCTGTTTTCTCAAAGAAACCATGATGAATTCTTTAGGAAGTGTGTTTTGCTAAGCAGAAGTGTGGCGTACGTGTCGGTGCGAGAACACACACACACACACACACATTATTCTTTTTTGCAATATTTATGCGCACGTTCGTACAATCAAAAGCCCAGTTCGCAGCAAGCCATGTGCATGTAAGCGAAAGTTTGGCTGAAGCAGGCAATCGGAAAGTATAGATTTATCTGACAAAGAAAATCTAAGAGGGGCAACATTCCAACTTTTCTCATATGTACCAATTCTTTACCAATTGCAGAAAAATTACGACGCTTTTGACTACAAAATATTGCATATATGTTAACTGATATGAATATAAATTGAAATATTCTATGCGTATTTGTGATTATCACTCAACTGTTTATAACTGGATATAACATGAGTGCCTTCTAAGAGATTATAGGAGTTCCTCAACTCGATCTTTTCCTACTATGTCCATGTCGTTAGCACTGGAATACGCGACCAATCTAAGCTTCCGTAAATACCCAACTGGGGTCATTTTAACTCCCATATTATTAAGTAACATTTTCCTTTTTTAATGTAAAAATATTTCTAAATTTAGCAAAATTGGGGCAAACATTTTGTTTACCAAAGTTTTACCACTTTGTTTGATTTAGCTATATAAATGAATAAATAACTAATTAATTAATTAATAAAGCAATACAAATTAATTGAAATTACGTAAAATTTTAATTCAGAAGGCAATGTCCTAAAAGTTATTTATAATAAAATACCTTAATTGAATCATTTTGTCTCCCTTGGGCATTTTAGTGTTAAACAGCCTATGATCCTATTCGATGGTCATTAAAAATATGAAGAGGGTCCTTCGAAGTACTTTTCTCTTGAACACTACAAGAGTTGCTGTGACTGTTATGATGCTTAAAATCTGCCAAACCCAGTAGCTATCAGTTGATACAACTGTTCGTGACAAACAGTTGGTGTCACAAAGTCACACCAACATCAACTAATACCAATTTTGCCAACCTTAGGTTAATTGTCAAGCAATTGAAAAATGTGGCATTTCTGCGCGCAGTCAGAATTGTGTGTCAAAATGTGTGTCATTAGCATTTGGCTTTGGCACGATTCATAAATATGACATTATTGTTGTTATTTCCATTGCTATTGCGACAATATCCGTCATGCTGCAAATTGTCTTCTTATCAAACGAATTTCTCTGTACTGTTGTTGTTGTTGTTGTTGTTGCTATTACCTTCGTTATTACTGTCAATGTTGAATGATTTTGTTGTCGTTCACTGCGCTGAAGCACACTTCCACTTTTGCTGTCACCGGCAATTATTGCTGCATTGTTGCACGATGCGTTTGGTTGCAATTGTTGTTGCTATGCTGCAGCGGGCTTTAAGCGTGCAAAGTGGGTAAAGATGCGCTTAAACTCACTTTTCATTTTCGAACGATTTTTCAGCCGGCTGGCTACAGTCAACGCAGGCAGCCATTTTTTGTGGCATAGCGGCTGCGCACAAATTTTCACATTTTCCTGTCCTCAATTCATTGTAAAGCGTGACAAGCAGATTCAGCAGTTAATGTTGGTGCTTTGGATGCGTTGCTAAAAAGGAAAAGTTTTCATTTTTTCCTTCAATTTTTCGCAGCAGTTTGTTGTTGCTGTTGTTGTAATTTTGATGTGCAGTCACAAAACTGTTGCACTTTTCGGAAAAACTGGTTTCCGCCCCATGGAATTTGCATTCGTTGCTCGCTCTTTTCACACCGGCACATTTAACGCTTCTGTGGCAGCAACATTAACAGTTTTAAAGGGCACCATCAACAACTGGGCCTTAGTAGCATTGACATAAAGGGGTTTGATTCAAAAGTTTCTTGAGTGTTCAGAATTTGAAATGAAGAATTTCCATTCCAAAAGCTCTCTGGAACCTGAGACTTCTTTTAAAAAATGGATTGAAGCTCAATTCTTTATTTTGATTTTGTTATATTTAAATTTTTGTTATGACCTACTAAAAGTTAACCGTGGCTCTGCATAGTCCTTAATCATTAAATACCGCCGATGCTTGCAAAAGCAACTCGAATTGATTCACGCGTCAAAACTATCCCTCCAATTCGAGTCTCACATAAAATACGCTTCAGTGTTACGCAAAATCAACAGCCATTGATTTATTAACACTTTTGGCAGTGCTAGCGCTAACTACTCTCATTTCAATACAAATGTTTCTAACTTTTTTATGAGCCCGCAAAAAGATGTGTTTTAACTTCCCGATGCCGATGCCGAGGCGATTTATTGCGATCGCTTACACCAACTCACCACATTCCGTAGTTGGCGGCTAATCTTAACTTGATCATTGAGCATAATAAAAGTTGGGCAACTCTGACGAAATGTTGTTGCTACTAATGGTGTTGCTTTTGGTATTTGTTACAGTTGCCGTTGCACTGCCAGCAACAAAAACGACATTTGGCAATAGTTTGACTACTTTTTCTACATTGTTATTGCTGGTGTTGTCGTCATGGTTGGCGTAGTTGCGGTTTGTTTGTGTTTCGGTGTATGCCATGTGAGTGTCTCAGTTTGCATGTGTGTGTGTGTGTGCGATTATGCACCGGGAAGGCTCGTGCTTGTGGTCAATTAGCGTATTTTAGGTTTATTTTGGCTACACTTTGTTAACATTTCGGCCAACAGCCAAAAGCGACCAAAAACGGCGCAGGCGAAGAATCGGCAGGGGCCGATTTAGTTTCAGCTTACTGGTAGTTCGTGTCTAAGACTTAAAGCTCTGACGGCAACAGAAAACAGTTAACCCATTCGAGACCGATTGCACACCGTGTGTGCAATAACAGTAATGTGCAATTATCAGTTATTCTGAGTAAACTAGTCGTCGAAATAAGATTTTTCTGGAACTAATGAAATATGTAAAGTACAGGAAAACAAAATTTGGCATTGGTTTTACTGTGTACCAAAAACTCTAAAAATTATCTGAAGCCTTTCTTACATGAACAGTACAAAGAAAAAACATTTCGCTCCTGGGGACCGTTTTCGAAAAAAAAATCGTCGTCTCGAATGGGTTAAAGCAACACATGTTAGGTTTAGGTGGACACAAATTAGGGGGGACGCTCAGGGTAGATGAACTAAATGCAGTGGGCGAAAAAGTGTGCACCAAAAGTTGGTTAATTTTGTAGCTAATTGCTTTTGAATATGAAAAAAAAAATATTTGATTGCTATTTTAATTGGCAATAGAAAACAAACACAACGCAACAGCTGCCAATTGGTTGTGCGACCCACTTCGATTCAACTTTCATTTGAATACATAAAACTTCCACAGTTTTCTTCTTTAATTCAATCCGAGTCTCAATTTATGTATAAGCAGATTTTTTAGATTCGAGTTTTTGACTTTTTGACAAATCCACCAATAACCCACTTTTATTTTTTTAATATCAACCAAAACCACACCAAAATTGCAATGAATTGACAACATTTTAGCCAAAGCCAATTGTGCGAAAAATCTTAACAGCTGATGGTGGCGTCTTGGTGTCAGCAGCGGCCTCAACGCGCATCCAACAAATTCCACGCAGCAATTAAATGAAAAACGTCACTTTCACTATGAACAAATTACAAAAATAAAGTTAATGCAACAACAAGAAAACACGCTGGCGGTGATTGTTGTTATTACTGTGGTTTCGGTTGTTTCCGACGGTGGTCAGCGGTGCCAGCACAACCGTAAAAGATATTCGCCACAGACACTCGCCCGCAGTGAAAAATTCGCAATCAGCTCAAATTAGTGGCAAAAGGCACAAAATCGCTTGCCTTGCGTAGCTTGTAAGAGCAAAAACAACAAGAACAACAGCTGCACCAGCAGCTGACAATTTTGCTGTTGCAGTAGTGAACAATTGAATGATTTTAATTTCTCTGCGTTTTCTTTACATATACAAATTGTGTAACGTTATAAAAAAACTAAATATTTTTTGGGCTTTTTGCTTTCTGTAGAGATGTGCCACATTTTCATGAAAATCATGTTCGCACTGCTATCACGCAAAGGCCCATATGCAGTCATCCGTCTATCCACCAATCCATCAAGTTTTCACTGCATTATTTTAAAACATGTAAATTTCAACAAATGTGCTATTGTGAAATGGCATTTTGGTAACACAAAAGTTTCCGGCCGGTATGCTTGCGCCAAATTGGCTGCCAAAAAAACAATAGTAATATTAAAAATTGCAACAACAAAAGGTCCAATAAAAATTCACGCCTCCTGTACGCTGCGGTATACCAAATTTGATTGTATTATGGTTCGTTGGCACTGCTGGTAAATGTTTGAGCTGCTGGTAAATGTTGTTTGCCACCAGCAATTTGTGCTGCAACAACAACAACAATAACCACCAAAACATTCAAAACAAAAACCGCACTTCGCATTCACTTTTATTTGATGGCATGTTGCGCGATAGGTGGAAGCACTTGTGCCGGTGTGCCGTCCAATGTACGTTCGCACTGCATAATAGCCAATAACTAAATTTTGTGGTTAGTTGATTGCAGAGGCAAGTTGAAAACGTCTAGGGTTTTCTTTAATTGAATTTTATTGAAAAATTATGTTTAATTAATTGCATTCATCCAACGAAGGTAATTAATATAGTTGCTTCGTTAACAAGTGGACCAATCAAAGCACACAAAATTATGTGTCGAAATGTACACATTGGAGATACATTATTTACATTTCACAAAATATTTTGGGATAGTTACAATTTTGAAAAGTGATTGCAAATTCGGGTTAATTACTGTGTGACGTTGATCTTGCTTACATTTTTTTGTTGTCAGTTTGTGAATGGTTTAAGACTTTGCATTTTTCCCAGGCAGTTTTTTAACAAGCACTGAATGACTCTTTTTCTGGGTCTTTCGTTTGAAGGCTTTGGGTCTTTTCTTCGTTCAAGCAATCGTCCAACGATTTCTACATCAAATATTCTCTTCGTTGGCCTTTCATCAACCAAACAAACCCAGCACAGTGCAGCCGCTGTTTCTTGAGCTCATGCAAATCGTGAATTCAAACCACCTAGCGGCCTATTAACATTCCTTCTAGGTGCAAATTCCTCAATAAATTAATAGTTAATTGCTTTTAAACAATTAACTACACTTTGTTTCTGAATATAAATGGAACAATAAGTAATAGAATTTAAATTTGGTGTGGTCGACTTATTCATACCCTGCACTTAACACAATCCAATATGATATTAGATTGGAGTTTGAAATTCAACTGATAATAAAAACTGCATTATATATACTTTGTGTAAAAAAAAAATTGGCTTTTTAACGTAGTTACTATAATAATGGTATATGGCGGCATGTCACACTTATTTCCAATGATGAAAATTCCAAAGTTATTTTCGTTGCTGTGAAAATTTTCTTATTTCGAATTATTCCTATGGCACTAATGCCTAAAACAAGACAAACCATGACCATATTTGTGTCAGTTCTTAGCTAAGGTACCAAAAATATCTGTACTGAATTTCAGGCCTATAATCCTACTCGTTCAAGAGCTATTGTGCAATGCAGTCAGTTCACAAACAAACAGACAGATGAACGTACGGAACGGTTAACAGATCATGCAAGCAAATACTTTTCTATTCCAGTTACAGACCCTTTAGATAACAACAACTTCTGATCTGAAGTGTATATACCCCAACACCACAGTGCAGGGAATAAAAAGCGATAACGCTTCAGTGTGTCGCCCGCTCATTACGTTCACTTGTTAGTTTATTAAGCATTTAATCATGTTTACAACTACTTGTGGCTCATTTGCATACATGGACGTGCACTCGATCAGTGCGTTTCCGTCTCAGTGACATACTGACTTGAAAATTTAAATCAAGTCGACCGTTAAGTCACCTGTGCGACTCTTTACTGTGATTGCATAAAATCGCCCGCTTACCGCCTCTGTTAATTATTTCAAGCGGTGCTCTCCGACACATTGTGCTGACGGTATGATTTATATAATTGTAGCTTATGGAAAAGTGCATAACTAACTGCGGGCTAATGGGAGTTTTTCCAACGAACAATGCGGGCAGTGCAATGCCGTACTGGATTGGCAAAGATTTACCGTGGAGCCGAGAATATGTCATGGCAAAGTGTGCAAGTAGTGTGGGTTCGCAGCATAAGCGTTGACTAATGGCTGAATAAATCAAATAAGTGCTTATGACTTTATCATGTTGCCACCTCCAACCACCAACCTTCATTTTACGGCTTCCCATTCCGCCAGTGACAATTTAACGCACATTAATCGCTGTGAGCAATTTCCGTTTCTTAGCAGTGAGGGATAATTATTCACACATTGCCAAACAATTTGCACTTTTATTGCTGTCACCGTTCGAAACATTCCTCTCATTCCATGCCCAGAATTGCAAGAATGGTTGCAATAAATTGTCATTTCAACACTTCATTCGTACGCCACCGCTATCGCACAGATCAACTTTCGCTCTCGTTTTCGAAGCATTTAATTAGCATTGAATTGTTTTAGTTGGCTTGCATTAGCCGCCCACTTAAACCAAATTTAATGAATCTACGGCATTCTGGACAGAAGTGATTTGTGTGCGCCATAAATTCCAACTGACAACGAGCAAACGCGTGCGCCACTGACGAGTTTGGGTGCGAAGCTGTCCCACACGCGCATGCGCTGCTAGCTGCGAACCCACACAGAGAACTACACACACAAACACACACAATTTGCTTTTCGCTATTTGCATGCAAGCTTTAATCAGTCATTGTGCACTTTAGATGTTTGCATCAATTGATCAACTTTTTACCAACAATGAACTTGTTTGTAGCCAGTTATGCGCTCCGCATTGGCGAGTTGACATTAAACAAGCGGCCACAGCTCTGTAAAGATACAACCAAAGCGGTTTCTAGGTTGAGGTTAATGTGTCTACTTATGGCCAGTTGTGAGGCGAGAATACTCTCAACGCTGCTTGTGCTGTCATTGGTGGCGTCATTATTAGCATTAAAAAGTGCGCCTAGTTAATGTCAAGAAAATGCGTTTTAAGATATTTTGAAAAATACCACAAATACCACAAAATATGTAGTCTGTTAAAAAATTTAGTAACTAATGCAATTATCATAAAAAGCTCGTCGTCATTGTTGGCTTTCTGATTGGTTAGCATTTAATTTTTATTTTATGCTTATACTCTCGATTAAGACACTAAGGCCTAGCTTACTTAAAACCATATTAATTCGGTGGATGGAATGTAGCTATTTACAACTTCAAATGTGCCGATTCCACACGGAAAATTGGGCGCATTTTCATAGGCAATTAAATTAGAATAAAATTAATTGACTGGCACGACAGCTCGATTACGAGACTAAGGCCTAGCTAACGGCAACCATCCGTGTAGTGCGTGCGAATTTTTACAAGGTTGGAAGGAACCTACAGTTTTATGCCGATTCCGAACAGCGAATTGGGAGCTTTTTCATAGGCAATTTTTACTCTCAGAGGTTTGCCATTTCCTGCTGAGAGGACAGCCGCCGAAAGAAAATTTGTTGTTTTTTCTTTTTTTTGGTGTTAGCAGCAACGGAGTCTTGAAGCTGGCTTCGAACGTCGCATTTGACTCGCGGCCCTACGCACTAGCCAGCCGAGCTGCGGCGGCTGTGCAATTAAATTAAATTAAATTACTCGCAGATATTCAGCACTTCCTGCTGAAAACACAGTCCACGAAAAAAGTTTAGTTTTCATTATTTGGTGTTCTCAAGGTCGACGCTTGACCACCAACCTTCAGACTCGCAATCTAAAACTTCAACCATCTATGCAGCTATGGCAGCTGTCATGGTGCTTTATTTTTATTCAAATTAGCTGCAGTGGTTTTCTTATGTTTTTCTTCAAGCATCAGTCGTCAGATTCATTTTATTCGAATGGAATATTAATTTGTATACATAACATTTTCTGAAAGCTTAACTTCACTTGAACTTAAATTGTAAACTGTCTCATTTCTCACTTGCAGACACTTCAGTCGTGCCCGATCAATTGTACCAACGAGCCCGACACCCTCAGTGCCAACAACGATAGCCTGCAAACCACGCCGGACAGTACACTACACAAGCCGTCAAGTGCTGCCCAGCAGCAGCAACAGCACCAACAAAAGCAGCAACTGCAACACCAGCAGTACCAGCAACGCCAACATCAGCAACAACAGCAACTACAACGACACAGCGAAAATCACCACAGCCACCAGTACATTAACAACAACAATAGCACAAACAGTAGCAATAACAACAACAACACTAGTGGCCGCAACAAAAGCACCGCTCACAGCAGCAGCAATTTGCCGAACAGCGCGACCAGCGATACCTCATCAGCCTCGTTCCAGCAGCGCTTCGATTTCAGTCAACTGAAGGCGCGCCTGCCCGAACTCAACTGCCTGCACAGCCTCCAGCGCTACTGGCAGCAGCATCAGACAGACACTGCCGACGCGCACGCGGACAACGATGAAGGCAACGGCAGCGGCAGTGTTAATGGTAATGGCTCCTACTACGCAAACAACATCCTAGGCTGCACGTTCGGCCACCAGTTCGCCAGAGAGTCGAAAGCGGAAGCAAACAAGGAGACGCCGTTGCAGAAGTTTTATCGCCACCAGCAGCAGAAGAAAATGCCAGCGTTTCGAGGACGCCGCGGCTGGTGTGGGTGCTTTCAGGTGAGCCGTCGGCGTGCGATTAGCCTTGCCACGTCTACATTACTGTGTAAAATGCAAATGTGTGCAGCGGAGCGTATACGCAACTTTTGATTATATTCAGTTACTTTTATTGTACTAAATTACGATTCCGCTTATTGCTATATAGTTACAAGTTTGTTGGCAAAAAGAAACTAAGTGAAGCGGAACGTGGGTCGCTCGGTGCAGCTTAATGGCTGTTTTGTGGTGGAACAGAATTCGGCCATTAAGTTTTGACTTCTTATTGTGATGGTGGGGCTCGATTGTGCATTCTTAAAAAACAGAGCGTAACGTAATCGAAATATTATTTGACGCTGCCGAAGCGATCAGCGAAGTCACACAAATTTATGTGTGCAACTAAAAGCAACAGCTGAAGCTTGAACACAAATGGAACTGGCCCAGGACCCGTTCGGAAATCGGAAATGTTGCGAAATGTTTACTTTCTTCCGCTCTTTCACTTTACACTTTTATGGGCAAAGTGACCGCAGAGTGTTGGTCACTTTCATAAAATAATTATAGCCAGCAGAAAGCATGGAAAGTGGCAAGTCGACTGCACTTGCAACTTGCTCTCTATTCTTCTAGGTAGGCTCAGTTTTGATTCAATGTCAGTCGCAGCTTTCCGTGGCAGCATCGTTGTTATTGTGACCAAATTTGTTTAAAAGCCATTTTTTCCATAACAGTTCATTGTTACAGTGTATCGAGGCATCGCTGAATAAAGTGCAAATACTTTGAAGTAAAGTTAGAAATAAACACTCAATACTCGAGATATAAAATTCATTCAGACCTGAGTCTTAGATTATGGACCGATTTTTGGCACTATAACTTCTGTTGTGATAAAAAATCTATTTTATGATTATAATTTTTTTTGTTTATATTCCCATGCTCACATTTTCACTGCAAAAGGATGACGAACCACCGGAAATTTGCGTCGTCGAAGGCGCCTTCACGCTGCAAACACTCACCCCCACACAGCCCATGCCATCGGTCGATGAGCTGGACACGAAATTCGCCGAGTTGGTGGAGGAGTTGGATCTGACTGCGCCCAACAAGGAGGCCATGCTCAGTCTGCCGCCACAGAAGAAATGGCAAATCTACTGTTCGCGCAAGTCGCCGCTGGACACCGTCGACGGCAATGCAGCGACCATTGCGCAGCCGCCCAGCGCGGACCACTACATCGAACGCCTGAAGGAGCTGGTGCAGCACGTCTGCATCAGCCCCGAAGACTCGCCGTGCCATGAATACAATGCGCGCATCGAGGCGCACACCGCCTTCCTGGACGCGCTGAAGACGGCGCTGCGCACCTCGGCGCACAGCTTCGTCCTGCGTTTCGTCGATCTGGAGGGGCTGCCGGCGCTGCTCAATGTACTGCAGCAGTTGGACATACGCGTGGCGAACAGCACGTTGCATACTAGTCTCATCGGATGTATCAAGGCGCTAATGAACAACTCGGTGAGTAGTCGCTGAAAGAAATAGAAGGCGCCCGTTCTGCTAATGCTTCGGTTTCTTCGTTTCTTTGATAGACGGGCCGCGCCCATGTGCTGGCTCACCCCACATCCATCGACACGATCGCGCGCTCATTGGCTGCGGACAATATCAAAACGAAAGTGGCTGCCTTGGAGATTTTGGGTGCGGTGTGCTTAGTGCCCGGCGGCCATCGCAAAGTGCTGCAAGCGATGCTCAACTTTCAGGAATTCGCCGCGGAACGTGCCCGGTTTCAGGTACGCATGCATGGCGCTCAATGCTCGGAGCAGTGTTCAACATGTGCGTACTTTTCTCTCCGCAGAGCATCATCAACGACTTGGATCGGTCGACGGGCGCTTACCGTGACGATGTCAACCTGAAAACCGCCATAATGTCCTTCATCAATGCGGTGCTGAACTACGGACCCGGCCAGGAAAATCTCGAGTTCCGACTGCACTTGCGTTACGAGTTTCTGATGCTGGGCATACAACCAGTGATCGACAAGCTGCGAAAGCACGAGAACGAAACACTCGACAGGCATTTGGTAGGTGTCCTTGCGCTATCGTAAGCTCCAGTGTTGCTAACCGCTCTTCGTGCAGGATTTCTTTGAAATGGTGCGCGCCGACGACGAGAAGGAGCTGGCGCGGAAATTCAATCACGAGCATGTCGACACGAAGAGCGCTACGGCCATGTTTGATATGCTGCGTCGCAAGTTGAGTCACTCGCCCGCCTACCCACACCTGTTGTCTCTGCTGGAGCACATGCTGCTGCTGCCCTGTACGTGGTCCCGGCAGTCCCCACAGTCACACATACGAACATAGTCTAACTGTTGTTTCATTTCAGATGCCGGCCATTGCACGCAACACTGGCTAATGTTCGATCGGGTCGTGCAGCAGATCGTCCTGCAGATCGAGGGTCGTCCCAACAGCGACGTGGATCCCGACGCTCCGAACAGAGAGAAGCTATCGCCCACAACTGTGCAGGATCTCGACGTCGCTCCGCTACAAATCAACGTCGGTGAAATCGTGCGCCTGCTCGTCAAGGAGGAGGAGCTGACGCAGGCGCGCAAGCGTGCCGACGAGCTGGAGCGCGAGAACTTCGAAGTGCAATCACGACTAGCCAAAAAGGAGCAGGAGCTCGATCTGCGCATGCAGGAGAAGGAGGACTTGGAGACAAGTCTGGCACGCATGCGCGAACGGCTGGAGAAGGAGTCGGCCAATCACTCGCAAGCGGTGCAGCGCGCCCAAACAGCCGAAATGAAGGCAGAGGATCTGCACCATCGCCTCATGAGCGAACAGCAGGAGCGTGCGCGGCTGGAGCGGCTGGTCACCGAGGGCAGCATACCGGACGATCAGAAAGTCGCTGGACTAACGGGCTGCAACGGCGCCGTTTCACCGCCACCACCGCCGCCTCCAATGAAAATTGTGCCACCCCCACCGCCACCAATGGCAGCAGCTCCACCGCCACCGCCTCCATGCCCCGGAGCACCGCCAGCACCCGCTTCGGCGCCAACAATGGGTAACTGAATTGATTTGATTACATTTTCGCTGCAATCATTGAATGGGCACAACACACGAAGCAAATTTCTTCTTCTTCTTATAAATTGTTTACTTATTTTTTTCCATATTCATACTTGTCTTTCTACATGTGTAGTTGCATATTTTTAATGGTGATTCACTCTCTTTTCAGCGCCACCACCACCAAAGGCAGAGGTGCCCAAAAAGAATGTGCCACAACCCACAAACCCTCTGAAGAGTTTCAATTGGTCCAAATTGCCCGATGCCAAAGTGCAGGGCACCGTTTGGAGTGAACTGGACGAGTCGAAATGGTACAACAATATGGAACTGGAATCGATTGACAAACTATTCTCTGCCTATCAGAAGAACGGCGTCGCGGTATGTCACCTCGAATGCACTGGAAAGAAAAATGCCTGAAATGATATTTGCCACTTGAACACTTTTAGAACGACGGTTCCATTGAGGACCTGCGCATGATGGGCAAGCATGGACGCACAAAGATACTATCCGTCATCGACGGACGACGTGCACAGAACTGCACAATTTTGTTGAGTAAATTGAAGATGAGCGACGAGGATATATCCAAGTGAGTGCGGCACTTCTATTGTTAGGACCTCATTTATGTATAAAACTGGACAATGTCTATTTGTAGAGCCATACTTTCGATGGATTGCAATGAGCAGCTGGCGCTCGACATGGTTGAGCAGCTGCTGAAGTTCACACCGTCGGCGGAGGAACGCGCATTGCTTGACGAGCACAGCGAGGATATCGATTCGCTGGCCAGGGCCGATCGTTTCCTCTACGAAATTTCCAAGTACCCTAAAATGCTTTGAACGGTTGAGGAATAGTTTCCAACAAAAATCCACCTGTCGTATTTTCAGAATTCCTCACTATGAGCAACGCCTGAAGAGTCTGCACTACAAGAAACGCTTCATGATCACAGTGAGCGATCTGATACCTCGTATTCGCAGTGTTATGGAAGCGTCACGCGAGGTGGCGCGCTCGCGACGGCTGCGAAAATTGCTGGAACTGGTGCTGGCTTTGGGTATGTGTTCCATCAACTTTTGCCTACCAAATTGATTTAACTAGCTACTCTCTCATTTAGGAAATTACATGAATCGTGGCGCACGCGGCAATGCGTCCGGTTTTCGTCTGGCTTCCCTCAATCGGCTGGCGGACACCAAGTCCAGCGCCGCTAAGGGCACCACGCTGCTGCACTACCTCGTGCAGGTGATCGACAAGAAATTCAAAGATTTGCTCAAGCTGGAGGAAGACATACCGCACGTGCGCGAAGCCTCCAAGGTGTCACTGGCCGAAATGGACAAGGACATACAGATGCTGCGCACCGGCTTGGCCGATGTGGCGCGTGAAATCGAGTTCCATCGCTCGTCGGGACCCGCTCAGCAAGGCGATCGCTTTTTGCCTGTGATGCGCGAATTCCACGCGCAGGCATCGGTGCGATTCGCCGAGCTGGAGGACAAGTTCCAGGACATGAAGACGCGCTTCGATCGCGCCGTGCGTCTGTTCGGCGAGGACGGTTCGGTGCTGCAGCCCGACGAGTTCTTCGGCATATTCGACGCTTTCTTGGCGGCATTTTCCGAGGCGCGGCAGGACAATGAGAACTTCCGCAAGCGTCAGGAGGAGGAGGAGAAACGCGCCAAGCAGGAGGCCGAGTTGAAGAAGCGCACCATCGAGCGCAAGAGCAAGGAAGGCCTCATGTCGTCGGTGGCGCGAAACCTGGGCCTGAAGTCCAGCGTGAACGCGGGCGCCGAGTCGCCGGCGAAAGGCGACAACAACAAAGGTGAGTTCGACGACTTGATATCGGCGCTACGCACGGGCGACGTGTTCGGCGAGGACATGGCCAAGTTCAAGCGGTCGCGCAAGACGCGCATCGGCAACGGCAGCACCTCGCCGCCGCGGCACGGGCTGCATCGAGAGGAGAGCCGCGAGCGCACCGTGCGCAGACAGTGAGTGCACGCGTAGAGCTTGAAGTCGCTCTGTCGCAACTGCACAGAGGAATGTCAACTACAAGTAATGATGGGTTGACGAGCAATGTGCGAGTGGTAAAATTATGTAAATGGAACTTTATTTATATCTAACAAGTAATCCAATAAATGGAAGAATTGAAAATGAAGCAAAGACCAAATTAGGAAAAACCTAAACGAGAGCTTAGAATTGCTGAGGTCGAATTAATTGGAAAGACTCCGCAGAAGGGACGAACGGCTTCATTCTAAATTGTCTCTGTTGCTAAATATTTCTATGAACTTAAAATATTTGTAATATGTAAAAGATGTGTTTGCATTAAAGCTTGAATTAGAAAACGAACACGATTTTTTATCGTAGATGTTTGCTCTTTGTATTTGTATTTGTAAATTGCAATAACGAAATGTAACAGTTTTTACTTTAGTGCTGCAGAAAAACGGCAAATAGCAAAACCAAGTGAAACAAGTAATGTAATTTTTTATATAAATTGAAAAGTACCTTTTGTGAAATGCAATTATTAAACCGAAAATCATACTCATAAACATATTTATACTTATTATTAGTGAATCATCGGCTACAGTAAATCGTAATCATCCGCCAACTAAGTAAACACAAATTTAAAATTCGCACAAGTAAATTTGTGGCTCGAAATTCCAGCCTCAGGACATACTTGAACTAATCGCACACGAAAGCAAAGGACGAACTGCGAAATTTGTAGTTGCCTTGCGAATGTTGAGTAAAGTGCCAAAATTACTGATAAATTTTGCATTTCTTTCTTCAAGTCAATGTCCACAGGTGGGAAGTTTGTTATACACTTTTGAGCAGTGAAAAAGCCAATGGCAGCGCTCAGCATCTCGAGAGGAATGTCAGAAGCAAACGCTATGCGAGAACGGGCAAAATGTCTTTCGTTTAATTTATCATTTTGTAAAATTGCTTAACTCAAACAATTGTTGAAGTGCTGTTTCTTCAACCTGTAAGTCACATAAATCTATATTCAGTTTTTTATGCTTTTGATGTCTAAAAAAATATATTTTGTGATTAAGCCTAATTTTATAAAGGCTTACAATTGATCAGTCAACCGATTTAAACATACATATTTTGACTTAAGTTTCTGAGATCCAAACGGATAATAAATCCGTTTCAAATCACACAGTAGTTTTATGAAAATATCGAATACAACAACACCAATTAATTGGCTCTTACAATTCACCATCGTCAAACAAACCGCAAGTCGCGTTCAAACTCACCTCTAGATTTTTGCCCGTTTGCACTTTGCAGTGCCACCAGCACTTCTGATTCATTACAAGAACTTGGAAGCTGTGCGTTGCCATTTGCTGAATGTCGGCTGCGTATGCCAACAAATCGGTTTTTATTCTTATTCAAAGCTGCAAACGGCCACTAAAGCAAAATCTATTAAGAATAATTAAGAGCTGGATAAAGAAACGACCGAGACTAGTATACAATAAGCAGACAAATTGAAAATTTAATAAAGCATAAATGAAATAAATAACCATACGCCGAATGTGTATTTTATTTTTGTTTAATCATTTTTACATGTTTCGATTTTGGCGATTGCAGTCATTAGGATTCTGAGGCACAGTACATTTTAACTAAGTACTTATTAATATATCTAACATACATACATATTAATCTACAATATGTACATCAGCGTGTATGTGCTATTGGGACAGTTGCTAGTCGCAGTCGTCGTGCCGTAGTATCATGTTTCGATATAACTCGGTGACTTTGCCGTTGTTGGCACACACTGAACCGCCGCCACGTTTCAGCTGGGGCCACTGGTGATTCATATCGCCCACGCAAATCCAATCGTTGCCAAACAGCCGCCAGCGCCAAAGCTTCCAGCCCACAGCCTTTGAAACGGCCCACTTCGAATGATCTGCCGTCGTATTAAAGTCGATGTTCAGCGTTGCCACTCCGACTTCTTGCACATTGTAGGCGCTAGGAACAAAGACCAGTTACTATTCAATTCCACACGAACTCGCGCCATACTTACATGCGGCCCTTATTGCAAACGGACACGATGGGATTGCCTCCCCTAACCCAAGCCTCCACCAGTAAATCTGCATCCAACGACTGCGCTATCACCGCTTGGTACAGATCTTCGTGGACGCGGGGGCTTTTCGCAAACGACTCGAACGATGTGCCGCCCAACGTCTGCAACAGCACTCGATTCTGAAAGGGCGGCTGCGCACGCCACCTATGTTTGAGCACCCGATTCAAAGTGGGAAATTTGCTGCGCAGCGAATCCGGCACGCGCGCCTCGTAAATGTGCGGCTCGATGTAGGTCAGCTGGTCGCTCACCTTTTCCACCAGTTCCACCGGCAGCGACAGGCAGAGGAAACTCTGCCCGAACCTGTGCGCCGTGCGTGGATAGTCGTATACGGATATATTTGGGTACTTGGGCACGGAGTGTATGAGCCACACGGCCGACGCGCCGTCAGTGGCCAGAACGCCCTTGGCATGGCCGCCCGTGTCGGTGACGGTGCCATTGGGGAACTCGTCGTTGTAGGCGACCACCAGGACGTTGGGATCGGTGAAAATGGGCTGCAGCTGGGCGGGCATGGATTTCGCCGAGTCAATCCCGTGCGCCGACATTTGCCATTCGTCGTAGCTGCGACTGGTCACGTACATGTAGAGCAGTCCACTGCGGTCAGAATCGTGTTGGTGGCTGTAGTGCTTCGGCAATTTGTACATATAATACCTGGGAATATTCCATCTCGTGAGGAAATCGTCTAAGTAAGACCATCTAGTATTATACGTACCAATCGACAACCTGCCCTGACTCGTCTCGACAAGTCACATTGCCAGGATGGACGGCTGCTCCGTGTGCCACCAGCCAAAGTCCGCCAAAACAGAATAGCGAAATCAAGTAATTTATTCCCAGCATATTGCAGATCAACTTGTGGGTCCTTTCACACGTTGCCAATCGATTGGCCGACCAGCGGCTACTGTGAGTCAAAACTCGCCGCGACGACGGCAAAGCACCAGCCCAGCAGTGGGCGCTGTGTAGCAAAAGCAAAGTGCGTCAGTTACAATCAATCCGACAGATGTACATATTTATGAATGTAATGTGTGTATGCAAATACACAACGGCGGCTCGCAACATGAAACCGCCAGCAGCAGAGCGATAGGAGAGACGGGGCGGATTTGAACGCGCTTGACGCATCTTAAATAATATTTAACCAGATAAAAGTGTGTTACACACATGTTCGGGCTGCCACAGCAGTTGTTGCTGATAGCCTTGCATATATCTGTCAGCCACGCCTTCTTCTGGGCACTGAAGTGGCCATACGTGAGTGTGCCTTGGCCAGCCAGTGCAGAGTGTAGCTCGGAGTAGGTGATAAGAAATGCGAGTAAAGCAATAGCAGCGTTTTTGCCAGTCTTCAGCGATCTACTTATACTCTGCACAGTAGCCACGCCCCACGAATATTCGATGTACAAAGCACAACCGAATAACCCACGCGTAATCAAGTTATTGAACATTAGTGATATTCCTGCACGATAGAAGAACCTAAATCAATATACGATAAGCTTATTGTTTCTGAATATTTGAATAGTTCAAGCTGGCGCCAAAAGTGTTTGCCGATTGGCAATGCTTCCGGCTTTAACATTCCAATTGTTTCTTGAATAAAATAAAAATATATATATATCTTCACTCTCTCAGCCGGACGGACAGACGGTCATACCTAAATCGGTGTTCGATTCGATTTGAATTCAGATATACAAATCCACAAGTCGTACTTAAGTGTATATACCTTCGCAACTCAGTGCAGGGTATAACAAGTATCGAAAAATAAAAACAATGAATGTTTTACAACTGAGCTTTGAAATATTCGATAAAAAAAACATTTAGAAAATACGTTCAGACGTATGAGTCAGCTAGCATAATGCAATTCGACACTAGAAATCCGCAATACAACCTCAAAAAGCTGAAAAAATGCGCTGCAGCTGCAGTTGAAGAATTATAATTACACATTTAAATTAGCTACATATTTGTATGTATGTACATTTATTCTCCTTTCTGTATTAAGGCTTTTAATATTTTTATTCTAAAACAATGTCTACAATGTAAATTTTAACTTTTGTAAAAAGTCCCAACTCATAGTTTTCTACCATGTAGAGGGTTTTAGTTTAAAACTATTTTTGCTGTTGTTTTATTTGAATTTTGCGCTTCAGACTTTTCACCAGCAAAGTGTTTTCTAATTGTTTTTTCGGTCGCTTCATTTCCGTTGGCTGCGCTGCGTTCGCCTCATTGTGGACACCGGCCGCCTGCTTATCGTCACCATGTCTTCGTTTCAGTTTCTCCTGTATTATCTGTTCCATAGCTTTCGTTTTCTTGAAGTGCGAATCTGTCGGATCGATGTTGAATTTGGACGATGTGTATATTGCTCTGAATCGATCGTCATCTATGTTAATTTTGAAATTATCCTCCGCATCTTTCACTTCTCCGGCTATGGCCGCTTTAGACCTCTTTAGCTGTTTGCGACGCTTCTTTTTGGATTTTGTTTCCTGCTCAGATTTTAATATTTTCTCAAGGCTAAAGTGCTGTTTGCCCTGCTCATCCACATCGTCTTCGTGTAGTAGCAATTGCAATTCTTTAGCTTCTTTTTCTGCTTCTGCTGCTTGCTGTTGGCTTTCTAATCTTTTCTTTTCTTGTTTTTCTTTCTCGCGTTGCTTAGCTATGGGATCGACAAAGTCGCCACTGGCAAATTCCTCAGCAAAGTACGGATCGTTCATATCAACGCCATCGGGTAAGCTATCGTCATCCGAGTCGCCACTGATGGCATCCGGGTCAATGCCTCTTGCTTGCAGTTTTTTCTTTTTGCGTTCCACTTTGCGCTTTTTATTCTTTTCACTGCGCTTTTGCAGGACCTTGTCAATGGGTGTTAATTGCTGCTTAAGCTGGCTCTTAATGCCCACATCTTTGTCATCGCTTTCAGTTGTTTTGCTGTCCTCAACGTTCCAGGTGAACTCCATTTCGTACTTTTTAGTTTTCTCTTTTTGCTCCTTTTCATTGATTTCAGCCAATAGCGCTTTGTATTTCCCAATTATATCCTCTTTCTTTCTTTTAGTTTTAGTGGTTGTATTCGGCTCGCTCTTTGCAGTTTCTTGCAGTTGCTTTGTGTCATTATCACCGGATTTTTTCTGTTCGATATCATTGATTTCCGTTTCTTTCTCCTCTGCATCCTCGTCTTCGCTACTGTAAGCCACCACCTTACGCAGTTCTTTGTCGCTTATCGCATCCAATTTACCGCTTGACAATTTCTCGCCCAACTCACGTCGTTCCACGGCTGTCTCATCCCACGTCAAGTCGACCTTTGCCTGTTGCAAAGCTGTGGTCGTAAACTGTCTCGGCTTGTAACTATTTGTATCGGGCAATTCTGTACACTCATCTGTGGGCTCTTCGTCGTCGAAAGTAGTGTCGGCCGGTACGAAGCGCAAATCCACGCGAGTCGCTGAGCTTTCATACTCAATGCCATCACACTCCCTGTAGATTTTGTCTGCGGTCGCTACACTGTCGCATTCCACAACGGCGTAATAGTAGCGCAGGCGATTCAGCTGGTACTGCCGCAACTTTTCCATGTGGTAGTCATCGCCCTGTTCGGCGTCACTGTCCTGCTCTTTCACCAGCTCATCATCAGAGTCGCTGGAGTAATCGATGTCGTCATCTGAATTAACGTTCTGCCAATAAAAAGGTAATTTCACTAATTTTCACAAAAATAACAACTTTAACAAACGCACTTTTTCTCCTTTCTTCTCCTTACCCAAACCCACCAGTTCCGTGGGCCCGTGCACCTCCTCTTCAGCCATGCGCTCCTTGCCGAACTGCGAAGGATAAATCTTCACGCTAAGCACACTGCCACCGGGCGGCAGAAACGAACTGAACAGCACCATCAGATCAATGGCACGTACACGATCCCAGTCCATGTTGCACACCGCTAGTCGACGCGTCGAATCCTCCGTCATATCAGCTTCTCCGTCCAGCTCACCCCATACGTGGTCAATGTACAGTTCGGGATCATCTTCGTCTTCGCTGGATTCATCATCGGAAGATGAGTCGGTCACCAAACGACCTTCACCGCGTGCATAGTCAACCTCCGGATCCAGCAGACGATTGCGCAGGGTCTTCGGCACTTCCTCGCCATCACTAACCAGCGCATCATTCTCACCGGCCTCTTCGTGGGATGTGCTTTCGCCAGAGTCATCGTCTGCTGCGTGACTTATGGCTTTCTCCTCTTTGCGGCGTTCCTCCTCCGCATCCTCATCGGAGTCGGTGTCCGAGTCCAGTTCATAGAATTTGCGCAAATCTTCAGCGTTGCTCTTATTCACACGTCGTCCGTACTTATCCACAGTGTACTTTACTTTGAACTTGTCATCGGTGAACATGCCCTGAAAGCGCTTGTCGATCTTCACCTTCCTATGCACCTTGGAAATGCTCTTAAAGCGCGGATCACTGACAAGATGCTGGAAGCGCTCATCTTGCCAAATGCCGCTGCTCGGACCAGCTTTTCCTTCTTGTTTCGACGACGACTGATCATTTTTGTTTGCTTTCTTCTCCAAATTATCGTTTACCATTTTATAGTGGAATTTGTAAGATAACCGCAGATGTTAAAAAACGCTAAACGACAACAAATAATTGCAACAAGCGTTGACGGCGAACTGTCAAAACTGACGCACGTGTTCTAAACAGGGTGTGTGGTTTGTGTGCGATGCAATAAAATACGAAGGAAAGTTTCAAAATGCCAAAAGAATTGTACATACAAAATTTGATTGAAATACGTACAGCAACCGCGCAATTCGGTAAATTCATGCATCACGTGAGTCAAAGTAAATTATCTTCTGAATTTCAAAGCAGGAAAGCTGTTTGCATACGTGACGGTAAGACTTACATTATGAGCGAAATCATTGGCAGACTTCATGCGTGATTTCAAATTATGCAAACCGTAAACGAAATGTAAATCACTTATTCACCAAACTTAAATTTCCCTCTTCTTTCTTTAAAGATTCACGACATTTGCATTTATGTAAACACTACGTGTTAAAATACAAAATGGTCACACTAATCGCGAGAATCAGCTGTTTTGCAGCTGTCGAGGCAGCATTCAAATAACAACCTAACCTGCAAATGCATTCTTTCCCCTGTAATTGTTCCCAATTGGCTGATGGTCGTTTTTCTGCGACAAATCTGCTTTGAAAATTACAATCAAGTGCAATTTAGATGTGCCAAGGTTTCTCGAGGATCGGCGAAGCAAGGAAATGAACAGTTTAATGAGAAAAAGTCCTCAACAATTCCACCTCTGGCGCAAATTCGTTGTGAGAAATTGCACTACGGTCAACATTAGCCCCAATGAACAGAAAAGAGGTGAGCCGGTGCGTCTTTTCGCTGTTGATTCTGAAATTTACGGATATTTTCTAACAGAGAAACTCTGCTACGATGAATTTTTACGGCGACGTCAGCTGGAGGCTACACGCAGCGTTGTGGTGCAAGTCCACTCTGAAAGATCGTTCCCGGAATTGTATAACTACTGCGCTACTTTTGGTGATATAGTCGGCGCCCACCACTACCGCGTGCAGCACGAAGATGACCTGCATTATATTTTGCTGGAGTTTGCTAGTGCTCAGGAAGCGGCCGCTGCCATTAATGCCGCCACATACAATGAAGAACTGTCGGGAGTGCCTGTGCGTTCGCCTTTTCTTTGGTTCAAAGCAGCATCAACCGGCAAAGGTGCACTCAAATCTGCCTCCAAATCAACCACAACAACACTGAATGTTCTAAACGGCACATCCAGCCTAAGCAATGAAGAGCTAAATTCGTTGTTGCATACAGCAGAAAACATCGAAGCTCAAATAGAGCTGCTGCACCAACGCACTCAGTTGAATGATCTGGGTGTGCGTTTGCGATTTCTGGCGGCGCTGCAGGTACAACAGTCGGTGAGTGGCATGTTTCCCGCGGCCAATGCACAGCCTTTTGGCTCGTCGGTAAACGGATTCGGCAGAATGGGCTGTGATCTGGACTTAATACTGCGCTTTGATCGCGAAATGACCGGGTCGGAAGTTACGCAGCGGCGTAGCGACTCGCGCCTGGTTTTTCATACAAAAGAGAATTTGACGAATGGACGCTCGCAGACACAGCGCCAAATGGAGAGCATCGGCGACATGTTGCAGCTGTTCTTGCCCGGAGTGTGTCACGTGCGGCGTATACTGCAGGCGCGAGTGCCCATCATCAAGTATCACCACGAGCATCTGTATCTCGAAGTGGACTTGTCCATGAGCAATTTGTAAGTAATGATCAATTTTTTCGCATTCGATTTGCAAAGTGTATATGAAAATAGGATTAGGATACTGCTAGTATTAGGAAAATCGATTCTATAAATGTTCGTCTGTCCGCCATTACCTTGTCCAATATCAGATGTTTAGATAAAACTTGATACAAGTTACATTCCAGCTTATTTTAACACAACGCTTTTAATTCCACTCATATTGCATTAAGGCTTTGTGAAGTACTCAATTCCAATGTGATTCTGAAATTATTTGCGTCCTTCGGCTGTACAAATGAGGCTGCATTGCAACCAAAATTCTTCCAATCGAATAATGTAGATTCTCGTTTAATTTTAAAATAATGATTAAATTCGTCAATACCCATTATTATTCAATATTTTTGCAGCATCAGGTAATGCTTAATCCACTTTAAATGCAACATAATCAAATAATGCCCATGAGTTGAAAATTGTCAGCTTATCACAATTCATAGCTTTTCGCACAGGATTTCATAGTCCATAAAAATTTATGCGTAGTAGTTCTTCTCAAACTGTCTAATAAATTTAATGGCTCAAGTCTCCCTTTTGTATTTAAAGATATTGTTGGTTGATATTTTCTTCTTAGTTTAGAAGAAAATACAAATGTTTTGTTTATTAGTTTAATAAAACTATTTAGGGGCTTACATTTATTTGTAGTATTTTGTTAAACGTATAATTCAAACTTACGGCGCTAATGAAAACGGGTAAAATTAACGTATGAAATGTGTAAATGGTAAACAGTAAAAAGTTCATTCGGCGGTTTCAGTTGAATACAAAAAGAATGATTTAAAATTGTCGGTTTCGAATGGATCCGAGTGCGTAGTTCCGCATAGTCGTCCCATCTATATCGTTCACTCCACTTTTACTCAGCTTATTCGGTGTTCGGTGGTCTAATGCCTGTAGACGCGCGCCTCATCCTCCTCCTTCTTCACGGCTTGCACTAGTATCAGACTCATGACGGCACAGATAACATTGAGCATGGACAGCGACAGCGCCAGCGCCACAATCCACGACGCCTTTCCCTCGAAAAACCAAGTCAGCTCATCTACGCAACCGTTGAAGAAACAGTTGCCGCTGATGGCGTCGCGGCAGGAAGCCGGCAGTGGCTGGTGCAAGTTCCAATAGTCCCACGGGCCAGTTGCACCGCAGCAGCCGATGTTGTCCTGGATCATGTTTAGTACATAGGCCGAGTGCGAGTACTCCGAGGTGCTGACCAGGCGGGTCAACGTGACCGAGAGCAGCGGCTGCAGGCTCGAGTGCATGGTGCTGTAGTTCAGCAGTATGGCCGATCCGGCGACGCCCGCCACAAAGCCGAACACCTGCGTGCCGATAAACACGAACAGCGCCAGCGTATTCTCCATCAGAGCGCTGAGGCAGCCCAGGAAGGAGACGGCCATCATGATGATGCTGGTGCCGATCAGAATGTAGACGCCTATGTAGAAGGTCTGCGCCTCGAGTATGCGCAGCCAGTCGTTGAAGCCCGGCTCGGCGCGCAGCCAGACGGTGAGCGCGAACAGTGCCGTGGCAAACATCCAGGCGACCACGTTGAAGCAGAAAAGCGTGTACTTGACGCAACCAATTTGCTTTTCCAGCGTGTTCTCTTGTCGACCGTAACCCATGCTGTGGCTGTGATCCTAACAGTGGCGATTGACTGAAACGAGAGGAAATTATCAACCAGTTATTAGAGATATGTGAGTCCTTAAGGTACAAATTTTGAACGCCTTAGAACTCCATGCAGTTTTTTGATCGTCTGTGTGCTCTTATTTCGGCCACAACAAAAAATTGCGCTATCTTGGAAACTGTGTTGTATGTTTTTTAATGTTTTAAATATTTTGGGAAAAGTGTAGCTTTAACAAGTAAATTTGTGTTCAATATATAATTTAATTCCACCTCATCACACTCGATTTCCGCTATCAGTAGATAAAATTCCAACAATAAATCGTGACTAATATGACTATTGCGACAACCATAAATGACCCGCAAGCGTAAGTGTGAGTCGAGAGCATTAAAAAGTTTGCACTGATTACACAGGTTTTGCCATCAAGGATCCAAATTTACTGCAAGTCAAGGATATGATCGGATCGGTTGCTTAAATTTTTTTGTTTTTATCGGAAGTTTGGCAGACTCAGTCAAGAACTTTAGCTTTTCTTTGTTGGTATTGTACCATTTACATATGAACAGTTTTTTTTTTAATTTATTTAGTATAGTTTTCATCATGTCTTGCAAGTCTCATTGGCGATGTCGTTCGAATTCAAACAAATAATTTTCGATTGATTTGCAGCATTTTTTATAATGTTTTGCCATTTAAGTTCGTTGCAATGAGACATAGAAATAGTTATTGTTGTTGGGTTTCTTATCGTTGTGTGTTTTGCAAATAGTGTTATCAGCTTAACGGTCGAAGATTAATTTAACGATGGTGCAATAACAGGTGCTGGTCTTCATAGCGCGAAAAAATGTCATCGGTTCAGCATTGAAGACAGCGCAAACTGCTGACACTTTCACTCAAAAATGCTCACAGATCGCAGTTTTATGCAAGTGAAAATTTATGCGCAGAAAATTAAAATAGCTGCTTTTGTTTAAGGTTTTTTAATTATGTTCACATGCCCGAAGTGTTCGAAACTTTACATATGTATACTCTTTCTGTGTTTTTGTCGTGTTTATTTAAACTTTCAGGTTGTCTTTCCCAATTATACTATTTTTTATTATAAATGTCAATTAGCTTTATTACGTCACGTGCGTACACGTTCACATTTCGAAATTCACAAAATTCATGTTTCCTTTTTTTAATTTCGAGTCTTTTTGTGCCACTTTTAACATGCCACAATCTGCTGACTGCTTTTGAATTTCTTGTTATGTACACATTTTTGATTTTTAATCCTGACCTATTTTCTCAAACTCCGAATTTGCACAATTTCCGTATTCACCTCTAAAAATTTCGTTTAACGTTTTTCCTTTTCGCTTCTGGCCAACTCCCAAATTGTGCGACCTCGTTGTCGTTTCACTCGTTTGTCGTTCGTTTAGATTCGCTATAGAAGTTGGTTGAAAGAATTTGTAATAACACACTACAAACCAGCGCACGGCCCAACTAACAAAACAACTTTACGTGAATTTCGACTTACACAGCCAAGCTATGCGCCGATTAGATAAGCCTTCCCGGCCAAAGATAAGATAGCTCAGGCCGCAGGTTGCGTTGGGCTGTGCCGCTGCAACAGGTGGAAGTGGGTGCGCTAGCGTTGACACTGCAAACCGCACTTGTCCAACAATATCTTGCCTCATCGGCCGGTTATCGCAATTTTGTTAGGAGGGCTTATAACGGCATTACGTACACACATGGGCACAGGTGAATCAGTTATCTGCGCAGGCGACCAGCTTTCGTTGGCGCGCAGAGGTGCCCCATTGTTTGTTTTCAAAAGTTTTGCAAAGCTATTCTATGAGCGCCAGTCTGGGTCATCTCCTTTAACTGCTGCACAGTACATACATACATATTGTATGTATTTTTATTTGTATCTGTGCATGATTCATTGTGGTATTCGTCGAACTGTCGAATGATGAATGGTCGCAATTTAGTGAAAGAAATCAGACCTAAGATCTGATGTACAATCGAAGCTTATAATCTACTGTGATGTTCTTTGCGGGTTCGATATTGAACAATTTGAAAATTGAATTTTACATAATATGAAAACATATTTCAGGTTCCGAAGCGAATCGAAGTAGCTTACATACACACATACATACATATTTACAACGAATAAAGATTTTCAATGTTTCGGTCCACTTGCAGAACCGGCTTCTATATGTCCGAGCTGTTGTATATGTTTGGCGAGTTGGATGAACGCGTGCGGCCCCTCACATTCTCGATACGTCGCTGGGCGCACGCCTGCGGTCTCACAAATCCGTCTCCTGGTCGCTGGATCACGAATTTTTCTCTCACTTGTCTGGTCATATTTTTCCTGCAGCAGATGAAGCATCCCATTTTGCCGTCAATCAATGCGCTTATGAAGTCCGCCACGCAGAACGATATACGCGTCACCGAGGACGGCATCAATTGCACGTTTGGACGCGATGTCGAACGCATCGCCTTCAGCAGTCGAAACAAGAACAAAGTTGCCGAATTGTTGCTGCAGTTTTTCGAATTCTACTCACAATTTGATTTTAGTAATCGTGCGATCTCGCTGAACGAGGGTCGGGCCATAGCTAAGCCGGATCACTCTGCTTTGTACATAGTCAATCCGCTGGAGCAGGTAATTTTTTTGGAATTTAATGGTGTTAATATTTTCGAAAGAACTGTTGTACTGAACTGTCTGTGGTTTCGTTGTGCACTTGACAGGTTTTGAACGTCAGCAAAAATGTGAGCCTCGAGGAATGCGAAAGGTTGCGCATTGAAGTACGCAACGCTGCATGGGTGCTCGAGTCGGAGGTGGAGAGTCCCACATTGCCAGATAGCGAGAAGTTGGAAGCGCCGTGGGGTCTTTTGCATCTCTTCAAGACACCTGAAAAGTCCATCATTCGGCCGAATATGTTTTTCAAGCCCCGTATGATGGAAGTCAGTGATTTGTTTGATAAAACCATGAACAGCGACACCGTCGCTCAAACGAGCGCTGACTACAAGAACGCCAGTACAAAAAAAGAGGTGCAGAGCATAAAGGCTCAGGCACGCAGCGACTTCAAACAGATGCGTATCAATGCTGAAACAGCTGCCGCAGCCACAGAGGCAGGTCCGACAACGACGAGGGCAGCCAAAGGACGACGCAGTAGGTGAGCTCAAGAGCTCAAGTTGTAAGAATGGTGTGAATGCGTGACTTTTATGCAGTGAATTGTCGACTTGACTGCCATAAGCGTTAACCCTGCTGTATGTACTATAGATTGTATTTTAAAACTCCTTCGATAGGTATCTGTTAAATGCTAAGATATGATGTAAAATGTTTCACTGTTTTACAAACTGTAAGCAAAATAGAAATGTAGAACTATCAAAACAATTACAAAGTTAACAACTATCAGTAATTGTTTGCTGAATTATACTTTTAACATATTTTCTATAAAGAATGTTAAGTTTATTGTAGATTAAGTAAATCCAATAAATACTTTCGTTAAATAGATTTTTTATGACCATGTATTATATGTCTGAATTATTCTACGGATCTAATGTCGACCGAGCATGGATGGCTCGAATCAATGGGGTCGCATAAAGTGGGGTGGACAAAGATGTTTAATCGTTTCTATCCATACAGCCGGTAGCTTTCAAAATGGCATCCAGTGTTGGTTCTTCCATAGTTTGTCAAAATTTTATAGGGAAATGTATGTGCCTGTGTCCATTTAAAAATAATTAACGCTAATTTGGGGACCTCATTCCCTTTCATTTGGTGGAGACGTTGGAGACGATCCAAAAAAATCATTTGTAGTCTCAAGATTTTTAAGAATCTTGTGCGATCAAAGTAAATTTCAATTAATGAAACTTCTTGGTTACAACGATCTTCACGCCTTTATTTCATCGATTTTCTTACGTTCCTTCTATAGGTTTGTGTGGGTGTGTGTGTGTAAGTATATTTACGGATGTATTTTTCTATAATTTTCACACAAGTATGCACGTTAGCTAGTCGGTATATACTCACAAGTTGTATGTGTCGGTAACATAATTTTAGAGTACTTAGAAGTGTTTCCTTTGCTCGACCGGTTTGCAAAGCTTGTCGGTAGAGGGCGTTTCCGCTTTTCGGCATCCGGTTGTCCTCAAACCGCCTGGTGTGTGTGTGTGTGAAGAGCATTAAACTAAATGAATGCACATGTCGGTACATGCTGTGTGTTTATGTATGCACGCTTATTTGTACGTATCTATGTCTGTATATTTATTACATCGCTTATACATTTGTTCTTAGTGTGCTTGTCTAAATGAATACATTCGTTTCTGCCTATATTGTATGATTATAAACTTTTTGTAACATGTACAATGGTGAGTCGACATTAAGCCGGGCTTTGAAAGCACAACTGATTCGACACAGAACAGATATGCGGCACAGGATTGAAATTAAAAGTACAATCAAGTGAAGTGAATAAAAAAAATGTGTAAAAAACGTTCGCAAAACGGTTACTTTAGCCAAATAATAAGCAAAAGAAAAATCGAATGACAAGCGCACGCATGGACAGCGTCCACCAGGAAATCAATATTAACAATGCGAGTTATAGTACGATTGGAAGAAATTATACGATAACTTTCATAGCAAACCTTTACTTCTGTTTAAAATGACTAAAAATTCTGTTAAGTGGTTTTAACAAAAATTGGCGTATGTATACAAAGTAAAAATTGTTACCTACATGCCCTACCAAAGTAAGTATGTATGAATGTTTGTTTGTAAAACTAACAATAATATCATTACAATTAAATAAACAATTTCATCTTTAATCCTTTTTTGATTTACAGCAAATTCAGCATATTCGTTACAGGGTGTGTGTGTGTGTTTAGTTGCATTTTCGTGTTCTTTCGTCAAATGTACAATTTCGAAGAGGGAGCCTGGATCAGGGATGCGCTGGTTGGTGCGCCACACTGGCTGTGCGCGTTGATTGGTGCTTACACATACAGTACACATAAAGGGATCTAATTGATTTCACTTGGGAATTACATTTAATTGCTTTTGCATTTGATGTTGTAGAAATTTTTGCCACAGCCGATCAAAGTCTCGCATTCTCGACGCGTTTCTACACGCCCGTTAAATAAACACGCTGCCACAAACAACCGAAGCAGCAGGCCCTGCTTGCTTTGGGTATAACAACTGACTGGGCTACCTTTTGCGATTCCATGCATATTCGAAATTTAACTTCTGGCGTTCAGCAAATATTTCCATTTCTTAAGTGAATCTCCTTTTTGTGCAGCACAACTCGTTGAAAAACAAAAGCATACCAAGTATCTGTTCGGTTTACCTTTCGTTTTGTTAAGATTATTGCAAACTTACATTAAATGAAAAAACCACAATTTCTCTTTTAAAAATAGCATTTAAAAAAGGTGAACGTGAACGTCTCTCGACCGCGTTTTGTAATGTGCATATAAATGAAACGTGGCAATGAAATTTCAACTAAACAGAATCTCATCTAAACCATAATTTCAAACGCAACGCATCGACGCCATTTAAATAGTAACGAAACAAACGTTTATCACGCACAAAGCCCAAGTTCTCGTACAATCGCAACGCGGGCACATTTCGCATTTCCGTCTCGAGTACGACTTCATCGGCATTGTCGGCGAGCATGGCCTACAAAACAAAGTACACTCACGTGAAACTAGCAACGATTAAATGCTGCCTAACTGCACTCACCTCAATGGCTTTCTGCACCAGCGTTGTGCCGATTTTCAGCTTCCTATACTCCTTGCGTACCGCCAGCATAGCGATATAGCCACGTCTTACATTCATATGCATATCCAGCTTACACACTATAGCACCGACGTACTCATCGCCGTGCGCCGCCAGGAAACACAGCTTCGGCCAATTGTAGATGAAGTAGCGGTACGTGTAAATGGAGTAGGGCTCAGACAGTTCTGCCTGAATAAGACGCATTATGTCCTAGGAAAGTAACACAACAGATTTAATTGATTATGTATTTTATAGAAAAAGTAACAAATTGTTTGTGTTGAAAGGCGCTTAGAATTAGGTTATCCAATTGGATTTGCTTAAAATGGCTCTTTCAGTGATTCACTGTAATAAGCTGTCTCAACTTTCTTCATAAGAGCACTGATATGAAAACTGTGTGTCAATGGAATTGACTAAAGAAAGAAGCAACGAAACACACCTGACACGCGGCGTCAAAATTGTGCAAGAAAAAAGGAACACATTCAAATATATTCCTTCTTCGCTACTACTCGCATACATAAGTCTCGTAACTCATTTTCAAGTTTTGTACATTTAAAGATAAGATAAAAAATATATCCCAATTTTCTTGTACTCGGTAAGTTGGGGCATGTGTGCTAGGGCCTAAGTAGTGGCGTAGCATTGAAGTTATCACCGAATGTATCAGCTAAACATAAAATGAGACATTATGTTTTCGTCATGTAAGCATATTTGATTAACCAGGTAGCATGCTGCAAAAGATAAAACAAGTTGCAGAACCCACAACTCCAAAGGTCGTTGTAAAGACAACATACCAATGTTGAGCGTCGGTTCGAGTTTTCAGGCACCTTGAACCGCGCACTACAGTCACATTTGCACAGTTGCTAATGGTGTGACAGAGTACCACATAGAGGCATTAGTCAGAAGCCCTCACTCACATGCATTTGCAGCTCCGACTCGTATTCCTTATATTCAATGTGCACATTATTTAAATCCAGCGCGGCCTGCGCGGCTGTGGCTGCGGGTTCGAGTGCTGGCGAAATTTGAGGCGATTGTGTCGCCGTCGTCACGGAGGCGGTGACGACACACGCCACATTTGGCTTGGCAGTGTTTGAATTCCCACTTGTCGCAGTTGTTGCTTGTGCCTTAGGGCTGTTGGCAGTTGCTGCAGGCGCAGGCTCACAGCGATCTTCGGAAGTGAGCGCCTCCGCGGACCTTGTGGCATCTATGTGGCTAACTTTGTGCTGCTGCTGCCTCTCCGCTTGTGTTGTACAATCGTCGTGTGGCGTCGCCACGGGCTCCTGGTTCGTTTGCTTTGTTTCCACGGCTTCCGCCTGGTCACTGCCTGCAGCGCTGCCAGTGTCACCATCATGACCGAAACCGTTTTCCAATTGTTCACTCGCCGTTTCTGTCGCCGTTACTGGTGTTCTACTCGATGTCTTAGTTGGTATGCTGCCTTTCGATTGCACATCGTCCCCCGCCGCCTCCAGCTCCGCAGGCTTGTCTTCGCTGCCACCTCTGCTCGGCGCATCACAGTTACAACGCAGGGCGGCTTCTTTGTTCTTCAATTTATTGCTTTTGCTTCTCGACTTCTTGCCACATTGCGCTACTACCACCGTCTCCGACGGTGGCAGACAAGGGCCGTTTGTCGTATTTGCGGGTGTATGATGCCCATTAAGCGTAGCATGACCACGAGTATGGTCAGGGGTGTGTGCATGTGCAAGGGTTTTCTCTCTGGTGCCGTTCATCTGATGGCTATCGCTGGCGATGTCCAGCTGCTGCTCCAATTTCTTGCAGAGCCCGTTCTCCACGACCGTTGCATCCTCTGCTGTTCTCTTCTCGCAACTTTCGGTTGCAATCCTTGCGCTTTTATGATCTCCATCCACTGCAGTTGAGCTATTAGTGGAACACTTCCCTGTTTGCTTTTTATTCTTGGATTTTTTCTTAGATTTTTGTGATGTTCCTTGTTGTTGTTCGACAACGGCACTTGCGGAGTTTTCCATTGCTTGTGGAACAAGAGCGGAGGATTGCGTCCAAGGGCGGTGGATAAACTGGAGAATCCAGATACTACAAGTTTTTTATTCAGCAAAATTTCAACAATTTTCTTTGTCTGCTTGCTGTCCTTGCGCTCCTTGAATTATTTATTCTGCTTCGACCGTTCGACCGCCTTGAGTCTAGCACTTCCTGCTTGTTTTATGCCTTTTTATGGTCACAGCGAATACCACACAAAGAAGTGGAAACTTTTCTCCTTCCTTTCGCTTTTCTTCAAGAAGTTTTTTCGCCTCGTCTCTACCGCTGCTTACACCTATTCGTCTTCCTCTCCAGTACACTGCTGATCGACTTAAATTTCGCCTTCCTGCAGAGTTCCCACTCCCAAACGCATCCTCGTGCACTCTGGTCGCCAATTACATAAAATTTTTCAATTAAATTACTTGCAATTTTGGGTTTTCTACAGTTCTTCAAAATTTTCACTTTCCTCGCGAGCTGAACGTGAAAGACGACCACAGTGTTGCCAGACGAAGCGAAAATGTCAAATGTAGGGAAACTGCCAGCAATGGGACGAGACAGAAGTTGCTACTGAGTTCAGTATATACTGAGAAATTCGAATACTTTTTCACTTTTTGCTGTTGTAACAAAAAATATTTTCGAACAAAATCAGGTATTGGTTCACTTGCGATTATCTCATGCAAGCATATGCTTTGGTTTGTTGTTGCAAAAATTCCCAAAATTTGTGAGTGACAGCTATACGGATCAAGTGGCAATATCAGAGCACATGAGACGAATGTCAGCATATGACTGGTTAAAAGTGTTGCCAAGCCCATTGAAAGTGAATGTTTTTATTGAGCTAACTGGGGGACAAACTGTCGTCATGACAGCATATTGAATACTGTTTTTGCCCAGATAGAAATGCAGGTAATAAGAAGATCGGCTGTCACTTTTGCTTTATGAATAAGATCGTATGTACATATTTATTTCTAAATTTATTAAACTTGTAATAAATTAAAAGATTAATATTATTTAAGAGCATAGCTGTGGGAATTTTTTTTATAGAATAGTGTTTTATTTGCTATATAAGATGGTTACACCTGTAACTCAATTACATATACTATATTTCGCTATGACATAAATTTAAAAGCAATAAAGTGAAAATTATTTATTTTTCTTAGTATTCGGAGTGCATAAAGTTCCTCTTTAAGTTTTAAATGACTTAATATTTGTGTTATGCTTTCTATAACATCATGACTATTATTTTTCAAGATGCATTTAACAACGACTTCCGCAAGCCTTAGTGTCAAAATGACTGAAGTTGATGGAAATATCCAAATTTGATTTATACAGGTAAGACAACAATTTATATAAATAACTGTCCGAGTTTGAAATATCTTTTGATTTCTCTTATTGGGTTTCTAGACACGACATCTGAACATAAGAGGCGCCACAAACCAGATAACAAGACTAACGCCTAGCTCCCGCAACCAGATGCGTCGTTAATATATATTTCTATGCGAGTGGAAGAGATATGGACTATGAATTTTTTGCCATGTTCTGTTGAGCGTGCAGCAGCCAAAAGCAGTGTATTTTCATATTTTGTTGCTAGCTACCGCCGTGGATTGAACAAAGTGCCGAGCGTCGCTTTAGATTTGCGGTCGAGCGCACTAACCTCCAGCAACGACAGTCGCATGATAACATAACTAGAAGAGTATATATTGAACGGGTAATGTATGCATGTATTTCAGATATGAGAAAGCTTCCGTGTTAAACTTAATGTGACACGAAATAAAATTTTATAATCAAATTCACTGTCAAAGTATACATCGTCGTCAATGATTTAAAAGTATTGTAACCGGTTGTAATTCTGCATGGAATTCATAAGTCAAATTGGAAATGCTCAAACAACACTTCCCAAAGGCGATGCCATGGTTCGGTATGGACATTGGCGGAACGCTCACGAAACTTGTTTACTTTGAACCAACTGATCAAGCGCCGGAACGACAAGACCAAGAGACGGAAGTGCTGGGCAACATCCGAAATTATCTACTGAAACACTTTACCTACGGGAAGACGGGCCGCCGCGATATTCACCTGCAAATGGACAAAGTGCCAGTCGGAAAGCGGCGTGGGTCGGTGCATTTTATACGCTTCCAAACAGTCGGGATGAACAATTTCTTGCACCTGGCTAAGGAGAATGGCATGGCTAAGCTGGTGTCGACGGTCTGTGCTACGGGCGGCGGCGCGTTCAAGTTCGAACAGGACTTCCGCGAGAAAATCAACATGAAACTGGTCAAATACGATGAGCTGGACACACTTGTCAAGGGTGTGCTTTTTGCCGAGGTTCAGAATTGCAAAGAGATTTATTACTACGCGAACGTCAGAGATTTAGAGGAGAATACCACGACTGCATTCGATTTTTCTAGCCCATATCCGTTCATACTGGTGAATGTGGGCTCGGGTGTGTCCATACTGGCCGTTCACGGGCCGGACAACTACAGACGCGTGATGGGCAGTGCCTTGGGCGGCGGCACTTTTCTGGGCCTCTGCTGCTTGCTCACTGGCTGCAGAACGTTCAAGGAGGCCATAACACTGGCCACCGCAGGTGACAATACTAAGGTCGATAGGCTGGTCAGAGACATTTACGGCGGCGATTATTCACGCTTCGGCCTTACTGGCGACATTGTGGCCTCCTGTTTTGGGCGGATGACGAATAAGGCTGACCGCGACAAGGTGCAATATGCCGATCTCGCCAGAGCAACATTAGTCTCCATCTCCACTAACCTCGCTTCGATTGCACACTTGTCCGCACTCAACGAGCACATCGACCGGGTGTTGTTTGTGGGCAACTTCTTGCGCGAAAATCTCATCTCGATGAAGCTGCTGTCCGGAGCAATGGATTACTGGTCAGGTGGCGCAATGAAAAGCCTTTTCTTGAAGCATGAGGGCTACTTCGGTGCCTTGGGCTGTTTGCTGCAGTCCAACGAGCAAGAGGCTGCACCTGTCAAAGACAAAGTTAACGCTCAGTAACATGTCCCAGGAACAGTCGGTTAAATGTTGTTTCTATGGCAGACTCCAGGCATGGAAGAACCAACTGACATCATTACAGCATCATTCACTACTAAAAACGTTGTTGCAATAAAATTATTAAGTGTGAAGTGTGAAATTTTAAGCGTGTGTGCGTCGTTTGCAGATTACTTACAACAAATATACTCATTTTTTCCACAAAGTTCCAAGTTGGCTCTCCGGTAAACATTGCCGGAACACTCGACAATTATATAGAGAAGCATTGCTAAACAGAAATTTGTCTACCGTATTTTAATACATACATACATACATCGTGATTGCTTATATTTCAATTGTCTCTTTGTCTATGGTAATGATAAAAGAAATGATGTTACCAGTATGCCAAAATTTAAGTCAACGTTTACAAAAAAAAAACACATGGTTATATACACATTATATTCAATGAATTTTTCTGTAATTGTTTGAAACAAAAGCAAACCAATAATTCACTAAAATAGTAATGACATTTTATGAAGATGTTTCCTAGCTTAAACTTTCCTAGCTTCCAACAAGTATAGATACATATATGTACATATGTACTATGGATGTGTAGCTGATATACAAAAGTGAAAATAATGTCATCAATAAAAACTTGAGGACAAATGCTAGCCGTGTGCTAGATATGTATGAATTAATTGCGGGCTATGGTTTTATATTGTCGGCGTTTTTTTATTTGAAACCGATGGCGAACAACTGCTGACTTAACTTTTCAATATAAACGGTTTCATTTATTGTCCCTCATTTCGTTTAAATATAAAATAACAATTTATTTAATTTTTTTATTTACAATTCGATTTTGTTTTACTTTAAATCAAAAGAGATGAGCATACTAATCTTCGACTGGTGTATTTCCTACATACAAACCAATCTTAGAGTGCAATGTAGGTCAATAGGTTTGCAGCGAAAAACTGGTCTTTGCCTTCCCAGCTCCAAATAGTTGCAACACTAACCCAATAAATTTTAATTGACCAGCCACACATCCAACACACAGTTTGCAGGTAATGCTGCCAGTGTTGAGACAACAACTGGGAAATAGTTAATCGATCGTTATTGGCCGCGTAAACGAATTTTTGTTTCATTTTTGCCATTAGGCCTAAGAGGGTACGGTGAAGCGGGAAGTGTTGAAGCGCTACAAATCGTGTATGCTGTCGAACGGTCCTTCCTGAAATGATACGCAAGCTTCGTGCAGTCTGTGCAACAAAAACCAGTTTTTCAATAATGCTTCACGATATTAAATCACGTCAACTAAAATAGATATCTTGGAAATTTGCCAATAGTATGAAAACGCGAGTATAATTAATTTTCGAAATATTTAAATTTGTACACCAGTTTGTGTTGGCCAATAAATATGAATGCATTTCGCTAAATAGACATCTTGGGTTATGTTGACTCAATACTTGGAAACGAGCGAAACGAGCGCAAATGAGTTGATATGACTGAAAATTTAAGTGTACACTGTGAATTGATGCAACCATTTTGGTAGTAAACTAGGTCAGACCGATATTTACACTTTGGACCATGTTAAATTTATCGGCCCCATAAGAATTGTGATTAGGAATGGGCTCGAGAAGTCACTTAAATTACACTCAGCAAAGGCCCTTTTAAGAACTATTCATAACATTCTTAAGAATTCGGTAATTTAATTAAAGATTAGCGCACATCAAAGTACACAAAATCCATCAGTGAATGGGATCCTTAACTGAAAGTACGCACAAACTGGCTGTTACTTTTTTGTGAGACATGCTGTAAATCTGCAACACGGGAGTGTACATACCTGTGCAGTGAGGCGCAATTTGCATTTGGTGAATTTTTATTACACATCTACTTGTATTTTGCTATTCATTTTGTACGTTTTTTTTTTTATTGGATCAGTAGGAAGCGCGAGCAGAAATACAAATACATTTCACGCCGAACATAAACGGAAGACGTAGACATTTTCACGATGCGCTGCCTGCTATGGTTTGCGCTGCAACGAATGCAATCATAATAACATTATTGAAAGCCCAATGAAACGCTCAACTGGAAAATTTTACAAAGTCAGCGTCAGCGTTGGTGCGTGCAAAAGAGAGAAGTGGTCAGAGATAGGAAAATGTCTGGATTTTTTGCCACTTGGAAAATTCGTTTATAATTCATTTATATTTTTTCATTTATAAGCATTGCGTGACAGCTACAGCGTGTTTAGTTGTTTGCATTTCACGCCCTGTGGAGTCTGCACTACCGAGTCAGACGAGAATAACCAATTCAGCGTGAAATGTCCAGGAGTGGGGGCACGTGAATATATGTAGTCTATAAATTATGTAATTCACATTCTGCCTGATTGAAAACGCCGACGCTGAAGCCTTAGTTCGATTTCAGTTGGCTACGATTGGCCGTACGGTTCTCGGTATTTGTGGCGAACTTCACTTAATTAAATATGGTTTGGGGTCATAAACTTGCCGATTCACTTTCAACAAATTACAAAACAAGGTTTTTTAGATTTTAATTTTAATTTTTTTCCAACTTTATTTCTGAGTTTTTTACAGGCTACATCAATAAACCTCATTTTGTTTGGAATTTGTGAGATTTAAGTGTCTCATTTTAGCCTTCTGAATGATGCGATGGCACATAAAGTCTCACAAAATAAGTAATAACGAACGAACGACTGATATGTCTATTAACCCCTCTGCGGTGCTCAAATTGGGTCACATTGACCCAATTAGAAAAAAAATCATTTAACACACTTAACCCTCCATTACTATCTATCGTCAGGGTGGAATCCACCCTGTGAGTTCAATTTCTTAGTAAAATATAGATTTTTTAACCAAAACCAACATAAAGTTATAATGTAATCCACATTTGCATATTTCGGAAGGTTTTAGAGTACATTGCAGTTGCATAAATAAAGCTGATGCTTTTATACAATTGTTTTCAAAAGTCACTGGGTGTGTTACACCCACGATAGTAGTAACGTTATAACCAGGAATTTTTTGACTGAATCCAATTGTACATTTTTTTTTTGTTAAACAGGAACAAACGCGCAGGGGATGACCCCTATTAATGCGAAGCATTGCCGTGGCTCAGTTGGTTAGTGCGTTGGACCGCGAGTCGAAGGCAGCAACCTCAGGTTCAAATACTGCCTGTAATAACACCTAAAAAAAAAATAACGGGAAAACTCGTTTTCTCTTTCGGTGGCTGTCCTCTCAGCTGGAAATGGCAAACCTCTGACAGTAAAAATTGCTTATGAAAAAAGCTCCCAACCTGCCGTTCGGAACCGGCATAAAACTGTAGGTCCCTCCACCCGCGTACAAATTCACACGCACAACACGGGTGGTTGCGGGAAGCTAGGCCTTAGTCTCGCGTAAGCGGGCTGTCGTGCCAGTCAATTATTATTATTATTGCAGGGAATGACCCCTATTAATGCGAAGCATTAATCAATAAACCTCATTGAATGACCCCTATTAATGCGAAGCATTGCGTTGGTTCAGGAAGGATATAAAGGTTAGGAGATAGGGTTATGAGTAAAGTGTTTATGGGCTCTTGCCTTGAACCCATCGAGATCATAAGTGCTGGGGAAAATATCCGCAGGGAGACCATTCCACAACCGCGCTGTACGGGCCAGAAACGAACTTTCCCTGTAGTGCGTAGTGCTAAAAAAATATTAAAATCTATGTAACGATTGTTCTAAAACATACCAAAGGTCAATTTTTCATTCAATTTCACTGTTATTCAAAACCAAAAATAATGGTTCAGACCAAAATGAAACATTTCCATATGTATGCAATAAATAACTTCGAGACATAAATGAAAAGTCAATGATATAAATTAATTTTACTATTATGGTACCTCTACAATAAAATTTATATTTATTGCTATGGTAACTCTACAATAACTATAAAACGGTAAGTATTTTATGGAGTTTTTGTGCGTGTTGAAAAAGATTTGCGAAAAAATACTACAATTTTTTTTAAAGAAGGTTATCACAAAGTTTATTCTGTGCACGGGCAAGTTAAGATTTTAGGAAAGGATTGGCACCTTAAGGATTTAAAAATGTTGGCAGAATATTATCGTTCTATAAACGGCATACAGAGTATGAAAAGAATTTACAGTGGGTGGCCAAGTAATTAGCACACTTCAAGCAATTAAACGCATTTTATGTTTAACACAAACTTTTACAATTTTAATTTTTGAATTCAATTATATTTTAATTTCAGAACAAATAAGAAGATATGTTTAACGTGAATTGTTTAGTTTTTTGCACCATCCTTAAAAAACAGAAATTTGTTCAACACACCGTTTCAAACTACTTAAAACAATAATTACCAACCCCCAATGCGAGTATTTACGACTTTCTCATATCGTTACATTACTTATTACATCATTATCGTACTCACCCATGGCACATAAACTCACAAATACCATTAGAAATACTGTGGGACAAATAAGCTAAGCAAACAAGAAAACAAAAAACGTTTGGGAACTATTTTAGTACATATTACTTCCACTTAAACATGAAAATGTCGAATTTTCGTAAGCGTGCTAATTGCTTGACCACCCACTGTACTTTAAACTCTCCACAAATCAGCAAAAGCAATGTATAGTCAAAACTTTTAAATCTTACAAAATTTAAGGCAAAGAAAAATTTATCAGCTATCTTAAAAGAGGCAAAATACATCCTCGTTTGCTTGATGGAATTCCTCTTGGTGTTGCAATTTAGAAAATAAGAAAGATGTTGTTAAACTATTGGGAAAAACATTATGGCCAACAGTGGTCAAACATTTCGGGGTTAGAATTTTAGTCGAAAAATGAAAAAGTTCCAATGAAACCGATGATATAACCTTATGGGACTGTTTGGATGAGGACACTGGAATGAGATATAACACAATGTTGATTTTTTCTAAGACTTGAAAACTTATGTACTTTAGTAATACTTGAATGCACTTGTGTAATATAATGAAACGTATGCAATTCAAATCAAAAGGATTTTATTTCTATGTTATTGACAGCAAAAAGCCACAATTCCAAACCTAGTTCATATCAAAACGCAACATCTCCATAGGGTTCATAGCAAAATGAAATAAATACTATGTATCGGACCAAAACGCAACATTTCCAAATTTGTTTTCTAAATAACTTCAAAATTAATTGCCAAATAAGTACATTTTTTATGATTTGTATTGTTCCTAGAAAACTATTATTCCACAACAACTATTTAAAACAATATATATATAGCCTACAACAGGCTAATTTGTCAAATGTGGGTCACTTTGACCAAAACACAGCAGAAGGATTAAACATGATTTTACAAATCATGAAATTTGAAGGCAAGCAGTGTTTTTGTGTTTTTAGCACAGCACGCCGACAAGTCGAATTGGCCGATTCATCTAAAATCAATTATCCATTTTCTTCGTCCGCACTGGCTAAATGGATATTTCTTAATTTAATTTTAAATGCACATAAATGCGCTTTCAGTTTTAAATGAAATACTTGCGCGTCTATCGTTTGTCTGGCGAATTCAGGTTATTTGGAGCGCCAACGTCGGAGGAGCAGTGGCGACGCTTATATAAGCGCACAGTAACGCAGGCTGCAACATGCAAAAGCCATAATTACAACTGAATTAATTACCAGCGGTTAGCATGGGAGCTGTGAATATGGCGCAATGTGGCACAAGAGAATCAGAAAACCTTTCACTTTTCTTTGCAATATCAACACTGCAAATCATGCAACTCAATTCGTCTAACTGCCTCAACAACTGCATTAATAAGTATGCGTCAGCGCTGTAGTTAATGAAGTGGCGAAATACACAAAAAACCATTTCGTGTTATCTGTTAAAAATGCTTTTAAGAAACGTATTTTAATTCAAAGTACAAACGTTGAGAGTAGTGGCGCAAGTATTAAATATTCACCAGTTTTTTTATATGTAGTTCAAAATGGTTCAAACATTCATCGTAAAAGTTTAATGTTCATCGAATTAAATGGAGGTCAATTTTTTTTTTAATGTTTTTTGTAGCAATCTTTTGCAAAATTTAACACTGTCGATTGGCTTGTCAGCTGTTGCCAAATGCCACAAATGCCTCACAGAGCGATAAAGCAGGGAACGCGTGTCAATTTGAGTGCGAATTTGCACAATTTGCAAATGCGAATACGACTGCAACGTAACAATACGGAAGTGTGGCACATAAGCTGAATATAAAAGCCCAAAATTGAAAACAAGCGGGACGATAACGACAGAGTGGCCACATGACATGTTATTAAAGTAACAATGTAAACGATTGTATGGAAATTGTCGCGAAAAAAACGCGTACACCAGCAACAACAGCGGCAGCATTGCAGCGCTCCACATTTGCTTTCTAAGGCAACCGCCAAAAGCGCATTGGCCATTAATGTAAAAAGCAAACACACCAGCTGTGCGTTCGTCTGTCCTGCGCCAAGAGCAACAATAGCGGCGACCAACAAAGGTAACGCAAACCATGCCACACAACAGCTCAACTCAATGAAAAACTACGAAATCTGGTCCAGTGCCAATTGATGAATGAATGATTGGGCAAAAGCTAAACAAACGAAAAACAAAGACCAATGTGAAAAGCGTTAAATGACGCGAACAATTTGAGACAATTGCACGTTTTACTACACACCTCCACCGTCGCCGCGGCAGCAGCAGCAGCTGCAGTCGCCAGTGTTGCATTCAAATGTGCGTATGCAACCACACACACAAAGGCGTTTTTTTTGTTTTCTACTTTAATCAGAAAAAACACATACACACAAAAACTTGCGTCAAAGAGTAAAAGTTGACGTTGTATGACAGGCGGAACAGTAATTGTAAGCGTCAAGTGATAAGTCGTTGTTGTCGATGCAGTCTGCCACAAGTAACTATTTCTAATTCAAAGCAGCATTATGTAAATCATTGAAATGTCACATATGTGTTTATACAACGATATGCATGTGTATGTGTGTGAATATTTGAAAGAAATTTTCTTCAGCTTGCAGGTGGCCTGTCGGTAAATTACAATGGCAGACACAAAATTGTCAAAGTTGGGTAGCGAAATTTTCAAAATGATTGTAGAGCAGTGGCGGATTTAGGGGGGCAGGGGGTTGAAACCCCCCGAAATATTAGGATCGACTTTAAAACTACATATAAATTTAAAGGCATTTTTTGGCATTTTATGTATATTAACGAATTACTTTTTGAAACCCCCCCGAAATATTTTTCTGAATCCGCACCTGTTGTAGAGGGTTAACCATTTTGTAGTTTCAAAAGGATCCTGTCATTTGGCAATTGTCAAATAGCAATGAAAAATATTTACATTTGTTCAATTGAATATTGTTTAATTAAATAGTTATGCGAGTCGTTTAATAAACGCCGATTGCATTACCCAGCAAGCTGTAAGTAAAATAATTAGGAAATTCGAAAAAAAACTGGATCGCTTACTGATACTGTAAGAGTCACTGTCCGAATAACAGTGCTGCAGTTAGTGAAAGTGTAACAGACACCACACCTCCATCCTCACAAAGTTCAACTGACGCAACTGTTGACCATGAAATGTGTAAAAGCTACGCCGATTGAGTGTGGGATTACAAGTCGTGGACAACGATTCATGGACTAAAATATCCTCCAGCTTTGAGGCTAACTTTTCGTTCATTAATTAGTTGAACTACCGTATTTGGATATTTAAAAATGCATCAATATCTCAGAAGAGACCAATGCATTCTGGAAATTTATTGAGCATTGATAGTTAAATTTGTTCAAAATCTGAATTGCAAGTGCTTTTTATTTAACCCTTTACACGGCAACAGCGAATTTTTTCATCAAATTTTGTTTTTTAGATGTAAACCTAAATTAAAAAAAAACACGTATTTTTATTTTTTAATATGCTTTAATTTTGTAATTTTTTTTTGTAAAAAACATTTGGTTGGACCTCTGCAACAAAGCATTAAAACTTGTTTTTTACTTTAATATGTTTAATTTTAAATGAAAATTTTTAAAGCAATTAATGCGTTTGTTGTAGCATAATCCTACTCCGCATTTTTCGCAAAGTGTTTGTGTGTTTTTTATTAATAAGTTTTAATCACTTTTGTTTCACTAAAATTGTTTTTTATTTTAATATGTTTAATTTTAAATGAAAATTTTTAAAGCAATTAATGCGTTTGTTGTAGTCCATAGTCCTACTCCGCATTTTTCGCAAAGTGTTTGTGTGTTTTTGATTAATAAGTTTTAATCACTTTTGTTTCACTAAAATAAATGCGTGCAACTGTTCGCAAAAACGGTCAAATAAGTGCTGTCAAGTAAAATTTAGCTACTTTTTCCCACTATTAATGCCAGTATTTAAAAAAAGGAACGTTGCATAGTTGTAAAATAGAAAAAAGAATCGTTTTGATAATTACTTCCGAAATTACGGGCAATTTTACGATTGGTTGCAGATATGCAACTGTACCGTATAAAGGGTTAACTGTGCTTTTCAAACGACCAGAGTACTGCAAAATTTGTTTAACTCTTTTTAAGTTTCTTTTTAAATAATGCAGAATGTTTCTTGTGGCCACTCCACCTGCACATACGTCGCGGCATTTCAGTAATGAATCGTCACCAGTTACCAGCTTATCACATCGGCATTTTCACTAATTGTCTGTATTTGCTGGTGATTAACTTCAACGCATAGCACGAGATGCCATCGCCGAATTCATGAAAATCGTGCGCCTCCAATGCGCAATTACCTTGCACTTGCCGCCATTTGCACCTCGTCCACTTGGCACTGGTAATCATTTTTCAAGTTTTTCACTCTGTTTTCGTTTTGGTTTCATGTTTACGCGCCTCCGTCCGCTTCGCCGCTTGGCCGATTGTTGCTTTTGTTTTCAGATTCGTTTTCATTGCGTTCAGCGCTGGTTTCATTCGTTGTCAGTGGATGCTGCGCGACCGCTTCCCGCACCCATTTCCACGCGTCCGGCGCTCATCGCTTTTCGAGCGCATAAATAAGGACGGACAGAGCGAAATGCAACCGAACCGGCAGACAAGCGGACAGACACAGACACTTCACTCCACGCGGCGTATACGTAACATCGGATGCGGCGCAAGGTGAATGGGGGAATTCGCTCACCGTTGGCCGGTGCTGGTAAAAGCGCGCCCAACAACACCAAACGCAGCGCAGCTGATGGAAGTTCGTTAGCATGTTGTGGCGCGCGCATGCGCAGCCGGGCAAACGCGTTGCACCAGTGTGCAACACGAAAAAGTGTCGGGCCTGCCGAGCGAGTGTGCCGCCGAGTGTGTGGCGAGCGCGCATGTGACGGCGGCGACGACTGGTGGCGCTTTCGTTGCCGCTACCGTTGCGGATGGTATAAATCGAATCTGGTCTCCATACAGCGGGCACATTCAGTTCAATAACGTCTTGGAGCAACGTACCGTTTCCATTCGGTGTGCAGCGAAATACGTCTGCCTGCAGTATTTCTGACTCCTGCGTAATTTGTTGTTGTTTTCGTAGCGCGCTAAATTAAACGTGACTCTTTTGTGATTTTCTGTGTTCGTGTCATTGTGCGGCAGTTCGTTTGTTTTCCGTCATGTTGAAATTTATTGTAAGGAAGCGTTTCACTGCGGTCTCTTTGACTAGCAACAACTTTTTGTAAAGTGTCTTTATGTGTGAATTAAATGCGAATTTTTCATTTTGAGACACGAATGAGAATTCATACGCGTCTAATAGCAAAGCGAGTGATAATTTTAAACGTTTTTAGAAAACAAACTTGAAAGATTAAATATTTTAGGACAACATTTGAAATGTTTAAATTTGTATAGAAACGAGCATCCATAGTCTACGCAAGCGTCAATATTATGTGTTGAATACGGATAGTTCTGTTACTGACAGATTTTGTAGCCTATATGGGAGTGAGATTCTTATAGGTTCTTGTCAAATTTTGGTTTTTCAATGTTAAGGTTGGTGGCGGCCTAAATGTGTGTTAGTGCTGCTGGAATCGTTAGTCGACCACACAAACCTTCGACAAGATACAACAAATTTCAAAAATAGCATGAAACATCCACAAATTCATTAAGTTTGTTCAGTACTGCTTGAAGTTTCAAGACGAAGTGGGTTTATCGATTTAATTACCTACTAATAGAAATTTTAAACTATCATAAAAAATCCTCAGATAACTTTTTAGGTTTCATTTAAAATTTACTTTCGATTCGATTTACCTACATTTTGCATTTCATGTCAACATTATTTTTAGCTCCTTTGTACGCTGTTCTTCGCCGTTGTGACAGCGGCGCTGAAAATTCATGACTTCGATGAGCACGCATACGAGCAGCTGGAGCATAAACACGAGCCGGAGCACGAGGAGACGGAACATCATCACGAAGTCGAACACAAGCATGCCACCTCACATCAGAGCGTCAAGTTCCATCACTACCATCCGGTGCCCGTGTACATCAAGAAGGAAGATCAACATTTGGTTAAGCACCCCGTCGAAATCGGTGGCACCAAACAGAAGCTGAAGATTCTGCATCCGGAAACGGAGAAGAATCACAATCACGGCCTGGTGCTGGAGTACCACAGCGAGTCGAAATTCCACGAGCAGGGGCACCATGAGCACCATGAGCCGCACTTGGAACACTATGAACACTATCACCACGAATAGGATGACGGTTCAGCGTGAGCCGAGAGCAGTGCGACGCGTATATGCTGACGTTCATTCCGAACAGAGTCGGAGTGGAAATTGCCAAATTGTATTCTTAATTTGAGATTTGCACAACTACTATTTACATAGCAAACGACTTACAATTTATACGCATTGAATATTTCTTGATATACAATTAGATATGTTGAAGAGAATCACACGATTTTGTGTGTACTTATGATCTTAATAAATGTTTTAAAATAACAATCTAAAGACTAGCAACATTTTAATATTTACACCTAATTACAGAATTTATTGAAATTCAAATGAAAATTTTATATAAAATTTAATAAAATTCTTCAGCGTATTGTTTTTACAGTCCAACGCAAAATGCAAGGTCCCAACAGCTCAAATAAATAAATAAATGAGTTTTTGAATTATGTAATAATTCTTTTTTGGGAAAATTGAAGCTTTATTGTGAAAAAATGGTTACAAATTTAATATTTAAAGTATTGTCCATCACTAGCTATAACTTTTTCTGGCACTTCATGAATACCCTTTCTGAAAAATTCGGCCGGCTTTTCCGCTATCCACGAATCGATCCAATTTTTGACTTCTTCATAATTGGAGTAGTGCTGGTCAGCCAGGCCATGCTGCATTGATCGGAAGAGATAGTAATCGGATCGCGCAAGGTCTGGACTATACGGCGGGCGGGGTAGGACATCCCATTTGAGCGTTTCAAGGTAGGTTTTGACGACCTGTGCAACATGTGGCCGAGCATTGTCATGTTGCAAAATTACCTTGCCGTGCCTTTGTGCATATTCCGGCCGTTTTTCGCGCAGTCCTCGGCTCAAACGCATCAATTGTCGTCGGTAGACTTCCCCTGTGATCGTTTCATTCGGTTGCAACAGTTCATAATAGATCACACCCAGCTGGTCCCACCAAATACACAGCATAACCTTCAGGCCATGAATATTCTGAACGGCCGTCGATGATGATGCATGGCCGGGGTATCAATACGTTGCTCGACGTTTTGGATTATCGTAATGGATCCACTTTTCATCGCCAGTGACAATTCGAAGCAAAAAAATTTTTAATTTTGTGCCGTCGAAGCAGTTGTTCACATGGCCTACCTTCCGGATCATTCCCATTGCTTTTAGACGATCGGAAATGGTTTGTTGAGCGACGCCAAGTGATTTTGCAAGTTCTTTTTGCGTTTGGGATGGATCTTGGTCGAGCAATGTCTCCAATTCGTGATCTTCAAAGTTTTTTGGCTGTCCGGGCCGTTCATCGTCCTCCAAGTCCAAATTGCCACTTTTGAACCGTGCAAACCACTTCTGGCACGTACGCTCAGCTAGAGCTTTTTTTAAGAGTTTTTTATGATATTCAAAACAGAATCAAATGTCCTACGTGTACTTAATTTTCCGTTTAATTTTTCGTTGCTTATTCATTGGTTTAAAGTTACTTGCCCCATCTCTAAATTTTATCTCCGATATTAGGTTGTTCTGTGGCTTTACTAACTACTAATTGTGGCTTTAATTACCATATAATTATTTCAATAAGCACATAATCACTAATCAGCAGACTAATCTTTTGCGATGTCTTGGAAGCAAGCAGATTCTTGCAAACAATACTGAGAAATGATTAATAAAGGTTCTTTCATCGCAGGAGCCTTAAAGCAACGATATTAGCTCAAAAACATATACAGTCGAACTTCCCTATAGTGACCTTCTATATAATGAAGTTCTCCGTATAATGAATTAATTTCAAAGACACAGCTTTATCGTTCTATTCTAAGTGCATTTTGATCTCCTTATAATGAATTTCCATATAGTGAATATTTTTCTACAATGAATAAATTTGTTAGTTGAAAACTTCGCTTTCCTTCGTTTTTTGTCTCCATATAATGAATTTTTCCATGCTATTTCTGTCACGCATATTAACAACACTGAATACCGAAAAAAAGTAAAACATATTTAGGGAAACCCCAAAAGAAATGGCCAGTGAAGAAGAATTGGCGGATGCGGTGTTACCTACATTGGGACGAATTTCTGCATCTCTTGATGTACTTCGAACCTTTGTGGAGATGAAGAGCAACGTACCGAATAATGTTTTTAAGTCTCTAAATGTATTAGAAGGCTTTGTTGAAGAAGAAAAGTGGAAGGGTGTAAGCTAAACTAGAATACCTCATTATTTTAAATAAAAGATGAAAACAAATCATAATTTCCATATAATGAAATTTCTATATAATGAAGCTTTTTTCTGGTCCCTTGCGAATTCATTATAGGGAAGTTCGACTGTATCTGCATGCATACCCGATAACTATACTAAAGCCTGGCATTTTCTGCTTTATCGTTATTGTTTTTATATTATTATTTTATATTATATTCTTTATATTATTTATTAACTGACAAGTTTGCTGCTGGCTACTGCCTTACCGCTGGCAATGGATATTTCTTTTGCGCTAACGTGAAATTTCCATAGCATACAGTTAGGAGCCAAAAAGCTGTATGCCGTTGAAAACTTTCCAAACTACAGAGAGACAGAAAACTTTGAGCCGGTATTTGTGGTAACAAAATACATTTATTTACGTCTTTATTATACAAATAAATAAATAGCTAATTTAATACATTCTCTAGAAATTATTCAGTAGCAAATGCGCCTTATTGCATAGAGCTGTACTTGGTACATAAAATACGAGCACGAAGAGCAGTAACTAAACAGAGAATTAGGTTTTCCAATGATCTGCAATAAATACGTAAGTGATACACAAAATGAACAGAAGAAAAAATGTGTTTAAATATTGAAACAATAAAACAGCGGCGGAGAGATGCGTTGCGTGGTTGGGCCCATTAAACCTTTGGTGGTGGACGCAGAGCCAAACTGGCCTCGATGTCCTTGCCCGCGGCACCGCGTACGCTCTTCTTGCTCAGAACCGGATGTGGAATGCCACCGCCTCGTTTGCCCCGCTTGCCGCCGCTCGGGTGCCGGTTTGCGTACTTGTGGCTGCCATGCTGCGGCTCCCGCTCGCGTTCGCGCTCTCTTTCTTTGTAGCTGTGCTGGTAGCCGTAGCCTTCGGGATTGTTGTTGAATTTCGGACTGTAGCTGTCGTACTCCAAGGCTTTTTGAGATGTCAGCGAGGCAAAGACGGGCTTAGCGTGTATGGTACGAGGCTGTTGCGCTTCGGCCCAGTTGCTGGTTGATTCTTCGTATTTGCTCGGCAGCGGCTCCTTCTTCAGTATGTACTGATAGGGATTCATGATGGGGTAGCCGTCGTCTGAGGTTTGCGCGCTCGTCGATGCGGACGCATCTTTCTCCGTCTCGGCATTCATTGGCTCTGCGAAATAACCCGGATATCCCTTGTACTCTGCGCCCTGCTCACTGGCCTTCAGTTTGCGATATTCGGCTGCCGCGAGGGTTCGCGTTTTCTCCGGCTTGTAGGGCAAAGAGTTGATGTCGTGATAGATCTCCGAGTTGAAGTACATTTTGCTGGGCTTGTTGCTCGCCACGCTGGCACTCGCCGAGGAGGGGCGCTCATCTGGCTCCTGTGTTGTCACCACATGCGACAGATCGAACTCTTCGATGTTTTTTAGCGCTGCGGTATGGTCGAACTGATCGAAGGTGCTCTTGAGCGGCAAACTGTACGGCTTCGAGATGGTCTTGACGGTGGCGGTCTGCAGGGGTGCGCGTGTCTTTATCTTGTAAATGAACTCCACGTTGGGCGCCAATGCTTCGGAGATCTCCTGCTGTTGTGGATGTGACACAGGCGCTTGATAGGCGGTCTCCGTCTCGGTCTGGTAGTGGTGTCCTGACTTCGCAGAGTGTTTTGGTATGTGATGACGTGTTTTGCTGGAATAGCTGGAGCCGCTGGATCGCTGGGACTGGTGCGCTATTGGCGCCGGCGAGGAAGGCCCGTTACTGCCTCCATTGTAGAGGCTGTTATAGGCGGCTGTGGTGTCGGTGTATTTGGGCCTAATGGTTGTTGAACCGATGTGCTTCTCCTCGGCCGGTACGTTGACCAGCTTGTAGTAGGTCTGTGGCTCCTGTGGTGGGGCTACGATTTTTCCTTCCGCCTCCAGCTCCTTCATGTACTTCATCACCGATTTCTCTATCTGCTTCATGATTTCCGCTTTCGGTATCTCGGTCGAAGCGGAGACACGCAACTTCTCCTCCTGCTCGCTGCCCGCAGACGCATGGTACGCTGGCTGGTAGACGTACTTGGTGCGATAGTGCCGGTCGACAGAGTCAGCGCCCTCGTAGGCCGCGTTCTGATCGTATACCTCGTAGGATCGAGTCACGGGGTCCTTTTCGTACACGGGTGCCGGCTGCTGTGCGATGACGCTCTGCGGCTGTTGCTGCTGCGCGCGTTCTGTTGACGCGTCCAACTGCTTCTCGGCCAACTGCTGCGCGTGCTGCACTTGTGCGCGCAGTTCGGCCTCCAGCAGCGCCTTGTGTTCGGTCTGCTCGTGTTGTTCGTGCTGCTGCTGCTCCCGCTGCTGTTCATGTTGCTGATGCTGTTGTTGTTGTTGTTGATGATACTCACGTTGCTGGTGCTGTTGCTGCTGGTAATCGAGTCGCTGCTGGTGTTGCTGTTGTTGTTCATGATGCTGGTGTTGTTGTTGTTGTTCATGATGCTGGTGTTGTTGTTGTTGTTGTTGGTGTTCATGTATCTGCTGATGTTGCTGTTTGCGTTCATGTAGCTGCTTATGTTGTTGTTGTTGGTGTAAGTGTTGATGCTGCAGCTGTTGATTTGGCACCGACTCGTAGTATTCGTATTTGGCTCCACCACTGCTGCCCAGTTGGCCGCCTGCTTCACCCACACTTTGTGGCAACTTCAACTGCGTCTCTCCCTCCGTGGGCAGAATGTGAATGGGTTCGTGCAGCCGCGTGCCGTACATCTGCATCGCCTTTGCCACATACTCTTCTGCCGTCTCGGCCTCGTCCAGTGTGCCGATCTCGATCGGACGTGCGCTAATGCTGGTCGTGTACTTGGCGGTGATTTGCGTATGCACAGGTTCGCTCTCAGGCCGCACCAGATTCATCTCCAAATTGCCGTAGTTATATTCTGCGGGAAAGTTTGTAAGTTTGTTAAAGACAATTTAATTTATACACTTCTACGACCATGGAACATATGTGTGACATATGAACTTTACACTTTCGTTCCGTTCATATGGAACACACCTGCTGCATTTGCCGTGAAGGGGTTAAATATGTTTGATACTTCGTACCTTCGCCATCGCTGGAGTAGGCGCCGCCGCGTCGATATTGATTGGCCTCAGTGCGGCTGGTAGCCAGCGCCAGCTGATCGGCAACTGTCTCTGACTTATCTGTGACCTCATCAATGGCTTGCTTAGCGTTGCTCAGGCTAGGTCGACGTCGGCTGTTACGTCCACTGCTAAGCGCTGAAGCGGACAACAGCGAGCAAGGCAGCTGTGAATGCAAATAATTAAAGCATCGTTTAGTTCGTTCAATAAGGAACATTTTTATGTAAGTTGTGGTCAGCAAAAGTTGGGCAACAGGTAATTAATATGAAAAAATATTCAAATAAGGAATGATGGTAACTTTTGTCAGGCTTGAAGATTGTTATTTTAATACAAAAAATTCATTCAAACATTTCCCTACAATCCTTCGAGTCCAATGCGCGGTTTAAGGATCTTCAGTAAATTTTAATTATCTTCCAACTTCAAATACTTTTAAAATGGCAAAGGCTTGCATGTAGATGGCACTAATTCACGGGAGACCCCATATTAATATGAAGCGTTGTGTTGGTTATGGAAGGATGTAAAGGTGAGGAAACTTGAATGGATATTTGTCTGGAGCCTATCAAACACACAGACAGTACAAATTATGATTTAAAAACAGCCATTGCTTAAGTTTATGAGCAGAACTAAAATTAAAAATTAAATTCCTGTTCTGCTGGCCATTTAAGGAATGACCCTATAAATATGCTCCTACAGTGATGGTTCAATCCTTTTAATTCTTTTTTTTTGTATTGCAGGATACAAAAAATTGAAATCCTTCGATTTTGTTTATTTCTAACCTCAATAAGAACAAACAAGGGAAAAGCAAAAGCAAAAAGGGAAAACTGTTCCACATAAAATTTGTCCGAGAAGCAATTCCTACTTTTCTATATTTTTCTATGTTCCACAGTAGAAAGAATTCTCTTCTGTTACTAATTACGCTTAGGACTTTGGAAAACATAACTGCCACAGAAATATTTTTGTAACTTGGACGAGTTGAAGAGCCTACAAATCGACATTGAACTATAATTGCAAAAGGATTAATTCCAAAAACTGTTTCTGTTGGACCTTGGCAGGTGCTGCCAGGACACCAGAAACCACAGAAAGTACTTGTTGCTGGCATTTCTCACATTAAACACATCAACATGATTGCTTTAACGAAACTAATCTGATGAATCTGCTTATTAGTTGCAATAACGCGGACAACTATGCAAGCGATTCGATTGAGTTTTTACAATGTCAATGCCGTTGATTTCCTCCAATCAAAGTACTAAATGCAATAATTTTGCCATCAACTCTCACAACATGCACACAAACACACACACACACACACACACACGCACATTGCTCTCATGGAGCGTGTTATTGACTTTGCGGCCAAATTGATTATTATCCGCAATTAAAGTAATTGCAATTAACAGTTGCACCGCACCAACGATACGATATATTTTTTGTTTTTGTTTGCCAATCACTTTCGCCGATTCGGATTTGTTCGTTGCTGGTACGTGTTTGTTGTTGGCATTCGATAATATTTTATGGTTCATTCACATGGCGTCGAATTGGCTGCACACGAGGCAGAAGCAGAAGAAGCAGCACACGCACACGATTCAAAGCTGTTTGCTGTTTGTATTTTTGAATTGGCCAAATGGGGGATCAGTGACAATCGTCCTGTCGCTGGCACCTTACAGTCCAGTTTGCAATTGAATTGTCACTTGTTTTGCCATTTCGACAGCCACTTATTGAATTCACTTCACAACTCGGCTGCCGTGCAGCGAGGATTGCGCCTGAGCGGCTGGAGACGCGACGCGGACAATGTTACTTACAATTAGCAGCGCTAGGTAAAAGTATCTCAACTGGTGCGCGTACATTTCGCGGCTGCTACTGAACATGAATTGTTTGCGCAAAATGTCCGGTCGCCGGCTTTTATAATAAATTCGTTTAGCGCGCAATGGCAACGCCATGCGGCGAGCGGGCTGCCTGCTTGGTTGGTTGGTTGGCTGGCTGGCAGCAAGACCGGCAGACAGATGGCTAAGCGGATTGGCAGATAGGCGCGCGAGCACGTGAGGCGGCAGGTGGGCACAGGCGCGCCTCGTTGACGCTGGAGGGGGCGGCGACAGCCGAAACCGAAGCCAGCCAGAAGCCAAGCGAAAGACAAACCAAAGAAGAAGCATTTGCAAAACTTGGCGCTTGGAAAAGCAATCAACACAAACAAAAACAACAACAACACAATAACGAAGTGCGGCGCACTGCGAATACGTGAATGCGTTGGCATTTGTTTGGCAACATTGCTGCAGGACGCCTGTGCAGCAGCAACAGTTGATTTTGCACTGCCAATTGTTGCTGTGACAGAAATTGCGTATTTCTTGTTGTTGCTGCACATTTGTTTGTTGGTCGCCAACAACTAAAGTGTGCTCCATTTTTAATTGCTTTGTGTTTTTGCACGTATGTGAAACAACAATCAAAACAACACATTAGCAGCCAACATTGTTGTCCGCTTTAATATCAACACTGGCAGCAACATCACCGACATCACTGTCGTTGACGTTCGTTTTTTTTTTTGCCATGACAATCATCGGTCAACACACAAACATCCGAACATCGATTGCTGGATGTGAGGCTGATTGTTATTTTGATTGTCGATACGGCTTTTGGCACTGTCGCTGCACTGACTTGACAACTTTTCCATTTTTCACTGCCAGCGTTGCTTCAACTTTTGAACGCTGCTGCTGTCGTTTGGAGGTACAGTTTTCTTGCTGATTTCAATTTCAATTGTGATGCAAATCTTCGCATCGTTTGGACACCATGGAACTCGATGGTATCAAGGAAAATTTGATTTTTTTCCGGTGTTAAGATTTTATTTTAGTCTCGTCACGTTTTTTGAGAATTTTTATAAAAACAACTGAAATGGAGAAATAAACATTGCTGAAACACAAGTCCGCCAATTACGTCTCAGAATTGTTTCAACTGGGACTTTTGAAACTTGTCGCTGCCATTCAATCAAGATTGATGCTATATTTTACAAATATTTTTGCTTAACTCTTTTTTTTAACCCTTTCGACCCCAAAGTTGCCTGAGAGCAACTTTACCTATTTCTCATCTTATAGCAAAAGCTACGATATTTTTAGAAGTGAATTTACAGAAAATAAAAAAAAAATTTTACTGTTATCCCCAAAATAATTTCCAATAATTTGCAGCGATATCAGGGAAAGTTTGTATTCCAATTGAGGTACACATCTACGAATTGGACGCGTTTGATCACAACCCTGTTTCTGGTCAAATCGAATCAAAAAGTGATAATTTTGTATTTTTCCACAAATATTAAATAATTTTTCTGTGATTAAAAAATATTGATACAAAATTTATTTAACCCGTTTTAAGCTAAAATAGTTCAAAAGTAAACTAGCTCTAGAACTCTAACAAAGAGGCGTGGCGACTTCGAATGTCGAGTGCACACTTCTTAGGCAAATGTTTCATGATTTGAATACCAAAAAGTAACATCGATACACAGAGTAAAATTCGGGGTCGAAAGGGTTAAGGATCAAATAAATCAAACAAAAACATCTCATCAATATTTCCCGACGAACAAATTCCCAGTCCAGACATTACTGAAACTTTGCCACGGCAGTTTTTTTTCAAATTAAAGGAAGGTACAAATTTCTTACTAGTTCAATTTGCCTACTCCAGGCGCGGATTCAGAAAAATATTTGGGGGGGATTTTAAAAAGCAATTCTTTAATATTTATAAAATGCCTTTTAATTTGTATGTAGTTTTATAGTCGATCCAAATATTTCGGGGGGAGGTTTCAACCCCCATGCCCCCCCCCCCCCCCCCCGCCCTGGATCCGCCACTGGCCTACCTTCTAAATATATGACACCAAAAAATTTTTCAAATTTAGATATTATTTTCTTAGATCTTCCGAGACCAAATTATGAAATTTTGCTCCCATATCCAGTTTCCTAACGGAGTTTAATACTACTGTGTATTTTTTATTTCAGACTTTTCATATCCAAAACAAGATTAGGTTCTATTTAAGCTCTCAACTTATTTATGTATTTATGTTTGTGAGTAGATAACAAATAATTTCGTTCTGACTCGTTTGCTGTTATGGCCATTAAACATTCCGCAGTTGTTCTGTGTGGCAGCGCTTAGGGTGGAATGTGTGGGAACTTTGTCGGGGTGACGTCAAGCAGCAGAGTGGCGCAGTGGAAGCGTGCTGGGCCCATAACCCAGAGGTCCGAGGATCGAAACCTTGCTCTGCTAGAAATTTGAAGTCAATTTTTTTTTTACTTGTGAAACGTATTTTTATCAACACAATTTGTAAGTGTTAATTAGAATAAAGAAGCCACAAGGTTCTGTATAGCAAATCTAGACAAAAAGAGGTAAACATAGTCTAAAACGTCATCAACCTATCTTGATTGATTTAATTACAGTTGATTTAATTACAGTCACAAATCGGAAAAACAACTGAACCCAAAAAAAGGTGGCAAATGTTTTATATTTAATTCGTTTGTGAAATCGTTCGTTTAGTAAAATTTATGATACAAATATAAAGGTAGAACCGCTGTCAAATTTGAAACTAAACGTGTTTATTGACTTTTTTCGTATTCGTAAAAAGCTTGAGTCGTGATGCCACTTCGATGTAATATTAAATTAGTGATATTTAAGGTTCTAAGAATTTTAAGATCTTTTTTAAAATAAACACGGAATAGACCTTTCAGTGTGATTAATATATTTTGGGCGAAAGTATAAAAATGTTAATGCGAGTTCAACAGCAAATAACACTACTCGACACGAAAAATTCACCTAAAAATGAAAATAATAAAAAAGTTTTCTAGACCACTGAACACGAAACTGAAAATCAAAACATTTTTTAAGAAGCGTTTTCGAAAAATCTTGGGAAAAACCAGTTTTTTCCCTGTTGTTTCAGTTATGAGTACATATCTCCTAAACGAATCACCCGACTAACACAAAGTCAGTCAGTAGGTCGATCTAACCGTCGCGACGGTCAGAAGATAATACCTTAGCCTTTCCAGCGATATACAGATTGTCTAAATCAGATGAGAGTTGGGGAAGTTAGTGACGGTGAAAGTTGTAAAAAAGTGAATTTTTCGACCAATTTAAAAAACATAAATTTTTGAATGTTTTTTTATAGATAAAATAAATGATCTCCTCTGGTTCTAAAATCTAAAATCTAAGATGAAAGATATATTATTTGAGCAAATATTAAGCCCAAAATCAATAGAATTGAAAGAAAAATTACAAAGTAATGATGCACTGAGTGAGACACCAACTTCATATATATGACACCGTGCGAAACAATTTTTTTTTTGCAGAGACCCATCCAAATGTTGATATAGACGTGAAACTAGATGTCATTGATGGTATCCTGGCATAGTCAGTTTTTCATTTTCTGACCCAAAAACCTTCTTAAAATACTTTAAAAATTAAAGGACATACACATTTCAAATATTTTTTTAAATATTTGCGGTTGTGCAATGATGAAGATATGGGCATCAAATGAAAGAGGAAAATTGTCTCCTTCTAACTGAATTTTTTATTTTGAGCTTCCCAAGAATTTCCAGAACTTTGGAATAGAATACAATTTAGATGTATGAATCTACAGACTGAGATCCAAAAGATGTATGTTTTCCTTACCTGACATATTTTGGTGGTGAAAGTTTAAAATAGAAAATTCTGACCGACGGACAGTTTGTGTTAGCCGGATAATTTGTTTACGAGATATGCACTCATTACTGAAAAAACAGGGAAAAACTGGTTTTTGGAAGATTTTTCTAAAACGCTTCTTAAACAAATTTTTTTATTTTCAGTTTCGTATTCAGTGGCCCAAAGTTAGTCTAGAAGATACTTTTGTTTTTAGGTGCACGTGAATGACCCATTTTTTGCCGAGAAGTGTAATTCGTTGCAGTATTAAAAAATTAGTGTCAGATGCGCAACATGGTGGCTGAGAAGAAGCATTGGCTGCACCTTTATTTTTTGTATCATGAGTAAAATCGATGCCTTGTGTCATAAAAAGCTTGCCAGACTTTCCAATAAGGGGTCCAATAAGGGAGACACCATTTTTAATAAATGCATTCAATTTGGGAGCAATTTACTTGAACCCCATGAGGAAAAAAAATAATAAAAAATCAGAAATTTTTCTCATGAGATTGTTTTTGCTATAATTTGTGATAATTGATCTATCTGGTCATTTATCGCATTATCAAAATATTTTAGTATTTTCTCATTTGATACGATATCGATAGATATCTGTTTTAAATTCGAATCTGTTTATTGACATTCGATATTTTCCTACAACTCCTACAACTTTAATTCCGAGTTTTTGAAATTTCGATGCCAGTACATCCCCATACAGAATTCAGATTTCCTGTAAACTAAAGTTTGCCCAAAAATAGTCCACATAGCTCCTCCTCGTTGCTAGTCCACAAGCCACAGCACACATACCGCGCACTCACGTTCCACATTACTGTCCATTCCACGAGAAAATGACGCCAAACTGGAATCCGTTTCAATTTTTTGCTGCTGCTGTCGCTGCAATAAGAGCAACGATTATCCCCTATTGTTGCTATTATTATTGGCCTCAACAACCGCAAAACCAACAACGATAAATGTCTCAGCCGCATTAGCTCAAACAGGTGTTTCCCAGCGACCAACGCTCGGACTTGGTGCAAGTGCAACCTCAAGTTTGCGAGCGTGCAACTGCAACGAATAGCAACAAGACCAGCCAAAGCAGTAACATCAGCAACACCAGCAAAGCAACAGCAAATAAACGGGTTACAAAAACAATGGGCAACTACTAAATGACGGCTAAAGCAGCAACGAGGTTGTTGCTCTTAATGTTGGCATGTGGCAGTGAGCGCATTGCCGGCAGCGCCAACAACCAAAGAAATATTATTTATGGCAACAGCACCAACAACAGCGACAGCGGCCACACCGAGTGTGCTATGAAAAAGAATGCCACAATCTGGCATCACTTCACCCATAAAATGTTAATGAGCCAGAGCTGAGAAAAAGCAATGCCAACACAATGCCACATGTGGCAAGAAAATATGTGGAAGAAGGAAGAGGCCATTTGTGGCAGTTAGTAACGTCATCGCTGTCGCGGCCTGACGGTTCAAGGAAGTGGACAATTAAAAGCGCAATGCAAATGAGCTGCCATCACTTACCGACGCTATGAAAAAAAAGATGGGCAGCAATTTATGGCATAATTTTGTGTTCAAGAAGCGGGCGAAGCATAAACGCCGCACTGCTGTCACTCGCAATGGGCTGACAGCGCTGGCGGGAGGAAGTGAACATTGCCGCAGCGAAAATTTGGGCACCTTAATTGATAGAGGAGTTGGATCACAGGCCAGAGAGCTGACAATGGCAAACCCAAATATTATTCCATATTTCAATAAATAAAATCAATAAACTGTGATTCCAAAAATCGTTTTTTTTTGTCTAAGCATAAACAAATCCAGTGGTAAATAAAATCATTCCTAAAGGCGAATTCCTCGCTTTCGCGGCCTATGTCTGTGCGTTTACGGCAACCAGAAATGACAACGATTTATGAAACTTCAATATGTAATAAAGCACCAAAAAGTCGACACGAACGCATCATACACCAAGAAACGTTCATAATATTTCAAACGTAACAAGCTACATAAGTATTCCAAAGTGCATTCGTATGTGCATCCTCAGCACGAAAGGAAAACATTCAAACTGCACGTAATACCACCTATGACGTTTACTTGTATGAAAAAGTAAAAAAAAAACCGCTGGGCATTTTTCAGTCGGTCTTCAACGTCGTTCGAGTGGCCTACATAGTTTTTATTAGTCAACTTAAGTATTTGTTCTTTAGATATATTTCTGTAGAAGAAGTGTATTTTATTCATCAAACAGACACCGAACCTTTCGAATAGGTACGGATTTGGTCTTGAACAGGGAGACGTACGATATGTGGGGCAATGCTGTAAGATACCGTAATGCAACATTTAAAAAAATTGATGTGCTTAATTAATGGAAGCACCATCTGTCTTTCCGCACTTGACACGCCTTCTTGCGGCTTAGCGTTTTCATTTAACCATCAACTCGTTGAAGCCGCCTTTTGCCGGCCCATGCAGGTTATAAATCAATGTATGTAAAATTAATACAAAACCAATTTTTGTGGCTTGCAAAAAATGCATTAAAATTGCTCGAAAATAAAACTAAATGAAAACCATGCGTGAGGCAGAGCAATGAAAATGCGGCAAAGCAAACGCCGCGTGGGCAAACCGGCGCGAATATCTTTTGGGGGATTTTCATGGTCTCTGATTCGGCGCATTGTAATTATTATACACAGCACGCCACATAGTGCATATGTGTATGTGCAGTTGTATGTGTATGTGTGTTTATAATAGATACCAGTCGCTGCGTATCAGTTCTGCTTCTTGCTGCTTGTTTGTTTTCAATGGCTACGCTTTAATTGCCGCTGCGGCTGCGGCGGCGGTTGTGGCTGTGCATTTTCATTTTTCCTTTTCATTTTCATTTACAGCATTTACTTTTGCTTGAATTTCCATTTCTTCTTTTTGCCGTAAAATGCAGTCTTCATTACGTTGGGCTGGCTAATTAAGTTTTGATTAGATAAGTTATTCGTTAATTTGTTGCTGTAATGTGCGATGTGCGCTGTTGATGTGCAATGCTTGACAGATTTATGTGCGGCCAACAATTAAGAGTTCAGACCTGAAGATAAATGTTGATAAATTGGAATTGTATTTTGGTTGGTTGTGGTTTGGGTTTTTACAAAAATTCAGCGGAGAAATTTAAAAAATACAAGTAGCCCACAGGGCGTATGAGCGATGGCAAAGGATCACAATGCGAAGAGTCTGTATATGTTTTTGAAAGACATTTCAGCAAAAGTTCATCAAGAATTAAACTGAATTTGAAATCGTTTAATCAGAAGTAGCTGATTAATTTTCAATTCGGTTACCAAGAAATTGTTCGCCCTTCTATCAGAAAGTGTCAACTTTATTAGTCTGTCACATTGTTCATACTTAAATATTCCCCTCACACCGCACCGCGAAACGGAAGTCGCTGCGCATTCATATGCATTGTGAATGCGATTTGTTGCTGTGTGTACTCACACAAATGCTTACATAATTGTTTATTTAGTTAGTTTTTGGGTGAACTATGCACAAGGAAACGCCTCAGTTGTGAGTGGGTTGTTGGTTCATGTTGTTGGGTTTTTTCTTTGCAATGCGGCAAATGCCGCACATATCTGCACGCACGAAACAGGCTGACGGGCAGGCAGCAAGATTGACAGACAGACAGGCAGGCAAGTAAGGGAGTAAGTGCACGATTTGGCTTCAAAACGAGTATACACTTTTTGCTCCTCCTTGCACAGCCACTAAAAATAACAACAATTGGCAGCTGCCATTGAGGTGACAAGTTTTTTTTTGTATATTAAAAAACTCGCACACCTGTGGATATTATCGATGCCAAAAAATACTGTTGCTGAAGAAAGTTTATGCTGGATGTGAACTATAAATGGTAGTTGTTGCGAATATGTAAATCCACGCAGCATTAAGGAAGCGAGACATGAACAGATTTTTTAAATGCATCTTTAAATTGATGGGCGCTATAACATGAAAAGTCAAACATCTTAGCGCCTTAATAATAGTTTTGGTTGATTCCTAGAAACAAATAAATACAGAAACAATCTTCAAGACCAGTTTTTGGGGTTCAAACAAAAATACAAAAAAAACCTATTAAAACTGTAAGCTATTAAAAATATAAAAATATAAGTCCGTAAAGAGTCCAGCCGACATTTGTTTCACTAATTTGTAACCTTTTTAGGCCAAAAAAAGATTTCAAATAAATATAAAAAACACCTCATCTATGGAAAACAAAGTTGAATACATAAATAGATAAATTCCACTTAATATAGACTTACAAAGAAATCAGTTTTAGACGATTTAACTCTTTGGTCCAATAGCTTTCAATCAATACAATAAAATATAAAAATATAATAAATATAAAAATATAAGTCCGAAAAGGTTCCAGCCGACATTTGTTGCCCTAATTTGTAACCTTTTTAGGCCAAAAAAAGATTTCAAATAAATATAAAAAACACCTCATCTATGGAAAACAAAGTTGAATACATAAATAGATAAATTCCACTTAATATAGACTTACAAAGAAATCAGTTTCAGACGATTTAACTCTTTGGTCCAATGGCTCTCAATAAAAAAATGTATTAGTACTCTTTTCCTAACATCATCTCTCATTACCCGAAGTAGCGTGCACATGAAGTCGTTTGGCGCTGGATTTCCATTAAATAACATCGAAACAAAATTGTCATTATTGGAGCAAAGTTGTTGCCAACAAAAAATGTATCACCGCATAGAGCGACATGCAACGCGCGTGAGCATTTTACCACCGACTATCCAAATAAAAATGAAAGTTGAACAGACATTAAGCGACAGCTGACGCAGGCGCGATGTGATGTCATGCGCAGCAACAAACACACACACACACACACACAAGCAGCGACAAGTGCCAGAAGTTTTATTTGAAAACAGCTGTACGCAAAGTTACAATCAAAAGGGAGAAATTGCCACACGGCATCAATGCGACAGTCTTGCAAAAATGAAAGGTGCACTTGGCACAGTTGCAAATCACACAAATCGAGTCGCAACGTGTTCCATAATAACAATGCCAATCATAATCATGGCAATAAAAATGCGCATATTAACGACGAGTAATTGCGCCGAAACTGCTGAGTTTGCTAATCTGATGCAAACTGCAGATTTATGGCGCATATGTACATCAAGTGGCTTACGGTTAATTGCTTTTGGCCGGCAGCCAATGCGTTCGAGTGCTGCGTTAAAACATCGATCGGCTTGGAACTTGGATGAGCAGGAACAAAAGTGCCAGCAGCGGCAAAACCACAAAAACAAATAAATGAAAGTTGTTTATTTTCTTGTCAACAAGTGCGGCGCGGGGCAGACTGAAGGACTACCAATAACCATTGCTGCAACATAACAGGCGCACTGATGTGAGCCAGAAAAGGATAGAGCAAAATGCAGATTAATTTTTAATTGCCACGTCAAAAACTATTCATAACAATAAACAAATAATGAAAATTGAGTAAGAAAGAGGGAATGCATCCGATAAGACGAAGAACATAACGCAACTATTGTGAGTCATTCAGTTGGGTGTAGAACAGCGTTCTATGTAGATTTGATTAGATTGATTTAACCCTAGAACACTAAGAAGATTGTTTTGGCCAACAAGTACTAAGTAATACTCAATTCTGAGGCTATCTTTGAAAAAAATTAAATTTTCTATTTTTGATTTGCTCACTGATTGACTGACTTATTCTTCATCACGCAGCGGAAATTCGATCGCTCACTTACAAAAACTACCCATTCTGGAGTAAGCAGAGACCTAAACTAATTATTATCCATATGTTTGGAAGTAAAAAAATTGCCCTAATTTCAGAAATTTCTATAATTATTGCTTTATAATAATTATTCCCAAAAAGAAATTTTTTACGTCGCCTATAACTATTAACATATAATACATTTTTTTGAGTTGCATAATAACTGTTATAAGTAAGAAGTATGTTTTTCGTTGTCGATAATTATTATTTTGGAATTTTCGTTTTTTACATTGCTTCATAACTTTTATTTGTGACTTTTTTTAATTTTCTTACCGATAACTATTATTTTGAGAAATTTTTTATTTACAGTGCGTTTCAAAATAAAGTGTTGCTAATAAAACTCACAAAAGAAGGTATAGTAATGAATTATATATATTATCTGAAAGGCTGTGCAAAGATCATTTTCGCATTATTATCAATACTTTGTCCAGTCTCCGTTGTTGTCAGTAATAGCTCGGCATCTTTTGTTACAACTTTGGCTTATTTTTGAGTGTACTCCAAAGAAACCCCTCTCGAAATCCGTTTAAATGCCAAAATGAGCTGTTTTGTTGTTGATATACTTTTTCCTCTAAGCTTTTGCTTCATTAAGGACCAAACATTTTCGATTGGGTTTCATCTGGACTTTAAGATGGCCAATTTATTGTTTCCACCCCAAACTTTCTCTATCCCATTTCAGACGATTTTACACATGTTTTCACCCAATAGCGGTTTCGACATGGTACTTCAATGAAGATTGCCCGATTTCAGAAGCCTGCGTCGGTTAGTGGCCGTTGATACTTCCACTCCCTTCTGCGACAATCTTTCCTTCGCTTGCTTCAGGCTAAGAGTTGAAGTGTTATCAAACATCCGGATTATCGCCTTATCCGCTTTGTTCTGAGTGGTTTTTTTCCAGCCTCGCCGTCATCATTTCCCAACTCTTTAAATTGACTGACCCACTTTCTCGCAAATGAGACTTATGTTTCCGTGTATTTTGCGACTTGTGGAGGTTTCATTTTTGGGCCCTTTGGATGGTTTACCAAAAACACTACTTCGAAAAGTTGTTTAAATATAGCACTCATTTTTAATTCTCATAACTTTTTTTATGATTTTTTGTTCATTTACGTTACCGATAACTATTATTTTGAAAAAAATTGTTTACTTTGAACTACCAAATTTTGGATATGAATTGATTTATAAATGTTTTAAATTGACAAACGCAAATTAATTGCAGAAACCTAATTTGCACCAACAAGTAAACAATTAAAAATCAATTCATACTTAAAATGTGGTAAGGCAACGTAAAAAAACAATTTCTTTCATAAAAGTTATAAAGCAACGTAAAAAAAATTGTCTTTAAAATAATACTTATAGGCAACGTAAATTAAAAAAATCATAAACAAAAGTTATGAAGCAACGTAAAAGAAATTTCTCAAAATAAAAGTTATCGGTAACGAAAATAAAAAAATCATAAATAAAAGTTATGAAGCAACGTAAACAAAAAAAAATCCCAAAATAATTATTATCGAGAACGAAAAAAAATGTGTTTCTCATAACAGTTATTACGCAACGTAAAAATTTATTGTGGCAAATAATAATTATAATAAACAAATAAAATTTACGTTGCATTGTAATAGTTACATTGCAATTATTTTCTTAAAAAAACTTATAATAGTTAAGTCCCCTTTTCGATACATTTTGAAGCAATAATTTTGTTGTTTTCATTTCCTCTTGGTTACTCTTAATCAACAACTGAAGGACATACGATTACAAATTGCACGAGTTTTACATCTTCAGGCTGTAGCGTCAGTGGCAAAATTGCATATTCCATGGCAATTTTCCACTGCAGACTGCCCCACTGACTCGGCTACGCTGTGTTTCCGCAAATTAATTCTCCTACTTGTTAACTGATCGAGTGTTTCCTTTTTTGCTGCGCCATCTCCACCACTTTTCGTTTGTGTTTTGATGTGCTTTCGACATGCTTGTCAGTTGTCCATCAATCCAGCTGTCTATCGAAGCAAATCTAACCAAATACATATATGCAATATAGTGAATATGTTCAAAGTTTTCCGTCTATGCCACCATATGACATAATGAAACCTTATTAGCCGCACACGGGCAGCGCATTTCGGCGCGCAACAAACACTCAGCTGTCGATTTTAATGCATACGCGGAAATTGTTGGAGGCCAAGGAAATTACAATGAAAATATTATACTGTTGTTGTTGTTGTTGTTGTTGTAGCTGCAGTGGTGGGTTGGTATTTAATGAATGCACCCCAACTGTGCTGCTTACCAACAATGCATAATTTATTTTTGTTGGATTTTTTGTTGTTTTCATAATTTTGTTTTATACTTTTGAGTGTTGGCTCGTGTTGGTGTTGGTGGAATTATTGAACTTGCCGCAAGTCCACTCTGGGGATATATGAATTTGTAAATTGTCCATATGTGCAGTGGTTTGGCTTTCGTTTTCTGGCTATTTCGGTCAGTTAGCACGCACATTGCACTCTTTCGCTTCTTCTGTCAGTTCTTTACTTCTTTCTTTCTTTCGTTTGGCTTGCCGAACGCTTCTCTTTCGGCTTTGATGGGAGTGCACTGACCGTGGACACAAAACAATTGCAGCTGCTCAAAGCGTTCGCACTTTCTGTTGCTGTTTTCTACAATTTGCGTGCCAATTTATAATGAAACAAAGGTAAACCTGCAGAAGATTAATGCTAACGATGTGCAAATGTGCAGCCGTTTGATGCGGTTTTTATTTTAATTTACTATAATTAATTGCAAGAAAACTACAATTGTGCTCACTTGACTTTGAAATGTGGACGTATTGCACAAAAAGAGAAACTCTCTCATCTCTGTATTTCTATATATCCCACATTCTGATAATCTCTCTTTCGCTATCAATGCTTGAAATCAATCGTGGCTTTTTTCTTCATAAATGTCAATTGATTTTAATAGCTTCCTGCAATTTGTAAACCCCATATGTGATGCAGCAATTAACTCTTCAAATGGTGTCTGAAAATAATCATCATTGAATGCTTCTCATGCAGCTCATGACCATTTATTGTGAATACATAATTTTATAATGCACAGCCGTGATGTAAAATTTCCATACTTATTGTTGACATAAATTCTAAATTTCTTTTGAGAATCGATGTGTGAAGCTAGAAACACTACACACGATTTTAAAATAATACTTTTAGAATATAGAATACTTAGGAGTCGGGATAATATAAAACCTTGGTGTTTTTGTGCATTTCATGGAATGTAAGTACCCTGTCGGACCTGAGACAACTGGTTCCCAAAATTCATTGGTTTTTCAATGGGTTTTTTGTAAGTGAATTGAACTAGTTTTCAAAGTAGCCGTCAGCGGATGCAGAAGTCAGTCAGTTCGCGCCTAATCGTTCACGTTCTGTGTGCGGGTTCAAAGGCGAGAAGAGACATACAAATATGAAAGACGAGACAGAGGTGAAATAATCAACAAAATACAGTAAAGGCTGATCTTACGATACTTTTGTTACAACAACAACAACAACGTAGAAATGTTTGCATTTTTCGAACATGCCTGTTTCGCTGACTCGAGGCTCGCTTGATTTTCACGTTTTGCCTGAATGTTTTCAGTTGAAATATTGCGTAGTTGAGTAAAAGAAGGAATTGAAGCAGCAGTTGAATGGTATGTATTTATTAATTTGTTTGTTTTTTATTTTTTATGAATTAATTAATTTGTTTAAATATTGCAGGCGTAGTCAATAATGTTGAGGATATTGATTTGCGGCAGACCCAAAACAGAAGAAGTCAGAAGCCCAGAAGTCCAATCCAAATTCATCAGCTGCAATTTTTTGGTGCTCGTATGCATATTTTGTTTTTCATTCCCGATGAAATATTGTTATTTTAAAAATATTTTTAAAATAAAATTAATATTTAAAAATTTCATTGTTTTATTTTCCTTTATAAAATTCAACTGGTTAGAGAACTAACCCATAATAAACAAGTTCGCAAACTACTCGCTTTGCAACGGGTTTGAAAACTTAAGACTGACCTTGGACTAGTTGCAAATGGATGCAGACGGGGACAATTGACTGTCTCCTAGGACACCGCCACGTTAAAAGGGTGAGTTTGCTCCAAGGAAACGAGTCGGTTCTGAGGTCAGATATGACTGACAAGCAACCAGATTTGGACCAGTCCGATTTCCTACAGGGTAGTGATAAAACCACCAAAATTGATACCTAATACAGTACAATTTTAAGTTCAGTAGAAAGGAAAACCCTCTCTTTTAAAACTGTAGGACTAAAGTTTTGTATATAAAAAAGCTGCGGTTGAATTTCGTAAAACTACTTTTTGTAGTACCTTCTAAATTTGTTATCACATCATAAACACATCAAACTATATAAATGTAAACAAAAACATGTCAGACAATAATGAATTACGTGTGCGGTTTTCTTGCATATTTCTAGGCTGGCAAAACTTTTGAAAACACTACCTTATCGACAACAAAAAAAACAATTGAAAGAGAAGCTCCGTAACGGATAAACGATAAACAGAGCCTCCGTTTATCGAACAAATTTTATAATTGATTAGGTTAGGTTAGGTTGCGGTGGCTGCCTCTGTATGAGACACACTTAGGCCTCTTAACGGGCCCGTTGTGATACCACAGATTCCACCCGTTTGAAATGCGTATGCAACACTGTTTTTTTTTTGTTTGTTTTTTTTTCAACATGTGATACAACACACATTTCAAACGTATTGGAAAAGGGAGGGGAGGGGACCTACAGTTAAACGCCGAATCCGAACGGCGATTGGCAGTTTTTTTTGTTCACACTTGAAGGTTTTGCCATTGCCTGCCAAGAGCGCACTTGTGCGATTCTTGTAATTCTCATTCCCTTCATGTGGATAGCGATAGAAGTAGAAGCCAGGAATCGAACCCGGGGCGCTCGGTATGAGAAGCCAGCGCGCTACCCGCTGAGCTATCGAGACCGACGAAATTATTGATTATTATTGATTGCATCGGCAACTATTTTGTTGCACACATACTAACATATCGACTGATTTCCGACTGAATCAAGTAGTTACCTCTACTAATGCATACAGAGTTCAAGAGAATTTGGAAGAACTGAGAACTAAAGTAATTTGCTGGGCTGGTCTTCCAGACAGAGGCCTTTGTCATTCTAAAAGTAGCTGAGTACATCGACACATTTGTTGGACAACCTGGTAATAAAAGGTCATAATCTCTCGCCATCTAAATTTCAAAGAAAAAAATGGTTGCTGAGTTTATAATCCCAATGATATGGCGAGAAAAACTTTGTATTGTATTGTGACAGCCAAGTTGTGCTTGAAGCCCTGAAAAACGCAAAAATGAAGTAAAAAATTGTCCAAGAATGCAATGTGCGATTAAAATCTGTGGTTTTAATTATACCAATTTCATCAATACACCTCAGAGATGAGAGCCTATCGTCTGTGGATCAAATCAAATGATAGATAAACCACTCAGGAAAAACTTCGTGAGTTTGTGATATGTCCGAACAAGGGAGGAAGAATCAAAAATCGCCTTTTGATTGGACTTACCGCTGCAACCATGCCATGGCCTTCTCCCTCAAACTTATGAATGCCATTTAATTTTCTTCTACAAATCTTTCCATTCTTGGTAATAATTTCACCAAACGGTGCATAGAGATCAGCTGGCAAGAAATGCAAATTTCGGAATTATTTTCTTAAGATTCCCTATCTCACAAATATACTTAACGTGCAAGTGTATTTGTTATGATATAAATATTTTAGTAAATAGGTAGAAAAAATCTAGTAATCGATACACTTAATAATTATTTTATTGAACAGCAAGAGGAGGAAAATAACTACGAATTATTACGCACTAAATATTGCACAATTTATTACAATTTATAGCATAGAGTTATTTTTTCTTTTCTAGAAATTCGCAAGTAATTAAAAACTTAAAATATAAGGAAAAATATCTCATGTCATTATGGTTTCAAATAAATTAGAAAACAAAGTAGTGAGCCATTTCAATAATGATAAACACAAATCTTATTTGAGTATTTTTAGATGATGGAGGCGTTAAATTTAAAAGGTAACTGAGAAATCGATGGAGTGCCCTTCTATGACATAGAAAATAAGGATTACAAGATCCATCATAAAATTAAAAATTAGTGATATGTGAGATAAAAAGTGACATGATAAGGTTTGTTATAAGTTCTAAAATAAAATATATTTCGAAATTTAAGGCAGGTTTCTACCTTGTGCGGCCGAGAAAACATGTTTTTTTTGAAAAATTGTTGATGGGAAGATTTTTAAGATAAACACTGGAACATTTTTTCAGATGTGGGTATATGTTTATTGTACAAGTAAAAAAAGTTTCAAGATAAAATATGCAAAGGGGGGGGAGGGGGCCATCGAGCAATGGCGGCAGGACTTCCTTACTCGCGGAAGTCCTGCCGCTGTTTGAGATGACTTGAAACACAAAAATGAAATTTTTTCTTATTCTGTATCCTTTTGTCTATGGCAGGAACTAGGATTTTAAAAAACAAATGAAAAATGAAGGATATATGCGATTTTGACTAAAAAACTCAATTTTTACCTACTTTTTTCAATACAAATTTCTATTTTTAATGAGAAAAAATTATTATTTCTTGAAGATCCTAGTTCGTGCCATAGCTAAGACCTTGATAAATGACTGTTTAAAATTTCGTAGCTATTGCTCAACTCGTGTGGCCTAAATCACTTCCGCAAGGTCAAAAAATGTAGTTCTGAGAAAAACGCGTTCAAAGTTTTGCTTCATCAGCTCGGCGCGCTCGACACCGCTACCTGTTTCGATAAATTGCTTCCGTAATTCGAAAGATTTCAACTTCAAATTTTGGGAGCGTATTCTACAATCATGTATTAATCCAAAAATGCATGAAAAAAAAATTGATTTTTTTGACCGCACAAGGTAGAAACCCCCCTTAAGAATTTAATATTCTTGCAAACGTTTCTTCAACGGTACTTTATGCAACAAAAATTAGGCGAAAGTCAGTTCTATACATGATCACTTAGGTATTTACACTATAGCATACTGCGAATATATATTCGAACGATCGTCTTTTTACCCCTTCACCACCTCGGTGGTCTTAAATTCCACCGCTGTGCTCATCTTTGCGCCTAGTTTGTCGCGCACATAGTCGCGTATTTTCTCGAAATGTGGATCCGTCTGCTCGACGACGCCGGTGCTCGGTGCTGCGCCCCGTTTGCGGTTGCCGCGTCTAGCGGCCGCCTTCAGCGCGTGCGCGTGGTAGTTGAAGGGCCGCTGCGTAATGGCCACAGTGTCCTGATGCTGGCTCTCCGCTTCGGGTAGAACATGCGGATCGTAGTTCAGATTGTTGCCGGGCTGCTCCTCCGGCGACACGTAGAGCTGCGCCGGTTGGTGATGCGACTGGTGTGACTGGTGCGGCTGGTAAGCGGGCGCAGGCGTAGCGGCATGCCGCTCGAAGGGCCGTATGGAGGGCAGCGGATACATGTTGGAGTAGTCAGCCGCGCCCTGTTCGCTGTTGTGCGTGAAGATGACCTTTGTGTGCGTTTTGCGTGGACTATTTTCGCTCAGCGGCAAACTGTGCTCATGCGAATGGTGATGGTGAGCGGCGGCGTCTTCGACCTCCTGCACATAGATCGGCTGCTGCTGCAATGGCTGCTCGGACTGGTGCTGTTGCTGATGCTGCTGCTGCTGCTGCGGCTGCAGGTGGTGTTGCTCGGGCTCATCGTAAATGACCTGCGGCGCCATGGCCACGAAGTAGACATTCTGGTAGTTGTGGTCCGCTGGGCCGTGCGCGTACTGCTGCTGCGGCAAGTAGTAGAGTTGGGGCGCCTCCGCGTGCGGTTGTTCGGCGTGCTGAGGCGCCACGTGTTGCTGCGCGGGTGGTATGTAAAAGTGTTGTTGCTGTTGCTGCAGTTGGGGGCCATGCTGATGGCGGTCTTTGTAGCCGTGATAGACATCATCGATTTCTGGATACTGCACCGGCTGCGGGGTGGGCGCCATTTGGTGCGCGTAGATCACCTCTTGTGGGTAGTGTTGCTCCTCGGCGGGCATTACGGCTGGCGCGTGCTGCTCGTGACCGACACTGGGCGGCTGCAGATCGAGAAGCTGCTGCTCGTATTGCTGTTGTTGGTGCTGCTGCTGCTGCTGCTGTTGATGGTGATGTTGATGTTGATGATGCTGCTGCTGCAGCTGCAGCTCCGCCTGTTGGCCAGCGCCGTGCTGCGGCTGCGGCTGCGGCTGTTCCTGCTGTTTCTGGAGCTCGTGGTCCTCCAGTATGCGCAGATACTGCGCCGCACGTATCTCCAGGTACTGCTGCAGCAGCGTTTGCAGGTGGGAGGCGTACTTTGTGGGGCCTGGAATGCGCAGCACTATCACCGGCTCCTCGTAGTGTTGCTGTGCGCCCACATCGGCGTGCGCACCTGCGTCGCCATGCGGCACATCGATCTGCGGCTGTTGCTGCTCTTCCTGGTGCTGCACGTAGCTCTGCGGCTTCAGCTCGTAGGAGTAGGAGGGCTCGATGCTGATGCTCGGCTCTGGCGTATAGTAGCCGGGCGCATTGGGCGATATGTCCTGCTGCGAGTATGGGTAGAACATGAATTTCGGCCGCTGGTACTCGTAGCCGTTGTGGTAGTGACCGTAGCTAAAAATAAGAGACAGATTTCATGAGCGTTCAACACAAGCAACGCGTAGCTTTCAGCGGCACACAAACCCCAACTCGCCCTCGATGGTGCGTTTGCTATTCTTCGTGTCGGTGCTGTTGTCGTGCTCCACTTTGATTTTGATCTTGTCGCCGTGCACCTTGAACTGCTTGTCCAATTCTTTGATGAACTCCAAGTCGTCGGCGGGCAAATCCTTAAAGGCGGTCGTCACATCGGCCACCTTTTTTGTCTTTGTCTTGGCGGCGTCCGCAGCTGCTGTCACGAATGATGTGGGAGTTTTTGTGGGTCGCTTCTTGATTGAGGTTACCTTTTTGGGGTAGCTGACCTTCTCAGCTGCTTTGTTGCTGGGACTGGAAGCGGTGCTGTTGCTGCTGCTTACTGGTCTGTCTGTTGTTGTGTCATTGCTGCTCTGCGCTGTGTGGGCGATAAGCAGCAGAAAGAACAGTGGGAACTGTAAAGAGAGCAAAATAATGAGTTGAAGCAATCAAGGTTCAGGGCGAACACAATTTATGTAAGGATGATGTGTTGATAACTTTTGTATATCTTAAGACATTTTAGAAAAGGATTTGCATCCTAATGAACTAAACTCCTGCTTCTAACTTAAATGTTATAAACAGGGAAAGGATTTTGAGGACCTAAAAACCTATAAAAAAGGCAAAATAAAATAGCAAAAAAGGCACTAAAAACTACCAAAAAAGCAGAAAAAGGCACTAAAAACTGCATCAAAAGGCATAATAAAGCATTAAAAACTGTTAAGAAGGCAAAAACAGGGATTTAAAAATAAGAAAAAAATACTAGTAAATCTAAAAAAAAGGGGAAACGGTTTATTTTTTAATAATTTTATTTCATCTGACGTATGCAACATACAATATTTATACCTCGTTTTTTGTAAAAGAAAAGGAAATTCAAGGTTTTCAAAGATAGTTTAAAAACTAAAACTAAGACATTTTAATTGAAATGTAGGCACATATATTAAATTCATATTTTAACTTCTCATATAAAAGCATAAAAGCCGTACTTGTATCACATTTGGCATGTTTTTTTTTTTTAATTTTCCACTGTACAACAAAAAATAACGGCTTATGAATGATTAAATCAATGTAAAAGCATCGATAAGTTAACGAAATTGCAATGTTGCCACTTAATTTTTTTAGTATTACTTAATTTTTAGTAGTAGTACTTAATTTTTTTAGGTATTTTTGCGAAACAAAAGGGGGAACATATTAAAAATGAAAGAAAAATAAAAAGGCGCTCGACAAATCTTGTAAAAGGCATTTTGTGGCATTTATAGGTAAAATAGGCACTAAAAAGGCATTTATGGGTGAAAAAGGCAAACTGCCTTTTTAAGGCAAAAAAAAGGCAAAATATACCACTTTATATTTCTAATCAGGAGGACCTAATTCGTGCTCATTTTCAATCAGAAATGCTCTATCTAGCAGCAAACAAAAAAGGCAATTTCCACAAAATCCTTTCCCTGGTTATAAAAAACAGGATAACATATACAAGACCACCGGGTACGAGCGATTAATTACGATATTCGTATTGGAACTTCCGAAAGGAACCTACCTTTCCACAGATTTCGAGCAGCGAGCTGGGATTTTTTTAAAAGCAATATCAGTCTTGAAAATTGGCCAGTCGACAAAAAAACCATTTTGTTATTTGATGTTGTTTGAGTCGTTATTTGCACCCACAACCCATTCACCAACGATCCATTGCACCAACCACTGAGCCATGAGGACGCTGACTCATACTAAAAACTCAATTTGATCTGACCAGATATGTCAAGCAGGAAATCGCTAACATTGAAACAGTTTTCCACAACGCCACAAGCAGACGGCAACAGTCAACACGAAGTTCAACTCATAACGGTTAATTAAAATAAGGCTAATTAAAAGGTTCCCAAAACAATAAGCAGCAATGGTCACAACAACAAAAACGACAATTTTAATGAGCTACACATATGTACATCGGTATGTGTGTGTATGTGTACTAACGCAAGCAAGAGCAGTTTTTTAGTTTGAGTCGCTTGACATGAGACGAGTTTTTCACATGTTAAATAACAGAAAGGCAGCCAGTAGCGAATGCAACAACAGCACTGCACAAAAAGCGGTCCATCACGTGGCCAATAATTACGCGCGCAATCAACCAGTCGACCGTATGAAGAATGTTGAATTCGTTTCGCTGTAACGACAGCCGCAATGGAGCCACTGCAGCGAGCGAATTGGCCGAGGGGAACATAATGAAGATGAAGGCGAAGAAATGGCAAAGTGGTAGAGAGAGAAAAACAGGCGCAACCTTTTGTGCCGAACATAAACTTGCAATTTCCATGGTTAGCGGCTGGTTTGAGGCGATTGTGAATTTATTGTTATTGCTCGTTGTTGCTTATGCTTGAAATTCGAAGCAGCATTGGGTGGATGTAATGTGTGGCAGCTGATGTTGCCAGACTGATGCCACCAATGAAATGATTGAAACTAAGTGAAATGTTGTATGGATTCTGTTTGGCGTTTTCGTTTAGTATTACAAGATATAAGAAAAACATGTTAGGAAAATATTATTTAATCATTAGGTATATGGTTTCCTCACTAATCAACAGTCGTTCTGTTAAGAGGCGAAAAAAAGGATTAATGGTCGATTATCCTTTCAGACCTGAAGCTTAGTTTTTTGACAAATTTTCTGAGCATACAATGTTATCTTCGACTAGTGAATACTGCCATCTATTTTTCTGCCTTCTTATTAAAATACAAAGATTCTTTTCATAGAAACAAATGCTTTAAAAATTCGTCAAAATTCTGGCATTGATGTTATTTGATTGATCCACAGACCAAATATTAACAGAAAAACAGAGTTCCAGTGCAAAATGGAGATATACTGACAGCGAGCTCTATACAAACAAATCAGCGACTTAACTATTGTAAGTTTTTTAAGAAAATAATTGCAATGTAACTATTACAATGCAACATAAATTTTATTTGTTGATTATAATTATTGTTTGCGACAATTCATTTTTACGTTGCGTAATAACTGTTATGAGAAACAATAATAATTATCGTTCTCGATAAATATTATTTTGGGATTTTTGTTTTTTACATTGCTTCATAACTTTATATGACTTTTTCAATTTACGTTACCGATAACTATTATTTTGAGACAAAATTTTTTTCGTTACTTCATAGCTTTCATTTATGATTTTTTGTTATTTACATTGCCGATAACTATTATTTGAAAGACAATTTTTTTACGTTGCTTCATAACTTTTATGAAAGAATTTTTTTTTACGTTGCCCTACCACATTTTGAGTATGAATTGATTTTTTATTGTTTAGTTGTTGGTGGAAATTAGGTTTCTGCAGATAATTTGCGTTTGTCAATTTAACCCTTTCGACCCCGAATTTTAATCTGTGGCTCGATATTACTTTTTGGTATTTAAGTCATGAAAAAATTGCCTAAGAAGTGTGCACACGACATTTGAAGTCGCCACGCCTCTTTGTTAGAGTTCTAGAGCTAGTTTGCTTTTGAACTATTTTAGCTTAAAACGGATTATATAAATTTTGTATCAATATTATTTAATTACAGAAAAATTATTTAATATTTATGGAAAAATACAAAATTATCACTTTTTGATTTTATTTAACCATTATTAAAGAAACAGGGTTTTGATCAAACGCGCCCAATTCGTAGACTTCAATTAGAACACAAACTTTCCCTTATATCGCTGCAAATTATTGGAAATTATTTTGGGGATAACAGTAAAATGTTTGTAATTTGCTTTGAATTCACTTATAAAAATATTAATTTGTTGGTGCCTACTTAAATTAAACCCATAAATCAATCGTAGCTTTTGCTATAAGATGACAAATAGGTGAAGTTGCTCTCAGGCAACTTTGGGGTCGAAAGGGTTAAAACAATTAAAAATCAATTCATATCCAAAATATGGCAATTCAACGTAAACAAATTTTTTTTTCAAATAATAGTTATCGGCAACGTAAATGAACAAAATCACAAATAAAAGTTATGAAGCAAAGTAAAAAAAAATTTTTCTCAAAATAATAGTTATTGGTAACGTAAATAAAAAAGTCATAAATAAAAGTTATGAAGCAACGTAAAAAAAACAAATCTCAAAATAATAATTATCGACAACGAAAAATATATTTGTTACTTATAAAAGTTATTATGCAACTCAAAAAAATTTATTATATGCTAATAGTTATAGAAATTTCTTAAATTAGGGAAATTTTTTTATTCTCAAAAATATGGATAAAAATTATTTTAGGTCTCTGAAATAAATACAATAATTACAAAACTAAGATTGTGAAAAATCGTTTCCTTGACTTGTTTTTTAATTTTTTCCTACACTTATTAAACCTCGAAAATGCTAGCAATTTGCATAATGCATGCATTATGTTAGGTGCAGATAAGATATTTCTTAAAATTGGTTTATCATTATGGTGATGAAATTTTTAGTTTTTCCGTACGTTTTCACTTTTATCATTTGAATAAAATCGTTAAATTTTACTAATTCAAACTGACAACAATTTCACTATAAAAACAAGCATTATACTCTTTTTTTATTTTAAAACGATGCCATATGGTATGAAAAACACCACAACACAACACGCGATTTGCCAAATTTGACTATCCAAACATCGTTTCCGCAAAATATGGTGCACTGTGTCACTGCGAGTGAGATCAAGTCCGATGGGTTCGAAACCGCTTGCAGGCGCTCACCATCTGCGGCTAATTGCAGTGTCGGCATCGGCAACATGAAATTTGTATACACTCAACCAACAGGAAGTAATCCGACCAAAAACTATACAAAAACCCAATAGCCAAAACCCAACCAAACTAAGCGCTGCAACTTTATTGCTGCGTTGTCGCTGCTGGCTTGTAACTCATGCGGCAAAGTACTGCAACGAGCAACGCAACCGACCAGAGTGACGGCAGACGCCTTAAATTGTTTTTGTTTCGTTGTAGACTTTTCGGGCTCCTCCTTTGCTTTCCACTGCCCATTTTCGCGCTGCTCATCCTCGTGCAGCCAACGAATTTCCAGCAATAACGTTTATGTGCATTGCAATGACACGGCGTGCATCGATAAACTGCAGTTGTTGTAGTTTTTCTTGTTGTCAGTGGTTGGTTGTTATTTTCGCTGTGTCGGTTGTTACATAAATTCGTTGTGTCAGGTTGCGTGGCCGCTTGCTTTACACATAAAAAACAATTTGCTGGAAAATGTGTTTTCGCAAATATTTTTATTTAAATTAAAAAATTTCTTGAATATTGCCATTCTTGCATTTTCAAACAACATTTCAATTGCACATTTTTTGCGACTGTGCTGCTCTGTCAGGCGCTGAGTCATGGCGCGTCGTTTACTGATTTCATAAATAAACCGGAGTCGCCGCGCTTCGCTTGACGCGGCTTCGTCACTGGCACTGATTGTTATTGTAAAATCGTCTCTGCTAATTTACAGCTCCGACAATGCAGAGGCGATGAGTTTATAACATTGCTCAGCCAGCGGTGTTGCAAATCATCCTTTCACTTCCTACTTGCAATGTGTATGACCCATATAAATGGTAATCCATGCGCGCCGGTCACTGGTTACAAAATCGATTTAGAAAGGAGATGGCCTATGTCTGATAGGCATGTCAGTTGGTCAATCTGCACACACACACACACACAGACATAAAGCCTTCAACTTTGTCGTAATAAAAATGTTACGTGTGCACCTGCCACAACTAACGCGGCGATAATTTTCAGTATGCTTTGTGCAATGCAATCGATATTGCAACAAACAAAAGACTCAATAAGCGAACTCATTGAAGGAATTTGATTAGGGGAATGTTTTACGATAAAAAAATTACAAATAGGGTGCTTAGTGCTTTCAACCCAACTCGCATTTAAGTTTCAAGTATGGTACAGATAATTTAAAGTTGTCTGAAAGAGCTTAGGCTTTCCTTTATAAGTTGTATTCAAAGGAAGTAAGCAGCTTTCCAATGTTCTATATTTCGCAAAAAAGGTTAGGTTCGGTTAGATTAGATTAGAGCAGAACGTTGATCAGTAAGTCCTCGTGTAGTCAGTTCTTGCCTTAAGTGATACCTAAAAGCATGAGAAGCGCCTTAGTCAATTGCCTTCCTGGGAGAATCCAATTCATTCTAAATTCGAATAAAACTGGTCTGTCCATCCAATCTCACATTAGCCATGCAAATTCACATTTTCGTTTATTCATTTACTATATTATTCTCATTAATTGTTTCCATTTGCATTCACAGATGTATGAATGCTGCATAAGACATGGCAAAGATACAAATCTTCCCATGCACAACAAACGCACCAGCCAGGCCTTTCTGCAGCCATTTAACTGAGCAAAGTGCACGCACCAACGATTTCACATGCTCCAACTGCAGCCTGCCATATGCCCGATGCTGTACATAATATTTGCATATTCACACCTAATCAGACATACCCACAAATGCCGACAAGTGTAAGAGTTACATATCAGCGGCGGCGGCAAATAAAGGAAATGAAATAAACTACGCAGTGCAATATGCGAGACACAGACACATACAAACACACACAAACACACAGGCAACGAAATATAAAATGTGAGCAAATTGAAAGTATGGCTGCTGCTGCTGAAATTTATGCACACATTCATTCATTCGGTCGGTCGATTTGTGGCAAATATGCGGCAATTGCCGAGTGATGCAGACAATTAAAACCGCAAATGACCAGCGGGCCGCCTGCAAAAGCCTAACAATGCCTCAGGGTGCTAAAACAGTAATAAAAGGAATTTGTAGCGTACCGTCTGCAGCTAACGAGATGCAATTGTGCGCAAAGCGTTGCCACATTTTTCACATAGCTGCGGCGCTGCTGCTGCCAGTGCGCGGCTGCATTGCGTGTGCGGTTTCTCGTGTAGAAATTAGCATTGTGCAAAATGTATATTTGCGTTCGGTCGCTGCTCTGTTTGTGCTTTCGGCAACAGCAGCAGCAATCCGGCTGCTGTTTGACAGCCTGGCAACGCCACGCGTCATTGCATCATCTGCGACGATGGCGTACGGATAAATGTGTGAGAATTGCTTTAATTTGCTGCCGCATTTGAAGTTTGCTGTAACATTTTGCATTTAATTTGAATGCACAAAATGTTCGTTAAGTGACAATACAAAAATCTATAAAGACGATAATAATACATGAATAATAATTATGTAGTCCCATGGGGGCACCAAGGCAGAGTTTTTCGCTGTCATTCGTGATGTGTGTGGGACGGGGTGTGTTGCTATTAGTATCTGTCCAATGTCCGAGCCGAAATTAACTTTGAAACTGTTGATCGCTGTTTAAGTTTGTGTTTATAATTGTCAAATCTTCGTTGCAAACCATTAACGTTTAGGCCAACCAGTCAAGGCAAGAAGTCAAAGTTCTAAGTAACCATCTCCGTATAAATAAAACTAATAAATAACACATGCGTGCCATGCTGTCAATACAAGTGAAAGCGACAAGTCATGAACACAAAATTCGACTTCCGAGTTTATATTAATCGTACAAGTTCATAGAATAGACATAACAACGGCTCTTCTGAACTGACAAATGCGTTGCCCAAAAATGGCCACATTGAGCACAATGCAGAAAATTAATGTGTAGTCGTGGAAAATATAATGCAAACATTTCAAATCTCCTTTTGGGCACTGTTGATCAGAGAACAAATCGTATTTCCTAACTCATCAGTCAGCACATGAATGGTGTAGGCTTTTGTTCATAGCAGCATTTCTGGCGTGATTTAATGCTTTAGTGCTAACGGAAAGTGTTGTATGTGAATGTTGCACACGTTGCACGTATTCGTTTGTGTTATTTCGCGGCAACTTTGTACAACATCGTAGGTGGTCTTTCCGGCACCAGTTCGTGTTCTTTATTAGTTTGTTGATTTCAAAGTTGCACGCAAAGCATTCATTTCAGTGTGGAGCATGGGAAATGCTAATGTTTTTACTGTTAGGGAGAATGACAAATATGTATTACGAGAGCCAATTTATTTCATTTGCTAACATTTCTGAATTGGTCCATGAGTTGATGTATTGCAATTTTTTGCTCTAAAAATATTTTTATGATATTCTTAGGCGTCTTTTATAGACTGCAAGTTGCGAGTATTCACTGTGTCACCCTCCAGGGTTTTTCTTCTGCTATGACCTTCTCAAGTAAGTGACTACTTATGAATTAATTCCCTAATCGAAAAAGCTTGCGTGAGGCCATTCATTCGTTGAACTAAGTTTACCTTTCGATGGTTTACCTTAATTCCTAATCTACAATGAGATAAGTCTAATACTAACTAATTTACTTGAAAATACCATGTGTTCTCATATATAAATATGTCAAAGAGTTTTGGATGATTTAATGGATAAAACGCAGTTAGATGAATGCAGCAAATGCAAAGAAAATGTTGCCAAGGAAACACTGAAGCACATTTTTTTGCTCCTGTTCTGCTATATCAAGGCTACGATGGGGACTCGCTTAGGGGACTCGCTCTTCTTTGAGTTCGAAGAGCTTCCCAACTATGATATTAAGTCGCTACTGAACTTCGAAACGCGCACATTCTCACCGATCACTTTTGCGTCGATCCGCAACACTAAGAAGCTTTAACTGGTATCGCTAGGGGCCTAACAGGGTCTATGCGTGGCCAATTTGGCGAGGCAGCTTACCTAACCTAACCTTTGGTTGCATAATAAATATTTCGGTGATTTCAACTTTTAATAGAATGTTTCATGCCTCTGATATGCTTAAGTGTGATAGATGTTTAAGCAAGACCAATAATAGCTTTGAATTATGGAAGGAAGTCTGCTCATCCATCCAGGTGTGGAATGGATGAACTGACTTCATATCATTCTTGCTTGGTAAAGTTTCTACAAAAGTTTAATACTAAATGACATTAATTGAAATTAAATTAATTAATGAAAGTAATGAAATTCATTTATGAAATTAAGTCATTACTAATCTTCATTAATCTTGAGCCTCAAGGAGTAAAGTTTTGGAGACTGGGAAATCTATACATAAGATTTTGTGGAGCTAGACAGACATTACTTCTAGATAAGCGTAGAAATAAATACAAAAATACAAAAATATATTTCAAACCACTTTACCTACTTTTTCTAAAATATTTAATTAATTTGTGAAGAAACAGCGCAATAGCATTTCACGGTTTCCCGTAAAAAATATAGAATATATATGCAGCAGTATAAAGAATAAATTAAATACTTCAAACAACTAAATATTTTTCACATTTTATGTGACTTCATCGAATGCAGTGGATGTCTGCAACCAGCTGTTGCTCTGCTACTGCTCTGTCGCCAGTAATGTCGTCACCGTCAAGTCAGCCAATCGACAGACAGTCCATGTCGAAAACACTTGGCCCGCTTGTGTTTGCTTTTATGGCCAACTGGTTGCTGGCACATTTTCCTAAATTTATTTCATAGTTGACAATGACAGCGAATATGCTGGCCCACCAGTAGTCCGGTTGTTGCGACGTTTATTGTCAATGCAATTGAAAGTCAAAGTTTACGCAAAAAAGCGTAAATTGATAAAAAGCCACAGACACACAATAAGCACACACACACACACACATTTCACAAAAGACAAAAGGTCAGCGACGCGACGTGCCACTCGTTCATTCACATAAATACGCACACAGTATACGTGTGCATGGCTCTTTATAAGTATGTGTGTGTGGGTTTGTGTGGCAGATGACTTAATTTAACACTTAAACGAGCATTTTTTCTTGCTACTTTTCATTCATGCACATTTAATTTGGCAATTTTTTATGCCGCCCTTTGTGCCGCTCAGCTCGGGACTAGCAATATTGTATTTACGGTTTGCTCAATTATTCGCTTTGACACTTCTTCGTTATGGCTGTTGACACCTCGCGGCTAAGCCCACTGTTGCGGTGTTGACATTCATTTGCGTGATTAACAACAACAACAATTAATAAAGCATAAATGCAAACAAGTACAAAGCCGTAGCTATCACTTTTTTTTGGGAAACAGAAGTGCGCTTACAAATTCAAGTTCGTTGCTTAAGTCTTTTGTTAGTAATTGAAGCATGTGAAGACTTTGAACTCTGATTTGAATTTTGTATTGCGGCAGTTGTTTAATACAATGTCAGTTGCAGTGGCAAAATGTGTGACTGTACAAAATATATCTTAATTTTGGATTTCCCACACGACGTGAGATTCTTTTTCCGTTTGCCATTTGCTTTTTGCATGCGGTGCAAATATTTATGCAGATTAATTGCATTCATTACTTAGCACACAGTGCCATCGAGCGAATTGTGTGGGTTTAAAAAATACATAAATCGACTGAAGTGGAAATTAATCTCTGAAATGCAAATGATTTAATTTCTTAATTTTGCTGCACAACGTTTTCCGTTGCTGTGCTTTGGTATTGTTACAAAATTAATATTTCTGCAAAAACAAGTACGCTGCTGTGGCATTAACGTTTTATATGTCGATATGCAAATTATGCAAATTAACTGTTGTCATTGATAGTAGTGAATTGCAGAAAGAATCAATCAGGCCAATTACAGACAATAGAGGATGTTTGTTAAGTATGTATTTGCGTTTGTTGTGTTGCAAATAAAATAATTATTTCAAATGTAAGAATGCATAATCAATGACATTTTTTATAACACACCATTGCAATCCATGTGTCATGGTTTAGACTAGAATTGTGTTGTATTGTATTATATTTAATTATATTTATTGAAGCGGACATAACAGGTCAATACCAATTGCTCCATGTATACAAGGTGCAACCCAAAGTAAACAGGACTTTTATAAAATAAAGAAAACGGATGATTATTTTTTTATAATTCTTTTTATTTATTCAAAATACTCTCCTTCTGCTTCGATACAACGTTTTGCACGGTCCAAAAGCATTTGGAATGAGTGTTTTAGGTCATCGGCCGGCATCGCCTTCAGAATGTTGGTACAAGCCTTTTGGATGTCCTCAACGTCCTTATAACGGTTTCCTTTCATCGGCAAATGCAACTGACCGAATAAGTAGAAGTCACAGGGAGCCATATCAGGTGAATACGGTGAATGATTGATGGTAAAAATGCGATTTTTGGTCAAATAATCGGTCGTAACTAGGGCTCTGTGAGCCGGTGCATTATCATGCAATAAACGCCAACTTCCTTCCTCGCGATATTCTGGCCGAATACGACGAATGCGATGCACCAAACGCTTCAAAACTTCAACATAAAACAAAGCGTTAATTGTTTTTCCCGGTGGAACAAACTCTCGATGAATTATTCCCTTTGAATCGTAGAAACAAATGAGATGAGTTTTGATTTTTGACTTCTCACGGCGGGTTTTTTTCGGATTTGGCTCATCTGGGTGCTTCCATTCGGCACTTTGACGCTTTGTTTCGGGATCATATTGAAAGCACCACGTTTCGTCACCGGTTACGATGTTGAACAAGAAATTTGGATCACGTCTGGCTTCCCGAACGATGTCTTTTGCGTGCTCAATTCTCTGCGCTTTTTGGTCGTCGGTTAAAGTGTGCGGAATGAAGCGAGAACACACTTTACGGAGACCCAAATGTTCGGTTAAAATGCGATCAATTGATGTTTTGGAGATGTTCAATTCCATTTCCATCAATTCCAATGATGATTTTGGCTGCATTTTGATAAAATCACGCACAGTTTTGATGGCATCGTCAGTAATCACAAATTTCGACTGGCCGACGTGTTCGTCGTCATTCAAGTCTTCACGACCATTCTTGAATCGATTCAACCACTCATTAACACGGCCACGGGATAAACAATCATCACCATAAACTTGCTTTAACAATTTAAACGTTTCGGTATAAGTTTTACCAAGTTTAAAACAGAACTTAATATTAGCTCTTTGTTCGATCGACATTCTCGTACCAAAGTTAAAAACATACTGTCACATTGAGCGGGATATTTCGGCGTCTACTAGACCAAATGTCATGAAATTTAGACAGTATGTGAATGAAAGATGTACCTTTCCAACGCATGTCCTCACACATAGATGGCGCCACCAGAAACGTCCCTATTGCAAAAGTCCTGTTTACTTTGGGACGCACCTTGTATTAATATGTCCATCACTATATCGATTTCTTTTAAGCAAACTTATGGCTTATGTACTTTCCCTGTTCAGCGTTCGTCCTATAGACCGACCCAGGCAGTCATAATTTTTCGGTTTTGTATAAAATATATTAAGAAGACCGTTTTTAAATCTTGAAAGGGTCAATTTATCCAAAAACCACATAAACCAATTGGATTCTGCTTTAAAATTCTTCAAACATATGCAATATTTGCGGAAGTATTTTTAAATATTTTTTACATAAACATTTTTCAAGGAACTAACAGGTTTTCCTAGTCACAACTTTGATGATTTCAGTTAGTAACAATGTCGATTTGCATTTTCCAACTAAGTCAATATGCAAATATTCGAATGTACAACGCCGATGCTACAAACGGCCAAAGGAAATGCGCCATAAAACAGCAGGTAGGCTGGCTGGAGAAATGCAAATCCATTGCCTGCCGACAAAAATTCAAAAACTCAACAAATCATAAGTTGGAAATGGCGTTCGAAACTTGAGCACCACGAAGAGATAGCAATCCGATTGCCAAGAAAGGAGTAAAGAGGTGCAAGAAAGAAGTGCCTGCAGCGGTCCGTCCATAAGTCCGTCCGCCCGTCCATGTGTCCAGCCGACTGGCTACGTCGTTCAGTCATTTCCACAGTGGGTGTGAAGCAAAAAAGCCGGTATATGCGGCACAACAACAACCATAGCGGCAGCCACAGTCACGGCTACAACAACAGAAAAATCCCAACAGCTGAGCCGTAATTGCGGTTCACTGCTCCTACTGCATGCATAAGCTTGCGCCAGTCGAAGCTAAAGCAGAGCGGCCAGTTGTGCAGCTGCCACATTTCAACAGGAGGAGGAAAGCAACGACAGCCACAATAAAAATAAAATAAAACGACCGCAGAAAGTAAAATGAAATGTGAAAAATCTGCAAAACTTCCGGCATTGTTCGGGAGGAAAAAAATTGTCTTTGGGTTTTTGGCGCTTTAGCGAATTTTTTCGCAATGTTGTTAACAAAGAGTGGGCAATCAGCGGATGTGAAGATGCGGTAAATTTTGTTGTTGGTTTTATTATTATTTTCGTATAATATGTAGTTGGGTCTGTATGATTATGCAAATTAAATGCCATTAACATTTTCACACTTTGTCGACAGACTTTCCTGCATTGTCTGACAGTTTGAACATCGCTGTACTTTCTTCCACTTACCACAATTAAGGAAAATCGCATTTTGGCTAATCCTTTAATGCAGCCTTTGAATTACTTTTGCCACTTTGCTCTGCAAAATTTTCTGCACAAATTGTTTGTTTGATTAAATATTTTATAATGAAATTTATTGTTTATAAATTTTAGGTAACACTTTACGATTTAGAGTTTTTCGTTATGATTTTCTTATTAACCTTTCTTTCGTTTTGCAAGCACACGTTTAAAATTCCCAAACAATACAAAGTTGCTGCACTGCTGCTCGCCTGCCACCAAACGTTGCAATAACACGTCTTCTACTGTGGCTGCCGCTAGAGCTGACACGTTTTTATATCGCGCGCAGAAATCCACAATCAGCTGGCCGGCGAACGCCCAACTACAGCTGCAGCAGCCAGAGTTGCAAGTTTACCACAGCCCCGCTCGGCTGTGTTGAATTTACGCCACGATTAAATGCGATAAGTGAGAAACGTGTTGAGAGTGCGACGTCAAAAACTTGAAGCCTACGAGAAGAGTGAACCGGCTCAGCTGTTTCAACTGGAGGGCGTCTTATGTTTACTTTGAGTGGCGCTTATGTGGTTGAAGGGTGTTGTTATTGTAGGTTGATGCCTTTATTGTCATTTGTCAGATTTACAGAACGTTTTGTTGGCAAAAAAAGTAAGGAAGAGCCATAGTGGACGCGGCTGTGGGTCAATGGAGCGTGATGGAATCATGGTGTAAAATTGCCCTGAAATATTCCAACAAATCGAATACATTTACTCCATGCATCTTCACACCGGCAGGCTTAGATAAGCCAATTACGGGCGTGTCTCAAGTTCACATCGAATAAAAACGCTTGCCCCACACAACAATTCCCATTTACTTTTATGTCAATCTCCTTTCAGTTTCAACTTACATTTTTTTATAACAATTTTCAAATGCAATATTTGCGTCAAAAATAAATTTGCATATTTATTGTACAAATTGATTGCACAGACGCGTTGGTTGTTATATTAAAATCAAGCAAAAATCAAAGCAGCGATAATCAACAAATGCCAAGTGAGTGAGTGAGTGGACTTGTGCAATTTTATTTGTTTCATCCATTCATTTGTTGAAGCGTTGAGATAATACTTTTGCATGAGGCGAGAAGCCGCGCAAAAGGTGACAAACAACAAACAAACATAAACACGATACCAGTAGCTAACAAAACGAACGATTTTGCCTCTTGATTTTGATCAGTTTGTTCATGTTAAAAGTATGTATGTAAAAAGTATTTCTGTATAAAAATGAATGACATATTACAAATGTGAAACCAATCTATCTTTTTTCTCTTGTTTACAAATCTGCAATAAATTACTACTATTACTACTACTACTACTACTACTACTACTACTACTACTACTACTACTACAGTATAATTTCAATCCTATCCTGAATACCAGCCAGCAGTTTCTTCTAATCAAATTTGTCTCTGTAGTAATCATGACTTCTTTTGGGCGTTATTCGTAGATGTACTCTTGTTTGCCCAGTGTAGAGTACTTAAATTGCCAGAGCCCATATCTCGTATGCCTTATGTAATGTGCGATCGTGTTAATGTTATGATTGTATCAATAGAATGTGCCGCAGTTCATCCAATCCAATCCAAGTCATTAATTAACCGTTGCGTCTCTTTTTAATCCAAGTGAAACAAAAGACTTAAGCAACATACACAAAATTAACTTTTACAATTGTTGGGAAAATGTTAACTTTTCTTAAACCAATATAGGTTTTATCATGTATTCCCTAACGTGAAATGCTTAACAACTGTTGACTATTGATACTGATTTTCTTTTGCAGCATAAAGGTCAACTGATGCATGACTGCAGCCAAATATGCGGCTTACACTCGCGCGCGCATTGTATGAATGCATTGTTGCTGAAAATGGAAAAATGTTCGAGCTCATTTCACAAATTAACATAAGAGCGAACGAACGAACGAACACGCAAACTGTTGAATAGCTTTCGATTTGAACGCTTTGTTGCGTTTTGCTGCAAGTCATCGAATCAATTGCGGGCGTGCGCGCACACACAGAAGGCGGCCACCGAAGGTTAAGAAGGCATGGTTTCGGTGCTTGCGAGTGTCGGCATAGCGAATAGACTAGATTAAGCCAACAACAATGAAGTATGAAGTAAGTAGTTATGTACATTTGGAAGGGAAATTCAGGGAGTTGAAGCGAGTTTTTGTAGTAAATGGTTTGCCATTTTCTATGCAGAGGATAGCTGCCCAATGAAAATTTCCGATCAAGGATCAGTTTATCTTACAGGGTCTTCTACAGAAACTGCAAGGACAAGGAAGATATTAAATCTCTCAGATAATTGTGTGCACGTCCTAGAGTTCAGAATCAACGCCAGGTAAACTCACTGGATTCATATTGATCCCATTATGCCAAGAAAAGTAGTACTCCGACGAAAGGAGCTTTTCACACTTGGGGCCTCATTAGGAGATCAATGAATTTGCTTCGCCGGCATGTCGTTCGCTAATCTAATACAACCGAACCTATTTAACTTTGACTTATTGAAAAACGAACGTGATCAGCCCATTTCTCAGTAATTAGAAGCATGTTTTCTAAAAAAATGAGAACAAGTATTCACAGTTCGAAATGTATGTGGCATTGCTTTTTCAATCATTACATGGCCCACATTGAATAATTTGTTTCTGTAAATCTTGAAACATAACAGGCGTGGCTTCGAGCAGAGCCGCTTTAAAATACTCGAACTAGTTTATCTTGAAACTTTTCTCCCGGTTAAACTGTTAGTAGTGTCTTGACGGTATTGCATCACTTTTGCCATCAACGAAACTGCCTCCAAAAGTTGCCATCTCACCGGGTGCTGGCCGTAGCCGGGTAACAGCAGCCATAGCTGCAGCAGCCTTGATTACATGCGCGCTCAGCCGCAGCCACTTCCTACTCGCATACATTTGCCATTCAAACCGAAAGCAAACGAAGCATGCAAGCAAGCTGCGCCGTATTCCTGAGTGTTTTCGTGTGTGTGTGAGTGATGCTCTGGCATGTGCAACAAATCATAATCCACAGCCTAAAAGGCAGCGCAGAAGCAGAAGATACAAACTGCCACTTCTTCAGCGCCGCCTGGCTTGCAGCAGTCTCCGGAGGCTGTGGCAGTGGCGCCTCGCGTATTCGCCATGCTACCATTAATGCAATTGTTGCTATTTCTGCATATTTACTGACATTTGGTTATTGACAGTGACAGCTACTGCAGCTGCTTCTTCCTATTTGAAGGCAACGTGAATTCGTCAAACTTGATTGACGCCCCGTAGTGGAGACCGTGAAGGGGGAAGCACATGGCACGCGGGCCTGCAAATCGTGGCGCCATTATTTTCCGTTACATTTGATTTCTTGACAAATTTCGATTGGTCGCATTGCTGCATTTCGCTTCGTGCTAATAATTTCTCTGATTTACGTAATTGCTGTGCGCAGAGGGCTGAGAAACAGAGACAGGGGAAATGGAATTTCAAAGGATAGTTGCATTGTATTCATGTTGTCGTGAACTATTAATTTTGCTGTTCGCTCATCGCATAATAAATGATTAATTGCGCCAGTTCACGAAATCGAAAGGGAAAGTTCGCACGCGATCGGCCCTTTTACCATTGCAAATTTGCAATTTTATTCACATTAAATGAGATTTATTGTTCGGTCCCAACAATGCATTAAGGGTCTAAATATCTTCAGTATCGATTACAAAAGCAAATGACTTGGACTAGCGACTTGAATGAGCATCGATTATAGTGCGAAAAAATGTTCCCATGCTGGCCAAATGTGGTTTTATGTGGCCTTGACTTCACTGCCACTGTGTGTATTGGTGACCGTTAATTGCTTTATTCATAACATTATCCACAATCGATAAGCCTCAAATCAATGTCTCCTTAACTCAGTTCTGTCAACAATGAGTGGACAATTAATGGCCAAAGAAGACAACAACGAATGAGACAAAAAGTAACCAACGCAGAGGAGATACAAGACTTAAATGCGATTAGGTGATGTTACCATTAAAATTCAATGACACTGATATAAAATTATTACTATTTGACCGCTATTTAGCTGAACATAGGTCAGCAGCTGACACTTTGCACTGTAAGTAAACTAGAGAAAGGGCGATGAGGGGAATGTGGAGCAAACAAAAGTAGACTGTCGCCTTGAACTGACCCCTAATTGTGTAGACACTTTCGAAACTTTTCGTATTTGTAGGTTTTACTTTTACTCTTTTAAGACTACTCTGGAACAGTGTCTTAGTGTTTTGGTCGTAGTGTCTCTACTAAGCTTCACCAGGTATTCGGTCCTTTTTGCAAAGTTACCGCCCACCATATTCATCAGCTCACCTAATTAATGCAAAAACATTTTATGCTGCACTCAAGAAAAAAAGCATTAGGAATCATTGAAAAAATTTGGATATCGTACACATTGAACCCGAAAGACATTGAACAAGCCTTTTAGTTAGATGTGAGCTGTTTCAAAGCTTTCCTTTTACCTTTAACCCTTCTGTCAATACGAAAAATGTCCAGCTATCATCAATACGAAGGTACCCGGGTACCTTCATACAATTTGTATGGGAAAAGTTAAAATAATAGCGCACAAATTTTAAAAATCGATGTTAGCTTTTAAAACAAAGCATTATTTATTGCTAATTCAAGTTAAAAGCATTAAACACTTATTAATAGTGGAATAATTTCAGCATTTTCTTGTTTTACATTTTTGCTTACAATGATCGAAATAGTTATAGTACGAGTCATGGGCTTTTGGCCCGGCCGGTGATCGGAGTCTTGTTTTATTCCTGCTGACGTTTGCAGAAACGAATATAAGGACGTCTGTGCTCTGAAAACTGCTTCAAACCCGTTTTTAATGTAAAAATTGTGGTAACAAGGGCGTTATTTTGCCTTTTCTGAATTTTCGGTATCAGCGGCGCACACAGAACTTCATTTTAAAAAGCGTTCTATATACAAATTTTGACCGCAATACCATTTGAAATCACTGCGTCACCCATAATTTTTGTAGCTAGCAGATATTTGAGGGGTTTGATCCACGAATACCCCCTTGCGTTACCTTCTCAAGATATTCTCCAGCATCCGGCATCTGACTTTTTTGTGGTATCTAATTTATGTTTACTGCGAATAATATATTTTGGAAAGTACAACTTTAAAGATTTTGTCGCTATGAAACCGAATATCGATGACTTTAGGGGACGAGGATTAATTTTTAACACCCAAGTGAGATTTTTTGTGAATAGGTATTCCGCAAGTACCTCAAAAGTAAAAAGGTGGCTGCAACAAGGCAAAAATGCTGCAGCATTGCGGCCACAGGGTTTCAACTTTAAAGCTTTGAATCAAAATTTGTGCTTGTGCTACTATTGCCTTACGTTCACAATTGGCTAATCTTCCAGAGTAAGCCTCTCCTTTCAAAGAAAAAACATCTTGGAGTAACACGCATGTAAAGTCGATGACTTCGATTGGATGTAATGAATTTAACTTATCTTGAAATAAATCTCTGAATGCAAATTTCAAATTTGGTCCACTACTTGTTTGAATAAACTTGCTTTGACTCGAATATGAACGAGTAATTTCACGTTGAAACTGTATTGTTTTACTGTATTTTATATGAAGACACTCGGGTACCTTCGTATAGAACAAAAAGGTAGTGTTCAAAAATCGGTTCTAACAGTTATCTAGAAAAAGATTTCTTTCTAAATAAGATCTCTAATAGATAGTAAATTAATTTTTAGGAAGATACTAAAAACCTCAGCATAGCTTTCCTTGGCCGAAAGTAGGATAATTTTACCACAAAAATGCAAAAGGTACCCAGGTACCTTCGTATTGCCAGAAGGGTTAAAGACCTTTTTACTAAGATATTTGCATTTTTTTGGATAAACTTAAATTGTCAGAAATCGTATTGTAAGCCGGGACATGCATCCAAGTTAAAGGCAAAATTGAATAGTTATGATTCCAAGCTCTGCATTTGGTGGGCCAAGCTGAGTGCAGTGCATTGCTCGAATGAAACCTTCACTTGAAATTGCTACCGATCACAATTAATGCGTTTGGGACCAACATTGAAGAAATTCTGGCTGCAATACAAAAAAAAAGAAAAAATAACGACAGCGAGGGAATAGTCCTACTGCTGTTTCTGACTATCCATTGTTCTCGCCAATGACATATAGTATAGCCTGGCTTAGTAGTATTTCCATTCTTATAAAGATTTCAGCAGTTCTGTTGATTCTTGGGTAGCCTTGATCCGAATAATTACTTACAGATCTTACTTTTTGAAAATATATCCACATTTCCTCTCTTTTGCTTTGCTCGCATCAAAATTTTGTTTAACAACCCTTTTTTCAAAAACAATTTTATTATGAAACGTATGTATGTACATATGAAATGATAAGCACATGAATTCTTCAAAGTCCACTAACAATTATCACATATCACAACTACAATTAGAATGAATGGGCTAAAATGCGTTCAATGCAGATGATTAAATATATAGACAGAAAATGCAAATCGAAAATGTTGTTTTTATGCAAATAACAATGGAACAAGCAATGACAGCTGTGGCAGCGTCCGCACTTCACTCGGTCATCAGCATCTCCTCGTTGCCACTTGGCTTCTTCTTTAATGACTTCTTCACGATTTTCCGTGCCAATGCCGTGCGCTCTGCTCTGCTCGCCGCCAGTCGGGTGGAGTTCGATTTCAACTCGCGCTTGAAGTGGCGCGGAGCTTGGGGCGCCGATATCGGGTAGACGAGCGTGTGATAGCCGTAGTTGTCGCGTTGCCGCTGCTGCTGCTGCAGCATTTGAGACACCACCCAACTGGGTATGTAGGAGTCCAGCAACGATTTGTGCTGTCGGCTTGCGAATAGATCAGCCAGCGGGTCCACTTGCGATGGTCTGAATTGGCGGCTGTAGTAGGTGGCACGAGCGGGCGGCTGTGCGTCGAGTGCATTGGGCGGCGCTCCGGTGGTGATGCTGATGAACGATGGCGGATAAGGCAGAACGGCGGCGGTGGTGGGGGGCAGTGCGCCCGCATCGGGGCGGCGCGCCGGCGCGTAGGCCAGCTGATTCGACTGTGCCTGCACGTAGCCGGCGTTGGGGCTGCGATAGCCGGCGGGCGGGGGGCCGTAGATGATGCGCGGCCGTCCAGGCAGCAAATACTCGCGTGCGTAAATGAGCGGGCCGGGCTCGTCTGCGGCCTCCTCGTTGGGCAGGTGGTTGCCGTTCAGGTAGCGCACGCCGCTGTGGAATGTGGCCGCTGCTGCAACGACTTGTGGTGGCGTGGCGGTTGGCTGCGGCTCGAGCTGCGCCGGGTGAGGTGTCGGTGCCGGTGATGGTGATGGTGGCGGAGGTGGAGGCGAAGGCGCTGCGATTGCTGACGGTTCGTTGGGCGCGTATGACACAATCGACGGTGGCGCTGGCTGATTGTCGCCATATGGCGACGACTGTGGACAATCCAGGCGGTATGCAGTCGGCGACTGGTGGTTACGTTCAGCGGAGCTGAAAAGCGCAAAAGCAGAGCAACGACAAATTAAACCGATTATTGCTAAAATCCTGTACACATTACTTGCAACATTTAAAAAGCGCTGTTGCAATTTCATAAAATAGTCAAAAGTCTCAATAAAGTGTAATAAAAAGCGCCTCACAGCAGGAGTGGCGGAAGAAACCTATGCACTTTCAATCTCATTGTTTTGGGAATTTCGTTTGTTATGGCTTTAAAGTACAAGCAAGACGGCAAATGCTGTGCTGGGCCTCGTTGCCTCATGCGGCGTGTGCGGCAATAGGCGGCGATGGTATGGCGGCATCAGTGCGGCAATTGCGTCGCGCTCTTTTATTGCCGCTGCCTACGCTGCTGCCAGCGCGCATGAGTAACAGCAGCAAAACGGCAACAGCCCCAGCCATAACTGCCGTTATCTAACGGTCTAAATGGCGCTAAAACGATAACGCAAACTAATTCAAGCGCGCCGAGTGGCCGGGCTCTGCTGAGCGGCGTGCGATGACTGCGGCTGGCGCATTGGCAAACTTCAATTGTCGCAATTATGACAGTTTCAATTATTATGATGGCAGGCGGTAAGCGCGTCTTTGGCTATTCAGCACGACTCAATGAATGAATTCATTAGCTTGAAGTTTGTATTATTTCTGGTCGCTGCGTTTGTTAGTCTATACTAAATTAATAATTGTTTTCCTCTTTTGTGTTTCATAGGAAATATAAGTGATACAATTTACTGTAATGTGTACAGTGCATTCACTCATATCTGCTTATTAGTGCAGTCTGCATCGATACATTTTACATAATCAAAAAATTAAAGCATTTGCTGCACTTAAGATTAACCCAATGCCTCACTGCTTCAATATTAATTTTGTATTATGCCAAACACGACTGCTGACATGTATCCACGACCAACAAGAAAACCTACTCTTATGTTGCCGCAATGTAAAACTATACAAATTGCCTGAAATTATCAGATAATTTTGGCCCCACTTGTGTCGGAGCATTGAGCTGTCCACTCTCAGCTGGAAGAGCAGTTTTCCTTGGCTTTCATTCGTTGTGACTTTTGAATTCCTGCCTCTTTGCAGAGAAAAATAAACCACGCAACAGGAAGTTCGAAGCTTGTGGTGTAGCAGGTTTTTGGCCCACTTCTGTCTGGCTGCTATCGAGTTCGTGGTGAAGCTGTCATTTTAAATCAAAAGTTGTAGGTGCACATTTTACGCTTAGCAGCAGTTTACTGCAATAACAAAACTTTTTGAACTCAACTGCAGATGCCACCTAAAGGCTGAAGGCTGTCGAACAAAGTTATAACATCAACATTTTCATTCATGCAGACTGAACAGTGCTTCAGTGTAAAGACTGCTAACATTAGCTTCAAAGTTCGTTGTTCAAGTCTTTTGTTTGTCTAAGTAGCAAATACTCAAACCACAAGCTGATCACTAAACTTGACAAACTTTCAAGCATATGATCCACAAAACCCAATGCACCAACAAACCAACTTACATTCCATCATCACCATCACCAATGCCATCCACACTGACAAACGGCGGCACCAGCACGTACGCGGCTGGTGTCTGCTTCAACGCATAGCCGCCACTCAGCTGGTGATAGCCCGTTGCCGGTTGCGTTGCTTGTGGCTGTCGCGGCTGTTCATCGATGTCAATGTCGTTGTAGCCAAACGAGACATAGCCCAAAGGGAAGCGATTCGCGGCGGCTGTGTCATAGTCCTCGCTCGGATATTTGACTTTTGTTGGTGCGGGCTGTTTGTGTCTTTGGGGCGCGGCGGGTGTTGCTGCCGCATTTGTGGTGGGCACATATATTGGCAGCTGCTGCCGCTGTGTGTCCGACAGGTGATTATTGTTCGAGTATGGTTCTTCCTGTTCGTGACGTTGTGCCTGTGGCAACTGTGACTCGTAACGTTGGTCTTGTTCCTCTTCCAAGTCCTCGAGGCGAACTTTGCGCGGTGTGGTGTCGTCATCGTACTGCGCTTTGACGGTCTCAAAGCGCAGCGTACAGCATGCCACGCTAATTAGTAATGTGATGTAGAGCTTCTGCAACAAAGAGAAATTTTCATTTAGTTTTAAATTAATTTTCAGCTGTTAAGCTTTTAATTAAAACAAGTTTAAATACGTGAATGAAGCTCTTTCAAATTAACAAATACGAGAAGATACAAACGAAGAAATTCGTGAACTTTCTATAAAAGAATTCACTGAGATGAAAAGAACAAAAGCGTAGAAGACCAGCTGAGCTATAGGTATCAATTGAAGTATATAACATTAAATACATACTGACCATATAATTCTTAAAAACATAAATTCTAACGTTGAATAGTTTCAACGTGTCAATTGCAACAAATAATTTCTTTTATCCTTTCAAGAATTAACCTGGGAGCATGGGGCCTCTACCACACTCATTATACCCAATAATGCAAGTTTTTACAATTAGCCGCCATAAATTGAGGTTTAATCCCATTCAAAGTAAAGTTAATTTTTTTGCTAAACACTTTCTGATGCACTTTACTTTTGAACTAAATTGTTTCGAATTAAATTGATGACGAACAAATTGCAAAACCTTTCACTAAATGAAATCGAACTGGTTCGCAATTTTCACTCGTCACCACAGCCACACCTTGTGGTTGTTGCGAGCTCGAAAGGCGCATAAAAACTAAACATTTTCTACATTGGCCCATTGAAAAATGAAGCGTGAAAATTCAAACTGAAAGCAAATAAAAACCCACTCGAATGTGATTTGGCAAATTCGTAGAAGGGAAATATAACAAAAAATACAGCCTCACCTCCGTGTAAGCACTAAAGCAAATATTAAAAGCATCTGCCTGTCAGGCAGTGACAGCGTGCAACTTGTGGCACAAATTAAAATCGAGTCAAACGCTAAGCAAATACGATCGCAAAGCTAACGAACGCTCGAGGGGCAAAATATGTACATATAAACAACTCAATTAAGCAACAAGGCGGGTGAATGCTGTAAATATAAACAACAACAAACCTCGCCCCATAATCCCATAGCGAACAACAACAATAAAGGTCCGACTAATGTGACGCTAAGCAATGAAACCTTTCACTTGCCGATGCCACACAATCAGCGAGCGCTGCACTGCTTTGCTTTGCTTTGCTTTGCTCGCAGTGGGAAGTTGAAGTCTCTGAAACCTAAGTAAGTCAGTTAAAGTGTGTTTGCTTTGTTGTTGCTGACTGTTTTGCCAAACTGTTTTGCGGTGTGCTGATTTTTTGTGTGTGCGGCATATTTAACCACATCAACGTTTTGCTTGTGCCCTGTAATTGCTGTCTATGCTAATAACAATGCAATTATACTATTGTGCCGCCCACTCGGCTTCTTCTGCCTTCTACATTCGTGTCTGCGGAAAACATCTTCTTTCTTGTGGCTGACTAAATATGTCTGTATGGTGGCAGGTGGTGGTGCTGTGCTCTGCAGGTGTCATTATAATTTTAAACACTATAATTGTTAGCTGAGCCATGATGGATGCCGTTGTTGTTGTTGTTGTTGTTAACATATTAGCACTGATGTGCGGTTAATAAGCATTTTAAGCGCATTCATCGTATCTGCACCTAACCGTCAGACGATTTGAATTATGCTCACTTGTCAGCACATTAAAATCTTCATTTGCCACTTTCGAACGGCGCAATGCAGAGCAAGAAGAAGAAGCAGCTGTTACATAACACACATTCTCTTTCGAAATATACATTATGTGTTCAATGCCTTTGTAACATTCAGCATAATTTTGCTTTCAATTTGGCAATTTTTCGATTAAATCATCTTCAAATGCATTTCTGGTCATTTGATAAGTGAATGGAAAAATGATTACAACTCAACGTCATAGATGGAAAGTGTTGTGCGCAAATGTGTTCCAGTTCATATCGAAATTATTGATTGATTAGATTGAGGCAGTTTGATTAAGCCAACAGGGAAGCTGCAGTTGCATGTAATTAGTGCAGTAATAAAATTTGAATTAAGTATGAATGGAATTTGAAACAGAAGCCGAAGATGGAGCCGAAAAAAGCCAAAACCCCATTGAGCTTAAGTCCGTTTTGAACCATCGCATTGAATGCGTATTTATGCTAAGTAAGCAAATGACTAATAGCAAAACTTCGACTAGAGGATTTGCAACATGTTGTGGACTCAAAAAATGAGAAGATTTAGATTTAGTAAAGTATATATTTTGTAAGCAAAACCAGCATAAAATTATAATGTAATCCATATTTGCATATTTCGAAAGGCTTTAGCGTATATTTCATTTGTATAAAGAAAGCTGATATCTTTTATACAATTGTGGCTATGAAAAAGATAGAAAAACAAAAACAACATGCTGAAAATGTGAAATATATATTTCCAAAATCTACAGTAACCCAGTCTGCACTTATTGCTATGAATCAATCAATTCAACATTGCCAGAAATGAACGCAAGCTATGACGACATGTTTGATAACCTTAAAGAGCTGCAGGTATATTGTTGATTTTTGTTTGAGTTTTTACGAAAAATTTTACCTTGGTCCGAAAAAAAATATTAAATAATTATTTACTACTGATTTTTTCAGCTTTCTGAATCACTAAGCCTATGATAGGCGATAGCTTAAATATTGTGCAAGATTTGGCTATTTGTCCAATATAGCTTTTTATTTCATCTTTTTTTTCTTCAAATGAGATGCACATAAACCAATGTTTATATTAAATAAATGAATTAACAAAATTACACAATTTATTTTTTTTACATGTTATGAGGTTATGATTATGAAAAAATTTGTTTTTTGTTCATTTTACCTCAATGGATAAGTAAAACGGATAGTAAAAAGTTGTGGGTGGATAGGTGCATAGTTAGTATTGAAGTTAGCGTAATAGACGATAGTAATGCAGGGTTATCAATGGGTAGGTTCCTGTATCCAAAACCCTTCCTTTGCTATGCCACTGACTGATAGGTAATGCATTCAAAAATGCATTTAGTAAAAAAAGCATACATTGCTTTGTTACATCAAGTTACACTGCATAGAAAAATTAGGAAATTAAGCTACAAAAATAAAAAAATAAAACTCCCCAAACATTTTAAAGACTCCACTAAAACTCAACATACGAGTACCACCCAAACAGCAGCAATTGGCCCAGCTCGACACTTACGGACGCTGTAAAATTTGTGCGCAATTTGACAATTTCACTTTTAAAGTTATGCAAACTAAATGCTCCTCAATAAACTGTAAACGACCCAACAAAACCGCAACTGCAATGCACATGAAAACTCTTAACGACGACAATAACCAAAACGCACCTTGCGATGTTGTCTCTGGAGGGAGCAATGAGTGCGGCAGCGTGTGAAATTGCGCCAGTTGCGGTCGAAAACAGTGCTTTGGCATTTTAGTTGCTGCGAAAAAGCGTATTGCTTTTTTCGTTCGGCAGCTGCGCATTATTCTTGATTTTTCGCGCGCCCAGCCAATTAACCAAAAAAAGGAAACAAAGAAAAGTCTCATCGACCTACTGAAGCCGCAAATCAAAATAGATTTATGCTCGCAAATTAGTTCGAATATTTATGTATAACAACAGGAAGACAGACTTTCCATTTCACCCACCATTGTGCACGCCAATAACTGACGTTGTTGTTGTTATTTATGGTTTGGTTGCTTAGAGTTTACAACCAATTTTAATTTCCTTTTGCCGTGGCGCTGTGCAAACCAACCACAATTTTATGACATATTCCAGTTTGGTTAATAGGGTATTTTATTTACAATGGACCACAGACAATTTTATGCTTCAGGCATTTACGCTAACAATTGTTTATGTTGTTGGCAATTGGCGAGTGTTTGGTGTTAATTGCAATTACGCTTCAAGTGTGTTGAAATGTTTTTTTCGCACTAATTTTTGACCAGCGCTTTATAAAATATTAGGTAAGTAGATGAAGAACGGCTTTCTTTGGCATCGATAATATGCGAAGCGATTCAAACAAAGTTTACATAGGTCTGCGGTTACAAATGTATGGTACAATCTATGAATGAATGAAATATTCTATGAAAAAGGTTTTAAAAATCGTTCAAATTGTGCCGGTCTGAGTAGTAGCAGAGATGTAGAGTCCGACCGATACCAAATTTTTTGGCCGATGCCGATTAATCGGCCGGAAGGGCGAGTTTGGCCGATGCCGATTAATCGGCCGAAAGGGTCAATCAAAAACACAGTCTATTTTATAAAATAACAAAAGGAACTATTACATATTGTTTGTAGTATTCATCACAAAATAACAAAACAACGAGAAAAGAAATAATTCAAAACTAAATAACAACGAGAAAAGAAATAATTAAAAACTAAATAAAATAACAAGAGAATTCAGAATTCTAATACATTAACATGTATTAAAAATATTGCATAAATATTGCATACAAATTCAGTTTCTTATTCAACTTAAAATTACGATTTTTATATTAAAATTTGTACTCTCAAATTGCGACCCGTTGTAGAGATGCAGTGGGCAGAAGTCAGATAACAAGTTTGGAAAAAATAAAAGGCCTGTTAAAAAATGCTTCCAATTAAAAAAGAAGGATAAGATTGAAACATGTAATGGCCCTTCTTCTGATATCCACATTAAGAGACGAAATGCATAGACATTTCGAGATAATCTGTGTTTACCTAGTTTTAAAAAAACATTTCTAGGAAACATTTATATTAAACAGTACTTAAAAATACATTACTGAAAAGGGGTATAAGAACCCGTTGGTACAAAAAATGAAAACAAAAAAATGAAAGCAGAAAAATAGGACGATGGCATCATCGACCAAAAACGGCCGATGCCGATTCTTTTTTTTTTTAGCCGATGCCGATACTAGCCAATGCCGATACCAATTTTATTGGCCGATACTAGCCGATGCCGATGCCGATTAGTCGGTCGGACTCTACTGAGATGTCATATATAGATTACATTGGGTGCATAGTGTAACATTTAAAGTCTTGGACCCAATTGGAGGCAATTTTGAATTATTGTGCTTCCATACGCAGATTTCCTTTAGGTATGCCAAAAAATAAAAATAATAAAATACTTATATAAAAAAAGGAAGGAATTTTCCTTCCACAGCCACCATTCACTTGTTTCACATTTAGTGCTCGTAAATCAGAAAAAGCTGAAAACCGGCATCAGGTCGAGTGGTTTTAATTTTTAACTGCTTACACGCACCACAAATCATTGAAAATTCTGACTGACCAAATAGCGAATCGCGCCAAAAACGACAAGTTTGAAATATTGAAACACAGCCAAAGTGAAGAACAGTCGCAGACGTTTTCAGTTGGTCGCTGAGCAATGGCAACGGGCATTGCAATGACGACCAAAATCAACAACAACAACAGAATTGTCAGTGACCGCGCCGATAAACAGCGACACACGGTTAATGTTATAAATAATTATTGGCGCACAAAAGCAATTTTGGTCGCTCATACACACACACACACGCACAGAAAACCATCTTCGCGCAGCTTATCTAAGTTTGAAATGTGAGCGGTCGATGGCAATTGAAATCGAGAAAAAAAACTCAGAAAAGTGGCAGCCATCTGACGCGCTAATGGCGCCGAACGCAATGGGTAGGCGCAACATTTTATTGCCTCGTTGCATTAGCAGCGCTTCAGCGCGCGGCAGGGCGAAAGGAAAATTTGCAGTGAAAAATGGAAAATTGACAAGCGTGCTGCGGCAGAATGAGAACAGATCGACGGCCGATGGGAGTAGGACGGCGTTGCAGCTGAACGAGCGGAAGCGGCAGGTAGGCGGGTAGGCGGATCATCGACTGGGCGGATGGGCAAACGGGTGGATGTTGCAAGTGCCCGATGGCAGTTTGAGTGGCTCATGCGCAGCTGCATTTATTTGGTCATGCTTAAAGTGGACTGAAAATGGCTGAAAAGGCCTGCAAAACAGCTCCAGCTCCAGCAGCTCAGACACAACAAAACCGCAAATCAAAAACGAAATCACAAGCGGTATGTAGTTTAGAAGAAGAAGAACAAGCAGCAGCAGTAGCCGGGGCAGCGACGACAGACGTAGCGCAGCAAATTGCACACGACGCAGAAGTTGCCGGACGAGCCAGTGTGCAACATTCACTTTTTACAACGCTAGAAGAGCACAAAAAAATCACTAAAACCAAACGCCGAAAAGCTTAAAGATGCTTGAAAATTAGAAGTTGAAGTTGGTTGCCATCGCCGAAGTGGACTCAAAGTGGCGGCATGAGCAGTCTTGGCGGCGGCGGCAACGGCGTGTGCGTGCAGTCGTTTGCGTCTTTTATGCTAAGCGACGAGACTTTGAAAACTTATTTGAAACGCTTGCATTTTGCGGATTTAAAATTTTCTACATTTTATTGCCAAATCGAAAATTCCGCATTAATTTACCGCTTCCCAAAAATTTAATATTGCTCATGTCTGCTGGCGGCTATTTAGTTCAAGTAAAACCGGCCAAGCTGAAAGCGTGAGAAATGCAACAATTTCTAAATCGGCGTATTTTTTTGTTAATCGATTTAATTTGTTCATTAGCGTTAATTAACTCTGAGCTAGCTTTTGGTTATTTAAATTCAAAAGAAAATTTTTTTAATCCAGCATCAAAGTGATTGATTACACTGAGCTGAATTTTAAAATGTTAAAATTTTTCAGATTTTGTTACTAAGTTAAGATTTAAAACTCGTAACATTGGATTCTTCAAAGTCTTGTAATGTGTTGTTTATCAAACTGAATTATTTTTCAATTTATATAGCAAGTTTCTTCTCATCTTAGATGTAGGAAATCATTCCTTCAAGGTGAGCCAAATTTTGACAGTCATGTGTCAATGTGCAATGGACCGGCTCTGCTACGAGGCGGGCAAAGAACAAAAACCGGAGAATTCATTCCACCACTATTTCAGTTCAATCTGAGTGAATCGAAAGGGTTACCTTCGAAATGTCAATGCAAATGTCATTAACTCTTTATGCAACCAGCAGAGCATCTAACTGAACAAATAACAACTTAGACAGTCAATACTGTTGCCACATTTTTACTGCTCTGAACACCGAAAACTCCAATACACTCACCATTATTGTCCAATTTGTGGTAATGTGACACGTTATGCCAAATGTCAATTTCCTTCAAACTTGTATTCTTTTATTGCCACAACAGTTTCGATTACCGTCACGCGTCTTCTTATTTTCTTCACTGCAATTCTTCGCAACAACAATTGCAGCCAAAATTATCACCGCAAAAGTTATAAGGCGCAGCACACACGTGCAACCGTTGCCGGTTAATAACCGTTAAAGTATTGAATTCAAAATTCTGCCTTGTTGTTGCTATTGTGTGGAGCTCTCTTCAGCGCGAAAAGATGTCGGCGCCCAAAACAAAAATCACTACAACAGACACGCACCGTTCGAACGTACTTGCAGCGCCGCACCAGCAAACCGTCTGTCGCTGGTGACGTTGGTGAATTCGAGTTTTATACGTGGCCGGAGTGTGGCCGCACTGGCGTTGGATATTTGAGGGAAGTGCAAATGTGCCGACAACGCTCCAACGCTCGGCCCGCTGGCCGGTAGCTGGTGGATGAAGAATCTTCACATACTGACAGTCTGCTTATGTTCCACAAGTTCCCCAATACGAATGGCTGTTCGGCACGCACACGGCAGCAAGGTGAAGCATTGAACTAGACGCTCGCACAACCAACAGTCAGGCTCTAACTGCACACACACACACACACACACATACATACGTGTACTAGGCGCCTACACGTGTACGTGTGTGTGTATGCACAAATCAATGTGCAAGCCTATGGTAAATTACTATATCATCGCTGTCGTGTGACTGGTGAGCGGACATAAAAATCAAAAAAAATTATCAAGAGCGTCGAATTTTGCGCGCCAAAACTTTTCAACGCCAACAAAAGTGAATCCGTTACGTTTAATGATTAATGGAAATGAAGATTATTCGCAGATGTGCCGAGTAAATTGTATGCAAATTGAGAGATTTTTATTATACATTTTTTGTATATGCAAAAGATTTTTTATTTCGATGGCACAAAAATGAATAACTTTTATACAAATTTTTCATCAATTGTGAGTGGTCTTTTTCTGTTTAGTTTGCAGTAATTGTTAGAAAACACGAAATTCACAGCTATTGGCAATGCAGCCAACTTCAGCAGGAACACTCGCAGAGTTCTTGTTAAGAAGTGGTCTTTTCTTACCTCTATTTGGGAAGCTTCTTGGAAGTCATTTAGGAATTTATTTATGTGTTTTTACTCTACTTTTCATTTAGTTTATCCCGTTTTATTAGTTTCCATTAAATCGCAATTACCAGAGAAATTAAAAACGCAGTAAAAAATATTCTAATAAACAAAACAGACCTACTTGAAAGTGTTTTATGAGTAACATAAAATAAATAAATAAATAAATCAACTAATGAATTAATAAATAAATAAATAAATAAATAAAAAAATAAATAAATAAATAAATACATAAATAAATAAATAAATAGATAAATAAATAAATAAATAAATAAATAAATAAAAAAATAAATAAATAAATAAATACATAAATAAATAAATAAATAAATAAATATATCATTAAATTTACTCATTGAATTTTTAAATCAGCCTATATCTTTTTGTACTAAGCATTTGATTTGTGCCTTTTTTACAAAACGTTAGATTAAACTAAAAAGAAAGCTTGCCGATCACTTCCTAAATTCTTTGATTTTTTACAATCAAAATCAAGTTTAAAACCAAAAAAAGTATCCGCCAGTTGCTAAGTTGCTTCTGTCGCTCTCAACCAAGTTTGAGGTTATGGTATTGTAGAATTTAATTTAATAAATGACACAGGCACATTCGGGTGACGCTATGTTAATGTCTACAGAAATGTTTCTATTAATAACAAAAATATACATTTAAATGATTTTGTTTAAAAAACTCATTAACGTTAAAAACAGTCAAAATTCCAGTCAGATATTTACGTCTTGAATATTATTTGTCATCAATAGAAAACACCATGAAAACTTTGAAATAGAACAACCAATCTAATCCCATTTAAATATGCATTATTTGCAAAACGTAACCATTCAACTGTCACATTTTTACAAATTTTTGTTTTTCATTTCACTAATATTTTACTAGTACGAAGAGTTGTGCCTTCATTGTCACAAACCTCAGTTGTTCCGACATACATAAATCACATGTGCGACGACGCCTTACTACAGTTTTCAATATGCGGGCATTGTGATGGCTTAATTACAAATGTCAATGAAGCCGAGGTAACAGAAGCAACCAGAGCAATGGCCCGACAACTCGGTTCAATCGTTTTTTCTGTTGTATTTTGTTTGAAAAGTACAAACGCAAAGGCTTTGACCAACAGGCATTCAAAAAATCATTATTCCATTATGCGTTCGAACTTGGAGTTGGCGCTGTTTTGGGTGACATTGCGCTGGAAAATTAATTATGCAATTGCGAATTTTTGTATATAACGGAATGCTGTAGCATTGGATGACTGAAAATGCCAATGCGTTTTTTTAAGGCTTCGTAGTATTTTTATGTAATATTAGAATAATGCTTGAAGGCTCACAATTGATGATGCACACCTCTGCTTGTAACTTTCAAAAGAGTCCTATTGCATAAATAAATCTTGGTCTATATCAATTTACAACAAATTTATGTTTATTAAACATGAACAGCTTTTTTTAACGACTAATCAGTTGAACATTTTTACACTCGCTGTTAATAAATTATCTTCATCAAATATTACATACAACATCGTTGTTCTCATTGCAGACAGAGTCTTCAATCAGCCAGAAAGGAAAAGCCATGATTGCGACACTCACACTCACAAATTGTCATCACAGCAGAGCGACAACTGCATGTGCAATGCTTGCAATTCAATTGAGACATTGAACTAAATTTAATTATGAAACATTGAAACATTGAATTGTACAGGTATTACAATACAGGGGTGTAGCCAAAACTTTAACATATTTTATATATAATTTTAGAAATTCAGTAAAAATCAAGAATTATTTTAAATCAAATGAACTAATTTTTGATTTTTTTAATTTTATATACAATAAAGTCTACTGAAATCGTCACGACTGAAAACTAAGCCACTTAAATTGTGTTTAGTCAAACATGAAATTACTTAACAATTATAATAATTTGCTGAACTCAATGTATTTACATATAAAAATGAATATTACAGGAGCAAGAGCGATGCACTTCAACACTTATGCAACAGCGCTTGTTTACTTAGTCTCACTTTTCAATGCGATGGCTCTATAAATTGTAGCAATCTCCGAATGATTTATTTGATTTGTTTGCTGGTCAACTGGCAGAATTGTCGCTCTTTTAATAAATCAAAAGTCATGAAAATCCACTTGAAGTGTTGAAATTTATTGCTCCCTTCAATTGTTGAGTGTATTGACATGTATTATGGTAGATGCTATTATTATTTAAATTATTCATAAATACAACCGAATTTTAGAAAGCTTCAAATATTTAAGACCTGAATAATACCTGAATAATATTTTAGGTAACACAATGCCTGACTTTGTCAAACATTTCAATACTCTTAAATTTGAGACGAGTAAATATTTACTGTTTGACGGAAGTAAAAGTATGACTGTGATTTATTAAATGAACAACGAAACGAGACACGAAAGAAGAGTGATTTGTTCCCATATCAATTATTTATTCAACTCGATTCATAAAGTATTGTATCACATTGAAGAAATTAATAAAACACCCTCAACTTTTAACTGTTCAGTTATATTTCTTATAGTTTGTACATGAAACAGCTAAAACCATCTTAGGAAATAATTTGTCCGATGTAAAGAATTTCGCAAATGAACCAAAATATCCAAGATCGATGGGACACTTGTTCAGAAAGTGCAGTTCGTCAATTTCAAAGTTATAAACGAATAGAGACTCATTGCGCTAAAAAAGATGTATTTATTATAAAATTCAAATTAAAAAATTGACTATTTGTTCTTTCAAATTGTTTGATTGTTTTTTGGCCCCTTATATGGATAGGAGTGATTGAAGTTTGTATAATTCTGCAAGTAGTAAATTATGGCGTCCTCAGCGATATATTTGTTTTTGTTGCAGTAATCGCCACACGAATCAAGTTTCAACAAATACAGAAACGTGTTCCAACCGTTTCCACGCTTCTTGAACTGCAAATGCATCTGAAAGCAAATATTGAAGAATGTTTGAGTGCTTCTGAAGTGACTTGCAAGTGACGAGTACATCAAAGTGAATCAGGTCCATTGTCAGTGGTTCCCTACATTGCTTATACGTACCTATGTACAATTTCCAGAATTCAACTGCCACCACAATTCGTTCAACGACTCACTACCAAGTCTTGAATGTCCATTTTGAAAATGTTGTCGTGCTGACATTTTCAGCTTGCACTTGTGCAGGTCCAAAACTTCCGTGTTTACTTCTAACCATTTCAGATCCCTAAATTTCAACAGAGCTGCCATCTATTATAAATAAAGTGCTTTTGAGGGATTGTTCACTAGGCCGAAGTCAGGTGTGGTAGGTACTTGCGAAAGTTCTAGTAAAAATAGACACTTGAGCCGAATGAGACATTTGGCCACACACTCATAACTGGAGTTTGGTACAGAGTCCAACTAGAGTTGACTAGTTGTTTGCCGTATCTAAAAGCGGCAAATTCGGAATGCTTTAGGGATGTGAACTTGCATTCTTGGCATTTGATTTTAACTGGGGATTTTTTAGAGTTGCCAGCCAACAAATTTATCATCTGCTATATACTACTGTGTACAAAGAATACCCGGAATTCTGTCAACAAGGAATATTACTTGAGCGTTATGCGTCGTTTGCGTGAAGCTATTCGCAAAAAGAGGCCGGATTTATGGAGAGACAACTCTTGGTTTTTGCATCACGATAATGCACCATCTCACACGGCATTGGTTCTTCGTGAGCATTTCGCCAACTCATATCGTTCCACAGCCACCGTATTCGCCTAATTTAGCTCCTTGTGACTTCTGGCTATTCTCCAAACTCAAAAGACCACTTCGAGGACACCGTTTTGAATCGATTGAAGAGATTCAACGTCAATCGCCGCGCGCATTGAAGGCCATACCGGAAGGTGACTATTTGGCATGCTTCGAAGATTGGAAAGTCCGTTGGCATAAGTGCATTGCATCGGGGGGGGACTACTTTGAAGGCGATGAAATTGATTTGGAAGAATAAATAAAGATTTTTTGAATTATAAACAAATAATTCAATAATTCAAATAATTCCGGGTATTCTTTGTACACAGTAGTATGTACTTACATGTATAATGCACAAGCATTGCTGGAGATTTTATGATTCCTTTTTCAATGTTCTAGAAAATAATAATTTTTAAAATGTTCACAACGTATAAACTATGGCAAATGATATCACATAACCAACTAAATATTAAATTCTACAATGTTAATACAGTCAATATGAAGGTATTTATCAAATGAAAACATCATCAGCATGAATATCTCCAAAATGATATCATTAGACACAAAGATAAAAGTAAAGCATTGCGTACTCGTTTTATAAACATTTAAAGCAATTTTTAATTAAATCTTAACCCTTCTGTAGTTTTCTAAAATTTATGGTTTGTCTTCTGTTCATAGGTCAATTTGGCTCATCTACAAAAATATAGAAATATTTCAAACATTGGCAATAGTATTTCTTCTTGCTTTGCCTATAAAGCAATAAAATATTACTCACATTTTTTTAATTACTTTGTCAAAAATAAAATTTAGTCCTCATTGCCATTAAAACATGTTTACCATAAAATAAGTGCAATAAGGGTGACGAATGGGTGATTTTAGTTCACAAACTGCAATTTTAATAAATAATAATAATTGAGAAATTAGTAAGTCACATATTTTTGTGCAACAATCATAAATTAAATTCAATTAATCTTTGCTCTGGTTTACCGCAAAAGTCATTCAAAAATCTAAATTTGTGTGGCACAGTGTCTTAAAAATCGCTGAATAAACTTTAGCTACGGTTAGAAAACATCAAATTAAAGAAAACCCGAATATTTTATTCCAACTCTGCATATTTTTCGGAAAATGTAACAAAATAGTGAATCATAACTATGCTTTATTTTCCTTAGTCGGAATAATTAACCCGAATGTGCCGCAATTATTTTTCTTTCGAATTTTGTGGAAACACTTTTTGAGCGATTCAATATGAAACATAGTTGAAAAAATAAATTTTTGTGGTTACGCACGGCGTTACTGGGTTAAGTTTCTAGTGAAACGAGTCCGTGATATGAAAATCCGTGGATGATACAGCAAAATGTTAACCACATATAATATTTATTTATAATACCACTTACGCATTTCCAAATCTTAGGAAAACTATTAGAAATCAGTCAACAGCAAATTTGTATTTAGTGGAAATTTTTTATATTAAAACAATTGTTAATAAATATGTATGAAAAACATTACACAAATATATTTAGACAGTAGAGAGATGCTACCATTGGCAGCCTGGCCCACTTTATGGTCTGCCACGCACGAAGTTGTGCTGCTGGCCATCTTGCGGCCCCGGTATGTACTCGTTCATGTTGAGGCTCAGTGTGCCCGGGAAACTTTTGCCCTTGATTTCGCGATTGATGCGATAGTTGCTGCGGTAGGCGTGCTGCATGGCATTGGCGTAGGTGGGCAGCCCGTAGGGTGTCGCGCCGCTGAGGTCCACCAGCGTGGTGGCGGGCGCGGCCGGCGAATGCGCCCCGTTGGCATTGGCCGGCAGGGCGGTGAGCAATGTGGGGCCGCGTGCTGCATACTCAGCGACGAGGTTGTTGTTGCCATTGGCAGCTGCGGCCAGCGGCGGATGGAAGGCGGGCTGTACTGGCGCTGTCGCAGCGCCGCTCGTCAGGTACGGACTGATGGGCACTATGAGCGGCCGCGTCGGTATCAGCTGCAGATACTGCACGCCGCCCTCTTGCAACGGCTGCGGCAGGTACTGCATCAGCACCGGCGTTGGGTTGGCCATTGCCGGCGAATTGATGGATTGTATGGGCGTGAAGTTGGTCTCCATTTCGGGCAGTCGATACGATGGCTTGAAATTTGCCTGAGCGTTGGCGCTGGAGATGCTGTCATAGTTGGTCGCATAGGCGGTGAGCGAGTTAAGCTGGGCGTCCTGCGGACTCGACTTCAGTGCCGACGTTGACGTCGCGGTGGTCTTGCCCGCCTTGCTGCCAATCTCGGGGCTGGAAACTGGATTGGCCAGTGCGCTGCGCGCCACGATCGAAAGTAAAAGTAAGTGCAGTGGCAGCAGCTGCCGCCATGAAGCGTGGCCGCGCATGTTGTGGCTGTTGTGGTTGGCGCTGCGGCGGGGCTGAGAAACGTTTAGATGATGTGGTTGATGAAGCTGTTGGGGCTACGAGTACAAGTGCGGCAACCGCTGATGGCGCTGCAACTCGTGATGGCATTGACTAATTGCAAGCTGTGAAAGAAGGAGTGGAAGGAGGAGAGGAAAAATGGCAGCCAATCATTTGCGTGATGCTATTAAATTTATATAATAATTAAAAAAGGAATGTGTGCTATAGAGATTAAATAATGCATGGAAGCTTTTAAAAGCTCTGACGCAGTAACTGATGCAGCGGGTAGTTCTAATCACAAATAAAGCGCAGGCTCCTGTTGTACATTTCACCAACATGAAGACCAATGCTTCAGCAAAATGAATTAGTTTAACTTTTACTTTTACTTTTAGTGGAAAACTATCTGGGATAATGTGCGATGATCACTAATGTAGAATACGAGCAGTAGATATGTATATGCGAGACAAATATTTGGGGAAAAAATATTGGGCTCAGTCTAAGAGCCATTTCCGAAGGATTCTTCAATAATTTGTTGATTTTCTTTACACTTTTCTTAACTGTAATCTTGATGTAACGCTGCTGATGAACCACTTCATCTTTCAAAAATTTCGCCTTATGCACTTTGTTATCAAACTTCACAAACTGAGGGGACTCCGTCGTATCTGTTAAAAACTCAATTTAAATAACCTGCATGCAACTTTAAAACTCATCTACTTGTGAAATTGTTTGATGCGCAATATATACATATAAAAAATCATTTGATGCGCAGATGCTACTACATATTACGAGCTTCTATTCATACATAAGTGAACGTCATATTGTCTCAAATATAGAACCAAACACTAATTGTTTCGCACCATCTGATCACTCCATAGTAGTCTTCAAAATAATTCAACCATATCCATAGATCGCAAAATCATGCGACATACAAACACATCTACTTTTAGAGTCACATCCAAACTACATAATTTCTGTTATACATTACAAATTTGCAACCACACGTTCACGCACACAACATTTGTACAAAAGACTCAAGACACAAACTACTTTACTCAACAAAGAAACTATCCTTGATCTTTGCACTTGCTGTCGCGTATTAATGTTCGCTTACATTGTCTGCTGCTTCACTCGTACGACACACGAAATCCTTTATGCTTCGGCTGTGCGTATGTAACACCCACCGTGACTTGCGTTGTTTGATTACGGCCGCCTGCCAGTTGACACGTTGCTTTTATATTGCAATATCAAACACGCTACGATAATTATCCATTCGCAAGGCAACAACAACAAACACAACAACTACTACTACTTTTGAGCAAATATAGTATATGTATATATATATTTTTTTTTATTTTTTTTTTATTTTTCCCCCATTTACTGCGTTCGGGTGTAACGAGTGGAATTGAGGAAAATGCCTGTTGTTGAATGCACTTCTCGTAAACTTGAAAGCGAAGAAATGCCGGTACGGTGGGCACACAAAACCGGCCATGCATGAGTAGTTTTCTGCAGACTCCAACTTGCGGTAAATGCTTTTCACGACTATTGCTTTTAGATGTTGGCAGCGTTTTGCATTGCATTAAAGCATTTCAAGCTTGAAATTGTCGACCAACAACACCTTTTGTTTAAACACGAAAATGTCTAGCAAAATGTTATATTTAACCCTTAAATGAACGTTTGGTTTTTTGTTTTTTTTTTTGTATAATTAATATTTTTATTAATTATTATAATTTTATTGGTATAATTGCGTTTGAGTTATATTGGGCCAAACACTGCAATAGTCGTAGTTGCATTCGAAGGGGCTTTGTAAGGATCGGTTAGGTTAAAAAAGCTGTGTGCAGCACAAGCCGCACATCAAGTACACATAAATATGTTTTCACAAATTGTTTACCTCTAAAAGCTTCAGTGCTTCATACAATACATACATATAATACACACATACAGTAAGCTTTCAAGTGTTAAATTTAAATTTCAAACTTGTATATATTTGCAAAATTTTTTTTTTTCTTTCTTCTTCCCTCACTTACGTTTGCCATAGTAGCGCAACGTTTTTATAATGAAAAATTGTTGATTAAAATTGGTAAGCAGAAAGTTACTTGCAGATAAATGAGCCAATCATTAAAATGAGCCTCGTTTCTCATCTCGTTTGTGTACTTTTCATACAATGTTTAAAGGTATTTAAGCATCGCATTAATGACATGCCGCCAATTAGTGCCAATTTTTACAATCAACACAATAATCATATCTCATTAATTGTGGCGTAGCGCACGTGCGCAGCCACCACGAACGTCATTCGCTTCATATCTGCATGATTTTACACTTCATTATGTAAAATATGGCATACGTCCAACCCACAAACCAGCTCCTTTCATGGTCAATACCAGTGCAAGCAGACGCAGAGTGTAGTGCGCTTTAAACGCTACCGGACTCTGCGACTGCGGCAGTGCAACATTTTAATTGCCATAATTGAGAGCATTTGGTAATATTGAAGATATGTTCCTTTAATAATGGCCTTTTTTTGTTATCTGCCGCTTCAAGTGTTTATAATAATAGCAACATTGGGTTCAACGCACCCAACAGGCAACTGGCGCTGACGGTGCAACTGCCGGCTTTACTTAACACGTTCGCGGACAGTAAAAATTTCAGTGAGCTGCAAAAATAGACAGGCTATTTTTGTGGAAACTATAAGCACTATCTGAAATCTGATTACACATATATTGTTAGAGTTGTCAGATTATCATATTTTAACCGTTATACACAATGAATGCTATAGCATTCACGACGATATAGATCAAATTTTTCAACTAGAGTGACGTGAATGCTATAGCAGTCATTCATAGAAAACATGAGAAGAAGAGGTTTATTATATTTTTATAACTTGATTTATTCAACAGTAGTTCTCTCTTCGTGTATATATAATAACTGGACGCGGACACTATACTTCAAACCATTTTGATTAAAAAATCTCTCATAAACGGACAAAATTCAGAAATATGCCCAACCAGTTTTTAAGAATCTGTACTACCCTATAATACCTACAAATCTCTCTCTTATTTGAAAATGAATATTTGAAATTAAATCAATCAGTGTTTAGGCCAGGCGCACAAAGGATTTTATTTTGGGGTGGAGAGTTTGCGTACAACTTTTGAGCCGAATACCACTCGAAACCATATTTTGTACCAGCATTATTTGTGTTTGGGGGGGCGGTTTGAACCCCAAAAACCCCGCCTGTGAGCGCCACTGGTTTAGGCAATCAACCATTACAAAATTGTTTCAACCAAAGTAGTACTAAAATGTGAACACTTGTACAATGTGTGTACTTTACCTATACATGTAATAAATATTAATAAAATATTCAATATTCATAAATTCGTCCAAAATATTAAATAAATAAACGAGAAACACTTGGATACAATTTTAACTAATTTGTTGTGCACCCCCCTCCCCCATAAGCGGACATCTCCCTTAACCGGACAAAACCACTGCGATGGTGAGTGTCCAGTTATGAAGAATTTCACTGTACACCGAAAAAAAATAAAATAATATGAAACTACTTGATGAATCAGTTGCTAATTACTTTGAAATGTATATTCATTACAAAAATTAAAGTTTATAGAAATATAAATGAATAAAAATTGGCTTTAAAATTTGAATGCTATAGCATTCACGTCATTTTGCATCACTATGAAACTGACTGCTATAACATTCACGTCCGCGAACGTGTTAACATTAGATACCAGACACATTGCTAACTGTTGCAATCTGTTTTACTCGCACTTTTCATTATTATTTAGTCAAGTTTCAAGTTTAACTGGTCCGGCAAACTTCCAGAAATCAGCAGCAAATGGTCGTTGCCGCAGTCGCATTGCTGCTCAACCACTGAATGTTACACATTTTCTCGACATGTGTTTTACTTCTTTTTGTTTTGATTACTTGTAGCTGTTATATAATTTCGTAATAAAATTCGAATTGGATTTTCTGTTGGCTTAGTTGTTTGACGTATTGAAGAGGTGTGGTTTGTTGGATGTGACAGATGCTCAGATACTCGTAGAAGTGTTCAAAGCTGTAACAATAATACGCGTAAGCTGTAATTCCACATAAGGATGTATGTTAACTATTATTCAAGTCAAACAGAACCAACACACATTTATAGGGGCATCTACTGAATATTCAATGAAAAGTATTAGAATTATAATGTCTGGGTATAGGATCAATTGAATTATAATTGGGAAGTGTTGCTCTGTAGATCGAAGCAAGGATATGGGCATAAATGCCTCATTGCAACCGTTCCTTAAAGTTTTCAATCTCATTACCGATGAAATTTTGCTTTGTTCTCTCATATACATACATTACGGCGCAAGAACTATTCAGGCGGAGCCCACTTAGGTCATGAAAGCCCATTATGATAACTATTCAGTTACTATTACTTTTTCATGCCATCATTAGTGGTTCAATCGATTGTTTTACTGACTTCAATGTTTCTACTCGTCTACGATTCTTTATACACCTAACTACGTCTTTAATGTTCCGTAAAAGAGAACTCTTTCCAAATCTAAAAAGATCTTTCATTTTCAGAGCTCCGATATGAGATAAACAGTTTATTGAATTAATCTAATTTCAAATAATTTTACTTTTCGTACGCTTAGTCTGAAAGTATTTTTATGGAGTCAATGAATAACAAATATAGAAACTCTTCACCAAGTGTCAATAATACGAGTATTCAGAGTTTTCCGGACTTTCCTGCAACTGATCACAAGAGAAGCCTTGACACGCTAATGATTTATCTCTATTTTATTTAACTTTCATTTAACAGCCTTATCTGGTTTTCGCAACGAGCTTATAATGCTAACCAATCTGTTTGATCTTTGCCACTTTGAGACTTGTTTCTCGTCGACTGTAGTCCGCACTAAACTCGAATATGCTTTCAACAAGCTTTCTGCAAACGCCTAAAAATATGCAAACAGTTGTCGAAAACAAAATTAAAACTTTTAATAGTCACTTTGGATGTATTGAGTCACAAGTGCTTTCCGCAGACATGTTTTTCTTGTGCATGGTGCCTTACGGCCATTGAAAATTTAGTCATAACAAAAATAATGCACGCAAACTTTAAAGACACTGCTACTATCTACTAATGTAGTTATGTATGACTTACCATCGTCAAGGAAAGATTTTTTAAAATGTATCCTTTAAAGGATCTAAAATTAGTTAGGAATCATAGAGATGTGAAGGCATATGAAGAAACATTAAAAGAACACGATTTAATAAGTCTACTGACTTTAAATTTGGTAAACTACACCAAATCAAAAATAAGTGTCCAATTATGTTTGATTTTTGCAAATAAATAATTATACAATTTTTGATCTGTAATTTTTTCGAAAAATCAACCTAAAGGGGGGAAAAATGGGTGTAGAGTTTATATCGAGAAGCATGAATTAAAAGACCTATAGTTGTGAAACATTGTGAATTAACATTCAGCGGCTATGCTGGCTTGAACATGTCTGCCGTATGGACGATGAATGAAGCTCCGGCGAAGAAGGTGTTCGATGCAGTTGTTGGAGGTCTACGGAAGTTGAGGACGCCCTATAATCTCTTGGTGTGGTCAACTGGAGAAGGCCTGAAGAGAGCTTGTGCCGCCAGTTAAGTAAGTTAAGATGTGAAGCTTATTTTAAGTGCTTCAAACAAACATAAACACTTTGAAAGAGGATTATTTTTTACATTGAGCAAGTTTTGTCAAACTTCAACATGTCTCAACCGATAACGAAGTGCTCAGCTTTTATTAGTATCATAAGGTACGCAAGTATTTGTATCTTTACATTTCGGCAGTTGTCATCTTCGTTATTTGTATTTATGATCATCAGCACGGAAACGACAAACGCTTACAAGCGCTGGCAACTAGTTTGCGAAAGCAAAATTCAGCGCGCATTGCTATCATTTCCACACCATCGCCATAATAATGGCAAATTAAATGGCATTAAGTGCATTCAAATTGGAGTACGTTATGTTGACTCATAAATACGCCAACTGTAACAACAACAATAACAACAATAACAACAAATTCAAAATCAACACGCTATAGAATTAAAAATATTCACACGCTTTTTTGGTGCGCACAAACAATGACGAACGCAGGGTTTTCGTTGTGCGTAGCCAAACAAAAGACTTAGACAACAAACTTGCACGATTGTTGATTTTATCAGCGAATACAAAAAAGCCAAATGAAAACGAAAGTTAAAGCAATTTGGATAAATTTTAACAGTACAAAAATGCAAACGGTTTTATCAAACTGTAGATGGTTCAACAAATGCACCTGCACACATCTAAGTTTGTGTGTGTGTCTGTGTTTATTTGCATGATAATTCAAATATTACACCTTGCCGGCAGCAACACAGCGGCTCATGCATGTCGGCAGTTTCTGTTGCCGTTCAAGCGGCGCTATCTTTGCATGCTTCCTATTGTTTTGTCGCCGGGTTTTCGTATGCCAATGGTGACATTTTTATTTTTATATACCAACGATCACTTGCTGTCTTAACCCATTTTACGCAGACACACTTAAATAATCATTGGGGAAGAAGAAGAAGACAGACGCATGTGCACATTTGTAGGTGTTAGCAGCCGCCAAAATACAAAACGGTCAAAAAACCCAAAAATAATGGCGAATAGCAAAAACAGCAAAAACATGTTGTTGTGCTGGTGGCACATGTGCGCCTGCACCTAAGCCTATGGCAAACGTTCGACAGCGCCAAACGGTCAAAGTGTTCGTATTGAAACTAAATTACAAATTGCCAAATGACACTGATGCATGTGCGAGCGCTGCTGGACTGCGAAAATAGGAAGTCGAAAAAGTTGCTTTCATTGCAGCCGGTAACAAATTTTCAATTTGTTAAACATGAAAAGGATTTCATGTGTTAATTCAATTAGTTACCGAGCATCAGCGATAGCACTTCCCATATATTGGTAGCTGAGCCTTTCTTGGAGCTGGTTTGAATTATGATGAATGCATGTAAAACGGCAGCAGTGACACAAATCGATACAAATGCCAAAGTGGCAACCATTTGTCACAGTGTCTGCATTGCCTGCGGCCAGGTGTGAGTTGAGATAGTAATTGAGATAGTTTTCCTTCGACAGTGTGCGACTGCGAAACAAGACTGACCCAATGACTCACAGTTAGATGTTAGATAATTGAATATTAATGATATGCGTATGCAGGTGTGTCTCTATGTAACCTAAAACTGTACAAAAAAAGTGACCCCTTTTTTAACTAAACTAAAAAAGAAACGCAACGAAACGAAACCGTGTTGAGCTTAAGTAATTGAAAAGTGTTTAAATACGTTTTGTCAAAGCTTCAGTCGCCAAACTAACTTTTCTGCAGCTCATTACGAATAACTGTAAAGTAAATTGCACGCCCCTTTTGATCACAAATAAAATGATTTTTTTTTTTTTAAATTGCAACAATTGACAGTCTTAAACAACCGCAGCCCAAAATAATGATCTGTTAATAAATTCAAATGAAAATTAGCCAAACTCTCAAACACTAAAACAAATAAACCAAAACGAAACGAATTAAAAAAAAAACAAAATGAAATATGCAGGTGAAACAGAAATCCAACCAACAACAACCCTATTCACATATCAGCCAAAGGCCACATTACGAGCAAAAGAAAGAATTTACATAATCGTCAGTTCGTTTCGCATTTGAATTCACCAATTCCACCGATTGAATCATTACAGCTTAGTCGATCGTTTAAACAATTTTCAATGTTCCGCAACGATGACGTCATCACTCCACCTGGCCACGCTTTGCATCTTCCTCTCAAACACTAATAGAGTTTTTGTTTTGCTTTTTAGTTAGTTGCTTGCTTTTGATAGCTATTTACTACTTCTTTCATTTCTTAATTTTTCACGTCTTTGGTGCAGTTCATTGTGACCACTTTACGAGCACTCAAAGCTGGCGAAAGTGAATGGCCCAGCGTAGAAAAGACCGAATCACCGAAAAGTAGAGTGCAAAAAAAAAGCACTACATCAACATCAAAGATTACAATTACAAACGTCATAAAAATGCAACTTTTGGATTCGGCCAACCATGTACTCAGAGCGCATAATGTACGTGTTAGGAAACGTTCATTGGGGCATTAACCGGCCAACTGGGCAGGTGTAATTGCCATGCAGCAACAACGGCACTAATAGCTGCACTATGCGGAAAACGAATAACCAAGGTTAGTAGTTAACGCATTGCTCCTTGTGGCCCACAGAAAAGGCCTACAAAATGGTTCGCACAATTTTTATTGTGGCGTAAATAACGATTATGATAAGACTTTTTGACATTATGGTTTCACATCAAAATGACAAGAACACAACTGGATCTGTCAAAAATACACTCAACATCTGCTCGAAAACCCTTGAACATACATTCTTACAAACTAGTTAACAATGCAAAGGAGAAACGTTGTAATGTTAAGTTGAGAAGATTCATCTGAGTGGAGCATTGAGGTATTTGAACTCTAAGTATTGTCACTCAAATGTTTCACTGACCACATAAGTGAGCTATAAGGCTCAGGAAAGTTGAGTCCGAGGATATATAATATGTATAGCATCAAATATATAAGCAGATCAAAAGTACAGAATGCAGTGCAATTGTATAAAAAATGTAGTTGTTGATTAGCGTAAATTTTTTTCTCCACGCCAGTTATCACAAATAGCAAACATTGCTAGTAAAACAAAAATCGCTTTTAAACAACACTGACATTAATGATATCTCAAAAAGGCGTAAAGAACATTTTTCACCACTTGCATGACGAGTAAATGGGAAAATTATACGCAACTCCCCAAGCAAATACCCAGTAATATTTAAATGGCACAAAAGAGTTCAACATCTTAAGGTTATTTCACTTTTTTTAAACACTGTCTGAGTGGCAACAATAATGTGTTTGACTGTCTCTAATTCCCTGCGTTCACTCCGTCACAGCGTGTCTCCTCGTAATGCGTTCGGCTTTCCAACAGCCCAGCCCGGCCCATCGTTTGTCTCTGACAACGCCACAAGAGCGTATCGCAACGATTTAACTGCAATTTTCACGCAATTTATTCCTCTTGAGGTCTTCCGTAATGTTTCCTTTGTTTAACACCTTTGCTGGAACTATTTCTTGAAATATTTCAATTGTCAAATTACCCGAATTGCTTATACGCCGCCACATACTTAACCTAAATGGTGATTTATTTCGCATTTAGGCATTCGGCCGTACTGGCGTCGACAAGTGGCACAGCAACAGTCAATGGCAACGCGTTTTGAACTTTGTTGAGGAACATTTCCCGCTTTCCGGTACCTGTGTCAGCCTGTTGTTGTGCTAACAATAAGAATACACTTGTTCGTGGTTTCACACACTTCAAGGTGAATTTTATTTATATTCTTTTCAGTTCAAAGCGTAATTTTTGACAATAGATTGTATCCTACTGTAGGAACTCATCGACATATAAGGAATCAAGAATGATAAAATAAAGATTACGACATCCGGCTGATGACGTCATTGGTGAAAATTGATAAGGTGACCATTTCAGAGTATATTAATTTAACAGTTTAATTAATTTCTGCCAATTTTGCAATGACATGTGCAGAATTTTGCTAAAACAAAGTTTTGCTTCTACTTGTATTTTTCCATCTGCAAAAAAAATATAATTAAAATTCGAATCCTATGTCAATTGAGCACCTTAAAATTATTTTCATTCGTTATGAAAGATTAAAATTTGAATCCTATGTCAATTGAGCACCTTAAAATTATTTTCATTAGTCATGAAAGATTTGATTGGCCAACGGAATTTTTTGAATTTTGTTACATTTTAACGCGAAAATTTGAACAAAACGGTTTGGAATCTTTGGAATAATTTAAAATGTAATGTTTTCGTGAAAACAGTTTGCAACAATTGTAATGAGTTTTTAATAAAAAACAAAACGTAAACAATGAAGTGTGCAGTGGGCCAATGTCGGCAAAATAATACAGAAAAAACATGTATGTAATTTAAGAATTTAAATATTTCTGATTGTTAATATTTAATAAAATTTTTACAAATTTTGTGTAAGCCGCATGCATTATTTGAGGTTCTCAAAAGACGCACAACAGTGAAGCATTTGGGTACTTTTATGGACGCGACAGTATCAATTTCATTACTCAAAGAATTTGACGAGGAGGACGATTTTTCTTCAAGTTAAAATGGGAATCAAATACAGAAAACCTGATCGTTTTTAATTTTAAAAATAATATTGTTATATTGATGAAACAATTAAAATATGGATTGCTATAAAATATTGAAAAATAATATTTTTAATTAAATATATATAATTATATTAAATAGCAAGAGTGTTATATTGGTAACACAGAGAGGCCAAATCTGCCTAACCTCTATCTAAATCGATTTAAGCAATTGGTAAGTAAGTATATATAGGTATATTATATACAATGAAACGAAATAAATAACTTCATATGTATTTTCATATAATCTTTTTCGTTTGGGAAATACGTATTAATTTTGTAAAAGGTTATACTCGTCCCACTGTTCTTTGATAGTTTGAAACAATTTGTACCACGTCACTGGTGAAAACTTAAATTTTCCTGTCATTAATGTCGTAACCTTGTTTTCTATAAACCTTGTAAGGAATCGTATGTGAAACTGTAAGTAGTCTAATTTTTAGTTTTCGAGTAATAATGAAATAAAACAAAGTATGTACCTTCCTATCCTATGTACCTTCCTATCCTATATGTATGTACCTGTACTATCCTTATAAAATTTATTGGACACAATAATCTACTGACCGTAGAATGCATGGAAATTACACCGATTGGGTGTTGGTCCACTCAGCTTCTCACTCCATCTCTCGTGAAAGTTTACAGGTGTCTCAGAAGCAGACTTTCTGGGGTGATTTTTAATCTGGTTGTGACGCTACCTACCCGTAATTTTTAACGAATAACAAAGGAGAAACGGTTAGTGTTAATTTTCAGTGCCATAACCGAATGATAAGCAACTTGTTTTGACTTGAAACTGTGGATATAGATTTGAATAATGTGTGGTTTCAACAAAACGCAGTCACCAGCCACACAACACGACCAAGTATGCTCAGTAGAGAAATTTTGGTTCGTCGCTTATCCACGCGCCCGATGCACATAACTCACCCGATGACTAATGCGTTGAGCCAAACATCGCCAAGGTTGTGCTTACCAATTCGCAATACCGGCACAGACAAATCTCCCTGGACGCCGGCCAACTCCCTTCGCACAATACGTACAAATGATTGTGTGCACACTTTGTGGAAGGTCATTTGTATTTTTGCCAGCTGCGGGCGCACATGGAAATTCGCAGCGGTGAGATGGTGTGAAATTACATGCAAGGCACAGCTTGACGCAGCTGACCGCTGCGGTGCATTTTGCATTTCTCTTCACGCGTTATTGGTCTCTTTGTCAAATGACAATGAATCGTTTTGCGGTCTGCGGCATTTCGCTTGTCAACTGAAATCTGCCAATTGGCAGTTGAGTGCAACATTGATCAGCCCATCGGCAGGAACGCCAGCCGCATTTGAAAGCGCGCAAAAATGCTGAGAAAACTTTCAATTGATTTGCGCGCGCTCGAGTTGTTAAAATGTCAACCGCGTGCGGCGTGATTGGTGTGGACTTGAAATCGCGCAATTTGAATTGAAATCATTTTCGCTTTCAATGCGATTTGATGGCGTGCAGGGGGAGAGAGAAATTTTTTCATTCTTGGAAGCTTGAGCGAGCGACTTGAGCAGCAGCTAAAGCCAAGCAGATGTCGTTTGTGAACCGTCCAGCCAAATTTAATTCAACTTTTGTTGGAAAGTTTGGGCGCACAGCGGCGAACGGAAAACGTGCTTCGAATTTGAAGCAGCTTTGCATTCCCCAGAGCTGCAAAGTGCTTGACACTCCAATTGAAATCGAAATTGTTTACAATAGTTTTTCATGGATATGTATAAATTCTTTATTCTTCTAGCAGAATGGAACGTAATGACAAACATGAAATCGTTAAACGAAAATGTACAAAAAGCATAACTCATAAAAAATTATAAGGACGAGCAATAAATTAAATGCAGCAAATGTTGTCGGTGTGATGAAGTGACGAGATGGAATACGTGGCTATGAGCATCGCACTCCTCGTGCAACGGGCCGCTGATGATCGTCTAGTGATGTGGCGCCCCATACGAGCTGCTTGGCGGCACGTAGGTGTCGCCGGGCGACACCGGTGGCAGATACGATGACTCAGGCTCGTGTATGGGTGTGGACGCTACCGCAGCGCCGCCCCCACTTGGTGCGCCATACAACACCGACGGCGGCTGGTAGTCGTAACCCGCCGAGGTGGGTGGCAAGTATTGTGCGGAAGGTGCATGGCCTCCGGCACCACTGTACGAGCCGCCAGCGCCCTCTTGCGACGATCCTAGGAAGGTGGACGGCTTGAAGGGCGCTCCGGAGCCGCCACTGCCATGGCCGCCATGCGAGCTGGAGCTAATAATATCGGTGTGCAAAGCATGTGGTTTGCTCGCGGTGAATCCAAAGTGTCCCAGACCTTTGTGGCCGACCGCGTAGCCGGGGCCGTCGCTAGCGCCACCCGAGCTGTAGGAGCTGCCGCCAGAGCCGTGGTGTTTCGGTGTGTAGGAGGTGATAATGGCGCCTGTGGGCACACCGTAGGTAGTCGATGGAATGCTGGCGCTGCCGTGTCCACCGGACCCGCCAAAACTGCCGTGACCACCAGCGCCGAAGCTGCCAAAAGATATCGATGAACCGCTTCCGTGTCCACTATTGCCGCCGCTTGAGTGTCCACCAAAACCGTGACTTGAGCCGAATGATGAGCCCGTCCCCTGTCCGCTGTAGCCACCCGAATAGCCAGAACTTGAGTGTCCACTGTAGCCACCTGCGCCGCCACTGTAGCCGTGGCTTGAGCCAAACGAAGAGCCGCCTGATTGACCGCCAAATCCGTGTCCAGAGCCAAAGGACGCTCCGCCGAGGCTGCCATGACCGCCGCTTGAGTGTCCACCAAATCCACCACCTCCGAGACCGCTTAAACCACCGCCGAAGCTCAGTGAGTGACCAAGTCCCGAGGAGCCGCCGAAACTGGACGCATAATTGTAGCCGCCTGCACCGCCTGCACCACCAGAAACACCACTTGTATGCAGTCCATGTCCACTAACGAGACCACCACCCAAACCGCCACCATGACCTCCACCCAAACCACCACCCAAACCGCCACCCAAACCACCACCCAAACCACCACCCAAACCACCACCTAATCCGCCATGACCGAATGAACCACTCGATGGAATAATTATGGTCTGCACTGTCTGATGACCCTTCCCGTGGCCCTTATAGCCCGAACCGCCACCCAAAAACGATGAACCCCCACTCGCATACCGATAACCACCGCTACCTCCTCCATGGCTCAAACTGCCACCACCAAACCCGCCACTGCCGCCACCATGTCCGCCCAGACCACCCAATCCGCCCAGACCACCCAAACCGCCGTTCCCTGATTCCGTCTGCACAATGTATGTTTCCACTTTGGTGTTCGAGTGATCCGCTCCACCTCCAAAGCCGCTGCCACCGCCATGGTGAAGCGAGGCGCCGCCACCAAAGTCCAAGCCGCCTATGCCAGCCGATCCGCCATGGCCGCCGCTACTATAACTGTCGTAACCGCCGCCACCGCCGCCTCCTCCAATCGAGATCGCGGGTGGTAGGTACTTGTACGAGGGGCCATGATAGCCGCCACTGCCGCCCGAGAGTGGCGCCTCACGTTTCGGCTTCGACGCCTCATCGTCGACGGCTGGCTTACTGCCGCTTTTATCCGCTGCAGCAACCGCGGAGGCATACGTGCTTGCCACACACAGCGTCACACACAGGCAAACCTAAAGAAGTGCGGATTTGTTGATTTCAATTGAGCTTTAACTGAGTTTCACTGCACTCGGCCGACGCGTCTCACTTACAAACAACTTCATGCTGGTTTCGTTTCGGCGCAAGTCTCGCTCTGTCTAACTTAAATCCTTATTATCCTTGCGCTCGTGCTTTCCGCTTGCTCTCCAATTCGATAAATGTTCGCCACACCGCTGCCACACTACCAATGTTGCCTGCCACAGCGCCAGCAATCGCTTTTATACACGCGACTCAATTATTGGCCGATGCCAGCCCAGCTCCAGCGCCGTCACTCGCGTGTGGCCGACATGGGCACATCGTAAACGCACAACCACAACAGTCACAATCCAATACGTCATCATTGTCAGCGCCACCTTAATTGGCAGCTGCGTGCGCGGCGCTCTCTCTCTCTCTCTCTGGCACGCGCTCGCTCGGCATCTTCGTGTGCTGCAGTTACTTGCTCGCATCACAATTGGCATTTACTTGCGGTGCGCGTGCCACCGCTAATACGACGGCGATGGGGCTTGCGCCCTGCCTGCTTCCAAGCCACTTCCGATAGCAACACTCGGGCTTCCGCTCGCTCGTTCGCTTAGGCTGGGATCGCTCTCCACATGGACGCTCTCCAAAACCTGCTCACACCCAGCGCGACGTGCTGCCTGGCGTCTGAGCCGTGTTGATGGGTATTTTCCCACCGGCATTTCGACTCGTTGTGTTGACGGTCGGCGCCCGTTTACTTCATTGTCGTTGTATTGTTTTTACACCATCAACTGTGATCTGCACATTTTGCAAATTCGTGATTTATGTGCCAAATTGGCACAAAAATCACTGCTTATCTACGCTCTCGATTTATTGTGCCGAAATCGCAACGCACACAGTCGTCGCACATTCGTAGACGCAGGGACGTAATGTGGGTAAATAGGTTTATGGCTAATAGTTAGTTATGTAAGTAGTTCGTCCTTGCTTTGTTTATGTATGTAATTGTGTAATTCCATGCGTTGTTTCCAAAATATTTCCAAACAAACTTTACGTTTGAGATATATATCGTGATCGAGATATATTCATATATATGTCGTCGTATTGATCTCTATTTCACACAATGGATAATTATTTCACCTTTAAATGGGCACTTTATCTTCAAAGTTACAATGTTTCAATCAATTAATTTAAATTTGATGAAAATATTCAAATAAAATCGACTTTTATTACAAGCTTTCGCAGTCTCGAGCAAAAGTAGCTAATTTACGGTCTCGGCATTTTAATATAATTTTATGAGTGCTTACAGCCCATCCAGTGAAGATCATTGAATGATTCCAATTATAATTTAAATATTTTAACATCTAATAAATGTCCATAGCACCGACATAAAGTAGCATTCGCATCGCCTACATTCATGTAATGAGACATTGACTCGGCGCCTCATTTTGCAATCGAGGCAGAAACTCCACTTTTCGCTTTCATTACGCCAATTCCTACGCGAAATGCCCAGCACGCACCGTTCGTCGCATACGCAAATTCAATTTTACTTTTTCTGCACGTCTTTAGTGCTTTTGTTTGTAATATCTTCGCTTTCTTGTCTTTGATCGCCGTCACAACCATCGACAACACGTTGTTGTTGTGTGGTTGTGGTTTTGATTTGGTTTGTTGTAAGATTTAATTAAGCTACCGCTTGATTGTTGCTGCTGTGGATTGTTTTGCTGCCTTTTTTGTCTTCATTAAATTTGCCGTTGTCGCTCTTCGGTTTCTTCAGCTTTGGCCACTTATTTTTTTTCTCTCCATAACACCACAAAATACTTTTTGGGCGATTTATTTTGGATTTGTTTGTTTTCGTACCATTTCTCCACTTCATGTAGGTGTGTGTGTGTGTGTGTGTGTGATCATTTGTTACGCAATGGCGGCAAGGTCGCGTTATAATTTCGCCGATTTGTGTTAACAGCGGCGTTTAGTAAAAGCTCCATTATCGTGTCTACGATCGTTCCCGAGTGGCTGTGTGGGCCGCACAACATAATTGTGCCAGCCAGAGAAGCGGTTGGGTGTGAATGTGGGTGGCAACAGTCACGCTAGCGAGTTTAGCACTGATGAAGAGTTGACGCGTGCGTACCATTGACACTACAACTAAAATGTTTGATTGAACTAATTGTCAATGGGTTTAAGCTTGGAATTGCCCAATTTTATGTATGTTGGAATGTGGGCAGGAATTCGAATTCAATACCATAAGAATATTTACGCCATCTTTATAATTAGTGAAACTTGACAGTCAGCATAAATATGAAAGTCAAAAGTGAGGGGTAATTGCCCTTTTTGTACTCTTTCCAGTTAGTGTGAGTCTCTTTTATGTAATGGGTTGAGTTAAATTAAGTTGAGGGTGGTAGATCAAAAGATCTCGCTTAGACTCGTTGACTCATTGTGATATCGCAGTAAGCCTTGACCTAAGGAAACTATAATTTTTCCTTCGGGTTTTAGAGGAAACACGCACTAATCTTTTCTTTGAAAACATAGGTTGCAATAAGGTTTAATGCTGTATGTTAAGTAAATCTTTGGCAGATCAAAAAGGTCAACAAAGAACGCAAAACCAATGGTCTGGGTCTGCCTTTCCAATCAGTCCGCAACATTAAGATTAGCTATTAAAGCAGAGACTGAGTCTTTAGGCGTGTCTACTAACGACCCAATGGCCTATAATACCGAAACTTTTCGTGTATTAAAGAATTTTTATAATATTACTTTATTGACTAATAAATTATACGCAAATGTATAAATGAACGTAAGTGATATTTGTAGTTTTTAAATTACATATAGTAAGTATAAACTGAATACTTGTATGATCAGCTTGATTCAAGCCCGAAAGATTTTACTTGACCTTAAACAAAGCATAAATATTGCTCGGTGACATATAGACATATCGACCACGACGACTCTGGCCATCTGCGCCTTCCGCCAAGCTGTCGCTTTGTCTTTCATAGATCGGTTTAATTAACTGTTGATGGGACTGCGACGAGTAGTACGACAGAGGATACGCTTCAGTATAGCGCGATCGATTGTCATTGTCAGCCTGTGATGCCTGTGATGTCTGTGATGCCTCAGTCAAGGCGCTCGACGCTGGGCGATGCTCATCGGTTGTGTAGCCCAAAAACTGCGAAGGTCTGAAGGGAGCCTGGAAGCGTTGTTGTTGTTGTGGTGGCTGCTGTTGATAGTACGATAAAGCGGATGTGGGTGCGGGTGAGACGTTGGGTTGCAAAAGCGAAGTCAGTGGGACAAAGTGCGTGGAGCTGACGCTGTACAGCTGGCGGCCATTGCGACTTTGCATGGACTGTGCGGCAGCAGAGGGCGGAAACACGTGCGGCCCAGTACTAGACAGGCTGTCTGGCGCGGCAGTTGTCTGACTGGCTGGGCGTGGCTGGAAGGTAGAGAGGACGACTGTTTGCTGATGTTGCTGATACTGTTGCTGCTGTGGATAGGGTTCCTGCTGTTGCGGCGGTTCTGGTTGTTGGTACTGTTGTTCTTGCTGTTGGTATGACTGTTGTTGGTACTGAAGTTGTTGATAAGGTTGTTGTTGGTAAGATTGCTGCTCTTGGTACTGTGGTACTTGCAGTTGCTGCTGTTGAAATTGTCGTTGTTGCAGTGGTTGCTGTTGTTGTTGTTGTTGTTGTTGCTGTTGCTGCTGTGCTGTGGGCCTAAAATAAATATCCCGTTGGAAATATCGCGCGTAAGGATGGTCCATTTCATTGGTATTGGCGCTGCCGTCAAATTTTCGCACACTATTTGCGGCAACTGCCGGCAACTGGGCGAAGGTTGTTGCATGCGTGTGAGCCGCAACTGGTGGCAACTCTGCTTGCAGATTTTGCGAAACAGAAAGATACTGTATTTGTTGCTTTTCTGCAAATTGCTCGATGGGGTCGTAGAAGCGTTGGTCGTAATTTGTTGCATTTGCAGCGCTACTGCCGGCATGCGGGTAGTATGAGCCTTGCACCAAATGCTGTACTGTAGCATAGCTCGTAGGAGCTGGGACAGACTGGCTGTCCTGCCGATTGTAGCCTGGATCGTAGAGAATATTCTGCGCGGCAGTCAGCGTATTTTGCTGCGCATTCTGCTGACGCTCGCCGTCCGTGTGGGTATTGACGTAATTGCCGAAGTTCAGCTGCCGCTTGCCATTGCCGGAGCGTATCCTTGTCTCGGCGCTGGTTTCGATTTCATATACCAAGTCAATTGTATAGGTTAGGGAGAGCAACAGGAGCAGCCTCATGTTTTTCGCGATGCCGACGCGATACCACTTTTGTATGTCGTTTCCAGATGTTCTCTCGCGTCCTTGTCTGTGTCTGGCCTTGTCTTCACGACTTGTTGCAACAACCTTTGGCAAATGACTACGTCTGTATGCTTGCCAGTTGTCCGCTTTTATCGCCAAAATGCATTATACGTTGGCGACATATTTGTCACCGAACTGAACAATGCACCGTTGCAATTTAATATACGTTTCTCGCTCAAATATCACTTCCACTTTTGCGCAGTTCCACCGGAACTGAAATTCTATCGCTCGGCCCCGCTATCAGCTGTCAGCCGACAGCCGTCTCATGACATAATCCGTTATTGATATTCTGCCATGAAGCTTGAGGGAATTTCACGGTCATGGTTAAGTTGTAAGGCGGCAACAAAAGGCACAGCACACACCAACCCAGGCAGCAGTCGCACAGCCAGCGACGCAGAATGGACGCATAAAATGTAGAGGGAAAAACGCAGATATTCGAAAGGCGTCATTAGGCGTTGCATAACGCGCCCAGCACCTCCTCTTAGCTATGATTAACTACGAAAACGGATAGACATCATGAATTCATTTAACGTAATCAGCAAATCAGGCCTTCGCACTGTTGGTCTGCAATCGCGAGACAATAACAAAACCAATTACAATTGGAAACCAGCTGATAACATCGGCGAGCTCATTTCTTTTCTTCTGCTCTTGCACATCAAAACAATAATTTGGGTAAATGCCCCGAAGTAGCATAAAGCCACGAAACACCCATAATTTTTGCCGCCCCTCCTGTACGTTATTGCTCAAGCGTTTCTTTCATGTTCCACTGTTTTCATCTCTTGCTCCTCAGCCACGCTGTACTTGGACTCAATTAGGTTTTCTGATTGAAAACCAATCAGTTTTCAACCCATTTCCCCTCAGGTCTTAAGCCGTGTGGCAAACCAGCCGACTCATGCCGCAGGCGCCAATTGTCGGCTGGATCAACTCATTTGCTTAAGTGCAATCGCAATCGCAATCGCGGTTGGGTGCTGCGAATGAAAACGAAAACAAAGATTAAAACGAAAGTGAAAATACTACACAAATTGCGATGTTACAACTTGTTGTTTGGCAGTCATTAACGCGTTCGACAAATGTGGGGCCAACTAACTTTTGACCCAAAAAATAGTTCAAATCTGAGTGAGAAGGCTCGGAGGTTAATGATATCAAACCCTTTAACTTATCGGCATTTGCGACAAATTTAATTGGAATTGATTTCAATTTATGAATTTTAGTTGTTTTTTAATAATTTTATTAATTAAATATAAGTTTAATAAAACTAAAATTTTAATTACTTTAATCGTAAACGTAATCAAGTAAAAACAGAGATTCTATACAAAATGATGTTTCAGCGCTCGAGTGCTGCTCGCCGATGTCAGCCCGCGACGCCCACCGCAGCCATTCGTTCATTTGCAATTAAATGCGCACACTTCCAGCATCTTTAAGTGCGCTTTTAAATTTTCGCCCAGCTTACAATTATTTCCGCTTTCATGCACCAGCAACGACAGCGGCTGCCGCAACCGAAGCCGCAGCACCACTAAACAACCGCAAAATGACCACAGCAACAGCAATCGAAGTGGTGCGACGTGCACGTCGGCCGGCGTTGCAGCGGCAGTCGCATAATGTCGCATCATAAAAAGTGAAGGTACAAATTGCAACGAGACAGACAGCCGAAACGATAACAAAAAAGTGCAAGTAACAACAGCTGCAACAACAACGACAGCGAATTGTGCCAAAGACCCCAACAAAAAGAGCACACAGCGAGCAACAACAAATAAAACAGCAAATTTTCAGCAAATTAAACACCACAATCCGAACAACAACAATAACAGTTGTTGTCATTGTTGTTTGCATTTCGTTGGTGCCGAACTGTTTTAGTGGATATTTGCCATGCACGCACACTTCCTCACGTCGCATGCAAAAAGTCAGCCAAAGCAAAAGCCAAGTGGAAAACAACTACAACAAATGGGTGGAAAAAGAGCAAAGAAAGTTGTTATGCCACAAAGTAGCACTTAATAAAATGATTAACACGGCTTTTCTGCGGCGGTGCGATATCAATTAATCACGAGCAGGCGAAAGGGTACTTACGAACGCGGCGACATCTGATTCACGCCAACAAATGTGTGCATATAATTGTAGGTTGAATTGCTGCGAGATCTTTATTATCGATAGTGCAGGTAGATGTGCAGAGAATGCGGGCATCGAATGAACGAATCGAGCCATAGAACTGATTCGGGTACTCGGCCAATGTATCCTTATCATCCTAGAGACTAGAATTAACACAATATTCGTGAATGTTAACCCTTTCAATACTGCGGGGATATATAAGTCCCAGATAATGTTCAAAAATTACTGGTGCGAAAAGTATTCGCTTTTAAAGTGCTGGGATGGGACTAAACAGTAGTATGTAGTCAGTACTTCACAACACGTGTTTTGGTTAGCATAACCTAACTAATTCATACTTGGTATACGTTCAGAAGTGTAAGCGTGCTCTTTGTGCATAAAAAAAAAGTATGAAATTATGTAAACATGTTCTTTTACTTATTTACAGCACATTTAGTTGAATTATACAGAAATATCTTCACTGGCCAAAAGTCGTATTCGAAAGGGTTAAGGGACACGTCCTGAATGTTGGTCACGGAAATGAAAGAATTGCCTCGAAAAGAATTTAGCAGACGAAGAATTACACAGGCGTTGAAGATTCATTTCGACCAAAATGAAACCAAACCAAAAAGAAAGCGATCACTTTATCGATAGTTATTTCTTTTAGTAAAAATATAGTCTAGCTACATCTTCATACACATTATTCTAGAAATGGAAACACTGAAATAGTTGTGATTAAAAATGCAATAAATATAAAATTAATAGAAATGTAGAATGACTTTTGTGATTGCAACTGCTGCAGCATTCTTTAAAACTGAAACTGCCCCACCGAAGGGAAGTAACTGCTAAACTGCGGTCTGGCCGCAGAGCTGGGCAAGGCGGGCGCTCCATAGACTGGATGTGGTTGATGCAGTGCTGCATTGTCAGTTTGTTGTTGCTGACCATCAAGCGCGGCAATTGACAGCTCTCTACTGGGCACGGCCGCTTCCATTGCATAGTACGAGTGCGTGGGCAGTTCATAAGATTGTGACTGCATTTGCAGAAAATCGCTGCCGGTGCGAACTGAATTCGGCGTGTAACGTTCGCCGGAGAGCAGAGTGCTTGCAGACGGACGTTCCGAGAAAACGTTGCGGGTATCAAACTGTACGGGTCTATCGAGATTAAAGTGCTGATTGGAGGAAAACCCAAGATTTTGCTTGATTTGACTTGTTGGGTGCTCTAAGGAAACAGCATGAGGACCAGACGTTGCAGCAGATAGAGCAGAAGTTTGAGCAGCGAAATCCCCAACTGGAGCTGCATAAGGTACTTCAAGGGTGCTTCCGGGAAAGGTAGCAGCCGATTGAAAGCCTTGGCTATTGATTTGCTGCCCTTGAGAAAGTAAAGAAGAGGGTTTTGTGTTTGGATAAGCAGTGAGCCCGAAATTGGAATGGTCAGCTTTTGGTGTTTTTTCTTGCTGAGCCTGAGCCTGTAGCAGTTGTTGCTGTTGTATTCGAAAGTTTAAATAGCTTTCAAAGGAGTCCAGCGGGGCTTGGGAAGGCCCAGAGGTGAGTTCTTGCTGTATGTGTGTTTGTTGTAATGGCACTGAAGTATGAAGCTGTTGTAATACTCGAGTCTGACTATCAAAAGTTTGGGCGCCATTAAAATGTGACTTTGGCTTATGCACCCTCGCCGCCTCCGTTGTGAAGTCGTGCGGAGATCCATAACTAGGCCGAGCTGTGGGTCTGCTGGTCGCATCATAATTATGATTGGATGCTTCAGTGTTGTCAAGCTTTATGGCTGTGGTCAAATTTTCAATTTTTTTGGCTGCAGCGAGATTTTCTTGTTGCACAAATCTATGCAATTGCGGCCATTGAGGATTTTGAGATAAAAAGTTGTGCAAAGTGGAGCTTTCTAGCGGTTGACGAAGTGAATCTTGTGTCGCGGTCTCTATTGAAATGGGACGCTCATATTTGTATCCTTGGCTATGAGCTTGTATCGGGATAGGAAAGGTTGTCTCATTTGCCTCCACTTCGACAGCAGCAGTTGGTTGATTTTTACCGGGCCGTGGCAAGAGGAAGCTTTGCGTTCGGTATGAATTTGTGTTGCCACCAATTTCCTGCGATTTACCATTTTGCGGTACGAAGTAACTGGAGGCATCGTTTAAAAATTTCTGCTGATCTTTTATATTGCTTGGGAGGCTTACAGCTACGGCGGACGCTGTGCCGCTGTGCTGATACAATGGCCAGCCTCCCATGGAGAAGGAGGCGTGGTAAGTTGCAGGTGCAGGTGCGGGAGCAGCGTAGTTGTAACCCAACTGATGGCCAAACTGTTGAGGGCTAGGAGACGGTGTTGAAGTGATGGTGGAAGTGGCTGCTGGCAGGTAATAATGGCTGGTTGGTTCCGGGAGCGGAGCTGCTGTTGGATGCGGATAGCGATAACTTGGAGGAAACGTTGCCGACGTGTGTGCTAGTGAATAGTTGTTGTGTAGCGCAGTGTTCACGGCTGAAGTTGAGGCGTAGTGCTTGAGGTCGTTGTTGTTGGCGCTTGGCGCGATATACTGATAACCCACCAAGTTGCTAGCCACCGCCTGCAGCTCATCCTTGTCCGCTTTATTATTAGAGCCAGTGGTTGTTGTTGTTGTTGGCTTGCCATTGTTCAAAACACCCAGCGTGGTGCGCGCATAAAACGTTAGCATCAGAATCCACTAAAAACATAACAAAATTCATGTTTATGTTTTTGTTTTATCATTTTTTTCCAAACTTACCCAAATTTTCATACTCGTTTCAGGTATTTTTGCCATTGTTGCAATTACTTTTCAAATACTATCCAAACACTTTTGCGAGCAATTTGTAAATGTGGTTAGATTCAGTCCGAACAATTTCTTTTATACATACATCCACCTACGGCAAAAGATTTTCACTCATACTCAACGCAAAGATTTCGTCAACAAAAAGAAACTAATAATCGTAAAAATGCACGACAAAATTGCTCTAATAATTTTTTTTCCGACATCATTTTGCGTTACCAGCCAAAAAAAAAAACACTTCCAGCAACTCACGAACGCATTGCCGCCCGCTGTCCCTGCAAGCAACACTTTACTGGACAGCAACGACAACAAAACCAACAACAGCTGCGAACACCTTCAATCATTGTCAAATTGATTTGAATGAGGCGGTCGCTCAGGAGGAACGGGGGCCAACTCTGTCCACCGGCAATGCGAGTGACGACTATTATGTGCAGACAAAGTGTCAGTGTGTCGTAGAGACAACTTGTTTGCCGCAATTTCTCATTTGTCATTTTTTGTAATTTTGTTTATAACATTTATTCGCTGGCAAAAACTATTTATTTAATTTATTTGAATATGATTTTTCATTTATTTGCTTTTTGTAGCCATTCAAATGGCGGCACTTGTTGCCGCTCACACGTGACCATAACTTGTGCGGGGGCAGAGCAGTTTTTACGCTCTGCAACAGCTCTTCGTCGTTTTATGTAATTGAAACGAGTTGAAAATTTCAAGTCCATTGAGCACCCTGTATTGCTTGAATCAAACCATTGAAACTTGGTGGAAATACTACAAGAAATATGTTGGAAAATCAGAATTTTGGACTCTTCTGCAACGATATATTTTTTCTCCCAAATTGGCACAAATTATGAACTTTTTTTTATTTATTATTTATTTATTTTTATATTCAAGTGGACCTGGCAGAATGACGGTCTCTTTTTTGCTTCACAAAAAGAGAGATTAACGTATGTATGTAGTAGCAAAACTGCCATTTAATTAACTTGCAAAAAATGTAAACAAATAAACGAAATCATATTAAATAAGTCTTTACTGCATACTTTTACAATTTTATGGAATTTTCACACTCTGCAGCATTCGGATGTGGCTTGAATGTGTGCACCTCCTGTCGCTTCTTCATCTTCAGCAATCAGCCTGTTTATTGCGCAACATTTAATACCCCAACTACTACACAGCTTGCGGATTATGATTTATTTTGCATTCGCATCGTATTTAAACGCCGAAGCAGTCCCACTGCGAGCGCACATGAAATTTACAATGCAAATTTTTATGCAATACATACAAAGTTGAAATTATCAATTAAGATATTTTCATTTCTGAATATAACTTTTGAAAGGTTATGCAGACTGCTCAGCTATGGGTGCATGTGTACTGGGCCCAATTTCTTTAGTACTATTAAAGGTTATACATTCAGTTTTTGTTTCAATTGTTGTAATTTATTAAACCGCAATCCGACAACTATTGTATTTAAAAGTTATTAATTTTTTGTATTTTTTGTAAAACAAAAGCCTATTTAAGCCTCTTTTACCATACAAGATAAACCATTGTTTTTAATAAACAATTCAGCACATTGACTCTCCAATCTCTGTAAGTGGTTTCTGTTACGTTTAGAGGATACGAGGGACAAATTGTCCAAACTGGGGTAACACAAACCGACTTTATGTTCACAGCAGACAATTAAGAACACCAAAGCGACTTCCTAATTTCGCATTTCATGTTGTCAATTATTTTCCACAAGTTCGCTGTTAATTGGCAATTACCGCCTTGACTAAGTTCAATGCCAATTTTATTCACGATTTTTATGTTTTCTCAGTTTCTGTATCGCACAACAATTGAATACCATAATGCAAAGTTGTTATGTCATCGTTAATTTCGCATTAACAGAATAAAATAAACCTGCGAATGTGGCAGCAAAGAAAAGCAGAACCAACTATTGTCTTTTGCTACTTCTTTGGTCATAGTTGTCAGCCGCGCCATTCGCAATTGTCAAATTTACAGCATTTCATACTGCCAAAACAATTGTACAATTGTGCTTTTGTTTCCAAATCAACAAATTCAGAACATTTGCTGCTTTGATTCCATTGTCAGTTGAAATTGTAAAGAAGAGGATGCAAGAATGTGAAAAATTTAAATACAATACAAGTAAATGTTACCGCAAAATACCGAAATAAAATACCGAAACTACGTAGAAATTATTCCACACTCTGTAATAAAATGTTTCATCTATTGTCAAATCATTGAGAAATCGTCGCACTCATGTTGTCATCAACTTTTTAAAGTGTTTCTTGCCATATTCGCAATAAACAACAAAATTTGCCTACTCATAGCAGCCTGCAAACAACGCTGCTTTCTTTGAATTAAAAATATGTAGTTTTTTTTCCAATAATTTTAATTTTATAATAGCTTGCAGCGTGGGTGGTACTTTTACTTACTTTGTTATTTTACTTTGTACCCTCAAAACATTACATTCATGTTACATATTTACTATATTTCAATGATTCAACAATTCAGTATAACAATGTTTTTTTAATGTTGGCGATATTATCGAATGAATATAGCCGCTTGAAATCGAAATTACAACACATATTTGTTAATATTTATTGTATATCCTGTTTGCAAGTTCCTAAGCATTTTTCAAAATGTAAACGAAACGCAAAATAGCAACAAATTTACAAAACTGCATTATGTATATAACGTTTGCGGAATGAAATCTGCACAAATTTTGTAATCCTGGCTTGCATGGCTTTCGCATTTTTACCGTTATCTATGTATTGCGATATCTCTTCTAAGCGTGTGAAATAAATTGTGAATTGATCGGAGCTAAATTGCTTTTTTAATGGCAAGAAACGAAGACCAACGTCGAAAAACTGTTTGTGAATTCGCTACCTCTCACCCACATTGGTCGAAATCGAGGATCGTTTCTCATTTCGTAGAGTAAGGTGAAAGTCGCAGAACTTTGTACAGTATTTTGTCTCGATACGAAATGACTAAATCTACAGAGAGAAAGTCAGGCTTTGGTAAAAGTTGCAGTTTAAGGGACTCATCAAAACGACTTCAGTTACGAAGGATTACTGATGGAAAAGTGGCAAAATCATACAGGGAGCTCGGAAAGAAGTTCCAGTGTAATGGAAAAACAACAAACAAATATTTGAATTTGATGAACATTCAGAGAAAGACCAGAAAGCGAAAACCTACAGTATCGAAATCGCATGAAATTGTTCAAAAACCCCGACTGAACAATTTGGTTAAAAGTGTGTTTTTCGCCAAGAACGATATCACTTGCATTATGGACGACGAGACATATTTCACTTTAGATGGTAATGAATGGCAGGGACAGCATTACTTTACAAGTGGAAAAGTTATTAATGATAAAATTAAATACATTGAGCACACGAAGTTTCCTAAGAAAGTGTTGTTGTGGCTTGCTTGTCGGGTTTGGCTGTCAATGCTGACAGGTATATTGATCGCTGCTTGCCAAAAGTGAAAGAGTTTATCAACAGCAAGCATCTTGACTTGAATGTTATCTTTTGGCCTGGCTTGGCCTCAAGCCATGACGCACAAAGAACCTTAGACGCAATGAAAGGAGCGCAGCCCTCCAAATGTGCCGCAACTACGCCCAATCGAAGATTTTTGGGCTAATTTGAAAAGAAAAGTGTACAACAGTAATTTTAGACCAAAGAATACAAGACATCTCATTAATAAAATTAGGATTGAGCTGCACAAAGTGCCTACATCTATATTTACAACAGCTATGAAGAATGTTCCTGGAAATTGTCGAAAAGCTGCTCGGGAGCGGTCATTTACATTTACTTTATACTTGTAAATTAAAAAAAAGAAACCTGTAAATATATCAATATCTGAAAAAATCGAAGACTTCAAAGTTTGTGCAGATTTCATTCCGCAAACGTTAATCTGTGCTTGAATAAACAGTTTTGAAAATACTTAAACTTTTAGGGTCACAATAAATTGTTTAGGGCGTGGGCCCAACCCATAACCATAACAAATCCTTAAGCTTGAATTTTTCCCAACATTTATTTAAAAAAAAAAAATAAGAAACGGGGAAAAAAGTAGCATTGAGCATCATTTAGATAAAGACAAAATCCGGCGTTGAACTTAAGGTGACTCGAATACCATAATAGCATTTCATTAAATGCCTCAACCACTTGGTAAGCGGGCCAACTTAGTTCTAGATAATAGACCGCACAACCTGCACATTAACTCTTCGATATCGCAGGCTACTCGCTATCTGGTTTTTTCAACAAAAATAGAATTGCGTGTAAAAACGTTGCGGCAGCGTGACAATTGGCCCATTTGCCCGACAACGCGACTGACTGACTGTCTTATCAATTGCAAATTTGGCAATCAAAATGGTTTACAAGATAAGATTGCAACCAGTTTGCGGCGTTAGAATGCGTTGAATCAGACGTCTCTAAACTTGTCAGCCTTCGGAGTAATTTTCAAAAGAATTGGTGGTTTTTCCTTAGAATATAAGGATAATTGTATGTTGATTTTATAAACGCATATTTTATGGGTAGATTACACCAGTCTTCATTCTTAGTTATTTCTTTTACGCTGAAACATTTTGATAGCTTCCGTAGCTCAGTGCTTAGTGTGTTGAATCACACGTCAGAGGATCATTGGTTCGAATACCGAACTCAACAACCAAAATGGAACCACATGTCAGAGGATTGCTGGTTTGAATTACTTGACTCCGAAAAAAAAAACATCTTTTCTTTGGGCAGCTACTCTCAAGTCGTTAGAAGCTCATCATCCATAGTGATAACAGTTTCCAAATTTCGAATCCTCTTCATATGTCATTGATTTTACAGAACCCAGTTTGGCTAACGCTGCGCTACACAGATAGACAATGTGACAAGTGCATTTGTATTTGTAAGTGTATTAACCAGATATTAGATAAGCGTCGCAAATGTGTCGGGCCGCTGTGCAGTTAACCTAGGCCAGTAAATCTATACGTGATCACGTGCCAAGAATTGTGAAAACGTATTACGTCTGAATGTTTTGTTTTACCAGTTCCACAGTCGGCGACCCCTTTTAATCAGCTGTAAATCTAGCAGCGGCTGCACATTGAAATTCGTAAAGCATTTTCTTTAACAGCAACAAAGCTTCACATCTTTGGTGTAGTACGTGTTGTCCGCTTACTCTATCCATAGAATAACTTTCACAACATAAACACAAAATCGTTTTAATGTTACAATAAATTTATTCAAATACTTGTACACATTTATACATATTTAATATGTATGTGTGTGTATGCGTAGGCATTACATGATAGCAAATTTCATGACCAAGTCGTTGACATGTTCAGTTTGTTTTAAAAACAGTGTATTTGTAGTCAACGATTTATCTTTTTATTGAGTTTGTACAAACATAGTCGTGAGTTTGTGTACATAAGTTTCAATACCGATTAAAAGTAACATTATGTGCCTACTTTCTGGCCAATAGGCTCACCGCTGTCTCTTTTCTCCCACGCGTCACTGCGTTGCATTGTGAGAGCACCACGTTTGAGATTTATTTTGCCTGCCAGAAAACTTCAATTACATTGGTGCCATGTATAGTTGTTGCTGTTTAGGTGCCTTGTGCGTTTGAATTAAAATCCCCTTAGAGCTTAAAGAATTATCCAATTAGGAATATGACATATGGTGTGCAATTTGAGTGGTCGCGTCCTCTTTCCCACCGTTGATGTCAGCATAGCAATAAACCCTGAAACTGTACGTGTACGGAATGTAAACGCAATTCGCGATTATTGCGAGTTTTATCTAATTTTCGACTTTGTGGTCTCTCAAAAACGAAAGCAAAGTTATTACTATCTTTTTTTTTTACTTATTTGTGCAGTGTTTTTCGGCAAATGTATGCGTGATGCGTTGTTACTGTTTCATTATGTAAGTGAAATGATTCAAGCTCTTTATTTCGACGAAACTGTGAGCAATGTATTTTTGGTTGTTGGTGTTATTGGGGTTAGAGCTGCTGTTGCTTTTAAAATGTATTTACTGTAGTGTTGGAGCAACATTTCGCATTCGATATGCAATCGGACTGTTCACTAGGCACTGAAAGTAGCGAAAACTGTTAAGTACTTTTTTGCTTAGTTCGCCGATAATATGTGCGCTTAATTTGCTTAATTTTCTGTTGCTTGAGGATTCCGGATCGCTGTGAATTACAACAACGGTGATAAAGACGAGACAAGTCTTGGCAGTTTTCGATTGTACATATTTGAAATGTAAATTAAAATGTCGAGTCGCTGTATTATTTAGACCGACCAGATGTAACAACTTAAGTTTTCATGTTGAACATGCGATCATCTTCATAGCCAAATATTGTGCTCTTAAAAAAATGGCTCAACCAAGTCGACAGCTGCCTAAATTTTTCTTAACTTGATTTGTATTCAGTTGGGATTTAAACCTTCAACCCTTTGGACCGAAAATAACTGTTATTTTACAATTTTCAAATCAAAAAGGCAAAACGAAAAAAATGGCCGGTGGACTTTTTCAAATATACCATAATGATCGTAATGGCCTCAGCTTCACGAATATTAAACGCATTTTAAATTTTTTACTTTTTATCTGTTATTTTGTGCCTTTTATCATTTCAGGCAAAAATAACTGCCACAGTAGACCGCACATTCTGAGCTAAATATAAGACTTGCGATGAAAAAAATGATATCAATAGTTTTTTAGTCGGGCAAACGGCCTTTGAAAAATTAAAATTGCCTGATATATTTGATCGAAAATAATAGTCACAAAATAACTGTTAAAATAATAAAATAAAAGTCAAAAGTGATATTTATTTTTGTCTGAACTAATAAAAGGCGCAAAATAACTTTAATTTTTGTCGGGAAAAATAAAAGGTTAAAGACAACAGTTAACCCTTTCGGTACTTCTTTTTTGTTTTAGACTTTAAAAATCATTATTTTCCATTTTATTACTGTTTAAGCCTACATAATGAATAATCAAAAGTAATTTTTTAAAATATTGTTCGAAAAAGTGGTTTTTGGGCATCATGCTATATGGCATAGAATGTACTTAAAGGAAAAAAAAATTATTATTTTAAATTATTAAGATTTATTTATTAGATTTAAAACAGAACTTACTAATAAAATAAGCTGGGTAGATATATCAGAGACATATCTGATAGATCAGTACATGATTTCCTGGTACACAGATGGCTCCCTAACGGAGGAAGGTACCGGAATGGGGGTGTATGGACCTGGGATTAGATATCCGGAACCTACAGGAAAGCAGACCACCATTTGCCAGGCGGAAATATACGCCATTGAAAGGTGCGCTTACTTCAATCTGGTGAGGAAATACCGGAAACGGAAGATCGCGATCCTGTCAGCCAAGCGGCAATCAAGGCATTAAGATCCTACCAGGTATCCTCGAAACTGGTGTCGGAATGCCTTGAGAAGCTGAACGAACTTGGCCGTTACAATCAGATATGGGTTCCGGGTCACGCCGGTATTGATGGGAATGAGCAGACCGACAAACTTGCAAGAAGGGGGTCGAATGGGGCGTCTACCCCATTCGTCGGCCCAGAACCCTTCTGTGGTCTAGGCAAAGGAGCACTATCCATCCGACGAGATATCCATCCGGAATCAATACTGGGAAAATCAACCAGGCCTTGAACATTCCAAGATGGTTTTGGCTCTTACAACAAGAAAAGGTTCGATGAATGTATGAGTCTCTCAAAGAATAATCTAAGGATTATCACAGGTATATTGACAGGGCATTGTAAACTGAATTGTCATCTAACCAAACTAGGTATCATCAATTTTATTTCCGTTGGGTAAAATCTATGCCATAGGGCATAGTAAGAAATAAAAAAAATCGTACAGCCTTGGTGAACTATATTTGGGATCTAACTGTTTTTACACTTACTAAAGCAATAAATACCTACTAGATTACTTCCATAAAGCTATGAAATAAATTAATTTTTGTAATAGAATAAATAAAAGTACGAAGTGATCTTTTTTTGTAAAATACGCAGCTCGATAGGAACGCGCACTTTCTGAAACCTTACAATTCAACCAAAATATTTTTTTCATTATTTGGTATAAAAAACTTTAGAGAAAAATACAAAATATATAAAAATATAGTATCCACAAGTTTTTTGACCTAAAACAGACATTGAAAAGCGACTATGCCATATGGCATAGAATAACCGAAATGGTTAAAATCTGACTTTTTTATTAAAACCATAACCGGTACGGTCCCTGTCACTAACCCTTTACTTTTGATTTAAGTGTCCAATAACAACGCTAGACGCGCCTCCAGCTCAACACGCCTCCTATTGGTATACATATTTAAAAAAATTGTAACGTATAGTTTTTTAAATGATTCAGAAACGTAAGTGGATTGATACAATTTTAAGTGACATTTGATATCTTCAAGTAGACGGACTCAATTATGTTGAAGGATTTTTCTAACTTCATATGTTCCTTTTTGCAGAGAATTTGCATAGAACAAGTAAACAATTTTGAGTTTTGAAATAAATAAATAAAAGATCCTATATATTGAAAGTTTGCATGTCCTAAACCTTCATATCGACATGAAAACCTTTACGCTCACCAAAGTACTATTTTGTGGTGAAGTTGTATAAAAGTAAATCCTTGGAGATTTTTTATTTTAGTTATTTTTATTATTTTTTATTACAGGCGACTGTTACAAAACATTGAGCCTTTATGTTTACTATTATTTGTACCAAATATATTCAATCCCGCAAAAAGTGGCCACTCTACCATTTATTTCTTTCAGCGTTGCCAACTATGGCGTTGCTGTATACCGAGAGGTTTCCTTCTCTGACAGTAATCAGCTGGCTACGAACGTACATCGCCTAGCGATGAGCATATTGTAAACTTGCTGATAAACATTATAGTAATATCAGTGCGTTGCATATGCTTCGCAGGTGTATGCTTTTTTTCTTTCAAAATTTAAATTCGAATGATTCCCATTAAGCCACTGCTAAATTTTTCTCGTTCGCATACATTAATATGAATTTACACGCCAAAATGCTTCCACAAACGAAATTTATACTCCCCGTTAGCAATGAAATTTGTACATTTCCAATTAGAACCGTTTCTAATTGACATTTGAGTGCTTCAAAAGTGACCGTAGTGAGCTGATACCATCACCATCTGATGCATGATATCACTCGTAACATTTTGGCTTATCCCTATTGTTTCGATTATTTTCGATACTTCCACTTGACTGATTTTTTGTTGTTGCACAGTCTCTTTTGCATTTCATTTACTGTCAACAAAACAAAAAAATTTACGATTTCTCTTTTTTATTTGGAACTGTTGTAAAATTTGCTTCAATCCGCAGCGTTAGCTCATTGGTAGAGTTTCGAGACGATTCTCGCCATGTAGAAACGTTGGTGTGACAAAAGGAGAAAGCAGAACATGAATTTAGATTATTATTAAAATTCGAGGACCACCTGGAGGCGCAACTGAACGTCGGTGTTTTCAGCAATCAACGGATAAAACCACATTTATTGGTGAGTGAGAAAATGTACAATGGTAAATGTGGGTAAAACTACGAACTTGGACTTTGAGTTATAATGGTTCAAAAACCTGCTGGGGATGACGTAAATTACGTGATAAGTAAAAAAAAAGCAAATATACCGCGCACGGAAACAAGTTGTATAAGCAGTGATTGCACGTTTTTTTGTTGACATTTTGTGCGATTTTGAAGTTTACGAAACCCCTATAGGCAGCAGTGTAGGGTTGGTTGGTTAACTTAGTGCCTAGGAATTAGTGTTCTAGCTACATATAAACAAGTCGAAATATTGGACATGGAAAAGAATTGTGATACCAATTAAAAAGAATATGTGATGAAAGAATATGCATAGTTTAATGTGTGAAATGTATTGTCGCTATTAGATTAGATAAATACTGGAATGTTAATTACAATGTGCTCTTCTACTCGCCAATAATGTACAGTTCGCGAAGGTTTCGAGGGTAAATTATAATTTTCACCCGGATTTCGCTGTCTGCAGCGAAAACCTGCATCACAATGGATGTTTTGTTTTAGTCAGCGCGACAGTCACATTGAATAATTTGTTCATGCCTTGCATAATTTTGACTACGTGTAGCAAAAACCGCAAGAAAATACCATATTTCTCCACTCATAAGGTTCGACCTAGTCTAGCACATTGTTTAAGCTTAAAAGAAAATGTAATTAAACAGATTCATGAAACAATCAGAAATTGCGAACAATAATTGTCATAGCTTTCCATGTGTTTTGATTTACACTATCGAAAGCTTCTGTTTCTGCTGTTGTTGCTTTATTTTGTATGAAATTCAACACCTACCCGCTTTCGGACTTAAAGCCAGCCAACGATTTCCTCTGTATTGTGATGATTGTTCATATTTTAGATAATTAACATTGTTGCTGCTTGCATAACTGAATGCCAACACCACCGACACTCCGAATGCTTATCAAGTTAACTTTGTACATCGCCAACAGCACAACGTGTTTGATTTTCAGTTTCATCAATAACTTTCTTTTTCCTTTCAGCTTTTCTGTTTATAAAACGAAAAGGGTACTGCGCTTTACGTTGGCATTAGTTGTTAAGCAAAATGCCAAACCCGTTGGATCTGCTAAACAACGTAACGGAGGTGGTACAAGCCGCCGAGACGGCCGCAGCAATAGCAGCGGCCGCACTAACACCGTGTCCTCTTGCGACGACAACCACCACAGACTTAATCAAGCCAACAAAATGTGCAGAGAAACGTGTAGCAAAACTTGAGCAGGACGCTTACGACGTAAGTGCTAGAAATGCTGTATGTTAGAAAAAAATCTTCGATTGCCTTCTTTACGTTTGTAGCTTCTGAATCATCTGCTGCAGCTGTATCGCCCCACTGAAATAATGGTGGCATTTAACGGCGGAAAGGACTGCACAGCACTGTTACATTTGGTTACCAGATACTACGCGAAGAGCCAGTGCCTTAGCCACTTACGCATCCCGGTGCTTTTCGTAGAAGCCGACCACCCCTTCGAGGAGATCGATGCAGTGATGGCAGAGTGCATTCGACGATACAACATCAACGTGATCCAACGAAAAGGCTGTATAAAACAGGCACTGTTTGACGTGCTGGGGAAGAACAAGAACATTAAAGCAATTTTAATGGGCAATCGTCGCACTGATCCTAATTGCGAAGATTTGGGTTTTATGAAGGTAACGCTGCTTAAACTGCGAGTATAAAATATTGATAAAATGTTTTCTGTTGCTATTGCTAGGCGACGGACCCCGGTTGGCCCCCCGTGATGCGCGTATGTCCGATGATCGATTGGTCGTACCATGACGTATGGTATTACATATTCGTGCGAAAAGTGCCTTATTGCAAATTATACGAAAATGGGTACACGTCGCTGGGCCATAAGAAAAACACTCGACAAAATCCACATTTGCGCATTTTCCGTACCAATACGAATGAAATCATAGGATATCGACACGCAGCCGAACTGAGGGATGGTAAATATGAACGTGCTGGACGTGATTTGGAGAACATGCCTTCCGGCACCTGTATCGATAAATAACTGAAATTGGAATGAATTAAATATTGTAAATGGCCAACAACAGAAACTAGAACAAATTTTATTAGACAAACAACAAATCTACTAAGTCAAAGGAAAAATAAATTGTAAGTCGAGAAAAAATATCTTCCACTTGAAATGTAATCTGTTTATGCTGGAGACTAGGCCACATATCCATTGTGCATATTCTCTAGTAGTGTCACAAACAAACCATTTTAGTTCGCACTGGAATAATTCAACTACACAGGTGTTCCTTTTTATTCTATGCATGATGTACTTTTGATATTGCCAACGAATTCGTCTACCTTGGCACCTGGAGATAAAGCGAAGGATTACTCTTGCTCTTGCCAATAGGTGCTATTACGGTCTCGGTAGGCAGTTGAGTGGCAGAGACCGCTCTCGACCGATAATACTTACAATCTATAGGAAGCTTATTCTGCCAGTGCTTTATGACGCAGAAACATGGACATTGTCGCGTAACGACTTAGCGGCCTTTGGGGTATTCGAGAGGAAGGCACTTCGCCCTGTTCGTATTGGCGATGACTACCGTATTCGAACCAACAACGAGCTGTATGACGCCCTATCACCAACTGTAGAAGGCGCCTGGAGAGAGCTAACGGGGCTAGAGCCGGTAACGGGTTGTTGTAGCCAGTTGAATAAGTATATTTATATTTCTTCCTTGCTATTTCTCACTACCCTGCTTTACCATTGATTTAAATAGGTCTGGTTTGCACACAAAGGGATTCAAAGGGTCTTTAATACAAAAAACAAAAATATTATCAATTTATATGTATTAAATAAACTAATGAAATGTTACTTTAAAAAACAAAGTAAAATACTATATAAATATAAAGTTGCTATTTAATTTCTGCGCCTGCAATCCAGTAATCACTGTACCAGATTGGCGCAGTACTGATCAGCTGTTTTAGCCAGCTGATTTTGACAGCCAAAATGTTACTGCGGCACGAAAACGAAAAGGTAGAAAGATACTTTTACATAACCGCACTTTAGCAGCTGTTGGCATTTCAGCGATTATTTCGCTGATTTCACAACCAATTGAAAAGTCCATCTACGCACAGCCCGGAGACAGAGAAAAACTCCAAATAAAGAAACTTTACTGCCGTGTCCTGCGCTTGAAGTGCAAAAAGCCGCATTCAAACCAGCAAACTCAAAATTTTGGCTAACGAAATTTGGTGAATCAGAGTTGCTGTTGTGGGCGAGACGGTGTCGGTGCAATGGCGCGAGCTGCGCAAGATGCGCTCGCGGTACTGCGGGGGCTGCAGTTAGTGGCAGAGGCGGCCTGTCGTGAGCAACGCGAACTGTGCAAACATCTCTGGTCCAATTCGAGTGTGCGCGAACTGCTTGAGGATAATTTAAATCAAGGCGCCAACCAGTTGAAGAAGGCTAGTGAAAATCCCGTAGAAGAGCTGAAGAAGCTGCAACAATTGCTGGTTGAAACGAAAGAGCGTACGTGTGTGGTGGCTGAAGGTTTGCGACAGTTGGCTGGCGTAAAAATCCCATCAGAATTCAAGATGAGTCAGAATCCGTTTCGGAGCGTGGCGGATACGATTAGTGGCGCTGGCGGCAGTGGAAGCGGCGGTGGTGAGGGTATAAGTTCAACTGCAACAGTAAATGTTCACACCGACGCTGCCAATTTGGACATCTCATCTATTACACTAAAAGAACTCGAGGAAATACTATCAAAGCGCAACAAAAATCGAGACATAAGCCTGCGTACCGAATCAACGGAGAGCAAGCAAGTTAAGGAGCCCACAGCATCGCCAAATGACCCAACAGTCAAAATTCTAACGATGCCACAAACGCCAGCTATTCCACTAGAGGCTGACAAGAATATGAAAGCCGACACTGTGTATGTGGAAAATGTGCTGAAAATGGTGGCTGGCGCTTCCAACTCAACAGATACACCGACGAAAGCGGATAAAGCTTATGCCAGCGCCAGCATTGAGGTGCCAGCGCTGAGTAAAGTAGCCAAGCAACGACGCGTCCCCTCCAGTCGTCTGGGACGAATGGCCTCGTTTGGTGGCCTCTTTGCTGGCTTGGGTGTTGGTACTATAAATGAACTGACGAAGGGAGCATTGGGCCTGGGCGGCTCTAAGAGTGTAAAAGAGGCACTCTTCAGTCCAGCCAACGCAGAACGCATTGTGGACACGCTGTGTAAGGTGCGCGGCGCCGCGTTGAAAATCGGTCAAATACTCAGCATACAAGACTCGAATGTGGTGTCGCCAGAATTGGCGAAAGCATTCGAGCGCGTGCGCCAAGCGGCTGATTATATGCCCGATTGGCAGGTGGAACGTGTGATGAATACGCAGTTGGGCCCAGAGTGGCGTACGCTGTTGCAAAGCTTCGACGACAAGCCATTTGCGGCCGCTTCCATTGGACAGGTGCCTATAGCGTTTATTGCCGCATAAAGTGCCTACAATGCGGTCTAATTTGTTTACAGGTGCATCAAGCGACGTTAAAAGATGGAATGCAGGTTGCCGTCAAAATTCAGTATCCAGGTGTAGCGCAGAGCATTGAAAGTGACATTGACAATTTGGTGGGCATGCTGAAGGTGTGGGACGTCTTTCCACATGGCTTCTTTATTGACAATGTGGTCAAGGTGCGATTGCAAGTGTTAACTTTGTGTAGTATGAGAAAGTTTAAATTTTCCCTTGGCTCGTTCTCAGGTTGCCAAACGTGAGTTAAACTGGGAGGTGGACTATACGCGCGAGGCAGAATACACGGAAAAGTTTAAAGAGATGATTGCTCCTTACCCGGAGTACTATGTGCCTAAAGTAATTCGAGAATTAACCACCCCTAGTGTACTCACCACTGAACTCGTACCGGGTGTGCCTCTGGACAAATGCTTCGATTTGAGGTGTGTTTTGTTTGGCTTGAATCGATTTTGCGAATTGAAACATTAAAATATCTAAACAATTTGGATAGGTTAGATCAATATTTACTCACTAGATATGTCTAACAGTTATCGGTATGGTATCTTATTAAGATCTTTTTGAAAACAATTTAAGTTATAGTAAAAATCTATACCATATCCCGAAAATTTTGAATCCAATCTGTAATCAAATATAATTATTTCTATTATGTTTTTGTAGTTATGAGCATCGTCAACACATCGGTTCGTCGGTTTTAAAATTATGTCTTCGTGAACTGTTTGAACTGGAATGTATGCAGACTGATCCAAATTGGTCCAATTTCCTATACGATGTCGAAACTAAACGCCTTATGTTGATTGACTTTGGCTCGACGCGCTTCTATCCCAAGAAATTCATCAAGAATTATCGCAACGTATGTACAAAGAAAACTAAACTTAACCTAAACACCCTAGAGTACACAATATTCAAATTCAATTCTAACAATACGAACATTTATGTCGCAGGTCATACTACATGCTGCTAAAAATGATCGTCAGGGTGTACTAGAAATATCGCGTGAAATGGGTTTTCTCACCGGCTACGAAACGAAACAAATGCAGGAGGCGCATGTTGATGCCGTTATGATTTTGGGCGAAATATTTCGCTTTGAAGGTGAATTCGATTTTGGACGTCAAGTGAGTGGCATAATTGCGCAGCATTGCAATATAGACTAAAAATAATTCTTGCTATGTCTATGTTACAGAATACAACCGAACGAATTGCACACTTAGTGCCGACAATGGTAGCTCATCGTCTCTGTCCGCCGCCTGAGGAAATCTATTCCATACACCGTAAGCTGTCGGGTATATTTTTGCTATGTGCCCGCTTGAATGTGCATCTGGACTGCCGCCCCCTCTATGAGGAAATCATTGTGGGCAAATTCAAGGAGTGAACGCTTCAAACTGAATAAGAAGCTGAATGCACCTGTTATGTAGATGCTAGTTAAGTTTAGGCGGAGAGTTGCACATATGATTACGAATACTTAAATTGTTGGTTGTGGCAACAATGCTAAAGTGTACTTTATCGTATTAAATACCGCAAGGTTGCAAGTAATATCAATCGGCACACAAATTGTTAGTATGGGTAAGTTACTTTTTTACAGATAAGTACAGCTGTTTAATGGTTGGCATGGGCGAATTCTCTACTTTAAAATAAGTAAATATTACAAATAAAAGAAATTAAAATAAAACTTAAAAAAAAATGCTCACATTAGCACAAATTCTAAAGCCAAAGTCAAGGAAAACATCTTTACCTACACTCTGCGCCGGCCTGCACTCAGAAAATGAATTTTAGCAATATAGCCAATACAAACTTTTGTGATCTTTCCTGGATATCTCGACTATGCCGAAATGAAATTTCACTTTAGCAGATAACCGACCGTTTTATTGTTTGTCTCTTACAGTTTGGAAAATACACTTCGTTCATCTACAATTTTATTTTCCGGGCTTAACTCTTTGATAAATATGCATACCACGTCATTGCATTGCACATCTTCTCTGAATTCTGCCATTATTCGCATAGCACTGGCATTAATTTCACAACCAAACATGGTAATAGAGAGAATCAACATGAAAAATGCAAACTACTTAAATGCAATTAAAGTCCAAATAAAAATAATTGCTCACTTCTGGCTTACTTACGACACACATGTACTCAAGTGGCGCTTGCAAAGTTTTCAAATGGAAAAGGTGCACGAGCAGAGGTCTAGGTCAGCATTACCACTTTAGCATATTTTTGTGCTTTTCGTGACAGTTTTTTTGCTGATTTATGACTGAATTTCATTATATTATTACTTAAAAGCACACAATGGAATCTTGACACTAAGAACTCCAAAATCTAAAAACTGTCTTAAGTGTTGGATAAAAGTCAACAAGGTTAGTCTTTTGAGACAACTGCAACTGTCAGCTTTAAAGAGCAAAGTAATCTTTTTTATATTGATGCAATATTGAATCGTAAGGTTCAAAGACCCAAGTGCTATACATTTAATAATAAGCTGCTGTTTGTATGATAGTTGTACCAACTTGTTCGCTTCAGTGTAGAAAATCAATCAAGGATGTAAACATTGTCAATATGGGCAGCCGCAGCATAATGAACCAACAAATCTTTGTTGGTTCAAAATGTTAATAAACACTTGGCCATCATATTAGCTCAAAGAGCATAATTAAATTCGTACATTAAATGGACTAACAACGGTTAACGGCTTCAAGTTCAAAACGCACAATGGTTCGCAAGCCTGCTTGTGTATGTGTGTGTGTGTGTGTGTATGTGTGTGCAACAAATGAGTCTTCAAGTTTGTGCTCACTAATGAAGACACACTCAGGCGGTCGTTGCTCAAGCCGCAGCCAGTAATTGAAGTGCGTTCATTATGTGCAGATTAAATGCTTTCAATTATTAATTTCGACAACTGCTTCAAGGTCTTTCGGATTCTGGGCTCGAGTACTTGCGGTGCAAAACAGCGATGTAGACGATTGTCTGGCATATTCGCATCGACCCACATATGGGCCGTTTTGTGTAAATTAAATAAATTGATAATAAAAATTTATGCAACGTAAACTTAATTAGCATAAAACGGCAGGCACTCAAAAAATATAGATGAACAAACACGAAGCAGCAACGAAGAAGAAGTAATTTTGTAATCTAATGACATCTGGCGTATATACAAATGTAGGTACGTATGGCTGTAGATATGCGAAATATTTACGTAAACAAACAAAAAGCTAAATGTTGATGAGTATTTTAGTCGCATGCAACGAAGCGCATCCGCGCGCATGGCCGCCGGGTACACATTGCTGCAAGCATTGAAATGAGATGCGGTTTTTATGAATTTTTGTTTTTGGCCTATGCACCTTTAATTATCATATGAACCAATACTGCTGCACCACCACAGATCTTCGACCTTACAAGTTTTCACATTTATTTTACCGCCAAATGATTTGGAAAAGTTGTTTTTTGACGTCATTCTGTCCGAACGTTTCATTGTTAACTTTCAGGTTCCGCATGACCCAATGACGCGTTTATTTCTCTCCCAACGCTGAATTGACTTCCTTATACTATACACCACTGATGATAAACGGAAAAATCGCCCATGGCTGTAATGGTCCATCTCGTAAAATCGATCTGAATCCTGAATCCTTCGATTCAATATCAATTAGAATTGCTTAACACTGGAACACTAATCCTATTTAATTTTAAAATGTTAGTGCTATTAGTCGATTCGACTTAGTCCTATTTGCTATATAAAAAAAATTAACATGCATTTAATTTTAAGTAATATTTTTTTAGTTCACTGTTTCGAACTTTAGTGATTGTATCTAAAAGGATCAAAAAGTCTTTTTGAATATTTTTGAATTTATTTGTTGTAGTGCTAAAAGACGTTTTGATATAATATTATGGCAGAGTATCAGAAATAAACTAACAATGGCTCTGAACTACTCAGCTAGATTTATTTATTGTAAAAGAAAGTTTGACCACATTTCCCACCTGACAACAAATATATATATATATTTGATTTTTTTAATGACCTCAGTGTTTGCAATGCAATTTTTCTACATAAGCTAATTAAAGGTCTTTTTGGCTACGGATCATAGGTGTGTTTGTAAAAATTTTTACTGGATGCTTTTTGTGTACGCAAAATCTCTTGCAACGAGAGAGAACTGTGAGCGTCAAGTAAATATTTTTTACTGGAAAAGTTCCCGCACAGACCTAATATCACTGTTCCTAGATATGTCACTTTAACGTACTCTAGATTGTTCTATGTTAGTGCTGTCAGACTATGAAACGCGTTACCCACTCAAATTCAAAGAATGGAAAGCACTAAATGCTTCAAAACGACAGTCATGGATTTTTTTCCATTAAATTCTTATTTCTACCATCTACTATCTGTATTTACTCTTTTTTTCCTGTAGTTTTTAGTGTATTCTTCGTTCTTTTTTTAAGTTAAGTAGTTAAGTATAAATTATTGTAAAACTTTCCTCCGCTGAAGTGCAATTAAGAGAGTTGAAACTCTCGCTGTACCCTTTCTGTTCTTAAACAAATAAGTAAATATCAGGCGCAGAGTTCAATTTGTTTTTTAACCCTCAAACTCCTTTAATCCTTTCATCGTTTTGTAACAATTGAACATTTTTTGTGTGTATTTCGAAGGTTTATACGATTTTAATTATTTGATTTAGTGGTTATTATTTTGTTTTTTATTTATTTACTGCAATAAATAAATGAATAAATTTTCAAATATTAAAATGTAAATGCAAATTTCCTTTTCTAAGCTCTATACGTATTTCTTGAAAAACAAACCACATTTACTAACATATTCGCATAACAATTATTTGCAATTTCGAAAAATTTAGATTTTTAAACACACGTCCCTCTTTACACATCAAATTGTACACAATTGTAGTTTCCTAACAACATCTCATAATTTACTTAGTAGGCACAAATGTCTCAAACCAACAAGTTTTATTAGTTTTTTAAGCAACGAAACAATTAGCAGTTTGACATTTTTATTATTTCAAGGTGGAAATGTTAAATGCGGAAAGGGTCGCTTACGCCATTCAAACCAACAAGCGACTGCGGTAATAAGCTTCGGACTATGTCAACAAGCTATGGTCAGTCGTACAGCCACTACAGCAATTCACAATTTGCAGCAGTAATGTAAAACAGTAATAACGTAAAACAGTAATAAAATGTTTTTTTTGTTTTTAAATATTTTTGTTTAATTTGTCTAGTGTAGTCTTTTAGGTATATGATACAAATGTGGGAAGAAAGGTTTTTTGCTTGTTGGGGTTTCAGTTAATTTAGGTTTGTGATGCTGGTGTGCACTCTCAGTGATTGTGGCGTGGTGCCACGCTGTATGGGTGGTGGTAGAGGGGGACGGACAGTAGAAGTGGCTAAACTGAAGGCAGAATTAATGATGCGCAGGGGCGTGGCACTCCGAATTGTAGAGATTCCAAAATTAAGTGGCCGCAATGAAATCCAGGAAAAATGTTGACAATCTGAACACGTTTGGCAATATCACAACAACGGCAAAGTCGACGACATTCAGACTGAATTACCAGCCGCCGCCGCCACCGGCCCAGCCACCACCACCACCACCACCTCCAGCCCAGCCTCCGCCGCCACCATATCCTCCACCGCCGCCGCCTTGCGAGATGACCTTGATGATTTTGATACCACCGCCGCCACCACCACCACCACCTCCAGCCCAGCCACCGCCGCCACCACCGCCGCCATAGCCGCCACCACCGCCATAGCCGCCACCACCGCCGTGGCCGCCGCCGCCGCCCTGAGAGATGAGCTTGATGATTTTAATATCACCGCCGCCGCCACCTCCACCATAGCCGCCACCACCACCGCCGGCCCAGCCGCCACCGCCGCCGCCGCCTCCGGCCCAACCGCCACCACCGCCGCCGCCGTATCCTCCACCGCCGCCGCCTTGCGAGATGACCTTGATGATTTTGATACCACCGCCGCCACCATGCCCACCGCCGCCACCATAGCCACCGCCGCCGCCGCCGGCCCAGCCGCCACCGCCACCGCCGCCACCGGCCCAGCCACCACCGCCACCGCCACCGCCGCCTCCACCGCCTCCCAGACCGAGAAAGCCGGCGTTGGCCACAGCGCAAACCGCCAGCAAGCAAACAAATACCTAAAACGAGTAAAGCACAAGACACACCATTAGCACCGCTTCAACGAATGCGACACAGGACGATGATGTGTTGCGTTGCAGCCAATCCTGATCCTTTGTCTTTCGATTTTAATGTTGTCGGTTATCCAGCAGCTAGGCGCTAATACACACCTTCATGTTGTTGTCTCTGTTATCAACAGCAGTGAAACCCAAGAGCCGACCAACAACTGATGTCTCCGCAACGCATCACTCTTCGCTTATATACAAAAAGCACCTCTAATAACCGTCACAGATTCAAAATTGAAAAAATGCGAGAGCCAGCAGCCAGCTGTGGCATGGACCGGTCGGCCGTTAGTTGGCGGGAGGGGGTTGGTCCGAACAGTTGGAGGCAACGTAATGGAGGCGATGAGTTTCAAACTTCCGATTTGCATAATGAAGAGGCAAATACAAACACCAACGCAAACATAAACATAAACCATAAACAGAAACTAAAGCAACAACAACCACTGCGCGAGTACTGCAACAAAAACTGGGCGCACTTTTGCCCAAAACGATAACTATGATTATTATTATTACTGTCGCATAATAAAAAGAAAAGCTCACTTTTCATACATATGTTTAATTTTTCGGAAAAGTTTCATTTGTAACTCAATTCTAAATGGCGATTGTTATTTATTTATTTATGTATTTAAAACACACTGGAAACTGGTTGTAATTGCTGAACAGGCGAAGATTGCTAAAATTATTGAAATTGTTAATAGTGCTTATGTACATATATGGGTTGGCTATGTACACATGTGTGTGTGCATAACATATAGTAGGTTGAATTTAAGCTCTCTTTTCCAAATTTTGTATCCGAACTTCAACATCGTTCCTGAACAAACGTTTCTGATTGGGTTCAAAAACGATATTTATATGAATAATCAGACTTCGAAGATAATTTCGATTTGATTTTGCGTGAATAGTAAATCAATTCTTGGAACCATTTAAGATTTAATCAGTTTAGTTATCGATGGCCAAAATCGGGCGCGTATACTTATTCGTATACCTGATCCTAACGACCCGTTACCGTATTACATTATTGGTTGAACTTTAGTTCATTCCGATTTATATCAACGCATTTTTGTCCTCAGAAATGTCTTTTGTTTTTATGTAATTTATGAATATTTACTCTCTAGTGTTTTGTAGAAAACGGAAGAATTCGTGTTGAAAGTCAGAGTTGGTAATCGATTTATTGAAGTGGCTGACTCACAGTCCCCCGGCAAGTCACAATTAGCGCATAGACGCCGTTTTGATACCACATGCTCACCGAAAACTAAACCTGGTTAGTAGTATGACTAAATCCACCGGGTAGAATTTAGGTATCCAAGAAGATTCCCCAGACTTACTGTCGAGCAGTCGGTCGAACAAGTAAGGAAGTGTTTCCCCAGAGACTTAAATCTTGCCCTTGCCAAAGCTGGACAGTGACAGAGGAAGTGATTAGGTCTTGCTTTCTCATTTAAATTCCCACAGCTACTACAGTGGGTACTGAAGGGGATGCTTAGTGATGACCGCCGTAAGCCTAGCGACGTCCGTGCAAGATTTGTAAATAAGCTCGCGGGATCTCCACGCATAGTTATTGATATATTTTTTTCGAGAAGAGGTAACCATTAGAAGGTAGGTTAAAGCCCGACTACTGCCTCCGAGTACTTTATCTTCTTCTATCAAAACATTATTCGCTGCCTTGTTTTTCTGTCTCTTTGGCTGTTTTCTGCGGCCAAAGTTGTCTCACACCAGCCGACCGACAATTCATCATCAACGCACACGCATCTCATAAGGTGACTCTAAACGTGCCCGCCATTCTCCCCGCTAACTTTGTCGTCTATTTCACCCATTGCAATTGCATTCACGTTGCTGCTGCCCCTTTTGTCTTTGCTTAATTTTTGGCTTTTTGTTTTTTAACTGCTTGCAACTTAATTTCTTTACTTGTCTCTATATAGTTATGGTCCATGTAAGTATTATGCAATTTATAAAAATAACTCAAAAAATATAAAGAAAATTAATAACAAACTCACCTTCGGACCATTCCACTTCTGCGCGCTCAACGTCATCGCCGGCAAAAACAATCGTCATCGCCGCTAACAACTTGACTTGGCTTGGTTTTTCACGCTCTCATCATTAGCATCTGCCTAGCGGTAGTGGTTACGGTTACGGTTATTGTTGTTGTTGTTGTTGGTTTTGATTTTATTGCAAGCGCCCAGTTAAAGTCGTGATTGACCGCCTATTGGCTGCTCGCAGTTATCGAAACATGATGTTATCATTAACAGGCAGTGCACTGATGATCAACGCAATCAGCCTCTCCACGGAGTCGACCAGCCGCAGCAGCAACACAAACGCCCGTTGTGCAGCCCACTGGTCCGGCGGCTGCCCTTCTGCAACTTTGCCACTGTTTGTTGCCCAAACACTCAACTGGTTTCGGTCGCCATTGATGGATCACCACCAATTTCCCCAAACATCGGCTGAGCACCTGCGTTTGGCCATGCCCACTCGCATTGTAGCACTGCATTGGCTACTGCGCCCATCTCGCCGCCTGCCCAGCTGACATTGGCTTGCAATGGGCATGCCAGCTAAGACGCCGCAGGGTGCGGCTGCTACTGTTGCGTTCGTTCCGTCATTACCATCGGCCATCGAGGAATGTGTACAATGCTCGTATTGAGTGTTTTTCATCAACGATCGTCGTCAGCAATGCAGTTGTGCCTCTGGCCGCAACATTAACCCTCGGATGGACTTTGTCGTCTGGCCAGACGAAATGGTTAAAAAAAATAAAAAAATCACAGATTCATCTCCTTTTTACAGTGTATTTGTGGGTAACTAAGTAAGTATATATGTATGAACATAATTTGTATATATACTATATACAAGTATACATACATACGTTGCTTACCATAAAAACATAATAAACTTCATCTGTCATTGCGCTTTGCCATTGTCAAAAGCCTCACCCAGATTTCGTCCGACCAGACGACAAAGTGCAAATGTGTAGTAACTAATTACTGCCCATCGAAGGGTTAATATCACGATGACCGCTGAATTAATGCTAAGCCGCGTGTAGTATTTAATGAGCTTATGCCGATAGTAAGTATGTAGGTCAGGAATCTTGGATTTGGATGCGTTTCAAGGGCGCATCGCATTCACGGACGTCGCCATCGTGGAAAAGATGTTCTGAAGAAACCGAAAGTGATTAATGTGAATATTACATCTCGAAGAAGATTCATGGACAGCATTTTCTGACGCTCACTGAATCCGAAAACCATGTCAAAATCAATTTGTTACAATCGTTTCTGAGATATTCAAAACACGATATCTACAGTTTATTTTGTGTGTGTTTTTACTTTGTAATCAAACTAATTATTCCTAACCTATTTTCAACCATTCCAATGTAAATATTGCTTTAGGCTATACTTGTGGATTTATTTGGGATTAATAGTTAGTTTTAATTAATATAGAACCAATATGGATTTATCTACGGTTCTGTATTATTTGTAGTAAAATTTCAGAATAATGTAGGCAAATTATTTATTTTATTTATTTATTTGGGTCTACAGAACGAATTCTTACAGACTAGTTAAAAAAAGTGAACAGGTTGAACTTAAATCTAGAGAGAGATGTATTAAAATCTATTATATTACTCAACTTGTTGCACAGGCGTACGCATCTAGTAATTGGCTCATTATAGGCATAATTAGTTTTATGAGTAGCGCCAATGAAAAGACGGTTATTCCTCAAGTTTTGTTCAGTTCTAAGCACTTTATTGTATGCTAATTATCCATTTTTAAAAAAAGTTAGAATAAAAAGCACGACAAATTCAAATATTAAAATTTAAGAATTACATTTTAAGCCCATTTTGTTAATTTTCTTTTTTGCTTTTGTTTTTTATTGCTTTTATATTTAAATGCGTTGATTGTTTTTTAGTCAAATAAGTATATTTTCGCCTAATTAAATTTTACGTCAAATTTTAAGTCAAGTATTTAAATCGATTTTGTTATAAAGCGAGAGGAGGGAGTTAGTAGAAGGCTTGGCTAAATAGGAAAATCAGAAAATTGTTTCTATGGACGTGGACCGAAGGTTAGGTTGCCAACTGGTTATGTTCTTTAGATCTGATGACACCAGACATCTAGTTGCCAAATAATTCAGGTCTTATTTAAAGAAACCCTTAGATAGATAAGAGTTCTTTTGAATCAGAACTTCTAAGGCAGCCTCCAATAGGAATAGACCGAAGCTGCGAGCGTCTACTGGAGCATTTAAATATTCTAGGAGGAGAGTGGGAGGGTGGGTATATTCTGACACCAATACGTGGAAGCGAATGACATTATTAGAGAAGATATCAACAAATAAAGTAAGGTTTTCAACAACTAGTCCATATTTGTTTGAGCTTCCTGGAACATGGAACCCCTCCATTCCATGTTCAGGTGGAATGAGAATACAACCCACCCCAGTTTTATCTATAAATATATAATGTATTTCCGTACAACAACAATTTATGATTAAATGCGCGTTTCCCGCCTTGATTGTGATTTCCGAATTTCGTTTAGCTGCCGACTAACAAAATCAACATCTCTCCTCTTCGAACCTGACAATTTCAATCATATTAAGCAATCTCAAAAATTAGAAATTACCTAATATCAATTGGTCTCAACACCAGTAGTATCTAATTAAATATGTCTGCACTCCCCCTTATAAATTATAAAGTTGCATCAAGTAAAACAAACATTGGTGAGTCGCTGGGCCCTGGTTTCAAAAGAGCTCAGATAAATTAGTTGCTGGCGTGGAAATTCACCTTTTCAATACGCAACCAATTGTAATGGGATATTAATTCGCTTTTCAACATTGCCAGGCCAAGACGCCGAACGCAGCGTGAGCCCAGCATGCACCAGCGGCTCATCAACCCATCGGCTGTCAAATGATAATCGGACGCACTTAATCACTGCGCGCAGACGCAGCTCACAGTTGAGTGCAGCGCATAAACCGCTTGGACTGTTTAGTATTATTTTTTGTTGTTGTTGTTGGTGGTTTTAGAGGCAATCACATTATGTCTCAACGGCACTGTAAGGGATAAATTATGGCTATTTTTAATAGGGAAATTATTGTAAAATTAGTTAAAACAATAAATTAGGGGGCACACACACCGAAATATATATACATATATAGGGGAAATAGTTAAATATACATACAATACGTATGTATATCTGGTTTGTTTTGATTTTGCATTTTGTTTTGGTCGACTGCTTCGGGCGCCGCAGACATTTTGCGTTGCACACAATTAATGCAAATTACTGAATTGTTGTCCAATTGACTTTATTCGTCTCGGCTGGCGCTCGTCTATTTGCATATGTGTGTGTGTGTGTGTGTGTAAGTGAGCCTCATCGCAGCAAAGGGTTTCGCTTTATTTCAGGCAAACTTTGGAATCTTTTGTTACTGTTAATTCGGAAATGTTGCTTTGTTTGGTTTTGGTTTTTGTCTTTTGTTGTTAATGCAGATTTATGGCGGTTGTTTGGCAACATTTTCAACGAGCGCACAATGGCCGTTCACTTTGTTTGGCCAGTTTTCGAGTAGTTGAATGTATGCTTTGCCTTTGCCAGCTGTCAATAGCCAGCAACTAGATTCAAATATTTACATCTTATTAATTTTGTTATTTGTTAGATTGTTTTCAGGTTCTACAAGGTATTTCCTGAAAGGCTGGTGAGTAAAAGTTGTAAGATTTCAGCTGGAATTGTAAAACAAGGACGGCACACACACAGATCCGCGTACACACACACGTAAAAACATACAAAGCCAAGCAAGTGAAGCCACTGCGCGGAACTAGTGTGAAGACGGCCATAAAAATCAGATACATACATACGACAAATACCTGAAATTTGTGGCCCAACGTTAAAATGGAAATTGTAGTTAATTTTTAAAAGAGACGCCTCGCTTTATGCATCAGCGGCAAATGCATAAAAATTAACATCAGCGATCAGCGCTAAATAGATTAATATCGGCATACAGCATTGACGAACGGAACAAGAAAAGTGAGTGGGCAAAATGTCGACCGCTACGTGACTGTCGAATCAGTTATCGAGATATGATGTGATAACGAGCCGCCAATGGGCATCTGTAACGCAATCCATTTGCGATCTCGATCAAACTATGACCTTCCATTGGAAATTGTATATTTGTTAAAGCAGCAAAGGAATTCAAAGGGGAACATCACCAACCTGCGCCCTCAAAACCTTAGCTGAAGGCCTTTCAAATCATACCATCAATGAAGTTAGAGTAGCCTTTCATCTCTATGTGGTTATGACAAATGAAATCAGCAAAATGTAAATCTTCATTCATTTTTTTTTCATTTCCATTTCGCAATATAAACGGATATCGTGTGATTTAGATATAATATATGGGAAACATGTTTTCAAGTGGCAATTATATCAGACATAAGCTGAAGCCCCGCGTCCGGAAATCTCATTATACTTGACCATTTTATGAAATTGTAAATTAAAAACGTACATTTCGGAGAATTCCATTTAAATTAAAACGTTACATTTTAATTTATTATGTAATCTCTTTTATTACAAATCGTAACATTCATTTGTCCATTTATAATCTGATTAGAGTTGCTTGTTTTTTGCTTTACGATTAATTACGTTGCATCGGAATTGCAATCGGGGAAGTTGTAATAATTAAAAAAAGCAATTATTACCACTAAATTTAAAAGATGACGCTTAATGGTACACACACAGGTTTCTAAATTAAAAATCGAGCCGATACATGCAGCAGCTAGTACGGTCTGGGCCGATTGCCGCCTTCATTTCGCATGGGACCGCCATCGCGGCGTCCGCCGCCCATGCCTCGTCCACCGCCACCACCACGACCGCCACCGCCACCGCCGTCACTAAAGCGGTTGAAGCCACCACCACCGCCGCCACTGCCACGATCCCGGTTGCCATAACCGCCACCACCACCGCCGCCACGATCATTGTTCCCGTAGCCGCCACCTCCGCCATAGCCGCCGCCGCCACCACCACCGCCGCCACCGCCTTCGTTTCCGTCACCTTTCGGTGTTTTACACCTGTAACGAAACAAACATACAATTTTTTAACAAATTCATTTTAACTCTCACATGCAATGCACATACCGGTTGCACTCGTTGCGCCAGGCAAAGTTTGTATTATTGCAGCTGTTGCACTTCCAATCTCCTTCGCGCTGCGGCACATTGTTGCCGCCGCCGCCGCCGCCACCTCCGCCAGCGCTACCCATGCGGCCGCGACCGCCACGATCACCGCCGCCACCACCACCACCACGTCCGGAATCATAGTCGCCGCCGCCGCCACCTCGATCGAAGCGACCACCACCACCACCACCGCCGCTGCCGCCGCCACCACCACGGCCACCGCCGCGACCGCCAAAGCCACCACCACCACCGCCAAAGCCACCACCGCCTACGCCGCCACCGCCAGCACCTCCACGACCGCCCTTCCAGTTATTTTGCCGCTGTGCCAGCGACACCTTAATGGAGCAGCCGTTGAAATCACGCCCGTCGAACCAGGCAATGGCCGATTTGGCGGCATTGGTGTCGTCGTAGGTGACGGTTGCCTCACCCTTCGATAGGCCTGTGTCCTTGTGCTTGTACAGCCAAATCTTTGGCTTCATTGTACGTTTGTCCTTCTGCAAATGTTGACAAATATGAGAACGATTTATTACAAATAAAGTCCACTCTAACAGCACTACTTACCTTGATAAGGCCGATGGCGCCGAAATGCGTCTCAATCTCCATTTCGTTGGTAGACGGATCCATGCCGGACACGAAGATGGTGTCCTCTTGTGTAATCATGTCGCTGCTGCTGCCACCACCACTGCTGCCGCCACTGCTGTAGCCGCCTAGAATACAGTAGCCCCATTAGAATATGCTGACAGAGTGAAAACTGCGTTTCGGATGTTTGCATTCAACACTAAATTCATAAATTTATCGTAATCTACTTTGCATAACTCGAGAAATTGTACAACGACTGAGGAAGTGTGGGGTGAGTGTGTGCGTGGATGTGACTGATATAAGAGTGGGCGGTTTGGCACGCAACGCGGTCAGAAGACTCGTACAAGTTATGCTGATCACAAAAAAAAATACTCTGACAATCAGACACACCAAGTTTTCTGCATGGCAAACAAAAAAAAATATCGCAAATATAAACATTTCCAACATTTCCTGCTGGCAATTTGTATTGACGTTGCAACTGCATTAAGGGCACATGAGAGGTTCATTGAATTTCGATCAGGTTGACACACGCTTAAAATACCACTTTTCACCAAAATAAGTTTCATGTTTGCAGAAGTTTTTGCACTTTTGAATACCGCCATTCTTTACTCATCGCAATACATGTAGCTTAAATTAATTTCAACGCCAGTTCCTTCGACTTGTCCCCCATTTAAAACTGCCCATGACACGCTCAGTATATGTCAGAAAGCAATTTTGAAATTGCTTTGCACAAAGTTTGGATTCACTTCATTCCTCCGCCGCTGACCTTAGTTCGCATTCAGATATACTCGTACTTTCGGCCGACAACCCCCTATAAATACAGTTGGTTTCAAAGCAGCGTGAAAGTGAACCGCAAACTTGGCAAAACACACTCTTAGCGATTAGAAAACCATCAGGGAATGACACTTTAACCAAATACCATTTTAAAATTTACCAAAATCAATGTAAACCAACTTTCTGATCTGTAAACATATCGAGTGCTACGACTATGTCGAAACTACATGGTCAGCATTGGGCCCTTTCTGCAGGTAATACGCTAAACACTCTCTTTGGCGGTTCACCTTCGACCGTTTACACTCGCCCGCTAGACACTTAAAGACTCAACTAAGCATTGCTTTTAGCTACAGTATAAACAACACTCTAATTGTACAGCGGTATATCGCAGTAGTAGGATTTTGTAAGTTGTAAGTAAATGAAGTAAATTGGTTTATACTTTACTCATTGTTTGTTGCAAGATGGCTTGCAATATTTTACCTTTATTGTAGTTGTCCTTGTTGCCGCCTCCATTTCTAAAATAGGATATTCAATACACATTTAAATGTACATTTTGTCATTTGCAGTGGGTGGTTTATATGTAGTTATAGTTTATTGGTTAAAAGTAGTTTAGTTCCGTTTGTTACACGCAGGCAAATGCAAATCTGTGGCTCGTCTATATGCACTCAGGCTGTCAACTCAATCAACCAACGACCAACAAATTAACCAACCAATCAATCAATCAGTCGACACACTGGCAGGATGCGCGTACCTCCGACCACACACCTGCTCGCCGCCGACCTGGGCAAATGGCTCGACGCGCTGTTACACTCAATTCATGATTTGATATCTTTTGCATGTTTGTTTTGCTGTTAACCTCTGAGTGGACACACCTTCAAGTACATTTCTAGGGCGCAACTTTACGCTATATTCTCTGACTTTGACTTAGGCTTTTGTGCTTTACGACGCTGACGCCAAGTGTCAGCTGCTGCTGTTCAACCACTAAAACGAGCAAGCGGCTGTCAGTGCGGCGAACGAGCGAAGTGTTTCCTGCAATTTAACAGGTTTTGCATTGCACTTGCTGCGGCTGTGGGGCTACACTCTGTCGCTGCTCATTGTTACACCTTTAAACGCCTTCAAATTTCTTCTGCTTTCAAAATAATTGCATATCAATTGTATCGGTTACAAGAACAATTAAAAAAATACAAGTACATGAGACGTAATTATGGGGTGGAATCTTTTGCTTCTCCACTGTAGTGAAGGGGGTTTTAAGGTAATGCTATGATCCAACAAGTACGTAGTTTATTTACGCTTGAAACTGATGATAACCACAGCGACCACAGTTTTACATGAATATTACTTTCTCTTTCATCATACATGTGTATGGCCCAGATTTAAACAACACAACTCATTACAGCCTATTATTCTTTTACCACTAATTAAAGTGTTTAATGCACTTTTTATCTTACTTTTAGCACCGATTAGTGAAACTAAAAACGTACGCATTGACATACTAAATTATTGATAAGGTAACTTCAAGGGTCCTTGGTATTACTTCAAGCACTGAATAATAACTCGGTAATTATAATATTACTTTTGCTACTCAATTGGTAGGCTCTATCTTACTTTACACACATATTACCCTGAACACGAAACACTTAATTTTTAATCGCTAAGCCATTTTTACGATTAATAATTTTCACTTATTAGGTCGAGGTATATTAATTTTACTTATTAGAAATACGTTTACTTAAAGAACTGTCAATGATCTCGTCCACTTAGCGCTGTACATTGGTTTAATTGTATTTTTTAACGACTGTTACATTTCCTCCGGTATCCCCGTTTTGTAAACAACCAACTTCTTAATAAGTGTAGGACGATTCCACACCAACGCTTAGTTGTTTTGAACTTAGTAATAATATTGTATTCGTTTATTACGAATTTAAACCCAAATCAATAAAAAAAAAAACAAAAATGTTCGCGCCGATGAACTCAAAGTATTAACTTTACAATATGGATTATGGTTTTGATATGAAATTTAACTCGATGTTGCGCTTCAAGTCAATCAGCACTTATGTTGAAAATTTCAATTTATACCCAATATTATTTATACACAATTTTCCAGTTGAGAAGCAAAAATTCCATTCGTATTTCAAGTCACTCAATAGTAATTGTATAGATATGTAGACGTATACGTACATTTGTTCAAGAGCAGCTTTTCGCACCCTATATTCAGAATTTGTCACGTAGTAATTACACCAAAAAAATTATCATCTCTATTTCTTACGAAGAACACTCTCTATTGCAAGCGAAAACGACTTCGATTCATTTTGCATGCGCTTTTGGATGGTACACTTCTCAAAGGGTATCGAAGTGAGTTTTTTTTTTGTGTTGTGAGCAAAGAAAATTGTTTGAGATACATACCCGTAGCCGCCGCTTCCGCCACTGCCACGGTCGTTCCAACTGCCTCCTCCTCCTCCGCCACCCCCGCGACTACCTGAGTCATAACCTACAAATTGCACAAGTTTCAGCAATGCCTCACCATGCTTCGTTTTCGCACTTATTGTTCAGCTTACCTCCTTGTTTGTTGTATGCTGGCGGAGGCTCACTGTAGCCTCCAGTTTTCGGTGCCATTTGCTGGTAATTCGGCGGAGGCACTGAGAAATTGTTATAGCCTCCTCCACCGCTGCCACCTCCTCCTCCATAACCGCCTCCTGCAAATCAAACCCCCAATACCCATCAATAATCACGCACTTTCTTCAAACCCCGACTAAACCAACACTTACGATCCATTGTAGTTGATTAAAGAACGGCGAACGTTACACACAAAATATTTTATGCAAAATAATTGCTAAACTTTAGCTAGTGCAAGTATCGCAGCCACGCTATCAAACCCAAGCAAAATCGAAAATGAAGTGAAAAAATGGCGCCGTACCGCAAACGAGTTTCCCCCAATAAAAATGGCGAAATAGTATTCAGCACGGCAGAGTTGCGTGTGATGGAGCGACTTTGCAGTAACACAATAACTGAGAATCTTACCAAACATGTTATAGATAAACAAAGAACTATTTCATATATTTTAAGTTAGTCGAATTTATATTAATATTATATTTTGCACAAAAAGTTAAATGTACTATTTGTATTGTATTTTGCAAAGACAAAATCTGCGGTTTTGCAGTTCAAATAGTAATAAATAGCGCAATAATACATAATAACGTAATCATACGGGTGAAGTCTTTTTTGAGAGTTTGTGTTTGACACAATTTTTTTAATACTTATTTAAAATTATTCTCTTTGCATTATCTACTCCATCAACAAAGAAATTATCCGCTGGATAAACGGACTTAAAACATTCTATAAAAGAAAAGGAGGAAACAAATATAAGTGTATTGAAATAAATCGATTCAGCTGTGCTGAATTAGCGCAAAACAAAAAAAATGCATATTTGCGCCACCCTGACAATTGCTGTGAAATTGAACGTCATCGTCGAGTCGCACAATCGAAAGGAAAATGTCAAAGTCAGCTGTGCGTACAACCAAATTTGAAATCAGTTTACGTGGAAGGCATTCAACTCATGAAATTTATATATTTTGAAGCGTGTATATAGCACCATTGGCAGCATTTAGGCGCATAAATTAATCTTAGGAAATTGGCAATATGATCGAAGTGACAGATCTACAGAGTAAGCGAACAGTTAACGCTGCAGATGCAGCGAAAATGACACGGAAATCTCATTCCTTGTTGACATCATGATTCGTGTTTTTCGGTTCTTAGCATAATTAAGTTGCGATTCGTGTTTTTTTTAGAAATCGGCATTGGCCTGGCGGGATTCGGCATTTCGTTCCTGTTCCTGGGAGTGCTATTTTTATTCGATAAGGGCCTGCTGGCCATTGGAAATGTAAGTTGCACCGATGCTCCACGCTGCGATTTCTTAAGTTTTGTTAATTGTTTCTGTTGTTTTTGCATTTGTTGTTTATCTTAGATACTGTTTCTGAGCGGGCTCATGTGCGTGATTGGTGTACAGCGAACATTTCGCTTCTTCTTCCAACGGCACAAAATGAAAGGGACTACCGCGTTTTTTGGCGGCATTTTCGTCGTCTTGCTGGGATTTCCCATTGTGGGCATGATCATTGAGTCGTATGGCTTCTTCGCGTTATTCAGGTATGGGCACATTAAAACCGCAGCGAAAATATACTAACCTATGTTTATAATATAAATTTGCAGTGGATTTTTCCCAGTGGCGATAAATTTCTTGGGGCGTGTGCCAATACTGGGCTCGATTTTGAACACACCCTTCATGCACAAGGTAAGCATCATTACGCAGTTCCTTTTTATGTAATGCACATACGTTTTCAAAACATCTTTTATGCATTACAACTGAATATTTGTAGTTCAAATCAGAAACCTCTTATTTTTAAACTCTATACTCTGAAGGTCGATAATGCCATTCAAGTGGTGACGAGTGTAAATATTTTCCTTTCCGGCATCTTGCTCTCTTACCCATATAAAAAAAATCGAATGCGGTGATAAACGAGCGTTTCCTTTAATTTTTTCTAATTTGTATTTTTCGTTTAAATTAAATTTTTTTTTAAATTACATATACAATCGCAGGTTGCCTCTGAGGTGCGCTTTAGGCATTATTGATCCATTCCTCGCGCTCCTCGCGTTCCTTGATAACCTCCTTCAGATAGGGTTCCAAGTACTTGACGTCCTCCTCGTATTTAGTCCACTGTTCTTTAGGCAGAATGGTCTTGGTCATGGACAGGTTAAGGGCGCGCATGATCCGGTAGTTGCGTTCGTCGTATATCTGGCGTGGCAGACGGCGAATCGCCTCCTTCACATCCTCGTTTTCGTACAGGCAATCGTCACGGTGCAAGCCTGCGTATAGTCATTGGCAACGGAGTGAGGCGGGCGATGCACGAAAATATGAAAAGTGTTTGTGGTAAATTAGCTTCTTGAATTTATGACAAAATGTCTTATTTCTCATACCGTACTGATTGAAGCCGGACAGATTGTAGGCCCATTTGCCCAAGTTGGCTGCAAAATAAGCGTAAAATTGTTAGAATACGTTCGACTGTGAGCAAATTTACGTAATCAATTTTTGGGAATGAACTGCAGCGAGTCTCAATTGGAGTTCGAAGTGAACGTCAATTGTCGCCCGCTGCTGCTTTCGTGCGAGTTTGGGCTGAATACTTACAGAAGACCAAGGGACCTTTTCTTGCGATGTAACCCGACATTTTTGCACGCTTCGAAAATTTGTACAATTCAACCGCAGGAGCGCTTGTAAAATTCTGAACACGATTTCTATTGCCAACTCTTTTGCTCGCACAGTTTTGCTTCGCTTTGACAGCTGTCAGTGTACACTGAGTTGTCAAATGATAGTAATAGACTTGTGTGAAAATGCTATTTGGCTTAGGGTTGCTGCACAGAAAATTTTAATTTTTAGTGTACGATTTGGGAAAAGGTTAAGAAATGTTTATATTCTGACATTGCGGTGGATGTTAGATTTTTTCATGTACTTTAGTTTATATTAAAATGAATACAAATTAAATTGCTTAGGGCAGTGGCTCATTTGTCGGAGGTCACAACACTTACCTGCCAAAGTCCACTTTTCACCAATTTACAGACAAACTAAAATTGTCAGTAAATTTTTTTGCATTGGTTGTTACAACAATTTGTGATATTAATTTCTTATTTTTCAGCTCGTGCAAAAACTCGGTGGTGATACAAATCGAACGACGGTATAGTAGAAATCCAAAACAAAACCAAACATTCATCTAAGGATAATTTAAAATTTAGTTTATTTCTTCGTGAACAAAACACTCAAAACGAAACACAATTTTCCACTTATGCTACAATTAAAGAACGTTTCTGTGTAAAATAAAAATAAAAACAAAAGCAAAGAGTAAGTTGAATTGTACTCGCGAAGGCTGGAAGACGAGTATACGCTTGCACGCCTTTCGCGCTGTCCATTTTCAGCAGCACCACTAAAACTAATTGCGCCGAACGGCACACCGAGCCAGTCACCCAACGCTTTCCCCAACTGCACCTATTTCACAAAGCCACTTGGAATGTTTTTGCATATAATGCAACGATGCCAGTAATTTTAATTTGTTGTTAATTTTAATTTGCTTGCTAAAATACTTTAATAATTTGTTGTTGGTTTTTGTTTGCCTAGTCAATGCCTTAGCGCTTGTATACACGCCTATTTTATTTGCATTTGTGTTGAATTGTGTTACCTGTCGTTTTGCATCACTCAAAACTGTCCCTTCAATATGCGATTGAAAATACTTTTGACGGAAGTTTGCTCATGCGCTGTGAACTCTTGCAGGACGGCACTTTCGCATGAGAACAGACGACCCAGCGACGACGACAGCACATTCACCTTAAACACGGACATTTGCATTTGTGTGGTTTCCGGTTGCAACAGCGGCGACGGCACGTGAAGCACGTGTTGCAGCTGGATGCTCTCTTTAAAGTAATGGCGTTAGTGTCAATAAATAGTAACAGTTTAAAAGCAATGTGCGACCCAGAATTCTTAATTACTACCTACCCATGTCGTAGAAGTGGCCGGCGAGCCATTTGCACAGGCTTTGCAGCGGGAACTCCAAGATGCGGCGACGCTGCACTTGCAGCAGCAGGTTGACGAGATAAATGCAGAGGCGCAGCTGCAAACATGAAACGGTATCAGTGGTTGATCGGGAGGGAGTTTGTATGTGGCGTACGAACCGTGGTGAAGACTACATAGTAGACGAGTATGGTAGGGAATAGGAAAAGCAAAGAGGTGAAGAAGAGGGTGGCCAAATATAGCTGGCGGTTCATATAGTTGTGCGACTCCACGCGATCTGCAATTAAATTGAACTTGATTGGCGGATATTGTATTTTCGCGAGTGCTCACTTTTGACTACGTTGTAGCGCTTGCCCAGCACCACTTTCCACAGCACTTGTATGCCCTTAATTTCCACCTTGTAGAGCCTGAAAGAGTACATCCATTAGTTGAGAATTGCTTTCGCAAATCATTAATTCGTTTGCGAACGCACACGGCAGCATAGACGTAGAAGCAGTGCGCGTGTAGACCCATTACCGAAATAAGGTCGGCCAGCAGCGCCAGTTGGTATGATAAGCCCATCACTCCCGACAATGCGATCGGCACAAACAGCTGGCGCACTAGCGGCTCTATGAGGTCTGCAGATAGAAAACGAATTGCATTTGCTGGCCTCGGTTCAGAATCAATTGTTTACCTAAGAACTTGGCCCACAAGTCGACGTGATAGTTGAAGCAGTCAAGGAAGAAATTGTTCAAATGAACGTTCAGCTTCAAGCCAATAGGACTGCCCTTTAAACTGTGCAACAAGAGTCGCAGCTTTTGTATGACGAGCTGACAAGTTATAAGACGAACAAATTTAAGTTACTAATACGTTTTTTAGATTGCGAATAATTGACGGATTGTAGTAGAACAAGCACTCCGACATTTTTAACACTATTGCATTCATTTTTTTGGATTAACAATTTGCATATAACTTATTCTAACCAAATCCCCCTTCCCACTTACATGGGACGACTGCAGCAAGTAATCGCCAGGATGTGAAATATAGAAGAGTAGCAAAAGCATCACACAAATGCCCAGCACTTTATCCAACGCAATATTAGCACTGCGTTTGCTGCAATAGGCGATGAAAGTATGAAGCATTTAATAGAAATTTCAGTAATGCGTGCAAACCACGATTTAACTTACCCAGTGGCGCGCAGCATTCGCCACTCCTGATAGTGCTCATAGAGCACCGTCGGTCGCAGCAGGAACACTACCGGCTGCCACTCTAGCAGCGCCACGAAAACTCGTGTGACCAAATCCAGCGGCGTGTTTAGCACATTGCTAACTAGACAATAGAGCGAGCGTTTTTTCTGCAGCTTGACGCTTTGTTGCTGGCGCAACAGCCGATACAGCAACCGCACATCATCGCACTGCTCCGCGGTGTAGTCGCCGGTCTCACTATCACCACCACCGTGACCACTACCGCCTCTCATCGTCTGTTGCCGCATCGCTCTAACGGTCGTGTCGTCGTGCAGCTGCAGCATTTTTGGCACATCGTAGAGGAACACGTTCACGTGCTTGGTTTGCGGCGGTTTAATGCTCAGCTTGACCAGGTAAATGTTAGGCGTGTCCTGGTCATAGGCAAAGCTAAGCGAAGCTTCGCGACGCTTCACTTCCATGGCTGCATCGAAACGGGGACCAGCGCGCACTATGTGACCCAAGTGGCGCAGGCGCTCGCACAACTCGGCCGCCTCGCTGGAGTTCTCGCCGTCTGCGCTGCTGTGCGATACAACAAAGTACGAGATGACATTGTTGTCGTTGATCTGCACTTCGCCGTAGATATCACAGTTTTCTTTGGTGTAGAAGATCTCAGTGGGCAGAAAGATTTTCACGCTCATCGCGCTGCTCAAACGCTGCTTGGCATTTTCTTCCGATTGTAAACAATTCGTTTTTCATATAGATGGAAAACAGCTGATTGCGATGACGGATAAAATTATTGCGGGTAAATGTAATAGATTGAAATCGAGTTTATTTTGGCTCGGTTGCACTTCAAAATCGTAAGACATATATCAAGTCCAACCAGGGTCAAGTATATTAGATATGGACTTTGCATTTTCTATTTGCAATGAAAGTACATTTGAGGAGGTCCATAACAAAATGCAATAATTCCACCAGAACAATTTGTTGGATAAACGAAATGTTTCATTTTGGTCTGAACCATTATTTTTGGTTTTGAATTACAGTGAAATTATTGACCTTTCGTATGTTTTATAACAATCGTTACATAGATTTTCATATGTACAAATGAATTCAGTAAAAAAAAAAACGAAAAACTTAAAAAGTGGAATTATTGCGGTTTGTTATGGACCTCCTCATATATTCATAAATGTAAGTTACAACCAGGAATTCGTATTAACGTTAAGCAATATGAACGAATACGACTGGGTTGAAGTTAATTAATTGAATTGAATATTGGTACATTTTTCTATTTCATTTATTTTTCTATTGAAATGTACAATTTTAAATACATGTTTGTATGTACATTTGTATCATGATCATTAAGAACTAACAAAATAGTGTTGTTGGTGCGAGTGTGTCAAGCAGTGTAGTAACTAAACTGATTGGCATGTTGTTTAAAGCTTGGAACTAACGAAAAACTAAACGGGAAATCGTATTTAAAATTCACGTCTGTGGTATTTGTCGGGGTCAAAGTATGAAGTGACCACTACACGATCGCTGAACTTGCGGCCAGTGAGCGCCTGCTGCGCCTTCTGGCAATCCATCACCGAGTTGAACTCGACAAACACTTTGCCACAGCCGGGCACATCGACGCCCTCAATGGGGCGTGGTATCTCAACGCTGCGAACTACGCCGTATTTGGTGCACTCCTCCTTGATGTCCTCCAGTATGTCCTCGTACTCTTCCTCATCACGCAACTCATCCGGTGTCACCATGTTCAGCAGACAGAGCACCTCGGTCGGTGGGCCCGAACTGACCACCATGGTCAAACCCGGTACCTGTAAATAAAACATATTATATGAAAATGCAAATTTTTGAAAGAAGTTTTCACTCTAACCTGAATGGTAACGGGAGCTGCAGTGGCTGCATTATTCTGAGCATTCTTAGCGCCCACGCTGGCACGCTGCACAATCAGCTTTTTGTCACCCAACTGCATGCCGCTCAGGCCGGCAATAGCCTGTGGATGAGAGAGCAGATGGGTTTGCTTACACACTGTGAACCCTGCTTAGTGTTTGCATCAAACCTGATCTGTTAGGCGTAGATCCACATACTCGCAGAAGGCGTAACCCTTGCTCAGGCCTGTGGCTGCATCCTTCACCAAATTAAAGGCGCGTAGTTGTCCAAAAGACAACAGCAATTCCCTGACCTACGAAGTTTTCAAAATGTTTAGTTAATATTTAGGGAAATTGCGAAAATATGTTGCTGGAAATGCGGCAAAAATGTCTTCATTGGATGACAGCTGGCTGAGAAACCATGTAGGCTTCTTTTATTTTATTTTTATGTATCTTTAGTGAAGTCATTTCAGACGTTGGCCTTGCAGCTTCCAGCCTACCCATGACCACAGTTTTTAAATTATCTCGCGGGGCTGAGGTTCAATTCGATATCCTCTCCTCGTTAACTCATCAGTTTCATAGCTGCCTCTTGGTTTTCGCTGAGGCTGTTCAGTGGAGCTTCTGTGACTGCGATTTGTGATTTGTAGCGAAACGAATCATTCTCTATGTTTAGTTCGATGTTCGTTTATTGTTGTAACCCTCTTGTTAGGCACATTTCTTCTTAGTCACATATCTTCTTATACATTGCAGCCACTTGTGCTGCTACCCACTACGAAGACATTTTTGCCATTTTCTACCAGCACAACAACGATCGACTACAACTAAAATGACGATGGACCATTTCGTGTTGTCCCTCAAATCAAGCCCCCACATTATTTTATGTCTATGTGTGTCTTTCCTCTTTGCACATTGCCCAACCAAAAAAAAAAAGAATAAAATACTCATCCGTGGTGGCTGAAAATTCTGTTGAATACATTTTGTACTTTTAGTTATTGTAAAAGTGGTTAAAACTTGCCTTTCTGTGCTTTCGTATTCGTATCGTTAGGTTACGTTTCATTTCGTATAAAATTGTTTCATTTGCAATTTCATTTCGTTTGTGTGTTTTGTATGGCTAAAACATTCTCTAACGTTCAACTTAAGACGCACAACAACACAACAAATTGAGACTGTTGTATGGTGGAGAGCAGCACGGCTCAAACTAATCTATAATTACACAAGGGGAAAATGGCAATAAGTAATAATTTCGAAAATAATCACATTTTGTTGTAACATTACAAGAACAAGCTGGAAATAAGAGAATGCGAGCGGGTGGAACACTGAACGTGTTCCATTAGTGTTGTGCTGAAAAGTGAAAGGAAGTTGCTGCAAAATACATAAACACAAGCACAATGCTGAAAAAGGAATTGTACTGTCAGGGAGCTGAAATCTAAAGCTGAAAAAAATGCTGCAATTTTAAAGAGTTTTAAGGGGTACGCTGCTCAGATGAGGAACCTGAAATTTTTTATAAAAATACACATTGGACGCTGCAACGCAGATCAGGCTTTCCATAATTGGAACACTCGTACTGAAAATTACTGCAATAGTTTTAGAGATATATGTATATCAATGGATGCAGTTGTCCGTGATAGCGAAAACTTCAAGCTGTAAACTTAAGAATCTAAAATCGCTGCGAAGTTAAAATCTACATGTAGAAGGGGAATGGACTTCGAGATGAACAAACAAACGCGAACCGAATGCATTTTCCACTGTAGTGCAATTTGCCCACCTTTCTGTAAATGCCAAAATTTTAAATTGCTGAAACAAAAACAGAAAACGTATGCCACAGCATCAGCGTCGCGAGCGCGTGCTTCAACGCCCCGTTTGCCATCGAAAGCCCGCGCGAAACCTGAAAATCGACCCGGCAAAACGCGTAGGGCGCTAGAAGTATTCAGAGGTCTGAAATGCTAGAATGAAATTCCTGCAATTTGTCACTGCTGTAAAGGGCTGCTGTATTGTCTTTAACTGCCACTCCGCCTGCAACATTAAAAGCGGGCGTAGTTTGTAATTGAAGACATACCTGGTCGTCGTTCAGATAGTTGGGCAGACCACCAATGAAGATTTTGTGCGGCGAATCAGGCACTACCGTTGATATTACACCGGGTGTGACTGCAAAATGGTAAGCAAATCAATGAAAGTGAAGTGAAATTAATAAAACTAGTCATGGCGCAACGGTGCACTCACCTACGGCCGGCTTAATTGTGGGCGTATCGGTCATGCCCGGCATGGGCTGGTAGTCATGCGGGCGCCGTATCTTCAAGCTTTGTCCCTTGAAGTTGATGCCATCGAATGCCATGGCCTGCGTGGTCTCGTCAATGGAGCGAAACTCGAGGAAAGCGAAATTCTTGTCCAAATTTATTTGGCAGGCTAGCACTGGGCTGCCCGCCGCCTGCGCTAGGCCCACCAAGTGCATTTGCTGATTGAAGAACTCCATCATCTCCTCCTCAGTGACGCCAAATGGAATGTTGCCTACGTAGAGACGACGTGCTTGTCGCGTTATCGTCGAGCCCACTACAGGCACAGCAGCTTGTGGAGTGTCAGGTATGACGCTGGCTGGTATCTGGCCCGCTGCCTGCATGGCCTTGTACTGCATTGGTGTGATGTGCTCGAAGCCAGGCGGCGGAACGTCCCAGTAGAGCGAGGGTTTGCGGCGGTACGAACGATGACGACCACGTTCACGTGAGCGGTCTCTACCTCGATGGCGAGATCGCGAACGAGATCGTTGGCGGCGGCGGTCACGATCTGAATGCAATGGAAGAGTTAGTTCGTTGAAATCTGATGTGCGGAAGTATATTCACCATCGTAGCCCATGATTTCTCTGCTCAGAGCTTACGCACAAAAGATGCAATATAATTTTTTGTTTTTGGTAAATACAAAATACGATTTGGATCTTTTATGTGCGAAAATTGTTTTGATTGCAAAAAATTTCAAATATTAATAAGTGGCGAAATCCTTGACCACAAAATTATTATGACGTCTTCACTAATTTTATTTGTCAAGTAGAGTTGCCAACGCTTGATTTCTTTTAATCTCCAAAAATGTAGAAGATTTCGTAGCCAGAGTAATCAAAAGTGAAAAAATATGAATAAATGTGCATGTGCAAAAAATTTTAGCTACTAAACACTCGATTAAATTGCCGAAATGAATATAATATTTTATATAATAACCTTTAACTGGTAGAACTTTTCATATATGGTTTTCTAAAATGTCGTATGAGTTGGCCAAGTTGGCCAAGCACTGTGGAAGCAAGGATGCAAAATGAATAATGATTATCAACACAATTGTCGCATAACATATCACTACAAATTTATTAATTATTTAAAATTAATGCCATAATATATGAACGGGTCCACAGGCATTGAGCCCAAATGCGTAATTTCAAATGAGTCATTTCAAAGTGTTTATAGTACATTGCCTCTTTTGCATTTTGTTTGGTAGCTAATGTCAAATGCTCATTGCTCATAGATCAGCTATTTTCCGGCTTCTGACTAAATCATTTGTTGCTTTTTTTCTACACACTGCAATATTTGAATACAAATATATAACATACTTTACATGTTAAAAATATTCTACATATTCCAAGCAGACGAAAATTTCAATTCAAAATTTCCATCTTGATAATTTTTGTTTGTTGTGATTTTGAACTGTCAAAAAGATGTAAAAGCTTTTGAAAGCGCTTTTATTTTGTGATGCGTTCGATAAAATTGGTCATGTTTTATTGCATTTGCTTCGTCGTTTTGTTGAAATGAATAATTTCGTAGATTTGTATTTGCATGGGGAAATGAGTGATTTCGCATTTGAGAATTTTTGCCCAAATCACGCATTTGGGCTCAACGTAAACGTAGTAGAAATATTGCAAAATGATGTCGAGCTGGCAATGCTACGAGGTCTTCAGCGGCGTGTATATTCATCGTTGGCTGTCATTTTGCTGTATTTGTCATTGGCGGAAAGCGTCTGTCAAAAGTTCTTTTTCCTGCAACCGGCCGTTTTGCGAGATAAGTTGGGCATATTTTTATTGTTTATTGTGGCAAAAAGTGCAAATATCCGACTCAAATTGCTTCGACTTGAGCCGTTCAAAGTTCTCGGTTAGGAATTTGATTGGAAATAAACTAGGGAAATAACCGAAAATGGGCGCAGAAGGTAAGTGTGAACACGCTGCACGCTGATAAATTTTTTTTTAATACGAATGCAATTTGTGAAACTTTAGCAGCAGACCGCGATAGACGGCGCCACAGATCGCGCTCCAAAGAACGCGAACATCGCCGTTCACGTTCGCGTGATCGCAAGCGTGGAAATGAACAACGCGATCGGCACACACGTTCCCGGCGGCGGAAGCCGTCCCTATACTGGGATGTGCCGCCGCCAGGCTTCGAGCACATCACACCAATGCAGTACAAGGCCATGCAGGCAGCGGGCCAGATACCAGCCAATGCGGTGCCGGAAATACCGCAGGCCGCCGTGCCGGTGGTAGGCTCGACGATAACGCGACAGGCGCGTCGCCTCTACGTTGGCAATATACCGTTCGGCGTCACCGAGGAGGAGATGATGGAGTTTTTCAATCAGCAAATGCATTTGACGGGGTTGGCGCAGGCGGCGGGCAGCCCTGTCCTGGCGTGCCAGATAAATTTGGACAAGAATTTCGCTTTTCTCGAGTTTCGATCGACCGATGAGACCACACAGGCCATGGCATTCGACGGCATCAATTTCAAGGGGCAGAGCTTGAAGATACGGCGCCCGCATGACTACCAACCCATGCCGGGTGTTACCGATGCCACGCCCATTGCGCAGCCAGTGGGTCAGTAGTACTGAAAATAATTGGTTTCGTAATTTTGTCATAATTTTATTTTACTTGATTTTTTCAGTTACCAATGGCGTCATATCGACAGTGGTGCCAGACTCGCCGCATAAGATCTTCATTGGCGGCTTGCCAAACTATCTGAACGAGGAGCAGGTGTGTTGGCTTGCACTATTCACGTTTGACCACGTTTTTCAATTATAAAAACAAAACTTTGAAGTTTATTTGCCACAGTTCATTTAGGTCGGGAGAGTTGAAGGAACGCGAACACTTGAAATTGTTTATACTTTCTTTAAACTTTTGTATGAAAAGCTTTTCTCTAGCATTATAGCCGGACACTGAGGCTGAGAGCATCTCGCGATGTGCTCCACTCAATTAGAGGCGGCCACATTTTACCCTTAAATTTCAGCCACTTGTTTTTAATTCTAGCAACAAAAGTGCCGCCTGCTAAATGCGCACTCAGCTCTAAGTGCGATGTAAAATTTTATTCTTTTAAATTGTGTATCACTTGAACAGCTAGAAACAAAACAAAACAAATCCAAACGAAACCAAAATCAATATCAAAACAATTAATTAGCAACATTAAGTAAGCCTTTTGTGAATTGCTGTATTAACGTTTCATTGTGTTGTTATTGTAGCCTAGGTTGCGTCCTACACCACTTCAGCCACTTGTACTACTGCTTGCTGTCGTTGCGGTTGCATCGACCACGCCCATCTACCGCATTGCGTGCCAAGCGCGTTGCGCACGCTTAGTAGAGAAAGTGCGTGTGTGTGTGTACGAGGTCGGTGAAGTGAAATGTCGGTAAAAAGGCAAGTTCATAACAATAGACAAATCTACGAAATATAAACTTTGCATTACGCAGCAGAATCTACCACTACAGATATGTATGCCATAAATCTCGAAGCAATGCAGCTGTACAAGTACACTTTTTATCTAGCATAGCCAACTACCAACCTACCGAGTGTCATTTCTTTTAGGTGATTGATTGATCGATTGATACAGCAGTTTTGTTCGCAATAAGTGGCGCACGCGTTCAAAAGCTTGAACCTCGTTTTGCTGTTGATATTTTGTGCAGGAATACGTAAATTTATTCTTTCATTATTTTGCTCTCTCTCTTCCACATACAAATTGAAAATGCGCACGCCACCCACTGCACCGCAAACTAATGCCACTGTTGTATTTGTTTTAATTTCTCAAATAGGTGAAAGAGCTGCTGCTCTCGTTTGGGCAGCTGCGCGCATTCAACTTGGTCAAGGACGCTGCTACCGGGCTAAGCAAGGGATATGCGTTCTCGGAGTACGTGGACCACAGCATAACCGATCAGGTACAATTTTGCATAGTCTCAAGCCAAACTTTGATTCGAAATCAGTAGAATTGAGTAGAACGTTTTATGTTCATAATTTTTTGTTTGTGCTTTCAGGCCATAGCCGGTCTCAATGGTATGCAGCTGGGTGACAAGAAGCTGATTGTGCAGCGCGCCAGCGTGGGCGCCAAGAATTCGCAGCAAAGCGGTGGCGCTGCCGCCGCTCCAGTAATGATCCAGGTGCCCGGCCTTTCAATGGTCGGCACCTCAGGCCCACCCACCGAGGTGCTCTGCCTGCTGAACATGGTGACACCCGATGAATTGCGCGACGAGGAAGAGTACGAAGACATACTGGAGGACATCAAGGAAGAGTGCAACAAATATGGCGTAGTGCGCAGCGTTGAGATACCGCGCCCCATTGAGGGCGTCGATGTGCCCGGCTGTGGCAAGGTGTTTGTCGAATTCAACTCGGTAATGGACTGTCAGAAAGCACAACAGGCGTTGACCGGCCGCAAATTCAGCGAGCGCGTTGTCGTCACCTCGTACTTCGATCCGGACAAGTACCATCGGCGTGAATTCTAAAGCGTCAGCGTCGCACCCTGTATTGTCTTTCGATAGTGTTGATGGTGAAAAGGAAGTGGAAATTTTGTGGGAAGACTACACACGCTGCAAACAAGCGATGTGGACTAAGCTGATGGACGGATTGTGTTATGCTGAATTATGAATACGATTATATAATGACGATGATGATGAGGTTGTCTTGCTGACGCAACTTGCAGCGATCGTATATTTCCTTCTTCCTTTCATAATCCTCGTTTAAAACTTGTACTTGCAAAATATGAGAATAACTTTTATTAATTTGATAACTACAATAAAAAGTACGATTGTCGGCATATGTCAAAGTGTCGGAGTTGATTTGTGGCTATGGTAAGTGCTGGCTCTTCATGCGTCAGTACGTCGTACGTTGTTGTTCACATTGCTGTTGCGGTTGCTGGTGCAGTACCGTTTGCTGCTGGACACTCGTGTAGAAATCGAATTGCAATCAAGCGTGACAAAACAATTTTGCAGCTTTTGTAATTTTCATTTAATGCTCTGTGGTTTGCACATTTCCAGCAAATTTTCATTAGTTAAGCGGCCGGTGAAAAGCAGATGCCGGCGGAGCGGCGGCATGCGATGCGGTGCGGTACGCCTTGTTGCATTTGGGCGTAGTGGAGAAATGTTTGTGGTGCACAAATTGCTGCCATAAACAAGAAATGGTCAACGTACTGTGACTTGCGGCTGCGGTGTTGCTTGGGAAAATTCATTAACCCTTTCCGGAAATTTGGTCGATATATCGTACAATTAAAATAAAATTTTTCTAGGAAATCTCATTTGACAGCGAGCGCACATTTCATGAAACGGTTTTTTCATATTTGTTAAGCAGGCTGTGCTTTATCATTCTGTTTAGAAAAATAAATCATAGTGGTGGTGGTTACACAGTATTTGTTTGTTTTGTAAAACGTTCTTTGCAAGAAGTTGAGCAAGCAACAAGCGACGAAGCTTCTGCAGGGAAAATTTCAGGTTCGTAATATTTTTCAGTAACAAAAAACATAAACATTTAAAAGTTTAAACATCAATTGATTTATAAAAGTTAATAAATTTAACATTTTTTGAGTTTAAACATTTTTCCCGAGTCTTTAAAAAAATTGTACGATATATCGTACAATGGCACTTAAATCAAATGTACGATATATCGTACAAATTCAAATTTGTACGATATATCGTACAAATGGAAAGCAAAGGTTGCAAGTTATGTTTGCATTTTTTTTAAGTTATAGGTTTGGTAACAGATTTTTTGCTTTTGTATGCCTGCCACGCCCATCTGTAAACCACGTGGCTAACAAAATTCGACTATTCGGCAATTTTCGATTAAAAATAAGAATTACTAGACGATTTTGTGTTTTACTGGGCAGACACGGGTTGTGTAAGGTTAGACATGCGTACCTGCCACTCCCACTACTCTAAGAGGAATCGGCTATAGTCAGTGCCTTTCTGTAAAACTGTATGAATTTTAATTTATTCTGTGTTTTATTGAGAGGAAAAAGGCTTTGCAACAACAACAATGGTTATATAAGGTCGAATAAATGTGAATCAATTGTTTTTATATATAATTTATATAACTTTCGATCAAAATGAAATCACGTTTTGATTTTTTGTTATTATAATTTATGTTTTCTATCAAAAAAATCAATGAATTGTTCATAAAACTTAAAAACCCGAAACCAAAAATTCATGAATTTTTACTCCTTTGCGGACCATTGTACGATATATCGACCAAATTTGATGAAGCTGTAATTCTCAACTAAAATAATTTTTTGGAAATTTTTTTGTATTTTATTGCTAAAATGTTCAATAAGAGTCAATATTTTGAAGGAAAAATTTTTATCTCAAGAAATGTGGAAATTTACCGGAAAGGGTTAAAAGCAGACGAACGAACGCATTGAACGATGAAGGCGCAAATAGCACCAATTGGTTTGGTTGCTGCGACAACAGCTCACGCCGACCGTCGCTTCACAACGCTGCCTAGCAGTCCTTGAAACTCCAAATATTACAACAACAGTCACAAACAAATTAAAACAATTGAAATAACTCTTGAATTTTTTAAATTACTTGCCATCATAAAAAAACAGACAATGCTGAATAACGATGCGCGAGCATGCGCGTTGCACGCAAATTGCCCATTGTTCGGCACTGGGCCGCTGGTGAGCGGATATTGCGCATACGACCCGCAAACCTACAAAACTACACGACATGCAACGTCTGCGGCTTTTGCTCAAAACGATCGTCATTAATGGTGCCGCTAAGAGCGCCAGACCGGGCAGCGGTCTGTGTTTCAGTTCGATCCGACCGCAGATATCGCTGTGAAGCGCCAAACGCTTATCAGTTCTTACAATCACAAACATTTTACGTGATTTCTTGTTTTATTTGTTTGTTGTTTCATTTGATAGAAGACCGTCGAAACTCGCTTCCCATTCGGTTTTTACAGTCGACATTCACGCAATCTGCCGCCAACCATAAACAGATTCACACGCGCATTCAGCAGGCCATGTGGCCAAGCAAGTGTGAAGTCGTCGAATTTGGTAATCTGCATTTTTTATTCTCTTAAAAAAAAATGTGAATGTGGTTTTTTGTTTGCAATTAGTCGATGCTTGTAATGTTGTAAAACGTTGGGTGTTTGCATGTTCATTGGGCTAATTACGTAGAGTTGTTTGTGTTTGCATTTGCATTTATTAGTTGCGCTTCGTTGGGTTATTTGGAGGCGTAATGGCTGGACGGAAGCGAAGGAAACTCACTGGCACTGAGTGCTGGTCAACGGTATTCATTCAAGTTTACTAAACAATGAATTGAAGAGTTGCGGAACTGTGTCGTTAAGGAAGGAAGGAAGCAGTAAACGCTTCCTATTATTTTTCAAAAGTTAATGCATTCAATAATTTATTGACAAAAAACAGACAAAAATGAGCCTACAAGGTGAAACAATATCTTTTCGGGTGGTGGGACATTCAATCGGATGTGATTTTCATCAACTATGAAAACATTGAAGACACTATGAAGACGATTTTTTGTGTATCACAAGTTTACTTTGTATGACTGGGGCAGTATTGAATATTTATAGGACTAGAAAGTGCATTACTTAAGTTCCTAGTGATAGCCAGGTAGCGCTCAAAGCCTTCACTAATAATTTCTGAGAAGGCAGAGTCTGTTACTATGTGAAAGTCTCTGTGTCATTTATATCCGTAAGTATAGTTCTTCACTTAAACTTAATTTCTAAACTGAAATTGAACTATGTACTGGCAGCCAAAATATTTCAATTATCTTGCAGATGAAGGGAAATTAACGTACAGTGGACGTCCAATATAACGAATCTCATGTTGTACCCCCAATTTGTTAAATCGAAAAATTCGTTAAATCGATCGAAATTTTTTTTGTTTTAAACCATCCTTCTTAAAGAAATACGTCTCACATATTCAATTTTTAAACAAATATCTTGTTTTATTCCAGCATTTTCAAAATACAAATATGGCTATGTGTGTACAGTGAAAAAGTCTTCGATGCGCGATTGCTTCTTTAATTATTAATTAATTAATTAATTAATTAATTAATTAATTGATTGGCACGACAGCCCGCTTACGCGAGACTTAGGCCTAGCTTCCCGCAACCACCCGTGTTGTGCGTGTGAATTTGTACGCGGGTGGAAGGGACCTACAGTTTTTATGCCGGTTCCGAACGGCAGGTTGGGAGCTCTTTCATAAGCAATTTTACTCTCAGAGGTTTGCCATTTCCAGCTGAGAGGACAGCCACCGAAAGAGAAAACGAGTTTTCCCGTTATTTTTTTTTTAGGTGTTATTACAGGCAGTATTTGAACCTGGGTCGCTGCCTTCGACTCGCGGTCCAACGCACTAACCAACTGAGCCACGGCGGCTGCTTCTTTACCGCAAGTAAACTTTTCTGTATGGCAATTTCTCGTGATTGATTTTTGAAATTTTAATTTTTAAAAGAAAAAAGCCGACCGAACGGAAAACAAATAAAAATGATCAGCAGTGCATACAAACAGAATTTGAAAATGTTGGTAACTTGACGTAAATTTTATAGTTTTAACGTAACAAAAACAAAAACAATTGAGGTACCGTTCACTTGACGAAACCAAACATTCATTGTTATTGTAAAAAATGTGAATGCTCAAATAAAAACAATTCGGAGGGTGAAAAACAACAAAAATATTCGTTATATCGAATAGCAAATTTCACTTTCGTTCGTAATATAGAACCAGCAGTGGAAAAAATTTGGCTGTACGTTAAATCGAAAATTCGTTAAATGGAAAGTTCGTTATACTGGACGTCCACTGCACTTATTGATCATAATAACTAAAAATGTCATTGTAGGAGCTTTTGCTTTACACGAAGCTTTTCTAGTTGGTGCCACCAGGAGTTGTTAGGTGTTCTATAACCTATCGCTGCGAGTCCTTGCGCATAGACTTCAGATAATATTTATACCCACACTATGCCCACCAGTGACTTGTCGCTTCGTAAGTCCGCTGATTTCAATGTTGCTATTTAAAGTTATTGGATAATTGCAGAAGAGTATGCCAAACACCTTCTCCCCCGTGAATTACTAAGCTTCATTAGGTCGGTGGGATTAGGAGACGTTCTCTAAAAATTGTAGGGGGCACAATAGATCATCACTGGTCTCAGTGCAAATACCTCTTTCTAAATCTACCATAATCTATTGGATAATGGTGAGACTGAAAACTAGAGCGGTCTATGTGTGGAGCTAAGCAGCTATCGAATACATTTAGGCGACCATTTTGAAAATCTTTATATATCTTTATATTTATTATAATTTCCAATATACAACTAACTAATTGCCAACAAATATGCTAAAGTTGAAGCGGCCACAAGCCAAGTTGTTGTAAAAGTGAACGAGATCTTTTCAATTAAAAGTCAATTCATAAATTGTGAAAAACATTTAAAGTGTAAATTCCCACAGAAATAAAAGTACTCAGTCGTTCAATTGAGTGTCTGCACATTTGCGTATTTGCACAAGAAATTGCAAAATCTTTACTACAACAGCAGCGATACAACAACAACAAAGGCACAGACAGAAAAAAGTGCGAATAATAAACAAAAATAACCTTCAGTGCCAGCAACAGGTTCTCCTTAAAAATTAACACAATGCGAAAAAAGCGAGCAAAACTTTTATGTCAAGACACACTGGACAAGATTCTGTAAATTACAGGTAGCAGCGAACGGGTTGCATTACGAGCAAAGTTACATGGAAGACGGCATTTCGTTTATTAATAAATATCGAGTGCTGCGGCGACTTGTGGTATTTATCGCTTTTCGCTTTTCGAATGTTTGAGTGCGGACAATGAAACTCCAACTGGAACGTGTCGAGCGAGCGAGCTCGTATAAAGGAAGCTAGAAGCGGCACTGCGGCCTGCTGGTTGTCTGACTCACGACGCAGCGAAATGCAACGAATCGAACTGCAGCTGTTTGGCGCTTAGGTTGCGGGCAATTGGAACCGGATTCAATGCAACAGGCAACGAAATCGAAATTACAAAAAATTGCGCTGACATTCGCGCGTAAGAGTTGCAGTTGCAGCTGGCCGTCGGTGCCAGCGGTGGCGACAATTCGAATGCGGGCAGCTGGATGGACAGACAGACGAACAGACGGACGAGACAAGCAGGTGAAGGGGCTGAAAAGTTGTAGTGCCGCTTTGATGCAAACTTTTGACATTTATAAAATCGACAATTGTGCGACAATGCGGGTCATATATGTACATATGTATGTATGTATGTATATATTTACTTTTGTATGAATGTGTGTGCATAGGTATTTATATGTGCGTAAAAATAAAAAAAATCCATATCTGATGTATTATTTATAGCATTTACATATATCAATAAGTGGAGGCTCTTGAAGATGGGTCAGTAGGAACATGTAATTATATTTTGAATTTGATCGAAAGTCGGTTTAAATTAGAGCTTCAAACTGTCCGGACTGTACGGACTATGACTCCGAAGTGCGGCCCGTCATATGAACTTTCTGCAGGGCATTGAACATTGAACTACTTTTGCACTGGCTCGGAGATTTCAAGTCCGATCAAAGCAAGAGTTGGTGTGTGTTGCCAATCAATGAGCCGTCAAAACGAGGTACCAACGATTGCAATCGGCTAAACCACTTTGGCGCTATGTGGCAAACTGTTGAAAAAAGGATGGAAAAACCGAATGTTCAATGCACTACAGAAAGAAAAATACACTTATTTAGTGCATAAAAAATGTGTAATTTTACATGAAATCAACTGTTCGAAAGTCCGGACGGTCCGGACTTCGGACTCACACTTGCTATAAAAAAAAAAAATTTATTTAAATTTTATTTTAATTCATTGAAAGTTATTTTGGTTTTTTATTTATAAAAGTTTGAAATGGCTTTTTGTTTGCTTTCACGTTTTCATAGCATTAAAATTAAATTTGAACAGCAAAACCGACTTTTATGCTCGATTACCGAAATTTGAAAATACAATAAAATTATTTGTTTGATTCTCAATGATTCGATTTTGAAAATCAATTAATGTATAATATTAATAAGAATCGAAAATCGATTTTCAGCCGCAGTTGCACAACCCCACTGGCCAGTCACCTCAGCGAAGAAATGCCTTGTTTGATCCCCTAAAGCGGTTTTAAGCTAAAGCAGTCTGAACCATCAGCAAGTCAAACGGCTATTGTGCTATTTCAGGAATTCGAAAGAAAAGCGAAAGTGTAGTAAGAAAATGCGAGAGTGCGCACGCGCACAGCCGACACTGGCCGCCACTGCTAGCATGAGTGAGGCTGAGCTTGGCTCAGAAGAGCACGAAACGAGATAACTTTGTGCTGCATTTTTTTTTCACTCTCAGTTGTTAACGCGTTGATTTTTTCTTTGATGTTTTTTCTTTGCATTCAAAGCAATGTTAAAGAAAACATACGAAACCGAAAAGAAAAAAAAGAAAAAATCAGTGAAGCGCTGTTGGCGGCTTGTCATGAAAATGGTGCGCAAACGCGACTCGTGTGTGGGTACTCGAGCGCCAGCGGCACCGTCAAACACGGCCACAGGCAGTTTGGCTTAGAGCCAGCTCCGGCATCGGGCAACGGCGACCGCAATTACGGCCACAGCCAGTACCAGCGTTGGAGTTGGCGCACAGAAGGCGGTTCATTAAGCTGAGAGTGCGACTTTTATCTTCAGTTGCAGACAAGTTTCAGAGCAGTGCGGTTCGCAAAGACGGTCTTACAACAGTGGCTTTTCTATTCGATTGCATTTCATCGTTATCGTTTAATAAAATAGCAAAAATAGTCAAAACAAAAACAAAAATCGGCACGTAATTGTGTGTGGTAATTATGGTATAGGAAATGACCAGCATTTGAAGCGCGATGACTCTGCAAAACCATTGATCCGTGTGCGCGTGGCGTGCTGAATCCGGAGATTTATATAATAATTAGTGAAATATTTCGCATTAGCACCAATCGATGTGAAATTAATTGCAATTCAATGAGGTTCCCAATGACCGGCTGGCTATTGTATAACAATTGAAGTTGGCTTTGTGGGATGAAAGCGACGCTTACGAACTGATGCTGTGTGAGCGATGGTTAGGGAGTGGCGGCAATTTCGAAATTCATTTCTTGTGACAGGGACCTTGGCAAGTTTGTTGCGCAGACATTTTATGAAAGAGTTGCTTCGCTGCTTGAAGTAAAATTAATGTAGCGAAGAAAAAAAATTAGATTTATGAAAGCTATTACTGAAACTTGTAGCAGTTTTGAAAAGCATTAAACAATAGAAACAATGAGGACTATTGTGATGCTGAAAATTGCCATAAAATAGTTAATCCGGTAATGTTGTCTAATGGCATCGTTGACTGTTAAGACTGCAGCGAATGGTAGTCATTCGAAAATCAGCGCCTAACGCGCTCATTTTCAGGTTCAGTGGACCTATGGTGCCTCAATCCAGTTCTGGCTGGATTTGTTGCGCTATCTTGTCCAACTCTGCGGCCGGGGAGAGTTCAACACCAATCACCCTGTTGTCCCTTTTTTTGTCAAGTAGAATAGTCAAGTCAGTAAATTTTGAAATTTAAACAACTTCTGCTGTATTCAAAATTTACATTATGAAAGCTTTAAAAATGTGTTATTTGAAGAAAATTATTCAGATTTTGCGGGCACTTATTATGGAATATAGACTATTGAAATGGCTATAATTGTTACTGTTTTCAGATAATATTTTTAATAACTAAACTCTTGATACTTTTGAAATATAATGTATACCAAAGTCCTCATCGAGCTAAGACCTATCTTTATAACACTCATAGAAGGCTTTCCGGATGACACTAAGATGGATACATAGATAGAAAAGATACATAAGATAAGATAATAGATAAGATATATAGACAGTTACAGGTAGCTAAGATAGATACAGATAGATATAAAGACATAGGCGTACCCAGGAATAAACTTAGGGGGGAAGACATAACTACATTCAAAAATTCATAATATAAGATTCGAATGGAATAGAATACAAAATTCCGTATACAGTGGTGTCTGGATATAGTGAACTAATTATTGCAAGGCCTGTTCACTGTATTGAGGCTGTTCACTATATCAAGGTCAACATTTTTGTTCAAAAACTCGTTTTATTTGCTCAAAATACATTTTTTGTTTTTGGCTTGAGAAGTTGTTTCTATATTTAGAGGCTCGATATCAAAATTTGGGTGTTCACTATATCGAGGTGTTCACTATATAGGGGGTTCACTATACCCAGACACGACTGTATATATAAAATATAGAATTTCAAAGTTTAGGGAATCCCCTGCTTCTACCTGGGTACGCCCATGTAGATAGATACAGAGATCGCTTAGAAGAGCGCTGAGATAGAATGGTAAAGCCAGTGTTTTAAACAATTTTAGTTAAGTCATTTCATTTCACAATTTCAAATGTTTCCACATGTTTTTTAAGTAACGAAAAATTATTTCGAATTTTGCATTTAGCTAGATACTAGAAAACTAGAAGTCCTGTGCAACAATATATTTCCGAAAAGCAAACATTTTGGTCAGCTTTTTTTTAAATAAAAACTAGTTACTGGTCAATTACCAGTAGTTATTTACCAGCACTTGTTAGATAATAACATAAAAATAAACATTTTGTATGGGAATTATATTGAGATTCGACACCTATTGCGGAAGTACCACTTCCAAGACTTCCCTTTTCACGTTATCGCAGCCATAATTCAACTTTCAATCAATAATTATTTTCGTTATTTCATAATGTTTTTTTTTAATAAAATTAAATTTTGACTCTTTTACATCACTTTTCTTTGTAAGTATTCAACACGATTTTTGTTGTTGTTCTTTAATTGTGGGTGTCGTGCACTCACTCAACATTCATAAAAAAAATCCCAATGAATTGTTCGTCTACTTATTACTAATGACTATAATCAACAGAAATGAATTTCTAACGAAAAATTGTGAAAAGCAGAAAAAAATAAATAAAATTTGTGAAAGTTTTCTCAAACAACGCAAACTCGCCGAAAAAAAGCAAAGATATCGCACAAATAAGAGGTAACAGAGAGAAAAATAAGCCGAGCACCGACTTTGTGAAAAGTGAAAAATTAACGATTATCAAGAAAGCCAGGATTTGCTTTTGAAGTCGACTGAAAGGCGCCAGCGGAAAGCAGCAAGTTACGCAACATGTTGAAGCAACATCGATTGGCAACACTGACGCTCGCTGTGCTGTTTGCAATGGGTAAGTGACATGTGTTGAATTGCTTTGCAAATGTCAACGAACCCTTTTTCGGCAAGCAACACCACGAAATTATGCCGACATCGCCGTCTTGAACAACAAACAACATCAATTGGATACTATTGAAATGTGATTCGAAGCGAACGTGATTCGAGTGCCAACTACTTAATGGCGGAATTTATGTAATTGCTGGCGTTTTATGTTGCTGTCAGTCGCCTGAAAGGGGTTAATGCCACATGCACACAAATGCGCGTGTCTGCAGCGGATATTAATTGAAATCTGCGCCAAACAAGTTGCGTCTAATGGATGCAACTCGGTGGTTTAGAGTACATAACTAATTAGAAAATATTTGGGTAAATTGGGCTCTCAGAAATGTGTTGCTAAGTGGCCGAACGAAAGTTTAGCACACATACATAAATCATTGATAGTTTAAGGCGCATTTAGCTGACAGCTAAACGCAATTTTGAAGTTGCATTGGCGAAAAACGGGCCTCATGTCCACGGGCGAGGCAACCAAAGTGTCAACGTTGGATAATCCGCCTCACTGCTTAAGCAGCAGAAAAATGTGTAAAAAAAAACAGCAGCTATTGGACTAAAGCGGATTTCGTTGGCATGGCTTTGCTGGCACAGGCACAAAAGCGACAACGACAGCGGCAGCAGCGGTGCAGAAAAAGTTAATCAGCAAAAAAGGGAATTAACAACTTTTTTCGTTTCGTTTTTCTATTTCAAGCAAAACAATTTACAGCCGAATAAATTGCGAGGGTACAGTAGGTGTTGCGGACTGGTGGGGTGCGAGTGGAAGCATCTCAAGTGCGCAAAAGAAAATGCGCGCAAGAAAGAGGCGGAAAGTACTCGGCCTAACCGCAAAAACAATTATTTTCAAATTGTCTAAAATGTGTCGCGCATGGTGGGCGAGTAGTGAGAGGGGGCGAGAGTGGATAAATATTACACTAGTGCCTAGTCCCTAGCCGGCCGAACATAGGATAAGAAGTTGGGGCCACATGTAGTCTTGCTATCTCATCACGTCGTGTTCTCATCATCCGGTTGTGACTCAACAGGTCTTCAGTGGTCGATAGACTCGTCGGTTGAAACTAACCTAACCTTACTTATTTAAAATTACGCACGCCACTTTTGTCAAGTATTATTGTTAATCGCCTGAGAACAAAAGTTGCAGCACCAAATTGCTTCGGTTTCAAAGTTAATAAATCCTAATTGATACATTCTTTCGCTTTTTGTGGAGACAGGGACTGTGCAAAATTGGCGGGTGGGCAGTGGATAGCTGTGGCGAGGTTTTGCTCGTTACAAAACTGAACTCGCCACATGGCCACTGAGTGAAGGAGCTGACCGTCGCTGCAGTTGAGGCAGATGACTGTCGCTCCAGCGTCAGCGCCAGACATTTTCAAGTTATTTTTTGCGCTCGCCCACACAGAAATTACATTGAAATTCACTTAAACTTTTCATCATCATCGGCCATGGCTGGCGTTTATTTGCTCGCTGCTACGCTTCGGGTATCGCTGCCAGTGGCCGTTCCATGCATTGAGATATCTAATTTTTATTGCATTTAATTTTTTTCCATCGGCTCTGTGCCAGTCACATCCCTTTTTTAATGGATTTTCCACTGGCGATGTTTCTTCGATTACCACCGGCCCCCCCCCGCCAGTCAACCGCCCAGACGGGTTTCTGCTGACCCTTCGTCAGCTGCTTGTCCGTTCATTCGCACACTTTTCATGTCTCGCTCGCGGCCAGGTTTCGAGTTTCACTTACGTCAGTAGATTTACTCGTTGTCAGATAAAGTGGAAATTGTCAGTGCTGGCAGGTCGACGCGCATCGGTGCGAAGAAGGTGTTTAATAGATTTCATTTCCGTTGTTTCAGTAGCTGCCGCATGTTTGCTGTCATCGGTTCTGTGAGTGTGTGTGTGCGTGTATTCACATGAATGAGTGTGTATGGGTGCCATTAAAACCGTAAATGTTTGAAATTAAAATGTTTTCTTATCATTTCATTTCATTTTATTTTATTTTATTCCATTTTATTTATTTATTTCTCATTGTCTTGCAATCGAATTGCACTCACACTATTCATTGTCGATTTATTGCTGATTGTTGTTGTTAAATTAATTTTATTTTTTATGGAAAGCATTCAAAAGCTTTTAGTGACCCTTTGACTGCACATTACTGCTGTTGATTTTTTTTCTCTTTTTGCCTCTGCCCACAGCAAAGCAATTGCGTAATTGAAATATTTCAACATTTGAACAGTGGAATATTTGAGATTTGTTTGAATTTCACACTTGGCTGATTACGTGAAATTCATTTCTTGTGTGGAATGCATCAGAAGATATCCGTCGCTTTGTGGGTTGCGGGAAAAATGTTTTCTTTTGATATCTTAAGAGTTATGTCAGACAATTAAAGCATATAATAGGAGAGACGTTTTTAATCCTTTCGACTCTTAAATGCGACCATTTTAAATCACTTTAAAATAATTTAATAAAAAATTAATGCAATTTTTGCTGAGTAATCTGATGTCAGAGGATTTTGAAGAAAAGGAATTAGAGTTGTTCAAGAAATGTAAAGATTTTTTGGGTTTAATAAATGTGTATTACATTGGAAAAGGATTTGTTGTGCTTCTTTTTGGGTTATGGGACGTTTCCCAAACCCAACAATTTAATTTAAGTAGATGCGGAGTTGTGAGAAATTCAGTAAATTGACATCAATTTTTTGACTCGATGTTGTTCTTTAGCGAATATAAACATATCGAAAGATAAATGCACGCCAGCTGCATTGGCTTGGACTCTTAAAACGAATGAAATATTTGCTGATTTTCTGAGACAAGATAAACCGAACTTACGAGTACTTTTTAGAGACCTGCACCTGATTGAGCTGTTCCGTAGATTTGCAGAGGACAATAGAAAATGCAACGCTGCACTGCTATATGTAGCAGTCTTGATTCTCAACGGGTCGGGGGCCGTTTAAGAAGCCCAAGATTGACCTTCATTTATTATCTCTTACCGTCAAACACAATCGGCCAGTTCCCTTTACTCAAACAAGTATTTACATAACACCTTAGTTCATGAATTTCACAAAGACACAATAGTCGAGTTCACTCTTCATAGCATTTCAGGTGTAAAGTTGCTATCGTAGCAATCTGTCGCTACAACTGCTTTCGAAAATATTGCGAAAATTCAAAAATTGCTACGATAACAAATTTACACATAAAATGCTATGAAGAGTGAACTCCGCTAATGTACACAACCGCACTTTCTGGCTTGTTTTTGTTCAGCATAATTTTGTTGCACACGACTGTAGATGAAACTTGGGCGGTTTTCCCATACATTCATACACTTTTTACATGATTAAAGTTTCCACGAAGAGTAAAGTGGCACTGATTCTGAAAATAAGCCCACAGCTACTCGGCATTATTAGGTTGGTGCAAACTTATTCGCTTAGCCTTTCTGCAGTCATTTAATTTGTTGTGGGGCTTCCTCAAACAAGAATGTATTGCACCGCATATTGCGTCGAGCTTTTTTGCAGCACCGCATTGTGCAACAAATGCTCGTATATTAAAATATCCACTTAGCCATATTAAATGCTCCATAAGTACGAAACATGGAAAGCGGTCAACTAATTTCGGATGAAATTTTGCAATTTCGAAACCGCACTCGCCAAAAAGTGTATAGTTGCCGCATATGGAGCAAAAACGTCAAAAAAGTTATAGTTAAACCAAAAACAAATAATCAAAAGCAGAAGTGGAAAATGCAGAAAAACTCCAAACTGCGGCGCCACGAAGCGGAAAGGCAGCACACCGAATGCTGCAGCAAAAACAAAAATAAAATCAAAATCAACAATAACAACAATGCGCGTGAAGTGTACTAAAGATATCCGCTGCATTGGAAATAAACCAAAAACTGCACGTAATGCGATTTTTTACTGTACTCGCCAGTTGGTCGGACTGTCTTCCCGGTGTATTTACATTTTTTCCGTGCGTTTATGTTTTTTTTTTGTTTTATTGGGGCACCATGGACACTGCGGTGGTTGTTGAGTTTTGTTGTTGTTGTCGGTGCGGTTTTCATTTAAACTTTTGGCGCTTTTGCAACGTGCCGCCTGCGCGCTGTGGCGTTTGTTTTATTCGTGCGCGAGTGTGCTGCAAATTAGTGTAATAACAAAATAGGTTTACCATTTCCGCGCACTGCTGGCGTCTAGCTTAGGTGGCTGCAGTGTCCTGAGTAGTCCAACTACATATTTCGATGTCCGCCATGCCACTCGCCGCATTTGGCAAGTGGAAGTTGGCGCTCATCTGTTGTTGGTCAAGTTTTTATTATTGTTGCTGTTGTTGTTGTTGCTGTTGTTGTTGCATACTGGCAAAGTTGAAAATGAAGTGGCAGCCGTATGTGAGCAACAGCCACAGCGCACAATGGGGTAAACATGCCAAAAACCCGCGCATTGCCTATTTTATGCTGTAGTATCTATACGGTTAAAGATAAATACCTCAAATTTGGACATCTCCTTTAGGACTCTTCAAAGATTTGTCCACCATAATTTTATTTTATTTACTGTACCATGCACCGGCACCGTACAGTCGGCAATTAGGCATTTTTAAAATCTTCTTTAGTAAAAACAAAACCAAAGTTTTAGTATTTAAATCGACCCAAACTGACTTATGAATACTCTGGCTTGTAGTCACGCCCCGTTTTTTCGCATCCTTTCTATTGTTCAGATAGAATACATCAATGATTAAAATTATGTTTATGTTTATGTATTAAAAAACAAACCATTTAATAAGGAAAACTGGGTTGATACGACTCATAACGGATTAATGGGGAGTACCATGCCCACTTACCGTTATAAATAATCACAAAAGGGCAGATGACATTGGTTAATATATCAATTTTCCTATTTAACAAAATACGCTTATATGGCAACCCTACATAAAAGTGGGCGAGCCATGCCTATTTTCACGTCAGAGTTTAGTTAGGCCACTTGTAAATTCTTTACAAAGTTTTATTGAAATATATTGCCTCTTTCGAAAATCTGCTGCGTACCAGCCGAAAAAATGTATAAAAAATATTTTATTTTAGCATATTTATTAATTCAGGTGGTAAATCACAGCTATTTTTACTTAATTTATTTATTTATTTTTAATGATATATATATATGCACCAAGTGTTATAAACGTACCGACCCATACGCGCGTTAAGCAGTTTTCGGTTTTAATATATTTATTTTCTTACCAGGAGAAGTGAATAAAAGTCCTAAAATCTAACCATTCCGCAGCTTTCCGCAGACAAGTTGGGTATAATTTTTTTTTGTTAAGGTTGTTACTTACTATTACTCAAGATTTTCGATTATCCATGATGAACCAAAAAAGTTATAGACCACGAAAGTAGGACATTTGCCAAAAAAATCGTCGTTTTTGCCAAACTTAGAGAACTTATATCTTTACAAGAAAATGTGCCATGTAAAAGAATATATGTCAAATTAATTGTATAAATATGCTGATTATATGTATTAAAACTTATTTGATTATATTTATAAATAACGATTGAATTGACATTTCAGCATCACCATCAAAAAAGTTGCATCGACAAAAATAAATTTAGTATAAAAACACCCAACTTTGAATGGCTACACAGCAGCCAGTTTCGGTCCAATTTCCATGCAAAAAAGGTTTTCTGACTACTACATGCATGCAGATTACGAAACAATAAAAAAAAGTTAGGCCCGTCACTTTAAGTTCAGCCGTAATGCACGGGTTTTTGGCATGTTTACCCCAATGTGCAGCGTCGGTAAACAGCGCGCAAAATGCACCGACTCGACACTGCGGAGTAGAGCAACGACACCTGTGGCTGCAATGCGGTGAAGTGGAATGGAGTGGAGTGCTCTGTGTTGTTGCTCGCTTGCAAGGACAGCAACAGCAACAGCAATGGAAGAGGAAGACATTATTGCTGATTATAATGTGTGTTCGAAACGAATACGCTGCACGTGTGTGTGTGTGTGTGCGGCTGCGGTGAGAGAGGTGCAGCGAGCGCGTGGGTCGCATTGACCAGTGCCTGGCGCGCCACTCAATATTGCTGCAATTTTTCCCAACATTACTTTGTGTGCAATTTGAATTTGCATAAATTGGTGAAGTCAATATTTCACAGTGGAAATGTTACTTTCCTTGCTTCGCTAATGGGCGATTTGAAAGTTCGGTTTTGTTGTTGGAGCGCTGCTGCTGTGTTGTTGGTGCATTTCATGTTGTAGCAGACGTTGCTGTTGCGATGAACAAAAGTTGGAAAATTATCATAAATTATCAATGAGACTTAAATGTAATGATGGCGCCTTACAATCCGGGCTGACAATGTTTGAAATATTCGCAATAATTTGTGGTTAGTGCATTAAATTCAAAATGATTATATTTTTAAAAATAATTAAACAATAGTACATATACTTATTAGTTTATTATAAAAGTATATGTACATTTCTTAGAAATACAAAAAATAGTGAAATACAAATAAAGTGCTCAAAATTGAATAAAAATAGTTCCAATTGTTAGATATATCAATCAACTCTCTGTTTTGAACTTCTCCATGTCTTTACTTTACTGTCTGAAAACATATTGTACAAATATTATTGAAGCGTTGGCAAATTTCATTCGAATATTTCACTCCGACGAGATCTTTCAATGCTCTGGAAAATGTCTCCCAACACTTATGTTCTTTCGCTGTCTACTAAGCTTCGTAAGAAGTTCTAACTGGTTCAATGAGTGAGCAATTTTATGCTTAATTGCATATGGCACGCAATGGGCCTTCATGGCCTAAGTGGGCTCCACCTACCTACCTACCAAGTTATGTTCTTGCTGGGCTCAACTTAAGTGCCCATCAATTCTTTTTCCAAACCCTGATTTCTTACGCTACTTTATTGAAATCCAATCACATTTTTTGAATTAAATTCCAGCATTTCAATTAAATATTTCAAACTCCTTTGAAAGTCCCATCATGTGGCAACGCTCCTCAAATAATTTTCAGCTTTGTTACTCAATGAATTCAGCACATTGTCTCCACTTGCACAATGTTGCAGTGTTGCCATTTTTATTGTAGCCGATTGTTGTTGTTGTTGCTGCAACAAGTTTTTAATTTGCATTTTGCATTTTGTTGGACGACAACTCAAGCGTACCTCTGCCAGCAGCAGCACCACTCGGAGGACGCCACTTGAACGCACAAGTGGCCAATGCGAAATTCACCTTTTCTGCATTTCTGCTTGAATATTTGTTGTTGGGTTTGGTATTTCAGCTGACAGCGACACCAAAATGCAGTCTCATTGATTTCTTCTCGGCGTGCCGTGTCATGCACTCGAGTCCAGTCATGCCAAAGTCGTTGTTCAACTGCTGCACTCCATTGTGTCCACTCGCTGGCGTTGTCCCAGCGTTTTTTCGTGTGTTCTTTTGTAAAGCAATTTTTGTTGTGTATTAGTGCTGCATGCACAGTTTGTTATTAGTTGCTGCTACATACTCTGAATAACCTTAAAAAGCATTTCGCCAGCACACTTTTTGCAATATTCGGCCAAGTGGACATGATGGCCAATCGGGTTGCGCTCGTTCTGCATGCGTTGTTGTGCATGTTGCAATGAAATACAACTTTTCATGTAATTGAAACCACAAACTGACATATGAGTGAACCGGCTGGCGTTTAGCGGCCGAAATATGGCAGCGTTACTGCATGTCGCATTTATGGCCAAAGTTCGGCGACGCGCTGGCCGCAGCTTTGCTCTTGCCGTTGCCAATAATTTCAAAATTGCAAAATAAACAATAGCAAAAAATGAATAAAAAACAGAAATAAAAAACTGCTATGCAATATTTACTCAGCGTCAATGGTTTTTTGCAGTTGAGGTTTTGTTTGTTTCATTTTTTCGCACACACTAACACAATGTGTGTGATTTTATGCGCGAAGTTTAAATATTAAAGGCAGAATTTTTGGTTGAAGTACTGGAGGTTTGTCAAGCAGAGTTTGTAAACACTTAACAGAAAAAATAATAAAATTATTAGCTATAAAAATAAAATTAACCCTTTCGAGCCCGAATTTTACCCTGTTTTACCCTTTAGATATTACTTTTTGGTATTTAAAACATGAAAAACTTACCTAAGAAGTGTGCACACGACATTTGAAGTCGCCACGCCTCTTTGTTAGAGTTCTAGAGCTAGTTTACTTTTGAACAATTTTAGCTTAAAACGAGTCAAATAAATTTTGTATCTAATTTAATTAATTAATAATAATTGACTGGCACGACAGCCCGCTTACGCGAGACTAAGGCCTAGCTTCCCGCAACTACCCGTGTTGTGCGTGTGAATTTGTACGCGGGTGGAAGGGACCTACAGTTTTTATGCCGGTTCCGAACGGCAGGTTGGGAGCTCTTTCATAAGCAATTTTTACTCTCAGAGGTTTGCCATTTCCAGCTGAGAGGACAGCCACCGAAAGAGAAAACGAGTTTTCCCGTTATTTTTTTAGGTGTTATTACAGGCAGTATTTGAACCTGAGGTTGCTGCCTTCGACTCGCGGTCCAACGCACTAACCAACTGAGCCACGGCGGCTGCCGTGTTTTTGTATCTATATTTTTTAATTACAGAAAAATTATATAATATTTATGGAAAAATACAAAATTATCATCGACATTTGAAGTCGCCACGCCTCTTTGTTAGAGTTCTAGTTTACTAGTTAGCTAGTTTACTAGCTAGTTTACTTTTGAACAATTTTAGCTTAAAACGAGTTAAACAAATTTTGTATCAATTTTTTTTAATTACAGAAAAATTATTTAACACTAGAAGTACCGGGAGCGGTCATTTGACGGTTTTCAGTTTTTGATTAACCGTAGCTCGAAAACGGTTTAAGTTACGAATCTGGTTCTCCTTGACTTTTAATATTTTACACTAAGCTCGATATTCTAAAATTTTGCAATCACTGCGCCGATCTGTTCTCTTTATATCATCGATTTTACCTACTAGTACCACGAGCGGTCAAATGACGGTTAACTACGTAGCCATGGAAATAAAATTATAACATTCACAAAAAAGTCAAAGATGGTACAAATTTTACAAGAACCTATGTCTTGCCTTCTGTTTTATATTAAATTTACAACCGACTTTTATATATTTATGAATTTCAATGTAAAAACAAAAATGCATTATTTTACGTGTTGTGTTTGAAAGCATGAGCAGAAAGCGGCGAGACGAAATTTACTATGGTCATGAGTAGTAGCTTTACTTTTAAAATATTTGCCAAAACTATACTTTTTTACATTCAAGAACATAAATGAATGTTGTTTTAATGCTTACAATGAAAAACTTCTGCAGATTCAACCGATTTCGTTAAAAGCTCTGAATACCGTCATTTGACCGCTCGTGGTACTAGTAGGTATGAGCAAAATCCGGTACTCCTAGTGTTAATATTTATGGAAAAATAAAAAATTATTGCTTTTGGATTTTATTTAACCATTATTAAAGAAACATGGTTTTGATCAAACGCGCCCAATTCGTAGACTTTAATTAGAACACGAACTTTCCCTGATAACTATCGCTGCAATAACTATCGCTGCAATTGATTGGAAATTATTTTGGGAATAACAGTAAAATTTTTGTAATTTGCTTTGAATTCACTTCTAAAAATATTAATTTGTTGGTGCCTATTTAAATTAAACCCATAAATCAATCGTAGCTTTTGCTATAAGGTGACAAATAGGTGAAATTGCTCTCAGGCAACTTTGGTAAATAGTAAATAGTAAAGATTTTTGGGAAATCGCTCGAAAATCACTCAAAAATCAATCAAAGCGACGACCTAGGCGAAGTTTTTGAATGACGACCATTCATTAGGGCAGTTGTGGAAACATATTTCAACATGACTGTGTAACTTGATATATTCGCCTCTCTTATAAATCGAAACCTTATTGGTAAACTCCAGCGAAAATTAGTGAGGTGTGTTGAAAAGTGATTCATATGTCACACCTAAGACTCCACTTTGCTCCATGATGGTATTTGGAGGAAGGTATGGTGGACTTCGAAGCATGACTCAATACTCTCTCCTGAATATGCGAGGAGAGATTGTCCAGAAATAGACATCATGTATTTAAAATTTGGTGGAAATGCAGCCGGCATTAGTCAGCAGTCATGAACGAATTCCTTTCACTATTACCCTCAAATAACGATGTCAAAACCAGGAATCATACTAAACCATTCGTGTGCAAATAATTCCTTAGGGGAGACCGGGGCAAATACGCCCACGTTTTGGAAAATTTATTTTTCAACATGACAGTAATGATTCTCGAATAACAATATATGTCACGCGCTAGTGTCTTTCCTAAGGAACCAAACTCACATTATCATTTTTATAGATTCCTATTTATTTTCAAGTTTCAACGAAAAATTTAAAGTAATATCGAATTGGCCATTCGGAAAACCCTCGGGGAAATACGCCCACTGCCCGGGGCAAATACGCCCACTTTATTAATTCAAGAATCTCGGACGAAAGTAATAGAAAACAACATTTCAGAAACGAAATACTATAAACAGAGAGCGTTTATATTATTACGCTCTCACTGTGCCGACGCTTGCTTCCTCTTGATAATGAAAATATTGCAAATTCGAGCTTGCCCTATGCCATTCGATTGTATGAGCGTAAGACATCTTATACTTAATTGTCTTTGGTGGTAACCTATAGTCAATAATAAAATTATTTGAGGAAGAAGTTTTTTCCACGAATGATAAATAATATTAATAATTTTATATATTCCTATACAGTGTAGTCACGAAACCACGGAAATAAATTTACTCTAATTTTTCCATATTTTTCTGAAATGAAAAGTCCTTCACCACTTTTTACAAAACTATCAATTGAAAAAATATTTTAGAAAAAAATTGAACAAATATGATTTATTAAAACTTCTAACTTGAATACTTTCTTCGATTTTGAGTTCTGCGAAAAGTGGCGAAGGATTTTTCAAATTCGGAAAAATACAGAAAAAGTTTCGTTAGGTTTTGGTCCGTAACTTCCATACCACCCTGTATATTAAGCAGGTTTTTTTTATTTATCTGGACCACGCTGTATATTAAGTGGATGTATTTCTGGACCACCCTGTATATTAATATAAAATTGTCATTTATAATCTTCAGGCAGTAAAACCTTGATAAATGCGTTAGGTGGGCGTATTTGCCCCGAAACGAACTGGGCGTATTTGCCCCAAACAACAAAATGTTTTTTTTTAAATTAAAAAAAATACAAAAAAACTTTTTACGACAAAACTACTTTGGCCTACAGTTTTTCTTACTTCAAATAACAGGAAAAACTTACCTGGCTGCATAAGGAACGAGAAACGAAGATTGTAGATATTTTTTCCCAAACTGCAAAACTTAGATGTTCAGACTATGGAACGACAAAACAATCTGCTTTTATTTATAACGTTTTAACCGCAATGTCAATCGCCTCGAATTTTTTGTGGTTATGTCTACGAGTTAAGGCGCACTTACAAAAAAATTGGCGCGGAATTTGAATGAATACTTTAAAAGAAACAACGGGTGGGCGTATTTGCCCCGTGGGCGTATTTGCCCCGGTCTCCCCTACATTTTCCTATATTTTCATGATATTTTGAGAAAAATACAAAATTACCGATTACTTCCATAATTGTGTAAGGAGCTGGTTTGTACACAATCAAGATCGAGTGAGATAAATTGGAACGATCTATAGCGATGGTGATTGTGATTGTCGTCTTTAATGTAGTCTCATGACTGCGAGGACAAAATAAAGAGCTTAAATACAAACCCTGGCCAAAACTTAGTATTTTGAGAATTGAAGTTTAATCTCATCTTCTCTGTCAGTGATGATCTTCTTCTTCGTTCATTTACCAAATTTCTCTGAAATAAACAGTTCAATAAAAGAGAGGCCTTCATTTCAGTCTTTCAAGACTTTTTGTTATATAAAAATATTGAATTATGTAAAAATTAGATTTTTGAGTTGCTAACTTTTTTTTTTTGTTTTGTGTTTTTTTTATTTTAACGAGGAGGAAGCCTAACCTGTGTGACTTTAACGCACTAAACCTCCTCTTGTCTACCGGAAGCAAGTCTTTTGTGACGTCGTATGTATGTTTAAGTTAAAAAAAAAAAGGAGTGAAGAGAATTGTTTTTATTAATCTCAAACTCAAAATAAACCACTTAAAAAAAAAAAATGGGTCCACATATAAATATTTTTATGAAGCAAGATATCGCACACCCACTTCAAAAGTGACACAACTCAAAATTTTTAATTTTCGGGTTTATGTGTTAATACAATGCATCAACACAATGCATCTATCTACCAATAAGCAAAAGCTTAGTATATTTTGTTGTTGTTGAGTGTTGCCTAAATACCGTTGTGTCTCTCTTTTTCAGAATTGTGTCAGAATTTTGATCATATTTGATCGCTGCAGCTCAATGCAAAAGAGTCCTAATTCAAATTGTGACACTTTTGACGAAATAAATCTTTGTTGAAGTTAATTTTAAGTAAAATTGTGACAATTTTAGTTTATATTTTCAAATAAAAAAGTTCATTTTGAATTTTCAAAATTTTTCTATCGACTTTTTAACTGAAATTTATAATTATTAAATTTAGCAAAAGTGACATAACTCAAAATAATTCGGTAATTATTGAATTAAAATATCATCAAAAAAGTCATAAATCAAAATTTTTGATTTTCTAGTGTAAAAAACAAAAAAAAAATTTTGTACTTAATTTATCTTAAAGCATAATCTGTAGGTATTTTCTACTAAACGGTCTATACGTTATTTTACAAAAATGTTTATTCAGCTCAAAAACTGTTTTTTTGCGTTTTCTGAAAAAGTACAAATTTTGACGCAATACAAAAGTTCAAGAAAAATGGAAAACATTTCTAATCCTTGTTTTGTAAGCCTTTGAAAGGTTTAAACTTTCTGTAGTTGCAACTATCTGTGCGTAATGTTGAAAAAAATAAAAACAATACAATAATTGCTACGTTTGCAAAGTTTTTTACAATAGCAAACAATAGTCAAAAAGTATTTATTTAATTAAATTTTATTTTCCATGCTTTTTTACTGAGATACCACTCGAACAGGTTAAAATGTTTTTATTACTGTTATACATATTTGGCTATTAAACTTGGTGAGTGTGCACTTTAAACCAGTTCAATGGTTTAGTAATTTGGCACATTTCTGCAATGGGAGCAAACAATAAATTGTCGGAATGTCGAATAGAAAAAATAGAAAACACCTAAAATCGCACAAAGGCAGTTCACAGTGAAACGATTGATCCATTCAGCGGCCACTTGACTTTCTAAAACCGCACTGCATCGCCTCGTACCGCAACGCGCCGCAGCGCAGCGCAGCCAACCGACCGCCGCGTTCAAGTGCCTTTCGTTGTAAAACTTCAAATGGAAGACAATTAAATTTTAATTGCGACACTGGTTGATGCACAAAAAATCAACAACGAAATGTTTGGTTTGACATTATTACACACGACAACCGATGGCAATAACAGCGGCAAAGCAATAACAAAATTAAAAAACAACAACAAAACGAATAAGAAAAAGTGTCATGGAAAAATTGAACAATTGTGTTTGTGGTGTGGGGTGCAACAGGTTTTGCGGTCGTAATACGTTTAGAGAAAAGCGAAACAAATAATGAGCGCGAGAAACCAAACCAAATCAAATCAAATTGAATTGAATTGAATTCATTCGATTCAAGTGTGCTGCGGGCCCATAAAAGTGTTGATAAATTGAAAAAAATAAAATGAAAATCCAACCGAATGGGCGTAACTTATTCCACGTGAATTGTGGCGTGAAAGGCAAATAAGCAACGTGCCGCAAAGCTGTCAGCACTGGCAGCTGAGTTAAGGTGCTGCATGACCATCTGAGTCAGCGACTCTCAACCGAAATCGGCAAATATTTTTTTTATTCATAATGCATTTTCTTTTTTTGAAAATGAAAACCTCATTTCCTTAAGTCCTTGCGCGTCCTTGCACGTCCTTTGGAAGTCTCTCCAGGAACGATTTAGGGTCAGTGCACTTTTTGTTGCCCAAGGATTGAACGCTGCTGTGTGTTGACGTTCAATCAGCGAAAGAGTGGTCACAGCAACTTGACACCTGTCACCATTCAATTGTACCATCCACGGTTGTTGTAGTTGTTGTCGTTGGCGGCTGGTAAACGGCTCTTGTGCGTCTTTCTATTTGTTTTCCTTTTATTTGTCATTTCTTTATCACTTGCTTGTGATTTACCGTTACTACACAGTCGTTTTCTTCTATTTTTTTCACATTTTTCTCCCATTTTACATTTTTTTTTGGTGTTTGCGGCGAGCGTTGCAGCTCTTGAAATTAAGTGCTTCAACGCGATCAAATTGATTGATTCATTTCTTTGCTTTGCTCTACTTTTGTTGTTATTGTTGTTGCTGCTCTTTATTTAATTTTCTTTTTCCCCGCCCATGCTGCTGCTGCCTTTTCCTTATTCCTTATTCCACACATTTTACATTTCACGCTTTCAACAATTGCTCGATAGTGGTGATTTTTTCTTGCCACGTTGGCTTTTTTCATTTTATTTAAAAATGTTTTCCAATTAATTTGTTGTCGTGTTGTCCATCAATTGTGCCTTGTGGTCGCTGCGGTGCCGGCTGGCCGGATGGCCGCTCGGTCGGTCGGTCGGTTGGTTGGCTGGTGACGCGTTGCGCTGCTTGCCGCGCTTAATGGCTCTGTCTGTCGCCGGCGCTGTCGGCCTGTCTATTCATTGTTCGTTCGCCCCACCAAGTCGATTGATTTTTAATGGAATCGAGTAACGAACCGAATCAACCGAATCGGTCAGCGTAAGCGATTGTTGACCCTTTATGCCCATTCAAGTGATGGCGCCGCTGTTGGTTGTTGCTCTTAAAAGCCATTGTTGTTATTGTTGCAATTGGTTGCTGGCGTTGTTGATTCAAGTGGTTGTCGTTTAGTGTTTTTGGTTACGTTTGTTGAATCCTTAAAGCAGACTTTAAATGTCAGCTGGTATAAAAAGTTAGTGTAAAAATTTTAACAATTTGGTTTTCAAAGTTTAATTTGTTTGGTGGTTTTGTTGCATTTAAGGCGAGTAATTTTGACTGTGGAATCAAAGAAAGGACGTGTTCTGGAATAAAGCCCTTTTAACATAAGTTTTTTTTGTACCTGGTCACAGATAAATGATGGAGAATTGCAAGGCAAACAAAATTCTTAATTAGATAGCACTTTTTCCCTGAATTTGACTTTTAGTAGTTATTTAATAACCGAATAAGAAAACACCAAATTAAATCAAATCAAATCCTTTATGCCATTCGAAGCTGAACAACAGACAAAATGAACTGCATGCGGGTCAAAATTTTGCTAGATCTTGTGCTCAGGGCTGTCGTCGGCAACATCACTGGTGACTGCGTCTTTGATAGTCTCGTCAAAAAGTTAAGCTTAAGTCTCCTGACTAAGCCGAAAAATTCTAGAATGCTAGTTAAAAGATGATTGCTTCGATTGGCTGCCGATGTAAGAGTATATTGTCAAGTTTGTGGTGTCGCAGATAGGCTCCACAGCTTTTTAAACAGCAAATACCTCAGCTTGAAATACAAGTAGCCTTTAACTCTCTAGTTCCCAAGTTTTTAATCTTGTTAAAAAAATTGCCAGTGATAGTTTTGTGGTGGAAAAGTAATGTTTGTTCAGGGAAAAAAATTGCATGTCAATAGGAGGCGTGATAGAGGGTATAGAAAGTAGCAGGCCTAGAGGTCTGCTTGGGAAACAAGGCCAAAAAAAAAAACCATATGAAAATTTTTTTTAAAATTTATTTAAATTTTTAATTTTTTTTTAATATATGTAAACATAAATAACGGGTGACATTTTCAGTTCTGCGTGCAATGGACAATAAATTAAAAGGAGTAGGGCTAAGGCGAGGGGTAATGTGTCGTCGGGTAGTTTATACACTGCTTTTTTTTTTTATACACCCTAAACTAGGAAAACTAAAAAAATCGGTATAGGTATATATATATATATATGGTTCTTATTTTTTTGTTAATGCCTTGTTATCTTTCCACACAGATGTCGACAAATCTACTCCATGAAATAAAGGACTAGAGGAGACTAGTTCTCTCATCTACCCTCACGGACTACGCCTTAGTATACATTTTTGCAGTGACATGATCTTTTTTCCATTGCGGTGTATCAAAATGTCGGTTCAAATAGAAAAATAATGCTTAAATAGCGAAAAAATATCATCAATGACCGTTAATTATTTACGCTTTTTATCCCAAGCAGGCCTACAGACACTCTAAGGTTTGGGTTAGGTAGGAGGAGTGTAACAACTTTTTTTCATAATTTTTTTTTTTTTTTATTTTATCAAAGAACACACTAACAGCTACTCACCAGTAATTTTTGTAGTTTTATTGAGGCTCACAATTTATTTAAAACAATTTTTGTTTCTCACACAATTCCAAAAATAACACAGGGCAACAAATTTCGACTTTTGGTCGGCTTTTCTGGGTTTGACATCAGTTCAAGGGTAATTAGGGACCGCTGATTTCGAATCCGCAAACCGTTTTGAAAACTTAGTTTCCGTTTTCGCAAAAAATGGGCGTGTCACTTTTTCGGATTTTCCCTGACTTTTTTCACGTTTGGGATTGTAATTTCTAGACCAATAAACCGGTTGACATCATTTTCACCTCGTTGCATTATCAACACCGCACGGTTTCTTTTCCGATGCAATTTATTTTTATAGGTTTTAAAATTCCGCGGCAATTGGACCTCAAAGTCGGAAAATATGGAATTTCAAGGCGTTTTCTTTGATGTTAAAACACAAACACATTTTTCGTAAATCAATTATCGAGTTATGTATAACAAGAAAGCGGAAACATGAAATTATACAACACAGCCAAATTTTTTGGCGTGAGTCCCATTCTCATCTAATACTGAATTTCGAATATGAATTTCAAATATTTTCTGAAATTTTGGAGCCATCTGTGAATATGTTAACCGATCTGAAATTAAGCTGAAGACTTTTCGACACTCCTCCATATCGATTGATTACTTTGTATGACAGCCTCAACAAGGATTGGAGATGTGGGTTAAGTATGTTTGAAAGTGAAAATCGAGACTGGTCTTACCTTTGAATACCTTGAAAACAGAGGAAAGTTTATTTGTATGGGAGAGAAATGGATAGAGGGTTAATATACTCGATAGAACGTTTTAGTAGAGAAAATAAATGGGAGATATGTAATTTTACCTCTGCGACAACTTTTTTAAAGTGCTTCGTTTGTATATGAATCCCTTTATAAGTTCGACAGCGGGAGCTATGTTTGAAAATATATTTTGGAAAAGAAATTGAAGAGTAGTCCCTTCATTTTATACCATTAGGAGCAACTACTGAGCAGTGGCTATGTAAATTGACAATCTTCCTCAGACTTTGTTTGCACTTTGAGTGTGATGACTCGTCACTTACCTCTCATTTCATCGCCATAATCAAACCTCACACAATGAGTGGATCCAGTGTGTCGAAATCGAAAATTCATACATTTAAACATACCTAATTGGGAAGCTAATGCTTATTTCGAATAGAAGCATTTATGAATTGTTTACTGCACTACGCAGTTCCATTTAGTTTGATTAAGTTACCGCAATTTCACAATTAACGCATAGATTGTGTTTCAATACTATTCAAGTGTTTGGTTTATGCTACTAAAACTGAACGCAAAACCAAGAGATGGAAGTCTGCAAGTGCTGCACATGGTGTTTGCATAAATTAACTGGTACAATTAAGATAAATCAATAAACTTTAAATACTCGTCAGTTGAGTGCAGCTTGTCGCAGCAGCAGGCGATGCGAAGCTGTGTTGTTGCGTAATAAACAGATTAATTAAGAGATTTCAACGAATATTTTCAATTAGTGGGAAAATACTTGCAGCATTACTTCAAAATCGCCACCACGCAAATTGCACAAACACACAGCCCAGCAAATAGTCGATAAAGCATAATCAGAGATGGAGCGGCCGGTATAGTGACACCCAAAAGAGCCAACAATGCACTTTGCATAACTCGTTGCGAGTGTTGTTTACTTATTTAAATAGTGCTGTAAAGTTTAGACAATTTATTTGTGCAATTTATTTTGGTAACACTATCAATTGTTGCACTGTGCACTGGACAGTGAAGTTGACGCAAACAACCACTCATACAAACACACAAACACCAACATATTTGTTGTATGGCATGACGCAGACGAGCGAACTCGAGCTGAGGTTGGGCTCGATTTGGCCTTCAGTGTGACTTGGCGTTGTGTGAGCTGCTTGAGCGCTTGATTGCATGGTCAAGCAACAACAACAACAGCCAGCAGCAGCAAACATTAATGTTTACATTCTTTTCAAGCGCACTGCCTGCGTGTCCTTTGAGTAATCTTCGGTGGCAGACAAAGTCGGCTGCTTTGCCCAGTTGAGTGCCGAGCGAGACGGTCACTTGATATCTTGGTCCATTGCTCTCTCTATCGCTCTTTCTATCCGCATCGAGATTTAATTAAACCAACGAAATATTTTGTCACCAAAACACACAAACTTCTAACAACACAGCAGCAGACTGCAGCCAGCAGAATTTCGCTAAAGCGTGCAACTTTGGTCGATGTTGTTGCATGGCCGCAACGTTGTCATTTCTAAGCGCCTCGCTGGGAGTCTCCCTGTGTGTGAGTGTGTACGTGTTTAACTAACTGACAATGAGCAGCCATATACACAAACACACATATGTAGGTGTTTATGTATGTATGTTAGTGTATGTAAGTTTTTGTGTGTGTTTGGTTGCCACATTTACCACTTTGCCGTGTGCTTTAAACTTTATAAATTATAGAGGTCCAAATTAACTAAGTAAACGCATCCAACACTTCATACGTGAACTGGCACTTAGTTGACGTTAGTTTGCTTGCGTCTGTGTGTGTGTGTGTGTGTGTGAAGTTACGTGCTTCTTCTGCCCACAACGCTTACCGTTCTAACTGTAGTGGAATTGAGCTATTTTGATTACTTTCAAATGCATGGTGCCTTCTGAACTGTCAGTTTGATATGATTTTAATGCCGTTAAATACCTATACACACACACACATCGTTAAGTTTATATGAGTTTGTATATAGCTTTGTATATTGTACAAATATTGCAACAACTTTGGTAAAGTCCACTTCAAGTTATTGAAAATGCTTGAGATTTGCTTGCATTTCACGACGATGTTTATTTTAAAACTTGCTTTTCGAGTTTAAAAGACATTAATTTGTTAATGAATAGTTTAAATTGAAGCTGTTTTCTTCATTTGTGTTTTTTTTTCCTATAGTCAGTAAGTTCTTTATGTTCATTGGTTTATTAAATAAATAAAAAAACCAAAAAAAATAATTAAATAAAAACGGAACGAATATTAGAAAAATATAATATTTTCAATGTCTAAGAAATCAGAAAGAAGTTAGTTCTTAGATATTTAACGCTGGTTCCACCCCAAATTGTGCTCCATATCTGAATTTGAAAATGTCTCCTTGCCCAACAGTGCGTAGGAGCAATGCCGACGGTAGATGGGCAACCTATACACTTAACCCTAATTCCCAGAATTTTAAACGTAACGTTAACCCAGAAGTGAGACTGTCAGTTTCATATGAGCTAAACTACTGAAAACCCCAATTTATTTTACTTTGCAAATCCAGTTACTACTTAAAGACGTATTTATTTAAGTTTTTTTTATTTTTAGTACGGAACTTGTAAATACAGGGTCCACAGAAAAACAATTGCTACTGCAAAAGTATAATTAACTTTGGGTGGAAGTGGAATGGAGATTTGTTTAGTTTATTGTAAACTTGTTTCTGCGTTTTTGAGATGGCTGGTGGACAAATATGACACCGATTTTGTTTACGTGTAACAGAATTTGACGCCTGCGAACTGATCTTTCGCAGTAATGCAGCATCTATTGTTGCCAGAGTTATCGCTCGCAGATATTCGTGGCTATACCAAACAAATTTCCAAGTTATCGTAAAAACAACTATCTTTTGCTATCTGTACCCTTGGGGCACAATAGATCAACTTTGGTCTCAGTGCACATTTCCCCTTTCAAATCTATCTATCTGTACCCTTATTCCAGTAAGGACGTGTTTTTAGCCATATGACATATGTCGCAATGCCAGCAGCATCAATCAAATGTATAAAGAAAGCTAGAGGCCATTCATTAGGTTTGCGTTTTTTGATATACTTACGACACAAGTTTTGTTTTTTTTGAGTGTACGAACCCCGCATCCAATAAAATATTGGCTAATTCCTTACTGGTGAATTAGTTGGTCATTATTACATTTGTGTTTGTAAGTCTCAAACAGTTTTTCAACACCCTTTTCGCAAGACCCACAGCTCCTCGATTACCGTCTTTGCATGTGTATGGCATTTCAGGAAGTATTAGCACCATCGCACTTCCATATTCTGATTACATATTTATCGGCATTGGAAGACATAAACTGTATGAACTAACATTAACTTTTTCAAACATTCTCATAGACTTCATCCCATGCCGACTAGATGAGTGCTAGGCTCAAAAACTTCGAACTTGATACGATAAAAATGCACCTAAACATGAAAAATAAAAATATTCTTCCATTCTGAGTAAATCTTAGTTTTTTGTTCAAATGAGCTTCTTAGGCTCGCTTCTGGGGTTTCGTTGCATTTTAAAAAAATTGAAAAAAATGTACAAAAACTGTCTAAAAAGTTAAATTTATAAATGAAATATAATTCTAACATTTCATTAGAGGATTACATAAAAAAATTGGAATCGAAAATCTTTTGGTATAGGATTTATCACCATTTGAAATCTTTAGTGAGACTGTGAATATAAAACCATAACTGCAATCCAACAGAATGAACCACCCATTCATGTCTTAGTGACAAGCACACAACATTGCAGGCGTCCTGTCATTATTGTCCCACGGCAGCCGTTGTCATAATTCACTTAGCGCATCTTTACCACAAACGTGGCGTGTGTGCAACACAACAGTTTTGCCACACTTACGACTGGCCAAAGTTTTACTGCTGCAATATTTGGCTATTTTTGCACGCTATCATTGTTTTTCGTCTGGTTTGTGCTGGTTCATTCCTACACTGGCCCCTTCTCATCATTTCGCTTGTTTTTCCTTTGAATTATTCTTACGTTGGCCTTTTAAAATATTATTGCTTTCCTATGTAAACTCAGCAACAAAAGCATTCAAAAGCGCTGTCGCCATTGTCTGCCAGTCTGTTTGCCTCCTCGCAGCTCGACTGCTTGACTGCGTCGGCTACTTACAGCCACAAAACGGCATTATTGCTGCATTTGGCCCGCCACTGTCGTTGCAGCACCGGCCAGAGAATGCAATAAGTGAAATGGCGAATTGCGGCACTTGCGTTGCGGCGGCGGCCGCGTGGGCTGCTTCGGGTTTGTGCGAAACTCAACACTCAGTTCGCCATATCGTGTTAACTTGTTTACAGAAATGCACAAAATGTCAGACAGTCAATATTTCCATCCTCCGCACCCGGCCCCTGTGGCATTGTGTGCAGCGCAATCGACTCGCCCATTCCCGCTGCCCGAGCACGGCCCATAAAGGATACGTTTAAGCTGTCACCATTGATTTTTAATGCACTTGTTTACGCTTTTAAAATTCCTTCAATGGCATTTAGCAGTGGGGCGGCCACTATGCGCGTTCGCCTTTGTCTGCTATTGTCTCGCTATTTGCTGTGCTGGCTGCATTGTTTTCCGCAATGTCGCTGCAATTGTAGGGCTGCGTGTGTGGGGGCGTATGAGTGACTTTCTTGTATTGCGGTGTATTGTGTCCACAATTAGTTAATAGACAATGTACGACTACGATGTGTACGAGGGTGCTAAGATGTTGACTTGCATTGTTTGCTGTGGTGTTATTTGTTGGGCTTTTTATTATTTATTGCACATTCTGAAGTGTTAGAGAAGTGTTTATGAGGTGAATATTTGGGTAACACTGAATAGGGGAAATCACAAGACTACTGAAGTTGCAGAGCGATGGTCGAATAGAACGACGAATGGGCAAAAGAAAAGATATTGGCTGACAATGAAGAGACAGCCTAATGTATAGGTAGACAATTATGACTTTGTCAGCATGAAAAATGTTGCTCTGAGTGGAAAAAAGTTCAAGTACAAGTACAAGTAGTATACTAATAATAATTATATAATGTATGGTCATTCTAAAAAATTCCATCTTCAAGTAATTTTAAAAATATAAAATAAAAATATAAGAGACATATTTTCAGTACTGCTTTTAATTTTTCTGTTTTCCAAAAAAAGCAAAACTTACAGCTTCTTTATTTTAAATCAGAGAGATTCCCACTGCAGAAACAAGTTGAAAATTTACATTTTAATGTACAACAACACAATTTCTCAGCAAATTTACATACACAGGAGCGTCGAAAACAACTGTTTGGCCTTATAATGAAAACAAAAAAGAATATTGTTTAAACAAACTTTGCACACACACACACACATGCCCATCATGTAATAATTAAAGCAACAGCATGAAAAATAAGAAAAAAATGTTAAGGTTAAGCTGGCGAAACAAAACTGCAGAAAGTGGACGAAGATGAGCTAAAGCGTCAACAGCAACGACAACGTTGTCACTGTCACCGCCGAACAGTGGGCTTGCACATGACGCCAGCGGCATCCGACACAGCCATCAGCCGTCAGTCAGCAGAACGCAACATCCTCATCATCGTTGTCGTCATCATTGTTGTTGTTGTTGTTGTCGTCGTCGTTGGCGTCGTCATCGTAAACGCATTAAACAGCTGGAGCGAGTAGCACCGCGAACGACCGAGTGACTCGCTGACTGACTGACGCGCACCACGTGACGTTCGAAATTGGCCATTGCGCCAAGTCAAAGAGGCCAGGCGCCGCACTGGCGCCAATAAATAAATATGAAAGAAATTTACAAAATCTGTTGTGACAATTTGAAGGCACATTGCGTTGCGAGCGCGGCGCACAGCGACAGGTCGTCAAAACTTTAAGACACACACACACATGCAAAATGCAAATGTGCAGCATTTATAATTCCACATTGCGCATGCAAATGTAAAAGTTTTTGTCATGCGCCTAAAATTATGCAACATTTATCTGCATTTACGTGCAACATGCTGCAATTGTGACAGGCGGCACGCGCGCGCACTGCAGCCACGAAAAAGCAGCTCTAACAGTCATTGAGTCATTTATTTGGAGCTGGTAGCACTGCCGACCGCAACTCACCACCGCGCCCCCCGAACTCACTCCACTCAGAGCATTTTAGCTAGTTTTTGACTTTTTGTTCAACTATTTATCTATATTTGAATATTTTTTTCGATGCCAACGCTTTGCCTTGAAACTGTTTTTGAGATAAATGGAAATGGCGTTGGAACCGGAACGTTGGCTGGGACATGACAAATCGGGAAACGGCTGTAGGGCGACAAAAACTTTCTACTGCTGGCGTTGGTTTTGAGGTCAGACACACAAATAACCCAAAATGGCCAAAGAACTTCGACCAACAAACCGATGGACTGACTCAAAGTTTTGACTTGGAAGTTTTTATGACATTCGTAACTGCTTCGCCGCTCGTTCGAAGTAGTTAGTTGTTGTACTTCAGTCGCAGCAACAATGACAACATTAACTGCGGCATAGGCTGTCATACATACTCGTAGATTACAGCAGATCTGTGGTGAATTAGTCGTTATTAACTTAAGACAACAATCCAGACACCGCATGCCCTACTGCCGGCCTCATAGTGTACCCGCTTGGCTCAGGTCGACGGATGCCTACGCCCCACCTGTCAGTTGTTCAGTTCAGCTTTGCCGAGTTGACAAGGAAAAGTTGAGTTGGGAAGTTTCTACATTTCTACGTTTGCTCCATTTTCATTGTAAAACGTCATTTAATTGGAAAAGTTTATGCAGCAATGTTTTTCTGTTGGCATTCTAAAGCGCTTAGCACGTTTTTCTTGTCTGGCGTACGGCTGCCATTGGTCAGTGGAAAGTTGTTGCTTATTAGACTAATTAAATGGCCATTTGTTTCGTTTTTAATGTGTCACTTGGCATGTCAAAGCATAAAAGTTTTAATGCCTTGCACTGAAATACACACTTGTTGCCATTTATGTTAGGCAGCAATTAAGCATTGAAAGCAAATAGCAGTGTTTTTGTAGGTATCACACAATTAATTTGCTGCTTTAATGAGTTTTGCTTGAATTATTTTAAACTATATTAGAAAATATAAAAAACTAGGACAATTATAGTGATATGATTCAATATGTGTTCTAGTTTGAGATTTTTCATTTAGTAATATTTTCAGAAGTATTTTATTCAGAAGTAAGTATTTATTATTTCAGAAGTATTTATATTTACATATACAAACAATTTTAGAGTCCAAAGGAAGAATGCTAAAAGGTAAAGATGGCACAAAATTTAAAGGTTTGCTTGGCCTTTTGAATGTTTGACCATATACGCAATAATATAAATTTGCTTATTTGTGAACTACGTCCTACTTTTATAGATTAAATATTCGCTTTAAATTTTAATTCACATTTTTAAAAAGTCTTTCAAAGTTATGGTAGATGTTGTAAGTTTGTGGAATTAGTTGATAATGTTAGTTATTTAAGTGTAATAATTTTTAAGCATTCCTTTCATGAATGAAATTTGCCTTGGATAAAAGTTTCTTTGACCAATAGCTTAGCTTCGTCTAAGTACATACGTAAGTAGAATTGATAGTCTTAAAGAGAAACAACACGTAGGCCCGTTGTGGTACCACAGTATCACAAACCCCTTCATTAATAGATGTTGAACCAGCCTCAAAAAGATATAAAGCGTTTTTGGTTCTTGGTTTCAACCTCTGATCTTTGGACTTCATAGGGTGTTTTAGGTTTCCTGTAAAGGGCGTAGAAGGTGCCAACCATACTCCATTCTGCTTCTGCAGAAATTGTTGGCAATGTGACACAGCAGTAGTTTTCTACTGTGACCGGTTATGATACCAACCACAACCCTGAACGTGCCCCTTTTGAGAATTAGCAGACCTTTGGTGCACTTCCAGTTCAGTTTTGACCAAATTTGTTGCCCTTAGGAGATGTTGCCGGCTTCTGCCACTGTTTCCTCTATCGTCAACTTGCAGGTTCTCAGCGGAAAAAATAAGCCAGAGAATTTGAGCACAGCTCCTTGGTCAAGTTTTGTATGGCCAGCTCATCTGCTCTGCAGATCCTCGAGGTGGCTCTCTGACCTGGCACCCATATGTTGTCTATGTAGGGCTGCTCAACCATCTTGTTAAGTGGTAGCTGATCATTGCCTTTGATGGCAGAATATAAGACCCTAGGATCCTGATAGCCATTTAGCTGTCAGATCTAATATTTCACTCAGCCCTCTTTGATTCACTTCAGGACTGTAAATGGCTGAAAATTTCGCTTGGCTTTTGAACTCTAAGTTGTATAGAAATAAAACTCTTAAGAACTACGACAAAGTGCCTATTGAAGTCCTGTGTTACTGCATTCTCATAGAAATGGAATTGGCATAAAATTGATGCCATCTCAAGTCCCGAACGATAAAGAATTATAGGGACTAATTGATTTGTTGTGTCTTATCTTAAATGGAAGAGAATATGTGACCTTTCGTGGCCTATTCTCCGCCTTAAAATTATATCTACTACATATATGTATAAATGTATGTACAGTAGGGCGGGTTAATTTTTTTTTGATGAAGCGTATAGCAAAAACGTAATCTATAGGTGATTCTGAGAAATTTTGCCCAAGAGACCATAGCTCTAAGTCGGATTTGGAGCCCCCAAAATTTCAAATAGATATTTTTCAATATATACATAGAATAATTTAATTAAATTCGTCATAAAATCGGATAGAGTTATAGTAGATTTCTCAATCTTGTTTGAAAGGTATTTTTATCACCTTTCAGAATCTGTATTGATACCAATAGTTTTTTTTATTTTTAGTAGACATATTAGGAAAAAAATAAAATTAATCGTAATAAAAGTTGTTGGAAATTATCTGAACTTTCATAATCTGCAAAAAAAAAAAAATTATCGAAAAAAATCGAAGAAAATTCGGAATTTATTAGTTAAAAGTAGTGTCCGACCGAATATTCGAATTCGGTTTCGGTTTCGGCCCAAATAAGTGGTTTCGGTTTCGGTTTCAGTTTCGGCCAAAAAATGGCCGAATAGCCGAAACCGAAACTTTCTAGAATATTTTTTACATTTTATTGTGTAGCAGATATATAGTAAAAGGAGGAGTAATTTATATGCCAGCAATGTAAACAAACTTCTTTTTTTGAGCATATAATATTAAATTATTTAATTTTGAATATTATCGAGTAAGGTACGAAAGGGTGATTTCTTCTTGTTTACGTTTTTAAAAAATGAATAAATTGTTTTTATTAATAAGTATTTATTTATTTATGCTATGTTTGTTTGTTTGTTCTTTATTTACTTAATGTAAAATTCGTTTGTTGAAAAAAGTGCTTGATATGGTGATTTTTATTTCAACTAGAAAGTTTCGGTTTCGGTTTCGGCCGAATATTAAAAAAAAACCGAATATTCGGTTTCGGTTTCGGTTTCGGCCCAAAAAAGTGGTTTCGGTCGGACACTAGTTAAAAGTTCATTTTAGGCTATTTTTCGACAAAAAATTCCTATACCTTTCAAACAAGCCCAGATTGAGAAATCTACTATAACTCTATCCGATTTTATGACGAATTTAATTAAATTATTCTATGTATATATTGAAAAATATCTATTTTGAAATTTTGGGGGGCTCCAAATCCGACTTAGAGCTATGGTCTCTTGAGCAAAATTTCTCAGAATCACCTATAGATTACGTTTTTGCTATACGCTGCATCAAAAAAAATCGTTCCATACAATTTGACCCGCCCTAATAAATATTCATTAATTAATTCATTCATTCATTTATTCATTCATTAATTCATTCATTCATTCACTCATTCATAAACAAATTAGAGCCAGAGAACACTGGGTGACAACTTTTGTGCTTTTTTTCATTTGTCGGAACAATCAAGCAATCGCGGCACTCAGACATTACATATCTACGTCCATTGTACTACAACTTGATGTTCCCTGTTAATTTGTTTTAAATCTAGCCGATCTCCGGTATGTTTGTAGGTAGTACCAGAGAAAATCTCGTATAGGTAATTTTTTCATATTCATTTTATTCATTCAGCCCATTACTAATTTGCTTCTTTCTCTGTCATTAGATTTGAGCTAAATTATAAATATTGCAACCTTTCTTTTCGATATTAGACAAAATTTCTGTTGCTTTTTAACCCTCTAGTACCCAAGCTTTTAATCTTGTTGAAAAAATTACCAGTGATAGTTTTGTGGTGGAGAAGCAATGTTTGTTCGGGAAAAAAAATTTCATGTCAATAGGAGGCGTGATAGAGGGTGTAGAAAGTGGAAGGCCTAGAGGCCTGCTTGGGAAACGAGCCAAAAAAAAATTCCATATGAAAATTTTTTTTTGTAATTAATTTTAATTTTTAATTTTTTTTTTAGTATACGTAAACATAAATAACGGGTTACAGTTTCAGTTCATATGCGTAAAAGACAATAAATAATAAGGGGTACTGCTAAGGCGAGGGGTAATGTGTCGTGGGGTAGCTTATACACTGCTTTTGGGGGTGTATAAACTAGGAAAACTAAAAAATCGGTATAGGTATATATATATGGCGGTTCTTATTATTTTTTAATGCCTTGTTATCTTTTCACACAGATTTCGATAAATCTACTCCATGAAATAAAGGACTAGGGGAGACTAGTTCTCTCATCTACCCCCACGGACTACGCCTTAGTATAAATTTTTGCAGTGACATGATCATTTTTACATTGTGGTGTATCCAAATTTCGATTCAAATAGAAAAATAATGCTTAAATAGCGAAAAAATATCATCACTGACCGTAAATTATTTACGCTTATCGTCCCAAGCAGGCCTACAGACACTGTAGGGTTCGGGTTAGGTAGGAGGAGTGTAACAACTTTTTTCACAATTTTTTTTTTATTTTCTCACAGAACACATTAACAGCTACTCACCAGTAATTTTTTTAGTTTTATTGAGGCTCACAATTTATTTAAAATATTGTTTGTTTTTCACACAATTTCAAAAATAATTATTTTCTTACTTTCTCACGAAACTTCAACTTTGTCTTACAATTACTACCGTTGTGCATGTGGCAGCGTTTACTGACTACATTTATTTTGTAAAGTGAAGATTCCCCTTTCAATACGTGTAAAATCAGCTAGAAAAATCATAAGGTGTAATTTACAGAATTTTTTTAAGCTTACGATGTCTACAGGCCTTCTTGGGAACTAGAGGGTTAACTCGACCCACACTCGAGTAGCAACGCGCTAAATCAATTTGTGCTTTGCTAAATTTACATATAGAAGTATGCACTCAACGCGGCTACCCACTTGTGCCAGTTTTCATTGTCTCCGACATGCGAGAACTTCTTCTCTCGTTCGCTGGTTTACATTAATTTCTTAAGTGGCCGCATTGATAAATATTCTTAACATACCTACGCAACATTTGCCCATCAAAGCGCACGTCCTTGTGTATTTTGTTTAACAAACGAAAAGAAGTCCTTCAAACTGTTGCCTAGTGTGCTTTAAATTTTCATTAATTGCAAAGCAAAACAGTTTTTTTCATTTACATAAAAACACAAACCACAGCAATTAATAATAAATATAATTTGCAAAAATGACATTTGTTTAAAATCAGATTACGTCAACCTCAAACCACTCAACGTTGTCTTTCGCTCGTCACCCGGCGCTGTGCTACTTTCGGCGAAAAAGTAAGCGCCACAAGTGCCAGCGTGTTGGCGCAAATTAGTACGGCAAACAAGTAAATTAACTTTGATTGGTGTTGGTGGCGACGAACGGGGTGAGATATGCGACAGCGCCGGCAATGGGTGGCGGGCGGTCGGTGTGGGGCGCGCATGCAAAATTTCTTGATGATTAACACTTTACGGTTTGTTGCGCACAACACATGTTCTGCTCATGTCAAACAATTTTGCGACAGACACACGCACACACCGACACACTGATACACTAATACACTCTTGCTTTTTTGTGCTATGTGTATTCGAATGTGGCATCAGCATTGCTGGCGCCCGATGTAGAAACACACATTGGCAGCGACTGTGACGTTGGCTTCGGCATCGGCGTCGGCGTGCGCAGCAGTGCCACAAAGCCTGGCATTACATTTATGCTTTTAAGGAGCCACATTTAAAATGGGTGTAAAATGCGTGTAAACAGGTAACACCGGCACGAGCGCACACACACACACACGCAACTGTGCGCACATCCGCAGTGAACACGCTTAATGTATCCACACGTGAAGTACTCACATACACACACGAACCCTTGGCCGAGCGAAGAGTAAGGAAGAATAAAACTCTCGGCGAAGGAAGTAAAAAACGTGTAATTTCGCACGCCACAGTTTATGGTTGGGCAAATTTTAATATTAATGCCACACATTCGGCAGATCTTCCGCGCTCCGCCGAAAAGCTCGAAGAAAGGCAACTAAGTGGACGGTTGGGCGTGTGACTGGCGCAGTGAGGGGTGACGCGAGAAGTCAGTCAGGCAAATGAGGTTACAAGATGCACATAAAAGCAAAATAATGGTGACAAATTTACCTTGAAGGTGAGAGCAAATATGTAAAGGCGATGTCAAAAAAACCTCAGACAAAATGCAGTTAGTAATTTTGACTCTAAGTAGATGGAAAAATGTAAAAATGTTGGCTATACAAAAAAGGAATGTGAGCTGTTCTGAGAGAGTTTGCTATTGCAAGCTTACACAACTCAATGGAGGTGACTTTGAGAATCAAAAATAGTAGGGTGACACTAACATTTCAAGTACGGTCGAGCCTCGATTATTCGCGATTCAATCAACAAGGCACATCAGCTATCAGAAATCGCTAGAAACATTGAATTTTTTTTTATCTAAATGAACTGTGATAATCAAAGTTCAAAGTTTGTATAATCAAAGAAAACGTTTAGTAAGATTATTGTGTTTTTAATTTTAATATTAGATTTAGTTAATTTCTTGTGAGAGAAGCTCGATGGCAAACTAAGTAACTATGAGGAATGTAATGGATTTATTGGGGACCCAGATTCGGTTTTAGTGCCGGAGGATAATTGGAACCAGAAAAAAGCTTCATTATATAGAAATTATGATTTTTGTTCATCTTTTATTTTAAGTAATGAGGTATTTTAGTTTAGATTACACCCTTCCACTTTTCTTCCTCAACAAAGCCTTCTAATACATTTAGAGACTTAAAAACATTATACATTATCTTCATCTCCACAAAGGTTCGAAGTACATCAACAGAAGCAGAAATTCGTCCCAATGCACAGTGATTCGTTCCATAGACAAAATTTAAAAAATGTTTAGTCTCAGAATTTAACAATTTTGATGTAATTTGAAAGTTAAAACTCCAACTAAGAAAACCCCCAAAAATCTGTGCATACAATTAATTAGTGTGTGTGCAAAGGCGGCTCAAAGTTGAAAATTTTTTCACAAAAAAATTGAAACTCATATTTTCTGTTTTTTAGTCTATTGAGTAAAAAACTTGTAAAAATACATGGTTAAAATTGAAAATTGGCAAAACTTAGAGGAAAATATCTAAAAAGTATGTGAAAGTATGTTCCTGGATTTTTTCATTTTAAGAAGCATTCTTTCTTTGTCGGATAATGTAATTAAATCCTCCGATATCTTCCGATCTCAGAAAATAATTATATTTGAAAAGTGGTCTAAACACCTATTTTTCGACAAAAATGATTTTTTTCATCCCTAAAAGTATGCAATCAGCATGGAAAATTGAGAGAACTGCAAAAAAGCAAAACATACGTCTATTATTATCGTTTTTATTGCAAAACTAAAGGATCCTCATATAATTTCTGTTACTCTTTACAATTTTCAAAAATCTGAAAAATCTAGCCAACACCCTCGTTGCTATAGCTCACCAAACATGGCGAAAATTGCAAACTTAAGTCTCAGACATTGCCAAACTACACAAGTTTAAGAAAAACAAAATGGAGATTTCAATTCCGCATGATTAACTAGTATACTTAATTAGTATACCAAATTTTTTGAAGAACGGACCTCTCCTTCTAATTTTGTCCCTCGGTTGTATGGAGTCGAATCACTGTGCAATGTAGGTAACACCGCATCCGCCAATTCTTCTTCACTGGCCATTTCTTCTGGGGTTCCCGTAAATATGTTTTACCTTTTTTCAGTATTTAGTGTTGTTAATATGCGTGACAGAAAATAGCTTGGAAAAATTCATTATATGGGGGAAAAAAAACGAATAGTTTTCAACTAACAAATTTATTCATTGTAGAGAAACATTCACTATATGGAAATTCATTATTAGGAGATCAAAATGCACTTGGAATAGAACGATAAAGCTGTGTCTTTGAAATTCATTATACGGAGAACTTCTATATATAAAAGTTCACTATAGGTAAGTTCGACTGTATCTCTAATTGTTGTCGGGCATCTTAACACATTAAACTCGACAAACTTCAAAACTTAAAGACTTTAGAGGCCCTAGCTGACTGTTTGATTGGCATTCACATTTCGAACACGTCCGTCGTAGCTAGGAAGAGTGCAAAGGAAGCGAAAGTAACACTGTAGCGTTACTTTTAGTTTTTAGCTGTTTCTTACCCTCCATTGATCACTCTATATTTTATTTTCGGAAATATAACAGATAACAGAAATATAACAGTGGCAACAGACTTGTTCAATGCTGTAAAGTATGAACTTTATTTTCGCATTTTATAAGCACACCCATGATGTCTGCCAGATGAGAAGTTTATAACTTTGAAACTTCAGTGTTGAATAATTTCAACCGAAAGCACTTTTAGTTAAGCACCGATAATAGCCAAGGCTTATATTAACCTACATAACTGTAAGTAAAAGCGGACGAAATAGTCGAACTATACACTGGCAGCCATTCAAGGCCATTCACACACACACACATAAACGCACACAAACACATTTGCGAAGACGCTGTATGCAAATTTGTATTATGACATAATGCGCGTCGAATGGCAACATTGATTATCGTCTATGGCTTTTCATACACGACAATTCCACCCAAGCGACCTCGCCAGAGTTGCCACAAGTCACAGGTAGGCAGACACAGGCAGCAGCGCGACAAGGCGCTGCCGCTCAACGCGGAAATATGCAAAGGTGCGCCAAGCAAGCGTGATGCCATCGTGTCGCGTTAATTCACGCAACCGCAACGCTACATGAGCACAACGCCACGCGGCATTCGCCCCCCAGTCCCCCACACCCCCACACAACACAACAACAAGCCAGGTGTGTGTCGTGAGCGATGGCATGCACCCCGCCGCGCCCACTGGTGTTGGCAATGCTGGCTGCGCAGCTCACGTCCCAATTGCAAGCGACCAGGCGAGTTTTTGTGCGTTTCGGCCGTTTTGTGTTTGTTGTTGTGTTGTGTTGTCAAGGCAACGGACGCGCATCGCTGGGTGCGCGCATATGCAGCGCGGAAAATCGCGGTTTTCCGCTACATTTTTCAGTACATTTTTTCTGCATTCTGTGTTCTGCTTCTTTTTGTTTTTATATTTATGCGTTGTGCCCTCTTTCGCGATGGCATGCAGGAATTTGCACATTTGAATGCGTTGAGACAAAATTGTAAATAACTCGGATGTTGCGCGTTTGTTGATGGCAAACTCACCTGCAGTTATACAGCCATTGTTGTTGTTGTTGGCCATACGTTTTTTTTCACAAACATTTGCAAGGCGTCCCAAATAGAAAAACGAATGGACAGAAAAAGAGTCAAGCACACAATTTTTAATTCAAAATTTTTAGGTTTATTTTTAGGAAAAAATTTCAGAACAAATATTAAAAGTGAATTGAAATAAAGTGGAAATATTTATAAAATTGCAATACAGTAAATCATATTTTTGTAATTACAATTTTGAATTTGAAACCAAATATAACAAATGAAAAAAAAACAATTTTTAATGCCCGTTTCTTAGGTTTTTTGAGGAAAAAATTTCAGAACAAATATTGAAAGTGAATTGAAATAAAGCCGAAATATTTATAAAATTGCTATACAGTAAATCACATTTTTGTAATTACAATTTTGAATTTTAAACCAAATATAACAAATGAAAAAATCAATTTTTAATGCAAAATTTTTAGATTAATTTTTAAGAACAAATTTCAGAACAAATAATGAAAGTGAATTGAAATAAAGTGGAAATATTTATAAAATTGCTATACAGTAAATCATATTTTTGTAATTACAATTTTAAATTTTAAACCAAATATAACAAATGATAAAAACAATTTTTAATGCAAAATTTTGTGATTTTTTTGAGAAAAAAATTCAGAACAAATATTAAAATAGAATTGAAATTAAGCGGAAATATTTATAAAATTGCTATACAGTAAATCATATTTTTGTAATTACAATTTTGAATTTTAAACCAAATATAACAAACGAACCAAAGTCAGAACAAATATTAAAACTGAATTAAAATAAAGCGAAAATATTTATAAAATTGCTATACGGTAATTGAAATTACAATTTTGAATTTGAAACCAAATATAACAAATGAAAAAAACAATTTTTAATGACCGTTTTTCAGGGTTTTTTGAGGAAAAAATTTCAGAACAAATATTAAAAGTGAATTGAAATAAAGCCGAAATATTTATAAATTTGCTATACAATAAATCAAATGCAAAATTTTAAGGTTTTTTTGAGGAAACAATTTCAGAACAAATATTAAAAGTGAATTGAAACAAGGCGGAAATATTTATAAATTTGCTATACACTAAATACTATTTTTGTACCTAATTACCAGGAAAATGATTTTGAGGACCTAAAAACCTATAAAAAAGGCAAAATAAAATAGCAAAAAATGCACGGAAAGGCACTAAAAACTGCCAAAAAAAGGCACTAAAAACTGCATAAAAAGGCATAATAGGGCATTAAAAACTGTTAAAAAAGGCAAAAACAGGCATTTATAAATAAGAAAAAAAGACTAGAAAATCTAAAAAAATCATTTATATTATAATAATTTTTAATAATTTTATTTCATCTGACGTATGCAACATACAATATTTATACCTCGTTTTTTGTAAAAGAAAAGGAACATCAAGGTTTTCAAAGATAGTTTAAAAACTAAAACTAAGATATTTTAATTGAAATGTAGGCACATATTTTAAATTCATATTTTAACTTCTCATATAAAAGCATAAAAGCAGTACTTGTATCACATTTGGCATGTTTTTTCTTTAAATTTTCCACTGCACAAGAAAAAATAACGGGTTAGGAATGATCAAATCAATGTAAAAGCATCGATAAGTTAACGAAATTGCAATGTTGCCACTTAATTTTTTTTAGTTTCAAGGTATTTTTGCGAAACAAAAGGGGGAAAATATTAAAAACGAAAGAAAAACAAAAAGGCGCTCGAAAAATCTTGAAAAAGACATTTTGTGGCATTTATAAGTAAAATAGGCACTAAAAAAAGGCATTTATGGGTGAAAAAGGCAAAGTGCCTTTTTAAGGCAAAAAAAGGCAAAATAAAGTGGTATATTTCTAATCAGGAGGACCTAATTCGTGCTCATTTTCAATCAGAAATGCTCTATTTAGCAGCCAACAAAAAAGGCAATTTCCACAAAATTCTTTCCCTGCTAATTATATTTTTGAATTTTAAACCCATATTTGTATGCAATGTTGTATTTCCCCTGTCGGAAATCGGACTGGTCTAAGTCTAGTTTTTCAACTAGTCGCTTGACAGTCATATATGACCTCAGAATCGACTCGTTTTCTTGGAGCAAACTCACCCTTTTAACATGGCGGTGTCCTAGGCGACGGTCAATTGTCCCCGTCTGCATCCATTTCAACTAGTCCAAGGTTAGTCCGAAGCAACCAGTTTTCAAACCAGTTGCAAAGCGACTAGTTTGGAAAACTAGTTTATTCTGGATTAGTTTTCTAACCATTCGATTTTTATGGAGGAAATAAAACAGTGCATTTTTTAAATAATTATTTTATTTTAAAAATATTTTAAAATTTTTTAAGTAATTATTTTATTTTAAAAATATTTAAAAATAACAACAAAAAATCATCGCGAATAAAAAACATTTTTGGTGCATTTAAAGATGAACCAAGATGAACTTCGACTTGTTGACACACTTCTGCCGGAACTACTTGGGGCCTGATGAAATACAACATCCTGACTTCGCCTGCAATAAATAAATAAATAAATGAATTAATAAATAATTACATAAATAAATAAATAAATATATTAATACACACCTTTCAGCTGCCGCTGCAATTCGTTGCTTTACGCAACCTCGCAAAATTCTAACTGAAATCATTCAAGATAAAACATGCAAATCGAGCAAACTTCGTGTCATGGAAACAGAAAGTTCGAAAAATGCAAACATTTCTATGTTGTTGTTGTAGCAGAACAATCGTAAGATCAGCCTTAACAGTATTTTTTTGCTTCTCTCACCTCTGTTTCGTTTTTCTCATTTTTATGTGCTCTTCTCGCTTATGAACGCGCACACAGAACGTGCACGATTAGACGCGAACTCACCGACTTCTGCATCCGCTGACAGTCACTTGGACAACTAGTTGCCCAATTGACTACAAAAAACCAGTTGAAAGACCAATGAATTTTGGGAACTGGTTGTCTCAGGTCCGACAGGGTCATTGCAGTTTTTTCTTTTTTCGGTTGACTCGGGCGATGACTGAGTTTAGTGATGATTGTGTTATGATTCTGACTATTTATTGTAATAATAATAACTTCAGGACAGCTTGCCGCAGCCAATAGTGTTGTGTGTGTAAATTTGTACAACGATTCATAGGGAATTTTGTACTCTCAGAAGTTTGCCATTTTCTGCAGCACTTTAAGGCTCAATTTGAATTTTTATTAAAACATACATGCAATGACATTTATCAAAAAAGTATAATTCCTAAACTTGCTTGTCAAAGACAAAATAAAAAAATTCCAAATAAAAAAAAAATCCTATAATATTTTCCACTTACGAGTACGTCATTCAATTAGAAAGAAGTACTCATTAAGGGTCATCAAATCGCTGAACGATAGATTATGAAGAAAAATCGCACAAGAGTACACGCCCCAGTTGCGTTCACCTTGCTCGGCGGCACTCAACCCGCTCGTTCCACTCAGTCCCAGCCATGTGAGGCAGCGAAGACACTGTAATGCGATACCGTTTGAGTAGAGCGCGGGGTGTGCATGTGATGAGCATTGGGCGGGCACGCACCCATGAAGGACCCTCGAATGCCGCGCGGCCTGAGCGCTGAACTGAATCCCGGCGTGTATTTGAACCGAGTCGCAGCGAGTTCGAATTCGTTGCCACCGCGAGCTGTGCGGAAATCGGAACGCTCACTCACGCTCGCTATCCGACAAAGCACTTGAACTCATAGCAAGATTCGTGCGTGCGTTGAAAACGTGCGTTTCGTTTGCTGCGAACGCTCCAGAGGGCAGCACGCTTCATGCGCTGGCACCAAACTCGTTAAGCACATTGAAAAACGGATTATTGCAAACTTGATAAATTTTCATCGGATAAATGCGCGGCGCGCTTGCCGCCTCCGCAGTGCAGTAACGCCAATTGGATTTTGCAAAACTGCTGGCGAGTTGATTAAGCGGAAACAAGCAGACACACACACACACAAACACACACAAGCACGCAGGAGCATATTTTCAAGTACACAACGGCGCATGCACGCACGACTCACGTGCCGGCAGCATTTCAAGGCACTTTGGCATAATTTCAATCGTTGACGGCCGCTGGCACGTTTGGAAAAATTGAGAATGAGCAAATGTTGGCGTTAATTTAAAAATTGGCCAGAAGGTGCGTGCCAACAACGAACGCCTGCCGTGCCGAATTCGAAATGCGGCACGCAACACCTTTGACGACGCCACCGCAGCAAATGCAAAAAAAAGAAAACCCACTGAGAAATAAGCGAAAATGAAACGCAACGGATTAAGTTGGCCGCTGCGGCGGCGGCAAATTGCTGCCATGCATATTTTCATTAACACCGTTGCATGTTAATGTGCGCCCGTAAGCCGGGGCGCGTTAATGAGCTTACGGCATTACCGGCGGAAGTGGCACAAGCGAGTGCGCGCTCGCTGCACGGCAACTGTTGCTGGCGCTGTCAGTTTGGCGGATTGGGCGACGTGGGCAAGTGAAGCCACCAAAGGCTGAGTTCGAGGTCACACCAAGCCGACTTTGGTTGTCGTATGTGTGTGTGTGTGTATGTTTACATGAAAATATGGACCGAGAAGGGCCTAGTGAAGCGAGGGGGAGGGGGGGGGGGCATTTTGGGCTTTGAATACTAAGTGCGCTACTGAAAACGAATATTGGGCACACTATTGTTTCTGTGACTCCTTTTTGCACTCTCATTCTAAGTATGAAAATTCGGTGAATTAACATTTCCTAACAAATAATAGCAACAAAACCAAACCAATCCAATCGACACTCACTTGCGAAGCCAAAGCATTGACATTGTAAGCAAAATCACAGAAATCGACAAGAGATAACACGCGACAGACTGATTAGGAGGTTGATCGATGATTATGACAGACTTGGGTTAACATATGTTTGCCTAAACTAATTAAACTGAGGACCACAGATCTCTCTTTATACCAAACTTGATACCGATACCTGAATTTCCTTGAAAGACATTTCTATGAACAGAGATCAGGAAGAAGATAAATAGTGTCCGACCGAATATTCGGTTTCGGCCCAAATAAGTGTTTCGGTTTCGGTTTCTGTTTCGGCCAATAAATGCCCGAACGGCCGAAACCGAAACTTTCTATAATATTTTTTTACATTTTGTAGCGAGTGAGCAACTATTTAGTGCAGCCGAGCAGATATATAGTGAAAGAAGGAGTAATTTACACGGTGAACGGAAAGTTTCTGCATACCAAAAAAAAACACAGTTAAGGATCATTTGTATTGCTTTTCAAAATTTTTTTTATTTAAACCACTAAATCATATCCAAGCAAAATTCAATTGATCATTAATATTGTGTATGTGTGCCATTTTCTTCGTAGCCGACGTTTCGGCCAATGATATGGCATCCCATTCTTGTTTTACTCTCTCAATGAGTTGAAGTCTATTGGCAGGTTTTGGACTCCGAAATACTAAGTCTTGAATCCTGGACCAGATATGTTCAATAGGATTAAGATCTGGCGAATTTCCCGGCCAGGCTTCCTATCAGTGGCGCACGCAGGATTTTGTTTCGGGGGGGTTCTGTGCAACTTTTTTCAGACCCAGTAAAATTTCAAATCGCTCTCTCCACCAACAATGTTTTTTTGCAATGCACTAGGTTGCATGTTTCTGTTCCATACAAATTTGTGTATTTATGAACCCATATCGCAAATACATAATCACTCACGGGTCGTTTGAACCTAAGGTAACCCGAAAGTGCTTGCACTTCTGATTTTTTTTGGCAAAACTGGTCTCCGAGGTATGAATATATGGAAAAATATATATATATTGAAATAAAATCCATCCAACACAGGTTGCAATTTTTTCAAACAATATGTTATTTATTAAAATGAACAAACTTCCATTTATTTTTGGTTTTTTTCCAAAAAAGCTCAGCAAATCTTGTTGGCGCTTCATTGTTTTAGGAATTTATTTACATAGTGGTGGGCAATGTCAGCTGATCAATAGAGACGGTACACTTATCAATTTGTTTAATTGAGATGACACCTGTTCAATGGAGATGGTCTATGCCACCTGCTCAATAATTGATTACACAGCAGAACAAAATGGCACTTTTTTCTGTTGCATGAAGTTTTTCTACTGTTTTTTACTAATTTGGGTACGCTGATTTCGAATCTACCCTCAGAATTTTTGTAGCAGCTCTAGTTAGTGAGATACAGGTCAGATTTTCCTCTACTTTTTCCATATTTTTGATCGTAATTTCTAAACCAATAACCAATAACCAATCACCTTGTTGCATTAACAACACTGCACGGCTTCTTTTTCGATGCAATTTATTTTTATAAGTTTTAAAATTTCGCTATAGTTGGACCTCAAAGTCGGAAAATATGGAATTTTAAGGCGTTTTCTTTGATCAAAAAGATACACATTTTTCGTAAATCAACTAACGAGTTAGGTGTAAAATGAAAGCTGATACTTAAAGCAATACAACAAAGCCAAATTATTTGCCGGAAAACACATTCGCATCGAAATAATACAAAAAATGAGCTCATGTTAATTTCAAAATTTTTCAGCCATTTGTCATGATTTATTAAAAAAACAAACGGCTTCCAGATATGCAAAGTTTTTTTTTATATATACATATGTGACGGTTATAAATTAAATTTCTGTACTAACGTAAGATATTTCGGGGGAGGAGGTTAAACCCCAAACCCCCCTGTTTGCGCCACTGCTTCCCATACTAGCTTAACCCATTAGCGCTCAAAACGTCTAAAATTTTTGTACAACTTTGCGATTGTACCAAGCGATGAAATCGGCGTTACGGATAGTGAAAATAGTCATTCTATATGTTTTCGGGTCCGCTCTACATGATTATGCCATTCGATTTTCATTTTGGTCACAAGGAAATCCAATATGGCGGTGTTTTCGGAAAAAAATGCAAACATTTCGACCAGTTTTTTTTTCAAATCAATATTTCGTACCGAAAAAGATTTTTGGTTGGGGTATAAATATGCACAAAAGTGCACAAACATGTTGAACTTTCAGAAAATACCCAAGTTGCCCCATGGGAATACATTTAACAACCTCAAAATAGCGGAAAAATGAAAATGGCGGAAAATTTTTTCACAATCATTCATGGATTTTTGTTTTGAAAACGACGCACTATAACGAAAAATGTTCAAGAACAAAAAGTGTTTAGAATTTAACAGAGAATACGTCTGAATTGAAAAAGTTTTGATCAATTTTTGGAATTTTGCAAATTGTCAATTCTTAACAAATTGCAAAAATTTCTCAAAAAATTCAGAAAAAATTCATAGATGTTCTTAGACTGATTCTAAGCATTTCTGGCCAACAATTATTCTGTTAAATTCATTATTTTTACATAAAAAAATGTTTAAATATCAAAATATACTTTTAGCAACACTTATTGACTGTTTCGCGCACCGTCCTGCATTAAAATCGCTGTGCATCTACGAGGGAACTGCTTAGGATTTTCAAACCATCATATTATTGGCTATCTCCCCAGTTCGTTTTCAAATAAAACAAGCAATCAGAATTTTTTGATTTATTTATATATTTATTTATTTCGTGAGGTCTAGGCTAGAATACGCTGCTTTTATTTGGAATCCGTTCTATGCTGTTCATATTAATCGCCTCGAAAGAGTACAGAAGAAATTTCTAAAATTTGGCTTATTCTCACTAAACTTTCATGAACCGATTCCTTCGTATAAGTCACGTTGCTTACTTATAAATTTGAATTCATTAGAATCGAGGCGCATGGTAAATTCATTATTATTCGGCTATGACGTCATTTGTGGCAGTACCAAGTGCCCTGCTTTACTTAGTCTTATAAACTTCTTCGTCCCAATCAGAACTACTCGCACAAATAAATTAATTATAGTAAAGCCGAACTATGCTTATAATCAACCGCAATCATTAATGCAATTTAATAATTTGGCGTGCAGCAATGATGTCGATTTTTCCATTTCAAAACCAAAGTTTAAAGAATTAATTAATATGTTTTATACTTAGTCCAATTGTTAGTCTAATTCTTAAGTAATGTTACATTTTGTATATTTTCTAGCCTGTAGATATTTTGTATTTCGATTGGCTTAAATAAATAAATAAATAAATTTTAAGTATATTACAATTCAAACAATGTATGCCGAAACTTTCCGCCAACCGTGTAGATGCTTTTTTTAGCATATATTATTAAATGATTTAATTTTGAATATTAGCGAGTAAGGTACGAAAGGGTAATTTTTTTATGTTATTAAAAAATGAATAATTTGTTTTTATTAATAAGTATTTATTTATTTATGTTAGGTTTGTTTGTTCCTTCGTTATTAACTTAAAGTAAAATTCGTTTGTTGAAAAAAATGCTTGATGTGGTGATTTTTATTTCAACTAGAAAGGTTCGGTTTCGGCCGAACAATAAAAAAAAACCGAAATTCGGTTTCGGTTTCGGCCCAAAAAAGTTGTTTCGGTTGGACACTACTGATCACCATGCTGGCCACTTCTCTCTCTGGGCGTTACAAACTTCATATCAAAGTGAATATTGCTTGACATTTCAGTGCAGCGCACAACAACACTACAAACTCCGACAAATTGAACGTCAGAGGCGGCAAAAAGCGAGTGTACGAGTATCATGGCAGTAAGAACTTGTTTAAATTAGCATAAAATGCAAACAACCAAGTTTAAACATGATTGTTTGTTTGTGTGTGTGTGTGTGTGTCTGTGTGAGTACAAATATCCCTACAAATGGTGGGATATGCAATGCGGGCGATAAGCAAAGTTGCACTGGACCAGACTAATAGAGACTGAGAGCGCGAGAGAGTGGGCGGGTGAGCACGACTGGCGTGGGGTGAGATGGCAATGCTGTTGATGGCGCCACTTATGCGCAAGTGGCGCATCATATCAGCGACAACAACAAGTTGGCACCAAAAACAAGTCAACAGCAAATAGTTGACAACGGCAGTAGAAAAAACAATAACAACAAGAACAATTGAGGCGCAACATCCAGTCACTCGCCAGTGCCCTTGGCAACGTGACGCGCCGCAACGGAAGTGGCAGCGCAAGTGGTGTTGGCGCGACGCGGTGCTGCTGCCTGCCGCTGGCGTTCTCTGTTCCCTCTTCCTACCTCCCCACATGCAGTGTAGCGCACCCTGAATGTGAGGCAAGATTGGCAGCAGGGCCAACTTTTTTGCTGGGCGAACGCGTTGCTGCCGGAGTCGGGCAGTCATTGCAAATGATATGCAAAGCGGCTGGGCGGGCAGAGCGGCCGAGTGAGGTCGCAAGGGGCGCGGCAGTTTGATGGTGCTTATTGTAGCGCAACAAAACTGTTTTAGAACTTTTGTAAATTTAATTACGTGAATTGTTGCGTGCTCGGACGTAAGCAGAGGCGACGTGTGCGCGCGAAAAGGGTCCAGGCGACTGCGGTGGACAGTTGTGACGGGCATGAAGTGAGCGCAACATGGGAAACTGCAAATGTGCAGTTCGGTTGGGTCGGTTGGGCCGAAGGGTCAGGCGGCCAGTATTGAAGAAGGAACAACCGAGCGAGCGATGTCATCAGTTGGAGGCTGCGGGCATTTACGATCGCAGTCGTCACTTTAATGACAAATGAAATTATTTTCTAGTGGACGCAACAACAGCAAAAGTACGAAACAACAACAACAACAAAAACTGCTACTAAATCCGTAAACAACTTTTGCAGCAATTGAAATCAATTAAAAAGTTGCAAATTTCGTTGCACTTACCGGGAAGTTGCAAACGAAAATAATAACAACGACAGCGTTGGCAACAATTCTCAAGTGTTGCCAACGTGTTGATAAATGAGCGCTATTCGGACGGGCAGCAATCAGCGTAACGGATTATGAAGTTTAATGATGAAAAGTTTCATGTGCCAAACCCGACTCCCTCTCCCGCCTTTACCGCCCAACTTTGTACAATAATTTGCCAAGACGCAGCGCTGAACGGGCGCTGGTGCGCGATTCAAGCAAAAATATGCAAACAAATGCACTGACGTAAATTTCAACTTTTCTACGGGACATTAAAATTGCTCTCGAACCGCTGTAAATGGCGCGCAAGAAGTGGCAACGCTGCGCAGGGGTCGAGAGGACAGTTCGGCGCACGGCGACCAGAATGAATATGACATTTGAATTATTTATCATCTCAATAATTTAAATGCCTTGAAGCTGACAAATTCGCGCACACAAATCGGATAAGTTTTTATCGTCGTTTCGGGCGGGGCCTGAGCCATCGTCAGTCGTAGCTTACGTCACTGCCACTATGTCATTGCGCCAAACTATTTTGCAGCTTTGTTGAAATTGTCACTCAACTCGGTTGGCGTTGCCCTAAACAACGAAGAGTGGAAAAGTGCAAAAGGGGCAGCCACCGCTTTGTGCTCTTCGTTAAACTTCACTTTTAAATGAAGTAACAATTGCCAAATAAAATTGTGCTTTGTGTCATGTTGCGTGCGCTGCTGCTAGTTCAACTTTCGTCGTTGTCGCCGCCCTTGCCCCACGTTTGTGGCACGCGTTCTCGTTCTGCTGCCATTCTGTCTGGCACACTGCGACCAGCGCAGAATTGCATTCCTTAGAAAATAACAACAATGGATGCGGCTATGATGCCGCAGGGAGGAAACTAGGGGTCGCAATTGCCACTTTGCTCCGCTTATTGCTATCAATGCTGAGAGTTCACATAATCATTAAAATATTTGCAAAGCACAAAACCGCTACGTGATTTGATTGGATGTATGCGTAGTTGTTGTCACCTGAAGAATTCAACTAGGAATTCCAACTTATTCTAAGTAGCAGACAGTTGACCAATTCTTCCGCAAAAGTCAGTTCCAAAATTTTCATAAATATCTAAAAACAAACCATGACATTAAATAGTCCCAACCATTTTTGAAATATTTGTATTCTTAAGAACCATTTTGGCTACGTCCTTGAAATGCATAAACAAGAAAAAAAAGCAAAAAACTTACAAGCAGCACAACAAAAAAGGAAGAAATAGTCTAAAAGCGAACGTGTTGTCGCTCGTTTTGGGCCAAAAGGACAACGGAGGGGCGAGAAATGCTCGAAGGACAGCGGCAGCCGGACTGCGCACTGCTGTGAGAAAAGCCGGCAGACACATAGGAAGCTGACTGACTGAAAACAAATCGAAATTAAAATTTCAACACCACAAACTGACGACATGCTCCTTCGTTTTCCTTTTCATTTTGCCGCTTTCACGTTCCTCGCTTTGCGCTGTTTGGCATTCTTTTTGCACAGTTTTTGCCAACGTTTTTGGACTCACTAAAGATGGGTTTTGTTGCAATTTTTTTTACTGCGCTGGCTACTGTTGTGTTGTTGTTGGACAGTGACAGAAGTTTCAAAATGTTTACAAAACATTCGCAAATGAAAGAGCAGTGGAGACCGCAACGGCACCGAACCGAATTTAGTCCTCTGAGCACTCGACAAAGCCGCCATTAGAACGAAGACAATCCCCTAATACAACGTAGGGAGGCGGCCAGAGAGTGTTAAAAAGTGACAGAGTCAAGAGGGAGAAGGTGGGTGGGCAGGCGGCAACGGTTTGAAATGAATTTTGCAAGCGAATTTGCTAAAATTGAAAAATCCATTGACGTTTATAGACAATAATGGTCTGTGTATTTCGTTGTGAGTGGGAGTGTGTGTTTGTGTGTGTGTGTGTGTGTGTGTGCCGACGGGGCGCAGGACATGCCGCAGACAGTCAGAGCGCACGCCATATAAGCACACAGCTGCACAGACAATTGTACAGAAAAGCGTCACATAGACTGGCAGACAGACAGCTAAACAGAGGGACAAATAGACAAATAGACAGATGGACAGACAAAGCGATAGCTGAACGCTGGTGCGAGACGAAGAGAAAATACTACAAAGGCACAAATTGTTGCCGAACTTATCAATGTGTGCGTTTGTGTGGGTGTGTGACATGACAGTTGGGGCAGTTGTGACGCTGGTCAATGTTGCTGTTGCTCTTGTCGCTTTTGTTGCTGGCTGCTGCTTCATTTTACTGTGTTTGGTTACAAGCGGAATTGTTTGCTTTTTATAGATTTTTTTTGGCTATTCATTTTTTTTTGGTTTTCATTTTTTGGCTTTACTCCATTTTGTTGATTTGTTGTTGTTTTTCTCTGCTGTGTGTTCATTGTCTGCTCTTGTATTATTAAACAAAGCCAGATACGTGATTGCAATTAAAATCGAAAAACGTTAAGCGGACTCGTCTATTAAGTGCCACTGAACGTTCAAATATTTCCTCGCAGACACACAGACACACACACATACACATAGTAATGGATGCAGTTGAAAATCTTGCTGGAATAGTTGTTAGGTGATGGTTGAGTGTTTCAATTTGACATAAATCAAAATCAAAAATTTCCTGCAATTTTCCATTCAAACAAACCGCGCTTGAAATATTGTCAAAATCTTTTTCTGGGCCGTTACATGTGTCATTTGGTGCTCAAATTTGTGTTTGAGCGCCATCGGTTGGGAGCTTGTATGCGATAGCTTTGAGAACAAGTCACTGTTTGTTGCGTTTTGAACAAGTTAAGAAAACTATGGTCGCAGATTGTCGTGAGATCATTTAGGAGATGGCAACCAATACTGGTGTCTCGTTCGTATCTTTGTTTTGAACTTGAGACGAGTTAAAAAGTTAAAGCGCAGCTTGTGCCGAGAATGAAGCATTTGTTTCAGAACAGCAACGGATTGCAAATTTTATCGACGTCAACAATCATCAATCATAAAACCTCCAAAAAGCACGAGAAAGTCGATCAAAAATCAGGCTTTGTTGACTGCTTTCCTTGAATGCTTGAATGGTGAGGCTCATTCGAATTTCTTCCACCAGGGTAGAGAGTATTACGTGAGCGAACTAAATGATTTGAAGGGAAAATGTTCATTTCAACCTCCAACCTAGAGATCCTCTTCTGCTCAGAGCCACATACGACCGCCAAGCAAGAAAGCAAAACGCGGTCGGGAGACGTGAAGAAACAAACTTAACACTCCACAGGTTTTTAGTTTTGTGTTTCAATCATTTCTTGTACCAAATTATTGAATTAAGAAATAATTTATTAAATTTTTATTAACTCAAGAAATGATTGATTTAAATTTTCATGCATCAATGGCGTTTTCGCTAATCTTGGCCAACTTATTATCCCTGTGAAATAATTTATTTATAATTCACGCTCATTTGTCCTTAAGGGGGGGGTCAGGGTTTACACTTTCGAAAAATCGAATTTGTTTTTGTCTTATCTTATTGTTAAACATTTCAAGAATATATTCTCAAAATTTTAAGTCGATCGGAGCAAAACTCTTGAAGTTATGGTCTATAGTTAGTCCCCTGTCCTTTAGTGCAGGTATACAGCTTATTCTCTTCTATTGTTCTGGTCTCAAAACTTCAAAACTACTTTTTCAAAGTCAGTGTTCACTGTCATTTAAATACTACTAAACCGATTCATTCGAAACTTGGTACACATTTACATTTATATATAAAATACCTCCCCCCAACGTTTATTAAAAATTTTTTTTTTTACATTAACGGGGTTTCCCACCCACAAAATGGCGGAATTTTTTGTGGAAAATAGCAGTTTACACTTTAGATGGCCACCAAAAATTTTTAAATGCAAAAAAAATAATCGGAGAACGTTGGGGGGAGGATTTGATAATACTTTGACTCAAATTTAATGGTTTTGGATTTCAGATAATTTCCGACCGAGATACAGTGAACACCGCAAATTGTATTTTTTCAAAGACGTTCTGGGGCAAGCTCTGTCACCGGCTTGTTTTGTAATATTTCTGCATGAAAAAATTACAGAATATTGTTAAAAGTAGGCTTAATAATGTACAAAAGGTTTAAATAAATAAATAAATTTGATCAATCCATACCTTAAAAAAAAATCATAAAAAAGGGTTTTTTACGCTGAAACCCGCTGAGACCTCCCCCCCCCCCCGCCCCCCTTTAACAAAGAAATTCTACAATGAATGAACTGTGAATAAATCCGTTTTCTGATTTCATAAACTATGCAAGTTTCAATTTATTTAATCTAACAAACTGAAAGTATAATTAAATAAATTAGTGAATAGTAACGAAATTCCATTGTGAAAATTGTGACCCATAAACTTTATGGAGTTCGTTTCTTAAACATTGCAAGTCATTTGCATATTTTCGAAATTTCGAATGTGTCTAATTAAATGGCCCATTAAATTGAAATAGCGGCCAAAGTTGGCCGTCCCATTGGCCCACAGATGTGAGAGGCCACAGTAAGGCGCAGTGATTTATGCGCGTGCCAACGAAAATTGCCACGCAACAACACTGTCTCTTCATCTGTCAATGTCACAGATTAAAAGTTAAGTAATGCCAGCTTGGGACCACACATGACATCGTACGAATACGTAAACTATGTCCTCGCCTCGTCCTATGTGCGGTCAGGGGTGGGACAAGACTTTTCGCAGCTGGCTGGCCCAGCCGCTACTTATCGGCAAAAGTGCTGCTAACAACTGGCGTTGTTGTTGTTGTTGCTGTGCAAATTTTTGCTTATCAGCAGATGTTCGACGACGCCGGCACATCACGCAACAAATTAAAACGTTCCGCAATGCGCAGAACAATACAAATTCGCAACAGCAACAACAACAAGAAAGACAATAAAAACTAACAAATACCAGTGGCAACACACACACAAGTAAACATAAAGTCAAACTACAAACCGCCACAGTTTGCAGTTCAAACTTTGCATCGTTGCCAATGCTTTTAAGCCGCTACAATATGTTGGCTTGACTGGCTGTGCGCGCGAGTGTGCGTGTGTGTGTGTGTGGTCTATGTCTGTGGGTGCGTCCGTCCAAATGTAGTGCCGCCGAAAATTTTCAACTAAATCAAATTGTTAATAAATCAAAGACACCCCAAAGAAAATCCAAGTAAAAACTAAATGCGCACCGAACGTGGTCACGAAGCGGCGAAAAGGACGCGGCGCACGCGATCTCGCAACTTTCGGTTGACAAGAAAGTACACGAAAAAGGATAGCGGCGAGCGCGCGCAGAATTTATGCTGCTGCCAGCCACTTGTCTAATTTACTACGATTGAAACTTGCGGCACGAATGCTTGAAAGGAGGTTGGGGAGCCGGGCGCGGATTATGAGGCAGCCATGCATACGCGGCGTATGCATGATTACATACAACCCTGTAGGAAATCGGACTGGTCCAAAAGTAGTTTTTCAACTGGTTGCTTGTCAGTCATAACTGACCTCAGAACTGACTCGTTTTCTTGGAGCAAACTCACAATTTTAACATGGCGGTGTCCTAGGCGACAGTCAATTGTCCCCGTCTGCATCCATTTGCAACTAGTCCAAGTTTAGTCCGAAGTAAAACAGTTTTCAAACCAGTTGTAAACTAGTTTATTCTGGATTAGTTTTCTAACCACTCGATTTTTATGGGGAAAATAAAACAATGCATTTTTAAAATAATTATTTTATTTTAAAAATATTTAAAAATAAAAACAAAAAATCATCGCGAATAGAAATAAATTTTTGACGCATTTAAAGATGAACTAAGATGAACTTCGACTTGTTGACACACTTCTGCCGGAACTGTTTCATTTCATTTCATTTATTTATAATTAGTCAAAGAACAATTGTTTCCTTACTGACTAATAAAGAACAGCATAATGGATAAGTAACAATGTAAATATTACGTAACAATCGATAACTTAATTAAAAACAGAGTTCAACAAGTTCATAAAAATTGCTTTAGAAGTAGTGAAATCCACCGAAAAATTCATTGAGATCTTATTAAATTCTATTAGAGCTCGCAAAAGAGGAGCATTTAAAGCATAATTCGTTTTGACGAAACCAACATTGAAAAAATCAAAGTGCCGGAGAGATCTAGAAGGGATGTTGAAGTGAATCCTCTCTAGGAGGGAAGGGCAGTCAACTAACCCGCAAACAACATCAAAAACAAATGACAAAGATGGAATGGATCTTCTATCCTGCAAGGTTTTTAAATTTATGAGCTTACAACGCGAGAAGTAAGATGGAACAGGATCCTGAAAGTGTAGTCATTTCAGAGCGAAACAAAGGAAAACCTTCTGAATACGTTCCAGGCGATTAACGTGGCAATAGTGATATGGCCTCCAAATAAACGAGGCATACTCTAACTTCGAGCGGACAAGATAGGTGTAAAGCAGTTTGTTTGGGGGACTTCGCCTGCAATTAATAAATAAATAAATGAATTAAAGAATAATTTCATAAAAAAATAAATTAATATATTAATACATACCTTTAAGCTGCTGCTGCAATTCGTTGCTTTACGCAACCAAGCAAAATTCTAACTGAAATCATTCAAGACAAAACGTGCAATTCGATCAAAATTCGTGTCATAGAAACAGAAAGTTCGAAAAATGCAAACCGTTCTACGTTGTTGTTGTAGCAGAAGAATCGCAAGATCAGCCTTAAAGCGGCACATACACGATACAATCTGGTCGTGCGACCGGTCGTGCGAAAGGTTGGTCGTTAGGACACACACGTTGCGATCTCCGACACAACTCGTTCGCCCAACTTTATTTTTCTCATACATTTTGTTGAGTGCAGACGAAATGACAAACAAATTAATTGCGCTTCTGATCATCAATGAAATTCTAGAATAGGAAGAGAGCAGTGGAAATTCAAACTTGAAACGCAGTGTTTTCTTAAACGCAGTGTCCGTGGAAATATTCTCCAAATTCATCGTCCGAATTTTCAGTTTGGTGAATTTTTTTCATCTTATTCATCTTCACGCCCTCAATAGTACCATTGCACAGTGATTCGACTGCATACAACCGCGGGACAAAATTAGAAGGAGTGGTCCGTTCTTCATAAAATTTGGTATACTAGTTAGTCATGGTCTGCTGAATTGAAATCTCCATTTTGTTTTCTTAAACTGTTGTAGTTTGGCAATTCCTGAGACTTAAATTTGCAAATTTCGTCATTTTTCGAGAGCTATAGCACCAAGTGTGTTGGCTAGATTTTTCAGATTTTACATTTAATCGGTAATGTCAACATTGATAATTGCAAAGAGTAACAGAAATTGCCTTAGGATCCTTTAGTTTTGCAATAAAAACGATAATAATAGACGTATGTTTTGCTTTTTTGCAGTTTTCCCAATTTTTCATGCTGATTGCATACTTTTAGGGATGAAAAAATAAATTTTGTCGAAAAATAGGTGTTTAGACCACTTTTAAAATAGAATTATTTTCTGAGATCGGAAGATATCGGAGGATGTAATTACATTATCCGACAAAGAAAGAATGCTTCTTAAAATAAAAAAAAAATCCAGGAACATACTTTCACATACTTTTTAGATATTTTCCTCTAAGTTTTGCCAATTTTCTGATTTTTAATTTAGAAAAATATTTTGAATTAAAAGTGATATAAAAGCCTCAGCTTTGCCAATTTTCATCATTTATTAATCATCATTCATCATTTCATCATTTATTAATCTATATGGAAAGTTTTAGCAACTTCTTGATAGCGATGTAGTTTTACAATTTGTTTACTCAATAGACTAAAAACATAAATTATGTGTTTACATTTTTTTGTGAAAAAAGTTTCAACTTTGAGCAACTTTGGGTTTTCTTAGTTGGAGTTTTACCTTTCAAATGACATCAGAATGGTTAAATTCTGAGACTATAAATTTTTTGAATTTTGTCTATGGAACGAATCACTGTGCATTGGGATGAATTTTTTTATGGGCTGTCAAAAGTTTTTCATGTGCGGTAAACTCTTTTATTTTTGTATTTTCCACATTTGCTGTTCCATAGTTCCAGCAAATTTCGATAAGCTTCGATAAAATCACTCCAGTTCTCATTGCGCTCGTCCATTTCGTTCGCAATGCACAAAAGCTGAAATACGAATGAACTCAGAAAATTGCACGAAATTGTACAACATACCCATACACGTTGCGACCGCTCACACAACACGACCTACATATCAAAATATTTTGATTTTCATACAACCGGTTGTGCGACACGTACAACTGCGCTACACACGATACGATTTGTGTATACGTATGTGGATACGATTTGTGTACAAGTGTACAACCTTGTCCAGTTGTACAACGAATCGCAACGTGTATGGGCCGCATAACAGTATTTTTTTGCTTCTCTCACCCCTGTTTCGTTTTTCTCATTTTCGTGTCTCTTCTCGCCTATGAACGCGCACGCAGAACGTCAACGATTCGACGCGAATTGACTGATTTCTGCATCCGCTGACAGCTACTTTGACGAGTAGTTGTCCAATTGACTTACAAAAAACCAGTTGAGAGACCAATGAATTTTGGGAACCAGTTGTCTCAGGTCCGACAGGGAAGTGAGTGCGTGTTTATGTGTGTGTGTGCGTGTGAAGTGGAAACTTTGACATTGTGTGCGAGCAAACTTTGGCGTTTGTGTGGTTGCTGTAGTCAGAGGCGTGCAAGGAAATGATTTCAATGGGGAATTTCCACTGTCATTTTGTATTGGAACTAATTTTTATTCTATGGTTTAGTTCAAGGAATCTGCTTTATATTATTTCATATATTTCAAGCTTGGAATCCTTAGCTCCCTCACTAACTTTAAGTTATGCTTCTAGCAATATAAACTTGAGTACTGGTACAATTTATTCTTCGCCTGAAATCAAACCGGAAAAATTAAATATTTGAAATTTGGGCTTTACGTTTCTGTGTTCATTTGTACTAACAAACATTTACATATGTACGTATTGCATGTGTATATGTATGCGTATTTGTGTGTGTGTGTCAACCAAAGTTTGCTTGGTTCGCTTGTGTACACGCCAGCGTCTTTTGCAAAATTATCGCAAAACTTTTGCGGCTAAAAGTTTTTCGCCCAAATATTCTGACGTGTGCCACGCGACTGCACAAACACAACTGCCACCAACTAACTAATGCACGCTGAGCGGCGCGCCAGGACCAGACGTAATGCAGCAGGCGGCCCATGGAGTTATTATTGGGAATTAACAAAAGTTTTTGGCTACTGTGTGAATGTGTGTGTGTGTGGCAGTAGAGTAGCTTAGAAGTAGCCGAAAAGCCATTGTTGGGCAGCATTTAGCTTGCTTGCCATTTCATAAACAATTTCATCAACTTTTACCGCATTAAGCGGCGTTTCTATTAAAAGCAACGAGCTCACTTTCAGACACACACACACACATACACACACAGTAGACGCTTTGCAGCATTGAGCATTTTTCCGCGCACTATTCTAATTTGTTTGCTGCGTGCAATTTTCGTCTCTTCTCATTTACGGCGTTTACCTTCTTACCTTCTTACGTTCTTTGTTAATACTTCTCAATATTGTTGCTCCTTTGTCATTGTGTTTTGTGTTTTTGGCGTTTTGGCGTTTCGTCTTTGCGACTGCTTATATATTTGCCATTCTTGTAGGCTGTTGTTGTTTAGATAATTTTAATTAATGGCCCTAAGCTACTTATTTGGTCTCATGCTGGTACGTTGCCGCCTGTGCTGTTGACTTTTTACAAGCAACGTTAAAGCTCTCGTTGCGGCTCTCATTGTTGCTTTGTTGTTGTTGTTGCTATAAAGTGTTGTTGCTGCAGTTCAATCAACGAAATTCGAATTTTCTTATTGCAGCAGCTTGCAGCCAGGCGCTGACAAACTTTAAGATTATTTTCAAAATCGTTGCGCAGGTGTGTACGTGTGAGTGTGTGCGTGTGTTTTTGTTCGGAATTATGTTGTCGCTTATGTAAATACGCACAGATCGTAAATTCGGACTGCCGTTGCTTTATGACTTTTGCAATATAAATAAAACATTTTAATGAGCAACGCGAAATGAATTTACGAGGACGAGAGCTCATGCATTTAAGTGCTAAATTAATGAATTACTGGCGACATGACAGCAACACAAAACATTATGGTGTGCTGTTGTTATATTTCAAAAGGCATGAGTTTGAAATGTGTAGAAAAACGAGAATTAAAATTTGAAAAAAAAATGTTGAATAGTGGACCTTCAAAACTACACTAAAGAACGGCAGATTTTAGGGTTGAGGGGACATAAATAAGATCACTAGGATAGGAACCATTCAAGGAATATAGCAGGGAAAGCAATACAACCACGTTTGGAATACGTTAACAGGTTACAGCTTGCTGCAAAAGTTCTCTCTGCCTTGAATTTGAAGACCCTTTTAGAAAGCTGAAATGTAGTTTTTGGAAAATTTCAATTCTTGAATGATAATTCTATTGTTTTTTTGCTATGTTCGGAGATTCACACTTGCGGTCCAACGAGTCTCGCCGGCCGCCTTGTTGAGTCGTACAGTGGCAATAATTTTATGACAATTTTGCATTCACTAAATCAAATACAAACAACATACAAGAACCTAAGTTAAAGTTGAAGAGGGGTAAGAGGAATACAAACATGGCATACATTTTGAAACCCTTCTAGAAAGCTGCAAGTATTTGGAAAAATTCAGTTTTTAACTGAAAATTCGATAGTCGAAAATTGAACTGACCTGAGTCACGGCGGCCTCAGCCTTATAACTTTTTTGCATTCAGTAAATTTAATACAAAAAACAATATACAAGAACCTTAGTTGAAGAGAGGTAAGGAGTGTGAGGGAACAAAAATACGATCACGAGGATAGGATTTGAATCATTCAAGGAATAAACACATGGCATGAATTTTGAAACCCTTCTAGAAAGCTGAAAGGCTTTGGAAAAATTCAGTTTTTAACTGAAAATTCGATAGTCGAAAATTGACCTGATTTGAGTCATGGCGGCCGACTTGTTCAGTCGTTTAGTGGTAATAATTTTATGACAATTTTGCATTCACTAAATCAAATACAAACAACCTACAAGGACCTAACTTGAAGGAATACAAACATGGCATATATTTTGAAACCCTTCTAGAAAGCTGAAAGGCTTTGGAAATATTCAGTTTTTAACTGAAAATTCGATAGTTGAAAATTGACCTGATCTGAGTCACACCAGTCGCCTTGTTCAGTCGTACAGTGGCAATAATTTTATGACCATTTTGCATTCACTAAATTAAATACAAAAAATAATATACAAGAACCTTAGTTGAAGAGGGGTAAGGGGTGTGAGGGAACAAAAATACGATCACTAGGATAGGATTCGAATCATTTGAGGTATACAAACATGGCATGAATTTTGAAACCCTTTTAGAAAGCTGAAAGTGTTTGGGAAAACTCAGTTTTTAACTGAAAATTCGATAATGGAAAATTGAACTGATCTGAGTCACACCAGTCGCCTTGTTCAGTCGTACAGTGGTAATAATTGTACGATTATTTTGCATTCACCAAAACAAATACAAACAACATACAAGAACATAAGTTGAAGGGAGATAAGGAGTCTGAGGGAAGGAAAAATTCGATCACTAGGATAGGATTTGAATCATTTGAAGTATACAAACATGGCATGAATTTTGAAACCCTTCTAGAAAGCTGAAACGCTTTGGAAAAATTCAGTTTTTAACTGAAAATTTGATAGTTGAAAATTGAACTGATCTGAGTTACGGCGGCCGACTTGTTCTGTCTTACAGTTGTAATAATTTTATGACCATTTTGCATTCACTAAATCAAATACAAACAACCTACAAGAACCTAACTAAGTTGATTAATAATTTTTACAAGATTAACACATTGCCACTTAAATACAATATTTCCATTAATTTGATTGATTTGATCAATCAAATGTTAGTACAAAACAACATCCAACTTGTGTAGTTTGGTGTATTTGCATATTGCATTGAAATGCAAATAAAACAAATGCAGCAAGTGTGCCAGCTCGTTGATGCTTCAATGAAGAGAGTTGCGCAGTGAAGAAAAACGATTTCATTGCATTTAATTAAACGGATTACGTGGCCATGTGCTTCGGGCATGTTGCCGAAACATTGCTACGCACACACACACACACACACACAATTTCACACAACCCAAGCCAAACGCACGGCACGCGTCGGCGGTGAGGCCGATCCGTACAATCAATGTTGTCGCATTGTAATTTAATTATTGGCCAATTCGAGGCGAAGAAGCAGCAGTGGTTCGAATGCAGCGTGCTGGAGGCGTAGCGATGCGGAATCGTTGCTGAAATGTTGCCCGGTTGTGCAAACAACTTTTTAATTAATTGTTAATCAATGTTACGAAATAAATAACAGCAGCGTTAATACGCAAAATGGCGGTGCAAATGATGCCAGCACACCGACGCGACAATAACGACAATAATGGCGGCACATATGCGGTGCAGCAGAGCCGGCTGTATGGAAATGCGTTTCTTTAATTTTTAATGCGAATAAGCACGTTAAGGGACAATAGTGGCGATTAATATGGCAGCGAAGAGGCAGCGCAGCAAGTCGTGTATTGACACAAGAACAAGTGGCCGGAGCGAAGTCGAGTCGAGTGCCCATTCACACACACACGAACACTCACAGATACTCATGTGCGAATCATTTTCATAATTAAAATTGCGCATACGCAATGGTGAACGCCGAACTGGTGCAGCTTAAAAGGCACACACACGACGAAAAGCAACAATAATAACGTTTGTTGTTTTTATGCCACCGTGCACTTGCCGCGAAACGGCTGCCAAACACAACACACCCACACATACATACACACATGCATGCATAACTGGCCATATTCGCGTGCCGAGTGAAAGCGGGAAGTGGGCCAATTTCCGTTTGTTGCCAGTCAACAACTCGAACAACTCGTTTGTGTTGATGGCGTGGGCGCTGGGTGGCAGGAACGGGGTTTTGTGAATTTCAACAGCACATTAAATGAAGTAAATTATTTGCATTGAAGTGCACAATTTCCACAGTTGGTGCGCGCCACTCGAGCGCACTGCACTGTGGGGATAGGTGGAAAAATACTTTGCATAGTTGAAGTACATCATTGTTGTACATACATTCACGTATATATGTTTATAATAATCTGCGAGTATATTCAATTGTTGTTGTTGTTGTAACGCACATCAAGTGCTCGCCAAGGCAGCAGCGTTTATATTGCAATCAAAGCATTTGAAGAATTCTTCGGGTTGGCTAAAGCAGCGCGCGCCAAATTGGGCATAATTACAAACGGTAGCATGCAGTTATGTATTCAAAAACAATTTAAATGTAAACAACAAGTACAACAGCAACATTAATGGCGCAAAATATGCGCAGCACATGTCAGCGTTGCCAGATTGACGCGCCAAGTCCGCGTCGGCAGGTAGGTCGAGTATGTTTATGGCCACCAGCAACGTTGATAGCGGTTAACTGGTGGGCTGAGGCCAGCGGGTGGCGGTGTTGCCATACCGTGTAAACGCCGGTTGGTCTGTTGCTGGGGCGTGCTTGCCAGTTCTTATGCCACGCTTAATTGTTTCCATGTTGTGCACTATGCATGTTGTTGTTGTTGTTGTTGCTGTTGATAGTTGAGGTAGTTGCTGCCGCTAAATTATTTGTTGATTGCATTGCAAATTGCAGTTGAATTGTGTTGAAATGCCTTTTGCGCAGATAAAATTGTTCGCCAACTTTTATCGCATGTCGGTACTTGAGCCGCCGTTGCTGTTGCTACTGCTGTTCATTTTTGTTTGTAATATTTCACTTTGCACTATTAAGTCCCTTTTCCGTACGAGCGCATATGAGTGTATTAAATACTTAGTTGGCTAATTATAATTACGAGGAAAGATGAGTTGAAATGTGTAAAATGCGCACATTTATGTAGTTAAGTTTGAATAATTCATTGCAGTGAAGTCTTTGTTGTTATTTAATGTATAAAGTATTAATATATGAATGACTGATTTGTGCTTAAAGTCTTATAAGGGTTGAAAGGTTTTTTCATTAAGGGTGTCTGAACTTTAGTATTAAATAAAAAGCGTTGTGTGAGATATGATTAAAAACATCATTGGGTATCAAAGTACATTCAATACTTTCGTATTATAAAATTTTATACTTTTAATGACTTATCGGACTCGGTCTCAGAGTTTGAATTTTGTTTGACGCTGTTACACAAGCCGGGCTCAATCTTGGCAATGCACAGTGATTCGACTCCATACAACCGCGGCACAAAATTAGAAGGAGTGGTCCGTTCTTCATAAAATTTGGTATACTAGTTAATCATTGTCTGCTGAATTGAAATCTCCATTTTGTTTTTCGTAAACGTTTGTAGTTTGGCAATGTCTGAGACTTAAATTTGAAACTTTCGTCATTTTTGGTGAGCTATAGCAACGAGTGTGTTGGCTAGATTTTTCAGATTTTACACTTAATCGGTAACGTCAACATTGATAATTACAAAGAGTAACAGAAATTGTCTTAGGACTCTTTAGTTTTCCAATAAATATGAAAATAATAGACGTATGTTTTGCTTTTTTGCAGATTTCTCCATTTTTCATGCTGATTGCATACTTTTAGGGATAAATAATAATAATAAATAAATACATTTTGTCGAAAAATAGGTGTTTAGACCACTTTTCAAATTGCATTATTTTGTGAGATCGGAAGATATCGGAGGATATCCAACAAAAACAGAATGCTTCTTAAAATAAAAAAACATCCAGGAACATACTTTCACATACTTTTTAGATATTTTCCTCTAAGTTTTGCCAATTTTCAGATTTTTATTTAAAAAAAATATTTTGAATTAAAAGTGAAGTAAAAGACTCACCTTTGTAAATTTTGAAAAAACATTAAAAGCGAAAATGGCCACGTCATTTCTTAATCTATGTTGAAAGTTTTAGCAACTTCTTGCTAACCATGTATTTTTTAAATTTTTTACTCAATAGACTAAAAAACAGAAAATATGTGTTTACATTTTTTTGTGAAAAAAGTTTCAATTTTGAGCCGCTTTTTGCACAGATTTTTTGGGGTTTTCTTAGTTGGAGTTTTACCTTTCAAATGACATCAAAATCGTTTAATTCTGAGACTATAAATGTTTTGAATTTTGTCTATGGAACGAATCACTGTGCGATGGTTTGAATGAATGTGGTTCTTCAGTTGGTACATTTTTGTTGGTATGCTGCCATTGACCAGCGGCTTAACGTACACCAAAAGGGAAACCAATTTAGGGGCGACAACGACTTCTGGAAACTTTTCTTGCAACAACTTCAATGTAACGTTCGATGTGTGATGCATTGCGCCGTTTTGTTGGAACCACATGTCGTTCAGACCTATGTTGTTCAATTGAAAGTGAAGTGAAATCAAAACGTCAGTTTTAATGGCATAATACCGTTGGCCACTGACAGTCACCACTTGACCATTTTCGTTTCGGAAGATCTACTCCGAACCACCCGAACAAAATCCACACCAAACAGTAAGTTTTTCCGACTGCTTAACACTAGAATGCCGCCCGACAATCTGGCCTACCTAAAATGCCCATATGTAGTAATTTTGACTACAATATTGTTTACTGACTTTTGTTTAATTTTATTGGTTTTTAAGTAGCAAATATGAATAAATGCACATGAGATTAAAATAAAATAAGTATTTAATTTTTTATGGTTTACAAAGTAAATTCATTTAATTATAATGGCGTACTTTACATATAAATGCGATAAAATGGAATGAAATTTGGAATTTGGAATTTTTGAATAAATTTTGTGGTAAATTTTGGATTGAAAAACTTGGGAATTGTCACTGCCTACTATGATTTTTTTAAATGTTTGCAATTTTTTGAAATTTTCATATTTTGCAATTGAAGATGCATATTTGTCAGTAAGAAATTCACTTTTGATGAAAATTTTTTATAGGTAGTAAAAAAGACTCCTTTTGGGCATTTAAGGTAAATTTTGCAAAATTGGGGTAAACAATTTTTTTTTACAATATTTTTAATTTATTTATTCCATTTAGATTTAAAAATTAGTCAAAGTCACGAAAGAAATTTTTTTAGGAAGCGATGCAATACAAGTTATTTAAAATTAAAGACCTCAATGTAGTCAAAATGACTACCTAGTCCTTAGTACTCAGTTTTAGTTCCTTGTAAATAATTCAAATCAAATTTTAGTATAAAAATGTTAGTTCTTCGAGACTTTGCTGCCTCTCACATCACTTTTATTACCACAATTTCATTAGCTTCGCACACATCAGTTTTCATTAGCAAATGTAAAATTGCCCCACAGACGAACTGCAGTGCTGACTGTAGCGTGACCGTGATCCATGCGGATTTGTAAATGCAAACGGCGAAGCAAGTTTACGATAATTTGCAATTAACTTAAAACACCTGCAAATGAAATCATAAAATCCGACAAAATGAATTGAAAATGTGCGCTTTGCGCATATTTTACAGCACATAACAGTGCGAGTGCCCACCCTGACAGCACATCCATCGGCCGTATAGCACCCTGAATGGTCTCACATGCGGCGCATTGGGGAACGCGGCGGACGCGTTTATTAAGCGAATCACCTCACTCAAATGGAAATTTATTTCAAAATGAACGTACGTGCCATAAAATAAGCGAACGCTCGAAAAGGGACTGGAAACAAGCGGCGCTGTTTTGTTGCCCAAACCGCCCCCCCCCCGCCGCCCCCCCCCTGACCTCTCGTACTGCACGCAGTTAGTGCGCCTCGCATTGGCACAAACCTTTTTAATCTCTGACATTTGTGATCAGAGCACCGAGATACCTGAGGATAACAACAACAACGACGCAATGAAACAACAATACAGCAACGGTACGTTTGCTAGGCGGCAGGTGTGCGTGTGCGTGTGTGTGTGCGTATGTTGGGGTGCACCATGGTTTCCGTGCGACGAGGACTAAGATGTATAAGAATTTATTGGATTTTAAAATCGCTCCCCAGGGCAATGGGAAAATCATCGAGTGGAGGCGGCCAACAGTGTGGCTGTGGGAGGCGACAAAATCGGCAAGAAAAATAGCTGTCGGCTGGTGTTTACACGAAACAATATCAGCAGCAACAACAACAACAACAACAAGTAATGCAATGGCAGCCACAGTCGCAGAGACAGCGAAAGCGACAGCTACTGCCAAAAGCAACAACTCTACTGGCACCGAAGCACGACATCAATTCATTCATTTTCATTTTAATCTATTGAAAGGCATTAGAAGCGTGTCTCGCACTCGTCGCTGTAGCTGCTTAGCCCCGCATGTGCTGCTGCTGCTGCTGCGACACACACACACACACGCACGCATACATATTAACGGCAGCAGTATATAGTTGTCGTGTTAGGCGACTGCAGTTGCTGCAGCTACTAAGCTCGACTGTGCAATTTCAGGAATGACACTGCCATTTAGCTTAAATTACTTGGCATGTTGAGCCAAGGAGCAGACTGCAGTATTTGCATGTTAACATACGCAACGACATACATAACATACATACATACAAACATACATACATATGCATGCAGTGGCGTAGCCAGAACTTTGCTAAGAGGGTTTTAGAATTTTTTTGTTTTGGTTTTTATTTGTAAAAAAGTGTCAATGGGTTTGTGTGTGTTTTTCTATTGTTTTTACTTCATTTGCCAATTGCTTACTTTGTTCCTTCTGTATTCTGTAGATGGGTTCGATTTGGGTGATATTTGCAATTTTGGCCCCTTTTCATAAAAAAATAGGTCTATACTGCTTTCGTTGTCCTTATTAGCAACTTATGTCCCAGACTACTGCTGCACGTGTATGGATTCGTGGCGTTTAAAATGCGTTCATAGACATTTTGACACCAGAGCAAAGTGTAAGAACTTCCTTCTTTTCCCCATCATCCTAATAGTTATTTTTTTTTCCTCAAAAGGCAGTGTCCATGAACACAGACTCATTGCTCTTCATTGTACCACAGCTATTGCCTTCCCACTTGATTGGTAGTGCCCGGGTTCGCAATTACTTGAAGTAGATCTGGCCAGCTCCACCGTTTGGTGGTTCTGCGGCTTTCAATAGAAAGCCCTTGACATCAAGTTTCCCAAAGACTTTGCATCTCTTTTAGTCGTTCCCTAACTTCTGTGAAGCGAAGAATATCCGGTAGCTCGAGTTCCGGTAGCTCATTCTTCATCATCAGGAACGTGCAAAAGCTGAACATTTATTAATATAGTAAGCAGCAGTCTCATCTTCCTCTTAACACATTTGGCAAATGGCCAAGACACGTCCTGCAATTCGGTTGTCGTATTCGTTTAGCGTTATAAATCCTGTGACGAGCCCCACAATGGCTTTCAAATAATGTGTCCTGCTGGGTTGAGGCGCAATAAAAAACATCTACGACTGCATCTGAAGGAAATATAACACGGTGCGAGACTAGGGGCCAAATGTAGTAAAACTGCGTTTTTAGTTTTTCTCTCTGACGTCAGGAATTTTTTTAAGGGACTTTAAAATTTCAAGGACATGTTTATTTAAAAAAAATTTAGCGCATTGTAGAATAACAATACGGGTATTAAATGGAAGAGAAAAATCCTTAGAATCATAGAAAATTTAATGTTTTGGTGAAAAAGGACGAAGAGGTATTGAAAATGTCCTTTTAAAATTTTATCCTTGAATATCCTTGGAAATTTCCAATTGTTTTGTTTTTTAATATATCTTAAGGATTAATATGTATACTATCGCATCCTCGAATTTCGTCCTTCTAACTTTACTAGTTTCGGATATAAAAAATATAATACTTCTCTCTGCAAAATTTGTGGCCGCACGGTGTAATAAACTACTTAGCAGGGCCCCGCGGCTTTGCACGCAAGTTTGAAGCGCAATAAATCAAGTTTCTCTTAACCCTTTGTTGACCTTGGCACATTTTTATAAACAAAATACTAGTTTAATTATATTTCATTTGAAATGCTTTCACCATATTTTAAGACAATTCTAGACCTCGTAAATCATATTTTTCCATACAAAGTTTTAACCCGCCGTTGACCCCATTAGATTTTGATTTTCGAAAAAATAAAAAACACGTATCGCATTATTTCTCTCTAAGAGTACAGGTCTCCCTCGTATAGCGCGGTACTTCTACAACGCGTTTTCGATATAACGCAATTTAAAAAAAACAGTTTTTTTTCATTAAGTTTTTTAATTTTTTAAATAAAGTTTGAATTTTGATTTTGAGTTCGAATGTACATACATCTTTAATTTAGTACCTATTTTATTTTGGAAAAAGCTTATTGGAACATAACCCTAAAATTTATATGAAAGTTAAGTCTTCTATAACGCGAATCACATAACGCGGAATTTTCCTGGAACGTAACCACCGCGTTATACGAGGGAGACCTGTACTTTCATCAAGTTTGAAATTAAAAATGCCCAACAAAATTGTATTTCTCCATACAAACTTTTAACCCTTTGTTTACTTTTTTAAGTTTAGATTTTCATAAAAAAAAACGTGTTTAACTATTTTTTATTTCAAGTGTTTTCAGTAATCTAGAAGTCAGTTGGCCCGGTTCATGTTTTTTGTAGTTTCCCGTATACGCACCCTAACCCATTGTCGATCCCCTTAATTTTTGATTTTCGAAAAAATAAAAAATACGTGTTTCAACAAGTTTGAAATCAATAGGCCCATTAAATCAAGTTTTTTCATACAACACTTCAACACATGTTTTCTCCCTTTAGCCTCCGAATTTAAAAAAAACCCGTCTTAACAAAAGTTAATTTTTCTTGAAATGTGCCTTAAGTTCATACAAATTAATTAATTGATATACATTTACATACATACATTTCAATACAATTGAAACAAAAAATTTGGACTTTTTAACCAATTGTTCAAAACAATTTTTTGTCTTGCTTTGGGTTCAGAAATATTTTTTTGTTGAGGTTTCTTACAAAAACATTTCGCCTGAAGCGCCTCAACAATAGTATGGGAAAATTTTGGAACAGTAAAGGTTTTTTTTTTTAAGTAATTATATCTTTCTTGGTGCACAGACCATTGTTGTAGGAATAGTTCGTTCCCTTTTCCTCTTCATATCCACTGCTCTTTGATTCACTTCCATCATGTCATAAGTAAAATTCTTCAACTTTATTTAAATTAGTAAAATTCTTAAATTTTACAAGTTCTTCCTTGACATCTGCTTTGTCGTCTGGTGTGAAGGTGTGAACCACAACATTAAAAAAAAAACATAATTCGAGCCTTTCGAGCTTAACAAACTCAACAATCAGTCAAGCAAAAATATTTTGACGCAATAAATTGAGAAGGATGCTTAAAACACAGAAAAACTATGTTGTATTCTCGGTTTTCTGCTCGGTTTATAAAATGGTTTCGTCTCCTCATTCGCCACATTGTCCACAATCCTAAAAAAAAAAACTCCATAAGCTGGCGAGGGACAAGGCAGCAACGCGTACAACGCAGTCAACTCGCCGAGCAGACCGATAAATTTACTAAGAAAATATTTTAATTACATTGCCTCTTGACCGGCGACGATCATCAATCAAATGCCGCCCGACCTAGAAGCGAGCGGAATTGAGGCGCGGCCCAGTTGGCCAACCAGTGAACGTGACAGCACAACGCGTGGTGGTTGGTTGGTTGTTGTTGTTGTTGTTAGCCACAATGAAACCGAACGGCAGAAGCTGAACGGCAGTTGAAGAATTTCACTTGCGGCAAACTGTTGCAAGGATATGTTCACTGGTGTCCTGAAGTTTTTGTTTGTGTTGGCTGCGTGCAGGATATGCAAATTTTTTAACTGAAAGCCGAAAGCAGCAGGCAGCTGCTTGTGATTTTATTATGCACGTGTCTGTGTTTATTTATGTCACACTGTGCTGCTTCGAAAATTACTCAAGCAAAATTCCTGCCAAAAATCAAGGAAAATCAAGGCAAATAAAATAAAATGAAATAAAATAAAATGCAAGGAAATAAAATGGCATGAAATGGCATAGGAGGAAGGGCGACCGTGACGAAATGCTTTGGGTAAACTTGCAAATGTTAGAGAAGACAAATTTTCCAAAAAGTGAGTTGTTGTTGTTGTTGTTGCGGTAGCTGATGTTGCTGTTAAATGCTGTGTGGCATGCTGGACATGCATTTACAAGTGTCCAAGCATTTCGTTGTTGTGTGTGTGTGTGTGTGGTCTATTATTTGCTGTTGTTGTTGTTGTTGCTCTGCGGCTCCATGGTGCCGTTTGGCTTTTGTGGAGAAAGTTGTGGCTCATTTCTTGTTGTTATCCGGATTTGTGTTTGTTGCTATTATGATTAGCCGAAACGTTGGCATTGTTGTTGTTGTTATTGTTGTTGTCAAGCAAGTTTTTTTTGCTGTCTTGATTGCCACAACTCGTATTTGAGTTATTGTTTTCGCTGCTGTCGTCTGTGGTTATCGTTGTTGTTGCAAGAGTTGTTTTCACTCTCGGCATGTTGCTTTTGTTTTTTTTTTTTTTTTGGTTATGTTTGTCACATTTGCGGTCCATTTAGATGAATGATTTTGGATTTACATGAAAATTACAAATTCCTAATTAAGACATGAAGGGTTATGGGTTCATGATGAAGAGATGTGGATCTCATATAGAAATTTGTTGTTGTTGTTTATAATAAAGTGTACTGAAACCAGTAATGATCTGTTGTGACCCCCTTCTACTGACAGAGAGCATTTATTGGACCCACCGATCTTATAAAATTTACTGCCTCACGTGTGTTCAGGTGCGTGATGTTCTAGACGCTTACCTGTTCTAGATTTATTGAGTGCATATGTTTCCTCAGCCTGTGCCAGCCAGTGCCCCGTTGGAAGCCCAGTGATGTGTTTTAGCTGGTCTTTCCTCAGTCTGAGGCAGTTGATCACTAATTCTTCATAGTCGTAGTCTAACAGTACATTTAGTTGACTGTTTGTCCACTTGTCAAATAGCCTTTTTGTTAGTCAGTTCATCTACTCGTCTATTGGATTGCAGTAGCGCGCACAGGATTTCATTTGGGGTGTTCCATACACAAATTTTGAGTTGAACGCCTTTTGAAATCATATACTCCACCGCAATAATTTTTGTAATAAACAGTTATTTGAGGGTTCAAAGCCCCCTCGCGTGCTCCACTGAGTATTTGGGGAACTTTTCTTTCATAGGTTAGTTTTTTGGCTCAATTTCACTCTCACTCAGCCATAATTTTTCTTTCTTTTTCTAAATAGCTCGATTCAACTTTTCAGCGAGTAGAACATTTCGTTTGACCAAATTCTACAAAATTCCATTATTCGATTTATTTTTCGGTGAAAAAGTTATTATTGTTGTAATGGAAGTTTTGTTGCTGTTGCCAAATGCACCATGGGAATTTTGCAAGATTTTTGGGCACTTGAAAAAGTAAAAGTTAGACGACTGGCCAATACACCCAATTTGCCGAAATTTTGCCCGAAAGCACACAACCAAACCAACCACAGCAGCAGCCGAAGCAGCAGCAGCACAAAACGAATAACTGAATCATAATAACAGATTTTCTTTTGAGCCTGCGGCTACTTGCATTGCGGAGACAGGTTGGCCGGTTGCGGGGGCCGTCGGTCCGTCGCCTGTGGTGGCTGGTGTGAATTTACAATAAACTTTTATGCGTACCAGCAAATAAATTGCGTTAAGTGAAACACATTAGTTGGCATGGATTTTTTGAATTAAAAATTATCTGACGCACAGTTCGAGTCGGAGTTGGGCGCAAAGTTGGTCGGCTGCTTTATGGTCGAGTCCTTTCGTTGTGTGCGGCATGCGGCATGTGGCATGTGGCATGTGGATTAATGCAGTTGGACAGTTGTTCGGTGGTTCGGTTTCCTTAGGGTAAAGGCGAATGCTTTCGTACATATTTTATGTGGCTTGTGGGTGTGGCCGAATGACCGAAACAAGTGACGGCACGCAAAAAAAGGTTCTGTAGCACAAATTTGTGTAAATTTAAGTTTAAATTGAAATTAATGAGCTCACTAACGTTGGCAGGTGGTTGCGACGCTCGGTCGGTTGTTTACGTGTCGTTGTGTAGGTTAGGCAATTTTATTTAATTGAAATTAATTTCGCTAGCGGCAAGGAAGCAACTCTAAATGCACCCAAGTTCACTTTGTTTGTCTCATAGAGCTTTAGTTCGCATGGCCTGCGATCGTAGTTACATTAGAAAATGTATATGGAATATTTGGGCAACATATTTGAAGGCTAACGACTGTACTTAGTGCCAGCATTTACGCTTTAACGGCTGCACATTAAAGCACCTTTATGGCAGCCGACAGCAATCGTCAATCCGATGTGTTCAACGGATTTGGGGCAATGCGGGCGCTTAACTATGCCTTATCGCATCGGCAACGTACGTGTGTGTCGGTTGTGCACAGCGGCAACCCTAATTAATAACAAAACTGCCGCAATTCGATTGCCGCACATTTCAGCCGCCCCGCAACTCCGCGCGTGTGCGCCCGTCCGTTGTGTTTATCTCGGCGGTCCCTTTGTTTATTTATTCTTAGCGCCCGCAATTTCTCAATTCGGTGGGTCCAATTGCGAGCTTGTCTTTGTCGCTCGCGTTTGACTTGCCATTCATTTCGCAACTTTCCCTTGGCATCTGCTGCCATTCGATCTATTGTCTGTTTCTACATGCTTAAATAAATGTCTACGCATGTGTGTGTGTGTGTGTGCTCGTGTTTCATTATCATAAATTTCGTATGAAATTTTCAAATGCGCAATTAAAATCACCCATCACGGATGCGTCCGGACTGTGGCGCCCGGAGCTGTTTTAATTTTGCTACCTTTTCGCACACCGTAAACACCTCATTTAGATTGAGATCAGCCGACAAGCGCTTAATGCGAAGGATTTGAAAGTTTCGTGCGCATATTCTACTTTACTACTTTGTGATATATTTAACGAGTAATTCATTTTGTTGCTTTTCGCTGTGGGCCGTACCGAATTCTGCTCATTATGCCCACTAAAGCGAAAATCATTTTACGAGGACGCAGTAAAAATTTATGCGCGCTATTCTTTAGTGGAAAAATTGTCCTCGCATCGGATGTGTGTTGGCAATTGTGTGGGCTTTTATTAGTTTTTGTTTTTAGTTTTATTTCGGATCTATTGATGTATGTGATGTATGAGGTGTGAGCGGACTTTATAGTGAGATAGCTAGTTTTAGTGTTTCGTCAGTGTTTTTTTTTAGAGACATTTTCGATGGGATGCAGTTAGTCTTATGTGTCCTAATGCGTCACTAGTGCTCTCATCACACTAGCACTGTCATGGCTTTCTAAAAGGACATTGTGTCGTTGGCTGCCATGTCAAAAGGCTGTATCCTGACAATGGGGAATTCAGGCGTAGGCGGTAAAAAACTCCATAAGAAATGTTATTCAGTCAGTAAGAAAACTTTTAACGAGCAGCTAAATTAAATATTCAAGTACTAAAAATTCTGTAATCTGTAGCATGACTATTTGTATGAAATTCTACAAAATTCAATAAACTATTTAGTTCAGTTAGTTGAAAAGTTTAGCAAAAAACTACGGGCCAGTGTTTTAATGAGCATTTAATGATGCAATTTTCAGTACTCAAAATACATTAATAGGGATCGGAATTATATGCAAGTGCATATTTTTTTGGAGCTTTCGATTTGAACGGGACCAATACAGAAACTATTTTTATTGAAAAATATTAAGAATGAGCTAACATATGCACTGCATATTTGCATATGTTTGCATATTTTGCATATGTTTGCATATTTTGCATATTTTTGCATATTTTGCATATTTTTGCATTTTTTGCATAGTTTTCGCATATAAATCCGATACCAATTCATTAATCTGTGCCATGAATATTATTCTCAGATTCTAAAAAATGTTTCCTTGGCAATTCTTAATTATGCCAAACCTCAGCGCCACCCGACCGCAACCACGTTCCATATTACTGCATAGAAATTTCCATAGCATTCTTTACTCTGGCGCAAACCACCACTCATACTCGTAATTTCTGCTTAATTCATAAATTCACTTCATTTTCTTACTGTGTCTTTGCAGGTAAGTTACACAAAAGCCAAATGCAATTAGACGTACAAGATGCTATTTGCTGCTGCCGCACTAAAGGCCAACAACAGCCACGAACCGCTGCTGCCTGCACCCAAACGATGAGAGCTATGTGCTTACAACAACACTGCACAGAGGCACTGAAGCAACTGGCTAAAGTCCAAGTATGCTGACGGCAATGACAGTGCAACGTACGAGCACACATGGCGTATACGTAACATTTAGTGCCCACTGCAGCACATGAAAGCGGGCGACCGAGAGACGCGCTCGGGCACTCGCAACTAGTGTTTGAGAAGTTACTTTACTCTCAGAAGTGGCAGCAACTGCGAGCGATCACTCTAAGCAAGAAATTTCGATGGTAGACGGGGTGAGAAGGGTTGCGGCTGTATAGGAATGCAATGGGGCTGTTCGGTTGGGAGAGAGAATGAGTGTTAAAAATTAAAGGGTTGAAGGAGGAATTTTGTAATATAATAAATAAATGGAGTAATAATTAAAAGTAGATATTTATAACAAGTAAATAGAAAACTAAATTATTTTGTAAATCACATAATTTGTTGGTTAGGAATATTTGCTTTAGAAGCAAAACACTTGGCAATATTTTTCCTTTTACTTGGTATTTAGAACTAAAAAATTCGTAGTGTTACTAGTCTGCTTGAGTGGTGCCCCATTCTGGTAGGGAATGATGAAACATAAGTTGATTGAATAGTCTTTCTACTGAAGAATGTTGTCCAATAGTGAAAGCAGCCTTCAAATGATTCGAAATATTCATAAAGAGAATGAATGGGCTGAAGTTTAAATGCTTGGCTTGAGGCTCAGATAATGCTGCTCGGATGAAATCCTATTACTTCATCTTAGCTTGAATATGGCTGAAGCAAGCTCTGTGGTCATGTGCAGCAGCCATGACTGCTGCTGTTGATTGTAGCGCCCAATGAAGGGCGCCGTTCTTCGCTACCACACATTTATTTTTCCACACATGCACTCGCACACCTACACACACACACACACACAGGCACATAGTCGCACGCACTTAAGTAGTTAAAAGGAAAATATGTATGCAGACTTGTTTAGTGGCTACAGACACGCTCGACTTGAGATAAATAGTTGAGCAGTAGCGTGGCATCGTTGCGGGGGTAATGAAAGCGGAAAATGCCAAGGCATGGCGGGCGAATAAGTGTCGTCGCTCCACAGTGCACCGAGCACCGAGCAAAACAATTTACGCCAAAGGTGAAAAGAATATGTTGGCAAGTGTTCACAAGACGGCACCGTGCCACAGCCGCAGTGGCTGCTGACGCTGCGGGCGGCGCACAGCTGTTGCATATGCCAACTAAATGCAAACAGCTGCTGTCGTTGTTGTTGCTGTTGTTGTTGTTGTTGTGCACCTAACGGCTGGCAGCGCCTTGCTGATGAAGATGACGACGACAGTAAACTGTGCGGCTGAGTGTGGCCTGTTAAGTATTCGTCTGGCATGTAAGTAAACTGCTGGGCTGAGTAGGTGAGCTGCATAAAATTAAACCGAGCTCAGCACTGCGTCGACTGCATCGTCTGCTGGCTGGGCTTAAGTGGCCGGCGCCCATGGCAGTTGCCATAATTTAATCATAGCGCAATTTTGTATGTGTTGATTGCACACAGGCAGACAATTAAAAGAAAATGTTAACAAAAGGCAGCCACAGCTGCAAACCGCATCTGCGGCACACTCCAGGCACAGCCATAGCCGTAGGGCGGTTCGCACGCCGAGTGTGGCAAATAGGAAATGAAGCCCGCTTGGCAAACACTTTGAATCTCTCGTGTTCAATAAGCGTGCCAGCTGTGTATTGGTTGTTGCTGCGCTTGTTTCGCAGCCAATAAAATTGTTCACACTCTCATTCACAAGCAAATTATTTTCAATTTTCTGTTTTCTCAGTTTTGCTGTAGTCGTTGTTGTTATTACATACAGCAGTTGTATCGTTGAGTTCAAGCATTGAGCTTGCAACCTTACTGGCGAAAGATATTTGTATTGAGCTTAACCCATTACTGCCGAATGGGTATTTTAGTGCCTTTAAAAAACTATTTTTGCAAAATGTCATATTCTGAAATGTCACATTGACATTTTGTTTGATCAACACTAAGGAAAGTTGTAAGAATATTTACTGTTCTTACAAGTTAAGTCAAAATTGGGATGGTTATTCTCAAGGTTAAAGTTGGAAGGTTTTCAAATATTAATAAACTAATTGACATCTCGCGTATAAAATAATATAATATAAAATAAAATAAAATAAAATAAAATAAAATAAAATAAAATAAAATAAAATAAAATAAAATAAAATAAAATAAAATAAAATAAAATACAATAAAAACAAAATAAGATAAGATAAAATAAAATAAAATAAAATAAAATAAAATAAAATAAAATAAAATAAAATAAAATAAAATAAAATAAAATAAAATAAAATAAAACAAAATAAAATAAAATAAAATAAAATAAAATTAAATAAAATAAAATCAAATAAAATAAAATAAAATAAAATGAAATAAAATAGAATGAAATAAAATAAAATAAAATAAAATAAAATAAAATAAAATAAAATAAAATAACATAAAATAAAATAAAATAAAATAAAATAAAATAAAATAAATAAAATAATATAAATAAAATAAAATAAAATAAAATAAAATAAAATAAAATAAAATAAAATAAAATAAAATAAAATAAAATAAAATAAAATAAAATAAAATAAAACATAATAAAACAAAATAAAATAAAATAAAAAAATAAATAAAATAAAAAAACATTAAATAAAATAAAATAAAATCAAATACAATCGAATAGCAGAAAATAAAATAAAATAAAATAAAATAAAATAAAATAAAATAAAATAAAATAAAATAAAACAAAACAAAATAAAATAAAATAAAATAAAATAAAATACAATAAAAACAAAATAAGATAAGATAAAATAAAATAAAATAAAATAAAATAAAATAAAATAAAATAAAACAAAATAAAATAAAATAAAATAAAATTAAATAAAATCAAATAAAATCAAATAAAATAAAATAAAATGAAATAAAATAGAATGAAATAAAATAAAATAAAATAAAATAAAATAAAATAAAATAAAATAACATAAAATAAAATAAAATAAAATAAAATAAAATAAAATAAAATAAAATAAAATAAAATAAAATAAATAAAATAATATAAATAAAATAAAATAAAATAAAATAAAATAAAATAAAATAAAACATAATAAAACAAAATAAAATAAAATAAAAAAATAAATAAAATAAAAAAACATTAAATAAAATAAAATAAAATCAAATACAATCGAATAGCAGAAAATAAAATAAAATAAAATAAAATAAAATAAAATAAAATAAAATAAAATAAAATAAAATAAAATAAAATAAAATAAAATAAAATAAAATAAAATAAAATAAAATAAAACAAAATAAAATAAAATTAAATTTAATTAACAAATAAAATAAAATAAAATAAAAAAAATAAAATAAAATAAAATAGAATAAAAGTTCAGTAACTTGTAAGCAAAATCAACAAATTTTCCCATAGTTGTTCTGAAATTGCTCTGATTGGGTTTAAATGTAAATTCTCAATTTTTTTTGTTGCACATTTTTAGCTTCTTCTTTTCAAAACTTAACAGGGTCCGCATAGAGATAGATTCCACTACTTTTAATTGCTCTGAAAAGTAATGAAGTATAAGAAAGACGCCCATTTTTTCAGTTTCAAACCTTTTTCCGAACATAATTCTTTCCTTGTCATTGCACGATTGGGGTTCTATACAAAAGTAACGATTTTTATGGTCTATACCAGGGGTGCCCAAAACCTTCTTATGGGAGAGCAAACACCAATACATATAAACGAATTCATTCGCTAGACAACAACAAAACCTACGTTCAAGATAACTGTTGCTAATGTGTGCGGAGTGCTAGAATGCCTAAGACCAATTACAAAAACAAATGAGCAACAAGATCATAGGGGATTCGCACATCTGGTCTATACTATCTTCACTATAAAATCTTCTATCGTATGGATTCAATCTATACTATCTTCTATAGTCTATACTATCTCCCATCTTATTTATTTGATCAGGCTTCCATGCAAAATAAGAGATTTCTATGGAATAAGTTTGCATCAATGGGTTAAAACTTAAAGCCATATTGTTGCTATGCAAATTGAAAATTGCCAATTTCTAATTACATTCTGTGCAAATTTATTTACATGCAGCTAAACGAATACTTTTGTACATTAGCAGTAAATTTGTTCGCATACACTTGTCGGTTCGAGTAAACTACAAATATTTACGTTTAAATTTGAATTTGATTTTGTTTGGCTTCAATTTAAATCAGTCAAATTTAGAATTAAAGTTACTTGTATTTGTTTGAAAATCTTTATTTAGGTACACTTTTCCTTGTAAAATTTTATTTACACGCCTTTTTGTTTTAAGTGCTTTCTTGTACAAGAGTTCAAGTTTGTTTGCATGTCTAGAAGATGCTAAACAAAAGAACGATATGTTTCTTGAAGAAGAAGGACCTATTTTTAAAGTTTTTGTTTAACAAATGTCGTAATTTTTTCAACTCTTGGAAACTTTTCAAAACAAATCAATTCAACTAACCTCAAGTCAAGTCAACTGAACATAATTAAACTCTACTTAACTGAGTTGAATTGAATTCAATTTAAATTATCTCAAATCAACTTTACTATTACTATGAAGCTATAATTTGGCTATGAAGCGAAGTGAACTGAAGTCAAGTCAAGTCAAGTCAAGTCAAGTCAAGTCAAGTCAAGTCAAGTCAAGTCAAGTCAAGTCAAGTCAAGTCAAGTCAAGTCAAGTCAAGTCAAGTCAAGTCAAGTCAAGTCAAGTCAAGTCAAGTCAAGTCAAGTCAAGTCAAGTCAAGTCAAGTCAAGTCAAGTCAAGTCAAGTCAAGTCAAGTCAAGTCAAGTCAAGTCAAGTCAAGTCAAGTCAAGTCAAGTCAAGTCAAGTCAAGTCAAGTCAAGTCAAGTCAAGTCAAGTCAAGTCAAGTCAAGTCAAGTCAAGTCAAGTCAAGTCAAGTCAAGTCAAGTCAAGTCAAGTCAAGTCAAGTCAAGTCAAGTCAAGTCAAGTCAAGTCAAGTCAAGTCAAGTCAAGTCAAGTCAAGTCAAGTCAAGTCAAGTCAAGTCAAGTCAAGTCAAGTCAAGTCAAGTCAAGTCAAGTCAAGTCAAGTCAAGTCAAGTCAAGTCAAGTCAAGTCAAGTCAAGTCAAGTCAAGTCAAGTCAAGTCAAGTCAAGTCAAGTCAAGTCAAGTCAAGTCAAGTCAAGTCAAGTCAAGTCAAGTCAAGTCAAGTCAAGTCAAGTCAAGTCAAGTCAAGTCAAGTCAAGTCAAGTCAAGTCAAGTCAAGTCAAGTCAAGTCAAGTCAAGTCAAGTCAAGTCAAGTCAAGTCAAGTCAAGTCAAGTCAAGTCAAGTCAAGTCAAGTCAAGTCAAGTCAAGTCAAGTCAAGTCAAGTCAAGTCAAGTCAAGTCAAGTCAAGTCAAGTCAAGTCAAGTCAAGTCAAGTCAAGTCAAGTCAAGTCAAGTCAAGTCAAGTCAAGTCAAGTCAAGTCAAGTCAAGTCAAGTCAAGTCAAGTCAAGTCAAGTCAAGTCAAGTCAAGTCAAGTCAAGTCAAGTCAAGTCAAGTCAAGTCAAGTCAAGTCAAGTCAAGTCAAGTCAAGTCAAGTCAAGTCAAGTCAAGTCAAGTCAAGTCAAGTCAAGTCAAGTCAAGTCAAGTCAAGTCAAGTCAAGTCAAGTCAAGTCAAGTCAAGTCAAGTCAAGTCAAGTCAAGTCAAGTCAAGTCAAGTCAAGTCAAGTCAAGTCAAGTCAAGTCAAGTCAAGTCAAGTCAAGTCAAGTCAAGTCAAGTCAAGTCAAGTCAAGTCAAGTCAAGTCAAGTCAAGTCAAGTCAAGTCAAGTCAAGTCAAGTCAAGTCAAGTCAAGTCAAGTCAAGTCAAGTCAAGTCAAGTCAAGTCAAGTCAAGTCAAGTCAAGTCAAGTCAAGTCAAGTCAAGTCAAGTCAAGTCAAGTCAAGTCAAGTCAAGTCAAGTCAAGTCAAGTCAAGTCAAGTCAAGTCAAGTCAAGTCAAGTCAAGTCAAGTCAAGTCAAGTCAAGTCAAGTCAAGTCAAGTCAAGTCAAGTCAAGTCAAGTCAAGTCAAGTCAAGTCAAGTCAAGTCAAGTCAAGTCAAGTCAAGTCAAGTCAAGTCAAGTCAAGTCAAGTCAAGTCAAGTCAAGTCAAGTCAAGTCAAGTCAAGTCAAGTCAAGTCAAGTCAAGTCAAGTCAAGTCAAGTCAAGTCAAGTCAAGTCAAGTCAAGTCAAGTCAAGTCAAGTCAAGTCAAGTCAAGTCAAGTCAAGTCAAGTCAAGTCAAGTCAAGTCAAGTCAAGTCAAGTCAAGTCAAGTCAAGTCAAGTCAAGTCAAGTCAAGTCAAGTCAAGTCAAGTCAAGTCAAGTCAAGTCAAGTCAAGTCAAGTCAAGTCAAGTCAAGTCAAGTCAAGTCAAGTCAAGTCAAGTCAAGTCAAGTCAAGTCAAGTCAAGTCAAGTCAAGTCAAGTCAAGTCAAGTCAAGTCAAGTCAAGTCAAGTCAAGTCAAGTCAAGTCAAGTCAAGTCAAGTCAAGTCAAGTCAAGTCAAGTCAAGTCAAGTCAAGTCAAGTCAAGTCAAGTCAAGTCAAGTCAAGTCAAGTCAAGTCAAGTCAAGTCAAGTCAAGTCAAGTCAAGTCAAGTCAAGTCAAGTCAAGTCAAGTCAAGTCAAGTCAAGTCAAGTCAAGTCAAGTCAAGTCAAGTCAAGTCAAGTCAAGTCAAGTCAAGTCAAGTCAAGTCAAGTCAAGTCAAGTCAAGTCAAGTCAAGTCAAGTCAAGTCAAGTCAAGTCAAGTCAAGTCAAGTCAAGTCAAGTCAAGTCAAGTCAAGTCAAGTCAAGTCAAGTCAAGTCAAGTCAAGTCAAGTCAAGTCAAGTCAAGTCAAGTCAAGTCAAGTCAAGTCAAGTCAAGTCAAGTCAAGTCAAGTCAAGTCAAGTCAAGTCAAGTCAAGTCAAGTCAAGTCAAGTCAAGTCAAGTCAAGTCAAGTCAAGTCAAGTCAAGTCAAGTCAAGTCAAGTCAAGTCAAGTCAAGTCAAGTCAAGTCAAGTCAAGTCAAGTCAAGTCAAGTCAAGTCAAGTCAAGTCAAGTCAAGTCAAGTCAAGTCAAGTCAAGTCAAGTCAAGTCAAGTCAAGTCAAGTCAAGTCAAGTCAAGTCAAGTCAAGTCAAGTCAAGTCAAGTCAAGTCAAGTCAAGTCAAGTCAAGTCAAGTCAAGTCAAGTCAAGTCAAGTCAAGTCAAGTCAAGTCAAGTCAAGTCAAGTCAAGTCAAGTCAAGTCAAGTCAAGTCAAGTCAAGTCAAGTCAAGTCAAGTCAAGTCAAGTCAAGTCAAGTCAAGTCAAGTCAAGTCAAGTCAAGTCAAGTCAAGTCAAGTCAAGTCAAGTCAAGTCAAGTCAAGTCAAGTCAAGTCAAGTCAAGTCAAGTCAAGTCAAGTCAAGTCAAGTCAAGTCAAGTCAAGTCAAGTCAAGTCAAGTCAAGTCAAGTCAAGTCAAGTCAAGTCAAGTCAAGTCAAGTCAAGTCAAGTCAAGTCAAGTCAAGTCAAGTCAAGTCAAGTCAAGTCAAGTCAAGTCAAGTCAAGTCAAGTCAAGTCAAGTCAAGTCAAGTCAAGTCAAGTCAAGTCAAGTCAAGTCAAGTCAAGTCAAGTCAAGTCAAGTCAAGTCAAGTCAAGTCAAGTCAAGTCAAGTCAAGTCAAGTCAAGTCAAGTCAAGTCAAGTCAAGTCAAGTCAAGTCAAGTCAAGTCAAGTCAAGTCAAGTCAAGTCAAGTCAAGTCAAGTCAAGTCAAGTCAAGTCAAGTCAAGTCAAGTCAAGTCAAGTCAAGTCAAGTCAAGTCAAGTCAAGTCAAGTCAAGTCAAGTCAAGTCAAGTCAAGTCAAGTCAAGTCAAGTCAAGTCAAGTCAAGTCAAGTCAAGTCAAGTCAAGTCAAGTCAAGTCAAGTCAAGTCAAGTCAAGTCAAGTCAAGTCAAGTCAAGTCAAGTCAAGTCAAGTCAAGTCAAGTCAAGTCAAGTCAAGTCAAGTCAAGTCAAGTCAAGTCAAGTCAAGTCAAGTCAAGTCAAGTCAAGTCAAGTCAAGTCAAGTCAAGTCAAGTCAAGTCAAGTCAAGTCAAGTCAAGTCAAGTCAAGTCAAGTCAAGTCAAGTCAAGTCAAGTCAAGTCAAGTCAAGTCAAGTCAAGTCAAGTCAAGTCAAGTCAAGTCAAGTCAAGTCAAGTCAAGTCAAGTCAAGTCAAGTCAAGTCAAGTCAAGTCAAGTCAAGTCAAGTCAAGTCAAGTCAAGTCAAGTCAAGTCAAGTCAAGTCAAGTCAAGTCAAGTCAAGTCAAGTCAAGTCAAGTCAAGTCAAGTCAAGTCAAGTCAAGTCAAGTCAAGTCAAGTCAAGTCAAGTCAAGTCAAGTCAAGTCAAGTCAAGTCAAGTCAAGTCAAGTCAAGTCAAGTCAAGTCAAGTCAAGTCAAGTCAAGTCAAGTCAAGTCAAGTCAAGTCAAGTCAAGTCAAGTCAAGTCAAGTCAAGTCAAGTCAAGTCAAGTCAAGTCAAGTCAAGTCAAGTCAAGTCAAGTCAAGTCAAGTCAAGTCAAGTCAAGTCAAGTCAAGTCAAGTCAAGTCAAGTCAAGTCAAGTCAAGTCAAGTCAAGTCAAGTCAAGTCAAGTCAAGTCAAGTCAAGTCAAGTCAAGTCAAGTCAAGTCAAGTCAAGTCAAGTCAAGTCAAGTCAAGTCAAGTCAAGTCAAGTCAAGTCAAGTCAAGTCAAGTCAAGTCAAGTCAAGTCAAGTCAAGTCAAGTCAAGTCAAGTCAAGTCAAGTCAAGTCAAGTCAAGTCAAGTCAAGTCAAGTCAAGTCAAGTCAAGTCAAGTCAAGTCAAGTCAAGTCAAGTCAAGTCAAGTCAAGTCAAGTCAAGTCAAGTCAAGTCAAGTCAAGTCAAGTCAAGTCAAGTCAAGTCAAGTCAAGTCAAGTCAAGTCAAGTCAAGTCAAGTCAAGTCAAGTCAAGTCAAGTCAAGTCAAGTCAAGTCAAGTCAAGTCAAGTCAAGTCAAGTCAAGTCAAGTCAAGTCAAGTCAAGTCAAGTCAAGTCAAGTCAAGTCAAGTCAAGTCAAGTCAAGTCAAGTCAAGTCAAGTCAAGTCAAGTCAAGTCAAGTCAAGTCAAGTCAAGTCAAGTCAAGTCAAGTCAAGTCAAGTCAAGTCAAGTCAAGTCAAGTCAAGTCAAGTCAAGCCATGTCAAGTCAACCTAATACAACTCAAGTCAACTCCACTCCATTGAACTGTGGATAAGTTGTTTTTATGTAGCATCAGCCCAATCAATATTCGGGTAGATTTGATTTTAAGAGAAGTTTACTTTAAGTGTAAATATCTGTTTTTCCATAATGTCAATGAGCTGAGTTAGTAAATAAAAGCCTTTATATCTCTGGGCTCAAGGATCCACTGACCCTATAACATCTCTCTCAAACCTCGAGCCATTCTTTGGACTGAATTCATTGAATTGTTTGGCTCGATTTTTTGGCTGTCTAAGAGTGGGTCAGAACTGATTCAGAAACCAATTAAGTTAGCTTCAAACCCCCATTCTAGCAACTGAAGAGAGTCGAGTCCAATGCACTAAAACGAATTGAATGGCTTTTCACAACGATTTTTACATAATCAGAAGTATAATTAGAAATTCACATGCAAGCGAGTTTCGCCTAAAAATTGATATTGTCTCATTTGCAACGTTGCCACCTGCACACAAACATGCACTAATTGTCCGGGAAATATGCTGTTGAAACGTGTTAAAAATTAATGTTCTCCGCACAATGTCGAGAGAGCGTTAATGGTGCGAAAAAAGCGGTTTAATCGTTATTGCATCTGTGTGAGTGCACATTTGCGCCATTTTGCCGGCCAGCGGCTGGCGTTCGTTCTGTCTGTGTCGTTCTTTGATTGCTGCTTATGGCGCAAGGTTCGGCTCACATGCAGCCGTTGCTTTGGCCGTGGATGGATGATGTGGTTTCTCGCTAAATGGCTAATTAAATTTTTGATGATACGCCGTTTTCAACTTTGCCAACTCGCTTTTTTCATCTTTTACCAGTTTTGGGCTCCTATGCTCGTTTTTGTACTCGACGTTTGAGCGAATGCAATTCGGGTTTGGGCAATAACGTCGGCCATCGAAAGTGTAGAGAATGAAAGGAGATTAGTTTTTGTGTAATGTGATGAGGGGAAAACGTGAATGGGCAAATTGTGTAAGTAGCGAAAGGGAGAATTTTTGTATTTGCAAAATTTTAGCTGCTCATAATATATTATTTATTATTAGACAAGGGACAGTAGTGACAAGAGGTGAGTGCTCTCGGATTTTACAGTTCAATGCAAAACAATATAACAATATTTAATTATTGGAATCCTCAGCGTCGTAGCTGTGATTTTGCCATACGAAAAATATCCAACAATCTCAATGAAACAAGAACAGTACCAACAACAACACCCAGCAAACGGAACCAGAAGCAGTCATTGTCGCTTTGTGGGCGCTCAAGATGCGAACTGACATTGGACGCATCTCTTTGTTGGTATTGTTGTTGCCATACATCGGCTGATGTTCGTGTTGTTGATAGTGTCACCGATAAGGTGGAGTGCTGATGGTTGGCACTCAACAACGCTGCCAGCAACGAAGAGCCTGCAACTCTAGAACGCGTTTGTGCTGAAAATGAGCTCATCAGCGTCAAGTGAAGCGAAGTGAAGCGCAGTGCAAGTGCAGCCAGAAGGAAGGGAAAAATACAGGACACTGGCACACGCACGCACTCGCGGACTCACAGGCAGACCAGCACATGCACGTCTGTGAGCGTGCAGGGTGCATGACTGGCCGTGCTGCAGCGGATGAAGCGGCGGATGTGCACACAGACGCGCGCAGGAAGGAAGCCCGCATCACTTGTCGCGCACTTGCAGCCTCCCAAACACACACACACACACATCCATACATGTAGAGCCAACCGAATATGCAAACTGAAGCGGCAAAATGGTGGCTGCTTGTGGCGGCCCCTGTCTGTCTGGCTGTGGTTGTGTGTTAGTGTGTGCGTGTGTTGAGGACTTGAAATTTTTGTTTGTTTTGTGTGCATTTTTTCGCTGTTGGGCCTCAGCGGCAGCTTCAGTTTCGGTTACAGCGCCGAAATTTACAGCGGCGCACCAACTGAGCTGAACAAACAAAATTAACGCCGTAACGGCGCGTTAAAAAAAAGGCAAATTTTCTAATGTAAAAATCTGCTGCGATTACATGAATTTTTTGGGGCTTTAGTATGCGGCACGTAGCTATTGATGTTGTTGTTTTTGTTGCTTTTAACATTATTTTTTGTTGTCGTTTATGGTCGTTTTTTGTGTGTTTTGAAGGTTTTTTGTTTTTGCATTTCAGTGTTTGAGGCGTTGCGGTTTTCAGGATGGCTCCCGGTATTACCGAGTCCCAGCATTGTTGGCTGTTGGCTGTAAGCTTAACTAACCGCAAAGCAACCAAAATTTGGCGTTTTAAATTGTTAATGAGTCTTTAGTGTAATTTGCGTTTGAGGCGCTCGAAAGCTGCCGCTTTGCCCTGTTAACTCTTTTCTATCTGCTGGCGAGTACATACACATGTGTGTGTGTGTGTGTGCGAGTGAATGCATGTAAAGGTTGAAGTGCAAACGCAGACATTTTTTTTCCTTTCGCTCCGAAATGGGGTTACAATTAGTGGTTTTGTGTGTTTGCCAGGCATTTGCATGTTTGCTCAATTACTTGCATAGGGGAAAGCGGTGCGGTAAGCACACACACACATACTCGTGTGCATGTGTTTAAGCATGTGTGAAGAGGACATTAGTGGAAAGCGAACGCTCGCGGTTCATTTGCGCTGGTAATAGCGCAAAGAAAAGCACTGAAATAGTTTGCACTGATATTGAATTAATTTCTTTTATAACAATGTGCAAACAAAAAGTTTTCGAAAATCCCCTTAAAAGTTCATAAAGTAATAAAGTAGTAACTTAAGTAGTATATGTTATATGTATGGTATAGGCTACATTGGGTCTGGTAAGTTGGTTGGCCAGGTCGGGACGCATAGACCCTATTGAGCTCCTTAGTGTTGCAGATCGACGTAAAAGTGATCGGTGAGAATGTGAATGTTCCTAGCAAAGTTCAGCAGCAACTTAATGTCATGCTTGGGAACCTGCTCTAACCCAGAGAAGAACGAGTCCCCTAAGTGACTTAACCCATTGCTGCCGGGTACCAGTTCCGCCCATACAATTTTGATAAAATTTCATACACGACCTAGAAGTGAACCAAAATGATCAGAAAAAAAATTTCTCTGCACGTTGCTGAGATATTCATTAGGTATTTTGTACCCATTACGTAGCAATGGTAGCTTTTTTCCATACTTTGTGAAGTGATCAGCTAAACCGTGAACAAAAATTGTATTTTTTACAGGTGAGCTAGGAAGCAGATTTTTTTGAAGTTCTAAGGCCACTACGTTTCGCCACATTTTCCACCTCCGGAAAATTCACGATTTTTGGAGTCTGGTAACTTTAGCTAGATGGCGAAATTTTAGGGTAACCTTCACTAGGTTAAGGTAGTTCCATCTTTAGGATCCTAACTATCAGGATCTAACTATTAGGATCCTAACTATTAGGATCCTAACATCATAGGATCCTAACTATCCCTATCAATGGTTTTGAGAGATCTCAAACATTGACTTTTTTGTGATTTTTTTTTTAAATCAATTTTCATGGGTAAAATTTTACCCATTAGGCAGCAATGGGTTAAGATGACCGCACAGGAGCAAAGAATGTGTTCCAAGATTTTCTTAGCACCATTTTCTTGGCATTCATACATGGTGTAATATGAAACGCGTTTTTATTGCTACTTTCATTGTAGATGGAAATATTTTCAAGTCAAATCGTACAACAACTGATTAGTGAAAACAAATATAAAGTATCAAACACCGATCTGAGGCTTAGTTTTTCGTAAAAGTATTTATCTCCGATTGGTCTGGTTGAAGCACTCAAATGCCTGTTGCACAGTGTAATCGGTAGTCAGCGCGCTTCACTGCCCATTGCCCGCATTGATGGTGCTGCCTTGCTGCCATATTCCGCGAAAAGTTTATGATTTAAAAGTCAATAATTTGACAAATGACTACAACAACTAATGACAATGAAAATGCAAAATACTTAAGCAGAAATAAGTATTAAAAGTAATAAAAAAAAAATAAAGAAAAAAGTGTATTGACAACACAGAAAGCAACAAAGTGTGGGAAAAGGCAGGAAGAAGGAGCAGCATTATTATTGACATCAGCAACTACGCGAAGCATTGATATAAGCTGCTTTCTGCTAATTGAAAATTTCACTAAAACATCAACGTTTCACATTCCACGCCGCAGCCCACAGCAACAGCCACAAGCAACGCAGACCGCCGTCGGCCGCTTCGTAAAAATGTCAACTTGTCGCAAGCCGGTAAAGGGGGCCGGTCCGCGCGGACAATGTTGTCGGCAACATGGCTGCAACTAATAATTGCTTTTGGCAGCAACTGAAAGACATGTTGCAACAGCGGAACGCATTGTCGTAACTGCATTGCCTTTCACTGACACATACGACAATGCTTTATGCAGCTGTGCGTCGAATTTTGTTTGCTTGAAAATAATTTTCAGTTTTCGAAACTTTTGCCAATTAGTGAGCTTTTTTATGTTAATAAAAAATAATATCAACTTACAACAATAAACAGTAGCGCCAACAAAAGCAACAACAACAACAATAAAATAATAACAATGATGATGACAACAACCCGGCAATGTTGGGTCGTGGGAGGGAGATGTGGGGTGAGGAAACTTGAGAGCATCTGTTCTGTTGTGCGCCATAAAAAGTTGAAAAAATCAACACGCAACGATGAAGAAATTTCAGATGAAAGTGGAGAGCGGATGAAAGAAGGAAGCAAGCACTGGGAGTTGCGAACGTATTAAGTGAAATTGTGCAAATTAATGAATACCACGTCAATTGAAAATGCGAGAAGTGACGTCAATTGAAAATGCGAGAAGTGAAATTTGCAAATGATGTCCTTTGATAATAAAATTGTGGTTACTGCTGGCTAGGGGGGGACGAAGTGGGGCTCGGGTTGTGCTGTTTCATGCTTCCTTAGTGTTTGCTGTGTATAAGTAATTGGTAAACAATTGCCACGAGCGGAAAATAGAGATAATAAATTTTGTTATCTATCGAACGAGTAGTCAGGGAGCGAGGAAACGATGCAGTGGATAGTGGATATGGTTTCTTGGAAATGGCTATAACTGATAAAGCCATGAGACACAGTTGAGATAGTGTCAGTTGATCTCGATGATAGCTGATACTGTCGTCAAGTGTATTTTTGTTCGACTTTGTTGCGTTCAGTTTACCATCTTAATATAAAATCCTTAACAGATATAAAAATCCTTCTGAATTAAAATTTAAATTGTTGCCGCTTTCAATGTTGGGTGAAAATGATAAGCTTCAGAAAATTGTTTCTAAGTACTATAATATTTGTTATACTGGTTGTAATTGTTCAACGTGTTCAGTAAATGAAAATAAAAAAATGGAAAAACTTTCTGTGTGACGGACCTTTTTTGCCAATGTTTTCCAACTTTTATATGTGGATTGCTTTAGTGATTTCACCGTGCGACAAAGATTAAACAAATTTTTCACACCGGAAAAAATCCATATGGGCGTGAAACTAGAGACGCATTTTTTCTCATATAGATATAGGTATATGTATATTTTTTCTGATATATCTGATGATATAGAAATATATCATTTGTCCTTTTAAAAGGACTTCAAAATTTTGAAAGGGGTTAAGAAATACATAAAAAATACTCAACTTCCTTAAAATATGGCGATATGTATATCAAATGAAAAATGAAATGAAAAATGAAATGAAAAATGAAAATGAAAAAGGAAAGGCTCAAGAACTTAAAAAAAAAATTTTTTTTATCTATTTGTAAAAAAGGATATGAAAAATATATAAAAAAAATATATACTTAAAAATGTATATAGCATTTTCTTGAATAGTAAGTATGTTAAAACCCAAAATCTCCTTGATGACGTATCAAAATTTCATTTGGACAATATTTTGACCCCATACGTACTAAAGCAAGTGTCCATAAGTTGCTTTTCAGACCTTACTTAAGGACTTACTTAACTGACTCTAACAACCGCCTTCCGAGTTACGACTTGCCGTACTTTACTCAGATCAGTAGATTTCCTCATAAATTTAGGAGATTCTTGATCTTTTAGGAGAATTTTTATGAGGAAGAACTGTTTAGGAGAAAGTTTAGGAGATTCATATTTTATTGTTAGTAGTTGATTTTTCGGATCCTTAGTGGATTTTTGGGAGATTTTTGGATAACGATGTATGGGAACACTGACAACAAAACATATTTTGACAACTATTTTAATAGTCAAAGCATCCTATTGTGTTAAAAAATTGTAAGCTTACAAATTGTTAGCTCGTTCTATCTCGTTTTCACTTATTGCTGTCACAATGAAATCATTTTTTAAATGAAACTTTTTATTTAATTCATTTGATAAATGTTTTGCTTTTGTTATGTTTTTGTTTTTAAGCTGAAGATGAATAAAAAAAGGCTGCAATAAAAAAATTAAATGTATGTATGTATATATTTTTATTTTTATGAGAAGTTTAATTCCTTTAAAAAATATTTAAAAAAGTTTTAGCAGATTTTTACTTTTGGGAAGAGATTTCAGTATTTTTTTTAAGATTTAGGTGAAAGTCATTTCAGTCATCTGACAACACTGTCAAAATTCCATATTCTCCTAGGCGCAGAGTATTCTATGGACGGTCTCAAGAGCCGTAAGAGAGAAGTTGCTGTAGCCTAATTCCAGAATCCACTTTCCAGAAGCCATTTATGCTGCTTGCAGAATTTTTTTGACTGAAATTATTATTGCTAAATTTGAATTTTGACAACTTTCTTATTACAAGCAATTCAAATTAACTGACATTACAGTATTTTGATGAAAATCAAACAGCTTTTCAGACAGTAATCTACTCTTTAACACGTAAAGCTCACACCAGCTATAGAACAGTACAGATTTACATTTAAGGGGCTGTTTATTAGTTCAAGGCTACATATCTATGGGTCATCTGACCATTAGAACATAGAGAGAAACAAAACAGCCGACAATATGAAAAGCAGCGACATTTATCTGACAATTAATCACTTCCAGTGGTCTTGTCACCCATTAAACGAAATAAGCAAGAAGCAAAAGTCAAGTAGAGTAATGGGCATACTTGCAGAAGGCGTCAAGGCGTTAATTTATTATTGTTGAATATCTAAGAACACACACAAGTATGGAACAGTACGGGGTTGAACTCACATCTACATATTAGGTATCTGACCATAGGAACATAGAGAGAAACAAAACAGTCAACAATATAGATTGAACACATTATTTAGAAGATTCCATATCACATTCAACGAAATAAAACAAAATGATAACGAAAGTTGGGTGGAGTAATCGTAACTCTTAGCACATAGGTTGGGTATTATGGATAGCTATGTTTGTAGGAAATATAAGGAACAGGGCCCAAGAGAAACTCTATAAATTCTCTCTGCAGTGGTGTCGCTATCTTAACCCATTCGGTTATTCTATGCCATATGGCATAGCCTCTTTTCAGTGCCTGTTTTAGGTCAAAAACTTGTAGATACTATATTTTTCAATTTTTGTATTTTTCTCTGAAGGTTTTTATATCAAATAATGACAAAAATATTTTGATTAGTGTACCAAGTAAATTGTAAGGGTTCAGAAAGTGCGCAGTCCTATCGAGCTGCGTATTTTACAAAAAGAGGTCACTTCGTACTTTTATTTATACTATTACAAAATTCAATTTATTTTATAGGTTTATGTAAGTAATCTAGAAGGTATTTATTGCTTTAGTAAGTGTAAAAAAGTTAGATCCCAAATATAGTTCACTAAGGCTGTATGATTTTTTTTATTTCTTACTATGCCATATTTCATGATGCCCAAAAACCACTTTTTCGAACAATATTTTAAAAAATTACTTTTGATTATTCATTATGTAGGCTTAAACTGTAATAAAATGGAAAAGAATGATTTTTAAAGTTAAAAACAAAAAAGAAGTTCCGAAAGGGTTAAGAACACAGTCAGTTAATATACTTAGAGACTCGTTGTAATGATGGACTAGACTGGACTGTAGGAAGTCTCCAGGGGAGGAAAAATATTTTTATAAAATATTTAGAGAGTTTTGAGATATAAAAATTAAATGGAATATTTTTAATTGAAATTAATTTTAAAAGGCAAAAAGCATCTTATTTTAAAAAACGTCGTGGAAACACAGCTCCTATTTTACTCCCTTCACGGTTAGTCCTTTCACACTTCCTCCTGGACATTTTTCAACCATTCTTCTCACTTCGAACTTTAAGACAAATTACAAAAATTTTGTAATATTTTTCAAATATTTTGCGCGTTCTGCTATTCATGTTAAGATGTCTTCTTGAGAGCTAAGAATAGATTCTAAAAACGAGCACTTCCGCTTGCCAAAGCTTTTCGTTTGATTCGAGTCAATAGCCAAAATAATAGACAATGATTTTCCGTCTTTCGTGCATCCACACCCCTACACACCTGCCCTCCCCCTTCGACCAACGCTATTCCCTCAGTATCCGGTAGGTAATTCAACTTAATTTCGGTTTCTACATTTCTCTGGTATGTGGGCGTTGCTTGCTTTTACTGCATTCATCTCGTTCCCGTTGGCATTGTTTGCTCCTTTGACATACTTTGGTTTAATTAGCTAACATTTTATGGTTTCCATTGTGCGTATTCCAGAATTCATTGTATTCATTGAAAGTATTGTCAGTCAGTCAGTCAGTCAGCATGAAATTATTTTTCAGCCACTCGTTGTCTCTCGTCTTCCATTCGTTTGCCTATCGACTCTTTACAATTTAGCATTTTCCTGTTGTTTTATTGCCTTCATTTGCGGTTTAGCAAAAAGTGAATTCCCTTCAATTAGCATTTGTGCGAAAATTTCTTTGAGAACAACAACATAATCGCCATCATTAGCATTCCTCGGCCGATGCTCATCAATGGCATTGTGCCGCTTCGATTTGCATTGCGCTGCTGCGGCTTCTCGCTCGGTTGGCTGCCGGTCCGTGGCATTCCTATTGAAATTGACTTAAGGAACTGATTAAAGTTTTTCAATTTCATTGTTGACTCGAGCAGCTGCAGCCGCAATTGTTTCGAAAGACTTTCAAGTTAAGCTATCAGCCGAAATATTGAAACTAGTTGGAGTGCTGGCGGCAGCGACTCGAATTAATTGCAGGCAAATTTAAGTTGGTGAACCAATGGTCAGCGGTTGAGCGCATCCAAGCGACTCTGCCGCCGGTCGGGCAGCTCTAATAATTCGCTTTGTTATTCGTTAGCTTGAATGCAGCGTTTTGTTATCAAGTTTTTAATCTTTGCCGCTTTTGTTGGCAATTGACTACTTTTCCGTTTCCAACAGTTAAACTGTTGTGTGAAAAGTTTTTGTGTGCAAAAATAGTATATGAATTGAGGTTGGCTGTGCCAAGGGCCAAACGATTATTCTTGAACATCACAAATGAAAATTGCTGCCTACTTTAGGGCGTAGCGTGCAGTTGTTGAAAGTTGAAAGTATGAGTTGGCTTGAAACTATGCAAAATAATTTTAAGCTTACAAGATTTAAAGGTTATTGCAGATGGCCTCGCTTTGCATAGGGAAAGGACTAAGCTGTCGGTAGTGAAATTTACATTTGAATTGCTGCAAGTTGCTTTCGTTCGAATGAATAATTTTTTCTATTTTTCCTTCACACTTATTAAATTTCATTAGAAGCGCAAGTTGCAGTAGTCATTTGAATCAATAACAACTAATGAAGCTATCAATTCAAAGTAGACACATGGCATAATGCGTACAATGCCCGCAGCGTAAATGGGTTAAGTGCCAATGAAAACAACAACAACAATACCAGACGATACCACACTGCGCACTGCAGCGTTCATTGCTCCACTTGCCGCCGTTTGTTGGCGTTCAACGCGCACGTCTCAAACATTGCAATTAATTGAAAAACTACTCGCGCCACAATTTTTAATAACAGCCACCAATCGCCTCCATCCGCAATGCGCCGCCACTTTGTGCCCAGTCAGCGCTGCCCACATTTTCTTCATACCCATTTTCAGCTGCACGAGCAGTTTTTTTGTTGCCAATATCCGCTTACGGTCGCGTATTCAATTTCGCGAACAATGACGACTGCTGTCAGAGACGCGCCGACTGGCAGCCACTGCGACCGAACGGACATGGGCCGATAATGGTGCGCGCAGCTGGTGCAGGCGTGTCAAACTGCCTTAATTTCCCGACCGTTTTCGCGTTTGTCGCTGCCGCTGCCACAGCGACGGCAGCGACTGCCATCAAACGCACGTTTCAGTTCTAGTTCGAAATTGCAACAATACCAACTTGCCGTCGTCGCTGGCGTCGCTGTTGTCGCGTCGGAAGTGCAGGCGGCTCGAATGCAGATGCAACATTTCTGGTTGCAGCAGCGCGCCACATATTGTTGCGCAGAAAATAACAAACGGCAAAAGTACACACACACACACACACACAAAGACAATGAAAAGCGGGCCAGCGCTAAAGTGGAAATTGATAAAAACAGCGACACGCAACGTGTTGCATGTTGATGGGGCAGCAAGTGTGCCGCATTCAGTGCCACCAAATTGTATGTCAGTGTGTGTGTGTGTGTGTGTGCTATCTGCTCGTGCAACAATTCGCACAACAATTGACATACAGTTGAGCCCACTTGTACAGCTGGGCTCCTCCTCTCCCGTCCACAGTCTCTTCCCGCACCCCCGCACATTGTTGCATTGGTTGCTGGGCGCGAATTGTAATCGTTAACTGCTCGCCAGGCAAATCGGCAAAAAATGGAGCGACAAAGACGAAAACACATCCACTTCCACTTGTCTTGTTCGCATTGTTGCAAAGTGTCGCTCGCGCTGACTGCATGTGTGGCCGCCTAAAAGTGTGCACGAGTGGCGCCAAATGTGTGGGCGTGTGATTGTGTGCGTAGGTGTTTGCGGCTGTGCTGGCGTCGAGTCGTTTTCAGCAATCAAAAAATGGCTGATGCTGCAGTGACATTTCCTAATGACGATAGTGTCGGCGTTTGAAGTACAGTGGGCAAGTATCGGCAAAACATACTGTTACGAAAATTAGTTCGGCCACCTCAACGCAGGCTTATTCGTTTCTCTGGATTGAGCTCGAAAATAAAACACACTAAAATTCTTTAACGCAGCTCTAGTAGTCACTTTATTTACAATTTGACACTACTGTTACACTGTTTACTTATTGGACTAGTCCGTGTTGCACCTTTGCTTGCTAAAACCAAACTCGTATACTTGTTTGCTTGTAGCGCAGATCGTTCTCGTACATTCTAATTGGTCTCAAAATATTCAGCATCGTCGCGAGTCATCTGTGGGAATGTACGAATGTTCTAGCAAAACTTTCATGCTCCTAAAAGTATGCCAACGCAAGTCATATTATAATTTCCCTTTCTTTCTGCACACTGACAGTGAACATTTTCGTCACAATATGTTAGGGATTTTTCTTTGCAAAGAAAATTATGTCTGAAAAAAGTAAGAAGTAAGTAAAGAAAGTTTGTTAAAAATTTATTTGGAAGATTACAAAGACAACAAAAGTTGCTGTGAAAATTTTATATTTGTTACTAATTTTTTTTGGTGAGCTTTTCTTAAGTTTTACAAACTTCTGATTTCAAGTCAGGGGCAAATGGGCGGAAGTAAAGTTTTGACAAACTAATTTTTCCTACTATACATTTTTTTTTAACGATTTTCATGAGCATATTCTATCCATTTGAAACTGAAACACGAAACTGTAATGTTTTTTCTACGATTTTTAATATTTTCTTAATGTCTTAAGGGGTTATATACCTTTTTGTGGCTCAAAAATCGAAAAAATTGTTTATGACTTATTTTTGAAGTACATACTTTTAACAATTTTTCTGCAAAATTTCATCGAGATCGGGGCACTAGAACCTAAGATACGGCCGTTCATAGCGCGCAGTTTCATGACTACTTAATGTCCACCTAAAACTTTAAACGCGATTATCTCGGAATCGTATTTTTGAAAGAATGCCATCGCGGTGAGCACGATATCCCGCTAACCACTACATCGATCAATTTGAAATTTTGAGGGGTTGTTTGTACATACAATAGCTAATTTGTGAACCAAGGAATTTTTTTTTCGACAAATTCTTCTATTTTTTTGGCCAAAAACTCAATTTTTCGACCTTAAAAAATCGACATTTTTGGATAAAATAGCACTGTAACTGTAAAAAATTTTTTTTTGTAAAATCCTTCGTTTACGAACAAGGTAACACTATGTACTAACGTAGTTTTTTTTTTTTGAGCTGAGCCGTTATCGTTTCATGCTCACCGTCAACCACTGCTAACAAAAGGAGTTCTGCGGCAAGGACTGTAACTTCCCCAATTTTTCGAATTTTCGCTTGAAATTTTATACAAATTCACATAAGGACATGTACTTTTATAAACTTTGTATTGCATTTGAATAAAACTATGGTAACATGATTAAAAAAAAAAAATTAAAACCCTGTATTTCCCTACAGAAAAAGGTATATAATCCCTTAAGTGGATTTATAATGATAAATTGATTTTGGAATTGAAGGAAGTCATGCTTCCTTGAGAATTTCATTCATAATTTTATTCATTTAATTTATCATGCATTCATTAATTTAATTTAATTGCATTTATCTTTTCATATTGAATTCTAAAATATGCAAGTTTCTCAACCGTTTTTTTTTTCTATTAATTTATTTATTCCGTCAGCAGGGATTTTTCCAATAGTGTAGAAGATATTTTAATAACTTTTTCAAATACTCAGCCCCACTGTAAGCTACGAGGGAAGCATTATCTCAATGAAAAAACTTGCAATCACTTGCAAATATAAATGACGCTCAACACATATTTACCCACACACACACACACATAGCACAATGCAAGCCTGTGTGTATGTGTGTGAGTGGCGGCGCAATTCAAATCAAATGCTGATTAGATGGAAAAGTGCTAGTTTTCAATTTCAATGCATCGCGCAAACGAGGACGCGAACTCGCGTCTGTCAGTCGCTGTCGAGTTGAACGCGCGGCATCTGTCAACCGATGGCTCGAAGGTGGCGTCTTTCAATTGCTGTCACCTGAGTGCGTTAGAGTAGTAAGTGCTGCCAAACGTAGTTGCCAGATGTCCATAAGTTCTTGTTGGATTTCATGTTGAAAAGTAAAGCCGCTCCAACATTTTGTTGCATTTCGTGCCTGAATTTTGTTTAGCTGTCACACAACTGTGACGAAAAAATATCCCCAAAAAAAGCAAATTGTCATTTAAATTGCAACAAAGAATTTCGGGCAGCCGTGTGAGTGGGGTGTGAGTGCCCTCATTGTGCACTGGACAGTAGTGTCGCTTGACGTGTCCGTCACACGCTTCAAGCGTGCCACATGCAGCACTCGGCTGTCTGTCTGTCTAAATTTACATGCGGATATTCACGCACACATGCGCACATTGTTCGTGTCTCGTCGTCATGCATGAGTGTGTGTGTGCATGTATGTGTGTATTGGTGCTTTATTGTCTGCTCGTTGTGTTGCTTATTGCTGTTGCCCACTGTTGCAGCGCGTTAGCTTCAAGTTTTTCGGCTTTTCCAACGCCAGGGCGCGATTTTTCATTTCCTTTTATTGTTTGTGCAATTATGTGGGCATTGTTTTTTGTTGTTGTGGAATTTTTATGAAATTTGTAGAGCGTGTTTTTCATTATGAGGCTTGACTGAACATCGAACTCACGATTTGAAGATTTGAATTTTTACAAAAATGCAACATTGTTGTGCGGACCATGTAATTATTTTAAGGACAATTTTTCATGGCAAGTTTTTGTATTTTTTTTAAGAAAGTTTAGTGTTTTTTAAATGTATATTTTTAACTATTTTTTAATTTTTTATTTTAGGGTGAAGGTGAAATGAAATGAAGTAAATGGCATCAAAGTTTTTCGAATTTATTTTTAATTTTTATGAACAATTTTCAACACTTAAGTAAGGCATTGTTTGGAGAGTGTATTTTAGATAAGGGAATGGTAGCAAAAATAAATACTCTAGACAGAGGAAAGAGACAATTAAGCAATGATGGATTGGGAATATAATTATTGAGGAAGAAGTCAATTAGGAATCGATTGAATGAAGTAGAAACACGATAGAAAACAAGTTCTAGTTGAAGGCAAATATTGATGCTGGGACGTACCTTTCAGAACCGGCTATAAACTCGCTGCCTCCCAACTTCTGCATCCGCCCAGAACCAGCGCAATGCTTTGCATTAATAGAAATAAACGCTGCGAGCTGACTGGAATAAAAACAACTCACACATGATTTGGAATTTTTTTATTTATTTATTTATTTATTAATTTATTGATTAATTAATGAATTAATTTATTAATTTATTATTAATTTAGTTTATTATTAATTATTTTTATTATTTATTATTAATTTATTATTAATTAATTAATTAATAATTTATTTATAATCTAGTCAAAGCAAAAATAAATTGTCATACATTTTTTTTGCCCCCTTTAAAGTAATCCCCTTCAGATATAACACAACCGTGCCAGCGCTGTTTCCTTGAACTCCTCCAGCGATGCGGTCTTTATCTCCTCAATCGAGCAAATCTCCATTCTTTTATGGGTCTTTTCAGATTTGAGAACAGAAAAGATTGGTTTGCGATTCCTCCAGCAATGCGGTCTTTATCTCCTCAATCGACCAAATCTCCGTTCTGTTATGGGTCTTTTCAGATTTGAGAACAGTAAAGAGTCGCAGTTAGTTTCCGATCAGGGATAATTTTATTTATCTAATCAGAGGTTTTATTTTTTGAATTCAATTAGGAGCCACTGGTATTGTTCCATTTAGTTCTCTACAAATTCCTCGTCTTCGTACAGCTTTTTTTATTAGTTTCAGTCGTAACTGTGACCTGTGCTCATCATAGTTTAATGGAGTCCAAGTCCGGTGAATAAGGTGGCTGAGGCAAGATTTTTAAGTTTTTGACTGTCCCACAGGGATGCTTAATCAGTCTGTTGACTCACAGACATACTGATGGACGAATATAGATAAATTGATTCTTTTGATGTTTCTGATCACTATCTTAAAATCTTTTCTATAACGGTAAAGTCTCCTTGTGAACGCCATCAGCCAAGACAAACTTTCTTAATAAAAGAAATTAATAAACAAAATTAGGAAACAACAACAACAATAACCGTTAACCATTCCCGTTGAAAAAGTTTAACTATAAATACACAAACAGCCAGCAGCAATTATGCAGCGACAATAGATGATTTCGACGACAACAACATTTGACAACTCAATCAGCGCTGACAATAACAGCAACGAATGCAGCCAAAAGCGAATAGTGGAGGGAAGCGGGCTGCAGTGAAACGACAACTGCATTGTGCATAGTAATTTCTTTGCCAATCATTCGCCTTGCTGCCGACACAGACACAATGCCACAAAAGAAGTGGGCGATGTGGTGGCGTGGCTTTGGAGCGAGGGGCGCAGCGACGGGTCCCTCGCTCGTGCATTGAGTGCTGACGGCGTGGAAAAATGAAATGCGGGTTGTGCAGCGTTATTGTTGTTGTGGCACAACGCACAATGCGGCTGCCAATTGCTATTTCACTATGAAAGCAGACGTGTGTTCGTGTATGTGTGTGTGTGTGTGTGTGTGTTAGTGAGTGATTGTTGTCATATGTTTATTTGATTTTTTGATTTGAAAAATCATGTGCTTGTTAGTTGAACGCAGAAAATGCAAAAAAAATCGACGCTGTCAAGGAGCGCGCACGACGCTGCTTACCGGCGCACACTGCGCTCTGCTTTGCAACAAATACGCGCACTTTACGTCGATGCATCAATGAAGAGTTAACAATTCCGTTTCCACGCCACACGGCGACAGACGACACAACAATGCCAACGACAGCTGGCAGCGGCAGCAACAACAATAGCAGCGTCGAATGCGCCTCGTGTTTGTAATTTCAATGAATATTTTCGCTGGAGAATGCTTGACATGCGCGCGCGTACACACACACACACCGACACAGGCGTCGACAACACCCGCATACGCGCTTACAAATGGCGCCAATTTGCATACGTGTAAGTGTCAATATTGTCGCATACCTACGGACGCGCCCGCCATGTGCGCCCGTGTGCCGTCCCTGACAGCAATTTACACTCAAGCTGGCAGCACAGGCGCTGCCACAGCAACAACAATTATCAGCTGAAGCAGCTGGCTGAAGCTGCCGCTGAGGCGGGTCGGCGCCTTATTGTCGTTTATCTTCGCTGACAGCGGCAACCCTTTTCGCGCGCAAATTTATCGCCGCTGTGTAGTTGAGCGATTTCCGTTGCGGCATTTTAGGCGCATCTGCACTGTTGACGTTGTTTTTGTTGTGCTACCGCTAAAGTTGAGCCAAGAATTAGTAGCTCACTAAACTTCTCATCTCACCTCAGCCAACCGCACCGCAACTCTTCTATTTAGTTCTAGCAACGCCTGTCCCCTACCCCCGCCCCTGTCGACGCTTTCAAGCCTCCATCTTGTGGCGCTAATGTGGGCGCCATTTTCGTTCCAATAATTATGCATGTGCTTGTGTCTTGCATTTGTGGTTATTTTTGTTGTTGTTGTTGTTGGCGACACTCTAGCAGTCATTGTTGCTTGTCAGCAATTTGTGACCTCTGGAATGCGTTTCAAGTATGTAGTTGTCTGCGTGCTTGTGTCGGCGCGCACTTATTGACACGCGCAATGTGCGCGCAAATATTTGCGCGAAAATATGTTAATAGCGCTCAAAATTGTTTGCGCCATAAACAGCGCAGATTTGCGCCGCATCAACACACACACACACACACACCGCAAAACGCCAGCGCGACCGTAGACGTGTGCTGCCCTCTGAAGTGCGCTTATAAATAATTTCTGCCATTCGAATCGGGAATATTAGGGACCGAAAAAGCATTGTCGATCGATTTCTCACGTGAAGAGATGAATTTTCAATTCATGGAATTTCGTAATCTCAAGTGACGTTGTCGCTCCGAAGCCAAATTTGCATTTAACGCATTCGTTTTGTGTGTTTTCGGTGTTAAATGTGAATTGTTTTTGTTGGCGTTAAGTATGCACGAATTTCAGCAGCAAATGGCCGCAAATAAGAGATTTTCATTGATTAGCGGGAAATATGTGCAGATTTGGAAGAATTTGATTTCGTTTTGCTGGTAATCGATTGAATTTAATTCAGCTAACATTCGCTGATTTTAATACGAAGAATGCGATGGATATTTACATTCAAAACAAATGAATGAAAAGTTTAACAATAAATAATAAAATAGAAATATTAACAAATTTCATACGAAGCTATGCTGAATGCTAGGAGTCATTGAATAACTACACTGAGGTGTAAAACAAAAGCAAGAATTCGGTGTTTGTGAAGACTGATTCGTTCCTTGAATTTTGTTGGCAGCGAGAGCTTTGCTTCTGAATTTTTGGTTGAGGTTAGGTTTGATTACATTTTGATTATACATTACTGATATCAGATGAAGTTACAGAGTCTTCATTGCTCAACGAATATCCAATCACTAAGGACGAACTTTAGGAAAGCAATGAGAGAAAGTTGTTCGTGAAACCTCAGAGTCCCAAGTTAAGCGTTTCAGAGAAGGTACTCTATGGTACTTTTAGATCCGTTAGTTGCCACATTTCATGCACCTCTCATTGTTGCCAGAAGACAGTGACCAGTTAGTACGTCTACGATGGTTCCAAAGCCCTTTCATCGAAATGATATCGAGCAGCTTTGCTATAGTTTCGTAGGGTTTGTGGAGGATTTTGGCTACTCTGTAGATTCTGGTTTAGGTCCACAAAAAAGTCATATTCGATCCAGTTTTATATAGCTTGTCGTCTTACTTTTGTACGGTGCAAGACTAAAAAAAGTAGTGGAATGCTGCATTTATTGTGGAAACTCATTGTATGACAGAATGCTTTACGTTTAAATTACTTTTTTTTGGGGGTTTTTTGCAGCAACTTATTGGTGGAAACAGAGTCTGTGTACTTGAAACCTGTTTCTCATGTTCATGTTTCTTGATCCTGTTGTTGTAGGCTTTGTATTACAGGGAGACACTGCCGGATTAATTCGGCAATTCAAATTGGTTTCAATCACTACCGAAAACTGCAGACATGACAATTTCCCTCACAGGCCTCATAAGTCTCCGAATGTACTAAATAGTTAAGAAACAGGCAAGCTGCTTGTCTTAGGTCACATGCACTTCCACTCTTAGGCCCTGTTGGGTCCATTGAGACTCCCTTCATTTTGGATCCAGTGTTTTTCCGTATCTGTTGGGTTCCCTGTAGATTCAGACGGTATCTTCATTTCCCTTCTCTTCATTTTGGATCCAGTGTTCTTCCTTATCTGTTGGGTTCCCTGCAGATTCAGACGGTATCTTTTGGGACCCATTTGATCTTGGCACGGAAATTGTGTAGATCCGTAAACTGCGCATCATCGTTTCCATCGTCATCGGCGCCATCGTCTTGTACCAGCCATCGTTCTTGTCTTCAACCAACCTATGGTGTTCTAGTTCTCTTAATGGCCTTTCTAAAAAGAACCAGCCAACTTACTTGTTGCAGATGTAGACACATTTACAGATCGCACAGTATCTTTTGAGACCCATTTCCTTATCTGTTGGGTTCCCTGCAGATTCAGACGGTATCTTTTGGAACCCATTTGATCTTGGCACGGAAATTGTGTAGATCCGTAAACTGCGCATCATCGTTTCCATCGTCATCGGCGCCATCGTCTTGTACCAGCCATCGTTCTTGTCTTCAACCAACCTATGGTGTTCTAGTTCTCTTAATGGCCTTTCTAAAAAGAACCAGCCAACTTACTTGTTGCAGATGTAGACACATTTACAGATCGCACACCCACTACAAAAGTGACACCACTCAAAATTTTTAATTTTTCAGGAAATGCAAAAAACTGTTTTTGAGCTGAATAAAAATTTTTTTAAAATAACGTATAGACCGTTTAGTAGAAAATCCCTACAGATTATGCTTTAGGATAAATTACAAAATTATTTTTTTTTAATATAATTTACACTAAAAAATCCAAAATTTTGAGTTGTGACTTTTTTGATGATATTTTAATTCAATAATTACCGAATTATTTTAAGTTATGTCACTTTTGCTAAATTTGATAATTTTAAATTTCAGTTAAAAAGTTGAAACAAAAATTTTGAAAATTCGAAATGAATTATTTTATTTGCAAATATTTACTAAAATGGTCACAACTTTACTTAACATTAAGTTCAACAAAAATGTATTTCGTCAAAAGTGTCACAATTTGAATTAGGACTCTTTTGCATTGAGCTGCAGCGATCAAATAGCATCGAATTTCTCGACATGAAGAGAGACCTAACTGTATTTTGGCAACACTCAACAACAACAAAATATACTAAGCTTTTGCTTATTGGTAGATAGATGCATTGTGCACAGTTTTAACACATAAACCCAAAAATTAAAAATGTTTAGTTGTGTCACTTTTGAAGTGGGTGTGTGAGATGTCTTAAAATGTCTTAAAATCGTTATAAAAAAATTCAACAAAATGTAAAAAAACATTCTTTAGCCTTCTACCAAATAATCAGAGTCACAACTCACTAATCCTTTTTTTTTTTGTGCCACACATGCGATATCAACGATAAGTGTCCTGATGTGGCGATGTTTTTTCGATTGAGTAGCAAATTCCATTAAACATTAAATGGAATGTGTCGCTTTGATGTGTTTACAACTGCACACAATCCAGCCAATCGATGTGCACGAAATTCCGATGACAGCTCCTACTAAAGCCTGCAGCGATGGCCACAACAATAAGCAGCTGCAGCAGTGGCAAAGCTCGACAAACGCTGTCGCAGTCGTTCAATATGTGTAAAACAAATTGAATTGCACAGCAATGCCAAACACTCGAGCAAAGCACGAGTGGATAGATGGAACCGAATGACAAATGCACAACAAAAAGTGATAATTTTTTGACATGGAAACGTAACAATCTGCAGGGATGTCATGCGGTGAGCGAGACAGCACTGAGTGGCGGCAGCGAGCACTGAAGTACTGATGACACTGAAGTACGCGTATCTTGCAAAAGTGATTCGGCCAGGCATCAGGCGAGGCATTTGCGAGCCAACTGCAAAATAAATGAAAAACCGTGTCGAGAGGCTGTTGAGTTTGTCTTGTTTGCTCGAGCCTGCAACAGTGGCGAGAAGGAAAACAAGAAAGGCGCACTTGAAAGTGAAAATGCCAAAGTGGCCATACGATCTGTATTGGTTACTGTTGGACCTGCGGCCGGGCAACTGCAGTGAGTGCAACTGCAGCGACATTACAACAACAACAACGCAGCTGTTGCTGAACTGTAGTGGCAACAACAAAAAAGCAGAACCCAGAGAAAGCAGCAACTGGCCGCAAAGATTGCGCCCCAATAGCGTTTATCACTTCAGTGCAACTTGGTGGAGTTTTTCGCACGCTCGAAGCGAGCTTTTCGCTAATCTTCGTCTGGCGTTTTACGTTCGGTCGGTTGGTCTGTCCCGTGTGCAGCATGCAACTGTCGACCAGCGGAATACAAAAACCAAACAGCGAAATGTGCGTGTGTGTGTGTGTGTGTGCGAGAAGGCATAAAGGAATTGTAAAAAAATAAACAGCAGGAAATAAACGTCAGCAACAGCAAAGGAATCGCGACAAAAATGGAAGCAACGGCAGAAAGCAGAAATTGTCACAGCAACAATGGCAGCAATAAAGTACTAAAGTTAATCTTGCATTTCGCCACAAACTCAGTCCGCCCATCCCACCCATCAGTGTCCCATCCCGCTCCACACAATTGCTGCATGAAGGAAAAACACGCTGCAAAGTCGGACGGGCATTAGTGCAGTCGATGCGCAAGAATGGCCGCGAAAGGCAGTGTGTGTGTGTGTGGTGTGAAGGGGGGTGACATGAAGAAGTATTGCGTTGCTTGCAATAATATTTTATATTTCTTTGCACTTACTTTATATGAGTGCAGATACAGCTTTAGCCGCTACTGTGAGTGAGTTTACAATCCCCTTTGTGTGTGTGTGTGTGTGTGTGTTCGAATGCTATAACCGGAAGTGGTTAAAATCATAAAAGTGTACATTATGGCTGTAAAGGGCGCAACCTTAAAATGACATTATATGGTGGATTGCAAAAAACAGCGGACATGAAAACATATTGCGAGGGCTGAAGGAAAGTGGGGGTGAGAAAACAGTGTCGCCGAGCTGTTGGCAGAAATTATTATTGCATACCAATTGGTGAATAATTAAACATGCACGTAGTGAGCTGTAAATGCGGCTCCTCCACAAGCAATAATAATAACTACTGGGAATTGTAACATAGTTTTTTGTATTGAAAAGATAAAAACAAAAGCATTAAAACGGCATAAAGTTCAAAACGATTAAATAACTTTTGAATCAGCCCCCGCTGGTTGCTTCCGATCTAGCACACAGATAATTTTGGCTCATAGAAATACAAAATTGATAAATTGCTAGTCAGAAGTCGAGTCAAAAGAGTGAAGTTTTTTTTCAAGCAGGTAACACCGTGCTACAAAAATTAAAAACATTTTTCACACCGGAAAAAATCTATATGGGCGTGAAACTAGAGACTAAACATAGTAATACTGCGTACTCAGTTTTTTATTTCTACATCCTTTGTCCTTTTAAAAGGACTTCAAAATTTTGAAGGGGATAAAAAATAAAAATAATATAAAAAATACTTAACTCCGTTAGAATATGGCAATATGTATATCAAATGAAAGAGGAAAGGCTCCAAACTTGAAATAAAATTGATCTTTTATCCATTTGTAAAAAAAGGATATGAAAAAGGTCCTTTGAAAATTGTAATCCTTTATATCCTTGAAAATTTACATCGCATTTTCTTGAAAAGTAAGTATGTTAAAACCCCGAATCTCCTTGATCATGTGTCAAAATTTCATTATTCTCGCTTCATAGATTTTGTATCTTTTTATTATTTAAACTACTGATACTCAAATAAATTAGAATTTTTGTACTTCATCAGAATTTCGCCTTTTTTTAATAACTTTCGAACTAATAAAGTTAGAGTAATGACATTTTGACACGTGATCAGGGAGATTTGGTGTTTTAATATACTTTTTTTTCAAGAAAATTCTACATACATTTTCAAGGATATAAAGGATTAAAATTTTCAAAGGACCCTTTTCATATCCTTTTTTTTACAAATAGATACAAAATTAATTTTACTTAAATTTTTGAGCCTTTCCTCTTTTATTTGATATACATATCGCCATATTCTAACGAAGTTAAGTATTTTTTATATTATTTTTATTTTTTATCCCCTTCAAAATTTTGAAGTGCTTTTAAAAGTACAAAGGATGCAGAAATGAAAAACTGAGTACGCAGTATTACTATATTTGGTCTCAAGTTTCACGCACATATGGATCTTTCCCGGTGTGAAAAATGCTGCCGCACGATGTCATTGAAACTTTACCTGTTTAGCAAATGGCTTCTAGCCTTTCGGAATCCGTAAAAAGAGAGCAATTTGCATATCTTTAATATTTTACATATTCTAAAATGATAAATTTCTGCCCTAATTTCTTCTTCTTTTAACCCCCTTCATGCCGCTGTTGCGCGCCTGCTCGCTGAGTCTGTGGTCTACATGTGCAAGCACTAAAATCACATAAAATCATTTATGTCAAAGCAGGATTTGCCATATCCAACATTATTCTGGCGTATTGTCTCGCTGTGCAGAAATTCATTGCTGGCGCGTTTATAATTTCGTTGCTTCGCTTACGACCACGTTTTTGTTTTTATTTTATGACGTTTCCTGCCACGTTTTGTTGTTTGACTTTTTTGCAAGCTTTTTCTATTAGCTGAGTGTGGCTGGAAGCAGTGATCATAAATGTGCCAGCGATTAAAGCCCGCCGCATGTTTGTGCGCCTGTGTGTCTGTGTTTATGTGAGTTTGAGTTGTGAGGTTAAGTCGCAGCGTTGGTTGGTCTTGAATGCCTAAACTCGACAATGACTTAAAGCAATGTGAAAAGCGTTTAAAGTTAAAGAAATATTCTAACAAATTTTGCGGTTTTTTGTTTAAGTGTTGTTCAAATATTTGTGAATTTTTAATTTTGAATCTAACTTCAGTAAACTTTTTGAATTATTTTTGCTCCTCGTATGCAATTTCAAATGTTTTGTGTTCGAAGCATGTGAAGCATTTTTACTAAATTTGATCGAAAATTCAATTTACTTCACTTTTGAATTCTTTCGGCTAAATGTAAAAATAATCCGCATGTGTTTGTTTTATTTATTGGATATATTGAGCTATGAAAACAGCGCTGATATCGACTCTGTCCTGCCAAATTGTGTCTCTGCATGCAGCACACGTGTAATTTCTTACTAACAGCCAATTTATTGAGGGTCAAAACTGCTGTTAAACACTAAAAAAGGGATAATACAATTTAAAAGTATTTTACAAGTTAAAATATTTTAACTGACAAAAAGCACACATCATACAAACCAATAGACATACGTACAACACATACTCGTATATATAATACATATATATAAAGTGGCAAATTATTTATAAAAGGTACAGTAGGGAGAAGTAATAAACATCATTGGAAATTTAAAAATGTGTAAAGTTCCAAGTTGGTTGGGGCGAAGCATTACTTTTGTTAAGGATACAAAGATTGTGGGATTTAGTTCATCTGCCAGGCAAATTGTTATTGTGATTGATTCTAACAACATTTTATAACTTTTATAAAATGAATGAATAAAAGGAATGAATTAGCTTGAATTAGTTGTGTTCACACAACTGTTCTAAAATTAACTAACTGTGAACAGAAGTTGGGCGTGTATAGAAAAAACATTCGGAAGGGAAAATAAATGGGGTTCAGCCTTACATATGGTACGTCTGGAACCGACCTGAGAGCAGCGGGAGCCCACTTTATAAAAACGGTGATTTTGTATGGGAGCCTCATTAAGGGTTGAAGATAGGGGGTAGGTATGTTCGAAAGAAATATTCAGGAGGAAAAATTAGTGGGATCAGTCATAGATTTTAGCCCCCTAAGGGCAACTTCTGACCAGCTGTGGAGCAATTTATCGAGATTTTATTTTCAATCACTTTTGAAATGAGCGCATTTTATGTATGTATATATATGTATACACAGTTGTAAATAAATTTATATTAAAATACCACTCTTATGAATGCAGCTTTTATGAACTAAGATAATTTTCATTGCTGATATAACGCTTTTTCAAATCCGGTTGTATGGGAGGTGGTCGAAGTTTTGATCCGATTTCATTGAAATTTTGCATGGTAAATTCTTTGCTCATACAAAAATTGTATACCATGGTCCATGAAGTCCATGAAGAAAGGTCAACTGTTCCACAATACAATATAAACATAAAAATATTTATTGATTTCAGTTCAAACACGTCACACATGTCCCACGCACAAAACGTTGCAAATTGATGACCTATTGACGGCCTCACACAGCCAAAGTTCATTAACATTAAACTGCTGACAAATGCCGAGTTGCTTAATGACTTTGCAACATGCAGTAGCCGCCCATCGCTGCTCTTTTGGCGCAAAGTGAAAGTATTTGTAATTTTTATCTGTCGGCGGTAGGTGGCGGCATATCCTTTCGTACTCCCTTGCGTTCGTTTGCCGAAAATTGCACATTAATTGAATCTTAACTGCGGCTGGACGTCAGCGCCGCCGCTGGCAATGCGACAATACATGCAGCGGCACCAAATCGAAACAACAACGTCAGCATGACACGTCAGAAAAGCAGAACCGAAGCAACAGAATTTTTTACCCCGCTGCGCGCTTTGCAATTCAATTCGTTTCAATTTCATTTCGACTCCTGCCATCGTCGGGCAAAAGTGGAATTGACAACGAGCGCAAAGATAAACAAAACAATGGCGGCAATGGCGGTAAGCGGGCAGACAACAATGCGGCAACAAGACGATAAAGCACAAACAGCGCGCAAAGACGACGAGCACGAGCACGAGGATGAAAAAGAGAAATGGCGACGAGTGCGGCGATGAGCGCGACGGCGGCAACAAATCCCACAAGCGACATGGTGTGTAAGCCACTTTTCAGCATCATTGCTTAAATTGGCTTAAAGCGAAAACGGCGACAGCGCTGACGATGGCAATGGCGAGGCGAACGTTTGAGTATCGGAACCTCAGAAAGTGTGGGAGAGTAAAAATGAAATGTGGAAAAAATAAAGCATTATTTCAATGGCGAGATGAATGCGCCAGACGACGCAGCTGCTTCGAAATACCCGCACACACGTATGGGCGTATGTGTGTGTGTGTGTGTTTGTGTTTGTGGGCGGGCGTCTGTGACTTTGCGAGCGGCGCTTTAAAGAGCAGCAATGTGTGCAAGTGTTGGCATGCGTGTGCCTGCGTGGGGGGGGGGGGGTGGTGGTGGGTGGGGGCAAGCGGTGTTTGGCGCCTGATAATACAAGCGCACACAAATGAAAAAATCATCACATCAGCGTAAAACCATTAATCACACACACGTCCTGCGGCACTTTGGCCCGCGGTGCGACTTGTGCCGGTTGGGTGGCGAATGATTGCAACTTTGTGCGCCCGCCCACTTCTATGCGCCCACACTGCAGTCGCGTTGGCCCGCTGCTTCCGCTGCGACCATGCTTTGATGCTCCACCTTCCGTCGCGCGCATTTCACGCTGCCATTGGCAACACGTCATCACAGCGCTGCGCCACCGGGATGCCCAGCGGTGTTTTGTTCTCGCACATTTGCATTCTGCCACCGGCCGTCGCACAGTGTTGCGAGTTCATATAGCGGAGCGGCAAAAATAGAAGGAGTGGTCGTACATCAAATAAATTTGGTATGCAATTTTTGTATGAGCAAAGAACTTACTGTGCAAAATTTCAATGAAATCGGAACAAAACTTCGACCACCTCCCATACAAACGGATTGGAAAAAAACTTCATATTAACAATGAAAATCATGTTAGTTCATAAAAATTACTTTCAAAATATTTTTATTTTAATATACATTTATTTATAAATGTGTATATGTATGTAGATAAAATGTGCTTTTTTCAAAAGTGATTGAAAATAAAATCTCGATAAATTGCTCCACAGCTGCTCAGAAGTTGCTCTTAGAGGGTTAAAATCTTGGACTGATCCCCACTAATTTTTCCTCCTGAATATTTCTTTCGGACATACCTATCCCCTATCTCCAACGTTTAATGAGGCTCTCATACAAAATCATCGTTTTTAGTAAGTGGGCTTCCGCTGCTCTCAGGTTGATCCCAGACGTACCATATGTAAGACTGACCCCTATTTATTTTCCCGTCCAAATGTTTTTTCTATACACACCTAACCGCTATATCCAACTCTTAAGGGGCCTGCCATACAAAACTAGTAATTTTCAATGGAACTGGCTCAACACTTGTAAATGTAGTAAAGTAAGCGAGAAAACATCGTATCTGAGAAACTACTGAATCGATTTAAATGATTTCTTCAACAATCGTCAACATTCCAGAGTGCAAAAAATACAAAATTAATTAAAGTTCAAAAATTCACCACCAGAGGGCGTCTCCCATACAAGTGAAGTAGTTAGGTTGTTAACTTTTGGGTCTGTACGAAAAAAAAATCAAAGTGTACTGTCGAAACTCCATTAATCCCTCTATTTCGAATATAATAGTAATCGTAATTGATTTTCCGAAGCTATCTTCAACAAATTTTTCCATCAGCAGTAGAGCATTATTTGGCAGATTGCACTGGCATTCAACCAAACGGTGAAAATATCGCGAAATTGAACTCAAGTCTTCACCGAAAAATGCTAATAACTAGCATTCGCGCAAATATGCTGAGCTAAAAATTGTACAGCATAATGTTCATATTTGCCAAAACAAAATATCAAAAATTTCAAAAGTGATATTTAGCGTTTTTTTAAAAAATCACATTTAAAGTTTGAACTCACTTTTTATTCACTCGTTTGCTTTACTTCATTTTCATCATAAAGGTACTGCTCAGAGGTGAGAGTAATCAGCAAAATTTTGGTCTTGCCAGACCTAAATGATATGAAACTTACGCCAATAGTAACTTTTAGGGACCTGCTCATAATTTGTTTTGAAATATTGCACCTCAAAGTCAAAGCAAAAATTTGCTGTTTGCACACAATTTTTTTTTAACGCTGGAAGAGCGTACTTTAAGAGCTCATAACTTCTATGTTATCCAATATTTTTTCATAAAACTTCGGATTTATCTTAATTGAAATATTTCCAACAAAACCTCATACTCAGATTTTTGTGGTTATAACATTGCATTTTGGCATTTTTGTCACTACTCGCAACACTGTGCGTCGCTCCTCCGTTCTACCAATTTGTTGTTTTGCCGTTGCGCAAATTTATGAGACTCACGTGATGTGGCAGCGCTCGTGCTATGCGCTTTTTTGCATACCAAAATTTGTTGTTGTTGACTTTTTCCCCTGTTTGCTGCATGGCTCCATTGTTTTTATACAATTTCGTTGTCTATTAACGTGGCTTTAATGTCGCCTTAGCACAAAGTGGCAGCTTAGCTGACCGGAAAGTGTCAAAGTCTTCCATTGGGCGCCTTAAAGCCGCATCACCGTCGCCATTGAATGGTTGCGCAATGTTATTTGGTTTGTTGGCTTCAAGTTTTGCTACCATCCAACACGCTCGTTGTTGCCGGCTATTGCTCACGTCTATGCTGGTATGCTGGATGAGCAATTCGGTCGTTTTCGAGATCGACCAAATCAAAAGTAAATAAAAATTCGATTAAACTCGAATCAAATTAATCGCACTGTCATTGCATTTGTCAGGCCGAGAAAATGTTATGCGACATTTGTGTCGTTGTGGTCGATGTTGATGGCAATGGTCGATGCGTGTGCGGCGTCGCCAAATTCGAAAACTGTCAGCTTTCCGCTGAATTGCTGCAGCATTGCTGGCCGTTGTAGGCGTTGTTCCGTTCACTTTTGATGTTTTCTTGTCGTTTTGATTTGATGGGGGTGAAGTGATTGGCCGCCAGTGATTCTTAAATCGAATAAGGTGTCAAGGAATTAGGGGTCTTCGAACATGTAATGCTGATAGAATTTCAATATAGTTTAAAACATATTTTATATGAAAAATTCTTTGTTAAGTTGATATTGTTTTAAAGGTTACAGTTGATGTAATTTAATGGAGATTTACAAATAAACTTGGGTGGGTCTTGAAATGGTATAAAAGAAAGTTGTTCAGTTTCGGGAGTTCAAGTCAAAAAGATGTTAAACAGTATACAAGGAAAGGCCAGACAGATTTATGAAAAGTTGACAACATCTCAGCAAGATAAGCTTATCTCCGTTCTGGACAGCAGATGGATGCCAATGCCTAGAAACCTTTTGTAGTAACAGACTGTTTTTGCTACCATCAGAAGTCAATTCGAACTTTCTAAGACGAATTGACATGAGGCGGGATTAATGTAGAGTATCAAAAGGGGTTGTTTGTTTGGATCGAAAAAGCTTAAAATAAACCTGAGAGAATAATAAACCTGTAGGCTATGCTTGGAAGAGACTGAAACCGAGACGAAGGCGTATTCCTATTCCGCTTTTGGGAGTTGCAGTGTGTTGGGAAGTTTTTCATAACTCATCAGCAAGTTTATGGTTTATTCAATAGGGACACTTAAAATGTCTTCTTGTTAAAGGGACAGTTGTCAAATTTGTTGAAAATTTTTGAGTATTGTATGACAACTCACCATGAAACGTTATAGCCTTGAACTATGTTCGAAAATTATCAAATTTTATTATCAAAGTAACTATTTCATTCGATCAAGAAACAATTCGCGGACTACGTGGATTCTTCATCTTTAGCTACGAGGTTCATTTATGGAACAGATATGCTGACAAGCAAAACTTGGATTTGGGCGATACAAATTCACACGAAACACACCAACACTAAATGCATTTCAAGAACGTCACTGTTTGGTGCGAAGTTCATTGTCGAAATCATGGGTCCTTACTTATTCCAATTCGAAACTGTCATTGCCATAAATGTCAATCTCGTAAACGTCAGATGTATGACAAGCTTGTACATATAAGTCTCAGGGGCGGATTAAGAAAAATGTTTTGGGGGGTTTCAAAAAGTAATTCTTAAATATTTTTAAAAACCGTTCAAAAAACAAAAAATTACTTAATTTCTAATATCTCGGGGGGGTTTCCACCCCCAAACCCCCTGAATCCGCCACTGTATAGTATCTATTGTAGTTATTAGGAGAGAGAAGTTGAAGTAGTCGTCTACAAATATCTGGATTGGTAAATAAGTGCAAAGTGGAACAAAGAGGAGAAGGAAAGATCTGCTTAAATACTTTGTTTGCACTGATTGTCTGCACTGCACTTTCTGTCCTAATAATTTTACGCTCTGCGATGTGAGATGTCTGTCTCTCGTTCTTATAAAAGTTCAGATAAAAATAATTAAATTTTGGCAAATTTAAGTTGCGTGCTGCTGACTTGGAATCTTTAAGCAAAATCAATTTAATGTAAAAACAGAAATAACAAAAACAAACCACATTCTGTCGCTTGGGACGACGACATTTTCTTACTGCTGTTCTCTGATTGGCATTCAGCGTCTTTGGGATTTCACTTACAACGAAATTGTGTCACCCTGTATTGTGCAATCGAAAATCACGCACGCACATGTCAACAAAATTAACGTCAGTGCAACCAAAATCGAAAAGAGAAAACGAAAAAGCATGAAATGAGCAAAGAACACAACGACCAAAGCGTGAAAAAGAAAAAAAAACAAGAAAGACGAAATGCCATGTGGCTGCACGAAATTTGTCACATGAAACTGTCAAAACAACAGGAAAGTGTACGACGGGAAATCTCAACGCAATTACAACAAATGCTAGGCAACTAATACGCACGCACAGCCACTCGCACGCGCACTTACACTTACATACATACTCGTACACACATACTCGTACACAGACATTGGCACGCACAGCAGGCAGAACAGAACAGAACAGAACAGAACAGAGCAGAAGGGAAGAAAATTGCAGAGTGAACCAGTCAGTCAGTCAGGCAGGCACACCTTCAGACGCGGCAAGTGAATGGCAATTTCCTGTCAATGGCACAACAGCGATTCCCTCAGCCAGCACCAACAACGCCGCTACAAAAAAACAACAACAAATAGCCGCTCATGGCCGAAATAATGTATAAACTACGCACGACAGTGGCAAAGTGACAGCCATATTTGTTTTTGATTTCTCGACCATGACGCTTGACCGAATCGGGCATTGGCGCTGGGACGAGGCGTGCGACACGCGGCCGAGATTAATAAAACTGCCCCTAATTCGGTTGGCCTGTCGCATGAAAACGGATGAGGGAGAACGGCCCAAGTAATGACAGCTTTATTTGTACGTGGCGGCGTCGAGGACAGTGGGTGGGGAAAAATGAATTGCCATTGTGTGTGACTATTTGCAGGGCTGTGTTGATGAGAATGTCGCGGCTAATACGGTTAGAGGTGCACTCGACTGTGCGCGCTAGTAAAGGGCGCCGAAAGTGGGCAGTTGGGGGCGCTCGAACTGCAAAAAGTTGGACTAATTGGTTAGAATTATCTAATTTAATTAATTTTAATAATAATTTTATAATAATTATCTACTAGGAAAAAAACTGATTTAGTTTGGAAAATTTGGTGCACATGATCCGAATGGGTTAAGAAGCGTCTCTACATCATAGGTTATTCTTTCATTCGAATTTGAAGTCTAGACGACCAAATGTAAATCTCTCTCTATCCAAAAGTTCCACTTCAGCTGCAGTTCTCACTATCATCAGGAACCTGGACCCCGGATGTGGAATAGTGTTGTTTCCTTTCTACCAGAGACCTACTTAAAATAATTATTATCCATATTTTTGGGAATAAAAAAATTGCCCTAATTTAAGAAATTTCTATAATTATTGCTTCATAGTAATTATTCCCAATAAGAAATTTTTTACGCGACCGGTAACTATTATCATGTAATAAATATTTTTTAGTGGCACAATAACTCTTTTCAACAACAAGTATATTTTTCGTTGTCGATAATTATTATTTTGGGATTTTTGTTTTTTACATTGCTTCATAACTTTTATTTATGACTTTTTTAATTTACGTTACCGATAACTATTATTTAAGAATTTTTTTTTTACTTTGCTTCATAACTTTTATTTATAATTCTTTTTGATTTACGTTACCGATAACTATTATTTTGAAAAAACAAATTTTTTTACGTTGAATTACCACATTTATGAGTGTCAATTATATGAGTGTTAATTATAATTAAATTACACTCATACGCCACGTTGCGCTGCGCTCAAAAATGCACATATCGCAATTACACAGTTTAAATGTATTTTTTTTGGATTGGTGTCTTTAGCAAATTTGTTGGTCGTTACAATATCTACAAACTTGCCGAAGACAGTAAAGCGATATTCGGAACGATTTAGGACCTATTAGCATTTAAACGTTCGAAGACGTAAGCGACGAACTCGACTAAAATGAGCAAACTTCAAAGACGGATTTCTCTTAAACTAGAGCCAATCCAGCCAAAGGGCTGGTGGATCTCAACTCAGTATACCTATAGAAAAGTCGCTCAGTAGGTCCCCCCATGTCTCAATTTTTTAGGGTAAATTTCACGCACAGTGTAATTATCGGCAACGTAAATAACAAAAAATTAGTGTCCGACCGAAGCCACCGAAACCGAATATTCGGGGTTTTTTTAATATTCGGCCGAAACCGAAACCGAAACTTTCTAGTTGAAATAAAAATCACCATACACATACACAGCACTTTTTTCAACAAACGAATTTTACATTAAGTAAATAAAGAACAAACAAACAAACATAGCATAAATAAATAAATACTTATTAATAAAAACAATTTATTCATTTTTTAAAAACGTAAACAAGAAGAAATCACCCTTTCGTACCTTACTCGATAATATTCATTAAATAATTTAATATTATATGCTAAAAAAATAAGTTTGTTTACATTGCTGGCATCTAAATTTCTCCTCCTTTAACTATATATCTGCTACACAATAAAATGTAAAAAATATTCTAGAAAGTTTCGGTTTCGGCTATTCGGCCATTTTTGGCCGAAACTGAAACCGAAACCACTTATTTGGGCCGAAACCGAAACCGAAACCGAATATTCGGTCGGGCACTACAAAAAATCATAAATAAACTTTATGAAGCAACGTAAAACGAATGTTCTCAAAATAATACTTATCGGTAACGTAAAAAAAGTCATAAATAAAAGTTATGAAGCAACGTACTAAACAAAAAAAATCCCAAAATAATAACTATCGAGAACGAAAAAAAGTATTTGTTTCTCATAACACTTATTACGCAACGTAAAAATTAATTGTCGCAAATAATAATTATAATCAACAAATCAAATTTATGTTGCATTGTAATATTAACATTGCAATTATTTTCTTTAAAAACTTATAATAGTTAAGTTCCTGCTTTCTACTCAAGAATCTTTTTGGTTCTACGCCCCTTTTTGCGTTGCTTGAGGGTTCCGTGCACTCGTCGAAACGGTTCTGACAGCAGACATTGTTGCGTGTGTAGTTGTTGTTGTTTTTGTGGTTGATTTTTGGAAACAATGACATGAAAATCTGAATCCTGATTGATGACGCAACAGCTTCAGTGCCTTTGTTTTCCTGACAGCAAGTGTTGACTTCGTTGACCACCTTTCAACGTTGCCTCTTTCATCTTTTCACCAACTCACCAAGCAAGCACGATTCGATAGCAAGCATTGTCCTTTCATTGTGTAAAACGTGAGTCGTTGACCATTTTTCTTATGGTTTATGTTTTGTTTTGTGTTCTTTTTCGAAAAGTCGATGAAAGCAGACTTTCTTTTGGCTTTCGTGCCACGCACATGAACGGATTTGATTTCGGTTTCCACCGGTGACGGTGAACAATCAGACGAGCACACAAAAGCACAGCACACAGTGACCGAAACAGAAGTTTCACGCTGTCGGACTTAGCATGCGAACCTTTTCCGACTAATACCTTGTTGCGTTGTTTGGTGTTTGACCGGTGATTGCAGACGTTGGAGAGGGGGAAAAATGCGACGAATCGCCTTATGGGCCATCGCGTCATTTATGCGCCAAAACGGAAACGAATTTACGCACTTCGCCGAATTGAGCAAACTAATGTTTTGTGGCCGTCTTTGATGCAATTTCGGCCAATCGGCGGCTGTATGTCTTCGTTTCCGTTGTTGTTGTT